>CANTUQ010000127.1:0-2832500 GCA_947683425.1 Excoecaria cochinchinensis
TTAGTTTCCTTTAGATATTGATTCCAAAATCAATCTTTTGAGGGGTTGAAGAAGAAATAGGCCATTTTTCTTTCTTTGATCCTTCATCTTTTGCTTCTCGTGGAACGCGCGGGGCTCTAATCAACACAAGAATCTCACCCAAAGCGATTATCTGAGGGTAAATATTCCGGATTCCTTCTCCTTATCATTTCATATTTATTCCTTATTTCGTGGGATTTATCAATATTTGCCCTTATTTTCCTTTATTTTGACTCTCTTTATCTCCTTTTGGGATAAAACCCATTTTTGGCTTTGGGGAGAGTTTTCTCTTCTATTTTTTGGAGACAATGGTGACCGACGGGTCATCTTTATCACCGACGCCCGTCGGTCACCCCACTTACAGACGCCTCTCCTTGAGTGACAGACGGACATGTCGGTTACCTTAACCGACGCCTGTCGGTCATCTAAGGAAAGCCGTCTGTGGGTTCTGCCTCCATCCTTTTAAATTGTTTTTTATCTTTTTAAAATCCTTTTGGTTTCCTACATGTTAATTTTATGTATATTAACATCTCTCAACTTTTCTATGAGTGTATATATGATTTCTCTTGGACTGCCACAACTTGAGCGGCTATCTACCATATTCTGAGGATTCTGTCCGGTTTAGTTTCCTAACCCTCTCGATTATTTCCTTCATTTTGTTATTCATTGATTATTTCATGTATATGGATATATTCTTCTCATATCTCGTTAATGTATAAATATAATCTAACGATTTTATACTTAAATAAAAATGAGGTTTTGTACAAAATGCAAAAGGGGCCAAAGCCCTATTTTTATCCAACAAAATCATCATAAACAAAAATCTCCAATTTTAATAATGATGCATGCGAGGACCAAAGTCCTCAAAATAAGCAATGCCCCGATTTATGCATGATTCGCACATTTATGAAAGGGAGTTGTATTCCGCTCCTTGTATTATTGTAATTTATCACTTTCATTATCTATCTGATCATTTATCGCTTTCAAAATGTGAATAAATGTGCCTTTTAATCAATTGCATAGTGTGGAGAGAGAGCGAATTAATGATATTAAGATTTGATCATAAAATAAATGAGGTAGAAATAGATGAGTAATCCCGGACCCAGCTCTGGTCTTTGGGCTCAAGAGGTTAGAGGTTATCCTCCAAAATACTTCTTGGGTCACGAGGCTTTAGCGCTAATCCTAGGCTCTTTAGGGTGAGAAGTTCACCTTCCATGATCCCTCTGGCTGGCCCAAAATGGATACCAAGCGCAGTCTTAGGCTCTCCGAGGCGAGAGTAACTTTCCCAATGTTCTATTGGGTGGCGACTCCATGAAACCTCCTTGTTGCCCAACATAGACGCACTTGCAATTTATTTGCAAGATGTCAATGGACCCACAAGTGCCCCGGGCGGTCGAACGGGCGGCCGCGGGGATCCTGCGCGCGTCACACCAACCGTGCATTCAAGCCTTTCCAAACGTTTACAACCCCAAAATCATACATAGATCATTCATTCCTAAATCACATCTTTAACATATGCCATAATGAACTCAAAATCATGCTACAATTAACATGCTTATAACACAAAAATTCACTTACATAACAACTACACAAATCACTTATACTCAGGCATAATCACATACCAAAACACACAACCAACAACAAGATTTGACTCAAAACATGATCCAAATGATGATGTAAAAACACACCCAAACATATAGCCATGTAAACTCCAAAACCTGAAATGGAGCTCAAATCTTCACTTTCTTCAGTCAACAACTTTTCCTTTCCCTCTATCCTTTCTCTTTTCTTCAGCTTCTTGCAACCAAATCAAATCAAAAACTCCATTAACCCAAGAACATAACCTTTAAAACCCACTCAAATCCGAAAAAGGAGAAGAAGAAGAATGATACCCAAAGCAAAACAGCCACTTACCTCTTTTAGAACCTTCAAAGCTCAAACCCTAGACCAAAGGTGGAAGAAACCCACATGAAAGGAAGAGAGAGCAGAAATGTAGATGGGAAAGTGAGAGAGAGAGGCGTGGGAAAGGAAAGTCAAAACTCCAATTGGCTTCCACGGGAAGCTACTCCCTTCCTTCCCTCTCTCTTCTCCTTTCAAATCCCATTCAATGCTCCCACCAACCATTACACATGTCACTCCACTACTGGTCCCTTAATCTCATCTTTGACTAACAAGCCAAGGCACCAAACTCAACTCACACCATATAACCTCCAATAAATCACTTTTACATCCAAGTTACCATGCACAAATACCACTAGATCATGCCAAAACCAAAGTACCCTACATCCAAACATCACATGCACACCATATAATTTCTTTAATTAACTTAACTAATTAATTCCTTGCAAATAAATCGTTATTATCCAAATTTTCTTTTGCTAAAATTACTAAAACGCTCAAAATATTACGACTTACCATGCAGATTCCAATTAGGCCTATTTTGGGTTGTTACAGTGGCTCTTTATCCTCGACTTTTACCTCCAAATACCATAGCCTCTGGGCATAGCTGCCGGTAAAGATGGTCATACCGCTGATTGGGGATTGCTTTTTTGCTTCCACTAGTGCATACAATAGGTGCGTGCTTAGCCCCGCAGTTGATAACTAGACCCACCGACTTAGGCGTCTAGCTGGGGAGAGTAGTAGCAGGGCATAGTCAATAGATTAGATACATTAAATAATGAACAACATTTCTCTTTTTATAGAAAAACTAGAAGATAATGAACATATGAGTTGAATTGCCTTTGTTTTATATATCTGCAAAGATTATATACATTTCCATATAATTTCTCTATACATGATCATTATTGAACATAGATTTAAAATGCAAAATTACATTTAATGTCAGAACAAATCTTGCAAGCTTCAAACTCCTATTTCCAATCAACCCTCTCGGGTTTTCTTGATTGGACGTTTTCTCTCGAGCCCCTAATTTTTGCCCAGTGCCTTTTTTCGGTTTTCACCCTAACGACGCACCCATTTTTAACAAGGCTGCCTTTTTTCGGTTTTCGACCCATGGGGCTTCTATTCTCTTTTTTTGATTTTTATGTCTTTAGCCATGGACCCTCTAGAGTCTATCGATATTGACTAGTTCTTTAAACTCATTTTCATCATTGTCCGTTAGAATTGCTGCTCCCTTGGATAATAACTTCTTAATAACAAATGGACCTTTCCATGTCGGCCCGAATTTGCCTCGTATGTCCGGAACACCTGGTCTCATGTGTTTGAAGACTAAATCTCCCTCTTTCAGCGGATGCTTTCTGACCTTCTTATCGAATGACCGAGCAAGTCTTTTCTAATAGATCTGGTTGTGATAATAAGCTTGCAATTTATTCTCATCTAACATGTTCAGCTGTTGCAGCCATTACTGTGCCTAATCAGTCTTCGAAATCTAAGCTTCCACGACTACCCTTAAAGACTTGAGCTCTACTTTGATTGGCAACACTGCTTCTGTCCCATACACCAAAGAATAAGGCATGGCTCATGTAGAGGTTCTAACAGTGGTTCTATATCCCTATAGTGCGAAAGGCAACTTCTCTGCTAAATGCTTGTAGTTCTAAACCATCTTGGACAGGGTCTTTTAGACATTTTTATTGGCCGCTTGCATTGCCCCATTGGCCTGCGAGTGATATAGAGAAGACTTATGATGCTCAATACCATACTTCTAGAGTAGCTTCTTTGATTCAGCCATAAACTGCTCTCCGTTATCAGACAGAAAATGGTGTGGAAGACCATATCTGCGTATTATATTATTCTCAATGAACATGGCCATATCCCGAGCATCGATTTTCTTGAAAGATTCAGCCTTTACCCATTTAGTCCATATGATCTTCTTTGCCAGCATTAAACCGTTCATATGGGCTCCACATATTCTAGCATGAGTTTCCTCCATGACCTTCTCTGCTTCTTTATCATCTAAGCATCTTAGCCTAATGCCATCGACTTGCCGCTTGTATAGCACCCCATCTATAGACATAAACTGAATCTTTGGTCTTTTTCAGTAGCTTCTTCCGGGAAAACTGTCCTTTTTAGGTAATTTTGAATGTCGTAGTACCATGGCTTCTCATCAACAGCTTCGATTTCTACAATTTGACCAAACTCAAAACTAGGCCACTCAAAATATGAGATCGAGATGGGCTTCATGACTACCCCTTCCGGATTATCCCATATCGACACCAAAGTTGCAAGCGTTTCGGCTAACTGATTCTCATCCCTTAGAACGAAATGAAAGGTGCACTTCTCCAATTAACTACTCAACATCTTCAAATATTTCATGTATGGCTCAACTGTAACGGCCTAAAATTTTTAGTGTTTTTATTAATAACTTGGCACGCTGAAAAATTCATCGAAAGTTAATTTTTGACGCATAAGAGTGGAATTTTCCTTAAAACTACATAATTTAATTATTCAAATAAAATTTAGACAAATATATACATAAATATCTAAATATGCTTACATGTAAATAGATAAGAAAATATTAAACAAAGAAATAATAAGTAATTAGGCAAATAAAGTAATTATAGCATGTGATAATCTTTCTTTGGGTCTAGAATTATTTAGACAAGTGAGATTAGTTAGAACTGTGAGGGAGCTAAGAAGTAGAAAATAAGAAAAAGTAAGAGAGGAAAGTCACAAAAAGAGGAACGGGAAAGAAACCGAGGAAGAGAAAGAGAGAGAGTGTAACACCCCTTACCCATACGTAGGCGATCCCATCCGATATGGAGTAAGACGCCGTAGGAGTAAAGGTGTCACCACATAGATACAGAATATACATACATTCATACATAAACATACATACCAAAATACCAGGTAATTTAAAACTTTACAAAACCATTCATGAAAGCTGATCATGCATTAATATAATGAGAGCATTACATTACTGTTCTGATCAACTGAGAGAAACAACAGATAATTGCATATCCCAAAATTACAATTACAAAAGCTATTACAGAATCATAAGAGAGTTCTTATACAAAAGAATCATAGAACTACAAAAATAAGCCCTACACTAAGACCCTGCTGTGTTGGCTTTGATGGCGACGACTCTCCCAAAATCAACTCCTTTCGCACCTGCACGGGTAAACACACCGTGCTAAGCGATAAACGCTTAGTGGGGAAAACACACATAGCATAAAGACAACCATTCACAATGGTCGTCAAGGCAATTCACATGCATAAGTACATATAATCATTCACCATAAGATTCATATCAATAATCGCATTATCTTTACAGATTGTACTTTTCATCATTGCATCCATAAGGATAAAACATGTATTTGCTCATATAACAATTCATACAAGTACTTTAAACATTGGAACACCTGCTGACTCAAGGTAGCGGATAACGAGTGAACAGAAAGTACTTTACGAGTACCAATCGAATACGAAAAACCATTTTAACTTTTCATTCACAAACATTTCCAGAAGGACCTTAAACAAGATCCAAACACATTACAGAAGTTCGCGAGGAACGAACAGGGACCTGATCGGGGTCCAAACAGATATAACAGAAGCTGCAGCAAAGACTCTATTAGGCATGCCTAACTATCCACTGACTAGACTCTAGCAGGTCATACACAAACCGTTCAATCCATTTCGTGATTCCAATTAATCATCATCAATTAAGCATAGTCATATCATAATTATACTTGCATAACATTTAGAGGATATCATGCATAAATCTCATAACTGCTAAAGTAAACTGAAGTTCAAGGAACAGGCGAAGAGAGAAAACTCAATTAGCATACAAGGGACTGTCGCGCTCGCGACGTCTGTCGCGCTCGCGACAGAGACCAGAGTCTCTTCGCTGCGCGCGCGCGACAGATCTCGCGACCGCGGGGAGGACGGAAGAGCCAGGCTCTGTCGCGCTCGCGACGGATGTCGCGATCGCGACAGAAGGCAAAGGGTGCTGTCGCGATCTCGCGACGGATCACGTGGTCGCGATAACACCTGGCAACAATACTCTCTGTCGCGATCGCGACTGTTGTCGCGCTCGCGACAGAAGGTATACAACACTTCGGCTGTCGCGGGCTCGCGACGGATGTCGCGTGCTCGCGATAGCGAAGCTCCCACTGCCGATCTCTGTCGCGACCTCGCGACAGTCGTCGCGATCGCGACAGAGTCGGGATTTTGAAAATCTGCAGAAATTCTGCAGATTTTCCTCTTCCAATTCTTCCTCCAACCACACAAATCTCAATCAAAGGTTACTTACCTCAAATCCAGCCATCCAAAGCATAAACAACCATGTCATAACATTTATTCATAATAAACTTCATCCAATCCATCAATTTGAACATTTAATTTCAATAATCATTCACAAACTCCATTTATGCATCAAATTACTTCAAATCCGAATTCATCATGATTAATTCATAATCTTGCAAGTTCCACATTCTAAAACAAAGACCCATAGCATAAATATCAAAATAAAGGACATCTAACAACCTAATTCCAAGAAAACATCAAGAACACACTCATGAACATTTTCACATAAAAAGGAAGAAATTCCCAAACCTCAAAATCCTTAGCTCCTAGTGTTTAGTTCCACTTGATCCAGCAACTTCCTTGCCTTTAGGATCCCGGGGAGGCTCAACTAGGAACCCAACCAAAAACAAGCAAACAAAACAAGAATCCACACTTCAAACCCATTTCGAAAATAAGAAAGAGAAGAAGATGGAAAAACTTAAACAAAGGCAAAATGGATGCATATAACTCACCAATGAACACTAAGAGATGATCAAACCCCACTAGCAAACCTTGAATCTCAACCAAAGTCCAAGAGAAGAAGGAAAGAAGAAGAAAAGAAGAGGGGCGGCGTGAGGAACGGGAAACACAAGTGAGGAAAAATCTGATTTTCCCCTTTCCTTTCTTTTCCTTTTCTCTTCTTAACCTAGACACATGTCAAGATCCTAGTGGAGGGATTTGGTCACTCACACCCTACATGCCTATATCACACATACACAAGATCCTCCCAACTAAAGCACACCCTACACTTGTATGCACAACACACACAATGAAACTCTCATGAACACACACACTACAATGGTGCATTTACACACACCCAAAACCAACCCAACTAATACACACCATAGTACCATACATGCATTCACATGCTAACAAAGCTCTTAAAACATGTAGAAATTACCAAAATGCCCTTATTATACAAAAATTATGCAAATGCACACACATACAAATATGGCTCATTCAACTAGGGGGCAAACGGGGTGTGACAACTCTCCCCTACTAACAAGAATTTCGTCCTCGAAATTCTCACCTGAACAGAACAATTGCGGATACTGCAATCTCATCGATTCCTCCGGTTCCCAAGTTGCTTCCTCAACCCCGTGGTGATTCCACAAAACCTTGACCAAAGGAATCTGCTTATTCCTCAGCTGTCGTACTTCCCGCTCTAGGATAGCTCTAGGCTCCTCATCGTAGGAAAAATCTGATTGCACTTGAACTTCTTGAACCGACAACACATGGGAAGGATCCGATCTATACCAACGGAGCATAGAAACGTGAAACACATCGTGAAGCTTCGACAATTCCATCGGCAAAGCTAGTCTGTATGCCACTGGACCCACTCTTGCCAACACCTCATACGGACCAATAAAGCGAGGACTAAGCTTCCCTTTCTTTCCAAATCGAAGCACTTTTCTCCAAGGAGACACTTTAAGAAAAACCTTGTCCCCAACTTCAAACTGTACATCCTTTCTCTTCAGGTTAGCATAAGACTTTTGTCAATCCTTGGCCACTTTCAGATTTCGCTGCACAACTCTAATCTTTTCCTCGGTATCTCTAACCAGATCTGGCCCAATCATTGACCTCTCAGACAACTCTGTCCAACAAACAGGAGTCCTACACTGACGTCCATACAGAGCCTCATAAGGTGACATACCAATACTCGACTGGAAACTGTTGTTGTAGGCAAATTCCATCAATGATACGTACTTGTCCCAGCTACCCGGAAAGTCCAAAACACAAGCCCTCATCATATCCTCTAAGATCTGAATCACACGCTCGGACTGACCATCTGTCTGCGGATAAAATGCTGTACTGAACTTCAACTTGGTACCCAAAGCTCGCTGCAACTCTTTCCAGAACTTAGATGTAAACCTTGGGTCCCTATCAGAAACTATGGACAGAGGTACCCCATGCAATCGCACTATCTCATCTACGTACATACTGGCCAATCTACTCATCGAATAATCCATTCTAACCGGCAAAAAGTGAGCAGACTTCGTGAGTCGATCGACAACAACCCAAACAGAATTATGCTTTCTCTGAGACAAAGGTAAACCGGAGACAAAATCCATGGCGATGTCATCCCACTTCCACTCGGGAACGGACAAAGGCGTGAGTAAACCAGAAGGAACCTGGTGCTCAGCCTTGACCTGCTGACAAGTCAGGCACTTGGATACAAAGTCCACTATGTCCCTCTTCATACCCGACCACCAAAAGAACTGCTTCAAATCCTGATACATCTTCACACTGCCAGGATGCATGGTGAAAACTGAACTATGGGCCTCATCAAAAATCTGTCTTCTTAACTCTGCACAATCCGGCACACACAAACGGTTCCCAAACAGAAGAACCCCATCCTGAACCGAAAACTCTGACTGCTTACCTGAACCGACTTCTTGAACAATCCGCTGAAGTTTCTCATCAACCTTCTGAGCATCAACTATTTGCTGTCTCAAAGTAGGCTTGACCCTCAACTGAGCTATCAAAGCCCCATCTGGACCAAACCTCCATCTAAACCCTCTCAAAAACAAGGTAGAAACTGACTTTCTACTCAACGCATCCGCGACTACATTGGCCTTACCCGGATGGTAATCCACAATGCAATCGTAGTCCTTAAATAGCTCAAGCCAACGACGTTGCCTCATATTCAATTCCTTCTGAGTCAGAAAATACTTCAAACTTTTGTGGTCCGAAAAGATCCTACACTTCTCACCGTATAGATAATGACGCCAAATCTTCAAAGCGAAGACAACTGCAGCTAATTCAAGATCATGCGTCGGATAATTCCTCTCGTGCGGCTTCAACTGTCGAGAAGCATAAGCCACCACCTTACCTTCCTGCATCAGAACACATCCCAAACCAACACCTGAAGCATCACTATATATAACAAACTCTTTACCCGAGGTGGGTTGAGTTAATATAGGAGCTTCAACTAACAACTGTTTCAACCTCTCAAAACAAACTTGGCACTTATCCGACCACTCGAACTTAATTCCCAAACCTCTGACAAACACGGGAACTCGATTCCTATCTCGAAGCACGAAAGTCTTCCTATGACAATCAACCACGGCTCTATGCTTACTCAACCAGTCCATACCCAGAATCAAGTCATACTCTCTGAAGGGCAACTCTATCAAATCCACAGGAAACTCAACATTCTCAACCATCAACGGACAATTCCTATACACTCTACTCACACTGACACTATGCCCTAACGGATTGGTCACACATATCTCATAGTCTAACTGTTATACCACATGCAACTTATCAATAAACTTATGTGTGCACAAATATGAGTGTGTGGAACCAGGATCTATTAGAGCATATAATTCAGTGTCATGGAGTAGGAACTTACCAGCAATCACATCAGGCGCATCTTGCTCATCTCTGGCTCTAACTGCATAAGCTCTAACGGCCATAGGAGGAGGACGCTCCACAGTCTCAGAACCAGCTACATCTCTGGGTCGACCGCCTCGACCTCTTCCTCTACCTCTACCTCTAGAGGCCTGCGGAGCATTCGATCCAACTCTGCTAGCTCCACCCTGAGGACCCGAGTCTTCACTCATCTGAGGACAATAAGCCACCCGGTGTTCAGTGCTCCCACACCTGAAACACCCACCAGTAAGCCACCTACACTCACCCCAGTGAGCCTTACTGCAGTTCAAACAAACTGGAGCAGCATCAGACCGACCACCCCTACCAGAACCAGACACTACAGCAGAACCTTGCCTTCTCCCCCTTGAAGCCGAACCAGCCGCAGGATCATCTTGCGGGTTCCTAGACCTCTTACCCGAAGATGAGGAAACACCACCTCTAGCTGAACTCCGGCGCTGAGCTCTCTCTCTAATCAAAGTTTTCGCTTTCTCTGCCCTCAACGCAGCTTCAGCAATCTGATAATACTGTACCCCCGGCATACACATCAAAGAAACTAAAGCAATCTTCAAAGAATCATTCAACCCGGCCTCGAAGTGCTTGCATCTAAAATCATCCGTCATGACCCCACGCGGAGCATAACGGGACAACCGGTTAAACTCCTTCTCATAATATGCCACAGACAAGGCCCTTTGCCTCAAACTCAGAAACTGCGCCCATCTTGCATCCCTATACGCCTGAGTCACATACTTCTTAGAAAATTGCTCATCAAAGAAATCCCATGTCAAAGGGTCATGCATCTGAGGCTGCCTACACACCAACTCCCACCATTCATAAGCTGAACCCTGAAGCAAGGCTACAGCACACTCGGCTTGCTGATCAGGAGGGCACCTGATTTCCCTCAAGGCTCTCTTAACTTTATCTAGCCACTTCTCGGCTAACTCAGACTCATCAAGCCCAGTTCCATAAAAATCCTCGACACCCGCTCTTCTCAGACTCACTATCGGGGCTTTCGGGGCAGTCACCCTATCCAAAACCCGAGCCATGTCTTGATGCAATCTAAGCATCGCCTCAAAAGGCATGGCAGCGGCCTCAGGTTGGACCCTAGCATGTTGAGCCGACACCGAAATAGAGACAGACGGATCTACCGCTGGAGGGTTCACACTTTCAGCGGACTCCTCGAGCGCACCGTGAGCAGAATCAGAATTCATCTAACAAACAAGAGGACAACCACATCAGCCAACACAGCCCTAAACATAGACATATACACACATAGCATCATATAAGCAATCACCCAGAAACGCCTAAACCGGAGCTCTGATACCACAACTTGTAACACCCCTTACCCATACGTAGGCGATCCCATCCGATATGGAGTAAGACGCCGTAGGAGTAAAGGTGTCACCACATAGATACAGAATATACATACATTCATACATAAACATACATACCAAAATACCAGGTAATTTAAAACTTTACAAAACCATTCATGAAAGCTGATCATGCATTAATATAATGAGAGCATTACATTACTGTTCTGATCAACTGAGAGAAACAACAGATAATTGCATATCCCAAAATTACAATTACAAAAGCTATTACAGAATCATAAGAGAGTTCTTATACAAAAGAATCATAGAACTACAAAAATAAGCCCTACACTAAGACCCTGCTGTGTTGGCTTTGATGGCGACGACTCTCCCAAAATCAACTCCTTCCGCACCTGCACGGGTAAACACACCGTGCTAAGCGATAAACGCTTAGTGGGGAAAACACACATAGCATAAAGACAACCATTCACAATGGTCGTCAAGGCAATTCACATGCATAAGTACATATAATCATTCACCATAAGATTCATATCAATAATCGCATTATCTTTACAGATTGTACTTTTCATCATTGCATCCATAAGGATAAAACATGTATTTGCTCATATAACAATTCATACAAGTACTTTAAACATTGGAACACCTGCTGACTCAAGGTAGCGGATAACGAGTGAACAGAAAGTACTTTACGAGTACCAATCGAATACGAAAAACCATTTTAACTTTTCATTCACAAACATTTCCAGAAGGACCTTAAACAAGATCCAAACACATTACAGAAGTTCGCGAGGAACGAACAGGGACCTGATCGGGGTCCAAACAGATATAACAGAAGCTGCAGCAAAGACTCTATTAGGCATGCCTAACTATCCACTGACTAGACTCTAGCAGGTCATACATAAACCGTTCAATCCATTTCGTGATTCCAATTAATCATCATCAATTAAGCATAGTCATATCATAATTATACTTGCATAACATTTAGAGGATATCATGCATAAATCTCATAACTGCTAAAGTAAACTGAAGTTCAAGGAACAGGCGAAGAGAGAAAACTCAATTAGCATACAAGGGACTGTCGCGCTCGCGACGTCTGTCGCGCTCGCGACAGAGACCAGAGTCTCTTCGCTGCGCGCGCGCGACAGATCTCGCGACCGCGGGGAGGACGGAAGAGCCAGGCTCTGTCGCGCTCGCGACGGATGTCGCGATCGCGACAGAAGGCAAAGGGTGCTGTCGCGATGTCGCGACGGATCACGTGGTCGCGATAACACCTGGCAACAATACTCTCTGTCGCGATCGCGACTGTTGTCGCGATCGCGACTGTTGTCGCGCTCGCGACAGAAGGTATACAACACTTCGGCTGTCGCGGGCTCGCGACGGATGTCGCGTGCTCGCGACAGCGAAGCTCCCACTGCCGATCTCTGTCGCGACCTCGCGACAGTCGTCGCGATCGCGACAGAGTCGGGATTTTGAAAATCTGCAGAAATTCTGCAGATTTTCCTCTTCCAATTCTTCCTCCAACCACACAAATCTCAATCAAAGGTTACTTACCTCAAATCCAGCCATCCAAAGCATAAACAACCATGTCATAACATTTATTCACAATAAACTTCATCCAATCCATCAATTTGAACATTTAATTTCAATAATCATTCACAAACTCCATTTATGCATCAAATTACTTCAAATCCCAATTCATCATGATTAATTCATAATCTTGCAAGTTCCACATTCTAAAACAAAGACCCATAGCATAAATATCAAAATAAAGGACATCTAACAACCTAATTCCAAGAAAACATCAAGAACACACTCATGAACATTTTCACATAAAAAGGAAGAAATTCCCAAACCTCAAAATCCTTAGCTCCTAGTGTTTAGTTCCACTTGATCCAGCAACTTCCTTGCCTTTAGGATCCCGGGGAGGCTCAACTAGGAACCCAACCAAAAACAAGCCAACAAAACAAGAATCCACACTTCAAACCCATTTCGAAAATAAGAAAGAGAAGAAGATGGAAAAACTTAAACAAAGGCAAAATGGATGCATATAACTCACCAATGAACACTAAGAGATGATCAAACCCCACTAGCAAACCTTGAATCTCAACCAAAGTCCAAGAGAAGAAGGAAAGAAGAAGAAAAGAAGAGGGGCGGCGTGAGGAACGGGAAACACAAGTGAGGAAAAATCTGATTTTCCCCTTTCCTTTCTTTTCCTTTTCTCTTCTTAACCTAGACACATGTCAAGATCCTAGTGGAGGGATTTGGTCACTCACACCCTACATGTAACGACCGGCCGCACCACACGGATTCGCGGCCGTCACTCACGGTCTTCGCACCCCCCTTCACTAGTGCGTTTTTGCCTTCCATGGGATTCGAACCAAGGACCTGGGGATAAGTCCTTTAATTCCTAGAATCCCACTACCATTAGGCTAGTAGCCTAATGGTAGTGGGATTCTAGGAATTAAAGGACTTATCCCCAGGTCCTTGGTTCGAATCCCACGGAAGGCAAAAACGCACTAGTGAAGGGGGGTGCGAAGACCGTGAGTGACGGCCGTGAATCCGTGTGGTACGGCCGGTCGTTACATAAAAAGGCGCCTTTTATTGTTAAGACCGTCTGTACATTCGTCCGACCGGCCGCACCACACGGATTCGCGGTCGGGAACACTTCCGGTCAAGACTCACAGAACTTTATACCCCCCTTGTACGATTTTGCCTTTCGTGGGATTCGAACCTAGGACCTGGGGATAAGTCCATTGATTCCTAGAATCCCACTACCATTAGGCTACTAATGAAATATTAACTGTTATGTCAGAAGCATATTGACTGGTTAATAATTCATGGAATTTGATTAGCGATGCATGATAAGCATGATTTGTACATTGTCAAAATGTTAGGAAATTTCAGTTATGGATTTGAAAACTTGAATATGCAAGTTTAAGAAATTTCAGCATTTTTAAAAGAATATTGAATACTTTGCATAAATATGGTTTTATCTTGCAAATCATTCATACTTAATTTGGAGTTAAATAGCTATTGGTATATTATTTATAAAGTATTATATTGATTATAAAAAGAAAAAGTAATTTGCGATATTAACGTATGAATGATCAATTATATGTGTATATATTATATTTATGCTTTGGATAAGTAAATTTGGTAGTCACCACTAAGCGTAAAGCTTAGCGCGTGGTTTATCCTCGCGCAGGTATAAGACAGAAATCAAGTGAATATCAGCACCGCTTCATAGAAGAAATATGAAATGGTAAGTCTGGAAAGGAAGCGAAAGAAATGGAATTTTTTTATTTGATAATTCCAATATTGGTTCTTGTGGCATGTACACTCCCTAGATAATTAGGATACTATTGTATCAAAGAAATTGTATTAGATAATTATTCATAGTAAATAGTTGATGTATTGATATTATGTTCTTGTATTTTGTATAATTGATGTAATAGTGAGCTGATGACATTGTGAGCTATTATATAAGTATGTAATTGGAATTAAATTGGAGGATGGGCAAAATTGTGTTGGAGTTTGAAATGGAGTAGGACGGATGAATATGTATGTGATTATAGAAGTGTAAAGACTTCCTGTTTACAGGGGGATAGGCAATATTATAGAGGAGACTCTGCCGAAATTTCGGTAGAATTTAAGTAGCCTATTTGAGAATGATTGTGTGAATAGTAAAGTTTATTAGTGAAAAAAAAAAAAAAAAATTTCCCGGATTTTCGTAATGATTTTAAGAATAGTTTAAGACAATTAAGTTATTATGTACAGTAAAAAGGGTGTTACAATTAGTGGTATCAGAGCAAAGGTTTAGGCGGTTCTGGCCAATAAGATATTTGGAGAATATGTGATATTGTTTATGAGAAATGAATGTGTTGTTTATTATGGACATTTCTATTTAGTTCTAAGTAGAGATAATTCGGAAAGAGTTGAATAGAAGATTAGAGGTAAGAAATTGAGATGTTCAAAAATTATGAGGTTTAAAGTATATGAAAGTGGTACGAAGGTTGTGATACTTGAGGTACCTGTCAGTTATCCTTGATAGAGGGGCAATCATTGAATATTTTATGCATGGGCTGGGTCACTATGCACTGTTCTTATATGATACGCACATTTGCATCATACTGCATACATCAAACATCATACATTCATTGTATCGGCATCACATGACTATTCATGAAAAACATCAAGTTTTATGCATATGCCCTAATTGAAAGGAAACTGGCGTGGAATATAGTAAGTGTATGAAAGTGAGGTAGATGTACCTTCATTGGAAGTAATAAGGAGTGTAACAAAGTTGAGTAAGTAAAATAAGAAATTTGAAATTCAATCTTGGAATTGAAAAAGAAAGGGGTGAAGGATCACTAAATGTGTATAAGTATGAGTAAGAGATTTGTATTTGTGTAATTTGTGGGTTTGATCCTTCTTGTTAGTGAATTAAGGTATAGAATGTGATAAGATTTCAACATACTATGGAATGGAATTGTATCTGATTAGATTGACTAATTGATTATAGCTTGAATTGGCTTATAAGAGTGAATGGAATTTGTGAACTTTTGTATAAGATTGTTAAGTAATAAGTACTGCAAGATATATATGTGATGTTTCAGAAATGGACAAATTGTGACTAGTGATACTGGTAAACTAAGAAGGAAATGTTATAGTTATTTTGATTAAAGAAAGAGTTTATTGAATGTGTAAGCGATTCTGTATTGAGAAAATAATGTATCTTAGGAGAAGGGAATTAAGTAAGGATTAAGGTAAGTAAGTAATAAGATGTGTGTACAATTGGTTTTCGAATAGAGTGTACATGCCAAAGATGGAAAATAAAGAAATGATATGATCTCGAGAATGGATATGTTATTGGCTTAAGTATGATGTAACTTGCGCCTGATTAACGCGTAAGTTAAGAAGAAAGTGCACTTTTGGACACATAAAACACTTCTTAAACATTCGACAAGATTATCTTCTAGCTTTTCTAGCTCTAAGGTAATTGATCATTTTGTTGGAACGGAGTTGAATGTGGAAACGGTGTTTAAAGTAATTCAGGAAAACGGGAAAAGAAATACAGATTCAATTTTAGACTTTTCTCGCATACTCCGTGATTTAAAAATCACGTAAGAGCTGCATGTTGATTCTGATTATCGGTCTTTAGATATGATGGGTACTTTCTTAATGATTTTTCTGGTAATGAGAGTTCTGGAAATGAGGTAAATTGTTAAATTTGAGTCTGATAATGAGGGAAACGTTTTATTGTTTCTGATGAGGATGGGGTACTCTAAGGACAAGGCATTGATAGCTCTAAAGAGATGTGGACCACATGTAACAATAGTAGAGCTTATAGGTTTCATTTGTGCTGCTCCAATGGCGAAGCCAAGGATCAAGTAGTCTGATGTTGATTATCCTAATCACAAGAAGGGGGGTTTTTATGAATATGGTAGGTGAGAAAGGAAAAAGAAAATGAGGTTGGAAAAGAAATTGTCGTCTGGAGATGATGAAATGCTATGCCTCCCAAATACAATGATTGGACTTGGAGTTCCCATTGTTTCAGAGTTTATAACTCAAAGAACACTTTTAGAAACTGTTATTGGGCCACCTTATCTCTATTATGAAAATGTAGTACCTGCTCCTAATGGAGTTTGGAACACTATATCTTGGTTTTTATTGAAGTGGAGTTGGAAGTTATTGATTTTAAAATGTGTTCAGTGCTGCAAAGAAAAATGGTGAATTATGCATTTGGTCACTTTGTTTAACGGATTTTTCCTCTACTGTCTCCACAAATGGCACACAAAGTATTATTAATTATAATGAGATAATAACTTCCGTGAGATGGACGAATACAATTGAATTGTTTGCAAATTTGCATTGGGAATGCAAACTGATTGAAAGGATGAATCGTGATTATTGTGCAAGTCCAGAAAAATTTCGAGGACGAAATTTCTTTTAAGGAGGGGAGAATTGTAATGTCCCAAAAAAATTTCATTGTTTTTATTTAATAACTTGATAGGCTAAAAATTCGTTAAATGTTAATTTTAACGCATAAGAGTAGAATTTTTCTTAAAGTTGTTTAATTTAATTATTTAAATAATTTTAAGTCTACATATATATATATATATATATATATATATATATATATATATATATATATATATATATATATATGAGTGTGTGTTTACATACAAATAATTAAGAAAATATTAAACAAAGAAATAATCCGTAAATGGACAATTAAATAAATTATAGCATATAATTTTAGTTATGGGTCTAGAATTAAGAGGAGAAGAAAATAGACAAAGAAAGCAGGGGAGATCGGGAAAGAAAGAGAGACCGAGAGAGGGAGAGGGGGCGGCGGAAGGCAGCGCCGGCGACCACTGAAGGCGATCGGAGGTGGCGATCGGACCGTCGCAACCCGCAGCGCCGTTCCCGTGGCGTTTTCCTCCGACCCGAGGCATCGCCGATCAAGGAGAGCGGGAGGAACCCGCAAGCTTCCTCAGCGTTTTCCGGCCAACTCCGGCGACGAACGGCGACACGAGTGGCACCGGAGGACTCCTGGTGAGCAGACGAATCTTCCGGTGGCCATGGATCCTCCTCAATCGCCGGTGACGAGCAGATCGGAGAGAGAGGAACCGAAGCTTCTCTTGCGTTTTCCGGCGAGCTCCGACGGCGAGAGGCGACACGAACGGCACGACGGGACTCCTGGTGGGCAGGCGAACATCCCGGTGGCTGCGGATCATCCTCACTCGCCGGCGATGAGGAGATCGGTGTTGGGAAGAACCGAAGCTGCCGACGTCGATTCCGGCGAAACGGAGAGCAGTCACGGCGCGTGATCACCGGAAATGGAAACCCGAGGCTTCAAGCTCTCTCCCGGTGGTTTCGGTGTCTCTGGTGGAGCTCCGGCGAGACTCCGGTGAGGCTCCGGCGACGGTGAAGGGACCAAAAATAGCAGAAAATCCGGTATGTGGCCACCAAAATTACTTTCTTAAGTGATTTTGCACAAGTTAAAATTTATTAAGAGTGATTTTGCTAAACACAGTATGTGAATAATATGTTTGTTGGCTCATTGATTCGTTGGCAGTGTTGTCTTGAGTATTGGCTTAGTTGAATAGAACCTAAATTAAGATTTGTCGATTTCTAATTGAATGAAAAGAATTAGAAACTGACAGTAATTGGGAAGTAGACCAGTAATTGTAATTGAAGAATTATAGGTTAAATTGTAAGATAGGACTTAAAATACGTATATAATGCTGGTAATGGATAAATTATGACACGTAAATCAGATTAGTAATTAAATGTTGATATATATAAAGGGGTATTATAATGTGCATAACTAGGTAATGGTAGTGGGATTTTTTTATTGTAACGACCGGGCCCGTACAGAACATGTTAACTCAACTCCCCGGAACACATCCCGTCGGGAGGAGGACAGAACTGGGTCCCAGTCATTACTCACAGAACTTTACACTCCCCTTGTGCATTTTTGCCTTTCGTGGGATTCGAACTCAGGACCTGGGGATAAGTCCTTAAATTCCTAGAATCCCACTACCATTAGGCTACTAGCCTAATGGTAGTGGGATTCTAGGAATCAATGGACTTATCCCCAGGTCCTAGGTTCGAATCCCACGAAAGGCAAAATCGTACAAGGGGGGTATAAAGTTCTGTGAGTTTTGACCGGAAGTGTTCCCGACCGCGAATCCGTGTGGTGCGGCCGGTCGGACGAATGTACAGACGGTCTTGACACTACATGCCTATATCACACATACACAAGATCCTCCCAACTAAAGCACACCCTACACTTGTATGCACAACACACACAATGAAACTCTCATGAACACACACACTACAATGGTGCATTTACACACACCCAAAACCAACCCAACTAATACACACCATAGTACCATACATGCATTCACATGCTAACAAAGCTCTTAAAACATGTAGAAATTACCAAAATGCCCTTATTATACAAAAATTATGCAAATGCACACACATACAAATATGGCTCATTCAACTAGGGGGCAAACGGGGTGTGACAGAGAGAGAGCAAGGGTGACGGTAGAGCATGACGGAGGAGGTGAGGTGGCTGGCGGCAGTCGACGGCCAGCAACGGGCTCCTCGCCTTTGCCGATCACGGTAATTTCTTCCTCCTCACGATGTCGCTATTCCTGGAGAGCGAGAGGAAATTGCGAGCTTCTCCGGCATATTTCGGCCAGCTCCGACGGCGAATGGCGAGAAGAACGGCACAACGGGACTCCTTATGAGAAGATGAATCTTTCGGTACCCATGGGTGGTCCTCAATCGCCGGCGATGAGCAGATCGAAGAAGGAGAGAACTGAGATCTCCGACATTGATTCCGACGAAATGAAGGGCATTCATGACGCGTGATCATAGGAAAAGCAACCCCGACACTTTGAGCTTCCCCCTGGTGGTTTCGGTGCCTCCAGTGGAGCTCCGGCAAGACTCCGCCAAGGCTCTAGCGATGGTGAAGGGATCAAAATATGCAGAATTCTGGTATGTGACTGCAAAATTTACTTTTCTAACAGGATTTCTAATAAACTAAATTGTTTAGGGAAAGTTTATGAGCTGTGTTGTGTATGTTTAGTGTGATAATTCAGTTGGTTGGTTATTGATGCTTAATTATTGCTTGGCTTGTCAGTTTATGTGTAGAAGAATAAGAAATCTTGAGAACGGATTCTATATAGATAGTCGATTACGAAACCTCCTATATTGTGTTCTGTGTTAAGTTCAATTATTGGCTTTTAATTATTAATAGGGTATATTAAAATGGTGTTTTGGTATGTAGAAAATTATTAGATGTAGAAGTTATGTAAAACAGTAATTTTAATGAATTTATGCTTGAAATGAAAAATAAATAAAAATAGTCATTGATGATAATTAGAGAACTTGGGATGTTCAAATGGATATTAGATACTTAACTTGTTTACTTTAAGTGGAATTCACATTATCCATATAAGTATACGTGAATGAAGCTAGAAAAATGAAATGAAAATAAGTGTGTGTGTGTGTGTGTGTGTGTGTGTGTGTATATATATATATATATATATATATATTAAATTAGGATGGAATTTATCACGAAGAAAATGATTTAAAGTAAGTGAATACGATTTAATAAGAAAGTATTCTGTAACCACCCCTACTCATACGTAGGCGATCCCATCCGATATGGAGTGAGATGCCGTATGGGTAAAGGTGCCACCATGCAGAAACAGGATAAACATACATTCATACATAAACATATATACCGAAATACAGGGTAATTAAAACTTTACAAAACCATTCATGAGAGAAGCTGATCATGCATTAATATAATGGAAAACATTGCATTACTGTTTGATCAACCCAAAGGTACAAAAGATAATTGCGTACCAAAAATATACACAAAACATATGCGGAAGCTGTTACAAAACTGACATACAAAAAGAATTATCAAGCTACAAATATTAAGCCCTACACTATAACCCAGCTGTGTTGACTTGGTTGCGATGACTCTCCCAAGGCAAAACTCCTTCCGCACCTGCACGGGTAAACACACCATGGTAAGCGATAAACGCTTAGTGGGGAACACACACACAAGAAATGGACGGCCATTCACAATGGTCGTCAAGCATAATGCATACAAATGGCATAATCAGAAATACTCATTAGATACAATATGAACATGCGAACATATAGAATTATACATTTGATATACATAACCGCATTCATATTACCTCATCATTGTACACATTCGGATAATACATTCTCATAATTATCAAAACAGTTCAAAGTAATTAAGCACCTGCTGACTCAAGGTAGTGGATAACGAGTGAACGAACAGTACTTTACGGGTACGAGCCGATTACTGATAGTACCTTACGGGTATGAATTGCAAACCGTTTTACTTCGTCATTTACAAAACATTTTATTAAGGGACCTTAAACAAGATCCAAACACATTAAGGGTTCGCGAGGAACCAAACAAGGACCTGATCGGGGTCCAAACTAAACTAAGGCTGTAGCTATAAGACTCTATTAGGCATGCCTAACTATCCACTAAACTGACTCTTGCATGCTAAAATCATACAGTTAACATCCACAGTTCAATTATAACAAGTAAAGAATTCACATACTTTGATTAATCAGAACATGCAAACATCATCCATCTTACGAGTATACAGCTCTTCTTATGTGACAAGGTGTGCTAAAATCAATAATTCAACAACCCTAAATCATGTGAAATAAATAAGATTTTATTGCAAAAATAGGGTAGGTCACCGTGGTAACCAGATTGGTTGTCACCGTGACATACCAAGGATCTTGGCAGAATGCAAGTCTGGGGTACCTCATGGTCACAACCAAAATGGTTGTCACCGTGACATACCAAAGAAACCAAACAGAAGCAAAGGTCTGGATACCTCACGGTCACAACCAAAATGGTTGTCACCGTGATATATCCAAGACCCAGAACAGAAGCAAAAATCTGGGCACCTCACGGTCACAACCAAAATGGTTGCCACCGTGACATGTCCAGATTCATGGCTGAATGCATCTTGTACATACCTCACGGTCACAACCAAAATGGTTGTCACCGTGACCCATGCCCATATGCGATACCCAAGAGCCGATTTCCACTTCATTCAAGCTAAAATCCCAAAACTTCTCACTTCAACCAAAATATCCTCACTCAAACCAATAATAAAAAACCAATCAAACATCATTACATCATGCCATAAACAAATCCTACTTATGATTTCTAAGATCAACATGAAATTACACATTCAATCTCATCACTATTCATACCACAACACCATCAATCTCACATTTGGTCCAATAACTCACAAGTAATGCTTTATGAACAATAAGAATCAAAACCCATAACATAACAACCAGTAAAAACATCAAGAACACCAAAAATTTCCAAAATTTCATTCAAATAACAAATTGCCAACAATGCGTAAAACACAAATTCCCAAACCTTGAAATCCTTTGCTCCTAATGCTTAGATCCACTAGATCCAACCTTCTCTTTGCCCTTTGGCTCATGAGGAGACTCAACTAAGCATCAAGCCACAAGAACACACAAAACACAACTCGAAATTAAAACCCAAACCAGCTAGAAGAAGAAAAGATGAAGAAGAGGAAGAAAAAGATGGAAAATGCAGAAAACTTACTAATTAATGTAAGGTATGATCAATTCCCACTACCAAGAGCTTGAATCCAAGCTAGGGCAACTAAAGAGTGAAGAAGAGGAAGAAGAGCAGTAGTGGGAGGAGAGGAACGGGAAAAGGGATAGGAAAATCTGATTTTCCTATTTTCCTTTCCTCCTTTTACTTACCCTTACCCAAACCCTAGACACATGGCATCTCTCTAGTGGTGGAAATTAACCACTCACACACTACAAACATACATCATGGACACACAAAGAACACCATACCATGGTATGAGCAACCACACACAAACACAGCCCCAAAATCACACTCTACAAACATATGAGTAAACACACCCAAGTGCAACCCAACTAATTCACACCCTAACACCACACATGTACCCACATGCTAACAAAACTCTTAAAATATACATTTCTACCCAAAATGCCCTTAATACATGTCAAAACTCACACAATGCACATGCACAAACATGGCTCATACTACTAGGGGGCAAACGAGGTGTGACAACTCTCCCCTACTAACAAGAATTTCGTCCTCGAAATTCTTACCTGATCTGAACAAGTGCGGGTATTGAATTCTCATCGACTCTTCTGGCTCCCAAGTTGCTTCCTCAACCCCTTGATGACTCCATAACACTTTTACCAAAGGAATTTGTTTGCTTCTCAGCTGTCTCACTTCCCGGGCTAAAATAGCTCTCGGTTCTTCATCATAAGAGAAATCAGGCTGAACTTGTACATCTTGCACTGACAGAATGTGCGACGGATCCGACCGGTACCGACGAAGCATCGAAACATGAAACACATCATGCAACTTCGATAACTCCATTGGCAAAGCCAATCTATAAGCCACCAGGCCAACTCTGGCCAAAACCTCATACAAACCAATAAAGCGAGGGCTAAGCTTTCCCTTCTTTCCAAACCAAAGCACCTTTCTCCAAGGCGACACTTTAAGAAAGACTTTATCCCCAACTTCAAACCGCACATCTTTTCTCTTCAGATTGGCATAAGACTTTTGTCGATCCTTAGCTGCTTTCAAATTCCGCTGCATAACTCTGATCTTCTCCTCTGTATCCTTAACCAATTTTGGCCCAATCATTGATTGCTCGGATAGCTCGGTCCAACAAATCGGAGTCCTATGCTGCCGACCATATAGAGCCTCATACGGTGCCATACCAATACTCGACTGATAACTGTTATTGTAGGCAAACTCTATAAGCGACACATATCGGTCCCAACTACCTGGAAAGTCCAAGACACAAGCTCTCAGCATATCCTCCAAAATCTGTATAACCCGTTTGGACTGACCATCTGTCTGAGGGTGGAATGCTGTACTGAAGTTCAACTTGGTACCCAAAGCTCTTTGCAACTCTTTCCAAAACTTAGATGTGAACCTTGGGTCCCGGTCTGAAACTATGGACAATGGCACTCCAAGCAACCGAACTACCTCATCCACATAGATACTGGCCAACCTGTCCATCGAATAATCCACTCTTACTGGCAAGAAGTGAGCTGACTTCGTAAGCCGATCCACTATCACCCATACTGAGTCATGCTTTTTTTGAGTCAAAGGCAACCCAAAAACAAAATCCATGGCGATGTTATCCCATTTCCATTCGGGGACGGATAAAGATGTGAGCAATCTCGAAGGAACTTGCTGCTTAGCCTTTACCTGCTGACATGTTAAGCACTTGGACATAAAATCCACTATGTCTCTTTTCATACCGGACCACCAAAAGAACTGTTTCATGTCCCTGTACATCTTCTCACTACCAGGATGCATAGTAAAAATTGTACTATGCGCCTCACTCAACAGCTGTCTTCTTAACTCCTCATTCCCTACTCTCCCTTCTCGATCGTTTGCTCTCCCTTCCGATCAGCTCTCGATCGTCCACGCGATTGGGTGCTTGGCTGCCGAACGGAAGGTGGGAGATCTGATCGAAACTCACCAAAGGAAATACAATTCGTGCAGGATGAAAGCCAAGTCACGAGTCATGCTGTACAAGCATGACTCATGATCGGGCTTGGAGCATCAGCACGAGTCGTGCTATACAAGCACGACTCGTGCTCTTGGTTCCTCTCACGCGATCAGCATTTCGGCCAAGATGGACCGTCGATATGAGTCATGTCGATCCTTCACGACTTGTGTCCTCGCCCTTCCTCTTGCAATTGGCCTTTGGTCACTGTCACAAGCGTGACTCTTGTCGCAATTGCGACAGTAAATCTCCCCTCGGTCAGTTTTTTCAAAATTGCCCTATTTTTTATAAAATGAATTTCTTATCTCCTCTGCATGAATTTTTACTACTGTGTGAAATATATATCATGCTTCTATATGAATAATGCTATGATTAATTCATAATAAATTATATGCTATATTTTGGAGTATGATTATCTTATGCATGACCTGCGAGAGTCAATCTAGTGGATAGTTAGGCATGTCTAATAGAGTTCTTTAGCTGCAGCCCTCTATTCCATTCGAACCCTGATTAGGTCCCCCGTTTGGTTCCTCATGAACCTCAATGTGTTTGGATCTTGTTTAAGATCCCCTCAGTAAAATGTTTTTGAAAGTAAAATGTGATGTTGCTTTTTGATTCGTACCCGTATGGTACCGCCATGCGTTCGATTCGTACCCATAAGGTACCGCCATGTGATCACTCGTTATCCACTGATAACTTCAATTTAGTATTTAATTTTGTTAGTATCTTCGTATGATTTTTTGGGTTTTTAGTTGTGTTTATTGTAATGTTATGATTACTTTTGGTTAATTTTGTTAAATGTAGTTAAATTAGATTTTTATGCATTTTAGGGAGCATTTTAATTGAGTTTGAATTGTGATTGCAGGTTTTCTTCAGGTACATTATGGTCACAACCAAATGGTTATCACCGTGACATATTAATGTATCCGGTAGATTGCATTGAGAAGTTACCTCACGGTGGCAACACTTCTGGTTATCACCATGATATAAAATTTTGCATGACAGAATCAAAGGCTGAGGTACCTCACGGTGGCAACAAAAGTCATTGCCACCATGACATAAAGAATTTTCAGATAGTAGCTGAAGTCGAGCACCTCACGGTGGCAACAAAGTTGGTTACCACCGTGACCCCCTCTTGTGCATCCAGGCAGATCCGTTCCTTTGACAATCTCATGGTGACAACCATTTGGTTGCCACCGTGACCCATGATGCCTCACGGTGGCAAGCACTGCATTGCCATCATGACCCCTCGAGATCTATAAAGTTAAATTTTGTTTTTGGCTGCGGGGGAGAGATATTTTTAGGAGTTTTTCAATTAGGGTTTTGAGATCTGGAATTTTTCTAAGCTTTGCTATTGTTCTTAATTAGGAATTCAATATTTTTTCTTTAGATTTAAATTACA
Source organism: Excoecaria cochinchinensis (assembly GCA_947683425.1). Lineage (NCBI taxonomy): Eukaryota > Viridiplantae > Streptophyta > Magnoliopsida > Malpighiales > Euphorbiaceae > Excoecaria > Excoecaria cochinchinensis. Next base: position 25,505 of record CANTUQ010000127.1, read on the forward strand.
AGTTGAGAGAATTACATAAAAACACATAGATAAATTTCTTTACACGGCAATTTTATTCGATTCGTACTCGTAAGGTACCGCCATGCGTTCGATTCATACCCATAAGGTACCGCCATATGTTCACTCATTATCCACTATTGTGAGTCAGCAGGTGTATTGTCAATTTTTTTATGATTATGAGAATGTGAACATCCGATCGGTTACAAGTATCAGCATGTGAAGAAATATGTATATGAATGTGTATATGAACTTACAAATGCTATAATGTGATTCAGTTATGATTATATTATATGATTATCAGCTTATGCCATATTGTATGTGCTTTGCTTTAGTGACTACTGTGAGTGACCATCCATATTATGGGTGTGTTTTTCCCACTAAGCGTTATCACTTAGCAAGGGTGTTTTATCCGTGCAGGTGTGGAAAGTGATTAGTTTTTGGGAGAGTCGCCGCAAGTCAAGCTAACATGGAGGTTGATGTTAGGACTTAACATTTTGTTTTATGATTATTTTTGTAATAGTGAACTCTCATAGTATTTATTCTTTTATTCAGCTTTCGCTATGAAAAAGAATGATGAAAATGAATGAAAAAAATGAATAAAAAAGTGATGAAAATAATTAAATGAATGACATGATTAATTAATGTTATCCCATCAATCACAATGAATTAATTAATTACATGTTAAAATAATAGTGAGGAATTAAAGTAAAAATAATATATAAACACATTAAATAAAACGAATATAAAATAATAGAATAAATAAATAAATGAAAATAATAAAATAATACATGTTAATCAATTAAATATGAACAAAATAATAAAAATAGAAATAAAAAGATTAGGCCCAGAATGTTTACCCTCAAAGTTTCTGTAATACCCCGAATACACCCTAGTCGGATTAGGATAAGTTTAGGGTGTAACAGAAACTAGATGTGGTTGAAATAGGGACGGAAGTGTTAAAAAGGACACAACCATCATTAATTCAAAAGTTTCGGCAAGTTTCGGTAAATTGGACAGTTATATCATCATGCCTTAAACGACATGAAAAGAATTATTTTGGTAATTAAAAATGTGTAATTGGATGATGGAAGTGATTAATTGTAATAAAGGATGTAATCGGTATTAATTGAAAAGTAAGGGCATTTTGGTAATTTGCCAAATTGTGACTTTAATAAAATAATTAAGAAGATTTGTATGCCAACGTTTTAATTGGAGATAGTTATTTGCCAAATGAATGAAGTAAGAATAGATAAAGGATCAAAGTGAAGTATGCCATAAATATCAAAGAGTAAACAATAGGAGTGAGACATATGTCTCCTTTAGGGCTAAGTATGCATGATATGCATTAAGAAAGAGGGAGAGCAGTCGGCCACTCCTTTTTGGCTGCAAAAAATTCATCTTTTCTCCTCTCTTTCTTCTCTCAACTCATGCTTAAGATGGTTATTGGAGGAGATGGTATTTAAGACAAGTTGATGTGGCTTTGGAAGGGAAAAGGTAAAATCTTAGTTCCTTTATTAAGCATCTTTCCCTTATGGGTTTAAAAGTTGATTATGTGTATTTAAGTTTAATTTTGACATGAGTTTGTGATGATTATGGTGAGGGAAAATTTGGTCAAGTGGAGTGAGCTAAGGAAAAGTAATGAAAGGGAAGCGAGAAGACTCGAAGGAGTGTCTCCAAGAGGTTAGGAAACATAATTTTGTAAATAAATGTAAAATGAGATTTTGATGTTTAATTTGAGTTGATTTGAATGTGGTTATATGGATATATAATGATGGTAGTGAGTGTTGGCTTTAATTTGTTAAAATTGTGCATGTGAATAGGATTTAGGGTGAGAACTGTGTTGGGACACTTGAACCCTCCTCAGTTATTAGGACATATCTGGAGTTTTTGAACTCCAAATGGTTTGAAACTAGCTCCGTAGAAAGCTAAGACCTATTCCTACAAATATCTTAGAAATAGACTTGAGCTAATTTTATCTCTAAGTGTCCTAAAAGTAGCCTTGAAGAAGAGGTATCTTCTCTGGTCGGGTTCAGGGGAGCAGTATAGGTTGTGTTGGTCATATCTGATTATTTAAGTGTCCAAATGTCTTTAAATTTGTTCTATATGAACTATAACATCCTAGGGATCATTTGTTAAGAAGGACAATTTTCCTAAAAAAGAGGGTTAGAGGTCGGTTTAAGCAGTTGAAGTTTGAAGTGGAAAGCAATCCTGACTTTTTGCTTCTGTTTTGCTATTTTTGGGTATGTCACGGTGACAACCAAAATGGTTACCACCGTGACCAATGCCCAGAGAAGACAGAATGCTTATTTTTGGACCTCACGGTCATAACAAATTCATTACCACCGTGACCCCTTCTGTTTTGACCATTTTATGTGTTTTTCTTCCCGAATTGAACCCGTATTACACCGAAACTTTCTAGGATCTATCCGATGCATGTTTAGGGTTATTAAATGAGTATAAAAATAGTTATCACTTGGATATTACACCCGAATATGATTAAGATTAATAGTAAACTAATGAATTGATAATGTAAATTTGCATGAAATATAACTCAGTCAAGTTAATTGACATTGAGAATTATAATACCTTAATCTATAGGAGCATGTATAATATGAACAAGTATACATAGTTATGAGCTGAAATTAAGTTATACACATGTGAAAGATATCACAGAAAAGATGAGTATGACTGAAATGAATGAGATGTGTAAGAGTATAATGATAGGTCTGTAGTAATTATGTATAAGTGCAAAATGTTCAATGGATATGGGATTGAATAATTTATCTAACAGTATTATTATGATGCATAAATGGATATAGTTGTTACTATAACGTATTGTTATGCTAGATATCTAATGATGTTATAATAATTCATGCGGATATTTGAAGTGTATCATATATTATGATAAATGTGATTTAATGCTTTTAGCTTATGAATTACATGATGAAGTGTGAAATATCGTGGATTACATTCTTCATGGTAGTGTGAAGTATGTCACGGTGACAACCAAATCGGTTGTGACCGTGAGGTACCTCAGCTTACATTCTGTTGTGTACCATTGGTATGTCACGGTGACAACCAAATCGGTTGTGACTGTGAGGTACCCTTGCTTTGCCTTGTCAACTCTAATCAATGACATATGTAATGCACATGTATGATCAGTATTTCAATCTAGTTTAACCTCATTTGAGGAGGAGTATTGTATGCGTAATGCTGTGGATTAACGTGAGGAATAATTATGATTAATAATTATGAATTCCTTCATAAGCTATATAATAGACAATTCCATTTTATAAATTAATGGGATAGCATGATGCGGTTGGTGAATAAGAACTTGCTGTACATGATATGAAATTGTGGTAGTGAATTTTAGCAAGAACATATAAGCGTGATGGAATGCGTGATGGTATATATATATATACTACGATAATTGCCACAAAACCATATGTTTATTCTATTATGTAATTGAATGAATGAATACCAATGGGGAAATTAATAACATAGCCTGCGAGTCGAGTAGTGGATAGATAGGCATGCCTATAGAGTTTTGTTTGCTGCAGCCATGCGTATGCGATTTGGACCCTGATCAAGTCCCCCGATTGGATCTTCGTGATCCCTCTGTCTTAAATCTTGTTTAAGATCCCATGTGAAAATGTTTTTGAAACAAAAAAAAAGAATGATTTTGATACCTTCGGGTATCCATGCGTTATGAAAGAATTGTTGATACCCTCGGGTATCTATGTGTTACTCGCTTATCCACCCTTTTGACTTAGCATGCATTAAATGAACAAGAGTATGTGAATCAAATAATAAGTTATGAATTGATGAAAATATGTGAAGACTTGTATGAAATTATATATTTTGTTATTGCAAATCTAAATGCCTTGTTGATTGGATAAATTACATGATAAAGCATTTGCTAAGCAAGATGTGTGAAATGAATTTTGGAAACCGAAAGGAATGTGAATAAGTAAGCAAAGTGACGTGTATACGATGTAAGGAAAATGTAATAAAATATAAGTGATTTGTTGACGTTGATATGCAAAATAAGTGGTTAATTGATGACCTCCTTAAAAGTATCTATTTTTTTATAATTGATAATATATTTTCTATATTATGCTTTCCTTTGAACTTATTTGACGTCCATTCTTAATGGCCGTCTATATTTATGTGTTTCCCACTAAGCTTTATGCTTAGCACGGATTTTCTTTTAACCCGTGTAGGTACTATTGATCGGGTCTTTCGAGAGTCTTTCCGCAGCAACCCAGGCCAATGCAAGCTTATGAAGAGATATTAGAGTAGGATTTGTATAATCTTCATAATGTATGCAAGATTTGTAATTTTAAATTGTAAGTTTTGTAAAAGTGATATTGGTTATGTAAAAGATCTATCTATAGTAAATCCTAAAGAAGTTTACTTTATAATGTGAATGTATAATGAATTTATAGTTAACTATAATGTGTTTTTGAAAATGAAAGAAATTTTATAACTCAGATTTTGGCTTAAAGGTTTATCAGTTTTACATGTTTGTTCGGTAATGCCCTTGACCGTCGTCGTGAACCACCGGTTCACGGTATGGTTTACTACGTACGGGTAAGGGGTGTTACAGTTTCGAATTCGATAAAGGTAAAAATGATGCTTTATTTCCTTGTTTTTGATTTGCGAGATTAGAATTAAAGATGACAAAAATGTTGAAATTTTATTCCGAAAAAATATCTTTGAAAAATGATAAAAGGAAAATCAACAATTCTTTAAGAAAAAAGAATTAATTTCTGTCTAATGAATGATTTTTATTGATTAAACCAAAAAAGTTCTCAAGAACAAACAATTATTTTGTTTGTCTTAAGGAAAAAAATCATTTATGAAAAAAAAAACTTCTTTTTTAGAAAATTAAATGAAAATTAGATTTTAGGAACGAACAATTATTTTGTTTGCCCTAAAATCCATTATTCATCAAAAAGGGATTCAAAATAATAAAAACAAAAACCTTGAAAAAATTTAATTGAAAACAAACAAAAGGTTAAAAATGAATTTTGAGAGCAAATAATTATTTAATTTGTCTCAAAATCAAGTTTATCAACAAAACTCCTAAAAATATGTTTAGAAGATATTCTATTGGAAAAAGGAAGAAGAATTGAACTATTTTTATTTTTTTTATTGGGGAAAAATTCACTCCAAATTACAGAGAATTTTGAGAGGAAGAAGAATAGAAAAGATGAAGAAAAAACCCTAAAAAATTCCCCCCCCCCCCCCCCCCCCCCCCTTCTCATTTCTTCATCTTTTTCTTTTTATATGAAGAAAAAATAGAAAATAAAATTAATTAAGGGAAAAACTTATTAACTAATTAATAATATAATTTATCTAAGTTTAAAAATAAAAAAAAACTGAAAAACCCTTAAAAAAGGGATAAAAAATCGAATTTTGTGGAAAAAATCAGAAAAAAATGATTTTGGGGCGATTTTGGGCGTCTGCGGCGAAAAATGGCACCCGAGAGCCCGGAGCGCCGCGCCGATGCTCGAAATTTTTTTTTTCATTATTAAAAATTAACTAAAAATACTACAATTTCTAAATCCCATTTTTCAAATATAATTTTAAAAATATTTTTTATTAATTTTTATTTTTTTCACTCTAAAATGGAAATTTGACAAAGAAATCACCACTTTCAATCTCTTTGCCTGTGAACATGCATCTTATCAATATTGGGTAACTCCGATCTGGGCTGCCTCAGGACCCGGTGTCTACAGGTACTACTTTGACTACAAGGCAGAAGATAGAATACTTCTGTTTGAGCTTAACTGGCCCGGTAGTGGATTGGTACTATGGCTTAGATCAGAGGATTAAGGAAGATTGGGATCTATTGACAGAAAAGTTCCTCAGGCAGTATGACTTTAGCACGAGGATGGAGGTGACCCTGAAGGACTTGGAGTTGCTGCAATAGAAGTCCGGTGAGTCATTTCAGAGTATCTGACCCGATGGAGAAATCAGGTGATAGAGATGAAGAGAAAGCCAGATACTCAAGATCAGATCTGACTTTTCATCAAGAATGCTAGCCTATATCTGAGGGATAGGCTAAAGATGAAGGGTCTGAGAGATTGGGAATTGCTGAAGGATATTGCCATTGAGGCCGAGGGAGAGTACGTCGTGAGAAGGGAAAATAATGAGGGTCATGCCAAAAAGGTGGAAGCAGCCAGGGGGCAAGTAGGCCAACGAGCTCCAACAGTGGCACAAGAAAGAAGGCTGAGATTTCAGCTACAAATTTTGCTCCAAGGCATTTCTCTAATCTGGGGAGGTCTCTCTCATGGGTGCTTAGGAGGTTGATGAAGGAGGGGAAACTTCAGCCTTTACCACCCTGACCAGCCAGGACACAAGGGCAACTAAGGCACAGGGATGATGAGTACTATGCATATCACCAACACATCGGGCATCCGACTGATGATTGCAAGGCACTAAGGCATGCAATCCAGGATCTAATCAACTCCAATCAGATCATAGATCCGAAGAAAAGAGGAAACCAAAAGAAGCCCAGGTATAATAATGTGCCCCCGCTAGTGTTCATGATCGGGGTACAGTTTGCCCAAGTGGTTAATGTGAGAAGATCTGTACGGTGTCGATGCTAATGTTGCTATCATGCGCCTTCATGAGGCAAGTTAAAAAGGGAGTCCCGTGGCAATGATCGATTGCTAGTCCACTGATGAAAGTGGAGATGAAAATCAAAATTTTGAGGTTGAAAGATTTCCTAACCTGTGGGGTTCGGATGAGGAAGAGGAGAAGAAAGGGAAGAGGAAGGTCGGAGCCGTGACCCGAAGTGGAAGGGTAGTTTTGGAAGTTAAAAGGCCACAAGATCCCGTTGTAAGTCAAAAGGAAAAATAGCCGGAGGAGGATCTGATAATAAAGCAGCTAAAAAAGACGTCGGCTCAAATTTCTATCTGGGATTTATTAAGACAATCTCCCTCGCATAGGCAGAAGTTAGTGGAGGCTTTATGCAAGACCACAGTAGCCATAACTATCTCGCCTACGGAGTTGCTAGACGTAGTCAAAGGGGGTACTGGAGAAAACATAGTGTTTTTAAGTGCTGACTTGCCGGCAGAAGGACGCAATCACAATTGCCCCCTGTACATAAGGGCTCAGATTAATCAGAAACACACAGCTTGTGTCATGGTGGACAATTGTTCATCAATCAATATATGCCCACTGGTGGTGATGGCAGCTTTCGGAGTAACGGAAGATATGTTGACTAAGTCTGATCTGACGATCACAGCTTATGACAATTCTCGAAGGAAGGCATCTGGACATTTAAGACAGCGGTCAAGATGGGGCCAGTTGAAACTGAAGTGGAATTTGTGGTCCTCCCTATACCTGCCAATTTCTCAGCCCTCTTAGGCAGGCCCTGGTTCCATAAAATGGGAGGGGTAACCTCCACTTTGCACCAGATGGTTAAGATTCCCCATGAGGGACAAGTGGTGACGATAAGAGCCACGAGGGAGAATCAAGTCTCGGTGCTAGAAATTGCAAGACAACCCTTCAGTGGGTTTCTTGTCGCCATGATAGACGGGGAAGAGCCCATCGAAGGGAGCCCCCAAGCGTTGAACATGATGAAGAGAATGTCTTTCCTCCCTGGTGCAGGTGTGGGCAAGAACTCGCAGGGACTTCCGTCAGCCATTGCTACCAGAGGCTAGAAGGATAGGAGGGGCCTGGGATATAAGGAGTTGTGAAGAAGGGAATCAAGGTAAGTTTTCTTCCAGCAACTTCATCATGTGCCTACATGGGGGAAGCAAAACCGCAGTAGGTCGATGGAAGAATTGTGTCGGGTTTCGAGGTCTTCAATGATGTCTTTGATTTGGACATTCTATTGATAAAGCCATCAGAGGGTTTTGGGATGAGGAAATCATGACCAAGGAGATAGTTTGGGACCGCGAAGCACCCGAGGAGATCATTACTGAGAAATTGATGACTGCCCAAGTGAAAGGAAAAGTGAGGATAGAAGATGAAGCTACAGAGAAACAGAGTGAATCCATGCAGGGGGTTGCTGAGAGAAACATCTGCGTCCGCCGAAAAAGAAGAAGAAGATAGTTTAGATTTTCTTTTTGCACCTGAACTTTTCAATAATGTTGATGACATTTCTAGTTCTATTAATAATATGAACAATTTTGTTTATTTGTGTGATGTTTCGGATGATTTCACTATCTATAATCATAATCATGATTCATTTATATTTGACATCGATTCAACTGATGCTACTCCATTTAATCTTGGAACTTTAAAAAACCTGAAAGAAATCTTGATAGCATCTAACGTAACTCCTAAAGAGAGAGAAAAATTTGAGAGAATTTTAAGAAAACATGTAACACCCCAGTACCTCCGTTGGGGGAACAAGATTAATTTGCTTCTATCCGATCTAGCCATTTTTATCATTCATAATTGCTACCAAAACATCAAGAAGGAAAAATATAATTTTCTTTTCTTGATCTGTTTTCAAAAAGTACGATTTTGCAGTCAAAAATCTCCTGAAATTACACATTAAGGATCAATCCTTATAGAATTCAAGGGACAGAAATCACATGACATTCACCTTCGAAAGTAATATTTAGAGGGTAAACATTCTGGATCAACCACTTTTGCATGTTATCCTTTCATATTGATTTTACACATAAAATTCCATTTTATTCAAAATAAAACAAATTTTTAGTTAATTTTCCTTTTTTCCGGATCTGGGATGACCGCGGCTCCACCGACCACCGTCGCTCATCCGAGCGACGAGTCATCGAGGAGTTTTGACTCCACCCGTCAATCGGCCCAAGGACGCCCGTCACTCGCGTGATATGGGCCGTCCCTGGGCCTTTCTCCTTCATTTTCTTCATTTTCTTCCTTTTGTCACTTATTCTTTTTTCTTCTTTTCTTTATTTTCATGATAATCTTTCATAGATTCTTTTTCTTTATTTATTTTTTATGTTTATTTTATTTTAATTATTGCACTAACATGATTTTTGTTTTTGTGAGTTTTCTTGTTTTTTATGGAATTTGGGGTATTAAAAATGGAGGACTCCACGATCATCTGAGGACATTAATCGGGTTATTTCTTTATCCTATTTCCTCTTATTTCAATTTCCATGTACTATTAATTGTAAATATTATTTTACTCTGCTAACATGAAAAATGGCTAAATATTTGTATTAATTAAGTTGGAGCTTTCCTAATAAAACGAGACCAATGTCCCAATTTTTCCTATCAAAATAAAATTGTCACTTTAAACTTATCTTTTGTAAGTATGCATGCGATGACCAATATCCTCATCCCTAATAAATGCCCTGTTTTATATATGATTACATGTCATTTACAATGGGGGTTGCATTTCGCCCCTAGTTTTGTTATAATTTATTGGATTTTCGTTTATCTTATTTTAATCTTGCTTCTATTTACCGCTTTCGTTTATCACTTTTATTACATGAATGATCTGCGCTTTAATTAATGCATTAAATTGTATGAGAAAAGGAATGAAATATTAAATTCAAAACTCAATTATAATTTAACCAAGGTATGAATAAATGGAAAGTCCCAAACCATCTATGGTCTTAGGCTCAATGAGGTTAGAGGACCATCTCAATATTTTATTAGGGAGGTCTCCAAAATATCTCTTGTTGCCCAAAATAGGCCCAATTTGCATTGTCATAGGCTCCATGAGATTAGATGATCTTTCCAGTGTTTTATTGGAAAGAGGTGTCCAAAATATCTCTAGCTTGCCCAAAATAGACGTATATGCATCGTCTTAGGCTTCACGAGATTTAGACGATCCCCCCAATGTTCTATTGGAAGGAGGTATCCAAAATATCTCTGATTGCCCAAAATAGACACACATGCACTGTCTTAGGCTCAGTGAGGCTAGACGACCTTTTCTAATGTTTTATTGGGTGGCAACTCCAAAATATCTCCTTGTTGCCCAAAATAGATGCCCTTGTAAATCACTTACAAGTTCCATGAACCTCTCTCGAATGCCCTAAAGGCATCTTCGGGGCCCCCGGGATTCGGCGCGCGTTTCACTCTCCCAATTTTAGTAAGGCTGCCTTTTTTCGGTTTTTGACCCGCGGGGTATTTTTTCTCTTCTTTTAATTTTTGGTTTTTAGCCATGAAATCTTTTTAGTCTATCGACATTGACCGGGTCTTTAAACTCATTCCCATCGCTGTCTGCTAGAATCGTTGCTCCCTTTGTTAGCAACTTTTTCAGAACGAACGGACCTTCCCAGGTTGGCCTAAATTTTCCCCGTATGTCTAGCACCCCCGACCTCATCATCTTGAAGACCAAATCCCCTTCTTTCAATGGGTGCTTCCGTACCTTCTTGCCAAACGAATGACCTAACCTCTTCTGATAAATCTGGTTGTGATAATACGCTCGTAACCTATCTTTATCAAACAGATTCATCTGCAGTAATCACTGTTGTACCCATTCTGCCTTCGAAATCTCGGCTTTCATGACTACCCTTAAGGATTTCAGCTCAATTTCGACTGGCAAAACTGCTTCAGTTCCATTTACTAGAGAGAACGGCATCGCTCCCATAGAGGTTCTAACTGTGGTTCTATAACCCCAAAGTGCAAAAGGTAGCTTTTCTACCCAGTCTTTATAGCTCTGAACCATCTTGGCTAATATTCTTTTAACATTATTGTTCGTTACTTCAACCGTGCCATTACCCTGAGGTCAGTAAAGAGAAGACTTGTAATGCTGGATTCTATATTTCTGAAGCATCTGTTTAGTTTTTGCCAAGAATTGTACCCCATTATCAGATACAATGTGGTGCGGGAGGCCATATCTGCATATCAAATTTCGCTCGATGAACTTAGCCATGTCCCTGGCATCAACCTTCTTAAAAGATTCAGCTTCGACATTTAGTGAAGTAATCAATGGCGACTATGATGAACTTGTGCCCATTAGAAGCTGTAGGACGTATCTCGCCTATGATATCTATTCCCCAAGCTACGAATGGCCATGGAGACGTCAAGTTATATAGCTCTAAAGTCGGCACATGCCTTAAATTCGCGTATTGCTGGCATAACTGGCATTGTTTCACATATTTTGAACAATCCGTATCCATCGTGAGCCAATAGAATCCTTGGTGCGTGATCTTCTTTACTAAGGCTAAGCCATTCATGTGAGCTCCGCAGACACCAGCATAAACCTCTTCCATAACTCTTTCAGCTTTTTTCTCTGCCAAACATCTTAATTGGATACCATCAGCTTGCCTCTTGTACAAAGTGCCATCTACACTGATAAATTGAGTGGATAACTTTCGAATCATTCTTTGGTCTTTCCCGGTGGCTTCTTTTGGAAAAACTAACCTTTCTAAGTAATTCTGAATATCGTAGTACCAAGGCTTTCCATCGGGAACTTCAACCTCCATCACTTGCTCAGTTTTAAAATAAGGCTTTTCTGCACTAGAGATCAGTATGGGTCTCATAGCAACCCCTGTCGGATTATCCCATATGGACATTAACATCGTGAGAGCATCAGTCAATTGATTTTCATCCCTGGGGATGAAGTGAAAAGTACAAGTCTCAAACTGGCTACTTAACATTCTCAAGTACTTCACATAAGGCAACAGCCTCTCTTCCTTAACTGACCATTCCCCTCTGATCTAATGAATTATGAAGGACGAATCCCAAAAGATTTCTGCTATCTTTGCCCCCAGAGCAAGTAGTGCTTCTAACCTAAAGATGCAAGCCTCATATTCAGCTTCATTATTGGTAGCCTTATACCTCAACTTTTTGGCTAATAGCAGCTTCTCACCATCCGGGGTCATAAGAATAATCCCTGCTCCTACCCCTTTACTGTTGACTACCCCATCGAAAAATATCTGCCACCCTTGTACTTCTATGGCCGTGAGATCTTCATCTGGGAAATTGTATTCGAACTGATCTCCCTCAATAGGGTGTTCAGCCAAGAACTCAGCTATAGCTCTTCCCTTAATGGTTTTCCTGGTGATGTATTCGATATCGAACTCCTGCAATAGTAACAACTGTAACACCCCGATATCCCCATTGGAAGGATACCGGAATGTCACGCGGAAAAACATATAAACGAATCCAAAGCATTCTAATAAATAAAATAAAAGATGAAATATAAAGAAACTTTTAACTATATTAAAAGCTTTAACATATATATATCAATATCGTTTTACAAAAAGAGGCTCGAAGCAAATAGATATAAAAAAATAGTTGCTCCTTTACAAAAGATTCACTTTGCTATTAACAAGCCATGTACAAAATAACAGCGGAAGACTCAAAAATAACTTCATCCAAAAAGACTTCTAGTGGCCGACCTACAGATATCTGACTCCAAATCGTACTCACCACCTGCACGGGAAAAGAGCCCGTGCTAAGCGATAACGCTTAGTGGGGAGGAACAAAACAAACTAACAATATACATATACAATATTTACAACAATAATATATAATCTCACTGCAACATAAACGTGCAATAGAATTATGATTCAAAATCAAAGGCATCAAAGTTACATATAAAAATATTCCATGTTCTTTACTTGGCATGCATAAATATACATTACAAGCAATTAACTACTCAATTCATATTTAGGATCAACGTAATTCTCACCATTCTAAGTACACAGATACTAGGTGCATATCATAAAGTTATGCTAGAATTCATGTGCATCATATACTTGTAATCGTGTCAATATGCATCTCAACATATGCAACACATATAATATATAGCCTGATTAGTCTGAGAATACCCTTTAGAAGTGGATGCGGTCATTTGGATACTGACAGAACACAATATCCCAAGCATATAGAGACATAAGTCTCAAACATGTGATTTTTCATATAGAGACCGAAGTCTCGCATTTATTTTCCATATAGACCCAAACGGGGTCGAAACAAGGATCCAAACGGAACCCGCATATAACGTTTTATCATATAGAAGCTGCACACACACCCTGACCTAAGTAAGCGCTTACTTATCCACTACTATGACTATTCAGGCTTAAAACCACAACTCCAAAATTCATGTATCAATATGATATTAAGAAAATTAAATACGAATTTATAATCCATGTATACTTGTATATTGATCAAATTCAGAAATATATGAATATATAAATATCAAAAACAGGAGATAATAAGAACATATAATTCACATTGAAATAATCCATGTTCATATAAATTACAAATATTTAAATCATGTATATTAATTACTAATCATGAACACACATCTCATAATTAATCAATTATTAAATTAAAGAACAGATTTGAACTTGATCTAGATTCAAACAGTGGAAAACCCCATGTACAGAAGCTTAAAAACTTTGCTTTTGGAAAACAGGCAGCAGGGAGGGAAGGCCAATCACGAGTCACCTAGGCAATGGTGACTCGTGACGCTGGCTTCACGCGAGCGCCAAACCAAGCAGGGGCAGTCACGAGTCTTGACCATCCGTCACGCCTCGTGATGCCTGAGAGGAGAGGGAAGGTCACGAGTCATACGTCAGTGATGACTCGTGACACGCAGGGAAGGGCAAAAGTCACGGCGTGATGCTACATCACGTCTCGTGTCCTTCAACAGAGAAGGGGGTCACGGCGTGATGCTCCATCACGTCTCGTGACCTTCTTCTCACACTTCTGTTTCTCTTCTCAAAACTTCAGAATTTCCAGAAACCAGAAAATCGTGAAAACAGAGTACATTCAAAACTCAAAAACCCCATTTTGTCTAAAACCATTTTTCATGCAATAATTATTCCGTACCTTCGATTCTCCAGAGCACATGTACAGCATTAATCACTCAAATTATTTACATTATCACACAATCAAATAATATAAACAGAGAGAGTCACAAACCCAGAATCTTCCCTTTTAACTTACGTACATATAAACTTCCATTTTAACGTATAAAGCAACAGAGCTTTAACGCTACTAAACATACATATATAACTTCTATTACTCATGCATTTTGATAAACAAACACACAGAAACAACATTCATATCAAAACGGCAAACAGGATCCAAACATAAGAAATGACAGACACTCCCAAATTTAATGAAGTTCCAACTTCCACTGTAACCTTCAATCCACAATCTTATCTTTTCCCTTCTCTTTTCTCTTATCTTCAAATGCTTGCAAACAGACAAAACCACATTCTATTAACCCATGAACATAACTTAAAACTCAACCAAACCCGTAGAAGAAGAAGAGAGGAGAAACCCAAAGAACTTACAGCCACTTACCTTGAAAACTTTTCAATGCTCAAAACCCTAGCTCATAACAGATGAACACACATGCAAATGGGAAAGAAAGAACAGAGAAAGAAGAGAAATTGAGTGATTAACGTGAGAGAGAGAGAACAAGAGAGAGAACTTTTCGTTTCCTGGAAGCTAAAATTCTCAGACATCTCTTTTCTCTCACCCACATGCACACACTCACATCTCCACTTGGCACACATGCACAGGTTCTCTTAATCCCAATTACGAATAGCTCCTCACAATCTTCTCATAGGTCCTTAACAAATTCTTTTTACTCACTAAAATAAAATCAGTAAATAATACTTTTAATTCCTTGCAATTTAATCCTCTTTCCTCTTGTAAAATACCCAAATGCCCTAAATTGCACTTGTAACAATTACCAAAATATCCATATTTTCCAATTAAAATTGCCAATTCCAATTAGGCCACTTTTGGGTTGTGACAACAACCATCTTCCCATCTTTCCTAGTAGAGAGGGCGCTTCTTGAAGGTACTTGAGTGGGTTATGCTTAGCGACTGCTTGTACACTGAAGGAGTGAAAGTAGAGTCGCAAATTTTTAAAGGCCCAGATTACTCCTAAGCAAATCTTTTCTACTTCAACATATTTAACTTCATATGGCAGAAATTTCTTGCTAAAGTAATAAACAGCAAACTCCACCCCAAACTCATCCTCTTGAGCCACCCACTGAACTGTCTTCTATCGCTAGATACAAGATTAAGGGCTTAGCATGACGTGGTGGTCTTAAGACTGGTGGATTTAGGAGATAACCCTTAATAGTATCAAAGGCCAGTTGACAATCACTATTCCACACCACCAGTTGATTCTTCCTAAGAAGCTTGAAGATGGGCTCACATACCGAAGCCAGCTTGGCAATAAACCGGCTGATGTGTTGAAGTTTTCCTAGGAAACTTCTAACTTCCTTCTATTTTTGAGGCACTGGCATCTCTCTAATTGCTCTGATCTTATTAGGATCTACTTCAATTCCTCTCTGACTTACCACATGGCCTAACAGCTTACATGAGGTAACTCTAAAAATGAATTTCTTAGGATTGAGGCACAGATTATACTTATTAATCCTTTGAAAGAACTTTTCCAAAGCCTCGAAGTGACTTTTTCTAGTAGCTGACTTGATCATCATGTCGCCAATGTAACACCCACTACCCATACATAAGAGAACCCATCCTCTAGGGAGTGAGAACCCGTACGAGTAGGGGTGTCACCAAACAAACAGAACAATATAAAAATGCACAACATATAGAAAACAGCGAAAATAAAACTTAAAATTCATTCATTGATATCCAAAGGGTTCATTACAAAAATATATAGTCAGTACATAACTGATATTACAAAATTACATTCTTCCAAAAGAATACAGAGCGGAAGCAATACAAAAGAATAATACAATGAGAGCTCAATAATACAAAAAGAATCTTAAGATCAACTAAGCCCTAGCACTTCAAAACTTCTATATTGGCTGGACCTGCGGAGACTCTCCAAAAAGCTCAAAATCTTCCACACCTGCATGGATGAAACACCCGTGCTAAGCGATAACGCTTAGTGGGGAAAACACACAATAATATGAACGGCCATTCACAATGGTCATTGAGGCAAAACACATTCAAAATTGTATATGCTTATAATCACCTATAAATAAATCATAGCTTGATCGCATTCAATTGGATTCAAAAGCTCATAATCAAATTCATAAGTCATGCTGATTCACATACTTACAGTCACAATAAAACAACCAAATGAAATGCCTACTGACTCATAATAGCGGATAACGAGTGAACACATTGGGGGTACTCGAGGGTACAATCGAAAAGCAACAACAACATTATTTTCTCATTCAAAACATTTTCACATTGGGGGATCTTAAACAAGATTCAAGCACATTGGGGACCGCGAGAATCCAAATGGGGACCTGATCAGGGTCCAGAACACATTGGGGCTGCAGCTACTGATGTAACGCCCCCTACGTCCCGGTTGGAAGGACGCCGGAGAGCGCTATCGATGCTCACTCACGTACATACATTCATACATAATCATACATGTATAAATGCGGGATAATTAAAAACTTACCTGGAGGGCAAAAGCTGGTCATGCATTAACTCACACACTCGCAAGCACCAAGTGGAAGCATAAGCACAAGCACATGCACACACACATACACTCTTTCAATCAGCGGAAGCATAAAACAGATGACATAACAGATGAATAACTTAACACATACTTACAACGGCATTTCATCATCCGAATATTACAGTAAGGCCTTTGCATATAACACATTTACAAAAGGTTACAGAATATAAAACCCAAATTACAGAAGCTGATAATAGAAACAATAACTCCTGACTCCTATGTGGCCGACCCTGCAGATGCGCAACTCGAACCGAACCAAACCTGCCACCTGCATGGGAAAAGAGCCCATGCTAAGCGATAACGCTTAGTGGGGAAACACACAAGAAAATAAGGGCAGCCATTCACAATGGTCGCCAAGGCATAACACATGAAAAAGGCATAGGTGGACATTCATAACACATATGATATTATACTTGCATATAGAAGCTGGGCATTTAGAGGATCATATCCACATTCATACCGAATCATTCAATAGACAATTTGCATTTCCACGCAAACTAGTTCACATGTTAATCCATAATAGTTAACAATATAAAATCACTTTAGTATACGTACTAATTCACATGCTTATAACCACAATTGATTATATTCAAACACAGTCACAATACGGTATATATATGAATAATCACACACAATAGGCATGTTTGAGTCACATTTAACCCATTCAGAGATTCATAATCACATTTGAATTCATAACTGATTCGCATGACTGAAATCTTACACATTCGGATATCATATTCTCATATTCATATCAGACAAAGCAAACCAAAATACCTGCTGACTCAAAATAGTGGATAACGAGTATACAGACATCACCTTACGGGTGTGTGAGCACCGTGTCTCGGAGCGGTCCGGATCGGAGATTACCCTATGATGAAATCAGTATCTGGGCCTGTATAAACGGTTTGGATTCGGAGGTTTTAGTCCCATGCTCCACGAGAAATGAGTCTTTTCACCTTTCGTAGGTACAGGGGGGGAAAACGGAAATTTTTGAGCCAAAAGGTATGTTTTCCTTGACAGACGGCCAGCAGGCCTGTGGGAGGCCAGCCGTCGCCTAGGGTCACAGACAGCCTATGGTCTTTTTTGATGCCCGTCGGACAGACCCGCTTCTTCCGGAGCACGCCGCCTGATTTCCCGGAGCACGCAACCTCTTCGACGCCCGTCGGTGGAAATGGCAGGGCCGTCGGATAAATCCTTATGTCAGAAGTATTCTTCTGACGCCCGTCTCCACATCCGATGCCCGTCGGTCGTGCCTGGCCTATAAAAGCTTTGAATTTCTTCCTAAAAAGGGTTCCAAAAAAATTTCAAGAAGGGAAACTCTGCCAAATTTCAAGCGCGTTTTCTCTCTCTTCTAGCAAATACACACACCAAGAAATTTCTTTTAATTAGAGGTTCAAATCATAAAAGGAACTAAAACTAATTAGTTTTCTTTGAGTTTTTGATTCCAAAGCCAATCTTTTTGAAGGGTTAAGAAGGAAACAATCTATTTTCCTCTTTCCTGACCTTTCATTTCATTTCTCGTGGAACGTGTGGGACTCTAATCGACACCAAGAATCTCACTAAAACATTATCTGAGGGTAAATATTCCGGACTTATTCTCCATATTATCTAATCTTTATTCTTTATTTTTGCTATTTTTTTTGGTTTTTTGCTTTCACTTTTCTTTATTTTGATTCTCTTCATCTCATTTTGTGATAAAAACCTTTTTTTGCTTTGAAAAGAGAGCTTTTTACTGTTTATTTTCGGAGACAGTGCTGACCGACGGGTCATCTACTTCACCGATGCCCGTCGGTCACCTCACTCATAGATGCCTTCTCTCTTGAGTGAGCGACGGGATATGTTGGTCACTTTGACTGACGCCCGTCGGTCACTTGACAGACGGCCATCGCTGGTTCCTGTCTCCACGTTTTCAAATCTTTTCTATCTTTCTCAAGGCTTTTTGACTTTATTTATATTGACTTTTTGTATATTAACACCCATTAACCTTTTCTGAGCATATATTGATTTTCTTGGACTGTCCTGAGCTCGAGGGGCGATCTACCATGCTCGGAGGATTCCGTCCGGTTTAGTTTTCTAACCTCCTTGGTTATTTCCTTTATTCGCTTATTCATTAATTATTTTATGCACATGAGTATACCCTTTTTGTATCTCGCTAAATATAAAAATTGATTAATGTTTTATATTTAATAAAGAGAGGTTTTCATAAATATAAGGACCCAATGTCCTATTTTTATCCAATAAAAATGCTCACAATAAAAATATCCATTTTGATAATGATGCATGCGAGGACCAAAGTCCTCAAAATAAGCAATGCCCCAATTTGTGTATGTATCAAACATTTATAAAAGGGAGTTGTATTCCGCTCCTTGTATTATTGTAATTTATTGCTTTCACTATTTACTTGCTCATTTACTGCTTTCCAAATGTGAATAAATGCCCCTTTAAGCAATTGCATCGCGTGGAGAGAGAGCGAATTAATGATACTTAAAATTTGATCATAAAATAATCAAGGTAGAAATAGATGAGATGTCCCGAACCCAGCTCTGATCTTTGGGCTCACAGAGGCGATTACCCTCCAAGACACCTCTTGTGTCATGAGATTTTAGCGTTAATCCTAGGCTCCTTAGGGCGAGAGGTTCACCCTCCAAGACCCCTTTGGTTGGCCCAAAATGGATACTGAGCGCAGTCTTAGGCTTTCCGAGGCGAGAGAAACTTTTCCAATGTTCTATTGGGTGGCGACTCCATGAAACCTCCTTGTTGCCCAACATAGACACACTTGCGATTTATTACAAGCTGTTAGCGGACCCTCAATTGCCCGATCACCCTCGAGCGGGCGGTCAGAGGGGCGGTCGAGGGACTCCGGCGCGCGTCATAGTGGCGACTCCACTGGGGACGTTTGGTTTGAGGCTTCAATTTGAAAACACCTCATTTAACATTTATAATTAAAGTTTAATTCATAAATTCATTTTCTCTCATTTGCATTCGCATCCCATTAGAGCCTTAGAATATGCTAGTTTGGTCCCTCTATTAGCCCCGGTGAGTTCCTAAAGCACGACCCTATTTTCACTCAATTTAGGGAAGTGTTAAGGATAATCACCAGCCCAAGCCTCATACCTCAATGGTATATCAAAATGATGACCCGATCGGTATTTATGCTCGTGATGAGCTAGACCTGTCGGCAGGGATCATGCTTGGGTAGCCCTAAAGTAACATCTCCCTTGTCCAAAGCTCATGTAATGGCCGTAGCTACTTTCCACAGGTGATATGAACCGTGATTCTATGATTGCTGTATGGATCCTCATGTATTGGGTGAGTCCAGATGTCTTGCTTGGCAACCTAGCCCAAGGCTTTCATGCCCCAGCAGGGCCATGTCGAAATTTTTGGAATGTCCAAATACATGATGATTATTATCCATTCGCTTGTACATTAGCATAGGAGTGTCATGCTGCCGGCTTTTTGCCGTACAACATGCATGTCCACTGGGTCCCCTGCTGACCCTTAGGCTAATCCCGCCTAGGAAAGAGACCGCGCGACCACGTGTGTGGGAGAAATAAGGGTGGAAGGACCTACTTGCTTGCTTGTGTTTTGTGGGTGTTGCATATCACGACCACGCATTGCATCTGCATTCCATGCATCATATCTAACGCCTTGTCCCTGCAGCCATCATAGATCTGCCCAGGTGGACTAGATCGCCTACCGGACGATTGATCCGAGTTCCTGCATCTGAACTGCCAGGTAGAGAGGGCCTTTCAGAGATCTTACCAGAAGTCAGCTATACCGTATCTGAGATGGCAAACTCACCTAGGGGAGATGATGCCACCAGGGCCATGATTGCAGAAGAAGTGGGCTGACGGTTTGAGGAATTTGAGGGCAGAATGATGAACAAGCTAACTACTTTGGCACAATAGAATGCTCCGTAGAATCCACCACCTCCTCCTCCCGTGAGACAGAATGAGCGAGAAGAGGAAAGAGCTGAGAGGCAAGAAGAGCCTATTCAGCCGCCACCAATAGAGCTAAGGTCAGTAGCTTCAGGAGGACAGAGAAGAAGACCGGTGCTGAGGGTTAATGATGACAGGGATGACGAAGACGATAAAATGAGTTATGTATCTGAGAGAGGGAAGGCACCCCAAACTGATGAGTTTATTCTGAAGAAAATGGAAGAGAGGTTTGAAGCCATGGCCCGTATGCTGAGTAGAGGTCAGGGAATGAACCCGGAGGATAAGGAACTGGAGGGAGAAGACCCGATTCCTTACAATTTCAAGATGCTTTGTGTGCCAAAATTTGACGGTACCTCTGACCCGACTGCCCATGTGAAGCAATACTCTCTGGTCATGAAGGGGACCACTTTGTCTAAGAGGCAGAAGGTGGAATACTTTTGCTTGAGTCTGACTGGCCCTGCCATCGATTGGTACCATAGCCTCGATCGTCGAACTAAGGAAGATTGGGATCTACTCACAGAGGAGTTCTTGAGGCAATAGGATTGCAACACCAGGATGGAGGTGACTCTTAAAGATCTCGAATTGCTCCAGCAGAAGGCCGAGGAATCTTTTCACGACTATCTCACCCGCTGGCGGAATAGGGTGATGGAAATGCGAAGAAAGCCAGACACCCAAGACCAGATCCGCCTGTTTATCAAGAATGCAAGCCCGTATTTGAAGGATGGTTTGAAGATGAAAGGGTTGAAGGATTTGGAGTCTCTGAAAGACATAGCCATTGAAGCAGAGGGAGAGTTCTTGGCTCGAAAAGCTAACAATGATAATTTTGCAAGAAGGACTAATACCGGTCAAGGAACCAGTAGGCCAACTGGTCCTAGTGGTAGCACCAGAAGAACGGTTGAGGTGTCTGCTATTGACGCAACTACCCCGAGGAAGTTTTTGAACGTAGGAAGGCCACTGTCTTGGGTCTTAAGAAGGTTGATGAAAGAAGGAAAGTTGCAACCTTTGGCTCCTAGGCCTGCTATAACGCAAGGGAAGCCAGGTCATAAGGACAATGAATACTGTGCATTTTATCAGCATACAGGCCATCTAACAGACAAGTGTAAGGCGCTGAGGCACTCTATTCAAGATCTGATTGATGACAAGCAGATTTTCGACCCGGAGAAGAGGGAAAACAAGAAGAAGCCTGGTTATAATGTCGTGCTGCCACCAGTGTTTATGGTCGGATCCAGCTTGCCAGAGTTGTACGTGCTGCAGGATTTATATGGGAGCAAGAGTATTGCTGTTATTTGTTCTGAGGATAGAGAGGAAAGAGCAGTAGTGGCAACCATTGATTGTTGGTCAAGCAGCGAGAGCGGTGGAGAGGCCGAAGAGGAAGGAGAGATGAACTCTGACTTGTGGAGATCTGATGAGGATGAAGAAGAGGTAGGGGCTGTGACAAGAAGTGGGAGAGTTGTCCCTGAGATTACGAGGGTACCAGAACCAGCGCAGCCATCGACGAAAAAAGAGCCAGAGGAGAACCAGATTGTTAAGCAGTTGAAAAAGACCGCAGCTCAAATATCCATCTGGGATCTTTTAAGACAGTCCCCTTCTCACAGGCAGAAAGTGGTAGAGGCTTTGACTGAGTCCACTGTTGCCACCACAATTTCCCCATCAGAACTTCTGGGTCTAGTTAAAGGAGGATCGGGAGAGAGATTGGTTTTTTTCGATGCCGACTTGCCAGTCGAGGGCCGCGATCATAACCGACCTCTGTACATCAAAGCACAGATTAACGACAAGCACACCGCTTGCGTTATGGTAGATGACGGATCTTCTATCAATGTTTGCCCTCTGATAGCCCTTCAGGCTTTTGGATTGAGTGAGGATATGCTCAGAGAATCAGACTTGACGATTACAGCCTATGATAATTCAAGAGGGCAAGCCTCGGGAACATTCAAAACCCTAGTCAAGACGGGACCTATTGAGGTAGAAGTAGAGTTTGTGGTTCTACCCATCCAAGCTAATTTCTCAGCCCTACTTGGGAGGCCTTGGTTTCATAGATTAGGAGGAGTACCATCCACGCTCCACCAAATGATAAAGTTCCCACACGAAGGGGAGGTGATAACTATTAAGGCGGCCAGAGAGAATCAGGTGTCAGCTCTTGAAATTGCTAATCAGCCCTTCAGCAGCTTCCATGTGTCAATGATAGGAGAAGAGCACGGGTCAATGGATAACCCAGCCGTGGTTAACATGATGAAAAAGATGCACTATCTCCCTGGGGCTGGTTTGGGTAGAAACTCTCAGGGGCTGCAGACTGCAATCACCACTCGAGGTCAGAAGAACCGGAAGGGTCTGGGGTACAGAAGCGGTTTTGGCAAGAAGAAGACGGCGGATAAGATCCCTCACATTTCATAAAGCTTTGTGCCCACATCCTCGGTATGTGCTTATACAGGTGAAGATGAACCGCAGTGGGTGAATGGGAGAATTGTCCCCGGATTTGTGATCTTCAACGATGTATTTGACTGGGATGTCGGGGTTATCAAGACTGCTGAGAACTTCTGGGATGAAGAGGTCATGACTCAGTGCATTGCTTGGGACAGATGCGAGCCCGAAGAGGTTGTCACTGAGAAGATGTTGTTTGCCAGGCTAAAAGGGAAAGAGAAAATGGCAGAAATAGAACTGAAGATGGGGGATTTAAAGATTTCTACAGACATACCTGAAGGGCCTCTGCTGAATCAGGAAGCCAATGAGCAAGCTGCAACAGCATCAACCTCTAGGGAGGTAGAAGAAGACTCTAACTTAGATTGTCTTTTCGTTCCAGAACTTTTTTATGATGTAAATGACAATTATAATATTATTAATAAGGCAAATGATTTCTCTTACTTGTGCAATGTTTCTAATGATTTCAACATGCATGAACATGATCATATTCCATCAATTTTTTATATTGATTCCACTGATACAATGCCTTTTAATCTCGGAACCTCGGAAAATCCGAAAGAAATTCTAATAGCATCAAATATAACTCCTGATGAGAGAAAAATTTGAGAGAATAATAAGAAAACATCAAAAAGTCTTTGCCTGGACCTATGAGGACATGCCAGGGATAGACCGAGACGTAGCAGAACATGCCATTCCGACTTATCCAGATTATAAGCCCGTAAAGCAGAAGTTGAGACGGCTCAAGCCAAAATGGGTAGACAAGGTCAACGAGGAGATTCGGCAACAGATTGAGGCCGAGTTCCTTGTTGAAGTGCAGTATCCTACATGGTTGGCAAACGTGGTCCCTGTAGCGAAGAAAAATGGGAAGGTCAGGGTATGTGTGGATTATCGAGATCTGAACAAGGCTTACCCTAAAGATAATTTTCCACTACCCCACATTGATGTGTTGATAGACAGTGCCGCCAACTGCGCGATGTACAGCTTTGGAGACGGTTATGTGGGCTACAACCAGATCCTAAACAAAATAGCTGACCGGGTTAAGACCGCTTTCATCACAGAGTGGGGGACCGATGCTTACCGAGTCATGCCTTTTGGCCTGAAAAATGCAGGAGCCACATACCAGAGGATGGCGACCAAGATTCTAAGTGACCTGATCCATAAGGAGGTAGAGGTGTATGTTGATGACATGATGGTCAAGTCAGCCACCCGTGAGGGCCACTTTGAAGCTCTAGAGAAGTTCTTCACCAGGATTGATAAGTACAATCTGCGACTTAACCCCAAGAAGTGCATTTTCGGAGTGACTTCAGGAAAGCTGTTGGGACATGTCGTCAGCCAGAGGGGAATAGAAATTGACCCAGACAAGGTGAAGGCCATCAGAGAGATGCCCGTGCCGCAAAAGGAAAAGGATGTAAGGAGCTTCCTGGGCAAGCTGCAGTACGTCAGCCGATTCATTGCCAAGCTCACTTCGATATGCAAGCCTATTTTTAAACTGCTTAGAAAGAATCAGCCTGTGGTCTGGAACGAAGAATGCCAGAAAGCCTTTGACAGCATCAGGGAATATCTGTTGAATCTGCCAGTGTTAAAGCCGCCGCAACCAGTTAAATCGCTTATCCTGTATCTGGCAGTAGAAGGCAATTCTGTGGGTGCCATGATGGCTCAGGAGGATGAATTTGGAGTGGAATTCGCAGTTTATTACCTCAGTAAGAAATTCCTGGCTTATGAGATAAAATATGCTGAAGTAGAGAAAATCTGCCTCGTAGTGATTTGGGCATCAAAGAAACTGAGATATTACTTCCACTCATACAAAGTTCAGGCAGTGGCTAAGCAGAATCCGTTGAGATATTTGCAAGAAGCGCCGTCTTTGCTTGGTAAGATGGGGAGGTGGCTGCTTTTGCTACAGGAGTTTGATGTCGAATACATCACCCGCAAAACTATTAAGGGGCGAGCCGTAGCCGAATTTCTTGCCGAGCATCCTATTCAAGGAGACACTCCTGAGTTCACCTTTCCGGATGAGAGCATAGTCGCGATTTCTGTCCAAGGATGGCAGTTACACTTCGACGGGGCAGTGAATAACAAGGGGGCCGGAGTTGGGATTATTTTGACAACCCCAGATAATGAGAAACTCCCCCTAGCCAAGAAGCTGAGGTACAAAGCAACCAACAATAAAGCCGAATATGAAGCATGCATTTTCGGGTTGGAAGCTTTAGCTGCACTGGGGGCAAAGAATGTAGAAGTCTTTGGTGACTCATCCTTAGTGATTAACCAGATCCGAGGAGAGTGGGCTGTAAAGGAAGAGCGGCTGGTACCCTACGTTGAATATTTGAAAGAGGTATGTGGGCAGTTTGAAACCTGCACTTTCCACTTCGTGCCAAGAGATGAGAATCATCTAGCAGGTGCGTTGGCAACCCTAGTGTCGATATGGGATAATCCTGAAGGGGTAGCTATAAAGCCAGTGCTGATTTCGAGTTCTGAGAAGCCCAGCTTTAAGATCAAGCCAGTAATGGAAGTAGAAGTGGCGGATGGAAAACCATGGTACTTTGACATTATGAATTATTTGGAAAATAATAAGTTTCCAGAGGAAGCTACTGACAAAGACCAGAGGATGATCCGGAAACTATCTGCTCAGTTCATATCCTTGGAAGGAGTATTGTACAAGAGACAGGCAGACAGGATTCAGCTCAGGTGCTTAAATAAAAAAGAAGCCCGCAAGGTGATGGAGGAGATCCATGCAGGCGTCTGTGGGGCTCACATGAACGGCTTCACTCTGGCTAAGAAGATCATGAGACAAGCCTTCTATTGGCTTACGATGGACAATGACTGCTCAAAGTATGTCAAGCAATGCCAGTTATGCCAACAGTACGCAGATTTGAGATATCTGCCAGTATCAGAGCTACATAACCTGACATCGCCTTGGCCTTTCGCCGCTTGGGGGATAGATATTGTTGGAGAGATTCGCCCTACGGCATCCAATGGGCACAGATACATCATAGTCGCAATTGACTATTTTACCAAATAGGTAGAGGCAGAATCCTTCAAAAAGATTGACGTAAGGGATATGGCCAAGTTCATAGAGAGAAATCTGATCTGCAGATATGGCCTCCCTCACCACATAGTGTTTGACAATATGGTGCAGTTCATGGGGGAAACCAGGAAGCTCCTTGAGAAATATCGTATCAAGCACCATAAGTCCTCTCCCTACCGACCACAAGCTAATGGGGCAGTAGAGGCCGCTAATAAAAATATGAAGAAGATCCTATCCAAGATGGTCCAAACTTACAAAGACTGGGCAGAAAGGCTACCCTTTACACTGTGGGGATACAGGACAACGGTAAGGACATCTACGGGCGCTACGCCATTTTCCTTGGTATACGGGACGGAAGTAGTATTGCCAGTTGAGATAGAGCTCAAATCGCTGAGAGTAGTCATGGAAGCCCAAATTCCAGAGACCGAATGGGCACGACAGAGGCTACAACACTTAAACTTACTGGATGAGAGTAGCCTGAAGGCTTATTATCACAATCAGATCTACCAGAAGAGGTTGGCCAGGACATTCGAAAAGAAGGTGAGAAAGCATCCGCTAAAAGAAGGGGACTTAGTGTTCAAGCAGATGAGACCAGGTATACCAGATATCAGAGGAAAATTTAGACCAACCTGGGAGGGGCCGTATATCCTTAAAAAGTTGTTGTCCAAAGGAGCTGCAATCTTGTCGGATAGCGATGGAAATGAATTCAAAGAACCAATCAATACCGACAGGCTCAAGAGGTTCCATGGCTAAAGACCAAAATAAAAAGAAGAGAATAAAATGCCCTGCAGGTCAAAAACCATAAAAAAGGTGGCCGTGCTAAAATTGGGTGCCTCGATAGGGTGAAAACCAAAAAAAGGCACTCTGTGCAAAAATTAGAGGCACGAGAGAAAATGTCCGATTGTGAAAACCCGAGAGGGCCGATTGGTAACAGGAGTTGATGCTGTTAAAATTTGGTTTCATGTATTAATAGGGCGTACGCGGTTGAGTAAATGTCAAAACTGATCATGTATGCTGAAATTACATGGAAATGTACACAATTTCGTGAAATAGAATGAATGTTATTCTTTTCATTTTCGTCATTTTCTAGTTCTGCATTAAAAAGAAATGTAACACCAAAAGAAATACATATGTAAGTTAAGCTAAGTCCTGCTGCTGCTCTCGCCAACCAGATGCTTGAGCCCTCGTGTCCTGTTATCAGATGCTGGACTAAGGATCCACTTCTTGTATTCGCTAGTTGAAGCCACAGAATGATCGCCAAACCTCGGAATAACAATCTTCACTGGTAATTTGCTCCACAGCTCATGATACCTTGAGGCGAACGCAGCCGAAAGAGCTCCTCCCCGGAAAGACAAGGGAACCCTCACCAAATCTTGGGTCATCCCGAGCTGACGCGTACATGGAGAAGTGATATAGAAGGTGGCTTGACGGAGCCCACAGAAGGGAACACACCCCGATGGCCCATCAATAACCATATGAGACAGTGGGAGCCAGGCAGACGTGAAACTGATGTCGTCATCTGACAGCTCGCCCAATCTGGTAATGCCTTCACCAACAGTGGCACATTCACACAGTCGTCGACGCGGAAGGAAATGGCTCGATGAATACTGTGGAATAACTCGAGGAGGTGGCTCAGACAGCATCCTCAGTTTCTCTTACAGCCAGATCTGAAAAAAAAAAAGAGAGAAGAAAAAAAAGAAAAAAAAAGAAAAAAAAAGGGAAAAAAGAAAAGAAAAAAAGCCGCTGGAGTAAGTAGGGTTTACTTTAGGCAAAAATAAGGCACAGG
This sequence comes from Excoecaria cochinchinensis, assembly GCA_947683425.1. Taxonomy (NCBI): domain Eukaryota; kingdom Viridiplantae; phylum Streptophyta; class Magnoliopsida; order Malpighiales; family Euphorbiaceae; genus Excoecaria; species Excoecaria cochinchinensis. The sequence goes on from CANTUQ010000127.1 coordinate 53,050, forward strand.
GTTGTGTGAAAATCCGAAAGGACGCACCTCCCGCTAAGAAAAGCTAGTGTAAAAATCTATAAGGGACGCACTACCTTTAAAATAATGACGTACCTTGGGCAATAAGGGGCTGCCGGTAAAGGTAGCGGTAGATCCGGAGCTCACAGCGTCTAAGCCCAGAATGGTCTCAGCCAGAATGAGTGGGAAGGGTGATGATCCCCAATGAAAGTCGCTCAGAATTTCGAACAGGCGAGGATCACCTGTCAAACCCCTTGTAACAACAGTAAGAAAGTTCACCATGCAAAACAGAAATACGGTGCTTACCTGGTAAGTGGGGATGTCAGTGAACTGATCTAAAGCCTCGATCAGTGGCCCCAGAGCAAAGAAAGAGCCCGGAGAGACCAGCCGGGCGGCCTCAGAAGAAGGTATGCCGAGAACCATAGCTATATCCCGAGTCTGGAGTAGGCCGCAACGGGGGACGCAGGACAGAGCACTAGGAGGGAACCAGGCTCCAAGAATGGCAGCTAACTCCTCAGGCAGGGGGCACAACTCCTGGTAAGTGAACCGAAAAACGTGAAACCGGGGGTTCCAGAAGTGGGTCACCGCCAGAAGAAGGTTCTGATCAACTTTGACTCGACGCAGATAGCTTAGCCCCGACAGAGAGGAAAGGGCACCTTTTTCCCAAGTGTGTTTGTCATCTAGGATGTGGTACATTCTTTAGACCAGAGAGGAAGACATTCTAAGAAGAGTAAAGGGCTCAAGATGTTGGAAAAATGAAGAGACACAAAAGGAGCAAAAATTTTGGAAGAATTTATAGAAAGGCGTCACCGACGGCCTACCCGTCTCTCCCAAGAGACTGCCTGCCCGTCGGTAAAGATCCACCTGGCAGATGTATACGTCAGCATTGCATTTATCACGAGCATTAAATGCGCATGAAGTGGGGAATGAGGAATGACAGACGGTCAGCCCGTCGGTCGCTCCTACAGACGCCCAGCCCATCGGTCACGAAACTCTATATAAGGGCGAGTGACAGACGGACCAGCGGCGCTGTCACTTTCACTCCCCCTCTCAAAAACGGTTCTTTTGCGTTTTTTTTTTTGCATTTTCAAGCATCTTTTCTCATTTTTATTGCAATTTCTTCATCTTTTCGCGTTCTCTACTCACCGGACGCCCAGACATTCATATTTCTTCAGTTTTTCTACACTTTTCGCGACTGCAAGTAAGTAAAATAACTACTCTATTTTTTATTTTATTTATTTCTTCATTCATTCTTCTTCCTTTAGCCTTAGAAATGGATAGAATGCTTTAGATGCCTTAAAAAAATCTAGGGAGAGTGCTGCCCATTTTTTTTATTATTTATTTATTTTTTTCGTAGTGCAATTAATCTGAACTTTTGCATGATCACATACAAATAGAATTTTTCTATACCTTTTGTCGCCTTAGAAATAGGCTTTCTAGCACTTTTTTTTGTGTTGTTGAGGCCTGAGGCCATTATTTTGTGTTGTTGGGGACACACTCTTGTCGGGGTGCATCCCATTTATATTTATATATTGTTGTTGAGGCCTGAGGCCTGGTTTGATGCCTTTTTATGCAGGAGGTTGGGCACACCCTTGCCGGGGTGCTGCCCAAATTTTCATTTTTTATTCTGAAATTTAATATTCTTGTGTATAATGCATGCCTTGGGGTCTAGAAAGCCCATTTTTATTCGCTTTAAATATTTCCATGCCGATTGCATGTTTCTTCTATTTTGATATGTGCGAAGCATGTTGGGCAACATCCCTGGACAGGACGTTCGCCCTTTTTCATTTATTATTTGTTTTTTATCTCGTATTCGGGCCGCCATTGCCCTGGTGAGGCCTGAATGGGCTTTTACCTCGAAAATAAGCCTAATAATGCCTGTTTTGTCAAATTTTCACCATCTAATTTTTCTTTTGCAGGATGCCTCCTAGACGCAGAGCACCACAGGCCCAGCCCGAGGTCGTGGTTCCGGGTTGGATGGACGCTGAGTCAGCTCAGAGAAACAGTGCGTTGGCTCAGGTGGAGATTCGGGCTAGCCGCTTCATGTCCCGGCAGTTCCTAGAGGCCCTAGGGATGGCCCCAAAGGTCGACATGCTTGTTGAGGGCGTCGGGTTGACGGAGTTCCTTGACCCCGCTTTCCAGACCTTCCCAGAGGCTACTCGCCAAGTCCTAGCCACCCTCCGCTATGGCGGTTTTCAGAGATCAGATACAGAGCCAGGGGTGGTCCAGTTCTGGTTCAATGGCCAGCATTTCAGTATTACTAGGCAGAGGTTCGCACAGGCCATGGGGTTCCCCAGAGAGGAGTGGGTCGAGATCCCACGGAGAGCGGTGAGACGCGCCCACTAGGCAGCCATTGCATTACCGGGAGTACTGTATAATCATGATACAGCGAAGAGCACTGTACTGGTGTCTCAGGCACTCCGGTACCTGCACAGAGTGCTATCCAGTTCGTACATTGGTCGAGCTGGTAATCCAGGGTCGCTTAATGCGGCCGAGATCTGGAGCCTCTGGGCTATGGTGGTAGGCCAGCGCCTCAACGTTAGCCATGAGATCTTAGCTAACTTGGTCAGAGTTGGCAAAGGACGGACACCAGTGGTGATAGTGGGAGGAGTCATCACTCGTCTGCTTTTGGGGTTAGTAGTCTCCCCGGACAGGTTGAGAGGACCCCTAGATGAGGGGATACATGTGGATGCCGCAGCAGCAGTGCAGATGGGGATGATCTTGCAGATATCAGGGCAAGCAGAGGCTTACAGATTGTTGTCCATCCATGAGACCAGGCGGATGTTCTCCCTTCCACCCTTGGGTCCAGACCCGGAGCAGCCAGAGCCGGAGTCAGAGCAGCGGCCTCCTCAGCCAGAGCCGCAGCCTCCTCAGCCTCCTCTACCCAAGCCGGAGCCTCAGCCTCCCCAGCCTCAGCCTCAGATTGTGCCACCGCCACCACAGCAGGAGCAGCCAAGGACCCCGTCGGATTTCGACATGGAGTTCACTATGGAAGAGCTCTTTGCGGCTTCACCGGCATCCAGAGCGCCGACTCCTGTTCCGTCGCCGAGCATCAAGGTACAGAGGTCTACCCATGGGCCCCCTGAGAGGTATCACCCATATTTTTGGGGCGACCCAGGGGCATCCACCTCCGCAGCCCCACCGCCAGAGCCAGCACAACAGCAGCCAGCACAGCCTGACTTCTCTCAGCTCCTCACTTCTATGTTCACAGCCTTAGAGCGATGACAGGATGAGAGAGACAGAACTATACACGAGAGGTTAGACTGTCAGCAGGCTGCTATTCAGGAGCAGTCTCGGGGGATAGAGCGTTTGTCTCAGGAGCAGGCCGGTTATGTCGAGCACACCGCGCGAGAGCAGGCTTAGGTTATGGAGGCCTTCAGAGACGAGCAGGCGAGGCTGATAGAGCAGATTGCCCAGTGCCAGAGGAAGCTTAGGCAGCAGCTCGCTCATGATTCGAGGACGTCTCAGGACCAGGCGTCTCAGAGGGTTGATATGACCCTACAGATGATCGACGAGTCACTCGACTCCCTGAGATCTCGGGTCCAGGCGATAGAGGGGATCCTCCCACCCTTGTCTCAAACCATGAGGGAGTTCAGAGAGCAGATAGAGTAGCGCCTAGAGCAGATGAGGAGGGCCGCAGCGAGCAAACCATTCAGATGAGCCAGGCATTCAAGAAGCTAGGAGGCACCGTCTCAGAGACCTTAGGGTTCATGAGGACTTGTACCCAGCCCTTCTTGGATGGCTATGCTCAGATTAGGTTCAGACGGGCCCATGATGCTGAGGCAGGACCCTCCACGGCTCAGCCTCCACCTCCGGCACAGCCAGCTCCACCTCCACCTCCGCCAGGGACAGTGCACATATCAGATGATGAGGACCCTGATGAGCCCTCCGACTACACACCCCTTTGATGTTCAGGGAGTCATTTGTGTATTTTTGTACATTTTCACTTTGTATATACATTGTACAAAAACGGATATTCCTAGTGGAAAACTTTTGTTTTTAGTTTTATGCAGTTATTCAATTATTTATGATTCATTCATATTACAGATGAATATATGTTTTCACATTTACTCATATTCTAAAATAAGGAAAACAAAAAAATGATGAAAAATGATGAATGACAACTCAATAGAAAAGAATATAAATGAAACATGACATGGTAGATAAAGCAAAACCACACCATTCATAGACATGTTAAAAGATAACAACTCAAACATGAATTAACAAAACCTTTTATCACACAAGTACAGAGAAACATCGATCCGAACACAAGCATCGATTAAAAGTCCGAACAAGGGCGCCTAAGATTCATGTCTTCTTGGAACGAGGAACCCAGCGAGGTCTCCTCCTCTACAAAATCGAGATTACGGTCAGAGAGTACCTCATCTCACAGTTCACGCGGCTGCCAGAGAGTGCTACGCACCTTGCAGATCGGATGGGGGTTAGCAAGGGAATTTCAACAATCGAAGTTGTAGTTAGAGAATACTACTCTTCATTTCGAGACGGTGGTCAAAAAGTACCGCTTCTCACCAATCGAAGCAGCAGTTAGAGAAACACTGCTCTTCACAGTGGATTTGTAGTCAGAGAGTGCTATATCTCTTCAACCCTGCGCGAGCCGAGACGAGGCCAGCAGAAGCAGAAGTTGCAGTTAGAAAAACACTGCTCTTCCCATTGAGTTTGTAGTCATAAAGTGCTACATCTCTTCAACCCTGCGCGAGCCGAGATGAGGCCAGCAGAAGCAGAAGTTGTGGTTAGAGAAACACTGCTCTTCATATCGAGGTTGTGGCTAAAGAATGCTACATCTCACCAACACCTACAGGTCGAAACGAGACCGATAGGGATATCTTCACATGCCGAACAGACTGAAACGAGGTCTACCCGGCAAAAGGCACGGAAGGTGAGAACCGCCATAGGTACGCTTTCCTCCTTTCTGTCGTTTCTCTGAGTTTTGGCTCGCCTAGGCGCTTGTGCACTAGTTTCCCCAAAACTGGGGACAACTGTGAGCACCGTGTCCCGGAGCGGTCCGGATTGGAGATTACCCTATGATGAAATCAGTATCCGAGCCTATACAAACGGTTTGGATTGGGAGCTTTTAGTCCCATGCTCCACGAGAAATGAGTCTTTTCACCTTTCGTAAGTAGAGGGGGGGAAAATGGAAATTTTTGAGTCAAAAGATATGTTTTCCTCGACAGATGGCCAGCCCGTCTGTGGGAGGCCAGCCGTCACCTAGGGTCACATATGGCCTATGGTCTTTTTCGACACCCGTCGGACGGACCTGCTTCTTCTGGAGCATGCCGCCTGATTTCTCGGAGCACGCAACCTCTCCAACGCCTGTCGGTGGAAATGGCAAGGCCGTCGGATGAATCCTTGTGTTAGAAGGATTCTTTCGATGCCCGTCTCCACATCCGACGCCCGTCGGTCGTGCCTGTCCTATAAAAGCTTTGAATTTCTTCCTAAAAAGGGTTCCAAAAAAATTTCAATAAGGGAAACTCTGCCAAATTTCAAGTGCGTTTTCTCTCTCTTCCAGCAAACACACACACCAAGAAATTTCTTTTAATTAGAGGATCAAATCATTAAAAAGGAACTAAAACTAATTAGTTTTCTTTGAGTTTTTGATTCCAAAGCCAATCTTTTTGAAGGGTTAAGAAGGAAACAATCTATTTTCCTCTTTTTTGACCTTTCATTTCGTTTCTCGTGGAACGTGCGGGACTCTAATCGACACCAAGAATCTCACTAAAATATTATCTGAGGGTAAATATTCAGGACTTATTCTCCGTATTATCTCATCTTTATTCTTTATTTTTGCTGTTGTTTTTGGTTTTTTGCTTTCACTTTTCTTTATTTTGATTCTCTTCATCTCATTTTGTGATAAAAACCTTTTTTTGCTTTGAAAAGAGTGCTTTTTACTGTTTATTTTCGGAGACAGTGGTGACCGACGGGTCATCTACTTCACCGACGCCCGTCGGTCACCTCACTCACAGACGCCCTCTCTCTTGAGTGAGCGACGGGATATGTTGGTCACTTTGACTGACGCCCGTCGGTCACTTGACAGACAGTCGTCGCTGGTTCCTGTCTCCATGTTTTCAAATCTTTTCTATCTTTCTCAAGGCTTTTTGACTTTATTTATATTGAGCTTTTGTATATTAACACCCATTAACCTTTTCTGAGCATATATTGATTTTCTTGGACTGTCCTGAGCTCGAGGGGCGATCTACCATGCTCGGAGGATTCCGTCCGGTTTAGTTTTCTAACCTCCTTGGTTATTTCCTTTATTCGCTTATTCATTAATTATTTTATGCACATGAGTATACCCTTTTTGTATCTCGCTAAATATAAAAATTGATTAATGTTTTATATTTAATAAAGAGAGGTTTTCATAAACATAAGGACCCAATGTCCTATTTTTATCCAATAAAAATCCTCACAATAAAAATATCCATTTTGATAATGATGCATGCGAGGACCAAAGTCCTCAAAATAAGTAATGCCCCGATTTGTGTATGTATCGAAAATTTATAAAAGGGAGTTGTATTCCGCTCCTTGTATTATTGTAATTTATTGCTTTCACTATTTACTTGCTCATTTACTGCTTTCCAAATGTGAATAAATGCGCCTTTAATCAATTGCATCACGTGGAGAGAGAGCGAATTAATGATAATTAAAATTTGATCATAAAATAATCAAGGTAGTAATAGATGAGAAGTCCCGAACCCAGCTCTGATCTTTGGGCTCACAGAGGCGAGAGGTTTACCCTCCAAGACACCTCTTGTGTCATGAGATTTTGGCATTAATCCTAGGCTCCTTAGGGTGAGAGGTTCACCCTCCAAGACCCCTTTGGTTGGCCCAAAATGGATACTGAGCGCAGTCTTAGGCTCTCCGAGGCGAGAGAAACTTTCCCAATGTTCTATTGGGTGGCGACTCCATGAAACCTCCTTGTTGCCCAACATAGACGCACTTGCGATTTATTGCAAGCTGTTAGCGGACCCTCAATTGCCCGATCGCCCTCGAGCGGGCGGTCAGAGAGGCGGCCGAGGGACTCCGGCGCGCGTCACAGGGTGCGAATTGAATATCAATTTCATTTTCACATTCAAAAACATTTTCATTAGGGACCTTAAACAAGATCCAAACACATTAAAGGGTTCGCAAGGAACAGCTCGGTAGTCGAGCGCTCTGTCGCACTCGCAACATAAGTCATGCTCGCGACAGTGTGCTCATGCCACTGCAGCTCAACAAGTCAAAGCTCGGTCACACGCGAGAGCTGGAATCACCGAGCTCTGTCGCGCTCGTGATAAAGTCGCATTTTCCAGATGTGCAGAAATCTGCAGAAACCCATTCATCTCTAACCACACCCAAACCTCCCAAATCAAACCACACTTCAACACAACTTAAATCAAACCTTCAAATCATCTTAAATAACATCAAACCTAACTTTAATGTCAATAATTACAATTAAATCATGCCACAAACATAATCAATTCTCTAATTTAGTAAAAACTAGAATTTCCTACTTAAACTCATTCAACCAACAATTTACTTCAAGAGTTCATCAACAAGGCATCTTGACTCAATCCCAACAAAACCCACAACATTTTGACCAAAATAAACTTCATTAACCACATGATTTTCCATAAATTCAAATTAAAACCCCAAAATCACAAAATGCATCGAATACACAAAAGTCCCAAACCTGGAAATCCTCAGCTCCAAATCAATGTGCAGGATGTGTGCCTAAAGTTGCATATTTTGGTCTGTTTTTCATATCTTTAATGCACTTTATTTTGGCTTAATTTAGTACTTTTCACTTGTTTTGTAATTTTTGTTATTGTAGGATCAAAGCGATGGAAATGAAGTAATTAAAGCCAAATGGGGTGAATATGGAACAGCCAAGGAAAATCAAAGAATTTGGAAGCAGAAAAGCTGATCTTGGGCTTAGCCTTGCCCAAGGCTAAGGAGCAAGGGCAAGGAGCTACCTTGCCCAAGGCTAAGGGGCCATACGCGACAGCAGATGCATATTTAGGGTTTTTAACTTAAAAGTTGACCTAGCCACCAGCTGGTCTTCATCAGATATTTAGGGATAATCAAGTTGTAATTAAGGGGATAATAGGCAGTATTTTTAGGAAGATTAAATTGCTTTTAATATTTTTATTTTATTTTCCCAGTTTGGATAGGAATAAACTACTTACCTAAATATTTTAGGTTTTCTTTTAAAAGGGATAGAGAAAAAACGTGAAGAGGAACTTTGGCAGCCGTCGCAACCTCTGTTCTTCCATTTTCAGTGTTAGGAATTTGTTTAGTTTTATTTTGTTTTTGTTCTTGGCCATGATTGGCTAAATTTTCTTCTAGTTAAAGGTTTAATTCAAAGCCAGGATTCTTCATTACTGTGAGATTGTTCTTGCTTATTTTTCTCTTTAATTCATATGATGTTCATGTTATTTACTGTGGCTTAGAGAAACTATATCTCGATTGTTATTTATTATTTGCACAATAAGGGCCTGTTGTTTATTTAATTAAATAGCATATAACTAATTGAGATTGTCAAATCCGTAATTGTTTGATAAAATCAATAACAAGTGGTAATCAGTGTAGCTTCCTCACAAGGGCTGTTACATTGAGTAAGTGCATGATTTGGTCTAAATCGGTCTCGCGTGAGGTCGGTTGGCTTAGGTCAGGTCTTTCTATTTCTTAATGCTATCAATAAATTAAATTCTTGCGCGTGTTAAGGGTTGTTTATTGGTTAGGAATTAATTACAGTCTTACTTGATTGATTCATTAATACGGAAAGATTAGGTCGGAAGCGCGAAGCCGACGACTGTAACTGATCCATTGCATGATTTTAGAGTATATTTTCGTCCATGATCAGTAAATTGAATTCTGTGCTGCGAATACCTTTAACTGGAGTTTCTCATCTTTTATTTTATTTTATTTATCTTTCTGCATTTTATTTGTTATTATTTTAATTCTGTATTTTCATTCTTTATTTACAAAACCCCCCCTTTTTATTTTCATTGTTTGTTTTTGGTTATTTAAAAAAATTAAAACTCAACCAATCCCTGTGGATTCGACCCTGCTCATCGCTATTTACAAGTTAAATTCAGTTAAGAGTAGGAATTTTATTTTTGTTGGTTTCGACACCCCATCAGTGAACCACTTCCACTAGCCTTCTCCTTACCCTTGGGGTCTCTAGGAGGCACCTCTGATCAAAACACCTAACAATCACATGAACAACAAAACCCTAACTCAAATCATTTACTAACAAAATCAAGGAAATATGAAGAACAAGAAATAAACTAACTAAAACTTACCAAAAGACTCAAGAATTACTAAATCCCACCAATGATTGAGATCACAAAAGATGAGAATCAATTAAGAAACAAGGAGGGAGAAGGAAATGAAGAAGAAAAGGCGTGAGGGGAGAAGAGAAAGGGAGAACAAGGGCAGAAAAGGGGCTGCCCTTTCTCTCTCTCTCCAACCTAGTAATATCACCCTCACTTGCCACATGGCATCAACCCATTGGTGGAATCTAACTAAACACATCCTACAACCATCCTCTACACTACACCCAAGCCAAACTCTACTAGCTCACACACTACAACAATACATGAACCTCACTCTAACAAAACTCATAACTCATGTATGAAACTCAATTAAAATATAACACATGCCAAAACACACACATACACACTTGCACACAGAATAGCTCAAACTACTAGGTGGAAAACGGGATGTTACAGTCAACATACACCTCCACCTCCTTAAGGATCGAGTCATCGAGAACTCGGGTGGCCATTCTTTGATAGGTTGCTCCTGCATTCTTTAATCCAAAAGGCATAACCCGATAGGAAAATGTGCCCCACTCAGTGATGAAGGCTGTCTTAATTTGATCTACGATCTTGTTGAGGATTTGATTGTACCCCGCATACCCATCCACAAAGTTGCACATCATGCAAGCAGCCGCACCATCTACCAGCACATCAATATGAGGCAAAGGGAAATCATCTTTTGGACAGGCTTTGTTTAGGTCCCAATAATCCACACATACTCGAACCTTTCCGTCCTTTTTGGCCACAGGAACTACATTAGCCAACCAAGTCGGGTATTGAACCTCTATTAAAAACTTAGCCTCAATCTGCTTATGGATGTCTTCTTTGACCTTTTGCATCCATTCCGGTCTAAGTCTTCTGAGCTTTTGCTTGACTGGTTTAGACTCTGGGTAAGTTGGGACGGTATGTTTAGCGATGTCTTGATCAATTCTCGGCATGTCCTCGTAGGTCCAGGCGAAGATTTTTTCATATTTTTTCAAAATTCTCTCAAATTTTAACCTCTCCTCAGGAGTTATGTCTGATGCTATCAAAATTTCCTTTGGGTTCTCCAAAGTTTCGAGATTCAATGTAATTATGCTAGTTGAGTTAATGTCAAAAATGAATGCATCATGTTTATGATCATGTGAAATGAAATCATCAGAAACATCACACAAGTAAGCAAAGTTGTTCATCTCATTAATATAATCAGAAACATTAACATTGTCATTATCGAAAAGTTCTGCCATAAAAAGATTATCTAAATAACTATTGTCTTCATTCTCTGTCAACATCGATGTTGCAGTCGACTATTCCTTGGCTTTTTGGCTTTGTGGAGGTTTTTTAACTACCTCCGGTGAAATCTTTAGATCTTGAATCTTCAAATCTGGCTCTACCATCTTCTCTTTTCCCTTCAACCTAGTGGCTAACAGCTTGTCAGTGACAATTTCCTCTGGCCCATCCTTGTCCTAAACACTGCATTGAGTTATAATCTCTTCATCCCATAAGTCTTTCGCAGATTTGATAACTCCAATATCCCAGTCAAAGACATCATTAAAGATTTCGAAACCTAGTATGACCTTTCCATCCACCCATTGAAGCTCTTCTTCTCCAGCGTAAGCACAATCTACAGATGCAGGAACAAAACTCTCTGAAATGCAAGGGATCTTTTCTGACATCTTCTTCTTGCTACACTCACCTTTGTAGCCCAATCCCTTTCGATTTTTCTGGCCTTCTGTAGTGACAACTGACTATAGCCCTTGCAAATTCTTGCCTAAACCAACCCCTGGGAGGAAGTGCATCTTTTTCATCATATTCACTACTTGAGGGCTATCTGCTGAACCTTGCTCTTCTCCAATCACCGATTTATGGAAGCCACTGAATGGCTGATTAGAGATCCCCAAGGCAGACACTTGGTTTTCTCTTGCAGCTTTAATGGTTACCACCTCCCCTTCATGTGGTATCTTGATTATATGGTGTAGGGTAGATGGCACTCCTCCCAACTTGTGGAACCATGGCCTTTCAAGTAGAGCTGAAAAGTTTGCTGGGATAGGCAAGACCACAAATTTTGCCTCCATTTCAATAGGCCCAGTCTTAACTAGAGCTGTAAAAGTTCCTGACGCCTGTCTCCGAGAGTTGTGATATACTGTAATGGTCAAATCAGACTTGCTCAGCATATTTTCATTTAGCCCAAAAACTTGAAGTGCCACTAAAAGGTAGACATTTATGGACGAGACATCATCAACGATGACACAAGCAGTGTGCTTGTCATTAATTTGCGCCTTGATATACAATGGCCGATTGTGATTGCGACTTTCAGCTGGTAAGTCAGCATCAGAGTATACCAACCTTTCCCCTGATCCTCCTTTAACCAAATCTAGCAGCTCAGATGGAGAAATCGTGGTGGCCATAGTAGACTCACACAAGGCCTCAACTAACTTCTGCCTGTGCGAAGGGGACTGTCTCAAAAGGTCCCAAATAGATATTTGCGTTGTGGTCTTTTTCAACTTCTTTACTATAGGATTCTCTTTTAGCTCTTTTTCTGTAGGTTCTTGCACTGGATCCTGCGACTTATCAACTTCTAGGACCACTCTCCCACTTCTTGTTATAGCCCTAACTCTCATTTCTTCTTCATCAAAATCCCACAGATCCACAAACTTTCCTCTTTCCTCCACTTCTTCATCTTCTTCTCAGCATCCCTTTTTCACTTGCCTTAAGGCGAGTGATAGCAACATACTCATTACCATACAAATATTGCAATACGTACTACTCAAGTAGGCTTGACCCAATCATAAAGATAGGTGGTGACACGGCATTGTAATTGGACTTCTTCTTGCTCTCTCTCTGTTCAGAATCAGTGATCTGCTTACTATCGATTAGATCCTGAATCTGGTGCCTCAGTCTCGTGCAGTGATCTGTCATATGCCCAGTATGTTGGTGAAAGGCACAATATTCATTATCTTTATACCCTGGCTGTAACACCTCCACCGCCGCCCCCTTTGGAAGGGCGCCGGTGGGCGTGCTACCCGACGCTCACTCACAACGCGACAAAACATACAGCGGAAGCAAACATGCGCTAAGCGGAAGCATTCAACAACCAATAATAAAAATCTTAGAAAATATACTTCATTACTATAAAAACAAAATACAAAGCTATGTACAATATTCCAACAGATTACAACTTAAAATCCTTTACAAAAATAATACATATACAAAAAGAATTACAGGAGGAGACAAAAATAAATAACTCGACTCCTATGTGGCCAGCCTGCAGATGCACGACACGAGCAACTCCCAAAAATCCTTCACGCTACCTGCACGGGATAAAAGCCCGTGCTAAGCGATAACGCTTAGTGGGGAGAAACAAGTACAACAGAACACTATATAATAAACATGCACTAACATACCTCATTCTCGAAGAAATCAGAGTACAAAGATATACATATTCAGGATAAATAATACAATGCACTAAACCATTACACTATTCAGAGTCACACTATGATCATAACACTTCACTAAATCAATACCAGACAGTTCACATAATAGCCTGAAATCAATGGTGGAGGATACGGGAACACGGCACGGGAGACCGAAGCCTCAAAAACACTTTAATACCCGAAGGTAGCGCGGGAGACCGGAGTCTCAAAATATTTTATCACTACACGGAAGATGACCATCTCGGAGGTCGACCGCTTTGCCCAAACGGGGCGGACGGAACAGCTGTACACTAACCCTTCTTAAGCATGCTTAATTATCCTATACCTTGACACTTCAGGCTCGACAACACATTCATTCACACGACCTTACCCAATCAAAAGCAAAATTCAATGCAAGATTCTAATATTAAATAAATTCCTAACTAAAACACTAGTACATAGACATCACGAGTTATAAGCACAAACATATTTCATGCAATAGTGAAAAACCGTGCAAAGTCGAACAAAAGAAACACATTCAGAAAATAGGGCAAGCAGGAAGGGCCTCTGTCGCGATCACGACAAGTGTCGCGCTCGCGACAGAGCACGGGGCACTTCCTAGCGAGGTCGGACCAAGGGGCCTCCTCACGACGAAGCACTCGTGGCAGAAATTCACGGAGCCGAGCTCTGTCGCACTCGCGACAAGCGTCGCGATCGCGACAGAGACCAATTCCTTCCTCCTCGCGCCCTCAAGAACAAGTGGCCAAGTCCGCCTTCTGTCGCGATCGCGGCACCTGTCGCGATCGCGACAGAACCCAGATTCGCCCACTTCTGCACTTTTCCTACTCTTTTCACACACAACATGCTCAAGCACTTACCTCTCGCCTCCAGCACATCACCGCATCATTCTCAAGCCACATAAACACATTTACACAATAATCAAATATAAATTCAACATGAAATCACTCACAACCAAATTCAAATACACTAACATGGCATGTTCAAATTCCGAAAACACATAACATCTTCACTATATCACTTACACTTCACTATAAATCACTACTTGATTTAAACATGCATCCATAAAACACTAAAGATTACAAATGACATACAATCTCAAAATAGAGTTGATCCAAGGAAGAAATTAGGGAAAAACACAATCCACAATCATAGCTCCCAACACTTGCATGCATTCAAAACCCATACCCAATAAACACTCACGAACACAGCTCCCATACCTGGAAAACGAAGCTTCAAACCGTGCTCCTCACGAAACCACTTTATCCTTGCCCTTGCTCTTCCTTCTCTCTTCCGATGCTTGCACAAAACCCCAGCCACAACACACTCAAATCAGACCCAAAACCACAACAAAACTAGAAATGAAGGAGAAGAAGAACCCAAGATTAAAACTTAAGAAATCCAAACACTTACCTCTTATAATCCTACTCAAAGCTCAAGGAGAACACAAGAGATGGGGTTGAGAACAGAAAAATGAAGCAAGAGGGAGTAGGGAGAACGGGAAATGGAAACAAGGGAGTAGCTTCCACGGGAAGCTTTACCAAAAGCTGTCCTCCCTTCCTCTCTCTTCCTTTCATTTAATGCTCAACAACCCTATGCCATGTGTCACAATCCTATTGCACCAAAGATCCCACTATCTTGACTTGCTCACCGAAGCACCATAACTTAACACACACTAACATCTCTTGCACAATTATCTTCAATGCACCAAACATTCAATCACACCATAATATTTCTTAAAACTCCTTTAGGCACCATGCACCACAAACCACACAATAAAAACCTTAGTCCACTTACACCCTACAACCATACACTATAAGCACACACTATTATTTCCTTTAACACATAATTCCTTAATTTCCTATTTTCCTCAAACTTAAATTACGAAAATACTCTCACTTACCGACTTACCACACAAATTCCGACCAGGCCCTATTTGGGTTGTTACACTGGCTATCCTTGGGTTTTTGCTGGCCTGGGTGGCAGGGGTTGTAGCTTCCCTTCTTTTACCGGTCTCTTCAACACCCATGACAAAGGTCGATCCAAATTTGAGAAGTACCTCTGATTCACTCCTGTTATCGACACTGCAGCTGTCTTTTTGACTCTATTACCACTGTTGGAGCCTGCTGACTTGTTTACCCCCTGATTATTATAGCACTTCTTGGCATAAGCCTCACTACTTGCCCTCCTTGCCATGTACTCACTCTCTGTCCTATGGCGATGTCCTTTAAAGACTCCCAATCCTTTAGCCCTTTCATTTTTAGTCCATCCCTCAGGTATGGACTAGCATTCTTAATAAATAGCCGGATCTGATTAGGAGTATCAGGTTTACGCTTCATTTCCATAACCCAATTCCTCCACCGGGTGAGACACTCATGAAAAGACTCTCCAAACTTCTATTGCAGCAACTCTAGATCCTTCAGCGTGATCTCCATCCTAGTACTGCAATTATACTGCCTTAGGAACTCTTCAGTTTGTAAGTCCCAATCTTCCTTGAACCTCCTGTCCAACCCGTGGTACCAGTCAGCTATAGCCCCTGTAAGACTCAAATAGAAGTACTCGATCTTCTGCTTCCTAGTTAGAGTTGTTCCCTTCATGACTAGTGAGTACTGTTTGATGTGTGCCGCATGGTCAAAAGTGCCATTAAACTTAGGGATATCAGGCAACTTGAAGTTCGGGGGGATCAGATCATCACCGTACAACTCCCGATCTTCAAGGTTCATTCCCCTTCCTACAGTCAACATCCTCATCATGGCCTCAAACTTTTTCTCCATCTTTCTCCACATCGCCTCTTCCAGCTTGGGCGACTTCCCCTTTGTTACCATCGATTCTTCTTGCTTCTCTTCCCATAAGTCAACCTCAAATTAGAAGCTTTTCTACGATCAATAGGGGCTGGCGCTCTAGGTCAACAGTAGGTGGGTCAACTGTAGCAGGGGGATCCTCCCTGACAGCCCCTTATTCATCTTGTCCCCTAATTGGAGCAGCAACTTGTTGCCCAGCAAGTGAGGCTAGGGTAATAGCAAGGTTGCCCATCATCGCCATCATTCTGCCCTCAAACTCTTCCATTCTCCTCCCTACCTCCTCGGTAATCATTGTCCGGGTTGCATCAGACCCACTTGATTGGTTAGCCATATTCATTTCAACTGATGACTCTAAGGAAAATATTTCACTGCCTTCTGAAAAAGAATCTGAACTTCGATCCGATACTAGCTCTGGCAATCCAAAGAGTGGAATCCTTCTCAGCCAACTGTCAGGACCTCTAAACCACCTGGACGAATCTATGATGGCTGTAAAATACACCTTTGTTAGGATAATGGATTATCAAAATGCAATGCATGGCCGTGCTAATGCAGCATAGACAAACACATGCAAGCATATAGATCCTTCCAACCTTATCTCTCCCACACAGGAGGTAGTGCGGTCTCTTTCCTAGGTGGTCTTTATCTAAGGGTTAACAGGGAACCCATTAGACGCGTATGGTGCACGATGAAAAACTGGCAGCATAACATCTCTTATCTAATATATATACGTATGGTTTTTTGGCCATTATGTATTTAAACACCTCAATTAAATTAAGATGGGCTCACTGGGGCATGAAAGCCTTTGATGAAAGACAACTTAATTTAATTGACTTTGTCCAATATATGACGGCCCACATAACAAGCACGGTATTATGGTACATTTCACCTAGTGAAAGTATTTATTGCCATTACATGAGCTCTGGTCAAAGGTGGTGATACTTTAGGGCTACCCCAGCATGGCCCCTGCCAACAGGTCTAACTCATCATGAGCACAACGACCGATTGGGTCTCCATTTGATATACCATAAGCTACGAGGCTTAGGCTGGTGATTATCCTTAACACTTTCCCACATGGAGTGAACGTAGGGTTGTGCCTTGGGAACGCACCAGGGTTAAGAAAGGGTGCAAACTAGCATAATTCTAAGGCTCTAGCATGTATGCAATGCAATTCTTCGAAAATAGATAAAATTTTAATTTATAAAAAATCCAATTATGTTATTAACTAAGACAGTTTCGGAGCAAAGTTTCAAAGTCCCCAGCAGAGTCGCCACTGTGACGCACGCCGGACCGGACCTATTCCTGGGAACCCGCCTTTAGGGCCCGAGAGGGTTCGTGTCTTTTGATCTTGGGCAATCATGAGATATTTTGGACACCTCCTTCCAATAAAATACTGGAAAGATCATCTAATCCCATGAAACCTTTACGCACCTTTGAGATATTTTGGAGTCGCCACCCAATTTACAAGAAATTGGAAAAGTTCGTCTAACCTCGGGGGTCTAAACCAAAGAAAGATTCGGAACTTTACTCTTATTAATACCTTGGTTAATTATAACTAAGTTTTTAATTTTAAATTTCTATCTCTCCTCACACGGTCATGCATTAAAAAAATAAAGCGCAAAAAAAGCGGTAAAGAAAGCGGTAAAGAAAGCGATAAAATAAAGCAAGCCACAAAAAATAACAAAAAGATAAAATTGGGACAAAATACAATCCCCCAAATAAAAAAGGTATTAAAATTTGGGACAAAAATATAATCCCCCAAATAAAATCAAACAAAACATAAATAAATCAAATGAATAAATAAACATTCATAAATCGGGACATTATTTAGGATAGGAACATTGGTTCCTTCATTTTCACTTAAAAAGTCAAAAAGTTATTTTTTTTAGTATTTATCAATAAAATCGGGATGAATGATCTCATTTTGAGAAAATTAACTCTTCTTTTTAAAAGTGAATTTTTATGGGTTGAAATTAGGACATTGGTCCCATTTTATTAGAAAACGATCCCAATTTATTAATATAAAACTTTTTTTGACTTTTAATTAACATGCATAAAAATAAATAAATTTCTTACAAATTACATAATAAAAACAAATAATGAAAAATAATGAAAAATAATAAAAAATACTAAGAATGATAAATTCAATCAAGATGGTGTCTTCAAATTTCCATGCGCTCCCACTTGCCATTGAAAAAGTTCACATATAAAAAATAAGTATTGAAATAAAAAAAACACAAATAAAATTGATGTTAGTAATAAAAATGAATTTAAACATATAACCTATGAAAATGAATTAAAATAAAAAAAATAAAATGCATCATTTATGAGAAATCAATTAGATGACCTAATAAAATAAATAAACATATTAAAAATTCAACATACATATAAATATTAATAATGATAACAACAACAACAACAATAATAATAATAATAATAATAATAAACAAATAATAATAATAATAATAATAATAATAATAATAATAATAATAATAATAATAATAATAATAATAATAAACAAAAGATGAACAATCAAATAAATAAACAAGAATAAAATAAAATGTGCTAAAAATATTAAATCTATAACTAAATCATATAAACACAAAAAGTAATAAAGAAAAAACAATAGATTTAAAAATCTACATGGTTGCTAATTAATTATAAATAAAAATTAAATTAAAAATTGAACTCAGAATACTTACTCTCGGAATTTGACTTGATAGATGAAGGAAAATAATTGATTTTTCTTGTTCTTGATTTGCAAAAGAAAAATTTTTAAAATACAAACAATATAGAAGAAAATTAACTCGAAAACAAAAAATTAATTTCTTTGTCTTAAGGAAAAATTATTAAGAGATGAAGTAAAAAATATCAAGAACAAAAATTGATATTTTATCTCAAGAATTATGTTTAAAAAAAAAAATAGAATCTTTGGAGAATTTGATCTTGAAGAAGAAGAAGAAGATGAAAAATTTCTTAAGAAAAATTTCTCTCAAATTCTCTCTCTAAAAATTATTTTATACCTCCCAAAAATCAGATTTTTTGTTGAAAAAATTAAATCAATTTAATTCCCATTAACACAAAAAACTGAAGAATTAGAAAGGTTAGAAGAAAAAAAAAAGTTTTTAAAATTAAATTTTACAAAAAAATGAAAAAAAAATTAATTTTGCCAAAAAAACGCATATGGGGGCATTAGGGGATGCTGGGCGTGCGACAGGGGCAAGCGATGCCCGTCGTAGGCGCGACGGGCGTCGCTGCTCGAGGTGCGCTCACACAACGAGGGCGAAGCCCTGCGCACACTGCGATGCCCCGAGCATCGCGCGTCGCCCAGTGCGCGAGCGCCACAATACTGTGCGCTGGGCGCTGCCGACGCGCGACAGCCAAAATTTTTTTTTATTTTTCAAAACTTTAAAAATAAAATTTTAGCTAAAACACTATAATTTTGAAATTCATTTTATTCTATTTTTTTAATTTTAAAATATTTTTATTTATTTTTAAAAGCAAATTTTGACAAGAAAAGCATTACTTCCAATATTTTTGCCTGTTAACAGGCATCCAATTTCATCATCGGGTAACCCTGATCTGATCTGTTTCAGGACCCGGTGTCTACACCCCGAAGGACCACCCCTACATTTCAATCATTTCAGTAGGACCGTCATTGGCCTACAAAAAGTGAGACGCCATGCTCACACTCGCGGTTGATGTCCCTATAGCTAGCCACTATATTCTGAGTTAGACTTAACTACCAGACTATATAACATAGGGTAATAATTATACCATTATAATTATTCAATTTTCATTATATACAGTCCATGGAATCACATCATACCATTCCATTCATTTACCATCCGAATCAATCATGATACATTTAATTTTCATTCTTATGCCATTGTATGTCATTAAAATCATCATGTCATCATAGTACACCATGATATACACATGTATGACATTCGGCCAACATACCATACATCCACCATAATTTCTTTCTATCTCATTTATCATCCATTTAGCAAGATTACATGTTGATGAACATAGCCATACCATTAATTCACATCAAAACACATCAAAATCATGTCTTTCACATACATACACCATTCAGCCAATGTGATCAACATCCATTATGATTATTTTTCTTTCTCTAACACATCCAATTACTTAGATCTCATGTCAAACATCATGTATACATCATTAAAATGGCATAAACATCATAATATACCATGGGAACACGTGAATATACCATTCGGCCACATCACATCATCATCACCCAAGTTTTATCTTTTCATTTTAATCATCAAAATCATCATTTTTAGCATTTCTAAGCATGATTATATGGTTAGATTCAATTGAACATGCATTAATCGCATACTTTATTCATAAACTTAACCTAAATCCATACTTTTAACATGGAAATAAATGGAATTTGAAATCACAAACCTTAGATCCTTGCTTATCACTCCTTAATACTCCTTTTCCTTGCCTTTAACTTTAGAGGAACTTTCCTCTCCATGAACACCTAATGGAATCCGAAACTTAAAATCAAGATTTATCTAAAATCTTGCTTTTTTTTATGTAATATAACCACATAAACATAATCTACATACCTTAAAGTACCTATAGGAACCCTTAAACTAATTTAAAAACACCTAAATCACATACCTCAATTTTACACCCAAACTTTCAAGTCTTGGTTTAACCCACTTTTAATCCTTCAAATGAACTTTTAAGACCACCAATAGATTACAGAGGAGCTGGAATTACGTGGGAAGCTAAGATCTATGGAGAGATGAAGAGAAAATTGAAGAAAATGGAGGAAAAATGAAGAAATATCAATTCGGCCTAGGGAGGAAGAAGAGAGGAAGCTGCAAATGAAGATCTCCAGATGAAGAGATGCTTATATATGGGGAAAATTGAATCGGACCAGGTCCAACCAAAGTGGTCAAACCGGTTTGGGTCAATTTTTGGTTGGCCATTTTTCACTTTTCCATGGTAATTATAAGTTCCTCAAATTATTTTCACTCCCAACCAATTCAATCATTCTTAGAATATGAAAAATAGTCTCCCTGCAAAACTTTAGCTCAATCGAAGTCAGTTTGTGATCCGGTTCACTTAAATCGGTTCGATTCGACATTTTCGGTTCTTTCGTAAATTACTAATCTTTCACTATCAAAAATTCCTAAAAATTATTTTAAATCATTTCATTCCCCACAAAACTTCTTTTAAACTTCATTTAGTATTTTTAAAAATTAAGTTAAAGTTTAGTCAAACTTTGTTACTATTTGAATCGAACTAGAGGCTAACTTCAATTTGACTTTTAGAGGCCTATATGACCTCATTTTTACACCAAATTATACCATTAGTCCCCTTTTAACTCATATATTCTAATGGTTCAATAAAATATTTTGCTCTTCCGGTTTTCCGAGAGGTCACCCATCAAGGGGCTTCCCTGGCCTGAGTACGTTTAACTTTTTTAACTCTATTGCAAGTAAAGGTACTAAAGTTGATATTTGCACACTACAAACTCTACATAATTCACTGATTTCTGTTAGACCAGTATTTGGGCTATTACATATCATCCATCACAGTGTCTCACTATCCAATATATAAGAGTTCACATATATGCCATTACATAACCATAAAATCATCCCAAGATACACATACATGCCAATATACTTAGCATACAAAATATTTCTTCACTTAATACTTCGCCAATCTGCTCCCAAAAATGAGGCATGCTTGCTCCAGACGTCCTACCTAGTACCTACATGCGATCAATAAAATTACGTGCTGAGCATTAAATATCCTTAATGGTAGTTATAAATCCAATAATTTCCACTCTACTAGGTTACACACATACATGCACCATTATATATATAAGTATACATAATTAAATTAACCTATTATTTATTTCAATTACATTGTTACCATACAATAATATCTATGCTTATTTATTAGTCTTCCCATTTTATCAATTATTCAATTAATACCTATATTAATCAATAATTATATTTTAATCCTTTAATTAGTGTTTCTACAACAAAATTACAATTAGGTCCCTAAACTTTTGCCAAATTACAATTTTACCCTTAATAATCTCATATTTACAACAATGCCACTAAATAATATTATTTTCTCATTTAATCCATTATTTGATTTACAAATTACCATTTAGTCCTCAAATTACTACCTTTATGCAAAATTACACTTTATTCCCTAAAATATGACTAATTTACATTATTAACCATTCAATTACATTATTCTCCTTATTAACCCTTATGAATTCATTTTTGAACTAAATTATTGTTTTACCCTTAAACTTTCTATTTCTTTCAATTAAGTCCCTTTTTCACTCTAATTTTCATATTAATTCCAATTTGATTATTTTAATTCCATTTTTACCATATTAGCCCTAGTATGAATCCAACATAAATCTCCGAACTGGATACACGGGACGTGGCGCCACAGGTGCACTACACTATAGAGTGACCTCAAAGGACCACCAATCACTATCACTACACTGCACTGAACACTTTAACACTGTACACTATGGTAGACCATCATTAGCTTACCAAATGTGAGTTGTCATGACTCATACAACGGTATGGTGTCCCTATGGCTGGCCATTATATCCTGAAATGGATTTAACCTCCAGACTGCTACTAAGGGCATGTACATTTTTCATTTAATCAAATTTCCATTTGAGACATAATTACTTGTTAATATACAATATTAATTACTAACATGCATAATTCGGCCTACACATAATTTCCACACTTAAATAATTATTTCACTACTCAATCAATTCTAATTCATTCATTTGTCAATTATAACACTAACCATACCATAAATCTCAATTAACATAACATATTCCATAAACTTCATTTTGCACATAATGCAATCACATACTCAATTATATTCAAATTAGTTTCAATAATTCCAATTAAGCTAGTATACACTCAATTTTCATTATATATTTATTTTATGCCAATACACTTAATAATTTTATCAAAGTACACTATAAATCATCAACACATACCATTCGGCCAACCCTACATTTCCTCCCTTAAAATTATTTTTCCCTCATCTATCATGTATTCAAGTAAATTACATCTCATTTAACCTACATATATGATTAAATTGCATAAAATCACAAAGTACACTTATGATATTCTTAGATATACTATTCGGCCTACATTAACTCTTCACATACAAAATTTTTCTTTCTACTTTAATCACTTTAATACTCATTTTTAACCTCCTTAAGCATGCTCATAAAGTTAGATTCAATTAAACATGCATATATCACATACTTTATACTTAGACATAACCTAAAATCGTACTTTAACAATGGAAATAAATGGATTTTGTAACCACAAACCTCAAATCTTTGCTTAGAACTTCTCAGATGTCCTTTTCCTTGCCTTTTCCTTTGGAGTAACCTTCCTCACCTTGTAAACCTAGTGGTGGCCGAATATAAACATTAAGATTCCATCAATATCTTGTTTCCTTTTTGCAATATACTTACATGAACATAATCTACACATCTTAAAGTACCTATAGGAACCCTTAAACCAAATTAAAAATACCTATTTCACTTACCTCAAATTTGCACCCTAACTTCCAATCCTTGATTTTTTTTCCCACTTCTAACACTTCAAATGAACTTAAAACACCACTACTAGATTTTAGAGAAGCTGATATTTACTTTGGAGGCTTGGATATAAGGAGAAATATGAGAAGAATTGAAGAAATCTTGGTGGAGAACTAAGGTGGACAATTCGGCCTAAGGAGGGAGGAGAAGAGCTGCTGGATTTCTAAGGATTTCTCTAGAGAACTCTAGCTTTTATGGGTTTATATAGGTGGTTGGTTGGGCTAGGCTTGGTCCAACCAAAGTGGTCCAACCCATTTAATTAGGTTTTTAAACCCATTTTTCAATCCAAAATTAATTTTATCACTTCCCAACTTTATTTTCTCCCAAAATCAGTTCTATTTTTCTTAAAATATATAAATTAGCCTCCATGTAAATTTTCAGGTCAATTAGGGTTCGATTCCCTTAAACCGATCCGATTAGATAATTTTTCAGTGCTACCTTAAAACTTATTTTTCACTACCAAAAATTCCTAAATATTATTTAGAGTTTATCTATAACTTCATATCAATTTTTAAAGGTCATTTGCTATATTTAAAAATTCAGTCAAATTTTAGTCAAAATTTGGTCAAACTTAGTTACTATTTGAATTGAACCATAGGTTTTTTCTTATTTTTAACTTTTGGAGACCTATTTGATCTCATTTTTACTCCAAATTATATCACCAAGCTTCTTATAACTTGTTATTTCCAATGGTCAAATAAAATATCTTTGACTTACTAGTGAAATTTTTACTCTACTGGCACCAGGTCACCCATCCTAGGATTTCTCTCACCCTCGCACGTTTAACCTCTTAGTTCCCCTGAAATTTAGTATACTAATGCTGTTATTTTCACACTCAAACCACATTATTCACTCTAGAGAATTCACTGATCATTACTAACCTAGTATTCAGACCATTACAATTCTCATCCACTTAAAAAAAAAATCGTCCTCGAAATTTGACCTGTATTAAATAACTATAGATATTGTTGTTGCATTGCAATTTCTGGCTCCCATGTTGCTTTCTTGACATTGTATTAGGAGTGATCATGGACTGGTTAATCGGTCCATGAGCCAAAAAAAATCAGTCCATTAAATATCGATTTTTGAAAATCACTAACAATTAACCGGTCTATTACTATTGGTTAACCAGTCTATCGGTTTTAAATTTTCGGACCGGTTAACCAATATTATTTCAATTAACCACTACAATTATAAAATGTATTCATAAAAAAAAAATTAAAATGTTCAATGTACTAAAAGTAAAAATTAGAAACTAAATATAATTCAACTTAATATTCAAATTACAAACATAATAATCATTGTAACAAAAAAAATAGAAAATTTACTAATTTTGGTTATAAATATAACAAATTTAATATATCTTCTAATTTAATTTATTTACTTACTTTTTATAAATTATGTATTAACTGCTTATATAATGATTTAATTTGGATAAAATGTGAATAATTAAGAAAGTTGGCCATTAAAAACTCATCATATTTCTATTATGTACTTCAATTTAGCTTTATAAAAGCTGACCAAAAAATAACTGGACTTTTCAATTATTGGAATTTCTCTTTGCACTACCAATTTACCACTACAAGATTTTTTAACTCTCTTTTCATGTCTGCTCTCTCTCTCTCCGTCTCCTTTATCAACCTCTCTCTCTTTCACTTGCAGCTCTTCTCCTTCTCTCTCTCTCTCTCTCTCTCTTTCACTTGCAGCTCGTCTCCTTCATCAACCTCTCTCTCTCCCTCTCTGGTTCCATCTCTCTCTCTCTCCAAAATCTGCTTCCATAGATCTTCTTTTTGATAGATCTACTGCTGTTCTGGGTTTTGTTAGATCTGCTGCTGCTGCTATGCTGGATTTTTTGTTAGATCTGTAGCTTTTGAAGGGAGAGCAGCAGATGGCGAGAGGGAGACTGGTTCAATTTCGATTAACCGAAATAACTTTTTTTTTTTTGCTCACACCTAAATTGTATTATGAAAAGTAGAAAACCTAAATTATGTGTCAGAGTTTATTAAAAACTTATCTATGTAAATAATTACATTTAAAGGGTTATTTTTGTCTAAAAATAAATTTTATTTTGTTCGCACTTTTATATATATAGTATACTATATTATAAATTATATATAATACTAATAATTTTTAGATAATATTATTTATAATTTCTATCTACATTTATCATATAAATTTAAATTTATAACTATTTATATTTTTTAATGTATGAAATTAAAATAATAATATTTCCAATTAACAACTTAAAATAATATTTTAATTATTAATAAAATGAATTTAATAATAATAAAAATATCTTATTAATTATTTGCAACATAATTAACTATTCATTAGTCATTATTAAACAAAACCTTATATGTAATTATATACATATATAAACATTACGACAAATTCATCAATTACCTGACTAAATTATTTATCAATATACAGACATTATAGAATAATGAAATTGATCAAACTAAATGATTATATCAAATCCATAGAATAATGATTATATCATAATTATGACATCATAATTTATTTTTAAACTTTTTTAAACTACCCATTTATTTGTAATTTATCTTATAAAACAAGTAATTGCAAATATGTTCAACATTATTTACTCATTTAAAAATAGTAGAGCTATCAAATTTTGACCATATCTATGAATTCAACTCATATAACTCATAAAATTTAACTCAAATCTAACTCAATCTGTAAGTAATCCATATGTGATCCAACCAATATCACCTAAAAATTGAATTGACTTGAGTTGAATCAATCCATGGATCAAAACATTGGCATCACCCATGTATCAAATGGGTTGTATTGACCTATATAACTCATAACTCAAACGATGAAATATGTATTCCATTTTTTTTTTTAGTATTTGCTTTCATATTTTAGATACGAATTTGTGCAAATTACTTGTATTTTTCTTCTTTTTTTGTAAGCATAGTCATGTCGCATTTTGGTCAAAATTGAAGAGAATTATCTTTTTCAAGCTATTTATTTTAATTACAGTGTGAAATTTCTTATCTGCTGGAATGCTTTCGAATTTGGTCGTTTTTGCCTTTGACATCCCATAAATTTGAACTTTAAGTTATGAGAGTAATTATTGTTCAATTTGAAAAAAAAATAAATAGGTCAAATGAAGTCAACCTAAGGATCGACCCATGATCAATTTAACTCATTTACGATCCAATTCATTTTTAATCCATTTACAATGATCCATTTGCAACCGGGGCCACTTATTGAACCAATCTATTTTTGACTCAATTCATATTAATCCAATCCGATCCATTTGGTAAATCTAAAAAATAGTGTCATTTATATCTGCTACACATTTTATTTTCCTTAAAAAAAAAAAAGAAAGACATCTACACTTTTTCTTTATTATTGGTTATAGTAATGCATTATTAATGACAACTAATTAAACCTAATATTATTATGAACTATTTTTTTTTAAAACTTATTATGAAGTATATTTAATTACCTTTTTTCTAAAAAAAAAAATATTTTGAAAGTAAAATTTTATATATTCTAATTATTTTAGCAATTTAATTTCATTTACTTTTTTTATGTCACTCAATTAGTTCTCTAATTATGTCACTCGATTAATTCTCTAATTTTACCACTAGGGGTGAGCAAAAAAATCGATAGACTCGGTTAACCGAAAAAAAAATTCGAAACCGAACCGATGGACTGATTAACCGATTGTAATTGATTGGTTAATGGTTAGTGTTTTGAAAAAATCGATATTAATGGATTGATTAATGGTCTTTGACTCATGTGACCGGTTAAACGAACCAAAACCGAATTTTTAGTTAATTTATTAATTGTTTAATATGTCCATATTTATTATTTTTTAATTTATCAAATTTTCAATAATAAAAATCAAAATATATTCGAAAAATTATATAACAATTTATCCTAATTAAAGGTAATCATATACTTTTTTTTATTATACTAATTATTTTAAAGTTTTTAAGTTTTTTTAATTGGCTATTAGTAAGTATAACAATTTATCTAATTAAAAGTGATTACGGACCGGTTAATTTATTTACTTATTTATTAAATATTAATTTTTAAAAATAAGTTTGCTTATATCCACCAAATATTTTTATTTTAACAACAATAATGTTATATTATAGTGAAAAAAAATTAATTTTTAAATACCTTGAACATTTTAATTTTATTTATGAATACATTTTATAATTATAGTGATTAACCAAAAAATGTTGGGTAACTGGTCCGAAAATTCAAAACCGATTGACTGGTTAACCGATAGTAATAGACTGGTTAATGGTTAGTGTTTTGAAAAAACCGATATTAATGGACTAATTTTTTTTTGGGCTCATGGACGGGTTAACTGGTCCATGCTCACCCCTATTTACCACCAATACTTGTCTTTTATTGTTATTTTTGATGAAATATATGTATCCAATTAATTCTCTAATTTTACCACCAATACTTGTATGTTATTGTAATTTTTGATGAAATATATGTATCCAATTAATTCTCTAATTTTACCACCAATATTTGCATGTTATTGTAATTTTTGATTGAAATATATGTATCTGTAAAATAATTTTTGTAATCTTCATGTTGTGTGATTAAATTTATTTATAGATAATATTTAATGTTATTTGTTGTTCTAATTATTTTTATTTGTAATTTATATAATTGGTTAAGTACAATTTATAAACTCTCTCCACCTCACAAGAGTCAAGAAAATGCAATTTGTTATAAAATACGAAAAACTATATAGAATATTATATGAATAGATTATAAGAATAAAAGCAATAGAATGAGTTTAGAGAAAATTTGAGAGAAAATAAGTATTCTATCCCCCCTCTACTCCATCTTATTCTATGGAAGAAGCCTCTATTTATAGGACTTAGAGACATAAATTACATAAGAAGACATAAATATATAAGTTACAAACTAAATACATGAGTTACATGAGTTATAGAGTTTGAGAGTTGGAAGGACATTCAGAATATTATTTATTTACAATATTCCCCCTTGAATGTCCAAAAAAAAAAAATTAAAGATTGAGAAATTGTGTCTCGTTAAAATCTTACTAGGAAAAACCCAATGGGATAAAAATCTAGTGAAGGAAAAAGAGTACACAATATTTACAATATACATAGTAAGCTGTCTCATTAAAAATCTTGCCAAGAAAATCCAGTGGGATAAAACTTTGGCTAAAGGAAAAGAGTACAGCGCAATGTATATAACTCCCCCTCATAAAAACATCTTTAAGTCTGTGCATTCCAATACCGTATCTCAACTTTTCGAATGTTGTAGTGGGTAATGTTTTGGTGAATGAATCTACCAAATTCTTACTTGAACGAATTTGCTGAATATTTATTTCACCTTTCTTTTGAAGATCATGAGTGAAGAAAAATTTTGGTGAAATGTATTTCGTTCTATCTCCTTTGATGAACCCTCCTTTAAATTGAGATATGCATGTTGCATTATCTTCATACAGAATTGTTGAAATATTTTCTCCAAAATGCAAGCCGCACATCTTTTGGATATGATGAATCAATGCCCTTAGCCAAACACACTCTCGACTTGCTTCATACATTGCAATTATTTCTGCATGATTTGAAAAAGTAGCAACTAAAGTTTGCTTTGTAGATCGCCATGATATGGCTGTGCTTCCATAAGTAAATAGATAGCCTATTTGTGATCGAGTTTTATGTGGATCAGATAAATATCCTGCATCTGCATATCCAATTAAATGTGATTTGGATTTATTAGAATAAAATAAACCCATATCAATTGTTCCCAGATATCGAAAAACATGCTTAATTCCATTCCAATGTCTTCTTGTCGGAGAAGAGATAAATCTCGCTAATAGATTTACAGCAAATTATTAGCAAGATACCTATAACACTTAAATATGGTACTTCAGGACCAATAAGTTCTTCTTCATTCTCTCGAGAACGAAATGGATCTTTATTTACATCTAATGATCTTATAACCATTGGAGTACTCAATGGATGTGCTTTATCCATATAAAATCGCTTTAGGATTATTTTCGTATAAGTTGATTGGTGAATAAAAATTCCATCTTTTAAATGCTCGATCTACAGGCTAAGACAATATTTTGTCTTTCCAAGATCTTTCATTTCGAATTCTTTCTTTAAATAATCTACTATTTTTCTAAACTCTCTAGGAGTTCCAATGATATTTAAATCATCAACATATACAGCAATTATGACAAATTCTGATCCTGATCTTTTTATAAATACACATGGACAAATTGGATCATTATTATATCCTTCATTTAACAGATATTCACTAAGACGATTATACCATATTCATTCAGATTGCTTTAATCCATATAATGATTTTTGTAATTTTATTGAACAAATTTCTCAAGAATCTTTATATGCTTCAGGCATTTTAAATCTTTCAGGAATTTTCATATGAATTTCACTATCAAGTGAGCCATATAAATAGGCTGTAACAACATCCATTAGACGAACGTCAAGCTTTTCACAAACTGCCAGATTAATTAGATATCTAAAAGTAATTGCATCCATTACTAGAGAATATGTTTCTTCATAATTAATGCCAGGTCTTTGCGAAAATTCTTGTGCAACCAATCGCGCCTTATATCTTACAATTTCATTTTTCTCATTTCGTTTTCGACAAAATATCCATTTGTACCCCACCGGCATTACACCTTTAGGTGTTCGGACTACAGGTCCAAAAACTTCACGTTTTGAAAGTAAATTCAATTCTGCTTGAATTGCATCTTTCCATTTTGGCCAATCATTTTTATTTTTACATTCTTCAACAGATGTAGGTTCAAGATCCTCATTTTCTTTTAAAATATCACTAACAACATTATATGCAAAAATATTATCAACAACTATATCTTTTCAATTCCATCTTTTTTCTATGTTGACATAACTTATGGAGCTCTCTTCATTATTATTATTTTCAGGTACCTAGACCTCTTCAGGGATTTTATGATTAGTTATGTTTTGAGTCTCTTCAGGAGTGTCTGCCTCTATAATATGACCATCTTGGTTATTTGTTCCTTTCCTTTTTCGATGATTTTTATCTTTGGAACCGACTGGTCTACCACGTTTCAGGCGTGGGTTGCTAGTGTTTGTAGTATTAGATTGTCCTATAGGGACATCAATTCGACTAGGAGTATTTTCAGCTGGTATATGAGATTTAGTAACTCTTCTTAAATCAGTAAATGTATCTGGCAATTGATTTGCAATATTTTGCAAATGTACTATTTTTTGAACTTCCAGTTCACATTGTTTTGTTCAAGGATCTAAATGAGATAGTGATAATGCATTCCAAGTAACTTCTTTTTCCAGCTGTTTATTCTCTCCCCCTAATGTTAGGAAAATCGTTTCATCAGAATGGCAATCGGCAAATCTTGCCGTAAATAAATCTCCAGTTAGTGGTTAAAGATATTTAATTATTGAAGGAGATTCATACCCAACATATATTTCTAACCTCCTTTGAGGACCCATCTTTGTGCATTGTGGTTGAGTAATTGGCACATATACTGCACAACCAAAAATTCTAAGATGAGCAATATTAGGTTCTTGACCAAAAGCTAATTGTAATGGGGAGAATTTATGATAACTTGTTGGCCTAATGCGCACAAGTGCTGCTGTATGTAAAACAGCATGCCGCAAGCAGAAATGGGGAGTTTTGTTCTCATAAGTAATGGTTTAGCTATTAACTGGAGGCGTTTAATAAATGATTTTGCTAAATCATTTTGTGTATAAACATGTGTAACAGGCTTTTCAATTTTTATTCCAATTGACATGCAATAATTATTAAAAGCCTGAGATATAAATTCACCAGCATTATCAAGACGAATTGACTTGATTATGTAATCTGAAAACTGTGCTCTCAATCGAATTATTTGAGCAAGCAATCTTGCAAAAGCCAGGTTGCGAGTTGATAATAAACACAAATGTGACCATCTTGTAGATGCATCAATTAATACCATAAAATACTTAAATGGTCCACATGGTGGATGAATGGACCCACAAATATTACCCTGAATACATTCTAAGAATGCAGGGGTTCAGTTCTAATTTTAGCTCGTGATGGTCTAATAATCAATTTTCTTTGAAAACAAGCAGCACATGAGAATTTTTTGAATTGAAGAATCTCCTGGTTCTTCAATGAATGTCCATGTAAATTCTCAATAATTTTACGCATCATTATTAAACCGGGATGGCCTAAGCGGTCATGCCAAATTATAAATATTTTTTGATCAGTAAACTTCTGATTTACTGTAACATATATCTCAATTGTATTAATTTTTGTATAATACAAGCCAGAAGATAATGTTGGCAATCTTTCTAAAATATGTTTGTTACCTGATACATTATTTGTAATATACAAATATTCAATATCATTCTCATTTTCAGTCTCAACATGATATCCATTGGAACGAATATTTTTAAAACTTAACAAATTTCTTCGAGATTTGGAAAAAAATAATGCATCATTTATGGTAAGTTTTATTCTTTCAGGTAATAATATAATAGCTCCTCCAGAGCCTTCAATTAATTTTGTATTATCCGATATAGTATTAACATGAACATCTTTTAATATCAAATGATAGAAATATTTTTTATTTTTTAGTATGGTATGTATTGCAGTACTATCAACAAGACAAATATTTTCATTATTGAGTATCGACCCAAATAAAGAATTTGAAACATCCATTTTTTCATTGAAAAAAATTAAAAAAACATAACATATAATTAGAATATTGCAAATATTTAAACATATATATAACCACTCAAATAAAAAAAAACTTAAATAAAACATTTAAATAAACACAAAATTGAAATATAGAAATAAGATAATAATTTTAAACTTTCTTATCTTTTATTTTCTTCATTATTTTTCATGACTCAAAAAAATCTGAAACATCCAAATGAGTAATATCCGCAAGGTCTTCAAAACCGTCATCATCATTATAAACCAAATTTGCCTCAACATCATCATTTTGGTCAACTGAATTTGTTTTCACATTATTTTCCTTTTCTTTTAATAGAGGCTTGATAAAGTTTAAGAAAATTGTCAGCCGTACGACAAGTACGGAACCAATGTCCTTACATTCCACATTGATAACATAAATTTTCTTTAATTTTTGAAGATCTATTATGGTCGATCTTATTTTTCCCTTTTTCTCCATTATTGTTCCACTTCGGGTGGTAAAAAAAATTATTGTCATTATTGCCACTATAATGTCGGTAATTATTTCATTTTCGTCCTCTTCCTCTACCACGACTACGACTGCGGCCATAGCTATAATTGTATTTTGCTACATTCACTTTAGGGACCGAAGTATATCCTATAGGACAAGTCTTATGATTTTTCATTAATAACTCATTATTTTATTCAGCTACCAGTAAGCATGAGATTAATTCAAAATATTTTTTGAAACCCTTTTCTCTATATTACTACTGCAGGAACACATTTGAAGTATGAAAAATTGAAAAAATCTTCTTTAATAAGTACTCATCAGTAATTTTTTCTCCACATAACTTTAACTGAAAACTAATTCTAAAAATAGCAGAATTATATTCACTTACAGTTTTAAAATCTTAAAATCGCAAGTTCACCCATTCATAACGAGTTTTAAGTAATATTACCGTTCGTTGGTGGTCATATTGCTCTTTTAAATTATTCTACAATTCAAGCGGATCTTTCACTGTTAGATATTCAGTTTTTAATCTTTCATATAGATGATGACGAAAGAATATCATTGCTCTTACTTTGTTTTGGTTGAATGCTTCATTTCCAATCAAAATTGTATTTTCAAACCCTTTAGCATCAAAATGAATCTCAGCATCGAGAACTCATGGCAAATAATTTTTACCAGTTATAAATTAAAAAGAAATAAAGTAAAAATATTTTGCTACGAACCGTGAAATAAATTCGTGCTGATAACGTGTTATAAAATACGAAAAATTATATAAAATATTATATGAATAGATTATAAGAAAAAAGGCAATAGAATGATTTTAAAGAAAATTTGATAAAGTAAATATTCTATTCCCTCCCTACTCATTCTTATTTTACGGAAAAAGCCTCTATTTATATGTCTTATAAACATAAATTAACATAAATATATAAGTTACAAACTAAATGCATAAGTTACATTAGTTATAGAATTAAAGAGTTGGAAGGACATTCATAATATTATTTATTTACAATACAATTAATGTTTTTAAAATAATATAATCTAATTGTACTTTTACTAATTTATTCCTATATTTATTAAAAATATATATTAAAAAGATGAATATTATTTAATATTTATAAATAATAATTAATATTAAATAAAAATAAATTAGAGTTGTATAATTAATTGCAGCATTAAAAATTAAAATGTACTACAATTTAAAACAAATTAAAAGGGAAAATGCTCACGTGAAAAGTAATTATTTCAATTGAATTGCAAAATGTTTTTATATGTTAATAATACTTAGGCCTGTCAAGATTGGCCCAAACCCAAAAACCCCACCCAACCCGCCCAAAAAAAGTTGACCCAAACCCAACCCAGCTAAAATTCTACCCATTTGGACCCGTCCAAAATTAACCCACAAAATAAATGACCCGTTCGGGTCTGCCCCAATGCCCAACGGGCTTAAGAGATTTGTCCAGATTTCGCACTTCTTGATAATACTGAATAACTTAGGCACCAAAAACGAACTCCCTGGCTTATAAATCTTGAAAACCCTTTCACTTTCTGATTCTTGTACTTCTTTCAGCTAACCATAAAGAGAATCAAAGATCATTCTATCCAATTCCAAGAAGATGAGCGAACCTAATCAAGAATTGGAAATCATCACACCTGTCAACACTAATGCCAAGAACAACCCTGAAATTCTTCCCGAAGATTCCATCGATTTCACCCTTCTCCGCCTCGACAGCTTCAATTCCTCCGCCAAAACCAGCTCCGCCACCACAACTACCACCCACTACCACACTCCTTGCAGCTCATGCGGCTGCTCCGGCTCTTCTATTCCCGCTACCAACATCTCTTCCTCCTCAAATAAACGCCGCTTCCATGATTGTCGTGCTCCTGGCATCTTGGACTCCCAAGATCAAATTCCCAAAAAACCCAAGAAACTCTTTGTTGAAACACAAGAGAATACCACCATCGCCATTTGTTTGATGTCATTACTAACTCTATTGGTGTTTGATGTCATTACTAACTCTATTGGTTTAGCTGCTGCTGTTTTGGCCATTAGATTTTACTGGTGGATTGATCCTACGGGAGCTATAGTAGCAAGTCATTTATTTATTTATTTATGAATATATTTATTTATTTTACAACAAATAATAATAATAATAATAATAATAATAATAATAATAATAAAGTGCAGATTGCTTTGTACACTATAAGCAATCTATATGAAATTTGTTTATTTTTAACTAAACAAATAAATAATATCCACTTGTATTTCAAGTACTAAATAATATTCAATTCTTTTACTTTAATTATGTCACTTTGCGATACTCATATTTGAAAGATATTAAATTTTCAAAATAAAATCAAAGTGTGTAATGATAATAAATTAAAGTTGGAAAACACTTATTTCTTACTATTTGTATATACAATATTTTCGTAAAACTAATTTTTTGAAATAAACAATTACTTGCTATTTGTATATCCATTTGTGACAAATTATTTTATATTAATCACTTTAATATCCCTTTATTATGTCAAAAATTATTTTTTATTAAAAATGGATCAAAATCATATTTCGGTCCGTTTGGACCTCAAGCAACCCATTTGGACTATTCAATCCATTTGGACCAAAATCGGTCCGTTTGGACTACCTAACTCATTTGCGTATTATTATAAATTTTTTGTATATTAAAAAAGTTTTTAGCCCATGGATTGACCCAACCCGCCCAACCCATTTGAACATTTGGCCCATTTATGACCCATAATTTTTGACCCATTTGTAGACCGCCCATTTATGATCCGTCCATTAATGACCCAACCCAAACCCGTCCAATTTGCCACCTCTAATAATACTATATATTCTTTTGAATTTTTTTTAAAAAATAATTACTCCAAATAATTTTTTTTATACTGTATTGCTTAAAAAAATAGCAGACCGTCACGAATTTTTAAAATAATTGGACCAAATTGTCCTGCATTTCCAACACTAAGAAAACTTCAAAAAAAATAAAAATTACAAACATTTAAAACACAATTATAGATTTATAAATAACCCAATTGTACCCAACCAACCATATACACCCCTAGTTCACCTAACGCTTTGATCATTTTGTACAAGTTACAAAAGAAATTTAAATGACAATATATATCCTATAAAATTCATTTTTATTTTTAATAGCACTTCAAAACTTTATTAAAACCAAATGCAAATGGAATTGGTTGCTTTTTCCTTTTCCACATAAAAATATTTGTTCGTTAACAAACAAAGAAACATGTATAATATTTAAAACTCTCATCTATACGTACAAATACAATGCAAGGTAATTTTCATAAAATACAACACATACAGAACACGACCCTGACTCGCAAACCTCAATGAAATCCTAAATGATATATCTTGATAACACGCCGATCCTAAAGCCTCCTGAAACTCAATCTGAGCACCCCAAACCAAAGATTACCTAACTCAAATGTAACAGGAACCCAGTCTGTTCACTGTGTAATTTTAAGGCATGTCTACACCTAAATGATATAATTGCACATTGACAAAGTTCGGAGCTACGCACTTCTTAAGTTATTGATGTAAGACATGCACCATCTAACAAAGCGTCTAAAAAAGTGAAAGGAATTAAGGGCTTTTGGGGTACTTTTCCCAACCTCGTAATGGCTTACAAGTTTAAACTCGTATGTGCTAGAATTTATTAGCCGAACTATTTGTTCCAATAGAAGTATGATAAAACCAAATTAACTACGATTGATGTATACCACATTCTTCACAAGTGTTGATATAATGTCTTTCCCAAGAACAAAGTAAAAATGACTCGTAGGAATATATGTCATACTATTTCTACAGTACAAAGGGCAAAATGCAACAACAAAACTATCTTATACAAGAGATTAAGTTCAGTCTCACCTTCAAATCCTTCACCTTGTTCTTTGCAGCGCATATCAAATATGGCAGTCAGTGCTCTTCAGATGCAGTATTATGCTTTATGGAGATCCATTTCATTTTTTTAATACACGAGAAAAATATACAAACACTAAAGTACAGAAATGTCAACCCAAATCATGAACTTGAAATTGTGCATTTGAATAAATTGCACCAAAGCTTAAGTCATCCTCCCCATATGAAACTCCACCAGATATTGGGGGAAAAAAAAAGGTCAATTGATATAAGAATTTATTTCAAGAGATCTTGGAAAAAAAAATACTTCTCTTAAAAACACTTGATGACACCACTATTATTTAAATAAAAATAAAATAACACATCCAGAAAAACGACGTAAAACATACTGATGTTTTTCAAGCAAAAAAGTTTAGTCAACAAACATCACAGACAAAAGCCATAAGCTAAGGCAATCTGCTATCACAAAAACACTGATTCTATAAAGTAGTGCAGGGGAGGAAAACTTTACGAATCTAATCTAATAAGTCTGCGTATGGAGAAATTTAAGAAAGTTTTGACAATGCATATGTATTCACCCGACTCCATATTGTTTCTGCAAGTTAGTAATAACAATTGTGGCTCAACCTGCATCAAAATTCACTGACAGTAAATTACATGAAAAAAAAAATTAGACCATTCAGTGCTTGCTGATGATAGAACACACGTACAACACAATGAGATGGTTTCCACTGTAGAACTTATATCATAATTTGGAAAACCACAGAAGAAATAGATTATAGAAAAATTAAGAGATTAAGGTCATAAATGTCCAACACCAAGCAAGCAAATTAGTTACAGTAGATTTTTTTTTTTTTTTTTGAAAAATAAAAATTCCAAAGTGCATTGCATGACTGAAAACTGGGCAAGAACTCACTGCCAAAGTACAAACTATCCATAAAAGTAGTCAAATAGTTTCCAAAGCTTTTAAACTAAACACTGAATTTCAAAATACAATATTTTGAAATAAAAGAACATGCAGAAAGAATAAAACTAAGTAGAGAAAACAGAGGAAGATTTTAAGAGTCTTTCCAATAACCAAAAGTAACGTTTGTTCATATTTATAAAGACTTCATTTGCATAAGCTCCGTAAACTTCAGAAGAATCTGGAGGCCATTACATAAAAGACTGATGCATGCACCTATATAGGATCTGCAAAATGAGTAGGAAAACATAAAGATGACAATTTCAAAAGAAAAAGGGGGTTAAAAATCCTTCAATATATAGTTTGAAGCATCATTAAAATATCTATTCAGCACCAAAAAATTATCAACATCAATTTGATACAAAAAGAATGAAGTAAAATCTAACTGGTAACTCAAACGGCTAATGTAGGATTTATGATAATCAATGCCAAAATAAGTAGGTTGCATTATGAAATGAGAAAAAATTAGGAAAATGTTTGAGACCGTCTATGTAACATAAGTGTGGACAATATGAACTTTAGCAAAACAGACAACAAACAGATGCATAACCAAATTGATGAAAAAGTACACAAAATGATTAGTGCGTGATTAAAAAAAGAATTACTACAAAAACAGAAGAAAACATAAGCTTAAAAAACTCTGAATATTGGACCCAAAAAAACATAGCTACTAAATGTGTGAATGTTGCGTACTCCAGAGCCATAGAAAAAACTTGAGACAACAAATTAATGTATTTTACCTGAGATATCTAGTGACCCATGTAAGGAGCATATTGGGCAACACCATGCTGCCCTCTTCCAGAACTACCCTGGCCACCCTGCTGATTTGAGTAGCCTCCCTGCATCACTCCCTGGCTCCCGTATGATCCAATCATTCCAGGGCTTATATTCGCTTGGTTTCCATATGCACCCTGCATTCCAGGTGCTGCACCAGGCACACCGCTTTGGTTAACAGCAGCGGCGGACCCCAGGGACCCCAGTAGGTTGGTGAGACCCAATCCAGCACCCTGAGTGGCAAGCAATGCAGTTAGTGCCTGTCCAAGTGCAGGGTTTAAAGCAGGTGATGCTGCAGCTCCCTGGTTAAATCCAATCCCCGGTCCAGCAGAAGGAGCCATCAGGTGAGCTGGTCCCCCAGCATTTCCACCATAAGCAGGATTACCATTCCTGTGAAATTGCGATTTCTGCACATTGTGATGATGGTGTTGGTGCTGCTGAGATTTACTAGGTTTGGGCCCATCAATAGCTCTCTGACAATGTAAAATATGGCCCTCAAAATTCTTGTGTGGCTCTTCAAGTGCCTTCTTCGCGCTATCAACGTTCTTATAGACGAACAAGCAAAATCCCTTGGGCTTTCCAGTGTGCTTGTCTAGTCCTAATGGTCCTTCCTCGATCTCACCGTACTTGGCAAAAAAGTTAGTCAGCTCCTGCGGATCCAGATCCGACCCGACATTGCTCACATAAATTTTCCTTTGAGTATACTCCGAAACCTGCTGCTGCTGCTGTACAGGGGTCGCCGCACTTGCGACAGCTGGGACAGGACCAATAGAAGCTAGTTGACAAGCAGTCATTCGATTGCCGATTTTCTTTTGAGGTTCCCTGAGGGCCTTGCGGGCTCCACTTCGACTCTTGAAAAGGATGAACCCATAGCCCTTGGATTTCCCGGAGACCTTGTCGGATACTGCCTTGCAATCCTCAATCTCGCCGTAGGACTTGAAGGCGTTTATTAGGGTTTCAGCGTTGGTGTCCCAGCCAAGGCCGTGAACAAAGATCTTGCGGTGTACAGGGTCCTTATCAGCTATCTCACGTATGCGATCTGCAACATCTCGGTGATTATCGGCTGCTTCTCGAAGCAGATTGATAAGTTGCTCTTTGCCGAATGGTTCGAGAAGCTTGTCTACGGGATCTTCTTCTTCGTCGTCCTGAACAGGTTGATCCACAGCATCTGATGAGATCTCATTCTGATTCTGATCGGGTTGAGGATCTCGGTGCTCCTCATCATTATCGTCATTTCCTTCTTCTTCTTCTTCCTCCTCCTCTTCTTCCACCTCTTCTTCTACCTCTTCTTCCTCTTCTACGACTTGCTCGTATTCCTCGGTTTCTTCCACATGTTGCTCCTGATTTCCTTGAGGTTGATTTTGAGGATCATTTTCCTCTTGTTGCTGCTGCTTTTTGGGGGGTTCGGTAGGTTCGGCGACCTTCGAGTCGTGCTTTCGTTTCCTGGCCATCGTCGGTGTGTGTATCGTTTGTGTAATTGCTAGAGAAAGAGGGCGGTGATAAGAAAAAAAAAAAGGAAAGAATCAAAATAAATAAAAATCTGGGTGCTACTGCTACTGCTACTGCTAGGGTTTTATTTATTTATATTTATACTATTATATCAGAAATGTTCTTATTTCTGTTCTGTCCACTCATTGGATATTTGACAATTGAAATTTACTTCATCCACCTCCAGATGGATATGCCTGCGGCTCTAGATGGCTCTCTTATTGGGCTTCCCATGGTAAACTGGGCTTTGGCCTTTTCCTTTTGCGCTTTTTTCTTGGAAATTTCTACATAAGTGCTATAGAAAAGCAAAATTCATATGGATATTTGATAGGGGTTTTTACATAATTATAAAAAAAAAATAACAAAAAAATGAAACTTTTCACAATAATTCAAATATAGAATAATTTAAAATTTTAATTTCATTTATACCATTTTTATTTACAAAAATATCACTTTTTGTATAAAATCAAACAAAACTATTTCGTTTACTCTTTTCTATTTCCTTTCCTCACTATTCCTCCTCATTTTCCAGATTTTCTCTCCCATTTCTACTCTCCTCTCCCATTTCTACTTTTCTTCTCTTCCGTTTCAGATTATCAGCAAATCACCGGCAAATATTTTTTTGTCTCTCGATTTTCAGATTACCGGCGAAATACATTCTTTGACATAAGCCTCGCTACCTTTCGCTTCAGATTTTTTCTCTCGATTTTGTGTTTGCTGGATTACCTCTGAACGAAAGTCTGTATCTCTATTTCTCTTTTTTGATTCCCTGTTTTTGTTTCTGTAATTGATTTTTTTTCCTTTTGTTTTAGATCTAGCTTAAATACTTTTTGGAGAAAAATCTTAGGGTTGTTTTTTGGGGATTGAAAGGAAATTAGGATTTGGTTTTTGTTGGAGATTGAAACAATGAATGTCATGCGTTGCTTGAAGACCGTGCTTGAATGTCAGCTTTTTATTTCCCTCTCAATTGTCTGTTTGGCGTCTGAGAAAATGAGGGATGGAAAGTAGAATGTTGAATACTTATACGCTTGAGTTTTATTAATCAAGGTTCCGTAATTTCTTTTTCTTTCTTTTTTTTTTCAATGCTTTGTTGGGGCTGATAGATTTCCTAACTATCAAGCTTTTTTTGATATATTCTTTCGTTATTAATACTTATATTTTTGAGTTTTCTTTTGAATTATCCATGGTTGTGGCAGTTTGATTTCTTTTTCTTACTTTTTTTGAGCTTTTCAAAGATGCAGGAGGCAATGAGCGCGACTCATGCCTGGTTATACATTACTGTAATTTGAATTTGGAAGGGTGTTTGAGAGCATAAACATAATAATTATTCACTGTAATTAGTGCATCTAATCAGTTTTTTGATTATAGGGTATTTACTATTACTCTTAGCTTATTGAGCATGCTATGTTGTGTAATTTTTTAAAAATAATGCTCTGTAGTTTGAACAAAGGCAAAACCCTTGTATAGAATCAAAATATTACCTTAAAATAATTATAAAATTTAATATAGCCATGCTCAATACAGAACAATTTTTTAAAAGATCATTTTTCTATTAACAGTTTATGTTATATATCAAAATGCTAGTAAAATAAAATAATACGATCTAAAATATAGAGTACAGACAACTCGATTAGGATGTAGTTTATGTTATACCATTTTTATGGGAAGGGGTGATTTAGGGGATGCAATTTATGTGATTGAAGCTGTGAAATGGATACAATATATGATGTTGAATGTCATTGAATTTAAAAGAATCCTTCACTAGATTGATGACATTAATTACACCTTAGGTTGCAATAGCATAAGATAAAGAGGAGATGCATTTTTGTGGCTATAGCTCATTAATTATACCTTAGGTTACTTTACGTGGATATATGCTACTGTTAGTTTTATTCTTATTCCAATTTGGCATTGATTTATTTCATGAGCAATTTTATTTATATGTCTTAAGCCATTCATATTAATTGAGTAAAACTAACATGGAACGGTTATAAAATAAATAAATAAATAAATAAAATAATATTGTTATTAGTTTTTCATTTATTATTGTTCATGAACTGAATATGAAATAAGCTTTTTTGACCAAAAGCTGCCTGTAGCTTAAAAAATATATTATGCGTACACTAGATGTATATTGCACGTATACTAGATGTATACTAGATGTATATTGTACGTATATTAGATATATACTAGATGTATATTGTGCATATACTAGATGTGTACTATATATATTGTGATATATATTGTGCGTATACTAGATATATATTGTGCGTATACTATATGTGGACTAAATGTATATTGTGAGTAAACTAAATGTATATTGTGCATATGTTATATGTGTACTAGATGTATATTGTGCACATATTAGATGTGTACTAGATGTATATTGATGTATATTGTGCGTATACTATATGTGTACTATATGTATATTGTGAGTAAACTAGATGTATATTGTGTATATATTAGATATATACTAGATGTATATTGTGCGTATACTAGATGTGTACTAGATGTATATTGTTCTTGTACCAGATGTATATTTTGCGTATACTAAATGTGTACTAGATATATATTGTGCATATACTAGATGTGTACTAGATGTATATTGTGCGTGTACTAGATGTGTATTGTGCGTATATTATATGTGTATTGTGCGTATACTAGATGCGTACTAGATATATATTGTGAGTAAACTAGATGTATATTGTGCGTATACTAGATGTGTACTAGATGTATATTATGCGTATACTAGATGTATATTATGCATATACTAGATGTGTACTACATGTATATTGTTCGTATATTAGATACATATTTTGCGTATACTAGATGTGTACTAGATGTATATTGTGCGTATATTAGATGTGTAATAAATGTATATTGTGAGTATACTAGATGTGTGTATATTGTTCGTATACTAGATGCCTATTTTGCATATACTAGATGTGTACTAGATGTATATTGGTCGATACTTGATGCATATTGTGTGTATACTAGATGTGTACTAGATATATATTGTGTATATACTAGATGTGTATTAGATGTATATTATTTGTATACTAGATGTATATTGTGCGTATACTAAATGTGCACTAGATGTATATTGTTCGTATACTAGATGTGTACTAGATGTATATTGTTCATCTATTAGATGTATATTGTGCATATACTAGATGTGCACTAGATGTATATTGTTCGTATGCTAGATATATATTGTGCATATACTCGACGTGTACTTGATGTATATTGTTCATAATCAACTATTTCATTCATATTGCGCTCTGTTTCAAATAGGATTTTCAGTTATGACAATATTGTTTTGTGACTACTGCTTTTAACTACTACTTAGAAATCCCTGAAATTGTTTTGCATGGAATTTGCACTCAATTCAACTACTACTTTTAAATTTTATAGGAAATACAACGCTTGCTAGATCTTTATATAACATAAATGTTGAATACCATCTATTTTCTAAATTTGAAAATGCAATCAGAATAGAGAAAGACATGGCATCAGCAAATCAAAGAAATTCTTCACATATAAATCAGCTTTTAGAAACTAAAAACTAGGAACATGAAATCTCACAATTTTGCAGAATCCCCATTCCACGTAGTATAGGTTGATGTGCAACGAGCACCCCACCCCACCCCACCCCGAACCAAATTGGCTTGCCTAATATCCTTTGTAGTTAGTGGTCACTTTGAGTTCTTTCTGCAAACCTTTATATGGAGCATATATATTTTAATAGTTCATCTGTAATTGACATTATCTATTTTCACATATGCCGCTTTGATTTACTAACAATATAATTGATTTTTCTGCCAACTTATTGTGTTATGGAAATTTATGAGATGGTTTACTCATACCTAATAGTTCTCTTGCTTTTAGCATTTGACTGATTCTTGTGTTTATGATGCTTTGTGAGAAGGTGCCGGGAATTTGGCATTTTAGGTGCACCATACTTCCTCAAGAGGATAAAATTTCGGCCGTCATATCACGTCTTACAGAGTTCCATAAACGTTTCATGGATGAGTTTCGTGACTGAAAGAGCTTCCCTTTCTGCATTTTGGAAAGTTAGCTAATAAGATGCAGTGGCAAATACATTAGTAGGAGCTTCCCTATTTGCATTTTGATCTTTTTGCAAAAGAAATAGACATGTTTTGCCTTTCCCTTTGTTATAAAGAAATGTTGAGCTTTAGAGAGATGTTTGTTATTTTCTTGATGAAATTTATATATATATAGCTCGGCTAAAAATAAAAAGTATAAATTCATTTTCATTAGAATGAATGAATTATAGGAATATTGATGTGTTGCAATCACTTGACTTGGTCAGTCAAATTCGTGAATTTTCATTTAGAATTTAGAATTCATTTTTCACATTTGTTACCCCTTCAAATGTGAACGTATACTAATTTAGGACTATTATTTGATTTTAGCTTAATTAAGAACATATACCAAAAGGCATTGAATACCTCGTAAATTAGCCATGCAATTGACTCAATCTTTATAAAGAAATGATCAAGTAAAAATGGGGCCAGATTTCACCTGCTGCTATCAATTTTTCTGCATTTTTCACATTTGTTACCCTTCAAATGTGAACATATACTAATTTAGGACTATTATTTGATTTTAGCTTAATTAAGAACATATACCAAAAGGCATTGAATACCTCGTAAATTAGCCATGTAATTGACCCAATCTTTATAAAGAAATGATCAAGTAAAAATGGGGTCAGATTTTACCTGTTGCTATCAATTTTTCTGAGCATATGAATCTGACAAAAGAACGGATGAGAAAAGATAAAGCCATCCTACTCCATTACTCAAAACTT
Source organism: Excoecaria cochinchinensis (assembly GCA_947683425.1). NCBI lineage: Eukaryota > Viridiplantae > Streptophyta > Magnoliopsida > Malpighiales > Euphorbiaceae > Excoecaria > Excoecaria cochinchinensis. The sequence continues at coordinate 97,374 of CANTUQ010000127.1, forward strand.
TTAGACAAGGTTTTGTGAACAAAGGGCTAACATAAAATAACATACACTGGAGTTCAATAATTCAGCAAATCTTATAAACTACTGCTCAAAAATTGCGTTCTAGCTGCCAGATACGCAATTATTAAGATTTGGTCATAAAAATTATGCAAGCAGTCAAACCTTAGAATAGTAAAAACATCACAACTTGGGCAGTACAAATCTGCATTATCTTCCCAGGTGAATTTCAATCTTAGCATAGCAGATAACAGCTACCCATTATGTCTGCTTTAAACAACAATTTGTTTTCAGATAACTCTTACCATATTCTCCCTAATTATTCTTCAGCATACCTTCTTCACTTCCAAAGCAACGCTGCTCCACTATTTGGATCGCCCTTCCATAATCAATTCTTTTGTGAGGCAAAATGGCCTTTCAACACAGAAGAACTCATGCAATGATAAGAGTTATTTACTCAATCACTTATTGATTAATATCAAATTCGTTATAATTAAGAAATAAAACACTATTGGAAATTCAGATTTTCATTACTTTTAATGACATCTTTTCACCATTTAGTAACCAAACAAGAGAAAAGAATAAAGTTCTCTTTTCCACCCAATTTCATCAAACAAGCAAAACAAATTGTGAAAAGTGAAAGCAAAGACACTCACTTGCACCCTTGGTTGTGGAACATACAAAATCATCTCCGTTAGGATGAACAACAATTGATGTTGGATACCCTTCAGTTTCTTCCAGCACATAAGTAGCCTACATTAAACCAAAATGGAAAATAAATATTAAAAATTAAAAAAATTCCAAAACCCTGTTTTGATTTCCAGAAACAGACGAAAAGAAAGATTTTTTTAGTTTTTTTTTTCGAAAGAACTAAGCTAGAAAAGCTTCTTATTTGCACTATAAATCCACCAATCCATTATCCATTTAAAAATAAATAAATAAATAACTAAGAGAGTTATGAATTTTTTCTCGGGTTCCAGAATTCACAATAGAGAAACGAAGGCATCTAGGGAGGTGCATACTACCAGAGAGAGGGAGAGAGGGACGTAGAATTGGGATCAAAGGAGAAAATTTCGAGCATAGAAGGAGAAGAAGAAGAAGAAGAATTGCGCTTCTTTGACTTGCCTAAGACCACCAGATTAACATTCTTGGGTCTTCGGATCCACGACCCGCATGTCACCATTTTGTTCCCTGCCTCCATCAATCCTCAACTCTACAATTCCACCGCCGAGAGGTATGTTTGCGGTTGACGGAGAAGAAGATGAATATTTTGGGTAGAATTGAATTCATTGAAACTAGATATTTACGTATAAATATATATTTTTTTATTTTTAGACTAAAAACGGGCAACCACGCGGAGAGGAAGAAAATATTGTATTTTTGAAAATAAAAATTTAAAAAGTAAGATTTATGAAAGGGCATAAAAAAAGTTGTATTTAAAAAAAAAAAATAAAAAGGTTGTATTTGATGTAATTTCCTCTATTTGATACAATGCCTGCGTCTCTAGATGGCTCTCTTATTAGGCTTCTCATTGTAAATTGGGCTTTGGCCTTTTCCTTTTGCGCTTTTACAGAAAAGCAAAATTTATATTTGCCTCTCCTCATTTTTAACTTCTATAATTTCCATTTTTTAAAATCTTCTCTTTTATTATTGCCATTTCTTAAATTTTTTCTTTCAAAAATGCTCCCACTTCTACTTATCAATTCCAACATAAACTCTATTTGTTTCCAAATAAGATTTTTTTTTTCAATTTCTTTTCCATTCTCCAATTTCTCATTAGCTCTATTTCTGTGATTCTATAATTTTACCATTCTATCATTTTTCATCTGTATTTCTATCATTCTACCAACTTAATTTCTTAAATTCATAAATTACAAATCATTTAGTTCAAAATCTAATTAATCCATATGCAATTTTTCATCCATATATCATTGAAGAGATTTAGCAAGTTTTGTTTTTATTTATTCTCCAATCCATCTTTTCTCATTGATTTCTAATAATTATAAACATGCAATCTTCTCATAGTTGATTTTTAAGTGATATTTAATGTTATAAATAATTATTGTTATTTTAACTATATGTTGTTGAAGCTTTTTGGGTTTCTTATTTTCATTGAAAATTAGTTGTATGCCACTTGTTTGATGAATGTTTGTATAAAACTAGTTTTGTACTATATACCTACAGTGTATACATAAGAGGTATACAGTGTATACACACAAGGTATATAGTGTATACATATAAGGAATACAGTGTATACAGGGTATACAATGTATACATACAAGGTATGCAGTATATACATACACAGTATACATGTATACATATAAAAAATGCAATGTATATAAGGTACACATTATTTGGTTGATAGTATACTGAAATATTAATTATTTACTTTTAGAAAATAGATGCTTTTTGATTGAAAACAACCAATGGATTACATAATAATATTAATCCAATATAAAGGAAACTATAATGCGAAAAAAAATTTAAATTGTCCAAAATTCTTTCTGCATAATTCTAAGGATTACACATTATAATTGTTTAAGTAATATGAGCTAAAGAGAAATTTGCCATTGGTCATCCAAAGATAACCAAGAACATCAAAATCAATATCACAAAAATCAACATATCGACGGTCTTCTCAATTTATGTGACTTCAATTCCTATTTCTTCCTCTGTTTTTTTTCTCCAACTCTAATATCTACTTATGTTCTTGAAAAATCTATGAACTCTGTATCTCTCGTTCTGCAATGTTTTTATTTTATTATCAGTAATAAAAATGCCTTCAACATTTAATAGCTCAAAATCAACCAAATCTACATATCAGCAATACAACTAACAAATGATCTTGAAAAGAAAAAAAAAACATAAAATTCAACAACATTTTTACTAAAAGAAGGTATATGGTATATAGATATAGGGTATACAATGGATACATATAGGCATACAGTGTATATCCATATGAATTTGACTTGAAATTACTTTAATACATTCTTTACCCTTATCTAACAGTTTTTGAGGGTATATAATGTATACCCCTATATATACCTTATGAATGTCACTTTAAATCACAAGCTAATAACATTATACCCCAAAAAAATTTTGAGATGCAAAATATGATGAAACGGAGAGTTGTATAAATGAAATAGTTTGCAATTATTTTATTCAATTGTTATAGCAAAAAATCTTACAATTCATGCTAAAAATAACAAAAAAAATGTCACCAATTTCTCTTTCAAGCATTATGTCGAACACTTAGTGGGCATACATTCTCCTTAACTTGATTTCTCAGCTTTAATCATGCAAAAATCTAAACTTTCAACTATTTCTTTTAAATCACGTCATAATATTGAAGAAGAATAAAAAAATGAGCCATTAAAATGCAAAGATGTCAGAAGGTAATATAAGAGGTTTGAAGAAATTGGATTTTAGGGATTTTTACATAACTGATTTAAAAAAAATAATGAAAATATAAGAACTTATAAGAAATAGAAATCAGAATCTAGAGGTCCAAAGCGAAAGAGATGGCGAGGGAGAGAGGGGGGTAAGAAAAATAGAAGAAAAGTGCAGCAAGAGAAAGAGATGATTATGTCGAATGACAACACAGAGATGAAGAACAATAATAAGCTATTTCATTTATACAACTCTCGGTTTCATCATATTTTGCATCTTAATTTTTTTTTTTGTAGAATGTGTACCTATATGTATACCCTCAAAAAGTGTAAAATCACGGTAAAGAAGTATTAAAGTTATTTCAAGTCAAATTCATATGGGTGTATACTGTATACCCATATGTATACATTATATACCCTATATTTATATATTTTATATCTTCTAGTGAAAATGTAGCTGAGCTTGTTTTTTTCCTTTCCATGGTCATTTGCTAGCTGTATTGCTGATATGTGAATTTGGTAGATTTCTAGTTTTTGAATGTTGAAGGCATTTTTACTATAGACAATAAAATAGAAACATTGGAGAACGAGAGATAGAGAGTTCATCAATTTTTCAAGAATAGGAACAATGATTAGAGTTGGAGAAAAAGAAACAGAGGAAGAAATGGAAATTAAAGTTGCATAAATTGAGAAGACCATCGACATGCTAATTTTTGTGATATTGATTTTGATGTTCTTGGTTTTCTTTGGACGATCAGTGGCAATTTTCTCCTTAACTTATATTACATAAACAATTATAATGTGTAATCCTTACAAAATATATAGAAATAGTTTTGGATAATTCAAAATTTTTTCGCATTATAGTTCCTTTATGTTAGTGTAAGAATATATCCACCCATGATGGGTTATATATTAATTATTATTATTATTATTATTAATTATAATATAATAATAATAAATAGAATTTTATGATTGGTCTAGAGGATAGTTAAATAACTACCTCCACTACCTATAAATTAAGCTATGTAATAACACAACTTATGAAAAGAATCATAATAGTGTTTCTTGGAGAATTGACCAAAAAGAGATAATTCTAAGTGAAACATGAATAATCTGCAAAAAGGTACACATATATATTATGATTCAATAGAAATAATTCTTCATGTGTTGAAGTGATTATTTTCTTGATTTGTGTTAATAATTAGGAATCTTGGAAAATTAATTTTGTATAATTTAGTGTTCTATAAAATTCTAACATTGGTATCAGAGCATGTGTCACACCCCAAAATAGCCCTAGTCGGATTGTGCATGCTAAGTTGGGATCGGAAGGGTATTTTGGTAATTTATGCTTGAGCAATTTGGAGTGTTAAGGACCTAATTGAAAAGATAATTAAGTTTGTAAGAAAGAATTGTGTAAGTGAGTGAAGTGTAATTAGTCTAAGGACTTAAGAGCAATTTTTGATTTGGAAAAGTTTAGTGGATTGTGTGGTCCTATTGGGAGCTGCCGTGTGTGTGTGTTAGGTGGGCATTGAATGGGGAAAGGAAGAAAAGAAAGAGGAAGAGAGAGGGAACAGAGAGATTGCATTCCCGTTCGTCCCCTCCTTTCACGTTTCTTCTTCTTCTCTTCTCCCTTCTCTGCTTTTCCTTTCGTTTCCCCTGGGCTTGGAGTTGTGTTTGGCTTGGTTGAGTTTTGGGTTAGCTTTGAAGAGGTAAGTTGGAGTTAACGTACTGTTCTTCTTCTTCTTCTTTTTCCTGGTTTTGGTTAAGTTAAGGTTTGGCTAAGGATTTGTGGGTTTCTTGTTTGTGCAAGTTTTGGCTTGTATGAAGAAGCTAAGCAAAGGCAAGGAAAGGATTGAGGATTGATTCTGAAGCTTGATTTTTGGATCGTCATTTCCAGGTTGGGAGTGTTTTGATTGCATGCAATGTTTAAAGAGTTTCTGTGTTCCTATCTTTGCCCTATTTCTCACTAGGCTTGTAAATGCGTTTACATTATCTAATTTCTGGAATTTGTTATGTTTTGAAATGTGTATATGCATGAGTAGGTGAGTAAATGTGTTAGTAATGCATTAATAGGATTAAATTGGAAGTACTGTGTTTGGATTTTGGAATTTACTGTTATTTGTTAGGGTTTATGTTCTAGAAGGAATTAAATATGTCGATGCATGATTTTGGTTGATTTGGTTATTGAATTAAGTTACAAGTATCTCGTTTATGTTGTTTGGGACATCGATTGAAAGGTGATATGAATTCTGAGTGGTTTTAGAAAGAATTTCTGAGAAAATGATGAGAAATCTGCAGGTTTGCCATAGCGGGGAAGAAGAAGGAAGCGGCTCACGCGACGTGAGCCATGCTCACGTGACGTGAGCCATGCTCACGCTAGGTGAGCAAAGCTCACGCTACGTGAGCTATGCTCACGACGTGAGCAATTGCTCACTAGGCGTGAGCTATGCTCACGACGTGAGCAATTGCTCACTAGGCGTGAGCTATGCTCACGCGACGTGAGCAATGCTCACGACGTGAGCAATTGCCCACAAGGCGTGAGCTATGCTCACGCGACGTGAGCAATTGCTCACGACGTGAGCAACCTTCACGTGACGTGAAGGTTGCTCAGGTCTCCCGATTCCTCTGTTTTGCTTCAGTTTTTCTTTCCCCAAGCGACCAGTTTTTATCAAATGATTTCCAAACGCTTTTTAATGGTATTTTCCTTACTGTGTGCTATATTACCTTGCGGATATGATTGATGATCCCAATTTATTTGGTATTAATAATATATTATCTAAGATAAGTTATATGTAGTATTTTGGAATCAGTTTTGGATTATAGTAATCCTGTTGAATGATTGTGGGATTTTAACAGTATGGTTTGGACTTTAATATGCTTATTATTGTGATATGTAGTTCATGTCATATTCTGAATGCGAAGGAATTATGAATGCTGACTTTCTGATTGTTTAAGTCCCAAACATGTTCTGTCTTAATGTGAATTATGCTATGCATATTTTTAGTCTGTTTCTTCTTTAAGAATAATTTGCTATGCTTAAGTTTATGCTGTAACTTTCCCCGATTATGATGATGCGTCCTTGGTCTTTAGCATAATATGATTCAACATGTGTTCCTGTTATGCTTTAAAAAGATGAATAGTGCTGATGTTATCAATTGAGTTATTGCATGCTCCAGTATTTGACTTGTATGAAGTATGATTGGCATCCTGCTATGCCAGACTTATTTGAATATTATGGCTGATGTCGGAATACATTGTTATGCTTTAGCCTTGGAGCTCATTGTGTTATGTTAAATGCAATTTGGACTATGCATGGTTTATGCGTAGTATCTTCACCTATTACATGATTAGGATTTTGTATTGATAATCATTGGCATGGTAGTGCTTCTTAATCTGATTCTTGGCATGCTTTAGAACATTGTTTAATGTTAAAATGTATGGACTGTAATATGTTTTGCAATACGAATTGTATGATTTGTGACCAACTTTATGAGAATATTTAAATGTCTTTCGTTCTCTGTTTATGCATGCTGATTATATATGCATTGTGCGATTCAAAATGTAATTGGGTTACGCATAACCTGCTAGAGTCAAGTAAGTGGATAGTTAGGCATGCCTAATAGAGTCTTCTGTAGCTGCAGCGCCCTTTGAATGATTTGGACCCTGATCAGGTCCCCGTTTGGTTCCTCGCGAACCCTTTTCTGTATTGGATCTTGTTTAAGGTCCCTTGTGAGAATATCTGTGAAAGTTAAAGTATAATGGTTTAATCGGTTCGTACCCGTAACGTACTGTCTGTAATCGGCTCGTACCCGGAAAGTACTGTCTGTACACTCGTTATCCACTACCTAGAGTCAGCAGGTGTTCTTTGAATGTTTATCTGAACTGCTCTGATCTGATTTGGCTATAAATGGATTATCTGAATGAGTATATTAATGTAATGTATATCGGATTTTTCTGGATGAATATGATTATGGAATACTGATTGTATGGCTTTATTATATGAGCATGCTTATATGGATTATGCTTTAGCCTTCGAATGTGATATCCGTTTGAGCTTGATAAGGATTTCAGGAATCAGTTTATATGCATATGAATGTGACTATGGGCTGCAGAATGTATGTCTGTTTTAAGTAAGCATGACTTTATATTTAACATGATTATCCGTACTTGTCATGTGATTTGTTATAAGTTTCTGATTGCTTTGAAATGATTTGATTGATGTATTTAAGTATATGACTTCAGCATAGTTTTGTTATATATATTAGCATGTGAACCGAAGCAGCTATGATGGTAAGTATGTGATGATTATTGTACTTTCTGCATGATGATGATATGAATGTAATACTCAGTGGTTACGTCTTCAGTCTCCGCTATCAGAGTGTTTTTGCATGATGCTTAATATATATTAGAGTTGCGCAGCGGTATTGTGAAGCTCTAAATGTTATCCTTTGGATATTTGACTAGTGTATGTGTTTGGCATGTCTAAGTATGTTAAATGGCTAGCATTCTTAACATGATGGTTTGGTTGTCAGTTCATGCATGGGTATTTAGTTATGTCAATTGCATGAGTAAAGCTCTTGTGACTCCGCACAGTAAGATGTTGATATTTGCTACCCATGTAGGTTTATGCATGTGATATAGTATGTAGTTCAGCATGATGAGGTCACGATCCTTCACATAAACATGGAAAATTAGGCCCAAGAGGTCAAAAGAGTATATTTACAAGCTACTTTGAATACTTAATAAGATATGTTTTCATTGGTGAACAAGATAGTGTTACTGTAACAAAATTTGAATATTGCAATGCCATTTTTATGAAAATGATTTTCCAAGCAGGAATTTAAAAGATCAAGAAAGTATAGCTCTTTATGGGTTAATAGATCATAATACTAATACTTTGATAAAGCAAGATAGCTTGATACAAACACCTAATGATACATCAAATATATTTGATCTAAGTGGGAAAAATGAAAAAAATGGTGAATTTATTTCATAAACACCACAAATAAATAATGATTTTGTTTCAAAATCACCTTAATTAAGACGAAGTAGTCATGGAAATGTTCCATGACATCACTTTGATGTTGAAGAAGGTGAAAGTTTCTTGATCATACCACAAGATGAAGAAGAGCCTTAAACAGTTCATAAAGCTCTTTCTTATCCTGCTAAAGATAAGTTGAGTGGAACTCTTAAAGTTTTCGTGACTTTAAAATATTTTTTATTCTTTATTTTTGCATAATGAATTAAATTAAGTGATAATTAGACATATGATATATAGATGATGATTGGGAACTTAGTGAACTTTCGAATCTATATCAAATGAATAATTGCCATTTATTTAATTTTATTGTAGCAGCAAGATAATATGATATGCATGACATTAATAGTATGCTTATATGTCTTGATGTAGAGTTTATTATTAGAAAGATGACTATATCATCTAAGAATATAATGGTTGAGTTAAATAAGAAAGAAAAATTAATGTCATATTTAAAGCATCTACATTTTGATATACTTAATGCGTAATATAAAGGTATGTCGGACAAAAGATTGCCTTCTCACATAGGCAATCACTTCTATGGTTTTTGTAATCATAGATGTCATATAGTTTTTGAACTTATAAAGAGATATCAAGTTCAAAAATGAAATCACCTTGATAGTGAATCAAGATGAGATCACAAATAAGATAAGTGTAGTGATCGAAAAATGAATATTACCCATAATTTATTTTTGTTTTTGTCTTTGTATGCCAAGTGGAGTCTTATTGATTAAGTTATTCAATAAATAGAGTTGAAGAGTCAAGTTAAAATACTGAGTGTATTTTGAACTATCACTTGTACGGTATTTTTATAAGCAAGAAGATATACATTCGAAGTGAAAAGGAGAAGAATACCGTAACATGTGTTTCATACCACATGTGCAAATTACGACCAATAAGGGTTATAAAGTTAATGATCTCAACTTTGATATTTTGTGAGACCCTAAAGATTATAAGTAATCATATTTGGTATCCTTAAGACTTTTTGTCTGATTTCAAAACTTGAAATTAATGATTGCTATCTTAGAATGTTGCCGAAGGGTCATGAATGATTCAACTTAAAGGAACATTTATAGAAAAACAAATTAAATAAAAGTTAAGAAAGTCAAGGAAAAAGGAAGATCATTGGTTTTGAATTATCACATACACACACACATATTTATTAGTCGACCAATTATATTTTATCTAAGTGATATAATATAATTATGGATATATATAAATGATTAAATAAATGAGATCAAAGAGAAATAAGTATGTGATAAATGATCTAAGGTACTGCATACTAAAAATACTTTAAAAGGTTCCATTATTCGAGAAGTTATAACTTCTAACAGATTATAACCGAAGGTCTCTCGAAATATACACTAGTCGCACAACATATATCTGAAGTGTGAATTATTTGTAGAATGAAACCCAATTCCATCATGTGTGAGTGGGAAATGTAAGAATATATACACCCATAATGGGTTATATATTAATTATATTATTATTATTATTATTATTATTATTATTATTATTATTAATATTATTATTATTATTATAACACCCCGTCTTCCACCCTAGTATTTTGAGCCTATTTGTATGTGTATTTTTAGCATGTGTTATTTTAATTTGGGTTATTTGCATGTTTTGAGTTAGTGTGTGAGTTATTGGGGTTTGGTTTAGGTGTAGTGAGGAAGATGGAAGTAGGGTGTGAATTGATTAAAGTCCACCAATAGTTGTTTGACATGTGGCATGGAGAGAGAGGCTTTATAAGCCTAGGAGAGAGAATGAGAGAGCAGCTTTTGGCTGCCCTGCTTTCCCGTTCTCTTCCTCCTCTTCTTCATGCCATTATTTCTTCTTCTTCCTCTTCCTTCTTCTTTCTTTCTTGATTCTCAGCACTCTTTTCGCTGCAATTGTTGCTGGAGTGTAGCAATTCTAAGGTTAATTGGTAATTTTTAGTCGGTTTTCTTCTTCTTCTTCCTTTTCCCTTTGACTTTTCTAGTGTGTGTTCGTGGGTTTAGGGTTTTGAGTTTTGCATGTTTTGGGTATTTTTTCAGAAATTCCTTCTAGAGAGCCTAAGGGTAAAGAGAAAGCAAGTGGGAGTGAAGCCCTTTGATTTCGAGCAAAGGATACCAAGGTGTGGGAATATATGATTTTTGGTGCATAATTTGATTGTTTGTCTTTGATTTGTTTTTCTGGAAATTTATGAGGTTAAAGTTGTTTATGCTTGTCTAAATATTATGGGTTTTGATTGATTTGAGTTGAGATGCCTTGGTTATGAATTATTGAATCAAATTATGTATTTGAATGAGTTTTTGGAGCAAAATTCTGGTTTGTTAAATCATGGATTTGGATTAGGTTAATTGTATGTTTTATGTGTGATAATTGGTAGAAAATATGGGTTTTATGTTGTTCAAGGTGATTTGAAAGCTTGATTTAAGTTGTGTTGAAGTTTTGGGTCAATTGGAGGTTTGGGTAAAATTTTGCAGAAGCTGAATTCTGCAGATTTGTGTGAGAGCTGGAAAACGCGACTCTGTCGCGAGCGCGATAGAGCTCGGTGATCCCAGCCCTTGCGTGTTGTCGAGCTTCGATCTGCCGAGTGCAGCGGTGCGAGCACGCTGTCACAAGCGAGGCAGAGCGCTTGGCTGCCGAGCTGCAGCTGGGCAGCCCGCTATCACGAGCGCGACAGTAATTTCGTTGGCTCTCTGTCGCGAGTGCGACAGGGGCTGCTCTTTTTGTCCTTGTGCGGGCGCAAAGGCTGTCGCGAGCGCGACACGAGGCGAGCTTTGCCTCTGTCTCGAGCGCGACACCTCCTATTTTCAAAATGAGTTTTCTTTTGTGCTTTCGATATTTAATTTTCGAACTTGTGATGCTATTAAACTTACACATGGATGATTTTATGTACAATATGGATATGATTTGATGAATGATGCATGGCCTGCAAGAGTCAAATTAGTGGATAGGCATGCTTGATAGAGTTTTGTAGCTGCAGCCCCAATGTGTTTCAGACCCTGATCAGGTCCATGTTTGGATCTTCGCGATCCTCAATGTGTATGGATCTTGTTTAAGATCCCCCAATGTGAAAACGTTTTGAATGAGAAAATAAAGAAATTGCTTTTGATTGTACCTACGGGTATCCCAATGTGTTCATTCGTTATCCACTATTGTGAGTTGCAGGCAAATTATTGTGTACTATATGGTTACGAGATTATGGTGTGATATGTTCAGATTATGAGTTTTATGAGTATGACTTTTGATATTAAAGCTATGAATTCTGTTGAATATGATTATAAGCATGTGCCACTCGTATGTGATTTACTGTAACGGCCATTATGAATGGCCGTTCATATTTTGTGTATTTTTCTCCACTAAGCGTTATCACTTAGTATGGGTATTTCATCCGTGTAGGTGCAGAAGATGTGGAGTTTTTGGGAGAGTTGCCGCAAGCCAAGCCAACACAGTAATAGTGAAGTTTTAGAACTAGCTTTGTATTTGGGGCCTTTCGTAATCTTCTGGATTTTTATATATATCTTCTTGTAATCTTTTAGTTTTCTTTTGTATAGTTATCTTTTGTAATCCTTCCAAGATGTATTATGGAAGTTTGAATTTTTGTAACGACATCTTTTGTACAGAAATATTTTGTAATGAACCTTTATGATATTAATGTATGACTCTTTAAAGTTTCAAGTTGTAATTTTCACTGTTATCTATATATATTGTATAGATTTATTGTTTTGCCATGTTTGGTGACACCCTTGTCCATATGGGTTCTCACTCCCTTCGCGAATGAGCTCTCCTACGTACGGGTAGGGGGTGTTACAATTATTATTATTATTATTATTATTATTATTATTATTATTATTATTATTATTATTATTATTATTATTATTATTATTGTTGTTGTTGTTGTTGTTGTTGTTGTTGTTGTTGTTGTACTGACTCAAAATGTACCTTAGATGGATTCGTACATGTCTCGGGTGTAATGGTGATCGAAATTACATAACTGGATGAATAAAGTGATTAAGCGCAGTAAAGGACATATCTGGTATTAATAGAAAAGTTGAAGATAAATTAGTAATTCGATATTTACGAACTTAAAGGCAATAAATGAGTCACTTGGTATGAGTATGTATAGAATAAAGCTAATTAAAAGGTAAATGTAAAATTGGATGAGTAAAGAAGAAAGATGAAGTGGAGGACGTAATCAGTATTAAGTTAAAGGCCAAGGGCAATTTGGTCATTTCACACCTATGGATTAAATTGAATAATTTAAGTAATCATGTGGCCCAATGTATGTGAAATAATTAATTATATGCCAACTATAAGAAGAGATAAAAGATGAAGGATTAATTAGGACATTTGGCATAAAAATCTAAAATGGACCAATGGAAACTTGACATTTTGCATTTAAGATTAAGATGAATTGAATTGGCCATATTTAGGCCAAATTTGGCCGGCCACCTTAGGGAGAGGAGACAACTATTTCTTCTTCATTCAAAATTTTTCTCTTCTTCTCTCTCATGTTCATGCTTCCCAAATGGATGTCTTAGATTTTAATTGCAAAAATTAAGTTAAAAAGGTAAGTTTGTATAGTTGCATCTTTTTTCCTTTTCTATTTGTTAGATTGGAATTTTAAGATGGAAGTGATAGTAACTTGAGTTTGTGATATAAATTTTATGAGAGAACAACAACAACAAGGAGTGGAGCAAAGATCTAGAGTTGAGTCAAGTGATAGAAGATTTAGTTCTTCAAAATAGGTTTGGGAATATTTATTTTTGTTTGTGTGTTTTTGGGTTGAATCAAAATATGATATGTGCTGTATTTGGTGTGAACATGTTATTAGAGTGTTGAGTTGGCATGGAATTGCATGAACTTGTGCTAAAGTATGCTTAGGGGGTGTAATAGAGAAATTTTGTCTTAAGTGCCACCTGACCCCGTGTCAGTTTTTAGGCTATAACTTATCCTAAGAATCTCCAAATTGGATGATTCTAATGGAATTTCAACCATGACTTTCTTACCTACAAATGCATTAGAAATAACCATGACCTACTTTTGGCTCTAGGTGCTTCGAATTTGGCCAAAATAGATGGGTTTCTGTTCTGGCTGGGTCAATGGAATAGTTTGGATTGTTTAGATCATATCTGAAGTTCTAGTGGTCCAAATGACCTGAAATTGGTATCATTGGAAATATAAGACATAGGAGATCAAATGTTTAGAATACCATTTTGCATTAAAATGACGTTTGCAAATTGATTTTAGCTACATAAATTGTGGTGAAAAAGTCTATCTTGTGAATTCTGTTTTGGAAGTAAGAATACTAGGGGTCACGGCTGGCACCAAATCCTCTTAGCCATGACCCATGCCTCTAGACAACATGTTGTGAAATTAATAGGAGTCACGGCTGGCACTAAAACATCTCAGCCGTGACCCCCCTATGTTGACTATATTATGCATTTTTCTTCCCGTATTGAACCCAAACTTCACTGAAACTTCCCGGGACTTATCCGATGCATGTTTATGACTATATAATGGACATTTGAATGATTAATAATTGGAAATAATTAAAAGAGAGTAATTAAGTGTGGTGATGTTATATGTAAATTTTACATGAAATGTATTTTATATAATTAATGGTCGAAAATGATAAAACACATGAAAATGGCTATGTAATTTGGATTTATAGTTATAAATAGATTGCCTATGAATTGAGTTACACAGCGGTTAAGAATTTTTGACCGCCGTGTAACCTCTTCTGACCGCCGTGTAGCTTTCCATGACCACCGTGTAAAACTGTTCTAGAAAGCATCTTTTAAGAATCTTTCAGATTCTCTAGCTTACATGGCTGGTGGGGAATCCTGACCACCGTGTACCCATGTCTGACCACCGTGTGAAATTATTTATCCACTATGTAAATGCATTCAGTTTGACTCTTTTGGATGCAATTGTGGCTTACACAGCTGGCAAGAAATCCCGACTGCCGTGTAACCCACTAAAATTGTTTTGCAAATTGGATTTGTTACTCTATTATGAAATGATTTTTGGACATGAATCTTTTATAATGTGTTAAATAATTAAATAATGGTTTGAAATTAGAAAATGTAAATGTGAATTATTAAAGGGGATATATTTGTTAAATGAAGCTGAGGATACTATGAATGTTATATGAATTGATAAGTGATAATAGAATTTAGAGATGAAATTTGGAATATGCATAAGTGACTATGAATGAACTGTTTTGAATTCACTAATATACTTTGAGTATCATATAAGAATAATTATATGCGTACATGATAAACATATACGTATATATGTTACACACATATAAGTGTGTGTGTGATTTGTATATAGTTGGATGTAAACTTGATAAAATAACGATATGAGTATATGTGTATAAGCTCAAATGATTGTGATTTTTATTTAGCATTGTTATGAATGTTTCGTGGGATTATGCTGTTGTTTTATTTGAAAATGTGATGAATATTATGCGAACGATATATAATTATGAGTAATAGCCTGTGTTAACCGAGTCGTGGATAGATAGGCATGCCTATAGGGACCTCTAAGTGTTGCAGCCTATGTGTCTTGATGGCTATTTTAGATTAAGACTTTGTGTTCTTTATGTATTTATGGATCATGAATTGGATCCTTATGTATTTTTGGGATCACGATAGATACCCCATGTATTACAAAAATGAATGTACCTCGGGTACTATAGATACCGAGTCCTGAGCCAGCCCAGATTAGAGTTACCAATGATGATAAGATGCCTTATCACAGGCAAAAAGGTTGAAAGTGGTGATTTCCTGTTTAAATTTGCATTTTAGAGTGAAAAAGTAAAAAAATAATAAAAAATATTTTGAAAATTAGATTTGAAAAATGGGGTTTAGAAATTATAGTATTTTTAGTTAATCTTTAATAATAATAATAAAAAAAAATTTCAGAGCTTCGGCTGCGGCGGCGCCTTGTGGTAGCCCGTAGCGCCTGTGCGCTCTGCGGCGCATGGAGCGCCATCACGTGCGATCGTCCCTCGACGAGATGACGCGTGCGCACCTTTTGCACGCAACTCAAAAAAAATATTTTTCCCAAAAATAAAAGTAAAATAAAAATAAGAATAAATAAATAAATTTTAAAAGCATTTTGAGACAGACAAAAGAACTTGACAAGGAGACGATCAATCCCTACGTTCTTGCCTATGAATCGGTCTTTATTTTTATCATCAAGTAATCCTAATCTTGGACCGTCTTGGGACCTGGTGTCTACAGTTGCCCCCAATTTTGGGAAAACTAACACGTAGGTGCTTAGGTGAGCCAAAATTCAGAATAGAGGAAAGAAGCGCGTACCTGAGGCGTCTACCTTCCTGCTGCTACGAGAAGGAAATCGTGTCTTTAAGTCACCATCTAGACTGTGGAGCGATCGTCGTCCTTCTGTGTTCCACCGAGTCTTCTTAAGAATTCCGAAGCGCGGGTACCATCCTCAAATGACAAGGCATCGAGTTTGCTCCAAACTTACAAAGTGCCGGGGTTGTTCTCCTGAACTACACCGAGTCTGTTCCAGACTTACAAAGTGCACGTGCCATCCTCAAATGACAATGCACCGAGTCTGCTCCAGACTTACAAAATGCAGGAATTGTTCTCCTAAAATGCACCGAGTCTGCTCTAGACCTACATAGTGCGGGTATTGTTCTCTTGAACTGCACCGAGTCTGCTTCAGACTTGCAACGTGCAAGTGCCATCCTCAAATGGCGATGCACCGAGTCTACTCCAGACTTACAAAATGCAGGAATTGTTCTCCGGAACTGCACCGAGTCCACTCCAGACCTACAAAGTGTGGGTATTGTTCTCCTGAACTGCACCGAGTCTACTCTAGACTTACAAAGTGCGGGTGCCATCCTCAAATGGCAATGCATCGAGTCCACTCCGGACTTACAAAATGCAGGAATTGTTCTTTTGAACTGTACAGAGTCTGCTCTAGACTTATAAAGTACGGGTGTCATCCTAAAATGGCGATGCGCCAAGTCTGCTCCAGACTTACAAAACGCGAGAATTGTTCTCTTGAACTGCACCGAGTCTGCTCCAGACTTACAAAGTGCGGAGGCCATCCTCAGATGGTGATGCGCTGAGTCTACTCCAAACTTACAAAACATGGGAAGTATTCTCCTAAACTGCACCGAGTCTGCTCCAGACTTACAAAGTGTGGGGGCCATCCTCAGATGGTGATGCGTCGAGTCTACTCCAAATTTACAAAAAGCGAGAAGTGTTCTCCTGAACTGCACCGAGTTTGCTCCACACTTACAAAGTGCGGGGGCCATCCTCAGATGGTGATGCGCCGAGTCCGCTTCAAACTTACAAAATGCATGAATTGTTTTCTAGCATAGCCTCAGTTATTCCCTGAATAAAACAAACTCTGTTAAATCAATTTATCATGATAATCATTTTAACCATTTACCTTCTGCGAAGGTTCAATTGCTATTATGTTATTTCCTCACTTTATCATTTGCGGTTTGTCATTTCATATATATTACCTTTATCTTTGTCATCGTTTGTCATTTTATTATTTGTGATTCACTATTTTTATATTCCTTTTCCTTTTATCTATCTCACGTTAAAGTGCATAAAAAAACATGCAAAGTGCAATAAAGGTTATCCATATATAAATATCACTTTTGTACATAGATCATATCAAAAAAACAATAAATCTCCCTAAAAATTGACTACAGATAGTCAGTGGGCTCCTCACTCTCGCCTAGGAAGTGTGCCATCGGCACATCTGGTCCTGCAAAGGCTGTTGGCTGATCAGCTACCTCTACTGGAAGAGATCTATGGACTGGCATCTGGGGCTCCTAAATCCTCATACCTAATCGCCCCTCCTGGAAAGGCTGAATGACAGTCTGCACCATCTCATTCAGCTCATAAATGCGTACCTCGAACGCTTCAAGGGTCTGGGTATGCTCGCCAATATAACCACTCACCTCGGTGAGCCTAGCATTCGTACTCTCTCTCAGGTCTATCACTGACTGTGAAATACCAGGGATCTGCCCTCTCAGCATCTCAACCTCTAGCCTCGTCATTCCGGTAGTCTCATCCACCACCTGTAGGGCCTCATCCACCCTCTGTGCAGCTGCTGCGTGGGAAGCCCTCATAGACTTCTCAAATCGATCCATATGCCGACCCAGATGACCAAATCCCTCATCAATGCGCTGGTCCATAACCGTGAGTCTATCATTTACATGCTAGCTGTGGGTAGCTAAAGCTGCCACCATGTCTGTACGTATAAATCCCAGAAGAATCTTCAGGCTAGACTGTCCTTGCTCTCTACTAGGCTCTTGGGGGGGGGGGGGGAGCTAAAGAAGTGGATGCCCCCGAGTGATCTGGACGACTATAAGGGTGAAACTTCTCATATGCATGAGAGCCTACACCATGCCCATGTGCGGTAGGAGGGGGTGGCGTATGCTCATACAGAGGAAGCGACTGAAGTGGCTGAGTGCTTAGTAAATAATCCACATCCATACCAGTACCCGTACCACTCTGTGGTGTGCTAGGCTCCACCTTTGGCTGCTGGGGATGCTGCTTATCCTCTGGTTGGTGCTGGTCTCCATCTGGCACACAAGCTAGAAGTGGGGCTAGGCCATAAAGCCATTTGGTCTCTGCAATCATGAGCAACCGGTATACTCCGGGGCGACCTGGCATTTGCTCAATCATGCCCATAGATCTGGCAGTCGCTAGGTCCACATAAATATCTGCATCTAAAGGTGGTGCGAATACACTGGATTTTTACCCTAGATAGAGCAATAACCTGGTGACGATTCCACCTATGCATATCTATGATGTGGACCTCCGCCTTGTCTAAACAAGCCCGATAATATCTCATGGCTGACGTTGAGTTGTGTCCCTGTTACCATGGCTTATAGACTCCAAATCTCCGTGGTATTGATAGCGCTAGGACTACCAGTTCTGCCCAAATAGCTAATAGCCAAAACCCTTTGAATATATCTATACACCTGTGAAGCTAATAGAGTACTCTTGGCTGTGTTACGGTCATAATAGGCCCCTGGTAGTGTGATAATCTCCCATTGGTGTGCCAAAACAGACCTGTTCGGTACCTGTACATGGTCTCCAGTCGGAAGACCCATAATCTGTGCAAAACTCCGGCGATTCATCGTATGCCCTACGTCTTGGACCCGAAATGATATAGCTCCCGGATCTGTATCTGATCTCGAAAACCCCCCATACTTAAGCATAGCCAGGAACTTTTTAGTAACCTCTGGGTAGGTGAGAAAGGCTGGTGTAAGGAAATCCATCCAACATATAGCTGCTAACAACATGCTGACCTCCTCCCTTATGCCCATCTACTCTAAGAATATATGGGACAGAATTTACTGGACAAAAATTATGGACGATATAACACCTCAAACCTCCATCTCTTTGCAGCAGTCATCCATGTTGGGGGTGGAATATCTGCAGGTTCCCTGGGTGGAACGCGTCGTGGGGACATCCCGAAAAAGAAAAATTCAAACAATTATTTATTTATATATTTTTTTTGAATACTCCCTGAATGCCTGGGGGTGTTTTTTCTCATAACCTTTGCTGCCTAGTATTTCCTGCAAAATTAAAATCCATATGCAGGGGTAAATTACGCATGTGAATGCCCACATTCTATGCAAAATGCGAGTGACGAACTCGTCCAAGTGGCCCAGGCATCGAGGCACAATCTCATTCACGAAGATCTCAACTGGGGTAATTCCTAGCCTGGATTCCCTCTGAGTAGACTTCGCAGCTCGCGACTGGCAGCCTTTGATCAATCTCGGTGTCATTCATCATTATTTTAAAGGTAGAGCCCCTCGTGAATTTTCACGCTAGCTTTTTTTTTACGAGAAATGTGTCCTTTCGAATTTTCACATAACCCTATGCCTTAATTTTGCCTGAGGTGATCCCAATTTAACTTAGCGGCTTTTTATTTATTATTTTTTTTCTTCTACTCTTTTGTTTATTTATTTTTTTTTTCATTTTTTCTTTTTCTTTTCTTCTCTTTTTTTTAGGCTGTTGACAACAGGCTCGATCAACCTAGGTATCTATCCGACCAGAACGTACTCAGAGGATAATCATCAGATCAAATGCACTTAATATAGAACACTTGTTTTTCCCTTTTTATAAAAGAACTGAAAAATAATGCAACATGAATTCTTCATTGCGGAATCATGTATATCTCCATATGATTTCATCACTCATGATCATCATTTAACCAAATTCAAGCAAATACAAGACTACACCTAATTTCAGGATAAATCCTGTAAGCGTCTCACTCCTATTACTAATCGGCCCTCTCGAGTTTTCATGATTGATCATTTTCTCTCAGCCCTTAATTTTTGCCCCGGGCGCCTTTTCGGTTTTCACCCTGGCAGGGCGCCCAATTTTAGAAAGGCTGACTTTTTTTGGTTTTCGACCAATGGGCCTTTAATCTCTTCTTTTGATTTTTGGTCTTTAGCCATGGAACCTTTTTAACCTGTCGACATTGATTGGTTCCTTGAATTCATTTTCGTCGCTGTCTGTCAAAATGGTTGTCCCTTTCGATGTTAACTTCTTAAGCACAAACAAACCCTCCCAAGTTGGTCTAAACTTTCCCCAAATGTCTAGCACTCTCGGCCTCATCATCTTGAAGACCAGATCCCCTTCTTTTAACGGGTGCTTTCGTACCTTCTTGCCAAACGATTGAGCTAGCCTCTTCTGATAAACCTGGTTGTGATAATAAGCTCGCAGCCTACCTTCATCCAATAGATTCAACTATAGTGATCCCTGCTGTGCCCATTCTGTCTCAGGAATACCGGCTTCCATGACTACCCTTAACAATTTCAGCTTGATTTCAACTAGCAAAATCGCTTCAATTCCACATACCAAAGAAAATGGTGTTGCTCCTGTCGAGGTTCTGACAGTGGTTCTATAACCCCAGAGTGCAAAGTGTAATTTTTCTACCCAATCTTTGTAGCTCTGTACCATCTTGGCCAGTATTATTTTGACGTTCTTATTTGCTGCTTCAACCGCGCCATTAGCTTGAGGTCGGTAAATAGAAGACTTGTGATGCTGGATTTCATATCTCTGAAGCATCTGTTTAGTTTTCACCAAGAATTGTACCCTATTATCAGACACAATGTGGTTCAGGAGGCCATATCTGCACATCAAATTTCGCTCGATGAACCTGGCCATGTCCTTGGCATCAATCTTCTTAAAAGATTCTGCTTCGACCCACTTGGTGAAGTAATAAATGGCGACTACGATGAACCTATGCCCATTAGAAGCTGTGGGATGTATCTCACCTACGATATCTATTCCCCAAGCTGCAAATGGCCATGGAGACATCAAGTTATGTAGCTCCTAAACCGGCACATGTCTCAAATTCGCATATTGCTGGCATAATTGGCATTGCTTCACATATTTTGAACAATCCATATCCATTGTGAGCCAATAGAATCCTTAGCGCATGATCTTCTTTGCTAAAGCTAAGCCATTCATATGAGCTCCCAAGTTCCGACGTGAACCTCTTTCGCCTCTTTCTTTGTCAGACATCTCAATTGGATACCATCAGTTTGCCTCTTATACAAAGTGCCATCTACACTGATGAATTGGGTAGATAACTTTCGGATCATCCTTTGGTCCTTTTCGGTAGCCTCCTTTGGGAACACAGATTTCTCCAAATAATTCTGAATGTCATAATAACACGATTTTCCATCGGCAACCTCAATATCCATCACCTGATCGGTCTTAAAACAGGGATTTTTCGAACTGGAAATTAGGAATGGCCTCATGACGACCCCTTTTGGGTTATCCCACATAGACACTAGAGTTGCGAGAGCATTTGCTAATTGATTCTCATCTCTAAGGATGAAATGGAAGGTGCAAGCCTCAAACTGGCTACTCAACATCCTTAGGTGTTCAACATAAGGCAACAACCTTTCCTCCTTGACTGACCATTCCCCCCTGATCTGATGAATCACTAATGATGAATTCTTGAAGACTTTCACGGTCCTTGCCCCCAAGGCTAAAAGCGCCTCCAACCTGAAGGTGCAAGCCTCATACTCAGCTTAATTGTTAGTGGCCTTGTACCTCAATTTCTTAGCTAAAGGTAGCTTTTTACCATCCGGGGTTGTGAGGATGATCCCAACTCCTGCCCCTTTACCGTTAACCGCGCCGTCGAAGAACAACTGTCAACCTTGTACCGCTATAGCCCTGACATCTTCATCTGGGAAACTGTACTCAAACTGGTCTCTTTCAATGGGATGATCGGTTAAGAACTCTACCACAGCCCTTCCCTTGATGGTTTTCTTAGTTACATACTTTATATCAAACTCTTGCAACAGTAACAACCATTTGCCCATCTTTCCTAGCAAAGAAGGTGCTTCTTGAAGGTATCTGAGCGGGTCATGCTTGGCAACCGCCTGTACACTGAATGAATGGAAGTAATGCCACAACTTCTTAAAGGCCCAAATTACTGCCAAGCAGATCTTCTCGACCTTAACATATTTACTCTTATAAGGAAAAAACTTCTTACTGAGGTAGTACACGGCAAACTCCACTCCGAACTCGTCTTCCTGAGCCATCATGGCACCCATTGAATTATCTTCTATGGCCAAATACAAGATTAAAGCTTAGCAGATCATAACGGTCTCAGGATAGGTGGGTTCAGAAGGTAGTCCCTGATAGTATCGAAAGCTGTTTGGCAATCACTGTTCCACTTGACTGGCTGATTCTTCCTAAGAAGCTTGAATATTGGTTCACATACCGAAGCAAGCTTGGCAATAAAGCGACTGATGTAGTGAAGCTTTCCTAAGAAACTTATGACTTCTTTCTCCATTTGAGACACGGGCATTTCTTTGATTGCTTTGACCTTATCATAATCCACTTCGATTCCCCTCTGACTCACTATATGTCCCAGCAACTTCCCCGAGGTAACGTCGAAGACACATTTCTTAGGGTTGAGGCAGAGGTCGTACTTATTGATCCTTCAGAAGAAATTTTCTAAAGCCTCAAAGTGGCCCTCTCTAATAGTGGAATTGATCATCATCTCGTCAACATACACTTCAACTTCCTTTTGGATCAAGTCACTTAAAATCTTCGTAACCATTCTCTGATAAGTCACTCCCGCATTCTTTAACCCAAAGGGCATAACCCTATATGCAAACATTCCCCACATAGTACTGAAGGCAGTCTTAATCCGATCTACTATCTTATTAAGGATTTGATTGTACCCGACATACCGACCACGAAGCTGTACATCATGCAACCAGCCGCACTATCCACTAGTACATCGATATAAGGTAAGGGAAAGTCGTCTTTTGGACAAGCCTTATTTAGATCCCGGTAATCCACACACATTCGCACTTTTCCATCCTTTTTAGCTACAGGGACTACATTGGCCAACCATGTTGGGTACTGAACCTCCACTAGAAACTTGGCCTCAATCTGCTTATGGACCTCCTCCTTCACCTTCTGCGCCCATTCCGGCCTAAGCCTCCTAAGCGTTTGCTTGACTGGTCTACACTCTGGGTAAGTAGGGATGGCATGCTCAGCAACCTCTCTGTCAATCCCCTACATGTCTTCATAGGTCTAGGCAAAGACTTTTTCATATTTTTTAAGTATTCTCTCAAATGACACTCTCTCTTTAGGAGTTATGCGGGATGCTATCAAGATTTCCTTGGGTTTTCCAAGGTCTCGTGATTAAACGTAGTCATATTAGTTGAATTAATATAAAAAAATGAATGCATCATGTTTGTGATCAGGCGAAGTGAAATCATTAGAGACATCACACAAATAAGCAAAGTCATTCATATTATTGATAAAACTGGAATTGCAAACATTGTCACTATTAAAAAGTTATGGAATAAAAAGAACATCTAAATAATTATTATCTTTATTTCCTGCAGACACAGATTGCATAGCTGATAGTGCACTATTGTCTTCACCTGAAGGAGGTTCTACTGCTACCTCAGAAATCTTCAAGTCCTGGATCTTCAAATCTGGCTCTGAAGCTTCAACCTCAATCTTCTCCTTTCCCTTCGATTTGATGGCTAGAAGCTCCTCAATGATGATCTCTTCTAGCTCAGACTTGTCCCAAATGTCACACTGGGTCATGACTTCTTCATCCCAAAAGCCATTATAGATCTGATAGCTCCGACTTCCCAATCGAAAACATCATTGAAGATCTCGAATCTCGGTATGATCTTACCATTAACCCACTGAGGTTTGGCCTCTCCAATATAGGCACAAATAGAGGACGCAGGCACAAAGCTCTCCAAGATATGAGGAATTCCATCTGGCTTCTTCTTTTCCTTGCCATTTCCACTTCCATAATCCAAACCCTTTTGGTCCTTTTGACCTCTTGTAATGATAACAGACTGTTGGCCCTGAGAGTTTTCGACTAATCCAGCCCCTGGAAGAAAGTTTATCCTCTTTATCATATTTAACACCTGGGGGCTATCCACTGAGTTCCCCTCTTCCCCTATCATAGATACATAGAAGCCATTAAACGGCTGATTAACGATCCCCAAGGTGGAGACTTGGTTTTTCTTTGCAGCTTTGACAGTTGCTACCTCGCCCTCATGTGGTATTTTGATCATCTGATGTAGAGTAGAGGGAACTCCCCCCAATTTGTGAAACTAAGGCCTTTTTAACAAAACCAAAGAGTTGGCAGGGATAGGCAACACCACGAACTCTACCTCTGACTCAATAGGACCAGTCTTTACTACTGCTTTGAAGGTACCCGAGGCTTGCCTTTTGGAATTATCATAAGCAGTAATGGTGAGATTAGATCTACTTAGCATGCTCTCATCCAACCCGAAGGCCTGAAGTGCTGCCAAGGTGAAAATCGAAAAGGCACCTTGGGAAAAAATTAAGGGCTGAGAGAAAATGTTTATTCACGAAAACCCGAGAGGGCTGATTGATAACAGGAGTTTTGATGCTTTTAGGATCCATCCCGAGATTTGATATGGTATTGTATTTTGAGCCTAATGTTAAATAGTGATCATGTGTAATAAAATCAAGCGAAAATGTATACATGTATGCAACGATATGCTCAAGATAATTCATTTCGTATAATCAGTGTCATCTACTTCCCTTGTGAAAAGACAATGCATCGTTTTCCATCGGATGCATACAACTTATCCATTATTGCTTCTGCCAATAAAGGACCTTAGCCCTCTTATCCTGTCATTGTCTGTAAGGTAATCAGGTAGTACTTTCATAATGAAAATCAAGCCTGCAAAAAAAAGAAAAAAAAGAGAATAAATATAATAATATAATAAAAATAAAATGAATAAAAGCCGCTGGATTGGGTTGGGTCCATTCCAGACAAAAATTAGGCGCAGGGATATGTGAAAATCCCCAAAGGGACTCATTTCCTATAAAGAAAAGCTAGTGTGAAAACCCACAAGAGACGCGCTACCTTTAAAATAATGACTTCTGATATCTAGAGAGATAAGGCAGCATTACTTCGAACAATCTCACCTCAGGCAAGATAATACATAATTCAGGACATGAGTCCGAATCCTAGGTGTGTGCTCATCGACCGGGGGCAAAGATGCGCACCTGGCGATTCACTCTGAGAAGATTATGAGTCAAAGTCCATAAGCCAAGATGATGCTTCTAGATCCTTGGGGGCATGATCAAGCAAACAGGTCGTGTCCTTAACGGACCCTTAACCACCCAGGATGTGGTTTATTCATTTTTGCATGCGCTTTATGTTATGCAATTCTTTAGCAAACATCTACATATGGCATTTTACACATGCATGCACAATTCCTTGTATATATGCCTTTAAACACAGCGTTGCAGGAAGAGTCCAAATGAAGACCACACGTATGAAAGCAGGTTAATGATGGCTTCGGCTCAACATTAGCACTCACCCGTACTAGACAACCAAGCCAAGATGAAGCCTACTAAAGTTCAAATTTCCAAGTCCTCTGAGGAGGCCAATTCCCAAAGTCCTCTGAGGAGGAAAACCTCAAAGTCCTCTAAGGAGACCAATTTCCAAGTCCCACACTTTATAAGTCTGGAGCAGACTCGGTGCAGTTCAAGAGAACACTTCTCGCATTTTGTAAGTCTGGAGCAGACTCAACGCATCACCATATGAGGATAGCCCCTGCACTTTGTAAGTTTGGAACAGACTCAGTGCAGTTCAAGAGAACACTTCTCGCGTTTTGTAAGTCTGGAGCAGACTCGGTACATCACCATCTGAGGATGGCCCTCAGACTTCATAAGTTTGGAGTAGAATCGATGCAGTCCAGGAGGACATTTCTCGTGTTTTGTAAGTCTGGAGCAGACTCGGCGCATAGCCATTTGAGGATGGCACTCGCACTTTGTAAGTCTAGAGTAGACTCGGTGCTATTCAAGAGAACACTTCTCGCGTTTTGTAAGTCTGGAGCAGACTCGGCACATCACCATCTGAGGATGGCCCCCGCACTTTGTAAGTCTGGAGTAGACTCGATGCAGTCCAGGAGGACATTTCCTGCATTTTGTAAGTCTGGAGCAGACTCGACGCATCACCATTTGAAGATGGCACCCACACTTTGCGAGTCTGGAGCAAACTTGGTGCAGTTCAGGAGAACAATCCCGGCGCTTTGTACGTTTGGAGCAAACTCGGTGCCTTACCGTTTGAGGAAGGTAGCCA
Source organism: Excoecaria cochinchinensis (assembly GCA_947683425.1). NCBI lineage: Eukaryota > Viridiplantae > Streptophyta > Magnoliopsida > Malpighiales > Euphorbiaceae > Excoecaria > Excoecaria cochinchinensis. The sequence goes on from CANTUQ010000127.1 coordinate 123,429, forward strand.
TCTCGGGTATGCGCTTCCTTCCCTTCTCTGAATTTTGGCTCACCTAGGCACCCATACACTAACTTCCCCAAAATTGGGAGCAACTGTAGACACCAGATTCTGAGGCGGTCCAGGATTAGGATTACCCAATGATGAAAGCAAGGACTGATTTGTTGGCAATAAAGTGAGAGTTGATCAACTCCCCTTGTCAAGTTCTTATGTCTGTACCACAATGCTTTATGATTTCGATCAATACATGAATGATGGTCCAATGAATGCATGTTTTTTTTAGTTTTATTTTTTTAGTGTGATTTTCATAATGACCTCTCCACCTTTTCACATTTAAATGTTATTGCCCACCATTACATGCTCATTTATTCTCATTTTGCTTATCACTTTAACTTTCACTTACTCATTGTTGGCATTTTGTTACTGTTAAACGTTTTTTTGTTGTTGTTTGCCATTTTCTTCATTATTATTAGTGTTGTTAGTATCATTATTATTCTTGTTACTACTTGCTAATGTTATTATTGTTATTAATTTATAATAATAATAATAATAATAATAATAATAATAATAATAATTATTATTATTATTATTATTATTATTATTATTATTGTTATTACCATTACTATAATTATCATTATGGTTATTAATGTTATTATTATTATTGTTGTTATTATTTTATTATTGTTATTGTTATTATTATTGTCATTATTATTTTTTGTCATTATTATTGTTATTATTATTATGTTTTTGCATGACTAATTTTTAATTCCCTTTGCACATGAGTTGTTTGTGTATTAAATTAACATGTCTTATTTAACCCATTTTATTTCATACATATATGTTAAACATGCTTTACATTTATCTTGTCTTTATGTTTATTTGGTTGATTTTAGAATTATTACTAATATTTTTATCGTTGTTTTTTTGTTGTATGGGTGAAATGTAATGTTTGCTCGTTAAGCGTCGTCGTGACCGAATGGAGGGGTCACGACATGTAGGAGGCTATGCTAATTGGGTGAGACCTTACCAATCCTTTACTTGCGTGTTCATGTTGTTGTGCAAATAAAATAGTTTTATTTTGTACACGTGTAAGGTAAAAAATCACAAAAATATTTTTATGATTAAACCGGGATTTTTACTAATAAATTAGGACCAATGTGCATGATTTTAGCCAAGGAATACAAAATATCATGAATTAAAACGAAGAGTTTTGAACTTTTTAAAAATGGGATCACTCATCCCGGTTTTCAAGCCAATAGCCAAAATAACTTTTCGATCCTTCTTTAAGTGAGCATGAAGGAACCAATATTCCTAAATCGAATAAATATCCTGATTTATGCATGTCTCCTCTTTTGATTGATTTTGCTTGATTGTTTAAACTTTATGTTTATATATATCTTATGGGCCCTTGTAATTAATTATTTTTGGGGCAATTTTATTTAGTTTTCTTTCATTTGGGGATTGTATTATGTCCTAATTTCTATTTTAATTTTGTTTAGCTTTTCTTTTCATTTGAGGGATTGTATTTGTCCCAATTTTTCCTTTCTAAATGGCATGGCTTTGTGTGTTTACAGCTTTATTTATAACTTTCATTTACTGCTTTCTTAATGCTTACGCCTTTAATAAATTGTATTAATTGTGTGAGAGGAGAGATGAAATTTTCTAATCTAAAAACTCATTTATAATTAACCAAGGCATAAATAAGAGTGAAGTTCCAAACATCTTCTCTGGTTTAAGATCTCGAGGTTAGATGACCTTTCCCAATTTCTTGTAAATTGGGTGGCGACTTCAAAATACCTCAAAGGTGCCTAAAGATTTTATGAGGCTAGATGAACTTCCCCAATATTTTATTGGGTAGGAATTCCTAAATGTCTCATGTTACCCAAGATCAAATGACGCGAACTAATCCCTCGAGCCCTAAAAGTGGGCTTTAAGAGGGCCTTTCCGGTTCGACGCGCGTCACAATAGCCTCAAACCTTTTTTTCATATTTTTTCACGTTGCCTCATCGACTCTAGGCATCTTTCCCTTTACTGAGACTGGGTCCTCTTCAAAGAAGTCATCTTCAAGATCTACAACCCTTTTAGGTTCGGGTACACCCTTAGGCTCAGCCACTGGTGGGTGTAAAATCACTAGAGGATCCGCTCTAACTAGATCTTGCCTCTCTTGTCCTACTACAGGAGCAACTGGCGGCTGCCCAGCGGGCTGTGTCATTGCAGCAGTCAAATTTTCCATCATAGTTATCATCTTATTTTCAAACTCCTCCAGTCTCCTACCCACTTCCTTAGCAATCAATGCGCGGGTTGCACGAGACTCTCTTGAAGGATCAACCATACTAAATTATGCTAAAAAATATGAAGATAAAGTCTCACTGCTCTTTGAAAGTGAATCTAGATTTCGAACTGATATCCTTCCTAGCAACTCGTAGATAGGATTTCGGATCAGCCGTCTAGTGGGATCGCTAGACCACCCGGATGAATCTATGATGGCTGCATAGCTTACTTTGTCAGAGTGATGCATGAATGACGTATACAATGCATGATCATGAGCTATGTAGTACGTCACAACCACATATAAGTAAGTAGATCCGTCCAACCTTTTAACTCCCACACATGAGGTCAATTGGTCTCTTCCTAGGTGGGCTTAATCCATGGGTCAATAGGGGACCAGAGGAACACGTATGGTGTATGGCGAGAAACCAGTAGCACAACGTCTCTCAGAATACGTATACGTATGAGTTTCAGCCATTATGTATTCGGACACCAACTAAATTAAGGTGGACCCACCGGGGCATAAAAACCTTTGATAAAAGATCACTTAATTCGTTTGATTTTATTCAATACATGATGGCCCACATGACAAGCATTGTATTACGGTTCATTTCACCTAGGGGAAGTATCTATTGCCATTACATGAGCTTTGGTCAAGGTGATGTTACTTTAGGGCTACCCAAGCATGGTCCCTGCCAACGAGTCTAGCTAATCACGAGCATAATGACCAATTGGGTCTCCATTTGATATACCAAAAGGTATTGGGCTTGGGCTAGTGATTATCCTTATCACTTCCCCACTTTGAGTGAACGTAGGGTTGTGCTTCGGGAATACACCGGGGTAAGATAAGGATCCAAACTAGCATAATTCTAACGCTCTAGCATGATGCAATACAATTTTAAAAGAGAGATGGAACTTTAGTTTTAAAAACCCAACTATACATTTTAACTAAGACACTTTTAGAGCAAAGTCACAAAGTCCCCAGCGGAGTCACCACTGTGACGCCCACCGGAACTGGCCTATTTTCGAAGGCCCGCTTTTAAGACTCGAGGGATGGTTTGCTTCATTAGATCTTGTGTAACACGAGACATTTTGGAATCCCTACCCAATATAACATTGGGGAAGTTCATCTAGTCCCATGAAATCTTTGGGCACCTTTGAGGTATTTTGGAGTCGCCACCCAATTTACGAGAAATTAGGAAAGATCGTCTAACCTCTATGGTCTAAACCAAAGAGTGGTTCGGAACTCCACTCTTATTAATATCTTGATTATTTATAGATGAGTTTTTAAATTAGAAAATTTCATATTTCCTTTCACAAGATTAATGCAATTTATTAAAGGCGCACTTCAAACATAAAAAAAAGTAGTAAATGAAAGCTGTAAATAGAGCGGTAAATAAAGCAATAAACACACAAAGCCACACAATTACAAAATGGAAATTGGGACAAATATAATCCCCCAAATGAAAAGCTAATCAAAATTGAAATGAAAATTAGGGCAAACCCCAAATGAAACGAAGCTAAATAAAATTGCCCCAAAAATAATTAATTACAAGGCCCCACAAGATATATAAACATAAAGCTAAACAATCACGTAAAATAAATCAAGAGGGATAATATGCATAAATCGGGATATTTATTCTGTTTAGGAACATTGGTTCCTTCACGCTCACTTAAAAGAGGATCGAAGAGTTATTTCGGCTATTTGCTTGAAAATCGGGACGAATTACTCACATTTTAAGAAAATTAACTCTTAATTTTAATTCATGTCATTTTTGCAATTTCTTGGCTAAAATTAAGGATATTGGTCATAATTTATTAATAAAAATCCCGATTTAGTCATAAAAATATTTTTGTGAATTTTTTATCTAACACGCACATAAAATAAAACTACTTCATTTTATAAACAAATACAATCACACAAATAAGAGATAGGTAAGACCTCACCGAGATAACGTAGTCTCCTACACATCGTGACCCCTCCATTTGGTTACGAAAATGCTCAAATAAGCAACACGACATTTTAAACCCCAAATAAAAAACAACAATAAGAAATATTAGCAATAATTCTAAAATCAACTAAATGAAAATGAAAATAAGAGAAATATAAAATAAAATTAATACACAAGTAGAAAATAAAATAATTTAAATTGAACACATTAATTTAATACACGGACAACACACATACAAAAATAATTAAAAATCATGCAAAAGTATAATGATAATAATAATAATAACTAACTAAGCCTTACAATAACACCATAATAATAATAATAATAATAATAATAATAATAATAATAATAATAATAATAATAATAATAATAATAATAATAATAATAATAAATGACAATAATAAATAAATGAAATTAAATAAATAAACAAGATGAGTAGGGAAAGTACATAAGTATGCAAGAGAAAATAATAATATTTAAATATATAAAAAAGAAAAGATGGTTACAAAAATCATACCAAAAACACAAATAATAAATTTGATTTTTCACACTCAAATCATATGCATTTATCCATTTTCATACTAAAAATAAAATAAAGCTTGAAAAATCATGTTAAAGAAAAATAAATCCCCACTGTGAAAACACATATTCATTAAATCATTGTTCTATATTCATTAGTGCAAGAAAAATGAAACAAAATAAAATGAGATAATAAAAATGGGTCCAAGAATCTTTACTCTCAGAGTTGATAATATGGAAGTAAGATGTCTCAATCTATTCTCCTCGTCAAGATTTGAAATCAGACTCAAAAAGATTCAAGAAAATCTTAAGTTTTTGTCTCAAAAAACTCAAGAACACTAAAACTAAAAAAAAATGATTTTTTTTTTGTTGTTTGATGAGAAAACCCAAGCTAAGGAAAATAATTTTCCCTTCCTCAAGTTAATCCAAACTCAACAAGCATTTTTAGATCAAAGAAAATCAAAGAAAGAATTTTTTTGCTCTGTAGAAAACTCTTGTTCTTTCTCTAAGAAAAACCCATGTTTTTCTCTCTAAAAACTCATCTCTTTCAAAAAACCCTCTCTCCAAAATCAATCATTCTCTCTCAAAAATCAAAATCCTCCCCCTTTCTTTTTCTTTCTCTTTTCTTATATAATCCACCCAAAAAAAACATAAAAAATCAAAAGTCAAGTTTTTTCAGTCCAAATTAGACTTTGGCCCCTGCAAAATCCAGTAAAATCCCGTTGCAGGAGGAAGGACAGCAGGGGTGGCCTGTCGAGGGGCGCCCAGCGAGCAGGGGTGCCCTCGCGGGCTGCTGCCCGCATGCAGAGGCACCCTCGAGCGAACAGGTGCGGCCTCGCGAGAGCCTACCGTGTGGCCGCCCGTGCGCAGGGGCACTGTAGACACCAGATCCTAAGACAGCCCAGACCAAGGTTACCCAGTGATGAAAATGATGCTTGTTTATCGGGAAAAAGTTAGAAGTGATGATTTCCTTGTCGACTCTTCTTTTTTTAAATAAAAAATTGTATTTTTTGGTGTTTTTGGTGGCCTGCAGCCGCGGGCTGCATGGTGCTTGCGACGCAGCTCCTGCGGGCAGCATGCGTGAGGCATAGCGCATGCGAGGCCTCGAGCATGCAGCGTGCAGCCTCCTGCGTGGAGGCCGCACGCGATGTGCAACCTCCCGTAAGGTTGCCGCACGTGATGTCCAGGCTCCCGTGTGGTGGCCGCATTCGATGTTTTGCCTCCCGCGCGAGAGGCCACACTCGAAGCGTGGCCTCCCGCAAATGCCACACGCGATGTGTGTCCTAGAGCCCGCACCTTGCGATGTATGGCCTTCCACGAGGCATGGCCTCCTCAACGCGAGGCTGTACCTCGTGCACGTGAGGCACGACCTCTAGCACGAGGGCTGCACCTCATACGTCTCCTACCTCGCGCGGACTCTATTTTTCACTAGTTTTTTACTAAATTTCAGTTTTAATTAAATTCAAATTCTTTTTTCAATTTTTAACAGGATAAAACTAGATTTTTGAAAGGATAATAAGGACTTTAAATAGGATTAAAACTACAGAAAAAACCCAATCTTTGGGATGATATAAAAAGTAAAATTGAAACCTAGAAAAAGGGGGAGATCATTAACGACGACGAAAAAATTCCAAAATAATATTTTTTAGAGCTAAAGTTTCTTCCAAAAAATTCTGACTGGTTCTTGAGCCAAATAAATTAGTTCTTTGTGTTTAAATTCCAATTTTCATCATCCGTTTTATTAAAAAAAAAAAAAACAGCTTTTTAACTTTATTTTTTTGTAACAGAGAGCTTTGATCCAAACTTCATTCATTTTTTAGCAATCGAAAAGAAATCATCATTTTCTTCTTTTGCAGCTAGAATCAAAACGTCTGAGGGTAAATATACGGGTCAGAGCCAAATCTTTCTTCTTTCTTATTTTGTGTCGTTAATTTATTTCCTCCATTATATATACTATAAATTGTAATTAACGTATGTCTTCTTGACTGTTATAATCAGCTTGAATTTAGTTTAGTTTAATTAATTTATTTACATGATAAATGCAATCTAATTTAGATCTATAGAATATTTAGTAATAATTCTGCTTTCCATTTGATTTTATTTTGGTCATTGACTTACTTTATTAATTTCCAGTTTTTATCAAATATTATTTTTCGTGGTAATTATAAAAGCTTTTCTTAATTGGAGTTGTTTACTGTATATACTTCATTTAATTCTTTATTTTTTATTATATCATAGTTTGTTCATTTGATTTAATTTCCTGACTCTATTTATTATTTTTGTTTTTTTGTTGTCCACCAAATTTATTTGTTTCACTTTGAGTAATGTTCCTGGGCAGAGCTGGAGAATCAAGGGATTAGGAGCCTTCTAAGTTTAGTTTGCATTTTCATTTGTTTATTTTCCTTGTTTTATTATTTTATATGTTTTAGATAAAATATTTTTGGATGCGTTATTTTAAAGAAACTCATGTTTTTTTTACAATAATAAAAATTGGGATTTCTATTAATAAAATAGGACCAATGTCCTGATTTTAGCCAATAAACTTTTACTTTAAAAAGAGAGTTAATTTTCATAAAATGGGATCCAATTATCCATGTTTTTAATGCCCAAAATAACTCTCAACTTTTTAAGTTAACAAAGGAACCAATGTTCCTAAAATTTAATAAATGTCCCGATTTATGTATGATGTATTTTATTTCATTCTTTTGTATGTTATTTGTTTTGGGCCCTTGTAATTAATTTTGGGGCAATTTAATTCCTTTCTTTATTTATGCTTTTATTATTTTGGGGGATTGTTCTGCCCCATATTTTTCACTTGTAATTTATTTATTGCTTTTTTTATTTCTTTCTTTACTGCTTTCCAACAATGCTTGAAATGCACTTTAATTTATTGCATAATCGTGTGAGAAGGGAGATAAAATAATTAACTTTAAAAACTCAATCATATAACATTAACCAAAGGTATAAATAAGAGTGAGGTCCTGAACTCTCTCCGGTTTTAGTCTCATAAGGTTAGAATTCATTTCCCAATGTTTTATTGGGTGGTGACTCCATGATACCCGCCTTATGATACCCAATAGGTGCCCTCGTACGTTGATTGCCAACAATGGAATGGGGGTAAATCCCTGTCCATTGCAAAGTGACCAGCTTTTACTAGTTCTAATGAACCTCCATCTGGTCTCGAGTTCTAAAAGCGGACATCCGAGAATGACCCAGATGCCCAGTTGGGGTTCTCGCACGTCACAGTGGATACTCAACTGTGGAACATCATGAGATTTTGCTCCGAAATTACCTTTGGTTAATCTAATATAAATGGGTTTAAGGTTAAGAAATTTTATCACTTTTAAAAAAAAATTGCATTGCATACATTAGAGCCTTAGAACTATGCTAGTTGGTCCTTTATTTTACCCCGGTGTGTTCCTGAAACACAACCCTACTTTCATTCATTGTAGGGAAGTGTTCAGGATAATCACTAGCCCAAGCCTTGTACCATTAATGGTATATCAAATGGAGACCCGATCGGTCGTTATGCTTGCGATGAGCTAGACCCATTGGCAGGGACCATGCTTGGGTAGACCTAAAGTAACACTATCCTTGACCAAAGCTCATGTAATGGCAATAGAAACCTTCACTAGGTGATATGTACCTTAATAATGTGCTTGCTACGTGGGCCCTTATATATTGAACAAATTCAAACATATTAATTGGACACTCATCAAAGGCTCTCATGCCCCAGTGGACCCAGTTCTAATATGTTTGAAAGGTCCAAATATATAATGGCCAAAACCCATACGCATGTGTTTTAAATTAAGAGAGTTATGCTGCTGGTTTTTCATCGTGCCACATACGCGTCCATTGGGTTCCCCGTTAACCCATGGATCAAGCCCACCTAGGAAAGAGACTGCATGACCTCTTGTGTGGGAGTGATAAGGTTGGAAAGATTTATCTGCTTCCATGTAGTTGTGGATGCTGCACAACATGCTCATACACTATGTGTCATTCATGCATGCCAAAACATATACATGTCATTTCATGTGTGTATATTCTATTCGGCGCATATAGTTTTCATAGGTACATATCATTATGTGTATAATTTTTCCATGTATCACATGTATCATTATAATTTCTTAATCTTTCAGTCATCGAGGGCCATTAGCATAGCACGATCATGCATTACATGTCATTCATCCACATAAAAAAAGGGGGGGGGGGCATATGCAGTTCATTTTGTGTGGGTACATTCTATCCTGTATATATAATATTTCACATGTACGTTTCATCCTGTGTATGAATTTGTCCATGCATTGCATGCATCATACTAACCCCTCTACATTTCAGCCATCATAAACCATTTGCCTAAGTGGTTTTGGGATTCCAATAGTCACCTAATAAGAGGTCCTTCTTTCTGAACAGCTAAGATAAGAATCAAAGGTAGTTAACAGGAATCCAAATATTCGAAAATGGTTGATCCACAAAGAGATGCAGATGCAACCCGGGCTATGATGGCTGAGGAAGTTGGGTAGAGATTTGAAAAGTTTAAAGCCCGAATGATGACTATGATGGAGAGTTTATTCGCCGTGAGGATACCACTAGCCAAGCAACGGCCTACTGCTCCTATAGGGTCGCAAAGAGAGAGGGATCCAACTAGGGAAGTATGCCTACCACTAATAGGGCCTAGAGAAAGGACGCCTTTTGCTCCATCATCTGAGCAAAAATGCAAAGGACATATTTCAAAGGAGGGGTTTTTGGCAGCGACAAGGGGTCTGAAAAGAAGGATGGACATCCTCGAAGAAGAAATTTTAAAGTCCAAACTTGCCACTACTTAGGCTGCTCGAAAGAGGGTTGCCATGGACTTGGAAATGAAAAGTCAACCATATGGGCGTGACAGTTGTGTTGGCACATGGAGGATGGAAGAAGTATCGACGACTAGAATAATCTAGAAATATTGCTTCAGCATTGATAGACTTTACCTCAAGCATTAGAGGGGAGCCTGCGACCATGGTCGGCTAGGCCGGTTAGAGATCAAGGACAACCGAAGCATCACCAGCACCCTAGATATCTGATGGATGATGGCCAGACTATGAAAGGTCGCGTCCAAAATACTATTAATAACGAGCAGCTGATGATCCTTGAAGGAGGGGGCAATGTCATGGGAAAAGGTAGTCATGGGAGCTTGAGTCTTGGTGGAAACAGTGTGAGAGATGCTAGAGCTACGAAGGTTCAAAACTTTAGAACTACTCAAGGCTGCTATACCATCTTGGATAAGCCTTTATCTGAGCACCTCTTTCATTTAATTAACAAGGGAAAGTTACAGCCGAAGCTTGCAAAACTCGCCAGAAGCTAGGGGCATCCCAGTCATCGGGCAGATCGGTATTGTGCTTACCATCAGCATACTGGGTATGAGATTGATGGGTGCCGAATTCTGAAGAGACAAGTGCAAGACCTCATTGATGAAGAGCTGAGAGGTGGGGAGGATGGTTTCTGAGGATGATAATGGACCATCGACGGCCACATCTACACAGGAGCAGAAAGTGATATCTATTTAGATGTTCTTTTTATTTTTGAACTATTTAATAATGATGTTTTTTTCTAGTTTTTATTAAATAAAATGACTGGTTTTGCTTATTTGTGCGATGTTTCTGATGTTTTCACTATGCATGATCATGACTCATTCATATTTAACATTAATTCAACTGATGTTATTCTATTTAATCTCGGAACTTTGGAAAACCCAAAGGAAATCTTGATAGCATCTGATGCAACTCCTGAAGAGAGATTAAAATTTGAGAGAATTTTAAGAAAAAAATAAAAAAGTCTTTGCCTGAACCTACGAAGACGTGCTAGGAGATGATGGTGAAGTCGCCGAACGCAACATACCCTGATCATAGAACAATCAATGTAGAAACTCAGAAGACTCAGGCCAGAATAGGCAGAAAAGGTCAAAGAGGAGATCTACAAGTAGAAACGAGGTGAATCAGGTGTTTTACAAGAAATTTGGCTTAATAGTCAAAAAGAGAGGTGCGCATAGGTGTAAACTATCAGGATTTGATTAGAGCTTGCCGACGGGAAATAATAATAAAAATAATAAATGAAGGAAAAGAATTGATATGTGGCAATGGCCAAGTTAACTGAGAAGAATTTGATAGGGCCTCCCACATCATGTTGTGTCTGATAGCGGGGTATAATTTATGGCTAAAACCAGGAAGATACTCCAGAAGTATGGCTTTGAACATTAGGAAGATCTTGGCCAAGATAGTTCAAAACTACAAGGATTAGGCAGAAAAGTTGCCTTTCGCAGTATGGGACTATAGAACCACCGTCAGAACTTCTACAGGAGCTATGCCTTATCCTTTAGTATATGGGACAGAAGCAGTATTGTCAGTTGAAGTAGAGCTCAAGTCTTTGAGGGTAGTCATAGAAGCCTAGATTTCAGAAAATAACTGGGCCAGCAACAATTGCAGCGGCTGAATATGCTAGATGAAAATAGGCTACGAGCTTACTATTATAACTAAGTTCATTAGGAAAGGCTTGCTAGGTCATTCGAGAAGAAAGTCAGAAGGCAATTACTGAAAGAGGGAGAATTAGCCTTCAAGCAAATGCGACTAGGTATTCCGGACATACGGGATAAATTCAGGCCAACATGGGAAGGTCCATTTGTTCCTAAGAAGCTCCTATCCAAGGGAGCAATGATTATAACAGACAGCGATGGGAATAAATTCAAGGAACCAGTTAACGGACTCAAGAGGTTCCATAGCTAAAGACTAAAAATCAAAAGCAGAGAACAAAAGCCCTGCGGATCGAAAATCGAAAAAAGGCATCCTTGCTAAAAATGGGTGCCTCGTCAGGGTGAAAACTGAAAAAAGGCACCCTGGGCAAAAATTAGAGGCTCGAGAGAAAATGTCCGATCAAGAAAACCCGAGAGGGCTGATTGGAGATAAGAGTTTGATGCTTACAAGATCTACTCCGAGATTAGGTGCAGTTTTGCATTTTGAATCAATGTTAGATACTGATCATGTATTGAGAAATCATACAGAAATGTACACAATCTTTGCAAAATAAATTCAACTCGTATGATCATTATTTTCTAGTTCTTTTATAAAAAGGGAAACATCATTCTTCATTAAGTGTGCGAAATCTAAATGACTACGATCTACCACTGCTCTCGCCAGTCAGATGCCTAAGTTGGTGGGCCCTGTTATCAACTGCAGGGCTAAGCACCCACCTTTTGTGGGCCCTCATAAGAAGCAAAGGTGTGATCTTCCATTTGTGGTGTAACAGTCTGTACAGGTAGCTGTGTCTAAGGATTATGGTACTTAGAGGTGAAGGCCAAGGATAATGTGTCGCCTGGGAAAGATAGGGGATGTCTTGCTACATCTTGAATCCCTCCGAATTATCAAGCACAACGGGCGGTAATATAAAAGGTAGCCTCATGAAGCGCACACAACGGGACACATCCTAGAGAACCACCCAGAGGCACAACAGAAAGGGAAAGCTAAGGGGGCACATGAACCTGATCCTCATCCGCCACTTCACCCAATCTAGCAACACCTTCGTCGAGAGAGGCAAAAGAATGCAACTAGGGAGAAGATGCTTCAGTGAACAACTGCCGATTATCCTAGGAGGGGGCTCTAATGGTAACTTCAGCTTCTCTTATAGCCATACCTAAAACACAGGAGAGTAAAAAAAGAAAAAGCTCGTTAGAGATGAAAACCGTAATTGGCTCTCTGAGCAAAAGTTAGGCCAAAGGGCAGGGTAAAAACCTAGAAACAGGCAGTCTGTTCTACAAAAAAATATAAAATGAATAAAAGCCGCTGGAATGGGTTGGGTTCTTTTCAGGCAAAAATTAGTCATAGGGTTATGTGAAAATCCCCAAAGGGATGTATTTCCTGCAAAGAAAAGCTAGTGTAAAAATCCACAATGGACGCACTACCTTTAAACAATGACTTCCGATGCCTGGAGCGATAAGGCAATATTACTCCGAATAACTTCCCTTCAAGAAAATAGTTCATAATGCAGGACGAGTCGGGGTTCTGGGGGCAAGACGCTGTACAACTCATAACAAAAGGTGCATACTCGTTGATTAGGGGGCAAAGATACACACCGGATGGTTCTCTCTGAAAGGATTATGGTCAGAGATCTTAAGCTAGGATGATACTTTTCCAGATCTTTGGGGGCATCAGACAATATGGGCAGTCCCTTTAATGAATCCCTTAATCGTTTAGGAAGTGGTCTATCCATTTTTGCATCTCACGTGCCTCCCGCATCAACTTTACACATGCATAGCCTTTCACGATGCCTAACATGCATTTACACATGCATGAACTTTGTATATACATCTTGCATATGCGACTCTTAGTGCACACCCTGTGAATATGATCCCTGCATACATATAATAAATAATTCTTCGCACATGTTTGGCATGCATATCATAAGAACATATGGCGTGCATTTAATCCTTTGCACATATAATTGTGTGCATATAATTTTAGTACATTAATCCTGGGCATGCATTTTGGGTATATAGCCTTGTGTATATATTTCACACACATAATCCCACACGTACACACAATCTTACATACACTAATGTGTACATAACTCTGAGGGAAAGTTCCAAATAGACCTCATGTACAAAAGGGGCCCAAGAGAGGGTTTTTGCTCAACATTGTTGGCCACTGTGTTTGGCATAAAATCATATGGGTCTATACAGAGGAGGAACACACAGAAGAACAAGCCTATTCAGGTACACTATGCGGAGGGCAATTAAGAATCATACAAGTATATAGAAAAGAATACCCTTAGAGAAGCTAGACTGCCCACACATACCTTAGTTGGTGGCAATCGGTTATCCAGAGAACAACCAACTGACCTTCAGGGGGCACCCGTCTGACATCAACCCCAACAAATGTGTACTGCCACAGGTACGCATCTGTTTTATATATATACCCTGCACATTTGTTTGACCCTTTTTGTAGGAAAAGAGGTTCAGGATAAGTGCCAGCAAATTGATTACAAATGAGCCACAGTTAGATAACACTACAGCTCGACGGCCACGATCAGATGCCTTGCAAACCAAACAAGGGTTAGCAAAAGCATGCCATACAAACCGAACACAGGTTAGATACTGACACGGCTGTGGCTATACATCGCACAGGCTAGATGCCATAACAATGGAGGTTAGACACCGCATCAATAGGTTAGATACCGACACAGCTGGGGCTTTACACCGCACTGGTTAGATGCCACAACGAAGGAGGTTAGACACCGCATCAATAGGTTAGATACCGACACGGCTGGGGCTACACACAGCATAGGTTAGATGCCACAAAGGAGGAGGTTAGACACTGCATAAACAGGTTAGATACCGACACAGCTGGGGCTGTACACTGCATAAGTTAGATGCCACAACGAAGGAGGTTAGACACCACATCAATAAGGCTAGACACCGCACAGGTTAGATGCCAAAGCAACAAAGGTTAACACGTCGACAAATTGATGGTAACTACCCGCAATAACTTCATTCAGACCGAAAAGACAACTGCCTCAGGTATGTGTCTCTTCCTTTTTTCTTTGAGTTTTGACTTACTTAGGCACCCATGCACTACGTTTCCCAAAACTGGGGGCAATTGTAGACACCGGGTCCTGAGGCAGCCTAGACAAAGGTTACCTAGTGATGAAAATGATGCTTGTTTATAGGTAAAAAGCTAGAAGTGATGATTTCCTTATCGGCTCTTCTTTTTTTAAATAAAAAATATTATTTTTTTTGTGTTTTCGGTGGCCTGTTGCCACGGGTTGTGCGGCACGTGCGAAGCGGCTCCTATGGGTAGCACGCAAGAGGCCTTGCGGCGTGCGGCCTCCCGCAAAGGCTGCACGCAACATGCGGCCTGGAGCCCACACATCGCGACGTGCGGCCTTCCACGAGGCCGCACGCGAGGCATGGCCTCCTCAACACGAGGCCGCACCTCACGCACGCGAGGCATGGCCTCCAGCATGAGGGCCGCACCTCACGCGTCTCCTACCTCGCACAGACTCTATTTTTTCACTAGTTTTTTTACTAAATTTCAGTTTTAATTAAATTTAAATTATTTTTCCAATTTTTAACAGGATAAAACTAGATGTTTAAAAGGATAATAAGGACTTTGAATAGGATTAAAACTACAGAAAAAACCTAATCTTTGGGATGATATAAAAAGTAAAATATAAACCTAAAAACAGGGGGAGATCATTGACGACGACGAAAAAATTCCAAAATAATATTTTTGAGAGCTAAAGCTTCTTCTAAAAAATTCTGACTGGTTCTTGAGCCAAAAAATTAATTTTTTGTATTTAAGATCCAATTTTCATTATCCGTTTTATTAAAAAAAACAACAGTTTTTTAGCTTTATTTTTTGGTAACAGAGAGCTTTGATCCAAACTTCATTCATTTTTTAGCAATTGACAAGAAATCATCATTTTTTTCTTTCGCAGCCAGAACCAAAACGTCTGAGGGTAAATATACGAGTCAAAGCCAAATCTTTCTTCTTTCTTATTTGTGTCGTTAATTTATTTCCTCCATTGTATATACTATAAATTGTAATTAGTGTATGTGTTATTGACTGTTATAATTAGACTGAATTTTATTTAGTTTAATTAATTTATTTACAGAATACATGCAATCAAATTTAGATCTATAGAATATTTAGTAATAATTCTGCTTTCTATTTGATTTTATTTTGGTCATTAACTTACTTTATTAATTTCCAGTTTTTATCAAATATTATTTTTCGTGGTAATTATAAAAGCTTTTCTTAATTGGAGTTATTTACTGTATATACTTCATTTAATTCTTTATTTTTTATTATATCATATTTTGTTCACTTGATTTAATTTGCTGACTCTGTTTATTATTCTTGTTTTTTTGATGTCTACCAAATTTGTTTGTTTCACTTTGAGTAATGTTCTTGGGCGGAGCTGGAGAATCAAGGGATTAGGAGCCTTCTAAGTTTGGTTTGCATTTTAATTTCTTTATTTTCCTTGTTTTATTGTTTTATATGTTTTATATAAAATGTTTTTGGATGCGTTATTTTAAAAAAACTCATGTTTTTTTTACAATAATAAAAATTGGGATTTCTATTAATAACATAGAACCAATGTCCTGATTTTAGCCAATAAACTTTCACTTTCAAAAGAGAGTTAATTTTCATAAAATGGGATCTAATTATCCCTGTTTTTAATGCCCAAAATAACTCTCAGCTTTTTAAGTTAACAAAGGAACCAATGTTCCAAAAATTTAATAAATGTCCCAATTTATGTATAATGTATTTTATTTCATTCTTTTGTGTGTTATTTGTTTTGGGCCCTTATAATTAATTTTCGGGCAATTTAATTCCTTTCTTTATTTATGCTTTTATTATTTTGGGGGATTGTTCTGTTCCATATTTTTCACTTGTAATTTATTTATTGCTTTCTTTACTGCTTTCCAATAATGCTTGAAATGCACTTTAATTTATTGCATGATCGTGTGAGAAGAGAGAAAAAATAATTAACTTTAAAAACTCAATCATATAACATTAACCAAAGGTATAAATAAGAGTGAGGTCCCGAACTCTCTCTGGTTTTGGCCTCATGAGGTTAGAATTCATTTCCCAATATTTTATTGGGTGGTGACTTCATGATACCCAATAGGCGCCCTCATAGGTTGATTTCCAACAATGGAATGGGAGTGAATCCCTGTCCATTACAAAGCAACCAGCTTTCACGAGTTCTAATGAACTTCCAGCCGATCTCGAATCCTAAAATCGGACATCCGAGAATAACTTGAATGCCGAGTTGGGGTTTTTGCGCGTCACAGTTGCCCTCGCGCTCGTAGGCCGCGCCTGCGTGGCGAGTGTGCGTAGAGGCCCCTCGCGCGAGGGGCGGCCTCTCGTGCTCGAGGGGGAGTGCCCCTCGCCATGCACGGGGCTGGGGGCAATGCCCTATGTGCGCGCGCGCGGCAGGGTCATCTCCCCGCCCGCGGGCACCTCCCACGGCGAGACGACTTGTGCACGCCTTTCGCACGCAACTCAAAAAAAATCTTTTTCCCAAAATATAAAAGTAAAATTAAAATTAAAAAAAATTAAAAGTATTTTGAGACAGACAAAAGAACTTTACAAGGAGACAGTTAATCCCTACTTTTTTTTCCTATGAATCGGTCTTTATTTTCATCATCGGGTAATCCTGATCTTGGATCGCCTCGGGACCCGATTTCTATAGGAAGGTCCCTCCAAGGACAAAGGTAAGGAAAAGGAGTACTAAGTGGTGTAAAGCAAGGATTTAAGGTTAGTGATTACAAAATCCATCTTTTTCCATGACGTAAACTTGATTTTAGTTTATGTTTGAACAAAGTATGTGAAATATGTATGTTTAGTTGAATCTAACCTTATAGACATGCTTAGGAAGGTTATAAATGATGATTTGAATGATTAAAATGGAAAGATAAAATTTTGATGATGATGATGCATGTTGGCCGAATGATATGTCATGAATTTTACATGATATACATGATGTTTATGGCATATAAATGATGTATAAGTGACGTGTGACATGAGATATAGTTAATTGAATGAATAAAGTAAAGAAAAATAAACATGATGGATGTTATATGCCATGGCCGAATGATGAACATAGTGAAAAATATCATTTTTATGTGTTATGATGTCATGTTATGGTATAATTAGGTTAATTAACATATAATTTAACTAGATAAATGAAATAAAAATAATTCATGGTGAATGCATGTCATGTTGACCGAATGGTATGTCATGATGAAATGATGAGTTTCATGATATAATGATTGAATTAGAATGAAAAGAATGGAATTGTATGTTAAAATTCCATTAATTGTACATATGGTGATATAAAATGCATAATTGGAATAATTAATGCCCTATGTAGTATTCTGGTAGTCAAATCTAACTTAGGATATAATGGCTATCCATATGAACACCAAACCGTGGGAGTGAGTATGACATCTCATTTATTATAGGCCAATGACTATCCTACTCATTGTATTAAATGTCAAGAATGCCAAATGAATGAAATGTAATATGGAGGTGGTCCTTTGGGGTCCCTTTAAGTGTATTGAACCTTTAGGGTTCATGTCTCGTTTATCTAGTTCTAGGATTTCTGCCAGTATTATGCAAGGGGCAAAATGGTAAAAATGGGAAATATATGCTTAAAATGAAGTAAAAAATGAAATTTATGTTCAAAAAGGACTTAAATGAAAGAAAATAAAAAGTTTAGGGGTAAAATGGTTATTTGATCATAATTACTGTAATAAGTGTTAAAAAGGGTAAAAAATGGAATTAAATGAGTAAATATGTGAATTAGTGACTTTTTAGGGACTAAAATGTAATTTGGCGTGATTTGGTGAAATTAGAGACCGATTGGTAATTTGCATGTTTAGAAATGATTAAAAGTGTAAGGAAAATGAATTAAGGGCATTTTCATAATTAAGAAAAAATTTAGGGACCAAAACTTAATTATGCCATATTTTAGGTACTAAAATGTAAATTTGGATAATTCTGTGTACTAAATGCTTATATGTGATAAAATGAAGAATTTAATTGTAAAAGTGAATATTATTGCATGCATAAGGATTTAATAAATTAAATATTAATTTAATTTAATATTTTAAATGTCATAAAATTAGTATTTTATGCATATAGTTTTAATTAATTGGAAAACTCTAGATTTGCAATCACCACTGAGCATATTCAATGCTCAGCACGTAGTTTTATTTGACTGCGTGTAGGTACTCCTTAGGGCATGGAGCTAAGCATATATCAAAATTTTGGGAGCAAAGCCGAAGAATATAAATTAAAGAATAATAAGTACGTTAAATTAATGGCATGTATATGACTTAAATAGTATAGTTTTGATATTGACATGTATAGAATCTTAACAGATAAATTATGATAGTATAATGCATAATAGTTTATTATTGGACTGTGATATGTCATTGGGAATGCCGACCTGATTGTTAAAGTGTGAAGACATGACTTATAAGTAGATGTAAATAAAATGCATAATTGATATATTATTTAGAATTGACCAAATGAATAGTAAGTTTAAACAGTTATGGGTCAACTGGTAATTAAAGGTTAATTGGATATAGATATATGTAAATATAATGTTATTGATTAATAGACTTAGGTGTTTAATGAAATGATAAAATTGAAAAAAAAAATAAAAAAAAAAATTTTACTGTCTTTTTACTAATAGAATAATTAATAGTTTCCAAACAGTCATGATAATTGTCATAGGAAACTTAATGTATATAGGTATTGAATATATCGTGTAAGAGTGTTACAACTTCAGATACCTATATGTTTCTTAACCTATTATTTCCCTTGCTAATACAGGGCATTGGTGAACAAAAGAATACTAAAGGAATAATTTGAAGTATAAATGAGTAAATGTTTATGTAGTTTGTTGTACATGTATGTTTTTCTGATGATTGCAAAACTGATATATTAAAAGTTAATAAAGAAATGGTTAACTGTTGGGCTATGTATAATATGTTAAAAGTATGAGTAGATGAACATGAAATATAGATTAAGATAAATGTTTAATGTATAGCTTTGAGAAATTGTATTGGTTCAACATAAATAAGGGTATAAGGGCCATTGATAATTTGGAAAGAGACATGCTAAATAGATAGCGTGGTGTGATGCGCGCCGAACCTATCAAAGGCACTCATTGAACCCGCTTTAAGGATTCGAGGGATTGGTTCGCGTCTTTTTGATCTTGGGTGCCATGAGACATTTTGGATGGCTCCTTCCCAATAGAACATTGGAAAGGATTATCTAACCCCACGATGCCTTTAGGCACCTTTGAGGTATTTTGGAGTCGCCACCCAATTTACGAGAAATTGGGAAAGGTCTCTAACCTCTATTGGTCTAAAACCAGAGATGGTGTCCGGAACTTCACTCTTATTTATGTTTTGGTTAATTATAAATGAGTCTTTAAATTTGTAAAATTCTATCTCTCCTCTCACACGATCAATGCATTTAATTAAAGCGCACTACAATCATTCAAAAGAAATAAAGGAAAGCTGTAAAGAAAGCACTAAAATAAAGCAATAAAGGAAAATGGTAAACACGCCAAGCACACAATTACAAGAGGAATTGGGGCGGAATACAACCTCAATTAAAAGAAAATTAAAAACGTAAATTGGGAAGAAATACAATCCCAAATGAAAACTAAATAATATTGCCTCAAAATTAATTACAAGGGCCCAAAAATATATGAACATAAATTTAAAACAAGCAAACAAAATCAAACATAAAAAGACATACATAAATTGGGGCATTCGTTTGGTTTAGGAACATTGGTTCCTTCACGCTCACTTAAAGAGGGATCGAAGAGTTGTTCAATTGCTAGTTTAAAAAAAATCGAGGTGAGTGATCTCATGTTTTTGGAGAATATTAACTCTTCGTTTTGTTGTGACGTTTTACATTTCTTGGTTAAAATGAGGGACATTGGTCCTGATTTTATTAGTGAAAAGTCCAATTTAATTATAAAAATATTTTTGTGATTTTTTATCTCACGCGTGTATAAATAAAATGTTTATTTAAGAGCAAACATAAACACATGAAGGGATAGGAAAGTTCTCACCAAACGACATAGCCTCCCACGCGTTACGACCCCCTCCGCGTGGTCACAGGAATGCTCAAATAATGCAACTCAAATTTTAATCTCGGACAGAAAATAATATATCAAAAATATTAGTAACAATTTCAAACGGATGAATCAAACGAATGCGGAATAAATATAAGACATGTTAATTTAACTTACAAATATTTACATGCAAATAAATTAACACAAGTCATGCCAAAAATAAAAACCATGGCGAAAAGGGGAAACAATATAATCATGATGACAATAACATAATAATGATATCAACAGAGTAAAACAAACATGAAATGATAATATTAATAATAACAATAAATAACAATAATAATATGACACAATAATAATAATAATAATAATAATAATAATAATAATAATAATAATAATAATAATAATAATAATAATAATAATAATAATATATAATGAAGACAATGGAAACAAATGGAAAACAATGCTAATGGTAATACTAATAAGGAAAAACGTTAGCAGTTATCAAAAGTTGGTAAAAATGACAATAAAGAGAAAAGCCAAACAACTGCAACAATAAAAAGACTAGAAAAATAACAATGAAACATGGTAATAATAACCAAAAAATAACAATATTAACAACAATAAATAATATAAAAAAATAAATGAGAACGGATCCAAAAATATTTACCCTCAGAGTTTATGAGTCGAAAAAATGGTGCTTTTATCCATCCTCCTTGTCGATTTTTGTGGTGATAAACCCAAAAAATAACTTTAGAAAATCTAAATTTTTGAATAAATAAAAAGAAAACTCACGAAAGTAATTTTGGCGGGGATGATCGAGTAAAGGAAATTAATTTCCCTTGCTCAATATCAATCCAAGAATGAAATACATTCTTCAAAAAAGAAGAAGGAAAAAAGCTCAAAGTTGAAATCTTAATATTTTGCTTTGAAAATACTCTCGGCTGCCTTTTGTTCTTGAGAGAAAATTCTTTCTCTTTTTCCTTGAAAAAATGCAGCTCCCTTTGAAATGAAGACCAAGCCTCCATTTGATCCTCTGGATTGTCTCAAAATGGGAAAAGACAAATTTTTCTTTCATTTTTTGCTCCCTAAAAATTGCACAGAATTGTGAAAGAAACGAAAAAAATGGACTGTAATTTGACCAGGAAATGTAGACGAAAGTGACCGCGCGCAAAGGGGCAAAATGCCCGCGTGAAGCCATGCGACGCTCGCCCCTATGGGCATGCGTCATGCCAGGCGATGCGCGCCCGAGAGGGGGCGTACGTCGCCCAAGTGAGGCACGCCCTAGGAGGGTGCGCGTTGCGCAGCGAGGCACGCCCTAAGTAAGCGCGCATCGCCTGGCGATGCAAGCCCCTAAGGGCGCACGTCCCCTCGGCAGCATGCGCTCGATTGGGCGCGCTCATGCCCGCAGGTGTACGCAGCTCCCACAGTGCTCGCGCCGCAGGTGCACGACGCTCCAGTACGGGCGCGGCCCGTACGCGTGGCACGCGAATAAAATAAAATAAAATAATGAATAGGAATAAAAATAAGAGTAAAAAAGTGAATCTTTGGATTGAAATTTTTAGAGGAACAAAGGAGATTTTCTACAAGGATGACATCATTTTTGACACCTTTACTTGTGGCAAATATCATTTTCATCATCGAGTAATTCTAATCTTGGACCGTCTCGGGACCCGGTGTCTACAGTTGCCCCCAATTTTGGGGAACTTAGAACCTAGGTACCTAAGTGAGCCAAAATTCAGAAGAGGAGGGGAGAGACGCTACGGTCGCTTCCCCAGAAGGGATGGTGCTATTGGAGCGGTTGTCGCCAAGTTGTCGGCGTATTGTCTTTTGTTGAAGTGGTAGTGCCGTGATCATGCTAACCCTCCGTGGAGCGGTAGTGCCGTCATCGTGCTAACCCTTGTGAAGTGGTAGTGCCGTGGTCGTGCTAACCTTCTATGGAATGGTAGTGCCGCCATCGTGCTAACCCTTGAGAAGTGGTAGTGCCGTGGTCGTGCTAACCTTCTGTAGAATGGTAGTGCCGCCATCGTGCTAACCCTTGCGAAGTGGTACTGTCGTGGTCGTGCTAACCTTCTGTAGAATGGTAGTGCCGCCATCGTGCTAACCCTTGCGAAGTGGTACTGTCGTGGTCGTGCTAACCTTCTATAGAATGGCAGTGCCGCCATCATGCTAAACTTGGTGGAGTGGTAGTACCGTGGTCATGCCAACTTTCTGTAGAATAGTAGTGCCGCCATTGTGCTAACCCTTGTGAAGTGGTAGTGCCATGGTCATGCTAACCTTCTGTAGAATGGTAGTGCCGCCATCGTGCTAACCCTGGTGGAGTGGTAGTGCCGTGGTCGTGCTAACCTTCCATAGAATGGTAGTGCCGCTATCGTGCTAACCCTTCTGAGATGTGAAGTGGTAGTGCCGTAATCGTGCTAACCCTCCGTGGAGTGGTAGTGCCATCATCGTGCTAACCCTTCTGAGATTTGAAGTGGTGCCCTATGTGAGCCCTTTAGTTGATTGCCCCCTGAGAGGTCTTTGGTTGATCTTTGTATTGGTATTTGGACTGATGTCGTCACCCGCCTTTCGTCGATTTTCGCATGGAATCTCCCTTTCTATAAAACTTAGAAGGCCAGATATGCAGAAAAAAAGTGACCATGCACGTGAAATGTATGTGTTATGCAGTGATGCAGGATAAGAATTCATCTAAGTGGACTTGGGGGCGAAAGCCGGTTTGGTCGCAATTGGCAGTAGGGTTGGTGCCCTTTGAAATTGCCTTCAAATTTTATGCCATTGGGGATTATGAGGTTCTCATCTGATACCTGTAGTCATTTTTTTGAGGTAGTGCATCCCTTATGGATTTTCACACTAGCTTTTCTTAGCGGGAAATGCGTCCTTTTCGGATTTTCACATAACCCTATGCCTTATTTTTTACCTGGAATGGACCCAACCCAATCCAGCGGCTTTTATTCATTTTATTTTTTTGTAGGACAGACTGCCTATTTCCAGGTTTTCACCCTGCCCTTTGGCCTAACTTTTGCTTAGAGCGCCAATTATGGTTTTCATCTCTACCGGCCTTTTTTTTAGAGAGGCTAAAGTTGTCACCAAAGATCTTTCGGGTATGATTGGCATGTGCTTACATCTCAGATCATGGTTGTATGAGTTTGATTCCTATCATGAAGGTGCTATAGAATTGTGCTCACAGTTGATAGCAGGATGAGTCGATTGAAGCGCTTGAGTAGCGAGAGTGGCTGAGGGTCGATGTGCTAGTTTTACACTAGGACTAGACAACTTTGAGTATGCAAAATGAACTACCTTCGCCACATCAATATCATTGCATAAATGCATGTATTTCAGTTTGATTTCATAACACATGATCATTATTTGGCATTAACTCAAGAAATATGAAACCTTATCTAATCTCGGAATAGATCATCAAACTACTGTTATCAATCGGCCCTCTCGGGTTTTCATGATTGAATATTTTCTCTCCTTTTTATTATTATCATTTATTTTTTTTAGCCTTTGCCATGAACCCTCTTTCAGTCTGTCGGTGTTGATTGAATTTGCTTTCATCTTTGTTGGCCGGGAAGGCTGCTGTGACGCGCGCCGGATCCCGAGCGCCGCCCTTTCGGACCGCCCGCACGTGAGCGATCGGGGCATTTGCGGGTCCGTTGACATCTTGCGATAAATCGCAAGTGCGTCTATGTTGAGCAACACGGAGGTTTCATGGAGTCGCCACCCAATAGAACATTGGGAAAGTTTCTCTCGCCTCGGAGAGCCTAAGACTGCGCTTTTTATCCATATTGAGCCATGAGGCCTAGGATTAGCGCTAAAGCCTCGTGACTCAAGAAGTATCTTGAAGGATAACCTCTAACCTCTTGAGCCCAAAGACCAGAGCTGGGTCCGGGATTTCTCATCTATTTCTACCTCGATTAATTTATGATTGAATTTTAATTGTCATTAATTCGCTCTCTCTCCACACAATGCAATTAATTTAAGGCGCATTTATTCATGTTAGGAAAACCATAAATTAGCAAGTAAAGCAATGAATTACAATAATACAAGGAGCGGAATACAACTCCCTTTTAAAAGTGCAAACATTCATAAAACCGGAGAATTTATTAATCATGAGGACTTTGGTCCCCGCATGCACAATTAAAGAAAATATTCTGGATGTGATGATCTTATTTGGGATGAAAACTGGGACATTGGTCCCGCTTTATTATGAAAAGATCCAAATTGATTTAGTAAAAAATATTTTAATGATTTTATTTTGGTGCGCATAAGAAAACATTTTATTTAATGAATATATACAAGGCAATGTAAATAAAATGGGAATTAAAAATGTATAAAGAAAATACCAAACTCCGCAACTCCTTCTTCATGTGCATGGATACTCAATTGAAAGTAAAAACAATGATGTGCAACCAAAAATAAAACAAAAGAAATTCATGTTAGTGATTAAGCCAACAAAATAATATGACATAAAAAGATAATATGTACCATGAAAATATAATATGCATAAAATAATCATGATGTAATTTAACATGCATAGAATAATTAAGATGCAATTTAACATGCATAAGATACTATAACATGCCTAAAAAAATAATTATGATGCAATTTAACATGCATAAAGTGATTAAGATGCAATTTAACATGCATAAGGTGATGAAGTATCATGGCATATGCAACTTATTAATAATAGTTATTAACATACATGGAAGATTAGTGACAATCAATTTTATTATAGTTAAGACATGAATAAATGTGTAACATGAGAATAATTCCACTTGACATGCATAACTAGCATAAAATAATGACTATAACACTCATACATGCAAAAGAAAGCATAATAATAAACATGATATAGCATTAAGAAATTAAAGGTATTTACAACCTAAAACATGCATAATTACATGAACAAAGAATAATTTGACATGAAAAATAAGATAATAGAATTTAAAAAAACTTATTTGTTATATGAATAATTGAAGATAAAAAAAATAAGAAGAAGAATATGGAGACTAAGAGAATTTACATGTTTGATATGTTAATTGGAAGCCAAAATAAGTGAAATTAACAAGAGAATTAATGAGTAAAGCCAAGAATAATTACCCTCAAATTCAGTTTTGAAGAATTGAAGATAGAAGTGTTGAATTCCTTGTCTTCTCTTGTGAAAATCCTTAGGAAATAGCTTGAAAACTTGAAGAAAAGCTCTTGGAAACAAGTGTGTAAGATGGATTTTTTTCTCTCAACTCCAAGCTCCAAAATTCAGTTTTTTTCCTCCAAAATGTTCCTGATTCGTTCTCCCCTGTTCTGAATTTTTCCAGTGTTTTTAATCATCAAAAACTACCCAAAAACCACCAAAAACCGTCCAAAAACGGTTGAAAATCGAGTGGGGGTCGAAAAGTGGGCGAAATGGGCGAAGTGGGGGCGAAATCGGCGAATTTCCGCGCGCCTCGCGCACGTCTCCGCGCGATTTGCGCGGAGTTTCCGCGCACGACGTGCGCGAGGCGAGCGACGCCCTGCGCGTCGCTCGCGCGGAGCGCCCGACGCCTAGGGCGTCGGACGCGCGGAATGCGCGCTCCGTGCGCGGAGCGCACGGAAATTCGCGACGGCCCTTGGCCGTCGCCTTTTCGTCGCGATTATTTTCCCCTATTTTATTTTCAACATTTTTCCATCATTTTTCACCTTTTTTTTTTTTTTTTTTTTTTATTTTTAAAATACCCTCAACCTAAAACACACTTTTTCTTCTTCAAAATAATTTAAAAAATATTTTTAAAATATTTTTAAAATACCCTTTTTACTCACCGAAAAGACAAGGAAAATCACTTCTGAGCTCCAATCTTTTTGCCTATAAGCCGGCATAGCTAAATTTCATCATCGGGTAATCCTGATCAAGGCTACTCGGGACCCGGTGTCTACAGTTGCCCCCAATTTTGAAGAGACTAGTGCATGGGTGCCTAGGTGAGCCAAAATTCAGGAAAAGGAAAGAAACGCGTACCTGAAGCAGCGATCTTCCTGCTTGATGGAGTTATGATGATAGCTACTGTTGTCTTTTGGTTGTAGCTGGTAATACCATAGGTGCGCTAACCTCTTGTGGGTGGCGCCGCTATCGTGCTAAACATTGTGAGTTGGTAATGCCGTGGTCGTGCTAACCTCTTGTGGGTAGTGCCGCCATCGTGCTAAACATTGTGAGTTGGTAATGCCGTGGTCGTGCTAACCTCTTGTGGGTAGTGCCGCCATCGTGCTAACCATTGTGAGTTGGTAATGCCATGGTCATGCTAACCTCTTGTGGGTAGTGCCGCCATCGTGCTAACCATTGTGAGTTGGTAATGCCATGGTCATGCTAACCTCTTGTGGGTAGTGCCGCCATCGTGCTAACCGCTGTGAATTGGTAGTGCCGTGGTCGTGCTAACCTCTTGTGGGTAGTGCCGCCATCGTGCTAACCGCTGTGAATTGGTAGTGCCGTGGTCGTGCTAACCTCTTGTGGGTAGTGCCGCCATCGTGCTAACCGCTGTGAATTGGTAGTGCCGTGGTCGTGCTAACCTCTTGTGGGTAGTGCCGCCATCATGCTAACTGCTGTGGATTGATAGTGCCGTGGTCGTGCTAACCTCTTGTGGGTAGTGCCGCCATCGTGCTAACCGCTGTGAATTGGTAGTGCCGTGGTCGTGCTAACCTCTTGTGGGTAGTGCCGCCATCATGCTAACCGCTGTGAATTGGTAGTGCCGTGGTCGTGCTAACCTCTTGTGGGTAGTGCCGCCATCATGCTAACTGCTGTGGATTGATAGTGCCGTGGTCGTGCTAACCTCTTGTGGGTAGTGCCGCCATCGTGCTAACCATTGTGAGTTGGTAATGCCATGGTCATGCTAACCTCTTGTGGGTAGTGCCGCCATCGTGCTAACCATTGTGAGTTGATAGTGCCGTGGTCGTGCTAACCGCTGTGAATTGGTAGTGTGCTCCTTTAGATGTTTGGACTGGTGTCGTCACTCGGATTTTGTTGGTGTTCCCCGCCGATTTCTCCTGCAAGATTGTATGCATAGGAATATACAAGAAATCACGTGTGCATGTTATGGAATGCAAATGCTTGCAAAAATGTATAGATCGCGCCCTAGGTGATCCATGGTTTGCTGAACTTATAGCTTGTCTGCTGTATCATGCCCCCTGAAACCTGAGGATCATCGACAAGTTTTCTGAAAGAGACGTCCGATATATATCCTTGCCCCCCCTGGTCAATGATCATTTACCCGGGATTCTGTTTCATGTTCTGTGTTGTGTGTTGTCTGACTGACAGAAGATCATCTTGAAATAATGCCGCCTTATCGCTCCAGGCATTGAATGTCATTGTTTTAAAGGTAGTGCGTCCCTTGTGGATTTTCGCACTAGCTTTTCTTTGCGGGAAATGCGTCCCTTATGGGATTTTCACACAACCCTTTGCCTAACTTTTGCCTGGAATGGACCCAACCCAATCCAGCGGCTTTTGTTTATTTTATTTTTTTGTAGGGCAGACTGCCTGTTTCCAGGTTTTCACCCTGCCCTTTGGCCTAACTTTTGCTTAGAGAGCCAGTTACGGTTTTCACCTCTAACGGCCTTTTTTTTTTTTTATTTTTATTTTTTTTTTTATTTTATTTTTTTTTTTTAGAGAAGGTTATCACCAAAGCTTCTGTTAAGAGCAAATAGGACATATTTGATGAGCGATAATCATTAGATGAAAAAATTGATATAACTCTTTTTGAGACAGAACTGAAAGATCAATGAAAATGTATTCTTTTATTCATTGCGAAATTGTGTACATTTCTATATGATTTCATCATACATGATTTTCATTTTACAAGAATTCAAAAGCATATGACTACACCTAATCTCGGAGTGGATTTTGTCAGCCTCAAACTCCTGTTATTAATCGGCCCTCTCGGGTTTTCTCGATTAAATATTTTCTCTTGGCCCTTAATTTTTGCCCAGGATGCCTTTTTCCGGTTTTCACCCTGACAGGGCGCCCAATTTTAGCAAGGCCGCCTTTTTTCGGTTTTCGACCCGCGGGGCATTTATTCTCTTCTTTTTATTTTTGGTCTTTAGCCATGGAACCTTTTAAGTCTATCGACATTGACCGGGTCCTTGAACTCATTCCCATCGCTGTCTGCTAAAATCGCTGCTCCTTTTGTTAGCAACTTTTTCAAAATGAAAGGTCCTTCCCAGGTTGGTCTGAATTTTCCTCGTATGTCTGGAACTCCTGGCCTCATCATCTTAAAGACCAAGTCCCCCTCCTTCAACGGGTGCTTTCGTACTTTCTTGCCAAACGACCGAGCCAGCCTCTTTTGATAAACTTGGTTGTGGTAATAGGCTCTCAACCTATCTTCATCCAATAGATTCAACTGCAACAATCGCTGTTGTGCCCATTCTGTCTCCGGAATCTCGGCTTCCAGGACTACCCTTAATGATTTCAGCTCAATTTCAACCGGCAGGACTGCTTCAGTTCCATATACCAGAGAGAATGGCGTTGTCCCCGTAGAGGTTCTGACTGTTGTTCTATATCCCCAAAGTGCGAAGGGTAGCTTTTCTGCCCAATCCTTGTAGTTCTGAACCATCTTGGCTAAAATTCTCTTCACATTCTTATTCGCCGCTTCAACTGCACCGTTTGCTTGAGGACGGTAAGGAGAAGACTTATGATGTTTGATCCCATATTTCTGGAGCATCTGTTTAGTCTCTGCAAGGAATTGTACCCCATTATCAGACACAATGTGATGTGGGAGACCATATCTGCATATCAAATTCCGCTCGATGAATTTAGCCATATCCCTTGCATCAACCTTCTTGAAAGATTCAGCCTCAACCCACTTAGTGAAGTAGTCAATGGCAACTATGATGAATCTATGCCCATTAGAAGCAGTAGGATGGATTTCGCCTATGATGTCTATTCCCCATGCTGCAAATGGCCATGGAGATGTTAAGTTATGTAACTCTGAAACTGGCACATGCCTCAAATTCGCGTACTGTTGGCATAACTGGCATTGCTTCACAAATTTTGAACAATCTGTATCTATTGTGAGCCAATAAAACCCTTGGCGCATGATCTTCTTTGCTAAGGCTAAGCCATTCATGTGAGCTCCACAAACCCCGGCATGAACTTCTTCCATAACTCTTTTAGCTTCTTTCTCTGCCAGACATCTTAACTGGATACCATCAGCTTGCCTTTTATACAAAGTGCCATTAACACTGATGAATTGAGTGGATAACTTCCTGATCATTCTTTGGTCCTTCTCAGTGGCTTCCTCTGGAAAGACTGATCTCTCTAAATAATTCTGAATGTCATAATACCATGGATTTCCATCAGTGGCCTCAATGTCCATCACCTGTTCAGCTTCAAAGCAAGGTCTTTCCGAACTATATATCAACACGGGTTTCATCGCAACTCCTGTTGGGTTATCCCACATAGACACTAATGTTGCTAGAGCATCAGCTAACTGATTTTCGTCTCTGGGGATGAAGTGAAAAGTGCAAATCTCAAATTGGCTGCTCAACGCTCTCAAGTGCTTTACATAAGGCAATAGCCTTTCTTCCTTGACTGACCACTCTCCTTTAATTTGATGAATTACCAAGGAGGAATCCCCAAATACTTCTGCGGTCTCTGCCCCCAGAGCAAGTAACGCTTCCAATCCAAAGATGCAAGCTTCATATTCTGCTTCATTGTTGGTAGCCTTATACCTCAGCTTCTTAGCCAATGGTAGCCTTTCACCATCTGGGGTCGTAAGAATAACTCCTACGCCTGCCCCCTTATTATTGACTGCTCCATCAAAGAATAACTGCCACCCTTGCACTGCTATGGCCGTGACGTCTTCATCTGGGAAGTTGTATTCAAATTGATCTCCCTCAATAGGATGCTCGGCTAAGAACTCCGCTACAGCTCTTCCCTTAATGGTTTTCCTGGTTATGTACTCGATGTCAAATTCCTGCAACAGCAGTAACCATCTTCCCATCTTCCCTAGTAAAGAGGGTGCTTCTTGGAGGTATCTAAGCGGATTATGTTTGGCAACCGTTTGTACCTTGAAGGAATGAAAGTAGTGTCGCAACTTCTTAGAAGCCCAGATAACTGCTAAACAAATCTTTTCCACCTCTACGTATTTGGCTTCGTAAGGCAGAAATTTCTTGCTAAGATAGTAAACGGCAAACTCTATACCAAAATCATCTTCCTGAGACATCATAGCACCCACTGAGTTATCTTCCACAGCTAGGTACAAGATTAGCGGTTTGGCATGGCGTGGTGGTCTTAACACCGGAGGATTTAGCAGATAGTCCTTAATGGTGTCAAAGGCCAGTTGACAGTCATCGTTCCATAGCACCGGCTGATTCTTCCTAAGAAGCTTGAAAATAGGCTCACATACTGAAGCTAGCTTGGCAATAAATCGGCTGATGTACTGAAGCTTTCCTAGGAAACTTCTGACGTAGTTCTCCTTCTGGGGTACTGGCATCTCTCTTATGGCTTTGACTTTATCGGGATCTACCTCGATTCCCCTCTGGCTTACTACATGTCCTAACAACTTTCCTGATGTAACTCCAAAAATGCACTTCTTGGGATTGAGGCGCAAATCATACTTGCTAATTCTTTGAAAGAACTTTTCTAAAGCCTCAAAATGGCCTTCTCTGGTAGCTGACTTAATCATCATGTCATCGACGTACACCTCCACTTCTTTGTGGATTAAGTCATTGAGAACCTTGGTCGCCATCCTCTGATAGGTTGCTCCTGCATTCTTCAACCCAAAAGGCATAACCCGATAGGCATATGTCCCCCATTCGGTGATAAAGGCTGTCTTGATCCGGTCCACTATCTTGTTAAGGATTTGATTGTACCCTGCGTACCCATCCACAAAGCTATACATCATACAAGCAGCAGCACTATCTACTAGCACATCAATATGAGGCAGAGGGAAATCATCTTTAGGGCAAGCTTTGTTCAGGTCTCGATAGTCGACGCATACTCGAACCTTACCGTCTTTCTTAGCTACAGGAACCACATTAGCTAACCATGTTGGGTATTGAACCTCTATCAGGAACTTAGCCTCAATCTGCTTATGGATCTCCTCTTTCACTTTCTGTGCCCATTCTGGCCTAAGCCTCCGAAGCTTTTGCTTGACTGGTTTAAACTCTGGGTAAGTTGGGATGGCATGTTCGGCAACACCTCGATCTATTCCCGGCATATCCTCATAGGTCCAGGCAAAGACTTTTTCATATTTTTTTAATATTCTCTCAAATTTTATTCTCTCTTCAGGAGTTATGTCTGACGCTAGCAAAATTTCTTTTGGATTTTCCAAAGTTCCGAGATTAAATGCAGTTGTGCCAGTTGAATTAATATCAAAAATGAATGCATCATGATTATGATCATGCGAAATGAAATCATCAGAAACATCACACAAGTAAGCAAAGTTGTTCATCTCATTAACATAATCAGAAACATTAACATTGTTCTCAAAGAGTTCTGGTATAAAAAGAGAATCTAAATGATTATCAACTTCAGTCGACGCCGATGCTGCAGCTGACTGTACTTTGGCTTCTTGATTTGGTGAAATCTTGAGATCTTCAATCTTCGGCTCTGGCTCCACTATCTTCTCCTTCCCCTTAAGTCTGGTGGCTAACAGCTTATCAGTGACAATCTCTTCGGGCTCATCTCTGTCCCAGATGCTGCATTGGGTCATAATCTCCTCATCCCAAAAGTTCTCTACAGCTTTAACAACTCCGATCTCCCAATCAAAGACATCGTTGAAAATTTCAAATCCAGGGATAATCTTCCCATCTACCCACTGCGGTTCTTCTTCTCCAGTGTAGGCACAAACCGATGATGATGGCACAAAGCTCTCCGAAATATGGGGAATCTTCCCTGACCCTTTCTTCTTACCATATTCTCCTTTGTAGCCCAACCCCTTTCGATCTTTCTGACCACGTGTAGTGATAGCATTCGGCAGCCCTTGTGATTCTTTTCCCAAACCAGCCCCTGGGAGGAAGTGCATCTTCTTCAGCATATTCACCACTTGAGGGCTACCTTCTAGGTTTTGCTCTTCTCCGATCATCGATACATGAAAGCCACTGAATGGCTGATTAGAGATCTCCAAGGCAGACACTTGGTTCTCTCTTGCTGCTTTAATGGTCACTACTTCTCCTTCATGGGGTATTTTAATTATCTGGTGTAATGTGGATGGTACTCCCCCTAACTTGTGGAACCACGGTCTACCAAGCAGAGCTGAGAAGTTTGCTGGAATCGGCAAGACCACAAAATCTGTTTCTGTCTCAATGGGCCCTGTCTTTACCAAAGCTTTGAAAATTCCCGATGCTTGCCTCCTGGAGTTGTCATAGGCAGTGATGGTCAGGTCAGATTTGCTTAACATACTCTCATCCATCCCAAAGGCCTGAAGTGCCACCAAAGGGCAGACATTTATCGATGACCCGTCATCAACCATGACACAAGCGGTGTGTTTACCATTGATCTGTGCCTTGATGTACAAAGGTCGGTTGTGGTTGCGACCCTCTGTTGGTAAGTCCGCATCAGAAAAAACCAACTTCTCCCTGGATCCCCCCTTTACAAGGTCTAAAAGCTCGGATGGAGAGATTGTAGTTGCTACGGTGGATACGCTCAATGCTTCGACTAACTTCTGTCGGTGCGAGGGGGACTGTCTCAAGAGATCCCAAATAGATATCTGAGCCGTGGTCTTTTTCAGTTGCTTCACTATTGAATTTTCTTCCGGCTCTTTCTCTGCGATTGCTTGTGCTGGGTCCTGCTGCTTCTCAGCTTCTGGAATGACCCTCCCACTTCTTGTTACTGCTTCTACTCTTTCTTCTTCCTCTGAATCCCACGGATCCGTAAACTCTCCATTTCTCTCGTCTTCGTCATCTCCACTCTCACTAGTGGACCAACAGTCTATCGCTGCCACGGAAACCCCTTTTCCATCCACTGCAGGGCGAGTAATAGCGACATACTCATTTCCATATAGGTCTTGCATCACATACCATTCTGGTAGGCTCGATCCGATCATAAAGACTGGAGGTGGCACTGTGTTATAACCAGACTTCTTCTTGCTTTCTCTCTGCTCAGGATCGGTGATCTGCTTGTTGTCAATTAGATCTTGGACCCGATGTCTTAGCGTTATACACTCATCCGTCAAATGCCCGGTATGTTGGTGGAATGCGCAGTATTCATTCTCTTTGTGCCCTGGCTGTCCTTGGGCCTTGGCCGGTTTAGGTGATAGGGGCCGCAGTTTTCCTTCTTTTATTAGCCTCTTCAGCACCCATGATAAAGGCTTACCCAAGTTGGAGAAATACCTCTGACTTACGCCGGTTGCAGACACCTCAGCAGTCTTCCCAACTCTGTTACCACTGCTTGAACCTACTGGTTTGGCCGTCCCCTGATTGCTGTATCCCCTCCGGGCATAGGACTCACTATTTGCCCTCTTGGATAAATATTCTCCTTCCGCTTCTATGGCAATGTCCTTCAAAGACTCCCAATCCTTGAGTCCCTTCATTTTCAGTCCCTCTCTTAAATAAGGGCTGGCATTTCGAATGAATAGCCGGATCTGATCAGAAGTGTCCGGTTTGCGTTTCATCTCCATAACCCGGTTTCTCCACCGAGTAAGGTACTCGTGGAAGGACTCTCCAGCCTTCTGTTGTAACAACTCGAGATCTTTCAAAGTGACCTCCATCCGGGTACTGCAATCATACTGCTTAAGGAACTCTTCAGTCAACAAGTCCCAGTCCTCCTTGGATCTCTTGTCAAGCCCATGGTACCAATCAATAGCAGCTCCTGTGAGACTCAAGCAGAAATATTCTATCTTCTGCTTTCTTGTTAAGGTCGTTCCCTTCATGACCAGCGAGTATTGCTTGATGTGTGCGGCAGGGTCAGAGGTTCCATCAAATTTGGAAATGTCCGGCATCTTAAAATTCTGGGGAATTAGGTCATCCCCATCCAGCTCTCGATCTTCCGGGTTCATTCCCTTTCCCACAGTCATCATCCTTGCCATGACCTCAAATCTCTCTTCCATTTTCCTCCACATTGCCTCATCCAGTTTTGGCAACTTTTCCTTAGCTACTGCATGCTCCACATGCTCATCTCCCCCAAACTCAACTTCAGACCTGGGGCCTTCTCTGCGCTCAATGGGTGCAGGTACTCTTTGCTCAATAATAGGTGGGTCAACCACTGGTTGGTTAATCGCAGCAGGACGTTCTTCTCTAACAACCTCTTGTTCAGCTGGTACTCGGACAGGGGCAGCAGCAGCTTGTTGCCCAGCTATGGTGGTGGCAAGATTGCCCATCATTGCAATCATTCGGGCTTCAAATTCCTCCATTCTCTTTCCTACCTCCTCAACAATTACTGCCCGGGTTGCATCAGACTCATTTGATGGATTAGCCATGCTTACTTTTGTTGATGATTCGGAAGAAAACCCCACACTATCTTCTGAGATTGAATCTGAACTCTGAGCTGACACTAACTCAGTTAACCCCAAAAGCGGCGTCCTTCTTAACCGTCCGTCGGGACCTCTAGACCACCCAGGAGAATCTATGATGGCTGAAATGCAAAAATTGTTAAGATGATGCATGATTAAAATGCAATGCATGCTCGTGCTGATGCAACATAGACAAACACATGCAAGCAGATAGATCTTTCCAACCTTGTATCTCCCACACCCGTGGTAATGCGGTCTCTTTCCTAGGTGGGCTTGATCCATGGGTTAACGGGGAACCCAATGGACACGTATGGTGCGCGGTGAAAAACCGGCAGCATAACAGCTCCTATCTAATGTACATACGTATGGGTGTTTGGCAATTATGTATTTAAACAATTCAACTTAACCAAGATGGGCCCACCAGGGCATGAAAGCCTTTGATGAAGACCATTTAATTAAATTGATTTCGTTTAATATATGATGGCCCATATAGCAAGCATAGTATTACGGTACATTTTACCTAGTGGAAGTATCTATTGCCATTACATGAGCTTTGGACAAGGGAGATGTTACTTTAAGGTTACCCAAGCATGATCCCTGCCGACGGGTCTAGCTCATCACAAGCATAGCGACCGGTCGGGTCGTCATTTTGATATACCATTGAGGTACGTGGCTTGGGCTGGTGATTATCCTTAACACTTCCTCAAATTGAGTGAAAATGAGGAGGTGCTTCAGGAACGCACCGGGGCTTGAAAAGGGACCAAACTAACTTAATCTAAAGCTCTAATGAGATGATATGCAATTTTGAGATAAAGCGAATTTATGAATTAAATTTTAACCATAAATGTTAAACGAGGTATTTTCAAATTGAAATCTCGAACCATATCGTTCCCCAGTGGAGTCGCCACTGTGACGCGCGCCGGATCCCGAGCGCCGCCCTTTCGGACCGCCCGCACGTGGGCGATCGGGGCATTTGCGGGTCCGTTGACATCTTGCGATAAATCGCAAGTGCGTCTATGTTGAGCAACACGGAGGTTTCATGGAGTCGCCACCCAATAGAACATTGGGAAAGTTTCTCTCGCCTCGGAGAGCCTAAGTGTAGACACCGGGTCCTAAGTCGGGTTTAATATTGAGAGATAAATATAGAAATGGTAATTTTGGGTCTTTGATAACTCCTCCAAAAAAAAAAATATATAAAAAAAAAAATAAAAAAAAAAGAAAGATAAACAAAAAAAAAGAGAAAGAAGAAAAAATAAGAAAAATATATAAAATATTAGAAATAGAAATTAATTAGTTAATTAAGTGATTAGTTGTTATTGTTTGATAATTAATATGCATTTAGAGTTAGGATGATTAATTGGTTAATATTTTAGTATAATTAAAATAATATAAAAAAATAAATAGAGAATGGAAAATTAAAAAAAATTGAAAAAATATAACATATTGTTTAATTAAATAAATTAGATTTAATTTTAGGTGGATTAATTAAATTAATTTTTTAGAGTAATTAGTAGTGTTTAATTAATTATTATGGGTGGAAAATAATTAAACTAAAAGGAGGAATTACCATATTACCCTTAACCCTAGAATATAAAAAGAAAGAGATGGCAAAAATTCAGAGGGCTCTCTCGGCTGGAATTAGAAACAAGCAAATGAAAGAATGAAAAAAAAAATAGAGAGCAAGAGGACAGAGGAGGCCGGCCATAGAAGAAAAAGAAAACAAAAAAATAGAAAAGAGAGAGCAAGAAGAGGAGAGCACAGATCAAATGCCAAAAGAAAAAGAAAGGAAAGCAAAGAGAGTAAAAAAACCAAAGAAATAAAAGAGAGAACCAAAGACAAGGGACATCAAAGGAGAAGAAAATCAAAAGAATTAAAAGAAGAAGAGAGGAGCAACAAACAAAAGGACCAAAGAAACCAAACCAGACCGCCGGACCGGTGAGAAAGAAAGAAAAAGAAGAAAAAAGAGGGGAGAGAGGCGGAGGCTCCGCCGCCCAACCGCGGTCACCGGCGACGACACGCACCCCACCGCCGGAATCAGCACCCCCAGACGCTTCCGACGGCACCGACCGATCCTCCAACGGACCCCGGTAGGCGGCGCGTGTAGGCGATCTCCGGCGAGGCATCATTCACGGTTTTTGGCGATTTCCGGCGACGACCGACTTCCCTCCGGCGCGTGACCAGCTCCGGCGAGATCCTCTGGCGCCGATCTATCTTTCGGCATAGGTGGTGTCGGCCACCCCCCTCCGACAGCGGCTCCGGCGAGGTAAGTCTCCTTTCCCCTATTTTATATTATTTTATTTATTATTATTATTATTATTATTATTATTATTATTATTATTTACTAATATTCTGTTTTAATTATTTTTATTATTTTTATTATTATTATTATTATTATTATTATTTGATTTTCTGTTTTATTATTATTATTATAATTATTG
This sequence comes from Excoecaria cochinchinensis, assembly GCA_947683425.1. Lineage (NCBI taxonomy): Eukaryota > Viridiplantae > Streptophyta > Magnoliopsida > Malpighiales > Euphorbiaceae > Excoecaria > Excoecaria cochinchinensis. The sequence goes on from CANTUQ010000127.1 coordinate 160,641, forward strand.
TTATCATTTGTTTATTTGTTTATTTATTATTAGTGTTGTTCTATTTTTGGTATTATTATTATCATTTAATTAATTAGTTTACCTTATTATTATTATTATTATTATTATTATTATTTATTTAATATTCTGTTTTTATCATTTATTTAGTTTTTTGTGTTATAGTAATATTATTATTATTAATATATTTATTATTTATTGTTATTATTATTATTATTCATATTATTATTATTATTATTATCATTAATATTATTGGTATTATCTAATTTCTGTTAATTTTATGTATATTATTATTTAATTGATATTATGATTATTATTATATTAATATTATATTACTTATTATTCTTAATATTATCATTTTATGTTTAATGCATTTTATGATTATTGTTATTGTCAATATATTAGTATCATCATTATTACTTGGTTCATATCATTATTTACATCATTTTATATTTTATTATTGTTATTTTTCATCATCATTGATATAATTATTGTCAATAGCATTTTATTATTTCATTATTATAATTATCATTTATATTGCATATCCATTAATTAACTATCAATTTATTCCATTATTTCATCTATTTAATTTATTATTTACTCATCATTTTATTTATCATTTAATTTAATCAATTATTAATTTTAATTATCTCCTTCAATTTATTTTATTCAATTATTTATTCATTTATTATTGCTTAACATTATTTCCTTTTATGGCTGTCACCGCGAGCGGTATGACTCGTCCAAGGGTTACGGTTGAGGTAGGTAAATTAGGATTTATTTATCATTTATTATTTGAAAAATATGTAATTATTTTATTCTCTTTATTCGCTTGTGGTTTGTAATAATAAAAGAATTTTTTTTACCGCGCTTAAAAAGAACCACAACACAAATGTTTTCTACCAAAATGAAATTTGTCAATAAAACTGGACCAATGTCCTTGTTTTCATCCCAAAACAAAAGGTTTAAGTCGATTTGAAAACTCTAAAACTTTTTTATAAAATATGTAGTTGGGAATCAATGTTCCCGTCTTAATAAATAGCCCGATTTATGTATGTATCTTTATTCTATCATGTTTACATTTTTATTTAATTAATTGTAATTATATTTTATTTATCGCTTTATTTACTGCTTTCTATATGTGCTTGTAATGCGCTTTAATTTTATTGTATAATTTGCATGTGAGAGAAGAGATAAAATAATTGATCTTAAAAATCCATTCACATAATATTAACCAAAGGTATGAATAAGAGTGAGGTCCCGAACTCTCTCTGGTTTTGGCCTCATAAGGTTAGAATTATTTCCCGATATTCTATCGGGTGGCGACTCCGTGATCCTGCCTTATGATAACCCAATAAGACGCTCTCGTAAGTTGATTGCCAACAATGGGTTTGGATATATTTTTGTCCATTGTGAAGCGACCAGCTTTCACGAGTTTTAATGAACCTCCATCCGGTCTCGGGTCCTAAAAGCGGATCTCCGAGGGCCATCCGGATCGCGAGCGGGGTTCGGGCGCGTCACAGTGGCGACTCCACTGGGGATATCATGAGATTTTGCTCCGAAAGTACCTTTGGTTAATCTAATGTAAATGGGTGTAGGATCAAGAAATTTTATCCCTTTTCGAAAAATTGCATTGCATCATGCTAGAGCCTTAGAATTATGTTAGTTTGGTCCCTCTATTAGCCCCGGTGCGTTCCTGAAGCACGGCCTCATTTTCACTCAATTTGGGGAAGTGTTAAGGATAATCACCAGCCCAAGCCTCGTGCCATCAATTGGTATATCAAATGGTGACCCGATCGGTCGTTATGCTCGTGATGAGATAGACCCGTCGTGCAGGGATCATGCTTGGGTAGCCCTAAAGCAACACCACCTTGACCAAAGCTCATATAATGGCAATAGATACTTCCCCTAGGGGGTATGTACCTTAATACAGTGCTTGCTACGTGGGTCATCGTGTATTAAACAAGATCAAACAAATTAAGTGGTCTTCTATAGAAAGCTTTAAAGCTTCTATAACCTCACCTTAATTTGGTTGAAGTGTCCAAATATACAATGGCTGAAAATCATACGTGTGCGCATCTTGAGAGACGTCATGCTCTAACATGCTCCTTGGGTCCCTCGTCGACCCACGGATTAAGCCCACCTAGGAAGAAACCAATTGACCTCGTGTGTGGGGGCAATAAGGTTGGAAGGATCTATTGCTTGCATGTGGTTATTATTGATGTATTGTATATTCACGTCATTCATACACATAACTTTCTTATCATTTCCCATATATATACATCTTTTTCTGTGCATAAAATTATTACATGTACATATAATCGTGTGCATAGTTTTTCACGAATTTCAATGTATCATTCATACACAAATAAAATTTTTTTGTATCTCCTCCTTATGTATACATTATTTTCTGTGCATAAAATCATTACATGTACCTATTACTATGTACCTATTACTCTGTGTATAGTTTCTTCACATGTCTCATGTATAATAATTCTTTCCATACAATAATAGAACATGTGCACTCTGTATATAAAATTGCTTGTATCATGATTTGTGAATATGAATGTAACATGTATTTATCTTGCATATATATACATAGCAGTGCCTGTCACAACTCACACTAACATTATGACATCCATAACATACATCATGCACCATAATCTGTATATACATCATACATCATCGAATGTACATATAATTTTTTTTATCACGCATGTTAGTCATTGTATATATCAATGCATATCTTGCATGCTCATACCATGTAAATACGCATACTTTGTGAACGCTATTTGTTTCTTGCGACCACTTTCATCCCATATCTTGTATCGCACACCATAGAAACTCACTGTACACAATCATTCTTAAGCCGTGTCCCATCTCATGTGTATTATCTGTATATGTTTTGCACTTCTATATATGTAAGTTTTGCCACTCCTTGCAACTCATTGGCGCACATTTTCGTGCCAGATCATCTTCATCCTACATCACATCTTCATCTTACATACATATCTCTATCATGTATAAATCACACCATATGCACATACACCCTGTATTATGAACATTCATTCTCATGTTGTGTCATGTCTTGCACCTTTACCTTCATTGTATACTGCTCTTATGCATGCACGTTATTTATTATGCTGTGTTTACACACTCATATTTTTTCGTAGGTATTCTACACGTACACACCTTTGCACATATTTCATGTACGCGTTTTTATACAAATATTTTTACACATGTTTCGCACATACAGTTCCTTACACGCATTGCTAATATACATGACACTATTGCATATGACATTCAATATACATGATTTTTAACGCATAGTTTGTGCATATTCAAAAGAAAAAGAATAAAAAAAAAAAGAGCTTTTGTGCCTACATGATTTTTTGTGCATATACATTTCTGATAGAGTAAAAATATTTTTTGTGTTAAGCTGTATCCTAAAATGCTGATATGTTTGCACCTCATTAAGGTACCTCTGACTCACAGTTTGACTCTGCCTAAGTAGTTCTCAATTATGAATGGATTTGATCTTAACTCTAGAAACCTGAGTTTCATTCCACTTTGAATTAAGTAAGAGGTATATATGTTTGGTCTTTAAAAGCTAGATCACGTGAAAATATTTGACTATACCACGTAATGTCTAAATTTCGAGCACTTTTGGCCCGTTTTGAAAATAAACTGAAAAAAGAAAAAAACTAGTTGCAATTAGGGGATTGGATGAAAACTCACTAAGAGCACTAGAACCTTTCCGATTACCCGTCAAAGCGACTCCTGGATAAGGCTGAATCTGGAAAATGATTTAGGCACATTTTCTTTGTATAGCTCTCTAAATGACCATTTCCTACCCTTATTTTACAATCGCTTGATAACCCCTTGAGCCTTTATTTTGGTATGCTAAATGCGTGCCAGTTTTGTTGTTACACACATTAAAACTACCTTTCGCCTAAAATGATTTTGGCTTCCTCTTTAGAAGAATGGCCGCTCTAGTAAAGATGGATGCACACTACGATATTCTCTTGAGCTATCAAAAATTGCCCTGATGAAAATGGGTCTACATCTCGAGAAAAGAATCTCAATCATCAATAATTTTGTGGGTTGAAATCACCCTGATAAGAATGGGTCTGCACGTCGAGAAGGGAATTTTGATCATTGACAATTTTTTTGAGCTATCAATAATCACCCTGACAAGAATGGGTTTACCCCTTGGGAAACGAAATTTTCAATCATCGATAATTTTTGGTCTACACTTCTGGAAAGGGGTTTGAATCATCGATAAACTTTTTGTGTAGTTAGAGACATGAGCTTGCGAAAACGAAAAAAAAAAAGAGAAAGCAAAGAAGAAAAAAAAAAAGAAGAAATATGGTAGGGTCCAAGATAGTACCCCTTGACGAGTTCGGTGGTTATCTTTTTAACTAAATTTTTATGCTGAGCTTGATGATTCAGAGCATTATCGAATCCAAATTCAAGAGTATCTGGACAGTATACAATTAGTCCGAAAACGATTCCATCATCCAAATGAACGTTGCGGCCGTTTTTCTCTAGCGACCTGATCCTCCTTTGGTAGCCAATTACCTAAGCCTAACGTTACAACCAAAGTAAGACCTATTGATTCTTGGTTTGGCCTTATCTAACTAGCGGAGATGACCTTCTAGTAAGGTTTGGTACGTAGGAAGAGGCGTATGGTGTCTCTTGAGCTTCAAGCGAGAAACCACGAGTGCATTTGCATTCGAGTTGAGTCTTGTCCTCGATATTGCATCTAGAATTTGCTTTTTTTTTTTTTTAAAAAAAAAAAAAAATGAAAAATTCTGTTTTGGCCTTTGCACATACACACAGAGATCGCATGGTGTGTCTCGTATTCACATGCTGATTTAGTAAACATCGATACTTACGTGTTTACTTTCTTACACTTCATTGGGAATGACTCTCGAATTCTTTTGCTAAGATTGAATCAGTTGAGAATGTGGTTCATTCAGTATGCTCAAAGGCAGTTAGAAACTTGAGTTTGAGGTACCTGATAGGTTGCACTCATTTTACAATCTTGGGGTATTTCTTATCACTACCCATGAAAATGATACTTTGCGTACTCTCAGCAATATTCTTTGTACATATGCTTTTTGCAAATGTTTTTACACATAATTGTAGCAAATATTCTCAATAAACAGTTTTACATGTACAATTCTTGGTGCATGTCTTTTGTCATAAGAGTTTTAGCCAATATATTTCATAAGCGCTTTTGACGCACAGGGCTCTTTATGGGCATATCCTTTGCCAGCATCTTGCATCCACATTTTTCGCATGCAGTACATACATGTATATAATTTTTTCTACACGTGTTTCATATACATAGTCGTAAGTGCACACATCGCACACACCCAATTCCCTACATAGCTTTCATGTATATAACATATTCCACCTGTCTTTGCATATGATTTTTTACATCTATGCCAATGAATGACTCTTTACCACATGCATGATCATTTGTATGCATGATCATTTGCACATAGTTTGCATACATAATCCCTTTGTATATATTTCTCATGTTGAACCTTTGCATGTTTTTTCCCTTTTATGATCATCTGAAAACATGTTAGAATGACGATTCCATGATCTTCCACATGAATGCAAGCCATCGACATATATGTATTTCAGGATCATAGTCCTTTGCATATCATTTCATAAATGCATATCCTTTCACATATCCCATGCATACATGGTGCTCGACACTCCTCTCAAAGTCCCCTGAGTGGGCAAGATTTTTAAATCCTCCGAGGGGGCGAGACAAAATCTAAAAGTCCTTTGAGAAGGCACAATCTCAAAATCCTATGAGGAAGCAAAGATCTCAAAGTCCTCTGAGCAGGAAAGCAAGCCTATTCATGCATGCCATACCGGGGGCAAGCAGGTGATCCAAATGATGGGTCCAGCTCAACGTTGTCAGACACTACCTAGAAAAGCAAGCCTATCCACGCAGTGCCGGGGGGCAATTAGTGAGGCATCAAAGCCTCTCGATCAAAAGTCTCCCAGTGAGCATCAAAGCCTCTCGATCAAAACCTCCCAGTGAGCATCAAAGTCTCCCAATGAGCGTCAACCGACAATGACCCCAACAGGCAGGTGCCGTTACAGGTACGTGTTTCTTTTATAATTTACCCTACAAATTTGCGTTTTCCTTTTTTGCAGAAAAAAAAAGAAAGTTCAAGAAAAACATCAGCGAGAGCAGATCGCAACCTGGACTGCAGTTGGAGAACACTGCATCTCATAGATCGAGCTTGTAGCCAAAGCATGCTGCATCTCACCAATCGAAGCTGTGGTCAGAGAGTGCCGCACTTCACCAAATCGAGCTTGTAGCCAAAGCATGCTGCATCTCTCCAATCGAAGCTGTGGCCAGAGAATGCCGCACTTCACCAAATCGAGCTTGTAGCCAAAGCATGCTGCATCTCTCCAATCGAAGCTGTGGCCAGAGAATGCCGCACTTCACCAAATCGAGGTTGTAGCCAAAGCATGCTGCATCTCTCCAATCGAAGCTGTGGCCAGAGAATCATGTCATCCAAAGTCTAGCGCCTTCACACACCGACAAGCTGGTGTTCATCAGTCGCTCAGCCATGGTTTCACACACCAACAAGCTGGTGTTATATCAATCATGTTCTACAAAGTCTGGCGCTTTCACACACCGATAAGTTGGTGTTTATCAGTCGCTCAGCCGTGGTTTCACACGCCGACAAGCTGGTGTTCTATCAATCACGTTCATCCAAAGTCTAGCGCCTTCACACACCGACAAGCTGGTGTTCATCAGTCGCTCAGCCATGGTTTCACACACCAACAAGCTGGTGTTATATCAATCATGTTCTACAAAGTCTGGCGCTTTCACACACCGATAAGCTGGTGTTTATCAGTCGTTCAGCCGTGGTTTCACACACCGACAAGCTGGTGTTCTATCAATCATGTTCTCCAAAGTCTGACGCCTTCACACACCGACAAGCTGGTGTTCATCAGTCGCTCAGCCGTGGTTTCACACGCCGACAAGCTGGTGTTCTATCAATCACGTTCTTCCAAGTCTGACGCCTTCACACACCGACAAGCTGGTGTTTATCAGTCGCTCAGCCGTGGTTTCACACGCCGACAAGCTGGTGTTCTATCAATCACGTTCATCCAAAGTCTAGCGCCTTCACACACCGACAAGCTGGTGTTCATCAGTCGCTCAGCCATGGTTTCACACACCAACAAGCTGGTGTTATATCAATCATGTTCTACAAAGTCTGGCGCTTTCACACACCGATAAGCTGGTGTTTATCAGTCGTTCAGCCGTGGTTTCACACACCGACAAGCTGGTGTTCTATCAATCATGTTCTCCAAAGTCTGACGCCTTCACACACCGACAAGCTGGTGTTTATCAGTCGCTCAGCCGTGGTTTCACACGCCGACAAGCGGGTGTTCTATCAATCATGTTCTCCAAAGTCTGACGCCTTCACACACCGACAAGCTGGTGTTTATCAGTCGCTCAGCCGTGGTTTCACACGCCGACAAGCGGGTGTTCTATCAATCACGTTCTTCCAAGTCTGACGCCTTCACACACCGACAAGCTGGTGTTTATCAGTCGCTCAGCCGTGGTTTCACACGCCGACAAGCTGGTGTTCTATCAATCACGTTCTTCCAAGTCTGACGCCTTCACACACCGACAAGCTGGTGTTCATCAGTCGCTCAGCCGTGGTTTCACACGCCGACAAGCTGGTGTTCTATCAATCACGTTCTTCCAAGTCTGACGCCTTCACACACCGACAAGTTGGTGTTTATCAGTCGCTCAGCCGTGGTTTCACACGCCGACAAGCTGGTGTTCTATCAATCACGTTCTTCCAAGTCTGACGCCTTCACACACCGACAAGCTGGTGTTCATCAGTCGCTCAGCCGTGGTTTCACACGCCAACAAGCTGGTGTTCTATCAATCACGTTCTTCCAAGTCTAGCGCCTTCACACACCGACAAGCTGGTGTTCATCAGTCGCTCAGCCATGGTTTCACACACCGACAAACTGGTGTTGTATCAATCATGTCATTCAAAGTCTGACGTCTTTACACACCGATAAGTTGGTGTTTATCAGTCGCTCAGCGCTAATCTCACACGTCGACAAGCTGATGTTCCCTCAGTTACAAAGCTAACAACAGTTCTGTAATACCGACAAGCCGGCAAGACCAGGTTTGTGAAGCAACCGCCTCAGGTACGTGTCTCTTTCTTCTCTTTTCTGAATTTTGGCTCACTTAGGCATCTAAGTCCTAGAGTTCTCCAAAATTGGGGGCAACTGTAGACACCGGGTCCTAAGTCGGGTTTAATATTGAGAGATAAATATAGAAATGGTAATTTTGGGTCTTTGATAACTCCTCCAAAAAAAAAAATATATAAAAAAAAAAATAAAAAAAAAAGAAAGATAAACAAAAAAAAAGAGAAAGAAGAAAAAATAAGAAAAATATATAAAATATTAGAAATAGAAATTAATTAGTTAATTAAGTGATTAGTTGTTATTGTTTGATAATTAATATGCATTTAGAGTTAGGATGATTAATTGGTTAATATTTTAGTATAATTAAAATAATATAAAAAAATAAATAGAGAATGGAAAATTAAAAAAAATTGAAAAAATATAACATATTGTTTAATTAAATAAATTAGATTTAATTTTAGGTGGATTAATTAAATTAATTTTTTAGAGTAATTAGTAGTGTTTAATTAATTATTATGGGTGGAAAATAATTAAACTAAAAGGAGGAATTACCATATTACCCTTAACCCTAGAATATAAAAAGAAAGAGATGGCAAAAATTCAGAGGGCTCTCTCGGCTGGAATTAGAAACAAGCAAATGAAAGAATGAAAAAAAAAAATAGAGAGCAAGAGGACAGAGGAGGCCGGCCATAGAAGAAAAAGAAAACAAAAAAATAGAAAAGAGAGAGCAAGAAGAGGAGAGCACAGATCAAATGCCAAAAGAAAAAGAAAGGAAAGCAAAGAGAGTAAAAAAACCAAAGAAATAAAAGAGAGAACCAAAGACAAGGGACATCAAAGGAGAAGAAAATCAAAAGAATTAAAAGAAGAAGAGAGGAGCAACAAACAAAAGGACCAAAGAAACCAAACCAGACCGCCGGACCGGTGAGAAAGAAAGAAAAAGAAGAAAAAAGAGGGGAGAGAGGCGGAGGCTCCGCCGCCCAACCGCGGTCACCGGCGACGACACGCACCCCACCGCCGGAATCAGCACCCCCAGACGCTTCCGACGGCACCGACCGATCCTCCAACGGACCCCGGTAGGCGGCGCGTGTAGGCGATCTCCGGCGAGGCATCATTCACGGTTTTTGGCGATTTCCGGCGACGACCGACTTCCCTCCGGCGCGTGACCAGCTCCGGCGAGATCCTCTGGCGCCGATCTATCTTTCGGCATAGGTGGTGTCGGCCACCCCCCTCCGACAGCGGCTCCGGCGAGGTAAGTCTCCTTTCCCCTATTTTATATTATTTTATTTATTATTATTATTATTATTATTATTATTATTATTATTTACTAATATTCTGTTTTAATTATTTTTATTATTTTTATTATTATTATTATTATTATTATTATTTGATTTTCTGTTTTATTATTATTATTATAATTATTGTTATCATTTGTTTATTTGTTTATTTATTATTAGTGTTGTTCTATTTTTGGTATTATTATTATCATTTAATTAATTAGTTTACCTTATTATTATTATTATTATTATTATTATTATTTATTTAATATTCTGTTTTTATCATTTATTTAGTTTTTTGTGTTATAGTAATATTATTATTATTAATATATTTATTATTTATTGTTATTATTATTATTATTCATATTATTATTATTATTATTATCATTAATATTATTGGTATTATCTAATTTCTGTTAATTTTATGTATATTATTATTTAATTGATATTATGATTATTATTATATTAATATTATATTACTTATTATTCTTAATATTATCATTTTATGTTTAATGCATTTTATGATTATTGTTATTGTCAATATATTAGTATCATCATTATTACTTGGTTCATATCATTATTTACATCATTTTATATTTTATTATTGTTATTTTTCATCATCATTGATATAATTATTGTCAATAGCATTTTATTATTTCATTATTATAATTATCATTTATATTGCATATCCATTAATTAACTATCAATTTATTCCATTATTTCATCTATTTAATTTATTATTTACTCATCATTTTATTTATCATTTAATTTAATCAATTATTAATTTTAATTATCTCCTTCAATTTATTTTATTCAATTATTTATTCATTTATTATTGCTTAACATTATTTCCTTTTATGGCTGTCACCGCGAGCGGTATGACTCGTCCAAGGGTTACGGTTGAGGTAGGTAAATTAGGATTTATTTATCATTTATTATTTGAAAAATATGTAATTATTTTATTCTCTTTATTCGCTTGTGGTTTGTAATAATAAAAGAATTTTTTTTACCGCGCTTAAAAAGAACCACAACACAAATGTTTTCTACCAAAATGAAATTTGTCAATAAAACTGGACCAATGTCCTTGTTTTCATCCCAAAACAAAAGGTTTAAGTCGATTTGAAAACTCTAAAACTTTTTTATAAAATATGTAGTTGGGAATCAATGTTCCCGTCTTAATAAATAGCCCGATTTATGTATGTATCTTTATTCTATCATGTTTACATTTTTATTTAATTAATTGTAATTATATTTTATTTATCGCTTTATTTACTGCTTTCTATATGTGCTTGTAATGCGCTTTAATTTTATTGTATAATTTGCATGTGAGAGAAGAGATAAAATAATTGATCTTAAAAATCCATTCACATAATATTAACCAAAGGTATGAATAAGAGTGAGGTCCCGAACTCTCTCTGGTTTTGGCCTCATAAGGTTAGAATTATTTCCCGATATTCTATCGGGTGGCGACTCCGTGATCCTGCCTTATGATAACCCAATAAGACGCTCTCGTAAGTTGATTGCCAACAATGGGTTTGGATATATTTTTGTCCATTGTGAAGCGACCAGCTTTCACGAGTTTTAATGAACCTCCATCCGGTCTCGGGTCCTAAAAGCGGATCTCCGAGGGCCATCCGGATCGCGAGCGGGGTTCGGGCGCGTCACACTAAGACTGCGCTTTTTATCCATATTGAGCCATGAGGCCTAGGATTAGCGCTAAAGCCTCGTGACTCAAGAAGTATCTTGAAGGATAACCTCTAACCTCTTGAGCCCAAAGACCAGAGCTGGGTCCGGGATTTCTCATCTATTTCTACCTCGATTAATTTATGATTGAATTTTAATTGTCATTAATTCGCTCTCTCTCCACACAATGCAATTAATTTAAGGCGCATTTATTCATGTTAGGAAAACCATAAATTAGCAAGTAAAGCAATGAATTACAATAATACAAGGAGCGGAATACAACTCCCTTTTAAAAGTGCAAACATTCATAAAACCGGAGAATTTATTAATCATGAGGACTTTGGTCCCCGCATGCACAATTAAAGAAAATATTCTGGATGTGTCTTATTTGGGATGAAAACTGGGACATTGGTCCCGCTTTATTATGAAAAGATCCAAATTGATTTAGTAAAAAATATTTTAATGATTTTATTTTGGTGCGCATAAGAAAACATTTTATTTAATGAATATATACAAGGCAATGTAAATAAAATGGGAATTAAAAATGTATAAAGAAAATACCAAACTCCGCAACTCCTTCTTCATGTGCATGGATACTCAATTGAAAGTAAAAACAATGATGTGCAACCAAAAATAAAACAAAAGAAATTCATGTTAGTGATTAAGCCAACAAAATAATATGACATAAAAAGATAATATGTACCATGAAAATATAATATGCATAAAATAATCATGATGTAATTTAACATGCATAGAATAATTAAGATGCAATTTAACATGCATAAGATACTATAACATGCCTAAAAAAATAATTATGATGCAATTTAACATGCATAAAGTGATTAAGATGCAATTTAACATGCATAAGGTGATGAAGTATCATGGCATATGCAACTTATTAATAATAGTTATTAACATACATGGAAGATTAGTGACAATCAATTTTATTATAGTTAAGACATGAATAAATGTGTAACATGAGAATAATTCCACTTGACATGCATAACTAGCATAAAATAATGACTATAACACTCATACATGCAAAAGAAAGCATAATAATAAACATGATATAGCATTAAGAAATTAAAGGTATTTACAACCTAAAACATGCATAATTACATGAACAAAGAATAATTTGACATGAAAAATAAGATAATAGAATTTAAAAAAACTTATTTGTTATATGAATAATTGAAGATAAAAAAAATAAGAAGAAGAATATGGAGACTAAGAGAATTTACATGTTTGATATGTTAATTGGAAGCCAAAATAAGTGAAATTAACAAGAGAATTAATGAGTAAAGCCAAGAATAATTACCCTCAAATTCAGTTTTGAAGAATTGAAGATAGAAGTGTTGAATTCCTTGTCTTCTCTTGTGAAAATCCTTAGGAAATAGCTTGAAAACTTGAAGAAAAGCTCTTGGAAACAAGTGTGTAAGATGGATTTTTTTCTCTCAACTCCAAGCTCCAAAATTCAGTTTTTTTCCTCCAAAATGTTCCTGATTCGTTCTCCCCTGTTCTGAATTTTTCCAGTGTTTTTAATCATCAAAAACTACCCAAAAACCACCAAAAACCGTCCAAAAACGGTTGAAAATCGAGTGGGGGTCGAAAAGTGGGCGAAATGGGCGAAGTGGGGGCGAAATCGGCGAATTTCCGCGCGCCTCGCGCACGTCTCCGCGCGATTTGCGCGGAGTTTCCGCGCACGACGTGCGCGAGGCGAGCGACGCCCTGCGCGTCGCTCGCGCGGAGCGCCCGACGCCTAGGGCGTCGGACGCGCGGAATGCGCGCTCCGTGCGCGGAGCGCACGGAAATTCGCGACGGCCCTTGGCCGTCGCCTTTTCGTCGCGATTATTTTCCCCTATTTTATTTTCAACATTTTTCCATCATTTTTCACCTTTTTTTTTTTTTTTTTTTTTTTATTTTTAAAATACCCTCAACCTAAAACACACTTTTTCTTCTTCAAAATAATTTAAAAAATATTTTTAAAATATTTTTAAAATACCCTTTTTACTCACCGAAAAGACAAGGAAAATCACTTCTGAGCTCCAATCTTTTTGCCTATAAGCCGGCATAGCTAAATTTCATCATCGGGTAATCCTGATCAAGGCTACTCGGGACCCGGTGTCTACAGCTGCTCCTTCTGAGACCGGTTCTTTTTAGCATCAAAGTCTTGTACTTGGTCCTCGTGCAAGCTGGCTGAGGTAGTGAGTTTCTTCGCTTGAATCTTGATTGTGATAGTCTGCACATTCCTTTTGCTGGCTTTAGTGGCTCAATTTCTAAAGTATCTTGTATTGGTTGAGATCGGGTTGAGATTGGCTGAGATTGGGTCACAAGTTAGGCTTTGGTGGTTGAGATTGGGTTACAGGTTAGGCTCAGATGGTTTAGGGCAAAATTGTAGTTCCTTTCTTTTATTTTTGTTTTTTTTTTTTGCTCTTTCTTTGTGTTTTTTTTGTGTTTTTTTTTTTGCTCTTTTTTTGTGTGTTTTTTGTTTTACAGGTTATAAAGGCAATGAGATGCCCTTCTAAGTTTAGCTATAAGGGTCCCAGATGGTTAAGGGTCAATCTTAATTGGTTTTGGGGTACACATTTTAAATGGTTGGGAGAAAAGGGGTTATACGGTTTGGTTCTAATGAGTTATATGTTTCTCGTGAAGGTCTTGAGTTTTATCCGTCCAACTTCTGATGTAGCTCTCGGAGTTTGATTTTATTTGGCAGTGCCATATGCAACCCAGATGTTGTGGATGCAAAAGAATGGCTTTCAAAATTCTGTTTGTAGTCATATTGGCACGTGGAAGTAGCATGGTCTCAAGAATGTCCTTGTCAATTTTCAGCATGTCGTCCCATGTCCAGGCAAAGGCTCTTTTTCTTTTCTCTTTTTTTTTTTAACATTATCTCTCAAAATTATCCTCTCTTCAGGAGTTATATCAGATGCTATCAAGATTTTATTTGGATTTCCCAAAGTTCCGAGGTTAGATGGAGTTGTATTAATTGGGTTAATGTCAAAAATGAATGGATGCATCGTGATCATAAGAAATGAAATCATTAGAAACACTATAGAAATAAGCAAAAATTGTTCATCATATTAAAATAACCAAACTGTCATAAGGAGTTTTTGAAATAAAAAAGAAAGAAAGCCTCTAAAAACATTGCATTGTCTTCTTCTCCACTCTCCTGATGAGTGACATCGACGTATTCATCTCCATGTAGCTCTTGCCAAAAATGCCTCTCAGGTGGACCGGACCTGATCATATCTTTGGTGGAGGGACTACATTATAGCCTGCCTTCTTCTTCTCTCTCTTCTCAGGATTTCTGATCTCCTTTGAGTCAATGAGATCCTGGGCCTTGTTCCTCAAAGTTCGGCAGTAATCTGTCAGGTGCCTAGTGTGCTGATGGTAGGCGCAGTACTGATCATCTCTATGCCTCGGCTGTCCCTAATTCGCAGCTGGCCTAGGTGGCAGTGGTCTCAGCTTACCCTCATTTGTCAATCTCTCCAATACCCAAGATAGAGACCGACCCAAATTAGAAAAGTGTCGCTAGCCTTGTCCCACTCCAGTAGCTGAAACCTCGGCTGTCTTGCCATTTCTACCATTACTGCTTTCGGCTTTGCCTGATCTGTACCCTGACTGGTTCCCAAAGTTCCTCCCAGCAAAGTTATTTTGGCTTGCTTTCTTTGCTAGGTAAGCTGCCTCAGCCTCTACAGTAATGTCTTTAAGCGACTCCCAATCTCTGAGCCCCTTAAAGTTGAGCAAGTCCCTCAAGTAAGGGCAGGAGTTCCTGATAAATAGTTTGATTTGGTCAGCAGTGTCGGGCTTCTATTTCATCTCCATGACCCTATTTTTCCACCTAGTGAGGTATTCTTGGAATGACTCGTCACTCCTCTGCTGTAAAAGCTCGAGGTCCTTCAGGGTGATCTCCATTCTAGTGCTGCAGTCGTACTGCCTCATGAATTCATCCGTCAAAAGGTCCCAGTCCTCCTTGGATCTCCTATCCAACCCGTGATACCAGTCCACTGCCGGGCCCACCAAATTGAGGCAGAAATATTCCACCTTTTGCTTCTTAGTCAGCCCTATGCCCTTCATCACTAGGGTGTACTACTTGATATGCGTGGATGGGTCTAAAGTACCATCAAACTTTGGCAGTTCAGGCATCTTAAACCTTAGGGGCAACAGCTCTTCATCCCCCAAATCTCTGTCCTCAGGGTTGATTCCCTTACCAGCCGATAATAGGCTAGTGATCGCCTCAATTTGCTGCCTCATTCCTCTCATGGCCTCATCTTCTACCCTGGGTGCTCTACCCCTCACAGCTTGATGGGCTGCTATCTCCTCAACCTCCTCTTCCATCACGAAATCCTCGTCAGGGTTTGGGACCCTTGCCCTTCTTGGCTCAATGGGCACAGCAACAACTTTAGGCTCATTGATGGGTTGGTGAGCAGCATTACCTATAATGGGGGCCTCTTCACCCACAGGTAGCTCAACTTTCCCCCGAGGAGGGATTACCGGTGGTTATGGGGCGATAAGTGCTTATGCAGCGGGAGGAGGAGCGATCCTTTCGACCATTGCGCCCATCATTTCTAACATCCTCCGCTCAAAATCCTCTAATCTCCGGGCCAGGTCTTGAGTGGTTAAAGCTCCGGTCTCTTCTGCCATTAAAGATGATTCACTGGTCGTCGAGAGTGACTCAGAATCCCAAACAAGCACTAACTCTAGCAATCCAAAGGGCGAGTCTGTCCTCACTAGTCGACCGTCAGAACCTCTAGTCCACTTGGATGAATCTATGATGGTTGAAAGATCCAGATTGTTAGAATGATGCATGGATGACATGTATAATGCATGATTGTGAGTTGTGCAGTATTTCGCAACCACATACGAGCAAATAGATCCTTCCAACCTTTTAACTCCCGCACACGAGGTCAAATAGTCTCTTCCTAGGTGGGCTTCGCCCATGGGTCAACAGGGGACCCTATGAATGCGCATAGTGCACAGTGAAAAATCGGCAGCATAACACTCTTAATTTAAAGCACATGCGTATGGGTTTTGGCCATTACGCATTTGGACACTTCAATCAAATTAAGGTGAACCTATCGAGGCATGAAAGCCTTTGATGTTACTTTAGGTCTACCCAAGCATGGTCCCTGCCAATGGGTCTAGCTCGTCAAGAGCATAGCGACCGATCGGGTCTCCATTTGATGTACCATTCGTGGTACGAGGCTTAGGTTGGTGATTATCCCTAACACTTCCCTACAATGAGTGAAAGTAGGGTCGTGCTTCAGGAATGCATCGGGGTAAGATAGGGGACCAACTAACATAGTTCTAAGGCTCTAAAGTATGCAATGCAAATTTTGAAAAGTGATAGAATTTTAAGTTTTAAAAACTCAATTATACATTTTAACCAAAACACTTTAAGAGCAAAGTCATAAATAGTCCCCAGCAGAGTCGCCACAGTGATGCGCACCGAACCTAGCAAAGGCCCTCGTTGAACTCGCTTTTAGGATTCGAGGGATTGGTTTGCGTCTTTTTGATCTTGGGTGCCATGAGACATTTTGGATGCCTCCTTCCTAATAGAATATTGGAAAGGATCATCTAGCCCCACGACGCCTTTAGGCACCTTTGAGGTATTTTGGAGTCGCTACCCAATTTACGAGAAATTGGGAAAGGTCTCTAACCTCTATTGGTCTAAAACTAGAGATGGATTCCGAAATTTTACTCTTATTTATGTTTTGGTTAATTATAAATGAGTCTTTAAGTTCGTAAAATTCTATCTCTCCTCTCACACGATTAATGCATTTAATTAAAGCGCACTATAATCATTCAAAAGGAATAAAGGAAAGATGTAAAGAAAGCAGTAAAATAAAGCGATAAAGGAAAATGGTAAACATGCCAAGTACACAATTACGAGAGGAATTGGGGCGGAATACAACCCTAATTAAAAGAAGATTAAAAACGTAAATTGGGACGAAATACAATCCTAAATGAAAACTAAATAATATTGCCTCAAAATTAATTACAAGGGCCCAAAAATATATGAACATAAATTTAAAACAAGCAAACAAAATCAAACATAAAAAGACATAGATAAATCGGGGCATTCGTTTGGTTTAGGAACATTAGTTCCTTCACGCTCACTTAAAGAGGGATCGAAGAGTTGTTCAATTGCTAGTTTAAAAAAAATCGGATGAGTGATCCCATTTTTTTGGAGAATATTAACTCTTCGTTTTGTGGTGACATTTTACATTTCTTGGTTAAAATGAGGGACATTGGTCCAGTTTTTATTAGCGAAAAGTCCAATTTAATTATAAAAATATTTTTGAGATTTTTTATCTCACGCGTGCATAAATAAAATATTTATTTACAAGCAAACATAAACACATGAAGGGATAGGAAAGGTCTCCCCAAACGACGTAGTGTGACTCGCGCCAAACCAGCAAGGCCCTCATTGAACCCGCTTTTAGGGATTGAGGGATTGGTTCACGTCTTTTAGATCTTGGGCATCGTGAGACATTTTGGACACCTCCTTCCAATAGAACATTGGAAAGTATCATCTAGCCTCACAACACCTTTAGGCACCTTTTGAGGTATTTTAGAGTCGCCACCCAATTTACAAGAAATTGGGAGAGGTTTCTAACCTCTATTGGTCTAAACCAGAGAAGGTGTTCGGAACTTCACTTTTATTAATGACTTAAACTTTATAAATGAGTTTTTAAGAAATCCAAATTCTATCTCTCATCTCACGTGGTAATGCAATAAATTTAAAGCGCATTCCTCCACATAGAAAGCGATAAAAAAGAAAAAAGATAAATGAATTATAAAATAAAAAATAAAAAAAAGGGACAGAACAATCCCCCAAAAATAAATAATAAATAAAAAAATGGGACAGAACAATCCCCCAAAAATAAAAAAAATATAAATAAATAATACTTGATCAAAATAAACAAGTAAATAAAAAGCAATCAAAATGCAACATACATACATCAGGTCATTTATTAAATATTTTAGGAACATTGGTTCCTTTTTATTAATTAGAAAATTGGAGAACTATTTTTAGGATATTGATCGAGAAAACCGGGATGAGTGATCCCATTTTATAAAAATTTAGTTCTCCTTTTAAAGGTGAGGTTTTATTGGTGAAAATAGGACATTGGTCCATTTTATTAATAAAAAATCCCAAATTATTAATTATCTAAAAACGTGCTTTTCTATAATGCGGAGGATTAAAATACATTTTTACATACAAAATAAAAATAACATAATAAAAGGAAAAAAATAAAATAATTAACATGCAAACCCTAAATTTGGATGGTCTTTAATTCTCCGGTCCTCCGACCCGTGCGCGAATATAACTCGCAGAGGCAAATAAGTTTTAAGACAACAAAATAACAAAAAATGACATTAGAAATATTAGTAATAATTCGAAAAATTAACCAAATAAATATAAAGCTGGAGATCATGCAAAAATAATTAACAAATGTGTATGAGATAAAATAGGTTAAAGTAGACATGTCAATTTAATATGCAAACAATTTACATGCGAGATAGATTAAAAATAAATCATGCTAGCATAATAATAATAATAATAATAATAATAATAATAATAATAATAATAATAATAATAATAATAATAATAAAGATGACAACAATACTAAGAGATATACTAATAAAAAAATAATAATAATAACCTTTAAAAACCTATTAATATGAAATATTAATAATAATTAGGCTAGATAAACA
The DNA here is from genome assembly GCA_947683425.1 of Excoecaria cochinchinensis. Taxonomy (NCBI): domain Eukaryota; kingdom Viridiplantae; phylum Streptophyta; class Magnoliopsida; order Malpighiales; family Euphorbiaceae; genus Excoecaria; species Excoecaria cochinchinensis. The sequence continues at coordinate 179,531 of CANTUQ010000127.1, forward strand.
ATAATGGTAAAATGAAATGAAATAAAATAATAAATCAAAAGAGGACAAAATAACCATAAAGAATGAAAGCTAAAATGAATAAATTAAAGAATCACGTGAAGAACAAAATATGCCATAAAGAATGAAAGCTAAAACGAATAAACTAACAAATCACGTGAATGGCTAGGCTAAAGGACAAAAAGTGGCCCAAAGTAATGAAAATACAATGCAAAGAAATGGAAATACAATGCAAAGAAATGGAAATGTAAAGAAATGGAAATGAAAATACAATGCAAAGAAATGGAAATGTAAAGATGGAAAAGAGGAGCATTAGTGCACGACTCGTGCAAACTTGCACGAGTCGTGCAGGCCCTTCACGCCTCGTGCAAGTGACGCATAAGTCGTGAAGGCTTCCATCCAGCAGCAAGAGTCATGAAAAAATGCACAACCCGAACGGAAAAACGACCAGGACGGGCAAACAGGGAGCACGACACGAACGAAACAATCACGACTCGGATCAAATGACACGACTCGATCAGACAGAAGGGAAAAAACCAGAGCACGACTCGATCGATCGGAGAACCAAGAGAATGATCCGATCGGCAAATCACACTCAGACAAAACAAAGGCCTAATCAGACACAAAGCATAATCCAGTCGGACAACCACATCTTCAACGAAAATAAAGCCAAGGTCCGGTCGAGAGAGCACGACTCGATCAGGAAGGACACGACTCGGACAAAACAAATACACGATCAAATAAATAACGAAAACAGGGATGAACAGAGTATTAATAACAGACCAGCAAACATAATAATATGCCATCAAAACATGTATAATAACACAACTAGCATGCTTATATATTCATAATAGCAACAAACATATGATCAACAAGTTAATAAGTAAAAACAAGAAATATATACAATATGTACAATATATACAAAGAACAGAACTTACTGGTTCAGCAAAATGAAGAAAAGAAGTAAAAAGAAAGAAGGAAAAAGAAAAAGAGAGAAAGAAAATAAAAGAAAAGAGGTGGCTAGTGAGTATTTACCCTCAGATATTGATCTTTGATCTGCAAATGAAGAAGCTTCATTTTTCCTCGTTGCTTTTCTTGAAAATGAAGTTAAAACAGAGACTCCAAAAACCTTTTTAATGGAAATTACGTTCAAGAAAATCAAACAATGGACTTTTAAACATTAGAAATTCCTTTCTTTTTGCTCTCAAAACAATCACATAATGTTTTTCTCTCCATTCGTTCTTTCTCTCTAAGTTTTTTTTTTGTCTTTTTTTTTCGTTGTTTTTCACCTCTCTCCAATAATCCTTTTTTCTTCTTCAGCTTTCACTTCTGTTTTAATGTCTTTGACAAGATTAGTTGTTTTTCCTACCAAATTCCACGTAAAACCATATTTTTCAAACCAAATCTCCATAAAAAAAGGAAGAGGAGAGCAGGAGCGCGTGAGGCAGGTGAGACTCCCATCTCACCTGTAAGCTAGGCCTCACATGGTGAGGCAGCATCTCACCAACATGAGATGGGCCTCACAACCCTATAGGCCCCCAAAACTATTTTTTTTTAAATAAAGCAAAATGAAAAATATTTTTTCGAGGAAACCATCACTTTTATTTGTCTATTCGCCCACGAATAGGCATCATTTTCATAATTGGGTAACTTCGGCCTGGGCTGCCTCAGGACCCGATGTCTACAGTTGCTCCCAATTTTAGGAAACGTAGTGCCTGGGTGCCTAAGTGAGCCAAAACTCAAAGAAAGAAGGAAGAAGCGCGTACCTGAGGCAGCTATCTTCTTGGACTGGGTGGTGTACCAACTCTGCTCCAGACTTACAAAATGCGAGGGTTTCTCTCTGAGCTGTACCGAGTCTGCTCCAGACTTACAAAGTGCGAGGTTGTTCTTCTGAACTGCACCGAGCCCGTTTTAGGCTTACAAAGTGCGAGGTTGTTCTTCTGAACTTCACCGAGCCCGTTCTAGGCTTACAAAGTGCAAGGGTTGCTCTTTGAGCTGCACTGAGCCCGTTCTAGGCTTGCAAAGTGCGAGGTTGTTCTTCTGAACTGTACCGAGCCCGTTCTAGACTTACAAAGTGTGAGGGTTGCTCTCTGAGCTGTACCGAGCCCGTTTTAGGCTTACAAAGAGCGAGGTTGTTCTTCTGGACTGCACTGAGCCTATTCTAGTCTTACAAAGTGCGAGGGTTGCTCTCTGAGCTACACCGAGCCTATTCGAGGCTTACAAAGTGCAAGGTTGTTCTTCTGAACTATGAAGTGGTAGTACCATGGTCATGCTAACCTTTCATAGAATGGTAGTGCTGCCATCGTGGTAACCCTCCTGAGATTTTGAAGTGGTGCCCTCTGTGAGCCCTTTGATTGATTGCCCCCTGAGAGGTCTTTGGTTGATTCTTGGATTGATGTTTGAATTGATGTGTGGATTGATGTCATCACTCGCCTTCTGTCAGTGTCCGCATCGAATCTCTCTTACTGTAACACTGAAAAACCGAATATGCAGGAAAAATAATGAGCATGCACGTGAAATGCATGAGTTATGCAAAAATGCAGGATAAGAATTCATCTAAGTGGACTCAGAGATGACAGCCGGTCTAGCTGCAATTTGCAATTGGATCGATGCCTTTTGAAGCTGCTTTTGCATTTCATGCCTTGGGGACCATGAGGTTCTCTTCTAATACCTGTAGTTATTTTTTGAAGGTAGTGCGTCCTTTGTGGATTTTCACACTAGCTTTTCTTAGCAAAAAATTCGTCCTTTCGGATTTTCACATAACCCTATGCCTTATTTTTTTGCCTGGAATGGACCCAACCCAATCCAGTGGCTTTTTTTTTTTGTAAGAGAAGCTGAAACTATTGCTAAAAATCTTTCAGGCATGATCGGCATGTACTTACGTCTTAGATCATAGTTGTATGAGCTTAACTCTGATTATCAAGGTACTGTAGGATTGGTTTCATAGTTGATAGCAGGATGAGTCGAATGAAGCGCTTGAGTAGCGAGAGTAATAGATGATAGATAGTAACCATGTGCTGATTTTATACTGGGACCAGACAACTTTGAGTATACAAGATGAACTGCTCTGGTCACATCAATAACATTGCATAGATGCATATTGTAAGCACTGTGTCCCGGAGCGGTCCGGATCAGAGGTTACCCTATGATGAAATCATTGTCCGAGCTTGTATAAAGGGCTGGATTTGGAGGTTTTAGTCCCACGTTCCACGAGAAATGAGGCTTTTTACCATTCCTGGGCAGAGGGGGAGAAAACAAAGGTTTTTTTCGAGTCAAAAGGCTTTTTGACCTCCACCGACGGCCAGCCCGTCTGTGGGGTCAACCCGTCGCTTCGAGTCACCGACGGCTTGTGGTATTTTTCGACGCCCGTCGGAAAGTCACCGCCCCTGTCAGAATGCCGCCTGGTTTCCCGGAGCACGCAACCCTTCCGACGCTCGTCGGTGGATGTGGCAGGGCCGTCGGACGAATCCTTGTGTCAGAAGGATTCTTTCGATGCCCGTCCCTATACACCGACGCCCGTCGGTCATGTCTGGCTTATAAAAGCTCCGAATTTTCAAGAGAAAGGGGGGGGGGGATTTTCAAAGGGGGAAACTCTGCCCAATTTCAAGCAAATTTTCTCTCTCTTCCAACAAAACACACTTACAAAGGAAATCTATTCGATCAAGGATCAAATCAATCAAAAAGGAACTAAAAATAATTAGTTTCCTTTAGATATTGATTCCAAATCAATCTTTTGAGGGGTTGAAGAAGAAATAGGCCATTTTTCTTTCTTTGATCCTTCATCTTTTGCTTCTCGTGGAACGCGCGGGGCTCTAATCAACACAAGAATGTCACCCAAAGCGATTATCTGAGGGTAAATATTCCGGATTCTTTCTCCATTTCATTTCATATTTATTCTTTATTTGTTGATTCTTTCAATATCTATCATTATTTTCCTTTATTTTGACTCTCTTTATCTCCTTTTGGGACAAAACCCATTTTTGGCCTTGAAAAGAATTTTTCTCTCTTCTGTTTTTTCGGAGACAGTGGTGACCGACGGGTCATCTTTATCACCGACGCCCGTCGGTCACCCCACTCACAGACGCCTCCCCTTGAGTGATAGACGGACATGTCGGTTACCTTAACCGACGCCCGTCGGTCATCTAAGGAAGGCCGTCTGTGGGTTCTGCCTCCATCCTTTTAAACCGTTTTTTATCTTTTTCAAATCCTTTCGGTTTCCTATATGTTAATTTTGTGTATATTAACATCTCTCAACTTTTCTATGAGTGTATATATGATTTCTCTTGGACTACCACAAGCTTGAGCGACTATCTACCACATTCGGAGGATTCCGTTCGGTTTAGTTTCCTAACCCTCTCGATTATTTCCTTCATTTTGTTATTCATTGATTATTTCATGTATATGGATGTATTCTTTTCATATCTCGTTAATGTATAAACTCGACTCAATGTTTTTTATTCAATAAAATGAGGTTTGTACAAAAGCAAAGGTCCAATGCCATATTTTTATCTAATAAATTCATCATAAACAAAAATCTCCAATTTTAATAATGATGCATGCGAGGACCAAAGTCCTCAAAATAAGCAATGCCCCGATTTATGCATGATTCGCACTTTTACGAAAGGGAGTTGTATTTCGCTCCTTGTATTATTGTAATTTATCGCTTTCATTATCTATCTGATCATGTATCGCTTTCAAAATGTGAATGAATGCGCCTTTTAATCAATTGCATAGTGTGGAGAGAGAGCGAATTAATGATATTAAAATTTGATCATAAAATAAATGAGGTAGAAATAGATGAGAAATCCCGGACCCAGCTCTGGTCTTTGGGCTCAAGAGGTTAGAGGTTATCCTCCAAAATACTTCTTGGGTCACGAGGCTTTAGCGCTAATCCTAGGCTCTTTAGGGTGAGAAGTTCACCTTCCATGATCCCTCTGGCTGGCCCAAAATGGATACCAAGCGCAGTCTTAGGCTCTCCGAGGCGAGAGTAACTTTCCCAATGTTCTATTGGGTGGCGACTCCATGAAACCTCCTTGTTGCCCAACATAGACGCACTTACAATTTATTTGCAAGATGTCAACGGACCACAAGTGCCCCGATCGCCCACGTGCGGGCGGTCGAACGGGCGGCCCCGGGGATCCGGCGCGCGTCACAGTGGCAACTCCACTGGGGACGTGTATGGTTTGAGATTTCGATTTGAAAATACCTCGATTAACATTTATGATTAAAATTTAATTCATAAAATTCGCTTTCCCTCAAAATTGCATTCGCATATCATTAGAGCCTTAGAATATGCTAGTTTGGTCCCTCTTTTAGCCCTTGTGCGTTCCTGAAGCACGACCTCATTTTCACTCAATTTGGGGAAGTGTTAAGGATAATCACCAGCCCAAGCCACGTACCTTAATGGTATATTAAAATGATGACCCGATCGGTCGCTATGCTCGTGATGAGATAGACCTGTCGGCAGGGATCATGCTTGGGTAGCCTTAAAGAAACATCTCCCTTGTCCACAGGTGAAATGAACCTTAATTCCATGCTTGTTGTATGGGTCCTCATGTATTGGGTGAGTCCACATGTATCGCTTGGTAACCTAGCCAAAGGCTATCATGCCCCGGTAGGGCCATGTCGAAATTTATGGAACATCCAAATACGTGACGATCATTATCCATCCGCTTGTACATTAGCATAGGAGTGTCATGCTGTCGGTTTTTCGCCGTGCACCATGCGTGTCCATTGGGTCCCTCGTTGACCCTTGGGCTAATCCCACCTAGGAAAGAGACTGCACGACCATGTGTGTGGGAGAAATAAGGGTGGAAGGACCTACTTGCTTGCTTGTGCTCTGTAAGTGTTGCATATCACGACCATGCATTATACCTGCATTTCATGCATCATGCCTAACTTTTTGTCCCTGCAGCTATCATAGACCTGCCCAGGTGGACTAGATCACCAACCGGACGACTGATCCGAGTTCCTGCTCCCGAGTTATCAGATAGAGAAGGTCTACCAGAAATCTTACCAGAAATCAGTGGTACAGTATCTCAGATGGCAAACTCGCCTAGGGGGGAAGACGCCACCAGGGCCATGATTGCAGAAGAAGTGGGCCACCATTTTGAGGAATTTGAGGGTAGGATGATGAATATGTTGATCGCCTTGGCACAGCATAATGCTCCGCAGAATGCCCCACAGAATCCTCCTCCCCCTCCTCCAGTGAGACAGAATGAGCAAGAGGAAGAAAGGGTTGAAAGGCGAGAAGAGCCCGTTAGGCAGCCGCCAGTAGAGTTGAGATCAGTGGCCTCGAGAGAGCAGAGAAGAAGGCCTATGCTAAGAATTGATGATGATATCGAAGATGATAGGATGAGCCTCGCATCTGAGAGGGGGAAAGCACCTCAGACCGATGACTTCATTTTAAAGAAAATGGAAGAGAGGTTCAAAGCTATGGCTCGTATGTTGAGCAGGGGTCAAGGGATGAACCCGGAAGATAAGGAATTGGAGGGAGAGGACTCGATCCCTTACAACTTCAAAATGCCAGATGTGCCGAAGTTTGACGGTACTTCTGATCCAACCGCTCACGTGAAACAATATTCTCTGGTCATAAAGGGGACCACATTGTCTAAAAAGTAGAAGGTAGAATACTTTTGTCTGAGTCTGACCTCTCATGCCATCGACTGGTATCATGGCCTTGACCGCCGCACTAAAGAAGATTGGGATCTGCTCACTGAGGAGTTTTTGAAGTAGTATGACTGCAATACCAGAATGGAGGTGACTCTAAAAGATCTTGAACTGCTCAAGCAGAAAGCCGGAGAATCTTTCCATGATTATCTCACCCGATGGAGGAACCGTGTAATGGAGATGCGGAGGAAGCCTGACACCCAAGATCAGATTCATTTGTTCATCAAGAATGCAAGCCCGTACTTGAAAGATGGGTTGAAGATGAAGGGGTTGAAGGACTGGGAGTCTCTCAAGGATATAGCCATCGACGCAGAAGGAGAGTTCTTGGCTAGGAAGGCTAACAATGATAATTTTGCCAAAAGGGCTAACCCTGGTCAAGGAACCAGTAGGCCGGCGGGTCCCAGTAACAGCACCAGAAGAACAGGCGAGGTGTCTGCTACTGAGGTAACCACCCAGAGGAAGTTTTCGAACTTGGGGAGACCATTATCTTGGGTTTTGAGAAGGTTAATGAAGGAGGGAAAATTGCAGCCCTTAGCTCCTAGACCTGCTTTGACGTAGGGGAAGCCTGGGCACAAAGACAATGAATTCTGCACGTTTCACCAGCACTCGGGCCATATCATAGACAAGTGCAAAGCGCTGCGGCACTTTATACAAGACTTGATTGATAGCAAGCAGATTTCTGACCCTGAAAAGAGGGAAACTGAGAAGAAGCCCGGCTATAATGCCGTACCGCCACCCGTGTTTATGATCGGATCTAGCCTGCCAGAATGGTACGTGCTACAAGATCTATATGGGAGCGAGAGTTTTGCTGCTGATTGTTCAGAGATTAGAGAGGAGAGAGCAGTCGTGGCTACCCTTGATTGCTGATCTAGCAGTGAGAGCGGCGGAGAAGCCGAGGAGGAGGGAGAGATGAACCTTGACTTGTGGGGGTCTGATGAAGACAAAGAAGAAATAGGGGCTGTAACGAGAAGCGGAAGGGTAGTCCCCGAGATTACAAGGCTACCTGAGCCAGCGCAGATGCCATCAGCAGAGAAAGAGCTAGAGGAGAATCAGATTGTCAAACAATTGAAGAAGATTGCGGCTCAAATATCCATCTGGGATCTTTTGAGACAGTCAAGGTAGTAGAAGTTTGGTTGAGGCCACGGTCGCCACCACGATTTCCCCATCAGAGCTTTTGGGCTTAGTTAAGGGAGGATCCGAGGAGAGATTGGTCTTTTCTGATGCCGACCTACCGGTCGAAGGCCGCAATCATAACAGACCCCTATACGTCAAAGCGCAAATTAACGACAAGCACACTGCTTGCGTTATGGTAGATGATGGGTCTTCTATCAATGTGTGCCCCCTGATAGCTCTGCAGGCTTTTAGTTTAAACGAGGATATGCTCAGTGGATCGGATCTGACTATCACAGCCTACGATAATTCAAGGAGGCAAGCCTCGGGAACCTTTAAGACCTTGGTCAAGATAGGACCTATTGAAGTGGAGGTAGAATTTGTAGTGCTGCCCATCCCTGCTAACTTCTCAGCTCTACTTGGGAGACCCTGGTTTCACAAGTTAGGTGGAGTGCCATCCACACTGCATCAGATGATAAAGTTCCCACACAAAGGGGAGGTGGTGACTATCAAGGCAGCCAGAGAGAACCAGGTCTTAGCACTTGAAATAGCTAATCAGCCGTTTAGTGGCTTCCATGTATCCATGATACGAGAAGAGCATGGGTCAGTGGATAACCCGGTCGTGGTTAATATGTTGAGGAAGATGCACTATCTCCCCGGGGCTGGTTTGGGCAGAAACTCTCAAGGGTTGCAAACAGCGGTCACCACTCGAGGGCAGAAGAACCGGAAAGTTCTAGGGTACAGAGGTGGCTTCAGCAAGAAGAAGGCGACAGACAAGATCCCTCACATTTCAGAGAGCTTCGTACCAGCATCCTCAGTTTGTGCTTACACTGGCGAAGACGAGCCGCAATGGGTAGATGGGAGGATTGTCCCTGGCTTCGAGATCTTTAATGACGTATTCGACTGGAGAGTCGGGTTTATCAAGACTGCTAAAGACTTCTGGGATGAGGAGGTCATGACTCAGGGTATCACTTGGGACAGATGCGAGCCTGAAGAGGTTGTTACTGAAAAGATGGTAGCTGCTAAGCTGAAAGGGAAACAGAAGATAGCAGAATTGGAGCTGAAAATGGGAGATTTGAGGATTTCTTCCGACGTGCCTGGAGGGCTTCTGCTGAGTCAGGAAGCCAGTGATCAAGCTCCAACGACGTCAACCTCGGGAGTGGCAGAAGAAGACTCTAGCTTAGACTGCCTTTTTATTCCAGAACTCTTTTATGATGTAAATGACAATTATAATATTATTAATAAGGCAAATAATTTCTCTTACTTGTGCGATGTTTCTGATGATTTCAACATGCATGAATATGATCATATTCCATCAATTTTTGACATTGATTCCACTGATACAACGCCTTTTAATCTTGGAACCTCGAAAAATCCGAAAGAAATTCTAATAGCATCAAACATAACTCCTGAGGAGAGGAAAAATTTTGAGAGAATAATAAGAAAACATGAAAAAGTCTTTGCCTGGACCTATGAGGACATGCCGGGAATTGACCGAGATTTGGCAGAACATGCTTTCCCAACTTATCCGGATTACAAGCCTGTGAAACAGAAGTTGAGAAGGCTCAGACCAAAATGGGCTGACAAGGTCAAGGAGGAAATTCGACAGCAGATTGAAGCCAAGTTCCTTGTTGAGGTGCAGTATCCTACATGGCTGGCAAATGTGGTCCCTATAGCAAAGAAAAACGGAAAGGTCAGGGTGTGTGTGGATTATCGAGATCTTAACAAAGCTTGCCCTAAAGATGATTTTCCACTACCCCATATCGATGTATTGATAGACAGTGCCGCCAATTGTGCGATGTACAGCTTTGGAGATGGTTATGTGGGCTACAATCAGATCCTGAACAAAATAGCTGACCGGGTTAAAACCGCTTTCATCACGGAGTGGGGGACATATGCCTACCAGGTCATACCTTTCGGCCTAAAGAACGCAGGGGCCATATACCAGAGAATGGTGACCCAGATCTTAAGTGACCTGATCCATAAAGAAGTGGAAGTGTATGTCGATGACATGATAGTCAAATCAGCCACCCGAGAGGGGCACTTTGAAGCTCTAGAGAAGTTCTTCGCCAGGATTGATAAGTATAATCTGCGACTTAACCCCAAGAAGTGCATTTTTGGAGTGACTTCAGGAAAACTATTGGGACATATCGTCAGTCAGAGGGGAATAAAAATTGACCCGGACAAGGTGAAGGCCAGTAGAGAGATGCCCGTGCCGCAAAAAGAGAAAGATGTAAGGAGTTTTCTGGGCAAGCTGCAGTATGTCAGCCGATTCATTGCCAAGCTCACTTCAATATGCGAGCCTATTTTTAAGCTGCTTAGAAAGAATCAACCTGTGGTCTGGAACGAAGAATGCCAGAAAGCCTTTGACAGCATCAGGGGATACCTGTTGAATCCGCCAGTGCTAAGGCCTCCGCAACCGATCAAACCGCTTATCCTGTATCTGGCAGTAGAAGACAGTTCAGTGGGTGCCATGATGGCTCAAGAGGATGAATTTGGGGTGGAGTTTGCAATTTATTACCTCAGCAAGAAGTTCCTAGCTTATGAGATAAAATATGCTGAAGTAGAAAAGATCTGTCTCGCAGTAATTTGGGCGTCAAAGAAACTGAGACATTATTTCCACTCGTACAAAGTTCAGGCAGTGGCCAAGCAGAATCCGTTAAGATATTTGCAGGAAGCACCGTCTTTGCTTGGAAAGATGGGGAGGTAGCTGCTCTTGCTACAGGAGTTTGATGTGCAATACATCACCCGCAAGACTATTAAGGGGCGGGCTGTAGCCGAATTTCTTGCTGAGCATCCTATTTAAGGAGATACTCCCGAGTTTACCTTTCCTGATGAGAGCATAGTCGCGATTTCTGTCCAAGGATGGCAGTTACACTTCGATGGGGCAGTGAATAACAGAGGGGCCGGAGTCGGAATCGTCCTGACAACCCCAGATGATGAGAAACTTCCCCTCGCTAAGAAGCTGAGGTACAAAGCAACCAACAATAAAGCCGAATACGAAGCATGCACCTTCGGATTGGGAGCTTTAGCGGCATTGGGGGCAAAGAATATAGAAGTCTTCGGTGACTCATCCTTGGTGATTAACCAGATCCGAGGTGAGTGGGCAGTAAAAGAAGAACGGCTGATGCCCTACGTTGAATATTTGAAAGAGATGTGTGGGCAGTTTGAGACTTGCACTTTCCACTTTGTGCCGAGAGATGAAAACCGTCTGGCTGATGCGTTGGCAACCTTAGTGTCAATGTGGGATAACCCCGAAGGAGTGGCTATGAAGCCAGTGCTGATTTTGAGTTCTGATAAGCCCAGTTTTGAAACCAAGCCTGTGATGGAAGCAGAAGTGGCGGATGGGAAACCATGGTACTTCGACATCATGAACTACTTGGAAAACAATAAATTTCCAGAAGAAGCTACTGAGAAAGACCAGAGGATAATCTGGAAGCTATCCACTCAGTTCATATCCTTGGAAGGGGCATTGTACAAAAGACGGTCGGACGGGATTCAGCTCAGGTGCCTGAATGAAAAGGAAGCTCGTAAGGTGATGGAGGAAACCCATGCAGGTGTCTGTGAGACCCACATAAACGGTTTGACCTTGGCTAAGAAAATCATGAGACAAGGCTTTTATTGGCTTACGATAGACAACGACTGCTCAAAATATGTTAAGCAATGTCAGTTGTGCCAACAGTACGCAGACTTGAGACACCTGCCAGTATCAGAGTTGCATAACCTGACATCACCTTGGCCTTTCGCTGCCTGGGGGATAGATATCATTGGAGAGATTCGCCCCACGGCGTCCAATGGGCACAGGTACATCATAGTCGCAATCGACTATTTTACCAAATGGGTAGAGGCAAAATCCTTCAAAAAGATTGACGCAAGGGATATGGCAAAGTTCATAGAGAGAAATCTGATTTGCAGATATGGCCTCCCTCATCACATAGTGTCTGACAATGGGGTGCAGTTCATGGGAGAAACCAGGAAGCTCCTCGAGAAATATGGTGTCGAGCATCATAAATCCTCTCCCTACCGACCACAAGCGAATGGAGCAGTAGAAGCCGCTAATAAGAATATAAAGAAGATCCTATCCAAGATGGTCCAAGCCTACAAAGACTGGGCTGAAAAGTTACCCTTTGCCCTGTGGGGATATAGAACGACGGTAAGGACGTCTACGGGCGCTACTCCATTTTCCCTGGTATACGGAACGGAAGCAGTTTTTCCAGTTGAGATAGAACTCAAATCACTGCGGGTGGTCATGGAAGCCCAAGTCCCAGAGGCCGAATGGGCGCAGCAGAGGCTACAGCACTTGAATTTACTGGATGAGAGCAGGCTGAAAGCTTATTATCATAATCAGATTTACCAGAAGAGATTGGCAAGAACTTTCGGAAAGAAAGTAAGAAAGAATCCGCTAAAGGAAGGGGACTTGGTGTTCAAGCAGATGAGGCCAGGCATACCAGATATTAGAGGGAAATTCAGACCGACCTGGGAAGGGCCATATATCCTTAAGAAACTGCTGTCCAAAGGAGCTGCAATCTTGTCGGATAGTGAAGGGAACGAATTCAAAGAGCCGATCAATGTCGACAGACTCAAAAGGTTCCACGGCTAAAGACCAAAATAAAAAGAAGAGAATAAAATGCCCTGCAGGTCGAAAACCGAAAAAAGGCGGCTGTGCTAAAATTGGGCGCCTCGACAGGGTGAAAACCGAAAAAAGGCATACTGTGCAAAAATTAGAGGCATGAGAGAAAATGTCCGATCGTGAAAACCCGAGAGGGCCGATTGGTAATAGGAGTTGATGCTATTAAAATTTGATTCCTTGTATTGACAGCGCGTAAGCAGCTAAGTAAATGCCAAAACCGATCATGTATGCTGAAATTATATGAAAATATGCACAAATTGGTGAAATAGAATGAATATTATTCTTTTCATTTTTGTCATTTCCTAGTTCTGCATTAAAAAGAAATGTAGCACCAAAAAGAAATACATATATAGGCTAAGCTAAGTCCTGCTGCTGCTCTCGCCGACCAGATGCTTGAGCCCTCGAGTCCTGTTATCAGATGCTGGACTAAGGATCCACTTCTTGTACTCACTAGTCGAAGACACAGAATGATTGCGAACCTTGGGATAACAGTCTTCACTGGTAGTTTGCCCCACAGCTCATGATACCGAGAAGCAAATGCAGCCGAGAGAGCTCCTCCTCGGAAGGACAGGGGAACCCTCACTACATCCTGGGTCGTCCCGAGCTGGCGTGTACATCGAGAGGTGATGCAGAAGGTGGCCTGACGGAGGCCGCAGAGGGGAACACACCCCGATGGCCCATCAATGACCACATGAGACAGTGGGAGCCAGGCAGACGTAAAACTGATGTCGTCATCTGACAGCTCGCCAAATCTGGTAATGCCTTCACCAGTGGTGGCACACCCATGAAGTCGTCGACGCGGCAAAAGATGGCTCGGCGAGTACTGTGGAGTAACTCGAGGGGGTGGTTCAGACAGCATCTTCAGTTTCTCTTGCAGCCAGATCTATATGAAAAAAAAGGAAAGAAAAAAAGAAAGAAGAGAAGAAAAAGAAAAAAGCCGTTGGAGTAAGTAGGGTTTACTTCAGGCAAAAATAAGGCACAAGGTTGTGTGAAAATCCGAAAGGACGCACCTCCCGCTAAGAAAAGCTAGTGTGAAAATCCATAAGGGACGCACTACCTTTAAAATAATGATGTACCTGGAGCAATAAGGGGCTGCCGGTGAAGGTTGTAGTGGATCCAGAACTCACAACGTCCAAGCCCAGAATGGTTTCAGCCAGAATGAGTGGTAAGGGTGATAATCCCAGATGAAAGTCTCCCAAGACTCCGAACAGGCGAGAGTCACCTGCCAAACCCCCTGGAACAACAGTAAGGAAGTTCACCATGCAAAATAAGAATGTGATGCTTACCCGATAGGTGGGGATGTCAGTGAACTGATCCAGAGCCTCGATCAGTGGCCCCAGGGAAAAGGAAGAGCCCGGAGGAATCAGCCGGACGGCCTCAGAAGAAGGTATGCCCAGAGCCATGGCTACATCCCGGGTCTGGAATAGGCCGCAGCGGGGGACGCAAGGCAGAGCGCTAGGAGGAAACCAAGCTCCCAGAATGGTAGCTAACTCTTCAGGCAAAGGACACAGTTCCTGATAAGTGAACCGGAAAACGTGAAACCGGGGGTTCCAGAAGTGGGTCGCTGCCAGGAGGAGGTTCTGGTCGACTTTCACCCGGCACAGGTATTTCAGCCCGGACAGAGAGGAAAGGGCGCCCTCTTCCCAAGTGTGTTTGTCATCTAAGATACGGTGCATCCTTTGGGCTAGAGGGGAAGACATGTTAAGAAAGGTAAAAGGCTCAAAATGCTAGAAAATGAGGAGACTCAAGAAGAGCAAAATTTTGTATGATTTTATAGGGAAGTGTCACCGACGGCCTACCCGTCTCTCCACAGAGACGGCCTGCCCGCCTATGCAAAGGGACGGCCTGCCTGCCTCTCCTAAGAGACGGCCTGCCCATCGGTATAGATCCACCTGGCAGACGCATACGTCAGCATTGCATTCATCATGCGCATTAACTTGCATTTATTGCATGACAGACGGCCAGCCCGTCGGTCGCTTCTACAGACGCCCAGCCCGTCGGTCATGAAATTCTATATAAGGGCGAGTGACAGACGGTGCAAACGCTACTGTCCCTTTCTTCTTCCTCTCCCAAACTGTTTTTTAGCCTTTTTTTAGTGTCTTTTCAAGCATTCTTCATCTTTCTTCGCGATTTCTTCATAATTTCGCATCATTTACTCACCGGGCGCTTTGGTGTTTATATTTTCTTCAGTTTCTACACTTCACGCGACTACAAGTAAGTAAATAATTACTTTTTTCTTGAATTTTATTTAATTTATTAATTCATTTCTTCTTCTTTCAACTTTAGAAATGTTTAGAAAATTCCAAATGCCTTGGGAATTTAGGGAGAATGCTGCCCATTTTTTTTATTATTATCATTGTTCTAGTGCAATTAAACCTGAATTTTTGCATGATCACATAGAAATAGAATTTTTCTATGACTTTGGTGCTTTAGAAATAGACAGTCTTTAGCGCACTATTCTATATATATTGCTTGTGAGGCCTGAGGCCATTGTGTTGTGTTGTTGGGGACACACTCTTGCTGGGGTGCGTCCCATTTACATGCGTATATTATTGTTGAGGCCTAAGGCCTATGTTGTTGCCTTTTTATGCAGGAGGTCGGGCATACCCCTGCCGGAGTGCTGCCCAATTTTTTCATTTATTCTAGAATTGAATATTTTCATATATAATGCATGCCTTGGGACCTAGAAAACCCATTTCCTTTACTCATTTCAAATTATTTGTATGCTAATTGCATATCATTTTTTTTTGGCCTTGATATGTGCAAAGCATGTGGGCAACCTTTGCCCTTTTCATTTATTATCAATTTTCTATCTTGTTTTGGGTCGCCATTGCCCCTGTGAGGCCTAAATCGGCCTTCGCCTAGAAAATAAGTCTGATAATATTTATTTTGTTAAATTTTCACTGTCTAATTTCTTCTCCTTTGCAGGATGCCTCCTAGACGTAGAGCACCACAGGCCCAGCCCGAGCTTGTAGCTCCGGATTGGATGGATGATGAGTCAGCTCAGAGGTATAGAGCATTGGCTCAGGTAGAGCTTCGGGCCAGTCGCTTTGTGTCCCGACCATTCGTAGAGGCCCTAGGGTTGGCCCCAGAGTTCGATTTGCTTGCCGAGGGTGCTGGTTGGACATAGTTCCTTGAGCCCTCCTTCCAGACTTTTCCAGAGGCTACTCGCCAGGTCCTGGCCACTCTTCGCTACGCCGGTTTTCAGAGTGCAGATACCGACCCAGGGGTGGTTTAGTTTTGGTTCGACGGCGACCACTTCAGTATCACTAGGCAGAGATTTGCTCAGGCCATGGGGCTCCCTACGGAGGAGGGGGTCGAGATCCCACGGCGAGCTGTTAGACGCGCCCATTGGGCGGCTATTGCCCTACCGGGAGTGCTGTATGATCATGATACAACGAAGAGCACCGTACTAGTCTCTCAGGCACTCCGGTATTTGCATAGAGTGCTATCCAGTTCGTACCTCGGTCGAGCTGGTAGTCCAGGGTCGCTTACCGCGGCCGAGATCTGGAGCCTCTAGGCCATGGTGGCAGGCCAGCATCTCAACATTAGCCACGAGATCTTGGCCAACTTGACCAGAGTCGGCAGAGGATTGACGCTGGTAGTGATAGTAGGAGGAGTTATCACCCGGTTACTTTTGAGGTTGGGGGTTAACCCTGAGAGGTTGAGAGGACCCTTGCCGGAGGGGATCCATGTAGACGCCGCAGCGGCAGTACAAATGGGGATGATCTCCCCGATTTTGGGCCAGGCAGAGGCCTACAGGGTGCTGACCATTCATGAGACCCGGTAGATGTTCTCACTCCCACCCTTGGCTGCAGATCCAAACCACCCGGAGCACTCGGAGGAGCAGCCTCCACAGCCCCAGCCTCAGCCCCAGCCTCAGCCAGAGCATCAGCCTCCTCAGCCACAGACTTTGCCACCACCACAGCAGCAGGAGCAGCCCAGGACTCCCACGGACTTTGACTTCGAGATCACGATGGACGACCTCTTCGCCGCTTCACCGGCATCCAGAGCACCGACTCCAGCCCCATCGCTGAGCGCCAGGGTACAGAGGTCTATCCATGGGCCCTCCGAGAGATACCACCCGTACTCCCGAGGCGACCCCGGGGCATCCACCTCCTCGGCACCACCGCCAGAGCCAGCACCGCAGCAGCCTGCGCAGCCTGATTTGTCTCAGCTCCTCACGTCCATATTTACAGCCTTAGAGCGGCGGCAGGATGAGAGGGACAGGGCTATTCACGAGAGGTTGGATTGCCAGTAGGCTGCCATTCAGGAGCAGTCCCAGTCGGTAGAGCGCTTAGCTCAGGAGCAGGCCGGCTACATCGGGCATATGACTCAGGAGCAGGCTCGAGCCTTGGATGTTTTTAGGGATGAGCAGGCTCGGGCCTTAGGGGCCTTCAGAGGTGAGCAGTTGAGGTTGATCGAGCAAATTGCTCAGGGCCAGAGGGAGTTGAGGCAGCAGCTCGCTCGTGATTTGCGGACGTCACAGGACCAGGCGTCTCAGAGGGTCGACATGACCCTACAGATGATTGATGAGTCACTCGAATCTCTGAGATCCCACGTCCAGGCGATAGAGGGGATCCTCCCACCTCTATCTCAGACCATGAGAGAGTTCAGAGAGTAGACGGAGTAGAGCCTAGAGCAGAGGAGAAAGGCCGCCAGCGAGCAGACCATTCAGTTGAGCCAAGCCTTCAAGAAGTTAGGAGACAAGGTTTCTGAGACCTTAGGGTTTATGAGCACCTGTACCCAGCCCTTCTTGGATGGCTATGCTCAGATCCGGTTCAGGCGGGCCCATGATCACGAGGCAGGACCCTCCACGGCTCAGCCAGCTCCACCTCCACCTCCGCCCGGGACCGTGCACATATCGGATGACGAGGATCCCGATGAGCCCTCCGACTACACACCTCTCTGATCTTCAGGGAGTTATTTTTGTATTTGTTGTACATTTTCATTTTGTATATGCACTATACAAAAATGATGTTTCTAGTGAAAACTTTTGTTTCATTATTGCATGATCATTCGATTGTTAATTGTTTAATCACATCACAGAAAGTGTATGTTCTCATATTTGCTTATGTGTCAATGAAAATGACAATATAACAAAAACGAAACAAAAATGATGAATAACAACTCAAATAAGAAAAAATGAAAAATGAAACATAGCATAGCAAATAAAGCAAGATCACGCCATCAATAGACAGGTTAAAAGATGACCACTCAAACATGAACTAACAAAATCTTTCATCATGCAGGTACAGAGAAATACCGATCTGAACATAGACATCGATTCAAAAAGATCCCTTTTGGGACAAGGAACTCGGCGAGGTCTCCTCTTCTTCAAGCCGAGACTGTGGCCAAAGCATGCCGCATCTCACAAATCAGAGCTGTGGTCAAAGCATACCGCACTTTACCAGATCGAGACTGTAGCCAAAGAGTGCTGCATCTCACAAATCGGAGCTGTGGTCAAAGCATACCGCACTTCACCAGATCGAGACTGTAGCCAAAGCATGTTGCGTCTCACAAATCGGAGCTGTGGTCAAAGCATACCGCACTTCACCAGATCGAGACTGTAGCCAAAGCATGCTGTATCTCACAAATTGGAGCTGTGGTCAAAGCATACCGCACTTCACCAGATCGAGACTGTAGCCAAAGCATGTTGCGTCTCACAGATCGGAGCTGTGGTCAAAGCGTACCGCACTTCACCAGATCGAGACTGTAGCCAAAGCATGCTGCGTCCCACCGAGCCCTGCAGGTCGAGATGAGACCGATGGGAGTATCTTCGCATCGCCGAATAGATCAAGATGAGGTCTAACCGGCATAAGGCATGGAGGGTGAAAAGCCATCGCAGGTACGCTTCCTCTCTAACCTTCTCTGAGTTTTGACTTATCTAGGCGCTTGTGCACTAGCTGCTCCAAAACTGGGGGCAACTGTAAGCACTGTGTCCCGAAGCGGTCCGGATCAGAGGTTACCCTATGATGAAATCAGTGTCCGAGCCTGTATAAAGGGCTGGATTTAGAGGTTTTAGTCCCACGTTCCACGAGAAATGAGACTTTTTACCATTCCTGGGCAGAGGGAGAGAAAACAGAGGTTTTTTTCGAGTCAAAAGGCTTTTTGACCTCCACCGACGGCCAGCCCGTCTGTGGGGTCAACCCGTCGCTTCGAGTCACCGACGGCTTGTGGTATTTTCTGACGCCCGTCGGAAAGTCACCGCCCCTGTCAGAATGCCGCCTGGTTTCCCGGAGCACGCAACCCTTCCGACACCCGTCAGTGGATGTGGCAGGGCCGTCGGATGAATCCTTGTGTCAGAAGGATTCTTCCGACGCCTGCCCCTATACACCGACGCCCGTCGGTCGTGTCTGGCTTATAAAAGCTCCGAATTTTCAAGAGAAAAGGGGGGGAAAAATTTTCAAAGTGGGAAACTCTGCCCAATTTCAAGTAAATTTTCTCTCTCTTCCAACAAAACACACTTACAAAGGAAATCTATTCGATCAAGGATCAAATCAATCAAAAAGGAACTAAAAATAATTAGTTTCCTTTAGATATTGATTCCAAATCAATCTTTTGAGGGGTTGAAGAAGAAATAGGCCATTTTTCTTTCTTTGATCCTTCATCTTTTGCTTCTCGTGCAACGCGCGGGGCTCTAATCAACACAAGAATCTCACCCAAAGCGATTATCTGAGGGTAAATATTCCGGATTCTTTCTCCATTTCATTTCATATTTATTCTTTATTTGTTGATTCTTTCAATATCTGTCATTATTTTCCTTTATTTTGACTCTCTTTATCTCCTTTTGGGACAAAACCCATTTTTGGCCTTGAAAAGAATTTTTCTCTCTTCTGTTTTTTCGGAGACAGTGGTGACCGACGGGTCATCTTTATCACCGACGCCCGTCGGTCACCCCACTCACAGACGCCTCCCCTTGAGTGACAGACGGACATGTCGGTTACCTTAACCGACGCCCGCCGGTCATCTAAGGAAGGCCGTCTGTGGGTTCTGCCTCCATCCTTTTAAACCGTTTTTTATCTTTTTCAAATCCTTTCGGTTTCCTACATGTTAATTTTGTGTATATTAACATCTCTCAACTTTTCTATGAGTGTATATATGATTTCTCTTGGACTACCACAAGCTTGAGCGACTATCTACCACATTCGGAGGATTTCGTCCGGTTTAGTTTCCTAACCCTCTCGATTATTTCCTTCATTTTGTTATTCATTGATTATTTCATGTATATGGATGTATTCTTTTCATATCTCGTTAATGTATAAACACGACTCAATGTTTTTTATTCAATAAAATGAGGTTTGTACAAAAGCAAAGGTCCAATGCCATATTTTTATCCAATAAATTCATCATAAACAAAAATCTCCAATTTTAATAATGATGCATGTGAGGACCAAAGTCCTCAAAATAAGCAATGCCCCAATTTATGCATGATTCGCACTTTTACGAAAGGGAGTTGTATTCCGCTCCTTGTATTATTGTAATTTATCGCTTTCATTATCTATCTGATCATGTATCGCTTTCAAAATGTGAATGAATGCACCTTTTAATCAATTGCATAGTATGGAGAGAGAGCGAATTAATGATATTAAAATTTGATCATAAAATAAATGAGGTAGAAATAAAAGAGAAATCCCGGACCCAGCTCTGGTCTTTGGGCTCAAGAGGTTAGAGGTTATCCTCCAAAATACTTCTTGGGTCACGAGGCTTTAGCGCTAATCCTAGGCTCTTTAGGGTGAGAAGTTCACCTTCCATGATCCCTCTGGCTGGCCCAAAATGGATACCAAGCGCAGTCTTAGGCTCTCCGAGGCGAGAGTAACTTTCCCAATGTTCTATTGGGTGGCGAGTCCATGAAACCTCCTTGTTGCCCAACATAGATGCACTTGCAATTTATTTGCAAGATGTCAACGAACCCACAAGTGCCCCGATCGCCCACGTGCGGGCGGTCGAACGGGCGGCCGCGGGGATCCGGCGCGCGTCACACATATATTTCAATTTGATTTCATAACACATGATCGATATTTGGCATCAATCCCAAAAACACAGAACCTCACCTAATCTTGGGATGGATCTTGAAAGCATCAAACTCCTGTTATCAATCAGCCCTCTTTGATTTTCATGATTGAATATTTTCTCTCAGCTCTTAATTTATTCTTTGAACGCGGATCCTAGATGCAACTTTGGGGACGAGACTCAACTCGAATGCATAAATGCACTCGTGGCTCCTCGCTTGAAGCTCAAGAAACACCTTATGCCTCTTCCTACGTACCAAACCTTATTAAAAGGTCATCTCCGCTAATTGAATAAGACTGAACTAAGAATCAAGAGGTCTTACTTTGGTTGCAACGTTAGGCTTAGGTAGATGGTTGTCAAAGAAGGATCAGGTCGCAAGAGAAAAATGGCCGCAATATTTACTCGACTAATGGGTGAACCGTTCTCAGCTCAGTTGCATATACAAAGGTATTCTTGAATTTGGGCTCAGTAACATTTTAGCTCATCAAGTTAAAAATAACAATTAAAAAGGTAATCGTTGAAACTCATCAAGTGGTTACTATCTTGAGCTTTATTCCTTTTTTTTTGAGCTCATGTCTTTTACGCATGACTAAAACCCTCTTCCCGAAGTGTAAACTTATCCTTATTAGGGCAATTTTTGATAACCCAAAGAATTGTCAATGATGTACATCCGTTCTTACTAGAGTGGCCATTTTTCTAAGGAGAGGTAAAAATCATTTTAGACAAAGGGTAGTTTCAACATGTGTAACAACAAAAATGGTACGCATTTAGCATACCAGCATAATGGCTCAACGGGCTAGCAAGCGATTGCGAAACGAGGGTAGGAAATAGTCATTTAGAAAGCTATACAAAGAATGGCTGCCTATATCATTTTCTAGATTCCGTCTTATCCAGGGATCGCTTTGACGAGTAATCATAAAGGTTCTAGTGCTCTTAGTGAGTTTTGATCCAATCCCCTAATTGCAATTAGTTTTTTTTTTCCTTTTTTTCACTTTTTCCTATTTTTATTTTCTTTTCAGCTCTCAGAATTTTCCTCTCTCCAGGAGTTATATCAGATGCTATCAAGATTTTCTTTGGGTTTTCCAAAGTTTCAAGATTAAATACAGTAGTATTAATTGAATTAATATCAAAAAATGAATGCATCGTGATCATGAGAAATGAAATTATTAGAGACACTATACAAATACACAAGATTGTCCATTTTATTGAAATAACCAACATCACAAATACTATCATAAGAAGTGTTCTTGGAATAAAAAGCAACTAAAAAACATATTCTTCTCCTCCGATCACATCTATGGTGGGGGGACAGTATTATACCCTGCCCTCTTCTTCTTTTCCCTCTTCTCAGGGTTAGTGATCTCCTTGGAATAAATAAGAACTTGAATTTTGTTCCTTAGGGTTCGGCAGTAATCTTTCAGTTGCCCAGTGTGCTGATGGTAGGGGCAATACTAATCATCTTTATGCCCCAGCTATCCCTGATTAGCAGCTGGCCTAGGTGGCAATGGTCTCAGCTTACCCTCCTTTATCAATTTCTCTAAGACCCAAGACAGAAAGCAGCCTAAATTGGAGTGTACCTCTGAGTTTGCCCAAACTCAGTAGCTGAAACCTCAGTTGTCTTATCATTCCCATCATTACTTCCCCTAGCACTGCCTAATCTGTACCCCGACTGGTTCCTAAAATTTTTTCTAGCAAAGTTACCTTGGCTTGCTTTTTTTGCTTGGTAGTCACCCTCTGCTTCGATAGCTATATCCTTTAAGGCCTCCTAGTCCTTCAACCCTTTCATTCTTAGTCCATCTCTCAGGTAAGAGCTAGTATTCTGAATGAATAATCGGATCTGATCAGGAGTAACAGGTTTGCGCTTCATCTCCATAACTCGGTTCCTCCACTGAGTGAGGTACTCATGAAAAGACTCCCCAGCTTTCTGCTGCAGTAGCTCTAGATCCTTCAATGTTACTTCCATTCTTGTACTACTTTCATATTGCTTTACAAACTCTTCCGTCAGCAAGTCCCAATCCTCCTTTATCCTTCGGTCTAGCCCATGATACCAATCCACCGCTGGGCCGGTTAAGCTCAAACAAAAATACTCAATCTTTTATCTCTTTGTTAAAGTGGTTCCCTTCATGATCAGTGAATATTGTTTGATGTGCGCAGCAGGGTTAGAAGTGCCGTCAAACTTGGGAATATCATGCATCTTGAAGTTCTAAGGGATCAGATCATCACTAACCAGCTCCCGATCCTCAGGGTTCATTCCTCTTCCTACCATCAACATCCTTGTCATGGCTTCAAACCTTTCCTCCATTTTCTTCCACTCAGATCCTCTAGCTTGGGTGACTTTCCCTTTACCACCATCTGTTCGTCTTGCTCCTCCCATAAGTCAATCACAGATTTAGGGCCTTCTCTATGCTCGACAGGCACCGGCGCTCTTGGCCCAACCACAGGTGAATCAACCGCTGCTGGAGGATCTCTCTAGTAGTCCCTTGTTCATCTTACCCCCCAGCTGGAGTAGCAGCCAGTTGCCCGGCAATTGGGGCTAGGGTAGTGACAAGGTTGCCCATTATCGCCATCATCCTGGCCTCAAACTCTTCTATTCTTTTCCCTACTTGTTCGGTAATCATCGCCCTAGTTGCATCAGAACCACTTGCTGGATTAGACATACTTATTTCTATTGATGATTCAGAAGATGATATCTCATTACCTTCTGAGAGAGAATCTGGACCCAGATCTGAAACCAGTTCTGATAATCCCAAGAGTGAAATCTTTCTTAACCGACCGTCGGGACCTCTAAACCACCTGGATGAATCTATGATTGTTGTAATACATACCTTTATTAGGATGATGCGTGACTTGAAGTGCAATGCATGATCGTACTGGTGCAGCATAGACAGACACATGCAAG
This sequence comes from Excoecaria cochinchinensis, assembly GCA_947683425.1. Classification (NCBI taxonomy): domain Eukaryota; kingdom Viridiplantae; phylum Streptophyta; class Magnoliopsida; order Malpighiales; family Euphorbiaceae; genus Excoecaria; species Excoecaria cochinchinensis. The sequence continues at coordinate 202,849 of CANTUQ010000127.1, forward strand.
CAGATAGATCCTTCCGACCTTATTTCTCCCTTATACGAGGTAGTGCGGTCTCTTTCCTAGGTGGGCTTTATCCAAGGGTTAACAGGGAACCCATTGGACACGTATAGTGCATAATGAAAAACTGGCAGCATAACAACTCTTAACTAATGTACATTCGTATGGGTGTTTGGCCATTATGTATTTAAACAATTCAACTAAATTAAGATGGGCCCACTGGGTCATGGAAGCCTTTGATAAAGACCATTTAATTTAATTGATTTTGTTCAATATATGATAGCCCAAATAGCAAGCACGGTATTATGGTACACTTTGCCTAGTGGGAGTATCTATTGCCATTACATGGGCTTGGTCGGAGGTGATATTACTTTAGGTCTACCCAAGCATGGTCCCTACTAATAGGTCTAGCTCATTATGAGCATAGTGACCAATCGGGTCTCCATTTGATATACCCTTTGATGGTACGAGGCTTGGGCTGGTGATTATCCCGAACACTTCCCTACAAAGAGTGAAAGTAGGGTCGTGCTTTAGGAATACACCGGGGTAGATAGGGGATCAACTATCATAATTCTAAGGCTCTAATGTATGTAATGCAATTTTGATTAGAAATGGAATTTTTGATTCTTAGCAACTCAATTATAATTTTAACTTAAGTCACTTTTGAAGCGAAATTTCGATCATCCCCGGTGAAGTCGTTACTGTGACGCGTGCCGAACCAGCAAGGCCCTCATTGAACTCGTTTTGAGGGATCGAGGGATTGGTTCGCGTCTTTTTGATCTTGGGTATCGTGAGACATTTTGGAAACCTCCTTCCAATAGAACATTGGAAAGGATCATCTAGCCTCATAACACCTTTAGGCACCTTTTGAGGTATTTTGGAGTCGCAACCCAATTTACAAGAAATTGAGAGAGGTCTTTAACCTCTATTGGTCTAAACCAGAGAAGGTATTCGGAACTTCACTCTTATTAATGACTTAAGCTTTATAAATGAGTTTTTAAGAAATCCAAATTCTATCTCTCATCTCACGTGGTAATGCAATAAATTTAAAGCGCATTCCTCCACATAAAAAGCGATAAAATAGTAAAAAAGATAAATGAATTACAAAATAAAAAATAAAAAATGGGACAGAATAATCCCCCAAAAATAAAAAGAATATAAATAAATAAAACTTGATCAAAATAAATAAGTAAATAAAAAGCAATCAAAATGCAACATACATACATCGAGTCATTTATTGAATATTTTAGGAACATTGGTTCCTTTTTATTAATTAGAAAATTGGAGAACTATTTTTAGGATATTGATTGAGAAAACTGGGATGAGTGATCCCATTTTATGAAAATTTAGTTCTCCTTTTGAAGGTGAGGTTTTATTAGTTAAAATAGGACATTGGTCCATTTTATTAATAAAAAATCCCAAATTATTAATTATCTAAAAACGTGCTTTTCTATAATGCGGAGGATTAAAATACATTTTTACATACAAAATAAAAATAACATAATAAAAGGAAAAAAATAAAATAATTAACATGCAAACTCTAAATTTGGATGGTCTTTAATTCTCCGGTCCTCCGACTCGTGCGTGAATATAACTTGCAGAGGCAAATAAGTTTTAAGACAACAAAACAACAAAAAATGACATTAGAAATATTAGTAATAATTCGAAAAATTAACCAAATAAATATAAAGTTAGAGAACATGCAAAAATAATTAACAAATGTGTATGAGATAAAATAGGTTAAAGTAGACATGTCAATTTAATATGCAAACAATTTACATGCGAGATAGATTAAAAATAAATCATGCTAGCATAATAATAACAATAAAGATAATAATAATAATAATAATAATAATAATAATAATAATAATAATAATAATAATAATAATAATAATAATAATAATAATAATAATAATAATAATAATAAAGATGGCAACAATACTAAGAGATATATTAACAAAATAATAATAATAATGATAATAACCTTTAAAAACCTATTAATATGAAATATTAATAATAATTAGGCTAGATAAACAATAATGGTAAAATGAAATGAAATAAAATAACAAATCAAAAGAGGACAAAATAACCACAAAGAATGAAAGCTAAAATGAATAAATTAAAGAATCACGTGAAGAACGAAATATGCCATAAAGAATGAAAGCTAAAATGAATAAACTAACAAATCACGTGAATGGCTAGGCTAAAGGACAAAAAGTGGCCCAAAGTGATGAAAATACAATGCAAAGAAATGGAAATGTAAAGATGGAAAAGAGGAGCATTAGTCCACGACACGTGCAAACTTGCAAGAGTCGTGCAGGCACTTCACGACTCGTGCAAGTGATGCACGAGTCATGAAGGCTTTCGTCCAGCAGGCAATAGTCGTGCAAAAATGCACAACCCGAACGGAAAAATGACTAGGACGGGTAAACAGGGAGCACGACATGAACGAAACAATCACGACTCGGATCAAACGACACGACTCGATCAGACAGAAGGGAAAAAACCAGAGCACGACTCTATCGATCGGAGAACCAAGAGAATGATCCGATCGGGAAATCACACTCAGATAAAAGAAAGGCCTAATCAGACACAAAGCATAATCTGGTAGGACAACCACATCTTCAACGAAAATAAAGCCAAGGTCCGGTCGGAAGAGCACGACTCGATCAGGAAGGACACGACTCGGACAAAACAAATACACGATCAAACAAATAACGAAAACAGGGATGACCAGAGTATTAATAACAGACTAGCAAACATAATAATATGCCATCAAAACATGTATAATAACACAACTAGCATGCTTATATATTCATAATAGCAATAAACATACGATTAATAAGTTAATAAGTAAAAACAAGAAATATATACAATATGTACAATATATACAAAGAACAGAACTTACTGGTTCAGCAAAACGAAGAAAAGAAGTAAAAAGAAAGAAGGAAAAAGAAGAAGAGAGAAAGAAAATAAAAGAAAAGAGGTGGCTAGTGAGTATTTACCCTCAGATATTGATCTTTGATCTGCAAATGAAGAAGCTTCGTTTTCCCTCGTTGCTTTTCTTGAAAATGAAGTTAAAACAGAGACTCCAAAAACCTTTTTAATTGAAATTACGTTCAAGAAAATCAAACAATGGACTTTCAAACGTTAGAAATTCCTTTCTTTTTGCTCTCAAAACAATCACAGAATGTTTTTCTCTCCAGTCGTTCTTTCTCTCTAAGTTTTTTTTTTATCTTTTTTTTTCGTTGTTTTTCTCCTCTCTCCAATAATCCTTTTTTCTTCTTCAGCTTTCACTTCTCTTTTAATGTCTTTGACAGGATTAGTTGTTTTTCCTACCAAATTTCACGTTAATCCATATTTTCAAACCAAATCTCCATAAAAAAAGGAAGAGGAGAGCAGTAGTGCGTGAGGCAGGTGAGACTCCCATCTCACCTGTAAGCTAGGCCTCACGTGGTGAGGCAGCATCTCACCAACGTGAGATGGGTCTCACCCTATAGGCCCCCAAAACTGGTTTTTCTTTTTTTAAATAAAGCAAAATGAAAAATATTTTTTCGAGGAAACCATCACTTCCATTTGTCTATTCGCCCATGAATAGGCATCATTTTAATCATTGGATAACTTCGGCCTGGGCTGTCTCAGGACCCGGTGTCTACAGTTGCCCCCAGTTTTGGGAAACGTAGTGCCTAGGTACCTAAGTGAGCCAAAACTCAAAGAAAGACGGAAGAAGCGCATACCTGAGGCAGCTATCTTCTTGGACTGGGCGGTGCGCCAAGTCTGCTCCAGACTTACAAAACACGAGGGTTTCTCTCTGAGCTATACCGAGTTTGCTCCAGACTTACAAAGTGCGAGGTTATTCTTCTGAACTGCACCAAGCCCGTTTTAGGCTTACAAAGTGCGAGGTTGTTCTTCTGAACTGCACCGAGCCCTTTCTAGGCTTACAAAGTGCAAGGGTTGCTCTCTGAGCTGTACTGAGCTCGTTTTAGGCTTATAAAGTGCGAGGTTGTTCTTCTGAACTGCACCGAGCCCGTTCTAGACTTACAAAGTGCGATGGTTGCTCTCTGAGCAATACCGAGCCCATTTTAGGCTTACAAAGTATGAGGATGTTCTTCTGGACTGCACCGAGCCCGTTCTAGGCTTACAAAGTGCGAGGGTTGCTCTCTGAGCTACACCGAGCCTATTCTAGGCTTACAAAGTGCAAGGTTGTTCTTCTGAACTGTGAAGTGGTAGTGTCGCAGTCGTACTAACCTTTCATAGAATGGTAGTGCTGCCATCGTGCTAACCTCCTGAGATTTTGAAGTGGTGTCCTCTGTGAGCCCTTTAATTGATTGCCCCTTAAGAGGTCTTTGGTTGATTCTTGGATTGATGTTTGAATTGATGTGTGGATTGATGTCATCACTCTCCTTTTGCCGGTGTCCTCATCGAATCTCTCTTACTGCAACATTGAAAAATCGAATATGCTGGAAAAATAGTGAGCATGCACGTGAAATGCATGAGTAATGCAAAAATGCAGGATAAGAATTCATCTAAGTGGACTCAGAGATGACAGCCGGTCTAGCTGCAATTTGCAATTGGATCAATGCCTTTTGAAGCTGCTTTTGCATTTCATGCCTTGGGGACCATGAGGTTCTCTTCTGATACCTGTAGTTATTTTTTGAAGGTAGTGCGTCCCTTGTTGATTTTCACACTAGCTTTTTTTAGCAAAAAATCCGTCCTTTCGGATTTTCACATAACCCTGTGCCTTATTTTTTTGCCTGGAATGGACCCAACCCAATCCAGTGGCTTTCTTTTTCTTTTTTTTTTATAAGAGAAGCTGAAACTATTGCCAAAAATCTTTCAGGCATGATCGGCATGTACTTACGTCTTAGATCATGGTTGTATGAGCTTAACTCTGATCATCAAGGTACTGTAGGATTGGTTTCATAGTTGATAGCAGGATGAGTCAAATGAAGTGCTTGAGTAGCGAGAGTAACAGATGATAGATAGTAACCATGTGTTGATTTTATACCGGGACAAGACAACTTTGAGTATACAAGATGAACTTCTCTGGTCACATCAATAACATTGCATAAATGCATATATTTCAATTTGATTTCATAACACATGATCATTATTTGGCATCAATCTCAAAAACACAGAACCTCACCTAATCTCGGGATGGATCTTGAAAGCATCAAACTCCTATTATCAATCAGCCCTCTTTGATTTTCATGATTGAATATTTTCTCTTAGCTCTTAATTTATTCTTTGAACGTGGATCCTAGATGCAACGTTGGGGATGAGACTCAACTCGAATGCATAAATGCACTCGTGGCTCCTCTCTTGAAGCTCAAGAAACACCTTATGCCTCTTCCTACGTACCAAACTTTATTAAAAGGTCATCTCCGCTAATTGAATAAGACTGAACCAAGAATCAAGAGGACTTACTTTGGTTGCAACGTTAGGCTTAGGTAGATGGTTGTCAAAGAAGGATCAGTTCGCTAGAGAAAAATGGCCGCAATATTTACTCGACTAATGGGTAAACCGTTCTCAGCTCAGTTGTATATACAAAGGTATTCTTGAATTTGGGCTCGGTAACATTTTAGCTCATCAAGATCAGAATAACAATTAAAAAGGTAATCGTTGAAACTCGTTAAGTGGTTACTATCATGAGCTTTATTCCTTTTTTTTTTTGAGCTCATGTCTTTTACGCATGACTAAAACCCTCTTCCCGAAGTGTAAACTTATCCTTATCAGGGCAATTTTTGATAACCCAAAGAATTGTCAATGATGTACATCCTTTCTTACTAGAGCGGCCATTTTTCTAAGGGGAGGTAAAAATCATTTTAGACGAAGGGTAATTTCAACATGTGTAACAACAAAATTGGTACGCATTTAGCATACCAGCATAATGGCTCAACGGGCTAGCAAGCGATTGCGAAACGAGGGTAGCAAATAGTCATTTAGAAAGCCATACAAAGAATGGCTGCCTAAATCATTTTCTAGATTCCGTCTTATCCAGGGATCGCTTTGACGAGTAATCATAAAGGTTCTAGTGCTCTTAGTGAGTTTTCATCCAATCCCCTAATTGCAACAAGTTTTTTTTTTCCTTTTTTTTTTCACTTTTTCCTATTTTTATTTTCTTTTTAGCTCTCAGAATTTTCCTCTCTCCAGGAGTTATATCAGATGCTATCAAGATTTTCTTTGGGTTTTCCAAAGTTTCAAGATTAAATACAGTAGTATTAATTGAATTAATATCAAAAAATGAATGCATCGTGATCATGAGAAATGAAATTATTAAAGACACTATACAAATATGCAAGATTGTCCATTTTATTGAAATAACCAACATCACAAATATTGTCATAAGAAGTGTTCTTGGAATAAAAAGCAACTAAGAAACATATTCTTCTCCTCCGATCACATTTATGGTGGGGGGACTGCATTATACCCTGCCCTCTTCTTCTTTTCCCTCTTCTCAGGGTTAGTAATCTCCTTGGAATCAATAAGATCTTGAATTTTATTCCTCAGGGTTTGGCAGTAATCTGTCAGGTGCCCAGTGTGCTGATGGTAGGCACAGTACTGATCATCTCTATGCCCCGGCTATCCCTGATTCGCAGCTGGCCTAGGTGGCAATGGTGTCAGCTTACCCTCCTTTGTCAATTTCTCTAAGATCTAAGATAGAAAGCGGTCTAAATTGTAGTAGTACCTCTGAGTTTGCCCAAACTCGATAGCTAAAACCTCAGCTGTCTTATCATTCCCATCATTACTTCCCCCAGCACTGCCTAATCTGTACCCCGACTGGTTCGTAAAATTTTTTCCAGCAAAGTTACCTTGGCTTGCTTTTTTTGCTAGGTAGTCACCCTCTGCTTCGATAGCTATGTCCTTTAAGGCCTCCCAGTCCTTCAACCCTTTCATTCTTAGTCCATCTCTCAGGTAAGAGCTAGCATTCTGAATGAATAATCGGATCTGATCAGGAGTATCAGGTTTGTACTTCATCTCCATAACTCGGTTCCTCCACTGAGTGAGGTACTCATGAAAAGACTCCCCAGCTTTCTACTGCAGTTGCTCCAGATCCTTCAATGTTACTTCCATTCTTGTACTACAATCATAATGCTTTACGAACTCTTCAGTCAGCAAGTCGCAATCCTCCTTCATCCTTCAGTCTAGCCCATGATACCAATCCACCGCTGGGCCGGTTAAGCTCAAACAAAAATACTCAATCTTTTATCTCTTTGTTAAAGTGGTTCCCTTCATGATCAGTGAATATTGTTTGATGTGCGCAGCAGGGTCAGAAGTGCCGTCAAACTTGGGAATATCAGGCATCTTGAAGTTCTAAGGGATCAGATCATCACTATCCAGCTCCCGATCCTCAGGGTTCATTCCTCTTCCTACCATCAACATCCTCGTCATGGCTTCAAACCTTTCCTCCATTTTCTTCCACATCACATCCTCTAGCTTGGGTGACTTTTTCTTTACCACCATTTGTTCGTCTTACTCCTCCCATAAGTCAATCATAGATTTAGGGCCTTCTCTATGCTCGACAGGCACTGGCGCTCTTGGCTCAACCATAGGTGGATCAACCGCTGCTGGAGGATCCTCTCTAGTAGTCCCTTGTTCATCTTACCCCCCAGATGGAGCAGCAGCCTGTTGCCCGGCAATTGGGGTTAGGGTAGTAACAAGGTTGCCCATTATCGCCATTATCCTGGCCTCAAACTCTTCCATTCTTTTCCCTACTTATTCGGCAATCATCGCCCAAGTTGCATCAGAACCACTTGCTTGATTAGACATACTTGTTTCTACTGATGATTCAGAAGATAATATCTCACTACCTTCTGAGAGAGAATCTGGACCCTGATCTGAAACCAGTTCTGATAATCCCAAGAGTGAAATCTTTCTTAACCGACCGTCGGGACCTCTAAACCACCTGGATGAATCTATGATGGCTGTAAAACATACTTTTGTTAGGATGATGCATGACTTGAAGTGCAATGCATGGTCGTGCTGGTGCAGCATAGACAGACACATGCAAGCAGATAGATCCTTCCGACCTTATTTCTCCCTCACACGAGGTAGTGCAGTCTCTTTCCTAGGTGGGCTTTATCCAAGGATTAACAGGGAACCCATTGGACACGTATAGTGCATAGTAAAAAACTGGCAGTATAACAACTCTTAACTAATGTACATTCGTATGGGTGTTTGGCCATTATGTATTTAAATAATTCGACTAAATTATGATGGGCCCACCGGGGCATGAAAGCCTTTGATGAAGACCATTTAATTTAATAGATTTTTTTCAATATATGACGGCCCAAATAGCAAGCACGATATTATGGTACACTGCACCTAGTGGGAGTATCTATTGCCATTACATGGGCTTGGTCGGAGGTGATATTACTTTAGGTCTACCCAAGCATGGTCCCTGCTAATAGGTCTAGCTCATTACGAGCATAACGACCAATCGGGTCTCCATTTGATATACCTTTTGATGGTACGAGGCTTGGGCTGGTGATTATCCCGAACACTTCCCTACAAAGAGTGAAAGTAGGGTCGTGCTTTAGGAATGCACCGGGGTAGATAGGAGATCAACTATCATAATTCTAAGGCTCTAATGTATGTAATGCAATTTCAATTAGAAATGGAATTTTTGATTCTTAACAACTCAATTATAATTTTAACTTAAGTCACTTTTGAAGCGAAGTTTCGATCATCCCCAGTGAAGTCATTACTGTGACGCACGCCAAACCAGTAAGGCCCTCATTGATCCCGCTTTGAGGGATCGAGGGATTGGTTCGCATTTTTTTGATCTTGGGTATCGTGAGACATTTTGGAAACCTCCTTCCAATTGAACATTGGAAAGGATCATCTAGCCTTATAACACCTTTAGGCACCTTCTGAGGTATTTTGGAGTCGCCACCCAATTTACAAGAAATTGAGAGAGGTCTCTAACCTCTATTGGTCTAAACCAGAGAAGGTATTCAGAACTTTTCTCTTATTAATGACTTAAGCTTTATAAATGAGTTTTTAAGAAATCCAAAATCTATCTCTCATCTCACATGGTAATGCAATAAATTTAAAGCGCATTCCTCCACATAGAAAGAGATAAAATAGCAAAAAAGATAAATGAATTACAAAATAAAAAATAAAAAAATGGGACAGAATAATCCCCCAAAAATAAAAAGAATATAAATAAATAAAACTTGATCAAAATAAACAAGTAAATAAAAAGCAATCAAAATGCAACATACATACATCGGGTCATTTATTGAATATTTTAGGAACATTGGTTCCTTTTTATTAATTAGAAAATTGGAGAACTATTTTTACGATATTGATTGAGAAAATCGGAATGAGTAATCCAATTTTATGAAAATTTAGTTCTCCTTTTGAAGGTGAGGTTTTATTGGTGAAAATAGGTCATTGGTCCATTTTAATAATAAAAAATCCCAAATTATTAATTATCTAAAAACGTGCTTTTCTATAATGCGGAGGATTAAAATACATTTTTACATACAAAATAAAAATAACATAATAAAAGGAAAAAATAAAATAATTAACATGCAAAACCTAAATTTGGATGGTCTTTAATTCTTCGGTCCTCCGACTCGTGCGTGAATATAACTCGCAGAGGCAAATAAGTTTTAAGACAACAAAATAACAAAAAATGACATTAGAAATATTAGTAATAATTTGGAAAATTAACCAAATAAATATAAAGCTAGAGAACATGCAAAAATAATTAACAAATTTGTATGAGATAAAATAGGATAAAGTAGACATATCAATTTAATATGCAGACAATTTACATGCGAGATAGATTAAAAATAAATCATACTAGCATAATAATAACAATAATGATAATAATAATAATGATAATAATAATAATGATAATAATAATAATAATAATAGTAATAATAATAATAATAATAATAATAATAATAATAATAATAATAATAATAATAATAATAATAAAGATGACAACAATACTAAGAGATATATTAACAAAATAATAATAATAATAACCTTTAAAAACCTATTAATATGAAATATTAATAATAATTAGGCTAGATAAACAATAATGGTAAAATTAAATGAAATAAAATAACAAATCAAAAGAGGACAAAATAACCATAAAGAATGAAAGCTAAAATGAATAAATTAAAGAATCACGTGAAGAACAAAATATGCCATAAAGAATGAAAGCTAAAATGAATAAACTAACAAATCACGTGAATGGCTAGGCTAAAGGACAAAAAGTGGCCCAAAGTGATGAAAATACAATGCAAAGAAATGGAAATGTAAAGATGGAAAAGAGGAGCATTAGTGCACGACTCGTGCAAACTTGCACGAGTCATGCAGTCCCTTCATGACTCGTGCAAGTGATGCACGAGTCGTGAAGGCTTCCGTCTAGCAGGCAAGAGTCGTGCAAAAACGCACAACCTGAACGAAAAAATGACCAGGATGGGCAAAATGAAAAATATTTTTTCGAGAAAACCATCACTTCCATTTGTCTATTCACCCGTGAACAGGCATCATTTTCATCATTGGGTAACTTCGGCCTGGGCTGCCTCAGGACCCGGTGTCTACACATAGCCTCCCACGCGTTACGATCCCCTCCGCGTGGTTGTTAGAATGCTCAAATAATTTAACTCAAATTTTAATCTCGGACAGAAAATAATATATCAAAAATATTAGTAACAATTCCAACCGGATGAATCAAACGAATGCAGAATAATAATAATAATAATAATAATAATAATAATAATAATAATAATAATAATAATAATAATAATAATAATAATAATAATAATAATAATAATAATAATAATAGGTAAAAGGCAAACAGTGAACATAATAATAATAATAATAATAATAATAATAATAATAATAATAATAATAATAATAATAATAATAATAATAATAATAATAATAATAATAATAATAATAATAATAATAATAATAATAATAATAATAATAATAATAATAATAATAATAATAATAATAATAATAATAATAATATATAATGAAGACAATGGAAACAAATGGAAAACAATGCTAATGGTAATACTAATAAGGAAAAACGTTGACAGTGATGAAATGTTGGTAAAAATGACAATAAAGAGAAAATCCAAACAACTGCAACAATAAAAAGACTAGAAAAGTAACAATTAAACATGGTAATAATAACCACAAAATAACAATATTAATAACAATAAATAATATACAAAAATAAATGAGAACGGGTCCAAAAATGTTTACCCTCAGAGTTTATGAGTCGGAAAAATGGTGTTTTAATCCATCCTTCTTGTCGATTTTTGTGGTAATAAACACAAAAAATAACTTTAGAAAATCTAAATTTTTGAATAAATAAAAAGAAAACTCACGAAAGTAATTTTGGTGAGGATGATCGAGTAAAGGAAATTAATTTTCCTTGCTCAATATCAATCCAAGAATGAAATATATTCTTCAAAAAAGAAGAAGGAAAAAAGCTCAAAGTTGAAATCTTAATATTTTGCTTTGAAAATACTCTCGGCTGCCTTTTGTTCTTGAGGGAAAATTCTTTCTCTTTTTCCTTGAAAAAATGCAGCTCCCTTTGAAATGAAGACCAAGCCTCCATTTGATCCTCTGGATTGTCTCAAAATGGGAAAAGACAAAATTTTCTTTCATTTTTAGCTCCCCAAAAATTGCACAGAATTGTGAAAGAAACGAAAAAAGTGGACTGTAATTTGACCAGGAAATGCAGACGAAAGCGACCGCGCACAAAGGGGCAAAATGCCCGCGTGAAGCCATACGATGCGCGCCCCTATGGGCGTGCATCACGCCAGGTGATGCGTGCCCGAGAGGGGAGGGAGCATTTCGCCCAGCGAGGCAGGCCCCAAGCGGGCATGCATCGCTTAGCGACGCACACCCCTAAGGGCGCTGGCGCCCTGGCGACACGAGCTCCCTCGATAACGCGGGCTCGAGTGGGCGCGTGCCCTCTCGGCAGTGCGTGCGCTCCTCTCGGGGGCGCGCAATCGGCTCCCATGCGGGCGCATCCCGTACACGTGGCGCGCGAATAAAATAAAATAAAAAAATGAATAGGAATAAAAATAAGAGTAAAAAAGCGAATCTTTGGATTGAAATTTTTAGAGGAACAATGTAACACCCCGAAACCACCCTAGTAGAGTGAGCCTTGTGTGTGTGTGCAAATGTGTGTGGTTTATGTTGAGCATGTGTTCATTTTGTTAAATTAATTTGCTACCACTCTTTATTTGGGTTAATTTTTAGTGTGAGTGTGTATATGAGAGTAGTGTGTGTTAAGAGACTAGAATTGGGTAAGTTATGGAGGATGAGAGTTGGGTGTGTTTTCCCTTTTGAGAGAGTGACATGTGGCATGAGAGAAGATAAGTATTGGGAAAAAGGGAGAGTGGGTTTATCTAGGTTCCTTTTTCTTCTTTTCGTTTCTTCTTCTTGTCCCTCCTTCCCGTCACTTTGCTTCCCTCTTCCTCTCTTCCCTACTTTTCTTGAATCTCTCCTTCTAACTGCAAGTTTTAGTGGATTCTTGGGTAGCCTAAGCTGGTGTGGTAAGTGATAAGTGATAATCCTTCTTCTTTTTCTTTAGATGAGTTTTTGTAATTGTGAGTTAGGGTTTGAAATTGTTTGGTGTTGTTGGGTTTTGTGGTTTAGAGAATCCTCCTAGAGAATCTAAAGGCAAAGAGATAGCGAGTGGGAGTGGAGCTCCTTGAGTTGGAAGTTCAGAAATTTCAGGTTTGGGAAAATTCCATTCATTTGTGTATGTGTGTGTGTGAATTTCAGTGATTTGAGTTTAATTGCTATAATTGATGAAGTATGATATGCGTAATTGAATTTAAATGTTATGTATTGTATGCATGATGAGTTGAGATATTTAATTGATGCATAATTTAATCTCTGAATAAGTTGGTTGAATTGTTAAGGTTATTGAGGGTGTATATTGCTTGAGTTTTCGTTTTGGTATTTGAGGGTTTTTATGATAGTATTTTGCTCTTTTGAATGTCAATTGTTGGGGTTTAAGTTGATTTTTAAGTTGAGTTAAGTTTGTGGAGTTTAAAGTCAAGTTTTGCAGTGTGAAAGTTGTGTGTTCTGGGTTTCTAGCGGGTCACATGGCGGTAAGGAAGAGCCTTACCCCCGTGTGATTGTGTTCTGTGTGGGGTCTGTCATGTTATATGGGGGTAAGGTTTTCCCTTACCCCTGTGTGAGATGCTTTACATGGCTGTATGGGAAATCCATACCGCCGTGTAAACCGCCTCTATCCCCATTTTGCATAAAATTTCAATTGTTCCTTTTTCACTTCTTTTTCCTTTGTTTTGTGTTCTTTACTCCTATTTAGTGTGTTATTAATTGACAAATGATAAAAAATGGTATTTTAACTCGGTCAAATAATAGTTATTGTGAATTTTATTGCATGATATATTTGGTTGAATGAAATGGGCTTAATTATGTTTTATTTGATGATTCTTTGAAACAAATGGTATGTTTAATGGTATGTTATACTTGGGAGCATAACTTACATGATGCATGACCTGCTAGAGTCAAATAAGTGGATAGTTAGGCATGCCTAATAGAGTTAGTGTTGCTGCAGTTAGTGTACGATTTGGACCCTGATCAGGTCCCCCGACTGGATCTTCGTGATCCCTGTGTATTGAATCTATGCGAAAATGTTTTTGGAACAAAAGTAAAAGATTGTTTTGATACCTTCGGGTATCTATGTGTTATGAGAATAGTGTTGATACCTTTGGGTATCTATGTGTACTCGTTATCCACTGTTTTGGTTAAAGCAGGTGCAATATTATTAATGTCTATGAATTCCGAAATATTGTGTATTATGATGAATTGTATACAGTGTGTGAGCATATGAATATTGTCTTTTTGGTGCTTCCATGCATTGACTTAATTTATGAGAATTCAATACTTGATTGTGCCATTAGCTTGTGATTATTTGTTGACGCCACTGTGAGTGGTCGTTGTGCATCCTTGCTTCCCCACTAAGCGATTTCGCTTAGCACAGGTGTTTTATCCGTGCAGGTGTGGAAGGTTTCGAAGGTTTGAGCAGAGTGTTTCGCATCAGCAGGGCCAACACGACTAGTGGATAGAAGATTATTTTTTTTTTTGTAGTATAGGGCTCTGTGTCTTTTTGTACATGGAATAATATGTACCTATGGATCAATGTAAACCTTGAGTTGTATTTTGATTTATATCAGATATAGTATTTTCAGCTGTACCGTGGCACTTTTGTAATTTTGGCTATGTACATATTATCTTGAATTTGTAAAGTTGTTTATCTATGTATATATCAATGAAAGAAGTATTGTGTTCTATACCTTCTTCTTCTTTTGAAAGTTTTAATTTATACTATTATTGTTATGCATGTTTCAGAGTTGTGCTATTGTATTTTGTGTGTCGTGGTGACACTCCCATTTATAAGGGTCCTTCCTCTTCCTTAGAGAGTTGGAGTTCCCACGTATAGGTAGGGGTGTTACAAACAAAGGAGATTTTCGTCAAGGATGACATCATTTTTTACACTTTTACTTGTGGCAAATATCATTTTCATCATCGGGTAATTATGATCTTGAACCGCCTCGGGACCCGGTGTCTACACGTGGCATTTGTCATTATATGAATATTAAATTGTATAAACATGTGTATATGAGCACGATTATATGAAATCCTTGAGTGGGAATTTATGTGAATATTTATGCTTGAATTTTTTATGATCAAGTAATTTGTAAATGATTTTACTGAATGTTATCATTTAAGTGTAATTGCTGACGACCGCTGTGAGTGGTCGTCCATATCATGTATTTTCCCCACTAAACGTTTGTGCTTAGGACGGGTGTTTCATCCATGCAGATATCGAAGATATAATTGCTTTGCCAAAGACATCCCGCATCAGTCAAGGCCAACGGGACTGTAGGAGCTTTTAAGTAGATTTTATAATATGTACTGTAAAGTAAATATATTGACTTTTGTAATGGTAATATGTATTTGTAAAGACTCTTATGAGTAGTGTAGTATGTAAGCTGGAAGTTGTAATTTCTGATTAGCCAGTAACGTGAGATTGATTTTTTTCACAAAAGAAATTTTATAATTCTGCCTTTTTATTGTTTCTAAGACAAGCGTGCTTAGTTCGGTAGTTGTCGTGTAGCATCCTTCACCTGTTGTAGTATTTACTGCGTACGGGTAAGGGGTGTTACAATTATTATTATTATTATTATTATTATTATTATTATTATTATTATTATTATTATTATAATATAATAATAAATAGAATTTTATGATTGGTCTAGAGGGTAGTTAAATAACTACCTCTACTACCTATAAATTAAGTTGTGTAAGAACACAACTTCTGAAAAGAATCATAATAGCTTTTCTTGGAGAATTGACAAAAAAGAGAGAATTCTATGTGGAACATGAATAGTTTGCAAAAAGGTATACATATCTATTGTGATTCAATAGAAATAGTTTTTCATGTGTTGAAGTGATTATTTTCTTAATTAGTATTAATAATTAAGAATCTTGGGAAATTGATTTTATAGAATTTAGTATTCTATAAAATTCTAACAGTTAGATTGATATTATTATGTTGTCCATTGGTTGTTTTCAATCAAAAAAACATCAATTTCTAAATTTAAATGATTAATATTTCAATATAATATTAAAAAAATAATATTTATGTCCTGTACACATTGTAATTTCTATATGCATACACTGTATATTGTGTATGTATACATTGTATATCTTATGTGTATACACTGTATACCGTGTGTGTGTATACATTATATACCTTGCATACATTGTATTCCCTGTATGCATACACTATATGTATACATTGTATATCTTTTGTGTATACACTGTATATCATGTATACACTGTATTTTCTATTTATATACATGTAGGCATAGCCCGTATACATTATATTAAAGTAGTACACAACTAATTTCACACAAATATTTCATCAAACAAGTGGTATGCAATTAGTTTTCAATGAAAGTAAGAAACCAAAAATGCTTTAACGGCATTTAGCTAAAATAATGATAATTATTCATAACATCAAATAGCAATTAAAAATCAACTGTAAGAAGATTGCATGTTTGTAATTATTAGAAATCAATAATTAAAGATGGATTGGAGAAGAAATAAAAACAAAACCTACTAAATCTCTTTATAAATCAACGATATGATATGGAATTGATGAAAAATCGCATATGGATTAATTAGTTATTGAAATAAATTATTTTTAATTTATGGATTTAAAAGATTAAGTTAGTAGAATTATAAAATCACAGATGGAAAATGATAGAATGGTAGAATTATAGAATCGCAGAAATAGAGCTGATGAGAAATTGGAGAATGGAAAAGGAATTGAAAGAAAATCTTATTTGAGAATAAATAGAGTTTAAGTTGAGATGGTAAGTAGAAGATGAGACATTTTTAAAAAGAGGAAAATTAAAAAAATGGCATCTATGAAAGAGAAAATTTTAAAAAATGGCAATTATGAAAGCTAGAAATAATGGGGAAAGGGGGGCAAATATGAAATTTTTTTTCCTATGGCATTTACGTAGAAATTCCTACAGTGTTTTGTTAGGATTTCTACAGTATCATTTTTTGCAAAATAAAACGCAAAAATTTTTTAAATATAAAATCTGTATTTTTTTAAACTTTCATTCTAAAAAATACACCTATTTTAAAAATCATATATTTTATAATTTTAAAAAACTAAAAATTCTTAAAATAAATCATAAATAAACACTATTTTGTAATTTTAAAACACTAAAAATTCTAAAAATCCTAAATAAACTTTTACAATTCCTAAATTTTTCATCTTTTAATATTTTTGTCTCTACTCTCTCTATCTTCAAAATTCACGTTATCTATGTTTATAGAAGAATGAGTTACACCTCAGTTCCACAAAAAAAAAATATATAATAAAAAAAACACTTTTTTAACATTTTTCAAGTTATATCTCAGTTATACCTAAATTACACCTTAGTTACACCATAAAACATAATGCATTTTTTAATATTTTTTCAAGTTATATATCAGTTATACCTTGAAGGAAAATAATGGAGAAATAAAAGAAGTAAATAAATACATACTTGTTGTAGCGCGGTAAATCTCGTTGCGGAAGCGGTACAAGGATCTTCTTTTATTGGTCACCGGTCTGACTTTTACCCACTCGGGATAATAGCAGCTAGATCACAATCTAGAAGTCCCTGAAATATTAACACAAATAAAGTGAGTGGGAACGAGCATCCTTGCAGCGTATACGTTTTCTCGTTACCAAATTATGAGGACCTCACCTCTATTTATAGAGGTCCTAAAGGCTAGAGTCTTAACCCTAGTCTAACTCAGAATCCTTTCTGAAATAGGATTTGGTAATTTAATTCAGATTAAATAACTCAATTTAATCTGGATAGGAACTCAATCCTATATAGAGTCATGGGCGTATCCTAACTCTATCATCTCCCACTCCCACATGACGAAACACATTCCATATATATAATCTTCAGTTATACAGACTAATAGATTGTGTGACCAGCATACCTCGAGAGTACTATAGCTATACACCTGTTAGGGATATATAGCTTCTCGAAAAAGGCGATCCTTTTCTTTCACGTATGCCTAACCCTAGATCACCTTCTCACAATCACCGTTTTAACTCATGATCTCATAAAACATCATTCATGTTCACTATTATGTTTCTACTCATAGAAACAATAATAGACATGTTGGTGAACCACGAATTCTTATGAATGTGATCAAAAGGTTATCTTCCCCTCTTACTATATGCCATCCATAATGATTCAACTCGTTTTTCTAGTTAGATCCGCCAGGCCTAAATTTTTTCCAGACCTCTTAGAGACTAACCAAGCTAGCCACATTGAACCATACTTCAGGGATAAGTTAAGTGTTCTAAGGTTCGATATATTAACAGGATCTCACAATAGGGAAAGTTGAGATCAATAGTATTAAATTCCCATCCCTTTGGTCACTTAAGCACACACGGTATAAAACATGTGTTATGGTGTTCCTTCTTTCCCTTAAAGGAGCGCATGTCACACATTTAAATAATGTGTATATTAAAACACCATACAGAAGCGTAAGGCAGCGATGCACCGAAGCACCCAACTTTAGTTCGCTTACTTAAGAACTACTTCTGGCTTTTAAGACAGAACATGGTAGTTACACATAACTATCCATCGGATTCCATACGATCCTTATTTTGGATCTCAATCCAAAGTATACAACCTCATGTATGACTTTATCTTGTGCCTTAACAAGACATATCTTGTAATTTCTGCAAGACGGCACTTTCATTTTGAACAGGCTCTCGAGCATACTGATTTGTTCAAAAATTGCCTCATCTTAGTCTTTGCTAACTCATCGACAAAACTAAGGTAAACACCCTTGTGAGTGGGCTACTTCTCTGTCTAACATGCTCAAACTCAAATAATTAACAGTAAGTGTTCACACAATAAACATTTACACTCATGTATTGCCAACAATGAACTTTATTATTATTCCCAAATAATAATGTTAAGGAATTACAAAAATAAAGTCAGTACACATCAAATTCTACGCAAACCCTGAATTCTAATGTGTCTCTTAAACACATCTTTCATTACAGGTTTAGTCAACGGATCTGCAATCATATCATGAGTAGATATGTACTGTAAGTTTACATCTCCTCGTGCAACTACATCTCTTATATAATGATACTTAATGTCGATATGCTTAGTCCTACTATGAAATTTTGGATCTTTTGTGTAAGCTATCGACGATTGACTGTCACTTGTCCCTTCGAGGTAGTTACTCTTAAATGGTCCATCAACCATTTTAGCCAAACTGCCTCTTGTACTGCAGCTGCGGAAGCTACGAATTCAGCTTCCATTGTTGATAAGACTACACAGGTTTGTTTCTTGCTACTCCATGAGATGGCACCCTTGCCAAGCAAGAATATGAAACCTGAAGTGGATTTCCTCTCGTTCACATCTCCAGCCCAATCAGCATCAGTGTATCCTCTCAATTGTAGATCCTTGCCTTCATAACAGAGAGAATAATCTGTTGTACCTTTGAGGTATCTAAGTATCCTCTTAACTGCTTTCCAATGTGCTTCACCTAGGTTAGATTGATATCTACTTGCCATGTCCACTGCATAACAAATATCAGGTCTCGTACACAACATAGCATACATAAGACTACCCACGACACTGGCATAAGGAACGTCTGTCAAACGCTCCACTTCATCTGGCATCTTAGGACACATCTCTTTGTTAAGAGACTGATTCTTAGCAATGGGGCAGTTGTAAGCACCGTGTCCCGAAGCAGTCCAGATCGGAGATTACCCTATGAAGAGATCGATGTCCATTTTCGAATGAGCCGATAAGATTCGGAGACTTTGGTCCTCTAGATTCACGAGAAATAGGGATTTTTATTTGCAGTGATGAGAAAAAAGAAAATTGGGAGTTTTTGGGCTTGAAAAGAAGTTTCTTCCTCCATCGGCGGCCAGACCGTCTGTGTCACACCCCAAATCAGGCCTAGTCGGAGTTGGCAAGATAAGTCGGGAATTGAAGGGTATTTCAGTAAGTTATGCTTGAGAAAAATTGGATAATAAGGATTTAATGGCAAAGTAATTAATTAAGTAGGTTGTAAAGGGAAATGTTAGAGTGTGCTTGTAGTGTATGGAAGTAGGATATGAGTGGATTAAGGGGTTTTATAGTGTGGGTTGTATGTATGGTGCCTTGGATGTAAGTGGGTTTTAAGGAATATTATGGTGTGAGTGGTGTTTGGTGCCTTGAAGATATTTATTCAAGACATGGTTGTGTGTGGTTTGTGTATGGTGCTTAGAGTGGAAAAGTTAAGTGAGTGGATGTTGGTCCAATAGGAGAGGGACAAGTGGCTTGGTAGGTGGGCAATTAATGGGAAAAGAGTTAAAGGAAAAGAAGAAAGAGAGGGAGAGCAGATTTCACGTTGGGGACTCCCTCCTCTCTCTCCCGTTCTTCCTCTTCTTCTCTTCTTTCCCATTTCTTGCATTTCCTCTCTTGTTTGTGTGGGTTGGAACTGGTTTTGGAAGTGTTTGAGAACAAGATTGAAGAGGTAAGTGGTTAGATTTTGGATGTTGTGTTTGGATTTTGGATTGTCTTCTTCTTTGGTTTTGTTTAAGTTAAGGTTTGTGGAAGAGTAATTGTGGGTTTTGGTTTTTTGCAAGCTTTGGGTTTCAAGAGAAAGCTCAAGGGTAAAGAGAAGGTGAAGATTGGGTCTTGAAGCTACAAAGAAATCAGGTTTGGGAGCTTTGATTTATGAATTGGAATCTATGAGTTGTTGTGCCCTAATTCTCACTTATGATGTAAATGAGTTTATATTGTTTAAATCTCTGAAATTTGAGTGTTTGGTATGTGTAAATGCATGAATTAGTTTGGGTAGATGTGTTAGTAATCCATGTTATTGGTTGAAATGAATTTATATAAGGGTTGGCTTTGCAATGCATGAGTCTTGGCAATTCTGTCCCGTTTTATTTGACCTCTGTGTATTGTTTTTATCATAGGTAGAGTGTTAGACCTCCAAATAGTGTGATTATTGAGCCATTAGAACCATGACGTCCATGTATTTAAATGTCCTAGAAATAGCCTTGGGCTAATTCTTGCTCTAAGACCCTGTAATTTGGATAAAATCGTGGTGTCTCTTTTTGTGTCGGGTTGTTTGACCAGTATGGGTTGTGGAGAGCCTATCTGGAGTTTTAGACGTCCTTTTGATCTGAAATTTGTTGAATTTTAACTTTAACATCCTAGGGAACATTTGTTAAGAAGGAAGTTTTGGCTAAAAATGAGGCTTAGAAGTCGGTTTAGGCAACACAAGTCAGGGGCGTAAAGCAGTCTTTGTGGGTTCTGAGATGAGCCTCTGTCGCGAGCGCGACAAGGGTCGCGACCTCGCGACAGAAAAACCTATATTAGCCTTTATTTCTTCATTTTTGAGCCCTCGGTTGACCCGAATCAATCCCGTACTTTCCCCTCAGCTTATTATGCATGTTTAGGGTAATTAAATGGCTATATAAGTAGTTGTCTTTGGGAAAAACTTATGAGTACGATTAAGATTGGTGATTTTTGGGAATCTCTTATTTTTTTTGCATGAGAATATGTTCATGTATGTATTTTGATGGTTTCTTGGAAGTAGGTTATTAGATGTCCTTTATTTTGATGTATATGCTATGGGTCTTTGTTTTGGAATGTGGAATTTGCAAGATTATGAGTTAATTATGATGATTTTGGAATTGATGTGGTTTGATGCATAAATTGAGTTTTTGATTGATTCTTGAAATGGAATGTTTAAATCATTGGATTGTATGAAGTTGTTGTTAATAAATGTTGTATTATGGTTGTTGAGGGCAATGGATGCTGGTTTGGAGGTAAGTGATCTTGGATTGAGATTTGTGTGATGGGAGGAGGAATTGGAAGAGGAAAATCTGCAGAATTTCTGCAGAATTTCGAAATCCCGATGCTGTCGCGATCGCGACGACCGTTGCGAACGCGACAGAGAGCGGTGTTGGGAGCTTCGCTGTCGCGAGCCCGCGACAGCTGAAGTGTTGAGCACCCTCTGTCGCGATCGCGACAGAGTGCGATGCTGGGCAAGTGCTATTGCGAGCACGCGATTCATCGCGAGCCCGCGACAGCACCAATTGTTCTCTGTTGCGATCGCGACATCCGTCGCGAGCGTGACAGAGTTTGGCCCTTCTGTCCTCCTCGCGGTCGTGAAGTCCGTCGCGCGCACGCAGCGAAGAGACTTCAGTCTCTGTCGCGAGCGCGACAGACCCTTATATGCTAAATGAGTTCTCTTTCATTTCATGTGGTTTGAACTTCCATTCCTTTTGACAGTTATGAGATTTATGTTTGGTATTTTATGAATAATATGAATATGGAACCATGATATGATTATGTACATTTATGATGATAATTTTGGGAGTTATGAAATGGATTGAATGGTTTATGTATGACCTGCTAGAGTCTAGTAAGTGGATAGTTAGGCATGCCTAATAGAGTTCTGTTAGCTGCAGCCCCTTTGAACGTTTGGACCCTGATCAGGTCCCTGTTTGGTTCCTCGCGAACCCTTTATGTGTATGGATCTTGTTTAAGATCCCCTTTCGTTAAAATGTTTTTGAATGTGGAAAATGATGTTGTTTTTTCTCTCGATTCGTACCCGTAAGGTGTGCCCGTTCGTACCAATAAGGTACTGTCAGATAAAGTTTATGTGATTACTTCGATTCGTACCCATATGATGTTGTTTTTCTCTCGATTCGTACCCGTAAGGTGTGCCCGTTCGTACCAATAAGGTACTGTCAAATAAAGTTTATGTGATTACTTCGATTCGTACCCGTAAGGTGCGCCCGTTTGTGCCAGCGAGGCACTGTCAGATTTCTCGTTATCCACTATTTTGAGTCAACAGGTATTCTGTTCGCTTTGTCTGATATGAATATGAGAATATGATAACCGTTTGGTTAAGATTTCAGTAAGATGAATCAGCTATCTTTCTGATGTGATCATGGAAGTTTGAATGGTTTGAATATGACTCAAGTATGCATTTGTATATGCTATATGTTCCTATGAACTCAGTTATCGCAGTGTCTTTAATACGTTGTTGTGTATTGCATGTGAGCGGGTTCCGCAATGATAAGGATACCTTAGTATGATATGTGCATGTGTAATGTTTTTAAGAGTTTATGCATGGTGAAGTGTTGCTATTCGATACCTCGGCGAAACCGGTCAGTTTAATGCATTTGACATTGTATGTAGTTCTGCATGGTAATATTTGTATTATGCATGGTATTGCTTTTGCCTTGGCTTATTTTGACATAAGTATATAGATATGTATGCCTTTGCTATGCAAGTCTGTTTATATATGTGTTATGAATATCCACATTTGCCATTTGAATGTGTTATGCCTTGGCGACCATTGTGAATGGCCGTCCATGTTACTTTGTGTTCTCCCCACTAAGCGTTATCGCTTAGCACGGGCTCTCTTCCCGTGCAGGTGGCAGGTTGTGTTCGGATCGAGTCGCATATCTGCAGGGTCGGCCACATAGGAGTTAGCAGTGTTTTGTTATTTTGTTTCAGTTTCTGTATTTTGAATTCTGTAATTTTGTAGCCTTTTTCTTATGTATTTGTATATGTAAGAATCTTATTGTAATTGAGTTTTCCGGTAAATGAGCCTTTTGTTTTATCGTTCACTTTATGCTTCCGCTGAGTAATCTTATGTATGCATGTGTATATGTTTCTGCTTAGTGCTTGCGTGTGTGTGAGTTAATGTATGCCCAGTTCTGCTTCTCTGGGTAAGTTTTTAATTTCCCGTGTTTTTGTATAATTGTATGCTTCCGCTTAGTGTGTGCGTGCATGTAGGTGAGAAAGCGTCGGGTAGCGCGCCCGCTGGCGCCCTTCCAACGGGGGCAACGGTGGGGGTGTTACAGTCTGTCATGGGTAACCCGTCGCTCGCTTCGGAGTCCCGTTTCTCGCCATGAGGGACGGGCCATCGACGAGACGAGTGACGGACACGTTTCCTCACACAGACAAGCGTCCATAGGTTTCTGGCGCCCGTCGGTTGAATCCCTTTTCCAGTAGGAAAAGGGATTTAGCCGGCGCCTGTTGGTAGACTTCCGACGGCCGACGGTTTTAGGGTTTTGACAAAAAAATAATATAAAAAGGTTTTTCTGAACCATTTTGGGGGTTGGGCAGTTTTAGCTACAGTATACCCTTAAAATCCATTTCTGATGATTTAATTCCAACCTTTTCATCTCATTAAAATTCCTTTATTTTCATTTTCTTTTTTTGATTTGGAGAATTTAATTAATTGAAGGGAGCTAAAATCAATTGGTTTCCCATCAATATTTATAAATTCCAACATCTAAATTTTTTTTACGATTATCAAGAAAGAAAAATCCAAGTTTCTTTTTCTTGATTTTTGCTATTTTCTCGTGAAACGTACGGGATTCGAACCATTCGAAAATCCATCCTAAAAGGTAAAATCTGAGGATAAATATTCCGGACATACGTTCTATTTGATTCATTTTAATTATTTCTATTTATTTTTCGTTTCTCGTTTTGAGGAAAATTGTTTGGTTGTGAAAAGTTTTATTTTTTGCTGTTTTCTGAAGAACAGAGGTGACCGACGGGCAATAAGGTCACCGACGCCTGTCTCTCTATTGAGCGACGGCGTGTAAACAGCGCACCTATTACCCGCCGGTCACCCCAACAGACGCCCGTCGGTAAAGCTTTCATGGCCGTCCCTGTGTTCTGTCTCCATTTTTTAAGCTGTTTTATTTCCTTTTGCCATTTATTTCCTTTTCATTATTTTTCTTTTTTTTTCTAATTCCAAGATCTTTTCTTTTCTGTAAAAAGTAGAATATCAATAGTTTTTATTTATTTTTGAATTTTAATCTTCTTTTACATTTATTCTTGCTTGTTTATAAATACTAATATTGTTGATTATTTTGTGAGTTTGTAATATTTGATCATTGAGATGGTTTGAACTTGAGAAGAGGCTGTCATGCACAACATGGAAGACTCCAATTGGTTTAATCCTTTACCCCTTTACCTTTTATTTATTTAATTAAGCATTTATTTTCTTATTTATTTATCTTTATGTTTATGTAAATTGTCTTATTTCGCATTAAATAAAAAATGGACAAATGTTTTTATACTAATTAATTTGGTGAGTTTTGCAAATAAAGGACCAAAGTCCTATTTTAGCCAATGAAAATATCATATAAAAATTATTTTTATAATAAATGCATGCGAGAACCAAAGTCCTCAAAATAAATGAGTTCCCCGTTTTATGTATACATCGCACTTTTATAAATGGGAGTTGTATTCCGCTCCTAGTGTTATTGTATTTCATTTTCCTCATATTTTATTTTATTTTATCTATTTATTTACCACTTTTAAATATGAATGATTGTGCCTTAAATTAAATTGCATCGTGTGGAGAGAGAGCGAACTAATGAACTCAAAACTTAATTGTAAAATAAATTGAGGTAGAAATAGATGAGAAGTCCTGAACCCAACTCTGGTCTTTGGGCTTAATGAGGCAAGAGGTCTTTTCGATCACTCATTGGAACCTCCAAGACACCTCTTGTGTCCTTTTCAAAGACTTATTTAATAATCCTAGGCTCCATAGGGTGAGACGGTCATTCCCAATGTTTTATTGGGGTGTTCACCTCCAAGACCCCTTTGGCTTGCCTAAAATGGATATATGCGCCGTCTTAGGCTCACTGAGGCGAGACGAACTTTCCCAATGTTCTATTGGGTGGCGACTCCATAAAACCTCCTTGTTGCCCAAAATAGATGCACTTGTAAATACCTTACAAGCTGTCAACAAACCTCACTTGCCCGATTGCCCTCAAGCGGGCGGTCAAGGGGCGCCTCACGGGGTTCGGCGCGCATCACAGTGGCGACTCCACTGGGGACTAGTTTGAGACTTTGATTTGAAAATACATTGATTAAAATTTACCCTTAAGTTTTAGTTTATAAATTCGCTTTCTCTCAAAATTTGCATTACATCCCATTAGAGCCTTAGATTATGCTAGATTGGTCCCTTCTCAACCTCGGTGCATCCCTGAAGCACAACCCTACGTTCACTCAATGTAGGAAAGTGTTAGGGATAATCACCAGCCCAAGTCTCGTACCACTTGGTATATAAAATGGAGACCCAATCGGTCGCTACGCTCGTGATGAGCTAGACCCGTTGGCAGGGACCATGCTTGGGTAGACCTAAAGTAACACCACCCTTGACCAAAGCTCATGTAATGGCCATAGATACCTCCTTTAGGTGATATGAACCGTAATACCGTGCCTGCTGTATGGATCCTTATGTATTGGGTGAGTCCAAATATCTTGTTTGATTACCTAGCCAATGGCTTTCATGCCCCGGTAGGTCCATGTCAATATATTTGGATTACCCAAATATGTAACGATCATTACCCATGCGCTTGTCCATTAGTATAGGAGTGTTATGCTACCGGTTTTCGCCGCGCACCATGCTTGTCCATCGGGTTCCCTGTTGACCCATGGGCTAATCCTGCCTAGGAAAGAGACTATGACCACGTGTTTGGGAGTAATAAGGGTGGAAGGACCTATCTGCTTGCATGTGATTTGTGGGTGTTGCACATCACGATTATGCATTTCATTGCATTCATGCATCATTCTGACTCATTGTCTTTGCAGCCATCATAGATCTGCCCAGGTGGACGAGGGGACCTGCGGGACGATTGATCCGAAATCCTGTGTCTGAGCTGCTAAAAAGGGAGAATTTCTCGGAGACTCATTCAGAGACTAGCTGCGCTATTTCAAAGATGGCTAATACACCGAGAGAGAATGATGCCACCAGGGCTTTGATTGCAGAAGAAGTTGGCCGAAGGTTTGAGGAGTTTGAGGGCCGAATGATGAACATGATGGCCGCGATGGCCCAGCACACTGCTCCACAAAACCCGCCTCCTCCTCCTATGAGACAAAATGAACGGGGGGAGGATAGAGAAGAGAGGCAAGAAGAGATCCGACCACCGCCTGTGGATTTAAGGTCTGTAGCATCGGGAGTACAGAGGAGAAGACCGTTTCAGAGGTTAGAGGATGACCGTGGGGATGAGGATTATGAGGATAGCATTGTGTCAGTGTAAACATTGGGTCCCGAGTCGGGTTTAATGTCAAAAAGTGATTTTGGGTCCTTAGTAATTCCCTCCGAAAAAAAAAATATATATATAATATAGATTAGGTAGGTAAAATTAGAAATTAATTATTAATGTTGGATTAATTTAATTTATTAATATTGTAAGTTTAATTAGATAATTAAAATGCATGAAAGATTAAAGATTAATTAGTTAATATGTAAAGTGTTTAATTAATTAGATAAATTTTATGATATATTAAATAGATTAATTATACTAAGATGTAAAATATGTAATGTAATTAATATGTAATGTTTAATTAATATGTAATGTTTAAATTAATTAATGTGTGTTATTTGAATTAAGTTAAATTAATTAAGAAATTAAAATGGAGGAAATTACCATTGTGCACCTAATTTACCCTAATTGTGGGATATAAAAAGAAAGAGATGAGCAAAAAGAGGGGGAGCTCTCTCTCGGCTGGGAAAAACAAAGAAAGAAAAGAAAAGGGAGAGCAAAAACGAGAGAGCAAGAGAGGGATAACATAGAGAAGGGACCAAGGAAATAAAAAGAGAGAGCAAAAGAGAGAGTAGGAAGAACACAGGTCAAAATAAAATAGAAAAAAGAGAGAGCAGGGATTCAAAGACCAAAGAATCAAAAGGAAAATCAAAGAATAAAAGAAGAAAGAAGAAGAGAGGGTGGAACAGGGGCCAACGGAGACCAACGGCGCCGGAGAGAAGAAGAAAAAGAAGAAAAGAGAGGGGAAGGAGGCGTTGTCTCCGCCGGCCAGCCACGGCCGCTGATCGCCGCACGTGCCCTTCCACCGTGGAGAGGAGGTCCGGACGAAACCATAGGTGGTCGCCGTTCCTCCATCGGCCGACGGAAGCTGGCGCGTGAGAGAAGAAGACCCGGACACTTTAAGACGTTTTCCGGCGACAGCAGCGCTCTTTTTGGCGAGTGACCAGCTCCGGTGGCTTCCCGGTGTCCCGATCTCCCTTCCGGCATAGGTGGTGTCGACCACCTCTCTTCCGGCGAGGCTCCAGCGAGGTAAGTCCCCTTTCCCTATTTTATGTTTATTGATATTATTATTATTATTATTATTATTATTATTATTATTATTATTATTTAATATTCTGTATTATTATTATTATATATTCATTTTATGTTTATTATTATTATTATTATTATTATTAAGTTAATATTGTTATGATTATTATTGTTAGTTATAATTGCCGTGTTACATTATTATGGTTATTTATGGTCATTAATGTTATTAATTTATGTTCATTTCATATTATAATTATTATTGATATTATTATTTTGTGTGATTATTTTTATTGTTGTTAGTATATTATCATCATTATTATTACTTGGTACATGTTATTATTATTTTGCATTACTATCATTGCTATTATTATTATTATTATTATTATTATTATTATTATTATTATTATTATTATTATTATTATTATTATTATTATTATTATTATTATTATTATTATTATTATTATTATTATTATTATTAATATTATTTAATTTATATATCTTAGAATTATTATTTTATGATATTACCGCAAGCATTATTATTTTTATTTGATTATTATAATTGTCATCATATTTTGCATCCATTAATTCTTCTAATTTAATTCATTTAATCGTTCATTTAGAATTTATTTATTTATTCAAAAATATGTAATTACTATTTTATCTTATTTTATGTATTTGTGGTCTGTAATAATAAAACGATTTTCGACCGCTCTTAAAAAGAACCACCACACAAATGTTTTCTATCAAATAAAATATTGGTTAATAAAACTGGACCAATGTCCTCATTTTTCATCTTGAGCCAAAAGGTTTAACTTGATATGAGAATTCTATACTTTTTTGTAAAATGAGTATTTGGTTAAGGATGTACCTTTTGAATTTTCTCATGCATGTATGCAAGTTTTTAATACCTTAAAGAATGAGCTTGTAAGTGCACCTATAATTACTTCTCCTAATTGGGAATTACCTTTTGAAATTATGTGTGATGCAAGTGAACTTGCTATTGGATGTGTGTTAGGACAAAGACAAGGTAAAAATTTGCATGTGATTTACTATGCTAGCCATACATTATCATCACCTCAAGTTAATTACACAACTACTGAAAAAGAAATGTTACCGGTTGTCTATGCACGTGATAAGTTTAGGTCTTATTAGGTTCTAAAGTAATCATCTATACAGATCATGCTGCATTAAGGTACTTATTTGCTAAAAAAGATGCTAAGCCTAGATTAATTCATTGGGTTCTTTTATTGCAAGAGTTTGACCTTGAAATTAGAGACAAGAAAGGGTTTGAAAATTTAGTAGCTGATCACTTGTCAAGGTTAGAAAATGATGAAGGACCTATAGGAGATAACAATGAAATAAATGAATCCTTTCCGGATGAATCTCTTATGTCTATTGAGCAAGTAAATGGTCTTTGGTTTGTAGATTTTGCTAATTTTCTTGCTGCAGGAATTATACCTAATGATTTGACATGGCAACAAAGGAAAAAATTCTTTAGTGATGTCAAAAATTATCTTTGGGAAGAACCTTATTTATTTAAGATAAGTGGGGATGGTATTATTCGTAGATGTGTTAGTAAGGGTGAGTATGCAAACATTTTAACACATTGTCATTCATCTTTATATTTTGGTCATAATGGTAGTACTAAGACTGCCTCTCGTATGCTTGAATGTGGTTTCTTTTGGCCTACTTTATTTCATGATGCTAGAGTTTTTGTAGCTCATTATGATAAGTGTTAAAGAGCTGGTAACATTAGGAAGAGAGATGAAATGCCTTGAACAATATCTTGGAAGTGGAGATATTTGATGTGTGGGGGATAAAGTTCATGGGTCCTTTTCCTACATCCTTTGGTCAAAATTACATTTTGGTTGGTGTTGACTATGTATCAAAATGGGTTGAAGCCAAAGCAACATCAACTAATGATTCCAAGGTGGTGCTCAAATTCTTAAAGAAGATCTTTTCAAGGTTTAGAGTGCCAAGAGCCATCATAAGTGATGGAGGTAAGCATTTTATTAATCGCTCTTTTGATTCTTTATTGCATAAATATGGTGTGAATCATAGGGTAGCCACTCCATATCATCCACAAACTAGTGGTCAAGTTGAGGTATCTAATAGGGAACTAAAATGGATCTTAGAAAAAACGGTTTCTAGCTCTAGGAAGGATTGGGCAAATAAGTTAGATGATGCATTATGGGCATATCGCACAGCATTTAAAGCACCTATTGGAATGACACCATATAAGTTAGTATATGGAAAAGCTTGTCATTTGCCTATTGAGTTAGAGCATAGAGCATATTGGGTTATTAGAGCTTTGAATTATGACATTAAAGATGCAAGTGTTAAAAGGTGTTTACAACTTAATGAGCTTGATGAGTTAAGACTACTTTCTTATAAAAATGCTAAGATTTACAAAGAAAGATCTAAAAAATGGCATGATGTTCATATTAGATACAAAAGTTTCAAAATTGGGGATAAAGTCCTATTATATAATTCTAGATTGAAACTATTTCCTGGAAAATTGAGATCTAGATGGAATGGACCCTTTGAGGTCAACCAAGTTTTTGATCATGGGTATTTGGAGTTAAAGAATAATAATGGTGAATTATTTAAAACAAATGGTCAAAGATGCAAGGTCTATTTAGAGGAAACTTTTCATGGTAGAGAGGTTTCGTATATCTCTTTGAAAATGGTTTAAAAGTTACTTGCATTTCTTTTTATTTTGTACTTAGTGTAATTTTAAGTTGTGTTGTATGTTGTTAATTAGATTTTAGTGTGATTTTTGCTTTAATATATTACTAATATTGTTTGTTTTTATTTCCACAGTGTGTCTTAGATAGTGAGGAATTCAACTTAGTAAATTATAGTGTTGTTTTGAAAAAGAGAAAATTTTGTTCTTTGAAAATTCTTCACTGTCGCGAACACGACAGTGGAGGGAAGTTATTTTCGCAAGTTGCTGTCGTGATCATGCCTGGAAGGGAGCACGCGACAGGAAAATGCAAGTTTGGGCAAAACCATTCTGTCGCGAGCGCGACAGAGAGGTGATCAAATATTTTCTCGTGTGATCGCGATGGGTTCGCAAGCAATTGTTTTGAAAATTCCTTACTGTCGCGACAGAGCACGGGATTTGAAAATTTTTGAATTTTAAACCATTGAAACCCTATTATTTCACTCCCTTATAAAAGCTTAAAGCCCTAACTGCAGTTTTTTCTCTTCACTTTCAAGTTGTCCCTCACGTTTCTTTGTTTTCTTTCTAACATTTCTCAATTCTTCTTCTTCTTCTCTCAAAGTTCTTAAAGTTTCTAGTTTTGTTCTTCCTCTATTTCTTCTTTGTGAGTTTATTTTGCAAGGTTTCTACAGTTTCATTCACAATTAAGATGGTTAGAACCAAATTAGTGGGAGACAAGGGGAAGAAGGCAGCAGAGGGGTCTAGTGCAAACCAAGATCCTTTGCATCTATAAAATAGGTTTGAATGTCCATTCCCCACTTTTAATGAGGAAGGTGATAAATTTGTATATTTTGACAAGAAAACTTATGTTGGCATGTGGCATGTGGCATGTGGATTTCTCTCTGTTAAATCAGTTAGGCATCAATGATCAATTTGAAAAGTATTTGAAATGTATGAAATGGGGGAAGTTTGTGCACTTGAATTTACCTATTAAACGTGATTGGCCCTTAGAATTTTTTATTACTCTTGACTATGTTGACAAGGGTAGGGATAGGATGAAATTTAGACATCAAGGGACAGACTATTCCTTTGAATTTCCTGAATTGCATGAATGGTTTGGGTTTCTTCTCAATGGGAAGAGATTTGATGCACATTTGTTTGATCCTAGGCCTATTTGGAAGTATTTGTCTGGTCTTGATTCATTTAATAGCAAAAATTCTACAAATCACCAAATAAAAGATGATGTGTTAATGCTTTTTCATAAATATTTGTGTCATGCTTTATTTGGTAGAGTTGAGAGTTCTAAAGTTCAGACTAAGGACTTATTTGTGCTTGATTTATTACAATCTAGGAACACCCCCTGCTCTATAGATTTCATTTTTGATGGTTTATATCATGCCTCTACTGCAAAAAGCAAAACCGTTGGGAGGTGTCACATAATGACCAGGATTATTTTAGGATGTCTAGGGGACTTACACAATTTTCATTTAGAAGAGGGTGAAATTGTTACGATGCTTGATGTAGTTTACTTGAGGTGGGCTAACATTTTGACAAAAGACGGTTGGCTGCCCAAGTTTATTGATAGAGGATTGCAGGTTGACAGTTCACGCCTTGACAAGGGTAAAGGTAAGGCCCCTAAGTCATCCACAGCAGCTGGAGGGCATGAGGATGCTGATAATGATGATGAAGATGATGAGTAGGAGGAAGCTGCACCATTTAGAGCTGGTGAAGGTGCTAATGCTGGTTGACAACAGGTGTTAACTAGACTTGATGGTATAAAAGCTGCTGACCAAAGCATGGCTGCAAGAATGGATTCCTTGGAAACTACTGTGAAGGCTGTCCACAAGGGACATAAGAGCTTGAGTCGCAAGCTTCTCCCCTTTTTCAGAAAGCAAAACATTGAGTTTTCTCCATCTCCACCCGATTCCCCTAGTGGGAATTGAGATAAGTTTCTCCATAAACTTTTTATTTTTAGTGTTATTTTTGTTTTTATTTTATAGTGTTTTGTGTTTGCTTATATATATGTCATTTTTGTTGTTTTCACACAATGCGGACATTGTGTCTTTTAAGTGTGGGGGCATTATTATTGTTGTTGTTATAATATATTTAGTTGTTGTGCAGCCTGTGTTTTGCATGTGCTGCTAGTTTTAGGGTGTTAATGTTAGGTATGTTGAGTAGATTTGTACATATGTGTGTTATTGTTTTTATGTATAGGTTGTTTTGTTCATTATATTTTGGAGCTTATATATTTGATATATATTTGGGAATATATGCATGAGTAAGCTGATATTTCTTTTAATTATGTCTATATATGCCATATCTTTAAAAATGTCATTTTCATTTTGTAACGTGCGCCAAACCCCGTAGGATGCCCCGAACCGCCCGCTTTTAGGGCTTTCGAGAGAGGTTCATGAAAACTTGTAAGGTATTTACAAGTGCATCTATTTTGGGCAACAAGGGGGTTTCTTGGAGTTGCCACCCAATAGAACATTGGGACATGTCGTCTAGCCTCAGTGAACCTAAGACGGTGCATAATATCCATTTTGGGCAAGCCAAAGGGATCTTGGAGATATCATCCCAATAGAACACTGGAATGATCCGTTAACCCTGTGGAGCCTAGGATTGTAAATTTAAGTCTTTTGGTGGGACACAAGAGGTGTCTTGGAGATCCCATTACAATGACACATCGGAATGGTCCTCTCGTCTCGTTGAGCCCAAAGACTAGAGATGGTTCGGGACTTCTCATTTATTCATACCTTAGTTATTTTATAATTAAGTTTTGAATTTACATTTTCATCCCTTTTCTCATACATCTTGATGCAATAATTAGAGCGCAAGTTTTATCATTCAAGGAAAGCGATAAATAAAAGGTGATATAAAATAAAGTACATGAAAATAAAATACAACAAAACTAGGGGCGGAATACAACCCCCATTGCAAATAAAATATAAAATCATGCATAAAACGGGGTATTTATTGAGAATGAGGACATTGGTCCTCTCATGCATAATTAAACAAAACAATTTTAATGGTGACAATGTATTTGGATGAAAAAATAGGACATTGGTCCCATTTTATTAGGAAAAACCAATTTATTTTATAGAAATACTTTTGTGTGATTTTTTTTAATTAAGCGTGCATAAAAACTATTTCATTTAACAATTATATAACAAATAAATCAAAAATAAACAAAGGAAAATTAACATGTACAATAAAATGATCAAACCCCGAATCTCCTCTTTCGCTTGCATGGATGCTCAAACAAGAAAAATACGGATTTGAAACCAACAAAACAAAGACAAATAAAATTTATGTTAGTGATTAAACCAAAGAAATTAATTAAACGCATAAATCATAGATTAGAATAAATAAAACATGCATTATATACAACAAGTCAATTAAACAACATATTAAAATAAATTGATTAACATATTAAATAAAGCAAATAATGATAATAATAATAATAATAATAATAATAATAATAATAATAATAATAATAATAAAATGAGATAAGACAAAAATAATATTTAGAAACATTAGATCTATGTACAAAAACACATGAAATAAATAAAAACAAAATAAATGTAAAGATTTACATGATTAACAATTAAATATAAGCAAAATAAATAAAAGAAAAATAAAAGTTAAGGGATCAAGTCTAGAATATTTACCCTCGGATTTGTATTCGATTGATGATGAAAATGATTGATTTTCCTTGTTACAATTCACAAAATAGAGATAAAAATGAAAATAATAAAAATTAGAAATTTATTCCAAGAGAAAATTGATAAAAAAATTGGAAGGAAAGAAATTAATTCTTGAGGACAAAAAATTGATTTCTTTGTTTCAAGAACAATTATTTTTGATAAAAAAGATTAAAAAGATGAAAATAAAATTAATCTTTAAGAATAAAAAAAATTATTTTCAAAAAAATACTTTTGATAAAAAGATCCAAGATTCAAGAACAAAGGAAGATTTTTCTTATCTCAATAAAAATTCTAGATAAAAAATTGAATTTCTTAATTTTAGAATTTTCTTTGGAGAAAAGAAGTGTCAAAAAAAGATGGAGAGCATTCTTTGAAGAAGAAAAGAAAAAAAAATGATCTCCTCCCAAAATCCCCCAATTTTCCCACTTAAAATGAGAAAAAAGGAAAAAAATGATTTATGGAAGAAAAATCAGATTTTTAATTGATTCCCATGATTTTAGGTGTAAAAATGGAAGAAAATATTCAAAATCCCGAAATTTGGGTGAAAAAAGGTCAAAAATAGGAGAAAAATGAAATCCGAGCGAAAAAGGGGCAATTTCAGCGGATCAAGGCGCGGATGGGTGACCGACGCCCGTCGGCCGTGCGTAGATCGCGCGAGCACGCCTGACACTCGCCGAATTTTTTTTTTTTAAATTTTTAAATATGACTAAAAAATAATAAAATTTTCAAATATCATTTTTTAAAACTACCCTTTAAAATATTTTTAATATTTTTTTGTTTTTCACTCTAACTTGCAAATTTTGCAAGGAAACCATCAATTTCAACGTTTTTTGCCTGTGAAGGCAATTATCATCACTGAGTAACTTCGATCTAGGCTGACTCGGGATCCGGTGTCTATAGTTGCCCCCAGTTTAGGGGAATTTAGTACACTAGAGTCTAGGCGAGCCTAAACTCAAAGAAGAAGAAAAGAGATGCGTACCTGAGGTAGCCCTTACCTTTCCGAAGCGGAAAACCTGCGGTGGTAGTTGTGGCTATGTTGTAGGCGTGTCATTGTTTGTTGAAGCGGTAGTGTCGTGGTCGTGCTAACCCTCCGTAGAGTGGTAGTGCCCCCATCGTGCTAACCCTTCGATTTGATGAAGTGGTAGTGTCATGGTCGTGCTAACCCTCCGTAGAGTAGTAGTGCCGCCATCGTGCTAACCCTTCGATTTGATAAAGTGGTAGTGTCGTGGTCATGCTAACCCTCCAAAGAGTAGTAGTGCCGCCATCATGCTAACCCTTTGACTTAATGAAATGGTAGTGCCGTGGTCGTGATAACCCTCCGTAGAGTGGTAGTGCCGCCATCGTGCTAACCCTTCGATTTGATGAAGTGGTAGTTTCGTGGCCGTGCTAACCCTCCGTAGAGTAGTAGTGCCGCCATCGTGCTAACCCTTCGATTTGATGAAGTAGTAGTGCCGTGGTCGTGCTAACCCTCCGTAGAGTGGTAGTGCCGCCATCGTGCTAACCCTTCGATTTGATGAAGTGGTAGTGCCGTGGTCGTGCTAACCCTCCGTAGAGTAGTAGTGCCGCCATCGTGCTAACCCTTTGATTTGATGAAGTGGTAGTGTTGTGGTCGTACTAACCCTTCGTAGAGTGGTAGTACCGCCATCGTGCTAACCCTTCGATTTGATGAAGTGGTAGTGTCGTGGTCGTGCTAACCCTCCGTTGAGTAGTAGTGCCGCCATCGTGCTTAACCCTTCGATTTGATGAAGTGGTAGTGCTGTGGTTGTGCTAACCCTCCGTAGAGTAATAGTGCCGCCATCATGCTAACCCTTCGATTTGATGAAGTGGTAGTGCCGTGGTCGTGCTAACCCTCCGTAGAGTGGTAGTGCCGCTATCGTGCTAACCTTTCGATTTGATGAAGTGGTAGTGTCGTGGTCGTGCTAACCCTCCATAGAGTAGTAGTGCCGCCATCGAGCTGACCCTTCGATTTGTTGAAGTGGTAGTGCCGTGGTCGTGCTAACCCTCCGTAGAGTAGTAGTGCCGCCATCGTGCTAACACTTCTGTGATGGTTGTTCCCTGAGAGGTCTTTGGTTGAGATCTGCCCCCGGAGAGGTCTTTGGTTGATTGTTTGGACTGATGTCGTCACTCGGCTTTAGTCGGTGTCTGCATCACATCTCTCCTTCTGCAAAATAGGGAAACTAAAATATGCAGGAAAAATAGTGAGCATGCAAGTGAAATGCATGAGTCATGCAGGAATGCAGTATAAGAATTCATCTATGTGGACTTGGAGATGATAGCCGAGCTAGCTGTGATTTACAATAGGATCGATGCCTTTTAAGCTGCTCTTGAATTTCATGCCCTTTGGGATTGCGAGATTCTCATCTGATACCTGTAGTCATTATTTGAAGGTAATGCGTCCCTTGTGGATTTTCACATTAGCTTTTCTTAGCGGGAAATGCGTCCTTTGCGGATTTTCACATAACCTTGTGCCTTATTTTTGCCTGGATTGGACCCAACCTAATCTAGCGGCTTTTTCTTTTTTTTTTTTGAAGGACATACTGCCTGCTTCCAGGTTTTCACCCTATCCTTTTGCCTAATTTTTGCTTAGAGCGCCAGTTACGGTTTTCACTCTAATGGCTTTTTTTTTGAAGGACAGACTGCCTGTTTCCAGGTTTTCACCCTATCTTTTTGCCTAATTTTTGCTTAGAGCGCCAGTTACGGTTTTCACTCTAACGGCCTTTTTTTTATTGCTGAGGATATTGCCTGAGAATCTTTCAGGAGTCTTAGGACATGGTTGTATGAGTTTGATTCTTCACACTTGATAGCAGGATGAGTCGGCTGAAGTGCTTGAGTGGGTGCCCCTAGACACGGCTACTTATAAAGATCATCATTTTGCATGTCAAAGACTGCCCCTTCGCTTCCACCGGTGTGCGCAATCAGCGAGCGTTGAATCCCATAGTTGATAATAGGGCCCATCGGCTCAGGCATCTAGCCGACAAGAGCCAAGTAGATTATAGCCATTTAGATTTCACACATCCAGTAACGAACGATGTTCTTCTTTTTATGAAAGAACTAGAAAATGACGAGTTAAACTGCTTTTGTTTTATGTATTTGCAATGATTGTGTATTTCGATATGATTTCTCTATACATGATCACCACTTAACACGGATTCAGAATGCAAAATTACATCTAATCTCAAAATGGATCTTGAAAGCATCAGACTCCTGTTTCCAATAAGCCCTCTCGGGTTTTCTTGATTGGATATTTTCTCTCAAGCCTCTAATTTTTGCCCAGGATGCCTTTTTTCCTTTTTCACCCTGACGAGGCGCCCAATTTAGCAAGGCTGCCTTTTTTCGGTTTTCAACCTGCGTGGCTTTTATTCTCTTCTTTTGATTTTTAAGTCTTTAGCCATGGGGTGTTGATGTTAATCGGTTCATGAAAGTCATCTACATTATTGACTGTCGCTGCTGTCTTGGATAACAATCTCTGAAGAGCAAAGGGACCTTCTCACATCGGTCTAAACTTGCCTCGCATGTCTGGAACACCTGGTCTCATTTGCTTGATAATTGAATCTCC
The DNA here is from genome assembly GCA_947683425.1 of Excoecaria cochinchinensis. Taxonomy (NCBI): domain Eukaryota; kingdom Viridiplantae; phylum Streptophyta; class Magnoliopsida; order Malpighiales; family Euphorbiaceae; genus Excoecaria; species Excoecaria cochinchinensis. The sequence goes on from CANTUQ010000127.1 coordinate 240,459, forward strand.
CTCTTTCAGTGGTTGCCTTCTGACCTTCTTCCTGAATGATCGAGCAGAGTGTTTTCTGATAGATCTGATTGCGATAGTAAACCCAAAACCTATTTCCTTTGACGTGTTTAGTTGCTGTAATTGTTGCCTCCATGACTACTCCTTAAGGATTTGACGTGCTTCGACAGGCAGTAGTGTTTTTGCCTCATGCATCAAGGAGTAAAGCGTGACTCTTGTAAGGGTTCCAATTGTGGACCCCAAAATGAGTCTACTCCATAACCTTCTTGACCTTCCTCTTGTCTGGCATATTAGCTTGTATTTGATCAGCCTACCTCCCATACAACACACCCTTTATACTGATGGACTGGGTGGATGGCTTATGGATTAGTTTTCTGGTCTTGTTCAAGAAAAATAGCAAAACATGGGTTTGTCTCTTGCGTTGCACACCTTCTATACTGATGAGCTTGTGAATTAGCCTCTTAGGTCCTTTCTAGTATCCAAGAAGAACGACAAAATGCAGGCATGCGTAGATCAACGGGATTTGAACAAAGCTTGCCCCCAAATAACATTCCCTTGCCCCCTAATTTTATTTTATTTTTTGCTCCCCAATTTTCTTTCTTTTAACACGCTTCGCTCAAATCCTGAAGTTTACACATACGCGCACTTTTCTTCTTAATTACTGGGGCCATTATTGTTCAATCTAGTCAAGCATTGCATTTCAGTAGGAATTTTGACACCGTTCCTGCTTATGGATCTCCCATTTTAACCATTTCTATCCACTTCAGCTTGAGTCTTCTGAGCTTCTATGTCACCGGTCCATGATTAAGATATGTTTGGCATGGCATGCTCGGCGACTCCATAATCATCTTCTGGCATGTCTTCGTAGGTCCAGACAAATACTTTTTTATCTATTTATATTTTTTTTGTTCTATCAAATTTTAATCTCTCTTCAAGAGTTATAACAGATGCTATCAAGATTTTCCTTTGGGTTCTCCAAAGTTCCGAGATCAAAAGGAATGGCATTAGATGAATCAATATTAAATATGGATGTGTCATGATTATGCATAGTGAAATCACAAGAAAATATCACACAAATACGCAAAGTCATTCATTTCATTTAATACAAAACTAGAGTTAAAACGTCATCATCAAATAGTTCAAAAATAAAAAAGAACATCTACATGGCTATTTCTCTTCTTTTCTTGCCAACATGGATGTTGTGGTTGATGATCTACTGCTATCCCTGGGAGCCACTCTCCTCACCTCTTAGTTCCTCATTAATTAAGCATCGGACTTGTCTTCTCAGAGCTCGACACCTATCAGTCTCATGCCCAGTGTGCTGATGGTAGGTATAATACAGATCCGCTCGATGACTGAGACGCCATTGGCTCTTGGCGAGTTTTGCAGGCTTCGACTGTAGCTTCCCCTTATCGATAAAATGAAAGAGGTGCTTAGATAACGACTTATCCCAGATGGAACAGCAATTTTGAGTCATTCCAATGTTTGGAACCTTGGTGGTCCCGACATCTCTCATACCGAGACTCGAGCTTTCTTGATTATCTCCCCCAATGACATTGCCCCCTTCTCTAAGGGCCACAAGCTACTTGCCATTAATAGGATTCTGCACTTGACCTTTCGGGTTCTGGCAATCATCCCTCAGATATCTAGCATATCGACGACACTTCATGTGCCTTCACTTTCTAGCTGGCTCAGACAACCATGAACGCAGGTCCACCTCCTGCGTTGATGGTTCCTTTGTCCCTTGAGTGCCGGCACAGATGTCACACCTATACGGTTGACCTCTCTTCTTTAAGTTCATAAAGGCTTTCTCCTAAGCAGCCAGGGTAATTGCAAGTTTAAACTTTGAAATTTCCTCTTTGAGGACATCCATCCTTCTCTTCATGCCCTGTGTCATTGCCAGAAGTCCATTTTCTAAGACATGTGTGACGTGCGCCAAACCCAGCAAGGGCCCTCGAAGGTGAATCCGCTTTAGGATTCGAGGGACTGGTTTGCGTCTTTGATCATGGGCGCCATAAGACATCATAGATGTATCCCTCCCAATAGAACATTGGGGAGAACCACCTAGTCTAATGACGCCTAAAGGCACCTTTGAGGTATCATGGAGTCGCCACCCAATTCACAAGAAATTGGGAAAAAGGGGTCTCTCACCTCTATTGTTCAAGACTAGAGATATGGTGTTCGGAACTTCACACTTATTTATGCTTTGGTTAATTATAAGTGAGCTTTTAATCTTCTTAAAATTATATCTCTCACCTCACGCGATTAATGCATTAAAAGTAAGAGCGCACTTCAAGCATCCGAAAGCGGTAAAAGAAAAATAGTAAATAAAGCGATAAAAGAAAGCGAATAAACACGCAAGCACGCAATTACATGGAAGGTAGGGGGCGGAATACAACCCCAATAAGAGGAGATTGAAGATGTGAATGGGGACGGAATACAATCCCCCAAAAATAAATAAAATTGCCCCAAAATTAATTACAAGGGCCCAAAAGGAAATGAACATAAATTTAAAACACTCACACAAGATCAAAATAAATGGACATACATAAATCGGGGCATTATTTTAGGGACATTGGTTCCCTCGTGCTTGTTTGGAGGTTTAGGAACATTGGTCCCTTCGCGTTTATTTAAAGAGGGTTAGAAAAGTCGTTTTGGTTGTTTGATGAAAACGGGGATGAGTGATCCCATTTTTGGAGAAAAAATGACTCTTCGTTTTAATTATGATATTTTTTATTGTTAGGCTAAAACAAGGGACATTGGTTCCAATTTTGTTAGTAAAAGACTGAATTAATTGTAGAAATATTCTTGTGATTTTTTATCCCACGCATGCATAAATAAAATAAATATTTACAGATAAGCGCAGAACACATAAAGAGAGGGTTGAAAGGATCTCACCAAACCGGGGGACCTATCCACATGCTGCGACCTAACAGGGGAGCTGCGGGAAAGCTCACACAGCACAACCCAAAACAAATCTCAGACAAAAATAACATCGGAAACATTAGTAAATGCTCTAATAAAACTAATCGAACAAATAATAATGAAACAATGATAAACATAATAATAATAATAATAATAATAATAATAATAATAATAATAATAATAATAATAATAATAATAATAATAATAATAATAATAATGGCGATAGAATAGTGATAATAAACATACACTTTAATAATAATAATAATAATAATAATAATAATAATAATAATAATAATAATAATAATAATAATAATAATAATAATAATAATAATAATAATACACATGAGGTAAGCATGTAATAATAATAATAATAAACAGTAGCAAATATATAATAAGCAAACAATAAATTAATGGTATAAAGTTAATAATAGTAATAACAATGATAATAATATAGAACAATAAGCAACAAATAATAATAATGATAATAATAAATGTAAATACAAAGATCATAACCACAATAATAATAGTAATAATAATATTAATGATGACACAATGGTAATAATAAAAATAATGACAACGACAATAATAATGATAATAATAGTGAATGAACACAAAAATCAAATTAAAGCAAACAAATAATGTATTAATAGTGATGTCAACACATTAAAATGCTAAAAGTAAACAATAGACATGATAATAATGGAAAAAATAATATTAACAACAATAAAAAAATATACAAAAAATGAATGAGAACGCGTCCGAGAATGTTTACCCTCAGAATTTTTAGATCGGAAATAGGATGTCTCAATCCGTTCCCCTTGTCGATTTTTGATGATAATAATATTCGAAACAAATGTAAAAATCTATGTTTTAAACAAATTAGTTTAAGAAAATATTTTTTTGTGGGATGAACAAGCTAAGAAAATTAATTTCTCTTGCTCAAATCAACCGAAGATTAAATATTTTGTAGCAGCAAAAACTAAAATTTGAGAAGAAAGCTTAAAGATTTTTTGAAGAATTTTTAGAACAAGAAAAAAAAAGCTTCGTGGAGAGTAAAGAATGCTAGAGAGAAAAGCCAAAAAAAATCCCTCTTTCCAAATCTGCCGTCCTCCTTCAAAATGAAGGGAAATTTCCCTTTAATTTCAGTTTTGGCCAAAACTAGGAAGGGACAAAATAACTTTAATTTTTAGTTAATCAAAAATAGCATGAAAAGGTGAAAGACTGAAGAAAACAGACAGGGACAATGCAGAAAAACGCAGGAAAAAAAGACAAGCGACCAAAAGCAGCCGCGCGAAGAGGGAAGAGAGCGCACGGCAGCCTGCTGTGCGCGTGCGTGGTGCCCCCGCCTGCGAGCGATCCCCCTGCCTGCGCTGCCGCAGGTGGCATTCGCGATTCCCTTTTTTTTTTTAACAAAAGCTGTAAGGACACAAAATTAATATTTTCTACCCCATTTTAATTTTTAATTTGTAAAATATATTTTTTTTAATTATTTTTCTAAAAAAGCACAATTTCGACAGGGAAACAATCGATTCTCACTTTTCTTGCCGAAAATCTGTCTTTTGTTTCATCATCAGGTAATCCTGATCTTGGACTGCCTCGGGACCCGGTGTCTACAATATGCCCTTTGCCTTTTCGATCAGGTGACTCTCCTCTAAGTCTAGTTGGTGGCAGGTGTGCTTCCTCAGTTGGATCATGCTCTTTTTGTAACATAGTAGGAGCAGTAGGTTGTTTTCCGGCGGGTGGCACCATTATGATGACTAAATTCTCCATAGTGGCCATTATCTGGGATTCAAACTTTTGAAACCTCACTTCTATCTCCTTTACTATGCCTTCCTTTCCCTCAGGGACTTCATTTATGACAGCTCGAGGAATTACTTGCTCATCCTCTTCCTCCATTATGAGATCATTTCTCAGGTCAAGGTCTTTTTCTGCTCAACAGGCGTCGTTGCTCCGGGCTCAGTATCTGGCTGTTGCACGGTAGTGACTGCTATAGGAGCCTCTTCCCTGATAGGCGATTCAACTTATTCGACAGTAGGGGCCACAGGCGGCTGTTTGGCATTTGGTGCCATCTGAGCAGCGATGCTTTCCATCATGGCTAACATTCTCCTTTTAAAATTTTCGAGCCTCTTATCTAGGTCTCGCACCGTCAAAGCACCAGTTCCTTGTGGTAATTCTGCCATTGAAGGTGATCTGCTATTCGTTGAAAGGGGTTTAGCTCATCACGAGCGTAACGATCGGTCGGGTCACCATTTAATATACCATGATGGTACGAGGCTTGGGCTGGTGATTATCCTTAACACTTCACTACATTGAGTGAACATAGGGTCATGCGTCGGGAACGCACCGGGGCTGATAAAGGGACCAAACTAGCATAGATCTAAGACTCTAATGCAATGCAATGCAGTTTTGAAATAGGATGAAATGTTTAAATTAAAACTCAATTGTAAATTTTAACCAAGGTACTTTCGAAGTGAAGTCTCGAGTATTGTCCCCAGCGGAGTCGCCATTGTGACACGCGCCGAACCCCGTAGGACACCCCGAACGGCCTCTTTTAGGGCTTTCGAGAGAGGTTCATGAAAACTTGTAAGGTATTTACAAGTGCGTCTATTTTGGGTAACAATGAGGTTTCTTGGAGTCGCCATCCAATAGAACATTGGGACAGGTCGTCTAGCCTCGGTGAGCCTAAGACGGCGCATAATATCCATTTTGGGCAAGCCAAAGGGATCTTGGAGATATCATCCCAATAGAACACTGGAATGACCCTCTAACCCCATGAAGCCTAGGATTGTAAATTTAAGTCTTTTGGTGGGACACAAGAGGTGTCTTGGAGATCCCATTCCAATGAAACATCAGAATGGTCCTCTCGCCTCGTTGAGCCCAAAGACCAGAGATGGTTCGGGACTTCTCATTTATTCATACCTTGGTTATTTTATAATTAAGTTTTGAATTTACATTTTCATCCCTTTTCTCATACATCTCGATGCAATAATTAGAGCACAAGTTTGATCATTCAAGGAAAGCAATAAATAAAAGGGGAAATAAAATAAAGTACATGAAAATAAAATACAATAAAACTAGGGGCGGAATACAACCGCCATTTCAAATAAAATATAAAATCATGCATAAAATGGGGTATTTATTGAGAATGAGGACATTGGTCCTCTTATGCATAATTAAACAAAACAATTTTAATGGTGACAATGTATTTGGACGAAAAACTAGGACATTGGTCACATTTTATTAGGAAAAACCAATTTATTTTATAGAAATACTTTTGTGTGATTTTTTTTTTAATTAAGCATCCATAAAAACTATTTCATTTAACAATTATATAACAAATAAATCAAAAATAAACAAAGGAAAATTAACATGTACAATAAAATGATCAAACCCCGAATCTCCTCCTTCGCTTGCATGGATGCTCAAACAAGAAAAATACGGATTTGAAACCAACAAAACAAAGACAAATAAAATTTATGTTAGTGATTAAACCAAAGAAATTAATTAAACGCATAAATCATAGATTAGAATAAATTAAACATGCATTATATACGACAAGTCAATTAAACAACATATTAAAATAAATTGATTAACATATTAAATAAAGCAAATAATGATAATGATAATGATGATGATGATAATAATAATAATAATAATAATAATAATAATAATAATAATAATAATAATAAAAACAATACTAATAAAATGAGATAAGACAAAAATAATATTTAGAAACATTAGATCTATGTACAAAAACACATGAAATAAATAAAAACAAAATAAATGTAAAGATTTACATGGTTAACAATTAAATATAAGCAAAATAAATAAAAGAAAAACAAAAGTTAAGGGATCAAGTCTAGAATATTTACCCTCAGATTTGGATTCAATTGATGATGAAAATGATTGATTATCCTTGTTGCAATTCACAAAATAGAGATAAAAATGAAAATAATAAAAATTGGAAATTTATTCCAAGAGAAAATTGATAAAAAATTGGAAGGAAAAAATTAATTCTTGAGGACAAAGAATTGATTTCTTTATTTCAAGAACAATTAATTTTGATAAAAAAGATTAAAAAGATGAAAATAAAATTAATCTTCAAGAACAAAAAATATTATTTTCAAAAAAATACTTTTGATAAAAAGATCCAAAATTCAAGAACAAATGAAGATTTTTCTTGTCTTAATAAAAATTCTAGATAAAAAATTGAAATTCTTAATCTTAGAATTTTCTTTGGAGAAAAGAAGTGTCAAAAAAAGATGGAGAGAATTCTTTGAAGAAGAAAAGAAAAAAAAATGATCTCCTCCCAAAATCCCCCAATTTTCCCACTTAAAATGAGAAAAAAGGAAAAAAATGATTTATAGAAAAAAAATAAGATTTTTAATTGATTTCCATGATTTTAGGTGTAAAAATGGAAGAAAATATTCAAAATCCCGAAATTTGGGTGAAAAAAGGTCAAAAATAGGAGAAAAATGAAATTCGGGCGAAAAAAGGGGCAATTTCGGTGGATCTGGGCGCGGATGGGCGACCGACGCCCGTCGGCCGCTCGCAGATCACGCGCGGCAGGTACGAGCGACGCCCTGCTCGTCGCCGGCGTGGCACACGCGCAGCGCGCTAGCGTGCGCTTGCCCCCGCGCGCGCCTAAGCGCTGCCGCACCCGACACTCGCCGAATTTTTTTTTTATTTTCAAATATGATTAAAAAACACTAAAATTTTCAAATATCATTTTTTAAAACTACCCTTTAAAATATTAAATATTTTTTTGTTTTTCACTCTAAATTGCAAAATTTGCAAGGAAACCATCAATTTCAACATTTTTTTCCTGTGAAGGCAATTATCATCACTGGGTAACTTCGATCTAGGCTGACTCAGGACTCGGTGTCTACCATTTTTATTTGGACAATTAATTGTACATAGTGAAGGTCATGACTTGGCAAAGCACTTTAGTGTAGGGTCTTTTTAAGTTGGGTATCTTTTCACATGTATATAAGGATTATTTTGCCAATTCATTACTTAGAATAGTTTGACCTATAGCTAAGTGAGCTTTTGAGCCTTATACTTTGAAATTTTTCTTGTATGAGAGTCTTAGTATGCCATATCCTCTAGAACTTGTTTTTAGTAAATTTTGAGATTACATTTAGTATGGGATGTGCATGAGAAATGAAAAGGGCAATTAGATTAAACCACTTTGCCTTGCTATAAAAACTAACATTTTTGACTTTAGGTAGCCATTTTGAGGCTAAACCTATTTTTTGTTGTTAAGCATATTATTTAACCAAATCATTTACTAAACAATAACTATTCATTTTTGTTACCCTTGTTGTGTTCAGGATTAGGATTACTATACCATGGGATACACTTATTAGTATAAGCATAATTATAGTGATGTATAAGTAAATTCCCTTATTTTTTGTATCAAAAGTCCATTATTAGAAAAATCTAGTTTCTATAAAAAAAATAATAAGAATAATAAAATAAGTGGGATGGAGCATAAAATGCACCCACTAAGAAAAGACTAAGAAAAAGGAAAAAAAAGAAAAAAAAAAGAGAAAATCAAAAGAAACTAGAGAACAAGGGTGGACATTAGGAAGAGAATTAGAATAGAAATTTTCAATATCATGCTATACTTAGTTTTTACATTTCTTGTGGTACAGATATACTTATTCTCTACATAATTTTAGCTACTTAAACCAAATTTATCTTACCTATCCCTAAGCAAAGTTACAACCCTTTGTAAGACCCTTTGATTTCATGTACTACTTTATACTAGTAGTGGAGATTTTTACTATTTACAAGCTTATGGTATGCAATTGTATATTTAAGGATTAAGAGAAACACTAACCTTGAAACACATTGAGTGATTGAGAGCATAAGGAAAAAATAGTGTTTGAGTGAGAATTATTTTAGGCAGTGTCTTGTGTGTAATAATCTTTACATGTGTTAAGATATTCAACATCTTGAGGTCAAACATTCTTGTGCTTTGAAACTTTATGGTTTTCCAAAATGTGCATGATTGTTCAAGTATGATGGATAATGGTATTGATTGAGATGTTGCATATTTAGACTACTTTATTAAGAACTAAAAGCTTATACATGTCATTTCCAAATGTTTATCAAACATATAAGTAAGCTCCACAATTATATGCAATTTTGTTGTATGTTATTTGTTTGTGTTGTTTGAGTGTTTGTTATGTTTTGTTTGGGGACAAGCAAATGTTTAAGTGTGGTGGTTTGATATGAGTCTAAATAGCTCATATTTAATCCATGTTTTAGGTTTAAAATAATGTTTATGTATAGTTAATTGTGTTAGAAATAGGTATGTAGGGGTGTGCAACGGTCGGTTCGGTTCAATAACTGAACCGAACTGAAATAACCGAAAACCGAAATTACAAGATTTTACGAAACCAAACCGTAATTATGTAATAACCGAACTCAAACCGAACCGATATTTTCATTCGGTTTGGTTCAGTTAACCGATAAAACTGAAATTTTAAAATTATAATTAAAAAAATTATCTAAAAATTATATAAAATTATAAAATTAAAATAAAAAATTCAAATTAAAAATATAAATATATTTAATTTGAGTTAAACCCCTTTATATTGAATTAAAAAATACAAAAATAAAGTTTATTTTTGTAAAAAATGAAAAAAAAACATATATTAATATAAGTTCGGCCAGTTCGATTTTTTTTTGGTTTTTGCCTTTCAAAACCGAACAGAACCAAAATTATCTTATTTTTGAAACCGAAACCGAACCGAAAAATCAAAAAATTGAACCAAATTAAAAAAATTCAGTCGGTTTGGTTTGGTTTTTCGGTTTAAACCGAAATTTGCTCACCCCTATAGGTATGTTTTATGTTTTTGTGTGAGTTTTGTGTGTGTAGGAGAAATTGGAGAAAATAGAGAAGATTGGAGAAAAGGAGCAGAAATGAGCCAAAGGAAGAATCCATTCTGTTGCGAGCGCGATAGGGAGCGCTAAGCCAAGAAGAAGAGAAGAAGAGAAGAAAAGAAACCAAAGGAGAAAAGTGTTCTGTAGCGAGCGCGACAGGACGCGCAATTAAAGGGAGCAAAGAGAAGGAGGAAGGAAGCCAGCGTGCAGTGTCACGAGCAAGGCCGCCATCGCGAGGTCGCGACAAGGCGCAGTGGGAAGTCAGCACGAGGAAAGTGGAGCGAAGAGCAAGGCGTGTTTCGTCGCGAGCGCGACAGTCGTCGCGATCGCAATAGAAAGGACCATTGGAAGTTTAATTCAAAATTTGCCTTGAAAAAAGATGACTTTTCACCAAGTTTTGTAACCTTCCTAAGGGACACTTGAAGGAACATATCTCTTGGAATTTTATAAATAGTCGATTTAACTGTAATTTTAAAGGTTGAATAGTTTTATTTGAATATTTATTATTAAGATTTCTGTAAGTAGAAAGTACAATTTTTAGTTAAAGTTTAAAGTTAGATTTCTATGTTTTGAAGAGAAGATTACTTGCAAGAGAGAAGAAATCCTTTGTGGAAGGGAAAATGGTTGAAAGATCTTTTTCTTATTTCTCATCTTTACTTTTTCTTTGTAATTATTTCATGATGAACATATGAACTTAATTATTTAATGCTATATTTCATTTTTCATATCAATTTAATTATTCTTTCTTGTAGAATTTTCTATTAGTATTTTATGCATGATCATTCTAAGTAAGTATTTAATTAAAAGAATAAATTCTTACTTACATCTAATAAATTTCATCATGGAAGTATTATTTGAGAAATAATAATATTAAAATGATTGCTATAGGTTGTTTATTATTCCTAAAATTTGTATGAATAACATTTTAATTCATTAATGAAAATTGTGAGTTAGAACTATAAATGCATATTTTAGGCACTCTAATTTATGTTGAAAGAGTAAATTGGAATCTTATTCAACTTGGCTTGCATGATAAGAATATATTCATAATCAAGAATAATTAATTCAAATTCTATTTATTATTTTACATCATTAATCTTTTATCTTCTCCGATTATCTATAATTAGGTTAATTAGAATTAGACATAGTTATTCCACTTTCATTGAACAAATTAATGATCATTGTAAACAAGATTAAAATTGGATAGTAATAGTGTGTAATAATTAGCACATTCCTCGTGAGATCGACATTTTTTGTACTATTTCGGTACACCGTATGCTTGCGAAATTGGCTTATATAAAATAAGCCAACAGCGTCGCCCGTCGCAGCGTACTCGGGCGTCGCTCGGCCTGCGCACGCGAGCGCCGCCTGTTGCTCGCCAGCGACGGGCGCCAGTCGCCCCCCAGCTGCCACAGACACCGTTTTCCCTCGAAAACAGGATTTTTTTATTTTTTTTTGAATTTTTTATCATTTTTTCCAGGATTTTAAAAGTTATTTCCTATTTTTTAAACCCAAATAAGTTAGAATTTGATAAAAATTCAATCTTTTTCCCTTAGTTAATTAGCTTTTTTTTTTCTCTTAAGTCATATAAATAGAAAAATAAAGAAAGAGAAAGGGAAGAGAATTCTTTTAGATTAGAAAAACTCTTTTTTAATTATAAAATAATAATTAAAAGGCAGAAATAAGACTGATATTCTCAGATCTCAAATTTCATGGGTTTTAAATCCCTAGCTGAACCCACTGGTTGGCGACTCTATTAAAACCGCCTCGTAGAGAAAAATGTTTTCACATATGAAAAGTTATGAGAGGGTTGACTCATACTTGTCATAGACTGTGTTTGACATTACTTTTGGAACGGCAAAAAGCTAATTATAGGATAAAAAGTTGATCATAGAATAAAAACAGGTATTTGGTAAATGGTAATTTTAGAAAAATCAATTTTGTGAAAAGTGAAAAAATATTTTATTAGAAAAAATTAGAAATTGAAACTTTTTAAAAAAACTGAATTTCAGCTTTCGAGGGTAGCTGATTTAATATTTTTTTAGACAAAAATACCTTTCATTTTATTTCATAATGACAATTATATTTAGTATAAAAAATTCTTTTGCTCTCTTTTCTTACCCTACCATCCAAAATCATCTGATGTTAAAAACGACTAAACTTTTTTTTCTCTTTTTTTTTTTCATTTCACCTAAAACAATATGTATGATTAATTATGAAGACAATATATATATTTTAAACTTTTTTATGTTATATTTATTTTTATTTAATTATATATAAAAATATATGGTTTTAATAGTTTAGTGAAATAAAAAGTGCAAATAAGTGGGAATTATTATTATTTTTAGTGAGATTTTGAATGTATTATATTAAAATTTATATGTGTCATTTTATGTCTTTTTATTTTAAAAAAAATATTTTTAATCGTATCATTTACAAAACAGTTGACAACTGTTTTTAAATTTATATGTAATTTTGAATTTTATTTACCAAACAGTTACGTATTTTTTGAGATACAATTTTTTTGAATACAACTTTTTTCAATTAAAAAAACTGTTTTTATAAGTTTTGCCAAACTGGTCATATTCTCTCAAGGAAAAATGAATCTATCATTTAATAGAAGCGGATATCCTCCTAGCCATTTTGATATAAAGGAAATATCAAAATTTCACACATTTAAAGTGACCGATTTTAATTGGTTGCTACAAGTAGAGGTGGCAAATTGGGTGGGTTGGGCGGGTTTGGGTTGGGTCATTAATGGGCGGGTCACAAATGGGTCAAAAAGTATGGGTCATAAATGGGTCAAATATTCAAATGGGTTGGGCGGGTTGGGTCGACCCATGGGCTAAAAATTTGATCAATTTTTTAATGAAAATAATTATCGTTATAATTACGGGATGTAAAAAAAACTACTAATATTGGCCTAAATGGGTCAAGTTATGGCCCAAACGGGTCGTATGGAGGCCCAAATGGGCTCGATGGAGATCCAAATGGCCTAGATGTGGGTCAATCCATTTGACTCATTTTTTAACAACAAATAATTTTAAATATAATAACGGAATACTAAAATGACTACTATTAAAAAATATTAGATCAAATGGGTTGTATGGCCCAAACGGGCCCGATAGAAGCTCAAATGGGCCGAGATGTGGGTCGACCCATTTGACCTATTTTTTAATGAAAAATAATTATAAATATAATAACAGGATACTAAAACGGCTACTATAAAAAAATATTGGCTCAAATAGGTAAGATGACCCAAATAGGCCGGGTAGACACCCAAATAAACCGAGATATGAATCGACAGCCATTTGATGATGTGTTTGCTTATATGTGAGCTTAAAATCAATTTCATAATTCTCAATGTAATAAATTAAGCCTCCATAAAAATTTTCAGCTCAATCAGAATCCATTTTTGGAACTGATTCACTCTAACCGGTCTGATTCGACAATTTTCACTGTTATTGTAAATTTAATTTTCTGCTGTCAAAAGTTTCTAAATATTATTCTAAACTTGTCCATACCCTTAAAATAATTTAATTTTTGATATGTGGACTAACCCATTTGTACTTTCTCAAACCATCAAACAATTTTTAAAAATATGTGCACGTATTTTCAACTTCATTATTTGTGAGATTATACAAATTACAACTCAACAAACCAACATCTATATATTTAAATGAGCTAATTTAGGAGCAGTGCTTGCATCTACAGCTTCACCAACTATGACAAAAACTCTCCCTCTTCCTATTTTATGTACGAATTTTGACAACTTTAGCTTGTGCATCACTTGCCATCTTGGGTTGGCTACAAATAACTGCAACAAAATCGTATAAATAAACTTCCAACTCCACCTGTTCAAAACAAGAATAATAAATCCTTAAAATCAGTAATCATAGAATCTAGAAAATCATATGAATTATTAGAATTATTTAGTTTGTGAAGAAATACGTACCTAATGAAATTGCACTGACCAGGATAATTAAGGCCAAAATGAAGATAATTATAGATGCTCTTCCTAACACTAAGTAGCTGCATCAAGCAATTAAAATAACAAAATAAAGACATGACTAAAGTACAGCAGTAATTTCCAATTTTCTCCAAACCTAACTCCCATGTTTCTTTGATCAGGGTGGCCATTGCCAGATGTTTCTGCTTGATTGCAGGAACCAAAAACTGAAGGATGTTGCCAAAACCTTTTTCTCTCAAAAAATCATAATTTTTTCCAGTTCTTTCACAATCTGCTGTTCTGAACCCAATAATCATGCACAATTATCCTAAGATCATCCAAAGCTAATTCCACTCCCCAAATTAATCCACAAAGTAAAGCAAATAGTTATTCATTATCACAAGCTATTCAACAACTTTCAGACTATATAATTACCATAATCAGCAAAGTATACAACTTAAGAACACAAAAACATAAAAATTGAAACTTTTAGAACAAAAACCAAAGAATCAGAAATCACCACCACCCATAATAGATCATTTACAGCTTTCTATGTTCTGAGTCTGGAAAAAGATCTTCACTAACATCTCTGAAACGTGAGGTTCTGCACCAATTATGGGTATCCATAAGAATCCAATCAATCTCTGGATTAAACTCAGCTGGACAGGGACCAAAAAAAAAAAAAAGATTAAAACACAAACCCCCAGTGATAAAAAGGATTAAAAGGTCTTCAGCGAAATTATTCGAACATAAAATTGTATAACAACAATCACAACCGAGGAAGCTGATTCTACCTAGATAAGCAAAAGAGATTGGAGAAAATTCGAGAGATAGCAAGGCATAGCTAAGGATAAACCCTAAAAGTATATGAGGTACTTTGGCGGAGCAATTCTAACCAATTAAAGATAAACTCTTTAATTCCCTTTAAAACCAAATAAAATGGCAATTAGAAGCAAAAATTGCAATTAGATAAAAAGTAAAACTTACAGCATAACAGGACTGGCAGCTTATTGGCGACGGATGCTAGGGAAAACTAAGGAGCCGAACGCCGGTGATGAAGAGAGGAAGGTGGAGAGCGAGTGAGGCGGCGATAGTGGAAAGGGGCAGAGTGGGAGAACTGGATGGAGAGAAAGAGGGAGAGGGCAGAGAAACTGAAGTGCGAAAGTTTGAGCAAATAACACTTGGCCCGTTGGGCATTAGGAGCAGACCCGAACGGGTCATATATTTTGTGGGTTGGTTTTGGGCGGATCTAAATGGGCAGAATTTTAGGTGGATTGGGTTTGGGTCAATTTTTTCTGGGCGGGTTGGGTGGGATTTTTGGGTTTGGGCCAACTTTGACAGGCCTAGCTACGAGCCTTGTTGCTACCATAATAGCGACCGAAAAGCATGGGTCGTTAAAAATTAGAGACTGAATTTTTAAGTGTTTTTTATGAGAAAATAATCGGTAACTAAATGCCATAAAAATTAGTCGTTTTGCCTATTTAGGACCGAATTTTTAGTCGCCATCGATTTAGCAACCTTCATTATTCGATAAATATCCAAAATATTTCCTATTAATATCGCTATTTTTTAAAATATTCAGAAATAAATTTAGAACTGAATTTTAGGTCGCTAAATTGGTTGCTATTTTCTAAAAAATATTCTGAAATAATTTAGCGATTGAATTTCCGGTCTGTATCAATAGCTATTTTTAAAATTTTAAGGTATTTTATTCTGAATTTTCTATAATTCCAATTTTTGTCTTGTTCACAATTAATAACAAAATAATATTATACCTAAATTCTAAATGTCATAAATCCAAACTCAATAACCAATTTCCTGAAGTTATTCTCATAAAATCAAACTTACAATATCCTAACACATAAAATGTTTGAAATAGTCATTCATAAATTAAGATAATTAAAAAGACAAAAATTCATTCATAAATTAAAATAATTAAAAAGACAAAAATTCAATAACAATCATCCATGAAATCCAACAAGATAAAATAACTGCTATGGGTCCGACCCATCGCCAGTATCAACGTGGGCAGAAGAACCCACATGACCTTCAATTGGCATGGCATTTTCTGATGCTTAGGGCTGACCTATAGGTGTGATCGTTTTGCCTTCCGACATGGACACCGTTCTTGCATTTCCGACATGGATGCCTAATCTTACTTCCATTCATATATTCCTCGTTAGAACAAGCATATTTAACGAATGTGTTCACACCTTGAACACCTTGTATAAAAGGGAAATTTAGACCCCCTAACCATTCCACCTAGTTATCATACATCTAACCACAGTCCGAATGGTCCATCTAGCTTAAATAAGTTCAAGATATCAATATTCAAGATATCATAATTTAATTGACAACATTAACAATAAAATATCCAAAAAGAAAAGAAAAAAGAAAAAAGAAAAAAAGCAAACCAGGTAAAAGAATTATGATATTTATAGATTTAGCCTTCCTATATAAGCAAAGCAATAAGATATTTTTATTGAAGCTTTCATTTTCTTGGTTACAAAGCAACCATTTGACAGTTAGTTTGTGTAAAATTAATTCTCTTAATTGCCTAGTGCTCACTTTCTTCAAATAATTTGACATCTAAAATAGCATTCTATCAAATTAAAGTAACGGAAAGTAAGAGCATATTCACCATTATGGCGGAAACAATGCATGCATTCAAACATGATCAAGAATAAATCAAGTTTCATTATGAATGCAAATTATTAATTACTTGATGATTTACTTGGAGAAATAATTAACATTATAATAAAAATACACAATAACTCACCAAATGGTGATTTACTAACAATCAAATCTGAAAATGATCACCACCTCTAACACTTAACCCAATAATAAACTTGAATAGCACCCAATCAGCCGCCAAACAGCTTATTGACTAACTTTGAAATGGTATATTTTTTAAGTCAAATTAAATTTCATTACTTAATCCTCTTTGATATTTGATAATTAGGTGGGTAGAAAGTATATCAAGTGATAATATTGTCACTTATTTTATTTTGCTAGCTATAGCAATATATAATGATCTCATAAATACTATTGTTAAACAAATATACCAATATTGAAAATAAAAATGTGGCTTTAATGTCCCTCATCTATTTATTCAAAGAAAACAGAACTTTAAACATAGTAATTAGAAAAAAACAAAACAAAAAAAAAGATGATATATCCGGTTCATCCAAATTCTTTGATGCAACCAATTAAGAGAGGAGTATTATTGTACGAGTGCATATGAATTCCAAGAGCAAGACTGTCAAAATAAAACCTTTCAAGTTTGCATTTTCAACAGTAGAGAATATGCAACAAACAGCTCTATAAAAGAACATGATATATCCTCCATTCTTTAAACAAAAATCTAACATTTCAATATGCACTAACCAAAAATTCATTAACCAATAGCTATACAACTGCTCAACGTAAAACTTATGGCATATGCTTTGAGAAAACAAAATTCAAGGCATGTATTTTATTAAATGTACATGATGTTGGTTGTGTAGGATTCATGCATGGCATATATAGCGGAATAAATAAAAATTTACAAAACTTAAGAAAATGATCTCGCCATAATAATTAACTAAACTAAAGTGCGTGATAAGAACACTTTGCCTCAAATAGTTTGAAACAATGACGAGAGAAAATAGTTCGCCTCAAATAGTTTGAAACAATGAAGAGAGAAAATAGTTCTAACATTTTAGAATATATGTAGGCATATCTTAGACTAATTTTCTTAATTAGGATTTATATATGTATGATTCTCCCAACCCTCATAAGATTAGGATCAGCTCTTCAAAGCCTTAATTCATGTACAATTCAGACGAGCCATACACCAAAACAAGGAACCCCAAAAGAGCCCCATGCGCGTGGACCCTTGAGTGGTCTATGAGTAAGCCCTTTAGGCTTTTTGGTCCATGCGTGTATTGGATTAGCCCACCATTTATGCACATGACTTTTATAATTATTATAAAACATATCACATGTCCATTTGGCCCAAAGAACCCAACTAAAGCCTTTAAAGCTTTTTCACATCTTCTATGTGCATACAAAGAGAGAAAATCTCCCTACACATCATACTTGGGCTTTTAGGCCCAAATTCTTTTCTCTTTCATTTTAGTCTAATATTATGGCATCTTATATCATAATAGACCATGTATTTTACATTTTTACTCTTTATTATAAGTATGTGACCCCTTGGATTTTCTTTGTAGGTTGGCAGTACAAAATGTAACTAGAAATCACAGTTTAACTAGCATCACTTGGTTTAAACTCTTTTAAATAATTATGTCAATTCATATACATTTAAGTACAAATCATCAGAGACTTTTAGCCAAGCATGATAACTACCCAAGTAACAGAAAGTCAGTAAATTGACTCACTTTCCAAGTGATATGTATGAATGAGCAAGGCATTTTAATGGTTACAAGATAACACTTACATTGTTTCCTCAATAATGCAATTTATGCTTTACTGAGCGAGTGTAAGTAGGCACCCGATAGGTTAAGTAGGGACATAAACCTAATGAAATTCTTTAATTTGGAATTCCCCTCCTTCTATGTCTTTAATTAATATCCTAAAGTTATAATAGGTTTTAATCCTTATTATTTCCTTATCATATTAAGAACACATACCATATCAACAAACACATTGGTCATATACCACATCCATGAAAATAAACTAGTTATTTATCTTGAAAGACTTTAGTCCTTTCTAAGGCATTAGGCATTAGCCCACTTGAAGGAATTGAGGATTTTGGTCCCTGGAATTGCTAAAAATGTTTAGTCCATTGTTTAATTGTAGTGACTTTTATTAAAGAAAACCAAATCCTTTTATATAGAAAACACCATGTATTGGTTAATGTATAAATCCCTCGGATGACATTTTCATTCTTTTGTGTGACCCAGTTTTCTAATTAATACACCATACATGGAATTCTAAATGTAAAAATGTTGGAATTTAAACAACTTACCACTAAAATTCTACTTCATCAACAATCTAAAGGGAAAAGGGATGGAACATGTATAGATCATACACACAAGCATATACTCATGGTAAATACCCATTCTAAGCGATAACATATATCACAATAACATATACAAAACCATACATACAGAAGTAAGCACAAATAATCTGAAGAAAATAAAAAATGGCCTGAAAAATAATTTAAGATTTTAGGTCCGTATAGACATAATTTGGTCCGTTTGGATTGAAATTTGCAATCAGCAACAAGCTTTTAGGTCGGGATAGTCCTAAGGTTAGGTCCATTTGGACTTAAGTTCTAAGGTTTGGGGTTTTTTTCTAGACAACAAACCCAAAATGTAGGTTTATGAAGAGCCAAGTTTATTTAGACCTAACTTTGGTCCATGGACCTAATAATGACCTCTATCTTGAGATCTCTATCTTGGATGACCCATTTCTGAATCCTTAAAACTTGTAATTGATATTTAAGCTGTTCATGCATGGATCATTTTAAGGTCCGAAAACCTCATGAAAACATTTTTATTTGCATAATAATCTCTCTAAGCATAGGTTTTTTTACTTTGTCTTGGTTCAGTTACCTAATGATAAGGATATTAAAAGACTCAGAAAGGGGGAAGTTTTATCTAAAATGGCTTGATCAAAAAGTTAAGATTCATTTTAAAATATGAAAGGAATATAGAATGATTCACTAAGGTGAGTATAGGTTATTAAGATAGTTGTGAGAGGTGTCCCAAGACAAAAAAGAATGAGCTTTTGAAGTTCTTTAGTAGACCCAAATGTGATAGTCTTGGACCCATGCATGATACTCTTCAATCCACGTGTGGCATTTCTAGTCCTACGCATGTTAGTTGCCTGGGTTGCTTGAAGTCCCATGCATGTAGGTAGTACTCCATACATGTCTTTTCCATTCCACGCACATTGGTTGCCCTCGCATTTGAAGCTTCTAAAAGCTCCTAAATCCTTATTGGGACACACCTATGGGGACTTTTAGCCATGAATAACTCTATAAAGAGCTATAAATAACTCTTAAACCTTATCACCTTGAGAATCCTTGGATTGTCCACCGCTTCATAAACTTTTTTAAATAGGACCTTCCTCTTATTCATTAATAACAACAATTTTCAAGCAAAAAATAGAGTAAAATCATTTTACCAATCTTAAGAACTTATAATCAAGAGAAAAGGGAGATATTTTGAAAGGAAATAGTCTTTAAAACCTATGCATATTGGGTCTAACAAGAAGAAAGGAAGGTTTAGTCCTTTGTTTTAATTGTGGTGACTTTTATTAAGGAAAACCAAATTCTTTTATTTAGAAAACACCATTTATTGGTTAATATTTAAATCCCTTAGATGGCATTTTCATTCTTTTGTGTAAAAATCATTTTTCTACTTATTATAATTACATAGAATTATACCTGTAAAAATGTTGGACTTTAAACAGCTTACAATTGAAATTATACCACATCTATAATCTAAAGGGATAGGGGATGCAACATGCATAAATCATACATTCAAGCATGTATAAAGCATATAGTCATGGTAAACACCCATTTCTAAGCTATAACATATATCACAATGACATACTTATATATAGGATGAAATCATACATGTAGAAGTAAAAACAAATAGAACGAAGAAAATAAAGAATGGCAAAAAAAAACCTAGGATTGGGTTTAGGTCCGTATTGAAGAAATTTCTTCTTTAGCTTCTCCCTTTTTCTTAGGTTCAATAGTGTTTCTAGTATTAGAATTCAGATCAATCCCATCAAAAGATTATCTTAGAGATTCAAAATTCTAATCAATAATAATTTCTTTAATAGAATCAAACTCGGCTTTAGGTACTTTAACATTGTTGGAAATCACGAAATTATGTGCAACGAAAAATCGACGGTTATGACATCCAAATAGTAAAAGGACCATTAAAGGGATCAACTTAATTTAAAATTTCTTCTAAATTAAATACTAATGTGGACTGGGATTATAGTTGAATTTGAAACTCCAAAACACAAATCAACACATAACACAGATAAAAGGTAAAAATTTTCCTAACAAACCCCTAATCAATCAATGAATAGAGACTTAGATCAAAGAAGAAGAATAGAATAAACGTTATAAGCGAAGTTGATAAGTTTAATCAATTCTTGATACAATAAGAAGATGAAATCTTCTCACACAAGAAAAGCTCAAAGCTTGAACAATTTGAATAATCTCATTAACATTCAAAATTATAGCATAAATGAGTTTATATACTCTATAGGAAACCCTAACAAAGTAAACAAGAAATAATGACTAAATTGAGTGGGATTAGACATTCTAAGTCTTAATGTAACTTATTACAAATGATTCCCACTTAATATTTGACTCTCCTAACTTTCTATTTCGAAGAGCAAAAAAAAGAAGAAATAAAAACGCTGTTTAAAGTCTATTAATAAATCTAGCTTAAATGAGAATTCTTAACATTCAACGGGGGTTGGAATAGTTCAATACCTGTTGAATGTGGGAAGAAAAACTTAGAATTCATGAACTCAATATCAGTTGAAGAAGCCTAATGCCAGTTGAACTATTCCGTTTCTTAAAGAGAACCATGCCAGTTTAAAGTCTTCAATGTCGGTTGAACATTTCAGTACTAAAAAGGCAATTATGGTTTTTCAATTCTCAATGCCAGTTGAATAATCTCCTATTGAACTAATTCAATAGGTATTAAGTGATTTTATAATTCAATTTAAAAATATCACATGAAGCCAATGTTCGTTGAAGAACTTCAACTCCCATTGAAATTGAAACCAACAGCGTTGAAAAGTATAGCTTCATTCAATCAACCTCCAATTGAATGCCCTTCTTCACCCAACACTTAAATGCAATAAACTTAAACTTCTTTAGCTACGAAAATAATTCCTTATCATGTTTAAATCCTTAATCAATGTAATTCTTCACAAAAGTTAAAAATGCTTCCTTAAGCCATTTAGCCCTTTGCCTTGTAACTGGACCATTTGGTAATGTCAGCTCCTTATTCTTGACTCCTTAGGTCATCTTCATATCATCTCATCCCTCCTTAAAAAGATTCATCCTTGAATCTGCATCTATATAAAAAAGAGACATATCACCAGGCAAATCAATTTTATAAGCATTATCATTGATCTTTTAAAACACTTGAAAAGGACCATTTCTCCTACCATCAAGCTTTGATTTTCTTTAGTTTGGAAAAGTCTATTTTCCTCAAGTGTACCCAAACCCAATCACTATGTTTAAATATCACTTGCTTCCTTCCCTTTTTAGGTATTTGGGCATTTATCTTATTCCTCTTCTTAATATGGACACACGCCTTTTCATGTATAACTTTAACTCAGTCAGTTTTTTCTTACCATCTAAACTAGCAACATCACTCAAAGGTAAATGCATAAAATCATACACAATCTCAAAAGGTGAAAAACTAATAGAATAATGAATGGTCTTATTATAAGTAAACTCAATAGAAAGTAAACAATCTTCCCAAAGCTTTCAGATTCTTATTAATTATAGCATGCAGTAAAGATCCTAAAGTTCTATTAACAATTTCAGTTTATAGAGAAAAGTAGTGAAGTAAAGTAGTTTAGTTCCCAACTATAATGACCCGAAATCTACCCTAGTAGCATTTTGCCTAATTAGGGTAATTAAACAAGTTTGATTTAGGGTTTCTAATTTTGGATTTAAGTGTAATTAGAAGAGAGGACATAATTGCATGAAATAAATTAGTTAAGTGACTAAAGTGTATTTATGCATGATTAATTAAGTTAAGCTAGATTAGTTTAACCTAATCTTGATTAAGTAGGGAGCTGTCCATGTGGCTTGGGAAGACTTTGCCAACCAAAGGCTTACATGCATATATAAGCTTTTGGTTAGGAAAATTATTTGCCCCTTTCTTTCTTCTTGGCTTTGTCTTTGCCCGAGAACTTAAGTCCCATTTTCTCTGCTTTCTTCTTCTTCTTCTTCTTTTTTAGTTCTTAGTTCATGGAACTCTTATTGGTTGATTGATTTTTGAGCTCTGTGTGTGTGTTCTTGGCAAGTTAAAGTAAGTGGCTATATTAGATTCTTCTTCTTCTCCTTTTTATTTTCTGTATTGATTTGGAATTGATCCCCTATTCTAATTCTAAAAATTGGATGTGTGTTGTAGTAGAAGAAACCAGAAAAGCTAAAGGAACGGAAAAGCCAAGTGAGCTCTTTGGAGCAAATGAGTTAAAGGTTTGGGAAACAACGTTTTTGTGTGTGCTAAATTGGTAGTGGATATAATCTGAACTGCATAATTATGTTGTGTGTTAAATTGAATTGAAGATGTGTATTGTTATGTTAAATTGATTCCTATAAAGTTTATTGACCTATAAGCATAAAACTCTGTTTTTGGAGACTTAAGAACTTGCTATGTAGCTTTTGAACTAATGGATACCTATTGTGAAGTGGAATGTGTCGAAGTGTTCATGTATGTGTTAAAATAGTCTAGATTGAGTTTGGAGAATTGATTATGCCAATTTGGTTGGTTTCAAGCTTGATGAGCTTGATAGTGTAAAACTGGTTTTGAGGTTCATCTTGACCTATTTGGACTGTTTGTGTTATAAGATGATTTTTACAACTCTAAAATGAATGAGGTTAAATGAATTAGAATCATAATGTCCATGTCTATAATTGGTGTAGAAATAGTCCTTTTCTTTTAGGGACTCTAAGGTCTTTAAGATTGCCCATACTTGTAGCTTAAGTTCAGTCGGAGGGCCTTTGGAGCAGTTGTGTTCCTTTGGCCATAAATCCTTGGTTTTGAGTTCAAGTGTATTGAGATTTATGCCATTATAAATTTAACATGTAGGTGAACAATTGGTTAGTAGGTCATATTGGCTGAAAGTGATGTTTTGGTTGGATTTAGAAGTCATATATATAGAAATAGGGAAAGTGCTTGAAAGAGGTAATTGTTGTAGGAGTTTGAACATATAGTTCAGGCTTTGTTGTGAGCGCGACAAGGGCCGTGAGCGCGACAGAGGCCCCCGTAGGGCAAACTTTGGCAGGCTGTGTTCTGTCGTCAGCACGAGAATGAGCATGAGCACGGCATTATTTTTTCTATGCCCTGTCGTGTGAGCGACTTGGGACGTGTGCGCAACAGGAGGGGGAGTTTAGGTTTGCCGCGAGCGCAACAGAACTATGAGTTTTAGTTACCCTGTTTTGTGTGAAATATTGTATCTGGCCTATGAATGATTATGCATATGGTAATGACAAATGTGTTTATCCATGTGAATATATATAATGAAGTGTGGGCTTGTTTGAGAAGCCATATGTGTATGCAAGATATCATATGATATAGTGTTGTGTAATGTGGTTATGTGAATATTATACAATACGATAATATGAACATTAAATGGATTAATAATTTAGCTTGCAAGTCGAGTCGTGGATAGATAGGCATGCCTATAAGATCAAGTGCTTCAGCCGAAGTATTTATTTTTTATTCCCATTTGGAATCCCCAATGTGTATTGAATCCTGTTTAGATTCACATAAGTGTATATATGTATATGAATATACCAGTACCTACGGGTACTAATGCGTAAGTGTTGTATCTAAGGATACTAATGTGATTTATGGTACTTACGAGTACTAATGCAATATCCCGTTATCCATTTCTAAGAATATGCAGGCAAGGTAAGAAATGAATGATGAATTAATAATAAGTAATGTAAATACTATGCGTTATGAGAATGTGGTGTGATATCTGAATTTAAGAATATGGTTTATTAATGATGTTAAATATATACATATATGTATAGGAATGATAATTGATAGACTATATGGTGTATTACTGTGAAGTAAGTACATGATGATATTTAATGATTGCTATGAATGGATAAAGTGTGTTGTTTTCCCACTAAGCGTTATTGCTTAGCACGATTGTTAATCCATGTAGGTTCTGAAGTGAAGCGTATTTGAAGGACGGTCCCGCATCTTTTCTGGTCAACACAGTAGGGTCTGTAGTTCGTGTAGGTTCTTTTATAATATGTAATTACTAGTTTTTGGCATGTATAAGAGAAGTGTTGTAATAGCTGAGTTTTATAGCTAAAAGATATTATCCTGTATATGAAAGTTAACTGTATGTAATATAAGTTATCACCTAGTGATATGTATATCATTGTATGAGTTTTGAAATGTATCGTGTTGCTTTAGAAGAAATTTGCTAATTCAGGATTTTGCTTATAACTAAGTTGTGTGTGTATGCATAATATGAGATGTGTGCGTGGCGACCCTCTTCGAATGCTATAGCGAGGCTATGCGTGCGGTCAGGGAGGGGTGCTACAGGTTGTGGTATTAGAGCGTAGCCTAGGTTTAGTCGTTTTTGGATAAAGTGGAGAATAGAAATGCATACAGTTGTGTTGACATAATGCGGATGTCCTTGTGTATGTATCATATTGATGGGTCCTTCTCAGGAAGTTAGAGAAGAGACCATGGAAAGCGTTAATACGAGAGACCTAGAGTTGTCTGTGTTTGGTCCTTCTGTACCAGTGAGTGTTGAAAGAAATGTTCCGATGAAGGCTCTGCTTAAGATGTCTCAAGATATGGCAAGGGAGTTAGATTGTATGCTAGCGCCGAAAGCTCCAGTGGATTTGCTGATGAAATATGGGGCTGAGGAATTCTCTGGTATAAGTCTAGACTAGTCCTTAAAGCAGAATTCTGGATAGAGAAAGTGCAGAGCGTATTTGAAGAAATCAGATGCCCACCTGAGCAGAAAGTAGAATGTGTGGTATCTCTTCTGTAAAGATCTGCCTATGATTGGTGGAAGTTGGTCTTAAGGAATCCTTTACTTCCTACTCTGATCACTTGGGATTTCTTTATCCTAGAGTTCCATAACAAGTATACTACCAAGGTGTATTGAGAAGCGAATTGGAAGCAATTTCTGATTATGAGGCAGAGAACCTTGTCAGTGGCAGAATATGAGAAAGAGTTTTGTAG
Source organism: Excoecaria cochinchinensis (assembly GCA_947683425.1). Lineage (NCBI taxonomy): Eukaryota > Viridiplantae > Streptophyta > Magnoliopsida > Malpighiales > Euphorbiaceae > Excoecaria > Excoecaria cochinchinensis. The sequence continues at coordinate 266,163 of CANTUQ010000127.1, forward strand.
GCTCAGTAAGTATACCCCAGAAGGTGTGCTTACAGAAAAATTCAGATGTCAACAGTTTGAAGAAGGTTTGAATGAGTCGATAAAGGCACTTTTGATCTCCATGACTACCTCACAGAATGTGAGCTATTATCAGATAGTTTAGGCAGCCATGAGAGTCAAAAAGTCAGCAGTGATTTAGAGGGAAAGAGTATAGAGGAGAAATTCTTTTAGAGGTGGTGCTTATTCAGGAAAGAGATCGAGAGATTCACAAATGGCACCTTAAGCTGAATCAGCTAGTAACCCAGTTACCAGAGGCAAAAAGTAAGGATCTTCTTTTGCAATCGATACTAGTAGAGGTGGGTCTGGTAATAAAAGTGATGTACCTGAGTGTCCCCATTGCTGTAAACGTCATAAAGGTAAATGTTAGAAGTTAACTGGCGCGTGTTTTCGATGTGGGAGCACTAAGCACTACTTGGCTTATTGTCTTAAAGCCTATGAAGTGAGAAGGGATCAATAGGAAGCAAGTAGAGGTGGATCTAATTTACCTCCAGCAAACCGTGAAAGAGTTAGAGGACATGGTAGAAGTAGTCAGTCCAGAGGTGGTGCAGTGTCCGAATCAGTTGATCGACCTCCTACAGCACCAGCACGGGCGTATGCTATGAAAGCTCATGAGAAGCAGGATGCACTGAAAGTTATAGCGGGTACAATACTTCTCTTTGATATGGAAATGTTTATATTAATTGACCTTGGATCTACACATTCATATGTATGTTCTAAGAAGTTATGTGATAAAATGTCTTCAGTTAATCATTTGGACTATGATATGTGTGTGACTAGTTCATTGGGGAATAGTATTAATGTGAATAAGATGTATAGAGATTGTCCTTTAGTGGTTCAAGGTCAAAAATTTCTTGTAGATTTGATAGAACTGCCTTTTCATGAGTTTGACCTGATTTTGGGGATGGATTGGTTAAGTAAGTTTCGAGCTGTTGTTAACTATAGAAAGAAAATAGCTGTGCTTAGAAGTTCATAACAGTCTAAGGTGATTGTGAGGGGTGTGAATTCTAATCCTTTGATAGATGTAATTTCTACTATGCAAACTTATCGATGTATGAGAAAAGGATGTGAAGCTTACTTAGCTCTTGTATTAGATTCGAAGAGGGAATAAGTTACATACTTGTAGTGAAAGAATTTCCTAATATGTTCCCAGAAGAGTTGACTGGTATACCACCTGTAAGGAAAGTGGATTTGTCGATTGAGATTGTGCCAGATACCGCACCTGTTTTTAAGACACCTTATCGAATAACTCCTACTGAGTTGAAAGAATTAAAAACTCAGTTGCAAGAGTTACTAGATAAGGGTTTTATAGGACCGAGTGTATCACCCTAGGGTGCTCCAGTCCTATTTGTTAAGAAGAAGGATGGTACAATGAGAATGTGCATTGATTACTGACAGCTTAACAAGGTAACAATGAAGAACATATTTCCTTTTGCTAGGATTGAGGATTTGTTTGATCAGTTGAAAGGAGCTGGTGTGTTTTCAAAGATCGATTTACGATCAAGATACTATCAGTTATAAGTAAAGAAATAGGATATTCCAAAGACTGCATTCAAGACTCAATATGGTCATTATGAATTCCTAGTTAATGCCATTTGGGTTGACCAATGCACTTGCAGCATTTATAGATTTAATAAATCGAGTGTTCCGATCATTTTTGGATCAATTTATTGTGGTGTTTATTGACGACATGCTTGTGTATTCAAAAAATGAGAAAAACATGAACAACATTTGAGAATTGTGCTTCAGACCTTGAGAGAACAGCATTTGTATGCTAAGCTTAGTAAATGTGAGTTCTGGCTTAAAAAGGTGTCTTTTTTGGGTTATATTGTCTCTTCTGAGGGCACTAAAGTTGGTCCAGCTAAGATTGAAGCAATAGTGAGTTGGAAACTGCCAAGAAGTGTGCCTGAAATTAGAAGTTTCTTGGGTTTAGCGGCTTATTATCAGCATTTTGTTAAAGGATTTTCAGTTATTATTTCTCTGCTCACCAAGTTGCTTCGTCAAGGGGTTAAGATCAAATGGCCAAATAAGTGTCAAGCTAGTTTTGAATAGTTGAAAAAGATGCTAGTTAAAGCACCAATTCTGACCCAACCCATTTCAAGTAAAGAGTACGCTATGTACAGCGATGCTTCTGGAACTAGATTGGGATGTGTATTGATGCAAGATGGGAAAGTGATAGCCTATGCCTCGAGATAGTTGAAACTGCATGAACTGAACTACCCAACACAGGATCTTGAGTTAGCTACTGTAGTGTTTGCTTTAAAGATTTGGCGCCATTAGTTGTATGGTGAAAGATGCAAGATTTTCATTGATCATAAGAGTCTCAAATATTTGCTTACTCAAAAAGATTTGAATTTGAGACAAAGGAGATGGCTTGAGCTATTTAAAGACTATGACTGCATTATGGATTACCATCCGGACAAAGCTAATGTAGTAGTTGATGCTTTGAGTAGAAAGTCCATTTTAGCTTTAACATTGTAGCATGTCAAATGGAGATTTGCAACTGATGGGGCGTTAATAGCTCAGTTAAAAGCAAGACCTAGTTTGAGGAAATAGATAGTGGATGCATAGAAAGATGATCCTAAGTTGCAACAGATTCTGCAGTCAGTCAGGAATGACGTCAAGACTTACTATTTAGTGAATAAGGAAGGTGTTCTATATTATCAAGATCGATTGTGTGTGGTAAATGATAAAGTGTTGAAGAAGAAGCTTTTGCATGAAGCTCATAGTATGGTCTTTACCATGCATCCAGATAAGATGTATCAGGATTTGAAACAATTTTATTGGTGGCCTTATATGAAGAAAGATATGGTTGAGTATGTTTATAAGTGTTTGACTTGTAACACCCCAATACCCCATGGAAGGAATATCAGGTCGCTATGCACTCACATACGTATACATAAATAAACACTCATGCAAAAAATAAAGTGGAAGCATACCAAAACATACATATATATACTATAAGCGGAAGCATCGTAAAACAAGGTATACTTGTATTAACAATGAATTAAAATAATCATATTATAAAAGTATTGTCATTCTTATATTACAAGATCAAAGCTTTATAACATTTACACTATACAAAAATATTCTCTTAACATAAACACTGCATGATCATACAATAGCTAAAGTCATAGCCTGAATTCTCATTAACAGTGGATACGAGTGCACTAGATACTGACTAGCAGTACCAAACATTTAGAGACCGAAGTCTCAAATCACTAGTTACCTAGAGGTAACAAACACTAGACCTTTGCAAGCCAAACACTAGACCCTTGTGGGCTAAACACTAGTAGCAAAATCAAAAGTTGGCTTCTTTGCACAATGATCACATTACAAACATAAATCATTTGTTTACAATAGAAATTTCATTTTAAATACAATTACATAATACCGACTTTACACAAGTAACACCTACAGACTCATTGGACTTGACAGATGCGGAATGTCCTTAGTAAAACAATTATCTTCACTACTTGCACGAATGAAACACTTGTGCTAAGCACAAATGATTAATGGGGAAAAATATGATATGGGTGACTCTCACAGCAGTCGTGAACAAATACACACAAATTGATAAGTTCAATAGAGTCTGTGACTCACGCCGAACCCCATGAACTCTCGGTGATCCGTTTTTAGGGTCTGAGATAGGTTCATAAAGCTTGTAAGGACTACAAGTGCATCAGTTTTAGGCAACACGAGGAGTTTTGTAGTCGCCACCCAATAAAATATTGTGAAAGTTCATCTAGCCTCATTGAGCCTAAGGCTGGGCAACAAGAGATAATTTGGAATTTCCATCCCAATAGAACATAAGGAAGGTTCATCTAACCTCATGAAGCCTAAGACTAGAGAGAGTTCGGGACATCACTTTTATTCATACCTTGGTTAAAGTTATAAATTAGTTTTTAAGTTAAGTTTTCATCCTTTTATCATACAATTATACAATTTATTAAGGAGCAAATCAAGCACATAACAAAAGCAATAAATGATATAATTTAAACAAAGCAAAAAGAGCACATTAATTTACAGTAAAATAGGGGTAGATTACAACCCCAACCAATAAAAGAAATAAAAAATCATGCATAAAATGGGATATTTATTTAAGGAGGAAACATTGGTTCCCTCATATTTGCAAAAATGATAATTTTTAAGGTGACATTTTATTGGAAAAAATCTAGGGCATTGATACTATTTTATTAAGGAAAACCTTATTTTATTCATAAAAATCTTTTTGTTACTTTTTTATATCAACAAACAAAAAACAAAAAAACATTAATGGTAACTAAAGTCAAATAAATAAAACTTGAGAAGAATAAAAAGTTAAATAATACTAAAAGAGAAGGATGAAAGAGAATGAACCAAAATAAAGTTACTTGTCTAACTTGAGCCCCCATTCTATCATCCATACTTAAAATTAAAACTCATAAAATCCAAACAAAATAACATGTTAGAAACGTCAAAAATAAAGAATTAAAAATAGAATAAATAACAAAACAGTAGAGGAACACTAAAGAAATATTTAAATTAAATAAAGCAAAATATAATATAAGGAAAGAAAACAAAAACAATAAAAAAAAAAAGAAGAAATAGACCAGGAATGGCCAAATAGTTGAGGGACGGCCGTCTAAGAGGTGACCGATGGGAGGAAGAAGTATTTCGCGACATCCCGTCGCTCGGGCCTTCTTCCTGTCGATCATCTCCAAAAGTAAAAAAATAAATGATACCATTTAAAATATACAAAAGCTTACACACTTATTTTTATGGATTTCAAGACATTGTCTCATGTAAATGAGTTGAACAACCTATCAATAAAACAAACCTAACATAAAATAATAAAATTATCAAAGAAATAAATTAATCTACATTTTGAAGCAAATCAAATATTTCATGTTAACATATTGAAATTAATGCAAGAATGACTAACCCAGAATATTTACCCTCAGAATTCTAATCTATGGAAGGCATTGAATTCCACAAGAATTGGTACAAAGTTGAACAATTTGAAAACAACTTTCTCTTTTTAAAAAGTTTCTTTTAAAATAATGGAAATTTTAAGAGAGTAACTCAAGAAAAGAGAATTGATTTCTCTTTCTCAAAATTGACTTTTGATTCTTTGGGAATAAATTTAAAAGAAAATATTAAAAGAAAAAGTTATGCTAAAAATCAATTTTTTTCCCAAAAATCTCCTCTTTGAATGTTCCACTTGCACCTCTACTTATAGGCTACATTTTGATTTAAGGATAAACATGAAACTATTTAATTTATCCTTGAAAATAAAATTAATATTTGGTTTGTCGTTAGAGATAAATTATCTCAAATTATCTTTGGGGATAAAATCAAATAATTTTAATTTATCCCTAAAGATAAATGTGAAATATTTGATTTATCCCTAGAGATAACATGGTTTCATATTATTTTTAGGGATAAAGTTAAATATCTTTAATTTATCCTTAAAGGTAAATATTTTAACTTACTTCAAATTTATCCTTAAAAATCCAGAAATTAATTTTCTAAGATAAGATTTTAGATTTTCTGTTGAGAAGGACGGGTGCCCAAGATGATCGACCGATGGGCGTTCCCTTATCCGAGGGACAGGCATTGGTGGCCATGAGCATGCGCTTCACGTGGTCCGTCCATCACAAAAGGTGGGTGTGCCTCAGCTTTGACTGATTGGCGTCGATCAAAGAAAAAATTAGATTTTCAGCCGAAAAGCCCTCTTTTTTAAATTAAAAGAATTTCTTTTGTCATAAATAAGCTTCAAAACTTGTGATATTCATAGGTGGAAACCTACAGCCTTAGCCTTCTACCTGTGAAATAGGTATTGGTGTCCTTATTAGGTAAGTCTGATGTTGGCTGCCTCGAGATCCATTGTCTACAGTTGCCCCTAATTTTGGAAAGACTAGTGCATTAGTATCTAGATGAGCCAAAATTCAGAGAAAAGGAAAGAAGTGCGTACCTGAGGCAGTCATTTACCTTTTGCTATACTGATTGAAGATCTTGGATTATGGCTTATGATTGCGGCCACTGAGTCATTCCGAAGACTTCGGTTAATTTATCTGGTATATGATTATCGCCATCAAGACCTTGGCATATGATTGTCACCTCTGAGACATTCTGAAGACTTTTTTTTGATCCGTCTAGCATATGATTGCAGCCATCGGGATATCCTGAAGACTACAGTCAATCTATCCGGCAAGTGATTATTGCCATCAAGATATCGACATATGATTATTGCCGTCAAAGCACTAGCATATTATAACGCGCGCCGAACATTGGAGGCCTTGAAAACCTGCTTTTAGGAGTTTTGAGAGAGGTTCATAGAACTTGTAAGAGATTACAAGGGTGTCTATTTTGGCAACAAGAGGTGTTTTGGAGTCGCCACCCAATATAACATTGGGAAAGGTCATCTAGGCTCGTTGAGCCTAAGACAAAGCGTGTGAGTCTATTTTGGGCAATGAAAGATATTTTGGAATCCCATTCTAATAAAACATTCAAAATGGTTCATCTAATCTCATGAAACCTAAGACGATGCGTATAAGTCTATTTTGGGCCACGAGAGATATTTTGGAATTCCCATTCCAATAAAATATCGGAAATGGTTCATCTAATCTTGCAAAACCTAAGGCGATGCATGTTAGTCTATTTTGGGCAACAGGAGATATTTTGAAATTCCCTTCCCAATAGAACATTAGAAAGGTTCACCTAACCTCGTGAAGTCTAAGACCAGAGAGAGTTCGGGACTCCACTCTTATTCATGCCTTAGTTAAAGTTACAATTGAGTTTTGTAATTAAAATTTCGTTCCTTTTCTCATGCAATTCAATCCAATAATTAAAGCGCAGATCAATCACGTAATCAGATTCTTTTCAATGAACTTGGCCATGTCCCGAGCATTAACTTTCTTGAAAGATTTAGCTTCTACCCACTTAGTGAAGTAATTGATGGCTACTATGATGAACCTATGTCCGTTGGAGGCTGTAGAGTGTATTTCCCCTATAATATCTATTCCCCAAGTTGCAAACGGCCAAGGCGATGTTAAGCTGTGCAATTCTAAAACTGGTAAATGCCTCAGATCTGCATACTGTTGGCACAATTAACACTGCTTTATGTACTTTGAGCAATCCGTATCCATCGTAAGCCAGTTAAATTACCACATGATCTTCTTTGCTAGTATTAGACCGTTCATGTGGACTCCACAGATCCCGGCATGAGTTTCCTCTATTACCTTCTCAGCTTCCTTTTCATTTAAACATCTTAGCTGAATACCATCGACTTGCCGTTTATACAGCACACCATCTATACAGATAAACTGAGTAGATAGCTTACGGATCAATCTTTGGTCTTTCTCGGTAGCTTTTTCTGGGAATACCATCTTCTCTAAGTAATTCTTAATGTCATTGTACCTTGGTTTCTCATCAACCACTCTGATTTCCATGATTGGATTAGACTCGAAACTGGGTTTCTCGAAACTTGAGATCAGGATGGGCTTTATGACTATCCCTTTCGGATTATCCCATATTGACACCAAAGTTGCAAGGGCATCCGCTAACTGATTCTCATCCCTTGGAATGCAATGAAAGGTACATACCTCAAACTGACTTCTCAACATCTTCAAACGATTCATGTACGACATCAATCGTTCTTCCTTTACAGCCAATTCACCTCGAATCTGGTAGATTACTAATGGTGAATCCCTAAAAACTTTTGCGTTCTTTGCCCCAAGGTTATTAAAGCTTCTAACCCAAAAGTGCAAGCTTCGTACTCGACTTCTTTATTAGTAGGTTTGTACCTTAATTTCCTGGCTAATGGAAGTTTTTCACCGTTTGGGGTCATGAGAATGATTCCCACTTCTGCCCCTTTGCTATTGACTGCTCCGTCAAAATGCAACTACCAACCCTGTACTGCAATGGCTATAACATCCTCATCGGGGAAGCTAAACTCTATTATATCTCCTTTGATGGGGTGCTCCGCCAATAATTCTACTACTGCACGCCTCTTGGTTGTCCTCTGAGTGATGTACTCAACATTAAATTCCTGTAGGAGTAGTAGCCATCTTCTCATCTTTCCCAATAAAGAGGGTGCTTCCTACAAGTACCTGAGGGGATTCTACTTAGCGACGGCTTATACCTTGTAAGAATGGAAATAGTGTCTTAATTTCTTAGAGGCCCAAATTACTGCTAGGCAAAGCTTCTCGACTTTAGCATATTTGATCTCATAAGAAAGAAACTTCTTACTAAGTGTAAGCATCGTGTCCCGGGGCGGTCCAGATTAGAGATTACCCAATGAAGAAATCGATACCTGGTCCCGAATGAGTGGGTGGAATTCGGAAATTTTGATCCTCTGGGCTTATGAGAAGTAAAAAGGGTTTTATAGGAAAAGGGAATTTGGAAAATTGGGAGTTTTAGCTTGAAGTATGAATTTTTGCTCCACGGACGGTCTACCCGTCGGTCGTCGAAATCACCGCCTCTCTCAGGGATGGACAACCCGTCGGTAGCTCACAGACCCGTCGGTCGTTAAGGCGGCCACCGCTTTAACTCTGGAATACGTGTCCCGTCGGTCAGCAGAGATGGACACGTGTCACGTCGGTAACTCAGAGACGCCCATCTCTGAGATTAGGCCTGCCCGTCGGTCATGCCTATAAATAGCAAAATTTTTCCTTTGAGAAGGGTTCGAATTTTCTTGAAAAAAGTCATAAAAGGCAAGCAAAAAGGGCAAATCTTTCTCTTCTCAAGTTTCTTTATCTCTATCTTGACTAAATTCCCATATTTTCCCACGTTTTTTTTGGTTTTTGTTTCACTTTTAAGTGAATCTATTTTACTTAGAGAAAAGCCAAATCCATTAGTTTTCATCCATTTCGTGGATTCAAATATTTCAAAAACTCAGTAAAAATCAAGGAAAATATAGTCATTTTCCTTTCTTGGTTTTTGCTTTCTTCTCATGAGACGCGCAAGGTTTGAATCAACCAAAGTTTCACTCCAAAAAGGTACAATCTGAGGGTAAATATTCTGGACGCTTGCTTTATTAATCCATCACGTTCATTTCCACATTTATTGCATTTATTTACCTTTGACTTAGTTTTTTTATTTGCCTTTATTTTGTTTGAAAGTTGTTTATTTAAAAAGAGAAAAGAAAAAGAAGTTTTCTTGGCTTTTATTTGGAAACCAGAGGCGACCGACGGGCAGTAGTGCGCCCGTCAGTCGCTCGAGCGACAGGCAATAGACCTGTCTGTCGTTCGAGCGACTGCATGTAAGCCTATTGGCCGTCGGTCACATAAGGGACGGCCGTCGGTCGGTCTGTTGAGCCCGTCTCTCACCTTTGTTTTCCCTTTTTTGTTATTTCTTTCTCTATTAAATTCTTATTTTATTTTCAAAAATGCTTTTTATTATTTTATTTATTTTTACTTCAACATTTTCCTTTTTATGTATTTTATTTTATTTATTTATTTTACTCTCTATTTATATGTGCTTTGCTTTAATTTGCAAATATTAATATTTCTTTTGTTTCGTGAGTATTGTATTTCCCTATTCCTGGATGGATTGAGCTGTGGAGAAAAGCCATCATGCCGTCATGGAAAGCCTATCTTTGGTTTAGTTTTCCTATCCCTTTCCATTAATTTATTTCTTTTCCTTGTCCCTTATTTTATTTATTTATGTAATTTTGTTATTTTATTTCCGCATAAATTAAAAACAGACTTTTGTTTTATATTAATTAAAATTGGGATTATTTCATAAAATTAAAGGACCCAATGTCCTGTTTTGGCCTATAAAAATAACATAAAAATTAGTTTTTTAATAAAAGCATGTGAGGGCCAAAGCCCTCAAAATAAATGAATTTCCCATCTTTGTGTATGTATATATATATATCGCACTTTTAATGGGAGTTGTATTCCGCTCCTAGTTTTATTATAATTTAATTTCGAACATTTATTTCATATATTTTATGTATGTATATTTACCGCTTTTAATGTGAATATTTGTGTTTTTTACATTTGCATCGTGTGGAGAGAGAAAGCAAACTAATAAACTCAAAACTTAAATGTAAAGTTAAATCAAGGTAGAAATAGATGAGAAGTCCCGAACCCAGCTCTGGTCTTTGGGCTCAACGAGGCGAGAGTTATCCGATCACTCATTAGAGCCTCCAAGACACCTCTTGTGTCCCACCAAAAGACTCAATTAACAATCCTAGGCTCCATAGGGTTAGAGGGTCATTCCCAATGTTCTATTGGGGTGTTCACCTCCAAGACCCCTTTGGTTTGCCTAAGATGGATAAAAGCGCCGTCCTAGGCTCACTGAGGCGAGATGAACTTTCCCAACGTTTTGTTGGGTGGTGACTCCATGAAACCTCCTTGTTGCCTAAAATAGATGCACTTACAATTCATTGCAAGATGTCAACGGACCTTCAAATGCCCGATTGCCCTAGATAAGGGTGGTCAATGGGCGCCTCCGGGGTCCGGCGCGCGTCACAGTGGTGACTCTACTGGGGAACTGCTGGTTCGAGACTTCAAATTGAAAATACCTTAATAACATTTACACTTAAAATTTTAGTTTGTAAATTTGCTTTCTTTCAAAATTGCATATACATCCCATTAGAGCCTTAGAATACATTAGTTTGGTCCCTTTTGTAAACCCCGGTGCATTCCCGAAGCGCGACCCTATGTTCACTCAATATAGGGAAGTGTTAAGGATAACCACCAGCCCAAGTCTCGTACCATATGGTATATCAAATGGTGACCCGATCGGTCGTTACGCTCGTGATGAGCTAGACCCGTCGGTAGGGACCATGCTTGGGTAGCCCTAAAGTAACACCACCCATGACCAAAGCTCATGTAGTGGCTGTAGATACTTTCCCTAGGTAATATGAACCATAATTTTGTGCTTGTTGTTTGGATCTTTACATATTGGCAATGTCTAAATGTGCTATTTGGTTACCTAGCCAAGGGTTCTCATACCCCGATAGGGCCATGCAGATATGTTCGGACTATCAAAATATGTAATGATCATCACCCATGCGCTTGTGCATTAGTTGAGGAGTGATATGTTGCCGGATTTTTGCCGTGCACCATGCGTGTTCATTGGGTCCCCGGTTGGCCCATGGGCTAATCCCGCCTAGGAAAGAGACTGTGACCACGTGTGTGGGAGTTATAAGGGTGGAGGTGACCTATCTGCTTGTATGTGTTCTGTGGATGTTGCATATCACGAGCATGCATTCCATCACATCCATGAATCATTCTGACTCTTTATCTGTGCAGCCATCATAGATCTGCCTAGGTGGACAAGAGGACCGACGGGTAGGTTAATCAGGAACCCAGAGTTTAAGCTGTCAGAAAAAGGAAGTTTTTTAGAATCTAGTTCAGAAGCCAGTCACATCACTTCAAAGATGTCGAACTCACCAAAAGAGCTGATACCACTAGGGCGATGATTGCCGAGGAAGTGGGAAAGAGAATCGAGGAATTCGAGGCCCGAATGTTGGCCATGATGGGAAATCTTACTGCCACTTTGGCACCGCGAGTAGGGCAACAGGCTAGTGCCTCGACTGGAGTGCAGGAGGAAAAAGAGGAGAGTAGACTGAAGCCCTTAGTAGCAGTTGATCCACCTGTAGTAGAGGTGAGAGCCCCAGCACCGGTTGAGCATAAAGAAGGCCCTAGATCCGAGTTAGACCCATAGGATGAGCCCGAAGAGCAGACTGTAGCCAAGGGAAAATCACTTAGGGTAGAAGACGAGGTGTGGAAAAAGATGGAAGAAAGGTTTGAAGCCATGACGAAAATGCTAAAGATAGGGGGAGGAACGAATCCCGAGGATAGAGAGCTGGATGGTGACGATTTGCTACCCCAGAATTTCAAGATGCCCGACATTCCTAAGTTTGACGGTACTTCAGACCCCATGGCTCATATAAAGCAATATTCCCTGGTGATGAAGGGCACCACCCTGACGAAGAGGCAAAAAGTTGAGTACTTTTGCCTGAGTTTAACTGGCCCAGCGGTGGACTGGTATCATGGTTTAGATTGAAGGACAAAAGAGAACTGGGAGTTATTGACCGAAGAATTTCTCAGACAGTACGATTGCAGTACTAGGATGGAGATAACTCTGAAGGACTTGGAGCTTTTGCAGCAAAAGGCGGGAGAATCTTTCCATGAGTACCTCACCCGTTGGAGGAATAGAGTAATGGAAATGAAGTGAAAGCCGGATACCCCGGACCAGATTCGACTGTTTATCCGAAATGCTAGCCCTTATCTGAGAGAGGGACTGAGGATGAAAGGCTTACGGGATTGGGAATCCTTAAAAGATATTGCTATAGAAGTTGAGGGAGAATATCTCGCAAAGAGGGCTAATAATGAGAACTATGTTAAGAAAGGCTATGGCAACCCAGGGGCAAGCAAGCCTGCAGGCTCTACCAGCAGTAACAGAAGCGGGAGGACAGCAGAAGTATCGGTGACTGGGACGAGTCAGAGGTGTTTCTCGAATTTGGACCGGCCGTTGTCGTGGGTTTTAAAACGGTTGATGAAGGAAGGAAAGCTCCAACCAATGCCACCCAAACCAGCCAGGAGCCAAGGTCAGCCGGAACACAAAGAACATGAGTACTGTGCTTTTCATCAGCGTACCGGCCACTTAACGAATGATTGTATGATGCTGAGACATAAGATCCAAGATTTGATTGACAGTAAACAGATCACTGACCCTGAGCGAAGGGAAGGAAAGAAGAAGCCTAGCTACAATGCGGTTCCGCCACCTGTTTTTATGATCGGGTCAAACTTATCGGAATGGTATGTGTTGCAGGACTTATATGGGAACGAATATATTGCCATCACTCGCCCTAAAGTTAGTAAAAAAGAGATGCCTGTAACGGTAGTAGATTGCTGGTCTACTAGTGAAAGTAGCGAGGAAAGTGAGGAAGAAGGTCAGACGTTTGTGGATCTGTGGGAATCGGATGAAGAAGGCAGAGAAGTAGGGGCCGTCACGAGAAGTGGAAGAGTGGTCCCTGAAGTAGAAAAACCGCAAGAGCCAGTGCAAGCTCCAGCAGGAAAGGAAACAGAAGATAATCAGATTATCAGATAGTTGAAGAAGACCACGGCTCAGATATCCATATGGGATCTGCTGAGGCAGTCCCCCTTTCACAGACAAAAGCTAGTAGAGGCCTTGATTGAGTCAACTGTGGCTACTACTATATCCCCGTCCGAGTTGTTGGATCTTGTAAAAGGAGGGTTCGGGGAAAGGTTAGTATATTCCAATGCTGACTTACCGGTTGCGGGCCGCAATCATAACCGACCACTCTACATTAAGGCACAAGTCAATGGTAAGCATACTGCATGTGTTATGGTGGATGATGGGTCATCTATAAATGTGTGCCCTTAGGTCGTGCTTTAGGCTTACGGATTAGATGAAGGTATGCTTAGCAAGTCGGTTCTAACCATCACGGCTTATGATAATTCTAGAAGACAAGCGTCGGGGACATTCAAAGCCTTGGTCAAAACTGGGCCCATTGAAACGGAGGCAGAATTTGTGGTCCTACCTATTCTGGCCAATTTCTCAGCTTTGCTCGGAAGGCCTTGGTTCCTTAAGCTAGGAGGGGTACCATCCACGCTACACCAAATGATAAAGATCCCACATGAAGGGGAGGTGATAACCATTAACGCGGCCAGGGAGAATCAAGTGTCAGCTCTAGGGATTGCCAATCCACCGTTTAGTGGCTTCCATGTGTCGGTAATAGGAGAAGAGTCGGGTTTAGGCGATAGTCCTCCAGTAGTGAACATGATGAGGAAAATGCATTACCTTCCTAGGGCTGGTCTAGGTAAAAATTCACAAGGGCTGCAGTCTGCTATTATCACTCGAGGCCAGAAAGATCGAAAGGGCTTGGGGTATAAAGGAGAGCATAGTAAGAAGAAGACGATGCAAAAGATCCCTCATATCCGAGAGAGCTTTGTGCCAGCATCATTAGTTTGTGCCTATGCTGGGGAAGCTGAGCCTCAATGGGCTGGAGATAGGATTGTGCTGGGCTTTGAGCTTTTCAATGATGTATATGACTGGGAGATGGGTATGATCAAGCCAGTGAAAGACTTTTGGGATGAAGAAGTCTTAGCCAACCGGATTGTTTGGGACAGACAGGAGCCCGAGGAAGTGGTAAGTGAGGCCATGGTAAGCACTCATATCAAGGGGAAAGAGAAGCTAGAGAAAATAGCTCAAGAGGAAAAGCCCCTGAAGAATCCAGATGGCGCGGAATCGTCCACAAATGCTGAAGCAAAGATAGCGGGAGCGGAGGAGGAGACTAGCTTAGAATGTCTTTTCGTTCCTAAAGTATTTAATGATGTAAATGACAATCATAATTTCGTTAATGATATGAATGATTTCACTTACTTGTGTGATGTTTCTGATAATTTCCATATGCATGATCATGATCATACTCCATTCATATTTGATATTGATTCCTCTGATGCAACTCCATTTAATCCTGGAACCTCGAAAAACCCGAAAGAAATTTTGATAGCATCGGATGTAACTCCTGAGGATAGGAAAAAATTTGAGAGAATACTAAAAAAACATGAAAAAGTCTTTGACTGGACCTATGAAGATATGCCAGGCATCGATCGAAACGTTGCAGAGCACGCTATCCCTACGTATCCGGGTTACAAGCCTGTGCTGCAGAAGCTGAGAAGGCTCAGGCCAGAGTGGGTGGATAAGGTAAAGGAAGAAATCCGGCAGCAGATCGAAGCTAAGTTCTTGGTAGAGGTCCAATATCCCACATGGTTAGCTAATGTAGTCCCCGTGGCCAAGAAGAACGGGAAAGTAAGAGTATGCGTTAACTATCGAGATTTGAATAAAGCCTGTCCGAAGGATGATTTCCCGTTGCCGTATATTGACGTGCTAATAGACAGCGCCGTTGCCTGTGCAATGTACAACTTCGTGGATGGTTATGCGGGATATAATCAGATTTTGAACAAAATAATCAACAGGATCAAGACGGCTTTCATTACTGAATGGGGGACGTACGCCTATCGAGTGATGCCTTTTGGTCTAAAGAATGCAGGGGCTACATATCAGAGAATGGCGACGAAGATTCTGAGCGACTTGATCCATAAGGAGGTGGAAGTGTATGTAGACGATATGATGATTAAGTCTACCACCCGAGAGGGTCATTTCGAAGCATTGGAAAAGTTCTTCGCGAGAATAGAGAAGTATGACTTGCGACTGAATCCGAAGAAATGTATTTTCAGGGTGACCTCAAGGAAGTTGTTGGGGCATGTGGTCAGTCAGCGAGGTGTCAAAATCGACCCGGATAAGGTTAAAGCTATCAGGGAGATGCCGGTGCCTCAGAAGGAAAAGGACGTGAGAAGCTTCCTGGGCAAGTTGCAATATGTCAGCAGGTTCATTGCCAAGCTGACTTCAATCTGCGAACCGATTTTCAAGTTCCTAAGGAAGAATCAACCAGTGGTGTGGAATGAGGATTGTCAAAAGGCTTTTGACGCCATCTGAGAATACCTATTGCATCCACCTGTGTTGAGACCGCTGTAGCCGAGCAAGCCTCTGATTCTATACTTGGCCATAGAAGATAGCTCTGTAGGTGCCATAATGGCCCAAGAGGACGAATTTGGGATAGAGTTTGCCATTTACTATCTCAGCAAGAAGTTCTTGGAGTACGAAATCAAGTATGCCGAGGTAGAAAAGATTTGTCTTGCCGTTATCTGGGCTTCAAAGAAGTTAAGGCATTATTTCCACTCGTACAAGGTGTAGGCGGTAGCAAAGCAGAATCCTTTGAGGTATTTACAGGAAGCACCATCCTTGCTAGGAAAGATGGGCAGATGGTTATTGTTGTTGCAGGAATTTGATGTGGAATATGTCACTAGGAAGACTATCAAGGGGCGAGCAGTGGCTGAATTCCTGGCCGAGCACCCGATTCAAGGAGACACCTACGAATTCAATTTCCCGGATGAGGATATAGCGGCTATTGCAATCCAAGTGTCACACCCCATTTGCCCCCTAGTAGAATGAGCCCGTCTGTCTGTCTATCTGTCTGTCTGTATGCGTAAGCATTCGCATGTATTCGGCATTTTATAAGGGTATTTTAGTAAAATATATGTTTTTGGGGTTTAATAGCACGTGGTTATGTGTATGACAATAGTGTGTGTGAATTAATTGGGTTATGCTTGTGTGTGTGTTCATACCATTGTAGGGTATGCATAAGTGGGGAGTGTGTAGAGTGTGGGTGTGGTGCATATTAGTTTGGTGTGAGTGATTGGTTTCCACCAACAGGAATGTGACAAATGTACGGTTAGAATAAAGAAGAGTTAATAGAGAAAGGAAAATGGGAAACATAGGAATTCATTTCTTCAACCCGATTCTTCTTCCTCTTTAACTCATCTTCTTTTTTGTTCTTAACTTTGAAACCCTAAGCTTGTATTAAGCTACTGTTAGTGGAAATCAATTATTCTCTAAGCATTCTGTTGGTAAATCACTGCATTCTTCACCTTATTCTTCATTTGCTTTCATCTTGTTCTTCTTCCTTGAGTTTAGGTTTAACTTAGAGTTTCATTATTGAATGTTTGTGTTTAGCTGAGACTCCTCGCGATCCCAAAGGCAAGGAGATTGCTGGGAGCAGTGGGACTAAGTGAAGTGAAGTTTAGATTTCAGGTTTGGGAATGTTTATTTGTGAAATTGTGTGATTTTGAATTTACTGGAAATTTCTAGGGTTTATGTTCTTGATTTGATTTGATTAATTAGTTGACGAATTGAGTTGTATAATTGTTGCCTATGTTGTTTGAGATGATTTCTGGAAGGTAAGAACAGGTTTGTATGGTTTTAAATCAAATCGGGATTGAATTCTGTATTCTGGAATTCTGGAAAATCGAGATGCTGTTCTTCATCGCGCGACTCGCTACAGAAGGAGGCAAGTCACGTCACGTGACCCTTGGTCACGGCGTGACATGCTTGCTGAGAAGCCAGTCGCGTGACAGCTGAAGAACAAGCAAGTCACGCGACGTGATCCTCGGTCACGTCGTGCGACCTGCGAGAGAGAAGAGGCGTGATCTGCGAAGATCACGCAACGTGATCTGCGAGGGAGAAGCAGCGTCACGTCGCGTGACCCTCGGTCACGCCGTGACCTGCATAAGCATTGCGTGATCCGCAAGGATCACGCAACGCGATGGGCGAGAAACAAGCAGGTCACGTCACGTGACCCTAGGTCACGCCGTGACCTGCCTGTTGAGAAACAAGCAGGTCACGAGACGTGACCCTAGGTCACGCCGTGACCTGCCTGTTGAGAAGGCCAGTCACGCCCAGTGACCAGCCGATCTCGCCCGTTTCTCCGCTCAGCTCGGTTTTTCCGAAATTTCCTAGTTTTTAACTCAGAAATGAATTTGGGATTTCTTCTGAATGGACTTTACTGTTGTATGATGCATGTCTTACTGTTTGATGCCTCGATATGCGTGATAACATGATTTTCTGATGAATTATATTCTGTATCCTGAAATGTGATCAGTTTGACGCATAACCTGCTAGAGTCGAGTAAGTGGATAGTTAGGCATGCCTAATAGAGTCTTTTAGCTGCAGCCCTCAGTTCAATTTGGACCCCGATCAGGTCCCCGTTTGGTTCCTCGCGAACCCTTCAGTATAGAATCTTGTTTAAGATTCCCTCAGTATATAAATAACATGCTCTGATAAATGATATAATATTTGACTTGTACCTGTGAGGTACCCTCAGTATTCGATTCGTACCCGTAAGGTACCCTCAGTACACTCGTTATCCACTGTCTAGAGTCAGCAGGTGTTATTTAAATGTTAATGGAAATGTTCTGATCTGATCTGGCTTTGAATGGAATATCTGAATGAGTTTAATGATGAAATATATGCTGGTTTACTTTGTAATGTATATGATTATGAGATACTGAATGTATGGCTTTTAAATACGAGTATGCTTATATGAATTATGCAATAGTCCTTGCATTCTGCCATAGTGAATGTGTTATGCCTTGACGACCACTGTGAGTGGCCGTCCATAATTTATGTGTGATTCCCCACTAAGCGTTTATCGCTTAGCACGGTGTTTTTACCCGTGCAGGTGCGGAAGGTGTTTTGCTTTGAGAGAGTCGCCGTCATCAAGTCAACACAGAAGGGTTTTAGTGTAGGGCTCAGTTTTGTATTTGTGATGATTCTTTCTGTATAGAACTCTCTGTATCAGCTTCCGCATTTGTAATATTATTTTGTTCTAGCTTGTCGATCAGATCATTATTGTAATAGTTTTAATTATAGTAAGGCATAATCAGCTTATGCTTTCTGCATGTAAAGTTTTTAATTATTCTGTATTTCGGAATGTATGTTATGAATGGATGTATACTTTGCTTCGTATCTGTTTGGTGACACCTTGTCTCATACGGCTTCTCACTCCTTATCGGATGGGAACGCCTACGTATGGGAAGGGGGTGTTACAGTTAGTGGTATCAGAGCATAAGTTTAGGCGTTTCTGGGTGTTATTGTGATTGTTTTGAGTTTCTTAGATGTGTATGAGTCTAGATCTGTGTTGGCTGATACGGTTGTTTCTTGTTTGTTTAGATGGCTTCTAATTCTGCCCATGGTGCGCGTGAGGAATCCGCCGAGAGTGTGAATCCTCCAGCTGTAGATCAGTCTGTTTCTGTTACTGTGTCGGCTCAGCATGCTAGGGTCCAGCCCGAGGCCGCAGCCATGCCCTTAGAGGCTATGTTCAGGTTGCATCAGGACATGGCTAGGGTTTTGGAGAGAGTGACTGCTCCTAGAGCACCTATGGAGAATCTGAGGAGAGCAGGAGTTGAGGATTTTTATGGTACTGGTTTGAATGAGTCTGAGACTGCAGAGAGATGGTTAGATAAAGTTAAGCGTGCTTTGAGAGAGATTCGGTGTCCTCCCGACCAGCAGGCAGAGTGTGCATTAGCTCTTCTTCAGGGGTCTGCTTTTGAATGGTGGGAATTGGTTTGTAGGCATCCTCAGCTACCGGATCCGATTACTTGGGAATTCTTTGAGGGTGAGTTCATAAAGAAGTACATCACTCAGACTTATAGAGATTCGAGATGGGCGCAGTTTTTGGGTTTGAGACAGAGGGCCATGTCTGTAGCTGATTATGAGAAAGAGTTTAACAGGTTATCTCGCTATGCCCCTCGAGGAGTTATGACTGATGACTTTAGATGCAAGCATTTCGAGGCTGGATTAAATGAGTCATTAAAGATTGCTTTGATTTCCTTGATGTGTATACCTGGGATTAGCTATTATCAGATTGTTGAGGCTGCTGTGAGAGCTGAGTTGAATGAGACTGTGATGAGAGAGAGAGCTCAGAGGAGGAGTTTTTCTCGTGGAGGATATTCTTCGAGTAAGAGATCTAGGAATCCACAGGATGAGTCAGCATCTGGTCCGGCTTTTAGAGGTAGACGTCAGGGTTCTACAGCTGTGTCAGGTTCTGGTAGGGGTGGTAGAGCTAAGACTACACCAGTTTGTCCTCACTGTAGTAAGTCACATCGGGGTGAGTGTAGGTGGCTCACCGGTGCATGCTTCAGGTGTGGGAGTTCTGAGCATCAGTTGGCTGGTTGTCCGAGAGGGCAGGAGGATTCGAGTTCCCAGAGAGAGGGCAGTAGGGTTGGTTCGAATGCTTCCCAGGCTACCCGTGGCAGAGGCCGAGGTCGAGGTAGAGGTGGTCGGCATAGAGATGGTGCTGCTTTTGAGTCTGTTGAGCATCCTCCTCAGGGTGCCATTAGAACATATGCTATGAGAGCCAGAGATGAACAGAATGCGCCTGATGTTATTGTTGGTAAGTTCTTACTCCATGACACTGAGTTGTATGCTCTAATTGATCCTGGTTCCACACACTCATATTTGTGCACAGATAAAATTGTTGATAAATTGCATTCAGTTGATCAGTTAGATTATGAGATTTGTGTGACCAGTCCATTAGGGCATAGTGTCAGTGTGAGTAGAGTTTTTAGGAGTTGTCCTCTGATTGTTGAGGGAGTTGTGCTTCCAGCGGATCTGATTGAGTTACCCTTCAGAGAGTTTGACTTGATTCTGGGTATGGACTGGTTGGGTAAGTATCGGGCTGTAGTGGATTGCCATAGGAAGACAGTTGTACTTCGGGATAGAAGTCAGTCTCTTGTGTTTTTGAAAGGTTTGGGTGCTAGTTCTGTTAATAATGTTATTTCTGCGATGCAAGCTAAGAGATTCATCAGGAAAGGTTGTGAGGCTTTTCTAGCTGTTGTGTTATATTCCAGGAGGGATCAGGTTCAGATTGAGGATATTCCTGTAGTGCGGGAGTTTGGGGATGTGTTTCCGAGCGAGTTGCCTGGTTTACCTCCAGAGAGAGAGGTTGAGTTGTCCATTGAGATTATGCCAGGTACTGCACCTATTTCGAGAGCACCTTATCGGATGGCTCCTGTAGAGTTGAGGGAACTTAAATCCCAGTTACAAGAGTTATTGGATAAGGGGTTTATTCGACCTAGCATATCTCCATGGGGAGCTCCAGTTCTGTTTGTCAAGAAGAAAGATGGATCCCTGCGGATGTGTATTGACTACCGCCAGATTAATAAAGTTACAGTGAAGAACAAGTATCCTTTGCCTAGGATTGAGGATTTATTTGATCAACTTCGAGGTGCGGGTGTTTTTTCCAAGATAGATCTTCGATCAGGGTATTACCAGCTTCGTGTTCAGGATGCAGATGTGGTTAAGACTGCATTTCGGACTAGGTATGGCCACTATGAGTTTCTTGTGATGCCGTTTGGTTTGACCAATGCTCCAGCGGCTTTTATGGATCTGATGAATCGTGTGTTTAGGCCATACTTAGATCAATTTGTAGTAGTGTTCATTGATGACATCTTGGTGTATTCCAAGAATGAGAGTGAGCATGAGGAGCATCTCAGATTGGTTTTGCAGATGTTGAGAGAGCATCATTTATTTGCTAAGCTTAGCAAGTGTGATTTCTGGCTTCGAGAAGTATCATTCTTGGGTCACATTGTTTCAGCTAGAGGTATTCAGGTGGATCCAGCTAAGATTGAGGCGATAGTTGATTGGAAAGCGCCTAGAAATGTTCAGGAAGTAAGGAGTTTCCTCGGTTTAGCAGGTTACTACCATCGGTTCGTTAAGGGATTTTCTGTGATTGCTGCTCCTATGACTAGATTGTTGAGGAAAGGAGTCAGATTTGAGTGGTCAGACAGGTGTCAGTCTTGTTTTGATCGGTTAAAACAGTTGCTTGTTGAGGCTCCTATCCTTACTCAACCCACCTCGGGTAAGGAGTTTGTCATTTATAGTGATGCTTCTGGAGTTGGTCTTGGTTGTGTGCTGATGCAGGAAGGAAAAGTAGTGGCTTATGCTTCTCGTCAGTTGAAGCCTCATGAGAAGAACTATCCGACGCATGATTTAGAGTTGGCAGCTGTAATCTTTGCTTTGAAGATTTGGCGTCACTACTTGTATGGAGAGAAGTGTAGGATCTTCTCGGACCACAAGAGCTTGAAGTATTTCCTTTCGCAGAAAGAGTTGAACATGAGACAGCGACGTTGGCTTGAGTTGTTTAAGGACTACGACTGCATTGTAGATTACCATCCTGGTAAGGCCAATGTAGTTGCAGATGCTTTGAGTCGGAAATCGGTTTCAGTTTTGTTCTTGAGGCGATTCAAATGGCGTCTTGGTTCGGATGGGGCTTTGCTTGCTCAGTTGCGTGTGAAGCCTACATTGAGACAGAGGATAGTGGATGCTCAGAGAGATGATGTGAGACTTCAGCGGATTGTGCATGAGGTTAGATCGGGTAAGCCATCAGAGTTTTCAGTTCAGGGTGAGGTACTTATGTTCAGAGATCGTTTGTGCGTGCCAGAGTCTGAGGATTTGAGGAGACAGCTCATGAGTGAGGCGCATAGTTCAGTTTTTACTATGCATCCGGGTAGTGAAAAGATGTATAGAGATATGAGGCAATTCTATTGGTGGTCTGGTATGAAGCGGGATATAGTGGATTTTGTTTCCAAGTGTTTGACTTGTCAGCAGGTAAAGGCTGAGCATCAGGTTCCTTCAGGTTTGCTTATGCCTTTATCCATTCCTGAGTGGAAATGGAATGATATCACCATGGACTTTGTTTCTGGCTTGCCTTTGACTCAGAGGAAGCATGATTCAGTTTGGGTTATTGTGGATCGGCTTACGAAGTCAGCTCACTTCTTGCCAGTTAGAGTGGACTACTCCATGGACAGATTAGCCAGTATCTATGTGGATGAAATAGTTCGGTTGCACGGTGTGCCTTTGTCTATAGTGTCAGATCGGGATCCGAGGTTTACTTCCAAGTTTTGGAAGGAGTTACAGAGAGCTTTGGGTACTAGGTTGAACTTCAGTACAGCGTTTCATCCTCAGACCGATGGTCAGTCAGAGCGAGTTATTCAGATTCTGGAGGATATGATGAGGGCTTGTACTTTAGATTTTCCGGGCAGTTGGGACAAATATGTATCTTTGATGGAGTTTGCCTACAACAACAGTTTCCAGTCGAGCATTGGTATGGCACCTTATGAGGCTTTGTATGGTCGTCAGTGTAGGACTCCGATTTGTTGGACCGAGCTATCCGAGAGATCTATGATTGGACCCGACTTGGTTAGGGATACTGAAGAGAAAATCAGAGTTGTGCAGCGGAATTTGAAGGCAGCCAAGGATCGACAGAAGTCTTATGCCAATTCAAAAAGGAAAGATGTGCATTTTGAGATCGGGGATAAAGTTTTCCTTAAAGTTTCTCCTTGGAGGAGAGTACTTCGATTTGGAAAGAAGGGTAAGCTGAGTCCTCGTTTCATTGGACCTTATGAGATTTTGGCTAAGGTAGGACCTGTAGCCTACAGATTAGCGTTACCGATGGAGTTAGCAAAGTTGCATGATGTGTTTCACGTTTCGATGCTTCGTCGGTACAGATCAGATCCTTCGCATGTTCTGTCAGTTCAGGATATCCAGGTTCAGCCAGACTTCTCTTATGATGAGGAACCGCGAGCTATTCTAGCACGAGAGGTTAGGCAGTTGAGGAATAAGCAGATTCCTTTGGTTAAAGTGTTGTGGATCCATCATGGAGTCGAGGAAGCGACTTGGGAACCAGAGGAGTCGATGAGAGCTCAGTATCCACAGTTATTCAGTTCAGGTGAGAATTTCGAGGACGAAATTCTTATTAGTAGGGGAGAGTTGTCACACCCCATTTGCCCCCTAGTAGAATGAGCCCGTCTGTCTGTCTATCTGTCTGTCTGTATGCGTAAGCATTCGCATGTATTCGGCATTTTATAAGGGTATTTTAGTAAAATATATGTTTTTGGGGTTTAATAGCACGTGGTTATGTGTATGACAATAGTGTGTGTGAATTAATTGGGTTATGCTTGTGTGTGTGTTCATACCATTGTAGGGTATGCATAAGTGGGGAGTGTGTAGAGTGTGGGTGTGGTGCATATTAGTTTGGTGTGAGTGATTGGTTTCCACCAACAGGAATGTGACAAATGTACGGTTAGAATAAAGAAGAGTTAATAGAGAAAGGAAAATGGGAAACACAGGAATTCATTTCTTCAACCCGATTCTTCTTCCTCTTTAACTCATCTTCTTTTTTGTTCTTAACTTTGAAACCCTAAGCTTGTATTAAGCTACTGTTAGTGGAAATCAATTATTCTCTAAGCATTCTGTTGGTAAATCACTGCATTCTTCACCTTATTCTTCATTTGCTTTCATCTTGTTCTTCTTCCTTGAGTTTAGGTTTAACTTAGAGTTTCATTATTGAATGTTTGTGTTTAGCTGAGACTCCTCGCGATCCCAAAGGCAAGGAGATTGCTGGGAGCAGTGGGACTAAGTGAAGTGAAGTTTAGATTTCAGGTTTGGGAATGTTTATTTGTGAAATTGTGTGATTTTGAATTTACTGGAAATTTCTAGGGTTTATGTTCTTGATTTGATTTGATTAATTAGTTGACGAATTGAGTTGTATAATTGTTGCCTATGTTGTTTGAGATGATTTCTGGAAGGTAAGAACAGGTTTGTATGGTTTTAAATCAAATCGGGATTGAATTCTGTATTCTGGAATTCTGGAAAATCGAGATGCTGTTCTTCATCGCGCGACTCGCTACAGAAGGAGGCAAGTCACGTCACGTGACCCTTGGTCACGGCGTGACATGCTTGCTGAGAAGCCAGTCGCGTGACAGCTGAAGAACAAGCAAGTCACACGACGTGATCCTCGGTCACGTCGTGCGACCTGCGAGAGAGAAGAGGCGTGATCTGCGAAGATCACGCAACGTGATCTGCGAGGGAGAAGCAGCGTCACGTCGCGTGACCCTCGGTCACGCCGTGACCTGCATAAGCATTGCGTGATCCGCAAGGATCACGCAACGCGATGGGCGAGAAACAAGCAGGTCACGTCACGTGACCCTAGGTCACGCCGTGACCTGCCTGTTGAGAAACAAGCAGGTCACGAGACGTGACCCTAGGTCACGCCGTGACCTGCCTGTTGAGAAGGCCAGTCACGCCCAGTGACCAGCCGATCTCGCCCGTTTCTCCGCTCAGCTCGGTTTTTCCGAAATTTCCTAGTTTTTAACTCAGAAATGAATTTGGGATTTCTTCTGAATGGACTTTACTGTTGTATGATGCATGTCTTACTGTTTGATGCCTCGATATGTGTGATAACATGATTTTCTGATGAATTATATTCTGTATCCTGAAATGTGATCAGTTTGACGCATAACCTGCTAGAGTCGAGTAAGTGGATAGTTAGGCATGCCTAATAGAGTCTTTTAGCTGCAGCCCTCAGTTCAGTTTGGACCCCGATCAGGTCCCCGTTTGGTTCCTCGCGAACCCTTCAGTATAGAATCTTGTTTAAGATTCCCTCAGTATATAAATAACATGCTCTGATAAATGATATAATATTTGACTTGTACCTGTGAGGTACCCTCAGTATTCGATTCGTACCCGTAAGGTACCCTCAGTACACTCGTTATCCACTGTCTAGAGTCAGCAGGTGTTATTTAAATGTTAATGGAAATGTTCTGATCTGATCTGGCTTTGAATGGAATATCTGAATGAGTTTAATGATGAAATATATGCTGGTTTACTTTGTAATGTATATGATTATGAGATACTGAATGTATGGCTTTTAAATACGAGTATGCTTATATGAATTATGCAATAGTCCTTGCATTCTGCCATAGTGAATGTGTTATGCCTTGACGACCACTGTGAGTGGCCGTCCATAATTTATGTGTGATTCCCCACTAAGCGTTTATCGCTTAGCACGGTGTTTTTACCCGTGCAGGTGCGGAAGGTGTTTTGCTTTGAGAGAGTCGCCGTCATCAAGTCAACACAGAAGGGTTTTAGTGTAGGGCTCAGTTTTGTATTTGTGATGATTCTTTCTGTATAGAACTCTCTGTATCAGCTTCCGCATTTGTAATATTATTTTGTTCCAGCTTGTCGATCAGATCATTATTGTAATAGTTTTAATTATAGTAAGGCATAATCAGCTTATGCTTTCTGCATGTAAAGTTTTTAATTATTCTGTATTTCGGAATGTATGTTATGAATGGATGTATACTTTGCTTCGTATCTGTTTGGTGACACCTTGTCTCATACGGCTTCTCACTCCTTATCGGATGGGAACGCCTACGTATGGGAAGGGGGTGTTACACCAAGGGTGGCAATTACATTGTGATGGGGTCGTGAACAACAAAGGGGCAGGAGTAGGAGTTATCTTGATGACCCCGGAAAATGAGAAGCTCCCTTTAGCCAAAAAACTAAGGTTTAAAGCTACCAATAATGAGGCTGAATATGAAGCATGTATTTTTGGATTGGAACCTTTGTTAGCCTTAGGGGCGAAGACTGTTGAGGTGTTTGGGGACTCTTCCCTCATAATTAACCAGATCCGAGGTGAATGGGCAGTTAAAGAAGAAAGATTAATGCCCTATATCCAGCACTTGAAAGGTCTAAGTAGCCAATTTGAGGTATGCACGTTTCGTTTCATTCCAAGGGAGGAGAATCAATTAGCTGATGCCCTCGCTACTTTGGTGTCAATGTGGGACAATCCGGAAGGAGTGGTTATGAGACCCGTATTGATTTCCAGCTCAGATAGGCCCAGTTTCCAATCACAGTCAGTAGCGAAAGTCGATGTAGCAGATGGGAAGCCATGGTATCACGATATTATGAACTATCTAGAGAACACTGTTTTTCCAGAGGAGGCTACGGAGAAGGACCAGAGGTTAATTCGCAAACTGTCCACACAGTTTATATGCATAGATGGGGTACTATACAAAAGGCAGGCCGATGGCATTTAATTGAGATGTTTGAATGAGAAAGAAGCCCCGAGGGTGATGGAAGAAACTCACGTAGGTGTGTGTGGACCCCACATGAATGGTTTGACGCTGGCCAAGAAAATCATGAGACAAGGGTTTTACTGGCTCACAATGGATAATGATTGTTCGAAATATGTGAAACAGTGCCAGCTGTGTCAGCAGTATTCAAACTTAAGGCACTTACCTGTGTCAGAATTGCATAACCTAACGTCGCCTTGGCCGTTCGCCGCCTGGGGTATAGATATCATCGGGGAGATCCGACCCACAGCCTCCAATGGACATAGATTCATCATAGCCGCCATCGATTACTTTACTAAGTGGGTAGAGGCAGAATCTTTCAAGAAGATTGACGCGAGGGACATGGCCAAGTTTATTGAGAAGAATATGATCTGTAGATATGGCCTTCCACACCATGTGGTATCAGATAATGGGGTACAATTTATGGGAGAAACTAGGAAGCTATTGGAGAAATATGGGATTGAGCACCACAAGTCTTCTCCATATCGCCCACAGGCCAACGGAGCTGTGGAGGCTGCTAATAAGAACATTAAGAAAATATTGGCCAAAATGGCCCAAACCTACAAAGATTGGGCGGAGAAGCTGCCTTTCGCACTCTGGGGATATCGGACAACAATGAGAACATCTACAGGAGCTACGCCATATTCTTTGGTGTACGGGACAGAGGCGGTGCTGCCAGTTGAGATAGAGCTCAGGTCGTTAAGAGTAGTCATGGAAGCTCAGATCCCTGAGACTGAATGGGCACAGCAAAGGCTGCAACATTTAAGATTACTGGATGAGAATAGATTAAGAGCCTACTACCATAACCAAATCTATCAGAAGAGGCTAGCTCGAACCTTCGGAAAGAAAGTCAAGAAACATCCTTTGAAGGAGGGAGACTTGGTATTTAAGCAGATGAGGCCGGGAGCACCAGACATCCGGGGAAAATTCAGACCTACCTGGGAAGGGCCCTTTATTCTTAAGAAGCTACTGTCAAAGGGAGCCGCAATTTTATCAGATAGCGACGGCAATGAATTCAAGGAACCGGTGAACATAGACAGACTCAAAAGGTTCCATGGCTAAAGACAATAAGAGAAAAAGAAGAGAATAAAATGCTCCGCAGGTCAAAAATCGAAAAAAAGGCGGCCTTGCTAAAATTGGGCGCCTCGACAGGGTGAAAACCAAAAAAAGGCATCTTGTGCAAAAATTAGAGGCATGAGAGAAAATGTCCAATCGAGAAAACTCGAGAGGGCCGATTGGTAACAGGAGTTCTAATGCTTGCAAAATTCGGTTTCATGTATGAATATTGTTTGCATAGTTGAATTCATAGCAAATACTGGTCATGTATATAGAAGTTTTATGGAAATGTACACAATTTTGTGAAATAAAATGAGAATTATTCTTTTCATTTTCATTATTCTTTAGTTCTGTTTTGAAAAGAAATAACATTTAAAAGATATACATATTTAATCTAAGCTAAGCACTACCGCTACCCTCACCAGCCAGGTACTTAAGCCCTTGGGTCCTATTATCAAAAGCTGGACTAATAACCCATCGCTTGTACTCGCTGGTGGAAGCCGCGGAATGAGATTCAAATCGGGGTATAACTGTCTTCACAGGAAGTCGACTCCACAGCTCATGGTAGCGGGAGGCAAAAGCAATGGAAAAGGTTCCTCCCCGAAAAGACAGTGGGACTCTCACCACGTCTTGGGTCATCCCAAACTAACGAGCGCACCGGGCCGTGATATAGAAGGTGGCCTGACGAAGCCCACAGAGGGGAACACACCCCGAAGACCCGTATGACTGCATGGGGCAGAGGAAGCCAAGAAGCCATAAAGCGGATGTCATCGTCTGATATCTCGCCAAATCTCGTGATCCCCTCATCAGGAGATGAAAGTGTATACAGTCGTTGGAGCGGGAGAAAGTGCCTCGGCGAGTACTGCGCGATGACTCGGGGAGGTGGCTCTGATAACATCTTCAGCTTCTCTTGTAGCCAGATCTAAAAAAAAGAAGAGAAAAAAAATAAAAATAAAAAGCCGCTGGGGTAAGTAGAATTTACTTCAGGCAAAAATTAGGTAAAGGGTTGTGTGAAAACCTGTAAGGGCGCACTTCCCGCTAAGAAAAGCTAGTACGAAAATCCACAAGGGATGCACTACCTTTAAAACAATGACATACCTGAAGTAAGAGAGGACTTCCAGCGAATGTGGAAGAAGATCTAGAGCGGACCGAATCCAGGCCTAGGATAGTCTCGGCCAGAATGAAGGGAAAGGGGGTCAGCCCACGGTGAAAGCCATCCAGGATTCCAAATAAATGGGGATCACCAGCCAAATCCTCCGAGCTCACAGCCAGAAATCTCACCATGCAAAATAAGAAAACAATGCTTACTTGGTAAGTTAGGACATCAGAGAATCTGTCCAGCGCCTCGATCAGTGGTTCCATAGAAAATGTAGAGCCCTGGTGGACCAATCGAGCAGTTTCAGAAGGAGGTAAGCCCAAAGAAAGGGCGATGTCTTGGGACTGGACTAGGTCGTAAAAGGGAATGCAAGGGTGAGTATTGATAGGATACTGTGCTCCGGCAATGGTAGCCAGCTCTTCAGGCAGGGGGCAAAGTTCCTGGTAGGTGAATTTGAAAATGTGAAATCGAGGGTTCCATAAATGGGTTGCAGCTAACAGGAGGTTGTGGTCTATTTTAACCCGGCATAGAAATTTTAGGCCAGACAGGGGGGTGAGCGTATTATTTTCCCAAGTGTGGCAATCATCTAGAATTTGGTACATCTTTTGAGTAGAAGCAGAAGACATTTTTGCCAAGCCTAAAATAAAAAATAATGGATGAGAAACAGAAGAGGTTGAAAAGCTCAGAAGAATCTTGAAATATGTAGAAAAACTCCACAGACGGCCTACCCGTGTCTCAGAATGGGCGGCTTACCCGTCGATCGATGTCCACATGTCAATATGCATGCATCTTTATACATCATCATCATGCACATTTAATTTTACATTAAAAGCGGGATTCAGAACGACAGACGGGTGATACTTTGCCCCCTAGGGAAGGGCAAAAGTCACGGCGTGATGCTGCATCACGTCTCGTGTCCTTCAACAGAGAAGGGGGTCACGGCGTGATGCTCCATCACGTCTCGTGACCTTCTTCTCACACTTGTGCTTCTCATCTGCTCTACACAAACTTCAAAATTTCCAGAAAACGTAAAAACCAGAAAAATTGTGAAAACAGAGTACAACCAAAATTCAAAACCCACTTTGTCTAAAACCATTTTTCATGCAATAATTATTCAAACATATTTCTTCAAATCTCCAGAACACATTTACAGAAATTTTCGCTCAATTAATCACATTCTAACACAATCAAATAATATTAACAGAGAGTCACAAACCCAGAATCTTCCCTTTTAACGTACATGCAAATGGACTTCCATTTAAACATGCAAAGCAACATAACTTAAACCCTACTAACCATACATGTAATTTCTATTACTCATGCATCTTGATAAGCAAATACACGTAAATAACATTGATATCAGAACAGTAACCAGGATCCAAAACGAGAAATGACAGACACTCCCAAACCTGATTATGAAGTTCAAAATGTCCACTAAGATCTTCAATCCTCAACCTTCCCTTTTCCTTTATCTGTCTTCTTCTCTTCAGCAGATTTCATGAACCGACAAAACAAAACCAAAATTCAGATAACCAAAAACCAAAACTTCATACCCCAAACCATCCGTAACAGAGGAAGACAAAAGGAGAAGTTCAGCCACAACTCATTTACTTACCTCTTAATCTTCAATACTCAAAACCTTAGCTCAAAAACAAATGGATGAACAACTCAAACAAAAGAAGAAAGAACAGAAATGAAGAGGAGAAGGAGTGGCTAACGTGAGAGAGAGTGCAAGAGAGACCAATATCTGATTTCTGAACCCCTTCTTCTCTCTCCCACATGCACACACTCTCCTTTCCACTTGGCACACATGCACGGCTCACAAATCCACTAAATACTCTTTTACAATCTGCTCCTTCTATTACCAATAAGCCCTTGTCAAATTACTCTTTACTCACTAAACTAAAAATCTGTAAAATAATACTTTTAATTCCTTGCAATATAATCCTCATTCCTCTTGTAAAATACCCAATTGCCCTAAATTATCCAATTAAAGTTGCTAATTCCAATTAGGCCACTTATGGGGTGTGACAACTCTCTCCTCCTTAAGAAAATTTCGTCCTCGAAATTTCCTCGCTTATCCAATACAACTCAAATATCTAAACCTAAACGAAACAAAACTTAACATAACAACACTTACCCGAAGGACCTACGGCATTAGTCCCATCAGCTCCAATCAAAGCATATGCTCTATGCCGGTTATGATCTTCCGTAGCACCAGGTCGTTGCACCGTCTCTGATGGTGCTTGTGGGGCTCTACTTCTATCATGGTTGCTACGAGTCACATTGGATCTTCTACTTTCTTGTTGATTCTGATCCTCTTGTCGATTAGGGCAATTTGCAAACCGATGCTCCATACTCCCGCATTTAAAGCATGCACCGGTAATCTTGCGACATGTACCCCAATGGTACCTATGACAATGCTCACACTCTGGTGCTCGATTTCCCTTATTGCCATGTGGGGCTACACTGCCTACTTCTGAAGGCACTTGGACCGACCCTCTAAAAAGTGTCTACATCTGAACTCATCCGTCAACAACTGCTCGAGCACATACTTACTCAACCGATTGAATTCCTTGTCATACTCACTCACGGTCATACCCCACTGCTTCAAACTAATGAACTCTCTCCATTTAGCTTCTTGGTATGCCTTTGTCACATACTTTTGCTCAAACCCTTGCTTGAAATATTCCCATGTCAATTTGGCTGGTCGCTGAGGATTCCTCATAACAAGCTCCCACCAATCATATGCTGATCCTTGGAGTAACGATACTGCACATGAAGCTCTCTGATCTACAGGACATCTAATCTCTTGCAAAATTCGACCTACTCTCTTAAGCCAAAACTCAGCCACATCTGATTCATCTAAGGCAGTCCCATGAAAATCCTCTGCTCCTTTTTTTCTTAACAACTCAATTGGAGCCTTAGGAGCAGTCAACCTATCAACCATTTGCAGCAAACCTTGCACTAATGTTGGATCCATACCAACACCTATATTCGGACCTACCGCTAGTGCATGTTCTTGTGCAGGCCTATCTTGTCCAACCGGATTACCTCCTCTGATCGGATTATCTCTACGACCCACATTGACACTGTCCATTATGTCGCCCATATACTTACTTGGATTCGACCCCATACAAACACTACACAACACAAGACATCTGCATTAGGCCGCGACACAAAACTGACTCTCATGCATAGACTCGACTCTACACTAAAACAATCACAACACAACCCAGAACCACCAAACCTGGGCTCTGATACCAAGCTGTAACGTCCCGATATCCCCGTTGGAAGGATACCGGAGCGCCACGCGAGCAAACACATATACTTAAACACATAAATGAATCCCAAATACATACTAGTAAATAAAACCAAAAGAGATGTAAAGAAACCTTTAAACATAATATAACAAGTCCTTGTACATATATCAAATCAATAGCGTTTTACCAAAAAGGGCTCGTAAGTAAATACATATACCAAAATAGTTGTTCCTTTACAAAAGATTCATTTTGCTATTAACAAGCCATGTACAAAATAACAGCGGAAGACTCAAAAATAACTTCATCCAAAAAGACTTCTAGTGGCCGATCTGCAGATATCTGACTCCAAACCGAACTCGCCACCTACACGGGAAAAGAACCCGTGCTAAGCGATAACGCTTAGTGGGGAGGAACAAAACAAACGAACAATATACATATACAATATTTACAATAATAAAATAATCTCATCGCAACATAAACGTGCAATAAAGCTATGATTCACAAATCAACGGCATCAAAATCACATGTAAGCATATTTCCATGCTCTCTACTTGCCATGCATAAACATACATTACAAGCAAATAACTACTCAAATGATACTTAGGATTAACGAAATTCTCATCAATCTAAGTACACAGATACAAGGTGCATAATATAAAGTTATGCAAGAATTCATGTGCATCATATACTTTTAATCCTGTCAATATGCATCTCAACATATACAACACAATTAAACATATAGCCTGATTAGTCTGAAAAACCATTTAGAAGGGGATGCGGTCCATTGGATACAGATAGAACACAGTATCCCAAGCATATAGAGACATAAGTCCCAAACTTGTGATTTTTCATATAGAGACCGAAGTCTCGCATTAATTTCCATATAGACCCAAACGGGGTCGAAACAAGGATCCAACTAGGACCCGCATGTAACATTTTATCATTTAGCAGCTGCACACACACCCTGACCTAAGTAAGCGCTTACCTATCCACTACTATGACTATTCAGGCTTAAAAGACATAACTCAAAAAGAAATTCAAGTAATTAACATAACATGAGAGTTGCATTATATATATATATGCCCTTATAATCCATGTATACATGTATATTGGTCAAATTCAGAAACATATGAATATTTAAATATCAAATATAGGAGATAATAAAAACATATAACTCACATTGAAATAATCCATGTTCATATAAATTACAAATATTTAAATCATGTATATTAATTACTAATCATGAACACAAATCATAATTAATCAATTATTAAATTAAAGAACAGATTTGAACTTGATCTAGATTCAAACAGTGGAAAACCCCTTGTACTGAAGCTTAAAAACTTTGCTTTTAGAAAACAGGCAGCAAGGAGGTAAGGCCAGTCACGAGTCACCCAGGCAATGGTGACTCGTGACGCTGGCTTCACGCAAGCGCCACGCTAAAAATAGAGGCAGTCACGAGTCGTGACCCTCCGTCACGCCTCGTGACGCCTGAGAGGAGAGGGCAGGTCACGAGTCACTCAGGCAGTGGTGACTTGTGACACGCAGGGAAGGGCAAAAGTCACGGCGTGATGCTGCATCACGTCTCGTGTCCTTCAACAGAGAAGGGGGTCACGGCGTGATGCTCCATCACGTCTCGTGACCTTCTTCTCACACTTCTGCTTCTCATCTCCTCTACACAAACTTCAAAATTTCCAGAAAACGTAAAAACCAGAAAAATTGTGAAAACAGAGTACAACCAAAATTCAAAACCCACTTTGTCTAAAACCATTTTTCATGCAATAATTATTCAAACATATTTCTTCAAATCTCCAGAACACATTTACAGAAATTTTCGCTCAATTAATCACATTCTAACACAATCAAATAATATTAACAGAGAGTTACAAACCCAGAATCTTCCCTTTTAACGTACATGCAAATGGACTTCCATTTAAACATGCAAAGCAACAGAACTTAAACCCTACTAACCATACATGTAATTTCTATTACTCATGCATCTTGATAAGCAAATACACGTAAATAACATTGATATCAGAACAGTAACCAGGATCCAAAACGAGAAATGACAGACACTCCCAAACCTGATTATGAAGTTCAAAATGTCCACTAAGATCTTCAATCCTCAACCTTCCCTTTTCCTTTATCTGTCTTCTTCTCTTCAGCAGATTTTATGAACCGACAAAACAAAACCAAAATTCAGATAACCAAAAACCAAAACTTCATACCCCAAACCATCCGTAACAGAGGAAGACAAAAGGAGAAGTTCAGCCACAACAACTCATTTACTTACCTCTTAATCTTCAATACTCAAAACCTTAGCTCAAAAACAAATGGATGAACAACTCAAACAAAAGAAGAAAGAACAGAAATGAAGAGGAGAAGGAGTGGCTAACGTGAGAGAGAGTGCAAGAGAGACCAATATCTGATTTCTGAACCCCTTCTTCTCTCTCCCACATGCACACACTCTCCTTTCCACTTGGCACACATGCACGGCTCACAAATCCACTAAATACTCTTTTACAATCTGCTCCTTCTATTACCAATAAGCCCTTGTCAAATTACTCTTTACTCACTAAACTAAAAATCTGCAAAATAATACTTTTAATTCCTTGCAATATAATCCTCATTCCTCTTGTAAAATACCCAATTGCCCTAAATTATCCAATTAAAGTTGCTAATTCCAATTAGGCCACTTATGGGGTGTGACACTACATCCACAGCTCCACCTCTGGGACAGTCATTAGAGCCAGCTCCACCTCCAGTAGTGCCGCAGCCAGACATCTCCGAGCTTATAGTCTCTGCGCTTGCAGCTTTCCAGCGCAGACAGGAGGAGAGGGATAGGACCCTCCTTGTTCGGATTGAGGAGAGAGATAGGACCCTCCTTGTTCGGATTGAGGAGAGAGATAGGGTCCTGACAGAGAGGCTGGAGCAGCAGCAGGGATTGATCCAAAAGCAGGCTAGGGCCATTGACCAGCTGAGGCAGGAGCATGCAGTGCTCCTTAGGCAGATGGCAGAGCAGCAGGAGAGGATGGTGGGCCACCTGAGACAGGAGGTGAGGGCCTCCCAGGATGAGGCAGCTCAGGGGGTGGACATGACCCTCCAGATGATTCAGGAGTTGATGGATGCCCTCCGCTCGACAGTACAGATTATAGATGGGGCTGTCCACCCTATGACTCCGTATGTCCGAGATTTTTGCGAGCGGACTGAGCAGAGATTGGAGAGTATGAGTATTGCTTCTTCAGATCAGACCTGCCAGCTGAGCAGGGCTTTCAGAGAGCTAGGAGGGATGATCACGGACACTTTACGCTTCATGACGCAATGTGCCCAGCCCTTCTTTGACGGGTATGCCCAGGTGCAGTTCCAGCAGCAGGGTCCAGGGAGACCGCATCCATCGTCTGTGCCAGTAGCGATTACCCCCAGGATTGAGCCGATGGTGGATATATGGGCATCTCAGCGCCCAGGAGCAGCGGATCCTTCTACTTCAGGAGCTGGACCCTCTGCCTCCAGGCCTCAGTGTCGGCCTCGACCGTCGACCCAACCGCAGCCACTGCCTCCGCCTCAGTCGCCACCTCAGCCCGTCCACATATTTGACGACGAGGATCCTGATGAGGAGATTGGAGATTATCCACCTTTCTAGCCATTCAAGGAGTGTGGATGACATTTTGTTATAGTTGTCTATTTGCTTTTTTTTATTGTATTTTCTTATTATTGTATATATCTTGTACAAAATTACTTTATAGTGAAAGTTATATGTATATTCATTTTTCCTTATCCTTGCATGCTATGCTTACATTAATAACGATTGGGTGTGCACCTTTATTTACACCAAAATAAAATATTTATAATCATAAAATCAGGAAAATGATAACAAAACTATGAATAGTGTTACAAACTTGTTTATGAACCTTGTAGACAAGAACAGTTCACATGCGAGTAATAAGAAATTCTTTGGTACACAGGAACTCCTCACAGCCGGGGGTGCAGTTAAATAGCGCTGCTCTCCACCTTGCAGATCCTATAGGGGTTGGCAAGGAATTCTTCATAGCCGGGGTTGCAGTTAAATAGCGCTGCTCTCCACCTTGCAGATCGTATAGGTGTTTGCAAGGAATTCTTCATAGCTGGGGTTGCAGTCAGATAGCACTGCTCTCCACCTTGCAGATCGTATAGGGGTTAGCAAGGAACTCTTCACAGCCGGGGTTGCAGTCAGGTAGCGCTGCTCTCCACCTTGCAGGTCGTATAGGGGTTAGCAAGGAACTCTTCACAGCCGAGGTTGAAGTTAAATAGCGCTGCTCTCCGCCTTGCAGATCATATAGGGGTTAGCAAGGAACTCTTCACAGCTGGGGTTGCAGTCAAATAGCGCTGCTCTCCACCTTGCAGATCGTATAGGGGTTAGCAAGGAACTCATCACAACAGCCGGGGTTGCAGTCAAATAGCGCTGCTCTCCACCTTACATATCGTATAGGGGTTAGCAAGGAGCTCTTCATAGCCGGGGTTGCAGTCAAATAGCGTTGCTCTCCACCTTGCAGATCGTATAGGGGTTAGCAAGGAACTCTACATAGCCGAGGTTGCAATCAGGTAGCGCTGCTCTCCACCTTGCAGATCGTATAGGGATTAGCAGGGAGTTTGCATCTTTGCCTTACTAGTCAAAACGAAACCAGTAGGGACACATGCATCGAATACATCCACGGCTAAGCGGACTGAGATGAAGTCTACCCAGCAAATAGCGCAAAAGGAAAGGATCACCCAGGTACGCTTTTCTTCCTTTCTCTCTCTGAATTTTGGCTCACCTAGGCACTTGTGCACTACCCTTCCCAAAATTGGGGGCAACTATAAGCATCGTGTCCCTGGGCGATCCAGATCAAAGATTACCCAATGAAGAAATCGATACCTGGTCCCAAATGAGTGGGTGGAACTCGAAAATTTTGATCCTCTGGGCTTATGAGAAGTAAAAAGGGTTTTATAGGAAAAGGGAATTTGGAAAATTGGGAGTTTTAGCTTGAAGTATGAATTTTTGCTCAACGGACGGTCTACCCGTCGGTCGTTGAATATCCCGTCGGTCGTCGAAATCACCGCCTCTCTCAGGGATGGATAACTCGTCGGTAGCTCACAAACCCGTCGGTCGTTAAGGCGGCCACCGCTTTAACTCGAGAACACGTGTCCTGTCGGTAACTAAGAGACGCCCGTCTGTGAGATTAGGCCTGCCCATCGGTCATGCCTATAAATAGAAAAATTTTTCCTTTGAGAAGGGCTTGTATTTTCTTGAAAAAAGTCATAAAAGGCAAGCAAAAAGGGCAAATCTTCCTCTTCTCAAGTTTCTTTATCTCTATCTTGACTAAATTCCCATATTTTCCCACTTTTTTTTTGGTTTTTGTTTCACTTTTAAGTGAATCTATTTTACTTGGAGAAAGCTAAATCCATTAGTTTTCATCCATTTTGTGGATTCAAATATTTTAAAAACTCAGTAAAAATCAAGGAAAATATAGTCATTTTCCTTTCTTGGTTTTTACTTTCTTCTTGTGAGACGCGCAAGGTTTGAATCAACCAAAGTTTCACTCCAAAAAGGTACAATCTGAGGGTAAATATTCTGGACGCTTGCTTTATTAATCCATCACGTTCATTTCCACATTTATTGTATTTATTTACCTTTGACTTGGTTTTTTTATTTGCCTTTATTTTGTTTGAAAGTTGTTTATTTAAAAAGAGAAAAGAAAAAGAAGTTTTCTTGGCTTTTATTTGGAAACCAGAGGCGACCGACGGGCAGTAGTGCGCGCCCGTTTGTCGCTCGAGCGACGGGCAATAGACCCGTCTGTCGTTCGAGCGACAGCGTGTAAGCCTATTGGCCGTCGGTCACATAAGGGACAGCCGTTGGTCGGTCTGTTGAGCCCGTCTCTCACCTTTGTTTTCCCTTTTTTGTTATTTCTTTCTCTATTAAATTCTTATTTTATTTTCAAAAATGCTTTTTATTATTTTATTTATTTTTACTTCAACATTTTCCTTTTTTATGTATTTTATTTTATTTATTTATTTTACTCTCTATTTATATGTGCTTTGCTTTAATTTGCAAATATTAATATTTCTTTTGTTTCCTGAGCATTGTATTTCCCTATTCCTGGATGGATTGAGCTGTGTAAAAAAGCCATCATGCCGTCATGGAAAGCCTATCTTTGGTTTAGTTTTCCTATCCCTTTCCATTTATTTATTTCTTTTCCTTGTCCCTTATTTTATTTATTTATTTATTTATGTAATTCTGTTATTTTATTTCCGCATAAATTAAAAACGGACATTTGTTTTATATTAATTAAAATTGGGATTATTTGATAAAATTAAAGGACCCAATGTCCTGTTTTGGCCCATAAAAATAACATAAAAATTAGTTTTTTCATAAAAGCATGTGAGGGCCAAAGCCCTCAAAATAAATGAATTTCCCATCTTTGTGTATGTATATATATATATCGCACTTTTAATGGGAGTTGTATTCCGCTCCTAGTTTTATTGTAATTTAATTTTGAACATTTATTTCATATATTTTATGTATGTATATTTACCGCTTTTAATGTGAATATTTGTGTTTTTAAAATTTGCATCGTGTGGAGAGAGAAAGCGAACTAATAAACTCAAAACTTAAATGTAAAGTTAAATCAAGGTAGAAATAGATGAGAAGTCCCGAACCCAGCTCTGGTCTTTAGGCTCAACGAGGCAAGAGGTATCCGATCACTCATTGGAGCCTCCAAGACACCTCTTGTGTCCCACCAAAAGACTCAATTAACAATCCTAGGCTCCATAGAGTTAGAGGGTCATTCCCAATGTTCTATTGGGGTGTTCACCTCCAAGACCCCTTTGGTTTGCCTAAGATGGATAAAAGCGCCGTCTTAGGCTCACTGAGGCGAGATGAACTTTCCCAACGTTTTGTTGGGTGGTGACTCCATGAAACCTCCTTGTTGCCCAAAATAGACGCACTTGCAATTCATTGCAAGATGTTAATGGACCTTCAAATGCCCGATCGCCCTAGATAAGGGTGGTCAATGGGCGCCCCCGGGGTCCGGCGTGCGTCACACTAAGCTAATAAACCGCGAACTTTACTCCAAATTCATCTTCTTGAGCCATTATGGCACCTATGGAACTATCTTCTATCGCCAGGTAGAGGATCAAGGGTTTGACTGGCTGAGGTGGTCTCAAAATTGGGGGATTTAATAAATATTCTCTAATGGTGTCAAAAGCTTTCTGCTAATCATCATTCCATATTACTGGCTGGTCTTTCCGGAGCAGCTTAAAGATCGGCTCACAAATGGAGGTGAGCTTTGTGATAAATCTGCTAATATACTGCAACTTTCCTATGAAGCTTCTGCCGTCCTTTTCTTTCTGAGGCACTGGCATTTCCCTAATGGCTTTGGCTTTATCAGGGCCGATCTCAATTCCTCTTTGGCTCACTACGTGTCCTAACAGCTTACCCGAGGTAACTCCAAAAATGCACTTCTTAGGGTTCAACCGTAAATTATACTTGTCAATCCTTCGAAAGAACTTCTCTAAGGCCTCGAAGTTACCTTCTCTAGTAGCCGACTTGATCATCATGTCATCGACATATACCTCCACCTCTTTATGGATCAAGTTATCGAGAATCCTAGTAGCCATCCTTTTATAGGAGCACCCGCATTTTTCAAGCCTAAAGGCATTACCCTATAAGCGAATCTACCCCATTCAGTTATGAAAGCCATCTTAATCCGATTGACTAACTTGTTAAGGATCTGATTGTACCCTGCATACCCATCCACGAAGCTGTACATCATGCAGGCTGCTGCACTGTCCACTAAAACATCAATGTAAGGCAGAGGAAAGTCATCCTTCGGACAAGCTTTGTTCAAATCCCGATAATCTACACATACATGTACTTTGCCATTCTTCTTAGCCACTGAGATGACGCTGGCCAACCAAGTTGGGTATTGAACTTCAATAAGAAACTTGGCCTCAATCTTTTTGTGAACTTCTTCTTTGACCTTTTCAACCCATTCTGGCCTGAGTCTTCTGAGCTTCTGCTGGACTGGTCTATGATCGGGGTATGTTGGAATAGCGTGTTTGGCGATTTCACGATCAACTCCTAGCGTGTCTTCATAGGTCCAATCAAAGACTTTTTCATATTTCTTTAAAATTCTCTCAAATTTTAACCACTCTCTAGGAGTTACATTAGATGCTATCAAGATTTCCTTTGGATTTTCCAAAGTTTCGAGATTAAATGGAATGGCATCAGTTGAATTAACGTCAAATATAAATGAGTCATGATCATGATTATGCATAGTGAAATCATCAAAAACATCGCACAAGTAAGCAAAATAATTCATCTTATTGATTGAATGGGAAACATCATAAACATTATCAAATAGTTCTGGAACAAACAGAAAATCTAAAGGGCTATCATCTTCTTGCTCCGCTGAGGCAAATGTGGTTGCAGCCGATAGTTGAGTATCATCTTGGCATTTCGGAGTCTCTACAATAACCTCTGATGGAACTTCATCTTGCTTCTCTATAGCTTCATCTCTCACCTTTTCCTTCCCCTTCACTCAGGTGGCCATCAACCTCTCAGTGACGATCTCTTTAAGTGCCTCTTGGTCCCATTGGTCATGATTTATTTGTCCCAAAAGCCCTCTACTGGCTTGATCAATCCAATGTCCTAATTGAAGACGTCATTGAAAACCTCAAATCCTAGCACAACTCTCCCGTCTACCAACTGAGGTTCAACTTCTCTTGCATAAGCACACACTAAGGTGGCCGGCACAAAACTGTCCTTAATGTGAGGGACCTCACGAGTTGCCTTCTTACTCATCATAGTTGTGCCTTTATATTCGAGGCCCCTTCGATCCTTTTGACTGTTAGTGGTTATGCCCTAGGCCAAATATTTGGGCCTTGATGTAATCTTACATTTTCATTTATATAATGATTTTCTTCACATTAATATTATTGGCATGTCACATTATTGTAATGTTTATTAATAACCATGTTATTCATGCCATCCCTAGTCATTTATTACTAAAGGGCATAAAGATAAATTAAGACTAGTATAGATTTGATTGATAATCATGAGACGATTATATATGGTGGTATAAATTAAATCTGTAGGTACTTGTTAGAGAACAAGGTACTGGATAGACCCACTATGAGATCATTTCATGGGATAGTGTCATAAGTGATCTTATAATAAATATGTTATTGAATCCTTTAACTTGAGGTTATCATGGTTTACTACATAAGGAACATCATGTTTTGACATAATCAAACGTTGTCTTTAATTGGATAATCATAAAGGTTATGCTTGAACATGATGAGAATTATGCAAAGGATAGAGAATAATTAAGATGGAATTTATCCCTCTCTCATGAGAGAGATATCTATTGGGCCCCTCGATAAATAGGACTATAAAATGCATGGCTGTGCTCGAATGAATTGATAGTGTGATCAATATCATTTGAATTTATCAGTCTACTTAGTGATTGGGAAATGTTATGTTTGAAAAATATAAGTTTGACATGGACCATGACTTTTGTTCAAACAAGATATCATGTGATAAAAGGATAATAATATATTCTATTGTTAGGTTAAAATCGGATTAATGATATTTATATTATTTGGGTAGTCATAATGTCTTGCTAGAGACCAATTATGACTTGTGGGCCTATTATGGAATTGGGCCCGCTGCCAACTTAATATAAAACCTATTGGGTCACACACCAAGACCACAATGAACAGACTGGATTTAAATTAGGGTATTATGAAATTATATAAATATGGGTATTTATATTTAAATTTTGGTAATTATATATAAATATATTTACATATGACATTTCTTATTATTTTGAATAAGAAATATATATATATATATCTTATTTTGAATAAGAGATAATATCCCTTGTATATATATATATATATATATATATACATATATGTATATATATCTATATATATATATATACATATCTCTCTCTCTCTCTATATATATATATATATATATATATATATATATATATATATATATATATATATATATGTATATATATATATATACATATATATATATATACATATATATATATATACATATATATATATATATATATATATATATATACATATATATATATGTTGATAATAGAAAAAACCCTAATTTCATTTTTTCTAAGAGAGGTAGAAAAATACCTTACTGCCACTTTTCTTTGTGAAAAAAAACGTAGAGAAAATCTTATAAAATTCAGTCACAAGAGAGGGAGCTTGCACCCCTCCGATTATCTCTTCATTGGTTCGTGTGTGTGGATACTGGTAGAGGGCGTTCGTGGTTAGAGCAGCGCCTATAGTCTGAATTAAGAGTTAATTTTGATCTATTCTGTGTTATAAAGGTTAGTAAATCTTTATCCCTCCTTTTGAATCAATTGAAATATATGGATCCTGTTTGTTTCATTTTATATTCTGCTGCACTTAATTTTGAATTACTGCGATGAAACCCAACAGTGGTATCAGAGCCATTTGCAGATTCAATTGATTCAAATATATCATGTTCTGCATATATGTGATTTATAAATTTCTGATTGCATGATTGATGATGATCAGATTTCATGTTGGAACATGAAAACGCTTTCAGTTTTAATTGTTAACAATGTGTTATTTATATGTGATATGACCGAAATCAATTGAATGATATTTTAATGTCATTAATAAAGGCTAACAAAATCGATTCTGTTAATATGATTAATATGATTAATACGATTCTGTTAATATGATTAATATGATTCTATTAATAATATTAATACGAAATTAATTATGATGGTATTCGGTATCTATTAAATCGTAGCGCCTTATATATCATTGGATTTAATATTCATTAATTTTAATACATCAATTTAATAATGTATTTGTATATTATAAGATAATATGATTTATTTGATGTATTGTATGTATGATGTCCTTACATGGTGCATAGCATGGCCAATTGAAACTCATGTGGATGAGATTTATTTTATCTATTTTAAGGGTTTGTAATTTTAAATACGACATGTGTCGTTAATTTTATTATAATCTTTATTTTACTTAATAGCTGTAGTAGAATTTCTTTGTATCATTATTGTAATAAAGATGAAGAGCAAC
Organism: Excoecaria cochinchinensis; assembly: GCA_947683425.1. NCBI lineage: Eukaryota > Viridiplantae > Streptophyta > Magnoliopsida > Malpighiales > Euphorbiaceae > Excoecaria > Excoecaria cochinchinensis. The sequence continues at coordinate 309,020 of CANTUQ010000127.1, forward strand.
AATGGATCAATCCAAGTCCATAGCGATGGAGGTGCAAGATGGAAGTTATTGATCAAGTCCATGTATAAACACCTAGGATTGACCTTTGATCTTCATATTGGCTTATGAGGATCAAAATAGATTTTGGCCATGCTATGACACGTTTTATATATTATGCATATTTTCTTAGTATATGATGCGATGAATATTTATATATGTGTATGAGATGCCACGTATGAAATGATGCATGATATATATAAATAATTAGATATCATAAGTTAAAATTAAAATCCCTCATCATAATTTTAAGTCATATGCCACCCATGATTAAAAACACTTGTTAAGACTAAGATCACCAAAATGTGGGTTTTGCTAAAGCGAAGTACATTAGGTTGTCCTAGTAAGGCCGGATGGGTAATGGTGCTACTCATATATTTAAAACGGTTAGACTTTATTAGGCTATCAAAACGGTTTTGGGCCTAAGGGCATAAGATGGGATTATAACATGCCGGGCCATATGATGTCAAAATCCCATAAATGATCTAAGAGTTGCATGAGATGTAATTGGTAAAAGAGTTACCTACCTAAATAACTTAATTTTAGGTGTAATGCCAAAGCTGAGTTAGAATTAGGTGAAATATGGATCTTAGCCTACTAAATTATTATAATTATTGTAATTGAGGGTTATTATTTTAGTGGCAGTATATGAGAAAACCTAAAATAAAATTGGAACTGATATTATTTATCTTGCATGTTTATAGATTAATAACATCAAATAACACTTCTACTATATCACTGCGATCTCTCCTTGAGAAGGACAAACTTAAGAAAACTGGCACAAACTTGCTTGACTGGTTCAGGAACTTGAGAGTTGTTCTCAAGCAAGAAAGGAAACTATGTGTGCTAGATGAGCCTATTCCTGATGACCCCACCTACTGATGCCAGAAGGGCGATCAAAGAGAAACATAAGAAATATATAGATGATTCTATGGATATTGGCTGTCTCATGTTGGCTACTATGGCTCCAGAACTTTATAAGCATCTGGAGAATATGAAAGCTTATGAGTTGAGTACTCATCTTAAGCAGACATTCCAACAGTAGGCAAGGCAAGAAAGGTATAAGACTACCAAATCATTACATTCTTGCAAGATGGCTAAAGGTGCTTCAGTTAGCTCTCATGTTCTGAAAATGAAGGGCTATATTGATCACCTTGAGAGGCTTGGATTTTCCCTCAGTTTAGAACTAGCAACGGATTTAATCCTTAATTCATTGCCTGATACTTATGACCATTTTGTCATGAACTACAATATGAATAATATGGAGAAATCTATAGCTGAGCTGCATGCAATGTTCAAAACAACTGAGCAAAGTATCAATAAGAAGCCTAGTCATATACTAATGGTCAACAAAGGGAAAGGGATGAAAATTAAGGGTAAGGGCAAGGCTAAGGCAAAAGTTGGTGGTAAGCCTAAGCCCAAGCCCAAGCCCAAGGTTAAAGCTCTAAAGGAGGGAGTTTGCTTCCATTATAATAAACCTGGTCATTAGAAGAGGAACTGCAAGCTCTACTTGGAAGAATTGAAGAAGAAGAAGAGTGGCGAGACTACATCTTCAGGTATTTATGTTATAGAAATTAATTTATCTACTTTTACTTCCTGGGTATTAGATACTAGATGTGGATCTGACATTTGTACAAATGTGCAGGGACTCAAAAGGAATAGGCAACTGAGAAAGGGTGAAGTGGACCTACGAGTAGGAAATGGAGCAAAAGTTGCTGCTTTAATTGTATGCACTTATGAATTGACTTTGCCCAATGGGCTTTTGTTAGTTTTGAACAATTGCTATTACGTTCCTAGTTTAAGCAGGAATATTATTTCAATTTCAAGTTTGGATGATGAAGGTTTTTCTTTTCTTATTAAGATTAAGAAATGTTATATTTATTATGATGACATGCTTTATGGTATTGCTGATTCATATTATGGGCTTTATGTCCTAAATCTAGAAACATCCAATAATCATGATATTTATAACATAACTACAAAGAAATACAAACCAAATGATTTAAATATAATCTATTTATGCCATTGTCGCCTTGGTCATATAAATGAGAAACACATATCTAAACTCCATCAAGATGGACTTTTGCAATTATTTGATAATTGTGGATCTTGTTTATTAGGCAAGATGACAAAGGATCCTTTCACTGGACATAGTGAAAGGGCCACTGCCTTATTAGGCCCTGTACATTCTAATGTATGCGGCCCATTAAGCATGAATGCCAGGGGAGGATTTCAGTACTTCATTACATTTACTGATGATTTTAGTAGATATGGCTATGTCTATCTGATGAAACATAAACATGAATCATTTGAAATGTTCAGAATCTTTCAAAATAAAGTACAAAATCAGCTTGGTAAAACTATTAAGGCACATCGATTTGATCGAGGTGGTGAATATTTGAGCCAAAAGTTTGATAATCATTTAAGAGATTGTGGAATTGTTTCACAATTAACTCCACCTGGAACACCATAATGGAATGGAGTATTTGAAAGGAGGAATCATACTTTGTTAGATATGGTTTGATCTATCATAAGTCAAACAGATCTTCCTTTATCCTTTTGGGGTTATGCATTAGAAACAACTGCATTCACTTTGAACCGAGTTCCATCTAAAGCGGTTGAAAAGACACCATATGAGATATGGACTGGGAGAACTCCTAGTTTATCTTTTCTAAAGATTGAGGACTATGAGGCTTATGTCAAATGCCAAGTCTCGGATAAATTAGCACCAAAATCTGATAAATGTCTTTTTGTGGGATATCCTAAGGAAACTAAAGGATATTACTTTTATTATCCTTTTGAGAACAAAGTGTTTGTTGCTCGAAATGATGTCTTTCTAGAAAAGGAATTTATTTCTAAAAGAACCAGTGGGAGTAAAGCACAACTTGAAGAAGTTTGAGAATCATATGATAACATAGAACCATCGATGGAAACTCAACAAGTTTCACAAACTGTTGTGGAACCTATACTTGTTACATGTAGATCTGATAGGATACGACATGAGCCCCGAGAGATATGAATTTCTCATGACGGATAGTCGTGAAGTAATGCTCATGGATCAAGATGAGCCTACTACCTATCAAGATGCCGTGTCAGGTCCAGAATCTGAGAAATGGCTAGAAGCCATGAAATCTGAGATGTAATCCATGTATGATAATCAAGTTTGGAACTTGATTGATCCACCTGAAGGAATTAAAACCATTGGGTGCAAATGGGTTTTCAAAAAGAAAACTGACATGGATGGCAAAGTAAATACCTTTAAAGCAAGACTCGTTGCAAAAGGGTTCAAACAAACTCATGGTATTGACTATGATGAAACCTTTTCACCAGTCGCAATTCTTAAATCAATAAGGATTCTTATTGCCATTACTGCATATTATGGCTATGAGATATGGCAAATGGATGTCAAAATAGCATTTCTTAATGGAAACTTACTTGAGGATTTGTACATTACACAACCTGAGGGTTTTGTCCATCCTAAGAATTCTAGAAAGGTATGTAAGCTGCAAAGATTCATTTATGGATTGAAGCAAGCTTCTTGGAGCTGGAATCTTCATTTTGATGAAATAGTCAAAGAGTTTGGGTTCATAAAAAATGAGGATGAACCTTATGTATACAAGAAGATTAGTGGGAGCGCTGTGATGTTTCTTGTATTTTATGTCGATGACATATTACTCATTGGAAATGACATCCCTATCATGCAAAAGACAAAAGAATGGTTAGGGAAATCTTTTTCAATGAAAGATTTGGGCGAAGCTGCTTATATCCTTCGGATTAAGATCTATAGGGATAGATCTAAAAGGATAATTGGTTTGAGTCAAAGAACTTATATATATAAGGTGCTAAATTGATTCAGCATGCAAAATTCCAAAAGAGGATTTTTGCCAATGTCTCATGGCATTTCTCTTAGCAAGACTCAATGTCCCATGACATGTGATAAGCGTGATCACATGAGTATGATTCCTTATGCTTCGGCTATAGGATCAATCATGTATGCCATGTTATGTACTCGACCAGATGTTTCGTATGCCTTGAGCATGAAGAGCAGATACTAGTCAGATCCCAGTGAAAGTCACTGGATAGCAGTTAAGAACATCCTTAGGTACTTAAGAAGAACTAAGGATGCATTCTTAGTGTATGGAGGATTGGGAGATGAGTTAGTAGTAAATCGTTACACTGATGCTAGCTTCTAATCAGACAAAGATGACTTTAGATTGCAGTCAGGATATGTGTTTGTGTTAAATGGAGATGTTGTAAGCAGGAAAAGTTCCAAACAAAGCACTGTCGCTAATTCTACAACAGAAGCTAAGTATATAATAGCATCAGATGCAGCTAAGGAAGCGGTATGGATCAAGAAATTCATTGTTGAATTAGGGTAGTACCTAGTATCACCAACCCTGTGGATCTTTACTGTGATAACAATGGTGCTATTGCACAGGCTAAAGAGCCCAGATCTTATTAGAGATCAAAACATATACTCAAGCATTTTCATCTCATTCGAGAAATAATTGAGAGAAGAGATGTCAAGATATGCAGAGTACCAACAGATGACAACATTGTTGATCCACTTACTAAGGCTCTCCCACAAGCCAAACATAATGGGCATACTAGGTCAATGGGTATTAGATATATGTATGATTGGGCCTTGTGCAAGTGGGAGATTGTTAGTGGTTATGCCTTAGGCCAAATATTTGGACCTTGATGTAATAATTACATTTTCATTTAAATAATGGTTTTCTTCACATTAATATTACTGGCACGTCACATTATTGTAATGTTTATGAATAACCATGTTATTCATGTCATCCCTAGTCATTTACCACTAAAGGGCATAAAGATAAATTAAGACAATTATAGATTTGATCGATAATCATGAGATGATTATATATGGTGATATAAATCAAATCTGTAGTTACTTGTTATAGAATAAGGTACTGGATAGACCCACTATGAGATCATTTCATGGGATAGTGTCATAAGTGATCTAATAATAGATATGTTATTGAATCCTTTGACCTGAGGTTATCATGGTTTCCTACATAAGGAACATCATGTTTTGACATAATCAAACATTATCTTTAATCGAATAATCATAAAGCTTATGCTTGAACATGATGAGAATTATGCAGAGGATAGTGAATAATTAAGATGGAGTTTGTCCCTCTCTCATGAGAGAGATATCTATTGGGCCCCTCGATAAGTAGGATTATAAAATGCATGGCCATGCTCAAATGAATACAAGAAATTTGACTTTTTGTGACGAATTTTTTAGTGACACAAAAAATTTCGTCATTAATTATAACTTACAACGACGAATTTTTTAAAACGTCACCATACTATTTATTACTGAGATGAAATTATCTTGCGTCATTTTATATTTTAATTATCGTCACTAAAAGATTAATTTGGTGACGAAAAAATATATTTCGTCATGGTTTATCTAGAAGAGATAATTTCCCACCATTTTTTTGGAGGGAAAAAATTTAATGACAAAATAATAACTTATTGCAACGTATATAATCGTCACAAAATATTTATTTTTCGTGACGAATTATTTTTGTCATAATTAAATAAATTAGTGATAGTAAAATCATTTCGTCACAAAATAACATATCGATATAAATAAATATTATATTTATGACAAATAAATGTGTCACAAAAAATGAATATACTGTGACGAGGTACAATTTCGTCACTTTTTTTGGAGGAAAAAAATATAACAAAAAAATGACTATTTGCGACATATAAATTCGTCATGAAATACTTATTTTTTGTGACATGAATTATTTTTGTCACAATTTAATGAATTAGTGACGATAAAATTATTTCATCACAATAATGTTATTTATGATAAATAAATATGTTACAAAAAATAAATATATTATGACGAAATATAATTTTGTCACCAATACAATCAATTTATGATAATAATAATTTTCCATCACAGTTGGTTGTAATGTTAATATATGACAAAGAAATTATGTCATAAAAAATAATTGAATTTGATGCAGAATAGATTTTGGAATGTTTTCTGGACCAGTTCAACTGGCTAAAAAATTGAAAATTTTGAGGGGTCATAACTTTTAATTCAAGTTGAGTTACGAGAGTAACTATATGTTAAAACGAATTGGTCCGAAAATTGAAATCAATTGACTGATTAATAGCTATTTTTTAAAAAAAAATCGATATTAATGGACTGATTATTTTTTGGCTCATAAACTGATTAATCGATTCATGGCCACTGATAACGTTATAAAAACTAAATTAGTTAATTAAATTAAAAGTCAATAAATAGAAAAATTAATTAATTATTAATGTAATGAGAAAAAAATAAATGTTTTTCTTAAATGATAGAAATTCCTCAAATCATCCAAATCTTCAGCTTTATATAGATAAATAACAATAATAAATAAATAAAAGTAATACATTTGAACCCTAGTTAACAACTAAAAAATTGAGAAAAATAACTTAAATATGTAATTGTTACCTAATTCATAAAATCCTCTAATACTTTCGAATTTTTTAGTATCCCTAAACAGACTATTTTCTGCCTTCTCTTAATCACCCGATCGTTCTTCTCCCATTTCTCAATCGCACTATTCTCAATCGACTTGTGCCATCGATGGAAGAAGAAGCAGAAGAGCCTCAACCTCGCTATCCTTTACTCGATCTCACTCTCTCTATCTCATTCTCGCTTTCTCTCTATATCGTCCCAGTCTCGTGCTCTCTGTATCCCTCTTTCTCTCTATCATGATCTCACTCTCCCTCACTCGGTTTCGTGATATCAACCAGGTGTGTATTTGTGACTAAGATAGTAATATTTTTTTCCTTATCTAGCAGATTCTGCTTGTTCTAATTTGTTTGTGGGCAAGAGTTATTTACGATTTCTACTTTAGATGTTAAATACTAGCTGAATTAATTGCTGTGAGCAGATTCTGATGTGTAGTATTGAAATCTTTGCATTAGGTTAACTGAAATAGCAGATCAAATGAATTCAAATGCTAATTGAATTAATTTCTACTATATGTTGGGTTTTTGAATTAGGGATTAGGAATTAATAATTCCCATGCCAATCTCAGTTGACCCTTTTAAAACTTTAATTCACTGTGTAACTCCTAATATGATATCTGCAATAAGTAATTTTCATCTTTGGCACCTAACCCATGCGTTTTTTTTTATGCATAAACACTTGATCATATTCGTAGTTATAATCATTTTTCATGTGGAAATTTGATCAATAGTGGTGGTTAGTGATAATGCATAATTAGTGGCAGATTAACAGATAAAAATCATAAACTCTGCAGGGTCTAATCAATATCAGAAATGAGTTAATGAGAATGTGGAATTAAAATCATGGTTAAGAAAATTTTTGTCACTCTTAGGATTATCATATAACTTTGTCTTTACATTTTCACTTTTTTCATATACAAGAATCTGACTTTTATATCTCTAAACACAGACTTTAGTATCAATGAACTAAAACTTATTTTGTGATTATATTTTTGATTGAGATTATAAAGTTATATTGTCATAGTTGGGGCTCAACTAACTATTTGGTACTTAAATTATTCATTGAGAAGTGTGGTTGTTTTGTTTTTCCATAGCAGCTTTAAGCTATAAGATCTCAACACTTTAGATAATGTTTTGCTCCTAATTCTCAGGACCAAAACCAAATGCCTTGTAGTCAATACTGTTACTACTACTTGTAATAAGGTTAGTCTTTAATTCAATTTACATGTTCTTATATGTATATAGTTATGATGATAATGGCACATATTTAAGAAGATAGAATCATTAGCATTTGCTATAGATTTTTACGTTCTCATTTGTTTATTTATTTATTTATTATTTGTGTCCCTATTTTGATCTCATCTAAGCTTCCAATGAAGAAGAATATAGAATTAAAACTGTCCATGCCTAGTAATTATTTGCTGTTGTCAGAGTGAAATTATACATATATATGGATTATTATGGTTGCTTATTAAATATATGCCTTTGTTGCCGGAAAAATTGAAGTACAAATCTTGATTTGTTAATTATATATTTTGAATTGGAACTTCATGGCAAGAAGTACAAATGGTTTAGATGATTTAAATGGTTAAAAGACTAGATTGCGTATTCTAGTAAGAATGTTTCTATGTTGACTTGTATAGTGTCAACCAAGCTAATTACAACCAAGTCCTTGTGTTTTGTCGTTCATGGCTATTTAAAGATTAACTAATTTAGTTTATTTGAATTTGGTGAGACCAAAGTCTTCTTTTGATATAATAAGTCAAGATCTAAATAGTCTTAAAAAATTAAAAAAATGTGACTTTTCCCAACAGAATCTGTGTTGCTAAATTGAAGCAATTACTAAAAACATATGCCAATTTGCCAACTGTGATCCTGGTTTTTGTTATCTAATTTATGGAATTATGTTTTATTTGTAAGCAAAAACTACCTAGTTTGCACATGTTTGATTCCTTTACCTGATTACTATAGTACATCCCATTTTAGCATTTGAATACATTGCAAGGGGTGCATATATATCATTTCATTTTGTTAAATATATTGTTCAAGAGGATATTCGGTAGAATTAAGTGACATATTTGTATTTTGATTGAATGAATAGTAAAACTAAATAGCTATATATAGGGCAAATGGGTATAGTGAAAGGATAAAAAAATAATTATCCGGATTTCGCAACAATTTTAAGAGTAGTTTAAGACAATCAAGTAATCGTGCAGTATCGTTAGAACCATAGTGTGTGTATAGATTAAAGGTGTTATATGATTGAGTTTTTTTTTTTTTTAGGAACAAGATGCGAATTTTGAAGTTGCAACGGATCTTATTTCTGGATTAGGATGCAAATTTAATTTTTTGCATTAGGTAGTATGTTTTTATTTAATTAACCTTTTATTTGAATAAATACATTATATTAGATTTTCTTTAGAAATTTAATTGATTGTATAAAATTAAATTTAAAATGTGTCATTTTTAATACAACGCATATATAACAAGTATATTTGTCGTAATTTGTCGACTTGTTAGTTAATAAATGACTATATAATATTTACAATTACGATATTAATATTGTAATAAAAAATATAATTTAATGACAATAAAATATTGTCACTAAAACTATTTTTTATGACAATTATTTTTATCCGTATTTGTCACTAATTTGTAAAATAATATGACGATTTATATTCATCATTAATATATATTAATTTAATGACGAAATCATTATTCGTCACTTAAAGTATTAAATTTAATGACGACATTAAATATTTTATGACGAAAATTATATTTATTTGTGACGATAATTACGTAACCAATACTTAATAGTTTTAATTAGAAGCAGGGTTTCGTCATTAAAAAAATTTAATTTTGTGACGAATTTTAAATTTGTCATAAAAAATGCCAATCTTTAGTGACGATAAACAATATAATGTGACGAAATATAATTTTAATTATGACATAATTTTTGTCATGAAAAGTAAGAACTAAAGATGACAATAATCATTTTCGTCACAAAAAATGATACTTACGGTGACAAAAAAGTTAATTGTCAGTAAACTTTTATGTTACGCACCTACCATTACGTTCTATGTGACGATAAAAATTCGTCACCTTATCTTTTCAGCGACGAAAAATAAATTTTTCGTGACAATTTTTTGCGTCATAAAAGGTGTAATTTCTTGTAGTTGTGTGATCAATGTCATTTGAATTTATCAGTCTACTTAGTGATCTGAAAATTATATGTTTGAACAATATAAGTTTGATATGGACCATGACTTATGTTCAAACAAGATATCGTGTGACAAAAGGATAATAACATGTTCTGTTGTCAGGTTAAAATCAGACTAATGATATTTATATTATTTGGGTAGTCATAATATCTTGCTAGAGACCAATTATGACTTGTGGGCGTATTATGGAATTGGGTCCGCTGCCAACTTAATATAAAACTACTGGTTCACACACCAAGACCACAGTGAACAGACTGGATTTTAATTAGGGTATTATGAAATTATATAAATATGGATATTTATATTTATATTTAAATTTCGTAATTATATATAAATATATATACATATGATATTTCTTATTATTTTGAATAAGAAATAAATAAATAAATAAATACACACACACACACACACACACAGATATATATATCTTATTTTGAATAAGAGATCATATCCCTAATTTATCTTTTTAAGGTTTAAATTTATGCATATATATATATATATATATATATATATATATATATATATGTTGATAATAAAAAAACCCTAATTTTGTTTTTTCTAAGAGAGGCAGCAAAATACCTAGCCGCCATTTTTCTTTGTGAAAGAAAATGTAGAGAAAATCTTATAAAATTCAGTCACAAGAGAGGGAGCTAGCACCCCTGCGATTATCTGTTTATCGGTTTGTGCGTGTGGATACTGGTAGAGGGCGTTCGTGATTGGAGCAGCGCCTATAGTCTGAACTAAGGAGTTAATTTAGATCTATTTTCTACGTTATAAAGGTTTGTAAATTTTTATCCCTCCTTTTGAATCAATTGAAATACACGGATCCTGTTTGGTTTTATTTTATATTCCGCTGCGCTTAATTTTGAATTACTGCAATGAAACCCAACACTGACCTCTCGTTGTGATGGCAGCTTACGGCCCCTAGGAATTCTTACCCAAACCAGCTCCAAGAAGGAAAGACATCCTCTTCATCATGTTCACCACCTGAGGACTCCCTCCAATGTCATCTTCCTCACCAATCACAGCCACATGAAACCCATTGAAGGGTTGCCTTGCAATTTCTAGTATGGATACCTGATTCTCCCTGGTAGCTCTAATTGTCACTACCTATGGGATTTTTATCATCTGAAACAAGGTAGATGGCACTCCTCCTAACTTATGGAACCATGGTCTGCTCAACAGTGCTGAAAAATTGGCTGGAATAGGGAGGACTATAAACTCAACCTCCGTCTCTATTGGCCCAATCTTGACCATTGCTTTGAAGGTCCCTGATGCTTGGCTACGGGAGTTGTCATAGGCAGTGATCATAAGGTCTGACTTGCTCAGCATGTCTTTATTCACCCCAAATATTGATATTACTATCAAAGGGCATACATTTATGGAAGAACCATCATCCACCAAGGCACAAGTGGTGTGCTTCTCATTGATCTACGCGCTTATGTACAATGGGCGGTTATAGTTACGACCCTCTGCCGGAAAATTAGCACTCGAATATACCACATTCTCTCTAGCACTCCCCTTCACAATATCTAACAGCTCTATTGGGGAGATGGTAGTTGCCACCGTAGACTCGCATAAGGCCTCCACCAACTTCTGCCCATGCGAAGGACATTGTCTCAACAGATCCCATATTGATATCTGAACTGGCATCCTTTTTAGCTGCTTCATTACCTGATCCTCCTCCGGCTCATTTTTTCCACGTACCACCATGGGATTTTGTTGCTTCTCTACCTCTGGAACTACCCTTCCACTCTGAGTCACTGCTTCGATCTATTTGTCATCTTCTGAACCCCATGGGTCCACAAATTCTTCATCATCATCATTATTATCATCTTCATTTCGACTATCGCTAGTGGACGAACAGTCAATCGCTGCCACGGGAATCCCTTTTTCACTTGCCTCCTTAAGGCAGGTGATAGCAATGTTCTCGTCTCCATATAACTCTCTCAACACATACCACTCGGGTAATCCTAACTGTAGACACCGGGTCCCGAGGCGGTCCAAGATCAGAATTACCCGATGATGAAAATGATACTTGCCATAAGTAGAGGTGTCAAAATTTTAATTCAAAAATTTACATCTTTACTCTTATTCTTATTCCTATTTATTTTCATTATTATTCCTTTTATTCCTTTTTACTTTTTTTTTTCTTTTTTTTATTATTTCTTTTTTTTGCGTGCCACACGCGCGGGGGAGGAGTGCGCCCCCTTGGGGCACGCACTGCCGAGGGTGCGCCTCACCTGCGGGCGCGCGCATGCCCCTTCTGTCGCGCCTCGTCGAGGGCTCACGCGCCCGCATGGGGCACCCCTTGCCGAGAGGGTGAGGCGACGCGCGCGCCCCCCTGGGGCACACCTCGCCAAGGCCGTGCGTGCCCGCATTGTCGCGCCTCGCCGAGGCCGTGTGAGCCCCATGGGGTGCGCCTCGCTGCCCCTCGCGCATCCATGGGGGCGCGCATCGCGTCCCTCCACCCTCGAGCATATTTTCCCCTTCGCGCGCGGTCGTTTTTATCTGCGTTTCCTGGTCAATTTCCAATCTGATTTTTCCATTGTTTCACGTTTTTGTGCAATTCTTGGTTAACGAAAAATGAAAGGAGGCTTGTCCATTTTCCATTTCGGGACAAGACACGAAACAAAAGGGATTTCTGTCTTCATTTCTAGGGGAGTTGCATTTTTTCAAGGAAAAAAGAGAGCTTTCTCTCAAGAACAAGAGCAGCCGTAGGTTCTTCCAAAAATCTTAAAAAATTCAAAGTTTTCAAATTCTTTCTTCTCTTTTCTTCAAAAACATATTCCATTCTTGGATTGATTTTGAGTAAGAAAAAATAATTTTCTTTGCTCAATCATCCACCAAAAATATTTTCATCAAAAATATTTTCTTGAGTTAACCTATTTTAAAACACAGATTTTTATATTTTCTTCGAGTATTTATCACCGCAAATTTCGACAAGGAAGACGGATCTGAACACTGTTTTTTCAATCTATCAAATTCTGAGGGTAAATATTTTTGGACCCGTTCTCATTTAATTTTGTATATCATTTATTGTTGTTAATATTTTTATTTTCTTTTATTATTATCCTATTCTTATTTCTGGCATTTTTTGATGTGTTTATTGCAGTTGACATGCTATGTGGTTTCAATTTGATTTCTTATTATTTTAATTTTGTCATTGTCGTTGTCCATCTCCATTATTATTATTATTATTATTATTATTATTATTATTATTATTATTATTATTATTATTATTACTTATTTTGCAATATCACTGTTTATTATTTTGTTGTATTGTTATCATTATTATTATTATTATTATTATTATTATTATTATTATTATTATTATTATTATGCTACCATTATTATCATTATTCTTATTCTTATTCTTTTTCTTATTCTTATTCTTATTCTTATTCTTATTCTTATTATTATTATTATTATTATTATTATTATTATTATTATTATTATTATTATTATTATTATTATTATTATTATTATTATTATTATTATTATTATTATTTTTCTCATTATCATTACTTTCACTATTGTGAATATATTTGCTTGTTTGGTTATTCTGCTATTGCCTCTACTACTACTGCTACTACTACTACTACTACTACTACTACTACTACTACTACTACTACTATTACTATTATTATTATTATTATTATTATTATTATTATTATTATTATTATTATTATTATTATTATTATTATTTTATTATTGCTATTATGCCATGATTATTCATTGTTGTTGTCACTATAATTTTATTGTTGTCGTGATTTTGTCATTATTCTTACTTTTGCATAACTTGTTTTTTCACTCTTATTGCATGGAAATCATTTGTATATTAAATTAACATGTCATATGTTTATTTTATCTTTATTTGATCAATTTTTAAAATTATTACTAATATTTTTTATATTATTTCTTGTGTGGGATTTAAATGTGAATTTCTTTATGTGAGCGCCCCCGTGACCACACGGATGGGATATGATGTGCAGGAGAACACATAAGTTGGGTGAGATATTTCCTATTCCCTCTCTTTGTGTTGTATTTGTTTGCAAACGAATATTTTATTTATGCACGCGTGAGATAAAAAATTACAAAAATATTTTTATAATTAAATTTGAATTTTTACTAATAAAATTGGGACCAATGTCTCTCTTTTTAGCCAAGAAATGTAAAATGACACAATAAAACGAAGAGTTAGATTTTCTCCAAAAATAGGATCACTTATCCCGGTTTTTTAAGCTAGCAATCAAATAACTCTTCGATCCATTTTCAAAATGAGCGTGAAGGAACCAATTTTTCAAACCTAAATGAATGTCCTAATTTATGTATGTTTTTCTTATGTTTGACTTTATTTGTTTATTTTAAATTTATATTCATGTATTTCCCTTTGGGCCCTTGTAATTAATTTTGGGGCAGCATTATTTAAATTTCCATTTGGGATTGTATTCCGCCCAAATTTACATTTTTATTCTTCTTTTATTGGGGTTGTATTCTGCCCCAATTTTCCTTATAATTGTGTGCTTGATGTGTTTATTGCTTTCCTTTATTGCTTTATTTATCGCTTTCTGTATCGCTTTCTTTTGTCGCTTTCTTGATGCTTGCAATGCGCCCTTAATTTAAATGCATTAATTGTGTGAGAGGAGAGATAGAATTTTATGAATTTAAAAACTCATTTATAATTAACCAAAGCATAAATAAGAGTGAAGTTCCAAACAAAAATCTCTGGTCTAGACCAATAAGAGATTAGAGACCTTTCCCAATTTCTTGCAAATTGGGTGGTGACTCCAAAATACCTCAAAGGTGCCTAAAGGCGTCGTGAGGCTAAATGATCCTTTCTAATGTTCTATTAGGAAGGAGGCATCCAAAATATCTCATGATGCCCAAGATAAAAAGATGCGAACCAATCCCTCGAGCCCTAAAAGCGGGTTCAACGAGGGCCTTTGCCAGGTTCGGTGCGCGTCATAGTGGTGACTCCGTTGGGGACTGTTTGAGACTTTGCTCTGAAAGTATTTTGGTTAAAATGTATAATTGAGTTTTTAAAACTTAAAATTCTATTTCTTTTCAAAAATTGCATCATTTTAGAGCCTTAGCATTACGCTAGTCGGCCCCCTATCTTACCCCGGTGCATTCCCGAAGCACGACCCTACTTTCACTCATTGTAGGGAAGTGTTAGGGATAACCACCAGCCCAAGCCTCGTAATATTAAAGGTATATCAAATGGAGACCCACCCGATTGGTCGCTATACTCTTGATGAGCTAGACCCATTGGCAGGGACCATGCTTGGGTGACCTAAAGTATCACCACCTTAACCAAAGCTCATGTAATGGCAAATAGAAACTTCCATTAGGTGAAATGCTCCTTAATACGGTGCCTGTGATGTGGGCTATTGCGTATTAAACAAAATCAAGCAAATTAAGTGATCTTTTATCAAAGGCTTTCATGCCCCGATAGGTTCACCTTAATTTTAATTGAAGTGTCCAAATACGTAATGGCCAAAACCCATACGTATGTGCTTTAAATTAAGAGTGTTATGCTGTCGATTTTTCACCGTGCACTATGCGTGTTCATAGGGTACCCTATTGACCCATGGACTAAGCCCACCTAGGAAGAGACTATTTGACCTCGTGTACGGGAGTTAAAAGGTTGGAAGGATCTACTTACTCGTATGTGATTGCGAAATGTTACACAATTCACGATCATGCATTGTACCTGTCATCCATATATCATTCTAATAATCTAAGTCTTTCAGCCACCATAGATTCATCCAAGTGGACTAGATGTTTTGACGGTCGATTAGTGAGGACAGGCTTGCCCTTTGGATTGCTAGAATTAGTGCCTGTTTGGGATTCTGAGTCACTCTCAACGACCAGTGAATCATCCTCGACGGCAGAAGAGGCCGGAGCCCTAACCACTCAAGACCTTGCCAAGAGATTAGAGGATTTTGAGCGGAGGATGTTAAAAATGATGGGTGCAATGGCCGAAAGGATTGCTCCTCTTACTGTCGCACAACCACCTCCTCCTACTGCCGTACAACCACCTGTTGCCCCACAACTATCGGTAATCCCTCCTCGGGGGCAAGTTGAGCTGCTTGTGGGTGAAGAGGCCCCCATTATAGGTAATACTGCTCACCAACCTATCAATGAGCCTAAAGCTGCTGCTGTGCCCGTTGAGCCAAGAAGGGCAAGGATCCCAAACCCTGATGAGGATTTTGTGATGGAAGAGGAGGTTTAGGAGATAGCAGCCCATCAAGCTGTGACGGGTAGAGCACCCAGGGTAGAAGATGAGGCCATGAGAGGAATGAGGCAGCAAATTGAGGCGATCACTCGCTTATTATCAGCTGGTAAGGGAATCAACCTTGAGGACAGAGATTTGGGGGATGAAGAGCTGCTGCTGTGATGCGCGCCGGACCCCGCGGCCGCCCCTCTGACCGCCCGCTAGAGGGCGATCGAGCAATTGAGGATCCGTTGGCAACTTGTAAAGATATTTACAAGTGCATCTATTTTGGGCAACAAGGAGGTTTCATGGAGTCGCCACCTAATAGAACATTGGAAAAGTTTCTGTCGCCTCGGAGAGCCTAAGATTGTGCTTAGTATCCATTTTGGGCCAACCAAAGGGGTCTTGGAGGGTAAACCTCTCGCCCTAAGGAGCCTAGGATTAACGTCAAAGTCTCGTGACACAAGAGGTGTCTTGGAAGTCATAGTTCCAATGAGTGATCGGATAGACCTCTCGCTTCTTTGAGCCCAAAGACCAGAGCTAGGTTCGGGACTTCTCATCTATTTCTACCTCGATTATTTTATGATCAAATTTTAAATTTCATTAATTCGCTCTCTCTCCACACGATGCAATTGAATCAAAGTGCATTTAGTCATATTTGGAAAGCGGTAAATGAACGAGTAAATAATGAAACGATAAATTACAATAACACAAGGAGCGGAATACAACTCCCTTATATAAATGTGCGATACAAACACAAATCGGGGCATTGCTTATTCTGAGGACTTTGGTTCTCGCATGCATCATTATTAAAATGGATATTTCTATTGTGAGGATTTTATTGGATAAAAATAGGACATTGGGTCCTTGATTTTATGAAAAATTCAGTTTATTATATATTAAACGTTTGGCCGATTTTTACATTAGCGAGAAATACAACAATTTTGTCATATACAGGAGAAACAATAAATAAATACATGAAATACAAAAGAGAGGAGGATAGGGAACAAAACCAGGCGAACTTTCCATATACGGGAGAACTCCCTCAGGCTCCAGCCAGTCCAAGAAACAAGAACATACTCTCACAAAACAAGCCAAAAGGATGTTAAAATACAGAAGAAAAGGTATAAATAAAGATAAAAATTTGAGTGGACAAAAAAGGAAAAGAAAAAGATTTAAAAATGTGGGACAGAACCCACCGATGGGCTATGCTGAATGACCGGCGGGCATCGGTCAAGGTGACCAATACAGCCCGTCGCTCACTTGGAGGGAGCCGTCTGTGAGGGTGACCGACGGGTTATGCTTAAAGGTGACCGACGGGCGTCGGTCAAAGTAGATGACCCGTCGGTCACCACTATCCCAGAAAAAAATAGAAACTTTTCAAAAGGCAAAACACAAATTTTACACAGACCCAAGAAGAATAGAAGCAAGAAATACAAAAAGGGGATAAGAGCAAAGATAATATCGAAAATGAAGGTAAAAAAGGGACAGAAAAGGGTCCAGAATATTTACCCTCAGAACAACCTTTTGGTTGGATTCCTTGTTGTTGTCTGGCTTCCCGCACGCTCCACGTGAAGGTCCGAACAAAAAGATCAAATGTAGAAGATAGAATGTGTCTTCAACAGTTCGACGAAAATTGAGTTTTGGAAATCAAAAACCCGTAAAAATCAACTAGATCCTCTTTCTTTTGAAGATTTGATTCTTGAATTAGTTAGATCTTTTTAGAAATGTGTTTGTTGGAAGAAAGAGAAAATGTGCATGAATTTTGGCAGAGTTTCCCCTATTTTTACAAATTTTCCAACCCCATTTTATGAGAAAATTCAAAGCTTTTATAGGCCAGGGGTGACCGACGGGCGTCTGTGGTTCACAGACGGGCGTCGGAAGAATCCTACTGAGAGAAGGATTCATCCGATGGCCCTGCAACCTGACCGACGGGCCTGCCATTTTGACCGACAGGCGTCGGAAGAATCCTTCTGACACAAGGATTCATCCGATGGTCCTGCCACCTGACCGACGGGCGTCGAAAGAATCCTTCTGACACCAGGATTCATCCGACGTCCTACCACCTGACCGACGGGCTGGCCTTCGACCGACGGGCTGGCCGTCCATCGAGGAAAACATACTTTTTTGGACTTTAAAAACTCCCCGTTTTCTCCACTTCTGCCTACGAAAGGTAAAAAGACTCGTTTCTCGTGGAGCATGGGACTAAAGCCTCCGAATCCAAACCGTTTGTACAGGCTCGGATGCCAATTTCATCATAGGGCTATCTTTGATTCGGACCGTTCCGGGACACGGTGCTTACAGTTGCCCCCAGTTTTGGGGAAACTAGTGCACGAGCGCCTAGATGAGCCAAAACTCAGAGAAAGGATAGAAAGGAAGAAAGCGTACCTTTGGCGGTTCTTACCTTCCGTGCCTTTTACCGGGTAGACCTCGTCTCAGTCTGTTCGGCGGGTGAAGATATCCTTATCGGTCTCGTCTCGACCTGCAGGTGTTGGTGAGATGTAGCATTCTCTAGCCACAACCTCGATATAAAGAGCAGTGTTTCCTTAACCACAACTTCGATTGTTTTTGTTGGCCTCGTTTTGGCTTGCACAGTGTTGAGGAGATGTAGCACTCTCTGAATACAAACCCGGTGTGAAGAGCAATGTTTCTCTAACTGCAGCTTCTACTTCTGCTAGCCTCGTCTCGGCTCGTGCAGTGTTGAGGAGATGTAGCACTCTCTGACTACAAACTCGATGTGAAGAGCAGTGATTCTCTAACTGCAGCTTCTGCTTCTGCTGGCCTCGTCTCGGCTCGCGCAGTGTTGAGGAGATGTAGCACTCTCTGACTACAAACTCAATGTGAAGAGCAGTGTTTCTCTAACCGCAGCTTCGATTGGTGAGAAGCGGTACTCTCTGACCACAGTCTCGAGGTGAAGAGTAGTATTCTCTAACTACAACTTTGATTGTTGAGAAGCGGTACTCTCTGACCACAATCTCTGTTCGTTGGCATTCTCTTGCTAACCCCCCATCCGGTCAGTATAAAGTCTGATCTGCTAACCCCCATCTGGCTAGTGCGGTTTTCTGATCTGCTAACCTCCATTCGGCTGCAAGGTGTGTAGTACTCTCTTACTACCATGTGAACTGTGAGACAAGGTACTCTTTGACCGTAATCTTGATTTTGTGGAGGAGGAGACCTCGCTGGGTTCCCTTTCCAAGAAGACATGAATCTTAGGCGCTCATGTTCGGACTTTTGATCGATGCTTGTGTCCGGATCAATGTTTCTCTGTACTTGTGTGATAAAAGGTTTTGTTAATTCATGTTTGAGTTATTATCTTTTTAACATGTCCATGAATGATGTGGTTTTGTTTTATTTACCATGTCATGTTTATATTCTTTCTTTTTATCTTTTTATTAAGTTATCATTTTTCAAATCTTTGTTATCTTTTGTTATTATTTCCCTTTCGTTTGTTATGTCGTTATTATTTTGGAATATGAGTAAATGTCAAAGCATACACTTATCTGTAATATGAATGAATCATAAATCATGAATAACTGAATGAATGTGCAAAACTGAAAATAAAAGTTTTACACTAGAAATATCCACTTTTGTACAATGTATATACAAGTGAAAATGTATAAAAATGACTCCCTGAACATCAGAGGGGCGCTTAGTCGGAGGGCTCCTCGTCAGGATCCTCATCGTCTGAGATATGCAATGTCCCTAGCTGAGGTAGAGGTGGAGCTGACTGTGTCGGAGGTGGAAGCTGAACCGTGGAAGATCCTGCCCCAGCATCGTGGGTCTGTCTAAACCTGATCTGAGCATAGCCATCCAAGAAGGGCTGGGTGCACATCCTCATGAACTCCAAAGTCTCTGAGAATGTGCCTCCTAACTTCTTGAATGCCTGGCTCATCTGAATAGTCTGCTCGTTGGCGGTCCTCCTCATCTGATCTAGGTGCTGCTCCGTCTACTCCCTAAACTCCCTCATGGTCTGGGACAAGGGAGGAAGGATCCCCTCTATCGCCTGGACCCGGGATCTCAGGGAGTCGAGTGACTCATCGATCATCTGTAAAGTCATATCAACTCTCTGAGATGCCTGGTCCTGAGACGTCCTCAGATCATGAGTGAGCTGCTGTCTGAGCTCCCTCTGGCCCTGGGCAATCTGCTCTACCAGCCTCGCGTGCTCCTCCCTGAAGGTCTCCATGACCCGAGCCTGCTATTGTATTGTGTGCTCAATAAAACCAGCCTGCTCCTGGGTCAACCGCTCTATCATCCGGGACTGCTCCTGGATAGCAACCTGCTGATGGTCTAACCTCTCCTGTAGAGCTCTGTCTCTATCATCCAGTCGTCGCTCGAAGGCTGCGAACATAAAAGTGAGGAGCTGGGAGAAATTAGGCTGTGCTGGCTGCTGCTGTGCTGGCTCTGGCGGTGGGGCCGTAGAGGAAGATGCCCTCAGGTCGCTCCGGAAGTATGGATGATACCTCTCGGGGGGCCTGAAGGTAGACCTCTGCACCCTGGTGCTCGGTGATGGAGCAGGAGTCGGCGCCCTGGATGCCGGTGGAGTACTGAACAGCTCGTCCATGATGAACTCCACGTCGAAATCCGACGGAGTTCGGGGCGGCTCCTGCTCGGGCTGCGGCTATGGCTGAGTCTGCGGCTGAGGTTCCGACTGCAGCTCTGGCTGGGGAGACTGAGGAGGCTGCTGCTCTGGCTCTGGTTGAGGAGGCTGAGGGGGCTGCTGCTCTGGGTCTGGATCCAAGGGTGGAAGGGAGAAGACCCGCCTGGTCTCGTGGATAGATAGCAACCTGAAAGCCTCTGCCTGCCCTGATAGCTGTGAAATCATCCCCATCTGCTACGGAGGCATCCACATGTATCCCCTCGTCCAGGGGTGCTCTCAGCTTATCCGGGGTGACTCCTAACCCCAAAAGCAAACGAGTGATGACTCCCCCTACTATCACCACGGGCGTCACTCCTCTGCCAACCCTGATCAGGTTAGCCAAGATCTCATGGCTAATATTAAGGCACTAGCCTGCCACCATGGCCCAGGGGCTCCAGATCTCGGCCGCATTAAGCGACCCTAGATTACCAGCTCGACCGAGGTACGAGCTGGATAGCACTCTGTACAGGTACCGGAGTGCCTGAGACACCAGTATGGTGCTCTTCGCTGTATCGTGGTCATACAACACTCCTGGTAAGGCAATGGCCGCCTAGTGGGCGCGTCTCACCGCTCGCCGTGGGATCTCGACCCCCTCCTCTCTAGGAAGCCCCATGGCCTCCACGAACCTCTGCCTGGTGATGCTGAAATGCTGGCCGTCGAACCAGAACTGTACCACCCCCGGCTCTATATCTGATCTCTGAAAATCGCCGTAGCGCAGGGTGGCTAGCACCTATCGGGTAGCCTCAGGGAAGGTCTGGAAAGTAGGTTCAAGGAACTCTATCCACCCAACGCCCTCGATAAGTACGTTGACCTCTGGGGCCATCCCTAGGGCCACTAGGAACGGCCGAGACACAAAGCGGCTAGCTCGGATCTCCACCTGAGCCAGCGCCCTGTATCTCTGGGCTGACTCACCGTCCATCCAGCCCAGAACCTCAACCTCAGGCTGGGCCTGTGGTGCTCTGCGCCTAGGAGGCATCCTGCAAAAGAAATCTTAGATAACGAAAATTTGACGAAACAGGCGTTATTAGGCTTGTTTTCGAGGTGAAACAAAACAGATAAAAAAAAATGGCCAACACCCTGTCAAGGGATGTTGCCCAGCATGCTTCGCACATATCAAAAGCAGAAAAACATGAAATTGGCATAAAAAGAATTAAAGATTAATAAAAATGGGCAGCACCCTGACAAGGGTGTGCCCCACTTTGGCGTAGAAAAAGATATTCTGAAAGTGAATGAAAATGGGCTTTTTAGACCCCAAGACATGCATTATACACAACAATAATCAATTTTAGAATAAAAATTCAAAAAAATGAAAATTTGGGCAGCACCCCGGTAAGGGTATGCCCAACCTCCTGCATAGAAAAGCATCAAAACAGGCCTCAGGCCCCTACCACAATATAGATAAAAAAAATGGGCCGCACCCCGGCAAGGGTGTGCCCCCAATCCTGCCTCAGGCCCCAACAACACACATATGCGCTAGAAAGCCTATTTCTAAGGCGACAAAGGTATAGAAAAGTCCTATTTCTATGTGATCATGCAAAGGCTTAGATTAATTGCGCTAAGAATTACTAAAAAAAATGGGCAGCATTCTCCCTAGATATTTAAAGCATCTAAAGCATCCTAACCATTTTTAAGGCTAAAAGAAGAAGAAAAAAAAGAAGAAATAAATTAAATTAAAAAGTAAAGTAGTTATTTTACTTACTTGTAGTCGCGAAAAGTGTAGAAAAACTGAAGAAAAATGAGTGTCCGAACGTCCGGTGAGTGGAGAACGAGAAAAGATAAAGAAATTGCAAGAAAGAGGAGAAGAAATACTTGAAAATGCAGAAAAAAAAATGGAAAAAAACTGTTTTTGAGAGGGAAAGTGAAAATGACAGCAGCTGTTTGCCCGTCCGTCACTCGCCCTTATATAGAGTTTCATGACCGACGGGCTGGGCGTCGCTAGGAGCGACCGACGGGCTGCCCGTTTGTCGTTCCCTATTCCCCAATTAATGCGAATTTAATGCTCATGATTAATGCTATGCTGACGCATGCATCTGCCAGGTGGATTTTTACCGACGGGCAGGCCGTCTCTTGTGAGAGATGGGTAGGCCGTCGGTGGCGCTTCTCTATAAATTCCTCCAAAAATTTTACTTTTTTGTGTCTCTTCATTTTCCCAACATCTTGGGCCCCTCCTTCTTCTCAAAATGTCTTCCCCTCTTCTCCAAAGAATGCACCGCATCCTAGATGACAAGGACACTTGGGAGAAAAGCGCCCTTTCTTCTCTGTCTGGGCTAAAATACCTGCGTCGGGTCAAAGTTGACCAGAACCTTCTTCTAGCAGCGACTCACTTCTGGAACCCCCAGTTTCACATTTTTCGGTTCACTTATCAGGAGTTATGCCCCCTGCCTGAGGAGTTAGCTGCCATTCTTGGAGCCTGGTATCCCCCTAATGTTTTGCCCTGCGTCCCCCGTTGCGGTCTACTCCAAACTCGGGATATAGCTATGGCTCTCGGCGTACCCACTTCTGAGGTCATTCGGCTGGTTCCTCCGGGCTCTTGCTTTACTTTGGAGCCACTGATCGAGGCTCTAGATCGGTTCACTGATGTCCCCACTTACCGGGTAAGCATCATATTTTTGTTTTGCATGACGAACTTTCTCACTGTGGTTCCAGGTGGTTTGACAGGTGACCCTCGCCTGTTCGGGGTTCTGAACGACTTTCATCGGCGATCATCACCCTTCCCACTCATTTTTGCTAAAACCATCTTGGGTTTGGACTCTGTGAGCTCTGGATCCACCACCACTTTCACCGGTAGCCCCTTATTGCTCCAGGTACATCATTATTTTAAAGGTAGTGTGTCCCTTGTGGATTTTCACACTAGCTTTTCTTAGCGGGATGTGCGTCCTTTCAGATTTTCACACAACCCTTTGCCTTACTTTTTCCTGAAGTAAACTCTACTTACTGCAGCGGCTTTTTTTTTTAGATCTGGCTGCAAGAGAAACTGAGGATGCTGTCTGAGCCACCTCCTCGGGTCATCCCACAGTACTCGCCGAGCCATTTTCTTCCGCGTCGACGGCTGTATGAGTGTGCCACTGCTAGTGAAGGCATTACCAGATTTAGTGAACTGTCAAATGATGATATCAGTTTCACGTCTGCCTAGCTCCCACTGTCTCATGTGGTCATTGATGGGCCATCGGGGTGTGTTCCCCTCTATGGGCTCCGCCAAGCCACTTTTTGCATCATTTCTCGATGTGCACGTCAGCTCGGGATGACCCAGGATGTGGTGAGGGTACCCTTATCTTTTCGGGGAGGAGCTCTTTCGGCTGCCTTCGCCTCTAGGTATCATGAGCTGTGGAGCAAACTACCAGTGAAGACTGTTATTCCGAGGTTCGGCGATCATTCCGTGGCTTCAACCAGCGAGAACAAGAAATGGGTCCTTAGTCCAGCATCTGACAATAGGACACGAGGGCTCAGGCATCTGGTTGGCGAAAGCAGTGGCAGGACTTAGCTTAGCTTACATATGTATTTCTTTTGGTGTTACATTTCTTTTTAATGCAGAACTAGAAAATGACGAAAATGAAAAGAATAATATTTCGTTTTATTTCACGAAATTGTGTACATCTCCATGTAATTGCAACATACATGATCAGTTTTGACATTAACTCGACCGTGTACGCCCTATTAAATACATGAAACCAAATTTTAACAGCATCAACTCCTATTACCAATCGGCCCTCTTGGGTTTTCACGATTGGACATTTTCTCTCACGATTGGACATTTTCTCTCGTGCCTCTTATTTTTGCACAGGATGCCTTTTTTCGGTTTTCACCCTGTCGAGGCGCCCAATTTTAGCACGGCCGCCTTTTTTTGATTTTCAACCTGCAGGGCATTTTATTCTCTTCTTTTTATTTGGGTCTTTAGCCATGGAACCTTTTGAGTCTGTTGACATTGATCGGTTCTTTGAATTCATTTCCATCTCTATCCGATAAGATTGCAGCTCCTTTAGACAACAGCTTTTTAAGGATATACGGCCCCTCCCAGGTTGGTCTGAATTTTCCTCTGATCTCCGGTATACCTAGTCTCATCTGCTTGAACACTAAGTCCCCTTCCTTCAGCGGATGCTTTCTCACCTTCTTCCCGAATGTCCTGGCCAACCTCTTCTGGTAGATTTGATTGTGATAATAAGCCTTCAGCTTACTCTGATCCAGTAAGTTTAAGTGCTGTAGCCTCTGTCATGCCCATTCAGCCTCCGGAATTTGGGCTTCCATAATCACCCTCAACAATCGGAGCTCTATCTCAACTGGCAATACTGCCTCCATCCTGTATACCAGAGAATATGGCGTAGCGCTCGCAGATGTCCTTGCCGTTGTCCTGTATCCCCACAGTGCGAAGGGTAGCTTCTCTGCCTAGTCTTTGTATGTTTGGACTATCTTGGATAGGATCCTCTTCATATTTTTGTTGGCAGCCTCTACTGCCCCGTTAGCTTGTGGTCGGTAGGGAGAGGATCTATGGTGCTTGATACCATATTTCTCAAGGAGCTTCCTGGTTTCCCCCATGAACTACACCCCGTTGTCAGACAATATGTGGTGAGGGAGGCCATATCTGCAGATCAGATTTCTCTCTATGAACTTGGCCATATCCCTTGCGTCAATCTTTTTAAAGGATTCTGCCTCGACCCATTTGGTAAAATAGTCAATTGCGACTATGATGTATATGTGTCCGTTAGATGCCGTAGGGCGAATCTCTCCAATGATAGCTATCCCCCAAGTAGCGAAAGGCCAAGGCGATGTCAGGTTGTGCAGCTCTGATACTGGCAGATGTCTCAAATCTGCATATTGTTGGCATAACTGGCATTGTTTGACATACTTTGAGCAGTCATTGTCCATCGTAAGCCAATAGCAGCCTTGCCTCATGATCTTCTTTGCCAGAGTTAAACCGTTCATGTGAGCCCCACAGACGCCTGCATGGGTCTCCTCCATTACCTTGCGGGCTTATTTTTCATTTAAGCACCTGAGCTGAATCCCGTCTGCCTGTCTTTTGTACAACACTCCTTCCAAGGATATGAACTGAGTAGATAGCTTCCGGATCATTCTCTGGTCTTTCTCGGTAGCTTCCTCTGGAAACTTAGCGTTTTCCAAATAATTCATAATGTCAAAGTACCATGGTTTTCCATCCGCCACTTTTACTTCCATTACTGGCTTGATCTCAAAGCTAGGCTTCTCAGAACTCGAAATCAGCACTGGTTTCATAGCTACCCCTTCGGGATTATCCCACATAGACACTAGGGTTGCCAACGCATCAGCTAGATGGTTCTCATCTCTTGGCACGAAGTGGAAAGTGCAGGTTTCAAACCGCCCACATATCTCTTTCAAATATTCAACATAGGGTACCAGCTGCTCTTCTTTTACAGCCCACTCACCTTGAATCTGGTTAATCACCAAGGATGAGTCACCAAAACTTCTATGTTCTTTGCCCCCAAAGCAGCTAAAGCTTCTAACCCGAAAGTGCATGCTTCATATTTGGCTTAATTGTTGGTTGCTTTGTACTTCAACTTCTTGGCTAGAGGGAGTTTCTCATTATCTGGGGTTGTCAAAATAATTCCAACTCCAGCCCCCTTGTTATTCACTGCCCCGTCGAAGTGTAACTGCCATCCTTGGATAGAAATCGCGACTATGCTCTCATCAGGAAAGGTGAACTCGGGGGTGTCCCCTTAAATAGGATGCTCAGCAAGAAATTCGGCTACGGCTTGCCCCTTAATAGTTTTGCGAGTGATGTATTCAACATCAAACTCCTGTAGCAAAAGCAGCCACCTCCCCATCTTACCAAGCAAAGACGGCGCTTCTTGCAAATATCTCAACAGATTCTGCTTGGCCACTGCCTAAACTTTGTACGAATGGAAATAATGCCTCAGCTTCTTTGATGCCCAAATCACTGCGAGGCAGATCTTCTCTACCTCAGCATATTTTATCTTATAAGCCAGGAACTTCTTGCTGAGGTAATAAACTGCGAATTCTACTCTAAATTCATCCTCCTGAGCCATCATCGCACCCACAAAACTGCCTTCCACTGCCAGATACAGGATAAGTGGCTTGACTGGTTGCGGCGGCCTTAACACTGGCAGATTCAAAAGATATTCTCTGATGCTGTCAAAGGCTTTCTAGCAGTCTTCGTTCTATACCACAGGCTGATTATTTCTGAGTAGCTTAAAAACGGGCTCGCATATCGAAGTGAGCATGGCAATGAATCGGCTGACATATTGCAGCTTGCCCAGGAAGCTCCGTACATCCTTCTCCTTTTGTGGCACGGGCATCTCTGTGATGGCCTTTACCTTGTCCGGGTCAATTTCTATTCCCCTCTGGCTGACGACATGTCCCAATAGTTTCCCTGAAGTTACTCCAAAGATACTCTTCTTGGGGTTAAGTCGCAGACTGTACTTATCAATCCTGGTGAAGAACTTCTCTAGAGATTCAAAATGCCCCTCTCGGGTGGCTGACTTGACCATCATGTCATCGACATACACCTCTACCTCCTTGTGGATCAGGTCGCTTAGGATCTTGGTCGCCATCCTCTGGTATGTGGCCCCTGCATTTTTCAGGCCAAAAGGCATAACTCGGTAGGCGTAGGTCCCCCACTCTGTGATGAAAGCGGTCTTAATCCGATCAGCTATCTTGTTTAGGATCTGGTTATAGCCCACATAACCATCCCCAAAGTTGTACATCGCGCAGTTGGCGGCACTGTCTATCAACACATCAATGTGGGGTAGCGGAAAATCATCTTTAGGGTAGGCCTTGTTCAGATCTCGATAATCCACACATACCCTGACCTTCACATTTTTCTTCACTACAGGGACTACGTTTGCCAACCATGTAGGATACTACACTTCAACAAGGAACTTGGCCTCAATCTGCTGCCGAATCTCCTCCTTGACCTTGTCTGGCCATTCTGGCCTGAGCCTTCTCAACTTCTATTTTACAGCCTTATGGTCTGGATAAGTCGGGATAGCATGTTCTGTTACGTTCCGATCGATCCCTAGCATGTCTTCATAAGTCCAGGCAAAGACTTTTTCATATTTTCTTATTATTCTCTCAAATTTTTCTCTCTCATCAGGAGTTATATTTGATGCTATTAGAATTTCCTTCGAATTTTCTGAGGTTCCAAGATTAAAAGGCGTTGTATCAGTTGAATCAATATCAAAAATTGATGGAATATGATCATATTCATGCATGTTGAAAGTATTGGAAACATCGCACAAGTAAGAGAAATCATTTGCCTTATTAATAATATTATAATTGTCATTTACATCATAAAAAAGTTATGGAATAAAAAGACAATCTAAGCTAGAGTCTTCTTCTGCCTCCCTAGAGGTTGATGCCGCTGCAGCTTGCTCATTGGCTTCTTGATTCAGCAGAGGCCCTTCAGGTATGTTTAAGGAAATCTTTAAATTCCCAATTTTCAATTCTGTTCCTACCATCTTTTCTTTCCCCTTCTGCCTAGCAATCAACATCCGTTCTATGACTACCTCTTCGGGCTCACCTCTGTCCCAAGCAAAGCACTAAGTCATGACCTCTTCATCCCAGAAGCTCTCAGTGGTCTTGATAACTCCGACATCCCAGTCAAATACATCGTTGAAGATCTCAAATCCGGGGACAATCCTCCCATTCACCCACTGCGGCTCGTTTTCACCCGTATAAGCACATGCTGAGGATGCTGGTATGAAACTTTCTGAGATATGAGGGATCTTATCTGCCGTCTTCTTCTTGCTAAAACCGCCTCTATACCCCAGACCCTTCCGGCTCTTCTGACCTTCAGTGGTGATCGCAGTCTGCAGCCCCTGAGAGTTTCTACCCAAACCAGCCCCAGGGAGATAGTGCATCTTTTTCATCATGTTAACCACTACTGGGTTATCCACTGGTCCGTGCTCTTCTCCTATCATTGACACGTGGAAGCCTCTAAATGGCTGATTAGCAATTTCAAGAGCCGACACCTGATTCTCCCTGGCTGCCTTAATAGTTACCACCTCCCCTTCATGTGGAAACTTTATCATTTGATGCAGCGTGGAGGGTACTCCTCCTAGTCTGTGAAACCAAGGCCTCCCGAGCAGGGCTGAGAAATTAGCGGGAATGGGCAGAACCATAAACTCTACTTCTACCTCAATGGGTCCCGTTTTGACTAGGGTCTTGAATGTTCCCGAGGCTTGTCTTCTTGAATTATCATAGGCTGTAATCGTCAAATCTGATTCACTGAGCATATCCTCACTCAATCCAAAAGCCTGAAGAGCTATCAGAGGGCAAACATTGATAGAAGATCCATAATCTACCATAACGCAAGTGGTGTGTTTGCCGTTAATCTGCGCTTTGATATACAGGGGTCGGTTATGATCGCGGCCTTTGACTGGCAGGTCGGCATCGGAAAAAACCAATCTCTCCCCTTATCCTCCTTTAACTAGACCTAAAAGCTCTGATGGGGAAATTGTGGTGGCAACAGTGGAATCAGTCAAGGCCTCTACCACTTTCTGCCTGTGAGAAGGGGACTGTCTTAAGAGATCCCAGATGGATATCTGAGCCGCGGTCTTTTTCAACTGCTTAACAATCTGGTTCTCCTCCGGCTCCTTTTCCGTCGATGGCTACTCTGGTTTTGGTACCCTTATAATCTCAGGGACCACTCTCCCACTTTTTGTCACAGCCCCTACCTCTTCTTCATCCTCATCAGATCTCTACAGATCTAAGTTTGTCTCTCCTTCCTCTTCGGCCTCTTCACCGCTCTCACTGCTAGACCAACAATCAATGGTCGCTACAACTGCTTTTCCTTCTCTATCCTCAGAACAAACAACAGCAATACTCTCACTCCCATATAAGTCCTGCAGTACGTACCACTCTGGCAAGCTGGATCCGATCATAAAAACTGGTGGCGGCACAGCATTGTAACCAGGATTCTTCTTGGATTCCCTCTTCTTAGGGTCAAAAATCTGCTTATCATCAATCAGATCTTGAATAGAGTGTCTCAGCGCCTTACAATTGTCTGTTAGATGGCCTGTGTGCTGATGAAATGCACAGTATTCATTGTCCTTGTGACCTGGCTTCCCTTGCGTTTTAGCTGGCCTAGGAGCTAAAAGTTGCAACTTTCCTTCCTTCATTAAGCGCCTCAAAACCCAAGATAAGGGTTTGCCTAGATTCAAAAATTTCCTCGCGGGCTAGATGTCAGTAGCGGACACCTCAACAGATCTTCTGGTGCTGCTACTGGGACCAGTTGGCCTACTGGTTCCCTGACCGGTGTTAGCCCTTTTTGCAAAATTATCATCGCTAGCTTTCCGGGCCAAGAATTCTCCCTCCGCCTCAATGGCTATATCTTTTAGAGACTCCCAATCCTTCAGCCCTTTCATCCTCAGACCATCCTTCAAATACGGGCTTGCATTCTTGATAAACAAGCGGATCTGGTCTTGGGTGTCTGGCTTTCTTCGCATTTCCATTACCTTGTTCCGCCAGCGGGTAAGATAGTTGTGAAAAGATTCCTAGGCCTTCTGCTGGAGCAATTCAAGGTCCTTAAGAGTCACCTCCATCCTGGTGTTGCAATCATATTGCCTCAAGAACTCCTCCGTGAGTAGATCCCAATCTTCCTTAGTTCGACGATCGAGGCTATGATACCAGTCGATGGCAGGGCCAGTTAGACTCAAACAAAAGTACTCAACCTTCTGCCTCTTAGAAAAAGTGGTCCCTTTCATGACCAGAGAGTACTGCTTCACATGGGCAGTCGGGTCAGAGGTACCGTCAAATTTTGGCACATCAGGCATCTTGAAATTGTAAGGAATCGAATCTTCTCTCTCCAATTCTTTGTCCTCCGGGTTCATCCCCTGACCTCTACTCAGCATACGGGCCATGGCTTTAAACCTCTCTTCCATCTTCTTCAGAATGAACTCATCAGTTTGGGGTGCCTTCCCTCTCTCAAATACAATACTCATTTTGTCATCTTCGTCATCCCTGTCATCATCTATCCTCAGCACTGGTCTTCTCCTCCGACCTCCCGAAGCTACTGACCTCAGCTCTATTGGTGGCGGCCGAATAGGCTCTTCTTGTCTCTCAGCTCTTTCCTCTTCTCGCTCATTTTATCTCATGGGAGGAGGAGGTGGTGGTGGATTCTGCGGAGCATTCTGTTGTGCCAAAGCAGTTAGCATGTTCATCATTCTGCCCTCAAACTCTTCAAATCGTCGGCCCACTTCTTCTGCAATCATGGCCCTAGTGGCATCATTTCCCCTAGGTGAGTTTGCCATCTTAGATATGGTATAGCTGACTTCTGGTAAGATCCCTGGAAGGCCTTCTCTATCTAGCAGTTCAGATGCAGGAACTCAGATCAACCATTCGGTAGGCGCTCTAGTCCACCTAGGCAGATCTATGATGGCTGCAGGGACAAGGCGTTAGATGCGATGCATGGAATGCAGATGCAATGCATGATCATGATATGCAACACCCACAAAACACAAGCAAGCAGGTAAGTCCTTCCGCCCTTATTTCTCCCACACACGTGGTCGCGCAGTCTCTTTCCTAGGTGAGATTAGCCCAAGGGTCAATGGGGGACCCAATGGACGAGCATGGTGCACGGCGAAAAACCGGCAGAATGACACTCCTATGCTAATGAACAAGCGAATGGATAATGATCATCATGTATTTAGACATTCCAAAAATTTCGACATGGCCCTACCGGGGCATGAAAGCCTTTGGCTAGGTTACCAAGCAAGACATCTGGACTCACCCAATACACAAGGATCCATACAGCAAGCATGGAATTACGGTTCATATCGCCTATGGAAAGTAGCTACGGCCATTATATGAGCTTTAGACAAGGGAGATATTACTTTAGGGCTACCCAAGCATGATCCCTGCCGACAGGTCTAGCTCATCACAAGCATAATGACCGATCGGGTCATCATTTGATATACCATTAGGTACGAAGCTTGGGCTGGTGATTATCCTTAACACTTCCCCACATTGAGTGAACGTAGGGTTGTGCTTCGGGAATGCACCGAGGTTAAGAAGGGACCAATCTAGCATATTCTAAGGCTCTAATGGGATGTAAATGCAAATTTGAAAGAAAGCGAATTTATGAATTAAACTTTAATCATAAATGTTAAGCGAGGTATTTTCAAATCGAAGTCTCGAACCATAAGTCCCCAGTGGAGTTGCCACTGTGACGTGCGCCGGACCCCGCGGCCGCCCCTCTGACCGCCTGCTGGAGGGCGATCGGGCAATTGAGGATCCGTTGGCAACTTATAAAGATATTTACAAGTGCGTCTATTTTGGGCAACAAGGAGGTTTCATGGAGTCGCCACCCAATAGAACATTGGGAAAGTTTCTCTCGCCTCGGAGAGCCTAAGACTGCGCTTAGTATCCATTTTGGGCCAACTAAAGGGGTCTTGGAGGGTAAACCTCTCGCCCTAAGGAGCCTAAGATTAACGTCAAAGTCTCATGACACAAGAGGTGTCTTGGAATTCATAGTTCTAATGAGTGATCGGATAGACCTCTCGCCTCTTTGAGCCCAAAGACCAGAGCTGGGTTCGGGACTTCTCATCTATTTCTACCTCGATTATTTTACGATCAAATTTTAAATTTCATTAATTCGCTCTCTCTCCACACGATGTAATTGAATCAAAGCGCATTTAGTCATATTTGGTAAGCGGTAAATGAACGAGTAACTAATAAAAGCGATAAATTATAATAACATAAGGAGCGAAATACAACTCCCTTTTATAAATGTGCGATACATACACAAATCAGGGCATTGCTTATTCTGAGGACTTTGGTCCTCGCATGTATCATTATTAAAATGTATATTTCTATTGTGGGGATTTTATTGGATAAAAATAGGACATTAGGTCCTTGATTTTATGAAGAATTCAGTTTATTAAATATAAAACGTTTGGCCGATTTTTACATTAACGAGAAATACAACAATTTTGTCATATACAGGAGAAACAATAAATAAATACATGAAATACAAAAGAGAGGAGGATAGGGAACTAAACCAGGCGAACTTTCCATATACGGGAGAACTCCCTCAGGCTCCAGCCAATCCAAGAAACAAGAACATACTCTCACAAAATAAGCCAAAAGGATGTTAAAATACAGAAGAAAAGCTATAAATAAACATAAAAATTTGAGTGGACAAAAAAGGAAAAGAAAAAGATTTGAAAATGTGGGACAGAACCCACCGATGGGCTATGCTAAATGACCGGTGGGCGTCGGTCAAGGTGACCAATACAGCCCGTCGCTCACTCGGAGGGACCCGTCTATGAGGGTGACCGACGGGTTATGCTTAAAGGTGATCGACGGGCGTCGGTCAAAGTAGATGACCCGTCAGTCACCATTGTCCCAGAAAAAAATAGAAACTTTTCAAAAGGCAAAACATAAATTTTACATAGACCCAAGAAGAATAGAAGCAAGAAATACAAAAAGGGGATAAGAGCAAAGATAATATCAAAAATGAAGGTAAAAAAGGGACAGAAAAGGGTCCAGAATATTTACCCTCAGAACAACCTTTTGGTTGGATTCCTTGTTGTTGTCTGGCTTCCCGCACACTCCACGAGAAGGTCCGAACTAAATGATCAAATGTAGAAGATAGAATGTGTTTTCAACAGTTTGACAAAAATTGAGTTTTGGAAATCAAAAACCCATAAAAATCAACTAGATCCTCTTTCTTTTGAAGATTTGATTCTTGAATTAGTTAAATCTTTTTAGAAATGTGTTTGTTGGAAGAGAGAGAAAATGCGCGTGAATTTTGGCAGAGTTTCCCCTATTTTTTCAAATTTTCCAACCCCATTTTATGAGAAAATTCAAAGCTTTTATAGGCCAGGGGTGACCGACGGGCGTCTATGGTTCACAGACGGGCGTCGAAAGAATCCTACTGAGAGAAGGATTCATCCGACGGCCCTGCAACTTGACCGACGGGCCTGCCATTTTGACCAACGGGCGTCAGAAGAATCCTTCTGACACAAGGATTCATCCAACGGTCCGGCCACCTGACCGACGGGCATCGAAAGAATCCTTCTGACACCAGGATTCATGTGACGTCCTGCCACCTGACCGACGGGCTGGCCTCCAACCGATGGGCTGGTCGTCCGTCGACGAAAACATACTGTTTTGGACTTTAAAAACTCGTCGTTTTCTCCCCTTCTGCCTACGAAAGGTAAAAAGACTCGTTTCTCATGGAGCATGGGACTAAAGCCTCCGAATCCAAACCGTTTGTACAGGTTTGGATGCTGATTTCATCATAGGGCAATCTCTGATCTGGACTGCTCTGGGACACGGTGCTTACAGCTGCCATAGAGGTTTAAGATGCCAGGCTATCGAAGTTCGATGGTATATACTTCAGACCCATCTGTGCACCTTAAGCAATACACCCTGGTGATGAAGGGCACAGGGCTGACCATGAAGCAAAAGGTAGAATATTTTTGCCTCAGTCTGGTGGGTCCGGTAGTAGACTAGTATCATGGGCTGGATAGAAGATCCAAAGAGGATTGGAACCTTTTGACTGATGAATTCATGAAGCAGTATGACTGCAGCACTAGAATGGAGGTCACCCTAAAGGATCTTAAACTTTTACAGCAAAGGAGTGAGGAGTCATTCCACGAATACCTCACTAGGTGGAGAAATAGGGTCATAGAGATAAAGCGGAAACCTGACACTGCTGATCAAATCAAGTTATTCATTAGGAACTCCTGCCCTTACTTAAGGGACTTGCTCAGCTTTAAGGGGCTCAGAGATTGGGAGTCGCTCAAAGACATTGTTGTAGAGGCTGAGGGGGCTTACCTGGCAAAAAAAGCAAGCCAGAATAACTTTGCTAGGAGGAGTTTTGGGAACCAATCGAGATACAGATCAGGCGAGGCCGAAAGCAGTAATAACAGAAATGGCAAGACGGCCGAGGTTTCAGGTGGAACAGGGCTAGCGATACTTTTCTAATTTGGGTTGACCTCTATCCTGGGTGTTGGAGAGACTAATGAAGGAGGGCAAGCTGCAACCATTGCCGCCCAAGCCAGCCTTGAGTTAGGGACAGCTAGGGCATAAAAGTGATCAATACTGCACCTACCATCAACACATTGGGCATCTAATAGACCATTATCGAACCTTGAGGGGCAAGATCCAGGATCTCATTGACTTCAAACAAATCACAGACCCTAAGAAGAGAGAGAAGAAGAAGAAGGCAAGCTACAATGCAGTTCCCTCGCCAGGTGTTTGATCGATTTTGGGAAGATGAATACATCGCCGTCACTCATTAGGGCAGTGGAGAAGAAGACAATATTATATTTTTAGATGCTTTATTTCTTTTTATTTCAAGAACTCCTTATGACAGTTTGGTTATTTCAATATGATGGATAATTTTTGCTTATTCGTATGGTGTTTCTATTGATTTCATTTATTATGATCACGATGCATCCATTCATTTTTTACATTAACCCAATTAATACATCTCCATCTAATCTCAGAACTTTGGGGAATCCAAACAAAATCCTGATAGCATCTGATATAACTCCTGAAGAGAGGAAAATTCTGAGAGAATGTAAAAAAAAAGGAGCCTTTGCCTGGGCCAGGTATGATATGCTGAAAATTGACAAGGATATTATTGAGACGATGCTGCTTGCACATGCTAACATTTTGAAAACCATTCCTTTACATCCTTAATATCTAGGATGCATACGATGATGCCGAATAAAATTAAACTCCGAGTGCTACATCAGAAGTTAGTCGAACAAAACACATGACCTTCAAAAGCCAATCCTTACAATCCCTTTCCCCCAACCATTTGAGAAATTCACTACAAAAGCCAATCAAGATTGACCTTTAACCATCCAGGACCCTTATAGCAAAACTTAGAAGGACAACTCATTACCTTTATAACCTGCAAAAAAAAAAAACAAAAACAAAAACAAAACAAACAAAACAAAAACAAAACAAACAAAAAAAAACAAACAAAAAAACACAAAAAAAGAAAATAAAAAAAAAGCTAAAGCAAAAAAAAAAAAAAGAAGAACAAAAAAAAAAAATTACCACAATTTTGCCCCAGACCATCTGAGCCTAACCTGTAACCCAATTCCAACTACTAAAGCTTGATTTGTGATCCAATCTCAACCATTGAAAACCCCTTCAGAAATTGCACCACTAAAGCCGATAAAAGCAAAGTGTGAGATTTCACATTCAAGACCCAAATAAGGAACCCATCGTCACAACCAGGTTGCACAAGGGGCAAGGAAAGGACTTTGAGGCCAAAGAAGGAACACCATCAGAAGGAGCAGCCTCCCCGGCTAATGAAGATGAAAGCAAATTCAATCAATACTGATGGACCGAAGGAGGGTTCATGGCAAAGGCTAAAAAAATAATAATAAAAAGGAGAGAAAATATTCAATTATGAAAACCTGAGAGGGCTGATTGATAACAGAAGTTTGATACCTTCAGGATCTATTCCGAGATTAGATGAAGTCTCATATTTTTTGAGTTAATGCCAAATAGTGATAATGTGTTATGAAGTCAAGCTAAAATATATACATTTATGCAATGATATATTAATGTGACCAAAGCAGTTCATCTTACATACTCAAAGTCGTCTAGTTCCGAAGTAGAATCAGCGCATTGGTGCTATCTACCCTCCGATACTCTGTCCACTCGAGCACTTCAGTCTACTCATCCTGCTATCAATTGTGAGGCCAATTCTACAGCACCTTCGTGATAGGAATCAAACTCACACAACCATAATCTGAGACATAAGTACATTCCAATCATACCCGAAAGATCTTTGGTGACAACTTCAGCCTCTCTCAAGAAAAAAAAAGGCCGTTAGAGATAAAAACCGTAATTGGCGCTCTAAGAAAAAATTAGGCCAAAGGGCAGGGTGAAAACCTGGGAACAGGCAGTCTGTCCTACAAAAAATGAAAGGAATAAAAGCCGCTGGATCGGGTTGGGTCCATTCCAGGCAAAAAATAAGGCACAGGGTTATGTTAAAATCCGAAAAGGACACATTTCCCGCTAAGAAAAGCTAGTGTGAAAATCCACAAGGGACGCACTACCTTCAAAGAATGACTACAGTTTTCAGATGAGAACCTCATAATCGCCAAAGGCATAAAATTCAGGAGCAATTCCAGAGGGCACCGATCCTGTTGCAAATTATGACCAAATCGGCTGTCGCCACTTAATCTACTTAGACAAATTATTGTCTGGCATTGCTGCATACATATGCATCTCACGTGCATGCTCACTATTTTTCTTGCATATTTGGCTTTCTAAGTCTTGTAGAAAGAGAAGAATCAATGCGAACACTGATAAAAGGCGAGTGACAACATCGATCAAAACACCAATCCAACCATCCAAAGACCTCTCAGGGGGCGATCAACCGAAGACCTCTCAGGGGGCAGCTAATCGAAGACCTCTCAGGGGGTGATCAACCGAAGACCTCTCAGGGGGTAGCCAACTAGTCGAAGACCTCTTAGGGGGCAGCTAACCGAAGACCTCTCAGGGGGCGATCAACCGAAGACCTCTCAGGGGGCAGCCAACTAGCCGAAGACCTCCGGGGGGGGCGATCAACCGAAGACTCTCAGGGGGAAACTAACTGAAGACCTCTCATGGGGCGATCAACAGAAGACCTCTCAGGGGGTAGCAAATTGAACACCTCTTAGGGGGCGATCAATCGAAGACCTTTTAAGGGGCAATCAACCGAAGACCTCTTAGGGGGCAGCTGTGACGCCCGCCAAACCCCATGAAGGCTTAAAGACTTGCCTTTAGGGCTCTAGAGATGAGGTTCATCGAAACTTGCAAGTCAAATTGCAACGGCGTCTATTTCGGGCAACAAGGAGGTTTCATGGAGTTGCCACCCAATAAAATATTGGGAAAGTTTGTCTAGCCTCAGTGAGCTAAGACATCACAGCTATGTCCATCATAGGCAAGCCGGAGGTGTCTTGGAGGCCCCACCCTAACATTAGGATGGCCAGCGCTTGGGCAAACCAGAGGTATCTCGGAGGCCCCACCCTAATAGAATATTAAGATGGCCCTCTCGCCTCGTGGCGCCTAGGACTGTACAAATTGAGCCTTTTTACGGGACACAAGAGGTGTCTTGGAGGCCCCATCCCAATAGAACATTAAGATGGCTCTCTCGCCTCGTTGAGCCCAAAGACCAGAGACGGTTCAAGACTTCTCATTTATTCATACCTTTATTAAGTTAAATTTTAGTTTAGAATTTAAGTTTTCATCCATTTTCTCATACGTTTTGATGCAATAATTAGAGTGCAAGTTGGTCATCTAAGGAAAGCAGTAAATGAAAGCATAATTAAAATAAAGTACATGAAAATAAATTACAACAAAACTAGGGGTGGAATACAACCCCCATTGTAAATAAAATATAAATCATGCATAAAACGGATTATTTATTAAGAGTGAGGACATTGGTCCTCGCATGCATAATTAAAAAAAACAATTTTGAAATAACAATTTATTTGGATGAAAAAATTAGGACATTGGTCCCATTTTATTAGAAAAATCCAATTTATTTATAAAAATATTTTTGTGTGATTTTTAATTAAGCGTGCATAAAATAAATAATTTTATTAATACTTACATGACAAATAAATCAAAATACAAATAAAATAAAAAATTAAATACAATAAAAGTAAATCTCAGGATTTCCTCCTTCACTCGCATGGATGCTCAAGCGAGGAAAAATAAGGATTTGAAACCAAAAATAAGCACAAATAAAATTTATGTTAGTAATTAAATCAAGAAAATCAATTAACACATAAAACAATAAATAATAGATTAGAATAAATAAAATATGCATTGTGTATGACAAATAAATTAACTAATATAATGGAAACAAATAAATTAGCATGTTAACATAATAATGATAATAATAATAATAATAATAATAATAATAATAATAATAATAATAATAATAATAATAATAATAATAATAATAATAATAATAATAATAATAATAATAATAATAAAGAATAAACAATTAAATAAAATAAAGTAGAAAGAATATTAAAAATGTTAAAACTATATACAAAATCACATAAAATAAATAAAAACATAATAAATATAAAAATCTACATTGTTAATAATTAAATATGAACAAAAAAAAAACAAATAAAAGAAAAATAAAATTAAAGGATTAAGCCTAAAATGTTTACCCTCAGATTTTGAATTCGATTGATAAAGAATATGATTGATTTCCTTGATTTGATTCACAAAATAGAAATAAAAATAATAAAAATTGAAATTTTATTTCAAAAGAAATTTGCTTAGAAAATAATAGACGAAAATAAATTAATTCTCAAGAACAAAAGAATTGATTTCTTTGTCTTAAAAATATTTATTAATAAAAGTTTGTTAAAAAGAAGAACATAAATTTAATTTTCAAGAACAAAAAAAAATATTTCCTTTGTCTTAAAAAATTACAATTGAATAAAAATTCCAATCTCAAGAACAAAGAATGATTTTCTTCGTCTCAAGAAAAATTTTAGATTAAAAATTGAATTTTTAACCTAAGAATTTTATTTGGAGAAAAAAATGTAAAAAATGGTGTAGAGAGAATTCTTGAAGAAGAAAATAAAATTTTTGATGTAAAAAATGAATTCTTCCCCATCGTCTTTCCAATTTTCAACTTAAATCAATAAAAATGGAAAAAAAAACTACATTTAAGGAAGAAAATAGTATTTTTAATTAAATTCCTTTAATTTGGGTGTAAAAAAGGAAGAAAACCATCAAAATCCCGGAAAATAGTTTGAAAAAGGTCAAAAAATGAAGAAAAAGTGGAAAACGGGCGAAAATTGGAGTTTGCGTCGGTCACGCACGCTCGCTCTCGGGCGATGTCCTGCGCAGCGCACTCCTCGCACAGGAGCTGCGCGCGCGCTGCTGCGCATCACATCCGATTTTCTGATTTTTTTTGTTAAATATAACTAAAAAATACTAAAATTTTTGAATTTCATTTTTCAAAACTAATTTTTAAAATATTTTTATTATTTTTTATTTTTTATTCTAAAATGCAAATTTGGCAAGAAAATCATCACTTTCAACCTTTCGCCCGTGAATAGGCAACTTATCATCATTAGGTAACTCTGATCTAGGCTGACTCAGGACCCGGTGTCTATAGTTGCTCCCAGTTTAGGGGAAGCTAGTACACTAGTGTTTAGGTGAGCCTAAACTCAAAAAAAAGAAGGAAAGAGACACATACCTGAGGCAGCTATATTTCTGAACTGGGCGATGTTATTGT
Organism: Excoecaria cochinchinensis; assembly: GCA_947683425.1. NCBI lineage: Eukaryota > Viridiplantae > Streptophyta > Magnoliopsida > Malpighiales > Euphorbiaceae > Excoecaria > Excoecaria cochinchinensis. Next base: position 348,859 of record CANTUQ010000127.1, read on the forward strand.
GGTGGTTATCACCATGTTATCGGCGTGTTATCCTGTGTTGAAGCGGTAGTGCAGTGATCGTGCTAACCCTCCGTAAAGTGGTAGCGCTGTCATCGTGCTAACCCTTCTAAAGTGGTAGTGCCGTGGTCGTGCTAACCTTCCGTAGAATGGTAGTGCTGCCATGGTGCTAACCCTTCTGAGTTGTGAAGCGGTAGTGCCGTGATCGTGCTAACTCTCCGTGGAGTGGTAGTGTCGTCATCGTGCTAACCCTTCTGAAGTGGCAGTGCCGTGGTCGTGCTAACCTTCCGTAGAATGGTAGTGCCGCCATCGTGCTAACCCTTCTGAGTTGTGAAGCGATAGTGCCATGATCGTGCTAACCTTCCACAGAATGATAGTGCCGCCATCATGCTAACCCTTTTGAAGTGGTAGTGTCGTGGTCATGCTAACCTTCCGTAGAATGGTAGTGCTGCTATCGTGCTAACCCTTCTGAGTTGGTGAAGTGGTAGTTCCGTGATCGTGCTAACCCTCCGTGGAGTGGTAGTGCCGTCATCGTGCTAACCCTTCTGAAGTGGTAGTGCCGTGGTCGTGCTAACCTTCCGTAGAATAGTAGTGCCGCACCGTGGTAACCCTTCTTAGTTGGTGAAGTGGTAGTGCCGTGATCGTGCTAACCCTCCGTGGAGTTGTAGTGCCGTCATCGTGCTAACCCTTTTGAAGTGGTAGTGCCGTGATCGTGCTATCCTTCCGTAGAATGGTAATGCCACCATCGTGCTAACCCTTCTGAGTTTGTGAAGTGGTAGTGCTGTGATCGTGCTAACCCTCTGCGGAGTGGTAGTGCCGTCATCATGCTAACCCTTCTAAAGTGGTAGTGCCATGGTCGTGCTAACCTTCCGTAGAATGGTAGTGCTGCCATCGTGCTAACCCTCCTAAAGTGGTGCTGTCTATTATCCCTTTGGTTGATTGCCCCATGGGAGGTCTTTGGTTGATTGTTTGAATTTGATGTTTGGAATGATGCTTGGATGGATTTCGTCTTGGTTGGTCACCCCCTGAGAGGTCTTTGGTTGATTGTTGAATTGTTGCTTGAAATGATGTTTGGATTGATTTTGCTTTGGCTAGTTGCCTCCAGAGATTTCTTTGGTTGATGCTTGGATTGGTGTTTTGATTGATGTCGTCACTCAGCTTTTATCGGTGTCCACATCGAGTCTCTCTTTTTACAAAATTAGAAAACCAAATATGCAGGAAAAAATAGTGAGCATGCACGTGAAATGCATGAGTCATGCAAGAATGCAGGAATAAGAATTCATCTTAGTGGACTTAGAGATGACAACCGGGCTAGCTGCAATTTGCGATAGGATCGATGCTTTTTGAAGCTGCTTTGAATTTCATGCCCTTTGGGATTGCAAGGTTCTCATATGATATCTGTAGTCAATTTTTTTGAAGATAGTGCGTCCCTTGTGGATTTTCACACTAGCTTTTCTTAGCGGGAAATGCATCCTTTGCAGATTTTCACATAACCCTGTGCCTTATTTTTGCGTAGAATGGACCCAACCTAATCCAGCGACTTTTATTCATTTCATTTTTTTTGTAGGACAGACTGCCTGTTTTTAGGTTTTCACCCTGCCCTTTTGCCTAACTTTTGCTTAAAGTGCCAATTACGGTTTTCATCTCTAACGGCATTTTTTTTTTGCGGGTCGTCAAGGAGGCTGAAGCTGTTGGCAAAGATCAACATGTACTTATGCCCATGTTGTAATTGTATGAGCTTGATTCTTCTCATGATGATGCTGTAAATTGCCTTCGTGGTTGATAGCAGGATAAGTCAGCTGGTGGACCCGAGTGGTGCAAGTAGCAGAGGGTAAACAATAGATGACTTTGATCATGCAAAGTGAGCTGCTCTGATCACATCAATATATCATTGCATAAATGCATGTGTTTCAATTTGATTTCATTAAACATGATCATTGTTTGGCATTAATCTCAAGAATACAAAACCTCATCTAATCTCGGGATGGATTTTGAAAGCATCAAACTCCTGTTATCAATCAGCCCTCTCGGGTTTTCATGATTGAATATTTTCTCTCAGCCCTTAATTTTTTCCCAGAATGCTCTTTTTTTTCTGGCAGGATGCCCAATTTTAGTAAGGTCACTTTTTTCGGTTTTCGACCTGCGGGGCATTTATTTATTATTATTATTATTATTATTATTATTATTTTAGCCTTTGCCATGGAACCTCCTTCGGTCTGTCAGTGTCAATTGAATTTGCTTTCATCTCCGTTAGCTGGGGAGGCTGCTTTTTCTGACGGTGGTTCTTTTTAGCATCAAAGTCTTGTTCTTGGGACTTGTGCAAACGGGCTGAGGTAGTGAGTTTCTTTGCTTGGATTTTGGTCGTAAAAGTCTGTATCTTCCTTTTGTTGGCTTTAGGTGGCTCAATTTCTGAAGTAACCTTTAATGGTTGAGATGGCGTTGTACATTGGTCTTGTAACACCCCCTACCCGTACATAGGCTAACCCATCCACACGGGAGTAGGAAGCCGTACGAGTAGGTGTGTTACCAGACGAAAGCGATACAAAGCATATATATAAATACAGAAGAATTTAAAACTTAAGGAGCAAAAGCTGAATATACGTAGTTCACAGGTGCACATACACCAAGCGAAAGCACACACACATGCATACTTACAATCATACAATAAAAGCCTACGACGAAATATAAAACAGAGAAATTATTGAATACATAGATATAAAAAAAATATTTACATAGCTCAAAATATTACATCAAAATCCCTATACATAGTACATAAGACTACAGAAGTACAAAATCCAAAATACAGAAGCTGAACCAAAACCAAAACTTCCAACTCCTATGTGGCTGACCTTGCCGATGTGCGACTCAAACCGAACCAAACCTGCCACCTGCACGGGAAAAGAGTCTATGCTAAGCGATAACGCTTAGTGGGGAGAACACACAAGAAATATGGACGACCATTCACAATGGTCGTCAAGGCATAATATATTCAAATGGCGTATGCATATAGTCCTAACAGGTGGATATACATACTTGCATATAAAAGCCATGCATTCAGAAAATCACAACCACATTCAAATACCCGAGTCGAACCAACCAAAGCAGATAGAGTACCATTCAAGGTACAAGTACTATTATGCAGTAATACCTACAACCTCACATACATATACTTACCCAAGTATCAGATATCAAAACCACATTATGCTTAGTTACTTAACAATTAGACATGCAGTTATCATACCAATAACCCAAACGTTAACTAAAAACCTATACACATGCAATAAGACTACCATACAATAATGCACCCCAACTATCATGCAAAAATCGCTATTTACATATATACAATCAAACTGCTATCATGCCATAAGACACATACACTAGCCGAAACCCAGGGAACAACATCCAACACACCACACTTCCGCTGCGCAATTTTAATACATAAAATATTATGCTATGAAACATAAACACATGATAACATGCCGAAAATACTATGATAGCTGAAACCAAGGAAACATATAGCATAATATTAAATTCGTTGCATTCACTAGTTCAAGATCATAATCATACGCATGCCATTCCATATACTTAAGCATAACAGTTAACAATACAAAATCATATTCTTATACTCATATCAGACAAAGCAAACAGAATACCTGCTGACTCACTTTAGTGGATAACGAGAAAATACGGTAACGTACCTTACGGGTACGAATCAAACGGTAGCGTACCTTACGACTATGAATCGAAAAGCAACATCATTTTCCCCATTCAAAAACATTTCACTAATAAGGACCTTAAACAAGATCCATACACGGTAAAGGTTCGCGAGGAACCAGCCAGGGACCTGATCGGGGTCCATTCATTCAAAGGGTGCAGCAGCTGCAAAGCTCTATTAGGCATGCCTAACTATCCACTAGACTGACTCTCGCAGGTCATGCATAAAATAATTCACGTTTCGAATCACACAATACATATATATATATATATATATATATATATATATATATATATATATATATCATACATATTCTAAAGTGTAGACATATTACTAAGTTCATAATGTCAGTCATGCACCACACAACTCCTATGCAAAGCATGAAATATATAACTTATTAATCACATTTTAACACTAACGAATATTATAAACCATATCAAAGTCAATTATGAGAGACACTAACATGCCATCGATCTTCAATACAAAACCTTATTCATACAATAATACACCTCATGCTTTAATATGACATACTCATAATAACTAACCACGAAGTATGGCATTCTTAACTCACTTGTATACAAATTACAACATACGATACCATTCACAATAATTAACATAAATAAACCAAATCATACAGTTTGAATCAAATACTGACATGTTATCATTTTAGTAAACACACATCTCATAATAATCATACAAATCATATCTCAAGTCACAACATATAATTCATCGAGCATAATCCATAGTATAATGGGTATATAAACAAGTTCATATAGCATACAGTAAGGAAAAACCATGAAAAGGACATTTAAAACTCATTTTCGGAAACTGGGCACGCGGGAAAACAAGGCAGATCAGGGCCTCTTTCGTGCTCGCGACAGAAGAGCCACGGACACGACTCGTGCTGAGGGACATGACTCATGTCAATGATTCATCCCAGTCGTGCTCCTCAAGCACGACATGCAGAGGAAACGACATGAGCACGAGTCGTGCTGAGGGACACGACTCGTGTCAATGACTCATCCCAGTCGTGCTCCTCAAGCACGACATGCAGAGGAAACGGCATGAGCACGAGTCGTGCTGAGGGATACGACTCGTGTCCATGTTATTTCTCTTCGGTCATGCTCCACAGCACGCCACGGAGAAGAATTCACAGTAGCATAATTCGTGCTCAGCAAGCATGATTCGTTCTACACTAGCACGAGTCATGTTGCATCAGCACGAGTCGTGCTGATCCTCTCTGCCTGACGACGTCCAGCTGAGATGCACAACTCGCATGTCAAAGGAGCACGAGTTGTGCTTCTCCATCCAAGTCGGACACAGGCAATGCTACAGTGAGCTTTAGAGTGAGAACGGGAAGCTCCTCTCTGTCGTGCTCGCGACAGAGACAAGACTCCCAATTCCCAGCAAAACGCAGAAAGTTTTTCCTTTTTCCAAAACCATTTCAAAACCTTTCAAAAATCACTCAATCATGCACAAACTCTTACCTTATCACTCAAATGCATAATACCACATGCTCATGATCAAAATACTCTCAATTATCACAAGATTCAACAATCAATTCAAGGAAACCTCAAAAATTGCACATCAAGAACACCAAGAACAAACTTACCCAATTCATACAATTTCACTTTCAATTCTCACATATATGCAATTCAATCCTTAATCATGCATTACCAATACAATTACCCCACCAAAAGCATATATATACACATGCCAAGACACTCAAAATTCCAGAAATTAACATTACATAACACATACACAATTAAAGTGAGAATTAGGGCAGATATAACTCAAATAACTCCCGAACCTCTTTGAAGCACCACCCACTATCCTCTTCAAGCTTTAATCCTCAATCCTCAATCTTTTCCTTGCCCTTAAGCTTCCTCTTGCTACCCAAATCTTGCACAAACAAACCCATAAAATTTCTTAATCAAAACCCTAACTCAAATAAAACCAAAAGAAGAAGAAGAGAAGAAGAAGGAGAACCTAAATGCAGGAACCCTAAAACCCCAACTTACCTCTTCAATCTTGATCCAAATCTCTATCAAAATCACCTTTAAACAAGCACAAACTCCAACCAAAAGGAAAGCAAGGAGGAAGAACAAAAAATGAAGAAAGGAAGAAGAAGAGGAGGCGTGAGAGGGAGGAGAACGGGAATGCAGATTTTTTGTGTTCTCTCTCTCTCTCTCTCTCTCTTTTCTTTCTTTCACATTCAATGTCCACCAACCAAATCCACTTGGCAAGCTCTCATAGGACCAATAACTCCTCCTTTGACTTTCACACACCAAGGCACCATACACATATATACACCACATAATTACTTAAGTAGATATTTCATACCTTGGTACAATACTCACACTTCACTAGATACTTCCTCCACTTAATATATTAGATTAATTGCTGCACTAAGTTCCTTAATGTCCAATATTCTCATGCATAAATTACCGAATTACCCTTAAAATCTCGACTTAATATGCCAAATCCGACTATGGTTTTTTTTAGGGTGTGACAGGTCTCAAATGGTTTAAAATAAAACTATGGTTTAGGACAGGACTATGGTTCTCTTTTTTTTTGTTTCTTTTTTTTTTTGTGAGGTAATGAGCCATCTTCCTAAGTTTTATTATAAGGGTCCCTATTGGTCTCATACGATTAAAGGTTAGTCTTGATTGGCTTTGGGGTAAACATCTCAAACGGTTGTGAGGAAAGGAGTCATAAAGCTTGGTTTTAATGAGTTATGTATTTCTTGTGAAGGTTCAGGGTTTTATTTGTCTAACTTTTGATATAGCCTGCGGAGTTTAATTTTGCTTGGCTGCACTATATCTATCCTAGATGCTGAGGATGCAAAGGAATGGCTTTTTGAAATTCTGCTCATCATTATGTTGGCACTTTGAAGCAGCGTTGCCCCCACAATGTCTTTGACAATTGTCAGCATGTCACTCCGTGCCCCAGAAAAGGCTCTCCCCTTCTTTTTTTTGATATTATCTCTCAGAAATTTCCTCTCTTCAAGAGTTATATTAGATACTATCAGGATTTTCTTTGGATTTTCCATAGTTTTGAGATTAGATACAGTCATATTAGTTAAATTAATGTCAAAATAAATGCATCGTGATTATGTGAAATGAAATCATTAGAAACATCATACAAATAAGCAAAAATTATTCATTTTATTACAAACTGCAAACTGTGTCATAAAAAGTTCTTGGAATAAAGAGAATCAAGCATCTAAGAAAAATATCTTTTTCTCCACTCTCACTAGTGGATTAAGAAGATTCGATCATATTCACGGTGGAGGGACTGCATTGTAGCCTGCCTTCTTTTTCTTCTCTCTCTTCTCAGGATAAGTGATCTGATTGGTGTCAATAAGATCTTAGATCTTATTCCTCAATGTCTGGTAGTAATCTGTCAGGTGCCCGATGTGCTGATGGTAGGCACAGTACTGGTCCTCTCTATGCCTTGGCTGTCCTTAATTCATGGCTGGTTTAGGTGCCAAAGGTCACAACTTGCCCTCTTTCATCAATCTCTCCAGTACCCAGGATAGAGAGCGGCCTAAGTTGGAGTAGTATCTCTGACCTTGCCCAACTCCAGTAGCTGAAACTTCTGCTGTCTTGCCATTTTTGCTATTACTGCTCCCGATACCACCTGATTTGTATCCTAACTGGTTCCCATAGCCTTTATCAGCAAAATTATTTTGGCTTGCTTTCTTTGCTAGGTAAGCCACCTCAGCCTCTACAGCAATATCCTCAAGTGACTCCAATCTCTGAGCCTCTTAAAGCTGAGCAAATCCCTCAAGTAAGGGCATGAGTTCCTGATAAATAACCCGATCTGGTCAGCGGTGTTAGGCTTTCTCTTCATCTCTATAACCCTATTCCTCCACCTAGTGAGGTATTCGTGGAATGATTCATCGTTCCTTTGCTGTAAGAGCTCGAGGTCCTTCAGGGTGACCTCCATTCTGGTGCTGCAGTCATACTGCCTCATAAATTCTTCAGTCAAAAGGTCCCAGTCCTCCTTGGACCTCCTGTCAAGCCCGTGATACCAGTCTACTGCCGGACCCACCAGACTTAGGCAGAAATATTCTACCTTCTGTTTCTTGCTCAACCCTGTGCCTTTTATCACCAGGGTATACTACTTGATGTGTGTAGATGGGTCTGAAGTACCATCAAACTTCGGCAGCTCAGGCATCTTGAACCTTTGGGGCAATATCTCTTTATCCCTCAGATCTCATTCCTTAGGGTTGATCCCCTTTCCAGCTGACATCATACGGGTGATAGCCTCAATCTGTTATCTCATCCCTCTTAAAGCCTCATCCTCTACCCTGGGTGCTCTGGGCCTCATAGCTTGGTGGACTATTGGCTCGTCATCTTCCTCTTCCATTACAAAATCATCATTGGGGTTGGGGACCCTTTCCCTTCTTGGCTCGATGGGCGCAGCAGCGCTGTGCACATTAATATGTTGACGGGCAGCAGCTCCAATGAGAGGAGCCTCCCCACCAGCAGGTGGTTTGGCTTTCCCCCGAGGAGGGACTGCCGGTGGTTGTGGAGGGATAGGTGGCTGTGGAGCAGTAGGTGCCTGGGGAACAAGAGGATGAGCAATCCGTTCAGCCATGGTGCCCATCTTATCTAGCATCCTTCGTTCAAAGTCCTCTAGTCTCCTAGCAAGGTCTTGAGTGGTCAAAGCTCTAGTTTCTTCTACCATTAATGATTCAAGAGATGATTCATTGATTGATGAGAATGACTCAGAATCCCAGTTAGACACTAATTTCGGCAACTCAAAGAGCAAATTTGTCCTTACTAGCCGACCGTCAGAACCTTTAGTCCACTTAGATGAATCTATGATGTCTGAAAAATTTAAATTGTTAGAATGATGCATGAATGACATATACAATGCATGATAGTGTGTTATGCAATATTTACAATCACATTCAAGCAAGTAGGTCCTTCTAACCTTATTACTCCCACACATGAGGTAATGCGGTCCCTTTCCTAGGTGGGCTTGATCCATGGGTTAATGGGGAACCTAATGAACCCGTATGGTGCACGGTGGGAAACCGACAGCATAACCCGTATGGTGTACCGGGGCATGAAAGCCTTTGATAAAAGACCATTTAATTTGGTTGATTTTGTTCAATATATAATGGCCCACATAGCAAGCATTGTATTAAGGTACATGTCACCTAGGGGAAGTATCTATTGCAATTACGTGAGCTTTGGTCAAGGGTGTTGATACTTTGGGGCTACCCAGCATGGTCCCTGCCAATGGGTCTAGCTCATCACGAGCATAATGACCAATCGGGTCTCCATTTGATATACCCTGATGGTACGAGGCTTGGGCTGATGATTATCCTTAACACTTCCCTACATTGAGTGAACGTAGGGTCATGCTTCGGGAACGCACCGGGGTAAGAATAGGGACCAAACTAGCATAGTTCTAAGGCTCTAATGAAATGCTATGCAATTTCGAAAAGGGATAAAAATTTTAAATTAAAACTCAATTATAATTTTTAACCAAGGTACTTTCGAATTGAAGTCTTTTATGTCCCCAGCAAAGTCGCCATTATGACGCGCTCCAAACCCCGTGAAGGCCTGAAGACCCGCCTTTAGGGCTCTCGAGATGAGGTTCATGGAAACTTGCAAGTGAAATTACAAGGGTGTCTATTTCGAGCAACAAGGAGGTTTCATGGAGTTGCCACCCAATAGAACATTAGGAAAGTTCATCTAGCCTCAGTGAGCCTAAGACAGCGCAGCTATGTCCATCATAGGCAAGTTTGAGGTGTCTTGGAGGCCCCACCATAACAGTAGGATGGCCCTCTCGGTCTCGCGCTTGGGCAAACCAGAGGTATATTGGAGGCCCACCCTAATAGAACATTAGGATAGCCCTCTCGCCTCGTGGCGCCTAGGACTATGCAAATTGAGCCTTTTTATTGGACACAAGAGGTGTCTTGGAGGCCCCATCCCAATAGAACATTGAGATGGCCCTCTCTCCTCGTTGAGCCCAAAGACCAGAGATGGTTTGGGACTTCTCATTTATTCATACCTTTATTATGTTAAATTTGAGTTTTGAATTTAAGTTTTCATCCCTTTTCTCATACGTTTTGATGCAATAATTAGAGCACAAGTTTGTCATCCAAGGAAAGCGGTAAATGAAAGCATAATTAAAATAAAGTACATGAAAATAAATTACAACAAAATTAGGGGCGGAATATAACACTCATTGTAAATAAAATATAAATCATGCATAAAACGGGGTATTTATTAAGAGTGAGGACATTGGTCCTCGCATGCATAGTTAGAAAAAATAATTTTGAAGTGACAATTTATTTGGATGAAAAAATTAGGACATTAGTCCCATTTTATTAGAAAAATCCAATTTATTTATAAAAATATTTTTGTGTGATTTTTAATTAAGAGTGCATAAAATAAATGATTTTATTAATAATTACATGACAAATAAATCAAAATACAAATAAAGTAAAAAAGTAAATACAATAAAAGTAAATCTCCGGATTTCCTCCTTCGCTCGCATGGATGCTCAAACAAGGAAAAATAAGGATTTGAAACCAAAAATAAGCACAAATAAAATTTATGTTAGTAATTAAATCAAGAAAATCAATTAACACATAAAACAATAAATAATAGATTAGAATAAATAAAATATGCATTGTGTATGACAAATAAATTAGTATATTAACATGTTAACATAATAATAATAATAATAATAATAATAATAATAATAATAATAATAATAATAATAATAATAATAATAATAATAATAATAATAATAATAATAATAATAATAATAATAATAATAATAATAATAATAATAATAATGAAGAATAAAAAATTAAATAAAATAAAGTAGAAAGAATATTAAAAATTTTAAAACTATATACAAAATCACATAAAATAAATAAAAACACAATAAATATAAAAATCTACATTGTTAATAATTAAATATGACAAAAAAAATAAATAAAATAAAAATAAAATTAAAAGATCAAGCCTAGAATGTTTACCCTCAGATTTTGGATTCGATTGATGAAAAATATGATTGATTTCCTTGATTTGATTCACAAAATAGAAATAAAAATAATAAAAATTGAAATTTTATTTCGAAAGAAATTTGCTTAAAAAATAATAGAAGAAAAGAAATTAATTCTCAAGAGCAAAAGAATTGATTTCTTTGTCTTAAGAATATTTATTGATAAAAGTGTGTTAAAAAGAACAACATAAATTTAATTTTCAAGAATAAAAAAAATATTTCCTTTGTCTTAAAATATTACAATTGAATAAAAATCCCAATCTCAAGAACAAAGAATGATTTTCTTTGTCTCAAGAAAAATTCTATATTAAAAATTGAATTTTTAACCTAAGAATTTTATTTGGAGAAAAAGATGTAAAAAATAGTATAGAGAGAATTCTTGAAGAAGAAGAGAAGAAGAACATAAAATTTTTGATGTAAAAAATGAATTCTTCCCCATCCTCTTTCCAATTTTCAACTTAAATCAATAAAAATGGAAAAAAACTACATTTAAGGAAGAAAATAGGATTTTTAATTAAATTCCTTTGATTTGGGTGTAAAAAAGGAAGAAAACCATCAAAATCCAGGAAAATAGGTTGAAAAAGGTCAAAAAATAAAGAAAAAATGGAAAACGGGCGAAAATTGGCATTTGCGGCGGATCTGGGGCGATCGGCGACCGACGGGCGTCGGTTGCGCACGCTGACGCGTGCACAGTGCGAGCGACGCCCTGTGCGTCGCGCTCCGTGCACAGGAGTTGCGGCGCGTCGACAACCAATTTTCCGATTTTTTTTAAATATAACTAAAAAACACTAAAATTTTCAAACTTCATTTTTCAAAACTAATTTTTAAAATATTTTTAATATTTTTTATTTTTTATTCTAAAATGCAAATATGGCAAGAAAATCATCACTTGCAACCTTTCGCCCGTGAATAGGCAACTTATCATCATTAAGTAACTCCGATCTAGGCTGACTCAGGACCCAGTGTCTACAGCAGCTAACTAGCCGAAGACCTCTCAGGGAGCTATCAACCGAAAACCTCTCAGGGGGCAGCCAACTAGCCGAAGACCTCTCAGGGGGCGATCAACTGAAAACCTCTCAGGGGGCAGCCAACTAACCGAAGACCGCTCAGGGGATGATCAACCGAATTCAGGGGGCAGCTAACCGAAGACGTCTCAGGGGGTGATCAATCGAAGAACTCTCAGGGGACAGCTAATCGAAGACCTCTCAGGGGGCGATCAACCGAAGACCTCTCAGGGGGCAACTAGCCAGCCAAAGACCTCTCAGGGGGCACCACCTCAGAAAGGATAACATGCCAATAATACCATACAATCTGGAAAAGCGACCGCCTCACATACGTGTCTCTTTCCTTCTTTTCTGAATTTTGGCTCACCCAGGCACCTAAGTTCTAGGTTCTCCAAAATTGGGGGCAACTGTAAACACCGGGTTCCGAGGCGGTCCAAGATCATAATTATCCGATGATGAAAATAATAATTGTCACAAGTAGAGGTGTCAAAAACGATGTTTTCCTTATCGAAAATCCCTTTTGTTCCTCTAAAAATTTTAATTCAAAAATTTACATCTTTACTCTTATTCTTATTCCTATTTATTTTTATTTTTATTCCCTTTCTTCCTTTTTAATTTTTTTTTTTATATTATTTCATTTTTTTGCGGGCCGCGCTCCCGTGGGGGCGGCGTGTGCCTGCGGTCGCACGCGCACTGCCGAGCGAAGCGCGTACCTCGCTGAGGACGCGCGAGCCTCGCTGGGTGACGCGCGCTCCCACATGGGGCACCTCGCTGGGCGATGCGTGCCTACATGGGGCGCGCCTCGGTGGGCGATGCGTGCCCCCCTAGGGCGCGCCTTGCCGAGGCCGCATGCGCCCACATGGGGCGCGCCTTGCCGAGGCCACGCGCTCCCCCTGGGGTTCGCCTCACCAGGCGACGCGCACACCCCCCGGGGGCGTGCCTCGTTGCCCCTTCCGCGCCCATGGGGGCGCGCGTCGTGTCCCTCCACCCGCGGGCATTTTTTCTCCTTCATGCGCGGTCATTTTCGTCTGCGTTTCTTGGTCAATTTCAAGTCTTATTTTTCCATTGTTTCACGTTTTTATGCAATTCTTGGTTAACGAAAAATGAAAGGAGGCTTGTCCATTTTCCATTTCGGGACAAGACAGGAAACAAAAGGGATTTATGTCTTCATTTCTAGGGGAGCTGCATTTTTTCAAGGAAAAAAGAGAGCTTTCTCTCAAGAACAAGAGCAGCCATAGGTTCTTCCAAAAATCTTAAAAAATTCAAAGTTTTCAAATTCTTTCTTCTCTTTTCTTCAAAAACATATTTCATTCTTGGATTTATTTTGAGCAAGAAAAATTAATTTTTTTGCTCAATCATCCATCAAAAATATTTTCATCAAAAATATTTTCTTGAGTTAACCTATTTTAAAACACAGATTTTTATATTTTCTTCGAGTATTTATCACCGCAAATTTCGACAAAGAAGATGGATCTGAACACCGTTTTTCTGATCTATAAAATTCTGAGGGTAAATATTTTTGGACCCGTCCTCATTTATTTTTGTATATCATTTATTGTTGTTAATATTTTTATTTTCTGTTATTATTACCCTATTCTTATTTCTACCATTTTTTGATGTGTTTATTGCTGTTGACATGCTATGTGGTTTCAATTTGATTTCTTTTTATTTTAATTTTGTCATTGTTGTTGTCCATCTCCATTATTATTATTATTATTATTATTATTATTATTATTATTATTATTATTATTATTATTATTATTATTATTTATACTTATTTTACAATATCAATGTTTATTATTTTGTTGTTATTGTTATCATTATTATTATTATTATTATTATTATTATTATTATTATTATTATTATTATTATTATTTATACTTATTTTGCAATATCATTGTTTATTATTTTGTTGTTATTGTTATCATTATTATTATTATTATTATTATTATTATTATTATTATTATTATTATTATTATTATTATTATTATTATTATGCTGCCACTATTATCATTATTCTTATTATTATTATTATTGTTATTATTTTTCTCATTATCATTACTTTCACTATTGTGAATATATTTACTTGTTTGGTTATTCTGCCATTGCCTCTATTATTATTATTATTATTATTATTATTATTATTATTATTATTATTATTATTATTACTATTTTTTATTGTTGCTATTATGCCATGATTATTCATTGTTGTTGTCACTATAATTTTGTTGTTGCCGTGATTTTGTCATTATTCTTACTTTTGGCATAACTTGTTTTTTTACACTTATTGCATGTAAATCATTTGTATATTAAATTAACGTGTCATATGTTTATTTTATCTTTATTTGATCAATTTTTAGAATTATTACTAATATTTTTGATATTATTTTTTGTGTGGGATTTAAATGTGATTTTCTTTATATGAGCGCCCCCGTGACCACATGGATGGGATATGACACGCAGGAGAACATATCAGTTGGGTGAGATCTTTCCTATTCCCTCTCTTTGTGTTGTGTTTGTTTGCAAACGAATATTTTATTTATGCACGCGTGAGATAAAAATATCACAAAAATATTTTTATAATTAAATTAGAATTTTTACTAATAAAATTGGGACCAATGTCCCTCTTTTTAGCCAAGGAATGTAAAATGACACAATAAAACGAAGAGTTAAATTTTCTCCAAAAATGGGTTAACTCATCCCGGTTTTTCAAACTAGCAATCAAATAACTCTTCGATCCCTTTTCAAAATGAGCATGAAGGAACCAATGTTTCAAACCTAAACGAATCTCCCGATTTATGTATGTTTTTCTTATGTTTGACTTCATTTGTTTATTTTAAATTTATATTCATGTATTTCCCTTTGGGCCCTTTTAATTAATTTTTGGGCAACATTTTTTAAATTTCCATTTGGGATTGTATTCCGCCCCAATTTACATTTTTAATTTTCTTTTATTGGGTTGCATTCCGCCCCACTTTCCCTTGTAATTGTGTGCCTGATGTGTTTATTGCTTTCCTTTATTGCTTTATTTATCGCTTTCTTTTGTCGCTTTCTTGATGCTTGCAATGCGCCTTTAATTTAAATGCATTAATCGTGTGAGAGGAGAGATAAAATTTTACGAATTTAAAAACTCATTTATAATTAACCAAAGCATAAATAAGAGTGAAGTTCCGAACACCAATCTCTGGTCTATACCAATCAGAGGTTAGAGACATTTCCCAATTTCTTGCAAATTAGGTGGCGACTCCAAACTACCTCAAAGGTGCCTAAAGGCGTCGTGAGGTAGATGATCCTTTCCAATGTTCTATTGGGAAGGAGGCATCCAAAATATCTCATGATGCCCAAGATAAAAAAGACGCGAACTAATCCCTCGAGCCCTAAAAGCGGGTTCAACGAGGACCTTTGCTAGGTTCGGCACGCGTCACACTGACTCCATTATAAAAATAGGCGGGGGCACATTATTGTAACCAGGTTTATTCTGGTTGTTTCTCTTTTCAAGATCTATTTTCTGTTTAGAATCAATTAGATCCTAGATGGCGTGCCTCAATGTCCTGCAACTGTCCGTAGTTTGCCCAGTGTGCTGATGGTAAGCACAACACTCATCCTCCTTGTGCCCTAGTCGTCATTGGCTTTAGGCAGGTCTGGGCGCTAAAGGGTGCAACTTTCCCTATTTCATCAGCCTTTTAACACCCAGGATAGAGACCTCCCTGGGTTTGAAAAGTGCCTTGGACTGGTGCCTGTGGTTGAGACCTCGGTCGTCTTACCTGTCCTTCCATCACTGCTAGAGCTTGCTGGTCTACTCGCTCCCTGATTGTTATTACTCCTCTTGACATAGGCCTCATTGCTCATTCTCCTTACTAGGTACTCACTTTTGGCCTCAATGGCTATATCCTTCAAGGACTTCCAGTCGTTCAACCCCTTCATCTTCAATCTGTCCTTCAGATAGGGGCTTGTGTTTATGATAAAAAGCCTAATCTGGTTCGGAGTGTCCGACTTTCTCTTCATCTCTATCACTCGGTTCTTCCATCGAGTCAGATATTCATGGAATGACTACCTTGGTTTCTGTTGTACCAGCTCTAGATCTTTTAAAGTTGCCTCCATCCTTGTGCTACAGTCGTATCGCCTGAGGAACTCCTCTGTCAATAGATCGCAGTCCTCTTTAGTCCTTCTATCTAGTCCATGATACCAGTCCACTATGGGACCTATCAAGCTCAAGCAGAAATACTCTATCTTCTACCTCTTCATTAAAGTTGTACCCTTCATTACCAATGAGTACTGCTTAATGTGTACAGTGGGGTTCGATGTGCCATCAAACCTTAAAACATCAGGCATCTTGAAATTTTGAGGGATCATATCTTCTCCCTCCAGCTCCTTGTCCTCGGGGTTCATCCCCTTTCCCATGGTTAGCATCCGAGATATCACCTCCATCTTCTTCCATATAACCTCTTCTATCTGAGGTGCCTTTCCTCTCATTACTACAGGTTCTTCATACTCCTCCTCTACATAATCATCTTCCACTCTATGGGCTCCTCCTCTCCTCTATCCCGAGGATGTAGTAGCTTTGAGATCCACTAGTGGTGGACATACCTCCTCAAAAGGATCCTCTCTAGCCACCTCTCTCTCATTTTGTCCTCCGAGAAGGGCCACTGGGTTTGGTCGAGCAGGGGGTGCCATGGCAACTATTAAGTTACCCATCATGGCCATCATCCTATTCTCAAATTCCTCTAGTCTTCGACCTACTTGCTCGATAACTATGGCACGAGTGGCATCTGCTTCTCTTAGTGGGTTGGCCATATCGTTGTTTATTGAAAACTGGAAGGAGGTAGCTTTGCTACTTTTAGAGAGTAATTCTGAGTGTTCTACCCTTTTTGGCAGTTCAAAGAACGAATTTCTATGCAATCACCCACTGGGACCTTTGGACCACTTGGATGGATCTATGATGGCTGCAAAACATAGTCCGTTAGGATAGTGCATGAATGACATATGATGCATGGTCGTGCTTTATGCAGCATCCACAACCACATACAAGCAAGTAGATCCTTCCATCCTTGTCACTCCCACAGACAAGATAACACGGTCTCTTTGCTAGGTGAGCTTAATCCATAGGTTAACGGGGAACTCAATGGACGCATATGGTGCATAATCAAAAAACGGCAGCATAACATCTCTTATCTATGAACATACTTATGGATTTTAATCATTGTGTATTTAGGCAATCAGAATAAACCATCATGGGTGACCCGCTGAAGTGACCAACCAACTTATCTAGGTATGTCTAATACAAAGTGATCCATACAGCAAGCATGGCATTATGGTTCATAATGTAGACACCGGGTCCTGAGGTAGTCCAGATCAGAGTTACCCGCTGAAGAAACTAACGTCGATTTTCGAACGAGGGATGAAAGTTGTAGATGTTTGTCTGCCAGTTTTATAAGGATCGGAGGAGTTTCGGGTAAACGGGGGATTTCAGACAGTCGAAAAGAGTTCAACTTTGAGAATTGGCATTTAAACCAACAAACGGGCAGCCTGTCGGTGGAGTAGCCCGTAGCTCATGTGAGAGACCCGTTTCCCACGTCGACCGACGAGCCGTGGCTCATCGTGGGAGACGTCGCTCACGTGAGAGGCGCGTCTCCCACGACGAGCGACAAGCCGTCGCTCATGTAAGAGGCCCATCTCAGAGACAGGCTGTCTCTCAAGCGAGCGACGGGTAGGGCCTACCTGTCAAATGACCGCTGGTGCCCCTTGCGACTAACGCCCATCGGTATTCCATGGGAAGCCCGTCGGTCGGTGATCTGGTTGTTTTAACCGCCGGATTCTATAATATTTAGGGGATTTTACAAAATATCTTAAAGATCCTTTTGAATTTCCCAAATCTTTTCAAATATTTTTGAATATTAGATTTGATTTTAGGAATATTTTGAAAATCATGCGGTTTTGATTTGATTTCGGAAAATTCTCTTCAAATTTGAATTTAAAATTTAAACTTTCCTCCTAAATCTATAAATAGGGGAAGGGGATTCAGCTTTAGGGGTTGAAAATTTTTACTGAGAAATTATTGTTTAGAGAAACTTTTTATTAGAAAACAAAATCTTAGTAATTTTCCACAGAAGATTTCTTTTCAGTTTCTATAAAAACAAATTTTCTTTCAAAATTTCTTTTCTTTTATTCTCGAATTACGATAATACGAGGAAGCGAGATCCAATCGTTTTCATCCATCTAGCTAATTCAAATATTTATTGCTATCCAAATTCCAAGAAAGAGAAAATAATCTCCTTCTCTTGGTTTATTTTTAAAAGTGAGATTTTTGCAAGCAAAAATCTCTTCCGTTCGCATGATCACGATCCGATCCTTGTAGAACTTAAGGAGTCAACATCTTACTACGTTGACCTTCACGAGCTAAAAATCCGAGGGTAAATATTATGGACCTGTTACTTTGAATTCAGTTATTATCGTTAATTTCTTGCATAAAAATCCCTTTTATTCAAACTAAAACAAAAACTTAAATTTTTTCGGTTACTGTTCGGAAACAGAGTTGACCGACGGGCATAAGGATTGCCGACGGTCGTCGCTTAATCAAGCAACGGGACGTCGCGGTTTGGCCTTACGCCCGTCTGTCGCTCCTAAGGATGCCCGTCGGTCATACGTCTTGGGCCGTCCTTGGGCCTCTTTTTCCACTTAATCTCTTTTCTTCTTTTCTTTTATTTTAAAATTATTTTCTTATTCAATTTCTTTCATTTTTCTCCTTATTATTTAACTTCATATTTATTTTCTTTTAATTTACATTAACGTGTTCTTTAGTTTGTGAGTTATTATTTTGATTTATTGGGCGGATTTGGAGCCATTTGGTGTAAAAGTTGTTGCAAAGACTTAAGGGTCTTCTCTCGGGTTCATTCTCTCGACTTTATCTTCTTTATTATATTGCTGTTGTGAATAATATTTGTTTTTTTTTATACTTTTTCGCTGATGTAAAAATGATTAAATGTTTTTTATTAATTAAATTGGGATTTTCCGTACAAATTGAGGACCAATGTCCGGTTTTTTTTAACAAATAAAAATCAACGCCTCAAAACCATTTTGCAATAAATATGCATATGAGAACCAATGTCCTCACTTCTAATATATATCTTGATTTATGTATGAATCGCTTGCAATTTATAATGGGGGTTGTATTCCACCCCTAGTTTTGTTGTAATTTATTTTTGCGCTCCTTATTTTAATTATGCTTTATTTACTGCCTTCCCTGAATGGACAATCTGAGTTTTAATTTAACTGCATTAAACTGAATGAAAAATGGGATAAAACGATAAATTCAAAATTCGAATATAAACTTAATCAAGGTATGAATAAAAGGGAAGTCCTGAACCTACTCTGGTCTTTGGGCTCAATAAGGCGAGAGGGCCACCTCGGCATCTTGTTGGGGTAGAAACCTCCAAGACAGCTCTTGTGACCCATAAAAAAGGCTCAAACTTGCATAGTCCTAGGCGCCATGAGGCGAGAGGGCCATCTTAATGTTCTATTAAGGTGGATACCTCTAAGACACCTCTGGTTTGCCCAAGCGTGAGGCTAGAGGACCGCTCTATCATTAGGGTGGAAACCTCCAAGACACCTCCGGCTTGCCTATGATGGACATAGCAACACTGTCTTAGGCTCACTGAGGCTAGACGACTTTTTCCAATGTTCTATTGGGTGGCGACTCTAAGAAACCTCCTTGTTGCCCAAAATAGATGCACTTGTAATTTCCTACAAGTTCTCATGAACCTCATCCCGATCGCCCTAAAGGCGAGCGGTTCGGGGCGCACCGGGGTTCGGCGCGCGTCACACATACCACTTAGGGGAAGTTTCTAGTTTTATTACACGGGTTTTAGTCAGGGTGATGATACTTTCTGGTTACCCAAGCATGATCCCTGCCAATGGGTCTAGCTCGTCATGAGCTTAGTAACCGGCTGGGTTATCATTTAATATACCGAATGGTACTAGACTTGGGCTAGTGATTATTCCTAATTGAGTGAACGTAAGGTCGTGCTTTGGAAATGCACCGGAGTTAAGAGAGGGACCAAACTAGCATAGATCTAAAACTCTAATGAGATACTATGCAATTTTTAAGAGGGATAAAATTTTTAAATTAAAACTCAATTATATGTTTTAACACAGGTACTTTCGAAGCAAAGTCTCAAGTGTCCCCAGTGGAGTCGCCACTGTCACGTGTGCCATACCTCGGGGGCCCCAAAAATCAGCTTTTAGGGGTTTCGAGAGAGGTTCATAGAACTTGTAAGAGATTACAGGGGCATCTATTTCAGACAACAAGAGGTGTTTTAAAGTTGCCACCCAATATAACATTGGAAAAGGTCATCTAGCCTCATTGAGCCTAAGACAAAGCGTGTGAGTCTATTTTGGGCAATAAAAGATATTTTGGAATCCCCATTCTAATAAAACATTAAAAAATGGTACGTCTAATCTCATGAAGCCTAAGATGATAGATATAAGTCTATTTTGGGCCACGAGAGATATTTTGGAATTTTCATTCCAATAAAACATCGAAAATGGTTCATCTAATCTCGTGAAATCTAAGATGATGCATGTTAGTCTATTTTGGGGAACAGAAGATATTTTGGAATTCCCTTCCCAATAGAACATTGGAAAGGTTCATCTAACCTCGTGAAGCCTAAAACCAGAGAGAGTTCGGGACTCCACTCTTATTCATACCTTGGTTAAAGTTACAATTGAGTTTTGCAATTAAAATTTCATTTCTTTTCTCATACAGTTCAATGCAATAATTAAAGCACGGATCAATCACGTAATAAAAGCTATAAATAAGGTGCGATTAAAATAAAGTAGGTAAAATGGCATTAATTTACAATAAAACTAGGGGCAAAATACAACCCCCACTATAAATGAAATGTAAATCATACAAAAAATGAGATATTTATTAGGGATGAAGACATTGGTCCTCGTATGTATACTTATGAAGAATAATGTTAATGTGATAATTTTATTTGGGGATAAAATTAGGACATTGGTCCTATTTTATTTAATAAAAACCTTGTTCGTTTGTAAAAATTCTTTGTCACTTTTTATGTTTACAAGCGTGGAAATAACATTCACTATGAATAAGGATTAAGAAAATAAATGAAAGAAATAACGTAGAAGAAATTGACCGAATTGGCATCCTAGAGCCATCCTAGTTAGCTTCCTTTCTCAGCATCCAATATCCAACAAAATAATAAAAAAACTCACAAAAACACATAATGCGTTGGCAAAATAAAATATCGAAAATAAACAAATAATTGGAATAATAAGGAAAGTATAAATGAATTGTTTAAAATTGAATAAGAAGGTTGAGAGAAAAGAATAAGAGAAATAGCAAACAAAGGAAGGAAGGAGGCCTAGGGACGGCCAGATAGCCCGAGCGACGGCCGTTCCTGGGGGGGACCGACGGGCAGAAGGGATTCCCCGCAACGGCCTGTCGCTCGCTTGAGCAACGACCGTTGGTGTGTCCTTCAGCTCGTCGGTCACTTATGATCTCAAAAGAATGGAGAAAAAAATTGGAAACCAATATTTTCACTTTTTAATTCCTTTTTTCATGTAATAAATTATCAATAAAGTAAATAAAGCGATAAAACTGGTTACTTAAAATAAATTAATTCATATTATGAAGTGGCTAATTCATAATGTTTACCCTTTAAATGTTGATTTTCAGAAGGTGAATGTCACATGATTCTCCCTTGAACTCTATAAGCATACGTCGACCAATGAAAGTTGTGAAAGACAATTTCTCTTACAAAAAAAAACTGTTCTTTTCAAATGATTTTGTAATTTTAAGAAAGTAAATCAAGAGAAAAGAATTTATTTCATTTTCTCGATTTTGAATATGAGAAGGATAGTTCGAGGAAAGAAAATTATTTTCCCTTCTCGAGTTCTTCTTGGTTCATTTTTTGAAGAATAAAAAATAGTTATGAAAATCTAAAAATTGCCAACCAAAAACTGGCTAACCAAAAAGTTTCTAACTCAAAAATTGCTAACCCCCAATCTCGATCCTCAGCCTGCTATTTATAAGCTCACTGAGGATAAGGATAAGAAATTCAAATATTTTTAAAATTCAAATTATCCTTAGAGATAGATATCAAATCTATTTGAATTTAAATTAGATTTTATAAAATAAAATTAAATCTTTTTAAATTAGAATCAGATTTTAGAAGATAAAATCATTTTTTTTTAATTCAAATTAGATTTTATAAGATAAAATCAAATCTTTGATATTTATCTTAAGGATATATATTAAAAAAAGCAATTTTATCCTTAAAAACGTTTCCAAGACACGGCCGACGGCTGCCCCTCGAACAACCGACGGGCATTGGTCGCAAGGGCAATGCCGACTTTTAAGCGGCGGGCACCCACACAAGGGACAGGAATGAGCGATGGGCACCGCTTGCACGAGGGGCAGGCGCCCTCAAGTGCGAGCGATGGGTGCCGCTTGTAGGAGGGACATGCACCTTCAAGAGCGAGCGATAGGCATCGCTCGCGTGAGGGTCATGCCCCTCGAGCGACTAGAACTGCTCACGCGAGGGACAGGCGCCCCTAAAGCAAGATCGACAGGCATCGCTGGCCCACCGATAGGATTCGATCGCAGAAAAAAGGCAAAACCTAAAACAAAAAGGCCCATTCCAAAGAAAAAGAGAAATTTTAAGGTTTTTCAGTCATCAATATCCCTGAAACTTCTGAATTTTGAGGGTGACAGCCTACTCTTTGTCCTGTGGAATAGGTACTGGTATCTTCATTAAGTAACTCAGATCTGGGCTGCATCGGGACATTGTGCCTACACATATGATTGTCGCCATTACATTATCCCCGTAGACTACAGTTGGTCTATCAGGTATATGATTCTCGCCATAAAGACGGTCTGTCCAGCATATGATTGTCGTCGTCGAGACATCGGCATATGATTGTCGCCGTTAAGTCACTGGCATATGATTGTCGCCAATGACCTTATTGATAAACTGTAACAACCCGATTTGCACCCTAGTAGAATTGGTAGTGCAAATTTCTGCATTTGTATGAGTTTAAGTATAATTAAGGACTTAATTGAATGGAATTATAAGTTGGTTGATAGGATAATTGGATTAGAGGGACTTAGAGGGATAATTACCATGGACTTAAAGTGTAACTTTGCATGTAGTGGGACAAGTGGCTGTGTGTGACATGTGGTATTATAGGGGAGTGCCACATGGAGTGTGCATGCAATATAAGTGTTGGTTAGTTGGATTTTCTGTCCCCAATTGGATTGCATGCAGCTTTCTCTTCTTTCCCTCTCTTTCTCTCGATTTTTCCCTTCTCTCCATTCTCATCTCTTTGAGTTGTTTGGATTATGGTTGGCTTCTGCTCATTGAATCGGATTTATTGAAGAGTTTTGATTAAAGATTAAGTATTGAAGGTAAGAGTGTATTGGATTTTAGTTTCTTCTTCTTCTCTTTCTTTATACTTGGATACTGTTGAGTTTGGGATTAAGAGTTGTTCTGATTTGGATATTGCAAGAAGCTGAGGCTAGAAGAAGGGTGAAAGGCAAGGACAAGGTCTGAGTTTGGTGGAGGTTCAGCGGCTTCTAGAGGTTGGGATTGTATGCCCTATAGTTTGTGCATGTGTATTTGATTTGTGTATATTTGATGCATGTTGTGTTATGAGTTACAATTGGGTATATGCATGTGTTATTAGTTTGAACATTGCTAATCTTATACCCTTTTTTAGAGCATGGATGTTATGTGCATGCTTATTTGTGTATTTGAGAGGCATGTGTTCATGATTGGTTGTTCATGTCTCTTGCTTGGATTTGGTATATGATTATGTGTTAATTATTGATTTAAAGCCTTAAAGTGTTATTAGCATATTGTATGATAAGTCTTAGGAAGTATGCTTGTGAGTGTTATTGTTAGAAGAGTATGTTGGTTAGAAATGACTTTTGTGCAGTAAGACACAACTGTGTTTTGGCAAGACACAACTGTGTTTTTGTATTTTTGCATAGGTCACGGTGACAACCAAAGTGGTTCTGACCGTGAGGTATGCAAGAAATACTTCTGCTCGGAAAGTGTGTGGTATGTCATGGTGACAAACAAAGTGGTTGTGACCGTGAGATACCCTTGTTTGCTTTCTGCTCGATTAGTGTGTGGTATGTCACGGTGACAACCAAAGTGGTTATGACCGTGAGATACCCTTGATTGCTTTCTGCCCGGTTAGTGTGAGGTATGTCACAGTGACAACCAAAGTGGTTATGACTGTGAGGTACCCTAGTTCGCATTCTGTTTTGCACCCTTGGTATCTCACGGTGACAACCAAAGTGGTTGTGACCGTGAGGTATCTTGCTTTGCACTTTGAGTTTTTGTTCATCTATAAATGTTATACATGGGTTCAAGTATCATGTTAACCTAGTTTAACATCATTCAATAAGGGTTGTTTTATTCTAAATTCTATGTTTATTATGGATAACAAATGTGATTAATTGCTCTAAATTATGTGTAACATTGCATTGATTATGAATGTACATGCATTTTAGCTTATGTATTTATATTTTTATATATGCATAAGCTATGTGATGATTTATTTGACTCGTACATGAGTGGTTTGGCTTGTATACGTGGTGGGGTACTTGGATAGACATTGAGCGTGTGATATTGTGATTTGAATGTTATTGAGCCTGTTCGGTTAAGGTAGTGGATAGTTAAGCATGTTTATTAAGGGCTAGAGTTTTGCAGCTACTCATGTCAACCCCGTATGGGTTCAGTCTTAGACTTCGGTCTTCTGAAAACTTAGATTTCGGTCTTCTGTATTAAAACTTTTAGACTTCATCCTTCTGAAAACCTAGACTTCGGTCGTCCAATACTGCTCGTCAGTATTCTATTACCCGTATCCACCATTATCATGACCTCAGGCTATATTTGTACTGTATATTTGCGAAAGATAAGTGAATTAATATCGGTTACTGTAGACACCGGGTCCCGATACGGTCCAAGATTAGGATTACCCGATGATGAACACGTCGCTTATTCACAGGCAAAAATGTAAAAGATGATGTTTCCCTTATCGAGACCTTCATTTTTTAAATAAAAAATAGATAAATAAATATATATAATAAACACTACAAAAAAATTATAAATAAAAGGGAGGAAGTGTTATTTTTATATATCAAAAACTTTTGGATAAAATATATATTTAAAAAAAGAATTTAATTAATTAATTAAAAAAAATAAAGAAAAAAAAAAGAAAGAAAGAAAACGCTGGAAGTTTCATTAGTAAAAAAAATATATATATATATATATATATATATATATAAAATAAATGATTTTTGAGTTACCGCCTCACTTGAGGCCGCAACTGTAACACCCCTTACCTATACATAGGAGAACTCATCCTGTAGGGAGTGAGAACCCGTACGAGCAAGGGTGTCACCAAACAAAAACAATACAAAATACACATCCACAATATACAAAAAATAGCAAAAATAAAAACTTAGGAAATGAGAAATCATTCATTGATACCAAAAGGAGTCATTACAAAATATTCTATACAAGAACTGATATTACAAAAATTCATCTCCCAGAATATATAGAGGAAGCAATACAAAAGAATAAATACAATGAGAGCCCAAAAGATTACAAAAGAAACTTAATTACAACACTAAGTCCTCACACTTCAATCTTTCTGTGTTGGCTGGACCTGCGGAGACTCTCCCAAAAGCTCAAAACCTTCCGCATCTGCACGGATGAAACACTTGTACTAAGCGATAACGTTTAGTGGGGAAAAACACACAATAATATGAATGGCCATTCACAATGGTCGTTAAGGCAAGACACATACAAAATGGCACATGCTCAAAACCACATATAACTAAATCATAGCTTAATCACATTCAATTGTATTCAAAAGCTCATAATCAATTCATATATCAACTGATTTCACATGCTTATAATCACAACAAAACAACCAACGAAATGCTTGCTGACTCACAATAGTAGATAACGAGTGAACACATTAGGGGTACCCGAGGGTACAATCGAAAAGCAACATCTTTATTTTCTCATTCAAAACATTTTCACATTGGAGGATCTTAAACAAGATTCGAACACATTGAGGATTGCGAGGATCCAAACGGGGACCTGATTAGGGTCCGGAACACATTAGGGCTGCAGCTACTGAACTCTATTAGGCATGCCTAACTATCCACTAATTTAACTCTTGCAGTCCATGCATAAATCATCCAATCATATTCATATTGTTCATAAAATTATCCATGCATAAGTCTAATAGCATCACAAGTTCGGAAAATAAATATAGAAAGCACAAAAGAAAACTCATTTTGAAAACAGGAGGTGTCGCGCTCGCAAAGGCTGTCGTGCTCGCGACAGGGGCAAAGCTCCCTGAGCGTCGTGCTCATGACAAGCCTCGTGCTCGCGTATAAAGGAACAGATCGGCTTCTGTCATGCTAGCGACAGAACAAGCCTGATATCACTACCATGTTTGCACACTCTCACGCGCGCTCACGACAACGCTGCCCGCTACAGGTCTGCATAACGTGCTCTGTCGTGCTCGTGACAGCACGTGTGATGCTGTAGCTCGGCAAAACAGAGCCCGGCCTACCGCGAGAGCTAGAATCATCGAGCTCTATCGCGCTGGCGATAGGGTCGCGTTTTCCAGATCTGCAACAATTCTGCAGAACATCTTCTCCTCTAAAATAATACCCAAAACTACAATTCAATTCAAATTTCAACACAGCTCAAATCAAGCATTCAAATCATTATAAACAACCTAAAAATGAACTTTTATACCAATAATCACACTTAAATCAAGAAATAACATAATCAAAATCTCCAATTTAACAACCAGCACTTTGACTTCAAAATCCCAATCCAAAGCATACATTGATCTAATATACCACATTCAAGGCATTTCAACCAAAATTAGTCAAAAACCCATAACATTTAAACATACCCAAACAAGTTTAACTCCATAAATCTCCAGAAAAATCAAATCAAAATACAAAATCATAAAATGCATCTAATCCATAAAAATCCCAAACCTTGAAATCCTTTGCTCCTAGTCAAAGAGCACCACTTCTACTAGCCTTCTCCTTACTCTTGGGATCTCTAAGAGGCACCTCTGATTAAGAACACCCAAAACCACACAACAATCAAAAACCCTAACTTAAAACGCACACTAACAATAATCAAAGGAAAAGAGGAGGAAGAAGAAAAACCCAACTAAAACTTACCCAATAACACTTGAGTTGATCAATTTCCACCAAAATCTTAGCTAAATGAAGATGGATCAAGATGAAATAAGAGGAAGAAGAAGAAGGAAAGAGGGAATGGCGTGAGAAGGAAGAGAATGGGAGAGCAGAGCAGCCAAATGCTACTCTTCTTTCTCTCTCCTTGCTATTTATACCCCTCCTTAAATCCATTGCCACTTGTCATCTTACCCTTGGTGGAATTTGACCACTCACACCCTACAACCATACTCTACACAACACCTAAGTCTAATCACACTAAATCACACACTAACTCCCTATATGCATCCAGACTATAACAAAACCACTAACACATACACTAACAAAACCCATTAAACATGCATAAAACTCAAATTAATTAACACATGCCAAACACAAACACACATACTTGCATACATATGGCTCAAACTACTAGGGTGGGAAATGGGGTGTTACAACTCTCCCCTACAAATAAGAATTTCGTCCTCGAAATTCTAACCTGAATAAAACAATTGAGGGTACTAAGACCTCATCACTGCCTCTGGTTCCCAAGTCGCTTCCTCAACTCCATAATGCTACCATAACACTTTAACTAGAGGAACTTGCTTACTTCTCAACTTTTTCACTTCTCTGGCTAAAATGGCTTTCGGCTCCTCATCAAAAGAATAATCTGGCTGAATCCTTATGTCCTGAACCGATAACACATGCGATGGATCTGATCTATACCAGTGAAGCATAGATACGTGAAAAAGATCATGCATTTTAGCCAACTCAATCGGTAAAGCCAACTTGTAAGCTACAGGACCAACTTAAGCTAGCACTTCATAGGGTCCGATAAATCTGGGACTAAGCTTACCCTTCTTACCAAAGCGCAACACTTTTCTCCATGGCGATACCTTAAGGAACACCTTGTCTCCAACCTCAAACTGAATGTCCTTTCTCTTCAAATTAGCATAGGACCTCTGTCTATCCTTAGCTACTTGTAAATTTTGCTGAACTACTCGGATCTTCTCTTCTATATCCCCAACCATCTCTGGCCCAACAAAGGAATGCTTGGTCAATTCTGTCCAATAAATCGGAGTCCTACACTGTCGTCCATAAAGAGCTTCAAATGGCAACATACCGATGCTCGACTGATAACTATTATTGTAGGCAAACTCCATGAGAAGCACATACTTGTCCTAACTGCTTGAAAATTCCAAGACACAACCCCTAAGCAAATCTTCCAAAATCTGAATAACCCACTCTGACTGATTGTCTGACTGAAGATGAAAAGTCGTACTAAAATTCAACCAAGTACCCAAAGCTGCTTGTAACTTTTTCCAAAACTTCGATGTGAACCTTGCATCTCGATCTGACACTATCGATAACGGAATACCATGCAATCTAACCAACTCATCCACATAACTAATTGCCAACTTATCCATCAAACAGTCAACTCGGACTGGAAGAAAATGCCCTAACTTAGTAAGTCGGTCCACGATCACCTAAACTGAATCATGTTTCCTCTGAGTCAATGGCAAACCTGACACAAAATCCATGGCAATGTCGTCCCATTTCCACTGAGGAATGGGTAAAGGGTTGAGCAATCCCGAAGGAACTTGATGCTCGGCCTTTACCTGCTGACAAGTCAAACACTTGGCCACAAACTCCACAACGTCTCTTTTCATCTTAGGCCACCAAGAAAACTGCTTTAGATCTCGATACATCTTCTCACTATCGGGATGCATAGTAAAGACTGTAGTGTGTCCCTCACTCAAAAGCTTTTTCTTTAACTCATCATCCTCAAGCAAACACAAACGATTCCTATACGTAAGCATCCCATCAAAAATTGAAACCTCAGATTGCTTACCATGATGAACCTCTTGTAATACTCGCTGCAATTTCACATCATTTTTCTGGGCATTGATAATCAACTGCATCAAAAATGGCTTAGCTTTCAATTAGGCAACCAAAGCCCCTTTCGAATCCAATTTCCACTTAAAACGCTGCAAAAACAAAGTCGAAACTGACTTCCTACTCAAAGCATCCGCAATAACATTGGCCTTGCCCGAATGATACTGCAAAATACAGTCATAATCCTTAAATAACTCCAACCATCGGTGTTGCCTCATATTCAACTCTTTCTGGGTGAGGAGATACTTCAAACACGTGAAAATCCTACACATCTCCCCATACAGATAATGTCGCCAAATCTTCAAAGCAAAGATCACAACCACCAACTCTAAATCATGCATTGGATAATTCTTCTCATGAGGTTTCAAATGACGAGACGCATAAGCCACAACCTTACCTTCTTGCATTAGAACACAACCAGGTCCAACTCCTAAAGCATCACTGTACATTACAAATTCCTTTCTCGAAATGGGCTGAGTAAGTACAGGAGCTTCGATCAACAACTTCTTTAACTGCTCAAAACATGCCTGGCACTTGTTCGACCACTCAAATCTGACCCATTTCCTCAACAGTCTAGTCATAGGAGCAGTAATAACCGAAAATCCCTTAATAAACCGCCAATAATACCCCGCCAAACCTAGGAAACTTCTCACTTCCGATACATTCATAGGTGCCTTTCAATTCACAATCGCCTCAATCTTGGCTAGATCAACTTGAATACCTTTAGCCGAAATAATATGGCCCAAAAAGGACACTTCCTTATGCCAAAAATCACACTTGCTGAGCTTCACAAACAGATGGTGATCTCTCAAAACTTGGAGCACTATCTGGAGATGCTTTTCAGGCTCATTCTCATTCTTCGAGTACACCAAAATGTCATCAATAAATACCACAACAAATTGGTCGAGATATGGCCTAAACACTCTGTTCATCAAATCCATAAAAGCCATGGGTGCATTGGTCAAACCAAATGGCATCACAAAAAACTCATAATGGCCATATCGCGTCCGAAATGCGGTCTTAACCACATCGGTCTTGTAACAACCCGGATACACCCTAGTAGGATTTGTGATGATTAGGTATGTATATGGGTGAGTATTTATAAGAAAGAACACTTTAAATGATTGTTTGGGTGAGAGGAAGAATTGGAAAGAAGATTGGTCAAGTTTGTTTTTTTAAAATTTCTGGTTTAACTTCTGTCACGAGCACGACAGAACGCGCCAATTGGAGTTCATTTTGAGCAGAAATTTAAGTGGATTTTGAGTTGGGTTGGACATGTGGCAGTCATGCCAGGGGTTTGGAAGGATTTGGGACACATGTCTTAAGGTAGACATGTGGCTTTGAGAGAATGTGCCAAGTGGACTTGTGCATGCAATAAAAGTGATGTGAGTTAGAAAAATATGTCTTCATTTGTTCCTTGCATGCAGTTTTTCCCTCTTTCTTTCTTCTTTTGTATTCCACGGGTTCCCTTCTTCTCCTTTATCTTTTGGATGCTTTAATTGTATGTGGATTTCTGAATTGGATGGTTTGAAGAGGTTATTAAAGGATTAAGAAGGTAAGTGTGACTTGGCTTTGTGTTGGGCCTTCTTCTATTCCATTTCTATTTTGGTTTCAGCTGGTTGTGTAATGGACTAAGAGGTGTTGTATTGGTGTTCTTTGTTGTGTTTGAAGTTTCGGATAGAAGGATTGAGAAGGGCAAGGACAAGATTTGAGATTGGGAGTTTCGGCTGCACTTCAAGAGGTTGGGATCGTGTGCTCTTGAACTTGTGCATGTGTTTTAATTTTTAAGTCCGATGATGCATGTTGTGATTGTGAGGGAATTATGGAATTTCGTGTGTTAATAATTGGTTTATGAATTATCTTAGACCCCTTTATAAATGCATATGGTTATAAATATATCTTGAATGAGAATAAATGTTATGTGCTGATGAGTTTTAGGATATGCATATTTATGGTTTTAATTTGATACATGAACATGTTAAGTGGTGACTTAGAGTTTTGATGTGTATGTTGAATATAGCATGTCTAAGGTTTTGAGCATATGTGTTTGATTGATGAAGATAAGTGGTTATGTGGAGGTTTGCATGTTGTGTTGTGGGTTTTCCACATTTCTGTTCTATCGCGAGCGCGACATGCATCACAAGCACGACAGAGGCCGCTTTGGCTTCTATTGCGGGAGTGACGAAGTCACGAGCATGATAGTTAGGTGATTACATTCTGTCGTGAGCGCGACATCCGTCGAGAGCGCGACAGTATGCAGCTCTGCTTGCCTAAGTTCTATGAAGTATCTTTCATGATTGGGCATTGCTTTGGTATATGTTTGTACATGTTCAAGGTAGATTATATGCATGATATCAATATCGATTGTGCTTTTAAAGAATTGTTTAGTTATGCATGTTTTGGCAAGACATGAATTTGAAGTGATCATTTGATTGGCTATCAATTGTATGACTTGTTGTGTTAAGCCTGATCGGTCAAGTTAGTGGATAGATAGGCATGCTTATAAAGGGTTTTGCACGGCTGCTTTGTAGACCATTATGGTCTTTTGTCTTGAGACTTCAGTCTCTTTTGTTATCTTCGAGTATTCGAATGTTTTCAGACTTATGTTTTTTGTTTTAGATACTGAATTTCATCGGTATCTTTTGTACCCGTATCCACAGTCCGTGAGAGTTCAGGCTTCTTCTTATTTGCTTTTGTGTTGATTGAGCTTGTGCTTTTGATGATGGAATGATTGTTTTGTTTTGAGCATTTCATATTAATTCTTTTGGATCAATTATGTTTGTCAAGTGGACATGGTATTATTAAGATTCCGTTATGTGTTGTGTATATAAGAATGTTATGGTGCTTTGAGCATGTTGGTTTTGATAAGATTGACTTGTACATGTTATAATTTTGTAATTGACTTTGCATTTATGCCTTGGCATGATATGTATATACTGTTATGCATACTTTTGTAGTCCTTTGTTTTTGTACATCCCCACTAAGCGTTATCGCTTAGCACGGATGTTTGTTTCCGTGTAAGTTTGCAGGTTTGGTTTGGTTTTGGATCGCGCATCTGCTGGCCACTAGGAGTTGAAGTCTTCTTTTTGTACTAGTATAGGGATAAGTTGTATAGTCCAGTTTTTGCTTGTACATTTTGTAACATTTTGTAAGGCATGTAATTCTGATATGTAATATAAGGACTTAGTATATGTATACTTTATAAGTTCAGTTATGCAAGTTTATATGGTTATTCGTGAGTGCTTCCGCTTTAGCTCTTGCTTGAATGTTTATATTGTGTGTAACATCTCGATATTCCTTCTAAGGGGTATTGGGGTGTTACAAGTTATGGTATCAGTGCACCGGTTTAGTCGGTTCTAGTTTTATGTGATTGTTTGAGTATAGAGTCTTTACATGAGAGTCTATCTAGAGTTGTGGCCTAATGCAGATGTTATCTTGTGTGGTGTTTTTATGGAGTCAGATCCAAGTGAGTATATGGGCGACACGATGTAAAGTGTTAATCCGATCGAAAGTGGTAATCCGGTCGGACAGGATAGGCCTGCATGTGAGTGTGCACTAGCAGGAGGTCAGGGTTTTGGTTTTGATCCAGTATTAGTACAAGGTTTACTTCAAGTGGTAAATAGACTGACTGCTTCCAAGGCTCCTTCTGAGCTTTTGAGGAAAAGGGGAGCGGAAGAGTTTCATGGAACTTTATTGGACCAATCAGATATGGCAAAATTCTGGTTAGAGAGGATTGATCGGATTCTATAAGAGATATCTTGCCCTCCGCATTAGCGAGTTGTGTGTGCCGTATCACTTTTGCAAGGGTCGGCATATGATTGGTGGAAGCTCGTGCTTCTCAATCCATAGAGACCGGCTGAATTGACATGGGAATTTTTCGTGAAAGAATTTGAGCAAAAGTATGTTACCAAGGCCTATAGGGAGGCAAAGTGGAAGGAATTTATAAGTTTGAAGAAAAGGAACTTGTCGGTTAGCGACTATGAGAAAGAGTTTGGTCGTTTGAGCAAGTATGTGCCTACTGCTTTGATGACTGAGAATTTCAAATGCCAACATTTCCAAGATGGACTAAGAGAAGTGATTAGAGGTCCATTGTCGGCCATGGCAGTTATGCATCCAGTTGGATATTATCAGTTAGTAGCAGCGGCGATTAAGTTAGAAGAATCGAAAGGGATCAAGCAAAAGATAGAGCACAAGAGAAAAGTAACCGATGGTAATGTGTTTAGTAGTAAGAGAACTCGTGATGGAGTTATTGGACAGCATACTCAATGGTTGGGTCCAGTGCAAGAATCTAAGGGAAGTGTCTTGGCACCCCCTAGTAAGGAAAGCAATTTGCCAAAGTGTGAGCATTGTGGGAAATTTCATAGAGGTATGTGTAGGAAGCTCAGTGGAGCGTGTTTCAAATGTGGCAGCATGGAGCAAATGCTTGCCAATTGTCCGGAGATGAAAGAGAGCACGATTTAGCAAGGTAATAGAGGGAACACGGGAGTGACTGGATCTGCAAGAGGTGGAAGAAGAAGAGATCGAGCAGCACATGATATATCGAAAATGATTGAGAAGCCGATTCCATCGGTTGTTCCAGTTCGATGTTATGCTATGATTAGAGAGAAAGAAGATGAGCAAGCGGGTCCTTCTAGTAAGTCCTTATGTTATTGTGTTTAATTTGTACAAGCTTTGTTGTGATAAGTGTTTTGCTATACGTGTTATCGGGTGAAATTTCGAGGATGAAATTTCTTAAGGGGGAGAGATTGTAACAACCCGGATACACCCTAGTAGGATTTATGATGATTTGGTATGTATATGGGTGTGTATTTATAAGAAAGAACACTTTAAATGATTGTTTGGGTGAGAGGAAGAATTGGAAAGAAGATTGGTCAAGTTTATTTTTTTAGAATTTTTGGTTTAGCTTCTGTCGCGAGCGCGATAGAACGAGCCAGTTGGAGTTCATTTTGAGCGGGAATTTAAGTGGATTTTGAGTTGGGTTGGACATGTGGCAGTCATGCAAGGGATTTGGAAGGATTTGGGACATATGTCTTAAGATAGACATGTGGCTTTGAGAGAATGTGCTAAGTGGACTTGTGCATGCAATAAAAGTGATGTGAGTGGGAAAAATCTGTCTTCATTTGTGCCTTGCATGCAGTTTTTCCCTCTTTCTTTCTTCTTTTGTATTCCATGGGTTCCCTTCTTCTCCTTTATCTTTTGGATGCTTTGATTGTATGTGGATTTCTGCATTGGATGGTTTGAAGAGGTTATTAAAGGATTAAGAAGGTAAGTGTGACTTGGCTTTGTGTTGGGCCTTCTTCTATTCCATTTCTGTTTTTGTTTGGGCTGGTTGTGTAATGGACTAAGAGGTGTTGTATTGGTATTCTTTGCTGTGTTTGAAGTTCCGAATAGAAGGATTGAGAAGGGCAAGGATAAGATTTGAGATTGGGAGTTTCGGCTGCACTTCAAGAGGTTGGGATCGTGTGCTCTTGAACTTGTGCATGTGTTTTAATTTTTAAGTCCGATGATACATGTTGTGATTGTGAGGGACTTATGGAATTTCGTGTGTTAATAATTGGTTTATGAACTATCTTAGACCCCTTTATAAATGCATGTGGTTATAAGTATGTCTTGAATGAGAATAAATGTTATGTGCTGATGAGTTTTGGGATATGAATGTTTATGGTTTTAATTTGATACATGAACATGTTAAGTGGTGACTTAGAGTTTTGATGTGTATGTTGAATATAGCATGTCTAAGGTTTTGGGCATATGTATTTGATTGATGAAGATAAGTGGTTATGTGGAGGTTTCACATTTTTGTTCTGTCGCAAGCGCGACAGAGGCCGCTTTGGCTTCTATCGCTGGAGTGACGACGTCATAAGCGTGACAGTTGGATGGTTGCATTCTGTCGTGAGTGTGACATCCATCGTAAGCACGACAGTATGCAGCTCTGCTTGCCTAAGTTCCTTGAAGTATCTTTCATGATTGTGCATTGCTTTGGTATATGTTTGTACATGTTCAAGGTAGATTATATGCATGATATCAATATCGATTGTGCTTTTAAAGAATTATTTAGTTGTGCATGTTTTGGCAAGACATGAATTTGAAGTGATCATTTGATTGGCTATCAATCGTATGACTTGTTGTGTTAAGCCTGATCGGTCAAGTTAGTGGATAGATAAGCATGCTTATAAAGGGTTTTGCGTGGCTGCTTTGTAGACCGTTATGGTCTTTTGTCTTGAGACTTTAGTCTCTTTTGTTACCTTCGAGTATTCGAATGTTTTCAGACTTATGTCTTTTGTTTTAGATACTGAATTTCATCGGTATCTTTTGTACCCGTATCCACAGTCCGTGAGAGTTCAGGCTTCTTCTTATTTGCTTTTGTGTTGATTGAGCTTATGCTTTTGATGATAGAATGATTGTTTTGTTTTGAGCATTTCATATTAATGCTTTTGGATCGGTTATGTTTGTCAAGTGGACATGATATTGTTAAGATTTCATTATGTGCTGCGTATATAAGAATGTTATGGTGCTTTGAGCATGTTGATTTTGATAAGATTGAATTGTACATGTTATAATTTTGTAATTGACTTTGCGTTTATGCCTTGGTGTGATATGTATATACTGTTATGCATGCTTTTGCAGTCCTTTGTTTTTGTACATCCCCACTAAGCATTATCGCTTAGCACGGATGTTTGTTTCCATGTAGGTTTGCAGGTTTGGTTTGGTTTTGGATCGCGCATCTGCTGGCCACTAGGAGTTGAAGTCTTCTTTTTGTACTAGTATAGGGATAAGTTGTATAGTCGATTTTTTGCTTGTACGTTTTGTAACATTTTGTAAGGCATGTAATTCTGATATGTAATATAAGGACTTAGTATATGTATACTTTATAAGTTCAGTTATGCAAGTTTATATGGTTATTCGTGAGTGCTTCCGCTTTAGCTCTTGCTTGAATGTTTATGTTGTGTGTGACATCTCGATATTCCTTCCAAGGGGTATTGGGGTATTACAGGCATCCTTAACGCGAAGCTAATAATATCCAGACCGAAGATCAATCTTAGAAAAGACTCTAGCACCTCTGAGCTGGTCAAACAAATCCTCAATCCTAGGCAAGGGTCAATTATTCTTCACAGTAACCTTATTAATCTGTCGGTAATCGATGCACATCCTCAATGTACCATCCTTCTTCTTCGTAAACAACACTGGGGCTCCCCATGGAGATACACTGGTGTAGACACCGAGTCTCGAGGCAGCCTAGATCAGGATTACCTAATGATGAAATTAAGTGTGCCTGTTTATAGGCAAAAATGAAAGTTGAATGTGATGGTTTATTTATCAAATTGATTTATTAAAAATAAATAAAAATGTGTTTTAAAAATATTTTGAAAATGTTTTAAAAATTATTTTAAGATAAAAACGTGAGTTTTGAAATTATATTGTTTTAACAAAAAAATTTAAAAAAAGTCGTGAGCGTCGGCGTGGCCCTATCGACCCCAGCAACCCTTTGGGCGTTTTTGGGCTATTTTTTAGTGTTTTTACTCATTTTTTTGTATAATTTAATTTTAAAATCCTTTTCTCTTCTAACCCTTCAAATTCTTCAGTTTTTTGTGATTATGGGGATTAAATTAATTTAATTGATTTTTTTAGGGGGTATAAAATGATTTTTTTGGAAGAGAATTGGGGGATTTTTCTTAAGAAAAATTGGTTTTCTCTCTTCTTCTTCTTCTTCTTCTTCTTCTTTTTTTCTTCTTCTTCAAGAACAAGTTCCCCAAATATTTTTAATTTTTTAAGTTAATTCTTGGAACAAATAAACTAATTATTTGTTCTTATGAATTTTCTTATTTCTTTTTTCACAATTTTTCGTTAAGACAAATAAATTAATTATTTGTTTTAGGGATAAAATTTTGTTTTTATATTTTATTTTTCTAAATCAAGACAAGGAGATTAATTACCTACCTTCATTCATCACATCAAAATTTTCTTGGGACCGGATCCGATCGATTCCCGGGATGCCCGCTTTTAGGGCCCGAGAGGGTTTGCGTCTTTTGATCTTGGGCAATCATGAGATATTTTGGACACCTCTTTCCAATAGAACATAGAAAGATCATCTAATCCCATGAAGCCTTTAGGCACCTTTGAGGTATTTTGTAGTCGCCACCCAATTTACAAGAAATTGGAAAAATTCATCTAATCTCGGGGGTCTAAACCAGAGAAAAATTCGGAACTTTACTCTTATTAATGCCTTAGTTAATTAGAAATGGGTTTTTAATTTTAAATTTTTATGTCTCTTCTCATACGATCATTAAAAAAATAAAGCGCAAATCAATCAATAAAGAAAGCAATAAAATAATAAAGCAAACTAAAGAAAGATAAAAAAAATTGGGACAAAATGCAATCCGCCAAAATAAAAAAAAAAAGTATTAAAATTTTGGACAAAAAATACAATCCCCCAAAATAAAATCAAGCAAAACACAAATAAATAAATAAACCAAATGAATAAAATAAACTTTCATAAATCGTGATATTATTTAAAATAAGAACATTGGTACCTTCATGTTCACTTTAGAAAATCGAAGAGTTATTTTTGGTATACTTGGGAAAATCGGGATGAGTGATCCCATTTTAAGAGAATTAACTCTTCCTTTTAAAAGTGAATTTTTATTGGTTGAAATTAGGACATTAGTCCCATTTTATTAGAAAACACCAATTTATTAATATAAACTTTTTGTGATTTTTTAATTAGAGTGCATAAAAATAAATAAACTTATTACAAATTACATAATATAAACAAATGATAGCAAAACAATAATAATACTAAAAATACTAAAAATGCTAAAAACATAAATTCCACCAAAATAGTGTCTTCACACCTCCATGGGCTCCCACTTGCCATTGAAAAACTCACACATGAAAAATAAGTAATAATAAAAATGAAATTCAACATGTATACAAAGCATAAATGATAACAAGAATAAAACTCACCATGCATAAAAAGCATAAATAATAACAAGAATAAAACTCAACATGCATAAAAACATAAATGATAAACATAATGATAATAATAAGGATAACAATAAACAAGAATAATAAAAGTAATAATAATAACAATAATAATAATAATAATAATAATAATAATAATAAGAGTAAAAGTAATAATAATAACAATAATAATAATAATAATAATAATAATAATAATAAGAGTAAAAGTAATAATACTAATGATAGCAATAATGACAATAATAATAATGATGATAATAACAAATAATACTAACAAAAATATAAAAAATAATAATAATAATAATAATGATAGTAGTAATAATATAATAATGATAATAATAATACTAGTGATGATAATAATCACAATAATGATAATAATAAAATAAAAGTAATCATGATATTAACAATAATAATAATAATAATAATAATAATAATAATAATAATAATAATAAACAATAATAATAAAGAAGATGAACAATCAACAATAAGGAAGATAAACAATTAAGGAAGCAAAAATAAAAAAAAAATAAAATATGTTAAAGCATGTATAATAATAATAATAATAATAACATATGAACAAAAATAATAATAATAATAATAATAATAATAATAATAATAATAATAATAATAAATAAAATAAAATAAAAGATGAACAATCAAATAAATATACAAGAATAAAAAAAATGTGCTAAAATATTAAATCTATGGCTAAATTACATGAACGTAAACAAAATAAATAATAAATCAAAAATCTACATGGTTACTAATTAATTTAGAAACAAAAATTAAATAAAAGATTGAGTCTAGAATATTTACTCTCAAATTTTGGTGTGATGAATGAAGGTAGGTGATTAATCTCCTTATCTTGATTTAAAAAAATAAAATATAAAAACAAAATTTTAAATTTATTTGTCTTAAGAAAAAATTGTAAAAAAAGAAATAAGAAAATTCACAAGAACAAATAATTAATTTATTTGTCTCAAGAATTAACTTAAAAAATTAAAAATACTTGGGGAACTTGTTCTTGAAGAAGAAAAAAAAAAAGAAGAAGAAGAGAGAAAACCAATTTTTCTTTAGAAAAATCCCCCCATTTCTCTTCCAAAAAAATCATTTTATACCCCCTAAAAAAATCAGATTTTAATGAAGAAATTAAATTAATTTAATGCCTATAATCACAAAAAAACTGAAGAATTTGAGGGGTTAGAAGACAAAAGGATTTTAAAATTAAATTTTACAAAAAAAATGAGTAAAAACACTCAAAAATAGCCCAAAAACGCCTAAAGGGCTACTAGGGGGTAACAAGGCCACGCCAGGGGCGAGCGACGCTCGTCGGTGCACCCGACGGGCGTCACCAAGCAGGCATCGGCGA
The DNA here is from genome assembly GCA_947683425.1 of Excoecaria cochinchinensis. NCBI lineage: Eukaryota > Viridiplantae > Streptophyta > Magnoliopsida > Malpighiales > Euphorbiaceae > Excoecaria > Excoecaria cochinchinensis. The sequence goes on from CANTUQ010000127.1 coordinate 388,104, forward strand.
GGGATGCCCGGGCCCGCGCGCTGCAGCACGCCGACACTCGCAATTTTTTTTAAAATTTTTGTTAAAACACTATAATTACAAAACTCACTTTTTTATTTTAAAATAATTTTTAAAATTTTTTCAAAATATTTTTAAAACACATTTTTATTTATTTTTAATAAATCAATTTGACAAGGAAACCATCATTTCTAACTTTCATTTTTGCCTATAAACAAGCACACTTAATTTCATCATTGGGTAATCCTGATCTAACCTGTCTCGGGACCCAATGTCTACAGTTGCTCCCAATTTTGGGGAGACTAGTGCATGGGTGCCTAGGTGAGCCAAAAACAGAAAAGGGAAAGAAGCGTGTACCTGAGGCTGCCTCCTTCCAGCTGCTCCCTGGAGAACAGTGCTGTGATTTGAACCGCGAATGTCATTCTTCCGAATCGCACCGAGTCGTTGACATGACTACGAAGTGCGGACATTCTTGAATGGCGATGCATCGAGTCCGCTCCAGACTTACAAAACGCAGGAAGTGCTCTCTTGAGCTGCACTTAGTCTGCTCCAGACTTACAAAGTGCTGGGTGCCATCCTCAAATGGCGATGCGCCGAGTCCGCTCCGGACTTACAAAACGCGAGGTTGTTCTTTTGAACTGCACCGAGTCTGCTCCAGACTTACAAAGTGCTGGGTACCATCCTCAAATGGCAATGCGCCGAGTCTGCTCCAGACTTACAAAACGCGGGATTGTTCTTCTTGAGCTGCACCGAGTCTGCTCCAGACTTACAAAGTGCGGGGGGTGCCATCCTCAAATGGCGATGCACTGAGCCTGCACCAGACTTACAAAACGCGAAAAGCGCTCTCTTGAGCTGCACCGAGTCTGCTCCAGACTTACAAAGTGCGTGGGTGCCATCCTCAAATAGCGATGCACCAAGCCTGCTCCAAACTTAAAAAACACAGGAACTGCTCTCTTGAGCTGCACTGAGTCTGCTCCAGACTTACAAAGTGCTGGGGTGCTATCCTCAAATGGCGATGCGCTAAGCCTGCTCCTGACTTACAAAATGCAGGAAGTGCTCTCTTGAACTGCATCAAGTCTGCTCCAGACTTATAAAGTGCGGGGGGTGCCATCCTCAAATGGCGATGCGCCGAGCTTGCTCCAGACTTACAAAATGCGGGAAGTGCTCTCTTGAGCTGCACCGAGTGTGCTCCAGACTTACAAAGTGCTTCTATGCCATCCTCAAATGGCAATGCACCGAGCCTGCTTCAGACTTACAAAACGCAGGAAGTGCTCTCTTGAGCTGCACTGAGTCTACTCCAGACTTACAAAGTGCATGTGTGCCATCCTCAAATGGCGATGCGCCGAGCCTGCTCCAGACTTACAAAATGCGGGAAGTGCTCTCTTGATCTGCACTGAGTCTCCTCCAGACTTACAAAGTGCTTCTGTGCCACCCTCAAATGGCGATGCGCCGAGTCTTTTCCAAACTTACAAAATGCAGGAAGTACTCTCTTGAGCTGCACCGAGTCTTCTCTAAACTTACAAAGTGCTTGGGTGCCATCCTCAAAGGGCGATAGTTTTCACTTAGACATTTCCTGCAAAATTATGTGCACAGAAATATATACAAGAAATTGTATGTGTGTGTGTGTAAAAGAAAAATGCCGATGCTTGGAAAAGAATTGTATGACATGAGATGTAGATGCTTGCAAAAATGGATAGACCATGTCTTGGGTGGTCAAGGGTCCGTTGAGGATACGGCTTGGTTGCTCGACCATACCCCCCAAGGATCCAGTAGAGTGACATCTTGGCTTAGGGACTCTGACCCAAAAACTCTTAAGAGAGAACCGTTAGGTGTGCATCATTGCCCCCCAATTAATGATCATATGCCCAGGATTCTAACTCATGTCCTTGCATCATACACTATCCGCAAGAATAGAGATCATCCGAAGTAATGTCGCCATATCGCTCCAGGTATCGGAAGTCATTGTTTTAAAGGTAGTGCGTCCCTTGTGGATTTTCACACTAGCTTTTTTTTTGTGGGAAATGTGTCCCTTTAGTGATTTTCACATAACCCTTTGCCTAATTTCTACCTGGAATGGACCCAACCCAATCTAGCAGCTTTTGGTTATTTCATTTTTTTATAGGGCAGACTGCCTGTTTCCAGGTTTTCACCCTGCCTTTTGGCCTAATTTTTGCTTAGAGAGCCAGTTATGATTTTCAACTCTAACGGCCTTTTTTTTTTATGCGGCGATAAGAGAAGGTCGTTATCAGAACCCCCCTAAGAGTGACCAGCACAATTTGCTTAGACACCTTCTGACAAAAAACAATTAGAGAATAGTTCAAATGGAATTCAAGATGTTATGAGGCCCCTCACATCCTTTCCAGATGGCATCTTATCTTCGACTTTCACCTCCAAGTACCATGGCCTCTAGACCCAACTGCCTGTGAAGGCTGTTATACAATAAATCGGAGGTTGCTCCCATTGCTTCTACTAGTGCATACAAGATACGGGTGCCCAGTCCAGCAGTTGATAATAGGATCCATCAGCTTAAGCACCTGGCCGGCAAGAGCAGAGGATAGTTATTTAGATTAGATGCATTCACTAATGAATCATGCTTTTCTTTTTATAAAATAACTAGAAGATAATGGACACATGAGTCTAATTGCCTTTATTTTATATCTTTCTTGCAAAATTGTGTACATTTCAATATGATTTCTCTATACATGATCATTATCTAACATAAATTTAAATGGAAAACTACATCTAATCCCAGAATGGATCTTGAAAGCATCAAAACTCCTGTTTCTAATCAGCCCTCTCAGGGTTTCTTGATTGGACATTTTCTCTCAAGCCTCTAATTTTTGCCTAGGATGCCTTTTTTCGGTTTTCATACTGACGAGGCGCCCAATTTTAGCAAAGCCTCCTTTTTTTGGTTTTCAACCCACGAGGCTTTTATTCTCTTCTTTTGATTTTTAGTCTTTAGCCATGGAACCTTTTGCATCTTCCGGTGCTGACTGGTTTTTCATATTTTCTTCCATCACTGTCTATCAAAAACGCTGCTCCCTTGGACAATAACTTCTCAAAAACAAATGGGCCTTCCTATACTGGTTTGAATTTACCTCATTTGTCTGGAACATTCGGACTCATTTACTTAAAGATTAAATCTTCCTTTTTCAATAGGTGCTTTCTGACTTCCTTCTCAAATGATCGAACATAGTATTTTCTGATAGATCTAACTATGATAGTAATCCCACGATCTATCCTTCTCTGATGTGTTTAACTATTGCAACCGTTGCCGCACCTAGTCGGCTTCCAGAATCTGGGCTTCCATGACTGTCCTTAAAGATTTGAGCTCTACTTCGACCGGCCATACTGCTTCCGCCCCATGTATTGAGGAATAGAAGGTGACTCTTGTAGAAGTTCAAACGGTGGTTCTCTAGCTCCGAAGTGCAAAAGGCCATTTCTCTGCCCAATCCTTGTAGTTTCGAACCATCTTAACTAAGATCCTCTTATTAGTAGCCTCTCATGCCCCATTAGTTTGAGGGAAATATAGAGAAGACTTGTCATTTTCAATGCCATACCTCTGGAGCAATTCCCTAGCCTTAGCCATAAACTACCCTTCCGTCCTTGGACATAACGTGGTGAGGGAGACCATGTCGACAAATCGGATTCCTTTCGATGAACTTGTCCGCTGGAGGCTATAGGGCCCACCTCCCCTATGATGTCTATTCCCAAAATCGAGCAATCTGTATCCATTGTAAGTCAATAGAACCCTTTTGGTCCTTTTCGGAAGTCAAGAAGAATGGCAAAGTGCGAGTATGTGTAGATCAAAGGGATTTGAATAAAGTTTGCCCCCAGGATTACTTTCATTTGCCCCCATACCAACAGTTTTCGACTGGATCTACATATTGATTCTTTTCCTTCCTTCTTTTTTTATTATTTTTTGCATTATTTTTCTCCTTTTCTCTTTTTTTTTTGTAGTTTATTTTTTGTTCTTTTTTTGTTTATTTTTTTTACAGTCTTTGTTCAAATCCTTATAGTTTACACATACATGCACTTCTCTTCCTAACCATTGGCGACAACGTAGGTTAACCCAGTTTGGTATTGCACTTTAATAAGAAATTTGGCCCCATTTCTGCTTGTAGATCTCTCCTTTTAACCTTTTCTGCCCCATCCGGCTTAAGTCTTCTGAGATTCTGCGTGACTGGTCAATGATCATGATATGCTAGCATAGTGTGTTTGGTGACTTTGCGATCATCTCCCAGCATGTCTTCGTAGGTCCAGGCAAAGACTTTTCCACACTTTTTTTTATTCTCTCAAATTTTAATCTCTCTTCAAGAGTTACAGATGCTATCAAGATTTTCTTTGGGTTCTCCAAAGTCTCTGAGATTAAATGAAATGGCATCAATTGAATCAATGTCAAATATGAATGAGTCGTGATCATGATTATGCACAGTGAAATCATGAGAGATATCACACAAATAAGCAAAAACCATTTATTTCATTTAATAAAAACTAGAATTAAAATGTCATTATCAACTAGTTCTAAAATAAAAAGAACATCTAAATAGGTATCTTCTTCCCATTTTCGCTAGCATAGATGTTTTGTCGATGGTCCATTATCACCCACAAGAATCGTCTTCCCCAGCTCTTAGCTCCTCATTAATGTGGCCTTGAACAAGCTTCTACAGAGTTTGGTACCCATCAGTCTCATGCCCAGTATGCTGATGGTAGGCACAATACTGATCCACTCGATGGATAGGATGCCCTTGGCTCTTGGTGAGTTTCACAGGCTTCGGCTGTAACTTCCCCTTGTCAATGAAATGAAAGAGATGCTCAGATAAAAGCTTATCCCAGATGGTATAGCAGCCTTGAGTAGTTCCAATGGTTGAAATCTTGGCGGCTCTAATGTCTCTTGTACTATCATTATCAAGACTCGGGTTCCCATGATTACCTTCTCCCATGCCATTGCTCCCTCCTTCAAAGATTACCAGCTGCTCATTATTAATGGAATCCTGGACTTGACCTTTCAAGGTTTGGCAACTGTCTACTAGATAGCTGGTGTGCTGATGATGATTTAGTTGCCTCTGACCTATAGTTAGCCTGGCCAAACCTGGTCATAAGTTCCCCTCTAATGCTTGAGGCAAAAATCTGCCTATACTGAAACCACACTTCTAGGCTATTCTATTTGTTGATACTCCTTCCATCCCCCAAGTACCGATATGGCTGCTGCACCCATACAGTCCACCTCTCTTTCCTAAGTTCACAAAGACTTCCTTGCAAGCAGCCAGGGTAGTCACAAGTTTGGCCTTTGAAATTTCCTCTTCAAGGATGTCCATCTTTCTTTTCAGGCCCCGTGCCGCTGCTAGAAAACCATTCTCTGAAGCATTCTCGGGAATGCCTTTTTTCTCAGATGACGGAGCAACAGGCGATTCTCCTCTAGACTCAATGGGTGGTATGCAAACTTCCTTAGCTAGATCATGCTCTTTTTAGGGCAAGGTAGGAGCAATAGGTTACCGCCCGGAGAGTGGCATCAAGGCAGTGACTAAATTCTCCATAATAGCCGTCGTTCGGGCTTCAAACTTTTTAAACCTCCCTTCTATCTTCTTCAACATTACCTCTTCAACTTTAGGCAGCTTGCCCTTTACTGAGACCAAGTCCTCTTCAAAGAAATCACCGTCAGGATCTATAACCCCTTTGGGTTTGGGTGCACCCTTGAGCTCGGCCATTGGTGGGAGTAAAATTACTGGAGGATCCTCGCTTACCGGATCTGATTTCTCTTATCCTACTGTAGGAGTGACGAATGGCTACCCAGCGGGCTAAGTCGTTATAGCAGTCAAATTCCTCATCATGGCCATTGCTCTATTCTCAAATTCCTCCCATCTCCTACCTACTTCTTCAGCAATCAAAGCACCGATCACCTCCGTCTCTCTTGGAAGATCAGCCATTTTATTAAAAAAACTAAAACAAAGTCTCAATGCCCTCTAAGAGTGAATCTGAACCCCAAACTGATACCCTTTTAGCAACTCCAAGATAGGTTTTCTGCTCAGCCATCCTCTAGGATCCCTAGACCACTTAGATGAATCTATGATGGCTACAAAATACACCTTGTTAGGATGATGATTGATTGAAATGCAATGCATAGTCGTGCTGATGTAACATAAACAAACACATGCAAGCAGATATATCCTTCCAACCTTATCTCTCCCACACATGAGGTAGTACAGTCTCTTTCCTAGGTGGGCTTTATCCAAGGGTTAACAGGGAACCCATTAGATGCGTGTAGTGCACGGTGGAAATCTGGCAGCATAACATCTCTTGCCTAATGTACATATGTATGGGTTTTTGATCGTTATGTATTGAAATACTTCAACTAAATTAAGATGAGCCCACCGGGGCATGAAAGCCTTTGATAAAAGATAATTTAATTTAACTGATTTTGTCCAATATATAAAGGCCCACATAGCAAGCACATGATTACGGTACATTTCACCTAGTGAAAGTATCTATTTCCATTATATGAGCTTTGGTCAAAGGTGGTAATACTTTAGGGCTACCCAAGCATGGTCCCTGCCAATGGGTCTAGCTCATCACGAGTATAATGACCGATTGAGTCTCCATTTGATATACCATAAGTTATGAGGCTTGGGCTGGTGATTATCCTTAACACTTCCCCACATTGAGTGAACGTAGGGTTGTGCTTCGGGAATGCATCGGGGTTAAGAAAGGGATAAAACTAGCATAATTCTAAGGCTCTAGTATGGATGCAATGCAATTTTTCGAAAAGAAATAGAATTTTAATTTAAAAAAACCCAATTATATTATTAATCAAGATAGTTTCGGAGCAAAGTTTCAAGATCCCCAATGGAGTCCAAACTGTGACGCGCGCCGGACCTAATCGATTCCCGGGATGCCCGCTTTTAGGGCCCGAGAGGGTTTGCATCTTTTGATCTTGGGCAATCATGAGATATTTTGAACACCTCTTTCCAATAGAATACTGGAAAGATCATCTAATCCCATGAAGCCTTCAAGCACCTTTGAGGTATTTTGGAGTCGCCACCCAATTTACAAGAAATTAGGAAAGTTCATCTAATTTCGAGGGTCTAAACTAGAGAAAGATTCAGAACTTTACTCTTATTAATGCCTTGGTTAATTATAAATGGGTTTTTAATTCTAAATTTCTATCTCTCTTCTTATACGATCATTAAAAAAATAGAGCGCAAATCAATCAATAAAGAAAGCAATAAAATAATAAAGCAAACTAAAGAAAGATAAAAAAAATTGGGACAAAATACAATCCCCCAAAATAAAAAAAAAAAGTATTAAAATTTGGGACAAAAAATACAATCCCCCAAAATAAAATCAAGCAAAACATAAATAAATAAATAAACCAAATGAATAAAATAAACATTCATATATCGTAATATTGTTTAAAATAAGAACATTGGTTCCTTCATGTTCACTTTAGAAAGTCGAAGAGTTATTTTTGGTATACTTGGGAAAATCGGGATGAGTGATCCCATTTTAAGAGAATTAACTCTTCCTTTTAAAAGTGAATTTTTATTGGTTGAAATTATGACATTGGTCCCATTTTATTAGAAACCCCAATTTATTAATATAAACTTTTTGTGATTTTTTAATTAGTGTGCATAAAAATAAATAAACTTATTATAAATTACATAATAAAAACAAATAAAAGCAAAATAATAATAATACTAAAAATACTAAAAATGCTAAAAACATAAATTCCACAAAAATGGTGTCTTCACACCTCCATGGGCTCCCACTTGCCATTGAAAAACTCACACATGAAAAATAAGTATTGAAATATAAAAACAAATAAAAGTAATGTTAGTAATAAAAAATGAATTTAAACATGTAATATGTAGAAATGAATTAAAATAAATAAAATAAAAATGCCTCATGTATGACAAATCAATCAAATGACAAAATAAAAATAAGTAACTTAACATATTAATAATTCAACATGCATAAAAAACATAAATGATAACAAGAATAAACTCACCATGCATGAATACATAAATAATAATAAAAATAAAATTCAACATGCATACAAAGCATAAATGATAACATGAATAAAATTCACCATGCATAAAAAGCATAAATAATAACAAGAATAAAATTCAACTTGCATAAAAACATAAATGATAAAAAAATAATGATAACAATAAACAAGAATAATAAACGTAATAATAATAACAACAACAACAGTAATAATAATAATAATAATAATAATAATAATAATAATAATAATAATAATAATAATAATAATAATAATAATAATAATAATAAGAGTAAGAGTAATAATAATAATGATAGAAACAATGACAATAATAATAATGATGATAATAACAAATAATACTAACAAAAATAAAAAAAATAATAATGATAGTAGTAGTAATAATATAATAATGATGATAATAATACTAGTGATGATAATAATCACAATAATGATAATAATAAAACAAAAGTGTGACGTGCGCCGAACCTCGGGGTGCCCCGAACAGCCCGCCTTTAGGGCTTTCGAGATAGGTTCATTAAAACTTGTAACGAATTACAAGTGCGTCTATGTTGGGCAACAAGGAGGTTTCTTGGAGTCGCCACCCAATAGAACATTGGAAAAGGTCGTCTAGCCTCAGTGAGCCTAAGACGGCGCATGTATATCCATTTTGGGTAAGCCAGAGGGATCTTGGAGACCTCATCCCAATAGAACATTAGAATGATCCTCTAACCCCGTGGAGCCTAGGATTATTCATGTTGGGCCTTTTGGTGGGCAACAAGAGATATTTTGCAGGCCCTATCCTAATGAAACATTGAGATGGTCCTCTAACCTCGTTGAGCCTAAAACCAGAGTGGGTTCGGGACTTCTCATTTATTCATACCTTGGTTAATTTTATAGTCGAGTTTTGAATTTAGAGTTTCATCTTATTTCTCATTCATTTTAATGCAGTTAATTAAAGCGCATGTAATCCACTCAAGAAAAAGCAGTAAATAAAGCAGAATTAAAAATGAAGCATATGAAAATAAATTACAACAAAACTAGGGGCGGAATACAACCCCCATTGTAAATAAAATACAAATTATGCATAAATCGGGATATTCATTAATGATGAGAACATTGGTCCTCGCATGCATTTTTATTATGAAACAGTTTTGATGTGATGATTTTGGATGGAGAAAATTGAGACATTGGTCCCATATTTATTAGGAAAGATTCCAAGTTAATTAATAAAAAAATATTTAGCGGTTTTCTTTCTAGGGTGCCTAAAATAAACAATTTTATAGGAAATTACATGGCAAAATAAATAAGGCAAATAAATAAAATATTACAAATAAAGCAATTAAACATTTAACCCAAACGAGCCTTCTGGATCCCCTCGTGTGCTCGCAAAAATGCCCAACCGGAAAATAAGTTTTGACATAAACAAACAAAACACAGATGAAATAATGTTAGTGATTAAATCAATTAAATAATAATAAATGAATGACAAATTAAAATAAGGTGATGTGAAAGAATGATAATTGAATTAAAATGTTAACAAATAAAAATAAATGAAAATATACATTAAATGATAAAAGAATTAAATGATTTAACTGGAATAAATAAAATATGTTAATGAGTTAATATGTAAAAATATGAACATGATAATAATAATGATATTAAAATGATAATAACAAAACACAATAATAAATAACAATAACTAAATATATACAATAATAATAATAATAACAATAAACATAAATTAAATAATATCAATAACAAAAATATCAATATAACACAATAACATTAATAATAGATAGATCAAATAATAATAATAATAATAATAATAATAATATAATATCAATAAACATAAAATAAACATATAATAATAATAATAATACAGAATAATAATAATAATAATAATAATAATAATAATAATAATAATAATAATAATAATAATAATAATAATAATAATAATAATAATAATAATAAGAGAAAGGGGCTCACCGGATTAACTCGCCGGAGCCGCCGCAAGCCGGAGGTGGTCGACACCTCCACCGGAAGACAGATCAGGACACCGGCAGTGCGACGGAGGTGGTCACGCGCCGGAGGACGGCGCCTTCTCGCCAAAAAATGCCTTGGAGCATCGCGCTGCTATCCCTCCGATCTCGCCACTGCCGGCGAGTGGTGGAGGCCGGTGGGTGCCGGCCGGTTCGTCCGGCTGCCAGAAGCCTAGCGCCGCCGCACGTGTGTCGTTCCGGCACCGTGGGTGGTCAGCGGAGGCACCGCCTCCTTCTCCCTTTTTTTCTTCTCCTCCTCTCTGCGTTTTCCATTCCCGTTGGTCTGCCTTTCTCCTTTTATTTCTTCTTTCTATTTCCCTTTTGTTTTCCTTCGATTTTGTTTTCACTTGTCCACTGTCCCTCTTCTTTCTCTTTTTATTTTTCTTTTCTTTGGCTTCGGCCTCACCTGTTCTTGTTCTCTCTTTCTTTTTTCTTTTGTTTTTCTTTTCTCTCGTTTCCCATTTGCCAAGCCTCCTTTCTTGTCTTAATCATTTTCTTTTTATACCCATAATTAGGGTTTGGCCCTTAATTTATTTCTCCTATATTTTAATTCTTTAATTTAATTAATTTACTTAAATTATATTTTACTTAATTAGACCCTATATTTATTTTTTTCAACTTTAATTAACCTAAAATATTAACTAATTAATTTTTAATTTTATAAACATATATATTTTTTTTATTTTTTATATTTTTGTTCGGAGAAATTATCAAGGAGCATGGAGGGCAAAAACTGCTATTTTTTATTTTAGACTCGGGACCCGGTGTCTACAGTTGCCCCCAATTTTGGAGAAGCTAGTGCCTAGACACCTAGGTGAGCCAAAATTCAGAGAAGAAAGGAGGGAGATGCGTAACTGAGGCAGCTCTTACCTTTTGCCATGTGGAATGTTGCGACTCACCTCCGGTTGACTTGCACAGCGTTTGCAAGATGCGATGTTCTCTAACCACAATCCCATTTGCCATCTGTTCTATCGTGGGTGCTTCGCTAACATCGTCTTGGTTTGCACGGTAGCTGATCTGTCTCACTGGTGATCCACTAGCCTCGTCTCGCCCTGTACAGAGTCTGTGAGGTGTAGTGCTCTCTGACTATAACCTCTGTTTGCGATATGTTCTATTGTTGGCGCCCCGCTAACCTCGTCTCGGTCTGCACAGTGGCTAATTTGTACCGCTAGCCTTGTCTCGGCCTGTACGGTGTGAGGTGTAGTGTCTCTAACTCCAACCTCTGTTGCGATCTGTTCTATCGCTGGCGCCCCGTTAACCTCGTCTCGGTCTGCACGGTGGCTGATTTGTACCGCTAGCCTTATCTCGGCCTTCACGGTGTGAGGTGCAGTGTCTCTAACTCCAACCTCTGTTGCGATCTGTTCTATCGTTGGTGCCCCGCTAACCTCGTCTCGGTCTGCATGGTGGCTGATTTGTTCCGCTAGCCTCATTTCGGCCTGCACGGTGTGAGGTGCAGTGTCTATAACTCTAACCTCTATTGTGATATGTTCTATCACTGGTGATCCGCTAGCCTCGTCCCGGCCTGCACGGTGTCTGTGAGATGCAGTACTCTCTGACTATAACCTCTGTTTGCGATCTCTCCTATCGCATGTGCTCTGTTGGCCTCATCTCGACTCGCGCAGTGTCTGTGAGATGTAATGTTCTCTAACTACAATCCCGTTGCGATCTGTTGTATCGCATGTGATTGAACATTCTGTCTTGGTAGTCGCTTCTGGGCTTGCACAGCATAACCTTGGTAACCTCCAACCGATCTGTGTAATATCTTATTTGCTAACCATTATCCGGTCAGTGTAACATCTGCTAGCCACCATCCGGTCAGTATAATATCTGATCTGCAAACTCCCATCCGGCTAGTGTAATGTCTGATCTGCTAACCCCTATTCAGCTAGTATAATGTTTGATCTGCTAACCCCCATTCGGCTAGTACAATATCTGATCTGCTAACCACCATCCGGCTAGTACAATATCTGATCTGCTAACCCCCATCCGGTTAGTGCAATGTCTGATCTGCTAACCTCCCATCCGGCTAGTACGATGTTTAATCTGTTAACCCTCATCCGGCTAGTGCATTGTCTAATCTGCCAACCCCCATTCGGCTAGTGCCTTATTTGATCTGCTAACCCCCATTCGGCTAGTAAATTATCTGATCTGCTAACCCCCATCCGGTTAGTGCAATGTCTGATCTGTTAACCTCCCATCCGGCTAGTACAATGTTTAATCTGTTCTGCTAACCACCATTCGGTCAGTATAATATATGATCTACTAACCCCCATCCGGCTAGTGCATTATCCAACTGTCGACCATCCTTAGGTCGGTATGGTGAACCATTCGTCGTTTTCTTTGCTGTCGCTTATCCTGGACCTCTTCTTTTTTACTACAAAAAGGGAAAAGAAAATGTACAGGGCATATAAAAGACTCATACCTATGGCAGTACATACCTGTTGGGGCCGATGTCAGACGGGTGCCCCCTTAAAGGACGGTTCGTTGCTCCCCTGGAAGATAATTTGTGGAGCGTCATCCTCTTGGCTTTTTGGCTAAGTCTATTCTAAACTTCTAAAGTACGGGCGCCGTTCTCTTGATTGTCCCGACTATGATATGCCAGATATCGTCTCCTCTATCATAGCCTCCTTGTTAAAAAGATCTGCGTACTTCTTAAGAGGGTCATAGAATTTGATGTTGAGCCTCCAAAGAGGAAAAAAGATTTAAGCTTTCTCAAAGAAAAAATTAGATTGGAAGTTTTGTTATTTGCCTGCAGGCAGATGATTTTTCTATTTTGTTTTCGTCTTTGTTTTTTTGTTTGTTTTTGATCTTTACATTTTGAATGTATTTACAGTATATTGGATTTTCGAGGCCTTGAAAATGTCTTCTTCTTTTTGTTTTGTTTTGTCATTTTGTCATTTGGTTTGTTTTATTTTTGGTCTGAGAGTTTGTATTCTTGTACATTTGCATTTGGATTTTGTACACTTATTGTGCGATGTGTGTGAGTGTACATCTTATGATAGAGAAACTTACCTGATTGCCCCCAGCATGGCGTACATGAATCTGACAATGTTAAGCTGAACTCATCTCTTGGATCATCTTTAAGCATGAGGTCTATTCGGACCCTTCATCTGAGCCATGTACGTATACAAAACACTGTGCACGTGTGTGGAATCATGTGTGTGCAATATACATACATTTGAATTCGAATTTTATACACTTTGTGTGTGGTGTGTGAGTGTACATCTTATGATAGAGAAACTTACCTGTTTGCTCCCGGCATGGTGTGCATAGAAAGGCTTATTCTTTTCCCTCTTGGGAGTAGGTCCTTGAGATTCTTCTCTCGTGAGGACTTTATCTTGATCCGATTGTTCGGCATAGATGAGCGCCAATGTAGAGCTGAAATTGTACCTCGGCCCATTTCTGCATTTGATTGCCTCCAATTAAAGTATGCGTGGGTAGTCCAGCTTCTCAAAGGATCTTGTTTTCTATAGATTTGTGTGATTTCAGATTGCCCTGAGCACGATGTGTCCGGATAGGCTTGTCCTTGTGGGCGTTCCACCTCTGTATATACACACTTGATTTTATGTTAGATACCGTGGCCGATAATATTGAGCTGAATCCGTCCTTTGGATCATCCTTGCTTATAAGGTCTATTCGGACCTTTCCTTCTGAGTCATGCACACAACAACATATACAATAGACTGTGTGTGTGTATGGAATCATGGATGTGAAATATACACATAAAGCTATATACACGAGACATAAGCAAAGGATTAGTGTACAAGAATTGTGTGTGCATATCTATACGCATAAAGGATCGAATGGATGTGAGATGCATGTGATATGCAAAAGTGGATAGACCACATCCCAGGTGGTTAAGGGATTCATTGAGGGCACCTGCCCGGCTGCTCTAACGCATCCAGAGATCTAGAAAAGCATTATCTCGATTTTACTGACTCTGATCCATAATCTTCCCAAAAAGAACTGACTCGTGCGCATCTTTGCCCCCCGGTCAATGAGCATCTTGCCCCTAGGACTCTGAATCAAGTTCTGCATCATGTACTACCTACCTAAAAGGAAGTTATTCGATGTAACATTGCCTTATCACTCGGGCTTCAAGAGTCATTGTTTTAAGGGTAGTGCGTCCCTTGTGGATTTTCATACTAGCTTTTCTTAGCGGGAAATGCGTCCCTTTGGGGATTTTCACATAACCCTGTGCCTAACTTTTGCCTGGAATGGACCTAACCCATTTCAGCGGCTTTTTATTCATTTTTTGAAGGACATACTGCCTGTTCCCAGGTTTTCACCCTACCCTTTGGCCTAACTTTTGCTTAGAGAGCCGGTCACGGTTTTCATCTCTAAAGGCCTTTCTTTTTTTTTTTTTAGACTTTCCCGCCTTTCAGGTACAGCTGCAAGAAAAGTTGAAGCTACTATCAAAGCCTCTTCCTAGGGTAAACAACAGTTATTCTCTGAGACATTTCTCTCTAGGCATCAGTTGCATTCCTTTGACTTTCTTGATGAATGTGTTGCCAGATTAGGTGAGATAGCGAATGAGGATCGGGTTCTTTAAGGCTTCATGAGGCTGCCTTTTACATTATCGCCCATTGTGCTCGATAGTTCAGAGGGATTAACGATATAGCGAGGCATCCCTATCTTTCCAAGATGGACCTTTATCTTCAGTTTTGACCTTCGTACATCATGGCCTCTAGGCAAGCTACCGATGAAAACTTTTATAGCATTTATCGAGGATTGTTCCTTCGCTCCCACTAATGCATTCAAGAGGTAGGTGCTCAGTCCCACAATCGATAGCAGAATTCATCGAATTAGACATCCGGATGGTGAGAGCAGTAGCAGAGTGTAGCAAGTTAGATTTCATGCATTCAGCAATGAACAACATTTCTCTTTTTATAAATGAACTAGAAAATAATGAACAATGTAGTCGCAAAGATTGTGTACATTTCGGTATGATTTCTCTATACATGATCATTATCTAACATTGATTCAAAATGCAAAACTACATCTAATCTCAAAGTAGATCTTGCAAGCATCAAACCCCTGTCTCCAATCAGCCCTCTCGGGTTTTCTTGATTGGAAATTTTCTCTTGAACCTCTAATTTTTGCCCAGGATGCCTTTTTTTGGTTTTTACCCTGACAAGGCACCCAGTTTTAGCAAGGCCGCCTTTTTTCGGTTTTCAACCCGCGGGGCTTTTATTCTCTTCTTTTGATTTTTTAGTCTTTAGCTATGGACCCTCTTGAGTTCGTCGACGTTGACTGGTTCTTTGAAGTCATCTCTATCGCTGCCTGTTGTTGCTATCTTAGCTAACAATCTTTGAAGGATAAGGGGTCCTCTCACGTTAGCCTAAACCTATCTCGTATGCCTGGAACACCTGGTCTCATTTGCTTGACAATTGAATCTCTCTCTTTCATCGGATGCTTTCTGGCCGTCTTTCCAAATGATCAAGCAGAATGTTTTCTGATATACCTGACCGTGGTAATAATCCCATGACCTGTCCTTGTCTGACTTGTTCAATTGCTGCTGCTGTTGCTGTGCCCAGTCGGCTTCCAAAATTTTGGCTTTCATGATTGTTCTTAAAGATTTGAGCTTTATTTTGATTGGCCATACTGTTTCTGCCCTATGTGTCGAGGAATAAAAAGTGACTCTTGTAGAGGTTTCGATGGCGGTTCTTTAGCTTCAAAGTGCAAAAGGCCATTGCTCTGCCCAATCCTTATAATTTTGAACCATCTTGATCAAGATCTTCTTGTTAACAACCTCTGCTGCCCCATTAGTTTGAGGGCAATACAGAGAGGACTAATGGTTTTCAATGCCATACTTTTGGAACAACTTAACCATAAAATGTCCTTCCGTCCTTGAACCGTACGTGGTGTGGGAAAATATAGTGACCTACTGGATTCTTTTTGATGACCCCATCCATTAGTGGTCGTAGGGTGTACCTCCCCTATGATGTGTTTTCCCAAGATCAAGCATCCCGTATCCATTGTAAGTCGATGTAATTCTTGTGGCCCTTTTCGGAAGTCAAGAAAAATCGCAAAGTACGGGCATGTGTAGATCAACGGGATTTGAACAAAGCTTGCCCCCCATGATGATTTTCTGATCTACATATCGATTTTTTTTCTTTCTCTCTCTTCTCTTTTTTTTATATTTTATTTTTCTCTTTTCTTTTTTTTTTTGTTCGTTTGAGGATAAGCTTTGTTCAAATCCTAATAGTTTACACATACACGCACTCCTCCTCTTCTCGATTTGGTACAACATTGACTAACCAAGACTGACATTGAACTGCGACTAGAAATTTTGGCTTCATTTCTGCTTGTGGATTCCTCTTTTTGACCTTTTCTGCCCCTTCCAGCTTCAATCTTCTGAGCTTCTGCGTGGCCAGTTCATGATTGTGGTGTGTTTGAACGATGTGCCAAGTGATTCCATGATCAACTCTTAGCGTGTCTTCATATGTCCAGGCAAAGTCCTTTTTTATATTTTGTTGAATTTCTCTCAAGTTTTGATCTCTCTTCAAGAGTTACATTACATGCTATCAAGATTTTCTTTGGGTTTTCCAAAGTTCTGAGATTAAATGGAGTAGCATCAATTGAATCAATGTCAAATATGAATGAGTCATGCTCATAATTATGCATAGTGAAATCATTAGAGATATAACACAAGTAAGCAAAGATGTTCATCTTATTAATGAAACTAAGATGTCATTATTAAACAGTTCAAAAACAAAAAGAACATTCTAAATAGCTAATCAACTTCCGTTCTTGCCAACACAACTGTTGCAGTCGATGGTCCATTATCATCCCTAAAAACCATCCATCTCATTCTTTTTCCCTCGCTTTTCTGGGTCAGAGATCTTCTTAGAATCAATCAAATCTTGAATAGCATGTCTCAAAGTCTTGCAATCGTCTGTGATATGCCCGGTGTGTTGGTGGAAGGTACAATAGTGATCCCCCTTGTGATCGGGTTATCCTTGGCTTCTAGCAGGCCTAGCCGACAATGGCTATAATATTCCCTCCTTCATCAGCCTCTTAAGGACCCAGGACAAAGATCTACCCAAATTAGAAAAATGCCTTTGCTTTATTCCATGGTTGGCACTTCTATAATCTTTTCCTTTTCTGGGCCTGGCATCAGTTCTTGAATGCGATCTCTCAAGGGATGACAATAGTCTGTTCTATGCCCTGAATACTGGTGATACGCACAGTACCAATCCGCTCTATGTTTAGGACATCCTTGACTTGGGACAGGCCCGACCGGCAAGGGTTGTAACTTCCCTTTCTTGACGAGATAGGTGAACTGCCGGGATAATGGCCTACCAGAAACAGTGAGGTGGGATTGAACTGCTCTAGTGGATGAGACTTCTGTAACCTTAACATTTGCCTTACTGTTGTTATGGCTTCCTGAGCTTTCATCTTTATGCGTGATTGCAATTGCCCCATCCTCTTCAGGCATAGTGCTACATTCTAGAGTAGGCCTCCTATCTCCTCCTTGCTCAACTGGTGAATCAAGTGGCCCCTTGCCTCTGGTTTCGAAAGAAAATGGAGGTACTGTAGCCGTCGCTGTATGAGCTTTGTCAACTGTAGCCAGCTTCACTTAGTCGAGAGCTGTTGCCATAAGCTGAGCTTGGAGAACCAGTGCCATGGCATCCATTCTTTCTTTGATCACAGCCAGCATCCTTTTTTTCAGCTCTTCAAACCTTTTATCTATCTCCAGGGCAATCAGGGCGCGAGTCTCTTCTGTCAATTGTGAAGGGCCAGCCATTTCTAATGCCTTTAGATGCTCTGGTAAGAATGCTAAAACTTTGTCAGCCCACGTGAACTCTGATCGCTCCTTAGACAACTATTGGGATCCCCTAACCACCCAAGCAAATGGTCTATAATGGCTGAAAAGCAAGGAGTTAGAATAATGTATGAATAATATGTAATGTATGATCGTGCTGTGCAACAAATGGTATACAGTGACTAAAAGAGATTACAATGATACATGTGAAGCATTTGAAAAACTATACATGGGATGATATGTACATGTAATAATTATATGCAAAGAATAGGATGTATACATAGGGAGGAAATAAAAATTTTGTATTTGTGTATGAATGAAATGAATATGCAATGCATCATCCACAACCACATGCAAGCAGTTAGATCCTTCCAACCTTATTGCCCCCACACACGAGGTTGTGCGATCTCTGTCCTAGGTGGGCTTGATCCATGGGTTAACAGGGAACCCTATGGATGCGCATGGTGCACGGTGAAAAGCCGGCAGCATAACCTCTCTTAACTAATGCTCATGAGCATGGGTTGTGATCGTTATGTATTTAGGCACTCCGAATAAATTGACATGGGCCTAACGGGGCATGAAAGCCTTTGATTAAGTGACCAGTGAAGTTATCTGAGTTTGTCCAATACATAATTATCCATACAGCAAGTAAGGTATTATGGTTTATACCACCTAGGAGAAGTATCTATTTCCATTACATGAGCTTTGGCCAGGGTGATGATACTTTAGGTCTACCCAAGCATGGTCTCTGCCAACGGGTCTAGCTCATCACGAGCGTAATGACCGATCGGATCTCCATTTAATATACCATGATGGTACGAGGCTTAGGTTGGTGATTATCCTTAACACTGTCCTACATTGAGTGAACGTAGGGTTATGCTTCGGGAACGCACCGGGGCTAAAAGAGGGACCAAACTAGCGTAGATCTAAGGCTCTAATGAGATGTAATGCAATCTCGAAAAAGGATGAAATGTTTAAATTAAAACTCAACTATAAATTTTAACCAAGGTACTTTCGAAGCGAAGTCTCGAGTATTGTCCCCAGTGGAGTCGCCACTATGACGTGCGCCGAACCCCAGGGTGCCCCGAATAGCCCGCCGTTAGAGCTTTCGAGAGAGGTTCATTAAAACTTGTAACGAATTACAAGTGCATCTATGTTGGGCAACAAGGAGGTTTCTTGGAGTCGCCACCCAATAGAACATTGGGAAAGGTCGTCTAGCCTCAGTGAGCCTAAGACGGCGCATGTATATCCATTTTGGGCAAGCCAGAGGGATCTTGGAGACCTCATCCCAATAGAACATTGGAATGATCCTCTAACCCCGTGGAGCCTAGGATTATTCATGTTGGGCCTTTTGGTGGGCAACAAGAGATATTTTGGAGGCCTAATGAAACATTGAGATGGTCCTCTAACCTCGTTGAGCCTACGACCAGAGTGGGTTCGGGACTTCCCATTTATTCATACCTTGGTTAATTTTATAGTCGACTTTTGAATTTAGAGTTTCATCTTATTTCTCATTCATTTTAATGCAGTTAATTAAAGCGCATGTCATCCACTCAAGAAAAAGCGGTAAATAAAGCAGAATTAAAAATGAAGCATATGAAAATAAATTACAACAAAACTAAGGGCGGAATACAACTCCCATTGTAAATAAAATACAAATCATGCATAAATCGGGATATTCATTAATGATGAGGACATTGGTCCTCGCATGCATTTTTATTATGAAACAGTTTTGATGTGATGATTTTTGATGGAGAAAATCGAGACATTGGTCCCATATTTATTAGGAAAGATTCCAAGTTAATTAATAAAAAAACGTTTAGCGATTTTCTTTCTAGCTTGCCTAAAATAACGATTTTATAGGAAATTACATGGCAAAATAAATAAGGCAAATAAATAAAATATTACAAATAAAGCAATTAAACATTTAACCCAAACGAGCCTTCTGGATCCCCTCGTGTGCTCGCAAAAATGCTCAACCGGAAAATAAGTTTTGACATAAACAAACAAAACACAGATGAAATAATGTTAGTGATTAAATCAATTAAATAATAATAAATGAATGACAAATTAAAATAAAATAAGGTGATGTGAAAGAATGATAATTGAATTAAAATGTTAACAAATAAAAATAAATGAAAATATACATTAAATGATAAAAGAATTAAATGATTTAACTGAAATAAATAAAACATGTTAATGAGTTAATATGTAAAAATATGAACATGATAATAATAATGATATTAAAATGATAATAACAAAACACAATAATAAATAACAATAACTAAATATATACAATAATAATAATAAACACAATAATAATAACAATAAACATAAATTAAATAATATCAATAACAAAAATATCAATATAACACAATAACATTAATAATAGATAGATCAAATAATAATAATAATAATAATAATAATAATAATAACAATAATAATATAATATCAATAAACATATAATAATAATAATAATAATAATAATAATAATAATAATAATAATAATAATAATAATAATAATAATAATAATAATAAGAGAAAGGGGCTCACCAGATTAACTCACCGGAGCTGCCGCGAGCCGAAGGTGGTCGACACCTCCTCCACCGGAAGACAGATCAGGACGCCGGGAGTGCGACGGAGGTGGTCACGTGCCGGAGGACAGCGCCTTCTAGCCGAAAAATGCCATGGAGCATCGCAATGCTATCCCTCCGATCTCACCGCTGCTGGCGAGTGGTGGAGGCCGGTGGGTGCCGGCCGGTTCGTCCGGCTACCAGAAGCCTAGCGCCGCCGCACGTGTGCCGTTCCGGCACCGTGGGTGGCCAGCGAAGGCACCGCCTCCTTCTCCCTTTTTTTCTTCTCCTCCTCTCTGCGTTTTCCGTTCACGTTGGTCTGCCTTTCTCCTTTTATTTCTTCTTTCTCTTTCCCTTTTATTTTCCTTTGATTTTGTTTTCACTTGTCCACTATCCCTCTTCTTTCTCTTTTTATTTTTCTTTTCTTTGGCTTCGGCCTCACCTGTTCTTGTTCTCTCTTTCTTTTTTCTTTTGTTTTTCTTTTCACTCGTTTCCCATTTGCCGAGCCTCCTTTCTTCTCTTCATCATTTTCTTTTTATACCCACAATTAGGGTTTGGCCCTTAATTCATTTCTCCTATATTTTAATTCTTTAATTTAATTAATTTACTTAAATTATATTTTACTTAATTAGACCCTATATTTATTTATTTTTTTCAACTTTAATTAACCTAAAATATTAACTAATTAATTTTTAATTTTATAAACATATATATATTTTTTATTTTTTATATTTTTTTCGGAGAAATTATCAAGGAGCATGGAGAGCAAAAACTGCTATTTTTTTTTTTAAACTCGGGACCCGGTGTCTACAAAAAGTAATCATGATATTAACAATAGCAATAATAATAATAATAATAATAATAATAATAATAAACAATAACAATAAAGAAGATGAACAATCAACAATAAGGAAGATGAACAATCGAGCAAGTAAAAATAAAAAAAATAAAAACAAAACATGTTAAAGTATGTTAAATAATAATAATAATAATAATAATAATAATAACATATGAACAAAAATAATGATAATAATAATAATAATAAAATTAAAAGATGAACAATCAAATAAATATACAAGAATAAAATATTAAATCTATGGCTAAATTACATGAATATAAACAAAATAAATAATAGATAAAAAATGTACATGGTTACTAATTAATTTAGAAACAAAAATTAAATAAAAGATTGAGCCTAGAATATTTACTCTCAAATTTTGATGTGATGAATGAAGGTAAGTGATTAATCTCCTTGTCTTGATTTAGAAAAATAAAATATAAAAATAAAATTTTATCCCAAGAATAAATAATTAATTTATTTGTCTTAAGGAAAAATTGTAAAAAAAGAAATAAGAAAATTCACAAGAACAAATAATTAATTTATTTGTCTCAAGAATTAACTTAAAAAATTAAAAAAACTTGGGGAACTTGTTCTTAAAGAAGAAAAAAAGAAGAAGATGAAGAAGAAGAAGAAAAGAGAAAACCAATTTTTCTTAAGAAAAATCCCCCCAATTCTCTTCCAAAAAAATCATTTTATACCCCCTAAAAAAATCATATTTTAATGAAGAAATTAAATTAATTTAATTCCCATAATCACAAAAAATTGAAGAATTTGAAGGGTTAGAAGACAAAAGGATTTTAAAATTAAATTCTACAAAAAAAAAATGAGTAAAAACACTCAAAAATAGCCCAAAAACGACAGGGCCACGCCAGGGCCAAGCGACGCCCGCGCACGCCGCACGCCGAAGCTCGCGATTTTTATTTTTTTTTCTTAAAACACTATAATTTCAAAACTCACTTTTTTATCTTAAAATAATTTTTAAAACATTTTCAAAATATTTTTAAAACACATTTTTATTTATTTTTAATAAATCAATTTTGACAAGGAAACCATCACTTCCAACTTTCATTTTTGCCTATAAACAGGCACACTTAATTTTATCATTGAGTAATCCTGATTTAGGCTGCCTCAGGACCCGGTGTCTACAGCTGGGTCTAATAAAGCCTTTATCCAATAGCTCTTGTAATCGAGTTTTAAGTTCTCTCAATTCTACAGGAGCCAATCGATAAGGCACTTTAGAAATGGGGGCAGTACCCGGCAATATCTCTATGGACAACTCCACTTCTGTATCCGGAGGTAACCCAGGCAACTCACTAGGGAACACATACTCAAACTGCCTAACTACTGGAATATCCTCAATCTTAACTTGACTGCTCTTAGAGTCCAACACGACTGCTAAAAATGCCTCACAACCCTTCCTCATAAACCTCTTAGCTTTCATGGTAGAAATCACATTCCCCAAAGAACCCGAGCCTAAACCTTTAACCACAACCGGAGACTGATCTCTATCCCTCAACACAACCATCTTCCTAAGACAGTCCAACACTGCTTGGTGCCTACTCAACCAATCCATACCCAAAATCAAATCAAATTCCCAAAAAGGCAAATTAATCAAATCTGCTAGGAACTCTATACCTTGAACCAATAGAGGACAGTTCCTAAACACTCTACTCACATTGACACTATGCCCTAAAGGACTGGTCACACAAATCTAATAATCTAACTGGTCAACTTCATGCAACTTATAATATAATTTATCATAGCACAAGTATGAGCGTGTGGAACCAGGGTCTATTAGAGCATACATCTCAGTGTCACAGAGTAGAAACTTACCTGCAATCACATTCGGCACATCTTGCTCATAACCCTCGTTGGCACCATCTGAGGATGGTCTACCGATTCCGATGGAGCTCCCTTTCTAGCCCGACCACATCGACCTCGACCTCGATAAGCTGTGACGCGCGTTGAACCCCAGGGCAGCCCGAACCGCCCGCTTTCAGGGCGATCGGGATGAGGTTCATGAAAACTTGTAAGAAATTACAAGTGCGTCTATTTCGGGCAACAAGGAGGTTTCTTGGAGTCGCCACCCAATAAAACATTGGGAAAGATCGTCTAGTCTCAGTGAACCTAAGACAGCGCTGCTATGTCCATTATAGGCAAGCCGGAGGTGTCTTGGAGGCTTCCACCCTAATGATAGGATGGTCCTTTAGCCTCACGCTTGGGCAAACCAGAGGTGTCTTAGAGGCATACACCCTAATAGAACATTAGGATGGCCCTCTCACCTCGTGGCACCTAGGACTGTGCAATTTTGAGCCTTTTACGGGACACAAGAGGTGTCTTGGAGGCCCCATCCCAATAGAATATTGAGATGGCCCTCTCGCTTCATTGAGCCCAAAGATCAAAGAAGGTTCGGGACTTTCCATTTATTCATACCTTGGTTAGGTTTGTAGTTGAGTTTTGAATTTATCGTTTTATCCAATTTCTCATTCAATTCAGTGCAATTTAATTAAAGCGCATGGTTGGTCATTCAAGGAAAGCGATAAATAAAGCATAATTAAAGTAAAGTGCATGAAAATAGATTACAACAAAACTAGGGGCGGAATACAACCCTATTGTAAATAAAATACAAATCATACATAAAACGGGCTATTTGTTAAAAATGAGGACATTGGTTCTTGCATGCATATTTATTATGTGACAATTTTTATCTTGGATGGAGAAAATTGGGACATTGGTCCCATTTTTATTAGGAAAGATTCCAAGTTAATTAAAAAAAATATTTTTGTGATTTTCTTTTTAGTGTGCCTAAAATAAACAATTTTATAAGAAAATTACATGGGAAAATAAATGAAAAAGCCAAATAAATGAAATATTACAAATAAAATAATTAAATATTTAACCCAAATGAGCCTTCTGGATCTCCTTGCGTGCTCGTAAAAATGCCCAAGTAAAGAAAATAAGTTGTGAAAGAAACATAAAACACAAATGAAATAATGTTAGTAATTAAATCAATTAAATATATAATAAATGATAAAATGAAATAAAATAAAGTGAGATGGCATCAAAAATGACAAATGAATTAAAATGTTAATAAACTAAAATAAATGGGAAAAATGCATTATAAATGACAAATGAATTAAAAGATGTGATTGGAATAAAATAAAATGTGTTAATGAATTAATATATAAAAACATGAACATGACAATGATGAAGAATGAAAATAAATAAATAAATAACAATAAATAAAACATGTAACAATGATAAAAGAATGATAAAAATAATGAATAAAAGAATGATGAAAATAATAATAATATATGACATGATTAATTAATATTTTCACAATTAACCTAAAACATTTACATGGCAAAAGGATTGATCAAAATGAATTAATTAATTACATGTTAAAAATAATGAGGAACCAAAGCAAAATAAATTAATTACATGTTAGGAATAATAAAAAACCAATATTTACCTGAACAAAAATAATATATAAACATATTAAATAAAACAAATATAAAATAATAGAATAAATAAATAAATGAAAATAATAAAAATATACATGAATAAATTAAATATGAACAAAAATAATAAAAACAATAAAAAGAATAAGCCCAGAATGTTTACTCTCAGAGTTTCGGATTCGATGAAGGTAAAAAATGATGATTGATTTCCTTGTTTGTGATTTGCAAGATTAGAGTTGAGATATGGTGAAAATGTTGGAATTTTATTCCAAGAAAAAAGATTTTAAAAAAATGATCAAAAATTTTTTAAGAACAAAAAATTAATTTCTTTGCCTAAAAAATGATTTTTATTGATTAAAAAAATAAAATTGATCCCAAAAACAAACAATTATTTTGTTTGTCTTAAGAAACAAAACTTATGAAAAAAAATCTTATTTTTAGAAAATCAAATAAAAAATTAGATTTTAATAACAAACAATTGTTTTGTTTGTCTCAAAATTATTTTTTCATCAAAAATAGATTCAAAAACCATTGAAAAAAAGTTTGATTAAAAACAAATAACAAGTTAAAAAAATAAATTTTGAGAGCAAACAATTATTTTGTTTGTCTCAAAATTGAAATCAATCAATAAAACTACTTCTAAAAAATATTTAGAAGAAATTCTATTGGAAAAAGAGCCAAAAAGATTAACTGAATTTTTATTTTTTTTTATTGGGAAAAATCTGAAAATTTTGGAGAGAATTTGAGAGGAAGAAGAAGAGAAAATCTCAAAAAAAACCCTAAGAAAATCCCCCCGATTTCTCTTTCCATCTTTTTTTTTATATGAAGAAAAAATAAAAATCTAACCAATTAATGAAAAAAATATTAATTAAATCAGATGTTATTTATTTTATATTTTAAAAATTGAAAAAATCATTAAAAACCCTAAAACAATGGTATAGGAAATCAAAATCAGGTGAAAAAAACTGAAAAAAAACGATTTTGGGCGAAAAAGGGCGATTTCGGCGGAATAGGGGCGACCGACGCCCGTCGCCTCACGCGACGGGCGTCGGTAGCGCGCCCAGTGCGCGGACGCGCACTCCACGCGCTGCACGTCGCTCCGCGCGGGCGACGCCCTATGCGTCGCTCGCAGCAGCGTGCCCTCGCATCGACATTCGCGGAAAATATATATATATATATTTTTTAAATTAACTAAAAAATATTATAATTTCTAAACCCCATTTTTCAAAATATTTTTTATTATTTTTTATTTGTTCACTCTAAAATGGAAGTTTGACAAGGAAATCACCACTTTTAACCTTTTTGCCTGTAACAAGGCATCTTATCATCATTGGTTAACTCTGATCTGAGCTGTATCAGGACCCGGTGTTTATAGTTGCCCCCAATTTTGGGGAAACTAGTGCACTAGTGCCTAGATGAGCCAAAATTCAGAGGAGAAAGGAAGGAGATGCGTACCTGAGGCAGTCCTTACCTTTTTTTGCCGTGAGGAATATTGCGACTTATTACCGTTGAGCTGTAGTGTTGTCCAATGGTGGATCGTTTGCAATTTTTCCATCCCATTGTCCCGCCTCCGGTCGGCTTGCACAGCGTCTGTGAGATGCGGTGTCCTCTAACCCCAATCCCATTGCGATTTGTTCTATCGCGTGTGCCCCGCTGTCCTCGTCTCGGCATGCACGGTGGCTGATCTGTCCCGCTGGCATCATCTCGGCTTGCACGGTGTCTGTGAGATGCGATATTCTCTAACCACAGTCCCGTTACGATCTGTTCTATCGCGTGTGCCCCGTTGTCCTCGTCTCGACATGCACGGTGGCTGGTCTGTCCCGCGGGTCTCATCTCGGCTTACACGGTGTCTGTGGGATACGGTATTCTCTAACCACAGTCCCGTTATGATCTGTTTTATAGCGTGTGCCCCGCTGTCCTCATCTCGGCATGCACGGTGGCTGATCTGTCCCACTGGCCTCATCTCGGCTTACACGGTGTCTGTTTTGTCCCGCTGGCCTTATCTCGACTTGCACGGCGTCTGTGGGATGCGGTATTCTCTAACCACAGTCCCATTACGATCTGTTCTATCGCGTGTACCCCGCTGTCCTCGTCTCGATATGGACGGTGACTGGTCTATCCCGCTAGCCTCATCTCCGCTTACACGGTGTCTGTGAGATGCAATACTCTAACTACAACCTCTGTTTGCGATCTGTTATATCGTTGGTATCCCGTTAGCCTCATCCCGGCCTGCACGGAGTCTGTGAGATGCAGTACTCTAACTATAACCTCTGTTTGCGATCTATTCTATCGCTGGTGTCCAGCTAGCCTCGTCTCGGCTTATACGGAGTCTGTGAGATACAGTACTCTAACTACAACCTCTGTTTACGATCTGTTCTATCGATGGTGTCTCGCTAGCCTCGTCCCAGCCCGAACGGAGTCTGTGAGATGCAGTACACTAACTACAACCTCTGTTTGCGATCTGTTCTATCGCTGGTGTCTCGCTAGCCTCATCTCGGCTTGCATGGAGTCTGTGAGATGCAGTACTCTCTGACTACAACCTTTGTTTGTGATCTGTTCTATTGCTGGTAGCCTCGTCCCGGCTTGCATGGTGTCTTTGAGATGCAGTACTCCCTGACTACAACCTCTGTTTGCGATTTGTTCTATCCCTGCTGTCCCGATAGCCTCGTCTCGGCTTGCACGGAGTTTGTGAGATGCAGTACTCTCTGAGTACAACCTCTGTTTGCAATCTGTTCTATCGCTGGTATCCCGCTAGCCTCGTCCCGGACTGCATGGAGTCTATGAGATGCAGTACTCTAACTACAACCTCTGTTTGCGATCTGTTCTATCACTAGTGTCCAGCTAGCCTCGTCCCGGCTTGCACGGAGTCTGTGAGATACAGTACTCTAACTAAAACCTCTGTTTACGATCTGTTCTATCGCTGGTGTCCCGCTAGCCTCGTTCTGGCCTGCACGGAGTCTGTGAGATACAGTACTCTAACTACAACCTCTGTTTGCGATCTATTCTATCGCTGGTGTCCCGCTAGCCTCGTCCCGGTTTGCACGGAATCTGTGAGATACTGTACTCTAACTACAACCTCTGTTTGCGATCTGTTCTATCGCTGGTGTCTCGTTAGCCTCCTCCCGGCCTCTACAGAGTCTGTGAGATGCAGTACTCTAACTACAACCTCTATTTGTGATCTGTTCTATCGCTGGTGTCCCGCTAGCCTCGTCCAGGCTTGCACGGAGTCTATGAGATGCAGTACTCTCTAACTACAATCTCTGTTTGCAATCTGTTCTATCGCTGGTGTCCCGCTAGCCTCATCCCGGCCTGTACGGTGTCTGTGAGATGCAGTACTCTCTGACTGCAACCTCTGTTTGCGATTTATTCTATTACTGGTGTCCCGCTAGCCTCGTCCCGGCCTGTACGGTGCCTGTAAGATACAGTACTCTCTGACTACAACCTCTGTTTGCAACCTGTTCTATCGCTGGTTTCCCGCTAGTCTCGTCCCGGCTTGCATGGTGTCTGTAAGATTCAGTAATCTCTGATTACAACCTCTGTTTTCTATCTGTTCTATTGCTAGTGTCCCACTAGCCTCGTCCCGGCTTGCACGGAGTCTGTGAGATGCAGTACTCTCTGACTACAACCTCTATTTACGATATGTTCTATTGCTGGCGTCCCGCTAGCCTCGTCTCGACCTGCACGGTGTCTGTGAGATGCAGTACTCTCTGACTAAAACCTCTGTTTGTGACCTGTTCTATCGCTGGTTTCCCACTAGCCTCTTCCCAGCTTGTACGAAGTCTATGAGATGCAGTACTCTCCGACTATAACCTCTGTTTGCGATCTATTCTATCGCTGGTGTCCCGCTAGCCTCATCCTGGCTTGCACAAGGACTTTGAGATGCAGTACTCTCTGACTACAACCTCTGTTTGTGATCTGTTCTATCACTAGTGTCCCACTAGCCTCATCTCGGCCTGCACGGTGTCTGTGAGATGCAGTACTCTCTGACTACAACCTCTGTTTATGATTTGTTCTATCGCTGGTATCCTGCTAGCCTCGTCCCGGCCTGCACGGTGTCTGTGAGATGCAGTGCTCTCTGACTACAACCTCTGTTTGCAACCTGTTCTATCGCTAGTGTCCCGCTAGCCTCGTCCCGACTTGCATGGTGTCTGTGAGATGCAGTACTCTCTGACTACAACCTCTGTTTGAGACATGTTCTATCGCTAGTGTCCTGCTAGCCTTGTCCCGGCTTGCATGGTGTCTCTGAGAAGCAGTACTCTCTGACTACAACCTCTATTTGCGATCTGTTCTATCACTGGTGTCCCGATAGCCTCGTCTCGGCTTGCACGGAGTCTGTGTGATGCAGTACTCTCTGACAACAACCTCTGTTTGCGATCTATTCTATTGCTGGTATCCCGCTAGCCTCGTCCCAACCTGCATGGAGTCTATGAGATGTAGTACTCTAACTACAACCTCTGTTTGCGATCTGTTCTATCAGTAGTGTCCAGCTAGCCTCGTTCCGGATTGCACGGAGTCTGTGAGATACAGTACTCTAACTACAACCTCTATTTACGATCTGTTCTATCGTTGGTGTCCCGCTAGCCTCGTCCCGGCCTGGACGGAGTCTTTGAGATACAGTATTCTAACTACAACCTTTGTTTGTAATCTGTTCTATCGCTGGTGTCCCGCTAGCCTCGTCCCGGCTTGCACGGAGTCTGTGAGATACTGTACTATAACTACAACCTCTATTTGCTATCTGTTCTATCGCTGGTGTCTCGCTAGCCTCCTTCTGACCTCCACAGAGTCTGTGAGATGCGGTACTCTAACTACAACCTCTATTTGTGATCTGTTCTATCGCTGGTGTCCCGCTAGCCTCATCCCGGCCTGCACGATGTCTGTGAGATGCAGTACTCTCTAACTACAACCTCTGTTTGCGATTTGTTCTATCGCTGGTGTCCCGCTAGCCTCGTCTCGGCCTATACGGTGCCTGTAAGATACAGTACTCTCTGACTACAACCTCTGTTTGTGACCTGTTCTATCGCTGGTGTCCCGCTAGCCTCGTCCCGGCTTGCATGGTGTCTGTAAGATTCAGTAATCTCTGACTACAACCTCTGTTTATGATCTGTTCTATTGCTAGTGTCCCGCTAGCATTGTCCCGGCTTGCACGGAGTTTGTGAGATGCAGTACTCTCTGACTACAACCTCTATTTACGATCTGTTCTATCGCTGGTGTCCCGCTAGCCTCGTCTCGACCTGCATGGTGTCTGTGAGATGCAGTACTCTCTAACTACAACCTCTGTTTGTGACCTATTCTATCGCTGGTTTCCCGCTAGCCTCTTCCCGGCTTGTATAAAGTCTATGAGATGCAGTACTCTCTGACTACAACCTCTGTTTGCGATCTATTCTATCGCTGGTGTCCCGCTAGCCTCATCCCGGCTTGCACGGAGTCTATGAGATGCACTACTCTCTGACTACAACCTCTGTTTGCGATCTGTTCTATCGCTGGTGTCCCGCTATCCTCATCTTGGCTCGCGCAGTGTCTGTAAGATGCAGTGTTTTCTAACTGTAACTCAGTTGTTATCTGTTCTACCACATGTGCTCTGCTGTCCTCGTCTCGGCTCGCGCAGTGTCTGTGAGATGTAGTGTTCTCTAACTACAATCCCAGTTGCGATCTGTTCTACCCGCATGTGCTCTGCTGGCCTCATAGTGTCTGTGAGATGTAGTGTTCTCTAACTACAATCCTATTGCGATCTGTTCTATCGCATGTGATTGAACGTTCTGTCTTGGTTGCCGCTTCTGGGCTTGCACAGCATAACCTTGGTAACCTCCAACCGACCCGTGTAACATCCTATCTGCTAACTATTATCCGGTCAGTGTAATATCTGCTAACCACCATCCGGTCAGTACAATATCTGATCTGCTAACCACCATCCGGTCAGTATAATCTCTGATCTACCAACCACCATCCGGCTAGTACAATATTTGATCTACTAACCACCATCCGGCCAGTACAATCTCTGATTTGCTAACCACCATCCGGCTAGTACAGTGTCTGATCTACTAACCCCCATCCGGCTAGTACAATATTCTGATCTGCTAACCCCCATCTGGCTAGTACAGTGTCTGATCTGCTAACCCCCATCCGGCTAGTACAGTGTCTGATCTGCTAACCCCCATCTGGCTAGTACAATATTTTGATCTACTAACCCCCATCCGGCTAGTACAATGTCTAATCTGCTAACCCCCATCCGGCTAGTACAATATTCTACTGTCGACCATCCTTAGGTCGGCATGGTGACTCACTCGTCATTGTCTTTACTAGCGCTTATCATAAACCTTTTTTCTACAATAAAGGGCAAAACAAACACGTAGGGTATATAAAAGAGGTACTTACCTGTGGCAGTACATACCTGTAGGGGCAGATGTCAAATGGGTGCCCCCTGAAGGATGGTTGGTTTTTCCCCCAAATATCGATTCCTCTATTATCTCTAACGTAGCCTCCTTGTTGAAAAGACCTGCATACTTCTCAAGAGGGTAAGAGAATTTGATGTTGAGCCTCTAGAGAGGAAAATAGATTTGAGCCTCCTCAGAGGAAAATTAGATTGGAGGTTTTGTTGCTTGCCTGCAGGCGGATACGTTTCAATGTCTTTGGTGTCTCCTAAAATGATCCTTGTTTTTTTTTTCCTTTGTTGTTCCTGTTGTTTTTGGGATTTTTACATTTTGGATGTTTTTGAATTTTTATAGTCTATTGGATTTTCAAGCCCTTAAAAATATCTTCTTCTTTTTGTTTTGTGTTATTTTGTTTTATTGTTGAGAATTTGTATTCTGTTGTTTTTGTTTTTTTTTTGTTTGAAGAGTTGTATTCTTTGTACATTTGAATTTGGATTTTGTACACTTATTGTGTGATGTGTGTGAGCGTACATCTTATGATAGAGAAACTTACCTGATTGCCCCCGGCATGGTGTGCATGAACAGGCTTATTCTTTTGAATGTCTTCTTGGGAGCGAGTTCGCGAGATTCCATTCTTGTGAGGACTTCATCTTGATCTGATGGTTTGGCATGGATGAGCGCCGATGTAGAGCTGAAACTGTACCTCGGCCCACTTTTTCATCTGATTGCCTAAAGTATGTGTGGGTAGTCCGGCTTCTCAAGGGATCTTCTTTTCTGTAGATTTGTGTGATTCCGGATTGCCCTTAGTATGGTGTGCCCGGATAGGCTCGTTCTTTTGGCCGTTCCACCTCTGTATATATTTACCTGATTTTATGCCGAATACAGTGGCTGATCATGTTGAGCTAAACCCATCTCTTAGATCATCCTTGCTCATAAGGTCTATTCGGACCTTTCCCTCTAAGTCATGTATACAACAACATATACAAAAGATTGTGTGTGCGTATGGAATTATGTGTGCGAAATATACATACAAAACTATATACAGAAAACACATACAAAGGATTAATGTACAAAAATTATGCGTACGCAACTATACGTGTAAAGGATTAAATGCACGTGATATGCAGGGCAATATGCAAAAGATCTATGCATGTGAGATGCAAAAATGGATAGACCACATCCCAAGTGGTTAAGGGATTCGTTGAGGGTACTGCTCGGCTGCTCACATTATATGGTGCCCTCAAGAAAAGCATCAACTTGGCTTCGGGGACTCCAACCCACAATCTTTTAAAGGGAACTGATCCGTGTGCGTTTTTGCCCCCTGGTCAATGAGCACCTTATCCCCAAACTCGGAATCACGATCCGCATTATGCACTACCCGCCTAAAGGGAAGTTATTTGGAGTAATGCCACCTTATTGCTTCAGGCTTTAAAAGTCATTATTTTAAAAGTAGTGCGTCCCTTGTGGATTTTCACACTAGCTTTTCTTAACGGGAAATGCATCCCTTTGGAGATTTTCACAAGACGCTGTGCCTAATTTTTGCTTGGAATGGACCCAACCCACTCTAGTGACTTTTATTCATTTTCATTTTTTGAAGGACAGACTGCCTGTTCCCAGGGTTTCACCCTACCCTTTGGCCTAACTTTTACTTAGAGCGCCAATTACGGTTTTCATCTCTAATGGCCTTTTTTTTTAAGAGGGTATGACTGCAAGAAAAGTTGAAGCTACTATCAGAGCCCCCTTCTAGAGTAATCGGTAGTTATTCTCTGAGGTATTTCTCTCTAGGCATCAGTTGCATTCCTTTGAATGTGTCGCTAGATTGGGTGAGGTGGCGGATAAGGATCAGGTTCCTTAGGGTTTCATTGGGCTGCTTTTTACATTACCGCCCATTGTGCTCAATAGTTCAGAGGGATTAATGATATAGCGAGGCATCCCTATCTTTCCAAGATGGACCTTTATCTTCAGTTTTGACCTCCATACATTATGACCTCTAGGCAAACTGCCGATGAAGACTATTATACCATCTATCGGGGATTGTTCCTTTACTCCCACTAATGCATTCAAAAGATAGGTGATTAGTCTTGCAGTTGATAATAGAACTCATCGACTTAGACATCTGGATGGTGAGAGTAGTAGCAGAGCGTAGTCATTTAGATTTTATGCATTCAGCAATGAACAACATTTCTCTTTTTATAAATGAACTAGAAAATAATGAACACGTGCATTTGCAAAGATTATGTACATTCGGTATGATTTCTCTATACATGATCATTATCTAACATCGATTCAAAATGCAAAACTACATCTAATCTCAGAGTATATATTGTAAGCATCAAACTCCTGTCTCCAATCAGCCCTCTCGGGTTTTTTTGATTGGACATTTTCTCTCAACCCTCTAATTTTTGCCCAGGGTGCCCTTTTTTCGGTTTTCACCCTGACGAGGCGCCCATTTTTAGCAAGGCCGCCTTTTTTTAGTTTTCGACCCACGGGGCTTTTGTTCTCTTATTTTAATTTTTAAGCCTTTAGCCATGGACCCTCTTGAGTTCGTCGACGTTGGTCGATTCTTGAAGCCATCTTCATCGCTGCCTGTTGCTACTGTCTTAGATACAATCTCTGAAGAACAAGTTAGCCTAAACCTATCCCGTATGCCCAGAACACCTAGTCTCATTTGCTTGACAATTGAATCTCCATCTTTCATCGGATGGTTTCTAGCCGTCTTTCCAAATGATCAAGCAGAATATTTTCTGATAGATCTGACCGTGGCGATAATCCCATGACCCGTCCTTG
This sequence comes from Excoecaria cochinchinensis, assembly GCA_947683425.1. Classification (NCBI taxonomy): domain Eukaryota; kingdom Viridiplantae; phylum Streptophyta; class Magnoliopsida; order Malpighiales; family Euphorbiaceae; genus Excoecaria; species Excoecaria cochinchinensis. Next base: position 421,940 of record CANTUQ010000127.1, read on the forward strand.
TCTGACTTATTTAATTGCTGCTGCCGTTGCGTGCCCTGTCGGCTTCCAAAATTTGGGCTTTCATGACTATTCTTAAAGATTTGAGCTCTATTTTGATCGGCCATACTATTTCTGCTCTATGTATTTGAGAACTAGGAGGTGACTCTTATAGAGGTTTCGATGGTGGTTGTCCAGCCTCAAAGTGCAAAAGGCCATTTTTCTGCCCAATCCTTGTAGTTTCGAGCCATCTTGATCAAGATCTTCTTGTTAGCAGTCTCTCCTACCCTATTTGTTTGGGGGCAGTACAGAGTGGACTTGTGGCTTTTAACGTCATACCCCTAGAGCAACTTCCTAGCCTTAACCATAAGGTGTCCTTCTGTCCTTGAACCCAGCATGGTGCGGGAGACCATCTTGACATTACCCTGTCCGTTGGGGCTGTAGGGCGCATCTCCCCTATGATGTCTATTTCCAAGCTCGAGCAACCTATATCCATTGCAAGTCGATATAATTCTTGTGGTCCTTTTTGGAAGTCAAGAAAAATGGCAAAGTACGAGCACGTGTAGATCAGCCGGATTTTAACAAAGCTTGACCGCCATGATGGTTTTCTATTCTACATATTGATTCTTTTCCTTCTCTCTTTTTGTATTTTATTTTTCTCTTTTTTTTCCTTTCTTCTTTTTTTCTGTTCTTTTTTTCTTTTTGTTCTTTTGAGGATAAGCTTTGTTTAAATCCTAATAGTTTACATATACACGCACTCCTCCTCTTCTCGATTTGGTACAACATTGACCAACCAAGGCTGGCATTGAACTTCGACAAGAAATTTTGGCTTCGCTTCTGCTTGTTGATTCCTCTTTTTGACCTTTTCTGCCCCTTCCAGCTTCAATCTTCTGAGCTTCTGCGACGCCGGTTCATGATTGTGGTGTGTTTGAATGATGTGCTTAGTGATTCCACGATCAACTCTTAGCGTGTCTTCATATGTCCAGGCAAAGACCTTTTTTATATTTTGTTGAATTTCTCTCAAGTTTTTATCTCTCTTCAGGAGTTACATTAGATGCTATCAAGATTTTCTTTGGACTTTCCAAATTATTTGAGATTAAATAGAGTAACATCAGTTGAATCAATGTCAAATATAAATGAGTTATGATCATGATTATGCATAGTGAAATCATAAGAGACATAACACAAGTAACCAAAAACGTTCATCTTATTAATGAAGCTAAAATGTCATTATTAAACAGTTCAAAAATAAAAAGAACCTTCTAAATAGCTAATCAACTTTCGTTCTTGCCAACACAGCTATGGCAGTCGATGGTCCATTATCATCCCTAAGAACCGACCTGCCTTTCCACTAAGGCACTTAGTCCATCTTATTCTTTCCCTCTCGCTTTTCTGGGTCGGAGATCTTCTTGGAATCAATCAGATCTTGAATGGCATGTCTTAAGGCCTTGCAATAATCTGTGGTATGCCCGGTGTGCTGGTGGAAGGCGCAATACTGATCCTCTTTGTGATTGGGTTGCCCCTGGCTTCTAGCGGGCCTAGCCAGCAATGGCTTTAATATCCCCTCCTTCATCAGCCTCTTGAGGACCCAGGAAAAGATCTGCCCAAATTAGAAAAATGCCTTTGCTTTACTTCCGTGGTTGGCGCTTCTATAATTTTTTCCTTTTCTGGGCCTGGCATCAGTTCTTGAATGCGATCTCTCAAGGGACGACAGTAGTTCATTCTATGCCCTGAATACTGGTGATACATGCAGTACCAATCTGCTCTATGTCTAGGGCATCCTTGACTTGGGGCAGGCCTGACCGGCAAGGGTTGTAACTCCCCTTTCTTGATGAGACGAGTGAAGTGCCAGGATAATGGCCTACCCGAAACAGTGAGGTGGGACTGAACTGCTCTAGTGGCTGAGACTTCTGTAACCTTAATATTTGCCTTACTATTGTTATGGCTTCCTGAGCTTTCATCTTTATGCGTGATTGCAAGGGCCCCATCCTCTTCAGGCACAGTGCTACATTCTGGAGTAGGCCTCCTATTTCCTCCTTGCTCAATTGGTGAATCAAGTGGCCCCTTGCTTCTGGTTTTGAAAGAAAATGGAGGTACTATAGCCGTCGCTGTATGAGCCTTATCGACTGTGGCCGGCTTCACTTGGTCGAGAGCTGTTGCCATAAGCTGAGCTTGGAGAACCAGCGCCATGGCATCCATTCTTTCTTTGATCACAGCCAATAGCCTTTTTTCAAGCTCTTCAAACCTTCTATCCATCTCCTGGGCAATCAAGGCACGAGTCTCTTCGCTCTGTTGCGAAGGGCCAACCATTTCTACTACCTTTAGATGCTCTGGCAAGGATGCTAAATCTTTGTCAGCCAACCCAAACTCTGATCACTCTTTAGACAACTATTGGGATCCCCTAACCATCCAAGCAAATGGTCTACAATGGCTGAAAAGCAAAGCTTAGAATGATGCATGAATAATATGCAATGCATGGTCGTGCTGTGCAACAAATCGTATACAGTGACTAAAAGAGATTACAATGATACATGTGAAATATTTGAAAAACTATACACAGGATGATTTGTACATGTAATAATTATATGCAAAGAATAGGATGTATACATAGGGAAGAAATAAAAAAAAAAAAAATTATTAGTGCATGAATGACATAAATATGCAATGCATCATCCACAACCACATGCAAGCAGATAGACCCTTCCAACCTTATTGCCCCCACACACGAAGTTGTATAGTCTCTATCCTAGGTGGGCTTGGCCCATGGGTTAGCAGGGAACCCGATGAATGCGTGTGATGAGCGATAGAAAAATTGACATCATAACCTCTCCTAACTAATGCACAGGCGCATGGGTTATGATCGTTGTGTATTTAGCCAGTTCGAACAAATTGACATGGGCCTATCAGGGCATAAAAGCCTTTGATTAGGTGACCAATCAAATTATCTGGGTTTATCCAATACTAAATAATCCATATAGCAAGCAAGGTATTATGGTTCATATCACCTAGGGGAAGTATCTATTTTTATTTCATGAGCTTTGGCCAGGGTGATGATACTTTAGGTCTACCCAAGCATGGCCCCTGCCAATGGGTCTAGCTCATCGCGAGCGTAACGACCGATCGGGTCTCCATTTGATATACCATGATCGTACGAGGCTTGGGCTGGTGATTATCCTTAACACTTCCCTACATTGAGTGAACGTAGAGTTGTGCTTCGGGAATGCACCGGGGTCGAAAGAGGGACCAAACTAGCATAGATCTAAGGCTCTAATGAGATGCAATGCAGTTTCTAAAAAGGATGAAATTTTTAAATTAAAACTCAATTGTAAATTTTAACCCAGGCACTTTCGAAGCAAAGTCTCAAGTATTTTCCCCAGTAGAGTCGCCACTATGACGCGCGCCGAACCCCGGGACGCCTCGAATCGCCCGCCTTCAAGGCAATCGGGATGAGGTTCATGAAAACTTGTAAGAAATTACAAGTGCGTCTATTTTGGGCAACAAGGAGGTTTCTTGGAGTCGCCACCCAATAGAAGATTGGGAAAGATCGTCTAGCCTCAGTGAGCCTAAGACAGCGCTGCTATGTCCATTATAGGCAAGCCGGAGGTGTCTTGGAGGCTTCCACCCTAATGATAGGATGGTCCTCTAGCCTCACGCTTGGGCAAACCAGAGATGTTTTAGAGGCATCCACCCTAATAGAACATTAAGATGGCCCTCTCGCCTCGTGGCGCCTAGGACTGTGCAATTTCGAGCCTTTTACGGGACACAAGAAGTGTCTTGGAGGCCCCATCCCAATAGAATATTGAGATGGCCCTCTCGCGTCGTTGAGCCCAAAGATCAGAGAAGGTTCGGGACTTTCCATTTATTCATACCTTGGTTAGGTTTACAGTTGAGTTTTGAATTTATTGTTTCATCCAATTTCTCATTCAATTCAGTGCAATTTAATTAAAGCGCATGGTTGGTCATTCAAGGAAAGCGATAAATAAAGCATAATTAAAGTAAAGTGCATGAAAATAGATTACAACAAAACTAGGGGCGGAATACAACCCTATTGTAAATAAAATACAAATCATACATAAAACGGGCTATTTGTTAAAAATGAGGACATTGGTCCTCAAATGCATATTTATTATGTGACAATTTTTATCTTGGATGGAGAAAATTGGGACATTGGTCCCATTTTTATTAGGAAAGATTCCAAGTTAATTAATAAAAATACTTTTGTGATTTTCTTTTTAGCGTGCCTAAAATAAACAATTTATAAGAAAATTATATGGGAAAATAAATGAAAAAGCCAAATAAATAAAATATTACAAATAAAACAATTAAATATTTAACCCAAACGAGCCTTCTAGATCTCCTCAGGTGCTCGCAAAAATGTCCAAGTAAAGAAAATAAGTCGTGAAAGAAAAATAAAACACAAATGAAATAATGTTAGTAATTAAATCAATTAAATAAATTAAATATATAATAAATGATAAAATGAAATAAAATAAAGTGAGATGGCATCAAAAATGACAAATGAATTAAAATGTTAATAAACTAAAATAAATGGAAAAATGCATTATAAATGACAAATGAATTAAAAGATGTGATTGGAATAAAATAAAACGTGTTAATGAATTAATATATAAAAACATGAACATGATAATGATGAAGAATGAAAATAAATAAATAAATAACAATAAATAAAACATGTAACAATGATAAAAGAATGATAAAAATAATGAATAAAAGAATGATGAAAATAATAATAATATATGACATGATTAATTAATGTTGTCACAATTAACCAAAAACATTTACATGGCAAAAGGATTGATCAAAATGAATTAATTAATTACATGTTAAAAACAATGAGGAACCAAAGCAAAATAAATTAATTACATGTTAGGAATAATAAAAAATCAATATTTACCTGAACAAAAATAATATATAAACACATTAAATAAAACAAATACAAAATAATAGAATAAATAAATAAATGAAAATAATAAAAATATACATGAATAAATTAAATATGAACAAAAATAATAAAAACAATAAGAAGACTAAGCCCAGAATGTTTACCCTCAGAGTTTCGGATTCGATGAAGGTAAAAAATGATGATTGATTTTCTTGTTTGTGATTTGCAAGATTAGAGTTGAGATATGGTGAAAATATTGGAATTTTATTCCAAGAAAAAAGATTTTAAAAAAATGATCAAAAATTTTTTAAGAACAAAGAATTAATCTCTTTGCATAAAAAATGATTTTTCTTGATTAAAAAAATAAAATTGATCCCAAGAACAAACAATTATTTTGTTTGTCTTAAGAAACAAAACTTATGAAAAAAAAATCTTATTTTTAGAAAATCAAATGAAAAAAAATTAGATTTTGATAACAAACAATTGTTTTGTTTGTTTCAAAATTATTTTTTCATCAAAAATAGATTCAAAAACCATTGAAAAAAAGTTTGATTGAAAACAAATAACAAGTTAAAAGAAATGAATTTTGAGAGCAAACAATTATTTTGTTTGTCTCAAAATTGAAATCAATCAATAAAACTACTTCTAAAAAATGTTTAGAAGAAATTCTATTGGAAAAAGAACCAAAAAGATTAACTAAATTTTTAATTTCTTTTGTTGGAGAAAATCTGAAAATTTTAGAGAGAATTTGAGAGGAAGAAGAAGAGAAAACCTCAAAAAAAACCCTAAGAAAATCCCCCCCATTTCTCTTAACATCTTTTTCTTTTTATATGAAGAAAAAATAAAAATCTAACCAATTAATGAAAAAAATATTAATTAAATCAGATATTATTTATTTTAAATTTTAAAAATTTTAAAAATCATTAAAAACCCTAAAATAATGCGATAGGAAATCAAAATTAGGTGAAAAAAAACTGAAAAAAAAAACGATTTTGGGCGAAAAAGGGTGATTTCGGCAGAACAGGGGCGACCGACGCCCGTTGGCTCAAGCGACGAGCGTCGGTCGCGTGCCCAGCGCGCGAACGTGCGCTCCGCGCACTGCACGTCGCTCGCGGCAGCGGCGCATCGACATTCGCGAAAAATATATATATATATATTTTTTTAAAATTAACTAAAAAATACTATAATTTCTAAATCCCATTTTTCAAATCTAATTTTCAAAATAATTTTTATTATTTTTTATTTTTTCACTCTAAAATGGAAGTTTGACAAGGAAATCACCACTTTCAACCTTTTTGCCTGTAACAAGGCATCTTATCATCATTGGTTAACTCTGATCTGGGCTGTATCAGGACCCGGTGTCTACAATTGCCCCCAATTTTGGGGAAACTAGTGCACTAGTGCCTAGATGAGCCAAAATTCAGAGGAGAAAGGAAGGAGATGAGTACCGGAGGCAGCCCTTACCTTTTTTTGCCGTGAGGAATATTGCGACTTGTTGCCGTTGAGCTGTAGTGTTGTCCAACTGTGGATCGTTTGCAATTTTTTCATCGCATTGTCCCGCTCGCCTCCGGTCAGCTTGCACGGCGTCTGTGAGATGCAGTGTGCTCTAACCCCAATCTCGTTGCGATTTGTTCTATCGCGCGTGCCCATCTGTCCTCGTCTCGGCATGCACGGTGGCTCATCTATCCCGCTGGCCTCATCTCGGCTTGCACGATGTCTATGAGATGCGGTATTCTCTAACCACAGTTCCATTGCGATCTATTTTATCTCGTGTGCCCCACTGTCTTCGTCTCGGCATGCACGGTGGTTGGTCTGTCCCGCTAACCTCATATGGGCTTGCACGGTGTCTTTGGGATACAGTATTCTCTAACCACAGTCCCGTTGCGATCTGTTCTATCGCGTGTGCCCCGCTGTCCTCATCTCAGCATGCACGGTGGCTGATCTGTCACACTGGCCTCATCTCGGCTTGCACGGTGTCTATTTTGTCCCGCTGGCCTCATCTCGACTTGCACGGTGTCTGTGGGATGCAGTATTCTCTAACCACAGTCCCGTTGCGATATGTTCTATCGCGTGTGCCCCGCTGTCCTCGTCTCGGTATGGACGGTGGCTGGTCTATCTCGTTGGCCTCATCTCGGCTTGTACGGTGTCTGTGAGATGCAATACTCTAACTACAACCTCTATTTGCGATCTGTTCTATTTTAAATTTTAAAAATGGAAAAAATCATTAAAAACCCTAAAATAATGGGATAGGAAATAAAAATCAGGTGAAAAAAAAACTGAAAAAAATGATTTTGGGCGATTTCGGCGGAACAAGGAGGACCGACACCCGTCGGCGCGCGCGACGGGCGTCGGTCGCGCACCCAGCGAGTGCACGTCGCTCCGTGCAGGGTACGCTCTAGGCGTCGCTCAAGCGCCGCGTAACCGTGCGTCGACATTCGCGAATTTTTTTTTTAAATTAACTAAAAAATACTATAATTTCTAAACCCCATTTTTCAAATCTAATTTTCAAAATATTTTTTATTATTTTTTATTTTTTCACTCTAAAATGCAAGTTTGACAAGGAAATCACCACTTTCAACATTTTTGCCTGTGACAAGGGATCTTATCATCATTGGGTAACTCTGATCTGGGCTATATCAAGACCCGATGTCCACACTAGCCCAAGGAACATTAGACCCCAATCAGCTAGCCTCATGCTGATCTCTAGTATTCTCACTTAACTTCGGGCAATTGGTCAGAAAATGCTCGGTGCTTCCACAACGGAAACAACCACCAGTGAGCCACCTTGTAGACATCGGGTCTTGAGTCAGGTTTTGAAAAATGATAATGGCAATTTTGGGTCCTTGATAATTCCTCATAAAAAAAATATATGGGTGTGTAAAATAAAAAACTTAAAAGAATTCATTAGTTAATTAATTCGTCAATATTATTAGTTAATTAATTAGTTATAATTAATTAGTTAATATTCTAGGATAATTAAAATTGAAAAAAAAAATGAGAAAATAGATATAGGGTTAATTAAATAAATTATATGTGATAATTTAAGTAGATTAATTAGATTAAATAGGTATAAAAATATAGAGTATTTAATTAGTAGAGTTTTTAATTAATTAGAATATATATGATAATTTAAATAAATTAATTAGTAAAGTGTGTAATTATTTAAGTAAATTAGATTAATTAAAAAGTAAGAAAAGATAGAGGAAATTATTAGGTAAACCCTAATTGTGGGTATAAAAAGAAAATAATGAACAGGGGAAAGGGGGCTCTCGGCTAGAAAGAAAGAAAAAATAAAAAGCAAGAGAATAGAGAAGACAAGAGAGGCTCGGCGGAAGAAGCAAAGAAAAACCAAAAAGAAAAAAAGAGAGAGGAGAGCAAGTATGAGAGATACAGAGCAAGGAGTGACCAAAGAAAGAAAAGCAAAAGAGAATAGAAAATCAAAGTAAAACAAAAAGAAAACAAAAGAAAGAAAGAAGAAAGGGAAAGAGAGGAACAGGGGCCAACGGGAAGCAGACCCATGACACTAGTGGAAGAGGAAAAAGAAGAAAAGAGAGAGGAAGGAGGCAGGGCCTCCGCCGGCCAACCCCGATGCCGGGGCAGCACACGCGCGGTGGCGCTAGGCTCCTGGAAGCCGAACAAACCGGCCAGCATCCACCGCGCTCCCCCAATCGCCGGCGAGAGGCAGATCGGCGAGGAGGAACCGCGACGCTCCGGCGCAATTTCTGGTGAAACGGTGGCTCTTCTCAACGCATGGACACCGGCGGCAAGCTCCTCGAGCGGCGATCTCTCCTCCGGTGTCGGCGGTGTCACCAACGGCCGCTCCGGTGAGGATCCGGCGAGAGAAATCCGGTGAGCCTTTATTTTATTCAATTTTTATTTATTTATATTATTATTATTATTATTATTATTATTATATATTTATTTATTTTCTGTTTATAATAATAAAAAATAATAATAATAATAATAATAATAATTATTATTATTATTATTATTATTATTATTATTATTATATATTTATCTATTTTCTGCTTATAATAATAATAATAATAATAATAATTATTATTATTATTATTATTATTATATGTTTATTTATTTTCTGTTTATAATTATTATTATTATTTTTAATATTATTATTATTATCATGGTTGGGTTAATATTATTGTTATGATTTTCGTTGTTGATTATAATTGTTGTCGTGTTATATTATTATTGTTATTTATTGTTGTTATTTATTTTATATTATAATTATTATTGTTATTAATATAATCATTATTATTATTATTATCATTATTATTATTTTATTTATTTATTATTATCATTTTATGTTTATTTATTTTATATCATTATTATTATTTGTTTTAGTATTTATTATTTTAGGGGTCATCGTCATGGTTATTATTATTACATTCTTGTATGATTAATTTTTCTTTATTTTTCTCTTGTCTTTGTGTGTATGTGTTTAATGTTAGAACTATTACTAATTTTTTTACCAATGCTTTTCTTGTGTCGGGATTTAATTGTAATTTGCCTCGCGTGAGCGTTCTCGTGAACACGAGGGGGATCACGTCGCGTAGGAGACCGTGTTGTCTAGTGAGACCTTTCTTATTTCCTTCCTTTTTTGTTGTGCTTATTTGCAAATAATTATTTTATTTATGCATGCGTGAGATAAAAAAAATCACAAAAATATTTTTATAATTAAATCGAAAATTTTACTAATGAAATTGGGACCAATGTCCCTCGTTTTAGCCAAGGAATGAAAAATGTCACAATAAAACGAAGAGTTAAATTCTCTCCAAAAAATAAGATCACTCATCCCGATTTTTAATTCAATGATCAAAACAACTCTTCGAATCCTCCTTAAATAAAAGCGAAGGAACCAATGTTCCTAAACCCTCAAATAAGTGCGAAAGAACCAACGTTCCTAAAATCGAACGAATGTCCCGATTTATGTATACTTTCCTTGTGTTTGATCTTATTCGTTTATTTTAAATTTATATTCATGTATTTCTCTTTGGGCCCTTGTAATTAACTTTGGGGCAACATTATTTAATTTTCCATTTGGGATTGTATTCCGTCCTAATTTACATTTTTTCTTCTTTTATTGGGGTTGTATTCCGTCCCGATTTTCCTTGTAATTGTGTGCTTGATGTATTTACCGCTTTCCTTTATTGCTCTATTTATCGCTTTATTTTAGTGCTTTCTTTACAGTTTTTATTTATTGCTTTTGAATTATTGCAATGCGCCTTTTAATTTAAATGCATTAATCGTATGAGAAGAGAGATAAAATAATTGACCCTAAAAATCCATTTACATAACATTAACCAAAAGTATGAATAAGAGTGAGGTCCCGAACTCTCTCTGGTTTTGGCCTCATAAGGTTAGAATTCATTTCCCAATGTTTTATTGGGTAGCGACTCCGTGATACCTGCCTTATGATACCCAATAGACACTCTTGTAAGTTGATTGCCAACAATAGAATAGGGGTGAATCCCTATCCATTGCGAAGCGATCGGCTTTCACGAGTTTTAACGAACCTCCATCCGGTCTCGGGTCCTAAAAGCGGACTTTCGAGAGCCACCCGGATGTCGAGCGGGATTCGGGCACGTCACAGTGGCAACTCCGCTGGGGATATCATGAGACTCTTCCCCGAAAGTACTTTTGGTTAATATAATGTAAATGGGTTTAGGATCAAGTAATTTTTTCTCTTTTTGAAAATTTGCATTGCATCATGCTAGAGCCTTAGAGTTATGCTAGGTTGGTCCCCTACATAACCCGGTGAGTTCCTAAAACACGACCCTGCTTTCACTCATTGTAGGGAAGTGTTCGGGATAATCACCAACCCAAGTCTCATGCCATCAAATGGTATATCAAATGATGACCCGACCGGTCGAGTTAAACTCGTTGGTAGAGATCACGCTTGGGTAACCCTAAAATATCATTACCTTCGACCTAAGCCCATGTAATGGACATAGATACTTCCACTAGGGGGTATGCGCCATACTACATTGCTTGTGAAGTGGGTTTTCGTGTATTGAATAAATCCAAATAAATTTAGATGTTCGCTCCTTAAAGGTTTTTATACCCCGAGGGGCACATTACATTTTATTCGGATTGTTTAAATACATGATAGCCAAAAATTCATCCGTATCCGCTTTGTATTAGTGAGAGTTTGTGCTTCGCAGCACGCTTTACGCGCCCATTGGGTTCCCCGTTAACCTATGGGTTAACCCCACCTAGGAAAGAGACCGCACGACCTCCTGTGAGAAATACAGTTAGGAGGAATTTTTTTCTTGTATGTGCATTTGTGATTGTATTCTTTTATGGGAAATAATAGTAGATAAAATACATACATTTTGTCTCATGTATAATTCCTTCTATACAATAATGAAACTTGTGCACTTTGTATATATTATTGCTTGTATTGTAACTTGTGAATATGAACATAACATGTTTTTATCTTGCATGTACATATATAGCAGTGCTTGTCGCAACGCATACATACTAACATACATTATGACATCTATAACATTCATCATACACCATATCCAGTAAATACAACATACGTCATCGAAGGTACGTATCGACATGCATCATAGCACGCACAAACATATTGTCACCATGATATGTACAAAAAAAAAAAAAAATAAAATAATATCAAATCAAAATAATACATTCACCATGTGTCATAACATGTACATATTAATATGCTCACATTACATATGTACATAAATATTGTGTGCTAGAACATACACATACCGCTGCATATCATAATGTGCACATATTAGCATACTTCATTAGGACGGTCATTATACATATCATGCACGGTAGACGCCCTGCACCTTTCACGTTGTGTGCGATATCATGCACATGCATTATCATGTAAGAGTTGTGCCATGCACATATAAATCCTGCATCATGTATGTTAGTCATTGTATATGTCAGTGCATGTCTTGCATTTACATGCCACGTAAATACATATACTTTATAGATATCATTCATTTTTGCGACCGCTTTCATCCCATGTCTTGTATCGCACGCATATACAGCTCATTGTACACAGTCATTTTTATACTTTGCCACATGTCATGTGTATTATTTGTATATATTTCACACTATTATGTGTGCGAGTTTTTGCCTTTCCTCACGACTCATTAGTGCACATCATCATGCTAGATCATCTTCGTCTTATCATGTCTAAATCATGCCATGTGCACATGCGCTATGTATTATAAACATTCATTCTCATATTGTGCCATATCTTGCGCTTATACCTTCATTATATTCTGCTTGCATGTACTCTGCAAATTCATGCGTGCACATCATTTATCATGCAGTGTTGACACACTAATAATTCTTTTTATAGGTATTTTACGCACACATATCTTTGCACATATTTTATGTACACATTTCTATATAATATGTTTTCACACATGTTTTGCACATACAATTCCTTACACGTATACACGACACTATTGCATGCGCCATTCCATGTACATGGTTTTTAACACATAATTTGCACATATTTCATAAAAAAAAAATTCTTTGTTTGCCTAAATGATTTTTTTGTGCCTATACATTTTTTGATGGAATAAAAATATTTTTTGTGTTAAGATGTACCCTAAAACGCTGATATGTTTGCACCTTATTATGGTACCTTTGATTTCGAGTTTGACTCTGCTTAGGTAGTTCTCAACTATGAATGGCTTTGATCTTAACTCTAGAAATCTGAGTTTCATTCCACTTTGAATTAAGTAAGGGGTAGATATGTTTGGTCTTTAAGAGCTAGATCACGTGAAGATATTTGGTCATACCATGTCATTTCTAAGTTCAGAGCACTTTTGGCCCGTTTTGAGAATAAAACTGAAAAAAAAACTAGTTACAATTAGGGGATTGGATGAAAACTCACTAAGAGCACTAGAACCTTTCCGATTACCCGTCAAAGCGACCCCTGGATAAGGCTGAATCTAGAAAATGATTTAGGCACCATTTCTTTGTATAGCTCTCTAAATGACCATTTCCTACCCTTATTTTATAATCGCTTGCTAGCCCCTTGAGCCTTTATTTTGGTATGCTAAATGCATACCGGTTTTATTGTTACACACGTTAAAACTTCACCTTTTGCCTAAAATGATTTTGGCTTCCCCTTAGGAGAATGGCCGCTCTAGTAAAGATGGATGTATGTTATGATATTCGACTGAGCTATCAAAAATTACCCTGATGAAAGTGGGTTTACACTTCTGAAAGAGATTTTTAATCATTGGTGATCCTTGAGGCTTGATCATTGGCAATCCTTTGGGCTATCAAAAATTTGCCCCGATGAAAATGGGTCTACATTTCGAGAAAGGAATTTCCATCATTGATAATTTTTGGGTTACTAAAAATCACCCTAATAAGGATGGGCCTACCCTTTTGGGAAATTAATTTTCAATCATCGATAGTTTTTGGGCTATACTTCAGAAAAGGGGTTTAAATCACCAACAAATCTTTCGTGTAATTAGAGACTTAAGCTTGCAAAAATAAAAAATAAAAAAAAAAAAAAAAAAGAAGAGAAAAGTAGAGCTTGTGATAATACCCCTTGATGAGTATTGTTATCTCTTTAACTTAATTGTTATGTAAAGCTAAAGTATTATCAAGTCCAAATTCGAGGATACCTGGATGGTATGCAATAGGGGTTGAAAATGGTTCCTTCATCTGAATAAATGTTACGGTCATTCTTCTCTAGCGACTTGATCCTTCTTTGATAGCCATTTACCTAAGCCTAACATTACAACCAAAGTAAGACCTATCGATTTTGGGTTATCCAATTAGCAGAGATGACCTTTTTAATAAGGTTTGGTACGTAGGAAGAGGTATATGGTATTTCTTGAGCTTCAAATGGGAAGCCATGAGTGCATTTATGCATTCGAGTTGAGTCTTGTCCTCGAGGTTGCATCTAGAATTTGCTTTTGAAAAATGAAAAAAACCCGTTTTGGCCTTTGCACATACACACAGAGGTGGCATGGTATGCCTTGTATTTACATGTTGGTTTAGTAAACCTTGATGTCTACATATTTATCTTCTTGCCCTTTATTAGGAATGACTCTCGAATTCTTTTGCTGAGATTGAATCAGTTGAGAATGTCGTCCATTCAGTATGCTCAAAGGCAGATAAAAACTCGAGTTTGAGGTACCTAATAGGTTGCACTTATTTTACAATCTTGGGGTATTTCTTATCACTACCCATGAAAATGATACTTCACGTACGCTCCCAACAATATTCTTTGTACATATGCTTTCTGCAAATATTTTTACGCATAACTGTAGCAAACATTCTTATAAAATAGTTTTACATGTATAATTTTTGGTGCATATGTTTTGGCATAAGATCTTTAGCAAGCATCTTTCACCATATAAGTGTTTGTAGATACTTTTGCGAACACAGCCCTCTAAACTTCATTTTTTATAATCATTTATTTTCATGCATTTTGTGGGCATATCCTTTGCATGTATCTCACATGCACATTTTTCGCATGCATTTTGTACATACATACATACATGATTTTTTCTGCATGTGTTTCATATGCATAGTTATCCATGCACACATCACACACACTTAATTTTTTTACATAGCCGTCATGTACATAATGACTTTTCGCCTATATTTGCATATGATTCTTCACATCTATGCCGGTCAACGACTCATATGCATGATCATTTACATATATTTCACATTCATAAATCCCCCTTCATATATTTCTCATGCCTGATCCTTTGCATATATTTTTCATTCATGATCATTAGCAAACATTTTGCAGAATACGATTCTTCGTACACATTCCATAATCTTTTACATATAAACAAGCCATGCGTGTGACTATGGCATATGCACAATTCTCTGCATGCATTTCATCTTCATGCATTTCATTTTCATAATTCATGCATAGTACGCATAGTACACACTTCACATACACAACTCCTTACAGTTGTCTCATGTCGCATTCTAAGCATCTCACAGGTATAATCTTTTAAAGTCCTCTGAGTAGGCGAAATCTCAAAGTCCTCAGAGGAGGCAAACCTTCAAAGTCCTCTTAAGAGGCAAACCTCTACTTGAAAGTCCTCTTAAGAGGCAAACCTTCAAAGTCCTTTTAAGAGGCAAATTCTCCAAAGTCCTCTTAGAGGCAATTCTCAAGTCCTCTGAAGAGGCAATTCTCAAGTCAACCCAAGTCCTCTCCGGGGGCAATTAACCTAAGACCTCTCAGGGGGCAATTAGATCTCCAAGCCCTCTTAAGAGGAAATCCTCCAGGTTAGACACCAACCCGGCTGAGGCTAGACACCGCACAGGTTAGATGCCGAAATGACTAAGGCTAGACATCGCACAGGTTAGATGCTGAAACGACCAACGCTAGACACCGCACAGGTTAGATGCCGAAACGACCAACGCTAGACACCGCACAGGTTAGATGCCGAAATGACCAAGGCTAGACACCGCACAGGTTAGATGCCGGCCCGACTGAGGCTAGACACCGCACAGGTTAGATGCCAAAATGACCAAGGCTAGATACCGCACAGGTTAGATGCCAAAATGACCAAGGCTAGACACTGCACAGGTTATATGCCGACCCGACTGAGGCTAGACACCGCACAGGTTAGATACCGACCCGACTGAGGCTATACACCGCACAGGTTAGATGCCGAAATGACCAAGGCTAGACACCGCACAGGTTAGATGCCGACCCGACTGAGGCTAGACACCGCACAGGTTAGATGCCAAAATGACCAAGGCTAGATACCGCACAGGTTAGATGCCGAAATGACCAAGGCTAGACACCGCACAGGTTAGATGCCGACCCGACTGAGGCTAGACACCGCACAAGTTAGATGCCGAAACAACCAAGGCTAGACACCGCACAGGTTAGATACCGACCCGACTGAGGCTAGACACCGTACAGGTTAGATACCGACCCGACTGAGGCTAGACACCGCATAGGTTAGATGCCGACCTGACTGAGGCTAGACACCGCACAGGTTAGATGCCAAAATGACCAAGGCTAGACACCGCACAGGTTAGATGCCGAAACGACTGAGGCTAGACATCGCACAAGTTAGATGCCAAAATGACCAAGGCTAGACAACACACAGGTTAGATGCCGACCCGACTGAAGCTAGACACCGCACATGTTAGATGCCAAAACGACCAAGGCTAGACACCGCACAGGTTAGATGCCGACCCGACTGAGGCTAGAGACCGCACAGGTTAGATGCCAAAATGACCAAGGCTAGACACCGCACAGGTTAGATGCCAATCCGACTGGAGCTAGACACCGCACAAGTTAGATGCTTCAACGAATACAAGGCTAGACACCACACAGGTTAGATGCCAACCCGGCTGAGGTTAGACACCGCACAGGTTAGATGCCGAAATGACCAAGGCTAAACACCGCACAGGTTAGATGCCGATCCAACTGAGGCTAGACACCGCACAGGTTAGATGCCGAAACGACCAAGGCTAGACACCGCACAGGTTAGATGCCAATCCGACTGAGGCTAGACACCGCACAGTTTAGATGCCGAAACGAATACAAGGCTAGACACCGTACAGGCTAAATGCCGAAACGAATACAAGGCTAGACACCGCACAGGTTAGATGCCGACGGCTGGAGCTAGACATCTCACAGGTTAGATGCTTCAACGAATACAAGACTAGACACCGCACAGGTTAGATGCCGGCACGGTTTGAGCTAGATACCGCACAGGTTAGATGCTTCAACGAATTCAAGGCTAGACACCGCACAGGTTAGATGCCGAGACGGCTGGAGTTAAACACCGCACAGGTTAGATGCTTCAACGAACAAAAAGGCTAGAAACCGCACAGGTTATATGCCAAAAATGACAAGGGTTAACACGTTGACAAATAGACGATAACTACCCCAACAGCTTCACCCTCAGGTACGCGTCTCTGCGCCTCTCCTTTTTTCTTCTTCTCTGAATTTTGGCCTTTCCTCAATGAATTTTGGCTCACCTAGGTGTCTAGGCACTAGATTCTCCAAA
This sequence comes from Excoecaria cochinchinensis, assembly GCA_947683425.1. Taxonomy (NCBI): domain Eukaryota; kingdom Viridiplantae; phylum Streptophyta; class Magnoliopsida; order Malpighiales; family Euphorbiaceae; genus Excoecaria; species Excoecaria cochinchinensis. The sequence continues at coordinate 438,845 of CANTUQ010000127.1, forward strand.
ATTGGGGGCAACTGTAGACACCGGGTCCTGAGTCAGGTTTTGAAAAATGATAATGGCAATTTTGGGTCCTTGATAATTCCTCAAAAAAAAAAATTTATGGGTGTGTAAAATAAAAAAATTAAAAGAATTCATTAGTTAATTAATTCGTCAATATTATTAGTTAATTAATTAGTTATAATTAATTAGTTAATATTCTAGGATAATTAAAATTGAAAAAAAAAAGAGAAAATAGATATAGGGTTAATTAAATAAATTAGATGTGATAATTTAAGTAGATTAATTAGATTAAATAGGTATAAAAATATAGAATATTTAATTAGTAGAGTGTTTAATTAATTAGAATATATATGATAATTTAAATAAATTAATTAGTAAAGTGTGTAATTATTTAAGTAAATTAGATTAATTAAAAAGTAAGAAAAGATAGAGGAAATTATTAGGTAAACCCTAATTATGGGTATAAAAAGAAAAGAATGAACAGGGGAAAGGGGGCTCTCGGCTAGAAAGAAAGAAAAAATAAAAAGCAAGAGAATAGAGAAGAACAAGAGAGGCTCGGCGGAAGAAGCAAAGAAAAACCAAAAAGAAAAAAAGAGAGAGGAGAGCAAGTATGAGAGATACAGAGCAAGGAGTGACCAAAGAAAGAAAAGCAAAAGAGAATAGAAAATCAAAGTAAAACAAAAAGAAAACAAAAGAAAGAAAGAAGAAAGGGAAAGAGAGGAACAGGGGCCAACGGGAAGCAGACCCATGATGCCGGCGGAAGAGGAAAAAGAAGAAAAGAGAGAGGAAGGAGGCGAGGCCTCCGCCGGCCAGCCCCGGTGCCGGGGCAGCACACACGCGGTGGCGCTAGGCTCCTGGAAGCCGGACGAACCGGCCGGCATCCACTGCGCTCCCCCAATCGTCGGCGAGAGGCAGATCGGCGAGGAGGAACCACGACGCTCCGGCGCAATTTCCGGTGAAACGTGGCTCTTCTCGGTGCGTGGACACCGGCGGCAAGCTCCTCAGGCGGCGATCTCTTCTCCGGTGTCAGCGGTGTCACCAACGGCCGCTCCGGTGAGGCTCCGGCGAGAGAAATCCGGTGAGCCTTTATTTTATTCAATTTTTATTTATTTATATTATTATTATTATTATTATTATATATTTATTTATTTTTTGTTTATAATAATAAAAATAATAATAATAGTAATAATAATAATAATAATAATAATTATTATTATTATTATTATTATTATTATTATATATTTATCTATTTTCTGCTTATAATTATTATTATTATTATTATTATTATTATATGTTTATTTATTTTCTGTTTATAATTATTGTTATTATTTTTAATATTATTATTATTATCATGGTTGGGTTAATATTATTGTTATGATTTTCATTGTTGATTATAATTGTTGTCGTGTTATATTATTATTGTTATTTATTGTTGTTATTTATTTTATATTATAATTGTTATTGTTATTAATATAATCATTATTATTATTATTATTATTATTATTATTATTATTATTATTATTATTATTATTATTATTATTATCATTTTATGTTTATTTATTTTATATCATTATTATTATTTGTTTTAGTATTTATTATTATAGGGGTCATCGTCATGGTTATTATTATTACATTCTTGCATGATTAATTTTTCTTTATTTTTCTCTTGTCTTTGTGTGTATGTGTTTAATGTTAGAACTATTACTAATGTTTTTACCAATGCTTTTCTTGTGTCGGGATTTAATTGTAATTTGCCTCGCGTGAGCGTTTTCTTGACCACGAGGGGGATCATGTCGCGTAGGATACCGCGTTGTCTGGTGAGACCTTTCTTATTTCCTTCCTTTTTTGTTGTGCTTCTTTGCAAATAATTATTTTATTTATGCACGCGTGAGATAGAAAAAATCACAAAAACATTTTTATAATTAAATCGAAATTGTCCCTCGTTTTAGCCAAGGAATGAAAAATGTCACAATAAAACGAAGAGTTAAATTCTCTCCAAAAAATAGGATCACTCATCCCGATTTTTAATTCAATGATCAAAACAACTCTTCTAATCCTCTTTAAATAAAAGCGAAGGAACCAATGTTCCTAAACCCTCAAATAAGTGCGAAAGAACCAACGTTCCTAAAATCGAACGAATGTCCCGATTTATGTATACTTTCCTTGTGTTTGATCTTATTCATTTATTTTAAATTTATATTCATGTATTTCCCTTTGGGCCCTTGTAATTAACTTTCGGGCAACATTTTTTAATTTTCCATTTGGGATTGTATTCCGTCCTAATTTACATTTTTTCTTCTTTTATTGGGGTTGTATTCCGTCCTGATTTTCCTTGTAATTGTGTGCTTGATGTGTTTACATCTTTCCTTTATTGCTCTATTTATCGCTTTATTTTAGTGCTTTCTTTACAGTTTTTATTTATTGTTTTTGAATGATTGCAATGCGCCTTTTAATTTAAATGCATTAATCGTGTGAGAAGAGAGATAAAATAATTGAAAAATCCATTTACATAACATTAACCAAAAGTATGAATAAGAGTGAGGTCCCGAACTCTCTCTGGTTTTGGCCTCATAAGGTTAGAATTCATTTCCCAATGTTTTATTGGGTGGCGACTCCGTGATACCTGCCTTATGATACCCAATAGACGCTCTCGTAAGTTGATTGCCAACAATGGAATAGGGGTGAATCCCTGTCTATTGCAAAGCGATCTATTTTCACGAGTTTTAGCGAACCTCCATCCGGTCTCGGGTCCTAAAAGCGGACTTTCTAGAGCCACCCGGATGTCGAACGGGATTCGGGCGCGTCACACACCTACACTCGCCCTTGTGGCACTTACTGCAGTGAGAACACTTAGGTATCACTTCACCTCTGCCACCAGAACTACCTCTACCAGCACTCGAACCAACTGTGGATCCCTGCCTCCTACCCCTCGAAGCAGGACCTGTAGAGGACTCATCTTACGGGTTCCTCTATCTCTTACCCGAAGATGAACCTCCACGAGGGGGATTCCTTCTCTAAGCTCTTTCCCTTAAAATCGACTCTGACCTCTCTGCCCGCATAGCTGCTTGAACAATCTGATAATAATTAATAGCAGGAGCACTCATCAAAGATATGAGCATGGCTCTCAAGGACTCATTTAATCCAGCCTCAAAATACTGACACCAAAAATCCTCTGTCAGAATACCCGGAGGAGCATACTTCCCAAGCCGATTAAACTCTTTCTCATACTCCACAACAGATATTGCCCTATGCTTCAAACTTAGAAATTGAGCCCACTTAGCTTCCTTATAGGCCTTGGTCACATGCTTACTCGTAAATTCCTGCTTAAAGAACTCCCATGTGACCGGATCTAGCAACTGGGGATGCCTACGAACCAACTTCCACCGGTCATAGGCCGATCCCTAAAGCAAAGCAACTACACACTCAACTTGCCTCTCTAGAGGGCAACAAATCTCCTTAAAAACTCTTTCCACTTTCTCAATCCACTTCTCGGCTAATTCTGACTCATTAAGACTTGTCCCATGGAAATCTTCCGCCCTAGTTTTCCTCATGCTCTCAATCGGGGCTCTCAGAGCCGTCACCCTTTCTAAAACTCGAGCCATGTCCTGAGAGATCTTCAACATGGCCTCAAAAGGCATGGCCGCGGCCTCAGGCTGCACCCTAATTGACTGAGCCAAACCAGACATTGTCAGATCTTACTCTTGGGGATAAGCACTCTCAGCTGACCCCTTAAGTGATCCGCGCACATAATCCATCTATGGCAAACATAAAGACATCCGCATTAGCCAACACAGTCCTAAATATATATTTATACTCTATGAACACCTAGAAAATGCCTAAACTGGAGCTCTGATACCAAAAACTGTAACACCCCTTACCCATACGTAGGAGAACTCATCCTGTAGGGAGTGAGAACCCGTACGAGCAAGGGTGTCACCAAATAAAGCAATACAAAATACACATCCACAATATATAGAAAATAGTAGAAATAAAAACTTGAGAAATGAGAAATTATTCATTGATACCAAAAGGAGTCATTACAAAATATTCTGTACAAGAATTGATATTAAAAAAATTCATCTCCCAGAATACATAGAGGAAGCAATACAAAAGAATAAATATAATAAGAGCCCAAAAGATTACAAAAGAAACTTAATTACAACACTAAGTATGTTGGTTAGAAATGACTTTTGAGATTGAGGTGTGGTGCAATTAGCGTAGCTGTGTTTTGGCATTTTTACATAGGTCACGGTGACAACCAAAGTGGTTGTGACCGTGAGGTATGCAAGAAATGCTTCTACCCGAAAAGTGTGTGGTATGTCACGGTGACAACCAAAGTGGTTGTGACCGTGAGATACCCTTGTTTACTTTCTGCCCGGTTAGTGTGTGGTATGTCATGGTGACAACCAAAGTGGTTGTCACCGTGAGATACCCTTGATTGCTTTCTGCCGAGTTAGTATGAGGTATGTCACGGTGACAACCAATGTAACATCTCAAAAATGGCCTAGTTGGTATTGCATGTTTAATTGGACATTTATAGGATAATTTGGTAATTGTGTAAGTGAATTGGGGATTAATTATGGACTATAGAAAGAAAGTCAAAGAAGTGGAATAAGGGGTCCAATGAGAGAAGAACATGTGGATGGTAAGTGAGAACAATTAATGGGATTTGAAAGGGAGAAGAGAGAGGAAAGGCAGAAAGTTTTGCTTCCCATGGAAACCATAATTTCCTCTTCTTTCTTGCTTTGCCATTCTCTCACTCCCTCATCTCTCTCATTTTTCTACTCTCTACTCTTTCCTACATTGTTCTTCACGTTTGAGCTAGGGTTTTGTGATCAAGAGTGCTTTTTCCAAGAGGTAAGTGGCTGGTTTACTGGTTTGCTTCTTCTTTATCATCCTTTTGGGTTATTATGGGTATATGGTTTTGATTGAGTTGGGTATCTGAACATTTGTTTCGGTTTTATGCAAGAATCTGAAGAGAGGAGAAAAGACAAAGTAAAAAGAAAGGTGGTATCTTGAAGATAGTGGATTGAGCTCCATTTCAGGTTTGGGAGCTTTGTGTGTGAATATGTTTAGTTTGGGAGTGTTTTGCCTCTCTCATTTTGGATCAGTGTTGAGTTTTGATTTTACTGATATTGTTGTGTTTTGATACATGTAAATGTATATGTTTAGTGGATTTGTGTATATGATCTGAGATACTAGAGATTTAAAGTGTATGAATATGCACATGAGATGGATTTTTGGGTTTTGCAACCTCTATATATGTTGTTTAGATGTGTGTTAATATTGTGTAATTTGAGTTATTAGGGTTATAAGCACGTTTTGAAGGAACTGGAGGTAAGTTTTTACATGATTTTGCATGATATTTGGTTGTGGGTAAAGATTGGACATTGGTTTCTACAAACTCTATTTTTTGCACTTTTCCTGAGAATTAGAAAACACAGTTCTGTCACGAGCATGACTTCTTGTCACGAGCGCGACAGAGCCAGGTCTTCCACTCTCTCGTAGAAGAATCCGACCGGCTTGCAATTCTTCACGACACGTGAAGTTCTTCACGAGTCGTGAAGAATAGCCCGATTCGACAGGAACCGCTCGACTTGTGATTCTTCACGACACGTAAAGTCCTTCATGAGTCGTGAAGAAGAGGCCATTCGGCAAGGGCCAGCTCGGCATTCACCCAGTTCGGCTGATTGTGCACGACACGGAGGGAGGTGTACGACTCGGCAGATTGTACACGTCTCGACGGAATGTGCACGTCTCGGCGAGGTGTACCGACTCGTGATCTGGGATGTTGGCCGAGCACAAGTCGTGATGCTATGCATGACTCATGCAGGCCCTTTTCTCCCGTAGTGAATCTTTGGTTACTATCGCGAGTGCGACTTCTTATCGCGAGCGTGACAGTAACCCATATGCCGCCTACCCTATTTTTCGAAAATGGTTTTCAAATTTCTTTTTACATGGGTTTTACTAATACATGGTACCTGACTTGTGTTAGACTAATTTTATATTATGATGTCTTTAATTATAAGTTATATGTTCATGATTAATAATTTTATATATGATATAAATGCATATGATTTTATATGTATACGGATTACTTGATTTTGAGTTACATGTTCATATTGAGATTGTATATGATTTATATGTCTCTGAAATTATTCAATATACATGTATATACGAATTATGTGATTATACTTGAATTATTTCTCTATTATATGTGTGACGCGCGCCGAACCCCGGGGCGGCCCGAACACCCACCTTTATGGGCAATCGAGAGAAGTTCATAAAAATTGTAAGAAATTACAAGTGCGTCCATTTTGGGTAACAAGGAGGTCTCTTGGAGTCACCACCCAATAGAATATTGGGAAAGGTCGTCTAGCCTCAGTGAGCCTAAGATAGCGCTGCTATGTCCATTTTGGGCAAGCCAGAGGGGTCTTAGAGGCCCCATCCTAATAGAACATTAGGATGGCCCTCTCGTTTCGTGGAGCTTAGGACTACGCAAGTTAAAGCCTTTTTACGGGACACAAGAGGTGTCTTGGAAGTCCCATTCTAATGGAACATTGAAATGATCCTCTCACCTCGTTGAGCCCAAAGACCAGAGATGGTTCGGGACTTTCCATTTATTCATACCTTGGTTAAGTTTATAATTGAGTTTTAAATTTAGTGTTTCATCCCATTTCTCATTCAATTTTAATGCAATTTAATTAAAGCGCATGTCAATCACATAAAGAAAGCGGTAGATAAAGTAAATAAAAGCGCATGAAAATAAATTACAACAAAACTAGGGGCGGAATGCAACCCCCATTTGTAAATAAAATACAATTCATACATAAATCGGGCTATTTATTAAAGATGAGGACATTGGTCCTATCAAGCATGATTAAAGAAAATAATTTTAAAGTGACAATTTATTTTGGATGAAAAAGCTAGGACATTGGTCCCCTTTTTATTTAGAAAAAAAAAATCCAATTTATTTATATAAAACTTTATGCGACTTTTTAATTAACGTGCATGAAAATAAACAAACTTATTACAAATTACATATTAAATAATAAAAGAAAAATGTAACATGTAAAAAATGAATTAAAATAAATAAAACAACATGCATAATGTATGACAAATCAATTAAATGGCATGATAAAATAAACAACTTAACATATTAACAATTTAACATGCATAAATAAAAACAATAAAATTTAACATGCATGAAAACATAAATAATAATAATGATGATAATGATAGTAATAATGATAATAACAACTAATAATAATAATAATAATAATAATAATAATAATAATAATAATAATAATAATAATAACAACAACAACATCAAAGAAGATGAATAATCCAATTGAATATGGAAGAATAAAATGAAAATAAAATAAACCAATTATGCTTAAACATGTTAAATGATAATACTAATAATATATATGAACAAAAATGATGACAATGATATGAACATGAACAATTAAATAAGAAATAAGAATAAGAAATAATAATATGAACAATTAAATAAAAAATAAGAAATAAGAAGTAATAATATGAACAATTAAATAAAAAATAAGAAATAAGAAGTAAAATAAATAATAGATCTAAAAGAATTTACATGATAATTAATTAATTGGAAACAAAAAAATTAAATCAAAAATTAAATTAAGAATTGAGCCAAGAATACTTACCCTCAAAATTTAGCTTGATGAAATGAAGGTAAGATCCAATTCCTTGTCTTGATTGTAAGAATATATTAGAAAAATAAATTATTGAAAATGAATTTTTACTCAAGAATAAATAATTGATTTATTTGTCTCAAAGTAAAAAATTGTTAAATGAAAAGAAGAAAATTCCCAAAAACAAAAATTGCTCTTTTTGTTTTGAGAATTATCCTAGGGAAATCCTTTGGAAAGTTGAGAGAAGGGAAATCCTTTGGAAAGTTGAGAGAATTTGTTATTGAGAAGAAAGAAGAAGAAAATAATTTTTCTCTAAAGAAAATCCCCCTAATTCTCTCTCTAAAAATCATTTTATACCTCTCCAAAAAATCAGATTTTTTAATGAAAAAAATGAAAATCAATTTAATTTTCATAACCACAAAAAAGTTGATAAATTTGAAAAGTTGGAAAATAAAAGGTTTTAGAATTAAATTCTATGAAAAAAAAATGAAGAAAAAGCATTAAAAATGAAGAAAAAAGAGCCAAAATGGCCAAAAAGGCTGTCGGGGGAAAAATCGGGCGCACAGGGGCGAGCGACGCCCATCGGCGCGCGGGGCGCACGTAGATGAGCAGGCCATTGCTCTCGCGCGCGGGCGACGGCCAGCGCGTCGCCGCACCCCCGACACTCGCAAACTTTTTTTTTTAAATTTCTAAAAAACTATAATTTCAAAACATACCCTTTTTGTCTCAAAATAATTTTTTAAAACATTTTTAAAATAATTTTTTATTTATTTCTAATAAATCAATCCGACAACGAAAGCGTCACTTCCAACTTTCATTTTTTTGCCTATAAACAGGCACACTTAATTTCATCATTGGGTAATCCTGATCTAGGCTGCTCCGGAACCCGATGTCTACAATATGATAATAATACTAGAACATAATTGAGTTGTTATTTTGAGCCTGATGGTCATAGTAGTGGATAGGTAAGCACTTATCAAGGGTTAGTGTGTGTGCAGCTGCTATATGTTACATGTTGGCCCCATTTGGGTCATATAAGTCGACCCCGTTCGGGTCTATATGATAAGAGACTTCGGTCTCCAGTATACATGATTATATATGATTCGAGACTCATGTCTCTACATGCTTGGATACTGTGTCCTATCAGTATCATTGGTACCCGTATCCACTAGATAGTGAATAATCAGGCTATTACATGAAACTCTTACAAGAGCCTTTTATATGTGGCTATTAGGTATGGCTATTATATGTGATCCCAGTGATATGAATATGGATATATGTTACATGATTATGGATATGTATTTGAATATGATATGAGATGTTGTGATCCTTGTAAATGCATATGAATAGTTTATATGAGTATGAGTGGAATATTGTTTACATGTTTGATTGCTTTGGATCAGTTTACAAGTTGACATTGTGGTTATTTGTATATACATATCTATGTTGTTTTGTTCCTCCCCACTAAGCGTTATCGCTTAGCACGGGTTGTTTTCCCGTGTAGGTGGCAGGCACAATTTGGAGTCGGATATCTACAGGTCGACCACTAGAAGTCTATAGTTGGAGTTCCTTTTTGTCTTCTGCTATATTCTGTATTGATATAAGTTTTGTATATGGATTTTGGTTTTGGCAAAGTAATTTTGTAAAGGCACGATTTTGTATTTGTATATGTTAAATGTTTACAAATCTTTTTGTAAAACGATATGATCATGTATGGATTTGTTATCTTTCTATTATATATATATGTTTTTGAGTTTGTATATGTATTTGTGCGCATAGCGCTCCGGTATCCTTCCAAAGGGGATATCGGGGTGTTACACAAAGTGGTTGTGACCGTGAGATACCTTAGTTTGCATTCTGTTTTGCACCTTTGGTATATCACGGTGACAACAAAAAGTGGTTGTGACCGTGAGGTATCCTGTTTTGCACTTTGAGTTTTTGTTCATCTATAAATGTTATACATGGGTTCAAGTATCATGTTAACCTAGTTTAACATCATTCAATAAGGGTTGTTATATGCTAAATGCTATGTTTATTATGGATAATAAATGTGATTAATTGCTCTAAATTATGTGTAACATTGCATTGATTATGAATGTACATGCATTTTAGCTTATGTATTTATATTTTTATATATGCATAAGCTATGTGATGATTTATTTGACTCGTACATGAGTGGTTTGGTTTGTATCCGTGGTGGGGTACTTGGATAGACGTTGAGCGTGTGATATTGTGATTTGAATGTTGTTGAGCCTATTCGGTCAAGGTAGTGGATAGATAAGCATGCTTATTAAGGTTTAGTGGGGAAGAAAAATAAACATAAACATAATATGGACAACAACTCACAGCAGTTGTCAACAATTTCACACAGTGGAAGCATTCAATGAGATTATAATCAAAGTACCTTTAGCATATCATTTCACAAATGTTCTTACATAATCATTCATTAGATATTTTCCTTAATCTATCTTTTATGTTCATTAACTTGTGTCTCTAACATATTAAACATAGCCACCGGCTAATAATTTCTTTATTAACTTTTAAAACATCAGTGTCATAATCATCCAGGAATCACACATAAATAATAAATTATACAGACATTTTCTCGTCTACATTTCAAGTTATTTCTTATTACTTATTTAACATAATTTTTATTCATATACAGCCTGTATTATCAAAGCAATAAGTAATAGGCATCGAAACACATAAGTACCCGAGGGTACATTCATTAACAGAGGGGATCTAACGCGATCCAAAATCTTATAGGTACCCAAAGGTACAATTATATCAGTACATAGGGGGATCTACCACGATCCAAAAAACACATAAGGACCGTAAACCGAGGTGCCACAAGGTATCACTTAACACTATCTCATAGCATTCCCATATTATTCAATATTAGTTCATTTATCCATAAATTGCCTGCACTTTCGAAGTTGTGGATAACGAGTAAAAATATATTGGTACCCGAAGGTACATTCATTTTTGAACAAAGGTGGATCTAGCGTGATCCAGAAACACATAATAAACCCCAAATGGGATTCCATCTTAATCCACAAAGGGCCATCAAGACACATAGGCTGCAGCACTCAGAGGTCCCTATAGGCATGTCTACCTATCCACAACTCGATTAGCATAGGTGTGACGCGCACCGAACCCCGGGCAGCCCCGAATGACCCTCTTTTAGGGTATTCGAGAGAGGTTCATAAGACTTGAAAAAGATTGCAAGGGCCTTTATTTTGGACAACAAGGAAGTGTTTTGGAGTCGCCACCCAATAAAATAGTGGGAAAGGTCGTCTAACCTCACTGAACCTAAGACATCGCATGTGTGTTTATTTTGGGCAATCAGAGATATTTTGGAATCCTCCTTCTAACAGAACATTGTAAAGATTCATCTAATTTCGTGAAATCTAAGACAATGTATATACGTCTATTTTAGGCAAGCCAAAAATATGTTGGAGTCCCCACCCCAATAGAACATTGAGATGGTTCGTCTAACCTCATGGAGCCTAAGACAATGCAACATGGGCCTATTTTGGGCAACAAGAGATATTTTGGAATTCCCTTTTCAATAGAACATTAGAAATGTAATAGCCTAAATACTGGGTTAGTTGTGATCAGTGTTTTCTGTAGAGTCCGTTGTTAGATTCGTGGCATGAGATTTATGTTTCTGGTGTTTTATTTTCAGTTGAGTTTAAAGGTTAAACGTGCTTGAGGTATAGCAATTCTGGGATGGGTGACCTATTGGGTAGCTATACAGCTGATATTTTCAGTTGTGTGCTAAAAAAATTTTATTCCGTAGAAATGATCTGTGGACTGTCAGGAGTCTAGTGGTGAAATTTGGTGCGAAATGGAGCTCAAATAGGCCCCCGAAGGTGAGTCTAGTTGGGCTCCGGTTCGGTTCTGTTGAACCGAAAGTTAACTGAAGTTTGACCGAATTTTTAAAAATGGTTAGAGTGGATAAAAAGGTCTACTTTGGGAAGTGTACAAGTTTAGAATAATTTTTAGAAATTTTTGACAGCATTAGAATTGTATTTTATGGAAGAATCGAATTGAATCGAACCGGATCGATTTAGGTGAACCGAGCCCCAAATGGACTCCGATTGAGCTAAAATTTTGCGTAGAGGCTATATTTGATATTTTAAGAACAATGGAATTAATTTAGAGTGTAAATGAGTTCAGTAACACTCAGTTACCCTTAAACAGTGAAAAATGACCCGAAAATCGAACCAAACCGATTCGACCACTCTGGTTGGACCTGGTTTGGTCCAATTGCACCCATATAAATACATCTCATTTTTTTGACCCTAGAGAATTCCATTTGCAGCCGCCCTTCCTCCTCCCTCCCTCGGCTGAATTAAAACTTCTCACTTTTTCTCCATTTTTCTTTTAATTTCTCTCCATCACTGTAACACCCCCGACACCCCCGTTGGAAGGATGCTGGGTGCGCTACCAACACTCACTCAAGACACGGCAAACATACATGCATAACAATACATACGTGCACTAAGCAGAAGCATTCACTAACAATAATAATAGAAAATCATGTGTCATATATAATCAAAATATAATTATATACAATATCCAAAAGATTACATCTTAAATCCTATACAAAATTATATATGCCACTATACGAAAATAATACATATACAAAAAGGATTACAGGAGGAGACAAAAATAAATAACTCTACTCCTATATGGCCAGCTTGCATATGCGCGACTCGAACGGGAACCCAAAATCTTGCCACCTACACGGGAAAAGAACCCGTGCTAAACGATAACGCTTAGTGGGGAGGAACAAAAACAACATAATACTATACAATAATATCATGCATTAGTACATAAATGTAAACATGCATCAAAATACAAAATTCACTAAGTATCAGAGGACAGAGATATATAAGTCAAGAATCACTATATGAAATTAGAATTGATAAAAGAAAGCACTAAGCAATTACAACAACAAAAATCATGCAATATTCATAACACTTCACTAAACCAATACCAAACACTTCAAACAATAGCCTGAATTTCACTGATGGAGGATACGGGAGCACGACAAGGGAGACCGAAGCCTCAAAAAATATTTTTTTATACCCGAAGGTAGCGCGGGAGACCGGAGTCTCAAAACATTTTATCACTACACGGAGAATGACCATCTCGGAGGTCGGCTGAAAGACCCAAACGAGGCCAACACTGGCAGCTGCACTCCCTAACCCTTCTTAAGCATGCTTAATTATCCACTACCTTGACACTTCAGGCTCGACAACTCACTCTAAATCACAACACTATAGAATCAAAGCAAGTCTCGAATCAAAACTCAAACATCATATTTATTCACTACTACGACACTAGTAAAATAATGTGAACAAGACATAAACACAAACATGTACCATGCAATAGTGAGAAACCATGCAAAGTGGGGAAAAATATCACATTCAGAAAATAGGGCAGGCAGGAAGGGCCTTTGTCGCACTCGCGACAGAGCACGGGGTACCTCATCGCGGGCTTGCTCTGACTTACACAAAATTGATCTCTATTGCACTCGCGACAGAGACCGGCTGCTTCCTCCTTGTGCGCACGCTCAGCAGCATGCTCGCATTGAGGACTCGGGCTACCGAGCTCCTTGTCGCACTCACGACATACGTCGCGATCGCAACAGAGGGCTCCTCAGCAACAAGGGGCCATTTCGCACTCTATCGCGCTCGTGACAGACGTCGCGATAGCGATAGATCCCAGAATTGCCCAAAATCTGTACTTCCCAGCTCTCCTACACACTTAACCTCCAAAACCACTCATTCAATCATGCACAAACATTTACCTCAATGTTCCCATGCATACAAAACATGCTCATGATTAATATACACTTAAGTTTACACTAACTTGAACAAGAAATCACAACTAATCATCAAGAACACACAAAGCATACTTTACCCTAACACAATTATTTCACTACAACTAACATGCAAATCACTACAATTTGAATCATGCTAAACCAGCACTCCAATTAATCACATACATGCCTTTACATATAAATTAACACTCAAGATCACTAATAACATGCAACCACAAAGTACATCTGATCCAAGGAGAAATTAGGGGAAAACACTCCCAAACCTGAAATGAAGCTTCAATCCGACCTCTACTCTTCAAGGCACCACTTTATCCTTGCCCTTGCTCTTTCTTCTCTCCTCCAATTCTTGCACAAAACCCAGCCACAACACTCACTTAATCAAACCATACATTACTAAATCAAAAATCAAAAATAAGAATGAGAAGAAGAACCCAAAGAAACTCAAGAAATCCAGGCCACTAACCTTACAAATCCAGCTCAAACCTTTAGAATTCCCACTCAAAACTCAAGGAAAACACAAGAGAGAGGAATTGAGAGCAGAAAATGGAAGCAAGTGAGAGAGAGAGGATGGAAAAATGAAACACAAGGGAGGAGGGGCAGCTTCCACGGGAAGCTTCAACAAAAACTGCCCTCCCTTGCCTCTCTCATCCTTTTTCCATTCAATGCTCACCTACCCTGTCCACTTGGCAAGATCCTAATGGCCCAAAGCATCCCATTTGATTTACATAACCCGAGGCACCATACTTCTCTCACACCATACAACCTCTAATGCAACACTTTACATCCAAGGCACCACACACACAATCCACTAGATCACTTCTTCAATCACTCTTGTTACCAAACACTACACACACTAGATGATTCCTCTCATAACCTATTTAATTAATTTCTTTGCAAGTAAGTCCTTATTATCCAAATTTTCTCTTACTCAAATTACTGAAATACCCTTAATTTCTGACTTATCACGCAAATTTCGACTAGGCCCTTTTTTGGGTTGTTATAATCACCCCCTAAATTCAAGTCTCTCAAATATATTTTAGCTTCTCTGTAGTCTATTGGTGGTCTCAAAAGTTCATTTAGTGGGTTAGAAGTGGGAAAAAGTAAGTGATAAAGACTTTGTCTCAAAAATGAGGTAAGTGATTTAGGATTCTATAATTTTATTTAAGGGTTCCTATAGGTGCTTCAGGATGTGTAGATCATATTTATGAAGTTATATTTTAAAAAGGAAGTAAAATAATGGTGGTTTCTTTGATGTGAGAATTCGGCCACTTAAGGAATACAAAGGGAATGGTGATGTTTTATGGAAAAAAGGTAAGGAAAGGAAGATCTAAGTGTGGAGAGCATGAATATAAGGTTAGTGGATACAATATCCTCCTTTTTCCATGTTAAAAGTATGATTTTAGGTTATGTTTAAACATAAAGTGTGAGAAATATGCATGTTTAATTGAAAATAACTTGATATTCATGCTTAGGGATGTTAAAAATGATGATATGAATGTTTAAAATGAGAAAAAAAAGTTGGCATGATGGATCCCTACTTAGGCTGAATGGTATATCACATAATTTTGATGTGTTTTGATAATGTTTATGGCATGTTTATGATGTATACATGATGTTTGACATGTGATTTAGATGATGGTATGTGAAAGAACATGAAAAAGTTTCATGATGCATGATGTATACATGAGGCCGAATGGTTAACACATGAAAGGCATGATTTTTATGTGTTTTGATGTGATTTCATGGCATGACTATGTTGTTTGACATGTGATCTACCTAATGGTATGTATTAGAGCATGTGAAAATATCATAATGTATGGTATGCATGTATGGCTGAATGGTTACCATGTGTAAAGGCATGATTTTGATGTGTTTTAATGGAAATTAATGGCACGGCTATGTTATTCAACATGTAAATGACATAAAGAAATGTTAAAGTTGAAGAAAAGAATTAATAGTGAAAAGTTAACATGTTGGCCGAATGATGTGCATGTGTGTTTACATGTGCACTATAATGATAACATGAGAATTATGGCATGTGATGGTATGATGATGATAATCGCATGTATGATGATTGAATTGTATGAAAAAGAATGGAATAGAATGATGAAATTCCATGAAAAGTATGATTGGTAACTTAAAAATGTGAAAAGTAGAATTTTGATGCCCTATGTAGTAATCTAGTAGTCAAATCTAGTTCAGAATATGATGGCTAGCCATAGGGACATAAGACCGCGGGTGTAAGCATGACGTATCACGTATTATAAGCTAATGATGGACCTATTCTGTATATTATTCTGTCTTAATACAATATTGATCTGTATTTCTGTTATCTATATCATAAGGGTGCTCCCATGGGGTCCCTCTATTCTATATTGAATCTATAGGGGTGGTCCTACAGGGTCCCTCTATTCTGTATTGAACCTATCGGGTTCACGTCCCGTTTATCCTGGTCATAGATGTCTGCTAGTTTTATACAGGGACAAATGGCAAAAATGAGCTTGATATGGTTGATCTGTGATTAAAATGATATTTGAGGTTGATCTATGATTAAAATGATATTTATGTGAAAAATGGACTTAATTCGAATAAATAAAAAGTTTTGAGGACATAATGGTAAATTTGACCATAAAAAGAAATGATTATGTGATAAAGATAAGTTATGCATGTGATTATGTGATAAAGATAAGATATGTATGTAAATATATGATAAAGATAAGATATGGTAATGATTAAAGTGATAAGGATAAGGATAAAAAATAAAGAGAATGTTAAGGGTAAAATGGTAAATATGAGCTTTTAAATGGTTGATATGTGATGGAAATGATATTTGAGTGAAAAGGGGTATAATCGTAATTAATGAAAAGCTTTGAGGGTAAAATGGTAATTTTACCTATATATATGTTAATAAATGTTAATAAGGGTTAAAATGTAATTAAATGGCTAAATATGGAGATTGGTCACTTTTTAGGGACTAAAGTGTAATTTGGTATGAAAATGGTAGTTTAAGGACTAAAATATAATTTGCATGTTAAATAATAATTAAAAAGATAAAAAGAATGAAATAATGGCATTTTTGTAATTTTGATAAAGTTTAAGGATTAAGTTGTAATTTTGCCATGTTTAGGGACAAAATGTTAATTATGGTATGTTATGTGATTTAATGGTAATTTGCTTGTTATATAATGAATTAATTAATTGATAAGCTGATTTGGTGGCATAATTATAAATAAGGGAAAGTGAGGGGCAAAATCATAATTTAACAATAGTTAAAGGACCTAAGTGTAAATATGGCATAGTTAAAGGACCTAGATATAAATATGCTATAGTATGAGGACTTAATTGTAATTATACTATAGTTAAGGGACCTAATTGCAAATATGTAATTTTATTTGTGCTATAAATGTATATGTCCTTAAATGAATGATTTAATTGACATTAAGAATATTAGTGCATGTAAGATAATAAAATAAGGATAATTATAAGTTAACTAATGGCATTATTGTAAATAAATGAAAAGTAAAGGGGTAAAAGTGTAAATTGATGGAAGTCTAGGTAATTGTGAATTTGTCAATATCGAGGTAAATGAGCGATTTTAAAGATAATTGACAGATAATTTGAATGTTAATTGTATAATTAATTGACATTAGAGAAAATAATGATAATTATGTTAATATTAATAGAAATATTATTGTTAATGCTAATATCATGGAAATGCCAATATGATCAATATAAGAAAATAGATGAGTAATATTAGCATTAATAAAAGAATAAGAATGTCTTTGGACCAGTAAAGGATTATTATAGCTGATTAAAAATAATCGAGATGTATATTTAAAATTTGTAATATTAAATTGAAGAAAGATAATGTAATTAAGATAAATGATAATGTGCTAGGTAAACTTAACTGAATACTGTGAATTTCATAATAAAGTCACAATAAATTAAGGGTGTGTAATAAAAATATGTAAAAGATATTATTATAGAACTGAAATAAGTGTTACAGATTGGATTAATTATCCAATGTATAAAATATGATAATTAATATTTTCATAATATTGTCTATGTAGAATTTATTAGTGGGATCATCTAAGAATGTTAATAACAAAACTAAAGACGTGAAAGAAAGTAGAACTGTCATTAAATGTTGAAAGTTAATAGCGAAATGATAATTACTGGGATGATGATAAATTAACAATGTGAGTAATTCAGGTACTGGTGTAATAATAGTACTATTAGTCATAGTAATAGGGAAATTAAATGTAAAATAGTATCGATAGATAATTAATCAAATAATGATAATGGAAATTGTATGTAAAGTTAAGAGGATAATCATGTTAAGCCTACAAATAAGCTAAGGGATTATGTAATAGCTTTGACAATCCAAGTGCATAATATGAGATATAACTCAGTAAAATTAAGTACCAAATAAAGTAAATACATATTAAGTTTATAGTTTTAAAAATAGTTTTGTAAAAGAAATATCAAGGTTAGAAAGGAAACAATAATGGATAGTCAGTGCTGTTAATAACAGTAATGATGATTGCTCAATAGATATGTCAGTAACTGATATCGTGCTCAAGTGTAGACTGTGATTGATATATATATAAGTGGTAAGCAAATAACGAGAAACAAATGAATAAATTAATAAGATATTTACAAATATTGTTAATATAACTGGTCATAGAAATAACAGACTGAATAAAATAGTATTAATGTTAAAGTTGACAGTACAATTATTGATGATTCTGATAACAGTAATAGTAATGTTAAAGTATGGTTATTGAATTAATGAAAAAGGAATGAGGTGATGACTGAAGCAAAAGATCTATCAGGACATTGTAAGTAAGGCATAAGTGACCCAAAAGTCTTTAATAATTTTAATGTTCATATAATGGAAAAAAAATATACTTGTATGTACATGCATGTTGTTTTAGTGTGGAAAATTTAGGATATGTATCCACCACTGGGCATTACAATGCTCAGCGCATAGTGTTGTTACTGTGTGCAGGTTATAAAAGAAAATAAATCGTAGTGGCCGATGTTATTGATAAACAAAAGAATTTATGAGACAGCAAGGATATTGACATAGGCATGGCATATATACAACTGCAATGGATAAACTAGAGATTATACAGGTTAAGTATAATAATGGTGTGTTAGTGTAATTGTTTGTTACTATTATGTATGATTGTTATTGTTGGAAAAAAAATTACTGAATCTGAGGAGTATAGTACAGTACAGTGTGGCGACATTCGATATCCGTATCATTTGCGGGTATAGGGTGTTACAGGAAAGGTTCATCTAATCTCATTGAGCCTAAAACCAGAGATGGTTCGGGACTTCCCATTTATTCATATATTTATTAAATTATAATTGAGTTTTAAAGTTAAAATTTTCATTCCATTTTCTCATTAGATTAAATGCAATAATTAGAGCGCATATCGAGCATGTAATAAAAGCGATCAATAAAAGCAAGATTAAAATAAGGTAAATAAAAATACAATAAATTACAACAAAACTAGGAGCGGAATACAACCCCTAATATAAAATAATGCGAATCATGCATAAAACGGGGTATTAATTAAAGATGAGGACATTGGTCCCCACATGCATATTTAAAGGAAGAACAATGTTAAGATGTTTATTTTGCTTGGATGAAAATCAGGACATTGGTCCTATTTTGTTTAAGAAAAATTCCACTAATTTCGTACAAATCTTTTGCCATTTCCAATTCAGAGGACAAAAAAATAATAATAATATACAACAAATAAGAATTGAAACTTAAAGTAAAAGGAAATAGGATGAGGAAAATAAACCCGATTGATGTCCCTGAATCGCCCTAATGGGATCTCCTTTCTCAGCACCCCGTATTCAAAAGAAACAATTAAACTCACAAAAGCAAGCAACAGGTTAGTAAAACAATAAAATAAAACGACAGTGGAAAAAGATTAAAAAACAAAAATTCTGAGTTATAAAAAATTTTACTTTAAAAGGAGGAAAAAAATAAGATTAAAGAAAAGAAAATTAAATAACCGAGGAAAGCGAAGAAAGAACCCAAGGATGGCCCAAATTGCATGAGCGATAGGCGTCCCCGGGGCCGATCGGCGAGCACAAGAAGGCGTCCGTAATGGCCCGTCGCTCTGTTGAGCGATGGCCGTCGATGGAAATTTGAGTTTAATGCCTTAATCATAAATTTTAAACATGTTATATAATTCTCGTCATGAGTATTTATTCGTATAGCAAATTATGCTTATATTTTAATTCATGGTTAATCATCATATTAATTAATTCTTAATTATAAGAATTTATTCAAATCATATGTAATTTAATTATATATCCTCATTACCTAATTATAAAATAAGTAACATTTAATTTTTCAGGCGTTTCTAGACACTTTGGGGCTAATTCGGAGGTGTAGAATCGATTCTATGATGAATTGGTGAAGAGGGACAAATTTTTCTAAAATACAGCTGTGCTTTATAATAAGCACAACTATGCTCTGCTGCTAAACGTCGATCCAATTGCCAAAAACACAGCTGTGTCCTACTAAAAGCACAGCTGTGCTTTCCAACCAGTCCCCAAACATTATCAGACACAGGGCAGAATTAATTTATTGAATCTACATGCATTTTTGAACTAATAAACAACATTTTTAGACCACCTGAACTTCATAACAATTAATCCTCGTGATGTTATCTTTCTAGTGACAAAATTTCAAATCAATAGGAACTGAAATCGGGGAGATATACTCAAATTTCTCTAACCTGCTCCACAGACACACCTGACAAATTTCGCTAACTGTAATGGGCGATTTCAAAATAGTTAAAGTCCGAATTAAATTATAGTTATTTCTACAAAGTTTTAGAAACAGATGTTGTGGTTCTAACCCAACTGGAATTACGCATTTTGGAGTTGTAAAACTCAACTTATGCTAAAGAGAATGACCAAAGGTCAATCTGACCCTCAAAAACAGATTTACACTTTGAAATTCAACAAGCTTCAAATCAACTCATTTGACACCATCAATTCACCAAATTTAATCCAAACCATCACAACACATAAATTAACATCTCAGAGTACTCAATTCAGCAATTAAAAATCATGAACACATAAATCAACAAACCAATTCCCAAACCTGGAAATTGAGGCTCCAAAATCACTCCTCTAGCTTAAATCTTCAATCATTTCCTTAACCTTAAGCTTCCTCTTGTCAACACCAACTTGCACAAACACAAATCCAGTAATTACTCATCCAAACCTTAGCTCAAAACCAGCAAAACCAGAAAAAGGAGAAGAAGAAAAACCCAAAATCGTAGGAGCCCTAAACCCAAACACATACCTCTTCAATCTTGCTCCAAAACTCAATCAAAATCACCTCTAAGCATGTACAAACTCCAGCCAAAAGAAAGAAAAGGAAGAAGTGCAGAAAATGAAGAAAGAAGAAGCAATAAAATGTGAGAGGGAGGAGAACTACGGGAAAGTGAAGAGCAAAATTCTGCTCTTTTATTTTCTTTTCTTTTCTTCATTTTCTTTTTCTTTTCCTAACCCTAACACTTGTCATTTTCTTATTGGTGGAAACCAATCACTCACACCCAATAAGCATACGCTACTCACACATAACACATTCCCAACTTAACACACCCCACTAATGTGTGAGTAAAGCACACAACCACCACACCACTACTAACACCCTACAATGTATGAACATTCACACACAACACAAACCCAACTAATTCACACTCTAATAACATACATGCACCACATGCTAACAAAACCCGCACACATGTATTTTTTTTACCAACATACCCCTTTTTAACACATGCCAAAACACCATGCATATGCACCACATATGGCTCATTCTACTATGGGGCAAACGGGGTGTGACAACTCTACCCTACTAACAAGAATTTCGTCCTCGAAATTCATTTACACCGAAAAGAATTCCCAACACTACACTCCAAACCATATCAAACTCATACACTTCACTTTCAAACTACTCCTTGCTTACACTTGTCGCTCACGCTATACTCTTAAATCACTTTTTGATATCCAAATCAAACACGTTCATCAAAATAACCATTACTCAACTACACATCGGATAGCAAAGCACAAACACTTCACACATAAACTATTTAACTTTCATCGATAGCTACACAAATCCCTTAACACTTCAAAGATGTCCATCTTACATGCTCTTTTCCCTTACCAAAACACTTCTATCAAACTCCAAAAATCTCTTTACATTCACTTGTACAATATTCCCAAAACACTCTTTCTACTCAACTTTAACGAAACACAGAACACTTTCCTTAACCGTTGCTATGCTCGCCATTATCACCCTTAATCTTAATATCAACTACTCCATGTACACTCTGTCAGCTTTCTCTTAATCAAAACGCATATGCAAATGCTTCTCATGTATGGTCAAAGGGATGATGCAATGAGAATGTGATGGTTCATGTATGCAGAATGATGCTAAAGAAATGCAATTGATGCTATAATGATGCACTTTGTCCCATCCCCATGATTCAATATGCTTTTATTCAAATACTTCTTATTTTTTTTTTTTGGAGATAGCTGACAGGCATAAAGAGTATCACCAAAACCTTATAGAATCCAAATATCCTTCCATCCCAAACACCAAAACCAACTTTGCTCGAACATATCAAAGCAAAACTTACCGGAAAGCTCAACGGTCTCTGTCACTTTATTGCGGTGTGTGCCAAATTTCGATGACACACGAGCGGTTCGAAGCAACTCCTCCATATCCTTCCTAGCTTGCCGATGTCCCATGCTGCTACATCTAAAATAAGCACCCGAGTTTTCGACACGGACCCCGATGTCGCTTCTGACAGTGCTGACATATTGGCGGTACGCACTTCTTCTTACACTTGTCACAGTTTTATTTTTGACAATGTTGACACATTGAAGGTTCTCAGATCCCCTTTCTCATTGGCACTTCTTTACCGAACACCTTTCTTTTCTGAGGTACCCTTTGAGCAACATTTTTAGAAACTTGGGGAGCAGTCAACTTATCAAAAATTCGAAATAACCCATGTACTATTGACCTATCATCGGAAGCAGGACCGGAATCTCCAACTGAAGGATGCTCGAAAACACTTTGATCAGCACTAATTGGGTTAACACTATCCGTTGTTTGGCCCACATCCTCACTAGGATCAGACTCCATCTAGGCATAACACAAGACGAGACACATCTGCATTAGGCCACGATACGGAATCGACTTACATGCAAAGACACAACACATAACTGACTAACATGCAAAGACCCAACAATCAAACAAACAAAGGAAACCAGAACCTCCAAACCTGGGCTTTGATACCACTAACTGTAACACCCCCTACGTCCCTGTTAGAAGGACTCGGGTGTGCTACCGACACTCACTCACACATAAGCACACATACTTAAAGCGGAAGCATACATTTATACAAAAACACGGGTAAATTAAAAACTTATCTTGAGAAGCGAAGCTGGTCATGCATTAACTCACACACACGCAGGCGCTAAGCAGAAGCAGATACATATGTACATATGATCATTCAGCGGAAGCATAAAGCAAACGGTAACATAAGGGATAACTTAATACAGAAATATAATAACATTACAACCTCCGAAATATTGCATCTAGAATCTTACATATACCAAGGGCTACAGAAATACATAATCTGAAATACAGGAGCTGAAACCAACAATGACAAAACTCTTCTAACTCCTATGTGGCCAACCTTGCAAATGCGCGACTCGAACAGAACCGAACCTGCCACTTGCACAGGAAAAGAACCCGTGCTAAGCGATAAACGCTTAGTGGGGAAAACACACAAGCAATAAGGACGACCATTCACAATGGTCGTCAAGGCATAACACATTCACAATGGCAAAATACGGACATTCATAACACATATATAATCAGGCTTGCATAGAAAGGCATTCATTCGAAAACTCATATTCATATCCATATACTTATGTCGAAAATAAGCCGAAGCAGACATAACGCCATACACGATACAAGTATCATCATGCAGAACTACATACAATCTCACATGCATATCCTTACCAAGGTATCGGATGTCAGCACCTTACCGTTCAGAGTCGCATGACATTTATACGTGCAATTAACATGACCAATTACTCATACATTAACTAAAAACCCATTCACATGTTATAAGATTACCATGCAATACTGCACACAATTATTATGCCAAGAACACGAGCTAAATAAACCTACTTTCGGTCATGTTATAGTATGCACACTAGTCGAACCCCAAGGGGATACGTCAAAGCACCACACTTCCACTACAAGTCTCTATCACATAAAATATCATGCCATAATCATAGACACATGAAAACATGCCGAAGATACTATAATAGCATACTAGAGAGAACTCATACTATACGCAATAATTCTAGCATTCAATAGTCAAGATCACATTCATATTCATACTAATTCACATACTTAACCATAACAGTCAATGGTGCGAAATCACATTCACATACTTACCAAGTAACCATAGCATTCAGTAATTCAGGCTCGCCTTCATATGCATATCAATTCCCATGCTTATAACCATAACGGGCTATATTCAAACACAGTCACAATATGGTATAAGTGAATAATCATTCAAGATGTACATGCTTGAGTCATTTTCATCCAATTCAGAGGTTCATAATCACATCCTGATAAATAACTGATTCACATAACTGGAATCTTACACATTCGGATATCTTATTCACTTATTCATATTAGACAAAACAAACAGAATACCTGCTGACTCTAAATAGTGGATAACGAGTGTACGCATGGCGGTACCTTACGGGTACGAATCGACGCATGGCGGTACCTTACGGGTACGAATATAAAACCATTTTATTTTGTCACAATTAAAACATTTCACTGAGGGGGGAATCTTAAACAAGATCCAAACACATTAAAGGTTCGCGAGGAACCACACAGGGGACCTGATTAGGGTCCAGAACAGAACTGAGGGCTGCAGTTACTGAACTCTATTAGGCATGCCTAACTATCCACTTGCTCGACTCTAGCAGGTCACGAATAAACAATTCACGATTCAAATCACATAATACATACATACATACATATATATATATATATATATATATATATATATATATATATATATATATATACATATATATATATATATATATACATATATATATATATATATATACATATATATATATACATATATACATATATATATATACATATATACATATATATATATATATATATATATATATATATATATATATATATATATATATATATATATATATATATATATATATATATATCATCATACGTGAACCAAAGTATGATAGGCATATCAATATGTTCATGATGCCAAACAAGCATTGAACCATTTATATTTAAACATAGCATATTATTCTTAGAGAAGGTTCATGGGTAATTATATGTGTACCACTTTTCGCATTTAGTTTAACATGCTCAATACCACATTAATAATCGTATAATCCATTAAGCACACATTCATTTGCATATAAACTTTTATTCATCTATAAGTCATGTAAACATAATCCTATTCATAAACTCTTATATCATAGCATCAATTATATGTAATTCAATTGGAAAGACAATCATATACGAATTTTATAATGTTGGACATGAGTTGGATAAGTGGTAAAAACTTCCGGTAAAGTTCAAGATCAATTTGGGATGGAAAGAGTACCTTTAAAGCTGAAAAATGAGGTTACACGGTGGTAAGGAACTTCATAAAAATTTTTCCTTAGGATGTTAGCTTTCAAATGGAACAAATTTCAGGTCAATTGGACCTCTATAACTCCAGATATGAGCTAAACAATCTATACTGTGCCAGTAACCCGACCCAAACTGAAACACTTAGGTTTTTAATTTTTTTGAGGATGTTAAAGCCAGAACTGGGTTTTGGTCCTTCAGAAACAATTTTAGATATCTGTCTTATCTTTCTAATGGCATGAGGATAATTAAATTTGGAGGTCTATAACTCTACTTATGACAAAAACATCACACAGAGGTCTGGTAAAAACTGAACAGGATTTTCCCAAAATCACACTTTACACACAAAAGCTATATGGACACCATCTAACACATCCAAAAATCATGCAAAATCATCCAATACATAATCACAAGTTCTTTCTTCCTAATTAAATTAGATTTATTCAAATAGCATATTAGGTTTAATGCCTTAATCATAAATTTTAAACATGTTATATAATTCTCGTCATGAGTATTTATTCGTATAGCAAATTATGCTTATATTTTAATTCATGGTTAATCATCATATTAATTAATTCTTAATTATAAGAATTTATTCAAATCATATGTAATTTAATTATATATCCTCATTACCTAATTATAAAATAAGTAACATTTAATTTTTCAGGCGTTTCTAGACACTTTGGGGCTAATTCGGAGGTGTAGAATCGATTCTATGATGAATTGGTGAAGAGGGACAAATATTTCTAAAATACAGCTGTGCTTTATAATAAGCACAGCTGTGCTCTGCTGCTAAACGTCGATCCAATTGCCAAAAACACAGCTGTCTCCTACTAAAAGTACAGCTGTGCTTTCCAACCAGTCCCCAAACATCATCAGACACAGGGCAGAATTAATTTATTGAATCTACATGCATTTTTGAACTAATAAACAACATTTTTAGACCACCTGATCTTCATAACAATTAATCCTCGTGATGTTATCTTTCTAGTGACAAAATTTCAAATCAATAGGAACTGAAATCGGGGAGATATACTCAAATTTCTCTAACCTGCTCCACAGACACACCTGACAAATTTTGCTACTGTAATGGGCGATTTTAAAATAGTTAGAGTCCAGATTAAATTATAGTTATTTCTACAACGTTTTAGACACAGATGTTGTGGTTCTAACCCAACTGGAATTACGCATTTTGGAGTTGTAAAACTCAACTTATGCTAAAGAGAATGACCAAAGGTCAATCTGACCCTCAAAAACAGATTTACACTTTGAAATTCAACAAGCTTTAAATCAACTCATTTGACACCATCAATTCACCAAATTTAATCCAAACCATCACAACACATAAATTAACATCTCAGAGTACTCAATTCAGCAATTAAAAATCATTAACACATAAATCAACAAACCAATTTCCAAACCTGGAAATTGAGGCTCCAAAATCACTCCTCTAGCTTAAATCTTCAATCCTTTCCTTAACCTTAAGCTTCCTCTTGTCAACACCAACTTGCACAAACACAAATCCAGTAATTACTCATCCAAACCTTAGCTCAAAACCAGCAAAACCAGAAAAAGGAGAAGAAGAAAAACCCAAAATCGTAGGAGCCCTAAACCCAAACACATACCTCTTCAATCTTGCTCCAAAACTCAATCAAAATCACCTCTAAGCATGTACAAACTCCAGCCAAAAGAAAGAAAAGGAAGAAGTGCAGAAAATGAAGAAAGAAGAAGCAAGAAAATGTGAGAGGGAGGAGAACTACGGGAAAGTGAAGAGCAAAATTCTGCTCTTTTCTTTTCTTTTCTTTTCTTCATTTTCTTTTTCTTTTCCTAACCCTAACACTTGTCATTTTCTTATTGGTGGAAACCAATCACTCACACCCAACAAGCATACGCTACTCACACATAACACATTCCCAACTTAACACACCCCACTAATGTGTGAGTAAAGCACACAACCGCCACACCACTACTAACACCCTACAATGTATGAACATTCACACACAACACAAACCCAACTAATTCACACTCTAATAACATACATGCACCACATGCTAACAAAACCCGCACACATGTATTTTTATTTTTATTTTACCAACATACCCCTTTTTAACACATGCCAAAACACCATGCATATGCACTACATATGGCTCATTCTACTAGGGGGCAAATGGGGTGTGACAATTTTGGTGTGTCGGAAAACGGCACACATATTTGCCGTTTTCTGAAAAGGAGGGGACCACGGGGAGATGGGAAAAGTTGCCAGAAAACGGCAACCATTTGTGCCGTTTTCTGGCACTAATTAATTTTTTTTTATTTTGCTAGGCGCAAAACGGCATTGTTTTGCGCTTGGAGAGGGGCGTCAGAAAATGGCACTAAACCGTGCTATTTTCTGACTGATTAAAACGCCATCCAATAATTCGACGAATTATTGGTGGTCCAGGCGGGATAGAAAACGGAAACCGTAAATGCCGTTTTCTGTCGTGAAGACCTATTCCCTCACGCGGCTGCAGCGCACGGGAAGTACTGTGCGCTGCGGCCTTACCAGACCCGTGCCCTCTGCAGGGCACGGGTCTTTGTGGGGAAATGTAAAAAATTTTTATTTTTATTTTTATTTTTTTTAAAAATTGCCTATAAGAAGCCAACCTCGTTTCATTTGCAACATTTTGAAGTTTATATAAGAAAGCTAAGGTTTATTTTGTTTTCGTTTTGTTGTATAATTAAATATGTTATTTAAAAGAATTTTTTTGTATGTATTGTGAAGTTAATTATTTCATGAAATTAATATTAGATAATATTATTGTTGTGAGATAATATTTAAGTTGTTAGCTAATATTTAATGAAATAATTATTAGCTAATATTTCAGTTGTTAGGTAATATTTTATCATTTGAATATTATAGTTTAATATTGATGTAAATATATTAAGAAGTCGTTATGGTTGAAATAAAAAATATTATTACATTAATATGATGAATTTGACTAACATAAATTTATGTTTCGTAATGCAGGCGGGTTATATTGAGAAACAGTATTTTGTTCAGCATTTTGAAGTTAAGTTTTTGCTTATTTGTAATTATTAAATAATATTGTAGTTGTGAGATAATATTTTAATTGTTAGGTAATATGGCATGAAAAAATTAGTAGTTAATATATTGTCATTTTAATATTTTAGGTTAAGGTTGATCTAAATATATTATTAAGTTGGTGCAGTTGAATTAAAAAATATTGTTACGTTAATATTACGAATATGACTAACATAAATTTATTTTTCAAAATGCAGGAGGTTTGTATTGGAAAAATTAATTTTTGTTCAGCATTAAGAAGGTAAGATTTTTTTGTCTATCTTGTACTAAATAAAAGTTAATGATGGAAAATTTAATAAATTTGTAATGTAGGTTTGTTTAATAAGTTAATTCATTTTTTGATACTGTATCGCGTATAATCAATTTAGAAAACGTAAAATATAACAACGTAAAATATACCAACGTGAAATATAATAACATAAAAAAATTTTTTATGTTGCATTTTTTAATGTGAATTTAATATTATAGATGGTGCGAACGTATTTAACCCCTAGAGCGATGATGGGCGATTTCGCGAAGGCAATAGTTAAGAGGAAATGGGATGATTTGTATTGTAGCCGAATTGAAAATGGAATGACAATGTCGGAGTACTTCGTCAAAATAAATAAAAAATTATAGGATATTATAATGCATGGATATCCAATGACGGATGCCAAAAAAGTTGAGGCAATTTGGATGACGATACCAATAATTTTTATGCCACTAATTATGAGAATTTGGAATATGGATGAGGTGACAAAATATGAGGAAGTTGTTTTAATATTTTTAAAAGATGTATACGGAATTAGTGAAGAAGAATTTTTAAAAGTTAGGGATACAATACCAGTACCCCAAATAACTTATTGTAGGTGGCGTAATTATAATTTATGGCCTAAACATTATGTCCATTAAATCGTGAGATGGAAAAAAAATGTAATTGTTGTTTGATTTGTAATATTATTGATGTTTGAAGAATGGTGTTACTTATAATATAGCAATGTTAATTATTTTTGAGAATGATAATATCTATTTATATAGTTTTATTTTGTAATAATATAGAAA
Organism: Excoecaria cochinchinensis; assembly: GCA_947683425.1. Lineage (NCBI taxonomy): Eukaryota > Viridiplantae > Streptophyta > Magnoliopsida > Malpighiales > Euphorbiaceae > Excoecaria > Excoecaria cochinchinensis. The sequence continues at coordinate 468,247 of CANTUQ010000127.1, forward strand.
TTGTAATGTAATTTATATTCGAAAAGGGTATAACAAAATATCGGAGTGGTGTAAATTGTGAATAATTTGTGTTATATATATGGGAAATTAAAATCAACGTGAACGATCATAAGATAATGAAACGAATAAAACTTAATATCCTATTTAAAAGAAGTTAACATATATGATGAAAAAATTGATACAGGTGAGGACATGGATCGATATGTGGGAGCTGCACGAATTAATCTGGGTCCAATTAATAGGGAACTGCTGATTCTTCAAGGGAGACACCGATCTGATGCGATTTGGAATAATTCGGTAATTATTTAGTTATAAATTTAACGTAAAGAGAAATATCTAATTTATTTGTTTGTGTTGACCTTACGGCCTGCCTTATTTTGTGAATGCTGAAGGCTAAGAGGGATTTATTGAGGACCCGAAGGTGTAGTGTAGATGAGCACTATACGGCTATTGATCAAAGAATTTTACCTTATATAAGGGCAGCTGGTCTGGTGGGGCTAGTGAATATAGGAGTGGTGTGTTTAGATTGGAATTTAATCACATTGCTTGTTGAGCGATGGCGACCGGAAATGCACACATTTCATCTGGCATGCGGTGAGACCACAATTACCCTTCAAGATGTGGGAATTTTGACGGGTTTACCAATCGACGGTGAACCCATGACGAGTTGAACAAATATGGATTGGCCAGCAATTTGTTATGAGCTACTAGGAGCAGTTCCAACTGAAAATGATATGCGTGGTGGAAAAGTAAAATTGACCTGGTTGGATGCTACCTTTAATGAGGTGCCTAACAATGCAACTCCGAAAGTCGTACGACAGCATGCTCGTGTGTGGATGTTAAGATGTTTTGGCGGCATGTTATTTGCTTCGTAAAATGCTTCACTGGTGCACTTAATGTTCCTACCACTTTTAGCGGATTTAGAAAATGTTGGCCAATACAGTTGGGGGTCAGCCTGTCTAGCATGGCTTTATAGAGATCTTTGTAGGGCAACGCGTCCCGATGCGAAGGGAGTTTCAGGATATCTTCAACTCCTACAGATGTGGGCGTGGAAGAGGCTCCCCCAATTTCGACCGGAACATGTGGAGCCATATACGATAAATACGAGCATGCCTTATGGATTCAGGTATATGTGTCATTGAGAAAATTAATTAATTGACTTGAAATTTTGAAATAGTATAAGTAACTGCTTTATGAGCAATTTGTTTTATTAGGTGGGCACATCACGTCGAACCGCGCAACATCCATATGCACAGGATGGAAACAAATACGTATCGAGAAATTTTAGATACGCAGTCAATACAACAGGTTGACATTGAAATATAATGCTTAATACGTTTAGTAAAAAACTATAAATTATTTATGAATAATTTGTTTAATTTTATGTGTGTTACAGTTTGAATGGGAGCCCTATGCAAATGTGATACAGTTGCTCCCAGAATTTCGTAGAAGGGGTCAGTGTTGTTGGATGTCTGTTGTACCACTCATTTGCTTCTATATAATTGAGTGGCACCATCCAGACAGAGTAATGAGACAGTTTGGTTTTAACCAACCAATTCTATCTCCACCGATGGTACAAGATAACTTACATTCTATAGACTTGCGTGGACAAAATCAGGTGAATTGGGCTTTAGAATTTTCAGCATTCATTAATGAGTGGAGAAACCGCCATAATAGGGTTGTAATTGGCCAAGGGCAGAGACAACATTTAAGCAATCATTCTGAGTACATGCAGTGGTATGTCCAACGAACAAGACGATGGATCACTCTAAGCGGCGCATCCCGAGCAGCTGCCGTAAGTATTTCAATCTTGTAACGTTTATGAAATTTATTTTTTTTCACACAATTGTATGGCAATTCATTTGGTGAATGATTAATTGTATATCGCGTAATATAATTTTAGGCGGATGGCCTCGAAAGACTAGTACATGATGAAGGTGATGCTGTAACGGGTCGAGGGTTAATGGCTAGTATAATCTAGATTACAAACAGAGTATCCAAGGCAGCCGGCACCAAATACAATAAATATTCAACCGATGGAAACTCAGTTTCAAGACTTTCGGACACAGCGACGTCGAAGAGGGATGGCTGATAGGCAGGCAGTTATTCTAGAGAGGTATAACAACCCTAATGTAACGCAAATTTCACCACCCATGTCGTGGCCTTTTAATGACATTCAATGTCCGCTTGAACAATGCACGACGCCATTTCCAAGCATAAATGTTACATCGTACGAAGTTGGTTCAACGAGTTTTGATCATGCTGATGTAGGTGGTTCAAGTTATAACAATCCTAGTGTAGACACTGGGTCCCGAGTAGCCTTGATCAGGATTACCCGATGATGAAATTTAGCTATGCCGGCTTATAGGCAAAAAGATTGGAGTTCGGAAGTGATTTTTCCTTATCTTTTCGATGAGCAAAAAGTGTATTTTAAAAATGTTTTAAAAATATTTTTTAAAATTATTTTGGAGAAGAAAAAGTGTGTTTTAAGTTGAGGGTATTTTATTTAAAAACAAAAATGTGTGAAAAATGATGAAAAATGGTGATGAAAATGGAAGGGAAATCATTTGCGACGGAACAGCGACGGCAAGGCGCCGTCGCTATTGTTCGTGCGCGGAACGTTGCGGAGCGCGCGCTCCGCGTGACTGACACCAAGAGCGTCGGTCGCTCTGCGCCAGTGACGCCTTGGGCGTCGCTCGCTACGCGCACACAGTGCACGGATTGCTCGTACTCCGCGCATTTCCGCGCGGAGTGACGCCGATTTTCGGCGTTAGGGCGCCGATTTCGCCCCCATTTCCCCCATTTCGCCCATTTTCAGCTCCCACTTGATTTTTAACCGTTTTTGGACGGTTTTGGGTGGTTTTTGGGTAGTTTTTGAGGGTTGAAACACTAGAAAAAATGGGAAAAAGAGGGAGGACGAACTAAGAACATGGGGAGAGGAAAAAAACTGAATTTTTAGAGCTTTTGAGTTGAGAGAGAAAAATCCATCTTACACACTTGTTTCCAAGAGTTTTTCTTCAAGTTTTCAAGCTATTTTCTAAGGATTTTCACAAGAGAAGACAAGGAATTCAACACTTCTACCTTCAATTCTTCAAAACTAAATTTGAGGGTAATTATTCATGGCTTAAACTCCTTAATTCTCTTGTGGATTTTAATTTCTTTTGCTTACAATTAGCATATTAAACATGTAAATTCTTTTAGTCTCCATATTTTTCTTCTCCTTTTATCTTCAATTATTTATTTAACAAGTTAATTTTTTCAAATTTATCATATCATTTTCATGTCAGGGTGTTTATTTTTATGTCATTATGCATGTTCAACTTAGGTTGTTAATGTTCTTTACATCCATTGATGTTTATTATGGCTATTATTGTTATAAATGCTAGTTTTATTATTATAATTTATATTACACTCATTTATTGATGCCCTTAGGTATTAGTATCATTATTACCATTAATGTCATTGTTCATATTTTACATGTATGTTAAATTTTAAATTTATTTTCTTATGCCTTTTATGTTAGATATTACTTTAGGCTTTATTATGCATGTTAAGTTTTATTATTCTTATGTTATGTTTTCATGCACATCTTAGGAGTATTAAAATTGATTGTCACTAATCTTTCATGCATGTTAATCACCATTATTAATAAATTGCATTTGCCATGATGTTATCTCACTTTATGCTTGTTAAATTGCATCATAATTATTTTTATGCATGTTATAGTATCTTAGGCATGTTATATGGTCATTATACATATTATCTTTTATGTCATCTCATCTCTTTGGGTTAATTTCTAACATGAATCTCTTCTATTTTATTTTTGGTTGCAAATCATTGTTTTATTCTCATTTGAGCACCAATGCACGAGAAGGAGGATATGCGGACTTTGGTATTTTCATTGCACATTTTCAATTCTCATTTTATTTATATTTCCTTGTATATATTCGTTGAATAAAATGTTTTTTTATGCACGCATGAATAAAAACCACACAAATATTTCTAATAAATTAATTTGAATTTTTCATAATAAATGGGACCAATGTCCTAATTTTCATCCCAAATAAATCATCACGTCCAAAATGTTTTCTTTAATTGCGCATGCGGGGAGCAAAGTCCTCATAATTAATAAATTCCCCGGTTTTATGTATGTTTGCACTTTTAAATGGGAGTTGTATTTCGCTCCTGGTATTATTGTAATTTATCTTTGATGTTATTTTTGATATGTTTATCTTATCGCTTTCAATGTGAATATTTGCGCTTTTAAATTAAAATTGCATCGTGTGGAGAGAGAGCGAGTTAATAAACTCAAAATCAAATTATAAAATTAATCAAGGTAGAAATAAATGCGAAGTCCCGAACCCATTCTCTGGTCTTTGGGCTCAAAGAGGCTAGAGGTTTACCCTCCAAGACACCTCTTGTGTCACGAGACTTAGACATTAATCATAGTCTCCTTTGGGCAAGAGGTTTAACCTCCAAGACCCCTTTGGCTTGCCCAAAATGGATAAAAGCGTTGTCTTTGGACGTAAGGAGGCGAGAGGTTTACCCTCCAAGACCCTTCTTATGCTCTATGACCTAATAAATCCTAAGCTCCTTTGGGCGAGAGGTTTACCCTCCAAGACCCCTTCGGCTTGCCCAAAATGGATGAAAGCGCTGTCTTAGGCTCTCCGAGGTGAGAGAAACTTTTCCAATGTTTTATTGGGTGGCGACTCCATGAAACCTCCTTGTTGCCCAAAATAGACGCACTTGTAATTAGTTACAAGTTGTCAACGGACCTCAAATGCCCGATCGCCCTCAAGCGGGCGGTCAAGGGGCGCCCACGCGGGTCCTGCGAGCGTCACAGTGGCGACTCCACTTGGGATACAACTGGTTCGAGACTTCAATTTGAAAATACCTTGATTAACTTTTACAATTAAGTTTTAGTTTATGAAATTCGCTTTATCTCAAAACTGCATATCCTCTCATTAGAGCCTTAGATTAAGTTAGTTTGGTCCCTTTTCAAACCCCGGTGCGTTCCTGAAGCACGACCCTATTTTCATTCAATTTAGGGAAGTGTTAAGGATAATCACCAGCCCAAGTCTCGTACCATTATGGTATATCAAATGGTGACCCGATCGACGGTTATGCTCGTGATGAGCTAGACCCGTCGGCAGGGATCATGCTTGGGTAACCCAAAAATATCATCACCCCATGACTAAAGCTCATGTAATGGCAATAGATACTTTCACTAGGTGAAATGTACCGTAATACTATGCTTGCTATATGGGCCATCATATATTGGACGAAATCAGTTTAATTAAATGGTCTTCATCAAAGGCTTTCATGCCCCGGTGGGCCCATCTTAGTTAAATTGAATTGTTCAAATACATTAAGGCCAAACACCCATACGTATGTACATTAGATAGGAGCTGTTATGCTGCCGATTTTTCACCGCGCACCATACCTGTCCATTGGGTTCCACGTTAATCCATGGATCAAGCCCACCTAGGAAAGAGACCGCACTACCACGTGTGTGGGAGATATAAGGTTGGAAGGATCTATCTGCTTGCATGTGTTTGTCTATGTTGCATCAGCACGAGCATGCATCACATTTTAATCATGCATCATCTTAACAATTTTTGCATTTCAGCCATCATAGATTCTCCTGGGTGGTCTAGAGGTCCCGACGGACGGTTAAGAAGGACGCCGCTTTTGGGGTTAACGGAGTTAGTGTCGGATCAGAGTTCAGATTCAATCTTAGAAAATAGTGTGGGGTTTTCTTCCGAATTATCAACAGAAGTAAGCATGGCTAATCCATCAAATGAGTCTGATGCAACCCGGGCAATAATCGCTGAGGAGGTAGGAAAGAGAATGGAGGAATTTGAAGCCCGAATGATTGCAATGATGGGCAATCTTGCCGCCACAATAGCTGGGCAACAAGCTGCTGCTGCCCCTATCCGAGTACCAGCTGAACAAGAGGTTGTTAGAGAAGAACATCCTGCTGCAATTAACCAATCAGTGGTTGACCCACCTATTGTTGAGCAAAGAGTACCTGCACCCATTGAGCGCAGAGAGGGCCCCAGGTCTGAAGCTGAGTTTGGGGGAGATGAGCTAGAGGAGCGTACAGTAGCTAAAGAGAAGTCACCAAGGATGAGGCAATGTGGAGGAAAATGGAAGAGAGATTTGAGGCCATGGCAAGGATGATGACTGTGGGAAAAGGAATGAACCCGGAAGACCGAGAGCTGGATGGGGATAACCTGATTCCCCAGAATTTTAAGATGCCGGACATTCCCAAATTTGATGGCACCTCTGACCCTGCCGCACATATCAAGCAATACTTGCTGGTCATGAAGGGAACGACCTTAACAAGAAAGCAAAAGATAGAGTATTTCTGCTTGAGTCTCACAGGAGCTGCTATTGATTGGTACCATGGGCTTGAGAGGAGGTCCAAGGAGGATTGGGAATTGCTAACTGAAGAGTTCCTTAAGCAGTACGATTGCAGTACCTGGATGGAGGACACTTTGAAAGATCTCGAGTTGCTACAACAGAAGGCTGGGGAATCCTTCCACGAGTACCTTACTCAGTGGAGAAACCGGGTTATGGAGATAAAATGCAAACCGGACACTTCTGATCAGATCCGGCTATTCATTCGAAATGCCAGCCCTTACTTGAGAGATGGACTGAAAATGAAGGGACTCAAGGATTGGGAATCCTTGAAGGATATTGCCATAGAAGCAGAAGGAGAATATTTAGCCAAGAGGGCAAACAACGAGTCCTATACCAGGAAGGGATACAGCAATTAGGGGACAGCCAAGCCAGCAAGTTCAAGCAGCGGTAACATAGGTGGGAAGACAGCTGAGGTGTCTGCAACAGGCATAAGTCAGAGATATTTCTCAAACTTGGGTAGGCCTTTATCATGGGTGCTGAAGAGGCTAGTAAAATGAGGAAAACTGCGACCCCTATCACCTAGGCCGGCCAAGACCCAGGGATAGCCAGGGCACAAGGAGAATGAGTACTGCGCATTTCACCAACATACCGGCCATTTGACGGATGATTGTATAACGCTAAGGCATCGAGTCCAAGATCTAATTGACAACAAGCAGATAACCGATCCTGAGAAGAGAGAAAGCAAGAAGAAGTCCGGTTATAATACAGTGCCACCTCCAGTCTTTATGATTGGATCGAGCCTATCAGAGTGGTACGTGATGTAAGATCTATATGGAAATGAGTATATTGCTATTACTCGCCCTGCAGTGGATGGAGAAGGGGTTTCTGTGGCGACAATAGACTGTTGGTCCACTAGTGAGAGTGGAGATGATGAAGATGAGAAAAATGGAGAGTTTACGGATCCGTGGGATTTAGAGGAAGAAGAAAGAGTAGAAGCAGTAACAAGAAGTGGGAGGGTCATTCCAGAAGTTGAGAAGCAGCAAGACCCAGCACAAGCAATCGCAGAGAAGGAGCCGGAAGAAAATTCAATAGTGAAGCAACTAAAAAAGACCAGGGCTCAGATATATATTTGGGACCTCTTGAGACAGTCCCCCTCTCACCGACAGAAGTTAGTTGAAGCATTGAGTATATCCACTGTAGCAACTACAATCTCTCCATCCGAGCTTTTAGACCTTGTTAAGGGGGGATCCGGGGAGAAGTTGGTTTTTTCTGATGCAGACCTACCAACAGAGGGTCGCAACCACAACCGACCTTTATACATCAAGGCACAGATCAATGGTAAACACACCGCTTGCGTCATGGTTGATGATGGGTCGTCAATAAATGTTTGCCCTTTAGTGGCGCTTCAGGCCTTTGGGATGGATGAGAGTATGTTAAGCAAATATGACCTGACCATCACTGCCTATGACAATTCCAGGAGGCAGGCATTGGAACTTTCAAAGCTGTTGTAAAGACGGGGCCCATTGGGACAGAAACGGATTTTGTAGTCTTACCGATTCCAGCAAACTTCTCAGCTCTGCTTGGAAGACCGTAGTTCCATAAGTTAGGGGGAGTGCCATCCACCTTACACCAGATAATTAAGATACCTCATCAAGGAGAGATAGTGACCATTAAAGCAACAAGAGAGAACCAAGTGTCTGCCTTGGAGATCTCTAATCAGCCATTCAGTGGCTTTCATGTATCGGTAATCGGAGAAGAGCAAAGCTTAGAAGGTAGCCCTCAAGTGGTAAACATGCTAAAGAAGATGCACTTCCTCCCAGGGGCTGGTTTGGGAAAAGAGTCACAAGGGTAGCAGGATGCTATCACTACACGTGGTCAGAAGAATCAAAAAGGGTTGGGCTACAAAGGAGAGTATAGTAAGAAGAAAGTGTCAGAGAAGGTTCCCCATATTTCGGAGAGCTTTGTGCCATCATCATCGATTTGTGCTTACACCGGAGAAGAAGAGCCGCAATGGGTGGACGGGAAGATCATCCTGGGATTTGAAATTTTCAACGATGTCTTTGATTGGGAGATTGGAGTTGTTAAAGCTGTAGAGAACTTTTGGGATGAGGAGATTATGACCCAATGCAGCATCTGGGACAGGGATGAGCCCGAAGAGATCGTCACTGATAAGATGTTAGCCACTAAGCTCAAAGGGAAGGAGAAGATAGTGGAACCAGAGCCGAAGATTGAAGATCTCAAGATTTCACCAAATCAAGAAGCCAAAGCACAGTCGGCTGCAGCATCGGCGTTGACTGAAGTTGATAGTCATTTAGATTCTCTTTTTATGCCAGAACTCTTTGAGAACAATGTTAATGTTTCTAATTATGTTAATGAGATGAATAACTTTGCTTACTTGTGTGATGTTTCTGATGATTTCATTTCGCATGATCATAAGCATGATGCATTCATTTTTGATATTAATTCAACTGGCACAACTGCATTTAATCTCGAAACTTTGGAAAATCCAAAGGAAATTTTGCTAGCATCAGACATAACTCCTGAAGAGAGAATAAAATTTGAGAGAATGTTAAAAAAATATGAAAAAGTCTTTGCCTGGACCTATGAGGATATGCCGGGAATAGATTGAGATGTTGCCGAACATGCCATCCCAACTCACCCAGAGTTTAAACTAGTCAAGCAAAAACTCCGGAGACTTAGGCCAGAATGGGCACAGAAAGTGAAAGAGGAGATCCATAAGAAGATTGAGGCTAAGTTCCTGATAGATGTTCAATACCCAACATGGTTAGCTAACGTGGTTCCTGTAGCTAAGAAAGACGGTAAGGTTCGAGTATGCGTCGACTATCGAGACCTGAACAAAGCTTGCCCTAAGGATGATTTCCCGCTGCCTCATATTGATGTGCTAGTAGATAGTGCTGCTGCTTGTATGATGTACAACTTTGTGGATGGGTATGCAGGGTACAATCAAATCCTTAACAAGATAATGGATCGGATTAAGACAGCCTTCATCACCGAGTGGGGGATATACGCCTATCGAGTTATGCCTTTTGGGTTGAAAAATGCAGGAGCAACTTATCAGAGGATGGCCACCAAGGTTCTCAATGACTTAATCCATAAAGAAGTAGAGGTGTATGTCGACGACATGATGATTAAGTCGGCTACTAGAGAAGGTCACTTTGAGGCTTTAGAAAAGTTCTTTCAAAGGATCAGCAAGTATGATCTGCGCCTGAACCCCAAGAAGTGCATTTTTGGAGTTACATCAGGAAAGTTGCTAGGCCATGTAGTAAGCCAGAGGGGAATTGAGGTAGATCCCGATAAAGTCAAAGCCATAAGAGAGATGCCGATGCCCAAGAAGGAGAAGGACGTCAGAAGTTTCCTAGGAAAGCTTCAGTATATCAGCCGGTTTATTGCCAAGCTTGCTTCAGTATGTGAGCCTATTTTCAAGCTTCTTAGGAAGAATCAGCCGGGGGTATGGAACGATGACTGTCAATTGGCCTTTAACACCATTAAGGAGTATTTGTTAAATCCTCCGGTGTTAAGACCACCACGCCGTGCCAAACCACTAATCCTGTACCTGGCTGTGGAAGATAACTCAGTGGGTGCTATGATGTCTCAGGAAGATGATTTTGGTGTAGAGTTTGCCGTTTACTATCTTAGCAAGAAATTCCTGCCTTACGAAGCCAAATATGTAGAGGTGGAAAAGATTTGTTTAGCAGTTATTTGGGCTTCTAAGAAGTTGCGACACTACTTCATTCCTTCAAGGTACAAACGGTTGCCAAACATAATCCGCTTAGATACCTCCAAGAAGCACCCTCTCTACTAGGGAAGATGGGAAGATGGTTACTGCTGTTGCAGGAATTTGACATTGAGTACATAACCGTAGCGGAGTTCTTAGCCGAGCATCCTATTGAGGGAGATCAGTTTGAATACAACTTCCCAGATGAAGATGTCACGGCCATAGCAGTGCAAGGGTGGCAATTATTCTTTGATGGAGCAGTCAATAATAAGGGAGCAGGCGTAGGAGTTATTCTTATGACCCCAGATGGTGAAAGGCTACCATTGGCTAAGAAGCTGAGGTATAAGGCTACCAATAATGAAGCAGAATATGAAGCTTGCATCTTTGGATTGGAAGCATTACTCGCTCTGGGGGTAAAGACCGCAGAAGTATTCGGAGATTCTTCCTTGGTAATTCATCAGATCAGAAGGGAGTGGTCAGTCAAAGAAGAAAGGTTGTTACCTTATGTAAAGCAGTTAAGAACGTGAGCAGCTAGTTTGAGATTTGCACTTTTCACTTCATCCCCAGAGACAAAAATCAGTTAGCCGACGCTCTAGCAACATTAGTGTCTATGTGGGATAATCCAACAGGAGTTGCGATGAAACCCGTGCTGATTTATAGTTCGGAAAGACCTTGCTTTGAAGCTGAACAGGTGATGGACATTGAGGCCACTGATGGAAATCCATGGTATTATGACATTCAGAATTATTTAGAGAGATCAGTCTTTCCAGATGAAGCCACTGAGAAGGACCAAAGAATGATCAGGAAGTTATCCACTCAATTCATCAGTGTTAATGGCACTTTGTACAAAAGGCAAGCTGACGGTATCCAGTTAAGATGTCTAGCAGAGAAAGAAGCTAAAAGAGTTATGGAAGAGGTTCATGCCGGGGTTTGTGGAGCTCACATGAATGGCTTAGCCTTAGCAAAGAAGATCATGCGCCAAGGGTTTTATTGGCTCACAATGGATACAGATTGTTCAAAATTTGTGAAGCAATGCCAGTTATGCCAACAGTACGCGAATTTGAGGCATATGCCAGTTTCAGAGTTACATAACTTAACATCTCCATGGCCATTTGCAGCGTGGGGAATAGACATCATAGGCGAAATCCATCCTAGGGCTTCTAATGGGCATAGATTCATCATAGTTGCCATTGACTACTTCACTAAGTGGGTTGAGGCTGAATCTTTCAAGAAGGTTGATGCAAAGGATATGGCTAAGTTCATTGAGCGAAATTTGATATGCAGATATGGTCTCCCACATCACATTGTGTCTGATAATGGGGTGCAATTCCTAGCAGAGACTAAACAGATGCTCCAGAAATATGGGATCCAACATCATAAGTCTTCTCCTTACGGTCCTCAAGCAAATGGTGCAGTTGAAGCGGCGAATAATAATGTGAAGATAATTTTAGCCAAGATGGTTCAGAACTACAAGGATTGGGCAGAAAAGCTACCCTTCGCACTTTGGGGTTATAGAACAACAGTCAGAACCTCTATGGGGGCAACACGATTCTCTCTGGTATATGGAACTGAAGCAGTCCTGCGGTTGAAATTGAGCTGAAATCATTGAGGGTAGTCATGGAAGCTGAGACTCCTGAAGCATAATGGACACAACAACGTTTCTCACAGCTAAATCTGTTGGATGAAGACAGGTTACGAGCCTATTACCACAACCAAGTTTATCAAAAGAGGCTGGCTCGGTCATTTTGCAAGAAAGTACGAAAGCATCCGTTGAAGGAGGGGGATTTGGTCTTTAAGATGATGAGACCGGGAGTTCCAAACATACGAGAAAAATTCAGACTAACCTGGGAAGGTCCATTCATTTTGAAAAAGTTGCTAACAAAAGGAGCAACAATTTTAGCAGACAGTGATGGGAATGAGTTCAAGGACCCGGTCAATGTCGATAAACTTAAAAGGTTCCATGGCTAAAGATCAAAAAAAAAAATAAATAAAAAAAAGAGAACAAATGCCCTGCGGGTCGAAAACCGAAAAAAGGCGGCCTTGCTAAAATTGGGCGCCCTGTTAGGGTGAAAACCGAAAAAAGGCATCCTGGGCAAAAATTAAGGGCCAAGAGAAAATATTCAATCGAGAAAACTTGAGAGGGCCGATTGATAACAGGAGTTTGATGCTGACAAAATCCACTCCGAGATTAGGTATTGTCATATGCTTTTGAATTCTTGTCAAATGAAAATCATGTATGATGAAATCATATAGAAATGTACACAATTTTGCAATGAATAAAAGAATATATTTTAATTGATCTTTTAGTTCTGTCTTAAAAAGAAATATACCAATTGTTCATCTAATGATTATTGCTCAGTCCTTCATTGGATATGTGCTTTTTGCTCTTAACAGAAGCTTTGATGATAACCTTCTCTAAAAAAAAAAAATAGAAGGCCGTTAGAGATGAAAACCGTAACTGGCTCTCTAAGCAAAAGTTAGGCCAAAGGGCAGGGTGAAAACCTGGAAACAGGCAGTCTGCCCTACAAAAACAAAATATAAAAATAAAATGAACAAAAGCCGCTGGATTGGGTTGGGTCCATTCTAGGCAAAAATTAGGCAAAGGGTTGTGTGAAAATCCCCTAAGGGACGCATTTCCCTCAAAGAAAAGCTAGTGTGAAAATCCACAAGGGACGCACTACCTTTAAAACAATGACGTTCAATGCCTGGAGCAATAGGGCTGCGTTACTTCAGATAATCCTATTTCAATCAGTTAACACACAACACAGAACATGAATCCCAGGTAAATGATCATTGACCAGGGGGGCAAAGGATATACACCGGACGTCTCTTTCAGAAAACTTGTCGATGATCCTCAGGATTCAGGGGGCATGGTAGAGCAGACAAGCTATAACTTCAGCAAACCTTGGACCACCTAGGGCACAATCTATACATTTTTGCAAGCATTTGCATTCCATATCATGCACACGTGATTTCTTGTATATTCCTATGCATACAATCTTGCAGGAGAAATCGGCGGGGAACACCAACAAAAGTCGAGTGACGACACCAGTCCAAGCATCTAAAGGAGCACAGCTCAAAAATTCACAGCGGTTAGCACGATGGCGGCACTACCCACAAGAGGTTAGCGCGACCACGGCACTACCAATTCACAGCGGTTAGCACGATGGCGGCACTACCCACAAGAGGTTAGCGCGACCACGGCACTACCAAATCACAGCGGTTAGCACGATGGCGGCACTACCCACAAGAGGTTAGCACGACCATGGCACTACCAATTCACAGTGGTTAGCACGATGGCGGCACTACCCACAAGAGGTTGGCACGACCACGGCACCACCAAGTCACAGCAGTTAGCACGATGGCGGCACTACCCACAAGAGGTTAGCACGACCACGACATCACCAGTTACAACCAAAAGACAGCCTGCCTATAACACGGCAACAACAAACATCATAACTCCATCCAGCAGGAAGATTGCCGCTTCAGGTATGCGTTTCTTTCCTTTTCCTGAATTTTGGCTCACCTAGGCACCCATGCACTAGCCTCCCCAAAATTGGGGGCAACTGTAGACACCGTGTCCTGAGTAGCCTTGATCAGGATTACCCGATGATGAAATTTAGCTATGCCAACTTATAGGCAAATAGATTGGAGTTCGGAAGTGATTTTTCCTTGTCTTTTCGATGAGCAAAAAGTGTATTTTAAAAATGTTTTAAAAATATATTTTAAAATTATTTTGGAGAAGAAAAAGTGTGTTTTAAGTTGAGGGTATTTTATTTAAAAAAAAAAGTGTGAAAAATGATGAAAAATGGTGATGAAAATGGAAGGGAAATCATTCGCGACGGAACAGCGACGGCAAGGCGCCGTCGCTATTGTACGTGCGCGGAACGCTGCGGAGCGCGCGCTCCGCGACATCAACGCCAAGGGCGTTGCTCGCTCCGCGCACGTTGTGCGCGGATTGCTTGCACTCCGCGCGTTTCCGCGTGGAGTGACGCCGATTTTCGGCGTTAGGGCGCTGATTTCGCCCCCATTTCGCCCATTTTCAGCTCCCACTTGATTTTTAACTGTTTTTGGACGGTTTTGGGTGGTTTTTGGGTAGTTTTTGAGGGTTAAAACACTAGAAAAAATGGGAAAAAGAGGGAGGACGAACTAAGAACATGGGGAGAGGAAAAAACTGAATTTTTAGAGCTTTTGAGTTGAGAGAGAAAAATCCATCTTACACACTTGTTTCCAAGAGTTTTTCTTCAAGTTTTCAAGCTATTTTCTAAGGATTTTCACAAGAGAAGACAAGGAATTCAACACTTCTACCTTCAATTCTTCAAAACTAAATTTGAGGGTAATTATTCATGGCTTAAATTCCTTAATTCTCTTGTGGATTTTAATTTCTTTTGCTTATAATTAGCATATTAAACATGTAAATTCTTTTAGTCTCCATATTTTTCTTCTCCTTTTATCTTCAATTATTTATTTAACAAGTTAATTCTTTCAAATTTATCATATCATTTTCATGTCAGGGTGTTTATTTTTATGTCATTATGCATGTTCAACTTAGGTTGTTAATGTTTTTTACATCCATTGATGTTTATTATGGCTATTATTGTTATAAATGCTAGTTTTATTATTATAATTTATATTACACTCATTTATTGATGTCATTAGGTATTAGTATCATTATTACCATTAATGTCATTATTCATATTTTGCATGTATGTTAAATTTTAAATTTATTTTCTTATGCCTTTTATGTTAGATATTACTTTAGGCTTTATTATGCATGTTAAGTTTTATTATTCTTATGTTATGTTTTCATGCATATCTTAGGAGTATTAAAATTGATTGTCACTAATCTTTCATGCATGTTAATCACCATTATTAATGAATTGCATTTGCCATGATGTTATCTCACTTTATGCTTGTTAAATTGCATCATAATTATTTTTATGCATGTTATAGTATGTTAGGCATGTTATATGGTCATTATACATATTATCTTTTATGTCATCTCATCTCTTTGGGTTAATTTCTAACATGAATCTCTTCTATTTTATTTTTAGTTGCAAATCATTGTTTTATTCTCATTTGAGCACCAATGCACGAGAAGGAGGATATGTGGACTTTGGTATTTTCATTGCACATTTTCAATTCTCATTTTATTTATATTTCCTTGTATATATTCGTTGAATAAAATGTTTTTTTATGCACGCATGAATAAAAACCACACAAATATTTCTAATAAATTAATTTGGATTTTTCATAATAAATGGGACCAATGTCCTAATTTTCATCCCAAATAAATCATCACGTCCAAAATGTTTTCTTTAATTGTGCATGCGGGGACCAAAGTCCTCATAATTAATAAATTCCCCGGTTTTATGTATGTTTGCACTTTTAAATGGGAGTTGTATTCCGCTCCTGGTATTATTGTAATTTATCTTTGATGTTATTTTTGATATGTTTATCTTATCGCTTTCAATGTGAATATTTGCGCTTTTAAATTAAAATTGCATCGTGTGGAGAGAGAGCGAGTTAATAAACTCAAAACCAAATTATAAAATTAATCAAGGTAGAAATAGATGCGAAGTCCCGAACCCATTCTCTAGTCTTTGGGCTCAAAGAGGCTAGAGGTTTACCCTCCAAGACACCTCTTGTGTCACGAGACTTAGACATTAATCCTAGGCTTCTTTGGGCGAGAGGTTTAACCTCCAAGACCCCTTTGGCTTGCCCAAAATGGATAAAAGCGTTGTCTTTGGATGTAAGGAGGCAAGAGATTTACCCTCCAAGACCCTTCTTATGCTCTATGACCTAATAAATCCTAGGCTCCTTTGGGCGAGAGGTTTACCCTCCAAGACCCCTTCGGCTTGCCCAAAATGGATGAAAGCGCTGTCTTAGGCTCTCCGAGGCGAGAGAAACTTTTCCAATGTTTTACTGGGTGGCGACTCCATGAAACCTCCTTGTTGCCCAAAATAGACGCACTTGTAATTCGTTACAAGTTGTCAACGGAACTTAAATGCCCGATCGCCCTCAAGCGAGCGGTCTAGGGGCGCCCACGCGGGTCCTGCGCGCGTCACACCTAGTTATCCCATGTCTTCAAATGTCTTTCAGACACCCATAGAATACCGCGTCCCGGCATTTGGTGATGATCCACAATCATCTATCGCCCAGCAGCAATCACAAATTGTCCAAAGTATTTTTGGCGGCTTTGAGGACACGAATTTGCAGCGAAATGAAGGACAAGCACCATCATTCACACAATTCTACCGTGACGTACTTAGCGGTGATTCTAGCTCTAGTGGGGTACCCTCCGACCATTTCTTGATGACAGATCCACCTACCGACTCGGACGAGGCAGGAGGTGAAGGCCCAAGCAATCCTGAAGCCCAACAACTGCCGCGTAGGTTTCCCGGGCGACGTAGAAGGCCAACTAGATGCGAGACAGGATCACATCTTTTACCGTAATTATCAATATTTTTTTTGCATACTTATTACGTGAATGCCGACAGACTAATAGATTGAACATTACAACTATTATCTTCGTTGTCCATTTTAATGTTGACATGTCTAATTTCATTAGCGTGAAAAATTAAAATAATATATTAATACATCAAATATAATATGATTAAAATTAACACAGCAATTAATATGCAAACCCTCAGTTTCGTTGTCATGCTCATGGTTTAACTAATTAAATAATTAAATAATTAAAACACGTATCATGCTCATGTACCTATTATAGATTTATTCCCCTTGTTATGGATTGTTGCTCATTTTTCATTAATTACTTAATTTATTTGAAAACCCAAAAACAAAATCATTAGATGAATATATGATAAAAACACAGAAGCATACAATAACAAATATTCTCAAATATGTCACACTTATACAAACCGAACTTAAAGCATACAATACATATTAGCAATACATAAAAACTAAATAAATCAAGGATAGCTTGATGTATACTCTGACGGACCGGCCACATTTGGGCATGTATTTCTGTTATGACCTTCATTCCGACATAACGTGCATCGATTAGGCCAACTTCGGTCTCTTCTATCCATTTCGTTTCTATATCTAGCCATTCGTGGTCTGCCATTTTTACGTACTAGCTCCGGGTTGGGAATGACTGTCGGACCTACATACGGCTCCCAATAATCACGGTGTGCCAGAGGTTGGAAGAAGGCCTGGTAACAACTCAGTGCCTCTGACAGTTTGTAACATTTATCGACATATGTCCACATGTCAACACGTACATGCATGCAAGCTGCAATTGCATGTGAACATGGCATTTTTGTCCCTTGAAACTTACCGCATTCACATGTGCGGCAATCCAAATTAACTGCTTGTGAGTTATTCCCTTTTCGCCTGTTCTTTTGATTTCTTGTCCTTATAACGAAAAGCCTAAGACGTCTGTCAAAACTTTCAACTCTATACTCCATGGCCTTTTGGGCGCGTCTATTCATCTCCAGCATACATCTTGCAGTGTACCTATTACCCGCGGCCATCTGGGCACGATACATGGACCTTCGGTCATCGAAATATTTCACCAGTCGCGCAAATATGTGCTCCACAACACTACAAACTGGCATCATCCGTACGCCCTTTAAAGCACTATTGACACTTTCGGCAATATTAGTGGTGGCGTTGCCATATCTTTGCCCATTATCATGCGATAATGTCCACTTTTCCAAATTATTTTGCATGGCCCAATTGTACGAGTCATCATCTAGTTCCTTTATCGCTTCCATTATTTTGAAGAATTTTCTCGGCTGAAATTTGCTTGCTGTAAATAAAAGAAGACATTTACATTCAAACATGCTCGCCACGGTTGAGAAATATATTATCGAAAAATTAATTGAGATGCACCTGCTTTATACAATATGTCCTTGATTTTGGGATTTCGGTGTGCAGTATTGTAGTTAGACACGAAATGGCGTAGACAATAACGATTGAATGCCAATGGCTCCTTCCACCCGCTATTTTCATCGCAAAATAATGCCAAAATGCCAGCATGTTGGTCAGAAATAATTGTTATTCCTGACTATTTTGTGACATACCGCGTGATGCATGTCATGAACCACGCCCAGCTAGATTTATTTTTGCCCTCAACTATGGCAAATGCTGTCGGGAACAGATAATTGTTACCGTCAATAGAACTGGCAATCAAAAGAGTTTGGTGAAACTTGCCCGTCATGAACGTCCCATCTATTAGCAATACCGGCTTGCAATGTGATAGCCAATCTATGCATGGCTTAAATGTCCAAAATAGTCTTCTGAATTGCGTACAATTTTGTTTCGCGCTATCATCAACAACAAATTCATAGCAGAATCCCGGATTGTACCTTTCCATTGCTTTAAGATAAACTGGCAATTTCCCGTACGAATCCTCATAGTTGCCAAAAATTTCTTCCAGTGCCTTAGTCTTCGCATACCAAGCCTTGCTGTACGAGACTTCATAGTTGAAACGATTCCTCATGTCGGCCATTATAACACTAACTTTTAGATCGGGGGCTACACTAACCATCTCTAAGATACAGTCACAAATGATCTGCGTATCTAACTGTCTGTGCTGCTGAGAAAGCAGTGATGCTGTGCAGCTGTGTGCTGCCTTGTACACACTGATTATCCAGTATGCACATGTCCTCTTTTTCATGGCACGTAACCTCCACTAACAACCTGTATCATCTGCTCTTGAGCAACAAACAACCCAAAAAGATGGTTTCGATTCCACAACTTTGTAAGAAACATTGTTCATAATTGACCATTTCTTCACACATGCCTTCACTTCATCTTTCGAAGTGAACAGCAAGCCTTCGCAAAATTCAGATACACCGTCCCACCTCCCCATTGGTAAATCATTCGACATGTTAATCTCCGCTTCTATGAAATTGACATTTGTATGGTGCAATGATGGAAATTGAAAGCGTGATATCTCATTCTGTCCTCCCACATCATATCTGACATCGTTAATATTCATATTCTGTATGCCTTCTGAAACATGGGTTGGGCAAGCTGTACTAACTTGATCAACTTCTCTAATACCGGTTTCCTCAAATGCATCATTCAAGTCAATCTCCTGGTCATCCTCCTCCGGATCTAAACTTGGAGAAATGTACCCATTATCGGTATCAGCTCTGCCGCTACTTGCACCGTCTCAACATTCAACCCTTGAACTTGACCCAATATTAATTTCAATCTGCCCTCTAAACTCTCTTATTGGACTTGCTTCTATCGTTTCCAAATCATCATTCCCTTCCCTCTGTGCAGGATCCTCACACTGTATACCAAATACGGTCCCATTGCTGCACGCAACATTTAACTCATCAACAAATACATTTCTCTCATCCCCCATCGGAGTTGGATCTCCAGCATTATCCCTATTCATATTATCAAAATCGTTCACCACATTCTGTTCATCCCCAATCAGGATTTTTTCGGTTTCAATAATTAACTCCGCCACCATATATCCAGGAAATATTACAAAATTTTCAAATATTTGATCTATGTCATCGTCGTCGGTAACATCCATAAGTGCGCAAGAATACGAGCCCTGACTGTTTACAGGACACTTATATATTACTCTACTAACCCTTACATCAACAGATAGATCCAATTTTACTGATATTTTATGAATAAGTTCCTGATATGTCGGTTTATTTCTAAGTTTCATTCACCTCGAGCGTCCTAATGAGCTTGATGTATCATACTAATAACCGGCCATACCCCATATTGACTGCCCTCCACTATGTAATATAAAGATGGCTGGAATTGACATTTTCGTCCTCCTACATTTAATGTAATTATATTTTTCAATTAATCAATATTTTAAATATCATCGATGTTTACATACTACCCACATATTTTCATTTCCCTGGTAAATTAAATTATTTCATGCAACTAATTTTATTTAATCTAAATCATCTAATAATTTCATCCCATAACTTTACACATATTCACGATTATAAATTAATTCAATTAACTATACAACAATATATAATCGATAACTATCATCACCTATTCAAACATAATTTAAATCATACAAAAAAAAAATTAAGAACTTAAGAAATTTACCTATTCAAATTATGATTATAACTTAACACATGCTAGTTAAGTATGACCACAAAATAATGATTTCATCCCGTATCGTTACACATATTCACAAATACAAATTAATTCAATTAACTATACAATAATATATAATCGATAACTATTATAATCCATTCACACATAATTTATATCATGCATAAAAAATCAAAATAAATTTACCTGTTCAAATTATGCTTGTAACTTTAATACATCTTTTCTTGCACCTGTGATTAAAATATGACAACAAAAATATTAAGCATACACTCAAATGTTATTAACATTATTATTTTATGCTTTATTCACAAAATCATACCTTTTTTCTTTCCTTGACTGCAGCACCAACGACTATTATATTTCATATATTAAGACGAAATGAAGATGTATATAAGTAAACATGTAAAGGATAAGTGAAATGCAAAATAAATATAAGAATACCGGTTATACAATTGAAAGCAAAGAAATGAAATAAATCTGAAGAGTGCCTTTATAAAGAGCTAGAATGGGTAATTCAAATTATTTAAAAAATTTTACAGACCCGTGAAGCACCATTCATGGGTCTGATAGGGTGCAGTGCACAGTAAGTTCTCACTGTGCGCTGTAGGGAATCCGGTCAGAAAACGGCACATGCTAGTGCCGTTTTCTGACTGGCCTTTTACTAATGCGCACCGTTTTGCGCCTGGCAAAATAAAAAAGAAATTTAATTAGTGCCAGAAAATGGCACAAATGGTTGCCGTTTTTTGGCAACTTTTCCCATTTCCCCGTGGTCCCCTCCTTTTCAGAAAACGGCAAATATGTGTGCCATTTTCTGACACACCAAAACCGCAAATACTTTTCCTGTAGCACCACTCTCCCTAATTTTTACAAAATTCACACCAAACTAAAAAAAAACCCCAAATTTAATCACCTATAAATATATATACACACTTTAGTAACATAAAGTAACCAAAATTAATTACATTATTAAATCATCTGCTTAGATATTTCCAATATATATATATATATACACAAAAAATATTCATCTCTTCTAATAATACACGAGTCATGTGGTTTCAATGATCCCCAAAATGAATCAAAAGCTAATAACCAAAACTTATGCATACTACTTGAAGCGAAAGTCTATTCACTTTTCAGCATATCCATTGTTTTTGTCCAAAAATCTAAGTACCCACTTGCATAAACAAAATCTACGCACTAAGCACTACACTTAATGGTGAACCGCCAAATGCATTTATCCATACATACATATAATTAAAATCTCAAGTCATAACTAGATAAAAGAAAATAAATAAATAACACCTACATATCAGTTACTTCACTTAACATGCAGATAATTCATTATGTATCATTATTATAGATAAATTTTAGAATTCAATTAATATAATTCCACCATAAAATTTTGCATTGTGCAAATATAGTCCTCAGATTACAAATTACATTAGTTGTAGAAAACACTTTTCATATGCCTCTATAAATAATCATAAATAAATTAATATTATGTATTGTTAGCAAGATTATTAATAGTATTATTATTATTTTAGTTTCCTGCAGTATTGCCCTAAAAACTCATTGAAGCCATACCGAATCGGATAAGTAGGATCAAGGCCCTATAGGTCAATTTAGACTGAAGTGGCTCGGATTAGAGTATGAATGGAATTGAAGTGGCTCAATTCGGAGCATGGACACTTCAATCATATAGTGGTTCGATGCGGAGCATGAATGAAATTAAAGTGGTTCAATTTGGAGCATGAACACTTTAATTTTATAGTGAGGGGAATTGAGGACATGACCCTAAACTTAATTCAACAGATTTTCCTTGACTCGAAAGAAAAACTAATATGGTACCATTATATCTTGTCCCTCCGTTTCCTACCAGCTTACTAATGCAATAATACATGGGATAGTATAAAATAATACCCTCTAATACATTAGAGAGTGTTTGTTTATTTTTTTTTAAAAATAATACACGTATTATATAATACAGAGTTTAATTTTTATCCTACATATACAGGATAAAATAATACACACCTCCCCCATTGGTTTATTTAATACGGTGTTTATCTTAATCTCCATTTTTTCTCATTTTATACAAATTCTATTTTATCGTTTTATTATCATTTTTATTTTGCGAATATATATTTTATGTGTCATAATGGTTTGTTAAATTTATTTAGTTTGATTATTATTATTATTATTTGTTAAATCCTTTTTTTTCATGGTTTTCTACTTTTGGGCCACTGTTGCATATTGGATTATGTATAAAATAATAATGATGATGTAACATACTGATAAGGGCCTAGTCGGAATTCGCAAGATAAGTCAAAAAATTAAGGGTGTTTCGGTAATTCGCGCATGTTGGAATTTGATTATTAAGGATTTAAGTGTTAAGTGAGGAATTATTTAGTGGAACATGTGTAGTGTACCAAGGATGTTATGGTTATTATGGAAGTTATCTAGTGTGTGTGGGTATAAGGTGCTTAAGAAGTGAATGGACAAGATTGTGACACTTGGGTTTGTAGGATGGTGACAAGTGGCTTGGTAGGTGTGAGCAATAAATGAGAAAGAAGAAAAGGAAAAGAAGAGAGAGGGAAAGGAGATGTTCACGTTTTTGCCCTCCTCTCCTTCCTGTTCTCTCTTTTCTTTTTCCCTTTCCCGTTTCTTGTTTTTCCTCTCTTAGTTGTGCGATTTGGAACTGATTTGGAAGTGTTTGGGAGCAAGATTGAAGAGGTAAATGGTTAGGTTTTTGGTTATTTATGCTTGGATCTTCTTCTTCTTCTTCTTCTTCTAGTTGTTTTGATTTTTGGGAATCTAGGGTTTTGGATTAAGGATTTTGGGTTTGTTTGTGCAAGATTTGGGTGTATAGAAGAAGAACAAGGCTAGAAAAGAATGGGTCTTGAAGATGGAAGGAGATCTTCATCAGGTTTGGGAGTTTGTATTTGCCTATATTTGAGAGTGGTTGTTCTTTTCTCTTTGGATTTTAAGTTGATATGCAATTATTTGTTATTTGTGTGATTTGATATGTGAAAATGCATGAATAGAATTGATTGTGTACATGATTTTGATGAGATAGTTACAGTGGTTTGCATGCTGATCTAGAAGTGTACCTACATGAATATGGGATGAATTTCTAGGTTTATACAACCTTATTATATGTTGTTTTGATTTGTGTAATTGTTATGTAATTTGACTTCTAAGTGTTATAAGCATGATTAGAAAGCGATAAAGATACGTGTTTTTGTGAAATTGCATGACATATGGGTTTGGGTGAATTTGGGTTGTGATTTCCTTCAAATTCTATTTATGCGTTTCTAGAGATCGAGAAGAATTGATCCTGTCGCGAGCGTGACGTTGTCGTGAGCGCGACAGAACCGGCTCTTCTCCTTCTAGCGGGATTACCGCTCTGCAGATGTGAGAGGAAGGTCACAAGTCGTTAGTGAAGATCACGACTCATGACCCTCTTCCCTTAGCAGTCACGAGTCGTGAGGGAGGATCACGACTCATGACCATCCCTTTTCTGCGAGGAGAGACACGTTGGTGTCACGAGTCGTGAGAGAGGTTCACGGCTCGTGACCGTCCCTTTTCTGCGAGCAGAGACATGTTGGTGTTACGAGTCATGATGGAGGATCACGACTCGTGACCGCCTTTTCTGTAAGGCGCTTGCGAGACACTATCGTCACGAGTCACCACTGCATGTGCAACTCGTGACTGGCTTCTCTTCCTCTCACTGTTACGAGCGCAACTTCCTGTCACGAGCGCGACAGTGAGGCCTCTCCTGCCCTATTTTGAAAAAAAAAAGAATTCAAAAGCTTCTTTTACATGGGTTTTCATTACATGACACATGATTTGTCTTATATGGCCTATTACTTGATAAATTATAAGTTCTTAATTAGATTTGTACATGATTTATATGTCTTCATCTTGATTAG
Organism: Excoecaria cochinchinensis; assembly: GCA_947683425.1. NCBI lineage: Eukaryota > Viridiplantae > Streptophyta > Magnoliopsida > Malpighiales > Euphorbiaceae > Excoecaria > Excoecaria cochinchinensis. Next base: position 492,352 of record CANTUQ010000127.1, read on the forward strand.
ATACACAAGTATTCATAAACTAATATGATTATACTTGAACTAGTTCTCAGTATATGATAAAGATACTAGAATGCATAGGAGTCGTTCGTGAGCCTGAATAGTCAATAGTAGTGGATAGATAAGCGCTTATCTAGGTTAGTGTGTGTGCAGCTGCTATATGTGGGTCCCGCTTGGATCCTTGTCTCGACCCCGTTTGGGTCATTTCACATGAATTGAGGCTTCAGTCTCCATATGAATATGATATGTTTGAGACTCATGTCTCCATATACTTGGGATACTGTGTCCTATCAGTATCCAAATGATCACATCCACTTCTTAAGTGTATATTAGGGCTAATAAGGCTAATATGTTAATACGTGTTCTATATGAATATGATGATTAAGCGTATATTTACATGATAAATGTATATGAGTTCATAGTTAGCATTGCGATACGTACTTTAATCTACATGCTTAGAATGTGTAGTGTTATATTAGAACATATGTAATAAATGTTTATGCCATGTCTTTCTTTTACATACGAATGTGAATATACGTTGCATGACTTTGTATATGAAATATGATGTATTATGCTACGAAGCTTAAAATTGAACATGATTAGATTAGTAAATTGTTTATATTGTAGGAATATGCATGAAGTAAAAAATATATTAATATGCTTATTATATGTATAATTGGTTGTTATGATTTTGAATAAGATATTGATTATACGTTTCATAGCTAGGTTGTATTTATAAGTTATTATTGCAAGTATTGTATATGCATATTTCCGGTTGTTTTGTCCTCCCCACTAAGCGTTATCGCTTAGCACGGGCTGTTTTTCCGTGCAGGTGACAGGTTTGTGGTTCTTTTTGGGAGTCGGACATCTGCAGGTCGGCCACTAGAAGTCTAGAATTGGAGTTATTTTGTCTTCCGCTGTATTTTTGTATATGGAGTAGGATTTTGGAAATGTAATTTTTGTAAAGGATTATTTTGTATATGTATTTATTTACAAATCCCTTTTTGTAAAATGATATGATAATATTATTATATGTATATGGATTTGTTATCTTTGGATTAAATGTACTTGTTTTCTTATCATGCTTTGAGTATATGTATGCAATTATGTGAGTTGTGCGCATGGCGCCTCGGCATCCTTCCAACGGGGGTATCGGGGGGTTACAGATGAAGTTTATTTATTTTGATTTATTATTGAACCATGTATAAAATTATTAATTGTAGTACATTTGTTAATATATTTTAATTATGTAATTGAAAGTTATTAATTAAGTTGTTTGTTTGATTGTTAATTTATTTACTATTATATATTCATGTTTGAAGAAATTTGTGCACTTTCTTTAAAAAAATTGTATTTTACAATCAATTTTTTTTGTCTAAATTGGTAATATTAAAAATAATTTAATTTTGCATGTTTTTTAATTTTGTTTAAAAATAATACAATACACTATTGTGCATCAAACACAATATAAAATATTACAGGCTAATATAATTAATGTTATACCAAACGCTGTATACTATAATACAGGCTAATACTATGCAGACTAATGCTATACAGTCTAATACTATACATGATAATACTATACAGGCTAATACAATACAGCGAACCAAAAGTGTTATTTCACGTTATGTTTTTAATGTATCACATAGGAATGCACCTCAAATTTTAATATTCATGATTTCACTTTCACAAATGTTTTATGGTACCATTTGTACCCATTTTCCCATTTCGTGCTTAAAAAAATCATTTAGGCATCCCTAATAGTTTTATACCATATTCATGACTTACTTGATCATGCTCATAATTTCATTTTGGGCAAACTGCACATATTTGAACACAAACTAGAATTATTATATATTCGAATGAGAGTCCGGTTCGCAACACGTGCTCGGAGGGGCACTGCCGATCTCCTATTCAGGGAATCTGGTTACTATAAGTCCCCCCTCAGGTGATGGCATTCATGTTATTAGAGCATTGATCTGACACTCAAAGAGAGCGCGTGGGTACCAGCTTATGACTCTTTGAAGAGAGCTGTGCGCGTGACCCTTAAAAAGCGTGGACGGGCGCTTCGTTCACTGTGATCCGACGGCTGTGTCAGGCACTGAAGTGATGGCGTCTCTTTGACAACCGCACAAGGAGTAATTATTGCCAAATCATCCAATAACCGCTTGCCATTTGTCCGCGTCTGAGTGGCTCAGTTTTCCTATAAATATTAGTCCCTTCTCCTCTTTTCCACTTTCCTTTTTGTTAGGTATGACGCGCGCCGGACCCCGAGGCGCCCCTTTGACCGCCCGCTTTAGGGTGATCGGGCTGATGAGGTCCGTTGACAACTTGCAACGAATTACAAGTGCATCTATTTTGGGCAACAAGGAGGTTTCATGGAGTCGCCACCCAATAAAATATTAGGAAAGTTCCTCTCGCCTCGGAGAGCCTAAGACAGCGCATGTATCCATTTTGGGCAAACCAAAAGGGGTCTTAGAGGATGAACCTCTCTTCCTTGGAGCCTAGGATTTACTAAGCCTTTTGACACAAGAGGTGTCTTGGAGGTCTCATTCCAATGAATGATCGGATATACCTCTCGCCTCGTTAAGCCCAAAGACCAGAGAAGGTTCGGCACTTCCCATTTATTAATATCTTGGTTAATTTTATGATTGAGTTTTGAATTAAATATTTCATCCTTTTCTCATTCAATTTTAATGCAATAATTTAAAATGCACAACAATCATATACTAAAGCGATAAAAGGACATAATAAAAATAAGCGCAAAGCAATAGATTACAATAAAACTAGGGGCGGAAATACAACCCCCATTTATAAATAAAACGCGACACATGCATAAATCGGGTCATTTTTTAGAGATGAGGACATTGGTCCTCGCATGCATATAAAAAAATGATTTTAATGTGACAATTTTATTTGGGATGAAAACTAGGACATTGGTCCCCTTTATTAGGAAAATCCAAATTAATATAGTAGAAATGCGTTTGTGATTTTTATTTAACGTGCATAAGAAAACTATTTTATTTAATAATTACATACACGTAAATCAAAAATATAAACAAAATGAGAATTAAAATGTATAATAAAAATACCAAACCCCGCATCTCCTCCTTCGCGTGCATGGATGCTCAAATAAAAATAAAATAATGATTTGCAACCAAAAATAAAAAATGAAATTCATGTTAGTGGTTAAGCCAAAGAAATTATTTAAACATATAAAGTAATAAATCATAGATTAAAATAAATAAAACATGCATTATTTATGACAAAATTAATTAAATGACATGATAAAATATATAATTTAACAATTTAGCAACTTTACATGCACAAAATAACACAACATAATGATGAACGCAAATTATAAATAAAGATTAGCATGCATAAAAATTAATAATAACAAATTTATCATACTTAAAACATGTATAAAATAATTATGAGGCAATTTAACACGCATAAGGATAAAAATACATTAATCATGCAAAACATGTTAAATAAATAATTATAAAAACAACAATTTTGAGCAAATAATAAAAATATTAACATATGCAAGAAACAATTTAACAAGAAAAGAAAATAATAGATTCAAAAGAATTTACATATTAGATAAATATTTAAAGATAAAAATAAGAAGAAAATAATAGGCTAAAAGAATTTACATACTAAATAATTAGTCAAAAACAAAACAAAAAAAATGGGTCTAAAAGAATTTACATGCTAATTAGTTAATTGAAAACTAAATAAATGAAATTAACTAAAAGAATAAAGGAATAAAGTTAAGAATAATTACCCTCAATATTTTCTTGTAGAATTGAAGGTAGATGGACTAATCCTTTGCCTTGATTTGTTGGAATAAGAATAAAATTCAGATGTAAGAAATTGAAAATAATTTTAAGTAATTTTTTGAAGAAAAATGAAGCAATTTTTCTAAGAAAATCCTTTCCAAAATTTTCAGCAAAAACCCAATTTTTTCTCCCTAAGAAAAATCATTTTTTTTTCCAAAAACCTTCCTCAAAACTCCCAAAAATCGTCCCCCCAAAAATCCCCAAGTTTTTGCCTTTAATTCCCTTCAAAAACTGAAACCCCACAAAATCGTAAAAATCGCATACTGGGCATCATGGGGGCGAAAGTGGGCGAGGGACGCCCGTCGGCCCGCTTGACGGGCGTCATCGCGCGCAGTGCGCAGACGCTCGCGGGGCGACCGACGCTCAGCGGGTCGCTCAAGCGAGTGCGCTAGTCGCTGCGCGTCGCCTAGTCGCTGCGCGTCGCCTAGCGCGACCGACCTTAGAACGAAATTAACACCTTATCTCGGACTATGGGCGCTGCTGCAACCACGAACGCCCTCTACCGGTATCCACACGCATGAACCAACGAACAAAACTCACAGGAGTGTTAGCTCCCTTCACGTGCGACTGAATTTTCTGTGTTTTCTTTCTCAAAGAAAATAGCGGCTAGGGTTTTTTTTTCTTAAGTGGCGGCTGGGTTTTCTTTCCTAAGAAAAACGACCACTCTTTTCTTTCTCTCTTAGGAAAAAAACGTGATTAGGGTTAATCTAATATTAACCTATATCAATGATATATATCTGTATATATTTGAAACCCTAAAGAGATAAATAAGGATATTATCTCTTATTCAAAATAAAGAGATATTTCTATATTTCTATATATATATACATAAATTTATTTCTTATTCAAAATAATAAGAAATATTATATTAATACATATTATTATCTCATATTCAAAATACGAGATTTATTTATATGTATATATAGATATATATATATATATATATATATATTTGAAATTAAATATAAATACCTATATTTATATTATTCCAAAATACCCTAATAAAATCCATCATGTTCATCTTTTGGTCTTGGTGTGTGACCCAATAGGTTTATATTAAGTTGGCAGTGGGCCCAATAACCATAATAGGCCCACAAGTCATAATTGGTCTCTAGCAAGACATTATGACTACCCAATAATATAAATATCATTAGTCCGATTTTAACCTGACAATAGAATATGCCATTATCCTTTTGTCACATGATATCTTGTTTGAACATAAGTCATGATACATGTTAAGCTTATATTGTTCAAACATATAATTTCTCGATCACTAAGTAGACTGATAAATTCAAATGAAATTGATTACACTATCAATTCATTCGAGCACGGCCATGTATTTTACAGTCCTACTTATCGAGGGGCCCAATAGATATCTCTCTCAAAAGAGAGGGACAAATTCCATCTTGATTATTCACTTTCCTCTGCATAATTCTCATTATGCCCGATCATAAACTTTATAATTATTCAATTAAAGATAACGTTTGATTATGTCAAAATATAATGTTCCATATGTAGGAAACCGTGATAACCTTAGGTCAAAGGATTCAATAACATATCTATTATAAGATCACTTATGACACTATCCCATATAGTGATCTTATAGTGGGTCTATCCAGTACTTTGTTCTCTAACAAATACCTATAGATTCAATTTATATCATCATATATAATCATCCCATGATTATCAATACAAATCTATACTAGTCTTAATTTATCTTTATGCCCTTTAGTGATAAATGACTAGGGATATCATGAATAACATTGTTATTCATAAACATTACAATAATGTAACATGCCAATAATATTAATGTGAAGAAAACCATTATTTATAAATGAAAATGTAATGATTACATTAAGGTCCAAATGTTTGGCCTAGAGCATAACCACTAACACCTACGATGTCAATGCCCCACTGAGCGAATTGCCAAGGGTTGTATATTGGAACCTGAGAGGTAGGCTTCTGATGGCTCAAATTGCCATACCTTTGACACTTATCACACTTTTGGACAAGTTCTTTTGCATCCTTCTCCATGCTTGGCCAATAATACCCCTGCAGCAATACTTTCCGGGCTACAGCCTGTGCCCCCTCATGTGCCCCACAAATACCTTCATGGATTTCTCTCAATACATAATCACCCTCTTCCGTGCTCAAGCATCTTGCCCAAGGAGCTGAAAAAGATCATCTGTATAATTGATCATCTAGAATTGTGTAACGGCTGGATCACCGAACTATTTTTCAGGCTTGAACCTGATCCTCTAGAAGAGATCCGGTGCTCAAGTACTGGTAAATTGGGAGCCGCCATCTGTCCATTGGTTCTTACAAGTGAAACTTATATATTTCGTGACTTGGGGCCGATAGGATGGACCAGATGATGTCTGAAGTAGATGCCTGGTTCTAGAGGCATGCCTGCTTAGCCAAAGCGTCTGCCTCCTCATTCTTTGCTCGGGGTATTTGCTTGATAGACCATGCACATCCCAGTTTCTCTAGTTGGGAGAGGAGTGCAGCAGTTAATTCTTTGTATCTGATCATCGACTGGTTCTTTGCTTCAAACTTTCCCAGTATCTGGCTAACGAACAACTATGAGTCAGATTTTACCTCGATAGCGAGCTGTAGTCCGAAGCTTAGAGCTTCGTACTCCGCAACATTATTGGTTGCCTGGAATGCTATGTGGGCCATTCCACGGATTATTATCCTTTCAGGTCCAATTAGGATTACCTCGGCTCCCGCACCTGAGGTTGAAGATGCTCCATCTATGTACAACTTCCATGAACATGGGCTTGGCTTTTGTGGGGGTGACCCTTCACTGATGGACGTACTTCATACCGGACATCAAACTCTCCCAACCGAGCTGCCCATTCAGTAATTCTCCCAGATGCCTCCGGCTTCTGTAGCACCTTTCTTAGGTTTGAATTTGTCCGGGTAACCACAGTGTGTGCCTAGAAGTAAGGTCTCAGCTTGATGGCTGACATCACCAACGCGAAGGCAAGCTGTTCCAATATTGGGTACCTCAGCTCAGCACCCCTCAGAACCTTGCCAGTGTAATAGATGGGGAACTATTGGCTACCTTCTTCTCTTATCAAAACCGAACCCAAGGCTCCGATTGAAATAGCGAGATACATGTAAAGGGTTTCTTCCGGTTGTGGTCGACTTAACAGGGGTGGAGTGCTGAGGAAAAGCTTCAACTCTTCAAATGCTTTTTGGCAATCTGGAGTCCACTCAAAATTCTTCACTTTTTTGAGGGCGCAGTAAAAGGGTAGACATCTTTTAGCCGAATAAGAAATAAATCTACCCAAGGCCGTTACCTTGCCGTTGAGTTTCTGTACCTCCCTTATTAACTTGGGGGATTCCATCTCCATTATAGCTTGAATTTTTACCGGGTTAGCTTCTATTCCCCTTTTCAAGATCATAAATCCTAGGAGTTTGTCGGACTTCACCCCGAAAGCACACTTTTTCGGGTTGAGCTTCAGACCAAACTTCCTCAAGATCGTGAAAGTTTTAGCCAACTCGGTTGGTAAGTTTTCTTCTATCTTGCTCTTTACAATCATGAAATAATAATAATAATAATAATAATAATAATAATAATAATAATAATAATAATAATAATAATAATAATAATAATAATAATAATAATAATAATAATAATAATAATAATAATAATAATAATAATAATAATAATAATAATAATAATAATAATGGAAAAACGTTGACAGTGAAGCATGAACACACTAATAATAATATAACAAGCGAATAAGGGGATAGTGAAAATGACCAAGACCAATGACAATAATAATGTCAATAACAGAAGCCCAAATAAAATATGGTAACAATATAGTCCTAGAAATAAATGGCAACATAAAAAATAGACACTAGAAATGAATGATAAACATGGTATTGACAACAAAAATGAGAGTATTAAAAGCAATAAATAATGGGCAAAAAATAAATTAGGACGGGTCCAAAAATGTTTACCCTCAGATTTTATAAATCGAAAAATAGGATGTCTTAATTCGTTCTCCTTGTCGATTTTGCAGTGATAAATGCAAAAAATAACTTAAGAAAAATCTAAGTTTCTTGAAATTTTAAGAAAATATTTTTTTGATGGAAGGATCAAGCCAAAGAAATTAATTTTCTTGACTTAAACCAAACCAGGAATAAATCATTTTAGCAATAAAGAAGAAAAAGATGAATCTTGAAACTCCTAATATTTTTTCTTGAAAACCTCTCGGCTGCTCTTTTTCTTGAGAGAAAATGTTCTCTCTTTTTTTCTTTGAAAAATGCTGCTCTCCAAAAATGAAGATCAAGTCTTCATTTTGTTTCTCTGGATTGTCTCAAAATAGGAAGAGATAAAATGCTCTTTCATTTTTCGTTAACCAAAAAATGCAAAAAAATATGAAATAAGCGGAGAAAATGGACTGGAAATTGATCAGAAATTGCAGGTGAAAATGACCGCGCGTGGGAGAGAAGTGGCAAGAATGCCCGCGGGTGGAGCAACGCGACGCGCATGTCTCCCCAGGCAACGTGCGCACGAGGTGGTATGCGTTGCCCCGGGCGACGTGCGCCAGGGATCCTATGTCTACAGTTGCCCCCAATTTTGGGGAACCTAGAACTTAGGTGCCTAAGTGAGCCAAAATTCAGAAAAGAGGAAAGGAGCATGTACCTGAAGCGGCGACCTTCCTACTGCCATGAAAAGTGTATCATCTCCTCAAGTTGCCGTCTAGACTGCGGGGTGATTGCCATCTTTCTGTGTTGCATCGAGTCTACTCTTAGACTTATGAAGTGCGGGTGGTGTGATGTTTGCCTCCTTAGACAACTTGGGGAACTGGCCTCCTCAGAGGACTTAGAGATTTTGCCTCCTCAGAGGACTTTGAGGTTTTGCCTCCTCAGAGGACTTAGGCATTTTCCCTCCTCAGAGGACTTTGAGATTTTGCCTCCTCAGAGGACTTAGACATTTTGTCTTCTCAGAGGACTTTGAGGTTTTGTCTCCTCAGAGGACTTAGGCATTTTGTCTCCTCAGAGGACTTTGAGGTTTTGTCTCCTCAGAGGACTTAGGCATTTTGCCTCCTCAGAGGACTTTGAGGTTTTGCCTCCTTAGAGGACTTAGACATTTTGCCTCCTCAGAGGACTTTCAGATGTTGCCTCCTCTGAGGACTTTGAGGTTTTGCCTCCTCAAAGGACTTAGACATTTTGCCCCATCAGAGGACTTTGAGGTTTTGCCTCCTCAGAGGACTTAGACATTTTGCCTCCTTAGAGGACTTTCAGATTTTGGCTCCTTAGAGGACTTTGAGATTTTGAACCTGCATAGACGTCATCTTGACTTGGTCGTCGAGCGTGAATAAGTGCTACTGTTGAGCTAAAATTGTCCCGGACCCGCTTTCGTGCGTGCGGTCTTTGTTTGGACTTTTCCTGCAAAGCTGCATGCGTAGGGATATATACAAAAGATTGTGCATGCATGTATAAAATGCCATATGCAGACATGAGGTGTATGCAAAAATGGTTAGACCACGTCTTGGGTGGTCAAGGGTCCGTTTAGGGTGCGGCTTGGCATTGTCTGATGCCCTCAATGATCTAGAAAAGCATCTTCGCGGCTTGGGAATTCAGACCACCTTCAAGGAGAATCATTCAGTGTGCATCTTTGCCCCCATGATTCTGACAAATGTCCTACACTATACACCACTTGCCCGAGAGGGGGTTATCTGAAGAACCACGGTGTGACGCGTGCCGGAACCAGCAAGGCCCTCGTCGGGAATCCGCTTTAGGATTCGAGGGGTGGGTTTGCGTCTTTTCCGATCTTAGGTGCAATGAGATATTTTTCGGCACCTCCTTTCACAATAGAACATTGAAAAGGACCATTTATCGCCATAACACCGTTAGGCACTTTTGACGTACTTTGAAGTCGCCACCCAAGAGATTGGGAAAGTTTTACCTCTTATCGGTCTAAACCAGAGATGGTGTTTGGAACTTCACACTTATTTATGTCTTGGTTAACTATAAATGAGTTTTTAAATTATAAAATTTCATCCCTCTTCTCACGCGATTAATACAATTTATTAAAGAGCACATCAATCATATATAAAATGATAAATAAAAATAATCACATATAAAACGATAAATAAAAATAATCACATATAAAACGATAAATAAAGATAAAGATAAAGATAAAAATAAATTACAACAAAACTAGGGGCGAAATACAACCCCCATTGTAAATAAAACATAAATCATACATAAAACGGAGTATTTATTAAGGATGAGGACATTGGTCTTCTCATGCATAAATAAAAAAATTATTTTGAAGTGACCATTTATTTCGGATGGAAAATTAGGACATTGGTCCCATTTTATTAGAAAAAACATAATTTTATTTGTAGAAATATTTTTGTGTGATTTTTGATTAAGCGTGCATAAAATAAATGGTTCAATTAATTATTGCATGCCAAATAACTCAATAAAACAAATAAGAAAAATAACAAGTACAATAAAAATAATAATAATCCTCCGGTCTCCTCTTCCATTCGCACGGACGCTCAAACAGGGGAACACAAGAATTTGACACAAAAAAAAACAAACACAAGTAAAATTGAAGTTAGTGTCCAAACAAAATTCAATTAAACAGAAAAATAATGAACTAGGTAAAATATGCATATTAAGTGACTAGTAAATTAGATGATACATGAAGCTAAATTGACATATTAAAATATTACGTTAAATGGTAAAAAAAATAAAAATAATAGCAATAATAATAACAATAATATTAAATAAATAGTGATAATGACGACAAAGACGACAAGAATAATAATAATAATAATGATAATAATGATAATGTGTAATGATAAATAATGATAATAGTAATATTAATGAAAGTAACAGTAATAATAATAATGATGATAATAATAATAATGACGAACGATGAAATGAAACGATGGAAAAAATAATATTAGAAACCTTAGATCTATGTAAGAAAATACAGAAAATAATTAAAAACCAAACAAATGCAAAGGTCCACATGGTTAACAATTAATTAGCAAGGGTTATGTTAAAAACGTATATAATGATGATGATAAAAATAAATATTAATGCTTATGATAATAAGAACGATAATAAAAATAATAAGCCAATGAAATTAAGTGAATAAATAAAAGGAAAAACATGCACCACGCGGTAATAACATTTAAGCATACAAAAATTATAAAAGGGTGATAATAAAAGACAAAATCATACAAATCCCGTTTTTTAACATTATATAGATCTATCCATTTTTATGCCAGCGACAAAATGAGAAGATGAATATTCATGCTAAAAAGATAGATCTCAAATCAAAAAAACACATACATGTATTAATTCACAAAAATAACAACGTAACATAACTTAAGATAAATTAACATGAATAAATTGAAGTAAAAATGAGATGAAAAATAGGTCCAAGAATCTTTACCCTCAGAGTTAAATGATATTGAAGAAAGATAGTCCGATCTAATCTCTTGTCAAGATCCGAAAATTGACTCGAAAATGTGTTCAAGTAAATCTTGAGTTTATGTCTAAAAAACTCAAGAACACCAACAAGAAAAAATGATTTGATTTTTTTTTGTTTGATATATGATCTGAAAATTCAAGTTAAGGAATTGATTTTCCTTTCTCAAATGTTTCAAGATCAATCAAAAATTTTTAGAGATAAAAGAAACTAGAGTGAAATTTAAGATGAAAACTTGTAGAGTAAAAGAAAAGAATTGAGAGAATTGAGGAAATGATTTTTGTTTTGGAGAATAATAAAAGATGAAATCCAAGAACATTGAACTCTTTTGTTTTTCCAGCAAAATCCACTAACTCCCCTCAAGAATCTCTTTCTCAAATGACTTAGGAAAAAAATCTTTTTTAGAGAGAATTTTTCTTACTCCCTCAAGACCAATCTTTTTCCCTTTCCTCTTTTTCTTTAAAATGAAATCTCACTCCCGTAAAAACCTACCATCCTCTGCCCTCTCCAGCTCCCCTCAGATTTCCCAAGATTCCCCCTCACAAATTTTCAACAAAACACACTCAAAAAAATCCAAAATTAAATCCCTAAAGTCAAATTTGGACAATTAACATTTTTATTTATTTTTAATTATTTTTGTCATTTTTTGAATTTTAATTCCCACCCAATTTGACCAATATTTATTAAATTTGAGTAAAATCTGAAAAAATCACAAGGAAAAATTATCTTTTTTAGCCTAAAAAGTGAAAAACATGAATTTCGGCGGAAATGGGCAGTTGCGGCGGGGACTGGGCAGGATCGGTGAGATTTCTCGCCGATCCTGGGCGAGTTGGCTCGCAGCGTGTGCATCTCGCTGCGCACTGCGTGCAGCAGGAGTTTTAGCGACGCGCAACGGCGCGTCGCTCTTTCTCGCGCAGCGGGCGCTGCGCCCAGTGCCAGCGCACTGCCGCAAGCGCGCCACCGCGTCCGACGTTCGCGATTTTTTTTTTTTTCAAATTTTTTTTCAGAAAATATAATGAAATGAAATAAAAAAACATGGATAAAAATAAAAATACAAATAAAATAAAAATAAAAATAAGAATGAACACTTTAAAAGAATTTTGAGGAAAATAAAAGAACTTGACAAAGAGATGACCGATTCCTATTTTCTTGCTCATGAATTGGTCTTTATTTTCATCATCGGGTAATCCTAATCTTGGACCGACTCGGGACCTAGTGTCTACAGTTGCCCCCAATTTTGGGGAAACTAGCATATAGGTGCCTAGTTGAGCCAAAATTCAGGAAAGAGGAAAGAAGTGTGTACCTAAGGCGACGACCTTCCCGTTGCTATGAAATGTAAATCATTTTTCCCGAACTGCAAACCTATTTCAGACTCGCGAGATGCGGATGATGATGCACCGAGTCTACTCCAGACTTACAAAAACGCTAGGGTTGCTCTCCTGAGCTGCACCGAGTCTGCTCCAGACTTACAAAGTGCGGATGATGATGCGCCGAGTCTGCTCCAGACTTACAAAACGCGAGGGTTACTCTCTTGAGCTGCACCGAGTCTGCTCCAGACTTACAAAGTGCGGATGATGATGCGCCGAGTCTGCTCCAGACTTACAAAATGCGAGGGTTGCTCTCCTGAGCTGCACCGAGTCTGCTCCAGACTTACAAAGTGCGGATGATGATGCGCCGAGTCTGCTCCAGACTTACAAAACGCGAGGGTTGCTCTCCTGAGCTACACCGAGTCTGCTCCAGACTTACAAAGTGCCGATGATGACGCGCCGAGCCTGCTCCAGACTTACAAAACGCGAGGGTTGCTCTCCTGAGCTGCACCGAGTCTGCTCCAGACTTACAAAGTGCGGATGATGACGCGCCGAGTCTGCTCCAGACTTACAAAACGCGAGGGTTGCTCTCCTGAGCTGCACCGAGTCTGCTCCAGACTTACAAAGTGCGGATGATGATGCGCCGAGTCTGCTCCAGACTTACAAAACGCGAGGGTTGCTTTCCTGAGCTGCACCGAGTCTGCTCCAGACTTACAAAGTGCAGATGATGATGCGCCGAGTCTGCTCCAGACTTACAAAACGCGAGGGTTGCTCTCCTGAGCTGCACCGAGTCTGTTCCAGACTTACAAAGTGCAGATGATGATGCGCCGAGTCTGCTCCAGACTTACAAAACGTGAGGGTTGCTCTCCTGAGCTGCACCGAGTCTGCTCCAGACTTACAAAGTGCGGATGATGATGCGCCGAGTCTGCTCCATACTTACAAAACGCGAAAAGTGCTTTCCAGTATAACTTCAGTTTTCTCCTGAATAAAATGAACTCCGATTAGATCAATGTATCATTGTGATCATTTTTAACTTCTATGAAGGTTCAATTGTTATGATTTTACCAAATTTGTGGCTTATCATATGATTTCCATGCTTGTCAAAAAAAGATTTCTTATTTAAAGGGTATCCAAACATGCAAAGTGCAACAAAGGTCATCAGCTTCTTAAAAACCCATGACCAGGATCTACCCAAGTCAGAATAGTGCCTTTGATTCATTTTTGTGGTTGGCACTCCCGTCCTCTTAGCATTGACCTTACTGTCACTGAGGATACCCGAGTTTTCATTTTTCAAAGCATGCATCCTCACTGGATCTCCACCCCCTTTAGGTACGGTGTTATGATCCAGAGTAGTCCTCTTACTTCCTCCCTATGGCTCCTTACCTCTGGACTTGAAAGTACAAGGAGATGTTGTGGTCGTCACTGTATGGGCCTTCTCGACAGTGGCTGGCTCAACTCGGTTAAAGGTAGTCGCCATAAGCTGAGCTTGAAGAACTAGTGCCATGGCATCTATTCTTTTCTTAATCATGGCCGACAACCTTCTTTCAAGCTCCTCGAACCTTCTATCCATCTCTTGGGCCATAAAAGCACGAGTCTCTTCAATATGTCACGAAGGATCAACCCTCTTCAATGCCTGGTTAAACCCCTCTAGTTTTCCTTCCTCATATTCCTACCCACTCTCGCTGGTGGACCAATAATCTATCACCGCTACGGAAACCCCTTCTTCATCTGCCGCAGGGCGAGTGATAGCGATGTGTCCATTACCAAATAAGTCTTGTAGTACATACCATTCAAGAAGGCTTGAACCAATCATGCAGCCGGTGGTGGCACAACATCATGAGCAGGCTTTTTCTTACTTTCCCCTTGTTCAGGATCAGTGATCTGCTTGCTATCAATCAAGTCCTGAATTTTATGCCTTAGTCTCATGCATCGATCTGTCATATGCCCCGTGTGTTTGTGAAAAGCACAATATTCATCGTCTTTATGACCCGGTTGTCCTTCGGTTGTAGCTGGCTTAGGCGGCAGAGGTTACAGCTTCCCCTCTTTTATTATTCTCTTTAATACCTAGGATAAAGGTCGGCCCAAGCTCGAAAAGCGCCTTTGGTTCACCCCTATAGCTGACACCTCAGCCATCTTTTCAGTCCTATCACTACTGCTAGAGCCTGCCCACTTATTCACCCCCTGACTATTATATCCCTTCTTAACAAACCCTTCACCACTCGCCTTTTTAGCCATGTGTTCACCCTCTGCCTCTATGGCGATGTCCTTTAAAGACTCCCAATTTTTCAACCCTTTCATCTTGAGCCCTTCCCTTAAGTACGGGCTTGCATTCCTAATGAACAGCCTGATTTGATCCGCCGTATCAGGCTTCCTCTTCATCTCCATCACCCGATTTCCCCATCGAGTGAGATAGTCATGGAAGGACTCACCAGGCTTTTGGCATAATAGTTCAAGGTCTTTCAATGTTATCTCCATTCCAGTGCTACAATCATATTGCTAAGGAATTCTTTTGTCAATAAATCTCAATCTTCTCTAGACATTCTATCCAACCCGTGGTACGAATCGATTGTCGGCCCCATTAGACTGAGACAGAAATACTCCACCTTCTACTTTTTTATCAGTTCCATGCCTTTTTTGATCAGGGCATATTGCTTAACGTGTGCAGAAGGGTCTGAAGTAGCATCGAACTTTGGCAAATCTAGCATCTTAAACCTCTGGGGTAGCAGCTCCTCCTCTCCCAGATCTATGTCTTCGGGGATGACCCCTTTTCGGCTGACAGTAGATGGGAGATAGCCTCAATCTTTTCCTCCATCTTCTTCATCATATCATCCTCCACTTTGGGGATTCTTCCCCTCACAGTTTGAGGAATTACTGGCTCATCCTCTTCCTCCTCTATAAGGTCATTTCTCGAGTCTGAAATGCCAACGCTTCTCTGCTCAACTGGTGCCGCCACTCTAGGCTCGATAGGTGGTTGTTGCATAGTGGCAGCTATTATAGGAGTTTTCCCTACAATAGGGGTTTCAACTTGCTCCATAGCAGGAGCCACAGATGGTTGCCTGGCACTTGGTGCCATCCGGGCAACGATGCTCCCCATCATAGCTAACATCTTCCACTCAAAATCCTCAAATCTTTTATCCAATGTGTTATTAAAGCATCCGTTTCTTGCTGTAGATCTACCATTACCGACCCAAAAAATTATTCTGAAGAAGAATCCGAGTTTCTGTCCCAACTTGAATCCAATACAGATGATAACCTTGGCAGTTCAGTTACTGGATTTCTGATCAGTCCTCCACTAGGATCCCTAGACCACCCAAGCAAATGGTACTCAGTGGCTGAAAATTGAGGAGTTAGAATGATGCACGGATGAGATGTAATGCATTATCGTGCTATGCAGACGGTCCTCGATGAGTGAAAGATCAATATATTACAATGATATGATGTGATGCATGGAAAAAATTGTACATAGGATGATATGTAGATGTGAAAAATAATATGCAAACAAAACGATACACACACACAAAAATGAAATGCATATACATATATATATATATATATATATATATATATATATATATATATATATATATATATATATATATATATATATATATATATATATATATATATATATATATATATATATAATTTTAACATGCATAAATGACACGCGATGCATGAGTACGCTATACAGCATCCACAACCACATGCAAGCAGATAAATCCTTCCAATCTTATCACTCCCACACACGAGGTCGTGCAGTCTCTTTCCTAGGTGGGCTTTATCCAAGGGTCAACAAGGGACCCATCGGACACGTATGGTGCATGGTGGAAAATCGGCAACATAACACTCTTAATTTTAAGCACATGCATATGGGTTTTGGCCATTACATATTTGAGCAATTCAATTAAATTAAGGTGAACCTACTGGGGCATGAAAGCCTTTAATAAAAGATCACTCAATTTGCTTGATTTTGTCTAATACATAATGACCCACATCACAAGCACTGTTGTTGAGAATTTAGTATGGGTGCTAATTATACCGCAAGTATATGGTGTACCGCAATAGTACTTAAGATTGTCGATCCCACGAGGAACGTTTTTACACACTATTACTAATTGCTTTTATTCTTGTTTACAATGATTAATTAATGGAAAAGTTATTTTAAACTAATCTAACATGTAAACTACTTAAACCGAATTTATGAGAATCCAAGAAGATAGAAAAGATTAATGATGCTAAGTATAAAGATGGAATTTGAATTAATTGTTCTTAATGATTTTAACATTCTTATCTTACAAGCCAAGTTGAATAAATTTCCTACTTACTTTCTCAATATAAATAGGACTGCCTAAAACATACACATATAAGTCTAATTCCAAACTTTCATTTAAGAACTAGATTATTATACATATAAATCTTAAGAATAAAGGACAACCTATAACAACCATTTCAATATTATGATTTCTCAAATAATATCTTGATGATGAATTTCCAATTAGATAAAAGAATGAATTTATTTCTCAATTAAACTCAAACTTATAATGATCATAAATAATGTACTAATGAGAAATTCTACAAGTAAGAACACTTAAATTAATATGAACAATAAAATACTTGATATTAACATCCAAATTCAGAATTTACATCACAAAAGTACAGAGAAGAATTGAAAGATAAGAATTGAAGAAGGAGATTTCTCAACCCTTTTCAAATCACCAATTGTAGTCCTCTTCCTTGTAGACTATCTTCTCTTCAACACATAAATTCACTTAAGTAAAAACTAAAGAAAACTACTCTAACTTATAGAAAAATAATATTCAAATGTTCAAATCTCTCTTTCTATATCTAAATTACAATTAAAAACAGAATTTATAATGTCAGCTCATGCCCCTTCAGATGCCCTTCTACAAAGGTTGTAATAGTTGGTGGAAAGGTGCAACTCTTAAAGTTCAAATTTGAACTTTAGTGTCTAACGGATCCTTCTGTCGCGATCGCGACACCTGTCGCGATCGCGACAGAACACGCCTTCATTTTCGCTCGCCTTTCCTCGCGTGTGCCTTCTCCGCGCCCTGTCGCGACCTCGCGACGCCTTCCCTTGGTCGCGACAGCTTCTCTTCTTTTTCTCTCCTTTTTCTCTTCTTCCCTTAGCACGCTCTGTCGCTCTCGCGCCGCCTATCGCGATCGCGACAGAGGCTTTTCTGCCTTGGCTCATTTCTTCTTCTTTTCTCCATTTTCTCCATATTTTCTCCATTTGCCTCCTACATACAAAACTTAACAAAACACATAAAACATACCTAATTCCAACAAATAAAAAACACTTAAAGCATTATTTATAACCACAAACTATAGTTTAATTATGAGCTATTTAAGCTCATATCAAACCCCCACACTTAAACATTTGCTTGTCCCCAAGCAAAACACATAAACAACACAAAAAACAAAATACACAATAAACACAATATTTTGGAACTCACTTAGACACTTGACAATTATTTGAAAATACCATGCATAGACATATCTTTCTAACACACTAGCCAAAATATGCAACCATTTAAACATTCCCATCATTCATTGAACTTTAACCTCTATGCACATTTGGAAAACCATGAAATGGTAAAACACAATGATGTTTGATCTCAAGAAATCAAATATCTTAGCACATGTAGAGATTATTTCACACAAAGCATTGCCTAAGATAATTTTTACTCAACACTTATTTTGATAAACACTCAATCACTCAAGTGTATAAAGGTTAGTGTTTTCCCTCATTCCTTGATTATGCCATTACATACCATAAGCTTGTAAGTAGTAAAAATCTCCACTACTAGTATAAAGTAGTAAAGAGGATCAAAGGGTCTTAAAAGGGTTGTAATGTGGCTTAGGTTAGGGTAGGAAACTTTTGGGTTTAAGTAGCTAGTATTGTGTAGAGAAAAGCATCAATACAACATAGGAGAATTAACCAAATCAGAAAATTAACAAGCATGATACCTTTAATCTAATTCCCTCCTTAAGAATATAAATTTGCTGCTAGCTCTTAATGTATACTTACTATTTTTTTCTTTTTCTTCTTTTCTTTTTTTTTTTTACCTTAGGATAGCAAGAGAATTTAGTATGGGTGCGTTTTAATGCTCCATCCCACACATAAGCAATTTTAGATGTACATCTTGCTATTCCCATTCTAAGTGCCATTCTAAGCCATGATAAGTACCACTCAAAGTAGGTGTGGCAAAGTCCATGAGTCTTGGCGGATTTTCTGCAGCCATGATAATTGATCTCCTATTTTTGTTCTTCTTTCTATTTGACTTCCGGTTACTTGACAAGAATCTTTCAATTTCATGATTTAACGGCTCAAGCTCTTCTAAAGAACTCCTTGTACTAGGCATGAACTTTCAAAATCCTGTAAAATCAAAAACAAAACACAAAGTTCAATTAAACACACAAATAAATTAAAACAAAACAAAATATTGTAATCCAAAATCATAAATCAATTTTCATAATGGCAAACAACCGTTCCCCGGCAACGGCGCCAAAAACTTGTTGAGAATTTAGTATGGGTGCTAATTATACCGCAAGTATACGGTGTACCGCAATAGTACTTAAGATTGTCGATCCCACGAGGAACGTTTTTACACACTATTACTAATTGATTTTAATCTTGTTTACAATGATTAATTAATGGAAAAGTTATTTTAAACTAATCTAACATGTAAACTACTTAAACCGAATTTATGAGAATCCAAGAAGATAGAAGAGATTAATGATGCTAAGTATAAAGATGGAATTTGAATTAATTGTTCTTAATGATTTTAACATTCTTATCTTACAAGTCAAGTTGAATAAATTTCCTACTTACTTTCTCAATATAAATAGGACTGCCTAAAACATACACATATAAGTCTAATTCCAAACTTTCATTTAAGAACTAGATTATTATACATGCAAATCTTAAGAATAAAGGACAACCTATAACAACCATTTCAATATTATGATTTCTCAAATAATATCTTGATGATGAATTTCCAATTAGATAAAAGAATGAATTTATTTCTCAATTAAACTCAAACTTATAATGATCATAAATAATGTACTGTGACGCGCGCCGGATCCCCGCGGCGGCCCATTCTGACCGCCCGCACATGGGCGATCGGGGCATTTGTGGGTCTGTTGGCAGCTTGCGATAAATCGCAAGTGCGTCTATGTTGGGCAACAAGGAGGTTTCATGGAGTCGCCACCCAATAGAACATTGGGAAAGTTACTCTCGCCTCGGAGAGCCTAAGGCTGCGCTTGGTATCCATTTTGGGCCAGCCAGAGGGGGAAGGTAAACCTCTCGCCCTAAGGAGCCTAGAATTAACGCTAAAGCCTCGTGACACAAGAGGTGTCTTGGAGGGTAAACCTCTAGCCTCTTGAGCCCAAAGACCAGAGCTGGTTCGGGACTTCTCATTTATTTATACCTTGATTAATATTATAATTAAGTTTTGAATTCATTGTTTCATCAACTTTCCACACAATGCAATTTAAATTAAAGGCGCAATCATTCATATCAAAAGCGGTAAATGTAAGCAAAATCCAAAATAAATTACAATAACACTAGGAGCGGAATACAACTCCCATTTATAAAAGTGAAATACATGCATAAAACGGGTTATTCATTAATAGTGAGAACATTGGTCCTCGCATGCATATTTATTATGAAACAGTTTTGATGTGATGATTTATTTGGGTATGAAAAACTTGGACATTGGTCCCCTTTTATTTAAAAAAATGTCAAGTTAATTAATAAAAACATTTTTGTGATTTTCTTTATAGCGTGCCTAGATAAAGAATTTTACAAGAAAATTATATGGCAAAATTAAATAAAATATTACAAATAAAGAAAATAAATATATGAACCAAACGAGTCTTTTTGGACCTCCCGATGTGCTCGCAAAAACGACCAAGCGAAAAATGAGTTTAGACATAAAAACAAAATACAAATAAAATAATGTTAGTAATTAAATCAGTTAAACATTCAAAATAATAAATAACAAATTAAAATAAAATAAGATGATATGAAAAGAATGATAATGGAATCAAAAATATTAACAAACCAAAATAAAATGAGAAACATGGATTATATGTGATAAATGATTAAATGATGTGATGAAAATAAAATAAAACATGTTAATTAATTAGTACATGAAAATATACACATGATGAAAATAATGATGAAAATAAACGAATCAAAGAATATATAAAATGATAAAGAAAATAATAATAAATGAAAACAATTAAAGAATGATGAAAACAATTAACTGAACAATATGATTAATTAAATATGTTCACAAATGATATAAACCATTTACATGGCAAAAAGATCAATTAAGATGAATTTATTAATTACATGTTAAAAATAATGATGAATTAAAGTGAAATAAATTAATTACATGTTAAAAATAATAAACAATCAATATTTATGTGAATAAAAATCATATATAAACAAATTAAATAAAACAAATCTGAAATAAATAATAAAATATAATATACATAAATAAATTAGATATGAACCAAAAGAAATAATAAGAACAAGCCCAGAATGTTTACCCTCAGAGTTTCGGATTCGATGAAGGTAAAAGATGATCGATTTCTTTGTTTGATGATTCACAATATTAGAGTGAAATATGATGAAAATGTTGGAATTTTATTCCAAGAAACATAAAAAAAATGATCAAAAATTCTTTAAGAACAAAGAATTGATACCTTTGCCTAAAGAAATGATTTTGATCAAAAAAGGTTTTTATTGATTAAAATAAAGAAAAATGATTTCAAGAACAATCAATCACTTTGTTCATATCAAAAAAAATGATTGAAGTTTTATTTTAGAAAATCAAATAAAAATTAGATTTTGATGACAAACAATTATTTTATTTGTCTCAAAATCAATTTTTTATCAAAAAGAGATTCAAAACAAAATCAATGAAAAAGTTTTATTGAACCCAAAATAAAAGATTAAAAACAATTTTGAGAACAAATAATTATTCTATTTGTCTCAAAAATTAAATCAAACAACAAAACTTCCTCTAAAAAATATGTTTAGAAGAAATTATGTTGAAAAAAGAAGGAAACATTTGATTTTTCTTTTTGATTTTTGGTTGGGGAATAAATCTGGAATTTTTGGTGGAAGAAGAAGAAGAAATCTAAAAATTTTAGGTCTAAAAAGAATGTGTGGAGGAGCCCTTTTGATTTCATCATAAAGTATTTATAAGATAAAATAGGTTGCCCTAATTTAATTAAGGAAAAAACCTATTTTAACCCAAAATTATTTTATTTTTAATGATAAAATCAAGTTTTATTATTTAATTACCTAAAAAAATATTTTAGAATTTAATTTGAAGTCAAAAACCCCAAAAAAATGGGATAAAAAACGGATTTTTGGGTGAAAAAATTGAAAAAAAGGCTGAAAAGAGGGAAATAGGGTATCAGACCCTATACCGACGGCCAGGAAGCCCGTCGCTATAGAGCAACGGGGCCTCTCGCAGCGCAGCCGCGCGAAATCCGCGCGCAGAGGCGCGGAAATCGCGCGCCTCAGCGCACGGTGCGGCGCGCAGCGCGTTGCTCTTTAGCGACGCGCGGCATTGGCGACGCTGCGCGTCGCCAAATCGCGCCCGGCGCCTGGGCGTCTGCGTGCTGGGCGCCAGCGCGCTGCCGCGCCTGACACTCGCGGTCCGAAAATTTTTTTATTTTTTTTCTATTTTTTTAAATTTTAAATTGACTAAAAATACCATAATTTTAAGCCCCCATTTTTCAAAATTAATTTTTTAAATATTTTTTATTATTTTCTAATTTTTCACTCTAAAATGCAAATTTGACGAGAAAACCATCACTTTTAACCTTTTAAGCCTGTGAAGGCAATTATCATCATTGGGTAACTTCGATCTAGGCTGACTCAGGACCCGGTGTCTACATGTACTAATGAGAAATTCTACAAGTAAGAACACTTAAATTAATATGAACAATAAAATACTTGATATTAACATCCAAATTCAGAATTTACATCACAAAAGTACAAAGAAAAATTGAAAGATAAGAATTGAAGAAGGAGATTTCTCAACCCTTTTCAAATCACCAATTGTAGTCCTCTTCCTTGTAGACTATCTTCTCTTCAACACATAAATTCACTTAAGTAAAAACTAAAGAAAACTACTCTAACTTACAGAAAAATAATATTCAAATGTTCAAATCTCTCTTTCTATATCTAAATTACAGTTAAAAACAGAATTTATAATGTCAGCTCATGCCCCTTCAGATGCCCTTCTACAAAGGTTGTAATAGTTAGTGGAAAGGTGCAACTCTTAAAGTTCAAATTTGAACTTTAGTGTCTAACGGATCCTTCTGTCGCGATCGCGATAGAACACGCCTTCATTTTCACTTGCCTTTCCTCGCGTGTGCCTTCTCCGCGCCCTGTCGCGACCTCGCGACGCCTTCCCTTGGTCGCGACAGCTTCTCTTCTCTTCTTTTTCTCTCCTTTTTCTCTTCTTCCCTTTGCGCGCACTGTCGCGCTCGCGCCGCCTATCGCGATCGCGACAGAGGCTTTTCTGCCTTGGCTCATTTCTTCTTCTTTTCTCCATTTTCTCCATATTTTCTCCATTTGCCTTCTACATAAAAAACTTAACAAAACACATAAAACATACCTAATTCCAACAAATAAAAAACACTTAAAGCATTATTTATAACCACAAACTATAGTTTAATTATGAGCTATTTAAGCTCATATCAACTGTATTACGGTTCATACCAGCTAGGGGAAGTTTCTATTTGCCATTACATGAGTTTTGGTCAAGGCAATGATAATTTAGGGCTACCCAAGCATGGTCCCTGCCAATAGGTCTAGCTCATCACGAGCATAGCTACCAGTTGGGTCTTCATTTGATATACCACGAGGTACTAGTCTTGGGTCGGTGATTATCCTTAACACCTCCCTACAATGAGTGAAAGTAGGGTCGTGCTCTGGGAATGCACCGGGGTAGAATAAGGGACCAACTAGCGTAGTCATAAGGCTCTAAAATGATGTAATGCAATTTTCGAAAAGAGGTAGAATTTTAAGTTTTAAAAACCCAATTATACATTTTAACCAAGATACTTTCAGAGCAAAGTCACGAAGTCCCCAGCAGAGTCACCACTATGACGCGCGACGAACCTAGCAAAGGCCCTCTTAAGCGAGACCCGCTTTTAGGGCTCAAGGGATTGATTCGCGTCTTTTTAATCTTGGGTGCCATGAGATATCTTGGAATCCCTGCCCAATAGAACATTGGGGAGTTCATCTAGCCTCATGGTACCTTTAGGCACCTTTAAGGTATTTTGGAGTCGCCACCCAATTGATGAGAAATTGGAAAAGGTCATCTAACCTCTACGGTTTAAACCAGAGATGGTGTTCGGAACTTCACTCTTATTTATGTCTTGGTTAATTATAAATGAATTTTTAGATTCGTAAAATTCTATCTCTCATCTCACACGATTAATGCATTTAATTTAAAGCGCATCGCAAGCATTGGAAAGCAATAAATAAAAGCAGTAAAAAAGGCGGTAAATAAAGCGATAAAGAAAAGCAGTAAACACTCCAAGCACACAATTACAAGAAAGATTTGGAGACAGAATACAATCCCGCATGAAAGAAAGCCAACTAAAATTGAAATGGAAATTGGGACAGAATACAACCCCAAGTAAAAGCTAAATAACATTGCCCCAAAAATAATTAATTACAAGGGCCCAAAAATATATGAATGTAAATTCAAATCAAACAAACAAAGTCAAGCATAAAAAAAAGACATACATAAATCGGGGCTTTCATTTGATTTAGGAACATTGGTTCTTTCACGCTCACTTAAAAAGGGATCGAAAAATTATTGGATTGTTGGTTTGAAAACCGGGATGAGTGGTCCCATTTTTAAGAAAATTAACTCTTCGTTTTAATCGTGACATTTTACATTCCTTGGCTAAAATGAGGGACATTGGTCCCAATTTTTTTTAATAAAAGTCCTAATTTACTTATAAAAATATTTTTGTAATTTTTTATCCGACGCGTGCATAAAATGAAAATATTTTATTTACAAGCAAACACGACACAAAAAAAAGAGAATAGGAAAGATCTCACCCAAACAGTATAGTCCCCTGGGCATCGTGACCCCTCCGCGTGGTCACGGGAATGCTCAAATAATGCAAGTCATATTTAAATCTCAGACGAAAAATAACATTAAAAAATATTAGTAATAATTCTGAAAATTAATCAGCTAAAGACAAAATAAACATAGGACATGTTAATTTAATCTACAAATGGTTTACATGCAAAGGAAAAAAAATAAATCATGCAAAAACCTAAGGTTAATAACAAAACAACAACAACAACAACAATAATAATAATAATAATAATAATAATAATAATAATAATAATAATAATAATAATATTGATAATGATGACAGGACACCAATAATAATAATAATAATAATAATAATGGAAAAACATTGACAGTGAAGCATGAACACACTAATAATACTACAACAAGCAAATAAGGGGATAGTGAAAATGACCAAGACCAATGACAATAATAATGTCAATAACAGAGGCCCAAACAAAATATGGTAACAATATAATCCTAGAAACAAATGGCAACATAAAAAATAGACACTAGAAATGAATGATAAACATGGTAATGACAACAAAAATGAGAGTATTAAAAGCAATAAATAATAGGCAAAAAATAAATTAGGACGGGTCCAAAAACGTTTATCCTTAGATTTTGTAGATCGAAAAATAGGATGTCTTGATCCGTTCTCCTTGTCAATTTTGCGGTGATAAACAAAAAAAATAACTTCAGAAAAATCTAAGTTTCTTGAAATTTTAAGAAAATAATTTTTTAGTGGAAGGATCAAGCCAAAGAAATTAATTTTCTTAACTTAAACCAAACCAGGAATAAATCATTTTAGCAATAAAGAAGAAAAAGGTGAATCTTGAAACTCGTAATATCTTTTCTTGAAAACCTCTTGGCTGCTCTTTTTCTTGAGAGAAAACGCTCTCTCTTTTTTTCTTTGAAAATGCCGCTCTCCCAAAATGAAGATCAAGTCTTCATTTTATTTCTCTGGATTGTCCCAAAATGGGATGAGACAAAATGCTCTTTTATTTTTCGTTAACCAAAAAATGCACAAAAACGTGAAACAAACGGAAAAAACGGACTGGAAATTGACTAGAAATTGCAGGTGAAAATGACTGCGTGCGGGAGAGAAGTGGCAAGAATGCCCGCAGGTGGAGCAACGCGACGCGCGCCCCTATAGGCACATGTTGTGCCAGGCGATGTGCGCCCGAGCGGGCATGCGTCTTTGTAACACCCCTTACCTATACGTAGAAAACTGCATCCTTGGGAGAGGATGAAGGGTCCCGATAGATGAGGGTTGTGACACAAAAATGTATGCACAAACACACAATAATAAATTATATACTCAAAGCAGTAAAATAAAATTTTACAAATACAGGACCAAGGCTGAAAACAAAAGGTATAATATTATTAATGTACAAAATAGTCTTTACATATCATATTACAAAAGTGCCGTAGAACAAAAGATTGCTTACAAACTTGGTATTAAACCGACTTGTAAAACAAAAACTTACATCAATAGTTTTCATTACAAAATCATTAAACTATTAAATATGCAAAAAGAAGTACAATCTTGAACTACAAAATCTCTCTCCTAGTTGTGTCGGCCCTTTTGAAACGGATCACCCTACTCACGGACTCCAACATCTTCCACACCTGCACTGATGAAACACCCGTGCTAAGTGAATATGCTTAGTGGGGAAAAGCACAATGAAAAACGACCACTCACAGTGGACGTTGATACAAATCACATACACATGGCACATACTTAAATCAATACTTAAACAATTCATCATACTGAAGATAATAATATCGTCTTATCATTCAATCAAGCATACAGTGCTAAAATCAAACTTATAATCATAATAGAAGAGAAAACATGCTTATTTAAAGTAGTGGATAGAGAGTAACTCATAATCTTTTGAAATGCATGGATACCCGAGGGTTTCAAAATCATTCTTTTCTTTTTATTTCAAAACATTTTCGTATGGAATCTTAAACAAAATTCAAGTTAAATGGGGATCACGCGGATTCAATTCAGCGACCTGATCAGGGTCCAAAACGCATATGCATGGCTGCAGTAAACTGAACTCTATAGGCATGTCTATCATCCACTTAATTTGACTTTCACAGGTTAAGCATAGTTCAACTAATTTGCATTCACAAAATTCTTAAAATTGTCTATTTATAATTATAAAAGAGTACTAAGACTGAAAATTAAACATTAGAAGCATAAAAAGAAAACTTACTTTTTTGAAGCCAGGAGGTGTCGCACTCCCGACACTGTCGTGCTCGTGACAGAGGTGAAGATCTGCCTCAAGTCGCGGTCGCGACATTCCTCGCGCTTCCGCGGGGATAGAAACACACCTCACTATCGCGCTCACGATAGTGAGTGGCCAGCAGCTTCTGTCGTGCTCGTGCGCATGCGCGCTCGCAACAGGAGACTATCCAAAGGTCGTGCGGTGACTGGGACATACGTCGTGCTCGCGACAGAAAGCTCTCGCCGAGGCCGCCCGACAGCGTGCATATAGCTAGCGTGAAGGCTACAATCATCGAGCTCTGTCGCGACCTCGCGACAGGGTCGGGATTTCCAGCCTTTATGCGAAAATCTGCAGAATTCCACTTTCAAATTTCACCCAAACCTTCAATTTACTTCAAAACACAACCCCACACAAATAGATCATTCACAACACCTTAAACCACCTAAAACTCAACTTATAAACTAATTATCATCATCAAATTATCCAATTTACAAGATTAAATTCAAGAATTAATCCAACCAGTAATTTCCCATAGAATTTCATACAAATTCATGCCATAACCCAATTCTTCACCAATCACATATCCCAATCCAAAATAATCAATACCCAAAGCAATTACAAATACCCATAAATCACCCCATCAATCTTACCCATAACCACAAAACACAAAAAATCACATAAAACACATCAAAATCACAGACATTCCTAAACACACACAAAACCATAAATGTTCCCAAACCTCAAATTCTTGCACTCTAGTCCCGAGCTCCGCTTCCACTTGCGATTTCCTTGCTTTTGGGCTCTCTAAGAGGGATCTCTGAGAAAAAACACCCATCACAACAAGCATAAAACTCAAATCCCAAAAATAACCAAATACTCAAATTAACTAAATTAAAAGAAATAAGAGGGTGAGGAAGAACAATAATCTTTTACTTACCTAAATCAACTTAAGATCACCCAAAACTCACCAAAATTGCAGCTAGAGGGGAAGGATTATAAGGAAGTAAAGAAAAAAAGAAGAGGAAGAGGAAGAACGGGGAAGAAGAAGGAAACGGGAAAAAAGGAAGGACAAAAAGCTAATTCCTTCTCCTCTCTCCACACAAATAAACTCCCCCACTTGCCACATGGCATCCCCCCATTGGAAGACTATCCCCAGACACACCCAAACCCATCCTCATACCTACACTCAAGCCAAACCTCACTTACATACACCCTAATCCCCTACACACTATCACACCCAAGCAAACCCCACAAATACATAACACTAAATTTAAATCATGCATATATATATATATATATATACACAAAAATAACACATGCCACAATTTAACGCACACACAATCACACCTATATAAGGCTCAAACTACTAAGGTGAAAACGGGGCGTTACAATCTCCCGAGGCGATGTGCGCGTGTTGCCCCTGGCAATGTGAGCCCCTGCGGGCGTGCGTTGCCAGGCAGGAGCACACTGCTCCCGTGCAGGTACGGCCCACATGCGTACGACCCAAACCGCACACGCGGCGCACAAATAAAAATAAAATAAATGAATAAAAAAATAAAAATAAAAATAAAAATAAAAATAAAAATAAGAGTAAAAATGTAAATTTTCGAATCAAAATTTTTAGAGGAACAAAGGAGATTTTCGACAAGGAAAACATCATTTTTGACACTTTTGCTTGTGGCAAGCATCCTTTACATCATCGGGTAATCCTGATCTTGGACCGCCTCGAGACCCGATGTTTACAGTCTCTGTTGCGATCTTCCCTCATTGGTCGAGGCCAGTTAACCCGCTCATTCTCCTTCAGCCAGGCTAGGATCTGAGACCTTGAGGCCGTCAAGGGCGTCAGTCTCTCATCTTGCTTATCGCTAGAGTTCAGCTTAGTTACTAAAAAAGCTCGGTTTGTGTTGCCGGACCCTCTACCTCTAGCATCGTCTCGTCTACCACTGTTTTGATCCCAACCTGTTTGGTATCCTCTATCCGAGTCTCTGATCTGAGCATTGTATCTGAGGCACCGAGCTTCATCCATTCGGATATACTTGTGAGCCCGAGACATGAGCTCGGTGAAATCGCTCGGTGGCTTTTTGCTAAGGGAGTCGCTGAAGTCTTGACGCCTGGTGTTGAGGATTAAAGCATTGATAGCTACCTCCAGATTCAAATTCTAAATGTCCATAGCCACCACGTTGAATTTTTCCACATAAGCTCGGAGTGATTCTCCCTTCTCTTGATGAAACATGGTGAGGTCAACCGAGACTTTTGCTGGTCGAATAGCAGCAACGAACTTTGCAATGAACATGTCACTGAACTGCTCAAAACTATAAATAGAGTTCTTGGGGAGATTACGAAACCAAATCTGTGCGAATTTATTAAGAGTTTGGGGGAAAATCTTGCACAAAGCAGCATCTTCCATGATATGCACCAGCATAGTATGATATAATTCATCCAAATGAGCTCGAGGATTGGTACTGCCGCTACACTTCAGCAAGTTTGGCAATCGTATCTGCGGGAAGGGAGCAGCCAAGATATCCCTAGACAATGGGGATCGAAAACTACCCTGATACTGCAAAGTGCTGTAATTATGGTATTTCTACATTCTTTCTTCAAACATTCTTTCAAACTTCTCGGCTGTCATTGTAATTGTTGTGCTAGGGGCTAGTGTTCTTGGTAATGGTGGTGGTGATTGGGTTGGGAATTGATTCGTTACTGGGATGTTTGTAGGTACTGCTGGTGGTGCCTGAGCCGCCATAGCTGACAGGGCAGTCAGGAGTGTTTGTGCTATTTGAGGGGTTAATCTTGGGATTGCGGGGATAGTTATGGATGTTTGTGGTGTCACGGGCGTATGGATTTGTGTTTGGGGGAAGAGTTGTCTTGCTGGGAGTGGGCAAATTTGCTCTGATTGAGCTAGTTGAAGGTTTTGGAGGATCTGGCCAAGAATGCTGATCGATGGCTGGACAGCAGCATTAGGCTAGTCTGTTGATGGGGCGGCAGAGATAGGCAAATCAGGGAAAAGATCTATTGCCGACTGAGATCTTTGGGGTGTTCTATGCTCACCGCACCAAATGATGACAATAGGATTTCTTGAAGGATCCTCTTAAGCAAGTCACCTAAAAAACTCAAGAAAATCGACGGGGTTTCGACGATGGAAGCTCCAATGATCAAGTCAGTAAATTAACAAGAATGAGTATTATGTGTAAAAAGTTCAGAGAGAGATGAATATACCTGTTACTTTCCTTTATATAGAGCTCTTTTCCTAAGCCAAATAGGAAATAGGATCCTAAATAGGAGGAAATCACCCTAATCTCTTGATTGGTGCTTGATTCCTAATTTGTGAGGATTTGTTAAGTGATTCTTGGTACTTTCCATCATTAAGGGATCAGAATCTGCACAATATATGGAAAATACCCGTGAATGATGGCTTTTCATATTCTGATACTGAGCTATTATGGTAACCGAACTACTGATATAACAGATATCCGAATGAGCCTAGTTACCTAACTCTTCGAATGAGAGTCCGATTCGCAACACGTGGTCGGAGGGGCGCTGCCGATCTCCTGTTCAGAGAGTTAGGTTACCATTATTATTATTTATTTGTTTTTATTTTATATTTATTTGGTTATTATAGAGTTGGATTTGACTAACAATACTATTTGGACATTATTATTTCATCTTCAAAATTTACCTGATTCAAATAGTTTTGGATAAGACTTTATCATTGTCTCTTATGGTTCACGTGACCTCTTCTAATTTGTGGTTTCTCCAAAGTACTTTAAGTAGTGCAACCATTTTGTTTCTTAATTATTTTATCTCTTGAGCAAGAATTTTGACCGGCTCTTCCTCATACGTCAAATTCTGCTGAATTTTTATGGGTCCTTATGAAATGGATCTAACCGATATCTCCTCAACATAGATACATGAAAAACATTGTGAATCTTGTCCAACTCAGGTGGAAAAGCTAGCTTGTAGGCCAGTGGACCTATGCGCTCTTTGATTTTGTGCACTCTTATGAACCTAGGGCTTAATTTGTCCTTCTTGCTAAATCTAAAAACTTTCTTCCATGGTGACACCTTCAAAAAGACTTTTCACAAACATCATATACTACGTCCTTCCGTTTTAAATCAACATAAGACTTTTGACGATGAGATGCAACCTTTAGTATATATTTTTTTTATGATTTTCACCTTTTCTTTTGTCTCCCTAATCAATTATGGGCCAACTATCTTATTTTCATTAAGCTTAGTCCAACATTAGGGTCAATACTTTCTCCCATAAAGAGTTTTGTAAGGTGCCATTTATATACTAGCTTGATAACTGTTGTAGTAAGCAAATTTAGCCAATGGAAGATAATGATCCCAATTGCCTCTAAAATCAATGACAACTTCTAAGCATGTCCTCAACTACCTATCATATTGTATACATAATTACTATAATTTCATAATATTTTGTTTTCAATGTATGCCATTTAAAAACTACTTGTATCACTGATTTAGATTGTCCATCAGTTTGAGGATGAAAAATGGTGCTAAAGTTCAATTTTGTGCCAAATGGCTCATGCAGTTTCTTTTAGAATCTTAAGTTAAATCTTGAATCTTTGTCTAATATAATGGATGAAAGAACTCCATGCAACCGTACTATCTCATTAATGTACATTTTTGTGTATCTGTCTTGGGAATAGTTGCTTTTAACAAGTAAGAAATGTGCCAACTTAGTTAATCTGTCAATGATCACCCATACAATATCATGCTGCTTCCTAGTCTGAGGCAAACCACTAACAAAATCCCCGGTAATTCTATCCCACTTTCATTCGGGAATTGTGATAGGTTGCAGTAATCCTGATGGAACTTGATGTTCTACTTTAACTTGCTGACAAGTTAAGCACCTTGCCACATACTTTGATATATCTTTCTTTATCCCATGCCACCAATAATGGGTTTTCAAATCTTGATAAATTTGTGTACTACCCGGGTGCATAGCATATGCACTATTGTGAGCTTCCTGAATATGTTTTTTTAAGCTCTTTGTTGTTAGGAACACACAAACTATTCTTGTAATACAAACAACCATCTTTTTTAATCTCATAATCATCATTCTTCCTCTTTCGAAGTTGTGTAACAATAGTAGATAGTTTCTCATATTTCTTCTAAAATTTCTTAACTTGCTGCAATAAAGTTGGTTTGAGTCAAAACTCAGCCACTAAGGCTCCATCATGTGCCACCGTTAATCTGACATTCATGGCTCTCAATGCTATATATATAAAAATCATGGTTACTATGTATATATAAATCTTACGCTGAATTTAAACTTAAAGGTTTAGCTTAAAACTTAGGAAAATTTTACCTGTTAAAGATTTCCTTCTAAGAGCATCAGCTACTACATTCACCTTGCTAGGATGAAAAGTCAATAATGCAATCATAATCTTTAGCTAATTCTATCCATCTTCTCTATCTCAAATTTAACTCCTTTTGAGTAGGAAAATATTTGAGGTTTTTGTGATTCATGTAAATTATCTGTTTTCTCCATGTAAGTAATGCCTCCATATTTTCAATGAAAAGACTATGGCTGCCAATTCTAAATCATGGGTTAGGTAGTTACTCTCATTTTGTAGCGCCCCCAATGCCCCCGTTAGAAGGATGCCGGTGTGCTACCACACGCTCACATAGAGACACGCATATATATCATAGCGAAAGCATACAATAACAGTAATATTCATAAACTAAATATCTTAACATGACATTAAAATATATTAAATACATATAATATATACATCATTCAGAATTACATAATGATTCTTTACAAAAATTACACAAGCCACTAATCAAAATAATACATATAAAAAAAAAGAATTACAGGAGGAGACAAAAATAAATAACTCTACTCCTATGTGACAAAATTTCAGATACGCGACGAACCGAACAAACCTGCCATCTACATGGGAAAAGAGCCCATGCTAAGCGATAACACTTAGTGGGAAGGAACAAGAACAATAGAACACAACACAATAATATCATACCATAACACATAAATATAAATATAAACATATGCATAATCATATAGAAATCTCTAAGTAACAAAACACAGATACAAGAATCATAGTCACTATAAGAATGCTTAATTTAATAACAGCACGCACAAAGCAACATACACTAATTTTATTCACATAATTTCATAACACTTTACTATGAAAAAGCCGAACACTATTAACCATAGCCTGAATTTCATTGGTGGTGGATAAGGGAACACTACACGGGAGTCCGAAGCCTCAAAATATTTACACTCGAAGGTATCAAGGGAGACCGGAGTCTCAAAACATTTTTACTAAGACCATAATGGAGGTCAACCGAAATCACTTGACCCATAACGGGCCAACACAGGCAACTGTACTCACTAACCCTTTATAAGCATGCTTATCTATCCACTAACATGACACTTGAGGCTCAATAACTTATTCTAATAAAATGTCACTAATCAATACAGGAATCAGAGTCAAAACAATACCATTTCCTTAATCATTTACACTAATTAAAGTACTAACATACACAAGACAAAATCCAAGACATAGGTCATGCAATAACACTAAACCATGTAAAGCATTTCAAGGATAAGGTTGGAAAAAAAATATGGATTTAAGGTAGTATGCAAATCCCCCAAAATCAAACACCATTTTAAAAACTAAATTTCAAAAATAGGAGAGGGTTACACGGCGGTATGGGGATGCCTTACCGCCATGTAAGATACCCCACATGGTGGTATAGAGAGAGCCCTAACTGCCGTGTAGAAGAATCAACAAATAGGAGAACAGAGGCAAGTTAAACGGCGGTATGCACTCTCCTTACCGCCGTGTAACATGTTACACGGTGGTACGGAAGTCTCTTACCATCGTGTAAGACGACGGAAAGCAAAAAATCACAAAGAGAGAATAGGATTACACGGCGGTATGCCCTTCCTTACCCCCGTGTAAAACACCCAGAATCCAGATTTTTGCAGAAAAACACACTTGTTTACATGCAAACTTTACTCCCAACTCAAAATCACTTTAACCCATCATGCTCACACTCTTCAAATTACTAAACACATTCAATCTAACATGCTCAAAATCATTTATAGACACCATTAATGCCATTCAACTTAACTCAATTCATGCAAACATGCCAAGCTCAAATGACTTCAATATCACATACATATTATCACTATAACACTAGCATTTTACCATTATCACTACTCAATTTCAGTACATGCATAAACACATACAACACATTCACAATTCCAGAAATTTAAACACAAAACACGCATAATCCAAAGTGAGAAAATAGAGTAAACAAACTCCCAAACCTCAAAAGTGAAGCTTCAATCCAATTCCTTCACAAATCCAACTTTCTCTTTCCCTTTGCTCTTCCTTCTCTCCTCCGAATCTTGCACAAAGCTAGCAAAAACACTTAATCAAACCATGCAAACACTTAACCAAAACCAGAAAACAAAGGGGAAAAAGAAGAAGAAGATCCCAAAGCAAACCCAAGTAAATCCCATCACTTACCTTTCAAACCACCTTCAACCACAGAAAATCCAACCCAAACCTTGAAGATTCACGTTGGGCAAAGTAAGAGAGAGCAAGATAGAAATGAAGAAGGAGAAGCAGAAGAAGAATAAACGTGAGCAAGAAGAGAAATTCTACTCTTTCCTTGCTTTCCTCTCTCCTTCACTCACTTCACATTAATTGCTCTCACCAACTAAACCACTTGGCACAATCCTATTAAACCAAAGGTTCCCACTTTGACTTTCATGTCCAAGACACCAAACACAACACACACAATATAATTTCTTAAATACACTTTACATCCTTAGCACCACACACCAGATACACACTAGATAATAGCTTCACTTAACATATTTAATCAATTTTGCAATTAAATCCTTAATGTCCAAATTTTCTCATGGACAAATTACTGAAATATCCTAACTTTCCGATTTAGCACTCGAATTCCGACTAGGCCTATTTTGGGTTATTACAATCACTCCCCCTTAAAGAAATTTTGTCTTCGAAATTTCCTCGCTAACTGCAAATCCAAACAACCCAAAAACCAACCGAACATAACAAAAGCTAATAACACAACTTACCGGAAGGTCCTGCTCGATCAGCCACATTCTCTCCGAGCACTGCATACACTCGCGGACGCACATACACTTCTTCAGTTGGCAGCTTTTGCACTGTCTCCGACGGCGCTTGTGAAGGTCGTCCACTACCTCTTCCACATTGATTCCCTCTCGATCTTTGACCGCTCACTCTACTCTCGGGTCGATCCTAAAGCTCTCTTCGATCCGGACAACTTGCCACCATATGATCTTTGCTTCCACATTTGAAGCACGCTCCAGAGACCCTTCTACACTCACCCCAATGGCGTCTCTAACAATGCTCGCACTCTGGAATAACACTTCCCCTACAAGAGGGTGGTGCTATACTTCCAACTTCTGAACGTATCGGAACCGATCCCTTCGCTCCTTGGCCACTTGGAACACCTCTTGACTTCTTACCACTCCCTAGTCCGCTATCTGGTGCTTTCCTCTTATGCTCAATCTTCTGTTTGATCAACTCATATTCCTCTAACTTGATTGCTACTGCCACTAGCTGATAATACCCAATCAGTTGCATAACCGCCATCGTTGATAAGGGACCTTGAATCACTTCCCTCAACCCATCCTGGAAATGCTGACACTTAAACTCCTCAGTCAAAAGCAATTCTGGTACATATTTGCTCAACTTGCTAAACTCCTTCTCGTACTCACTCACTGTCATACCCCTCTATTTCAAACTGATGAACTCTTTCCACTTAGCTTCACGGTATGCTTTTGTCACATACTTCCGTTCAAACTCTTGCTTGAAGAACTCCCATGTTAACTTAGCTGGTCGTTGAGGGTTACGAAGCACAAGCTTCCACGAATCATACGCTGACCCTTGAAGTAGCAACACTGCACAAGATGCCCTCTGATTTGGGGGCAGTTAATCTCTTGCAAAATCCGATCCACTATTTCAATCCAGAACTCGGCCACCTCTCATTGATCCAATGCAGTTCCATGAAAATCTTCGGCTCCTCTCTTTCTTAATAATTTCATAGGAGTCTTTGGAGCCGTCAACTTATCCACTAACTGAAGCAAACCTTGCACTAAGGCCGGATTCTCAAATCCCATTCCGGGCATGCCATGACGTTCATCATGCTGATGCTGTGAAGCAGACTCCTCAACTCTAACCGCATTCACACTGCCCATTGTCTCACCCACGTTCTCACTTGGATCAGACTCCATCTAGACACTACACAAGACAAGACACATCTGCATTAGGCAACGACACAAAACCGAGTCGCATGCAAAGACTCAACACTTAACAATCAAAGACAACCTGAACCGCCTAAACTAAGCTCTGATACCAAAACTTGTAACGCCCCTGACGCCCCTGTTGGAAGGACGCTGGTGCGCTACCACACGCTCACACAGGGACACACATACATATCATAGCAGAAGCGTACAATAACAATAATACTCATAAACTAAAGATCTTAACATGACATTAAAATATATTAAATACATATAATACATACATCATTCAGAATTATATAATGATTCTTTACAAAAATTACACAAGCCACTAATCAAAATAATACATATATAAAAAAAGAATTACAGGAGGAGACAAAAATAAATAACTCTACTCCTATGTGGCCAAACTGTAGATACGCGACGAACCGAACAAACCTGCTACCTACATGAGAAAAGAGTCGTGCTAAGAGATAACGCTTAGTGGGGAGGAACAAGAACAATATAACACAATACAATAATATCATACCATAACACATAAATATAAATATAAACATATGCATAATCATACAGAAATCTCTAAGTAACAAAACAGAGATACAAGAATCATAATTACTATAAGAATGCTTAATTTAATAACAGCACGCGCAAAGCAAAATACATTAATTAGATTCACATAATTTCATAACACTTTACTACGAAAAAGCCGAACACTATTAACCATAGCCTGAATTTCACTGGTGGTGGATACGGGAAACACTACACGGGAGACCGAAGCCTTAAAACATTTACACCCGAAGGTATCAAGGTAGACCGGAGTCTCAAAACATTTTCACTAAGACCATAACGGAGGTCAACCGAAATCACTTGACCCATAACGGGCCAACACTGGCAGGTGCACTCACTAACGCTTTATAAGCATGCTTATCTATCCACTAATATGACACTTCAGGCTCAACAACTTATTCTAAAAAAATATCACTAATCAATATAGGAATCAGAGTCAAAACATTACCATTTCCTTAATCATTTACACTAATTAAAGTACTAACATACACAAGACAAAATCCAAGACATAAGTCATGCAATAGCTCTAAACCATGCAAAGCATTTCAAAGATAAGGTTGGAAAAAAATATGGATTTAAGGTAGTATGCAAATCCCCCAAAATCAAACACCATTTTAAAAACTGAATTTCAAAAACAGGAGAGGGTTATACGGCCGTACGGGGATGCCTTACCACCGTGTAAGATACCCCACACGGTAGTATAGAAAGAGCCCTAACCGTCGTGTAGAAGAATCAACAAATAAGAGAACAGAGGCAAGTTACACGGCGGTATGCACTCTCCTTACCGCTGTGTAAGACGACGGAAAGCCAAAAATCACAAAGATAGAATAGGATTACACGGCGGTATGCCCTTCCTTACCGCCGTGTAAAACGGCCAGAACCAAGATTTTTGCAGAAAAACACACTTGTTTACATGCAAACTTTACTCCCAACTCAAAACCACTTTAACACATCATGATCACACTCTTCAAATTACTAAACACATTCAATCTAACATGCTCAAAATCATTTATAAACACCATTAACACCATTCAACTTAACTCAATTCATGCAAACATGCCAAGCTCAAATCACTTCAATATCACATACATATTATCACTATAACACTAGCATTTTACCACTATCACTACTCAATTTCAGTACCTGCATAAACACATACAACACATTCACAATTCCAGAAATTTAAACACAAAACACACATAATACAAAGTGAGAAAATAGAGCAAACAAACTCCCAAACCTCAAAAGTGAAGCTTCAATCCAATTCCTTCACAAATCCAACTTTCTCTTTCCCTTTGCTCTTCCTTCTCTCCTCCGAATCTTGCACAAACCCAGCCAAAACACTTAATCAAACCATGCAAACACTTAACCAAAACCAGAAAACAAAGGGGAAAAAGAAGAAGAAGATCCCAAAGCAAACCCAAGCAAATCCCATCACTTACCTTTCAAACCAGCTTCAACCACAGAAAATCCAACCCAAACCTTGAAGATTCACGTTGGGCAAAGTAAGAGAGAGCAAGAAAGAAATGAAGAAGGAAAAGGAGAAGAAGAAGAAACGTGAGCAAGAAGAGAAATTCTGCTCTTTCCTTGCTTTCCTCTCTCCTTCACTCACTTCACATTAATTGCTCTCACCAACTAAACCACTTGGCACAATCCTATTGAACCAAAGGTTCCCACTTTGACTTTCATGTCCAAGGCACCAAACACAACACACACAATATAATTCCTTAAATACACTTTACATCCTTGGCACCACACACCACATACACACTAGATAATAGCTTCACTTCACATATTTAATCAATTTTGCAATTAAATCCTTAATGTCCAAATTTCCTCATGCACAAATTACTAAAATACCCGAACTTTTTGATTTAGCACGCGAATTCCAACTAGGCCCATTTTAGGTCGTTACACATGTGGCTTAAGCTATCTAGATGCATAAACAATCTATAACGCCCTATACCCATAATTCGTACGGATATCGGGTGTTATAGCACTATTGTTTAATCAATGCTTATGACAAATGCAGTAATTTTTTTTTCTTTTTCTTAACTTATAAACTTATCGAACCATGTATCTGTGACACGTGCCGAACTCCGTAGCTTCCCGAAGACCCGCTTTAGGGCTTTCGAGAGAGCTTCATGGAAACTTGTAAGGGATTTACAAGTGCATCTATTTTGGGCAACAAGGAGGTTTCATGGAGTCATCACCCAATAAAACATTGGGAAAGTTCGTCTCGCATCAGTGAGCCTAAGACGGCGCATAATATCCATTTTGGGCAAACCAAGGGGATCTTGGAGGCAATCACCCCAATAGAACATTGGAATGACCCTCTAACCCTATGGAGCCTAAGATTGTAAATTAAGCCTTTTAGTGGGACACAAGAGGTGTCTTGGAGATCCCATTCCAATGAAACATCGAAATGGGCCTCTCGCGTCGTTGAGCCCAAAGACCAGAGATAGGTTCGGGACTTCTCATTTATTCATACCTTGATTAATTTTACAATTAAGTTTTGAATTTATTATTTCACCCTCTTTCCATACGATGCAATTAATTAAAAGGCGCAATCATTCATATAAAAGCGGATTATAAAATAACATAAAAGTAAAGCATACGAAAATAAATTACAAAAAAATTAGGGGTGGAATATAACCCCTATTGTAAATAAGGTACAAATTATGCATAAAACGGGATATTCGTTAAGATTGAGGACATTGGTCCTTGCATGCATTTATTACAAAAATAATTTTTCATGTAACGGTTTTTTATTGGCTAAAATAGGACTTTGGTCCTTACTTTGCAAAAATTCCCAAATTGATTACTATAAAACATTTAACCATTTTTATATTAACGGGATAGAAATAATTTTTCAAATACCTAGACAAATAAATAAGCATAACAATAACAATAATAGTGCAATTAATATAATAATGAATACTAAAACTAATAATAATACTAGTAATAATAATAATAGGAATAATATAATAATAATAATGATAATGATAATAATAATAATAAATAGAGAAATAAATAATAACAAACTCACAATAGATATCAAGTAAATAATAGCAATAAAGATAGAGATTAAAGGGATAAACCAAGTATAAATCCTTAGATTTGGGTAGCCATCCTCATTCCCAATTCTAATCCATCCAAAAAATAATAAAATGATATCTCACAAAAATAAACAAACACATTAGTGCAAAAATTCAGAAATGAAATAAAATGATAAAATAAAAAGTTAAAGAAAAAGCTTTAAATAAGAGGGCAAACCAAATAAAGAAAGCAAATAAAATAAAACATAAACAAATGAAAACGGATTAAAACATTATGGGAGAACCCAGGGACGGTCATCAGACGTGACCGACGGGCATTGAAAATGTGACCGGCAGGCAGATTAGTGCGCTATCTGAGGCCCATCCCTCGATCGAGAGACGGGCGTCGGTAGCGAATCTGCCCGTCGGTCACTTCTATTCCCCAAAAAGTGACAAAAATGGGCAGATTTCACAAGAAAATAAATTTGTTTTAACAAAAGATGCACAAAAATGGAAATAATTAAATTAAATCAACCAAATATTAACTTCAGAATATTTACCCTCGGATTATACCTTTTTGGATGAACGTGGAGTAGATTTTTCGAATCCGCTCGCTTCACAAGGACCGGTTACAAATTAAGGAAAGAAAATTTCTATTTCTTCCTTGAAAAGCAATTTTTTTATAGAGATTTGAATATCGAAACCAACAAAATTGATGGAAACGAATTGATTTCGTCACCTCAAATTAATTAGATTCACCAAAATAAGATTTTGAAAAGAGATTAAAAGAAAAAGATGAAAAGAGTTTTTCTTTTTGTAAAAATATGATTTTTGAGAGAAAATATTAGAGAATATATCCTTGAGAGAAAGAAAATCCCCTAATTAAAAATTATCTAACCCCAAAATTATTAAAAATCCCCCTTTTATAGAAAAATGGGAATCCTATTTGGAGTAGGAAAGAGAAATCCTATTCACAATAGGATTTGGAAAATGACCGACGGGCGTCTGAAGTTCACCAACGATAGTCGATTACATCGGTACGCGCGGTCATTTGGCCAACGGACGGAAGGGGAGGAACAGACGGGCGTCGATTTACGGACACGCGTCCGTCGCTTGTTTCACCGACGGCCCGTCTCTCATGGCGAGAGACGGATCATCTCGGCTACCGACGGGTGTCGGACCACCGACGCGCAGGCCGTTTGCGAAAAAGAAACCATTTTTCATGCTAAATCTTCCCAATTTTTCTAATTCTTTCCGCTGCAAATGAAAATCTCCAATCCTTGTGAATCTGAAGGACCAAAATTCCCGAATTTCATCCATTGGATCAGAAATGGACACTGATTTCTTCATCGGGTAATCTCTGATCTGAACTGCCTCAGGACATGGTGTTTACAGTATCCTTTTACCATTTCATGTCACTAATACATTTCATTCGATCCAATCCAGACATTACATTTAACGTATTACATCATTCAATCATACTCTATAGCATTCAATACGTTCATTTTATACAATACATAATCAATACTAAACCCTTACATATACATGCCGATAACAATTTTCCAATTAACTTACCTGTCGTATTTACTATTCACTTATTCAAAATTTTGGCAGCATAACCTGTATAGCCTTAACTACCCAAAACCTGCAATTTAGTCAAAATACAGCCCAGCTCAAGGGCACAACAATTGTAAATTATTACACAGTCAAAATTCTAATTCATGTACACTAATCCACATCAATAACATTCATACATGCTAATAACAATACATATACTTCCTAATGACAATAAGCATAACATTCTTATCTTCAAGCTACCGGTCCAGTTCGACCTCAAAGCTGGTAGTGTGTCTGCTCCACAGATGCTCTACTCGGTGCCTACACGCAGTCAAAGAAACTACGTACTGAGCATTAAATATGCTCAGTGGTGATTATGAATCTAAAGATTTTCAATGCTAACTTATGCACACACATGCATAAAACATACTATACTTAATCCATTCTCTAGTTACATTAAATCACTCACTATCACTTTACTTAATGCCATTTTACACTATAATCCTTTATTTGCCCTTCTTATTGGCAAATTATGATTTAATCCCTACAAGTTCAATACTTATTAAATAACTTTTTCATTTAATTCACTACTTTTCCACTCCAACTGCATTTACTTACACATATCACTCTTTCATCTAAATTGCCATATTACCATTTAGTCCTGAAATTTTCATTTTAATTCTTATTAGCTCATTACTTCACTTACTATCTTTTACTCTTTCATAATCATACTATTCTTTTAGCACTCCACATTTTATACATGTAAATTTACAGTTTAGTCCCTCATTTGTCACTTTTGTGTCCATTTGACATACTGGTTCATATTGAGTCTTTACATTGCATTTAATTTCATTAATCATTAACTTTATCACTTTATTCATTTCACTTATCACTTTACGTACAAATTACCGTTTAGTCCTTATTTTATCAATTTCTAGATAAAATTATATTTTTGCCCTTCTTTTGACGTTCTTTACGGAAATGCCACCAGTTACTTTTTCTTTTCATTTTTAATCATCATTTGACTTACAAATTACATATTCGTCCTTAATTTATCATTTTTACGGAAAATTATATTTTAGTCCCTAAACTTTGGATTCTTTACGAGACTATCATTTTAATTTCACTTTTCATTTACATATCACTTTTTAGTGTACTCTTACACTGAATTATGGTTTTACCCCTACTTTTGCCAAATTACACTTTGGTCTTTCATTTAACGTTTACTTATACTTTTGGTCGTTTACTTATTACATTTTCACGTTTATTCACTTTATAACTTATAACTGGACAATTAATCTCACAACTAATCGTTTTTAAGGTAAATTACTTTTTAGTCCTTAACTTTTATTTTCTTTCATATAAGTCCTTTTTCATTTAATTTTTCATGTTCACTATACTTTTTACATTTCTAGGTCATTTTCATTATTAAGACCCATTTGACTTATTATTTGGGGTAATTTATCATTTTACCCCAAACTTTTCATTTTCTTTCGTTTAGGTCCTTTTCTCATTTCACTATTCACTTTCGTATCACTTTTCACGTTTTCAAGTCATATTATTGTATATCATTTAATTTTTGACAGAATCATATCATTTTACAATTCTGCTTGTTACACTTAGGCTTTTTACATATTAGGCTTATATTCGTTATACTTTTTACATATTATATCATGTTACACTATAGCTTTCATGTTATACTTTCACATTAGGCTCTTACACATTATGTCATATTACATAATGTCGTGTGACATTATGCCATTACATGTTACACTTTTGCATATAATACTTTTACATATTAAGCTTTTACATGTTACATTATGGCATAGTACGTTTCATCATTATACTTTATATCATATTACATTTTATCATTTTACTTAGTATCATGTTACGTATTATCATATTACATTTTATCATATTACATGTTATCGTTTTGCCTTTTTGCATTATCAAAATATTTTGCAATCATATTACTTTTATGCCCCTAGTACAATCCCAGCATACAATTTGCAAATTGGATATACGGGACGTGGGCCCCAAAGTTCCACCGCAATACACCAAGGAATGATCCCGAAGAATCACTCCATCATATAACATATAAAATATGACATATGACGTGTGACGTATGACATATAACATAGGGCTATGAGAGACCATCGCGAATCTGTCATAGCAAAGCAAGTCGTCATGACTTGCACCGCGGTATGGGTGTCCCTATGGCTAGCCAAACATATCCTAAACTAGATTAAACCGCCAGACCACTAAGGGCAAAACTTTCACATTTATCAAAATTCACCTTTTCAAAAAGACTTTCAAGTCCACTTTCATTTACATATAACATATAACTTATTACGTATGACTTTTTAATTCATTTTCATTTCAATCACTACTTTTACATTACTTTCACTTCATTATCGTTTCAATATCCTAATCGATCACTATTCTGATCAATTAGGCACAATTCTCATCATATACTTGTTTTCATACAATAAGTATACGAAAGCTATTCAATAGTTATAAATTCAATTCATATCATTTCACGGTATTTCATTGCTTTCACTTTGAGCATAATGGATTATCATACTAAAAAATATTCATATAATTTCCATAAATTCCAACTAAATTTATGGACACTTGTTTTCGTGTCTAAATACATTTTTTACTATTAATCTTCAAATATACTCAAGATATACCCTAGTATACATTAGGGCACCATTCGACCAAGGTGAGTACTTCACCTTACAAATTCTTTTAATTTCATTTTAGCATTCTAATTATCATGTTAAAGGTTCTTAATCATTTTTTAAGCTTATATTCAATTAAGTTGCATTTAACATAAATTCATTTAAATCAATCATTGCATTTTCATATGATTTCTTTTCATTTAACTTTCCATTTCACCTCTAATTCA
Source organism: Excoecaria cochinchinensis (assembly GCA_947683425.1). Taxonomy (NCBI): domain Eukaryota; kingdom Viridiplantae; phylum Streptophyta; class Magnoliopsida; order Malpighiales; family Euphorbiaceae; genus Excoecaria; species Excoecaria cochinchinensis. The sequence goes on from CANTUQ010000127.1 coordinate 536,722, forward strand.
TTCATTTATTCACTTTACCACTCATATAACATATATATCACATCATATATCATATTCTTCCTCTTAAACCCATTCGGCCCCCTTAGGGTTTTTCACTAACATTTTATTTTTCATCCAATTATCACTCAATTCATTAGATTCAACCTCAATTCATGTGCATATACAATTTAATTTCATTTAAACACTAGGTATACCTCAAATATACCTAAGTATACCTCTAGGTCACATTATGTCCAAACTTTACACTTAGTTTTATTTCACTTTAATCACTCTAATTAGCTTAGTTACCCTCCCTAAGCTCAATTATCACTTCAATTTCAATTATACATGCAAATCACACATAGTCATATATAAACATAACCTCAAACCCTAATTATTTTCAAGGGAAAAGCATGGATTTAGTAATCACAAATCTCATATCCATTCTATAAGCATCATAAGCTCCTTATTACTTGTCTTTGGCCCTTGAAAAGCCATTTTCCTCTAAATTCCTCATGGTGGCCGAATTTGGACAAGAAATAAACATCAATTAATTTCTTTCGGCCTGCACGGAGAATGTGAGATGTAGCATTCTCTAGCTACGATCCCGTTGCGAACCACAGTATTCTCTAACTGCTACTTCATTTGCTTTGCTGGCCTCGTCTCGACTCGCAGAGCTTTGGTGAAAAGTAGTGCTCTCTGACTACAAATCTCAATTGCGAGATGAAGTGTTATCTAACCGCAGTCCCATCGTGATGTATTCTATCACTGGTGTCCTACTGACCTCATCTCGATCTGCATGGCATTCCGCTAGCCTCATCTCGGCCTGCACGGAGAATGTGAGATGCAGCACTCTCTGACTGTAACCCCCATTGTGAGATGTAGTACTCTCTAACTACAATCCCGGTTTGTTGAAACTCCCTTGCTAACCCCCATTCGATCTGTAAGGTGTGTTTTGGAATGTGCTCTTGAAGGACATAGTATTTGGTCTGTTTATCTTTCGCTTGGATTGATGTCCATTCTTGGATTGATTATTAAATCACGCTCCTGTCTCATAAAGGATTTTTGTTAATTCGTGCATAAGTTGATCTGATTGATAATTTATGAACACTATGAATATTTCATGTTACCATTATTATTTATCATTTTCTTGTTATGATTATATGATCGGTAATCTTTATAGAAGAAAATCAAGCAATAACAGATAGAAAGAATTTACATACAAATGTAATAATAAATATGTTCCACTAGTAAAATAAATTTTGTACAATATATAATAATAAAAATACAAAATATAATGTCAAAAATGACTCCCTGAATAGTCTATGGGAGTGGATGATCTGAAGGCTCCTCCTCTAGATCATTATCATCCGATATGTGGATTGGTTGAGACTGTGATGAGGAGGTAGAAGGTCCAGCTCTCAAGGTAGATGGATGGCTAGGAGGCGCTGATGGTCCAAGCTGCCGAGAGGTTGAGAACCCAGGCCGCTGGCAAAATCGAGGAGGAACGACCACCGGCGTAGACAAAGGCTGTGCTCCCGCTGCGTCCTGCTGCCGGAACTGGACCTGAGCATACCCATCAAGGAAAGGATGTGCACAAATCATCATGAACTGTAGTGTCTCTTTGATCACCCCTCCTAGCTCTCCAAATGCGGTGCCTAGGCTGAGGTTCTGATCTGTGGCTGCAGTCCTCATGCCCCCGAGTCTATCCTCTGTTTGCTCTCTAAACTCCCGGATAGACTAGGCAAGAGGAGGTATGGCCCCCTCCAATACCTGAATCCGAAATCTGAGAGCCTCCATCAACTCGTCCACTATCTGAAGGGATGTATCCACCCTCTGAGCTGTCTGATCCTGGGACGACCTCGTCTCCTGTCTCAATTGACCTATAAGACTCTCGTGCTCCTACCTCAAATGATCAATGAGCCTCCCCTGCTCCTAAATAATACTCTACTGCTGATCTAGGCTCTCTAACATAACCCTATCTCGCTCATCTTGCTCCTCGAGCAGCTCTAAAAGGGTCTTGTCTCTCTCCTCTTGTCTGCACTTAAAGGATGTGAACATAAAAGAGATGAAGGCCGCGAAGTCTGACAGTGCTGCTGGAGGTGGAGCTAGCACTGATGTCTGCTCTAGAGGTGGAGCTGTAGAAGTAGATGCCCCCGGGTCCCCCCAGCGTACGGATGAAATCTCTCGGATGGCCGTGGCGCTGTCCGCTGTATCCTTGATGATGGAGGAGGGGTAGGACTCCGTTCCCTCGGCGCTGGGGGTGTAGCAAAAAGCTCATCCATAGTGAACTCGATCCCTATGTCAGATGGTGTGCTCTGCTGCTCCTCCTCGGGCTGTGGCTGTGGAGGCTGACCCTCCTGGTGCTGTGGCTGTGGAGGCTGACCCTCCTAATATGGCGGCTGCTCGTGTGGCTGTGGCTGTACCTCAGGCTGCTCCTGGGGTTGCTCCTCATCCAGCTCTAGCGAGGGGAGGCTGAATGCATGTCTGGTCTCATGAATGGTGAGTAGTCTGTATACCTCGGCCTGACCCTGTACCCGTGCCACCATGCCCATCGTGACGGCTGATGGGGCATCTACATACATACTCTCCTCTACAGCCTGCCCAAAGATCCCTGGGCGAACGCCCAATCTCAACAATAATCTGGTGATCACCTCGTCAATATAGACTACCGGGGCTGTCCCCCTAGACACCCTCACTAGGTTATCCAAAATCTCATGGCTAACATTGAGCCACTGGCCAGCCACTATGGCCCATAAGCTCCGTATCTCTACGGTATTGAGGGACCTAGGGTTTCCAGCCCATCCCAGGTAGGAGCTGGATAAGACTCTGTGAAGGTATCGAAGAGCATGCGATATAATCATCGTGCTCTTTGCTGGTAAAGCAATGATCACCCAATGATGGCGTCGGACTGCTCTCTAGGGCACCATGACACCCTGCTCGTGAGGAAGCCCCATGGCCTGTGCGAAACGCTGGTGTGTGATAGTATAGTGGTGGCGATCAATCCAAAACTGAAGGACTCCCTCCTCTGTATCTGACCTCTAAAATCCAGCGTACTGTAGGGTAGTAAGAAACTGTCTCACCATCTTTGGGTAGGTCAAAAAGGCTGGAGTCAGGAATGCGGTCCAACCAGTGCTCGCCAATAGGGCATTGTGACGCGCGCCGGATCCCGAGTGCCGCCCCTATGACAGCCCGCACGTGGGCGATCGGGCAATTGCGGGTCCGTTGATAGCTAGCAATAAATAGCAAGTGCGTCTATGTTGGGCAACAGGGAGGTTTCATGGAGTCGCCACCCAATAGAACATTGGGAAAGTTACTCTCGCCTCGGAGAGCCTAAGACTGCGCGTTGTATCCATTTTGGGCCAACCAGAGGGGTCTTAGAAGGTAAACCTCTCGCCCTAAGGAGCCTAGGATTAGCGCTAAAGTCTCGTGACCCAAGAAGTATTTTGGAGGATAACCTCTAACCTCTCGAGCCCAAAGACCAGAGCTGGGTCCGGGATTTCTCATCTATTTCTACCTCGATTAATTTATGATTGAATTTTAATTGTCATTAATTCGCTCTCTCTCCACACAATGCAATTAATTTAAGGCGCATTTATTCATGTTAGGAAAATCATAAATTAGCAAGTAAAGCAATAAATTACAATAATACAAGGAGCGGAATACAACTCCCATTTAAAAGTGCAAACATACATAAAACCGGGGAATTTATTAATTATGAGGACTTTGGTCCCCGCATGCACAATTAAAGAAAATATTCTGGATGTGATGATTTTATTTGGGATGAAAATTAGGACATTGGTCCCATTTTATTATGAAAAATCTAAATTAATTTAGTAAGAAATATTTTTATGATCTTTATTTAGGTGCGCATAAGAAAACATTTTATTTAATGAATATATACAAGGCAATGTAAATAAAATGGGAATTAAAAATGTATAAAGAAAATACCAAACCCCGCAACTCCTCCTTCATGTGCATGGATGCTCAATTGAAAGTAAAAACAATGATGTGCAACCAAAAATAAAACAAAAGAAATTTATGTTAGTGATTAAGCCAACAAAATAATATGACATGAAAAGATAATATGTACCATGAAAATATAATATGCATAAAATAATCATGATGTAATTTAACATGCATAGAATAATTAAGATGCAATTTAACATGCATAAGGTGAGAAAGTATCATGGCACATGCAACTTATTAATATTAGTAATTAACGTGCATGGAAAATTAGTGACAATCAATTTTACTATAGTTAAGACATGAATTAAAAATGTAACATGAGAATAACACAACTTAACATGCATGACTAGCATAAAATAATGATTATAACACTCATACATGCAAAAGAAAGCATAATAATAAACATGATATAGCATTAAGAAATTAAAGGTATTTACAACCTAAAACATGCATAATTACATGAACAAAGAATAATTTGACATGAAAAAAAAAAATAGAATTTAAAAGGCTTATTTGTTATATGAATAATTGAAGATAAAAAAAAATAAAAAAAATAAGAAGAAGAATATGGAGACTAAGAGAATTTACATGTTTGATATGTTAATTGGAAGCCAAAATAAATGAAATTAACAAGAGAATTAATGAGTAAAGCCAAGAATAATTACCCTCAAATTCAGTTTTGAAGAATTGAAGATAGAAGTGTTGAATTCCTTGTCTTCTCTTGTGAAAATCCTTAGAAAATAGCTTGAAAACTTGAAGAAAAGCTCTTGGAAACAAGTGTGTAAGATGGATTTTTTTCTCTCAACTCAAAGCTCCAAAATTCAGTTTTTTCCTAACAAAATGTTCTCCTTTCGTCCTCCTCTTGTTTTAGAATTTTTTTCCCAGTGTTTTAACCCTCAAAAACTACCCAAAAACCACCCAAAACCGTCCAAAAACCGCTAAAAATCGTGTTTGGGTCGAAAAATGGGCGAAATGGGGCGAGAAATCGGCGTCAGGGGCGTCAATCATGCGCGTCGCGCACGTTTCCGTGCGATTTGCGCGGAGTTTCCGCGCACGACGTGCGCTGGGCGAGCGACGCCCTGCGCGTCGCTCGCGCGGAGCGTACGGAAATTCGCGACGACCCTTGGCCGTCGCCTTTTCGTCGCGATTATTTTCCCCTATTTTATTTTCAACATTTTTCCATCATTTTTCACCTTTTTTTTTTTTTATTTTTTATATAAATACCCTCAACCTAAAACACACTTTTTCTTCTTCAAAATAATTTAAAAAATATTTTTAAAATATTTTTAAAATACCCTTTTTACTCACCGAAAAGACAAGGAAAATCACTTCTGAGCTCCAATCTTTTTGCCTATAAGCCGGTATAGCTAAATTTCATCATCGGGTAATCCTGATCAAGGCTACTCGGGACCCGGTGTCTACAGTTGCCCCCAATTTTGAAGAGACTAGTGCATGGGTGCCTAGGTGAGCCAAAATTCAGGAAAAGGAAAGAAACGCGTACCTGAAGCGGCGATCTTCCTGCTTGATGGAGTTATGATGATAGCTGCTGCTGTCTTTTGGTTGTAGCTGGTAATACCGTAGGTGCGCTAACCTCTTGTGGGTGGCGCCGCTATCGTGCTAAACATTGTGAGTTGGTAATGCCGTGGTCGTGCTAACCTCTTGTGGGTAGTGCCGCCATCGTGCTAACCGCTGTGAATTGGTAGTGCCGTGGTCGTGCTAACCTCTTGTAGGTAGTGCCGCCATCGTGCTAACCGCTGTGAATTGGTAGTGCCGTGGTCGTGCTAACCTCTTGTGGGTAGTGCCGCCATCATGCTAACCGCTGTGAATTGGTAGTGCCGTGGTCGTGCTAACCTCTTGTGGGTAGTGCCGCCATCGTGCTAACCGCTGTGAATTGGTAGTGCCGTGGTCGTGCTAACCTCTTGTGGGTAGTGCCGCCATCGTGCTAACCGCTGTGAATTGGTAGTGCCGTGGTCGTGCTAACCTCTTGTGGGTAGTGCCGCCATCGTGCTAACCGCTGTGAATATATGTTGTGGTCGTGCTAACCTCTTGTGGGTAATGCCGCCATCATGCTAACCGCTGTGGATTTATTTTTTATTTTTTATTTTTTTATTTTTTGCTCCTTTAGATGTTTGGACTAGTGTCATCACTTGGCTTTTGTGGGTGTTTCCCGTCGATTTCTCCTGCAAGATTGTATGCATAGGAGTATACATGAAATCATGTGTGTATGTTATGGAATGCAAATGCTTGCAAAAATGTATAGATCGCGCCCTAGGTGATCCATGGTTTGCTGAACTTATAGCTTGTCTGCTGTACCATACCCCCTGAATCCTGAGGATCGTCGACAAGCTTTCTGAAAGAGACGTCCGGTGTATATCCCTTGCCCCCTGGTCAATGATCATTTACTTGGGATTCTATTTCATGTTCTGTGTTGTGTGTTGTCTGACTGACGGAAAATCATCTTGAAATAATGCCGCCTTATCGCTCCAGGCATTGAATGTCATTGTTTTAAAGGTAACGTGTCCCTTGTGGATTTTCACACTAGCCTTTCTTTGCGGGAAATGCGTCCCTTATGGGATTTTCACACAACCCTTTGCCTAACTTTTGCCTGGAATGGACCCAACCCAATCCAGCGGCTTTTGTTTATTTTATTTTTTTTGTAGGGCAGACTGCCTGTTTCCAGGTTTTCACCCTGCCCTTTGGCCTAACTTTTGCTTAGAGAGCCAGTTACGGTTTTCATCTCTAACGGCCTTCTTTTTTTTTTTGATTTATTTTAGAGAAGGTTATCACCAAAGCTTCTGTTAAGAGCAAATAGCACATATCCAATGAAGGGACTGAGTAATAATCATTAGATGAACAATTGGTATATTTCTTTTTAAGACAGAACTGAAAGATCAATGAAAATGTATTCTTTTATTCATTGCGAAATTGTGTACATTTCTATATGATTTCATCATACATGATTTTCATTTGACAAGAATTCAAAAGCATGTGACTACACCTAATCTCGGAGTGGATTTTGTCAGCATCAAACTCCTGTTATCAATCGGCCCTCTCGGGTTTTCTCGATTGAATATTTTCTCTTGGCCCTTAATTTTTGCCCAGGATGCCTTTTTTCGGTTTTCACCCTGACAGGGCGCCCAATTTTAGCAAGGCCGCCTCTTTTTTTTTTGGTTTTCGACCCGCTGGGCATTTATTCTCTTCTTTTTATTTTTTATCTTTAGCCATGGAACCTTTTAAGTCTATCGACATTGATCGGGTCCTTGAACTCATTCCCATCGCTGTCTGCTAAAATCGCTGCTCCTTTTGTTAGCAACTTTTTCAAAATGAATGGACCTTCCCAAGTTGGTCTGAATTTTCCTCGTATGTCTGGCACTCCCGGCCTCATCATCTTAAAGACCAAGTCCCCCTCCTTCAACGGGTGCTTTCGTACTTTCTTGCCAAACGACCGAGCCAACCTCTTTTGATAAACTTGGTTGTGGTAATAGGCTCGTAACCTGTCTTCATCCAACAGATTCAGCTGTGACAAACGTTGTTGTGCCCATTCTGCTTCAGGAATCTCAGCTTCCATGACTACCCTTAATGATTTCAGCTCAATTTCAACCGACAGGACTGCTTCAGTTCCATATACCAGAGAGAATGGCGTTGCCCCTGTAGAGGTTCTGACTGTTGTTCTATAACCCCAAAGTGCAAAGGGTAACTTTTCTACCCAATCCTTGTAGTTCTGAACCATTTTGGACAAAATTCTCTTCACATTCTTATTCGCCGCTTCAATTGCACCGTTTGCTTGAGGACGGTAAGGAGAAGACTTATGATGTTTGATCCCATATTTCTGGAGCATCTGTTTAGTCTCTGCAAGGAATTGTACCCCATTATCAGACACAATGTGATGTGGGAGACCATATCTGCATATCAAATTCCGCTCGATGAATTTAGCCATATCCCTTGCATCAACCTTCTTGAAAGATTCAGCCTCAACCCACTTAGTGAAGTAGTCAATGGCAACTATGATGAATCCATGCCCATTAGAAGCCGTAGGACGGATTTCGCCTATGATGTCTATTCCCCATGCTGCAAATGGCCATGGAGATGTTAAGTTATGTAACTCTGAAACTGGCACATGCCTCAAATTCGCGTACTGTTGGCATAACTGGCATTGCTTCACAAATTTTGAACAATCTGTATCCATTGTGAGCCAATAAAACCCTTTGCGCATGATCTTCTTTGCTAAGGCTAAGCCATTCATGTGAGCTCCACAAACCCCGGCATGAACCTCTTCCATAACTCTTTTAGCTTCTTTCTCTGCCAGACATCTTAACTGGATACCATCAGCTTGCCTTTTGTACAAAGTGCCATTAACACTGATGAATTGGGTGGATAACTTCCTGATCATTCTTTGGTCCTTCTCATTGGCTTCCTCTGGAAAGACTGATCTCTCTAAATAATTCTGAATGTCATAATACCATGGATTTCCATCAGTGGCCTCAATGTCCATCACCTGTTCCGCTTCAAAACCAGGTCTTTCCGAACTTTATATCAGCACGGGTTTCATCGCAACTCCTGTTGGGTTGTCCCACATAGACACTAAAGTTGCTAGAGCATCAGCTAACTGATTTTCGTCTCTGGGGATGAAGTGAAAAGTGCAAATCTCAAATCGGCTGCTCAACGCTCTCAAGTGCTTTACATAAGGCAACAACCTTTCTGCCTTGACTAACCACTCTCCTTTAATTTGATGAATTACCAAGGAGGAATCCCCAAATACTTCTGCAGTCTTTGCCCCCAGAGTAAGCAATGCTTCCAATCCAAAGATGCAAGCTTCGTATTCTGCTTCATTATTGGTAGCCTTATATCTCAGCTTCTTAGCCAATGGTAACCTTTCACCATATGGGGTCGTAAGAATAACTCCTACGCCTGCCCCCTTATTATTGATTGCTCCATCAAAGAATAACTGCCACCCTTGCACTGCTATGGCCGTGACGTCTTCATCTGGGAAGTTGTATTCAAATTGATCTCCCTCAATAGGATGCTCGGCTAAGAACTCCGCTACAGCTCTTCCCTTAATGGTTTTCCTGGTTATGTACTCAATGTCAAATTCCTGCAACAGCAGTAACCATCTTCCCATCTTCCCTAGTAAAGAGGGTGCTTCTTGGAGGTATCTGAGCGGATTATGTTTGGCAACCGTTTGTACCTTGAAGGAATGAAAGTAGTGTCGCAACTTCTTAGAAGCCCAGATAACTGCTAAACAAATCTTTTCCACCTCTACATATTTGGCTTCGTAAGGCAGAAATTTCTTGCTAAGATAGTAAACGGCAAACTCTATACCAAAATCATCTTCCTGAGACATCATAGCACCCACTGAGTTATCTTCCACAGCTAGGTACAGGATTAGTGGTTTGGCATGGCGTGGTGGTCTTAACACCGGAGGATTTAACAAATACTCCTTAATGGTGTCAAAGGCCAATTGACAGTCATTGTTCCATATCACCGGCTGATTCTTCCTAAGAAGCTTGAAAATAGGCTCACATACTGAAGCTAGCTTGGCAATAAATCGGCTGATGTACTGAAGCTTTCCTAGGAAACTTCTGACGTCCTTCTCCTTCTGGGGCACTGGCATCTCTCTTATGGCTTTGACTTTATCGGGATCTACCTCGATTCCCCTCTGGCTTACTACATGTCCTAACAACTTTCCTGATGTAACTCCAAAAATGCACTTCTTGGGATTGAGGCGCAAATCATACTTGCTAATTCTTTGAAAGAACTTTTCTAAAGCCTCAAAATGGCCTTCTCTGGTAGCTGACTTAATCATCATGTCATCGACGTACACCTCCACTTCTTTGTGGATTAAGTCATTGAGAACCTTGGTCGCCATCCTCTGATAGGTTGCTCTTGCATTCTTCAACCCAAAAGGCATAACCCGATAGGCATATGTCCCCCACTCGGTGATAAAGGCTGTCTTGATCCGGTCCACTATCTTGTTAAGGATTTGATTGTACCCTGCGTACCCATCCACAAAGCTAAACATCATACAAGCAGCAGCACTATCTACTAGCACATCAATATGAGGCAGTGGGAAATCATCTTTAGGGCAAGCTTTGTTCAGGTCTCGATAGTCGACGCATACTCGAACCTTACCGTCTTTCTTAGCTACAGGAACCACATTAGCTAACCATGTTGGGTATTGAACCTCTATCAGGAACTTAGCCTCAATCTGCTTATGGATCTCCTCTTTCACTTTCTGTGCCCATTCTGGCCTAAGCCTCCGAAGCTTTTGCTTGACTGGTTTAAACTCTGGGTAAGTTGGGATGGCATGTTCGGCAACATCTCGATCTATTCCCGGCATATCCTCATAGGTCCAGTGTAACACCCCCATCGCCGTCCCCGTTGGAAGGACGCCGACGGACGCGTTACCCGACGCTCATTCACACAGATATTCACATGCACAGTACGAAAGCATACTTTCATACCTAACATACATACGAAATACAGGTTAATTAAAAATTTGACTTAACTTGCAGGCACAGACTGATCATACCTACTTCACCCACGCACTTACATTAAGTAGAAACATACAGATACGTAAGTTTATCACCATGCAGCAGAAGTTACAGACAGACGATAAAATAGAGGAAATTTTCAATAACAATATTTACATTGCCCAAAATGTTACTTCAGTTTCTTTACATATTATTACATATACATATTCATCAGAATTACAAAATCCAGGCTACAGAAATTACACAAAATACATCACTTCTAACTCCTATGTGGCCGACACTGCAGATGCGCGACTCGAACAGAAGCAAACCTGCCACCTGCACGGGGAAAAGAGCCCGTGCTAAGCGATAACGCTTAGTGGGGAAAACAAACAAAATAATATGGACAGCCATTCACAATGGTCGTCGAGGCAAAATACATTCAAATGGCAATTACGGATGTTCAAAATACATATCTAAACAAACTTGCATAATAAAGGCATTTATTCGGAAACTCACATACATAACCATATACATATATCAGGAATGAGCCAAAACAGTCATAACCCAAAACATGACACCAGTGTTATCATGCTAAGCCACATACCAAGAAACATCCAAAACACCACACTTTTGATGCGCAACTCTAATACTTAGCATATCATGCTGTAAACACTCCCAAAACGAAGACTGAAGGTATAATCACATCACTTCACATTTATCTTAAAACCATGCAGAAAGTACAATTACATCTTATATACTTACCCTCACAACCGATCTGACTCACATGCTTGTACACAATAAAACCATGCTTAACTCATATACATAAATGCATCGATCGAATCATTTCAAAGCATTCAGAAACTAATAACAAATCATATGCCAAGTACGGATAATCATGTTAACTAAAAAGTCATGTTTACTAAATACAGATTTACCATCTGAAGCACGTAGTAATATTCACATACACATAAACTGATTTTTTTCTCATTCAGATATCACATTCTGACAGCCATTTCAAAACCGAATAAAACAAACCATCAAAATACCTGCTGACTCAAAATAGTGGATAACGAGTACTGAGAGAGAGACCTCATGAGGAAACACATAGCCCGATCTCTGACCGGGTAACCCTCAGAGGGAACACATAATATAATGTACCATGCAGGTACAAGTCAGAAGGCAACATTTCATTGAACATGACCTTAAACAAGATCCATACACATACACATAATAGGGGTTCGCGAGGAACCAATCGGGGACCTGATCAGGGTCCAAATCGTTCAAAGGGGCGCTGCAGCTACACATACATAGACTCTATTAGGCATGCCTAACTATCCACTAGACTGACTCTCGCAGGTCATGCATCATTTAAATCAAGTATCACATCAGACAGTATATATAATATCATTATACTTAATCCAGAGTATATTAGACATATAAAGAAATTCATAATATCAGTCATGCTTAATACAAATCATATTTCAAATCACATACTTTATATCATTGTACACAATTAGCAATAGTTGAGACATATGAACAAGTTCATAAAGTCAAACATGCATCATACAATTTACGCTTTGAACATAACATGATAATCCTAGAAAAGATCAAAACTATAATTATACATAATACATTCAATTACATTAACATACTTCATAAAATAGTCAAAGAGTAAACCTAAAGGCATCACAAGTTCGGAATTCAAACATTGGAATTACCAAGAAAATTCATTCAACAAAATACGTCTGTCGCGCTCGCGACATCTGTCGCGCTCGCGACAGAGACCATAGTCTCTTCGCTGCGCGCGCGCGACGGACTTCGCGATCGTGGGAAGGAAAGAAGGCCCAGCTCTGTCGCGCTCGCGATATTGTCGCGGTCGCGACAGAGGGCAAGTATTGCTATCGCGGGGTCGCGACAAGTCGCGTGCTCGCGATAACACAGGCTATCAATGTGCTCTGTCGCGATCGCGACGATTGTCGCGCTCGCGACAGAGAGCAGATAAGCTATTGCTATCGCGGGGTCGCGACAGTGTCGCGTGCTCGCGACAGCACCACATCAAAATCACCGGTCTCTGTCGCGCTCGCGACAGTGTCGCGATCGCGACAGAGTCATGATTCCGAAAATCTATAGAATTTTGCAAAATCTTTCCTTCCTCAAACTCACCCACAAACCCACGAAACACATTCAAAGATCTCTTACCTCATCTCCCGTAAGCCACACATCATTAACAACATAAATCCCATATTCATGTCAACAATTTCGATAAAACATGCCACAAATAATATCCATTTATATAATCTATAATGTCAATACTATTTACTATTCTTCATTCATACGCATGGTACATCATGCTTAGGTTATTCATGAAACTATCACATAATAGCACTCATTCATAAACAATCCTTCATAGGATTATATCTATGATTAATTACTAGTTAAATCACTAATCGTAAATGTACTCCTAAGTTTTCCCAACGATAATTACTTGCATAGTCAATTAATTACCCTAAACATGCGTAATAACTGATAGGAAAGGCGCGGGATTGATCCAGGTCAATCCTAGACTCAAAAATAGAGAAGAAAAAGCTCAAAACACACTTTTCTGTCGCGAGGTCGCGACCATTGTCGCGCTCGCGACAGAGGCTCGCTTCAGCTCCCCTAACACACTGCTTTCTACCACCAGTTTGTATCATATAAACCGACCTCTAAACCTCATTGTTAGGAAAAGTGGTCTTCTTAACAAATGTTCTCCTACGTCTTAGCTTTCAAATGAAACAATTTTCAAATCAATTGGATGTTTACAACTCCAGATATGGACTCCACAACCCATACTGGTCAAACAACCCGCCACAACAGGGACACTACATTTGTAATCAAATTTTTGATGTCTTAGAGCGAGAATTTGTCCAAAGCTATTTCTGAGACATTTAAAGTAATGGCATTCATGGTTCTAATGGTTCAAGAATCGCATGATTGGGAGTTCTATAACATCCGAAACAGTGTAATAACCGAAGAAAGGTCCAGTGTATTCTAATCCAGTTTTTCACCCAAAAACCTATTCACATGCAACAATGAGTCATTTGAGCCAACACTCACTACCATCATCACAAATCATCACAATACACTCAAGAAGTTTGTATCATACATGAATATACCAAAATTCTTATACAGATAGAAGAAAGTTTCCCAAACCTGGATTTGCGATTTAAAACTTCAATCTTCAAGAACCCACTCAATCAAGCTTTAGCTCCTCTTCAAATCATCCAAAACTCACACAACCAAATCCAATAATCACTAAACCAAAACTCTAACTTACTCAAATCGAAAGCAAATTAGAAGAAAAAGAAGTTCAAAGCACAATAACTAAAACCTAACCACTTACCTCTTCAATCTTGCTCCCAAACTCTTCTAAAATAGCTCCAACTTACACACATCCAAGAGAAAGAACACAAGAAATGGGAAAGGGAAAAGAAAAGAAAGGGAACGGGAAGGAGAGGAGGCCCAACGTGATTTTGCCCCTTTCCATTCATATTTTCCTATTTCTCTTTCTCACTTAATGCACACACCAACCACAAGCCATGTGTCCAAATCTTATTGGTCCCTTAATTCCCCTTTTTGACTTGTTCCACCTTGCACCATACTCCATACACACACAATTAATTCTTGAATAAATATCTTCAAGGTACCATACTTGAGTCACACCAAATCATTTCCTAAAATCCACTTATACCCTACTTCCATACACATTAAGCACACTCTAATATTTCCTTCACTTAACTTATTTAATTAATTTCTTTGCACATAAATCCTTATTATCCATATTATTCATGTACAAATTACCGAATTACCCTCACTCATTCCGATCAAGCAAGCATATTCCGACTAGGCCCCGATCGGGGTGTGACAAATCTTCCCTCCTAAAAGAATTTCGTCCTCGAAATTCACATACACCAGAAGAAATTTCAAAACTACACTTCAATTCATCCTCTGACTCATACATTGTATTCTAAAACTATTCACTTACTGAAACTTATTACTATTGCAGTGCTCTTAATCACCTCCTACTCAACTAACACCAAACAGAGAATACTTTCTTATATTCAAATCAAATCCATTTATCAGAACAATCATTACTTAAATGCCCGACTGAAATCAAAACCCGAACACTTTACACATAAACCAACTTACTTCGCCAATTGATACACAAATCCTTCGCTACTTAAAAGATGTCTATCATACTTACGTTTCCCTGTACCATTAACCCTCCTATTAACTTTAAAATCCTTCTTACCTTCACCTGTATAAGATCCCAAAATACTCTTTCGGTTCAATTTTTACTCAAACACAGAACACTTTTCTAAACAATTGCTGAGCGCGTCATTTTTACCCTTAATCTTAATATCAAATAGTACATATATACCCTGTCAGCTTTCTCTCAATCAAAACATACATGCATATGCTTATCATGTATTGTCAAAGGGGTGATGATGATGTAATGAGATTGAGATGATTCATGTATGCAGAGTGATGCAATTGATGCTATAGTGATGCATTTTGTCCCATCCCCATGATTCAATATGCTTTCATTTAAACACTTTTCTGGAGATAGCTGACAGGCATATAGAGTACTACCAAAACCTTATAAGATCCAAATACTCATCCACTTACTCTATACCTTTCTTTACTGAGCTACACTCTGAACAAAACCTTAAAAAAATTCTAGGAGCAGTCAGTCTATCCAAAATTCGAATTAATCCTTGCACTAATGTTCTATTATTAGAAACAATACCAGAATTCTAACCAAAAAGGCGCACAGAAACGAAACACTTTGATTAGCACTAATCGGGTTCACACTTTCTATCGTCTCATTCACCTTCTCATTCGGTTCAGGTTCCATCTAACATAACACACATAGAACAAGACGCATCTGCATTAGGCCACGACACAAAACTGACTCTCAAACAAAGACTCGACACATAACAAGTAACATACAAAGACCCAATACCCAAACAAATAAGGCAACCAGAATCTTATGCTCTGATACCACTAAATGTAACACCCCCATCGCCGTCCCCGTTGGAAGGACGCCGACGGACGCGTTACCCGACGCTCATTCACACAGATATTCACATGCACAGTACGAAAGCATACTTTCATACCTAACATACATACGAAATACAGGTTAATTAAAAATTTGACTTAACTTGCAGGCACAGACTGATCATACCTACTTCACCCACGCACTTACATTAAGTAGAAACATACAGATACGTAAGTTTATCACCATGCAGCAGAAGTTACAGACAGACGATAAAATAGAGGAAATTTTCAATAACAATATTTACATTGCCCAAAATGTTACTTCAGTTTCTTTACATATTATTACATATACATATTCATCAGAATTACAAAATCCAGGCTACAGAAATTACACAAAATACATCACTTCTAACTCCTATGTGGCCGACACTGCAGATGCGCGACTCGAACAGAAGCAAACCTGCCACCTGCACGGGGAAAAGAGCCCGTGCTAAGCGATAACGCTTAGTGGGGAAAACAAACAAAATAATATGGACAGCCATTCACAATGGTCGTCGAGGCAAAATACATTCAAATGGCAATTACGGATGTTCAAAATACATATCTAAACAAACTTGCATAATAAAGGCATTTATTCGGAAACTCACATACATAACCATATACATATATCAGGAATGAGCCAAAACAGTCATAACCCAAAACATGACACCAGTGTTATCATGCTAAGCCACATACCAAGAAACATCCAAAACACCACACTTTTGCTGCGCAACTCTAATACTTAGCATATCATGCTGTAAACACTCCCAAAACGGAGACTGAAGGTATAATCACATCACTTCACATTTATCTTAAAACCATGCAGAAAGTACAATTACATCTTATATACTTACCCTCACAACCGATCTGACTCACATGCTTGTACACAATAAAACCATGCTTAACTCATATACATAAATGCATCGATCGAATCATTTCAAAGCATTCAGAAACTAATAACAAATCATATGCCAAGTACGGATAATCATGTTAACTAAAAAGTCATGTTTACTAAATACAGATTTACCATCTGAAGCACGTAGTAATATTCACATACACATAAACTGATTTTTTTCTCATTCAGATATCACATTCTGACAGCCATTTCAAAACCGAATAAAACAAACCATCAAAATACCTGCTGACTCAAAATAGTGGATAACGAGTACTGAGAGAGAGACCTCATGAGGAAACACATAGCCCGATCTCTGACCGGGTAACCCTCAGAGGGAACACATAATATAATGTACCATGCAGGTACAAGTCAGAAGGCAACATTTCATTGAACATGACCTTAAACAAGATCCATACACATACACATAATAGGGGTTCGCGAGGAACCAATCGGGGACCTGATCAGGGTCCAAATAGTTCAAAGGGGCGCTGCAGCTACACATACATAGACTCTATTAGGCATGCCTAACTATCCACTAGACTGACTCTCGCAGGTCATGCATCATTTAAATCAAGTATCACATCAGACAGTATATATAATATCATTATACTTAATCCAGAGTATATTAGACATATAAAGAAATTCATAATATCAGTCATGCTTAATACAAATCATATTTCAAATCACATACTTTATATCATTGTACACAATTAGCAATAGTTGAGACATATGAACAAGTTCATAAAGTCAAACATGCATCATACAATTTACGCTTTGAACATAACATGATAATCCTAGAAAAGATCAAAACTATAATTATACATAATACATTCAATTACATTAACATACTTCATAAAATAGTCAAAGAGTAAACCTAAAGGCATCACAAGTTCGGAATTCAAACATTGGAATTACCAAGAAAATTCATTCAACAAAATACGTCTGTCGCGCTCGCGACATCTGTCGCGCTCGCGACAGAGACCATAGTCTCTTCGCTGCGCGCGCGCGACGGACTTCGCGATCGTGGGAAGGAAAGAAGGCCCAGCTCTGTCGCACTCGCGATATTGTCGCGGTCGCGACAGAGGGCAAGTATTGCTATCGCGGGGTCGCGACAAGTCGCGTGCTCGCGATAACACAGGCTATCAATGTGCTCTGTCGCGATCGCGACGGTTGTCGCGCTCGCGACAGAGAGCAGATAAGCTATTGCTATCGCGGGGTCGCGACAGTGTCGCGTGCTCGCGACAGCACCACATCAAAATCACCGGTCTCTGTCGCGCTCGCGACAGTGTCGCGATCGCGACAGAGTCATGATTCCGAAAATCTATAGAATTTTGCAAAATCTTTCCTTCCTCAAACTCACCCACAAACCCACGAAACACATTCAAAGATCTCTTACCTCATCTCCCGTAAGCCACAAATCATTAACAACATAAATCCCATATTCATGTCAACAATTTCGATAAAACATGCCACAAATAATATCCATTTATATAATCTATAATGTCAATACTATTTACTATTCTTCATTCATACGCATGGTACATCATGCTTAGGTTATTCATGAAACTATCACATAATAGCACTCATTCATAAACAATCCTTCATAGGATTATATCTATGATTAATTACTAGTTAAATCACTAATCGTAAATGTACTCCTAAGTTTTCCCAACGATAATTACTTGCATAGTCAATTAATTACCCTAAACATGCGTAATAACTGATAGGAAAGGTGCGGGATTGATCCAGGTCAATCCTAGACTCAAAAATAGAGAAGAAAAAGCTCAAAACACACTTTTCTGTCGCGAGGTCGCGACCATTGTCGCGCTCGCGACAGAGGCTCGCTTCAGCTCCCCTAACACACTGCTTTCTACCACCAGTTTGTATCATATAAACCGACCTCTAAACCTCATTTTTAGGAAAAGTGGTCTTCTTAACAAATGTTCGCCTACGTCTTAGTTTTCAAATGAAACAATTTTCACATCAATTGGATGTTTACAACTCCAGATATGGACTCCACAACCCATACTGGTCAAACAACCCGCCACAACAGGGACACTACATTTGTAATCAAATTTTCGATGTCTTAGAGCGAGAATTTGTCCAAAACTATTTCTGAGACATTTAAAGTAATGGCATTCATGGTTCTAATGGTTCAAGAATCGCATGATTTGGAGTTCTATAACATCCGAAACAGTGTAATAACCGAAGAAAGGTCCAGTGTATTCTAATCCAGTTTTTCACCCAAAAACCTATTCACATGCAACAATGAGTCATTTGAGCCAACACTCACTACCATCATCACAAATCATCACAATACACTCAAGAAGTTTGTATCATACATGAATATACCAAAATTCTTATACAGATAGAAGAAAGTTTCCCAAACCTGGATTTGCGATTTAAAACTTCAATCTTCAAGAACCCACTCAATCAAGCTTTAGCTCCTCTTCAAATCATCCAAAACTCACACAACCAAATCCAATAATCACTAAACCAAAACTCTAACTTACTCAAATCGAAAGCAAATTAGAAGAAAAAGAAGTTCAAAGCACAATAACTAAAACCTAACCACTTACCTCTTCAATCTTGCTCCCAAACTCTTCTAAAATAGCTCCAACTTACACACATCCAAGAGAAAGAACACAAGAAATGGGAAAGGGAAAAGAAAAGAAAGGGAACGGGAAGGAGAGGAGGCCCAACGTGATTTTGCCCCTTTCCATTCATATTTTCCTATTTCTCTTTCTCACTTAATGCACACACCAACCACAAGCCATGTGTCCAAATCTTATTGGTCCCTTAATTCCCCTTTTTGACTTGTTCCACCTTGCACCATACTCCATACACACACAATTAATTCTTGAATAAATATCTTCAAGGTACCATACTTGAGTCACACCAAATCATTTCCTAAAATCCACTTATACCCTACTTCCATACACATTAAGCACACTCTAATATTTCCTTCACTTAACTTATTTAATTAATTTTTTTGCACATAAATCCTTATTATCCATATTATTCATGTACAAATTACCGAATTACCCTCACTCATTCCGATCAAGCAAGCATATTCCGACTAGGCCCCGATCGGGGTGTGACATCCAGGCAAAGACTTTTTCATATTTTTTTAATATTCTCTCAAATTTTATTCTCTCTTCAGGAGTTATGTCTGATGCTAGCAAAATTTCCTTTGGATTTTCCAAAGTTCCGAGATTAAATGCAGTTGTGCCAGTTGAATTAATATCAAAAATGAATGCATCATGCTTATGATCATGCGACATGAAATCATCAGAAACATCACACAAGTAAGCAAAGTTGTTCATCTCATTAACATAATCAGAAACATTAACATTGTCCTCAAAGAGTTCTGGTATAAAAAGATAATCTAAATGACTATCAACTTCAGTCGACGCCGATGCTGCAGCTGACTGTGCTTTGGCTTCTTGATTTGGTGAAATCTTGAGATCTTCAATCTTCGGCTCTGGCTCCACTATCTTCTCCTTCCCCTTAAGTCTGGTGGCTAACAGTTTATCAGTTACAATCTCTTCGGGCTCATCTCTGTCCCAGATGCTGCATTGGGTCATAATCTCCTCAGCCCAAAAGTTCTCTACAGCTTTAACAACTCCGATCTCCCAATTAAAGACGTCGTTAAAAATTTCAAATCTAGGGATAATCTTCCCATCTACCCACTGCGGTTCTTCTTCTCCAGTGTAGGCACAAACCGATGATGATGGCACAAAGCTCTCCGAAATATGGGGAATCTTCCCTGACCATTTCTTCTTACCATATTCTCCTTTGTAGCCCAACCCCTTTCGATCTTTCTGACCACGTGTAGTGATAGCATTCTGCAGCCCTTGTGACTCTTTTCCCAAACCAGCCCCTGGGAGGAAGTGCATCTTCTTCAGCATATTCACCACTTGAGGGCTACCTTCTAGGTTTTGCTCTTCTCCGATCATCGATACATGAAAGCCACTGAATGGCTGATTAGAGATCTCCAAGGCAGACACTTGGTTCTCTCTTGCTGCTTTAATGGTCACTACTTCTCCTTCATGGGGTATTTTAATTATCTGGTGTAATGTGGATGGTACTCCCCCTAACTTGTGGAACCACGGTCTACCAAGCAGAGCTGAGAAGTTTGCTGGAATCGGCAAGACCACAAAATCTGTTTCTGTCTCAATGGGCCCTGTCTTTATCAAAGCTTTGAAAATTCCCGATGCTTGCCTCCTGGAGTTGTCGTAGGCAGTGATGGTCAGGTCAGATTTGCTTAACATACTCTCATCCATCCCAAAGGCCTGAAGTGCCACCAAAGGGCAGACATTTATCGATGACCCGTCATCAACCATGACACAAGCGGTGTGTTTACCATTGATCTGTGCCTTGATGTACAAAGGTCGGTTGTGGTTGCGACCCTCTGTTGGTAGGTCTGCATCAGAAAAAACCAACTTCTCCCCAGATCCCCCCTTTACAAGGTCTAAAAGCTCGGATGGAGAGATTGTAGTTGCTACGGTGGATACGCTCAACGCTTCGACTAACTTCTGTCGGTGCGAGGGGGACTGTCTCAAGAGGTCCCAAATAGATATCTGAGCCGTGGTCTTTTTCAGTTGCTTCACTATTGAATTTTCTTCCGGCTCTTTCTCTGCGATTGCTTGTGCTGGGTCTTGCTGCTTCTCAGCTTTTGGAATGACCCTCCCACTTCTTGTTACTGCTTCTACTCTTTCTTCTCCCTCTGAATCCCACGGATCCGTAAACTCTCCATTTTTCTCATCTTCGTCATATCCACTCTCACTAGTGGACCAACAGTCTATCGCTGCCACGGAAACCCCTTCTTCATTCACTGTAGGGTGAGTAATAGCGACATACTTATTTCCATATAGATCTTGCATTACGTACCACTCTGGTAGGCTCGATCCGATCATAAAGACTGGAGGTGGCACCGTATTATAACCGGACTTCTTCTTGCTTTCTCTCTTCTCAGGATCGGTGATCTGCTTATTGTCAATTAGATCTTGGACCCGATGCCTTAGCGTTATACAATCATCCGTCAAATGGCCGGTATGTTGGTGGAATGCGCAGTATTCATTCTCTTTGTGCCCTGGCTGTCCTTGGGTCTTGGCCGGCCTAGGTGATAGGGGCCGCAGTTTTCCTTCTTTTATTAGCCTCTTCAGCACCCATGATAAAGGCTTACCCAAGTTGGAGAAATACCTCTGACTTACGCCGGTTGCAGACACCTCGGCAGTCTTCCCAACTCTGTTACCACTGCTTGAACCTACTGGTTTGGCCGTCCCCTGATTGCTGTATCCCCTCCGGGCATAGGACTCACTATTTGCCCTCTTGGATAAATATTCTCCTTCCGCTTCTATGGCAATGTCCTTCAAAGACTCCCAATCCTTGAGTCCCTTCATTTTCAGTCCCTCTCTCAAGTAAGGACTGGCATTTCGAATGAATAGCCGGATCTGATCAGAAGTGTCCGGTTTGCGTTTCATCTCCATAACCCGGTTTCTCCACCGAGTAAGGTACTCGTGGAAGGACTCTCCAGCCTTCTGTTGTAGCGACTCGAGATCTTTCAAAGTGACCTCCATCCGGGTACTGCAATCGTACTGCTTAAGGAACTCTTCAGTCAACAAGTCCCAGTCCTCCTTGGATCTCCTGTCAAGCCCATGGTACCAATCAATAGCAGCTCCTGTGAGACTCAAGCAGAAATATTCTATCTTCTGCTTTCTTGTTAAGGTCGTTCCCTTCATGACTAGCGAGTATTGCTTGATGTGTGCGGCAGGGTCAGAGGTTCCATCAAATTTGGGGATGTCCGGCATCTTAAAATTCTGGGGAATTAGGTCATCCCCATCCAGCTCTCGATCTTCCGGGTTCATTCCTTTTCCCACGGTCATCATCCTTGCCATGACCTCAAATCTCTCTTCCATTTTCCTCCACATTGCCTCATCCAGTTTTGGCAACTTTTCTTTAGCTACTTTATGCTCCTCTAGCTCATCTTCCCCAAATTCAGCTTCAGACCTGGGGCCCTCTCTGCGCTCAATAGGTGCAGGCACTCTTTGCTCGACAACAGGTGGGTCAACCACTGGTTGGTTAATTGCAACAGGACGTTCTTCTCTAACAACCTCTTGTTCAGCTGGTACTCGGACAGGAATAGCAGCAGCTTGTTGCCCAGCTATAGTGGCGGCAAGATTGCCCATCATTGCAATCATTCGGGCTTCAAATTCCTCCATTCTCTTTCCTACCTCCTCGGTGATTATTGCCCGAGTTGCATCAGACTCATTTGATGGATTAGCCATACTTACTTCTGTTGATGATTCGGAAGAAAACCCCACACTTCCTTCTAAGACTGACTCTGAACTCTGATCTGACACTAACTCAGTTAACCCCAAAAGCGGCGTCCTTCTTAACCGTCCGTCGGGACCTCTAGACTACCCAGGAGAATCTATGATGGCTGAAATGCAAAGATTGTTAAGATGATGCATGATTAAAATGCAATGTATGCTCGTGCTGATGCAACATAGACAAACACATGTAAGCAGATAGATCCTTCCAACCTTATATCTCCCACACACGTGGTAGTGCGGTCTCTTTCCTAGGTGGGCTTGATCCATGGATTAACGTGGAACCCGATGGACACGTATGGTGCGCGGTGAAAAATCGGCAGTATAACAGCTCCTATCTAATGTACATACGTATGGGTGTTTGGCAATCATGTATTTAAACAATTCAACTTAACTAAGATGGGCCCACCGGGGCATGAAAGCCTTTGATGAAGACCATTTAATTAAATTGATTTCGTTTAATGTATGATGGCCCATATAGCAAGCATAGTATTACGGTACACTTCACCTAGTGGAAGTATCTATTGCCATTACATGAGCTTTGGACAAGGGAGATGTTATTTTAAGGCTACCCAAGCATGATCCCTGCCGACGGGTCTAGCTCATCACAAGCATAGCGACCGATCGGGTCGTCATTTTGATATACCATTGAGGTACGTGGCTTGGGCTGGTGATTATCCTTAACACTTCCCCAAATTGAGTGAAAATGAGGTCGTGCTTCGGGAGCGCAACGGGGCTTGAAAAGGGACCAAACTAACTTAATCTAAAGCTCTAATGAGATGATATGCAATTTTGAGATAAAGCGAATTGATGAATTAAATTTTAACCATAAATGTTAAACGAGGTATTTTCAAATTGAAATCTCGAACCATATCGTTCCCCAGTGGAGTCGCCACTGTGACGCGCGCCGGATCCCGAGTGCCGCCCCTATGACCGCCCGCACGTGGGCGATCGGGCAATTGCGGGTCCGTTGATAGCTTACAATAAATAGCAAGTGCGTCTATGTTGGGCAACAGGGAGGTTTCATGGAGTCGCCACCCAATAGAACATTGGGAAAGTTACTCTCGCCTCGGAGAGCCTAAGACTGCGCGTTGTATCCATTTTGGGCCAACCAGAGGGGTCTTAGAAGGTAAACCTCTCGCCCTAAGGAGCCTAGGATTAGCGCTAAAGTCTCGTGACCCAAGAAGTATTTTGGAGGATAACCTCTAACCTCTCGAGCCCAAAGACCAGAGCTGGGTCCGGGATTTCTCATCTATTTCTACCTCGATTAATTTATGATTGAATTTTAATTGTCATTAATTCGCTCTCTCTCCACACAATGCAATTAATTTAAGGCGCATTTATTCATGTTAGGAAAATCATAAATTAGCAAGTAAAGCAATGAATTACAATAATACAAGGAGCGGAATACAACTCCCATTTAAAAGTGCAAACATACATAAAACCGGGGAATTTTTTAATTATGAGGACTTTGGTCCCCGCATGCACAATTAAAGAAAATATTCTGGATGTGATGATTTTATTTGGGATGAAAATTAGGACATTGGTCCCATTTTATTATGAAAAATCTAAATTAATTTAGTAAGAAATATTTTTATGATCTTTATTTAGGTGCGCATAAGAAAACATTTTATTTAATGAATATATACAAGGCAATGTAAATAAAATGGGAATTAAAAATGTATAAAGAAAATACCAAACCCCGCAACTCCTCCTTCATGTGCATGGATGCTCAATTGAAAGTAAAAACAATGATGTGCAACCAAAAATAAAACAAAAGAAATTCATGTTAGTGATTAAGCCAACAAAATAATATGACATGAAAAGATAATATGTACCATGAAAATATAATATGCATAAAATAATCATGATGTAATTTAACATGCATAGAATAATTAAGATGCAATTTAACATGCATAAGGTGAGAAAGTATCATGGCACATGCAACTTATTAATATTAGTAATTAACGTGCATGGAAAATTAGTGACAATCAATTTTACTATAGTTAAGACATGAATTAAAAATGTAACATGAGAATAACACAACTTAACATGCATGACTAGCATAAAATAATGATTATAACACTCATACATGCAAAAGAAAGCATAATAATAAACATGATATAGCATTAAGAAATTAAAGGTATTTACAACCTAAAACATGCATAATTACATGAACAAAGAATAATTTGACATGAAAAAAAAAATAATAGAATTTAAAAAGCTTATTTGTTATATGAATAATTGAAGATAAAAAAAAAATAAAAAAAATAAGAAGAAGAATATGGAGACTAAGAGAATTTACATGTTTGATATGTTAATTGGAAGCCAAAATAAATGAAATTAACAAGAGAATTAATGAGTAAAGCCAAGAATAATTACCCTCAAATTCAGTTTTGAAGAATTGAAGATAGAAGTGTTGAATTCCTTGTCTTCTCTTGTGAAAATCCTTAGAAAATAGCTTGAAAACTTGAAGAAAAGCTCTTGGAAACAAGTGTGTAAGATGGATTTTTTTCTCTCAACTCAAAGCTCCAAAATTCAGTTTTTTCCTAACAAAATGTTCTCCTTTCGTCCTCCTCTTGTTTTTGAATTTTTTTCCCAGTGTTTTAACCCTCAAAAACTACCCAAAAACCACCCAAAACCGTCCAAAAACCGCTAAAAATCGTGTTTGGGTCGAAAAATGGGCGAAATGGGCGAAGTGGGGCGAGAAATCGGCGTCAGGGTCGTCAATCGTGCGCGTCGCGCACGTTTCCGTGCGATTTGCGCGGAGTTTCCGCGCACGACGTGCGCGGGGCGAGCGACGCCCTGCGCGTCGCTCGCGCGGAGCGCCCGACGCCAAGGGCGTCGGACGCGCGGAGCGCACGGAAATTCTCGACGACCCTTGGCCGTCGCCTTTTCATCGCGATTATTTTCCCCTATTTTATTTTCAACATTTTTCCATCATTTTTCACCTTTTTTTTTTTTCAATTTTTTATATAAAATACCCTCAACCTAAAACACACTTTTTCTTCTTCAAAATAATTTAAAAAATATTTTTAAAATACCCTTTTTACTCACCGAAAAGACAAGGAAAATCACTTCTGAGCTCCAATCTTTTTGCCTATAAGCCGGCATAGCTAAATTTCATCATCGGGTAATCCTGATCAAGGCTACTCGGGACCCGGTGTCTACAGGCATCAACCTCGTCTTCCATCCCTAGGGCCTCGAGGAATGGCTTGGAGATAAAATGGCTAGCTCAGAACTCAACTCGGGCCAATAATCTGTATCTCTCTCTAGCCTCGGGAGCCAACCAGTCGAGAGCCTGTGGCTCGGGCTAGTCACGCGGATTATGTCGTCGTGGTGGCATCCTGGTAATAAATTAAACAATTAGTTTAAACTCATGGTCGTAAATGGGATTAATCCCGTGAATAGTAAATTGGGCAGCATCCCGGTAAGGATGTGCCCTACCAGAAAGCTAAAAAAATTTGGGCAGCATCCTGGCAAGGATGTGCCCGACCTCCTGCACAAGAAGATAAGAATAATGAACAGGCCTCAGGCCCCAATCAACAACACAATATATTGATTTAAAAATTTGGGTAGCACCCTGGCAAGGGCGTGCCCAACTTCCTGCCCAAAGCTCAAAACGACAGGCCTCAGGCCCCAAGCAATAGTTCATGCATATTATTATCTCAATGGAAAGCATATTAGGCTGCTCAGGCTAACTTATGCACTTTAAACTGTTTTACATATGCACTTGAAATCAAACAACATTTAAAAATTACATTAAAGAACAGTGTCTAAAATCTCAGTTAAACAAATAAAAGCGATATCAACTAAACAAATATTTATCACGCTACACTTAAAAAAAATAGTATTTAATTAACTGACTAAAAATCATGATTAATTTCTTTCGGCCTGCACGGAGAATGTGAGATGTAGCATTCTCTAGCTACGATCCCGTTGCGAAGCACAGTGTTCTCTAACTGCTACTTAATTTGCTTTGCTGGCCTCGTCTTGACTCGCGGAGCTTTGGTGAGAAGTAGTGCTCTCTGACTACAAATCTCGATTGCGAGATGCAGTGTTATCTAACCGCAGTTCCATCGCGATGTATTCTATCACTGGTGCCCTACTGACCTCATCTCGGTCTGCATGGCATTCCGCTAGCCTCATTTCGGCCTGCACGGAGAATGTGAGATGCAGCACTCTCTGACTGTAACCCCCATTGTGAGATGTAGTACTCTCTGACTACAATCCCGGTTTGTTAAAACTCCCTTGGTAACCCCCATTCGATCTGTAAGGTGTGTTTTGGAATGTGCTCTTGAAGGACATAGTATTTGGTCTGTTTATCTTTCGCTTGGATTAATGTCCATTCTTGGATTGATTGCGAAATCACGCTCCTGTCTCATGAAGGATTTTTGTTAATTCATGCATAAGTTGATCTGATTGATAATTTATGAACACTATGATTATTTCATGTTACAATTGTTATTTATCATTTTTCTTGTTATGATTATATGATCAGTAATCTTTATAGAAGAAAATCAAGCAATAACAAACAGAAAGAATTTCCATGCAAATGTAATAATAAATATGTTCCACTAGTAAAATAAATTTTGTACAATATATAATAATAAAAATACAAATTATAATGTCAAAAATGACTCCCTGAACAGTCTATGGGAGTGGATGATCTGAAGGCTCCTCCTCTGGATCATCATCATCCGATATGTGGACTGGTTGAGACTGTGATGAGGAGGTAGAAGGTCCAGCTCACGAGGTAGACGGCTGGCTAGGAGGCGCTGATGGTCCAGGCTGCCGAGAGGTTGAGAACCCAGGCCGCTGGCAAAATCGAGGAGGAACGACCACCGGCATAGACAAAGGCTGTGCTCCCGCTGCGTCCTGCTGCCGGAACTGGACCTGAGCATATCAATCAAGGAAAGGATGTGCACAAATCATCATGAACTGTAGTGTCTCTCTGATCACCCCTCCTAGCTCTCCAAATGCGGTGCCTAGGCGGAGGTTCTAATCCGTGGCTGCAGTCCTCAAGCACCTGAGTCTATCCTCTGTTTTCTCTCTAAACTCCCGGATAGGCTGGGCAAGAATAGGTATGGCCCCCTCCAATACCTGAATCCAGAATCTGAGAGCCTCCATCAACTCGTCCACTATCTGAAGGGATGCATCCACCCTCTGAGTTGTCTGATCCTGGGAGGACCTCGTCTCCTGTCTCAATTGACCTATAAGACTCTCGTGCTCCTACCTCAAATGATCAATGAGCCTCCCCTGCTCCTAAATAATACTCTACTGCTGATCCAGCCTCTCTAACATAACCCTATCTCGCTCATCTTGCTCCTCGAGCAGCTCTAAAAGGGTCCTGTCTCTCTCCTCTTGTCTGCACTCAAAGGATGTGAACATAGAAGAGATGACGGCCGCGAAGTCTGACTGTACTGCTGGAGGTGGAGCTAGCTCTGATGTCTGCTCTAGAGGTGGAGCTGTAGAAGTAGATGCCCCTGGGTCCCCTCAGCGTATGGATGAAATCTCTCGAATGGCCGTGGCGCTGTCCGCTGTATCCTTGATGATGGAGGAGGGGTAGGACTCCGTTCCCTCGGCGCTAGGGGAGTAGCAAAAAGCTCATCCATAGTGAACTCGATCCCTATGTCAGATGGTGTGCTCTGCTGCTCCTCCTCGGGCTGTGGCTGTGGAGGCTGACCCTCCTGGTGCTGTGGTTGTGGAGGCTGACCCTCCTAATATGGCGGCTGCTCGTGTGGCTGTGGCTGTACCTCAGGCTGCTCCTGGGGTTGCTCCTCATCCAGCTCTAGCGAGGGGAGGCCGAATGCATGTCTGGTCTCATGAATGGTGAGTAGTCTGTATACCTCGGCCTGACCCTATACCCGTGCCACCATGCCCATCTTGACGGCTGATGGGGCATCTACATACATGCTCTCCTCTATAGCCTGCCCAAAGATCCCTGGGCGAACGCCCAATCTCAACAATAATCTGGTGATAACCTCGCCAACATAGACTACCGAGGATGTCCCCCTAGACACCCTCACTAGGTTAGCCAAAATCTCATGGCTAACATTGAGCCGCTGGCCAGCCACTATGGCCCATAAGCTCCATATCTCTGCGGCATTGAGGGACCCAGGGTTTCCAGCCCATCCCATGTAGGAGCTGGATAAGACTCTGTGGAGGTATCGAAGAGCCTGCGATATAAGCATCATGCTCTTCGCCGTATCATGGTCGTACGACACTCCTGGTAAAGCAATGATCGCCCAATGATGGCGTCGGACTGCCCTCTAGGGCACCATGACACCCTGCTCGTGAGGAAGCCCCATGGCCTGTGAGAAACGCTGGCGTGTGATAGTATAGTGGTGGCGATCAATCCAGAACTGAATGACTCCCTCCTCTGTATCTGACCTCTGAAATCCAGCGTACTGTAGGGTAGCAAGAATGTAACACCCCGCCATCCCCGTTGGAAGGATACCGGAGTGCCACGCGGACAAACACATATAACAAATCCATATACACATGTATAAATAAAAACCAAATGAAATGTCAGGAAACTTTTAATCATTTAATAGTAAAACCTTTTTACATGTAACATATATTAATATTGTTTTACAAAAAGAGGCTCGTAAGCAAATACATATACAAAAATAATATTTGTTCCTTTACAAAAATTTACTTGGCTATACACAGGCCATATACAAAAATTACAGCGGAAGACTTCAAATAACTTCATTCAAAAAGACTCCTAGTGGCCGACCTGCAGATATCCGACTCCAAGCTAAACTCGCCACCTACACGGGAAAAGAGCCCGTGCTAAGCGATAACGCTTAGTGGGGAGGAACAAAACAAACGAACAATATGCATATACAATATCTAAAGATTCAAATCAAAGGCATCAATATAACATGTAAACATATCTCCAAATTCCTTACTTGACATGCATAGCTATGTATACAATAAGTAATCAAGTATTCAATTAAACAATTTTCATCATTCCAGGTATACAGATACAAGATGCATAATATAGAGTTATGCAAGAATTCATATACATTATACACTTGTAATCATGTCAACAATACTTTTCAACATATACAACACATTTAAACAAATAGCCTGACTAGTCTAAAATACTCTCTAGAAGTGGATACGGTCAATTGGATACTGATAGAACACAGTATCCCAAGCATATAGAGACATGAGTCTCAAACATGTATTTTTTTCATATAGAGACCGAGGTCTCGCTTTATTTCCATATAGACCAAACATGGTCGAAACAAGGGTCCAAACGGACCCGCATATATCGTTTTATCATATAGCAGCTGCACACACACTCTGACCTAAGTAAGCGCTTACTTATCCACTACTATGACTATTCAGGCTCAAATGATACAACTCAACAATTCATATATCAAATCATGAGAATTTTATTAAATACTAGCTTATAAATCATGTATACTTGTATAATAATCAAATTCAGAAACATTTAAACATATAAATATTAACTACAGGAGGTAATAAGAACAAATAGCTCATATTGAAAAAGTCCCTGTTAAATAAACTATAAACATGTAAATCATGTATATTAATTATTAATCCTGTATACAAAACCCAATATTAAGCAATTATTAAAACACAATACAGATTTTAAATCAAATATTTGTCATGTAGTGCAAAAATTCTTGAAATCAGAAGTTAAACTTCATTTTTAATAAAACAGGGCAGTAGGGGAAGGCTGGTCACGAGTCACCCAGGCAGTGGTGTCTCGTGACGCAGCTTCATGCGAGCGCCAGGCAAAAGAGCAAGGCAGTCACGGCGTGACCACCAGTCACGTCTCGTGACGCCTGTGAGAGGAGAGGGAGAAGTCACGAGATCCCGTCCCGTGACACGCAGGAAAGTGAAGCAGGTCACGGCGTGATTCAGCATCACGTCTCGTGACCCTCTTCAGAGAAGAGGTCACGGCGTGAAGCTGTGTCGCGCCACGTGACCTTCAACAGAGAAGGGGGTCA
The DNA here is from genome assembly GCA_947683425.1 of Excoecaria cochinchinensis. Taxonomy (NCBI): domain Eukaryota; kingdom Viridiplantae; phylum Streptophyta; class Magnoliopsida; order Malpighiales; family Euphorbiaceae; genus Excoecaria; species Excoecaria cochinchinensis. The sequence goes on from CANTUQ010000127.1 coordinate 567,443, forward strand.
CGGCGTGATACAGCATCACGTCTCGTGACCTTCTTCTCACACTTCTTCTTCTTCTCCACTCAGAATCTCAGAATTTGCAGAAAACGTGAAAACCAGAAAATCAAGAAAACAGAGTACTTCTAAAATTCAAAACTCCACTTTATCTAAAACCATTTTTCATGCAATCAAGATTCGAATTACGTACCTTCAAGTCTTCAGAGTACATTTATAGCAATTATAATACAATTAACATATTTTTACTATTCAAACAGAGGTAAAATCAGAATGTCAACATATCAGGATTTCTCATTCACACTCATGTATATTCATCTCATTTACCAACTCACGTTATTCTTTTCTAACTAAATCATGTATACTCATTATTTCTCATGCAAATACATATTGACAGAATCAAACAAATAACTTTAACAAATAACACAACTAGGATCCAAAATTGAGAAAGGCAGACACTCCCAAACCTGTTACTGAAGTCCCCAAAAACGTCCACTGTATTTCTTCTTCAATCTACAATCTTATCTTTCCCTTTATCTTTCCTTCGGTCTTCTAAAGCTTGCATGAACCAATAATAAACCGAAATACTATTAACCCAAGAAAACCACTAAACAACTCAAAATAATCCCAGAAAAGATGAAGATCAAGAACCCAATGTAAAACCAGTAGCTACTTACCCTGCTGAAGCTTCTAACACAACCAGACCTGAGTTCCTCAACAGGAAAACGCACATGCAAAAAGGAAAAGAACAGCAAATGGAGAACAGATATGGCTAACGTGAGAGAGAGCAAGAGAGGGAAAACCTCATGTGTTTAGTTTCCAGAAACTAAAACATTCAGACCCTTTTCTTTTCTCTCACCCACGTACACACACACTCACTCTCCACTTGGCACACATGCACGGCTCCTCAACTCACTTATTACCCTTTTACAATCTGATCCTTCATTGTTACCAATAAATCCTTATTAATTTCCTTTTACTCACTAAAATAAAATCTGCCATTTAAAATACTTTTGTTTCCTTGCAAAATAATCCTCTTTTACTAACAAATTACTCAATTGCCCTTAATTGTCCATTTAAAATTCTAATTTCCAAATAAGCCACTTGTGGGGTGTGACAAAGAAACTGTCTCACCATCTCTGGGTAGGTCAAAAAGGCTAGAGTCAGGAACACGGTCCAACCAGTGCTCGCCAATAGGGTATCAACCTCGTCTGCCATCCCTAGGGCCTCGAGGAATGGCTTGGAGATAAAATGGCTAGCTCAGAACTCTACTCGGGCCAATAATCTGTATCTCTCTCTAGCCTCGGGAGTCAACCAGTCGGGAGCCTGTGGCTCGGGCTGGTCACGCGGAGCACGTCGTCGTGGTGGCATCCGGGCAATAAATTAAACAATTAGTTTAAACTCATGGTCGTAAATGGGATTAATCTCCCGAATAGTAAATTGGGCAGCATCCCGGTAAGGATGTGCCCTACCAGAAAGCTAAAAAAATTTGGGCAGCATCCTGGCAAGGATGTGCCCGACCTCCTGCACAAGAAGATAAGAATAAAGAACAGGCCTTAGGCCCCAATCAACAACACAATATATTGATTTAAAAATTTGGGTAGCACCCTGGCAAGGGCGTGCCCAACTTCCTGCCCAAAGCTCAAAACGACATGCCTTAGGCCCCAAGCAACAGTTCATGCATATTATTATCTCAATGGAAAGCATATTAGGCTGCTCAGGCTAACTTATGCACTTTAAACTGTTTTACATATGCACTTGAAATCAAACAGCATTTAAAAATTACATTAAAGAACAGTGTCTAAAATCTCAGTTAAACAAATAAAAGCGATATCAACTAAACAAATATTTATCACGCTACACTTAAAAAAATAGTATTTAATTAACTGACTAAAAATCATGCAAAACAAATTAAACTAACCTAATAATAGAGTGAAAGAGAATTAAATTTTACTTATGGCAAATAAAAAAGAAGAAAGTTTGGTTACTGACCTGGAATTGCAGAAAAATGAAACTCAACGAAACGCTAAGAAAAATACTCCGGAAGATGCACAATGATGCAAGGGTCACAATGGTGTAATTAGAGTACAAAATGGTGCAAAAGTGGCAAAAATATGAGAAAAAACGGAATCTGGGCGTCGATGAACAGGAAAACGAAAAGGAAGAAGAGAAAAAGAATGTTGGCCCATCGGTCTGACAGAGTTATATAGATTTTCATGACCGACTGGCGTCCCATCTCCAGGAGCGAGCGACGGGCTTATCGTCTGTCGCTCCAGATTCCCCATTTTAAATACGCAATAAATGCTCTCGATGCGCGTGAAATGCAATGATTACTCTGCCCGGTGGACAATGATAGGCGAGCGGGCTGTAATGGCCTCCATGTCACCCTAGGATTATTATGTATTGTCTGTAATGTCTGTTGTTAGTTTAGCAGCATTAGATTGTGTTTCTGCTATTTTGTATTTAGAGAAGTTTAAAGGTTGAACGTGCCAGAGTCATAGTAGTTCTGGGATGGGTGACCTTCTAGGAAGTCTGTACTATAGTAAGTCAAAAATATTATGTGGCATAGAAATAATCAGTAGAGTGAATGGAGTCGGGTGGTACAGTTTTATAAGAAAACGAGGTCAATTGGGTCCCCGAATAGTTGTCTGAAGTTCGGTTCGGTTGAACCGGGGTTTGACCGAACTTTTAGAAAATGCTAGAGTGGATAAAAGGTCAAGTGTGGGAAGTGTACAAGCTTAAAATAATTTTTTATAATTTTTTTGATAGCTTTAAAATTGAGTTTTACGGCAGAAACCGACAGAATCGAATCGAACCGGTTTAGGTGAAATGGACCCCAAATGGACTCCGATTGAGCTGAAATTTTTTGTGAAGGCTATATTTAATATTTTAAACATGATGGAGTTGGTTGGGAGTGAAAATGAGGTCAGGAACAGTCAGAATACCAAAAATAGTGCAAAAAGAGCATAAAACCTTAAATCGGACCAAACCGGTCCGACCGCTTTGGTTGGACCCAGTTTGGTTCAATTTCACTAATATAAATAGATGGAGAAGGCTGGAGAAATCCAGATTTCTTCATCCAAACCGACCTCCTCTCTTCTTCTCTTGGCATAACGTTAACTCTCCTCTTTTCCTCCATTTTTCTTCTAAAATTCCTCCGTCTCACCCCATATTTCAGCCTCCCCATTAAAGTTCAGTTCCTCTAGTTTCTATTGATGCCCTTGGAAGTCCATTTGGTGGATTAAAAGTTGGTGAAACCTAGACTTAAAGGTTTAGGTGTAAATTTGAGGTATGTGTTTTAGGTGTTTTTAATTTGGTTTAAGGATTCCTATGGGCACTTTAGGATGTGCATAAGAGGTTTATGAAGCTTGTTTGTGGAAATGAAGCTTAGTTTTTGATAGATCTGAATTTTTGTGTATGACCCCTATTATGTCTAATAGGTGAAGGTGTTTCCAATCAAGATAAAGGAAAGGAAAAGGAAGCTTAGGAGGTCTATTGCAAGGATTTGAGGTTAGTGATTGCAAATTCCAACTATTTTCATGTGTGAACATGTGTTTTAGGTTATGTTTGTTAACCATTTGTGTGTTAAAGGCATGTTTAATTGAAAATAACCTTATATTCATGCTTAGGGATGTTAAAAATGGTAGAATGAATGGTTAAAATGAATAAAATAATTTTGTATGAAAATCTCTTGCTTTGGCCGAATTGAACATATGCCATTTCTATGTGATTTTATGATGTTTAATGCATGATTAAGATGGATTTAGGATATTTGGCATGTGAACTAGTGAATGGGATGTGTTATGGCATGTGAAAGATGTGTTATACATGTGATGTACATGTGGCTGAATGATGTTTATGCATAAAGGTATGATTTTGATAGGTTTTAATGCAAATAATGGTATAGTGAGGTTATTCAACATGTAATTGGCCTAAAGGAATGATAAAGTTGATTAAAAGAATTAATGGTGAGAAATTCATATTATGGCCGAATGGTATACATGGTGTGTGCATGTGTGTCATGATGATTTTATATGTTAATATGCCATGTAATGATGCATGGAGGATAATCACATGTAAAATGATGAAATGACATGAAGAAGATTGAGATAAAATGATGTTATGGCAAGAAAAATATGTATGACATGATAATGATGTGGAAAATAATATTATAATGCCCTATGTGGTGTGCTGGTAGTCAAGTCTAGTTCAGGATATGATGGCTAGCCATAGGGACATAAGACCGCGGGAGTGAGCATAGCGTCTCACTATTTTTGTAGGCCAATGATGGTCCTATTCTGTATAATATTTAAAAGTATATGTATTGGAATGTACTGGAGTAATCCTTCGGGGTTCTTCAGGTTGGAATGTAGCAGACTGATCAATTGAGGTCTTTTCGGGTTTATGTGAGCCTATTGGGGGTTCACGTCTCGTTTATCCTGTGCTTAGAGTCTGCCAGTGTTATATAGGGGCAAATTGGTAATTTGGCGTGATATATGTGATAAAAGGGTAAAATAGTAATTTTTCATGCTAAAAAGTGAAAAAGGGTATAAAGAAATGTATTTAAGGGCATTTTGGTCATTATGTGTAAAAATATGTGTAAAAAGGGCAAAATTGTAATTTTGGTGAAATATGTGTGAATTGGTGGCATTATGGAAATTTTGATGAAATTGGTTTTGAACTAATGGCAAAGTTGTAAATAATGTGAAAAGAAAATGAACTAATGGCATTTATGTAAATATGGTATGTTTAAAAGGAACTAAGGGCATAATTGTCATTTTTGAAAAAGTTAAGGGTAAAATTGGAAAGTTAGTACAAAATGAGGACAAATTGGTAATTAAGGTAATTGAATTATGGTAAACACACTAAAGGCCTTAAATAATTAATTTATGGGTAATTAATTGGATTATGGCATGAGTAAATAATAATTTGAGTGAATTAAATGTTTATTATTAATGTTTATTTTATAGTGAATTTTAAGTATATTTATGCATGTAAAATTAGTTTATTGGAAATCCTTGGAATTGCAATCACCACTGGGCATAATTAATGCTCAGCACGTAGTTTTATTTGACTGCGTGTAGGTTCGCCTTAGGATTGGGAGCAAGGCATCCTCACATTATTTTGGGAGCTTAATTGGAGAATATTTTGGATTATTAAAGTATGTAAGAGTTGGCATGTATATGACTTATATTGAAATCGGTACCTAGTATTCATTTTGGGTCTGTATAACTGATATTATTTTATGAGTGTGTGGTTTGGTTATGCTTTGATGCATGTATGTGTATGTTGGCATGCCAAGTGATATGATAGAAAAGTAAGTGAATGGAATTAGTAATGACAAATGCATGTTATATGTTTAAGTGAAAACTAACCGAATGAATAGCAACTTAGACAGTTATAGGTTAGTTTGCGAACTTCTGATTTTGATAAATGGGTTTGGTAACTCCATTTTGAAAATGGTTTTCCGCATTGGAATTGAATAAACAATTTATGTCTAATGATGTCAGAAAAAAAAATTCGATTTTAGTTAATTAGTTAACTGGTTTAATTTGTACAGTATCTGTTTCCGTTAGTAAGACCTTAGGGTGTTACACAGGCCGTCTGAGATTAGAGACGGGCAGGCCGTCTGTGGAGCTACACCATAAATTTTACCTTTTTCTTTGGACTCCGTGCCTTTTCTCTCATTTTTACCTTGTAGCAGCTTCTTTTCTCCAGTTTTTCCCTTATTTTCATCTTTATTTCCTTTGCTGACTTCAATTTCAACTCTCAAAGCATGACTTCTCCTCTTCTTCAAAAAATGTACCGTATTTTAGACAATACCCAAACTTGGGAGAACAGCATCCTTATTCCATTTTCTAGTCTGAAATTTCTAAGAAGAGTCAAGATAGGCCATAACCTCCTCCTAGCTACAACCCACTTCTGGGACCCATGCTTCCATATTTTCAGATTCACTTATCAAGAGCTATGCCCCCTACCTGAGGAATTCGCTGCTATCATCGGAGCATGGTATCCTCCTAACGCTGTGCCCTGCGTTCCCCGCTGCGGACTGACTCAAAGTCGGGATATTGCTCTGTCCTTGGGTATAGCTCCTTCTGAAGCTGCTCGTTTAGTTCCTTAGGGACCCACCTTTTCTTTAGAGCCATTGATTGAGGTATTGGACAGATTTTCTGATGTTCCCACATACCACGTAAGTGTCATCTTCCTGTTCTGTATGCTGAGGTATTTGACTGTAACCACAGAGGAGTTGATTGGCGATCCTCGCCTGTTTGGGATTCTGGATGACTTTCACCGCGGGCTAACCCCTTTCCCCCTTATTCTGGCTGAGACCATCCTGGGCTTGGATTGTGCTCGTTCCGGGTCTACCACTTCATTTACCGGAAGCCCCTTATTACTCCAGGTACGTCATTATTTTAAAAGGTAGTGCGTCCCTCGTGGATTTTCACACTAGCTTTTTCTTGGCGGGAAGTACATCCTTTTCGGATTTTCACACAACCCTATGCCTAATTTTTGCCTGAAGTAAACCCAACTTACTCCAGCGGCTTTTTTTTTTAAGATATGGTTGCAGGAGAAACTGAAGTTGCTATCAGAACCTCCTCCCTGAGTCATTGCGCAATATTCCCCAAGACACTTCCTCCCACGTCAGCGGCTGTACTCATTTGCAACTTCTGACGAAGGTATTGCCTGATTCAGCGAGATATCAGACAAGGACATCAACTTCGCGCATGTTTGGCTTCCCCTTTTGAGCGCAATCATTGATGGCTCTTTAGGGTGTGTCCCCTTATACGGGCTTCGTTAAGCCACCTTTTACATTATTGCCCGATGTGCTCGTCAGCTCGGGATGACTCAGGATGTGGTGAGGATTCCCTTATCCTTCCGGGGAGGAGTGTTTTCTGCAGCCTTTGCTTCTCGTTATCATGAGCTTTGGGGATAACTTCCACTGAAGACCGTCATACCTCCATTCGGGACTCACTTCGTGACTTCTACTAGCGAGTATAAGAGGTGGGTACTTAGCCTGGTATCTGACAACAGGACACAACGACTTAGGCATTTGGCTGGCGAGGGTAGTAGTAGAGCATAGTTTAGCTTAGTTTTGTATTCCCTTTTGAGCATCATGTTCCTTTTCAAAACAGAACTAGAAAACGATGTAAATGAACAAGTCAAGTTTATCTTCGTTTCACAAAGTTGTGTACATTTTCGTAAGATTTCAACATACATGATCACTATTTGTCACTAATTCAATTATGCAAACCACATTCGCTCATGGAACCAAATCTAACCAAACTCTGATAGCATCAAGCTCCTGTTACCAATCAGCCCTCTCAGGTTTTCTTGTTTGGACATTTTCTCTCAAGCCTCTAATTTTTGCCTAGGATGCCTTTTTTCGGTTTTTACCCTGACGAGGCGCCCAATTTTAGCAAGGCCGCCTTTTTTCGGTTTTCGACCCGCGGGGCTTCTGCTCTCTTCTTTTTTTTATATAGTCTTTAGCAATGGAACCTTTTAAGTCTATCCATATTGATCGGTTCTTTGAACTTGTTGCCATCGCTATCTGACAGAATCGCAACTCCTTTTGATAACAACTTCTTGAGGAGAAATCGCCCTTCCCACGTGGGTCTGAACTTTCCTCTGATATCTGGCGCACCTGGTCTCATCTGCTTGAACACCAAGACCCCTTCTTTTAACGGATGTGTAGACACCGGGTCCCGAGTAGCCTTGATCAGGATTACCCGATGATGAAATTTAGCTATGCCGGCTTATAGGCAAAAAGATTGGAGCTCAGAAGTGATTTTCCTTATCTTTTCGGTAAGTAAAAATTGTATTTTAAAAATATTTTTTAAAATTATTTTGAAGAAGAAAAAGTGTGTTTTAGGTTGAGGGTATTTTATATAAAAAATTATAAAAAAAAAAGGTGAAAAAATGATTAAAAAATGAAAAAAATAGAAAAAGTGGAAAATAGGGGAAAATAATCGCGACGGAAAGGCGACGGCCAAGGGCCGTCGCGAATTTCCGTGCGCGGAGCGCGGCCGACGCCCTGGGCATCGGTCGCTCTGCCTGAGCGATGCCTTGGGCGTCGCTCGCTCCGCGCATCAGCGGAAAACGTGCGCGAGGCGCACGTTTGACGCCGATTTTCGGCGTTAAGGCGCCGATTTCGCCCCCACTTCGCCCATTTCTCCCATTTTTGACCCCCACTCGATTTTTAACGGTTTTTGGACGGTTTTGGGTGGTTTTTGGGTAGTTTTTGAGGGTTAAAACACTAGAAAAAATTCAGAAACAAGGGGGGAACGGATTAAGAACATTTTAGAGCAAAAAACTGAATTTTTTGGGTTTTTACATAGAGAAAAAAAATAAATCTTTACATACTTGTTTTTTAGAGTTTTTCTTCAAGTTTCCAAGCATTTTCCAAGCATTTTCACAAGGAAGAGACAAGGAATTCAAGACTTCTACCTTCAATTCTTCAAAACTGAATTTGAGGGTAATTATTCTTGGTTTTACTCATTAATTCTCTTGTTAATTTCATTTATTTTTGCTTCCAATTAACACATTAAACATGTAAATTCTCTTAGTCTCCATATTCTTCTTCTTATTTTTATCTTTAACAAGTAAATTCTTTTAAATTTTATTATATTATTTTCATGTCAAATTATTTTTTGTCCATGTTATTATGCATGTTTAATCTAGTTTGTCAATATCTTTGATTTCTTTATGTTATATCATGATTATTATTATGTTTGCATGTGTTAAATATCATTAAAGTTTTTATTAGACTGTTTTATTGTTATCATTAGGTGCTAGTATCATTATTATCATTAATGTTATTGTTCATATTTTGCATGTATGTTAAATTTCAAATTTATTTTCTTATGCCTTTATGATAGATATTACTTTAAACTTTATTATGCATGTTACGTTTTATTGTTCTTATGTTACACATTCATGCACATTTTATGAGTACTAAAATTGATTGTCATTAATTTTTCATGCATGTTAACCTTTATTATTAATAAATTGCATTTGCCATGATGTTATCTCATTTTATGCATGTTAAATTGCATCATAATTATTTTTATGCATGTTATAGTATCTTATGCATGTTATATGGTCATTGTACATATTATCTTTTATGTCATATTATTTCGTTGGCTTAATCACTAACATTAATTTCTTTTATTTTTATTTTTGGTTGCAAATCATTGTTTTATTCTCATTTGAGCACCCATGCACGTGAAGTAGGAGTTGCGGGGTTTGGTATTTTCTTTATACATTTTTAATTTTCATTTTATTTTAATTTCCTTGTATATATTCATTGAATAAAATGTTTTCTTATGCGCACCTAAATAAAAATCACAAAAATAGTTTTACTAAATTAATTTAGATTTTTCATAATAAAATGGGACCAATGTCCTAGTCTTCATCCCAAATAAAATTATCACATCCAAAATATTTTCTTTAATTGTGCATGCGGGGACCAAAGTCCTCATAATTAATAAATTCCCCGGTTTTATGTATGTTTACACTTTTAAATGGGAGTTGTATTCCGCTCCTGGTATTATTGTAATTTACCTTTGATGTTATTTTTGATATGTTTATCCTATCGCGTTCAATGTGAATATTTGCGCTTTTAAATTAAAATTGCATCGTGTGGAGAGAGAGCGAATTAATGATAATTAAAATTTGATCATAAATTAATCGAGGTAGAAATAGATGAGAAATCCCGGACCCAGCTCTGGTCTTTGGGCTCAAAGAGGCTAGAGGTCTACCCTCCAAGACACCTTTTTGTGCCACGAGACTTTAGCGCTAATCCTAGGCTCCTTAGGGCGAGAGGTTTACCTTCCAAGACCCCTCTGGTTGGCCCAAAATGGATACAATGCGCAGTCTTAGGCTCTCCGAGGCGAGAGTAACTTTCCCAATGTTCTATTGGGTGGCGACTCCATGAAACCTCCCTGTTGCCCAACATAGACGCACTTGCGATTTATTGCAAGCTATCAATGGACCCACAAATGCCCCGATTGCCCTCAAGCGGGCGGTCCCATGGGCGGCCGCAGGGATCCGGCGCGCGTCACAGGATGCTTCTTAACTTTCTTGCCAAAGGACCTGGCAAGTCTCTTCTGATAGATCTGGTTATGGTAATAGGCCCTCAATCTGTTTTCATCCAGCATGTTCAGGTGTTGTAAGTGCTTTTGTGCCCATTCAGCTTCTAGGATCTGTGCTTCCATGACCACTCTTAACGACATGAACTCGATTTCAACCGGCAGCACTGCCTCTGTCCCATATACTAAGGGATACGGCGTGGCCCCTGTAGACGTTCTGATGGTTGTTCTATACCCCCAGAGTGCGAAAGGCAACTTTTCTGACCAATCTTTATAATTCTGCACCATCTTAGCTAGGATCTTCTTGATATTCTTGTTGGCGGCTTCTACTGCCCCATTGGCCTGAGGACGGTATGGGGATGACTTGTGATGCTCAATACCGTATTTCTGGAACAACTTCTTCATTTTAGCCATGAACTGGACCCCATTGTCAGATACCACGTGGTGTGGAAGGCCATACCTACAAATCAAATTTTTCTCAATGAACTTGGCCATATCCCGAGCGTCAATCTTTTTGAAAGACTCAGCCTCTACCCACTTGGTAAAATAGTCAATGGCAACTATGATGTATCTATGCCCATTGGAGGCTGTGGGACGAATTTGCCCAATAATGTCAATCCCCCAAGCTGCGAACGGCCAAGGTGACGTCAGATTGTGTAATTCTGAGATGGGCAAGTGCCTTAGATCTGCATACTGTTGACATAACTGGCACTGCTTTACGTACTTTGAGCAATCGTTATCCATGGTAAGCCAGAAAAATCCTTGCCTCATAATCTTCTTGGCCAGCGTCAACCCGTTTATATGGGCCCCGCATACACCGGCGTGAGTTTCTTCCATTACCCTTTTAGCCTCTTTCTCATCCAAGCAGCTCAACTGGATACCATCGGCCTGTCGCTTGTACAATACCCTATCTATACAAATGAACTGAGTAGATAATTTGCGAATCATTCTCTGATCTTTCTCGATAGCTTCCTCTAGAAAGGCCGCATTCTCTAGATATTTCATGATATCATAGTACCACGGCTTCCCGTTTACCACTTCTATCTCTGTTACCGATTTTGATTCGAAACTAGGTCTCTCAGAGCTAGAAATCAAAACTGGCTTCATGATTATCCCTTCTGGATTGTCCCACATAGATACCAAAGTGGCGAGTCGGCCAGCTGGTTCTCGTCCCTGGGAATGAAATGAAACGTGCACACCTCAAACTGACCGCTCAAGTCTCTCAAGTGCTTAATGTATGGCATTAGCCTTTCTTCCTTAACAGCCCATTCACCTCGAATTTGATTGATCACCAGGGATGAGTCTCCGAATACCTCCACGCTCTTTGCCCCCAAGGCTAATAATACTTCCAGCACGAAAGTGCATGCTTCATACTCAGCCTCATTATTGGTAGCCTTGAACCTTAGCTTCTTTGCCAAAGGGAGTTTCTCATTTTTCGGGGTTGTTAGAATAATTCCTACTCCTGTCCCCTTGTGGTTCACATCTCCGTCAAAGTGTAACTGCCAACCTTGAACTACAATAACTGCCACATCCTCGTTTGGGAAATTGAACTCGTATGAGTCTCCTTGAATTAGGTGTTCTGCAAGAAATTCAGCCACTGCACGCCCCTTGATAGTTTTTCGAGTGACATACTCTACATCAAACTCTTGTAGCAACAAAAACCATCTGCCCATTTTCCCCAACAGAGATGGTGCTTCCTGCAAGTATCTTAAGGGATTCTGCCTTGCCACTGCCTGCACCTTGTAAGAGTGGAAGTAGTGTCTCAACTTTTTAGAGGCCCAGATTACCGCAAGACAGATCTTCTCTACTCTAGCGAACTTGGCCTCATACTCCAGGAATTTCTTACTCAGATAGTAAATAGCAAATTCCACCCCGAACTCGTCCTCTTGAGCCATCATGGCACCCATAGAACTATCCTCTATGGCTAGGTACAGAATCAGGGGCTTACTCAGCCGTGGCGGTCTCAGCACCGGTGGATGCAGCAAGTACTCTCAGATAGTATCGAAGGCTTTCTGGCAATCCTCGTTTCATACTACAGGCTGATTTTTCCTGAGGAGTTTAAAGATTGGCTCACAAATCAAAGTTAATTTGGCGATGAATCTACTGACATATTGCAATTTGCCCAAGAAGCTCCTTACATCCTTTTCCTTCTGAGGCACCGGCATCTCTCTGATGGCCTTAACCTTGTCTGGGTCAATCTCAATTCCCCTCTGGCAGACTACATGTCCCAGTAACTTTCCTGACGTAACCCCAAAGATACACTTCTTAAGATTTAACCATAGGTTGTACTTATTTATTCTCTGGAAGAACATTTCCAGGGCTTCAAAATGGCTTTCTCCAGTGGCGGACTTGATCATCATATCATCGACATACACCTCCACCTCTTTATGGATCAAATCACTTAAGATTTTTGTTGCCATCCTCTGATAAGTAGCTCCTACATTTTTTAAGCCAAAAGGCATTACCCTATAAGCATACGTCCCCCATTCTGTGATAAAAGCAGTCTTGATCCGGTCAATTATTTTATTGAGAATCTGATTGTAACCTGCATAACCATCTCCAAAGCTATACATCTCACAAGCGGCTGCGCTGTCTATCAATACATCTATATGAGGTAACGGGAAATCGTCTTTCGGACAAGCCTCATTCAGATCCCGATAATCCGCACATACCCTTACTTTACCGTTCTTTTTGGCTACAGGGATGACATTGGCCAACCAGGTTGGATACTGCACCTCCACTAGAAACTTGGCCTCGATCTATTGGCGAATTTCCTCCTTTACCTTATCTTCCCATTCCGGCCTGAGTCTTCTCAGCTTCTGTTTTACGGGTCTATGATTTGGATACATCGGAATAGCGTGTTCTGCGATTTCCTGATCAATTCCTGGCATGTCTTCATAGGTCCAGGCAAAGACTTTTTCATATTTTTTTAATATTCTCTCAAATTTTTGTCGCTCTTCCGGAGTTATATTTGATGCTATCAAAATTTCTTTTGGGTTTTCCGTGGTTCCAAGATTAAATGGGATAGCATCAGTCGAATCAATGTCAAATATAGATGGATTATGATCATGATCATGCATGGTAAAATCATCAGAAACATCGCACAAATAAGCAAAATTGTTCACTTTATTAATAAAATTGAAATTGTCATTAACATCATTGAAAAGTTCTGGAATGAAAAGACAATCTAAACTAGTTTCTCCTTCTCCCTCTGCTAGTGCATCTACTGCGATTGACGGTCCTGCGTCGCTTTGGCTCTTTGGAGGCTCTTCGGTCACCCCTTGAATGGCTTCCTCAACCTTTGCTTTCCCCTTTAGCTAGGTGGTTACCATCTTCTCAGTGATCACCTCTTCGGGCATGTCATGGTCCCAAATTGTCTTGCTGGTCATGATTTCATCATCCCAAAAGGCCTCTACCGGCTTGATCAATCCAATGTCCCAGTCATAGACATCATTAAAGAGCCTACCCATTGCGGTTCAGCCTCTCCTGTGTAAGCACTTACTGCAGTTGCCGGCATAAAACTTTTCTGAATATGGGGAATTTCCATCTCTGACTTTTCACCCTTTTTTACAGCACCAGTATAACCCAAACCCCTTCTGTCCTTCTGACCTTTAGTAGCAATGGCTGTTGGCACCCCCTGAGACTTCTTTCCCAACCTAGCTCCAGGAAGGAATGACATCTTCTTCATCATATTTAGCACTTGAGTAGTTTCTTCCATCCACTCTTCTTCCCCTATCATAGCAACATGAAACCCGCTGAATGGCTGCCTTGCGATCTCCAGAATTAAAACCTGATTCTCCTGTGCAGCCCTTATGGTTACGACTTGACCTTCGTGGGGTATCTTTACCATTTGATGAAGTGTAGAAGGGACTCCACCCAACTTGTGAAACCATAGCCTACCCAAAAGAGCTGAAAAGTTGGCAGGTATAGGTAGCACCACAAACTCCACTTCAGATTCTACCGGTCCCGTCTTCACCGCTGCTATATATGTTCCCAAAGCATGTCTGCGCGAGTTATCATATGCAGTGATAGTGAGGTCGAACTTGGCCAACATATCCAAAAGCTGCTATTATCACTTGCGGGCACACATTTATCGACGAGCTATCATCCACCATTACACAAGCCGCGTGCTTATGGTTAATCTGTGCTCTTATGTGCAAAGGGCGATTATGGTTACGGCCCTCTGTTGGCAGATCAGCATTGGCAAAAATGACACTTTCTCCCGCTCCTCCCTTCACTACATCTAGAAGTTTTATCGGCGAGATGGCGGTGGCTACAGTTGCCTCACATAAAGCTTCCACTACCTTTTGCCTATGGGATGGAGACTGCCTCAAGAGATCCCATATAGAAATCTGTGCCGGCGTCTTTTTCAGCTGCTTAATAATTAAATCTTCATCCGACTCTTTCCCCTTTTGGCCTACTTCTGGCTCTTGAGGCTTCCCAACTTCTGGAGCTATACTTCTGCTCCGGGTCATAGCTCCCACTTTACTCTTCTTCTTCCCTTCGTCTTTTTCTTCTTAACCCCATAGGTCTGGAAACATCTCAGCGTTATCATCCTTCTCTCCACTTTCATCGGTGGACCAGCAATCCATCACAGCCACTAGTAACCCTTCTACATTTGACTCAACAGCATGCATATCATTGCTATACAATTCCTTCAATAAAAACTCTTCAGGTACACCTGACCCGATCGCGTTCACTGGTGGGGGCACCTTGTTGTATCCTGTCTTCTTCTGACCTCCTCTCTTTTTTGGGTCCGTGATCTACTTAGAATCAATGAGATCCTGGATTATGTGTCACAGAGCTTTGCAATCATCAGTGGTGTGCCCGATGTGCTGATGATATGCACAGTACTCATCATCTCTATGCCCTGGTTGGCCTAGCGTTCTGGCCGGTCGTGATGGTAAAGGTTGCAGCTTCCCTTTTTTCATTAGTCTTCTCAATACCCACGATAAAGACCTTTCGAGATTTGAAAAACGTCTTGGAGTAAAGTTGGTAGTTGATACTTTTGCGGTCTTCCCAGGGCCTGCTGGTTTGCAAGCTCCACTAACACCCTTCCTAGGATAATTCTCAGCACTCGCTTTCTTAACCAGGTATTCTACCTCAGCTTTTATGGCGATATCCTTCAGAGATTCCCAATTTCTCAATCCCTTCATCTTCAACCCCTCTCTCAAATATGGGCTCGCGTTCTTGATGAACAACCAAATTTGATCTTGGGTATCCGGTTTTCTCTTCATTTCCATCACCCGGTTCCTCCATCGAGTCAGATATTCATGAAAGGACTCACCTTCCTTCTGCTGCAATAGCTCTAGGTCTTTCAGGGTCACTTCCATCCTCGTACTACAGTCGTACTGCCTCAGAAATTTCTCAGTCAATAAATCCCAGTCTTCTTTAGTTCGGCGATCTAACCCATGATACCAATCCATTGCTGGGCCGGTCAAGCTTAAGTAGAAATATTCAATCTTCTGCTTCCTCGTCAGAGTAGTACCCTCCATCACCAACGAGTGCTATTTGATATGTGCGGTAGGGTCAAAAGTACCGTCGAACTTTGGAACATCTAGCATCTTAAAGTTCATCGGGATAGGGTCCTCTCCATCTAATTCTTTATCTGCTGGACTCATCCCTTGACCCTTCGTCAAAGTCCTAGCCATTACATCGAACCTCTCTTCCATCTTCTTCCAAATGGCCTCCTCAGTTTGAGGTGCCTTCCCTCTTTGAGACATGCGCTCCTCATGATCTTCGTCTGAATTATCGTCTAACCCCAGGACTTGCTTTCCCCTCTAAACCACTGAAGTAGTAGCTCTAAAATGCACTGGCGGTGGATGATTCTCTTCTAGTGGGTTTGCTTGGACCTCTTCCGTTTCATTACTTCTCACAGGAGGAGGTGGTGGGTTCTGTTGAGCAGCTGGCTGGCCCATTGTGGCTAACATGTTCATCAAACGACTCTCAAAGTCCTCAAGTCTGCGGCCCACTTCCTCTGCAACCAAAGCCCTGGTGGCATCAGTCCCTCTCGGTGAGTTTGCCATCTCTTGTCCACCTAGGTAGATCTACAATGGCTGCAAACACAAAGAGTTAGAATGATGCATGAATGTGATAAGATGCGTGATCGTGCTATGCAACACCCACAAATCACATGTAAGCACATAGGTCCCTCCAACCTTGTTACTCCCACACACGAGGTCATAGTCTCTTTCCTAGGCGGGATTAGCCCATGGGTCAACAGGAGACCAAATGAGCACGTATGGCGCACGGTGAAAAACCGGTAGCATAACTCTCCTAACTAATGCAACAGGCGCATGAGTCATGATCATTATGTATTTAAGTGATCCAACTGAATCGACATGGTCCTACCGGGGCATGAAAGCCTTTGGCTAGGTAACCGATCAAGGCATTTGGGTTCACCGAATACGTAAGGATCCATACAGCAAGCATAGTATTAAGGTTCATACCACCTAGGGAAAGTATCTATAGCCATTATATGAGCTTTGGTCATGGGTGGTGTTACTTTAGGTCTACCCAAGCATGGTCCCTGCCAATGGGTCTAGCTCATCACAAGCATAGCGACTGATTGGGTCTCCATTTTATATACCAAACGGTATGAGGCTTGGGCTGGTAATTATCCTTAACACTTCCCTATATTGAGTGAACATAGGGTCGTGCTTCGAGAACACACCGAGATTGATAGAGGGACCAAACAAACATAATCTAAGGCTCTAATGAGATGAAATGCAACTTTGAAAGAAAGCGAAATTTCTAAACTAAAACTTAATTGTAAATTTTAATCAAGGTACTTTTGAATCGAAGTCTTGAGTATGTCCCCAGCAGAGTCGCCACTGTGACGCGCACCGAACCCCGTGGCATCCCGAAGACCCGCTTTTAGGGCTTTCGGGAGAGGTTCATGGAAACTTGTAAGGGATTTACAAGTGCGTCTATTTTGGGCAACAAGGAGGTTTCATGGAGTCGCCACCCAATAAAACATTGGGAAAGTTCGTCTAGCCTTAGTGAGCCTAAGACGGCGCATAATATCCATTTTAGGCAAACCAAAGGGATCTTGGAGGCAATCACCCCAATAGAACATTGGAATGACCCTCTAACCCTATGGAGCCTAGGATTATAAATTAAGCCTTTTAGAGGGACACAAGAGGTGTCTTGGAGATCCCATTCCAATGAAACATCGAAATGGGCCTCTCGCGTCGTTGAGCCCAAAGACCAGAGATAGGTTCGGGACTTCTCATTTATTCATACCTTGATTAATTTTACAATTAAGTTTTGAATTTATTATTTCACCCTCTTTCCATACGATGCAATTAATTAAAAGGTGCAATCATTCATATAAAAGCGGAGAATAAAATAGCATAAAAGTAAAGCATACGAAAATAAATTACAAAAAAACTAGGGGCGGAATACAACCCCCATTGTAAATAAGGTACAAACTATGCATAAAACGGGATATTCGTTAAGATTGAGGACCCAGACAAATAAATAAGAATAACAATAACAATAATAGTGCAATTAATATAATAATGAATACTAAAACTAATAATAATACTAGTAATAATAATAATAGGAATAATATAATACTAATAATGATAATGATAATAATAATAAATAGAGAAATAAATAATAACAAACTCACAATAGATATCAAGTAAATAATAGTAATAAAGATAGAGATTAAAGGGATAAACCAAGTATAAATCCTTAGATTTGGGTAACCATTCTCATTCCTAATTCTAATCCATACAAAAAATAATAAAATGATATCTCACAAAAATAAACAAACACATTAGTGCAAAAATTCAGAAATGAAATAAAATGATAAAATAAAAATTTAAAAAAAAAAGCTTTAAATAAGAGGGCAAACCAAAGAAAGAAAGCAAATAAAAGAAAACATAAACAAATGAAAACGGATTAAAACATTATGGGAGAACCCAGGGACAACCATTCAGACGTGACCAACGGGCGTCGAAAATGTGACCGGCGGGCAGATTAGTGCGCTATCTGAGGCCCGTCCCTTGATCGAGAGACGGGAGTCGGTAGCGACTCTGCCTGTCGGTCACCTCTGTTCCCCAAAAAATGACAAAAATGGGCAGATTTCACAAAAAAATAAATTTGTTTTAACAAAAGATGCACAACAATGGAAATAATTAAATTAAATCAACCAAATATTAAGTTCAGAATATTTACCCTCGGATTATACCTTTTTGGATGAACGTGGAGTAGATTTTTCGAATCCGCTCGCTTCACAAGGACCGGTTACAAATCAAGGAAAGAAAATTTCTATTTCTTCCTTGAAAAGCAATTTTTTATAGAGATTTGAATATCGGAACCAATAAAATTGATGGAAACGAATTGATTTCGTCACCTCAAATTAATTAGATTCACCAAAATAAGATTTTGAAAAGAGATTAAAAGAAAAAGATGAAAAGAGTTTTTCTTTTTGTAAAAATATGATTTTTGAGATAAAATATTAGAGAATATATCCTTGAGAGAAAGAAAATCCCCTAATTAAAAATTGTCTAACCCCAAAATTATTAAAAATCCCCCCTTTTATAGAAAAATGGGAATCCTATTTGGAGTAGGAAAGAGAAATCCTATTCCCAATAGGATTTGGAAAATGACCGACGGGCGTCTGAAGTTCACCAACGGTCGTCGGTTACATGGGTACGCGCGGTCATTTAGCCAACGGATAGAAGGGGAGGAACAGACGGGCGTCGGTTTACGGACACGCGTCCGTCGCTTGTTTCACCGACGGCCCGTCTCTCATGGCGAGAGACGGATCATCTCGGCTACCGACGGGTGTCGGACCACCGACGCTCAGGCCGTCTGAGAAAAAGAAACAATTTTTCATGCTAAATCTTCCCAATTTTTCTAATTCTTTCTGCTGCAAATGAAAATCTCCAATCCTTGTGAATCTGAAGGACCAAAATTCCCGAATTTCATCAATTGGATCAGAAATGGACACTGATTTCTTCATCGGGTAATCTTTGATCTAAACTGCCTCAGGGCATGGTGTTTATAGTATCCTTTTACCATTTCATGTCACTAATACATTTCATTCGATCCAATCCAGACATTACATTTAACGTATTACATCATTCAATAATACTCTATAGCATTCAATACGTTCATTTTATACAATACATAAACAATACTAAACCCTTACATATACATGCCGATAACAATTTTCCAATTAACTTACCTGTATTATTTACTATTCACTTATTCAAAATTTTGGCAGCATAACCTCTATAGCCTTAACTACCCAAAACCTGCAATTTAGTCAAAATACAGCCCAACTTAAGGGCACAACAATTATAAATTATTACACAGTCAAAATTCTAATTCATGTACACTAATCCACATCAATAACATTCATACATGCTAATAACAATACATATACTTCCTAATGACAATAAGCATAACATTCTTATCTTCAAGCTACCGGTCCAGTTCGACCTCAAAGTTGGTAGTGTGTCTGCTCCACAGATGCTCTACTCGGTGCCTACACGCAGTCAAAGAAACTACGTACTGAGCATTAAATATGCTCAGCGGTGATTACGAATCTAAAGATTTTCAATGCTAACTTATGCACACACATGCATAAAACATTCTATACTTAATCCATTCTCTAGTTACATTTAAATCACTCACTTTCACTTTACTTAATGCCATTTTACACTATAATCCTTTATTTGCCCTTCTTATTGGCAAATTATGATTTAATCCCTACAAGTTCAATACTTATTAAATAACTTTTTCATTTAACTAAATCACTACTTTTCCACTCCAACTGATCTAAATTGCCATATTACCATTTAGTCCTGAAATTTTCATTTTAATTCTTATTAGCTCATTACTTCACTCATTTTACCTCATATTACTATCTTTTACTCTTTCATAATCATACTATTCTTTTAACACTCTACATTTTATACATGTAAATTTACAGTTTAGTCCCTCATTTGTCACTTTTGTGTCCATTTGACATACTCGTTCATATTAAGTCTTTACATTGCATTTAATTTCATTAATCATTAACTTTATCATTTTATTCATTTCACTTATCACTTTACGTACAAATTACCGTTTAGTCCTTATTTTATCAATTTCTAGATAAAATTATATTTTTGCCCTTCTTTTGACGTTCTTTACGGAAATGCCACTTGTTACTTTTTCTTTTCATTTTTAATCATCATTTGACTTACAAATTACATAGTAGTCCTTAATTTCTCATTTTCATGGTAAATTATATTTTAGTCCCTAAACTTTGGACTCTTTACGGGACTGTCATTTTAATTTTACTTTTCATTTACATATCACTTTTTAGTGTACTCTTACACTTAATTATGGTTTTACCCCTACTTTTGCCAAATTACACTTTGGTCTTTCATTTAACGTTTACTTATACTTTTGGTCGTTTACTTATTACATTTTCATGTTTATTCACTTTTTAACTTATAACTTGACAATTAGTCTCACAACTAATCGTTTTTACGGTAAATTACTTTTTGGTCCTTAACTTTTATTTTCTTTCATATAAGTCCTTTTTCATTTAATTTTTCATGTTCACTATACTTTTTACATTTCTAGGTCATTTTCATTATTAAGACCCATTTGACTTATTATTTGGGGTAATTTATCATTTTACCCCAAACTTTTTATTTTCTTTCGTTTAGGTCCTTTTCTCATTTAACTATGCACTTTCGTATCACTTTTCACGTTTTCAAGTCATATTATTGTATATCATTTACTTTTTGACAAAATCATATCATTTTACAATTCTGCTTGTTACACTTAGGCTTTTTACATATTAGGCTTATATTCGTTATACTTTTTACATATTATATCATGTTACACTATAGCTTTCATGTTATACTTTCACATTAGGCTCTTACATATTATATCATATTACATAATGTCGTGTGACATTATGCCATTATATGTTACACTTTTGCATATGATACTTTTACTCATTAAGCTTTCACATGTTACATTATGGCATATTACGTTTCATCATTATACTTTATATCATATTACATTTTATCATTTTACTTAGTATCATGTTACGTATTATCATATTACATTTTATCATATTACATATTATCATTTTGCCTTTTTGCATTTTCAAAATATTTTGCAATAATATTAGTTTTATGCCCCTAGTACAATCCCAGCATACAATTTGCAAACTGGATATACGGGACGTGGGTCCTAAAGTTCCACTGCAATACACCAAGGAATGATCCCGAAGAATCACTCCATCATATAACATATAACATATGACGTATGATGTGTGACGTATGACATATAACATAGGGCTATGAGAGACCATCGCGAATCTGTCATAGCAAAGCAGGTCTCATGACTTGCACCTCGGTACGGGTGTCCCTATGGCTAGCCAAACATATCCTGAACTAGATTAAACCGCCAGACCACTAAGGGCAAAACTTTCACATTTATCAAAATTCACCTTTTCAAAAAGACTTTCAAGTCCACTTTCATTTACATATAACATATAAATTATTACGTATGACTTTTCAATTCATTTTCATTTCAATCACTACTTTTACATTACTTTCACTTCATTATCGTTTCAATATCCTAATCGATCACTATTCTGATCAATTAGGCACAATTCTCATCATATACTTGTTTTCATACAATAAGTATACGAAAGCCATTCAATAGTTATAAATTCAATTCATATCATTTCACGGTATTTCATTGCTTTCACTTTGAGCATAATGGATTATCATACTAAAAAATATTCATATAATTTCCATAAATTCCAACTAAATTTATGGACACTTGTTTTCGTGTCTAAATTCATTTTTGACTATTAATCTTCAAATATACTCAAGATATACCCTAGTATACATTAGGGCACCATTCGGCCAAGGTGAGTACTTCACCTTACAAATTCTTTTAATTTCATTTTAGCATTCTAATTATCTTGTTAAAGGTTCTTAATCATTTTTTTAAGCTTATATTCAATTAAGCTTGCATTTAACATAAATTCATTTAAATCAATCATTGCATTTTCATATGATTTCTTTTCATTTAACTTTCCATTTCACCTCTAATTCATTCATTTATTCACTTTACCACTCATATAACATGTATATCACATCACATATCATATTCTTCCTCTTAAACCCATTCGGCCCCCTTAGGGTTTTTCACTAACATTTTATTTTTCATCCAATTATCACTCAATTCACTAGATTCAACCTCAATTCATGTACATATACAATTTAATTTCATTTAAATACTAGGTATACCTCAAATATACCTAGGTATACCTCTAGGTCACATTATGTCCAAACTTTACACTTAGTTTTATTTCACTTTAATCACTCTAATTAGCTTAGTTACCCTCCCTAAGCTCAATTATCACTTCAATTTCAATTATACATGCAAATCACACATAGTCATATATAAACATAACCTCAAACCCTAATTTTTTTCAAGGGAAAAGCATGGATTTAGTAATCACAAATCTCATATCCATGCTATAAGCATCATAAGCTCCTTATTACTTGTCTTTGGCCCTTGAAAAGCCATTTTCCTCTAAATTCCTCATGGTGGCCGAATTTGGACAAGAAACAAACATCAATTAATTTCTTTCTTTTATCAAATCAAACCTCATAAACATACTCTAGACACCCTAGAGTACTCATAAAAACCATTAAAATAAATTAATCTAAATATCTTACCTCCAATTTGAGGCATAATCTTTGAACCATGTTTTTCCTTGCTTTTAATCCAATAAATGGATACTAAAGGCTGCTATAGGCTCATAGAGGGGATGAATTACATTTAGGACACTTGAATTAAGCAAGTATTCAAGCAAAGTATGAAGAAAATTGAAGGAAAAGCAAGGAGAGGAACTTCGGCCACCAAGGGAAGGAGAAGAGAAGAAAAGAGATAAGGATTATGCACCCGACAATAGCCATCAATTGCTTTTATAGTGGCCCAAAGTGGTCCAACCAATGGTCCAACCTATAAAGCCCAATTTCACTTTTAAGCCTAATATGCAATTTTTCTATGGTTTTCTCACTTCCCAACTCCAAATCACTCCAAATTTGATTCCATAATTCATATGATATAAAAATTAGGCTGTACACAAAATTTTAGCCCAATTGGAGTCCATTTTTGGTCCGGCTCAATTAAATTGGTCCTGTTCAATAATTGTCATTGTTCTCTAAAAATTCCATTTTCACTACCAAAAAGTTATACATATCATATAAAGCCTATCTGGAAATTTCTGCAATTTTTAAAGATCATTTACTATTTTTAAAATTTTGATCAAATCTCCGGTCAAATCAAGCACTATTTAAACCGAAATCATATCTTTTTCTTACTTTCGAAAGTCAATTTCTCATAAAAATGACTCCAAAATTCTTAAAATATATTCATTAGACTCCAATAATATTTTGGGGTCAATCGAAAATTATTTCTCGGTCCGGTAACCTAATTTTTCAGTGTCACCAAAATTTAATTTTTCATTACCATATGATTTTACTCATCAATACGAGTACGTCCATATTCTCACATCATTTTTTCGAGGTCCGTAGCATTCTTTACGGTCCGGTCAAACCCTCAGTCAACCTAGTTACTATTCACATCGAACCCACTACTTTTTCTTATTTTTGACTTTTGAGACCCTATTTGACCACCTCGATTTTACTCCAAATTTTAACATCGAACTCATCATGACTTATATTCTCCATTAATCAAATAATATATTTTTTTTGACTCCAGTAGGTACTATCCACCCCGGTGTCACTATTCACTATCGGGAAATACTATTCCCGGTTAGCCCGGTATTGGGGCTAATACATAATCACTTTCCCTTTTTGCATCAGAATGCAACCAAGTCCATTATGTGAAGCATAGCTATAAATCACAAAATCCTTCCTTAATTCTGGCTGTGTAAGGATTGGTGCTTTTGTCAATATATTTATAAGCTCCTCAAAGCTTTCTTGGCACTTTTCAATCCATAAAAATTTGACATTCTTCTAGAGCAATTTGGTTAATGGAGCTACAATCTGTGAAAATCCTTTCACAAACCTTTTATAGTAGTGTAGACACTGGGTCCCGAGTAGCCTTGATCAGGATTACCCGATGATGAAATTTAGCTATGCCGGCTTATAGGCAAAAAGATTGGAGTTCAGAAGTGATTTTCCTTGTCTTTTCGGTGAGTAAAAAGGGTATTTTAAAAATATTTTAAAAATATTTTTTAAATTATTTTGAAGAAGAAAAAGTGTGTTTTAGGTTGAGGGTATTTTAAAAAAAAAAAAAAAAAGGTGAAAAATGATGAAAAAATGAAGAAAGTAGGAAAAATGGAAAATGGGGGAAAAGATTCGCGACGGAAGGGCGACGGCCAGGGGCCGTCGCGAATGTCCGTGCGCGGAGCGCTGCGGAGAGTTCGCTCCGCGCGGCCGACGCCCTGGGCATCGGTAGCTCTGCGCGCACGACGCCTTGGGCGTCGCTCGCTCCGCGCACGTCGTGCGCGGAGACTCCGCGCATCCGCGCGGAAACGTGCGCGAGGCGCACGATTGACGCCCCACTTCGCCCATTTCGCCCACTTTTCGACCCCCACTCGATTTTCAACCGTTTTTGGACGGTTTTTGGTGGTTTTTGGGTAGTTTTGATGATTAAAAACACTAGAAAAATTCAAAAAAAAGGGGGAAGGAGGAACCAAGAACATTTTGGAGAGAAAAAACTGAATTTTGGAGCTTTGAGTTGAGAGAAAAAAATCCATCTTACACACTTGTTTCTAAGAGCTTTTCTTCAAGTTTTCAAGCTATTTTCTAAGGATTTTCACAAGAGAAGACAAGGAATCCAACACTTCTATCTTCAATTCTTCAAAACTGAATTTGAGGGTAATTATTCTTGGCTTTACTCATTAATTCTCTTGTTAATTTCATTTATTTTGACTTCCAATTAATATATCAAACATGTAAATTCTCTTAGTCTCCATATTCTTCTTCTTATTTTTTTTATCTTCAATTATTCATATAACAAATAAGCTTTTTAAATTCTATTATTTTTTTTGTCAAATTATTCTTTGTTCATGTAATTATGTATGTTTTAGGTTGTAAATACCTTTAATTTCTTAATGCTATATCATGTTTATTATTATGCTTTCTTTTGCATGTATGAGTGTTATAATCATTATTTTATGCTAGTCATGCATGTTAAGTTGTGTTATTCTCATGTTACATTTTTAATTCATGTCTTAACTATAATAAAATTGATTGTCACTAATCTTCCATGTATGTTAATAACTATTATTAATAAGTTGCATATGCCATGATACTTCATCACCTTATGCATGTTAAATTGCATCTTAATCACTTTATGCATGTTAAATTGCATCATAATTATTTTTTATGCATGTTATAGTATCTTATGCATGTTATATGGTCATTGTACATATTACCTTTTATGTTGTATTATTTCGTTGGCCTAATCACTAACATGAATTTCTTTTTGATTTTTGGTTGCAAATCATTATTTTATTCTCATTTGAGCATCCGTGCACATGAAGGAGGAGTTGCGGGGTTTGGTATTTCCTTTATACATTTTTAATTTTAATTTTATTTAATTTCCTTGTATATATTCATTGAATAAAATGTTTTCCTATGCGCACCTAAATAAAGATCATAAAAATATTTCTTACTAAATTAATTTAGATTTTTCATAATAAAATGGGACCAATGTCCTAATTTTCATCCCAAATAAAATCATCACATCCAGAATATTTTCTTTAATTGTGCATGCGGGGACCAAAGTCCTCATAATTAATAAATTCCCCGATTTTATGTATGTTTGCATTTTTTAAATGGGAGTTGTATTCCGCTCCTTGTATTATTGTAATTCATTGCTTTACTTGCTAATTCATGGTTTTCCTAACATGAATAAATGCGCCTTAAATTAATTGCATTGTGTGGAGAGAGAGCGAATTAATGACAATTAAAATTCAATCATAAATTAATCGAGGTAGAAATAGATGAGAAATCCCGGACCCAGCTCTGGTCTTTGGGCTCAAGAGGTTAGAGGTTATCCTTCAAGATACTTCTTGAGTCACAAGGCTTTAGCGCTAATCCTAGGCCTCATGGCTCAATATGGATAAAAAGCGCAGTCTTAGGCTCTCCAAGGCGAGAGAAACTTTCCCAATGTTCTATTGGGTGGCGACTCCATGAAACCTCCGTGTTGCTCAACATAGACGCACTTGCGATTTATCGCAAGATGTCAACGGACCCGCAAATGCCCCGATCGCCCACGTGCGGGCGGTCCGAAAGGGCGGCGCTCGGGATCCGGCGCGCGTCACAGTGGCGACTCCACTGGGGACGATATGGTTCGAGATTTCAATTTGAAAATACCTCGTTTAACATTTATGGCTAAAATTTAATTCATAAATTCGCTTTATCTCAAAATTGCATATCATCTCATTAGAGCTTTAGATTAAGTTAGTTTGGTCCCTTTTCAAGCCCCGGTGCGTTCCCGAAGCACGACCTCATTTTCACTCAATTTGGGGAAGTGTTAAGGATAATCACCAGCCCAAGCCACGTACCTCAATGGTATATCAAAATGACGACCCGACCGGTCGCTATGCTTGTGATGAGCTAGACCCGTCGGCAGGGATCATGCTTGGGTAGCCTTAAAGTAACATCTCCCTTGTCCAAAGCTCATGTAATGGCAATAGATACTTCCACTAGGTGAAATGTACCGTAATACTATGCTTGCTATATGGGCCATCATATATTAAACGAAATCAATTTAATTAAATGGTCTTCATCAAAGGCTTTCATGCCCTGGTGGGCCCATCTTAGTTAAGTTGAATTGTTTAAATACATAATTGCCAAACACCCATACGTATGTACATTAGATAGGAGCTGTTGCTGCCGGTTTTTCACCGCGCACCATGCGTGTCCATTGGGTTCCCCGTTAACCCATGGATCAAGCCCACCTAGGAAAGAGACCGCATTACCACGTGTGTGGGAGATATAAGGTTGGAAAGATCTATCTGCTTGCATGTGTTTGTCTATGTTGCATCAGCACGAGCATGCATTGCATTTTAATCATGCATCATCTTAACAATTTTTGCACTTCAGCCATCATAGATTCTCCTGGGTGGTCTAGAGGTCCCGACGGACGGTTAAGAAGGACGCCGCTTTTGGGGTTAACTGAGTTAGTGTCAGCTCAGAGTTCAGATTCAATCTCAGAAGATAGTGTGGGGTTTTCTTCCGAATCATCAACAGAAGTAAGCATGGCTAATCCATCCAATGAGTCTGATGCAACCCGGGCAGTAATCGTTGAGGAGGTAGGAAAGAGAATGGAGGAATTTGAAGCACGAATGATTGCAATGTTGGGCAATCTTGCCACCACCATAGCTGGGCAACAAGCTGCTGCTGCCCCTATCCGAGTACCAACTGAACAAGAGGTTGTTAGAGAAGAACGTCCTGCGGCGGTTAACCAACCAGTAGTTGACCCACCTATTATTGAGCAAAGAGTACCTGCACCCATTGAGCGCAGAGAAGGCCCCAAGTCTGAAGTTGAGTTTGGGGGAGATGAGCATGAGGAGCATGCAGTAGCTAAAGAAAAGTTGCCAAAACTGGATGAGGCAATGTGGAGGAAAATGGAAGAGAGATTTGAGGTCATGGCAAGGATGATGACCGTGGGAAAAGGAATGAACCCAGAAGACCGAGAGCTGGATGGGGATGACCTAATTCCCCAGAATTTTAAGATGCCGGACATTCCCAAATTTGATGGAACCTCTGACCCTGCCGCACACATCAAGCAATACTCGCTGGTCATGAAGGGAACGACCTTAACAAGAAAGCAGAAGATAGAATATTTCTGCTTGAGTCTCACAGGAGCTGCTATTGATTGGTACCATGGGCTTGACAGGAGATCCAAGGAGGACTGGGACTTGTTGACCGAAGAGTTCCTTAAGCAGTACGATTGCAGTACTCGGATGGAGGTCACTTTGAAAGATCTCGAGTTGTTACAACAGAAGGCTGGGGAGTCCTTCCACGAGTACCTTACTCGGTGGAGAAATCGGGTTATGGAGATGAAACGCAAACCAGACACTTCTGATCAGATCCGGCTGTTCATTCGAAATGCCAGCCCCTACTTGAGAGATGGATTGAAAATGAAGGGACTGAAAGACTGGGAATCTTTGAAGGACATTGCCATAGAAGCAGAAGGAGAATATTTATCCAAGAGGGCAAATAGTGAGTCCTATGCCCGGAGGGGATACAGCAATCAGGGGACGGCCAAACCAGTAGGTTCAAGCAGTGGTAACAGAGTTGGGAAGACTGCCGAGGTGTCTGCAACCGGCATAAGTCAGAGGTATTTCTCCAACTTGGGTAAGCCTTTATCATGGGTGCTGAAGAGGCTAATAAAAGAAGGAAAACTGCGGCCCCTATCACCTAAGCCGGCCAAAGCCCAAGGACAGCCAGGGCACAAAGAGAATGAATACTGCGCATTCCACCAACATACCGGGCATTTGACGGATGAGTGTATAACACTAAGACATCGGGTCCAAGATCTAATTGACAACAAGCAGATCACTGATCCTGAGCAGAGGGAAAGCAAGAAGAAGTCCGGTTATAATGCAGTGCCACCTCCGGTCTTTATGATTGGATCGAGCCTATCAGAATGGTATGTGATGCAAGACCTATATGGAAATGAGTATGTCGCTATTACTCGCCCTGCAGTGGATGGAGAAGGGGTTTCCGTGGCAGCAATAGACTGTTGGTCCACTAGTGAAAGTGGAGATGATGAAGATGAGAAAAATGGAGAGTTTACGGATCCGTGGGATTCAGAGGAAGAAGAAAGAGTAGAAGCAGTAACAAGAAGTGGGAGGGTCATTCCAGAAGCCGAGAAGCAGCAGGACCCAGCACAAGCAATCGCAGAGAAGGAGCCGGAAGAAAATTCAATATTGAAGCAACTAAAAAAGACCACGGCTCAGATATCTATTTGGGACCTCTTGAGACAGTCCCCCTCTCACCGACAGAAGTTAGTTGAAGCATTGAGTGTATCCACCGTAGCAACTACAATCTCTCCATCCGAGCTTTTAGACCTTGTAAAGGGGGGATCCGGGGAGAAGTTGGTTTTTTCTGATGCAGACCTACCAACAGAGGGTCGCAGCCATAACCGACCTTTGTACATCAAGGCACAGATCAATGGTAAACACACCGCTTGCGTCATGGTTGATGACAGGTCGTCAATAAATGTTTGCCCTTTGGTAGCGCTTCAGGCTTTCGGGATGGATGAGAGTATGTTAAGCAAATCTGACCTGACCATCACTGCCTACGACAATTCTAGGAGGCAAGCATTGGGAACTTTCAAAGCTTTGGTAAAGACGGGGCCTATTGAGACAGAGACGAATTTTATGGTTCTACCGATCCCAGCAAACTTCTCAGCTCTGCTTGGAAGACCGTGGTTCCATAAGTTAGGAGGAGTGCCATCTACCTTACACCAGATAATTAAGATACCTCATGAAGGAGAGGTAGTGACCATTAAAGCAGCAAGAGAGAACCAAGTGTCTGCTTTGGAGATCTCTAATCAGCCATTCAGTGGCTTTCATGTATCAGTGATCGGAGAAGAGCAAGGCTTAGAAGGTAGCCCTCAAGTGGTGAATATGCTGAAAAAGATGCACTTCCTCCCAGGGGCTGGTTTGGGAAAAGAGTCACAAGGACTACAGGATGCTATCACTACACGTGGTCAAAAAGATCGAAAGGGGTTGGGCTACAAAGGAAAGTATGGTAAGAAGAAAGTGTCAGGGAAGATTCCCCATATGTCAGAGAGCTTTATGCCATCATCATCGGTTTGTGCTTACACCGGAGAAGAAGA
Organism: Excoecaria cochinchinensis; assembly: GCA_947683425.1. Classification (NCBI taxonomy): domain Eukaryota; kingdom Viridiplantae; phylum Streptophyta; class Magnoliopsida; order Malpighiales; family Euphorbiaceae; genus Excoecaria; species Excoecaria cochinchinensis. The sequence goes on from CANTUQ010000127.1 coordinate 597,394, forward strand.
GCCGCAGTGGGTAGATGGGAAGATTATCCCTGGATTTGAAATTTTTAACGACGTCTTTGATTGGGAGATCGGAGTTGTTAAAGCTGTAGAGAACTTTTGGGATAAGGAGATTATGACCCAATGCAGCATCTGGGACAGAGATGAGCCCGAAGAGATTGTAACTGATAAGCTATTAGCCACTAAGCTCAAGGGGAAGGAGAAGATAGTGGAACCAGAACCGAAGATAGAAGATCTCAAGATTTCACCAAATCAAGAAGCCAAAGCACAGTCATCTGCAGCATCAGCGTCGACTAAAGTTGATAGTCATTTAGATTCTCTTTTTATACCAGAACTCTTTGAGAACAATGTTAATGTTTCTGATTATGTTAATGAGATGAACAACTTTGCTTACTTGTGTGATGTTTCTGATGATTTCATTTCGCATGATCATAAGCATGATGCATTCATTTTTGATATTAATTCAACTGGCACAACTGCATTTAATCTCGGAACTTTGGAAAATCCAAAGGAAATTTTGCTAGCATTAGACATAACTCCTGAAGAGAGAATAAAATTTGAGAGAATATTAAAAAAATATGAAAAAGTCTTTGCCTGGACCTATGAGGATATGCCAGGAATAGATCGAGATGTTGCCGAACATGCCATCCCAACTTACCCAGAGTTTAAACAAATCAAGCAAAAACTTCGGAGACTTAGGCCAGAATGGGCACAGAAAGTGAAAGAGGAGATCCATAAGCAGATTGAGGCCAAGTTCCTGATAGAGGTTCAATACCCGACCTGGTTAGCTAATGTGGTTCCTGTAGCCAAGAAAGACGGTAAGGTTCGAGTATGCGTTGACTATCGAGACCTGAACAAGGCCTGTCCGAAAGATGATTTCCCTCTTCCTCATATTGATGTGCTAGTAGATAGTGCTGCTGCTTGCATGATGTATAGCTTTGTGGATGGATACGCAGGGTACAATCAAATTCTTAACAAGATAGTGGACCGGATCAAGACAGCCTTTATCACCGAGTGGGGGACATATGCCTATCGGGTTATGCCTTTTGGGTTGAAGAATGCAGGAGCAACCTATCAGAGGATGGCGACCAAGGTTCTCAATGACTTAATTCACAAAGAAGTGGAGGTGTACGTCGATGACATGATGATTAAGTCGGCTACCAGGGAAGGTCACTTTGAGGCATTAGAAAAGTTCTTTCAAAGGATTAGCAAGTATGATCTGCGGCTCAATCCCAAGAAGTGCATTTTTGGAGTTACATCAGGAAAGTTGTTAGGCCATGTAGTAAGCCAGAGGGGAATCGAGGTAGATCCCGATAAAGTCAAAGCCATAAGAGAGATGCCAGTGCCCAAGAAGGAGAAGGACGTCAGAAGTTTCTTAGGAAAGCTTCAGTACATCAGCCGATTTATTGCCAAGCTAACTTCAGTATGTGAGCCTATTTTCAAGCTTCTTAGGAAGAATCAGCCGGTGTTATGGAACGATGACTGTCAACTGGCCTTTGACACCATTAAGGACTATATGCTAAATCCTCCGGTACTAAGACCACCACGCCGTGCCAAACCACTAATCCTGTACCTGGCTGTGGAAGATAACTCAGTGGGTGCTATGATGTCTCAAGAGGACGATTTTGGTGTGGAGTTTGCCATTTACTATCTTAGCAAGAAATTCCTACCGTACGAAGCCAAATATGTAGAGGTGGAAAAGATTTGTTTAGCGGTTATCTGGGCTTCTAAGAAGTTGCGACACTACTTTCATTCCTTCAAGGTACAAACGGTTGCCAAACATAATCCGCTTAGATACCTCCAAGAAGCACCCTCTTTACTAGGGAAGATGGGAAGATGGTTACTGCTGTTGCAGGAATTTGACATTGAGTACATAACCAGGAAAATCGTTAAGGGAAGAGCTGTAGCGGAGTTCTTAGCCGAGCATCCTATTGAGGGAGATCAATTTGAATACAACTTCCCAGATGAAGACGTCACGGCCATAGCAGTGCAAGGGTGGCAGTTATTCTTTGATGGAGCAGTCAATAATAAGGGGGCAGGCGTAGGAGTTATTCTTACGACCCCAGATGGTGAAAGGCTACCATTGGCTAAGAAGCTGAGGTATAAGGCTACCAATAATGAAGCAGAATATGAAGCTTGCATCTTTGGATTGGAAGCATTACTTGCTCTGGGGGCAAAGACCGCAGAAGTATTCGGGGATTCTTCCTTGGTAATTCATCAAATTAAAGGAGAGTGGTCAGTCAAGGAAGAAAGGCTGTTGCCTTATGTAAAGCACTTGAGAGCGTTGAGCAGCCAATTTGAGATTTGCACTTTTCACTTCATCCCCAGAGACGAAAATCAGTTAGCTGATGCTCTAGCAACTTTAGTGTCTATGTGGGACAACCCAATAGGAGTTGCGATGAAACCCGTGCTGATATATAGTTCGGAAAGACCTTGCTTTGAAGCTGAACAGGTGATGGACATTGAGGCCATTGATGGAAATCCATGGTATTATGACATTCAGAATTATTTAGAGAGATCAGTCTTTCCAGAGGAAGCCACTGAGAAGGACCAAAGAATGATCAGGAAGTTATCCACTCAATTCATCAGTGTTAATGGCACTTTGTATAAAAGGCAAGCTGATGGTATCCAGTTAAGATGTCTGGCAGAGAAAGAAGCTAAAAGAGTTATGGAAGAAGTTCATGCCGGGGTTTGTGGAGCTCACATGAATGGCTTAGCCTTAGCAAAGAAGATCATGCGCCAAGGGTTTTATTGGCTCACAATGGATACAGATTGTTCAAAATTTGTGAAGCAATGCCAGTTATGCCAACAGTACGCGAATTTGAGGCATGTGCCAGTTTCAGAGTTATATAACTTAACATCTCCATGGCCATTTGCAGCATGGGGAATAGACATCATAGGCGAAATCCATCCTACTGCTTCTAATGGGCATAGATTCATCATAGTTGCCATTGACTACTTCACTAAGTGGGTTGAGGCTGAATCTTTCAAGAAGGTTGATGCAAGGGATATGGCTAAATTCATCGAGCGGAATTTGATATGCAGATATGGTCTCCCACATCACATTGTATCTGATAATGGGGTACAATTCCTAGCAGAGACTAAACAGATGCTCCAGAAATATGGGATCCAACATCATAAGTCTTCTCCTTACCGTCCTCAAGCGAATGGTGCAGTTGAAGCGGCGAATAAGAATGTGAAGAGAATTTTAGCCAAGATGGTTCAGAACTACAAGGATTGGGCAGAAAAGTTACCCTTCTCACTTTGGGGATATAGAACAACAGTCAGAACCTCTACAGGGGCAACACCATTCTCTCTGGTATACGGAACTGAAGCAGTCCTGCCGGTTGAAATTGAGCTGAAATCATTAAGGGTAGTCATGGAAGCTGAGATTCCTGAAGCAGAATGGGCACAACAACGTTTGTCACAGCTAAATCTGTTGGATGAAGACAGGTTACGAGCCTATTACCACAACCAAGTTTATCAAAAGAGGCTGGCTCGGTCATTTGGCAAGAAAGTACGAAAGCATCCGTTGAAGGAGGGGGATTTGGTCTTTAAGATGATGAGGCCGGGAGTTCCAGACATACGAGGAAAATTCATACCAACCTGGGAAGGACCTTTCATTTTGAAAAAGTTGCTAACAAAAGGAGTAGCGATTTTAGCAGACAGCGATGGGAATGAGTTCAAGGACCCGGTCAATGTCGATAGACTTAAAAGGTTCCATGGCTAAAGACCAAAAATAAAAAGAAGAGAATAAATGCCCCGCGGGTCGAAAACCGAAAAAAAAGGCGGCCTTGCTAAAATTGGGCGTCCTGTCAGGGTGAAAACCGAAAAAAGGCATCCTGGGCAAAAATTAAGGGCCAAGAGAAAATATTCAATCGAGAAAACCCGAGAGGGCCGATTGATAACAGGAGTTTGATGCTGACAAAACCCACTCCGAGATTAGGTGTAGTCACATGCTTTTGAATTCTTGTCAAATGAAAAATCATGTATAATGAAATCATATAGAAATGTACACAATTTTGCAAGGAATAAAAGAATATATTTTCATTGATCTTTCAGTTCTGTCTCAAAAAGAGTTATATCAATTTTCATCTAATGATTATTGCTCAGTCCTTTCATTGGATATGTCCTATTTGCTCTTAACAGAAGCTTTGGTGATAACCTTCTCTAAAATAAATAAAAAATAAAAAAAAAATAAAAAAAAAAGAAGAAGGCCGTTAGAGATGAAAACCGTAACTGGCTCTCTAAGCAAAAGTTAGGCCAAAGGGCAGGGTGAAAACCTGGAAACAGGCAGTCTGCCCTACAAAAAATAAAATAAACAAAAGCCGCTGGATTGGGTTGGGTCCATTCCAGGCAAAAGTTAGGCAAAGGGTTGTGTGAAAATCCCATAAGGGACGCATTTCCCGCAAAGAAAAGCTAGTGCGAAAATCCACAAGGGACGCACTACCTTTAAAACAATGACATTCAATGCCTGGAGCGATAAGGCGGCATTATTTCAAGATGATCTTCTGTCAGTCAGACAACACACAACACAGAACATGAAATAGAATCCCAAGTAAATGATCATTGACCAGGGGGCAAGGGATATACACCGGACGTCTTTTTCAAAAAGCTTGTCGACGATCCTCAGGATTCAGGGGGCATGGTACAGCAGACAAGCTATAAGTTCAGCACACCATGGATCACCTAGGGCGCGATCTATACATTTTTGCAAGCATTTGCATTCCATAACATACACACATGATTTCTTGTATATTCCTATGCATACAATCTTGCAGGAGAAATCGGCGGGAAACACCCACAAAAGCCAAGTGATGACACTAGTCCAAACATCTAAAGGAGCAAAAAAAATAAAAAATAAAAAAATAAAAAATAAATTCACAGCGGTTAGCGCGATGGCGGCACTACCCACAAGAGGTTAGCACGACCACGGCACTACCAATTCACAGTGGTTAGCACGATGGCGGCACTACCCACAAGAGGTTAGCACGACCACGGCACCACCAATTCACAGCGGTTAGCGCGATGGCGGCACTACCCACAAGAGGTTAGCACGACCACGGCACTACCAATTCACAGGGGTTAGCACGATTGCGGCACTACCCACAAGAGGTTAGCACGACCACGGCACCACCAATTCACAGCGGTTAGCACGATGGCGGCACTACCCACAATAGGTTAGCACGACCACGGCACTACCAATTCACAGCGGTTAGCACGATGGCGGCACTACCCACAAGAGGTTAGCACGACCACGGCACTACCAATTCACAGCAGTTAGCACGATGGCGGCACTACCCACAAGAGGTTAGCACGACCACGACACTACCAATTCACAGCGGTTAGCACGATGGCGGCACTACCCACAAGAGGTTAGCATGACCACGGCATTACCAACTCACAATGTTTAGCACGATAGCGGCGCCACCCACAAGAGGTTAGCGCACCTACGGTATTACCAGCTACAGCCAAAAGACAGCAGCAGCTATCATCATAACTCCATCAAGCAGGAAGATCGCCGCTTCAGGTATGCGTTTCTTTCCTTTTCCTGAATTTTGGCTCACCTAGGCACCCATGCACTAGTCTCTTCAAAATTGGGGGCAACTGTAGACACTGGGTCCCGAGTAGCCTTGATCAGGATTACCCGATGATGAAATTTAGCTATGCCGGCTTATAGGCAAAAAGATTGGAGTTCAGAAGTGATTTTCCTTGTCTTTTCGGTGAGTAAAAAGGGTATTTTAAAAATATTTTAAAAATATTTTTTAAATTATTTTGAAGAAGAAAAAGTGTGTTTTAGGTTGAGGGTATTTTAAAAAAAAAAATTAAAAAAAAAAGGTGAAAAATGATGAAAAAATGAAGAAAGTAGGAAAAATGGAAAATGGGGGAAAAGATTCGCGACGGAAGGGCGACGGCCAGGGGCCGTCGCGAATGTCCGTGCGCGAAGCGCTGCGGAGCGGCCGACGCCCTGGGCGTCGGTAGCTCTGCGCGCACGACGCCTTGGGCGTCGCTCGCTCCGCGCACGACGTGCGCGGAGACTCCGTGCATCCGCGCGGAAACGTGCGCGAGGCGCACGATTGACGCCCCACTTCGCCCATTTCGCCCACTTTTCGACCCCCACTCGATTTTCAACCGTTTTTGGACGGTTTTTGGTGGTTTTTGGGTAGTTTTGATGATTAAAAACACTAGAAAAATTCAAAAAAAAGGGGGGAGGAGGAACCAAGAACATTTTGGAGAGAAAAAACTGAATTTTGGAGCTTTGAGTTGAGAGAAAAAAATCCATCTTACACACTTGTTTCTAAGAGCTTTTCTTCAAGTTTTCAAGCTATTTTCTAAGGATTTTCACAAGAGAAGACAAGGAATCCAACACTTCTATCTTCAATTCTTCAAAACTGAATTTGAGGGTAATTATTCTTGGCTTTACTCATTAATTCTCTTGTTAATTTCATTTATTTTGACTTCCAATTAATATATCAAACATGTAAATTCTCTTAGTCTCCATATTCTTCTTCTTATTTTTTTTATCTTCAATTATTCATATAAGAAATAAGCTTTTTAAATTCTATTATTTTTTTTGTCAAATTATTCTTTGTTCATGTAATTATGTATGTTTTAGGTTGTAAATACCTTTAATTTCTTAATGCTATATCATGTTTATTATTATGCTTTCTTTTGTATGTATGAGTGTTATAATCATTATTTTATGCTAGTCATGCATGTTAAGTTGTGTTATTCTCATGTTACATTTTTAATTCATGTCTTAACTATAATAAAATTGATTGTCACTAATCTTCCATGTATGTTAATAACTATTATTAATAAGTTGCATATGCCATGATACTTCATCACCTTATGCATGTTAAATTGCATCTTAATCACTTTATGCATGTTAAATTGCATCATAATTATTTTTTATGCATGTTATAGTATCTTATGCATGTTATATGGTCATTGTACATATTACCTTTTATGTTGTATTATTTCGTTGGCCTAATCACTAACATGAATTTCTTTTTGATTTTTGGTTGCAAATCATTATTTTATTCTCATTTGAGCATCCGTGCACATGAAGGAGGAGTTGCGGGGTTTGGTATTTCCTTTATACATTTTTAATTTTAATTTTATTTAATTTCCTTGTATATATTCATTGAATAAAATGTTTTCCTATGCGCACCTAAATAAAGATCATAAAAATATTTCTTACTAAATTAATTTAGATTTTTCATAATAAAGTGGGACCAATGTCCTAATTTTCATCCCAAATAAAATCATCACATCCAGAATATTTTCTTTAATTGTGCATGCGGGGACCAAAGTCCTCATAATTAATAAATTCCCCGGTTTTATGTATGTTTGCATTTTTTAAATGGGAGTTGTATTCCGCTCCTTGTATTATTGTAATTCATTGCTTTACTTGCTAATTCATGGTTTTCCTAACATGAATAAATGCGCCTTAAATTAATTGCATTGTGTGGAGAGAGAGCGAATTAATGACAATTAAAATTCAATCATAAATTAATCGAGGTAGAAATAGATGAGAAATCCCGGACCCAGCTCTGGTCTTTGGGCTCAAGAGGTTAGAGGTTATCCTTCAAGATACTTCTTGAGTCACGAGGCTTTAGCGCTAATCCTAGGCCTCATGGCTCAATATGGATAAAAAGCGCAGTCTTAGGCTCTCCGAGGCGAGAGAAACTTTCCCAATGTTCTATTGGGTGGCGACTCCATGAAACCTCCGTGTTGCTCAACATAGACGCACTTGTGATTTATCGCAAGATGTCAACGGACCCGCAAATGCCCCGATCGCCCACGTGCGGGCGGTCCGAAAGGGCGGCGCTCGGGATCCGGCGCGCGTCACAAGTAGCCAGCTAACCCGAGCAAGCTTATGATTTCAATGGCATTCTTAGGTGGTTTCCACTCTACAATAGCTTATATCTTCTTAGAATCCATTCGAATTCCATTTGCTAAAATGACATGACCCAGAAAGGAGACTTTATCAAGCTAAAACTCACACTTGATAAAATTGGCATATAAGTCTTTCTCTCTCAATGTCTGCAAAATAATCCTAAGGTGTTCATCGTGCTCCTCTATTCTTGGAATATACCAAGATGTCATTAATAAAGACCACTACAAATCAATCCAAGTATGGGTGAAAAATACGGTTCATCCATGAAGGTTGCTGGGGCATTTGTAAGTCCAAAAGGCATTACGAAGAACTCATAATGCCAATACCTTGTTCTAGGATTAGTATTTGGCACATATACTCCTTTCACCCTCAACTGGCAATAACCCGATCTTAAATCAACCTTGGAGAAAACTCTGACACCTTTAAGCTTATCAAACAAGTAATCTATTCTAGGCAATGGATACCTATTCTTAACAGTCACCATATTCAACTGTCTGTAATCGATACAAAGCCTAAGTGACCCATCTTTCTTCTTAATAAATAGTACTAGTGCTCCCAATGGGGAAACACTTAGGCGGATAAAACCTTTTTCAAGAAGTTCTTGCAATTTAATCTTCAATTCTTTCAACTCTGTGGGTGCCATTCTATATGGTGCAATGGACACAGGTGATGTGCCAAGCAACACATCAATGGAGAATTCGACTTCTCTTTCTAGTGGCAACACCAAGGTTACTCCTCAAGAAGGACATCCTGGAAGTCACATATAATTGATATGTCTTGAATTCTTGGCTTTTCCTTCCTATTTTCTAGAATACATGCTAGATAAGCTTTATAACCCTTCCTTATTAATCTTTTTTCAGTTGTAGTAGATATGACATTTGAGAGGAAATCAAACCTTTCACTTACAATTGTAATTTTTTCTCCATTAGTGGTTTTAAGAGCTATTCGTTTAAGATGAAAGTCTACCATAACGTCTGGATAGCCAATCCATCCCCAAAATCTCATCAAATTCATGGAAGGGCAATTCAATCAAGTCACTTAGAAATTCATAACCTTACACCTTTTCTAGACGACTCTTATATATTTTATTTACTACCATATTGTCGCCTAAAGGGCTTGTAACTAAGATATCATTCTCAAGAGTATTAAGATGTAATTTCATATCGCTAAGTAGTGGTACAAATATAATAAGAATGTGTGGACCCTGGATTTATTAATGCATGTACAAGTATATCAAAGATAGTAAAAGTACTAGCTATCACATCGGGAGCATCCTGATCCTCACATGCTTGTATCGCATAAGTGCGAGTTAGGGTCAAAGTATTTGATCCCTGTACTATGCACGATACTTCTTTAGCCAGTCGGACCATCTTTGCCTCTGTCTCTTCCTCTGCACCTTTGTGTGGTGAAAGCAGACCTATTAGTATGTGGAGTTGTTATAAATTGGGCTCTAGGGAAATCCCTCTACAAATGGTCTTTGAACCCACATTTGTAACATGCTCCAGTGACGCGCAAACACTCACCTAAGTGCTTTTCTCCCATAATGAATACAAATAGGATATGTTCCTCTTAAATGTAACACCCTTACACGACCAATATACGACCCAAAAATAGGATGTCACAAACCGTATAATAATATACCCGAAATTCTATATTAAAACGTAAACCTCAACTATCTTTAAACTTATGATCGATGCTAAATATTTTATAGAAAATCGAGTAGAGTTTTCCTATATTGGTCGCTATACCTCCTGTGTAGAAAGAAAGATCACACTTTTAAAACTAACTTTTCAAGTTCATTTTACATCTCCTCGCAAACTCCAATAATTTTCCCATCCTCCTTAAAAAAATATTTTCAATATCTAACGTCTCATCATCAAATTTAATCACCTATATATATATATATATATATATATATATATATATATATATATATATATATATATATATATATATATATATATATATTACATTATTAAATCATCCGCTTACATATTCCCAATATATATATATATTGATACAAAGTATTCATCACTTCTAATAATACACGAGTCATGTGGTTTCAATAACCCCCAAAATAAATCAAAAGCTAATAACCAAAACTTATGCATCCAACTTGAAGTAAAAGTCTGTAGGAACTGGGTCCCAAGTCAGTCTAAACCAGGGTTATCTAGTGATGAAATTAATATCTATTCACAAGCAAAAAGGTTAGAAGTGACGGTTTTCTTGTCAAATTTGCTTTTTAGAAATAAAAGAATAAAAAATAAAGTATATATATTAAAAAAATAAAAATAAAAAAGGAGGTTTGAAATGATATTGTTCTTGTCAAAATTACTTTAAACGAAAAAAAATATCGGGTGTTTGCTACAGCCAGCTGTAGACACTGGGTCCTGAGGCAGCCCAGATCAAGATTACCCAATGATGATTAAACACCTATTTACAGGCAAAAAGCTTAGAAGTAATAATTTCCTTATTAAGATTGCTTTTTAGAACCAAAAAAAAAAATTTAAAAAATAAAAATTAAAAAAAATAATAAAAAAGAGTTTAGAACTATAGTGTTTTAGTCAAATTTGGAAAAAAAAAAAGTTTGCCATTGGCCGCGTCGACGGCGCATTGGCAGCGCGCAGGCTCGCCTCGCCTGCGCTTGCACGTGGGTGCTGTGCGTAGCGCTCGCCCATAGATGGGCTTCGCGCGCCCACCGATGCCCGTCGGTCGCCCCTGTCCGCTCAAATCTGCCAATTTCGGTCAAAATTGATTTTTTCGGAATTTTTGCCCCAAATTTGATTTTTTACCACAATTTTTTGGGATTTTAATGATTTTTTTAGTTTTTAAAATTAACATAAAAATAATCTAATTGTAAAATTTATTTTTTTCCTTAATTAATTAGGGTTTTATTTATTAAAACATATAAATAGAAAATGAAAGAAAGAGAAAAGGGAGAAGGCAACCAAAAAATTCAGATTTTTTATTTCTTCTTCTTCCAAAAACTTCTCTTCTCTTTCATTTCTTCTTCTTTTTTTTTTTGGCTTTAATAAAATTTCTTCAAAGGATTTTTAGATGGAATTTTTATTGATGGAAAATTGATTTTGAGACAAATAACATAATTGTTTTCTTTTAAAATCTAGATTTAGATTTTTTTTATTTTTCTCCCATTTTTTATTCTTAAGACAAAGAGAACAATTCTTTGTTCTTGAGGATTTTAATTTCTTCCATTATTTTTTTAAGCAGATCTCCTTTCTTGGAATAAAATTCCAATTTTTATTATCTTCAATTCTAATTTTGCAAATTAAAGCAAGGAAATCAATCACTTTTTTCCCTCCATTGAATCTGAATTCTGAGGGTAAATATTCTGGAACCGATCTCATAATTTTATTTATTTTATTTTTTTTTTGTATTATTTTTATCTCTTGTTTACAATTAATTGATTAATATGTAAATTTTTATTGTTTTTATTTATTTATTCAATTGTTTATATATTTGTTTTATTTTTATTATTATTATTATTATTATTATTATTATTATTATTATTATTATTATTATTATCTTTTTATCATCATCATCGTCAACGTCATCATCATCATCATTATTATTATTATTATTATTATTATTATTATTATTATTATTATTATTAATTCATTAACATGTTATTTTATTTATTTCAATCATATCATTTAATTCCCTTTGTCATTAATAATGCATTTTTTCATTTATTTTAATTTATTAATATTTTAATTTATTTGTCATTTTTGACGTCATCTTATTTTATATTATTTTAGTTTATTATTTATCATTTTATTTGTTTAATTGATTAACTTTCTTGATTTAATAACTAACATTAATTTTTCTGTATTTGTTTTTGACTCCAATATTTATTTTCCCTTTTTGGGCATTCTCGCGAGTAAAAGGGGAGATCTAGGAGGCTCGTTTGGTTTGACCATTTATTTTCATTATTTGTATTATTTTATTTATTTGGGTTTTCCATTTATTTTGCCATAAAATTCCTAATAAAATTGTTTATTTTAGGCATGTTAAAAAGAAAGTCACAATAAATATTTATCTTAATTAAAATGGATTTTTTTCTAATAAAATAAGACTAATGTCCTAGTTTTTTCATCCAAATAAAATTGTCGTTTTAAAATTATTTTTTGTAAGTATGCATGCAAGGACCAATGTCATCATCCTTAATAACTATCCCGTTTTATGTATGATTTACATTTCATCTACAATGGGGGTTGTATTCCGCCCCTAGTTTTATTGAAGTTTAATGTACTCTTATTTACTTTATTTTAATAATGCTTTATTTACTACTTTCATTACGTGATCGATATGCGCTCTAATTATTGCGTTAAAATTGTATGAGAAAATAAATGAAATTTTATCTCTAAAACTCAATCATAATTTAATCAAGGTATGAATAAATAGGAAGTTCCGAACCATCTCTGGTCTTAGGCTCAACGAGGTTAGATAAACCTTTTCAATGTTCTATTGGAAAGGAAATTCCAAAATATCTCTTGTTGCCAAAAATAGGTCCAAGTTGCATTGTCTTAGGCTCCACAAGGTTAGATGACCCTTTCCATTGTTTTATTGGATAGGGAATTCCAAAATATCTCTGGCATGCCCAAAATAGGCATATATGCATCATCTTAGGGTTTACGAGATTAGATGATTTTTTTCAATGTTCTATTGGAAAGAGGATTCCAAAATGTCTCTGATTGCCCAAAATAGACACACATGCGCTGTTTAAGACTTAGTGAGGTTAGACGATATTTTTCAATGTTTTATTGGGTGGCGACTCTAAAATACCTCCTTGTTGCCCAAAATAGACGCCCTTGTAATTTTTTACAAGTCTTATGAACCTCTCTCGAATACCCTAAAATGCGTGTCATTCGGGGCATCCTAGGGCTCGGTGCGCGCCACACCAGCACGCGAGGGCTGGCCTCCCTTGTGTGCTCACGCTGGCACGAGGCGGGCGCTCCCTACCAGAGCACGCGCCGACGCCCGACCCTCTCCAGGGACGGGCGTCCCTCCCCCCCCCCCCCCCCCCCCCCCCAAGCTGCAGTAAAAATAGGGTATAACCTGATTAAAATTTAAATTCTTTTACTAATCAACTAGGGTTTTCTCTTAAAGCATATAAATAGAAAGAGAAAGAGAGAAAAAATGGGGGAACCAAAAGAAAAATTCTGATTTTTTGTTTCTTCTTCTTCAAACATTTTATTCTTTGTCTTCAATTCTTTTTCCTCTCTTACTTCAATAAAATTTCTTCTAAAAATTTTAGATTGAATTTTATTGAAGAAAAATTGATTTTGAGACCAAAAAAAAAATATTTTTTTGCTCTTAAAATTCAATTTTCTCACTTATTTTTTGTTAATATAATTTTTTGCTCTAGAAATCCAATTTTTTCATTTGATTTTGTAAAAAACAAGATTTTTACAATTATTTTTCTAAAGAGAAGAGTTTTTAGATTTTTTATTATTTTTCTAATTTAATTTTTTCTTTTTGCAAATCTAAACGGGGAAATCAATCATCTTCCCTCATTCTATCAATTCCAAATTCTGAGGGTAAATATTCTGAGTTCGATCTTATATTTTTTATATTTTTTTACGATAATTTAATCCACATGTAGATCCTTTGATCCTTTGGTTATTTATTTATTTTATGTTATTCTAGTCATAGATTTAACATTCGATCGCATTTTCTTTATTTAAATTTTCTATTTTATTTATCTACTTGATTGTTTATCCATTATTTAGTTGTTGTTGTTATTATTATTGTTATTATAATTATTATTATTCACTGTTATTTGTATTTTCATTATCACATATCATTTCATTTTATCATATTATTTTATCTCACTTTATTTGAATGGTTTAATTTTGTTTCTTTCTTTTGATCACACACATATATATATTTACTTGCTTGTTTTTTTTTGTTTAATTGATCTATTTTGCTAATATTGTTAATTTTATTATTCTCTTATTATTAGTGTTGCTGTTGTTGTTGTTTTTATCATTCACTTATTTTATTACTAACTATTTATCTCCTTTTATTTTGTCGATTTAATGAACCCACACATACTGAGTGTTTTCCATCGAATGGAGATTCGGAGGCAAAGGAGATTTAACCCTTTTGGTTGATTTAATATTTTTATTATTTTTCCTTTAATTTTCTTTTTATTTATTTGGTCATGTAATTAGTAATAAAATTATTTATTTTACACACGTTTAATTAAAAATCATAAAAATATTTATATTAATAAAAATGAATTTTTTCTAATAAAATGGGATCAATGTCCTAATTTTTAGCCAATAAAATATCACTTTCAAAAGAAGAGTTAGTTTTCATAAAATGGGATTACTCATCTAGATTTTCTCAACAAACACCTAAAAATAACTCTGTGATTTTTAAGTTAACATGAAGGAACTAATGTTCTTACTTTGAATAAATGTCCCTATTTATGTATGTTATTTATTTAGTTGATTTTATTTATTTTAATTTTAGATTTTGGGGGATTGTATTTTTTGTCCCAATTTCATGTTGTAATTTGTTTTGTATTTTATTTATTTTATCGCCTTCCTCGATTCTTGATATGCGATTAAATTAAATTGCATGATGTGTGAGAAAAGAGATAGAAATTTAATAATTAAAAGCTCACTTATAATTTAACTAAGGCATTAATAAGAGTGAAGTTCTGAACTACTCTCTGGTTTAGACCTTTGAGTTTAGATGAACTTTTCCAATTTCTTATAAATTGGGTGGCGATTCCAAAATACCTCAAAGGTGCCTAAAGGTTTCATGGGATTAGATGAACTTCTCTAATGTTCTATTCGGTAGGGATTCCAAAACATCTTGTGTTACCCAAGATCTAGATGCGAACCCTTCTCGGAGCCTAAAAGCACGCCATTCGGGAAAATATTAAGCGGGTTCCGGCGCGCATCACAAAGTCCAACTTCATTTCTTAGCATATCTATTATTCCAACTCTTTTCAAAAATCTAAAAACCTATGCCTAGAAACAAAATCTATGTGCTAAGTACTAAACTTAATGGTGAACCACTAAATGCATTTATCCACACATATATATAATTAAAATCTCAAGTCATAACAAGTTAAAAATAAATAAATAAATAACACCCACATATCACTTACTTCACTTAACATACAGATAATTCATTATGTATCATCATTATAAATAAATTATAGAACTCGATTAATATAAGTCCACCATAAAATCTCGCATTGTACAAATATAGTCGTTAGATTACTAATTACATTAGTTATGAAAACACTTTTCACATGCCTCCATAAACAATCATAAATAAATTAATATCACGTATTACTAGCAAGATTATTAATAGTAGTATTTGATAAGTTACAATTATATTGATATTTTAGATTAATTCTTGGCATAATTATGTGTTTTATTTATTTAATTTTAATAGTAATTAATTAGTTTTTGTCATTTTATTAGTTTAGCATGTTTTTATAATTTTTAATAAGTTTTGGGATGTTTTCAGGCATTTTATTTTAATCTGGAGCTAAATTGGAGGTTCGGGTTGAATTTAGGAGCAAATGGTGAAGGAACAGCCAAACTGCCAGAAAAGCATAGCTGTGTTTCTAAGAACACAGCTGTGTTTTAGCTCAGTCCCGTGGTAGCGTGGAGCAACGAAGCCACAGCTGTGCTATCGCGCAAGGCACAGCTGTGCTACGCAGCAAGGCGCGCGCACGGAGGACAGCGTCGCGCACTCTCCCGCCCAGAAGCACAGCTGTGCTTATGCGAGAAGCACAGCTGTGCTGCGCCTTTTTTCGCCAGCTCGCGCGCACATGATGCAAACCTAGCGCTCAATGTGTTAAAAAACACAGCTATGCTTTAGTGAGGATACCTGGTGGAGCATACTTGTTAAGCTGATTAAACTCCTTCTCATAGTCTGCCACTGACAAAGCCCTCTACTTGAAACTCAAAAACTGAGCCCATTTAGCTTCCTTATATGCCCGAGTCACATACTTGTTATGGAACTCCCGCTCAAAGAACTCCCAGGTGACTAGGTCGGGCAACTGAGGTTATCTCAAAACCAATTTCCACCAATCATAGGCAGAACCTTGCAAAAGCGAGACCACACACTCAACCTTCCTATCCGGAGGACAACGGATCTCTTCCAAAACCCTTTTCACTTTTTCAATCCATTTTTGTACCTTGTCAGACTCATTCAAACTTGTCCTATAAAAATCTTTAGCACCTGACTTCCTCATACTCTCAATCGGGGCTTTCGGTGCCGTCACCCTCTCTAAGACTCTAGCCATATCCTGAGATATCTTGAGCATAACCTCAAAAGGCATGACCGGAGCCTCAGGCTACACCCTAGCTGGTTGAGCAGGACCAGAAACAGACGGATCTTACTCTTGGGGATTTGCACTCTCAGCTAACCCCTCGAGTGATCCATGCGCAGACTCCATCTAACTACAAAACATAAGTATATCCCCATCAAGCCAACACAATCCTAAATAAAATTCTATTATACAATCGTCTAGAAATGCCTAAACCTAGTCTCTAATACCAACACGTAGGGGAGCTCACCCGCATGGAGGAGTGAGTGCCTGCATAGATAAGGGTTGTTACCACACTGAACAAAGCATACCAATCATAACTGAAGAACAGGCATACAAAATAAAAGAATTGAAAACAAAGTCCATAAAAACCATACATTCAAAGAGAAACACATTTGAGCCTAATCTGAAATAATCAAATCTCATTCATATATATATCCAGAATATTTACATCGCATTACTGTTTACAATATCACTATACATAAATACAAAATTGAGGGATTACGTAATACCAAAATTGGTTACAAACCAAAAGCTATACATCAGGAATTACAAAATACAAAAAAAAACTGAGCTACTAAAAAAAAACTCTCCTATTATGTTGGGCTAGGCTGCTGCGGATCCAACCTCCAACAAACTTCCACCGCTTCCACACCTGCATGGATAAAAACCCGTGCTAAGTGATAATGCTTAGTGGGGAAAACGAAAAGATAAACGACCACTCACAGTGGACGTTAAGGCAATTCACATACATATGGCACACACATATATATGTATATAAGCATAACAAGCTTACATCAAAACTTACTTTCATCAAATACTTCATAAAATATAGACATTCATATAGTATCATTATATCATATCAATATCAAATTCATAGATTTGCCTACAAATTTAGAGTAGCGGATAACAAGTGAACACATTGGTACCCGTAGGTACAAACAAAAGCAACTTCTTTCATTTTCATCCAAAAATATTTTCACATTGGGGGATCATAAACAAGATCCAATTTATAAGGATCGCGAGGACCCAAACGATGACCTGATCAGGGTCCAAAACACATTGGGGCTGCAGCTCATAGAACTCTATAAGCATGCCTATCTATCCACTTACTTGACTCTTGCAGGCTAGGCATTAATTCAATAAAAAATCACATAATCAAGCATGTAGTAATAATACATTAATACATTATAAGATCAACAGTGAGAAACCATGCAAAGAGAATAAAAAAAATAAACATTTGAAAACAGTGGAGCGTTGCGCTCGCGACAGAAGCATTTTACACATATAGGCACACACGCGACACTCAGCTATGCTCGTGAGGGACAGGCAGAAAGGCCTCTATTGTACTCATGACATCAGTCGTACTCGCGAAAGAAGGCGGGGAGGTCACTATCGCAATCACTTGCAGGGGCGCTCGTGACAGTGATCAGCTCGGCTATCGAGCTCTTTGTCGCACTCGCGACAGAGGCACTCTTTGGCAGAAGCTTGGATGACCGAACTCTGTCGCGCTCGTGATAAAGTCAAGTTTCCAGCTTCCATTGTCAATCTGCACATCACCTCCACAACCCAAAACCTTCCAAAATCAAACCAACATCCGAATTACTTCAATCCAAGCATAAATCATCAACCAAAACACATTACCCATAATATTACCTAAATTATACACTTGAATGAAGACTCAAAATGACAAAAGAAGTAGTTTGAATATCAAAATTCATAAACCCAGAAATTTCCTCCAAAAACCACATAAATTCAATTTATCCCTCAATATGCAACTCCCATCTCAAATCCACTAAAAAATAATCAAAACTCACATCATTCATACAATATAAACAAGTTTAATTCCACAAATTCCAGGAATCATACAAAATTCAAAAGACAAAACATGCAAAATTAAGTAATTCCCAAACCTTTGGCTCCATAGCTCCATAAAATCAAAGGGCTTCACTACGACTAGCTTTTCCCTTCCCCTTGGGATCTCTAGTAAGAATCTCTGATCACCCACACCAAAACACACAAAACTCAAAATCCCAAAGACATCCAAAAAGGGAAAACGGGGAGAAAGAAGAAGAAGAAGAAGAAGAAGAAGAAGAAGAAGAAAAGAGCAAAACACTTACCCAAAGTCTAGAATTTGCTAAAACCACTTCAGAATTTCAAGAGCTTGAGGAGATGATTAAAGAGCAAGAAGGAAGAAGAAGAAAAGAAAATGAAGAGGAAGAGAGAGTTGAACGGGAAAGAGGGCAGAAAGCTTTCCTCACGTTCTCTCTCTCTGTGTGTCTTTTAGTCAACTCTTCTTTTTCCCTTTCTTCGTCTCCACCATCCAAGTGTCAAGATCCAATGGTAGGTTTGACAAATTCCCTTCCAATGCTTCTTCTTTTGCCCACAACACAACTTAAACCACACACACATAAGCTCAAAACTACTAGGGTGAAAATCGGGGTGTTACAAAATATATAACTGTTGGAATTTAATTAAGTGAATAGTAAATTAGATAATTATAGGTCATTTAGTAAATGGAGTAAATGGGATAGTAAGGAATTGAAGTGAAATGAACTTGAAGGATTAGAAATTAAAGATAATAGACATTGATATAAGTAAGGTAAGAAAAGATTAATAATGATTAAGAAACTGAAATAAAAATGTTAATGGTATTAAAGATACAGGCTAGTTAAAGCTACAGGCTATTATTCGTCGAAATACAAATGAAAATGTTAAGGTTTTAGTGTAAATAGTAGTAGTTGGACAATTGGAATCAACAATTTAGATTAACGATAGAAATAGTGATGACTGAGTTAAGTAAAAGATTTAGTAACTGATGAATTAAATTATATGATTAGTAGAAGATTGATAGAAGTAATGTATAGGAAATGTATAGATAAAAAATACTTGTATGTATGTATGCTTATAATTATGGGTTGGAAAGTTTGGGATATATATCCACCTTGGTGCATTTTAATGCTCAGTGCGTGAATTGCTTGCAGGTTTGGAAGATAGAAGTTTAGAAGTGGTCGGGACTTCAGTATTGTTCGAAGATAGTCATAGATGGTAACTTCAGTATTGTTTGAAGATAGTTATAGATGGTAAGAATGGAGTAGTAGGCATGGCATGCATGTGACAATTGTATATGTAATCGAGGTTGTTTAAGGTCAGGATTATTGTGAATATGAATGTTTATGTAAAGAGTTTTAGTGGATCTATTTGAAATGCTATATTGTTATTGTTATTGTTAATTATTATAGTTTAAAAAAAAAAATTACCCTCTAGCATATCAAGTTTCACTTTAGCATTTATTAGTGTATTGTTTGAGACATCCGATGTCCAAACCATTTACGGACGTAGGGTGTTACATGCACGTCATGTGGCCTATGTTTTTCGCTTGTACACGGTGGGCAAGGAAGTCTTCCTGTAACACCCTTATCACTTCCATACACTACATACATTACATTACTTTAACGACTACCATGATTGTCTAGCTATTGTCTAAACGATACTTATGGCAGATGAGGTAAAATTTTTTTAGACTTATTCTTCCAACTTATTCTTTCATTTATTGTTGTAAACTAACATGTCACTAACAAGTCTCATTCAATCAAGTCCAAACATTACATTTCGTATAATATTATTCAATAATAATCTATCATATCCATAATACACAGTACATACTCAATACTAAAATTTACATATACATGCCACTAACAACAATAAACATACTATTCTTAGCTTCACTCCAAAGGTCCTGTTTGATCTCAAAGCTGATAGCACGCCTGGTCCTCGGACGTCCTACCCAGTACCTACACGTAGTCAAATAAACTACGTGCTGAACATTAAAAATGCTCAGCGGTGGTTACGAATCTAAAAATTTCCAATTCTAACTTAGGTACACACATATAAGCACACACTTTAATCCTCACTTAGACTTAGTAATGTCATATTACTATTTAGTCCCTCATTTTGCTTCAATTCCTGAATTTATCCTTCATTTTACTTTAATTACGATTTCACACTATTTTTCTATTTTCCATTCTTAACTTATTATCTTACTTGAACATATCCATTTTGGCCCCTTTAAACTTACTTTTCGGCTTATTACTCTTTTAATCCTCATTTTGACATTTTTTCACTCATCTTATCATTTAACTTCTCGTCTTTTCATTTACGCTTTAACCCTAATTCTTATAAACTAACATTCTACTCCTTTAACTTTTAGATTTCTACGTTTATACCTTTCACTTCTATATTACATTTACTTCATTTCACTTCATATATTTCTATAATGCCTTAATCTAACCTTATTCTTTTTACTCCTATTTACTTATTTGACATCTAAATTACATTTTAGCCCTCACATTCTTACATTTATGTCCATTTTACTTATTAGTCCATATTATACCTTTACATTGCGATTAAACTAATTACTTTTTCATTTTACTATTTTTATTTATTAAACCTATTATTTAACATCATTACTCCTTTTATACCTTATTTACGATTTTGCCCTCCATTAACCACTTACTATTGTGGCATTAATTCATTTATTTCAAATAATTAAACACTATTATCACTTCACTTTTTATTTTATTCTATTAATTACCATCACTATGGTAAAATTTCAGTTTAGTCCCTAATATTTCAATTAATTACAAGTTTGCCATTTTTACATCATAATTACAATTTTGCTACTAGTTCATTTCTCTTTTTGTCTTAAATCATTATTTGACTTACAAATTACATATTAGTCCTTAAATGAACATTCTTACGTCAAATTACATTTTACTCCCTAAACTTTGCATTCTTTACATCACTGACATTTTAATTTCACTTTTCTCTTTTGTATCACTTATTAACTTACTTTCACACACACAATTATTGTTTTGCCCTTAAACTTTTATCAAATTACAACATTGCCCTTCTTTTAACGTTTATTTACAATTTGGCCATTACTTAACTACATTTTCACATTTATTCACTTCTTAACTTATAATTTATCAATTAGTCTTCCAACTAATTATTTTTACGGTAAATTATGTTTTAGTCCTTAAACTTTTTATCTTCTTTCATGTAAACTCTTTTTCACTCAAATTCTCATTTTCACTTTACTTTTCACATTTTTAAGTCATTTTTACCATTATTATCCGTTTAACGTATTAATTAGGTCAATTACCATTTTGACCCTAAACTTTTTATTTTCTTTCATTTAAGTCTTTTTTTTCATTCAAATTTTCATTTCCCACCTTGATTTTTACATTTTCATGTCATTTTACCATTATGTTATACCCCTAGTACAATCCCGATAGAAAATCTGCAGACTGGATAAATGGGATGTGGAATCCATAGGTCCATTGCACTGCCTGAGGAATGACCTGAAGGACTACTCCATCACTTTCACTAAACATATAACGTGTAATGTATAACATATAACATATCAATGCACTATGGGAGACCATCGTGAATCTGCCATAGTGAAGCAAGTCGCCATGACTTGTACTGCAGTATGGGTGTCCCTATGGATAGCTAAACATATCGTGAACTATATTTAGACCACGAGACCAATGCTAAGGGCAATACTTTCTCAATTATCTTTTAAATACACTTTTCCCTTACGCTTACATTTCATTCACTTCATTATTGTTTCAATATACTAATCAATCGATACTCTTATCATTTAAGCACAATTCTCATCATATACTTAGTTTACAAAATAAGTATACTTGTTCCATCATATGGCCATGAATTCATTTCAAAGCCATTTTATTCTTTTCTCATTATTTATGCTTCAACTATTCATTTAATCAAAAGTAACATCAACATACGTATAATTTCAATTATTTCAATATCTATCAATATTTTCCCCCATAGGCATAATGGGGAAAGTATTCTAAAAAAATACTTAATTAATTTCTTACAATTTCAATTAAATTCATACACTTTTAAATCATAAACATAATCATTGTATGGCCTTATTATCATTAAATGGACTAATTATATATTTGATTCATTAAGTTAATTATTCGATTTTTATGTATTTCTTTTCACTGTGATTTCCTTTTCACTTCTAAGTCATTCATTTATCCATTTTATCTCCTATATATCATGTAACGCCCCAATACCCCTTGGGAGGATATAGGGACTCTACGTGACATACTTAACAATACTTAATCACTCAAGATCACTAGTTCCCATTATCAAATACATTAATCATTAATAAGTCATTCACTAACACTAGTTCATTATAGTTTACCATGTAGTTTACAAAATTACATATTCCTTTTCATGTTTCAATACATATTTTATTTACACTAAAACTTATAGCAATATCTTTACATCACAATATTAACCTAACTAGAAGACCTCACTGAAGACTTCTCCTAGTGGCCTGCAGATGCTTCACGCAAAACTTGAGCTTCACACTTCAAACCTACATGGGAGACAAGCACCCATGCTAAGTGATAACGCTTAGTGGGGATGTAAACAAAGCAAGACTAATACAAGCATTCATGAATTAACATATATCAATATAACAGGTTATGATCAAACAATATACCATGTAACATCACTTACTCGCTAGTTCATTAATATGTCAAATATTCAATAATTCATACTATACTATAACAATATTTAAAACTCAATGTCAGCGGAAGACTTCAATATTATAACCATCATACCTTATAACATAGCATTGAGATCACTCAAAATGGCATCGCTAACACTACCATTAGTCACTACAAGCACAGTAGTTACATGATATGCCAATTTTGATAGTTCATGCTTTACATTAACAATATTCGATAGCTCATACTTTCTAATAACAATCACTAATATTCACTGACTGCGGTAAGCTTTGATATCATGGCAAGAATGCTATGCAATAAAGCATTAATACTACTCAATATAGCATGGATGACACTATCATGTATCATAATATTAATATCACTCAATATAAAATCACTATCGCTATTGCAAATTAACATAACCACAATCTTGATACATACACATGTACACATTATTATCTTAACTATATACAATTAGTGTCCATATAGATAGCCTAATAGCCTAAATCGTATGGAAGTGGATACGGGTACACTATATACTTGAGTATTTTAGCACTAGATCACTGGATACCCATCGGTATCAAACAATAGACACCCATCGGTATCAAACACTAGACACCCGTCCGTATCACACTGGTAGCTGTTAATCACTAACCCTTTATAAGCATGCTTATCTATCCACGACTCAATTACAGGCTTAACGATTAATTCACTTAACATATATTTATTCCCAAAGTAATATTCATTTGCATAATAAATGTCATTTGCTTAGTATTGTTCATTCGCATAGTAAGGTACTCATGTAGTTCCCTAAAGCAACATCATGGTACAAGTCATCATGTAGATCAAACTCGCATCATTTCAAGCCTTGCATATACAAATGGCTTGAAAAGCATACTCATATTTCATTATGCATTTTCATACTACACTTATTCACTAGAGTTTACATATTATGATTCTCACAAAGCATTGTTAATCTCATAGATTCACACTATAGGTTCAATTTAATGTTGTTAAATTTAACAAAATCCTCAACCAAGTATACACTCCAGCATGCTTATTTATATACTCAATACAATATGATTTATTCATATATGATCAATATCGTATGCAATGTCATGTTCAATAATCGAAAAGCATATATACATTTAATTCCTTTATTGCTACTATGCTATAGCATCATTTTCATATAATTTCAATTGAGAAACATTTATATACTGATTTCAAAATGTTAGACATGAGTTGGATAAGCTATAGGAACTTGCAATGAAGTTCGGGCGCATTTTGGGAAGAAAAACACATAAAATACATAAAACTAGGGAGGGTCACAGTGGTAATGATTTGATTGTGATTGTGAGGTCAGAATACATGCAATTCTGCCTTCTCTCGGCACTAGTTATGGTGGCAATGAATCGGTTGTGACCGTAACATACCACAATTAGCAAAACAGAAGCCAAAACTCAAGACTGCTTCACTACTCTTTTATGTTATACATTACACATCTAGACCTAAACCAACGTCTAGACCTCAATTTTAGTCTAAACCAACATCTAGACCTCAATTTTAGGCAAAACTTCCTTCTTAACAATTGTTCCCTAGGATGCTAAGTTACAAAAGGAACATGTTTCAGGTCATTTGGACTTCTAAAACAATAGATATGAAGTAAACAATCCATACTATTCCAATGAACTTGCCAAAGTAGAGACACCTCTGTTTTGACCATTTTTAAGGGTCTTAGAGCCATAATTCGTTTATAGTCATTTCCATGACTTTTATAGGTATAGAAGTAATGGTTCTAAAGGAATTAGAATCACTTAATTTGGAGTTTTCAAACTCCATTTATGACCAAAATATCATACGGAGGTCTGGTGAAATATGAGCAGAGTTTTCCCCTAAAACTAGGGTTCATACTTGGGTCATAAACTCATGGCAATTCAATCAACAATTTCAACAAGCATCTCAATTTATAACATCTTATCAATTATCACACAAGTACACATAGATCCTAAACTAATCAATCATGCATTTAATCAAGATTAACACAAAATCTAATCCCAAACATATCAATTTAAGTGCAATCCCAAACCTCTTGAAGCTCTACTTCACTTCACTACTCAATTGATCTTCTCTTTTCCCTTGGCTTTTCTACTTGGTTCTTCAACTTACAAATCAACATACATACACATTAAAAGCTTAATTAGAACTATAAACTTAAATTCAAATCAAGGAAAAGAAATACTTTTGACTAAAGATTACCCTTCTCTAGCTTATCACTTGATCTTCTTAACCAATTCTACTTAAGTCTTCGAAAAATGATGAAGAAGATGGAGGAACTTGAAGGAAACGAAAAAGCATTGAAGACCAAAAGGAAGAAGGTGCAGAAATGGAGAGAGGACCGAACTAAATGAAGAACACAATGGATAGATTTTTCCACTATGCATATGCGTGCAAACATGATGTGTCAAAACACAAGCTCTTTGTAGTGCTCCAATAACCCTCGAAAGGAATGTCAAAATGTTACACATGTAAACACAACACTCAAGCAAATAACTAAAGCAGGAGCATTCAAGAACAACACATACAGGAGCGGAAGCAATCGATTAACAAAAACATACTTGCATACATTAACTTTAAGCGATTTATATATTAAAAAAAATGTTATCATTTAACGTTACATGATCAAAATATACATATGATCGAAAAGCCATACAAGCAACTCCTTAACATATACACTATACAAAAGAATCTAACAAAAAGAAAAAGCTTCACTCTAATCCTAGTGGCCAGTAGATGGATCACTCTCACAACCGAACCGAACCTGCATACCTACACGGATAAACACCCGTTCTAAGCGATAACGCTTAGTGGGGATATACAGATACAAAGGACTACACAAGCAGTCACAACAATATATATGAATTATAAAATCATATACACATACCACAGTGACCATAATCAAAGGCAATAAACATAATATGAGCAACATTATCATTATCACAACTAATATAGTTACCTATACCGATCATGCCCATATCAAACATGCACATACTTACTTTACAAAGCCCATGCTTTAACCATAATAATATCATGTACACTTGCTATAACAGGGTCTTATCACAATCATTAACATGAATGCTCAAACAATCAATCATTCACTAAAGCAATAGCTTAACAAGTTATAAAGCCAAACAAAAGGGAAGAGCCTGAACTCACACAAATTGTGGATACGGGTACTGAAGATACTGATTGAACACAATATCTGAACACACAAAAGACGTAAGTCTCAAAATACTTATACCCGGAGGTAACAGAAGAGATTGAAATCTCTAAACAAAAGACCCATACGAGTCTACTAAGCAGCTGCACTAAACCCTTTATAAGCATGCTTATCTATCCACTAACTTGACACTTCAGGCTCACTAACATTCTAACCACAATATCGCATTTCCATGTATCTAACCAAGGATGCATAATCATTCCATTCATGAACAAGTCAAGTAAACCATCACATGATTCATGCATACACAAACGACTTGAAAAGCACACTCACACATCAATGTACATTCTAAAGATCCAAAAGATGATGTTGAGCATTAATTTAACATTATCTCTTTCATGCATCTTATAATCTCATAACATTTTAAAAGAAGTCAAAGTTGAGGGACCTCACGCTGACAACCTACTAGTTGTGACCGTGACATGCTGAAAATACCAAAATAGAAAGCAAAGTTCCATACCTCATGGTCACAACCATTTTGGTTGTCACCGTGAAATGCCAAGATGCAAAACAGAATGCAAACGAAGGTTACCTCAAGGTCACAACCATTTCGGTTGCCACCATGACATACTCCCTACAACTGACAGAATGCAAACGAAGGTTACCTCAAGGTCACAACCATTTCGGTTGCCACCGTGACATACTCCCTACAACTGACAGAATGCAAACGAAGGTTACCTCAAGGTCACAACCATTTCGGTTGCCACCGTGACATACTCCCTACAACTGACAGAATGCAAACCATGGTATCTCATGGTCATAACTATTTCGGTTGTCACTGTGACATACCAAGTTCACCCGGGCAGAATGTAATCTTTACATATCTTACGATGGCAACCAAGAGCTTGTCATCGTGGCCTATGCAAAAATGCCAATACATAGCTGTGCTTAAAACTCATATCACACCTCAAAACATTCCTTTAAATCTAAACACCAAATCTAAAGCAACGTAAATCAAATACTAAGTTCAATCAACATAGCAAAATACGTAATGACCATAAACAAATGCTCAATCATTCGAAAATCTAAACATGGATCACATGCAAAGATGACAATAATTCTCACTTGAATTATAACACAAAATCCAGCATACCAAATATCATAAAAATACAGAATTCCAAAACAACCTATCTCACTAGCAATTCATGCATTAACTTCAAGTCAGTTCATAGCCTCTAACATGCATCTATTATCACTACAACACAAATTCACTACACATGCATTCAATCAAAGAAACACTCGATCCCAACCTTTAGAAGTGCAGCCGAAAACTCTACTCTTCAAAATTAGACTTTCTCTTTGCCCTTCTCAATCCTCTTGTCCACAGCTTCAAATACAACCAAGAACACATACACATAGTCTCTTAGTCCATTACACAATCAGCTCAAAACCAAGAACAGAAATTGAGTAGAAGAAGACCAAAAAAATTTTTAAACCACACTTACCTTCTTCTTCACACGGAAACCCCTTTAACAAAGCAACTAAAATGCAGAAATCCAACCAAAAGAAGAAGAACAAACCCAAAGAGGAAGAAAGAAAAAGGAAGAGACTGAGAGAGAGAGAAAATGAGAGGAACCAAATTGCATGCAATTCACTTGAGACAGATTTTCCCACTAAGTGCTCTTTATATTGCATGTAGAAATCCATGTGGCACACTCTCCTTTGCCACCTAAGCCTCTCTCTTGACAAGTGTCCACTTACTGCAATTTCCTCTATAAGTCCAAGGCAAAACTCACTTAAGTCCCTCCACTAGAAACTATTATACTAATACTTTTTACTTTCCTTCAATTAGATCCTTAATTACTCATAATCATATTCTTAGTCCAAATTTTGTACCCTTACTATACAATTACACCAAAAATCGTACCAGGGTGTAATTCAGGATGTTGCACTCTTCATTTGCAAGGTGGTAGCTCTTGTAAGGACACATGGCTCCCACTAACTTTGATTAAAGTTAATTAGTCCAACTTAAGTTAATTAATCTCACTTAACACTAATCATGCACAATATCACTTTGGTCACTACACTACTTTAATTTCTTGCAATTAAGTCCCTAAATTCCCATTTTTAATTTAGTCCAAACCGAAAACCCCAAATTAACACTCACTTGATTACACTAATTATACTCAATACTTTTAGGGAGGATTTCGGGCCATCACATTTCATGTATACCATATACCCTGCCACATTTTGTTTCCTAAACCATTCGGCCACCCTTAGCATTTCACCCTATCATTTTTTTTTCATTCACTCATTACTTTTTCCACTAAATTAAGCCCCAATTCACATGTATATACCCCTTTATCACAGTTAATCACTAGGTATACTATGAATGTACCTAAACATACCTTTATGTTTCACTATAAGCAAAACTTGCACTTAGTTTCTTTCCAATTTAATCCTTATCACTTCAATTTCAATTACACATGCATTTTACACACATTCACAATTCAAACATAATGTAAAACCCTAATTTTCACATGAAAATACTTAGATTATGTAACCGTAAAACCTTATGTCCTTGCTTTAGCCTTCACAACCTCCTTATCATTTGTCCTTAACCTTTGAAATTCGTTTTTCCCTTGATTTTTCCTCAATGGCCGAAAACACAAAGCAATAAAACATTCATCAATTTCCTTCTTTTATCAAATATAACCTCATGAACACACTTAACACATCCTAATCTATCAACTAAAAACAATAAATCAATTTAAATCAACCTATTCCTCTTACCTCAATTTGGAGACATAACCTTAGATCCTACTTTTCCTTTCTTTTAATCCACCAAATGGATATTAGGGGCTACTATAATCTCATAGAGGGGCTGAGTTACACTTAGGATACTTGAATTTAGGAAGAATTGGAGCAAAGTTGGAAGAAAATTGAGAGAAGAGAGAAGGAGAGGAAGTTCGGCCAAGCTAAGGGAGAGAAGAGGCTGAGAAGATAAGGATCATTCACCTATAAATCTGACATCTAATTGCTTTTATAGTGGACCAAAATGGTTCAACCTTGGTCCAACATTAAAAGCCCAATTAACCATTTTAGCCCATTAAGCAATTTTCCATGGTTTTCTCACTTTCCAAATCCAATTCATCCCAAATTCGATTTCATAATTCATATTATGTGAAATCAATCAATTTTGGAAATCATTTATTATTTTTAAAGTCTCGATCAAACCTCCAGTCAACCCGAGTACTATTTAAACCAAAATCGTAACTTTTTCCTTACTTTTTAAGTTTAATTCCTCATAAAAATGAGTCCATAATTCTTAAAATATATTCATTATACTCCAAGAATATTTTTGGGTCAATCGGAAACCATTCCTCGGTCCGGTAATTATTTACCAGTCCGATAATCTAATTTTTCAGTATCACCAAAAATTAACTTTTCAATATCATATGATTCTGCTCATCAATATGAGTACTTTTATATTTTCAGATTATTTTTCCGAGGTCCGTAGCATATTCTACGGTCCGGTCCATATTTTATGATCTGGTCAAACTCTTAGTCAACCTAGTCACAATTTGAATCGAAGCCGTGACTTTTTCTTATTTTGACTTTTGAGGACCCATTTGACCTCAAATCCACTCCAAATTTTAACCCCAGACTCATTGTGACTCATAGTTTCCAACGGTCAAACAAAATATTTTTCACCTCCGGATGTATTTTTTATCCCGGAAGCACTATTCACTAACGGAAAATACTATTCACGGCTAACCTGGTATTGGGGCCATTACAATTCTTGTAACACTCCATACCCATATGTAGGAGGGCTCATCCGCATAAGGGAGTCAGAACACGTACGGATAAGGGTGTTACCAAACAAACACAATACATGTATAAAAGAAAATAAATAAATAGTGGGAGAGGTTAAAACATAATTTTCAAAGATCTCTTTTATTGGTAAACCAAAAGTTCCATTACAAAAATGTAAATTACAAAAATTGTCTGTACGGAATTTCCAAAATACATAATTACATTGCCAAAGGTTTACAAAAGATAAATACAAAATAGAACCAAAAGATTACAAAGGATATACAAAAATACATAATTTCAGCTTCTCAAAAGCTCCACTCCTACTGTGTTGGCTTGACCTGTGGATGCACACTCAAAGACTCCAAACCTTCCACACTTGCACGGATGAAATACCCGTGTTAAGCAATAACGCTTAGTGGGGAAACACACAATAATACGAACAGCCATTCACGATGGTCGTTAAAGCAAAACACATACAAATGGCACATGCTTATAAATACATATAACGAAATTACAGCTTGAGTATTAACAATAACAGTCATAAGCTCATAATCGAAACTGTGTCATAATTATTTCATAATCATAGAATAGACAAACAAACGCCTGCAAAATTCAGAATAGCGGATAACGAGTGAACACATTGGGGTACCCGTGGCTACAATCGAAAAGCAACATCTTTATCTCTAATTCAAAAACATTTTCACTTTGGGGGTGTAATACCCCGATACCCCTGTTGGAAGGATACCAGAGCGCTACGCGCATAAACACATATACATAAACTCAAGCATGCTTAAAACAGATACATGTAATCATAAAGATAACAAATCCATATATAAATAACCATATAGTTTTACAAAAAGGGATTTGTAAACATTAAACATATACATATACAAAATCAACCTTTATAAAATTACATTTACAAAATCAAACTCCAAGTACAAAATACAGCACAAGACAAAATAAACTCCAACTATAGACGTCTAGTGGCCGACCTGCAGATGTCCAACTCCAAAAGAACCTACCACCTACACGGGAAAAGAGCCCGTGCTAAGCGATAACGCTTAGTGGGGAGGGACAACACATGCATGTACATATAATCGCAATCACATAATATAAGCTTAACAATAACAAAAGCATATAAACGTATACTACTCATGCTTATAACAAGTATTCGCCACACACATGTATATCGAATATAACTATTACTTATTCATCAAATGAATATACACAAGATAGAGGAATTAATCATTTAAATCCAAGTAGTCAATATTCATATGCATCACCACAATATCAACATATAGCCATTCATACCCGAATACAAGTATTACATTTCATATTGTCATTTCGCACATACATATACATGTAACATATATCCATTTCATATATAATGGCTTCATATATCAATCTCATGTAGTAGCCTGACTACTCACTAACTAGTGGATACGGGTACAATTGATACTGATAGGACACAGTATCCAAGCATATAGAGACAAGAGTCTCGAATCATGTGTAAATATGTATACTCGAAGGTATACTGGAGACCGAAGTCTCAAATCATATAGACCCTAATGGGGTCAACATATAACTTGTAACATATAGCAGCTGCACTCACACTCTAACCCTGGATAAGCGCTTATCTATCCACTACTATGACTATCAGGCTTAAATAGCAACTCAATCATGTTCTAGTACTACTATTATATAATAGAGAATAATTCAAATATAATCATATCATTTCATGTATACATGTATATTGATAAATTTTGAAGACATATAAATCATATACAAATCTTATTAAGAACATATAATTTATCATTTAATAGTCCATACAAGACAAATCATGTGCCATGTGTGTAAAAAGAACCGTGAAACTCATTTTCAAAACAGGGCAGGAAAGGCATCACTGTCGCGCTAGCGACAGTAGTTGAAGAAGAGAGCCAATCGCGAGTCGCGCATGCTGTCGCAACTCATGACGATGTCGCCTCACAGAAGGGAGCGGGCACGAGTCATGATTCTTGCGCACGACTCATGTCTGCCCATAAAGAGAAGAGGGCACGAGTCGTGCCTATCCCGCACGACTCGTGTCCTTCCCACACAAATCTTGATGAGTCGCTAGCCATCTTCACGACTCGTGAAGATGCCAAGCGCCATTGCCGAGTCTTGCTGCCTCCTCACGAGTAGGAAAGATCTTCCCAGCATGCTGATGCGAGACAATGAACTACCCGATTCTGTCGCGATTGCGACAAGCATCGCGCTCGCCACAGTATCGTTTTTCCAATTCTCAGCAGAAAACATAAAACTCAGAGCTTAACAAAATCAAAACCATTTTACCTAGAATCATATAACATGCAAAATCATATAAAAACGTACCTCCAGTGCTCTCCAATCATGCTTATAACAACAACAACTCAAATTACACAATAATTACACAAATCAAAACAACATATATTGAGGTTGCAAAAACCCAAAAATTCATCTCATGTTCATGTACGTTTATTCAAAATGGACATGCAAACACTTATAACTCTATTATCTTAACTCATATACACAAATCTAATATACTCTTGCCTTTTCATGTACCAAAACATACAATTAATAGTAAAATTAGAACTCAAATACACGATCCAAAATGAGAAGGACAGAACACTCCCAGACCTGAAATGGAGTTCAACCCGCTAGCTTCAAGATATCACTTTTCCCTTTCCTTTGTTCTTTCTCCTCTCTTCAGATTCTTGCACAATCCAACCAAAACAATAGCTCAATTAACCCATGCAAATCAAACTTTAAACCCAAGAACAAACCATATAATCCCAAACCAAACCGGTGAAGAAGAAGAGGAAGAAGAATCAAGCCATAAAATAACAGCCACTTACCTCTTGGACAACTCTTGATCTCAAAGCCCTAGCTCAACTCTTGAAGAACACCCACATGCAAAGCTTGAGAGCAAAAATGGAGAAGTAGAGGAAGTGAGAGAGAGAACGTGAGAGTGCAAGGAAGTGGGGAAGCTGATGGCTTCCACGGGAAGCAAAACCAATTCCTCCTCTCCCTCTCTCTTCTTCCTTTCAAATCCCCATTAATGCACTCACCCACTTATCCACTTGTCACAATTCTATTGGATATCATTTTCCTTCTTTGACTTTCCTTCTCTTTTGTCCTCTAGTCAGTTACACAAATACCATTATACCCTCAATAAACTCTTATAATTCCTTAATTAAATCCCAATTTATTTACCAATTACATAATTACCCTTTTATACATCCAAATAAACGTGCAATTTCTACTAGGCCATTTTTGGGATGTTACAGGGGGATCTTAAACAAGATCCGAACACACTAAGGATCACGAGGATCCAAACGGGGACCTGATCAGGGTCCAAAACACATTGGGGCTGTAGCTACAAAACTCTATTAGGCATGCCTAACTATCCACTTATTTGACTCTTGCAGGCCATGCATCATTCATCATATCAATTACATGTGGTACGTACATTCATCCATGCATAAGTATAAAAGCATCGCAAGGTCGGAAATCAAGTCTCAAAAGTGTTGAAGAAAATTCATTTTGAAAACCAGAGTAGTCGCGCTCGCGACAGAGGCAAAATTCGCTTAGTGCCGCGCTCGCGACAGAGGCAAAATCTGCCTAGTGCCGCGCTCACGACAACCCTCACGCTAGCGCAAAAATAGATAGAGCAGCCCTTTCGCGCTCGCGATCGAGAGACAATAGAAATCACTATCGTATTCGTGTGCAGGCGCGCACTTGTGACAGTAGACTGCCCAGCTTTAGCTCGACAGACGAGTGCTCTGTCGCACTCGCGATAGCGTGCTTGCGCCACTGCAGCTCGACAGCATGCGAAGGTTGGGATCACTGAGCTCTATTGCGCTCACGACAGGGTCGTGTTTTCCAGCTCTCGCGCAAAACTGCAGAAAATAACTCCTTTAAAGTTTTACCCAAAATCTCCAATTAACTCAAAAACTTCACTATAATCAAAAGTACTCATTCCCAACACATTCAACAAAATAAAACCCAAGTTTTACACCAAAAATTATGAATCAAAACTTTTAAATCATCAAATAAAATCTCAAATTCAGCAAACTCAGAAATTTGCCCAAAATGAACAATTACCCCATTAAAACCACAAGCAACTCATTCAAACAACATTATTACTCAATTAACTCATCATACACATCCTTTAAGCATTAATAAACATGTATTCAACATCCAATTTCTAGAAATTAACCCAAGACACAAAATTGAACAATTACACATAATATTCAAAATTCCCAAACCTTTGTCTCCTTAGCTCCAAAGTCAAGGGGATTCACTAGTATAAGCTTTCTCTTTCCCCTTGGGCTTTCTAGGAGAAACTTCTGAACATAAACACCAAAAATACACCAAAGCTCAAAACCCTAACTCAAGAACACACTAACAAAATCAAATAGAAGAGGAAGAAGAAGAAGAAGAAGAAGAAAACCCACTAAAACTTACTAATCCACTATAGGATTGCTAAATTCTACCAATAATTGCAGCAAAAGAGTGAAGATCAAGAAGAAGAAAGAAAGACAAAAAAGAAGATAAAGAAGAAGTTAGCCTGAGGAGGAGGTGAGAATGGGAAAGCAAGGCAGCCACAAGCTGCTCTATCATTCTCTCTCCTTGGCTTTTATAGCCTCTCTCACATGCCTCATGTCAACAACCTATTGATGGACTTTACCAATTCACACCCTACTTCTATCTTCCTCATTACAGTCAAGTCTAACCCCAAACATAACACATTAGCTGAACACATGCAATAACACCCTATCAAAACCCAAAAACATGCAATTAATCCAAAATTAAATTATTACACACAAAAATGCACATACAAATTGGCTCAAAGTACCAAGGTGAGAAACGGGGTGTTACAAATCTCCCCTTCTGAAAAGAATTTCGTTCTCAAAATTCTCACCTAAGCCAAACAGTTGAGGATACTGAGACCTCATCACTAACTCTGGTTCCCAAGTCGCCTCTTCAACCCCATGGTGCTGCCATAACACTTTAACTAGAGGAACTTGCTTGCTTCTCAATTGTTGCACTTCTCGGGCTAAAATGGCTTTCGGCTCCTCATCAAAAGAATAATCAGGCTAAATCCTTATATCTTGAATCGATAACACATGTGATGGATCTGATCGATAACGGTGAAGCATGGAGACATGGAACACATCGTGCGACTTAGCCAATTCCAAAGCTAAGGCCAACTTATAGGCAACCGGTCCAATCTTTTCCAAAACTTCAAAGGGTCTTATAAATCGGGGACTTAGCTTACCCTTCTTACCAAAATGCAATACTTTCTTCCAAGGTGACACTTTAAAAAACACCTTGTCTCCAACCTCACACTGGATGTCCTTTCGCTTCAAATTAGCATAGGATCTCTATCTATCCTTAGCTGCCTTCAAATTTTACTGAGCCACTCGAATCTTCTCTTTGATATCTCTAATCAATTCTAGACCAACAAAAGAATGCTCGGTCAATTTAGTCCAGCAGACCGGAGTCCTACACTTCCATCCATATAGTGCCTCAAACGGTGACATTTCGATGCTTGCTTGATGACTATTGTTATAGGCAAATTTCATGAGCGACACATACTTATCCCAACTGCCCGAAAATTCCAAAGCACACCCTCAAAGCATGTCTTCCAAAGTCTGAATAGCCCGTTCTGATTGACCATTTGATTGACGGTGAAATGCAGTACTGAAATTCAACCGAGTACCTAGAGCCACTTGCATCTCTTTCTAAAATTTTGATGTGAACCTCGGATCTCGATCCGACATAATTGACAACGAAATCCCGTGACATTTGACCACTTCATTCACATAAATATCGGCTAACTTATCCATTGAATAGTCCCAATAAACTGGTAAAAAGTGAGCCGATTTGGTGAGTCGATCAACAATGACCCAAACCGAATCATGCTTCCTTTGAGTCAACGGTAAACCTTACACAAAATCCATTGTGATATCATCCCACTTCCACTGAGGGATGGGTAAAGGATTGAGCAATCCAGATGGAACTTGATGCTCGGCCTTTATCTGCTGATAGATCAAGCACTTAGACACAAACTCCACAATACCCCTCTTCATCCCGGACCACCAGTAAAACTATTTCAAATCCCGATACATCTTCTCACTACCAGGATGTGTAACACCCCGAAATAGCCCTAGAAGAATTATAGAATCTTGGTTCAAGAAAGACTAGTGTTGTGCGTGTGAATTCTGTCGCGAGCGCGGCAAGCGTCGTGGGCGCGACAGAACCACTTCAGTGATAGGGTAATTAAATTGGCATTTTTAGTTGTGGCTTGTAGGAGAGTGACACATGGCACTGTAGGGAAGTGACAAGTGGCAATGTATTAATTTATATTAAGAGAGAGATTAAGAGTTAAGAGAGGAGATTAGGATTAATTAAATAGGAAAAGAAGATAGCTATGTAATTAATTGGGGTAGATGGCATTTATTGCTATAGTAATTTTGGAATTTGACTTAGACTATCTGCTTCTTTCTTCTTCTTTTCACGTGAGTTTCTTTCTTTTCCTTTGCCCTGCTCTTTCTTTCGTTTCTTCTTCCTTCTTTACACTGTTTTGAGTGATTCATTTGTGTTGGCTTTGAGAAGGGGACTAGTAGAGCTTGGTTAGGCATACTAAGAAGGTAAGTAAAGCGATTTAGTTAGTATTGGTCTTCTTCTTCTATTTTATTTCTGTTTTTGATTTAAAGTAAAAAGAGAAGAGTAACCTTGGTATTTTGAATGGATTGTGCATGGAAGCTGTGGACAAGAAGCTCAATAAAGGCAAAGAGAAGGTCGGAGCCGAGTAGAGAACGCGGTTAAACGTCCTAGAGGTAGGGATCGTGTGCGGATTTCCTATTTTTGCATGTGTTGTGATTTGAATATTTCAATAGAGATGTAGTTGTATAAAGAAATGTATTTGGAGCTTAATTAGCTCAATTGTTTGTTTAAGTGTGTGAAATCATTCTGATTGCTTGTAGTGTTGCAATAGTGAAAGTAATTGTGTAAGTTGAGTGAACAATTAGTTATGAGCATGATTTATAGGGCAATTATATGTTAAAAAGATGAGTGGTTGCATGTGAAAGTAAAAGAGTCGGTTTGGGTTGTGTTTAAGTTTATCGGTGTGTGGATTTTGCCTTTGGAATTAGGGAAAACGTTTCTGTCGCGAGCGCGACACCAGTTGAGGTCGCGACAGAATCGCGTCTTTCATGTCCGTGGGAAACGAGTTGAAAATTTGGGTTTTCAGAAATGTGAGGAGGGAGTCACGTCACGTGATGAGTAGTCACGCCGTGACCCCTGCCTTGGTGAGGCGTGAGATGGCATCACGCCATGTGAGGTCTCTCTCTTTGTGAGGAGAGAGTCACGTCACGTGACGAGCAGTCACGCCGTGACCCTTCCCTCGGTGAGGCGTGAGATGGCATCACGCCACGTGATGTCCCTCTCTCGCTGTGAGGATCCGGTCACGAGGCGTGAGGGGTAGTCACGCCGTGATCTTTCTTCCAGGTGGGCGTGAAGAGAAGCAGATCGTCGCGAGCCGCAATCGCGAGATCGCCTCGCGACGATCTTGTTTCCTTGGGATACTGTCGCGAGCGCGACACAAGTCGCGATCGCGACAGTGAGCTTTTTCCCGCTTGTTTTGTCCTGTTTTGGCCTTTTGTTCCTGTTTTGAGTTGTTAAATGTTTAATGGGTCTTGTATGTTATCATTTAGCTTGTATTTGATTTTAAATTATCTTTTAAACCTCTTATATGATTAATAGTAATTAAATGCACATGATTTGTAAAAGTTATACATGTAATTAAATATATTTGAATCATAGTAAATAAATTGATATCAGTGCACAGTATATGAGTTGTGAGAGCCTGATTACCGTTATAGTGGATAGATAAGCATGCTTATAAAGGGCTAGAGCGCAGCTGCTAGAGTTGGCCTTAATTGTGCCCAAAGTTCGAAATACCTCGTGTATTTCACAGAGTTTTGAGTTAATTCTCCACATGTTTGATACTGGAAACAGTATCCAGAGTTACCCGTATCCACCATGAAAGGAATTCAGGCTTATTGTTATTGCTAGTGTATAGTGAACATGAAATGATCAGATGTAGTGTTATAAGTAAATGTTAAAGTACATGAGATTAATGCTATGTTTATATGAAGTAGAATCCATGGTTTACATGATTGTGAAAACATATGCATGAGTTGTTTGAGCAGTGCATGTGACATGTATATTTTATATGTGACTTCGAAAGAAGTCCTTTGCATTATTTTCATCCCCACTAAGCGTTATCGCTTAGCACGGATGTTTGTTTCCGTGTAGGTTGACAGGTGCGGACCAGTGAAAGCGTTCATCTGCAAGTGAAGGCCACTAGGAGTTTTTTTTTTTGCTATGCCCTTTTTGTATAAGATAGAATTAGAGTTTGTGATGTTTTGAGTAACATCATTATGTATATAGAGAGTTTAGTCTCGACATATAATCGTTAAATGTATTTGTATATGTAATGTAACTGAATATGTAATAACTATAAAACTTTTGTATATGTATAGTTTACATATATAATAAAAGTAATTTTTGTTTGGGCCCAACTTATTTCTAACTGTTTATTAGTACCGCTTCCGCTAATGCATGTATAGATACACGTATATGTCCGCGTAGCGCCCCGATATTCCTTACCGGGGGTATGGGGGTGTTACAGGATGCATAGTAAAAATCATAGTGTGTGCATCACAAAGGAGTTTCTTCCTTAACTCATCATTCTCAAGCACACATAAATGATTGTTATACATAAGCACCCCATCCAAAATTGAAAATTTAGTCTGCTTACCACTCTGAACTTCCTGCAATATTTGCTGCAACTTCACATCATCTTTCTGGGCATCAACAATCAATTGCCTCAAAGATGGCTTAGCTTTCAATTGGGCAACCAAAGCTCCTTCTGAATCCAGTCTCCACTTATAGCGCTACAATAAAAGGGCCAAAACTGACTTCCGACTGAAAGCATCTGCTACAACATTTGCTTTACTTGGATGGTATTCTAAAATGCTGCTATAGTCCTTAAACAATTCTAACCAACGGCGTTGTCTCAAATGGGGTTTTCACATTGGGGGATCTTAAACAAGATTCAAACACATTGAAGATCATGATAATCCAAACGGGGACCTGATCAGTGTCTGAAACACATTGGGGCTGCAGCTACAGAACTCTATTAGGCATGCCTAACTATCCACTTATTTGACTCTTGTAAGCCATGCATCATTCATCATATCAATTACATGTGGTATGTAAATTCATCCATGCATAAGTATAAAAGCATCTCAAGGTCAAAAATCAAGTATCAAAAGTGTTGAAGAAAACTCATTTTGAAAACTAGAGGAGTTGCGCTTGCGACAGAGGCAAAATTCGCCTAGTGACGCGCTCGCGCGAAAATGGATAGAGCAGCCCTGTTGCGCTCGTGATAGAGAGCCAACAGAAATCACTGTTGCGCTCTCGATAGTAGACTGCCCAGCTTCACCTTGACAGCCGAGCACTCTATTGCACTCGCGACAGCATGCTCGCGCAGATTGCACTCGCGACAGCATGCTCGCGCAGAACGAAGCTCGGCAGCATGCGAGGGCTGGGATCACCGAGCTCTATCGCGCTCGCGATGGGTGTTGTGCTCGCGATAGGGTCATGGTTTTCGGCTCTCACGTAAAACTACAGAAAATAACTCTTCCAAAGTTTTACTTAAAATCTCCAATTAACTCAAAAACTTCACTACAATCAAAAGTACTCATTCCCAACACATTCAACAATATTAAACCCAAGTTTTACACCAAAAATCATGAATCAAAACTTTTAAATCATCAAGCAAATTCTCAAATTTAGCAAACCCAAAAATTTGCCCAAAATGAACAATTACCCCATTAAAAGCACAAGCAACTCATTCAAACAATATTATTACTCAATTAACTCATCATACACATCCTTTAAGCATTAATAAACATGTATTCAACATCCAATTTCCAGAAATTAACCCAAGACACAAAATTGAACAATTACACATAATATTCAAAATTCCCAAACCTTGGTCTCCTTAGCTCCAAAGTCAAGGGGCTTCACTAGCATAAGCTTTCTCTTTCCCCTTGGGCTCTCTAGGAGGAACTTCTGAGCATAAACACCCAAAATACACCAAAGCTCAAAACCCTAACTCAAGAACACACTAAAAAAATCAAAGAGAAGAGAAGAAGAAGAAGAAAACTCACTAAAACTTACCAATCCACTCTAGAATTGCTAAATTCCACCAATAATTGTAGCCAAAAGAGTGAAGATCAAGAAGAAGAAAGAAGAAGAAGAAGAAGAAGAAGAAGAAGAAGAAGAAGAAGAAGAAGAAAAAGAAGAAGAAGTTGGCCTGAGGAGGAGGAGAGAACGGGAAAGCAAGGCAGCCACAAGTTGCTCTCTCATTCTCTCTCCTTGGCTTTTATAGCCTCTCTCATATGCCACATGTCAACAACCTATTGGTGGACTTTACCAATTCACACCTTACTTCTATCTTCCTCACCACACTCATGTCTAACCCCAAACATAACACACTAGCTCAACACATGCAATAACACCCTATTAAAACCCAAAAACATGCAAGTAACCCAAAATTAAAATATTACACACAAAATTGCACATACAAATTGGCTCAAAATACCAGAGTGGGAAACGGGGTGTTACAATTCTCCCCTACTCAAAGAAATTTCATTATCAAAATTTACCAAAGTCAAGTAGATGAAAATGCTTCCTTATTCCCAAATGCTACTGTCCAAAGACAACGGTAGCCTACTTTGGGAATCATCAAAGTTGCTATCCAAATAGCAAGTTATCTCACTCAAATCATCATGAACTGCCATTATCACAATGTGCTACTTTGCATCTTCACACAATTTAAATCATTCCTAATAATGTCTTTCTATATCTATTCATCTTTGTAATAACCTACTTCTACCTATAATTAGTCCATAACTGCAGTAATCCATCCTTTTATCTCATTTAGGATGTAGAAAACTACACTAGCTTCAGTTCCCTTTTTCCAAAAGCAAGAACTCCAAAATTTAAGTTACAGATCATTTGTATTCTAACATAATCATGACCCTAATGTCATTCTCAATCCATCCTTCAAATATAACATTAAATTCACAGAAAGAGAATTCAATCAATTTGGTTAGGAAAACACATGTTTGTGCACTAATAGGACAATCTCTATACACTTTGTTCACTCTAACACTATGACCTCTAGGATTTCTTACTAAAATATCATGGTCTAACTGTGCACTTTTCAAAACCTTTTCCTCAATTGGCATGTGTATGAACTTAATCCAATCATTTAACCCCACTCCAATCTTAGGATTTCCTAAACTTGCTCTGATACTAATAAATTGTAACACCCTTATCACTTCCATACACTACACATATTTCATTACTTGAACGATTACCATGATTGTCTAGCTATTATCTAAACGATACTTATGGCAGATGAGATAAACTTTTTTTTGACTTATTTTTTCAACTTATTCTTTCATTTATTATTGTAAACTAACATGTCACTAACAAGTCTCATTCAATCCAGTCCAAACATTACATTTTGTATCACATTATTCAATAATAATCTATCATATCCATAATACACGGTACATACTCAATACTAAAATTTACATATACATGTCACTAACAACAACAAACATACTATTCTAAGCTTCACTCCAAAGGTCCTGTCTGATCTCAAAGCTGATTGCACACCTGCTTCTCGAACGTCCTACCCAGTACCTACACGCAGTCAAATAAACTACGTGCTAAGCATTAAATATGCTCAGTGGTGGTTACGAATCTAAAAATTTCCAATTTTAACTTAGGCAGACACATACAAGCACACACTTTAATCCTCACTTAGACTTAACAATGTCACATTACTATTTAGTCCTTAATTTTGCTTCAATTCCTGAATGTATCCTTCATTTCACTTTAATTACGATTTCACATTATTTTTCTATTTTGCACTTTTAACTTATTATCTTACTTAAACATATCCATTTTGGCCCTTTTAAACTTACTCTTCGGCTTATTACTCTTTTAATCCTCATTTTAACATTTTTGGTAACAGCCCGTGTGTCACCCTAGGAGTATGTGTGTTCAATTATGGGAATTGGTTTATGGTATATTGTAGAATTCTTAAATCTGGAATTTTAATGTGTGTTCAATGGGGATTTAATTGCATGATTGAAATTGTTTAAGTGACCAAAATGTTATTGGGTTTAATATTGTTTGAGGGTTGGACTTGCATTGCATATGTTAAATGGGCTTGAATAAATCAGAATTGCACTTTGGGCTCAATTTAGACTAATTAGGATTGTGGGCTTGGTTCATATTAGATGTCTCAAGAGGGCTGAAGGCTATAAGCTCATTAATAGGGCAGATTTGTAGTAGAAGCCCATGATCCATTTCTGTATTTGCCACATAGGATGGTGCAAGAGAGAGAGAGAGAATGTGCCACTTGGGGTTATGCATGTAAGAGAGAGATTAGATGGGGTTGGCAGCATGGGGTGGTAGCTTTCATTTCCTATCTCCCTCTTTCATTTTATGTGTTCTTCCTCTCTCTCACTAAATGTTTCCTCCTCCATCTTTCTCTCCATTTTTGCAATTTCTCTTCTTCTTCTTTCTCTTCTTCTTCTTCTTCTTCTTCTTCTTCTTCTTCTTCTTCTTCTTCTTCTTCTTCCACTTCTTTTTTGTTTGTCAAGTGAAATTCCTACTGCATTTTAGAACACTAGAAAGGTTGCATATGTCAATGCATGTGTTCATTTTGGAAGGTATATATCTATCCTACCCGAAATCCTTTCTCTTTCATCTTCTTCTTGTGTTTAGAAATGAGATTCTGATTCTTGTTCTCTATTTCTTGAAATTATGGGCCTTGGTTGTAGAGGTAGAACCTAAGAGGGACAAATAGAAGGCTAAAGTTGGTGAGCCAAGCACCAAGTGATTTTGGTAAGGGGCGAAGGAGTAGAGGTTTGAGAAACACTATGTTCATGAGTACTTTTGTGAATCTTGAGTTAGGTTGTATATATATATGAAATGCATGCATTGATATGGTATGTAATGATGAGGAGATTGCTTATTGTGATGTGTTGTGCTATCTCGTACCTTATTATAATACTTGCATTGGAATAATATTCATGTTATGATTCTTTTCATGTTTGATGGAATGGTCATTGACGAGGGGCTTGTGAGGATTGGTTAGTTGCATGTGTAAAGGGGAGGAAAATGTCCTAAAATTTGTAAGTTGAATGTACCAAATGCTGCTAATAAGAACTAATTTGGTAAAGTAATTGACTTGTGGCAATGAGTAAACTTATAACTTACAAAGTGTAGGTTGTTATGAATTGGATATGAGAACTTTAATCTTTAGTAATGTAATAATGGAAATGTAGAAGCAACCATGTTGAATTGAGGACCATATGGTCTTCAATGGATGTGAATAGGTTAATTTATGTGAATAGGAGGGCTTTCGGAGCAAGTATAGCTCCATATGCCACAACTCCTAGTATAGGTAATAATAATTGATAAATGTGGTGTTATGAGTTCATACCAAGTAAATA
Source organism: Excoecaria cochinchinensis (assembly GCA_947683425.1). Taxonomy (NCBI): domain Eukaryota; kingdom Viridiplantae; phylum Streptophyta; class Magnoliopsida; order Malpighiales; family Euphorbiaceae; genus Excoecaria; species Excoecaria cochinchinensis. Next base: position 640,832 of record CANTUQ010000127.1, read on the forward strand.
AACAAATGCGCAATATATCATATTGGCTAATAATGGGTCGAGAATAGGCTACGGGAGTTGCATGCGAAATGGGGAGAAATGAGGCTTGGGAAGAGAGGATGGAAGGGCTTGGAATAAGGAATTCCAGTTCTATCGCGAGAGAGATAGAATGCTTTTCTGGACGAGTGGGCTTTCTGTCATGAGCACGCGCGGAGTGCAAGCGCGAAAGAGGCAAGACTGCATTCTGTTGCGAGCACGACCACTGTTGCCAGCGCGATAGAATCAGAACTCTAACTCTATCGCAAGCACAACCACTATTGCGAGCGCGACAGAATCATAACTCTAACTCTGTCGCGAGCGCGACACTACTGTGTGTTAGAAATGTTTTCTTATTTGTTTTAAGTTTTGATAAAGCATAAGTGTGAGTGATATTTGAGCATGTACATGATTTCAATCTTTATTATTTAATATGATTATGATCATTCATATATGAGATATACATTGGTACATGTACATATTCTTATGGTATTATGCATATGCAATGATGAAGGAGATGCGATGTGAACTATAATATAACAATGTGATATGGTGTAAAGATTACATTTGCAATGATAATAACAATAACCGGACTAACAGTTTAGCCTTCAAGTCAAGTAGTGGATAGATAGGCATGCCTATAGGGTCTAAGTGCTGCAACCAAATGCGTTTGATTCCTTTGGAATCACCAATGTGATTTGAATGCAATTAGGATTCCTCAATGCGAATTATTGAATATCCTTGTACCCTCGGGTACCAATGCGATAAATATATATGTATACTGATTCAAATGAATTGATCGTACTCTTGAGTACAAATGTGATACCCGATTATCCGCGTCATTGAAATGTAGGTGAGGCTTAACAATTAAAGAAGGTACTTGATGAATATCACTACAAGAAATTTTACTTTTTATGACAAATTTTTTAGTGACGCAAAAAAATTCGTCACTAATTATAACTTACAACGACAAATTTTTTGAAACGTCACCATACTATTTATTACTATTACAAAATTATCTTGCCTCATTTTATGTTTTAATTTTCGTCACTAATAGATTAATTTTGTGACAAAAAATATATTTCGTCATGGTTTCTTTAGAAAGGAAAATTTCTTACCATTTTTTTTTGGAGGGAAAAAAATTAATGACAAAATAATGACTTATTGCAACGTATAAAATCGTCACAAAATATTTATTTTTTGTGACGAATTATTTTTGTCATAATTAAATAAATTAGTGACCATAAAATCATTTCGTCATAAATAAGATATCAATATAAAAAAACATTCTAATTATTTTTTTTCAAAAAATTTTAGTTTAAAAAATAATTTTATTTATGACAAATAAATGTGTCACAAAAAATGAATATACTATGATGAGATATAATTTCAACATATTTTATATGGAGGAAAAATTTCCAGCCTTTTTCTTTTGGTGGTAAAAAAATATAACAAAAAAAATAACTATTTGCGACACAAAAATTCGTCGTGAAATGCTTATTTTTTTGTGACATGAATTATATTTGTCACAATTTAATAAATTAGTGACGATAGAATTATTTTGCCACAATATTTTTTTATAACAAATAAATATGTCACAAAAAAGAAATATATTATGACGAAATACAATTTCGTCACCAATACAATCAATTTATGATAATAATAATTTTCCGCAATAGTTGGTTGTAATGTTAATATATGACAAATAAATTATGTCATAAAAAATAATTGAATTTATGACAAACAAATATGTCACAAAAAAATGAATATATTGTGGCCAAATATAAGTTCATTATTATAATACAACCAGTTTGTGTGGCCATAATATTTTATCACAATCGACTGTAATAAAAATGTATTACAGCGAAATCAGATGCGGAACATATTGAGGAATATTTTCTGGACTGATAATCCGTCGCTATGTTCAATTAAATTTTTTAAAAAATATATTATTTTTATTACTGATTTTACTAAGCATTATAATATTAATAAAAATATGCATACATAGTTATGGTTATTAATTATTTTTAATATTTTTGCTTTACTCATGAAATTATATTGAAATTCAGCCATTTTGCTAATCTCGATAAGATTAATATTTAATCTTAAATTTATATAATTAAAATAATTGCAAAAAAAATTTAATAATTTTTTTAGTACTTCTATTGATTAAGATAAATTTTTTAATTTTATTTTTTTGGCTTGTAATTTTTTATATTATGGATTTTATTTTTAATTTGTCTAAAATAAATTTTTTATTATTCAATTATTTAAAAATTTAATTAAAATATTAGATATATGAACTGAAATTAATATTAATAAAGAAATTTTTGAATATTGAATTAATAAATTTGACTAAATAAATTATATATACAAATAAATTAATTAATTCAATAAATTATATATAATTTTTTATAAAATTATATAACTAAATATTTTGATAATTTAGTTACATAAAAGATTTATATATGTGCATGTATATTTAAATAGACAAGTAAATGATAATAATAAATAAATGCAAGTATATCTAAATAGAAAAGTAAATAGTAATATTAAATAAATATAGATAGATAAACAAGTAAATAAATTAAGATAGCTAACTAAATGTATGAATATTTAAATAGAAATATAAATTATAAATAAATAATAAATGAGAAATAATAGCAATAGCTATATTTTTCTCTAAAGAGAGAGAGAGTGAATAAAATGTAAAAATGGGAAAAACATAGAAAAAAGAAAAGAAGGGGAAAGAAAAACGGGAAGAACACAGGAGAGCAAATCGAAGAGACAGAGAAAGAGCGCGGTGGAGAGCGGTACCGACGATGACCAACGGCGAGCGACCGACGACCCCCACTGTACCAGCCAGCCCTAGTAACCTCACCCTTCGATCCCGTCCCTTCTTCCCCGATTTTGAGAAAGAGAAGTCGAAACTTATCCCACGATTTTTGGCCAACTCCGGTGGCAGACGGCAAGACACGTGGTGGCGCATGACTCCTGGCGGCGAGGCGAGTCTTCTGGTATCCGTGGATCTCCCTCACTCGCTAGCGAAGAGTTCAAATGTGAAAGAGATGTTGACATATGTGTTGGAACTCTGAGTAAGGCTGCTGGTTGCCATGGTGGATTTATAGCATGCAGGTAAACTATCCATATTTGGTATTTGCTATTGTTTACTGGTTCACAAGAATAGAATAAATCGATAGAAGTAAAGGGCGTTTCTACATATTTGAAGGGGATTAAGTTTTTTTTTTTTGTCTTATCTGATCTTCTTTTGTATTTTTTATAGTTTGAAATTTTTGAATGGTTGACTTTCTTCTGGTAATGCTCTTTCAGAAAAATAATTATCTAATATTTTAGTTACCTTTGTTAATAGATTTGTTATGTTGATTTTATTTGAACAGCAAAATGTGGAAGAAACTTATACAATCAAGGGGCATCTCTTTTATATTTTCAACTGCATCCCCAGTACCTGTTGCTGCTGCTGCTGCTGCCTATGGTAAATTTCGCAGCTTTGCCATTCTTTTTTTAACTTTGTTGCTTTAAATCTTTGATAGAAATCCTCTGTTTTTCATGCTTTTTATTTGATCTCTGAGATTTTTGCTGATTAGTTCAAGTACTTATCACCAAGTTACTCTGTTAGCTTCCAATAAATGCCACATCTAGAAAGCCTCAAGGGAAATGCCTTATGCCTTGACTTGGTTTTGATATTAGTACTAGTGATTCATATCAAATGCAAATGTAAAAGAGCAGAAACTTTGTTTGGATAGATCTATCTTATTTCTTGAAATGACGTTGATAGTTTTGGATTTTATACTTTTTAAATAGGTTTAGATTCACACTACATATATATATATATATATATATATATATATATATATATATATATATATATATATATATATATATATATATATATGTACATATATATATATATATATATATGTACATATATATATATATATATATATATATATATATGTACACATATATATATATGTACACATATATATATATGTACACATATATATATATGTACACACACACACACATATATATATATATATATATATATATATATATATATATATATATATATATATATATATATATATATATATATATGTATATATAGACACAGACATATATATATGTATATACACACACACACACACACATATATATATATATATATATATATACATACATATATATATATATGTTGGGTTTTAAGCAGAATAATGCAAATTAAACGCAGCGGAAAAATAAAACCCGAAAAACAGGATCCATGTATTTCGATTGATTCAAATGGAAGTGATAAAATTTACTAACCTTTTCTGTGTGGGAAGCTGAATTAAACACCTTTAAATCGAACTGAAGACGTTGCCTTTAACACAAACGTCCTCTACTGGTATCCACACGCACGATCAAAATGAACCAATGTTGCAGGAGTGCTAGCTCCCTTTAGATACGAATGGATTTTTTTTTTATTTTTTTGATTTTCTTCTTTCTCAAAGAAGAACAATGGTAGCTGTATTTTTCTCTCTAGAAAATTAGCTAGAGTAAAACTTTCTTATTCTCAATAATAAGTTATGCTAGCTAGGGTATCCAATGTTGGTATCCTATGTTGGTATCCAATGTTGGTATCCAATGTTTTTAAGCACCTTAAAACTCTCATTCCTTTTGAAAAACGGAAATTGAGTTTTGATAAGAGTTAATAACAAGAGATAATAGCCCAATAGCCCAATAAAATCCATATTGTTCATTTTGGTCTTGGTGTGTGACCCAATAGGTTTATATTATGTTGGCAGTGGGCCTAATCCCATAAAAGCCCACAAGTCATAATTGGTCTCTAGCAAGACATTATGACTACCCAAATAATATAAATATCGTTAGTCCGATTTTAACCTGACAATAGAACATGTTATTATCCTTTTGTCACCCGATATCTTGTTCGAACATAAGTCATGGTCCATGTCAAACTTAAATTGTTCAAACATATAATTTCTCGATCACTAAGCAGACTGATAAATTCAAATGACATTGATGACACTATCAATTCATTCGAGCACGGCCATGCATTTTACAGTCCTACTTATCGAGGCGCCCAATAGATATCTCTCTCATTAGAGAGGGACAAATTCCATCTTGATTATTCACTTTCCTCCGCATAATTCTCATTATGTCCAATCATAAACTTTATAATTATCCGATTAAAGATAACGTTTGATTATGTCAAAATATAATGATCCTTATGTAGGAAACTATGATAACCTCAGGTCAAAGGATTCAATAACATATCTATTATAAGAACACTTATGACATTATCCCATGAAGTGATCTTATAGTGGGTCTATCCAGTACTTTGTTCTCTAACAAGTACGTATAGATTTGATTCATATCATCATATATATAATCATCCCATGATTATCAATGCAAATCTATACTAGTCTTAATTTATCTTTATGCCCTTTATTGATAAATGACTAGGGACAACATGAATAACATTGTTATTCATAAATATTACAATAATGTAACATGCCAATAATATCAATGTGAAGAAAACCATTATATAAATGAAAATGTAATGATTACATCAAGGTCCAAATGTTTGGCCTAGAGCATAACCACTAACAATATATACATACATACATACATATATATATATATATATATACATACATACATATATATATATATATATATATATATACAGGGTTCATATGTATTTACTAAAAAATTTTATATGATCATTGCTGATTAAAGGAAAATAGTGGCGAAGTGATGTTCATATTCATATGTGCTTGGGGATAAATTATTAAATTTTCTTATGAATATAATGTGATGATTCATTTCTTTCAAAATCAATATTATATACCTAATTAATAATTAACAAATTAAATTTTGCGATTAATTAAACTATTCATTTCCTTTTAAAATTTTATTTCATATTTTATTTATATATTTTAATCTAAAATGCATAACTTGTCTCTAAATTATTCGTGCTCACTACCTATTTTCCTATTTTAATTTTTTTGGTTGATGTTTTCTTAAACATAAAGTATGAGGAAGAAGTTGAAGTTAAATTTGATCTTGAATAGACCTAATTAACAATTAATTAAAGATTAGGAAGCAAATTAATTCTTGGTGTTGGAATTGATCTTTAGTGCAAAATGGAGAAATGATCATATGCATGGTTTTGGAAAGATTGAAGCATATAAGGTTTGGCAACGAATTGTTTGTTGTTGGATCTTAGTCGGAAAGTATTTGGTATTTAGCACTTTTTATCAGCAATCAAAATCATAATCGCTATCAGCAACTTGGAATTTTATGTAGATGCCCATTGTTTCTATGGGCCTCCCGATGCTTAATTGAAGTAGAAGTTGTGAAATCTAATCGATTTTGATTCTAGATTGGTTTATGTTTAATTTCTCTACCGTATCTATTGTATTTTTTAGTTAGAAAAATTGAATTAGAGTGGGAATTGTCATTAATGTTGAGTTTTATTTGCTCCCTTCATGATGGATATCTCAATGTCTCATTGGAATGGGATCTCCAAAATATCTCTTGATGTATTAATATTGTACCTTTGTATTTTGTATAATTGAATTGAGTATTGAAAGTGGATGATATAAGTATATTATAATATATGGCATGTGTGAGATTGGACCTAAATTGGAGGATGGGCAAACTTGTGTTGGAGTTTGAATTGAAGCGAGGTGAATGAATATATGATTATTTGAAGTGTAAAGATTTTATTATTCATAGGGGGGATAGGCAATATTATAGAGGAAATTCTGCCGAAATTTCGGTAGAATTAAGTGACATGTTTGTATTTTGATTGAATGAATAATAAAATTAAATAGCTATAGGGCAGATGGGTAGAGTGAAAGGATAAAAAAAAATAATTACTCGGATTTCGCAACAATCTTAAGAGTAGTTTAAGACAATCAAGTAATCGTGCAGTAACATTGGAACTGTAGTATGTGTATAGATTTAGGGTGTTACATGATTGAGTTTTTTTTTTATCTAATATATGATTTTTTTTTGTAGGAACAGGATGCAAATTTTGAAGTTTCAACTGAATTTATATCTAGATTAGGATGTAAATTTAATTTTTTGCATTAGATAATATGTTTTTATTTAATTAACCTTTTATTTGAATAAATACATTATATTAGATTTTCTTTAGAAATTTAATTGATTGTATAACATTAAATTTAAAATGTGTTAATTTTAATACAACGGATATATGACAAGTATATTTGTCATAATTTGTCGACTTTTTAGTTCATAAATGACGATATAATGTTTACAATTACGATATTAATATTGTAATAAAAAAATATAATTTAATGACAATAAAAAATTGTCACTAAAACTATTTTTTGTGCCAATTAATTTTTGTCCGTATTTATGTCACTAATTTGTAAAATAATATGACGATTTATATTCATCATTAATATACATTAATTTAATGGCGAAATCATTTTTCGTCACTTAAAGTATTAGATTTAATGACGATATTAAATATTTTATGACAAAAATTATATTTATTTGTGACGATAATTACGTAACAAATACTTAATGGTTTTAACTAGAAGCAGAGTTTTGTCATTAAAAATATTTAATTTCGTGACGAATTTTAAATTTGTCATAAAAAAAGCCAATTTTTTGTGACGATAAACAATATAATATGACGAAATATAATTTTATTTGTGACATAATTTTTGTCATGAAAAGTAAGAAATAAAGATGACGATAATCATTTTCGTTACAAAAACTATACTTACGGTGACAAATAACTAAATTGTCACGTAAACTTTTATATTACGTGCCTACCGTTACGTTCTCTGTGACGAAAAAAATTTGTCACCTTATCTTTTCAGCGACGAAAAATGAATTTTTCATGATAATTTTTTGCGTCATAAAAGGTGTAATTTCTTGTAGTGTATGTTTGTATACGTATATGTGATTTATTTTGTATATATATGAATATTTATTCATGATGCGATGAGATGTAATATGGTTCGATGCAAAACATGTTCTTATCATGAGTGAGTATGATAAGTGTTATAACTTATTGTTATGCTATATAACTGTTAATAGGGTACTAATTATGATGATGCAAGCATGTTATATAGTGTTTAATTAGATAAATTAGATGTGATAATTTAAGTAGGTTGATTAAATTAAATAGGTATAAAAATATAGAGTAGTTAATTAATAGAGTATTTAATTAGTTAATGTGTTAGTTTAAGTAAGTTAATTAAAATTGGAAATTAAAAAATGAAAAATGGAGGAAGTAATTAGGGTAACCAAAACTTAACCTAATTTAGGGTTATAAATAGTAAATGATAAGCAAAATGAAAGGGGGACTCGGCAGATGAAAAAAAAGAAAACCAAAAACGAAAAATAGAATAGAAAGAAAAAGAAAAAAGAAGAACAGAAAAAACCTAAGAAAAAAGCATAGAGAAAACCTAGACAAAAGAAATAGAAATCAAAGGAATACATAAAGAAAAAGAAAGGAAGAGAGGGACAGCCAACCAACTGAGGACGCCGGCGTCGGAGAGAAGAAGAAAAAGAAGGAAAAAGGAGAGGAAGGGCGTTGCTCCAGCCGGCCAACCGCCGCCGCACAAGGAGGCACGCGCCCCACTGGCGCATTCCCCACAGCCGGACGATTCAGGTGATGCCCGCCATTCCACCATCGGACTCCGGTAGCCGGCGCGTGAGGGAGAAGAACCCGAGACGAGGCGGCGCGCTTTCCGGCTTATTCCAGCGACCTTTCGGCGAATGACTACCGCCGGCAGATTCCCGGTGGTCCGATCTCCCCTCCTGTGCCGGTGGTGTCAACCACCTCCTCTTCGGTGAGCCTCCGGCGACGGTAAACCCTATTCCCTTTTTATTTATTTATTTTATTTCTATTTTATTATTATTTTATATATTATTATTATTATTATTATTATTTATATATTTATTATATTATTATGATTTATTATTATTATTATATATATATTTATTTATTTAATTTTCTGTTATTATTATTATTATTATTATTATTATTATGTTTATTATAATCATTGTTATTATCTTTATATTTGTTATTTTATGATTATTTTATATTATATATTAGTATTATTATTTTATTATGTTATATTATTTTTATTTGGTTATTATAATTATCATTTATGTTGCATACTTATTTTCATTACACCAAATTAACTATCAATTCATTTCATTAATCATTTGTTTATTTCAATTATTCATTTATTGATTTATTTACCATTTAATTTAATTTAATTCATTATTAACTTTAATTATTTTTTCCAATTTACTTTATCCAAGTATTTATTTATTTGTTTATCTATATTTATCCTTATTTAGGATTTTTTGACACTAACGTGTTTATTTATTTTGTGAGATAATATTATTTGTTTTTGGGATGGCTTGGATGTAAGATGATGGCATTGGCCAAATGTTGAGCGTTCCCACCCGGTTTTATCCTTCTAACCTTGTCTATTATTTATTTTTATTTATTTATTTATCTTTATTATTCATCATTATTTTATGTAAATTATTTTATATCGCTGTAATAAAAGTGGATTAATGTTTTATAGTAATTAATTTGGATTTTTTTGTAAAATTAAGGACCAATGTCCTGTTTTCATCCAATAAATTATTCACTAGAAATCGCTTTATAATAAATGCATGGTAGGACCAATGTCCTCATTATTAATGAATAACCCGTTTTATATATATATTGCACTTTTACAAATGAGAGTTGTATTCCGCTCCTGGTGTTATTGTAATTGTCACACCCCAACCTATACTATGGAGACTTCTATTCGGATTAGAGGAAGAAGAATCCAAGATAGATAGGAGTGTCACATCCCACTAGAGTAAACAAGTAAACATCACATAAATAGAATGACATATCCATGATAATTAAAAACTTTGAGAGAAAGAAGAGTGATACTGAACAAAATGAATACTTTATGAACGTACATAATATGCCAAGGCGCATACCCAAAGAGAAAACATACACACATGCATACTTATAATCATACAACAGAAACCTAATAAGAAAGATACATAAGTGTGTAAATATTTACATAGCTTAAAAATATTACATCAGAATCTTTACCTATTATTACATATACATATTACACAGATATACAAAAATCCCGAATTACAAAAGCTGAACAAGATACAAAACTTCTAGCTCCTATATGGCCGACTCTGCAGATGCGCGACTCGAACAGAAACAAACCTGCCACCTGCACGGGGAAAATAACCCGTGCTAAGCGATAACGCTTAGTGGGGAGCACACAGGAAATATGGGCAGCCATTAACAATGGTCGCCAAGGCATAATACATGAAAGAGACATATGCAGACATTCATAACACATATAATATTATACTTACATATTTTAGTCGTGCATTTAACTGATCACATCCATATTCATATATATAATTATTCAATGATCAATGAGTAATTTACACACTAATTAGTTCACCTGCTAATTCATAATAGTTAACAGTATAAAATCACATTTTCAACCATACTAATTCACATACTTATAACTACAATGGATTATGTTCAAACATAGTCACAATACGGTATACATATGAATAACTGCACATAATAGGCATGTTTGAGTCACATTAAACCCAACCAGAGATTTATGATCACCTTCGAATTCATAACTGATTCACCTGACCAAAATCTTACATATTCGGTTATCATATCCTCATATTCATATCGAATAAAGCAAATGAAATACCTGCTGACTCAAAATAGTGGATAACGAGTACTGAATGGTACCTTACGGGTACGAATCGAACACATAATATAATGTACCATACAGGTACAAGTCGGAAGGCAACATTTCATTGAACAAGACCTTAAACAAGATCCATACACATACACATAATAGGGGTTCGCGAGGAACCATTCGGGGACCTGATCAGGGTCCAAATCATTCAAAGGGGCGCTGCAGCTACACATACATAGACTCTATTAGGAATGCCTAACTATCCACTAGACTGACTCTCGCAGGTCATGCATAATACAAATCATATTTCAAATCACATACTTTATATCATTATACATAATCAGCAATAGTTGAGACATATGAATAAGTTCATAAAGTCAAACATGCATCATATAATTTACACTTTAAGCATAACACGATAATCTTAGAGAAAGATCATAAGTATAGATATGCATAGTACATCCAATTATATTAACATACTTCACAAAATAGTCCAATTATAAACCTAAAAGTGCCACAAGTTCGGAATTCAAACATTGAAATCACCAAAGAAAACTCATTCAACACAACACATCTGTCGCGCTCGCGACAGAGACCATAGTCTCTTCGCTGTGCGCATGCGACGGACTTCGCGATCGCGGGAAGGAGAAAAGGGCCCAGCTCTGTCGCGCTCACGATGTTATCGTGATCGCGACAAAGGGCAAGCATTGCTATTGCGGGGTCGCGTCAAGTCGCGTGCTCGCGATAGCACAGGCCAACAATGTGCTCTGTCGCGATCGCGACGGTTGTCGCGCTCGCGACAGAGAGCAGACAAGCTATTGCTATTGCGGGCTCGCGACAGCGTCGCGTGGTCGCGATGGCACAGCATCGACATCACCGGTCTCTATCGCGCTCGCGACAGTGTCGCGATCGCGACAGAGTCATGATTCCGAAAATCTGCAGAATTTTACAAGATCTTTCCTTCCTCAAACTCATCCACAAACACACGAAACACATCCAGAGGTCTCTTACCTCATCTCCAGCAAGTCATACATCATTAACAACATAAATCCAACATTCGTATCAAAAATTTCAATAAAACATGCCACTAACAATATCCATATACACAATCTATAATAACAACCTTACTCGTCAATCATCTCCATCGCACTCACATTCAATGCATTCATACATATGGTACATTATGCTAAAGTTACTCATGAGACCATCACATAATAGCACTCATCCATAAACAAACCTTCGTGGAGTTATATCTATTATTAATTACTAGTTAAATCACACATCTTAATCATACTCATAAGTTTTTCCTAATGACAACTACTTATATAGCCATTTAATTACCCTAAACATGCATAATAACTGATGGGAAAGGTACGGGATTGATCCGGGTCAACCCTAGACTCAAAAATAGAGAAGAAAAGGCTCAAAACATGCTTTTCTGTCGCGAGGTCGCGACCCTTATCGCGCTCGCGACAGAAGCTCGCCTCAGCTACCATAACAGACTGCTTTTTACTCCAAACTAGCATCGTGAAAACCGACCTCTAAACCTCATTTTTAGGAAAAGTGTTCTTCTTAAAAAATGTTCTCCTACGTCTTATCTTTCAAATGGAACAAGTTTCAGCTCAATTGGACATCTAGAACTCGAGATATAAACTCCACAACCTATACTGGTCAAATAACCCGACACAAAAAGAAACACTACGGTGTTATCCAAAATTCAGGGTCTTAGAGCAAGAATTTGCCCAAGGAAATTTCTATGACTTTTAAAGTAACAGAATTCATGGTTCTAAAGGTTCAAGAATCGCATGATGTGGAGTTCTAAAACTCACAATACAGCCTAATTACTGAAGAGAGGTCAAGTGCATTCCAACCCAGTTTCACCCAAAAACCTACTCACATGCACAATTGAGCAATTTCAACCAACACTCACTACCATCGTCATCTATCATCCACCACACAATCAAGAAACTTATATCATACATGAATATATAAACAAAAATTCATATATATACAATAAAATTTCCCAAACCTGGAAATAAAAGATCCAAAGTCACTTTCTAGCTTCTATCTACAATCTTTTCCTTGCCCTTGAGCCTCCTCTTGTTACCACCAACTTGCACAAACCAAAAACCAAGAAATTACTTTTAATCCAAAACCCTAACTCACACAAAATCAAAAGAAATAAAAAGAGAGAAAGGAGAACCCAACCGTAGGAACCCTAAAACCCCAACTTACCTTAACAATCTTACTTCCCAAGCTCCACTAAATCACTTCCAATTTATTCAAAACCAAGAGATTGAGCAAAGAAAGGGAAGAAAAGGAAAAGAAATGGAGAATAGGGAGAATGAGAGAGCAAAAACGGGAACTCTTTTTCCCAAACACTTAGTCTTTCTTTCACATTAAATGCACACCTACCCAATGCCACTTGTCCACTTCCTATAGGTCCACATGATTCACTTTGACTTCTCAATTCAAGTCACCATACACATACACACACTAAATCACTTCTCAAAAAAATATCCTACATCCTTAGTTCCATACCCATAATCCACTTGATAAATATTTCTTTTATGCAAATATCTCCAAGGCACCATGCTCATAAATCACTCAATGAAATCCCTTAGCCCATTAACATCCTACTACCATACACTACTAACACACCATAATAATTCCTTTAATTATTTTATTTAATTAATTTCTTAGCAACTAAAGCCTTATTATCCATATTACTCATGCATAAATTACCGAAATACCCTTCACTTAACCGACTTAGCTTTCCGATTCCGACTAGGCCCGATTTGGGGTGTTACAGTAATATACTTTTGAATGCCTTATTTTGATTTTTACTTCCTTTTACCGCTTTGGACGTGAATGATTGCGCCGTTAATTAAAATGCATCGTGTGGAAAGATGGTGAAACAATGAATTCAAAACTTAATTATAATATTGATCAAGGTATAAATAAATGAGAAGTCCCGAACTCACTCTGATCTTTGGGGCTCAAGAGGCGAGAGGTTTAGGACTTCCAAGACACCTCTTGAGTCTCACCAAAAGGCTTAAATACACAATCCTAGGCTCTAGGGGAGTAGAGGATGAGGCCTCCAAGATCCCTCTGGCTAGCTCAAGATGGATATGTATGCGCCGTCTTAGGCTCGATAAGGCTAGACGACCCTTCCCAATGTTCTATTGGGTGGCGACTCCAAGAAACCTCATTGTTGCCCAAAATAGACGCACTTGTAAATACCTTACAAGTTTTATGAACCTTTCCCGATTGCCTTGAAGTGGGCTTTCGGGAGGACCCGGGGTTCGGCGCGCGTCACAGTGGCGACTCCACTGGGGACATACTCGAGACTTCGATTCGAAAGTACCTTGATTAAAAATTATAATAGAGTTTTAGTTTAAAAATTTCACCTTCTTCCAAAACTGCATTGCATCGCATTAGAGCCTTAGATCTATGCTAGTTTGGTCCCTCTTTTAGCCCCGGTGCGTTCCTGAAGCACGACCCTATTTTCACTCAATTTAGGGAAGTGTTAAGGATAATCACCAGCCCAAGCCTCATACTATCATGGTATATTAAATGGAGACCCGATCGGTCGTTACGCTCGTGATGAGCTAGACCCGTTGGCAGGGACCATGCTTGGGTAGCCCTAAAGCAACACCACCTTTGACCAAAGCTCATGTAATGGCAATAGATACTTCCCCTAGGTGGTATGAACCGTAATAACTTGCTTGCTATATGGATCATTTTGTATTGGACAGACCCAAATAATCTGATTGGTCACCTAATCAAAGGCTTTCATGCCCCGATAGGCCCATGTCAACTTATTCGGGCTGGCTAAATACATGATGGTTAAAACCCATGCGTATGAACATTAGCTAAGAGAGGTTATGCTGCTGGTTTTTTTTACAGTGCACCATGCGCATCCATAGGGTTCCCTGTTAACCCATGGATCAAGCCCACCTAGGACAAAGACCGCACGACCTCATGTGTGGGGGCAATAAGGTTGGAAGGACCTACCTGCTTGCATGTGTTTGTGAATGATGCATTGCACATTCATGTCAGTCATGCACAAATAAATTTCTGTATTTCTTCTACATATATATATCCTTTTCTTTGTATATAATTATTACCTGTACATATTATCCTGTGTATAGTTTTTCAAATGTTTCATATGTATCATTGTAATCTCTTTTAGTCAATGTGTACCATCTGTTGCACAGCACGATCATGAATTACTTATTATTCATACATCATTCTAACTCTTTGCTTTTCAGCCATTATAGACCATTTACTTGGGTGGTTAGGGGATCCCAATAGTTGTCTAAAGAGCGATCAGAGTTCACGTGGGTCGACAAAGTTTTTAGCATTCTTACTAGAGCATCTAAAGGCATTAGAAAGGGCTGGCCCTTTGCAACAGAATGAAGAGACTCGTGCCCTAATTGCCCAGGAGTTGGATGGAAGGTTCGAGGAGCTTGAAACAAAGATGCTGGCTATGGTTAAAGAAAGGATGGATGCCATGGCACTTGTTCTGCAAGCTCAACTTATGGCAACAACTCTCAACCAAGGAAAGCCGGCCACGATCGAGAGGGCTCATATAGCGATAGCTCCAGTACCTCCTTTTCCTTTTGAGAATAGAGGTAAGAGATCACTTGATTCCCCGGTTGAGCAAGGACAAAATAGGAGGCCTATTTTAGAACATGGCACTATGTCCGAAGAGGATGAAGACCCTGCAATCATGCGTACTCCAAAGAATGAAGGCTCAGGAGGCCTTGACAATAGTAAGGCGAATGCTAAGGCCGCAGAAGTCTCAGCCACTAGAGCAGTTCAATCCCACCTCACTGTTTCGGGTAGACCATTATCCTGGCACTTCAGCCGTCTCGTCAAGAAAGGGAAGTTACAACCCTTACCAGCTAGGCCTGCCCCAAGTCAAGGAAAGCCTAGGCACAGAACGGACTGGTATTGTGTATATCACCAGTACACAGGGCATAGGACAGACTATTATCGCCCTCTGAGAGATTGCATTCAAGAGCTGATGCTAGGCCCAAAAAAGGAAGAGATGATAGAAGCGCCAACCAGGGAAGTAAAACAAAGGCATTTTTCTAATTTGGGTAGATCTTTGTCCTAGGTCCTCAAGAGACTGATGAAGGAGGGAATATTACAGCCATTGCCAGCTAAGCCTGCTAGAAGCCAAGGACAGCCTGGGCATAAGGAAGATGAGTATTGTGCCCACCACCAGCACACCGGGCATACTACAGATTATTGCAAAGCCTTAAGACACGTTATCCAAGATCTGATTGACTCCCACCAGATCTCCGACCCAGAGAAGCAGGAGGGAAGGAATAAGATGGACTAAGCGCCTAGGTAAGAAGGCAAAATGGTTTTCAAGGATGATGATAGACCATCGGCCGCGGTAACTGTGTGGCAGGAGCGGAAGTTGATTAACTGTTTAGAATGTTCTTTTTATTTTTGAACTATTTAGTAATGACATTTTGATTTCACGAATAAGATGAATGCTTTTGCTTACTTGTGTTACATCTCTTATGATTTCATTATGCATGATCATGGTTCATATATATTTGATATTGACTTAATTGATGCCACTCAGTTTAATCTCAGAACTTTGGGGAATCTGAAGAAAATCTTGATAGCATCTATTATAACTCCTGAAGTGAGGTTAAAATTTAAGAGAATGAAAATAAAATATGAAAAAGTCTTTACCTGGACATATGAAGATATGCTAAGAGTCATCAACGGAATCTCCAAGCACATCATTCCAGATATCCCGATCATGGACCAGTCCCACAGAAACTCGAAAGATTAAAGCCAAAAGAGGTAAAACAGGTTAAAAAAAGGAATCCCCAAGCAGGGATGAGGCCAAAACCCCTAGTCGAAGTTCCACGCCCGACTGGATTAACCAATGATGGTTCCAATGGTTAAGAAGAGATGCGCGTATGTGTGAACTCCAGGATTTGAGCGGAGCTTATTAAAAGGGAGTGTTGTTTGAAAAAAAAGGGAAAGCAAAAAAAAAAAAAAGAAGAAGAGAAAAATCAAAAGAAGAAAGAAAAATAAAAGAAAAAATCAAATCAGCGTGTACATTGAAAATTCATCATAGGGGGTAAACTTTGTTCAAATCCCGTTGATCTACACATGCCCGTACTTTGCTATTTTTCTTGACTTCTAAAAAGGAACACAAGGATTATGGATATAGGTTGCTCGAACTTGGGAATAAACAACATATGGTATGCCCTACAGCCCCAACGGGCAGGATCATGGTCTCCCACACCACACAACATTCAAGAACAGAAGGATGAGCTATGACTTGGGCCATGGAGTTGCTCTAGTAGCACGTGAGTCCTCTCTGTATTGCCTTTAAACCAATGGGGCAGGAGTGGCTGCTAACAAGGAAATCTTGGTCAAGATGGCTCGAAACTACAAGATGTAGCTGAAAAATTGCCTTTTGCACTTCAAACGCTGAAGAACCACCATCAGAACCTCCACAAGAGTCATGGGGGCAGAAGTCGTATGGTCAATCGATGTAAAGTTCAAATTTTTAAGGACAGTTATGAGAGCCTAGATTCCAAAAGCCAGTTGGGCATAGCAACAGCAGTAGTAGTCAAACATATTGGATAGAGATAAGTCATGAAATTATTACCACAGTTTGATCCATGAGAAAATACCCTGCTCGATCATCCGGGGAGGAAGCCAGAAAACAACCACAGAAAGAGAGAGATTCAATGAGACCAGATGTTCACATGAATGAGATAAATTTAGGACAATGCAAGAGGATTCCATCTGTTCTTCAGAAGTTGTTATCCGAGACAGCAGCAATGGACAACAATGAAGAATCGGTCAACGTTAATAAACCCATGAGGGTCCATGGCAAAAGGCTTAAAAATCAAAATAATAGAATAAAAGCCCCGCGGGTCGAAAATCGAAAAAAGGCGGCCTTGCTAAAATTGGGCGCCTCGTCAGGGTGAAAACCGAAAAAAAGGCATCCTGGTAAAATATTAGAGGCTTGAGAGAAAATATCCAATCAAGAAAACCCGAGAGGGCTGATTGGAGACAGGAGTTTGATGCTTACAAGATATACTCTGAGATTAGATATAGTTTTGCATTTTGAATCGATGTTAGATAATGATCATGTGTGGAGAAATCATATTGAAATGTACACAATCTTTGCAAATACATGTGTTCATTATTTTCTAGTTCATTTATAAAAAGAGAAATGTTGTTCATTGCTGAATGCATGAAATCTAAATGACTACGCCCTGCTACTACTCTGATTATCCAGATGTCTAAGTCGATGAGTTATGTTATCCACTGTGAGACTAAACACCCACCTCTTGAGTGCATTAGGGGGAGTGAAAGAATAACCCCCGATAGATGGCATAATAGTCTTCACCGGCAGCTTGCCCAGAGGCTATGGTATCTGGAGGTAAAAGCTGAAGATAAAGGTCCACTTTAGAAAGACAGGGATGCCTCACTTCATCATTAATCCCTTTGAACTATCAAGCACAATGGGTAGTAATGAAAAAGGCAGCCTCATGAAGCCTTAAAAAAAAAAAGAAGAAAAAAAGAAAAAAAAAGGGGACGTTAGAGATGAAAACCGTGACTGACTCTCTAAGCAAAATTTAGGCCAAAGAGCAGGGCGAAAACCTGGGAATAGGTGGTCTGTCCTTCAAAAAATAAAAATGAAAAAAAAAGCCGCTGGAGTGGGTTGGGTCCATTCCAGGCAAAAATTAGGCACAGGGTTATGTGAAAATCCCTAAAAGGGACGCATTTCCCGCTAAGAAAAGCTAGTGTGAAAATCCACAAGGGACGCACTACCTTTAAAACAATGACTTTTGAAGCCTGGAGCAATAAGGCAACATTACTCGAAATGACTTCCCTTTAGACAGGTGCCGTATAATGCAGAACTTGATTCAGGGTGCTGAGGGCAAAAAAAAATGCGCACGTGGCAGTTCTCTTTGAAAAGATTAGGGGTCAGAGTCCATGAAGCCAAGACAACGCTTTTCTAGATCCTTGGGTGTAACACCCCGCCATCCCCGTTGGAAGGATACCGGAGTGCCACGCGAGCAAACACATATAAACGAATCCATATACACATGTATAAACAAAAACCAAATGAGATGTAAAGAAACTTTTAATCATGTAATAGTAAATCCTTTTTACATATAACATATATCAATATCGTTTTACAAAAAGAGGCTCGTAAGCAAATACATATACAAAAAATAATATTTGTTCCTTTACAAAAGATTTACTTTGCTATTCACAAGCCATGTACAAAAATTTACAGCGGAAGACTCAAAAATAACTTCATCCAAAAAGACTTCTAGTGGCCGACCTGCAGATATCTGACTCCAAGCTAAACTCGCCACCTGCACGGGAAAAGAGCCCGTGCTAAGCGATAACGCTTAGTGGGGAGGAACAAAACAGACGAACAATAGGCATATACAATATTTATGGCAATACAATAATCCAATGATTCAAAATCAAAGGCATCAACATCATATGTAAACATATCTCTAAATTTCTTACTTGACATGCATAAATATATACATTACAAGCAACTAAGTATTCCATTCATAATTTTCATCATTCCAAGTATACAGATACAAGATGCATAATATACAGCTATGTAAGAATTCATGTGCATCATATACTTGTAATCATATCAAAAATGCATCTCAACATATGCAACACATATAAACATATAGCCTGATTAGTCAGAAATATTCTCTAGAAGTGGATACGGTCAAATGGATACTGATAGAACACAGTACCCCAAGCATATAGAGACATGAGTCTCAAATATGTACTTTTCATATAGAGACCGAAGTCTCGCATTAAATCCATATAGACCCATACAGGATCGAAACAAGGATCCAAACGGACCCACGTATAGCGTTTTATCATATAGCAGCTGCACACACACACTGACCTAAGTAAGCGCTTACTTATCCACTACTATGACTTATTCAGGCTTAAAACTCAACTCAACAATTCAAGCACCAATATCAATATGCGTATTGAAAATAATACTGACTTATAGTCCATGTATACAGGTATACTGATCACATTTAAAACAAGTAACTATAAATATTAAATACAACTAAATGCAAATACAAATTTCACGTGTACATGTGTCTAGATCAAATTCAGAAACATTTAAATATATCCAGTATCAATTATTGGAGGCAGAAGTACAAATAATTTACATTCAGGACAATTTATGTTCATGTAAAATATAAACTAGTAAATTACGTACATTAATTATTTAATCAAGTATACAACTCAGTATTAAGCAATTATTAATTACAATTCAGATTTTAAACCCAAACATTTATCATGTAGTGCAAAAACTTCTTAAAACAGAAGTTAAAACTTCATTTTTAATAAAACAGGCAACAGGGGAAGGCTGGTCACGAGACACCCAAGCAGTGGTGTCTCGTGACGCAGGCTTCACGCGAGCGCCAAGCAAAGGAGCAAGGCAGTCACGCCGTGACCATCAGTCACGTCCCGTGATGCCTGAGAGGAGAGGGGAAAAATCACGAGAACACGCAAGGAAACAGGCGAGGTCGCGAGGCGTGATGCTCCATCACGTCGCGACTTCCCAAAGGGAGGGAGGTCACGGCGTGATGCTTCATCACGCCACGTGACTTCCCAAAGGAGGGAGGTCACGGCGTGATGCCCCATCACGTCACGTCATCTTCCTCTCACAGATTGCTTCTCCTTCTCCCAACTTCTCAGAATTCCAGAAAACGTAAAAACCAGAAAGAAATCGTAAAAATAGAGTGTAACTCAAAACTCAAATCCCAATTTGTCTAAATCCAATTTTCATGCAAAAATCATGCTAACACGTACCTTTAAGTCTTCAGAGCACATTCACAGCAATTATAACACAAATAACACATTTTTACAATTAAAACAGAGGTAATGTCAGAATATCAACTTCCCAGGATTTCCACATTCAAACCCATGCATGTTCATCTCATTTACATATTTAACATCCTTCTTTTCTACAGGAATCATGTATACACAGTACATATTTCATGCATTTTAATAAACAACACACATAGCCAATATTGACAACAAATAGCAAGCAGGATCCAAGTTTAATAAAGAACAGACACTCCCAAACCTGTAATGAAGTCCAAAAACGTCCTCTGCACTCTTCAATCCACAACCTTCTCTTTCCCTTTATCCTTCTTCTTCTCTTCAACAGATTACATGAACCAACAAATAAACCCAATATCAATCCAAAGAAACAACAATGAACACTCCTTAAATAGAGAAGATGAAGAACCAAACTCACCTTCTGAACTTCAAACCTTAAAACCCAAACTCAAGACAGATGAACATATACATGCAAACTGAAAGGAGGAACCGAGAAAGAAGAGATTAAGAGTGGTAAATGTGAGAGAGAGAGAGAGAGAGAGTAAGAGAGAGAACTCCACGCCTCTTGTTTTCCAGGAAGCTAAGAATTTCTCAGACTTCTCTTTTCCCTCACCCACATGCACACACTCACTCTCCACCTGGCACACATGCACATGAATCACGATCCACTAATCCACTTTTACTATTAAGTCCTTACTAATTACACTTTACTCACCAGAATAAAATCTGCCATCTAGTTACATTTAATTCTTGCAATATAATCCTTATTCACTAGTAAATTACTCAATTGCCCTAAAATGTCCAATTAGAATTGTTAAATCCAATTAGGCCACTTATGGGGTGTGACATTGGGGGCATCAGACAATGTGAGTGGCTGAGCAGTACCCTCAATGGATCCCTTAATCACCTAGGATGTGGTCTATCCATTTTTGCATCTCACGTGCATAAATCTTTTGCATATTGCCCTGCATATCACGTGCATTTAGTCCGTTACACTTATGGTTGTACACACAATTCTTGTACACTAATCCTTTGCTTATATCTCTTGTATATAACTTTATGTGTATATTTCATACCCGTGATTCCATATGCACACACAATCTTTTGTATATTTTGTTGTGTACATGACTTAGAGGGAAGGGTCTGAATAGACCTCAAGAGCAAGGGTGATCCAAGGTAAAGGTTCAGCTCAACATTATCGGCCACTGTATCCAGCATAAAATCAAGTAAATATGTACAGAGGTGAAACGCCCCAAAAGGACAAGCCTATCAGACACACCATGCTCAGGGCAATCCGGAATCACATAAATCTGTAGAAGGTAAGATTCTTTGAGAAGCCGAATTATCCACACATACTATAGTCGGAGGCAAATCAGACGCAAAAGTGAGCCAAGGTACAGTTTTGAATCTACATCGATGCTCACCCATGTCGAACAATCGGATCAAGATAAAGTCCTCACGAGAAGGGAATCTCAACGACCCGCTCCTAAGAAGACATTTAAGACGACAAGCCTTTCCATGCACACCATGCCAAGAGTAGCAAGGTAAGTTTCTGTACTATGAGATGTATGCTTGTACAATAATCAAGATGAAGTCCTCACGAGGGAAGAATTTCAAGGATCTGCTCCCAAGAGGGAAAAGAATAAGCCTCTCCATGCATGCCATGCCGGGAGCGAACATGTAAGTTTTTTTGTCCTAAGAGGCATGCTCCCACACCTCACACATAGTGTACAAAATCTGGATTCAAATGTATGTACATTGCGCACACATGATTCCACACACGTGCACAGTGTTTTGTATATGTACATGGCTCAGATGAGGGGTCCAAATAGACCTCAGGTTTAAAGATGATTCAAGAGATGAGTTCAGTCAGACTCATGCATGCCATGCCAGGGGCAATCAGGTAAGTTTCCCTATCATAAGATATACGCTCACACACATCACACAAAGTGTAACAAATGCAAATATACAAATGTACAAATTTTCAAACAAATGCAAATGTACAAGAGTACAAACTCTCAAACCAAAATAACAAAAACGACTTCTTAAACCAAAACAACACAAAAAAAAAAATACAAATTCTCAAACGACAAAGCAAAACAAAAAGAAGAAGACATTTTCAAGGCCTTGAAAATCCAACATACTGTAAATACATTCAAAATGTAAAGGTCAAAAGCAAAACAAAGAAAATCCGAAAACAAAAACAAAATAGAAAAATCACCCGCCTGCAGGCAAACAACAAAATTTCCAATCTAAGTCTTTCTTTGAGAAAGCTCAAATCTTTTTCTGCCCCAGAGGCTCAACATCAAATTCTCTCACCCTCTTGAGAAGTATGCAGGTCTTTTCAACAAGTAGGCTGCATTGGAGATGATAGAGGAATCGATATCTGGCATGTCATAGTCAGTACAATCAAGAAAATGGGGAACAACCAACCGTTCTTCAGGGGGCACACATCTGACAACGCTCCCAACAGGTAGACACCAAGTAGACTGGATGGGTTAGCAGATCAAACATCATACTAGTCGGATGTAGGTTAACAGATCAGACATTGAAATAGCCGGATGGTGGTTAAT
The DNA here is from genome assembly GCA_947683425.1 of Excoecaria cochinchinensis. Classification (NCBI taxonomy): domain Eukaryota; kingdom Viridiplantae; phylum Streptophyta; class Magnoliopsida; order Malpighiales; family Euphorbiaceae; genus Excoecaria; species Excoecaria cochinchinensis. The sequence continues at coordinate 664,089 of CANTUQ010000127.1, forward strand.
AGATCAGATATTGTACTGACCGGATGGTGGTTAGCAAAACAGATATTACATTGACCGAATAATGGTTAGCAGATAGGATGTTACACGGATTTGGTTGGAAGTTACCAAGGTTGTGCTGTGCATGCCTAGAGGTGGTTATCAAGACAGAACGTTCAATCACATGCGATGGAACAGATCGCAAACAAAGGTTGTAGTCAGAGAGTACTGCATCTCACAGACACTGTGCAAGCCGGGACGAGGCTAGCGGATCACCAGCGGTAGAACAGATCGCAAACAGAGGTTATAGTCAGAGAGTACTGCATCTCACAGGCACCGTGCAGGCAGGGACAAGGCTAGCGGATAACCAGCGGTAGAACAGATTGCAAACAGAGGTTGTAGTCAGAGAGTACTGCATCTCATAGACACCGTGCAAGCCGGGACGAGGCTAGCGGCTCACCAGCGGTAGAATAGATCGCAAACAGAGGTTGTAGTCAGAGAGTACTGCATCTCACAGACACCGTGTAGGTCGGGACGTGATTAGCGGGGCACCAGCGATAAAACAGATCGCAACAGATGATGTAGTTATACAACACTTCACCTCACGCCGTGTAGACCGAGATGAGGAACATGGTTTTACAACAATTTGAAAATGACCAACAGTCAAAAGGAAGAATAAACAGATCAAACATTATGTCCTTCAAGATCACATTCAATATTACAAATTAGATGAGAATCAACAGATCAGAATCGTACCTTACAGATTGAATGGGGGTTAGCAAGGAAAGTCCACAAGCCTAAACGGGACTGGCAATATAGATTAGCCACCATGCATGCCTAGACGAGTCCAGAAGGACATCAAGTTCAGAAGAATGCCCCGCTCAGAAGAGCAGTCCAGAAGGACACCCAGTTCAGAAGAATGCCCCACTCAGAAGAGCAGTCCAGAAAGACACCCAGTTCAGAAGAACGCCCCGCTCAGAAGAGCAGTCCAGAAGGACACCCAGTTCAGAAGAATGCCCCGCTCAGAAGAGCAGTCCAGAAGGACACCCAGTTCAGAAGAATGCCCCGCTCAGAAGAGCATTCCAGAAGGACACCCAGTTCAGAAGAATGCCCCGCTCAGAAGAGCAGTCCAGAAAGACACCCAGTTCAGAAGAACGCCCCGCTCAGAAGAGCAGTCCAGAAAGACACCCAGTTCAGAAGAATGCCCTGCTCAGAAGAGCAGTCCAGGAGGACACCCAAGCCAGAAGGGCATCCATTTCAAGAGAACATCAGCACTTTGTAAAGTCCGAAGAAGACTTGGTGCAGCTCAGGAGAGCCATAATCGCACTTTGTAAAGTCCGAAGAAGACTCGGTGCAGCTCAGGAGAGCCATAATAGCACTTTGTAAAGTCCAAAGAAGACTCGGTGAAGCTTAGGAGAGCCATAATAGCACTTTGTAAAATCCAAAGAAGACTCGGTGCAGCTCAGGAGAGCCATAATAGCACTTTGTAAAGTCCGAAGAAGACTCGGTGCAGCTCAGGAGAGCCATAATAGCACTTTGTAAAGTCCGAAGAAGACTCGATGCAGCTCAGGAGAGCCATAATCGCACTTTATAAAGTCCGAAGAAGACTCGGTGCAGCTCAGGAGAGCCATAATTTGCACTTTGTAAAGTCTGAAGAAGACTCGGTGCAGCTCAGGAGAGCAACCCTCGCGTTTTGTAAGTCTGGAGCGGACTCGACGCATCGCTACTTCCCCAGCAAAACGGGTAAGGTCCGACATCCCCAAGTATGTAATTCTCTCTCTTCCTTCTTCGAATTTTGGCTCACCTAGGTGTCTAGGCACTAGCTTCTCCAAAATTGGGGGCAACTGTAGACACCGGGTCTCGAGTCGGGTTTAATGTAAAAAAAAAGTGGTGATGGCAATGGAAATTTTGGGGCCTTGATAATTCCTCCGAAACAATATATAATATATATAAAATAGGTAGGTAGGCTAAATTAAAAATTATATTAAAGTGCATGAAAAATTAAGATTAGTTAATATTATTAGTTAATTGATTAGTTTATATTATTGGGTAATTAAATTTGAAAAAAGAAAATAAATATAGTGTTTAATTAGATAAATTAGATGTGATAATTTAAGTAGGTCGATTAAATTAAATAGGTATAAAAATATAGAGTAGTTAATTAATAGAGTATTTAATTAGTTAATGTGTTAGTTTAAGTAAGTTAATTAAAATTGGAAATTAAAAAATGGAAAAATGGAGGAAGTAATTAGGGTAACCAAAACTTAACCTAATTTAGGGTTATAAATAGTAAATGATAAGCAAAATGAAAGGGGGACTCGGCAGATGAAAAAAAAAGAAAACCAAAAACGAAAAATAGAATAGAAAGAAAAAGAAAAAAGAAGCACAGAAAAAACCTAAGAAAAAAGCACAGAGAAAACCTAGACCAAAGAAATAGAAATCAAAGGAATACATAAAGAAAAAGAAAGGAAGAGAGGGACAGCCAACCAACTGAGGACGCCGGCGTCGGAGAGAAGAAGAAAAAGAAGGAAAAAGGAGAGGAAGGGCGCTGCTCCCGCCGGCCAACCGCCGCCGCACAAGGAGGCACGCGCTCCACCGGCGCGTTCCCCACAGCCGGACGATTCAGGTGATGCCGGCCGTTCCACCATTGGACTCCGGTAGCCGGCGCGTGAGGGAGAAGAACCCGAAACGAGGCGGCGCGCTTTTCGGCTTATTCTAGCGACCTTCCGGCGAGTGACTACCGCCGGCAGATTCCCGGTGGTCCGATCTCCCCTCCTGTGCCGGTGGTGTCAACCACCTCCCCTCCGGTGAGCCTCCGGCGACGGTAAACCCTATTCCCTTTTTATTTATTTATTTTATTTCTATTTTATTATTATTTATATATTATTATTATTATTATTATTATATTTATTATATTATTATGATTTATTATTACTATTATATATATATATATATATTTATTTAATTTTCTGTTATTATTATTATTATTATTATGTTTATTATAATCATTGTTATTATCTTTATATTTGTTATTTTATGATTATTTTATATTATATATTAATATTATTATTTTATTATGTTATATTATTTTTATTTGGTTATTATAATTATCATTTATGTTGCATATTTATTTTCATTACACCAAATTAACTATCAATTCATTTCATTAATCATTTGTTTATTTCAATTATTCATTTATTGATTTATTTACCATTTAATTTAATTTAATTCATTATTAACTTTAATTATTTTTTCCAATTTACTTTATCCAAGTATTTATTTATTTGTTTATCTATATTTATCCTTATTTAGGATTTTTTGACACTAATGTGTTTATTTATTTTGTGAGATAATATTATTTGTTTTTGGGATGGCTTGGATGTAAGATGATGGCATTGGCCAAATGTTGAGCGTTCCCACCCGGTTTGATCCTTCTAACCTTGTCTATTATTTATTTTTATTTATTATTCATCATTATTTTATGTAAATTATTTTATATCGCTGTAATAAAAGTGGATTAATGTTTTATAGTAATTAATTTAGATTTTTTTGTAAAATTAAGGACCAATGTCCTGTTTTCATCCAATAAATTATTCACTAGAAATCGCTTTATAATAAATGCATGGTAGGACCAATGTCCTCATTATTAATGAATAACCCGTTTTATACATATATTGCACTTTTACAAATGGGAGTTGTATTCCGCTCCTGGTGTTATTGTAATATACTTTTGAATGCCGTATTTTGATTTTTACTTCCTTTTACCGCTTTGGACGTGAATGATTGTGCCGTTAATTAAAATGCATCGTGTGGAAAGATGGTGAAACAATGAATTCAAAACTTAATTATAATATTGATCAAGGTATAAATAAATGAGAAGTCCCGAACTCACTCTGGTCTTTGGGGCTTAAGAGGCGAGAGGTCTAGGACTTCCAAGACACCTCTTGAGTCTCACCAAAAGGCTTAAATACACAATCCTAGGCTCTAGGGGAGTAGAGGATGAGGCCTCCAAGATCCCTCTGGCTAGCTCAAGATGGATATGTATGCGCTGTCTTAGGCTCGATAAGGCTAGACGACCCTTCCCAATATTCTATTGGGTGGGAACTCCAAGAAACCTCATTGTTGCCCAAAATAGACGCACTTGTAAATACCTTACAAGTTTTATGAACCTTTCCCGATCGCCCTGAAGTGGGCTTTCGGGAGGACCCAGGGTTCGGCGCGCGTCACAGCTACGTTAAATCAATGGTTATTATTATGTAAATATGTCTGCTTGAATATTGTTTATATTGTTATTGTTTCTCCACTAAGCGTTATTGCTTAGCACGGGTTTTTAATCCGTGTAGGTTCGTCGGCGAAGTGATCTGAAGGACGTCCCCTCATTTTGGACTGATCAACACATTAGGTCTCCATTCCCTAGTGTAGATTTTGGATACTTTTGTTAAGGCATGTAACTAATGATACAATTATTGGCACGTTTTAATTATTGTATAACTCAGTATGGGATGTAATTTAATCGAACTGTATGGATTTTATGTATGCGATGTGAATGTGCATGCGAACGAAATTAATTGGCTTGGAATGTTGTAATATGATATTATGCATGTGTTTAGTATGAACTTTGCATGTGATTAGTGTTGTGGCAACCGCTTCTAACCACTGTAGTGTAGCTATGCATGTGGATGGGAGTGGTGTGTTACATTTTTCACTCATATTATCATTTAACTTCTCTTCTTTTCATTTACGCTTTAACCCTAATTCTTATAAACTAACCATTCTACTCCTTTAACTTTTAAATTTCTACGTTTATACATTTCACTTCTATATTACATTTACTTCATTTCACTTCATATATTTCTATAATGCCTTAATCTGACCTTAATATTTCTATAATGCCTTAATCCGACCTTATTCTTTTTACTCCTATTTACTTATTTTACATGTAAATTACGTTTTAGCCCTCACATTCTTACATTCATGTCCATTTTACTTATTAGTCCATATTAAGCCTTTACATTGCGATTAAACTAATTAATTATTCATTTTATTATTTTTATTGATTAAACCTAGTATTTAACATCATTACTACTTTTATTCTTTATTTACGATTTTTCCCTCCATTAACCACTTACATACTATTGTGGCACTAATTAATTTATTTCACATAATTAAACACGATTATCACTCTATTTTTCATTTTATTCTATTAATTACCATCACTATGGTAAAATTTCAGTTTAGTCCCTAATCTTTCAATTAATTACAAGTTTGCCATTTTTACATCATAATTACAATTTTGTCACTATTTAATTTCTCTTTTTGTCTTAAATCATTATTTGACTTACAAATTACATATTAGTCCTTAAATGAACATTCTTACGTCAAATTACATTTTACTCCCTAAACTTTGCATTCTTTACATCATGTCATTTTAATTTCACTTTTCTCTTACATATCACTTATTACCGTACTTTCACACACAATTATTATTTTGCCCTTAAACATTTATCAAATTACAGCATTGCCCTTCTTTGAACATTTATTTACAATTTGGCCATTACTTAACTATGTTTCAACATTTATTCACTTATTAAATTATAATTTATCAATTAGTCTTCCAACTAATTATTTTTACAGTAAATTACGTTTGAGTCCTTAAACTTTTTATCTTCTTTCATGTAAACTCTTTTTCACTCAAATTCTAATTTTCACTTTACTTTTCACACTTTCAAGTCATTTTTACAATTATTATCCGTTTCCCGTATTAATTAGATCAATTACCATTTTAACCCTAACCTTTTTATTTTCTTTCGTTTAAGTCCTTTTTCATTCAATTTTTCATTTCCCACCTTGCTTTTTATATTTTCATGTCATTTTACCATTATGTTATACCACTAGTACAATTTCGATAGAAAAGCTGCAGACTGTATATACGGGATGCGAATCCCATATGTCCGTTGTACTGCATTGAGGAATGACCCCGAAGGACCACTCAATCACTTTCACTGAACATATAACGTGTAACGTATAACATATAACATATCAATGTACTATAGGAGAACATCGCGAATCTGCTATAGTAAAGCAAGTCGCCATGACTAGCACTGCGGTATGGGAGTCCCTATGGCTAGCCAAAAATATCCTGAACTAGATTTAGACCACGAGACCACTACTAAGGGCAATACTTTCTCAATTATCTTTTAAATACACTTTTCACTTTTGTTTACATTTCATTCACTTCATTATCGTTTGTATATACTAATCCACAAATACTCTTATCATTTAAGCACAATTCTCATCATATACTTATTTTACAAAATAAGTATACTTGTTCCATCACATGGCCATGAATTCATTTCAAAGCCATTTTATTCTTTTCTCATCATTTATACTTCAATTATTCATTTAATCGAAAGTAACATTAACATACGTATAATTTCAATTATTTCAATATTTATCAATCTTTTCCCCCATAGGCATAATGGGGAAAGTATTCTAAAAAATACTTAATTAATTTCTTACAATTTTAATTAAATTCACACTTTTAAATAATATACATAATCATTGTATGGCTTTATTTTCATTAAATGGACTAATTATATCTTGGATTCATTAAGTCAATTATTCCATTTTCATGTATTTCTTTTCACTAAGATTTCCTTTTCACTTCTAAGTCATTCATTTATCCATTTTATCTCCTATATATCATGTATACCATATAACTTACAACATTTTCTTTCCTAAACCATTTGACTATCCTTTGCATTTTACCCAATCATTTTATTTTTCATTCACTCATTACTTTTTCTATTAAATTAAGCCCCAATTCACATGTATATACCCCTTTATCACACTTAATCACTAGGTACACAATGAATATACCTAAACATACCTTTATGTTTCACTATGACCAAAACTTGCACTTGGTTTCCTTCTAATTTAATCCTTATCACTTCAATTTCAATTACACATGCATTTTACACACATTCATAATTCAAACATAATGTAAAACCTTAATTTTCACATGAAAATACTTAGATTATGTAACCGCAAAACCTCATGTTCTTGCTTTAGCCTTCACAACCTCCTTATCACTTGTCCTTAACATTTGAAATGGCCTTTTCTCTTGATTTTTCCTCAATGGCCGAAAACACAAAGCAATAAAACATTCATCAATTTCCTTCTTTTATCAAATATAACCTCATGAACACACTTAACACATCCTAATCTATCAACTAAAACTAATAAATTAATTTAAATCAACCTATTCCTCTTACCTCAATTTGGAGACCTAACCTTAGATCCTTACTTTTCCTTTCTTTTAATCCACCAAATGGATATTAGAGGCTACTATAATCTCATAGAGGGGCTGAATTACACTTAGGATACTTGAATTTAGGAAGAATTGGAGCAAAGTTTGAAGAAAATTGAGAGAAGAGAGAAGGAGAGGAATTTTAGCCAAGCTAAGGGAGAGAAGAGGCTGAGGGGATAAGGATCATTCACCTATAAATCTGCCATCTAAATCTGCCAATTAGCCATTTTAGCCCATTATGCAATTTTTTATGGTTTTCTCACTTCCCAAATACAATTCATCCCAAATTTGAGTCCATAATTCATATCATGTGAAAACTAGACTGTACACAAAATTTCAACTCAATTAGAGTTCATTTTCTGTCCGGTTCAATCAAATCGGCTCGATTAGCAAATTTTCGGTGTTCTCGAAAAATTTCCTTTTCACTACCAAAAAATTCTAAATATTATTTAGAGTCCATCTAGAATTTTGATCAATTTTGGAAATCATTTACTATTTTTAAAGTTTCGATCAAACCTCCAGTCAACCTGAGTACTATTTAAATCGAAATCATAACGTTTTAGCCCTCCATATTTTCGGATTATTTTTCCAAGGTCCGTAGCATCTTTTACGGTTCGTTCAAAATCTTAGTCAACCTAGTCACTATTTGAATCAAATCCGTGATTTTTTCTTATTTTTGTCTTTTGAAAACCCATTTGACCTCAAATCCACTCTAACTTTTACCCCCAGACACATCGTGACTCATATTTTCCAACGGTCAAATAAAATATTTTTTTACCTTCGGGTGTATTTTTTGCCCCAAAAGCACTATTCACTATAGGAAAATACTATTCATGGCTAACCCGGTATTGAGGCCAGTACACTTCCCCACTGTGTGACTTATAATTTTGATCTAAACATGAAATTTTCTTCCCGAAATGACCCCTAACCTTCCTGAATATTTTTGGCACTTGTCTAATATATGTTTAATTATAAATGTGGACCAAATACACATGAAACATGATATAATGCAATGAGATAATGATTTGAATAAAAGCAAATACAAATATAAGATTCATTTTTATGCATTTACTTAACTATAAACATATGACATGTGATTTAAGTATATATGATAATTGTACGATCAAGAATGAGTACATTTGGCATGCTATTAATGTAAATAATGCGAGGAAAGAAAATTTGTGTAATCTTGAATGAATACACATGTATTAGTATACATGTATAAATATGCATGCAAAATTAGTATATGACTACGAATGAATCTATGAACTTGTTTATGAACATGTCATGGATGATTATGACAAGAGAAAGAATTGTGAATATGTGTGCTTGTGAGCATGAATTAGTCACACCAATGTGACTCTCGGATGTTAGTAAATGAATTGTTCTTATTCTAGAATATATATATATATATATATATATCTTATCTTGTAATCTTAATGGAAGAAATGTGAATACATTTGTACATGAATACTTTTACTTGTCATTATGCTACGACTCTTGAATTGTTATCTGTATATCTTGAATGTGTATGTATATATGTGTACTCAAGTTGGTCACCATAATGTGGCTCTTCTTTATAATCGATATGTCTTGATAATGGTTATCACTATAATGTGACTCTAATTTGTGGTATGTAAGTAAAGCCTGCTAGAGTCATAGTTATAAGCAGATAGTCTTGTCTAGAATGTGTCTCTTATGACACTAAGGTGTCTCTTATTTATGAGACTTATGTCTCTCTTGAATATTGATTTGTGCTTAGGCACTTTTGGATATAATTAGCACTTGAGGCCGATGTTTCTCTTGTTGATACCCTCTTGGTGTCTCTTGTCGGTACCCATTTGATATCTCTTGTTGATACCGATTATTGGTATCTCTTAAACCTAATATTCACATCTAAAGTATTAGCAGGCAAAAGTGGGTACATAATATATTCTTGTTCGGGATTGAGCATGTTATCTCTTGATTTGAATGAATACTTAAATGATGTGATATGATGAACAATCTTGATACTTTGTTTAAAGTAAACTGTGCTCTTGATTATGATTTATTTATGAAATAATTAATTGAATGAAAAATGTGGCATTTATTATGTATTTATCATGCATGTATACGTAACGACTTTTGCGCATAAAAATGATACCGAAAATAACTGAAAAGCATCATGTGGTGATTTGAGATAAAAATGTTCACGATTAAGGCTCTTGTATAGTTCATTAGGAAATAAAGAAAGTAATAACATAAATGTAAACGATATGTCTTGTATGGTCACTGTGCTTGAATATATAGTAATATATGCTAATGTATGTGATTGTAAATGAATGAAAGATATAAAATGATTAAAGCATACACGTGTGTGTGTGTATATATATATATATATATATATATATATATGTATATATGTCATAACATAAGTATATGCAAATATACTATACATGGCAAGTATTCTTGAAATATGGTTAACGAATAAGTGTACTATGAAAATTTTATAAGCCTGAATTTATCTGAGTAAGTTCCATTATATAGCTATTATTGAATGGTTGTTTCTGTACATGATCTATATGTAAGCCAGGTGATGTATGTAGGCTTATGTGTATCATAAGAAATATGTTTCATTTGTTGGACAATGTTATACTTATACTGAGGGTGATAACATGTTTATGAATATCATGATTTGTGTGCTTGACTGATGGTTGCTATTAGTGGTCATTTAAAATTTATTGTTCTCTAATAATCTTTTATACTTAGCATGGGTGTTTTTCCATGTATGTTAAAATTATAGAGTTGCGCTCAAGGACAATCTGCAAGAGTTATGGCCAACCAAGGAGTAGCATTTTGAGTTATTAATGTAAGGCCCCGACTTGTACCCTAGTCGTATTGTATACCATTAAGGTATGGGAGTGACTTAAGATGTGTAATTGGTTAAGTTTATGTGTTGAGAAATTAATCGAGTTCAATTGGAAATTCAGGTAGGAGTTAATTACATATATTGAATAGTTAGGGGGAGTAAATTGAATAAATTAAAATGTTAAGTGGCTAAATTGGAATATTATATAATTAAATGATTAATGATGGATTAATTAAATTTAAGTTGTATTAATTATTCTAAGTGAGGTTAGTATGTGCTTAAGTGTGCATAAGTGGAATCTATATGCCATCCTTAGGTTTTGTCACCTAAGCATTTACATGCAAATATAAAGAATGAACTAGTGGTTTTGGCTTGATGTGTGGTTGGCCATTCTAAGGGTGAAATCTGCATTTAATCTTTATCTTCTTTCATCTTTCTTCTTCTTAGTTCAATTCCCAATCCACCATTAAGGTCTTGCTCAAGTTTTGTACAAGTTAGCTAAAGTAATTCTTGTGTTTTTGCAAGTTAAAGGTAAGGTTTTTGTTATAACTTTCTTCTTTTTCTCCTCATGGTTTGAATTGGAACTTTGGTTTCTAATTTCAATTCTAGAAATTGGAAATGAATTGAGGTGGAGAAGACTTGTGAATCAAAAGGAAAGAAGAAAGTGGTGAAGGTAATACCAAGTGAGCAAATTGGAATAAAGGAAAATAGGTTTGGGAATTGTTATGTTAATTTTTATGTTAATGAATACTTTTTGATGAACTGAATATTCTGAGATGTTTTTATATGTGTTGTATTGGTTTAGATTGAATTTGGTGGATTGGTTGTGTCAAATTAATTTAATTTAGGCTTGTTGAATTACATAGTGCAATGCTGCCCAGAGGAGCAGAATGACCTCTCATGATTATTTTGGGAATAAGTCAAGAATTAGAACTCAAAATTGCATGATTCTAACTGGATTAGATCCAAGACTGCTTTGGTTAAAAATGTTATAGAAATAGATTTAATTTATTTAGGCTTTAAGAGCCTCAAAATTGCTTATTCCAGTAGCTAAATTTTCTAGGCATTTGTTTGGAGTAGTGTAGACAAATTTGGGTATATCTCCCTGGTTTTAGCTCTAAATGACTTGAAATTTGTGCCATTTGAAAGATAACATACTGAGGTTTAATTTTTCAGAGACTATTTTGAATAAAATGGACTTTTTCTATGTGAATTTGGAGGATTAATTTGAGGCTACAATTTTTTTTAGTGAAATAGAGTTGGTTCATGAGCTGTTTTGAGTTAACCCATCCCTTATGGGTCATTTGGTGAGGGATACCCATCCCTAAGGTGTGGGACACCTGTCCCTCAAGTCTAGATGCCTATCCCTCAGGTGTGGCCATCCTTCATCCCCTATTTTGACTATATGGTCCATTTTCACCCCAAATCGAACCCGAACTTCACCAAAACTTTTCAAAACTTATTCGACACATGTTTAGGGTTAATAAATAAGTATATGAGTGATTATCCTTTGGACACATTGGTAAATAGGTTATGAACATGAGTAATTAGTGAAGTATTTAATTGTATAATTAATCAGACATGATCAAGAAAAGTTAAAAATGAATTGGCATGTTATATTAGTTATTCATGAGCAATGCAACTTGTTTGAAAGTGCTTATTAAAATGTTAAGCATGTGTATGTTATTATTGATATTATGTTAGTATTAAATAATGTGATATTAATGTATATGATAATGTTAAATGTGCTTGTGAAGCTAGTATTATTAATAAGAAATTAAATGAGATTGAAAGGATAATGGTATTCATATAATATTATTACATGAAAGTTAATGAATGTGTGTAAATATATTGTGTGGTGCCATGTAAAGTATTAAGGATCTTTTATTTAAATACTGAATGTGAAAAATATTATTATATGAGAATTTCATGCTATATGATACAAATATATATGATCATTATATGATCATAATAATTGTACGGCTGTCTCTCATTAAAGTTACTTATTCTTTTGTACATTTTGATCTACATTTTAATTAACACGATGAATTATGTTTTATGAATTAAATAAAGATTAATTTAGCCTATCAAATGAATTATATGCGTATGGAATTAATTTATAAAATAACTAATGCAATTAATATTTAATGTTACAATGTGAATAATTGGATTATGAGTATTAGCCTACGTTAGTCGAGTCATGGACAGATAGGCATGCCTATAAGATCCTATGTTGCTACAGTTTATCCGTTTAGATTTTGATTGTGGATCCCCCCTTTGTTTGTGATTCTGATTGTGGATCCCCCTCTGTTTTGATTCCGATTGTGGATCCCTATGTGTTTCTAGATCCCTATATGTTTGGTGAGAGTCATGACGACTCGCTTAAGTAGACTAATGATGGTCTACTGAATGTTGGAATGTTCAAATGTTAAAATGTAAAATGAAATGTAATGAAATGGACTGTATGGGTGGTCCTTCAGGGTCACTCAAAAATGTAGTGGATCTGTGGGGTCCACGTCCTATATATCCGGTTCAAAGATTTATACCGGATTGACATTAGGGGCAAAATTATAAAAATAGATTTTAAAATCGTAAAAATATGAATTAAAGTGAGTAATGCAATTTTAAATGAAAAACAAGGTAATAAAAGGGTTTAAGTGTAAGAAATTAAAAAAATAGCGTGATTAAAGGGTAAAGGTGTAAATCTAATAATTATCAAGGTTAATAAGAGAGAATAGGAAAGGAATTGGTAAAGGAAGTAAATTAATAATAATATCAGGACTAAAACGTAAAATGGCATAAAAATAGTATTTAGGGATTAAATGATAAATTGTATGTCAAAATAATGGGAAATGAATTAAAAATAAAATAAAATAAAATAAATGATAAAAAGGACTAAAGTGTAATTATGCATAAGAATAAAATGTAGGGACTACTTGGTAATTTTACATATTAAGTAGTAAATTAAGTGTGAGAAATGCTAATGTTATTGGCAAAATGGTAATTAGTGGTTAACGAGGGGTAAAACGGTAATTTAATGGAATTTTAGGGACTAAATTATAATTTGACATAATAGGGTTAAAAAAATGCAAATAGAATACGTGCAAAATTAATATGAAATATGTGTAGACATGTAGGACCTGATGATTCAAGATAACAAAATTAGAGTGGTTTTGAGTACGCAGTAAAGTAATAATCTATTAAATAATAATAATAATAAGAATAATAAGAATAATAATAGTAGTAGTAGTAGAAGTAGTAGTAGTAGTAATGTAAATGTTAACAATAATGCAAACCGAATTATAAATTGCATAATAAATTAAATTAAGTAATTTAACAGAAATAATAGTACCGATGTTAATAGTAATAATAATAATGATAACGATCGAAAATGAATTAATTAAAAACACAGGAAATGAGCATAGAGACAGAGAATATGGATAAGCATGTAAATGGTAATTATAATAGAAAATATTACAAGAAAATTAATAAACATAATAGTGAAATAAGAATATTGATAATAATAGTGACGGTAATGTAAATACTAATTATTAAGTAAATTTTATATCATATAATTATAACAAATTGGTGAACATAGATATATAAATAATATAAACAATAGAAAGTAAATAAAATAGGATTGTAATGACAATGATAAAAGGGAAATTGAAGAATGAAAATTATTAGAAAGTACATAAGTAAAATAACTAAGAAAATTAAAGTATAGGAAATAGAAATTTAAGGACGAATAATGAACAAATGTTACAGGTAAGTGAGTTTAGGAGACAAATGTTAATCCATAATTAAAGTGAAAATGTTTAAGATGAAAGGAAAGGATAAGAATAGGAAAAGGAAGGACAAATGAATAAGTATAATGTTAACTGTCACCATAACAATAATAATAAAAGTAATTATAGTATTTTAAATAGTAATAATAATAGTAAAAAGGTTAAAAGCTGAGGTAAATATAGACAATTATGAGCAATAAACTAAAGTGGTTAACGAGAAATCTTGAATGTATGCATGCATGTATAATCATTAATGGAAAGTTTAGGATATGTATCTACCACTGGGCATTTTTAATGCTCAGCATGTAGTCCTACAACTACGTCCAAGTTATGAGAAGTAAGAAGCTTGAAGTGGCTGACATATGACTATTGATGGGAAGAAGTGACTGGTAGCAAAGACAGTAGCAAAGACATGGCATGTATATGATCATAACAGATGATACGGGTTAAGTTTTGTGTAAGATAGATACAAGTTTTCAAAAGAACAATGAATTAAATATTGTATTATTATTGATTATTTTAGAATATCATCGATATTTAAATGCGAAAAATTTTTACTGAACTTTTTACTATAGCATAACATTGTGATTTTAATTCAATAGGTTAATTGAGATATCTAGTCACCGTACGTATAGTATAGTGCTATAAGTGTGTTAAAAGTAATATTGATATAACTAAGAATGTCATGATGTGATATGAATATGCATATTTATAGTAATGTGACACCCTGCTTGAACCATTAGTCTTGAATAAGTGTATCTGGGTATCATAAATGATTAGACAAATGTCTATGTGATATGTGCATGGTTATATGTTGTTTACTCTTTATGTATGAGATTGTAGGATACATGTATGAGGTGTTTCATTTAGTGGTATCAGAGTTTAGGTTTAGTCAATTATGGATAATAACAGTCCAGGAATGTGTCTGAATAGTACTTGTGTTGACCTAGTGTAGATGTCCCTATTTTCTTATAGATAAAACAAATGGAAGATTCTCATGAAATTATTGAAGAAATAGCGAAAAGTGTAAATTAAATGGAACAAGATCCACCCATTACGGATCCCTTTGTGTTTATAAGGAATGAAATGCCCACACAGGCTGTGCCCATGGAGACTCTGCTCAAAATCTCCCATGAAATGGCATAAGTTCTTGATAGACTAACTGTAACGCCCCATAAACACCCTAGTAGTATGAGCCATTTGTGTGTGTGATTTTGTGTGTGTTCAAGTGTGGCATGTATTATTTTGTATGTGTGCATGATTTAAATTAAAGTTAATATATGTGTTGAAGGATTGTATTTGGGTGTGAGTTAGTGGATGGGAGTAGGGTATGCTTAGTGAGGTTTAGTTTGTGTGTAGGTAAAAGGATGAGTTTTGTGGATGTTGGCGTAGTCTTCCTATAGGGGGCTGCCATGTGGCAAGAGAGAAGATAAGTATTGAGAGAGAGGGAGAGTGGGTCAGCTGTTATTCCTTTCCTCTTTCCCGTTTCTTCTTATCCTTTCCCCTTTCATGCCACTCTTCTCTTCATCTTTCTGTTTCCATTTTGTTTCCTTTAATTTCCCTTTTTGGCTAGAAGGTTGGTGTGATTTCAGTACTGTAAGTTGGATTGAGAATCCTCCTAGAGAGTCCTAAGGCAAGGAAGTTGCGAGTGGAAGCAGAGCACGGGACTAGAGTGCAAGAGTTTGAGGTTTGGGAACATTTATTGTTTTGTGTGTGTTTGGGAATGTTAGATTTGATTTGTGTGTATTTTTGGGTAATTGGAAATTGTATGTTGATTTGTTTGCAAATTGAGGTATGAATGTGATTGAGTATGTCTTTGATTGTGGATGAGTGGTAACTTTGTGGTATTTGATTGATTGTGGGATTTATTGAAGTTAGATTGTGAGCTGGGTGTTTTCCCCTTTGAAATCTTGGTTTATAGCGATCCACACGGCGGTATGGGTTTCCCTAGCCCCGTGTGAATCGTAGGATTTCCCATAAAAGTGAAGGCTGGGATTTTACACGGCGGTAAGGAAGTTCCATATCGCTGTGTAAAGTCATTCTACCGTGGAGCTGGGTGCTTTACACGGCTGTATGGCTTTGCTATACCCCGTGTAAAGGGTCTTAAATAGCGGTAAGACATCTTCATACCGCCGTGTAAACCCCTATTGTCCCACTTTTGCATTTTTTCCAATTTTTCTTCGTTTTGTTCCTTTTTCATTATTTATCCGTTTTAAATATTCTTTAGTGTCATTTCATGTATCTAATATTATTAGAATGTATTTTGCTACATCAAATTATATTGAATGCTTTGGTTAGAATTGAGAAGGTGTTGTGCATATATTTTAACTCATGAACTCTTCACTTTGAACAATGTGTTATACTTGAGTATGGATTGGGATTATGCATAACCTGTGAACGTCAAATTAAGTGGATGATAGGCATGCCTATAGAGTTTAGGTTGCTGCAGCCATGCGTATGTGATTTGGACCCTGATCAGGTCCCCGAATTGGACCCGCGTGATTCCCATTTCATTTGAATCTTGTTTAAGATTCCATGCCAAAATGTTTTGAAATAAAAAAGAAAATGATAATTCTGATACCCTCGGGTATCCATGTGTTTTGAACGATTATGCAATACTCGCTATCCACTATATTTTGAATAAGCAGGTCTTCTATTGTGATTATAAGTTTGATTTTAGCATTGTATGCTTGATTGAATGATAAGATATTCTTACCTTAAGTATGATGAATTATTTAAGTATTAATTTAAGTATGTGCCATGTGTATGTGATTTGTATCAGCGTCCACTGTGAGTGGTCGTTTTCATTGTGTTTTTCCCCACTAAGCATATTCGTTTAGCACGGGTGTCTCATCCATGCAGGTGTGGAAGATGTTGGAGTCCAGGAGCTAGGTGATCCGTTTCAGATCGGCCGACACAACTTTTAGAGGGATTTTATATTCTGAATTGTACTTCTTTTTGTGTATGTAATAGTTCAAAAATTTTATAATGAAACTATTAATGTAAGTTCTTTTTTTTGTAAGCTGGGTTGATACCAAGCTTATAAGCAATCTTTTGAGTTTTCGCACTTTTTTTATTTTGATATGTAAAGACTACTAAGTATATTAATAATATTACACCTTTATTTCAGCCTTTGGTCCTGTGTGTGTTCAAGTGTGGCATGTATTATTATGTATGTGTGCACAATTTAAATTAAAGTTAATATATGTGTTGAAGAATTCTATTTGGGTGTGAGTTAGTGGATGGGAGTAGGGTATGCTTAGTGAGGTTTGGTTTGTGTGTAGGTGAAAGGATGAGTTTTGTGTATGTTGGGGTAGTCTTCCTATAGGGGGCTGCCATGTGGCAAGAGAGAAGATAAGTATTGAGAGAGAGGGAGAGTGGGCCAGCTGTTCTTCCTTTCCTCTTTCTCGTTTCTTCTTCTCCTTTCCCCTTTCACGCCACTTTTCTCTTCATCTTTCTGTTTCCATTTTGTTTCCTTTAATTTCCCTTTTTGGCTGGAAGGTTGGTGTGATTTCAGTACTCTAGGTTGGGTTGAGAATCCTCCTAGAGAGTCCAAAGGCAAGGAAGTTGCGAGTGGAAGTGAAGCCCGGGACTAGAGTGCAAGAGTTTGAGGTTTGGGAACATTTATGGTTTTGTGTGCATTTGGGAATGTTAGATTTGATTTGTGTGCATTTTTGGGTAATTGGAAATTGTATGTCGATTTGTTTGCAAATTGAGGTATGAATGTTATTGAGTATGTCTTTGATTGTTGATGAGTGGTAACTTTGTGGTATTTGATTAATTGTGGGATTTATTGAAGTTAGATTGTTAGTTGGGTGTTTTCCCCTTTGAAATCTAGGTTTCTGGCGATCCACACGGCGGTATGGGTTTCCCTACCCCCTTGTGAATCGTAGGATTTTCCGTAGAAGTGAAGGCTGGGATTCTACACGGCAGTAAGGAAGTTCCATACTGCCGTGTAAAGTCATTCTGCCGTGGATCTGGGCACTTTACACGGCGGTATGGCTTTGCCATACCCCCGTGCAAAGGGTCTTACATGGCAGTAAGACATCTTCATACCGTCGTGTAAACCCATACTATCCCACTTTTGCATTTTTTTCCAATTATTCTTCGTTTTGTTCCTTTTTCATTATTTATCGGTTTTATATATTCTTTAGTCCCATTTTATGTATCTGATATCATTAGAATGTATTTTGCTACATCAAATTATATTGAAAGCTTTGGTTAGAATTGAGAAGGTGTTGTGCATATATTTTAACTCATGAACTCTTTACTTTGAACAATGTGTTATACTTGAGTATGGATTGGGATTATGCATAACCTGTGAACGTCAAATTAAGTGGATGATAGGCATGCCCATAGAGTTTAGGTTGTTGCAGCCATGCGTATGTGATTTGGACCCTGATCAGGTCCTCGAATTGGATCCGCGTGATCCCCATTTCATTTGAATCTAGTTTAAGATTCCCAGCGAAAAATGTTTTGAAATAAAAAGAAAATGATGATTCTGATACCCTTGGGTATCCATGTGTTTTTAACGATTATGCAATACTCGCTATCCACTATATTTTGAATAAGCAGGTCTTCTATTGTGATTATAAGTTTGATTTTAGCATTGCATGCTTGATTGAATGATAAGATATTCTTACCTTCAGTATGATGAATTGTTTAAGTATTAATTTAAGTATGTGCCATGTGTATGTGATTTGTATCAGCGTCCACTGTGAGTGGTCATTTTCATTGTGTTTTTCCCCACTAAGCGTATTCGCTTAGCACAGGTGTCTCATCCGTGCAGGTGTGGAAGATGTTGGAGTCCAGGAGCTAGGTGATCCATTTCAGAAGGGCCGACACAACTTTTAGAGGGTTTTTATAGTTCTGAATTGTACTTCATTTTGTATATGTAATAGTTCAATAATTTTGTAATGAAACTATTGATGTAAGTTCTTTTTTTTGTGAGCTGGGTTGATACCAAGCTTGTAAGCAATCTTTTGAGTTTCGGCACTTTTGTATTTTAATATGTAAAGACTACTAAGCATATTAATAATATTACACCTTTTGTTTTAGCCTTTGGTCTTGTGTTTGTGAAATTTTATTTTACTGCTTTAAGTGTATGCGTTATTATTGTATGTTTGTGTTTGAGATTTTGCGTAACCAGTGTCACACCCCGATACCCCCGTTGGGAGGATACCGGAGCACCACGCACACAAATTCATATACAAACTCGAATACAAATACATATACTCAATTAAGTTAAGAAAAAAATACATTTAATCAAAAGATAACAAATCCATATATATAACCATATAGTTTTTACAAAAGGGATTTGTAAAAGATAAACATTTACGTATACAAAATAATTTTTTCAAAATTACATTTCCAAAATCAGAAGCCATATACAAAAATCAGCAGAAGACAAAAATAACTCTAACTACAGACTTCTAGTGGCCGACCTACAGATGTCCGACTCCCAACACGAACCTGCCACCTACATGGGAAAAGAGCCAGTGCTAAGCGATAATGCTTAGTGGGGAGGAACAACACAAGCATGCACATATAATTGCAATAAACTTATATGTAAGCTAAAATAATAACAAAAGCATATAAACATATACTACTCATGCTTATAACAAGTATTCATCACACACATATGTATAACGGAAAGTAACCATTCATATCCAAGTAATCATTATTCATATGCATCTTCAAAATACGACAATTAACCATTTATGTTCGAATACAAGTATTACACTTCATCATGTCATAATGCATATACATATACATGTAACATATATTCATGTCATATAATTATTAACTTTATATATCAAACTTGTATAATAACTTCAAGTAATAGCCTGATTACTCGCTAACTAGTGGATATGGGTACTAATGATACTGATAGGACATAGTATCCCAAGCATTTGGAGACATGGGTCTCAACATTTTTATAATGATGTATACCCGAAGGTATACCGGAGACCAAGGCCTCAAACATCTTATATGACCCAAATGGGGCCTGCATGTAACAATTAAAATACAGCAGCTGCACTCACACCCTGACCCCTTGATAAGCGCTTATCCGTCAACTAATTATGACTATCAGGCTCAAATAACAACTTAATCATATTCTAAAATAACTAACATATAATAGAGAATTTATCAAGTAAAATTATACAATTCATGTATATATGTATATTTATCAAATTAAGGACATATGCATCATATACAAACCTTATTTACTAATTAATAATACAGAAATAAATGTTAAAAACCCAAACTTACAAGAAAAAGGATCAAAAGAAACAACAGAGAACATTTACAAAAATATGGGACAGTAGCATTTTACACGGCGGTATGACATTATCTTACCGCCGTGTAAGACACTTTACACGGGGGTAAGGCAAAGCTATACCACCGTGTAAAATGGGGGACCACGAGTCATTCAAGAGGGACACGACTCGTGACCTACCCTGCTGAAACACACAAACAAGCGTTTGCACGGCGGTATGGGATTCTTTACTGCCGTGTAACTCGACAAACGGTGAACCAGAGAGTGGTTACACAGCGGTATGGTCTATCTTTACCGTCGTGTAAAAACCTCCTGACCCAGATTTTCCCAAAAAACTCATTTGATCAACTCAACATGCTAATCACTTCACACCATTCAATAATTATACATAAACTCTCATTCCAAAGATCATATTTAGCATAAACCAACATGAAACACATATCCAAAATTACATTTATCATGCTTAACATATATTCAAAACCCAACTCATATCCATGCTAAAACACATTCAAAAGGACATTTATAGAGGTTTAAAAACCCAGAAGTTTCATCTATCATGCTCATGCATATACCTCTAATTTAACATGCAACACTTTATAACTCTATCATCACAAATCATGTACATGTATCTATTATATTCATACATTTCATACACTAAATTATACAAATACCATTAACATTAACATTTATACCCAATACAGGATCCAAATAAGATGGATAGAGCACTCTCAAATTAACTCCCAAACCAAAAATAGTCATGTATATACAGCTCCCAAACCTGGAAATGGAGCTTCAAAAACCCACTGTCTTCAAGCTACAACCTTTCCTTTTCCTTTATCCTTCCTCCTCTCTTCAGATTCTTGCAAGCAACCAACCAAAACCAAAGCTTAGTTAATCCATGCAAACAAAACCATCACATCTATTTCAAACCAAACGGAAGGAGAAAAAGAAGAAAACCCAAAGCAAACACAACCACTTACCTCTTGAAACACTACAAATCTCAAACCCTAGCTCAACTCTTGAAGAACAATTACATGCAAGGCTTCAGAGAGCAGAAAATGGAGATGAAAAAGTGAGAGAGAGAAGGTGAGAAGGTACAAGGAGAGGAGCTACTGGCTTCTACGGAAAGCAACAATTCCTCCTTTCCCTCTCTCTACTCCCTTCAAATCACATTCAATGCTCCCAACAACCTAGCCACTTGTCATTCATTCAATGGACCTTTATATCATCTTTCTTAAATTTTACTTCTAGTCCTTGTAAATTCCCTTATAATCCTTATAAATTACCACTTGCTCACTAATAAAAATTCTTTCTCTAAATAATTTAAATACGCTTCAATTAAGTCCTTAATCCACTTGCATAAATTACCAAAATACCCCTTTAATAATCCAATTACACATGCATTCCCTACTAGGCCATATTTGGGATGTGACAACCACCCTCATCTATTAGGACCCTTCATCCTCCAAGGATGAAGCTTCCTACGTAGGTAAGGGGTGTTACACTAATTGCATTGAGAGCTCCGATGGATGCCATGAGAAAGCACAGATCATAAGAGTTCTTGGGAATGACTCTCGAAGAGTCGAATAAAGCGGAATACTAGTTAGAAAAGGCTCAAAGAGTGTTGGATGAGGTTAGATGCTCGCCATATCAAATGGTTACCTATGTTATCTCCCTCCTCCAAGGAGCAGTTTATGACTAGTGAAAATTGGTATTAAAGCATCCTTAGTTACCCGACCCTATAACACCCATGTACCCCCTAAGAGAATATGAGGGTGTTACACTCTATAAACATGGTTATCTTAAATAATCAATTATTAATCAACTTAATATAACATGTACACATTTTGATGTTATGGTCATATATATATAGACACGCTATATATTCACAATTCACTATAACGTTTTATCACATTACACTTTTACCAAAAGACTATTTACCTATACATAACCTTTTCTTTACAAAACATTACAATATTATATTAATTATACATTTCAAAATGCTATACCACAAATAAACTTTAGATTTCCCTAGTGCACTTGTCACTTTTATACCCGAGTACCTACACGGGAATAAACACTCGTGCTAAGTAATGGCGCAATGGGGAATAAATAAAGCAAATTGACTTCTTAATGAAGTCATAAATAAAAACATGTATTTTACAAAACAAATAAAGTAATTAATCATGTACACTTCTTTTCATTATAAAACATAAATAAGATGTTAATATCATTCACTGATACATTAATATTCCACTTTTTTAATAATCATCTCATAATAATATTATAACAACTCAAATAAAATTGAGAACACTTATGTTGCTTGAATTATGTTTAGAAATGGATATAGGGCACAAGGGATACCGATAATGGTATTAAACACTGGATACTGAATAACCAATATTAATCACTAGAGACATGACGGACCCGATACACTGGATAGCAAATAGTTATCAAGCACTAGACATCATGTGGTGTCATCACTAGTAGCTGCAATCACTATCCCTTATAGGCATGCCTATTTTATACATCGGAACCCGAGGCGGCCAAGATTAGGATTACCCAATGATGATTTTAATGCCTATTTGCAGGTGGAAAATTGAGAATGATGATTTCAATCCTTGATTTCGCTCTTTTTGAAAGCTCTATGTGACCAAAACTCTTTTATTTGCTTTCTATTTTTGAAAATTTTTCTTCTTAGGAAATTTTCAACCGTCCTTAGCCGCAGGGATAGGCATCCCTCATGTGAAGGATGCTCGCCCCTCACATCCCATGTGAGAGTGGGTCTCGCCCCTCTCGCTTGGTGGGGTGCTGCCCCCTTTGTGTCACTAGAGTGGGTGTCCCATGTGCGAGGGTTGCCCACCCTCAAGCCTAGTGAGGCGCTGCCCCCTTGTGTTACTGGGGCCGGTATACCATTGGGGAGGGGTGCCTACCCCTCGTGCCTAGTAGAGTGCTGCCCCTTTACATCATTAGCATGAGGGGCGCCTGCCCTTCGGCCCCTATCGCCATTTTTTGCACCACTTTCAGCTTCCAGAAGGGAAAATTTGAAATTAAAAAGATTTTAAATGTAGATTTTTTGGATTTTTGGGAGAGATTTCCTTGATTTAAATTCAAAATAGGTAGTTTTGGATTAGAATTCATTCTCTAGCCATAAATCTCTAGGGTTCCCTTTTTTCTTGGGTATAAAAAGGAACCTTTAGAGAGTGAAAAGGGACCTGATTTTTTTTATGTTTTGAGTTTTTGAAAGATTTTGGAAGAGGAAAATACATCTGGAGATTAAGAAAATAATTCTCTTTTCTTGAGAGGCAGGACTTTCTTCTAAGTTTTGATAAAAGAAAAATAATTATTTTCGAGTGAAAGTTTTTCTAGAGAGAGAAAACTCCATTCATCCTTGTTTCTTCTGAAATCAATTCTTATAGATTTTTGAGGAGGAAATTTGAATCATATTTCTTCTTTCCAGTATACAATAGTATGAGGGTAAATTTCTGGACCCAAACATATTCTCTCACTTCACTACATTTTATTATAATTCCACCATTGGTGTATATTTTTTAGCTTGATAATATGTAATTTTTGGTTGATTTCATATGTTATTTAACATGTTTTAAGATTTATTTTAAATGTTTTGCATGAATATCGCACGAAAACATGTAAAAACATGTGAAATATTGTGATTTGGCATGAGTTCTGAGCAAAGCATAAGGATTGGTGTGTTTTGGGTTTCCTGCGCTTGAGGAATGGGAAGAAGAAGTGAGGGGCAGACACCCCTTAAGTCCATTCGTCACTCTTTTTTTTTTCTTTTTTATCAGTCCTTTCTTAGTTGATCATTCATGCCATGCCCTTTTTATGTTATCTTTTATTTGATCCCTATATTATTTTATCGTACGGTAATCATTCATTATTTTTTATTTTAAAATTTTATTTTATGTATTTTATTTGATGTTTACATGAACTATTACTAACATGTTATCTTCTTTTATATTTTATTTGGTTTAAAATACATCCTTTGTTTTGAGGATCATTGATAAGCGGAGGTGTGGAGATCAAGGAGATCTAGAGACCTTTTGGTTTGATTTACAATTTTTGCATTTTTATTTATTTTCCTTTAGTTTACTTTATTTATATTTTAGCCTTATTTGTAATGAAAGTAGTTTTTTTATGCACGTTTAATTGAAAATCGCAAAAAATGTTTATATTAAGTAAATTAGCACGCAGGTGCCTAGATGAGCCAAAATTTAGAAAAAGAAAGGAAAGAAGCGTGTACCTGAGGCGGCCGTCTTTCCAGACAACATGTTGTTGTCTGAGTGGTTGTCATGTTGTCAGTGTGTTGTCCTTTGTTGAAGCGGTAGTGCCATGATCGCGCTAACCCTCTGTGGAGTGGTAGTGCCGTCATCGTGATAACCCTTCTGAAATAGTTGTGTCGTGGTCGTGCTAACCTTCCATAGAATGGTAGTGCCGTCATCGTGCTAACCCCTCTGAGATTTGAAGTAGCAGTGTCGTGATCGTGCTAACCCTCCGTGTCATCGTGGTAGCCCTTCTGAAGTGGTAATGTCGTGGTCATGCTAACATTCCATAGAATGGTAGCGCCTCTATTGTGCTAACCCTTCTGAGATTTGAAGCGGTAGTGTTGTGATCTTGCAAACCTTCCGTAGAATGGTAGTGCCACCCTGGTGGTAACCCTTCTGAAGTGGTAGTGCCGTGGTCGTGCTAACCTTCCGTAGAATGGTAGTGCCGCCATGGTGCTAACCCTTCTGAAGTGGTAGTGCCGTGGTCGTGCTAACCTTCCGTAGAATGGTAGTACCGCCATGGTGCTAACCCTTATGAGATTTGAAGCGGTAGTGCCATGATCGTGCTAACTCTCTGTGGAGTGGTAGTGCCGTCATCGTGCTAACCCTTCTAAAGTGGTACTGCCGTGGTCGTGCTAACCTTCCGTAGAATGGTAGTGTCATCATCGTGCTGACCCTTCTGAAGTGGTAGTATCATGGTCATGCTAACCGTCCGTAGAATGGTAGTGCCGCCATCATGCTAAACCTTCTGAGATTTGAAGCGGTAGTTCCGTGATCATGCTAACGCTCCATGGAGTGGTAGTGCCATCATCGTGCTAACCCTTCTAAAGTGGTAGTGTCGTGGTCCTGCTAACCCTTCGTAGAATGGTAGTGCTGCCATCGTGCTAACCCTTCTGAGATTTGAAGCGGTGCCCCCTGAGAGATCTTTGGTTGATTGTTTGGATTGGTGTTTGGACTGATTTCTCCACTCGACTTTTGTCGATGTCTGCATCAAATCTCTCTTATTGCAAAACTGGAAAAGCAAATATGCAGGAAAAATAGTGAGCATGCAATTGAAATGCATGGATCATGCAGAAATGCAAGACAAGAATTCATCTAAGTGAAGTTGGAGACGATAGCCGGGTTGGGCTCAATTTGCGGTAGGATCGATGCCCTTTGGAATTGCTTTTGAATTTCGTGCTTTCAGGGTTATGAGGTTCTCATCTGATACTTGTAGTCATTTTCTTAAGGTAGTACGTCCCTTGTTAATTTTCACACTAACTTTTCTTAGCGGGAAATGCGTCCTTTTCGGATTTTCAAATGACCCTTGCCTAACTTTTGCCTGGAATGGACCCAACCCACTCCAGCAGTTTTTATCCATTTATTTTTTGTAGGACAAACTACCTGTTTCCAGGTTTTTACCCTGCCCTTTGGCCTAACTTTTGTTTATAGAGCCAGTCACAGGTTTAATCTCTAACGGCTTTTTTTTGTGAAGGGTATAACTGCAAGAGAAGTCGAGGCAACTACCAGAGCCCCCTTCTTAGAGAGATCAGCAACTACCCATTGAGGCATCTTCTTTCCCAGACCGCAGTTGTATTCCTCTGCCTCTCCTGAGGAAGATGTTACCGGATTGGGTGAGGGGGTAGACGAGGATATCAGCTTCATGTGTCCTTGATCCCCACTTTTATGCTATTTCTTCAGGGCATGTCTTATTGCGCGGGCTCTATGAGGCTACCTTCTATATCATCACTCACTGTGTCCAACAGTTTAGATGGAATTCAAGATGTTGTGAGGCCCCTCCCCCTCCTATCCTTTCAAGATGGTGTCTTATCTTCGAATTTTACCTCTAAGTACCATGGTCTTTGGACCTAACTGCCTATAAAGGCTGTTATACAACTAATCGGAGATTGCCCCTTTGCTTCTACTAGTGCATACAAGATACGGGAGCCCAGTCCAGCGGTTGATAATAGGACCCATAGACTTAAGCACCTGGTCGGTGAGGGTAGAGTATAGTTATTTAAATTAGATGCATTCAATAATAAATGATGTTTTTCTTTTTACAAAAGAACTAGAAGATAATAAACACATGAGTCTAATTGCCTTTGTTTTATATCTTTCTGCAAAATTGTGTACATTTCAGTATGATTTCTCTATACATGATCATTATCTAACATATATTTAAAATGCAAAACTACATCTAATCTCAGAGTTGATCTTGTAAGCATTAAACTCCTATTTCCAATCAGCCCTCTCGAGGTTTTCTTAATTGGACATTTTCTCAAAAGCCTCTAATTATTGCCCAGGATGCCCTTTTTTGTTTTTCATCTTGACGAGGTGCCCATTTTTAGCAAGGCTGCCTTTTCGGTTTTCGACCCGCGGGCATTTATTCTCTTCTTTTGATTTTTAGTCTTTAGTCATGGAACTTCTTGAGTGTAAGCACCGTGTTTCGAGGCGGTCCAGATCAGAAATTACCAGATGAAGAAATCAATGCCTGGTTCCGAATAGATGGGTGAAATTCGGAGATTTTGGTCCTTTGAGTTCATGAGAATTAAAGGTTTTTATTTGCGGTAGAAAGAAGCGGAAAATCGAGAGAATTTTGACGTAAATTTTGAGTTTTTTTCCACGGACGGTCAGATCGTCAGTCGCGGGGCATCCATCGGTCATAGCGGCAGCCCGTCTCACTCGCCACGAGGGACGGGTCGTCTGTGAGTTTACCGATGGACAAGTGTCGAACTAACGAACACGTGTACGTTGGCATGTGCCCGTAAGTAGGTCAGGCGCCCGTCGGTTAAATCCTGTTTCCTAGTGGAAATGGGATTTAACTGACGCCCGTCGGTTAGCCTCCGACGCCCGTCGGTCGTGTTTTTCTATAAAAAGGGAAATTTCACACTTTTTTCAGGTTAGAAAAATTCTCATTTTACCCCTATAAAGAAGAATCCGATTTTCACTCCAAAAGGTTGAACAAATCTCATTGGTTTTGTTTTCTTCTCATGAAACGCGTGGGACCAAATCCAACCAAATTCTCATCCAAAAAGGTAAAATCTGAGGGTAAATATTCTGGACACGCGTTCTGTTTAATTTATTTTAGTTATTTTCATATTTTTCTTAACCTAACTTTATTTTATTATTTATTATTCTTATAATCTTATTTTGATTTTTTTTGGTTTATTTTGAATTTTTTTGATACTAACATATTTTATTTATTTTTGTGAAATGCCATTTTCTTATTTTTTGATGGATTGAGCTTGAGATGAGGTCACCGTTCACACGCTGGGTGTAACACCCCGAAAATCACCCTAGAAGAATTGAGTGTCATTAGTGTAATAGTGTGCTTGATAATTAGGGTTTACAGAATTGGACCTAAGTGAAAAAGTAGAATGAGGGACTTAATTGAAGAAAAATAAAGTATTGTAGTGGCTGAATTGCACTTTGCATGATTAACTAGTAAATGAAGATTAATTAATGTAATGGCTGTTAATTAAGTTATTCAAAAGTTAGTGGGATCAGCTGTATGTTAGTGGATTTAGTTGGATGTTAGTGGACTCCATGTGTTAGTGTGTGAGCTAGCCACCTTGTGTAGGGAGAGTGAGAACTTGACACCTCACACTTACATGCAAGCATGAGGTGGATTAGTGAGTAAACCTGTCTTTTGTTC
This sequence comes from Excoecaria cochinchinensis, assembly GCA_947683425.1. NCBI lineage: Eukaryota > Viridiplantae > Streptophyta > Magnoliopsida > Malpighiales > Euphorbiaceae > Excoecaria > Excoecaria cochinchinensis. Next base: position 692,210 of record CANTUQ010000127.1, read on the forward strand.
CTTGATTCAGTCATTTAGCTCCTTTGATCCGGCCCTCTCTCTCAAAAGTTTACCTTCCTTTTGTCTATCGCTTTTAATTGTTCTTTGATCATGGAGTCCAAAGGGTGGATAGTGATAGTTGAGAAGAAGGGTATTGACTAGAAAGGTATGTAGTATGTAGTGTATCTCCTCCATCTTCTTCTAATTCTGATTTTGATGGTTAAAATATGGGTATAGGCTCATGAATTTGTATGTGTTATATATGCATTTGAGTTGAAGGGCCAAGTAGAGCTGGAAAGGGGAAAGAGAAAGTGATATAGAAGAGTAAAGGAAGGAGTGCTCCAAGAGGTTTGGGATATATATGTGTTATGTGTTAATTTTGCTCAAGTGTATGTGATGGCTGTTTAGCTTAAATGTGTTGTTGATATTGAATATGTGATTTCTAGAATTGAGCAAGATTATGAACTTTTATAGAAGTGTATTTGAATGTGTATTGATATGAGATGAGTATTGAACCATGGAATTAGCACAATATATGAATCAGCTCTAACTATTAATTGTGTTAATCTGTCTTTGAAGCCTATACTGACCCCCGTGAGTTGTTTATAGTGTAAGTTGAGTTTTACAATTCCAAAAGGGGTGAAACCAATTGGATTAGAACCATATGATCCGTGTCTTTAAATGTCCTAGAAATAGCTCTGTCGAGTTGAGGACTCTAAGGTCTTTAAAATTTACCATAACCGTAGATAAAATTCTGTAGGAGGGTTTCTGGAACCAGTTGTGTTATTTTGCCCATAACTCCTTCATTATAAATTCAATTGACCTGAAAATTATCCCATTTGAAAGATAAGACATAGATGAAGAAATGTTAAGAAGAGACCCTTGCCTAAAATTGAGTGTAAGACATCCGTTTGCACTGTACAAAATTGTGGTGTGAACCAGTGTTGAAGGTTAGCTTCTGTTTTGCTTAAATTAGTATGTCACGGTCACAACCAATCCATTGCCACCGTTGTCACACCCCAAATTAGGCCTGGTCGGAATTGGCGCGTTAACTCGGGAATTTAAGGGTATTTCAGTAATTTATGCTTGAGAAAAAAATTGGATAATAAGGATTTTATGGCAAAGTAATTAATTAAGGTTGTAAAGGGAAATGTTAGAGTGTGCTTGTAGCGTATGAAAGTAGGATATAAGTGGATTAAGGGGTTTTATAGTGTAGGTTGTATGTATGGTGCCATGGATGTAAGTGGGTTTTAAGGAAGGATTTGGTGTGAGAGAGGTTTAGTACCTTAATATATTTAAGTGAGAGATCTTTAGTGTGTGGATGGTGTATGGTGCTTAGAGTGGAAAGTCAAGTGAGTGGGTTTTGTGGCCCAATAGGAGCTTGCCATGTGGCAATGGTTGGTGGGAGCATTGAATGAGGAATTGAAGAAGTGGAGAGAGGGAAGGGAATTGTAGCTTCCCGTAGAAGCCATTTGTGTTTTGCCTTCTCTCTTCTCACGCCCTCTCTCTCAAGTTTTGCTTGTGGGATTTTCTTCCCTCTTTGATCTAGGGTTGAGTTTTGAAGGATTTTGAGGTAAGTGTTTGTGTTTGAGTTTGGGTTTCTCCATCTTTGTTTGTTCTTAGAATTCTGGTTTTGGATGTTTGAGTTTGGTTTGATTATGTGTTCTTGGTTGGGTTTGTGCAAGCTTTGTGTACCAAGAGGAAGATTAAAGGCAAAGAGAAGGTTCAAGAGTGAAGATCAGCTGGGTTTTGGTCTACAAGAGGTTTGGGAGCTTTAATTGTGGTTGTGATTTGGATTTGAAGTTTTAGATTTTTGTCTCTGCTCTTTTCTCTTTCTGGGATCAAGTATGTGTTTGTAAAGTTTGATTTCTGAAATTTGAGTGATTTAGTATGTGTATATGCATGGTTTAATTTATTTACATGTGTTGGTAATCCATGTTATTGATTGAGATGAAATTATGTGAGGATTGGCTTTGCAATGTTCGAGTCTTTGCAACTCTGTCCCGTTTTTATTGTACCCCTGTGTATTAATATTCTCATAAGTAGAGTTTTAGACATCCAAATCGTGTGATTCTTGAGCCATTAGAACCACGACTTCTATTTCTTTAAATGTCCTAGAAATAGACTTTGGCTAATTCTTGCTCTAAGATCCAGAAAATTGACCAAACTCGTAGTGTTTCTGTTTGGGTCGGGTTATTTGAACAGTCTGGGTTGTGGAGATCATATCTGGAGTTATAGATGTTATTTTAACCTGAAATTTGTTGGATTGGAATTTTAACATCCTAGGGAACATTTGTTAAGAAGAAAGTTTTGGCTAAAAATGAGGTTTAGAGGTCGGTTTAGGCAATACGATTTGGGTTGGTTAAGCAGTCTCGTTTGGCTTCAGGGGTGAGCCTCTGTCGCGATCGCGACAGTGTCGCGACCTCGCGATAGAAAAATGTGTTTTTAATCTTTTCTTCTTCATTTTGACCCCTTGGTTGGGTTGGGGTACTTGCCTTCCTTCCCCTTCTTTAGGTCGAGTATTTTGGGTACGTTTTGCTTTCGAGGTGCATCCGAACTTCGATGTAACTGTCTAAAACTTAGTCATTTCTTGTTTAGAGTTTGGAGATAGGATTAATGTTTGAGAATGGAATCATGGTATTTTTGATGTTCATAATAGTTTAAATGTTATGGGTTTGATTTAGATGATTAATGAAGCCTTGAATGTGAGCTATTGAACTTGATTGCGTTGAAGGACGATTTGTATTGATATTATAGATTGTGTAAATGGATATTGTTAGTGGCATGTTTTATTGAAGTTCTTGATACGAATGTTATGTTTATATTATCAATGATGTGTGGCTTGTTGGAGATGAGGTAAGAGACCTTTGGATATGTTTCGTGTGTTTGTGGGTGAGTTTGAGGAAGGAAAGATCCGGCAGAATTCTGCAGATTTTCGGAATCATGACTCTGTCGCGATCGCGACACTGTCGCGAGCGCGACAGAGACCAGTGATTCAGATGCTGTGCCATCGCGAGCCCGCGACGCTGTCGCGAGCCCGCGATAGTAATAACTTGTGTGCTCTCTGTCGCGAGCGCGACAACTGTCGCGAGCGCGACAACTGTCGCGATCGCGACAGAGCATGTTGTTGGCCTGTGCTATCGCGAGCACGTGACTTGTCGCGACCTCGCGATAGCAATGCTTGCCTTCTGTCACGATCGCGACAACATCGCGAGCGCGACAGAGCTGGGCCCTTCTCTCCTTCCCGCGATCGCGAAGTCCGTCGCGCGCGCGCAGCGAAGAGACTATGGTCTCTGTCGCGAGCGCGACAGGCATCGCGAGCGCGACAAATGTGTTGTGCTGAATAAGTTTTCTTTGGTACTTCCAATGTTTGAATTCCGAACTTGTGATGCCTTTAGGTTTATACTTTGACTATTTTATAAAGTATGTCAATATAATTGGATATATTATGCGTATCTATACTTATGATCCCTCTCTAAGATTATGATGTTATGCTTAAGTGTAAATTGTATGCTACATGATTGACTTTATGAACTTATTCATACGTCTCACCTATTGTTGATTATGTATAATGATATAAATTAGGTGATTTGAAATATGATTTGTATTATGCTTGACCTGCGAGAGTCAGTCTAGTGGATAGTTAGGCATGCCTAAAAGAGTCTTCCGCTGCAGCTTCCGTTATCGTTTGGACCCCGATCAGGTCCACGTTTGGTTCCTCGCGAACCCCTTTAATGTATTTGGATCTTGTTTAAGATCCTTCCGAAAGAAAAATGTTTGTGAATGGAAATTTAAATGGTTTTCGATTTGTACCCGTAAGGTACTTTCCGTAATCGGCTTGTACCCGTAAAGTACTTTCTGTATACTCGTTATCCACTATTTTGAGTCAGCAGGTATTCTGTTTGTTTTGCCTAATATGAACAAGATAATGTGATATTCGATTAAGCATGATTCTGGACACGTGAATCAGTTATGTATCCGAATGTGATTATGAATCTCTGAATGGGTTAAGTGTGACCTAAACATGTGAATTGGACATAATTATCTACACATATGGGTATATGCATAACATATTGTGAATGTATGGTATGCTAACGATTGTGAATATAGATACGGGAATTCAGATGTGTGTAACTGTGACCATGATCTTTTGAATGACATGAGTTCGATTAGTTATGTCTATTTTGAATGCTATGATTAGTAAGTATGTGCACAAACGTGATTTTGTACTTTTGGCGGTTATAGTGATTTATATGAATCAAGATCCGTAGCTAATGTGCTCTTGACCTTGGAATATATATATATATATATATATATATATATATATATATATATATATATATATATATATATATATTGTGTTATGTTACGTGCCTCCTCTCTCTAGTTTCCCTATTGTAGTGATTTCAACGTGTGGGCATGTATTTACATTTTGAGGCATAATAGAAGTATGTTTAGTTAACTAGCATTCTCGGCATGATAATTGGGTGCGTATTGCCTGATAACTGTATTGCATGTGAATGGGTTTTCCGTTAAATGCATGAGTCCTTGGCATGATAGTCGTATGTGTATATGAACTTCCGAATGCATGGCTTTCCTATGCAGGCTTATTTATCCATCTTTTGTGATTATTTGTATATGCTATTTGTGTATGTAATTTGTTCTGGCGACCATTGTGAATGGCCGTCCATCTTGCTTGTGTGTTCTCCCCACTAAGCGTTTATCGCTTAGCACGGGCTCTTTTCCCGTGCAGGTGGCAGGTTGGGTTCGGTTCGAGTCGTGCATCTGCAAGGTCGGCCACATAGGAGTTGTAGCGTTTTATTATTTTGTTCAGCTTCTGTATTTCGGATTCTGTAATTTTGTAGCCTTTTTCTTATGTATTTGGTTATGTAAAGGATATTATTGTAATTAAGTTTTCAGTTATTCCTCAGTTTTATCTTTCGCCTTATGCTTCCGCTGAGTGATGATATGTATGTATGTGAGTTAATGTATGTTCAGCTTTTGTTTCTTTAAAGTTTTAATTTATCCTGTATTTTGGTATGTATGTTTATGTATGAATGTATGTATATTCTGTATCTGCGTGGTGGCACCTTTACTCTTACGGCATCTCACTCCTTATCGGATGGGATCGCCTAAGTACGGGTAAGGGGTGTTACAACCGTGACCACTCCCTGTTTTGTCTATTTAGGGTATTTTTCTTCCCGAAATGCGCCCTAACTTCACCACTAGTTCCCATGACTTGTCCAATACATAATTATCATTATAAAATGAGTATTTTAAGCATGATGAACTATGTATGCTAATGCATATAAATATGTATGAGTTATGAGTCTTTTAAGCATGATGAGTCATGTATGTTAATGTGTAAAATTATATGAGAGCAATGTATAATAAATGAGAATGCGTATCACCATGAGTGCGAATGTGAATAATCATGAATGCGAATATGATAAATCATGAATGCGAATGCTATAGTTTTGAATGCGAATATGTATACTATGTGTATAATGAATATGATTATGATTTGTGTTATAAATGAATGCCAATGTCAAGAAGGGAAATCAGGTATGTGCTAATTGATCATGTGGTTGATGTATTTGGGTTAATTGCCAAAAGTGAGAATGAGATTTGAAGTCTTAATGAGAAGGAAGAAATGGACTGAAAAACATAACCATGTTATGGTGTTTTTGCATAGGTCACGGTGAGAATGAAATCCATTGTGACCGTGAGGTATGCTTGAGTTCAATTCTGCCTAATGGATTTTGATATGTCACGGTGACAATGAACTTCATTGTGACCGTGAGGTACCCAAGGGAGCATTCTGTTTTGCAAAGTGAGAATATGTCACGGTGACAATGGGATTCATTGTGACCGTGACATACCCTCAAGTTGCATTATGCCGAGAGTTGGGAATATATCACGGTGACAACAGAATTCATTGTGACCGTGACATGCCCCCAGCTTGCATTCTGTTTTGGACTTCAATATGTCACGGTGACAATGGAATTCATTGTGACCGTGACCCACCCTGTTTTGGCAATATGATCCTAATGTGTTTGGCCATTCAAATGGCAAGGCTTTGAGCTGAAATGAAAGACAACATGAGTAAGTATTGTATGTGTGTTAAGTGATCTGTAAATGCATACAAACATGGTGATTTCTGAATATGATCAGTTATGTGAATATTAAATGTGAAGATTGAATTTGAAAGCATACTGAATATGCAAGTGAAATATTTAGCTATGTGCTAATGTGAATGTGTAAAGCGAATGTGATGTTAACTATCAACATACAAGATATGTACGAGATGTGAAAAGTGATCAATGTGAACTGAAAAACATGTTTAACAACTTAAGCCTGCGAGTCAAGTAGGGGATAGTTAGGCATGCCTATAGGGTCAAGTGCTGCAGCCCCATGCGTTAAATGTGTCTGATTCCATGGGAATCACAATGCGAATATCCTTACTGGATTGTGTTATATGTGGAATGATGAAAGGTACCAGAAGGTACTAATGTGATATGAAGCACCAGAAGGTGCTAATGTGAAAAAGTAGTCTCGATGAGATTACTGGTATCTGAGAGATACCGATGCGATACCCGTTATCCGCGTCTTGAGTTGCAGGCGAAGCTTATAATAATAACAATAATAATGATATTGTGACCATGAGCTGAGCATTATGCTAGTGAGGATGTGAATGTGATATGTTATAATTATCATGCGATACAGTTATATGGGTATGACTCATTAGGAAGAATATAGGTGTATGAGCATCAATATTTGTATAAATCAAGCTATAAATTGCTGAAATAACATTAAGAGAATGCCAAAATATGATTAAGTGCATATCCATTGATTTAAGCAATGCAATATGCTTATTGACATAAGAGTATATGAATAATCTGCATGCAAGTCGTTATGTACCTTAACCTGCCATAAATGTCATGTACTATATGGTTTGTGACTATAATTGATGCGGATTTGTATTAAATGGGTGATGGTGTTGATAGCTGATATTGTATAATGTAAGCTAATACATTATGAGTATAATATGTGGTATCTTGAATGCTATGTTCAAATCACAAGTAAATAACAGTAAGCTTTACATTAATTAATGTGTATGTGGTACTATTGGAAATTGAATAAAGCTATATATAAGTGTGTGATTCTAGTAATATTAAGACTTATAGAATCCAAATGAATAACTGAGTAAATACCATATTAAGCAAACAAATATTTGTGTGTGAATTTGGATGGTTACTTATGAGTAATTTCTGATGAGTGTGCCATTGATGTTGTTAAAATGTACTATATGTATAAGTGAATATTGCTTGGGTATGTGATTGATATTAATAAACAGCATGAGTGTTTATCCATCTTTTGTTGATCCCCACTAAGCGATTATCGCTTAGCATGGATGTTTTGTCCATGCAGGTATCTGAGGATAGTTTTTGTGAAGATGGTTCTGCATCGCCAACAGCCAACACATAGGAATCGTTATAGTTATAGGTCATATTGTAATAAATGTAAGAGTTGTATTTGTAAAGCGAAACTATTGTAAAACATTATGCATTTTGTAATGTTATGCATGGAATTGCAGACCTATATATATATCTTTTGTGAGAAATTTGTTTAACCTGAACTTTGTTTGTAAAACTGTTTGATGCGCATGTGGTTGTGTTGTAACACTCCATAGCCAGTATAGTGAATCTCTACAGGTGGTTAGGGGGTGTTACACTGGGAGTACTCCTTTTGGTTAATTCTATTAACTTTAACCTTTTGTTAATGCATTTATTTATTTATTCTTAGTCTCCATTATATGTAAATCATTTTATCTTGCCCAATGCCCAAAATAAACAAATGTTTTATAGTAATTAATTGGGATTTTTAACAAAGCCAAGGACCAATGTCCTATTTTTCTTATCCAATGAATTTATCACCGAAAATTATTTTTATAATAATCAAAGTCAAGGACCAATGTCCTCATAATTAATTCCCCGATTTTATGTATGGTTTGCACTTTTAAAATGGGAGTTGTATTCCGCTCCTAGTGTTATTGTATTTCATTTTAAATGTTTTCCTTTCTTTTATTTATTTATCGCTTTCAACATGGATAATTGCACCTTAATTAAATTTCATTGTGTGGAGAGAAAGCGAATTAATAAATTCAAAACTTAATTGTAAAATTAATCAAGGTAGAAATAGATGAGAAGTCCCGAACCCATCTCTGGTAGTTGGGCTCAACGAGGCGAGAGGTCTATTCGATCACTCATTAGAATAAGACCTCCAAGACCCCTCTTGCGTCCCTCAAAATGACTCAATAAATCCTAGGCTCCAAGGGAGAGAGGTTCATCCTCCAAGACCCCTTTGGTTTGCCCAAAATGGATAAAAGCGCAGTCTTAGGCTCTCCGAGGCGAGAGGAACTTTCCCAATGTTTTATTGGGTGGCGACTCCATGAAACCTCTTTGTTGCTCAAAATAGACGCACTTGCAATTCATCGCAAGTTGTCAACGAACCTCACTTGCCCGATCGCCCTCAAGCAGGTGGTCATAGGGGCGCGCCCTCGGGGTTCGGCGTGCGTCACAGTGGCAACTCCACTGGGGACTACGGTTCGAGAGTTTGATTTAAAAATACCTTGATTAAAATTTATAATTAAGTTTTAGTTTATAAATTCGCTTTCTCTCAAATTTGCATTACATACCATTAGAGCCTTAGATTATGTTAGTTTGATCCCTCTATCAGCCCCGGTGCATTCCCGAAGCACGACCCTATGTTCACTAAATATAGGGAAGTGTTAAGGATAACCACCAACCTAAGCCTCGTACTATATGGTATATCAAATGGAGACCCAATCGGTCATTACGCTCGTGATGAGCTTGACCCGTTAGCAGGGACCATGCTTGGGTAGCCCCAAAGTAACACCACTCTTGACTAAAGCACATGTAATGGCCATAGATACTTCCTTTAGGTGAAATGAACCGTAATACCGTGCCTGCTGTATGGATCCTTATGTATTAGATGAGTCCAAATATCTTGTTTGGTTACCTAGCCAAAGGCTTTAATGCCACGGTAGGGCCATGTCAATGTATTTGGATTATCTAAATACATAAAGATCATTTTCCATGCACTTGTGCATTAGTTTAGGAGTGCTATGCTACCGGATTTTTGCCTGCATCATGCGCGTCCATCGGGTTCCCTGTTAGCCCATAAATCAAGCCCACCTAAGACAGAGACCGCACGACCTCGTGTGTGGGGGCAATAAGGTTGGAAGGATCTATCTACTTGTATGTGGTTGTGGATGATGCATTGCATATTCATGTTATTCATGCATAAATAAAATTTTTATTTTCTCCCTATGCATACATCCTATTCTTTGCATATAACTATTACATGTACATATTATCCTGTGTATAGTTTTTTCAAATGTCTCACATGTATCATTGTAATCTCTTTTGGCCATTTGTGACGCGCGCAGGACCCGTGTGGGCGCCCCTTGACCGCCCGCTTGAGGGCGATCGGGCATTTGAGGTCCGTTGACAGCTTGTAACGAATTACAAGTGCGTCTATTTTGGGCAACAAGGAGGTTTCATGGAGTCGCCACCCAATAGAACATTGGGAAAGTTTCTCTCGCCTCGGAGAGCCTAAGACAGCGCTTTCATCCATTTTGGGCAAGCCGAAGGGGTCTTGGAGGGTAAACCTCTCGCCCAAAGGAGCCTAGGATTTATTAGGTCATAGAGCATAAGAAGGGTCTTGGAGGGTAAACCTCTCGCCTCCTTACGTCCAAAGAAAACGCTTTTATCCATTTTGGGCAAGCCAAAGGGGTCTTTGAGGTTAAACCTCTCGCCCAAAGGAGCCTAGGATTAATGTCTAAGTCTCGTGACACAAAAGGTGTCTTGGAGGGTAAACCTCTAGCCTCTTTGAGCCCAAAGACCAGAGAATGGGTTCGGGATTTCGCATCTATTTCTACCTTGATTAATTTTATAATTTGGTTTTTAGTTTATTAACTCGCTCTCTCTCCACACGATGCAATTTTAATTTAAAAGCGCAAATATTCACATTGAAAGCGATAAGATAAACATATCAAAAATAACATCAAAGATAAATTACAATAATACCAGGAGCGGAATACAACTCCCATTTAAAAGTCCAAACATACATAAAACCGGGGAATTTATTAATTATGAGGACTTTGGTCCCCGCATGCACAATTAAAGAAAACATTTTGGATGTGATGATTTATTTGGGATGAAAATTAGGACATTGGTCCCATTTATTATGAAAAATCCAAATTAATTTATTAGAAATATTTGTGTGGTTTTTATTCATGCGTGCATAAAAAAACATTTTATTCAACGAATATATACAAGGAAATATAAATAAAATGAGAATTGAAAATGTGCAATGAAAATACCAAAGTCCGCAATCCTCCTTCTCGTGCATTGGTGCACAAATGAGAATAAAACAATGATTTGCAACCAAAAATAAAATAGAAGAGATTCATGTTAGAAATTAACCCAAAGAGATGAGATGACATAAAAGATAATATGTATAATGACCATATAACATGCATAAGATACTATAACATGCATAAAAATAATTATGATGCAATTTAACAAGCATAAAGTGAGATAACATCATGGCAAATGCAATTCATTAATAATGGTGATTAACATGCATGAAAGATTAGTGACAATCAATTTTAATACTCCTAAGATGTGCATGAAAACATCACATAAGAATAATAAAACTTAACATGCATAATAAAGACTAAAGTAATATCTAATATAAAAGGCATAAGAAAATAAATTTAAAATTTAACATACATGCAAAATATGAACAATGACATTAATGGTAATAATGATACTAATACCTAATGACATCAATAAATGAGTGTAATATAAATTATAATAATAAAACTAGCATTTATAACAATAATAGCCATAATAAACATCAATGGATGTAAAGAACATTAACAACCTAAGTTGAACATGCATAATGACATAAAAATAAACACCCTGACATGAAAATGATATAATAAATTTGAAAGAATTAACTTGTTAAATAAATAATTGAAGATAAAAGGAGAAGAAAAATATGGAGACTAAAAGAATTTACATGTTTAATATGCTAATTGTAAGCAAAAGAAATTAAAATCCACAAGAGAATTAAGGAGTTTAAGCCATGAATAATTACCCTCAAATTTAGTTTTGAAAAATTGAAGGTAGAAGTGTTGAATTCCTTGTCTTCTCTTGTGAAAATCCTTAGAAAATAGCTTGAAAACTTGAAGAAAAACTCTTGGAAACAAGTGCGTAAGATGGATTTTTCTCTCTCAACTCAAAAGCTCTAAAAATTCAGTTTTTTCCTCTCCCCCTGTTCTTAGTTCGTCCTCCTCTTTTTCCCATTTTTTCTAGTGTTTTAACCCTCAAAAACTATCCAAAACCGTCCAAAAACTGTTAAAAATCAAGTGGGAGCTGAAAATAGGCGAAATGGGGGAAATGGGGGCGAAATCGGCGCCCTAACGCCGAAAATCGGCGTCACTCCACGCGGAAACGTGCGGAGTGCGAGCAATCTGCTCACAACGTGCGCAGAGCGCGCGCTCCGCAGCGTTCCGCGCACGTACAATAGCGACGACATTATCAGTTGAGAGGGGCAGGTGTGTTTTCTAAGATTGACTTACGGTCTGGGTATTATCAGTTGCAAGTGAAGAAGGAAGACATACCCAAGACTACATTTTGAACTCATTATGGGCATTATGAATTTCTAGTGATGCCATTCGGGTTAACCAATGCACCTGCTGCATTCATGGATCTGATGAATAGAGTGTTCAGACCATACTTGGATCAATTTCAGGTAGTTTTTATTGATGACATTTTGGTTTACTCAAGAAATGAGAAAGAGCATGAGCAGCATTTAAGAATTGTGCTACAAAATTACGAGAGCATCAGTTGTATGCTAAATTGAGTAAGTGTGAGTTCTGGCTGTGAGAAGTATGTTTTCTGGGGCATGTAATATCTTCTGAAGGTATTAAAGTGGATCCAGCTAAGATTGAAGCAATTGTGAATTGGAAGCCAACTAGAAATGTGCTAGAAATTCGCAGTTTTCTAGGGTTGGCTGGGTATTATAGAAGGTTTGTGAAAGGGTTCTCAGTGATAGCTTCACCATTGACAAGGTTGCTTCAAAAGGGAGTTAAATTTGAATGGTCAGAAAGGTGTCAAGCAAGTTTTGATCAACTAACACTAAAAAAAAAAAAGGAAATTAGCAACGGCCATTTCCGTCGCTAATATTAAAAATTTCGTCGCTATTTGATTTTAGCGACAAAACGACTAACTGTTGCAAATAGCGCTGTCGCAAGAAAATTTGCAACTAAAACAAAAAACAGTCGCTAAAAATAGTGACGGAAAAAACCGTCGCTAAATGTAGAATATTCTATCGCTAAATAACTCCTAAAATTGGTCGTCATAAATATTAAAAAATATTAGCGGCAAAAAATTCGGTCGCTATTCCGTCGCTAAAAATATTAAATTTTTTTATTTTTTTAATTTAATTTTTTATTATTATATCCAAAATTTAATTTATACAAATAATAATTATGCAATATTATTAACAATATTATTAATTTAAAAAATATAATATTATAGAAGTATATTAAATTATATAATTAGGAGTGTAAACGATAGACCGAATAGACCGTAAATTAAACTTATATTCAATAAAATAAAACAAGTTAAAATAACTAAAAGAAAAGTAGCATACATAAATTTTTCATATGTTCCTAATAAATATTAAACAAAATTACACTAAAAAAACATACATTGAAAACAAATACAACATAAAATTTAATTAATAATACATTTTGATTTTGTAACTTGATTTGATTGGTCTCGAACTGATTTTGCTTCTCGCCTTGAAAGAAGAGAGTTTGAGTCTCATTATGATGGAGGTTTAAAATCAAAAAAAATAAAAATAAAAATAAGCAATTCCAATACCAATTCATTGGATTCAATCCATCACTGCAACAGTTAATCTGCATTGGAATTATTCAAGTTTTTATAATAAAGGTCAATAGCTTTCATGCTTTTTCCAGCAATTAATTCTAGGATCTATTATAAGAATTGCATTATGACCTAAGAACATACAACACAAGATAATGCTGATTTTTCTAAGCATGACTTGTAAGAAATTTAACATAATGAACTTGTAAAGTTTCATTAGAAAATAAAATTCATAGTTCAACCCTTATAATCTTCAATATCTCAGAAAGCAAATTACAGTATTTGATTGCTCTACTAATTTATTTTGTATTTCAAAACATTCTTTTCCAGTTTATAGTCTAGGCCTACTTAAATGTTTAATTATACATAATAAAAACTATTAAAACTTGTTCCAAAATATTCATCATACATCTAAATTTTAACACAAACTTTCATAAGCATAAAATTAATTAAATATTCAACTTAAAAATCAAATAAAATCAAAATATGTCACTTGGCATTTTGGAGATAAAGAGTTCATTTTAATTAGTAACTTCTTTCAATATTCATTAATATCTCGTGAGAGCAGCATTTTCAATATTCATTAATCTTCACCATCACAAGCAATTATTATGTATGGTTTGTCAAATCTATTTCCATTACACACAACCATGGCTATGAGAGAAGCATTTCCAATACAAGCAACTGCTGCCAATGTATGATTTAATCTTTAACTAAAGATGCACATACAAACATAAGTATTCATATAAGTTGCTCAGCAAATCAATCAATGATTCTGGAAATCAGCAGAAAAATGCTATTCTCAAAAAGTTAAACTCTCTTCCTAATCCTACTCTCAACTTGGCCATTATTTGCAAATTAGATCTCTCCAATAACAATCTTCAGGTATATATATATAACTATAATTATATATGATTAATTCATTTTATTACTTCAATTATTAATTAATATCATTTCAAATCATAATGGATGGATTAGTGCATACCAAAATCCTTAACATAGAGAGAAGGAAAATGCACATATTGGAACGCTTACCTGTTATTCTCCATTATTTCCTATCTGGACAACCATCGCCTTTTAGCTACTATCTTGCACTAATTGTAACATATAGTGTCATGGCAACTGTAACACAATTCACAAACATCAAAAGTTAAAACATGATTGTATACCTAACTACAAGCATTTAATTCGACCAGATGAACTATACCATTCAAGAAAAGTTCACAACTAGAGATAGACCAAAATAGTATGCTTCAAATACCCATAAAATTACCTCAAGCAGCTATAGCAACTGTAATGGCCGGAAATGTACCTAGTTGTAATTGGTCAAGCTTGTGTGTATGTGTGATGGAATATGTAGGGTTGGACTTAATTGAAAAGAAGGAAGGACTTGATTGAAAAGATGAGTGGAAGTTTAGTGGCCAAATAGCAATTATGCATGACTGAATTAATAGTGAGTAAGGGGCTGATTAATTAAGAAAAACAAGGATTAATTAAGGAATAAAATAATGCTAAACTATGTGGTGGAGGCAGATTTTTATAGTGGAATTTGCTGGCTTAATCTTAAGCTGCCACCTCCACCTAATGCATGCATATGTTGGGTTAAGGAGAGAGTGAAGATCATTCAGTTTTCAATGAGCCATTTTCTATGTTTCTTCTTCTTTCTTGCGTGAGAGTGGTTTTGAGAGAGAGCATCAAACTAGTTGCATGCATATGGTTAGAAAGATCAAGAATTAAGAGCTAAATTGAAAGGTAAGTGATATAGTAATTGATTCTTCTTCATCTTTTACTCCCTTCATGTGGTTGATTTGCGAATGAATTGATAATTGATGCATGGCTCCAATTTCTGGAAATTGGATGTTGTTGTAGCCGTTGAACTTAGAAGTAGCAAGGGGAAGGACAAAGTTGTTGAATCAAGTGCAAAGTGAACACTTGGAGCATAGGAGAAGAGGTTTGGGAACTAACCATTGTTATATGTGTGTAAATTAGTTTATCATGTGACAATTGAAAGATGATATAGTTGAAATATATGGTTGATTTGTGTTGAAACTGATGATTGAATTGTTATGAGCTTAATTAAAGTATAAACCCTAGTTAGGGAAAAATTCTGTCTATATGTCATCAGACCTCCGTGTAGTGTTTTGGTCATAACTAGAGTTTGAAAACTCCTAATTGAGTGATTCTTTCGCCTTTTGAAACATGACTTCCATACCTAAAAAATTCTAAGAATTACCATGACTAATTCTATCTCTAAGAGCCTCAAAAAGGACAAAAACGGACTTGAATCTACCTAGACGGGCTCACTAGAATGATCTATTTTGTTTAATGTACATATGTTTATTTAGGAATCCAATTGACTTGAAACTTGTTATATTTGGAAGTTAATACCCTGAGGAACAATTGTTAAGAAGGATGTTTTGCCTAAAAATGTTTTTTAGAGGTCAGTTTAGGCTGAACAAAAAAAAGAGTAGTGAAGCAGTCCTGAATTCTGGCTTCTGTTTTGCAAATTTTTGGTATGTCACGGTCACAATAAAAGTCATTGCCACCGTGACCCCTTCTGTTTTGACCATTTTATGTGTTTTTCTTCCTGAATTGAACCCGTATTGCACCGAAACTTTCTAGGATCTATACGATGCATGTTTAGGACTATAAAATGAGTATAAGAATGGTTATCTCTTGGAAAATATACATGAATAGGATTAAGATTAATAGCAAACTACGAAGTAATGATGTGTAATTGAATGAAATAGAATCAAATTAAGTATAATGACATTATTAAACATTATAATACTTTAATCTATACAAGCATGTATGATATGAACAAGTATGCATAATTATGAATTGAGATTTAAGTTATATACACATGAAGGATATCAAATGAAATGAGTTTGCTTAATGGAATATGTATAAATGGGATATGAGTAATGAATGTGTGATTGAAGTAATTGCCTAACATTATTATATGATGCATGCATTGATAATAGATGTTACTAGAATGTATTAGTATGCAAGATATCTATGATACTATAATGGTTCATGTGGATATTTGAGTGATTATATAAAATGATAATGATAAATGTAATTTAATGCTTTTAGCTTATGGATTTCTCTTTTAAATGCAGACCAATAATGTGGCAAATCGGGTAAGTAAGTATTTATATAAATGTACAAACAATTTGTATGAATGACATATGTCATGAACATGTATAAGAATTTCTGTAAGTTAGGTCATCAAGCTAATGATCATGTATTGGGTGATAAGGTGCCTAATTGTGATAAATGGAATAGGGATTGTTATGTCTAATGTTATAGATTAACATGATGAGTTGATATGATAGTACGATGTGGCTAATAAATATGACTTGCTCTTTATACTATGAGTATGTGTAAGTGAATTTTATAGAACTTATGAGCGTAATGGAAACTTTATGTGCCTCTATATATGATGGATTATACTATGACAATTATTATGAAACTATGTGTACATTCTATTATGTAAAGGAACAAATAAATGATAATCAGAATTAACAATGTAAGACTACGAGTCAAATAGTGGATAGATAGGCATGCCTATAGGGTCTAAACTGCTGCAGCTAAAAGCGAGTGATTTCTATTAATCGGCCCCGTTTGGGTCAGGGTTAATCCTGGAATAGGTTCCCCAAAAGCGAGTGATTGTGTATTTGATAATAAGGTATCTACGGATACTAATGCGATAATAAGGTATCTACGGATACTAATGCAATTGATTATTTCTATACCTACGGGTACTAATGCGATTGAGTATTTCAATATCTACAGATACTAGCTTAAAGGTATCTACGGATACTAATGCGATTGATTATTTCTATACCCATGGGGTACCGATGCGATACCCGTTATCCACGTCATTGAATTGCAGGCAAGGTTAATGATAACATTGAGCATTTTAAAAGAATGTTATATTATTGGAAATGTGAATGCGATGCGTTAAATTCTGACTTGTGATACAGCCATATGAATATGACTCATTAGTAAGGCTAGGAGTAAACCAAGATGTGTCATATGCTATGTTTATACTAAGTTGATCCCAAAGTGTATGTGTGTTCAGTTATATATGTAAAAAAGTATTCTTATGTGCATGGTAACATATCGTTATCCATTCCTAGAAGTGATGAAAATAGAGTATAAAATGAATGTTATGTTATGAATATAGCAATGTAAGTTTATGCATGATGCAAGAATTATACGATAAGAGAACTTGAGTATGGGACGTATATGCGTAATTACTTATGATTGCATTGATAAGAAAGTTATATGTTGTATATATATGTTAATTCAAGGCATGATAGCACTTAATCAAATGATTGTTTTGTATAAGAATGTTATGTTATTGTTCCCCACTAAGCGTTATCGCTTAGCATGGATGTTTTATCCATGTAGGTTTTTGAAGATGGAGCTTTTGGAAGACAGTCCAGCATTGCCAATGGCCAACACATTAGGAATCGCTTTAAATGTAGGATGTTTTGTAATATTACAAGATGTGCAATTATAATTGGTAATGTGTAAAAAGACTAAGTTTTGTATCAGTAAAATTGTATTCTGTAAAGGGGATAATAAAGAAAGGTTATAAGTGTTTTGTAATGCAATGCATGGATTCTCAGCTTGTAATCTAGTTTTATTGATGTAAGAAATTTATTAATTCGGAACTTTGTTTTTAAAACTGTTTGATGCGCATGTGTTTGTGTTGTAACACTCCATAGTCACCGTAGTAAATCTCTACAGGTGGTTAGGGGTTATTATAGCAACAACTAGAGCCCCACCTAACAAACAGAAAAGCTACTTCTCAGTTCCACTATAAATTTCTGGAGGAATAATAGCCAGTCCCAACAAGCTAGCCGTATACCCATTTTTTTTATTCATGATTTTCGGCATTAATAACTCCAACGTTCAAATTCAACTCCATAATCTACACAAATCCTTCTCTATTATCTTAAGAATTGACCGTATATTAAAAGAATTTAAGCCATTTTCTAAAACCACGGAAAATTAAAACCAGTCAATAAATTATATGAATAGTTAAAATTATTGCATAAACCAGTCAAAAAAGAATCAGCATATCAATATTAAACCTTGTGATAGGTTCAATTCACTCCCTTTCTATCTTCCATTATTATTCACCACATTCTACAGCAGATACAAGAACAATAGAAACATGCTTGTAGGTGTAAGATACCACCATTAATGCACTAATACACACACAAGTTCACACTTGCGTATTTTATATTACCAAGTAATTTTCCATTGTCAGTTCAAGCTTAAAAGTTGTAGTTAGCCATTCTTTGAATTAAATCCCAAATTCTAACATGACTAGGAAAGTAATCCTATAGATAAAAAGTTGAATCAAATGCATCAATTTCTCAAAATCCTACTACAATTAAAACCAAAAACCTCAAGAAGCCAAAGGAAGATGGATATAAAGTACTCGATAAGAAGATAGGCACATCGCTTCTACGCGCTTCAGCCAAAGGTTCTTTGTCCCAGGGATACCAATCAACCTTCAATTCAAACACAAAATTGAAAACATAAACTAGATTAAAACTCACCTAATCTCTTAGCCTAAAAAAATAAAACTTAAAATCCTAAATCCCTAATTTAGATAAATCTGCCACTCTCTCAAATCTCCCAAAAATTTTAGATTAAAACTCACCTTACAGCTGCCGTTTGAAAAGGAGGAGGTTAGTGGCGTGACCGATGATCGGTGGCGGCAAGAAAACGTCGGAATAGAGCTACAAACACGGAGCAAAATGCGGTAAATGGAGGGAAAAAATGGGGCTGTCGTCGCGCACAAAGAGGAAGAAAATGAGAGAAAGGCCAACAACAGCTGCAGTGAAAGGAGGGGAGGGCAAAGATGGTGGGGAGGGCGAGGGGAGATGGTTGGAACGATGGTGAGGGAAGGAGAGAAGCAAATGGGGGCGACTGGAAAAAAAGGGGATATCGGGGCAGAGACCACAAAGGGAAGAGAAGAAAAAGAAAATAAAGGAAAAGAAAGGGAAAAAAGAAAATATAAAGGCCAAAACGACGTAGTTTTGGGCTAGGTTTGGCAGATTTTTTATAATTTAGCGATTAAATTAGCAACGACCAATTTAGTCGCTAAATCATCGCAAATCAAGCCTGTAAGCTTTAGCTCTGACTTTAGCGACCAAAATTTTCATTGCTATTTAGTCGTTAAATTTTTAGCGACTATTATGCAGTCGCAAAATTATTGATAAATTGAATAGTTTTTAGCAACAAACAAAACAGTGGCTAATTTTGTCACAAAAAAATGGCGCCATCAATTAGCGCTAAAATTTAGCGACGGTTTATTTTTTCGTTGCTATTTAGTCACTAATTGCAACGTTAAATTGAAAATATACATTTTAGCGATGGATTCAGAAAATGGTCGCTAATCCGTCGCTAATTAGTGACTAAAACTATTCAGTCGCTAATTTTTATCGCTAATTCGCATTTTTTTTATAGTGTAAAGAAGATGTTGGTCGAAGCACCAATCCTTACACAGCCTATCTCTGCTAGAGAATATGTGCTGTATAGTGATGCCTCTATATAGGTTTGGGTTGTGTGTTAATGCAAGACCGAAAGGTAGTAGCATATGCCTCTAGGCAACTGGAGCCGCATGAGCAGAATTACCCGTCTCATGATCTGGAGTTAGTAGTAGTAGTGTTTGCCTTGAAGATTTGGCAACATTACTTGTGTGGTGAGAGGTGTAAAATTTTCACTGATCACAAAAGATTGAAGTATTTATTAAGTCAGAAAGAGTTGAACTTGAGACAGCGTAGATGGCTTGAGTTGTTAAAAGATTATGACTGCATTGTGGACTACCACCTGGGTAAAGCTAATGTTGTGGTAGATGCATTGAGCAGAAAGTCTATCTCGGCTCTGCAGTTAAAGCAAGTAAAGTGGAGGTTTACAACGGATGGAGCATTGTTAGCTCAGTTGAAAGCTAGACCGGTACAAAAGGATGAATTGATAGCTGCACAAAGGAATGATTCTAAATTACAACAGATTTTACAGTCGATGGAAAATGGTGACAAGACTGATTACTCAGTGGATAAGGATGGGGTATTACTTTATAAGAATCGAGTATGTGTTGCAAGTGACAAAGCATTGAGGAAAAAGCTAATGTGTGAAGCACATAATACCGTTTTCACCATGCATCCAGGTGGAAACAATATGTATCAGGATTTAAAACAACTGTATTGGTGGCCAGGTATGAAGAAGGATATAGTGGAATATGTGTCTAAATATTTGACATGTCAGCAAGTGAAGGCAGAACACCAGGTTCCACATGGGTTATTGAATCCTTTTTCTATTCCACAATGGAAATGGGACAACATTACTATGGATTTTGTTTCTGGATTGCCTTTGACTTCAAAGCAACAAGATGCAGTATGGGTAATAGTGGACAGATTTTCAAAGTCAGTTGACTTTATACCGATTCGAATGGACTATTCAATGGATCGGTTATCTGAATTGTATGTGCGGAGGATTGTTAGACTGCATGGCGTACCTTTATCTATTATTTCTGATAGAGATCCAAGATTCACCTATAAGTTTTGGAGGAGTTTACAGGCTGCACTGGGTACTAAGTTGAACTTCAGTACTGCGTTTCATCCGCAGACAGATGGACAGTTAGAGAGGGTCATTCAGGTACTAGAAGATTTAATGAGAGCACGTGTTCTGGAAATTTCCAAGAATTGGGATAAGTATCTTCCACTCATGGAATTTGCTTATAACAACAGTTTTCAGGCAACAATTGGCATGGCGCCATATGAAGTGTTATATGGAAGAAAGTGTCGTACACCAGTTTATTGGATAGAATTGGGTGAGCATAGGGTTATTGGACCAGATTTGGTAAGGCATACAGAAGAGAAGGCAAAGCTTATACAGCAACAACTGAAAACAGCCAGTGATAGACAGAGGTCTTACGCAGATTTGAAGAGGAAGGATATTGAGTTTGAAATAAGTGACAGGGTGTTTTTAAAAGTGTCTCCTTGGAGAAAGGTATTGCGATTTGGGAAGAAAGGAAAATTGCGTCCGAGGTTCATTGGACCATATGAAGTGTTAAATAGATTGGGTTCAGTGGCTTACTGGTTAGCATTGCCCCCGGCTTTAGCAAAACTTCATGATGTCTTCCATGTATCCATGTCGAGAAGGTACCGATCAAATGAGTCGCATGTCATACCCATGCAAGAAGTAGAGGTTCAATTGAATTTCTCTTAT
The DNA here is from genome assembly GCA_947683425.1 of Excoecaria cochinchinensis. Lineage (NCBI taxonomy): Eukaryota > Viridiplantae > Streptophyta > Magnoliopsida > Malpighiales > Euphorbiaceae > Excoecaria > Excoecaria cochinchinensis. Next base: position 713,434 of record CANTUQ010000127.1, read on the forward strand.
GATGAGAAACCGAAGGCAATTCTAGCAAGGGAGATAAGACAGCTTCAGAATAAATAAATTTTACTTGTGAAAGTGTTGTGGCAACACCATGGAGTAGAAGAGGCAACTTGAGAGCCTGAAGCGGCTATGTAGGAGCAACATCCTCACCTCTTTGACTAAGGTATGAATTTTATGGATGAAATTCTTTTTAGGAGGGGAGAGTTGTAATGGCTGGAAAAGTACCCTAGTTGTAATTGATATAATTGGATTAACTAAGGGTGTAATGTGGACTCGATTGTAATAAAAGTAGGGACGTAATTGAGAAACTAATGGAAAGTTAAGTGGCCAAGTTATAATTTTGCATCATTAAGCTAATTGAGGATTAATTAAGATTAAAAGGAGATTAAATAAGTTAATTGAGGGCAGAAGGTGGAGGTGGAATCCAGGTGGCACTTAATTGTGCTGCCACCTACACTAAGTACATGCATATATATAGAATTGAGGGGAAAGAAAGGGCCGCTATTAGCATGAATCTTCAGCCATTTCCCCTCTCAAACTCTGCATTTCTTTTACCTTTCATTTCCGTGTGGTTCTTTAGAATTCATCAAATTGATTGTATGAATATTACTATGTGGATCAAGGATTAAGTTGTTAAAATTGAAAGGTAAGTGGTTATTTGTAGTTCATCTTCTACTCTTTCTGGTTGTGGTATGTGTTGGATTGAGGAATTGATAATTTGCGTCCAATTCTGGAAATTGGATGGAATTTGTAGAGGAAGGAGTAAAGAAAGATAAGGGAAAAGCAAAGGTCGGGGAATCAAAGGCCAAGTGAATGTTAGGAGCTTAAGTGATGAGGTTTGGGAAACTTGGCCTATTTTAATATGTGTTAATTAGTTTAGTTGATTTGAATGTTGAACGCTGGTATTTGATAATTGCCATGTGACTTGTATGTAAATGTTGAATGGTATGTGATTGTGGAGGAACTTAAATGGCATGAGATTATGGGTTGTCTTTAACCAATGAACTTTACCTAGAATTGTGGATTATATATATGTGAGTTTAATGCTAAGTTCATGGAATTGAGATGTTTGAATGGAAGTTTGTATTGTGTTAACTAATGAGATGAAATACATAATGGTTTGTGTATGAAATGGTGAGTTGGTAAGTCTTAAGTATAACATGAAAAATGAGGTGATTTGCAAAGATGTGTTTTGCAACTTGTGTATAGGTCACGGTGACAACCAAGAGATTGCCACCGTGAGATATGCGTAGTGTGCATTATGCCTAGAGTGATTGATATGTCATGGTGACAACTAAATTAGTTGTGACCGTGAGGTATTTTGTAGTCTATTCTACCCAAAGTGAATTTGGTATGTCATGGTGATAACCAATTGGTTGTGACCGTGAGGTATCAAGGTTTACATTCTGCCTTGCACACATGAGGTATGTCACGGTGACAACCAGTTTCGTTGTGACCGTGAGATACCCAAGAGTTGCATTCTGTCCGGGTATTGGATGTATGTCATGGTGACAACTAACTTAGTTGTAATCGTAAGATACCCTAGACTACATTCTGTTTTGAAACCTTTGGTATGTCACGGTGACAACCAAACTGGTTGTGATCGTGAGGTACCCTATTTTTGTGAAGAATTCTTATTCATTAAGGGTAATGCTTGGATGTTAAGTTAATGATTTATCACATACAATGACATGTAATGAGTGCTTAATGCTATTTTTAAATGCGAAGTTTATAAGCAAAGGATTATTTTAAAGTGATCCATTATGCTATGCTTAAGCCAACTATGTCAAGAGTTATAAGGTAAGTTGGCACAATCACATGATGAGTTTAAGCATGTGAATTCACTGCTAGTTTATCAATGACTTGTTAAAGCATGTGATCAAGCGAACTGTTAATTAAAATGAATAATCTTAGCCTACGAGTCAAGTAGTGGATAGATAGGCATGCCTATAGGGTCAAAGTGTTGCAGCCCAATGCGTCCAATTCCTCTGGAATCACAATGCGAGTTAAATCCTTGTTGGATTCTTTAATGTTGAATGTTGATTCCATTGAAATTATTGTACCTTAGGGTACCAATACAAGTGTGTGTATCCACGGATACACTTAAATTATAGTACCTCAGGGGTACCAATGCGATACTCATTATCCACGTCTTTGAATTGCAGGCAAACCTAAACATATAAGATAAAGATAATCTAAAACAATAAATTTGATATATATATGATTACTTTGCATGTGATGAGCATATGCAAATCATATGAATGCTAATCTGGATTGTGATTAAGTGATGGTACTGTGAGTGTAAGTGATAAACATGCTTTTGATTTGGCAATTTAAGTATGAATTTTAACATGATGCTTGTATGTTATTATTGTTACGTATGCATATATGCTGTGTGTATGTATTTTCCCCACTAAGCATTATCGCTTAGCATGGGTTTCCTCCTAATCTGTGCAGGTTTGGATGCGAGGTGATTTTGAGGGACATCTCCGCATTATCGATGGTCAACACTAGAAGTACATCCATAGTGTAGGTTTTCGGGGTTTCTGACAATGTATTTGTACAAGTTATGAATGTTATTTTGGGGAATCCAAAAGTATGCAAAGTTGTAATATCCAAGTGTTGTAAACTTAATGCCTGTAATGTATATATGTAAGCAAGATTGTTGGAAAATAGGAAGTAACTGATGACATATGATGTATGCGAATGTATGCTTAGTAAAGAAATTTTATTATTCAGATTGTCAGTATGAGATTGTGATTGTGAAGTGTGCTTGTGTGTTGTGTAGCGGCCATTGTTGATAGCTTTAGTTGAGCTAATCCAGTGGTCGAGAATGGGCATTACAGGGTGGCCGCACCTCACGCATGTTGCGAGGTACGGCCTTGTGGAAGGCCGTGATGTGCGGCCTCCGACCGCAATCGGAAGGCCATGAGCTGCGGCCTCCTCGCGGGAGGCCTCACATGGAAGGCCGCGAGGCACAGCCTCCTTGCGGGAAGCTGCACGCGAGGCGTGACCTCCTCGCGGGATGCCTCACGCGAAAGGCCGCAAGGCGCCGCCTCCTTGCGGGAAGCTGCAAGTGAGGCGCAGCCTCCTCGTAAGAGGCCACACTCGAAGTTCGGCCTCGCACAGGAGGCCATGCCTGTCACACCCCCCACCGTCGCCCCCTTTGGAAGGGCGCCGGCGGGCACACTACCCGACGCTCACTCACACACACACACACACATACACTAAGCGGAAGCGTACATTCATACATAGCATACATACGAAAACACAGCGGAAATTAAAACTTTAAAAAAACAATAGCTGAACATACAATAACTCACATACATACATATAATCATTCAGCGGAAGCATAAGGCGAAAGATAAAACGAAGGAATAACTTAATATATTAATATAATAACGTTTACATAACCCAAAATAATATCCAAAACCTTATAGATACATAAGACTACAGGAATAACAAAATCCAAAATACAGAAGCTGATCACAAAACAAAACTTCTAACTTCTACGTGGCCGACCTTGCAGATGCGCGACTCGAACAGAACCAAACCTGCCACCTGCACGGGAAGGAATCCATGCTAAGCGATAAACGCTTAGTGGGGAGAACACACAAGCAATGTGGACGACCATTCACAATGGAAGTCAAGGCATACACACACACAATGGCTAATGCGAGCATTCATAACACATATATAATCAGGCTTGCATAGTAATGGCATTAATTCGAAAACTCACAACCATAACCATATGCTTACGTCAAGAATAGGCCAAAACAGACATAATACAATACACGATACAAGTATCATCATGCAGAACTACATAGAATATCACATGCATATACCTACCAAGGTATGAAATATCAATACCTTACCGTGCGAAGTCACATGAGATTAACACATGCAATTGTCATATCCAAGTACCCATGCATTAACTGAAAACCCATTCAAATACGACACAATTACCATATAATAACGTACCCAACTATCATGCTAAGAATACTAGCTATCTAACATACTTTGTCATGCCATACACACACGCTAGCCAAAATCCAAGGGACAACATCCAAAGCAGCACACTTCCGCTGCGCAACTTTAATACATAAAATATCATGCCAAAAACACTCCAATAGCAAAGACCGAAGACATAATCACATAACATCACATTCATAACATCACCATGCGGGAAGTAGACTTAAATCTTACATACTTACAGCCACAACTGATCTGATTCACATGCTTATATACAATAAAACCATGCTTGAGTCACATACATAAATACATTAGTCGAATCACATTCAAAGCATTCTGAAACTTATAACACATCACATGACAAGTGCAGATAATCGTGTTAGATATAAAATCATGCTTACATAATACAGACATACATTCCAAAGTCCATAGTCACGTTCATATACATATAAACTGATTCCTCAAATCATTATCGTGCTCATTCGGATATCACATTATTATAGTTATTGAAGCAAAACAAAACAAAACAACAAATCACATGCTGACTCACAATAGTGGATAACGAGTACACAAATAGTACTTTACGGGTACCAACCGGCCAAAGGGTACCTTACAGGTACGAATCGAAAAACAACATCATTTTCCTCATTCGAAAACATTTTAATGAAAGGGGATCTTAAACAAGATCCATTCACACAAAAGGGTTTGCGAGGAACCAAATAAGGACCTAATCAGGGTCCAAACGTTCAAAGGGCTGCAGCTAAAGAAACTCTATTAGGCATGCCCAACTATCCACTAGACTGACTCTCGCAGGTCATGCGTAATACAAATCATGTCTCACATCATGGCACATAATTTAGCATATTACATTCATATAATTCATAAGTTAACAGATATAGGGCTTATGGTCACCAAAGGAAACAGGAGTCCAAAACCACACACACACACGCTAAAGAAAACCACACACACGAGCGCGCGACGGGCTTCGCGATCGCAAGGAGGGGGGAACAGCCGGACTCTGTCGCGCCCGTGACTATGTCGCGATCGCGATAGAGACTAATATTTCGCCATCGCGGGCTCGCGATAAATCACGTGCTCGCGACAGCAAAGGCCAGCATTGCGCTCTGTCGCGATCGCGACGTCGTTGCGCTCGCGACAGAGAGCACATCAACTTTTGCTATCGCGAGCTCGCGACAGGGGCACGTGCTCGCGATAGCACAGGCCAAGATCACCGGTATCTGTCGCGCTCGTGACAGTGTCACGATCGCCATAGAGTAGGGATCGGTAAAATCTGCAGAATTCTGTAGATTTCTTCCTCTTCCACAACACACCCACAACACACAATTCAAACTCAAATGGTCTCTTACCTCAAATCCAGCCACCCATCAACATCAATAATCGTAATAAAACATTTATCAACAATTAATTTCACACCAAAACATCAATTCAAACTCACCATACCAATAATTTCCAAAACCCACAAATTTGCAGCAAAAACCACATCAATCCTCAAAATCACTACAATAATCCCATACTAATGCAAAATTACTTTACCCAAACATAAACCCATAACATACATGCCTTATCAAGAACATATCACAACCCAATTCCGAAAATCACCAAGAACACATGCATAAACACATTTACATACAAAATAATAAATTTCCCAAAGACAACTACTTATAATCATTTAATTACCCTAAACATGCATAATAAGCTGAGGGGAAGGGTGGGGGATTGATCCGGGTCAACCATGGGCTCAAAAATAAAGAAGAAAAGGCTAAAACAAGTTTTTCTGTCACAAGGTCGCGACCCTGTCACGCTCGCGACAGAGGCTCACCTCTGTTACCTAAAAAGACTGCTTAACACCCCTGACTTGTGTTGCCTAAACCAACCTCTAAACCTCATTTTTAGCAAAAACTTCCTCTTAACAAATGTTCCCTAGGATGTTAGCGCTCAAATTCAAGAAATTTCAGATCAAAAGGACATCTAGAACTCCAGATATGACCTAAACAACCTATACTGCTCAAATAACCCGACATAAATAGAGACACTAAGGTTTTATCCAAATTCTAGGGTCTTCAAGCAAGAATTAACCCAAGTTCATTTCTAAGACTTTTAAAGAAACGAAAGTCATGGTTCTTACGGCTCAAGAATCATATGATGTGGAGGTCTAAAACTCTACTTATTACAAAAACAATACACAGAGGTCAAATAAAAACGGAACATAATTGCCAAAACTCATGCATTTCAATGCCAATCCTCATATACATTTATCTCAATCAAAGAACATAGATTACTAACACATTTACCCATATTAATTCATGCATAAACTCATATCAAAGCATTCAATTTTTTGAAAAACAAACACAACACAAACTCATGATCCAAGGAGAATTAGGCAAAGACAACTCAAAGTTCAAATGTAGAAATCACAACTCCCAAACACTTGCATGCACTCAAACACACTCCCAAACCTGGAATGAAGCTTCACTCTTCAACCTTCAAGAGCCCACTTTCTCTTTGCCTTTATTCTTCTTCTTGCCACCCAAAGCTTGCACAAAACCAAAACGCACAATTACTTTTCCAAAAACCCTAACTTAAATAAAACCAACGAAGAAGAAGAAGGAGAGGAAACAAAATCCAAACATAAGAACCCTAAAACCCCAACTTACCTCTTCAATATTGCTCTACAATCCAACCAAAACAAACCAAGGATCTTGCAAGACACCAGCCAATAAGAAAGGAGATGGAGTAGAGGATGAATAAGGAAAAGAGAGAAGAAAGCTGAGAAAGAAAGGAGAGAGGGACGTGAGGCAGATTTTCCTTTCCCTCTTTTCTCTTTCTTTTCCCTTTTCATTAATTGCTCCACCTACTCATTCCACTTGGCAACTTCCTATTGGACCAATAATCCCACTTTTGACTTATTCCTCCTTGCACCATACACAATACACACACTAACACCTCTTACAATAATATTTTCAAAGCACCAAACTTAAGTCACACCCTAACATTTCCTTATAAACCACTTATCTTCCAAGGCACCATACCTCCCAACATAAACTATAAAACCTCTTAACCTACTTATATCCTACTTCCATACACTATAAGCACACTCTAACATTTCTCTTCTTAACATACTTAATTAATTACTTTACAATTAAATCCTTATTATCCAATTTTCCTCAAGCATAAATTACTGAAATACACTTAAATTCCCGACTTAGCATGCAAATTCCGACCAGGCCTATTTTGGGTTGTTACAAATCTCTCCCCCTTAAGAAATTTCGTCCTCGAAATTTTCCCGCTAAACACTTGCATCCAGACAACCCAAACAAACAAAACTGACTTAAATAAAAACTTACAACACATACTTACCGGAACGCTCTGCAGACTCAATCTCTTCTATGCGGTTAGTGACAGATACTCTGGCTGAATCCTTGGAGGCATCTAATTTTACAACCAATTCTGATGATGCTCGCGTGGCTCGAAGCAACTCCTCCACATCCTTTCTAGCTTGTCGAGCTAGATTCTCATTCATCTTCTTAGGACAATCGGCAATCCGGTGTCCCATGTTGCCACATCCATAACAAGCACCCGTGAGCTTCCGACATGGGCCCCGATGTCACTTCTGGCAGTGCTGACAAATTGGCGGCACCCACTTTTTCTTACACTTGTCCCCGAGTTGCTTCTGACATTGTTGACACATCGGAGGTTCTCGAATCCTTTTTCTCGTCGGCACTTCTCTACTCGATCCTTTTCTCTTCTGAGGTACATTCCGAACAAATTCTTAAGAAGCACGAGGAGCAGTCAGCCTATCCAAAATCTGAATTAACCCTTGCATGAGAGCCCTATCCTCTGAAAAAGGACCAGAATCTTCAATTGGAGGACGCTCAAAAACATTCTGATCTGCACTAACTGGGTTCACACTTTCCGTTGTCTCGCCCACATTCTCACTCGGATCAGACTCCATCTAGACACGACACAAGACAAGACACATCTGCATTAGGCCACGGCACAAACAGACTCGTATGCAAAGACACGACACAAACCAACTAGCATACCAAGACTTGACACTCAAACAAACAAAGGCAACCAGAACCGCCAAACCGCGCTCTGACACCACTAACTGTCACACCCCCCACCGTCGCCCCCGTTGGAAGGGCGCCGGCGGGCGCGCTACCTGATGCTCACTCACACACACACACACATACACTAAGCAGAAGCATACAATCATACATAACATACATAAAAAAATATAGCGGAAATTAAAACTTTGAAGAAATAATAGCTGAACATACAATAACTCACATACATACATATAATCATTCAGCGGAAGCATAAGGCGAAAGATAAAAAGAAGGAATAACTTAATATATAAATATAATAACGTTTACATAACCCAAAATAATATCCAAAACCTTACAGATACATAAGACTACAGGAATAACAAAATCCAAAATACAGAAGCTGATCACAAAATAAAACTTCTAACTTCTACGTGGCCGACCTTGCAGATACGCGACTCGAACAAAACAAAACCTGCCACCTGTATGGGAAGGAATCTGTCATGGTCGGACTTGTACCCTAAGAGAATTAACTTAAATTGGCGTGTGTGTGTGGAATTGAATGTGAGTTTTGGACTAGATTGAAATGAAGGCAGGACTTAATTGAAAGAAAGAAGAATAGTTAAGGGATTAAGTGGTAATTATATGGTTGTAATAAGCATGAGTTAAAGGCTGGTTAATTAGTTTAATGGAGGGTTAATTAAGAATAAAATAAAGTAAGGAAATAGTTGGTGGAGGCAGACTTTGGTGAGTGGAATCCGTGTGGCTCCTTGTGAGTATGCCACCTCCACCTTTGCATGCATGAGTTATTGATTAAATAGAGACTTTGTTAAGAGCCGTATGTGTATGTGGAATGATGACATTGAGCATGAAATTTTGCTACTTGTTATTTGTTGATTATGGGAATGTGTTTAGTGAATGAGTTATTTAAGAGCATGTATGCTATGTGCGAATTGGAATTGATTTTTTTTAAATTGTGCTAAAGATGAATGGCAAAACAAGAAGGGGAAATAGGTATGTGCTAATTGAGTAGGTGGTAGTTGTATTTGGGTTGATTGCCAAAAGTGAAAATGAGATTTGAAGTCGTAATGTGAAAGAAGAATTGGACTGGAAAGCACAGTTGTGCTAGTGACAAAACACAGCTGTGTTATAGAGTTTTTGCATGGGTCACGGTGACAGTCAAATTGATTGTGACCGTGAGGTATGCTCGAGTTCAATTCTGCCTAATGGATTTTGTATGTCACGGTGATAATGAAATTCATTGTGACCGTGAGGTACCCAGGTGAGCATTCTGTTTTGCAAAGTGTGGACATGTCACGGTGATAATGAAATTCATTGTGACCGTGACATACCCTCAAGTTGCATTCTGCCGAGAGTTGGGAACATGTCACGGTGATAATGAAATTGATTGTGACCGTGACCTACCCCCAGTTTGCATTCTGTTTTGAACTTCAACATGTCACGGTGACAATGAAATTCATTGTGAACGTGACCTACCCTATTTTTGCAATATAACCCTAATGTGTTTGGCCTTACAAATGGTAAGGCTATGAACTGAAATGAAGGACGTTATGAGTAAGCATTATGTGTATATTGGGTAATGTACAATTGCATATTACATGATGATTCTTGAATGCAATCAAATATGTGATCATTAACTATGAAGAATGAATTTGGAAGCATATTGAGTATGCAAGTGTAATGTTTAGCTATGTGCTAATGCGAATGTGTAAACTGAATGTGATATTAGCTATCAACAAATGTGATGTGAAAGTGATCAATGTGAATTGAATAATATGTTTAACAACATAAGCCTGCGAGTCAAGTAGTGGATAGTTAGGCATGCCTAAAGGGTCAAAGTGCTACAGCCCAATGCGTTAAATGTGTCTGGCTCCATGGGAATCACAATGCGAAAACAATGCAAATAATCCTTGCTGGATTTTATTATATGTGGAATGATGTTAAGTACCTGAGGGTACCAATGCGTAAAAGTAATCTCGATGAGATTCTAGTACCTGAGTGGTACCAATGCGATACCCGTTATCCGCGTCATTGAATTGCAGGCAAACCAATTAATTATTAGATGGAAATGGTTGGGATATAATATAGTATGTAATGTGAATGTATAAATAAGTGACTGACACTTTATGATTGAATATAGTGTTAAATGTTGCTATACTATGAATGATAACCAAGTGTTAAAAAATGCTTTGCATGACTATTGGCATGAGATATATATATATACATAATGACATTAAATGTATTTATTGCTTGTAAATTTGTGTTCCCCACTAAGCGTTATCGCTTAGCATGGATTTACTCTGATCCGTGCAGGTACGGACGAGAGGTGACCGGAGGACGCCCCCGCATTTCATGCGGTCAACAGTAGGAAGTAGAAAGTGTAGGTTCTGGGTTGATATTTTGGAATGTTCGTATGAAATTTTTGTACAATCAAAATGTGTATTGGGTATGTAAAGACATGTATTAATCTGATAACTATGAATGTTAACCCAAGAGTATATTTATGTATGTGTAATGAATGTGTGGCTATGGAGAATGCACTATAAGTAGTTAGCATGTGGTGCGTGAGTTATGCATGTGGATGATGAAATTTTATTGTTCGGAATTAACGTGTGTTCTGTTGTGTGCGTGCGGCCTTCTCTAACTAAGATTAGCTGAGCTAGTCTGACGTTAGGGAATGGGCGTCATAAGTTGTGGTATCAGAGTCTAGGTTGAGTCTTTTCTGGGAATTGGGTAGATATGATGTGCATAGTCTGTTGACCTAATGCGGAAGTCCTTGTTTAATCTGTGTAGTGAAGATGGATTCTGGAAGGCATACCGGAGAAGAATCTACTGAAAGTGTGAATCCCCGTGAAGCTGAGGTGACAGGGTCTGGACAATCTAGATCGGTTGGTTACGGGAATGATATTCCGTTTGGACCTATGGAAGCTATGATGAAAATGACACAAGATATGGCGAGAGTGATGGAACGTATGATGGCGCCTAGAGCCCCAATAGAATCTTTGAGAAAGCATGGTTTGGAGGAATTTCATGGAACAAGGTTAGATGAGTCAGAAAAAGCAGAGTACTGGATTGAGAAGGTGGAAAGGATTCTTAAGGAGATACGGTGTCCTCTAGACCAGTGGGTGGAATGTGTGGAGTCATTACTCCAAGGCCCTGCATATGATTGGTGGAAGCTGGTCCTGCAGAATCCGATGCTTCCTGAACCATTAAACTGGGAATTCTTTGAAAAGGAATTCAAGAACAAGTTTATTACTAAAGCACATCGAGAGGCAAACTGGAAGAAGTTTCTGAATTTGAGACAGAGAACCATGATGGTGGCGGAATATGAAGCGAAATTTTGTCGCTTATGCAAGTATGCGCCAAAAGGTGTTTTGACCGATGTGTTGCGATGTCAACAGTTTGAGGAAAGGTTGATTGAGGAGATTAAAGCATTGCTGATTTCTCTAACAACGGAGTAGAATGTAAGTTATTATCGAATTGTTCAAGCAGCTTTGAGAGCAGAAAGGACTTTGGGAGCTCAAAGAGAATGGAGATAAAGAAGGAATGCAAGTAGAGGTGGTTCCTAGGCGGGGAAAAGATCAAGAGATTCTCATATGGCACCACCTGCGGAATCAGTGTTCAGTTCTGCAGCGAGAGGTAAGAAGCGTGGCACTCCCTCAGCATCTGGTTCTGGAAGAGGAACATCTGGTAACAGAAGTGAGGTACATGAGTGTCCTCATTGTGGTAAGAGGCATAGAGGAGAATGCTGGAGAGTGACGGGTGCTTGTTTTAGTTGTGGAAGCACTGAGCATTTCCTTGCTAATTGCCCAAATGCTTATGAGATGTCAGGAAATCAACAGGAGCAGAGTAGGGGTGGTTCAAATTTGCCTTCTGCTAATAGAGGAAGAGGAAGAGGATGTGGCAGAGGTAGCCAGTCCAGGGGTGCAGTTGATTCTGAGATTGTGGATAGGCCTGATGTGGCACCAGTGAGGGCTTATGCAATGAAGGCTCGAGAGGATCAGGATGCACCTGAGGTGATAGCAGGTACTATTCTACTTTATGGTGTGGAAATGTTTGCACTTATTGATCCTGGCTCAACTCATTCATATGTGTGTGATAAAAAGATATGCGAAAAGATGCCTAAGGTTAAATGTTTAAAATATGATGTATGTGTGTCTAGCCCTTTAGGGGGTAATGTTAATGTGAACAGAGTGTATAGAAACTGTGCATTAGAAGTTCAGGGTAGTGTGTTCCCAGCGGATTTGATTGAACTACCGTTTGATGAGCTTGATTTGATTTTGGGTATGGATTGGTTAACTAAATATGATGCGGATGTTAAGTGTAAGAAGAGGATAGTTACACTCAATGATGGTGAGAGGAACAGAGTGACACTGAGAGGGGTGTGCACTAATCCTCTTGTTAATGTGGTATCTGCTACGCAAGCCTGTCAGTGTATGAGAAAAGGATGTGAAGTTTATCTAGCTTTGGTGTTAGACAGTAAGAGAGAACATGTGAAGATGCAAGAGATACCGGTAGTCTGAGAGTTTCCTGACGTGTTTCCTGAAGAATTGAGCGGTGTACCACCAATAAGAGAGGTTGAGCTATCGATTGATGTGACGCCAGGAACAGTACCTGTATCTAAGGTACAGTACAGAATGGCTCCAACTGAGTTGAAGGAATTGAAAGACCAGCTGCAAGAATTGCTGAACAGGGGTTTTATTAGACCTAGTGTTTCTCCTTGGGGAGCACCAGTGCTATTTGTTAAGAAGAAAGATGGTACAATGAGAATGTGCATTGATTATCGACAGTTGAATAAAGTGATAGTAAAGAATCGATACCCTTTACCTCAGATTGAAGACTTGTTTGATCAGTTAAGAGGAGCCGGTCTATTCTCAAAAATTGATTTGCGTTCGTTGCAAGTGAAGAAAGAAGATATACCCAAAACTGCATTTAGGACTCGATATGGGCATTATGAGTTCCTGGTGATGCCATTCGGGTTAACCAATGCGCCAGTTGCGTTTATGGATTTAATGAATCGGGTGTTCAGACCGTATCTTGATCAATTTGTGGTAGTGTTCATAGACGATACTCTGGTTTATTCAAGGGATGAGAAGGAACATGAATATCACTTAAGAGTTGTGCTTCAGACACTACGGGAGCATCAGTTGTATGCCAAACTAAGTAAGTGTGAGTTCTGGCTCAAAGAGGTGTCATTTCTGGGTCATGTGATCTCATCTGAAGGGATTAAAGTAGATCCAACTAAGATAGAAGCAATTGTGAATTGGAAACCGCCTAAGAACGTGCTGGAGGTTCGCAGTTTCTTAGGGTTGGCTGGATATTACAGAAGATTTGTGAAAGGATTTTCAGTAATAGCTTCACCGTTGATAAGAATGCTACGAAAAGGAGTGAAATATGAGTGGTCTGAAAGATGTCAAGCAAGTTTCGATCAGTTGAAGAAGATGTTAGTGGAGGCACCGATTCTTACACAGCCTATGACTGGTAAAGAGTATGTGTTGTACACCGATGCTTCAGGTATAGGGTTGGGTTGTGTATTGATGCAAGATGGGAAGGTGATAGCATATGCGTCAAGGTAATTGAAACTGCATGAACAAAATTATCCGACTCATGATTTGGAATTGGCAGCAGTACTGTTTGCTTTAAAGATTTGGCGACATTACTTGTATGGTGAGAAGTGTAGAATTTACACCGATCACAAGAGTTTGAAATATCTGCTTACACAGAAGGAATTGAATCTGAGACAGCGAAGATGGCTCGAGTTGTTTAAGGACTATGATTGTATTGTGGATTATCACCCGGGAAAAGCTAATGTAGTAGCTGATGCTTTGAGCAGGAAATCAATTTCAGCATTACAGTTAAAGCAAATTAAGTGGAGGTTTTCTGCGGACGGAGCTTTATTGGCACAGTTGAAAGCGAGACCGGTCTTGAAAGACGAGTTAATAGTTGCTCAGAGAAATGATACGAGGTTGCAACAAGTTCTGCAGTCAGTCAGTGATTTGGACAAGACTGATTATTCAGTGAATGAAGATGGAGTGCTGCTGTACAAGGATAGAATGTGTGTGGCAAATGATAAAGAATTAAAGAAGAGATTGATGCATGAGGCTCATAATATAATTTTCACTATGCATCTAGGTGGAAACAAGATGTATCAAGATATGAAACAGTTGTACTGGTGGCCTGGGATGAAGAAGGATGTAGTGGAATATGTGTCTAAGTGCCTTGTCTGTCAACAAGTTAAAGCGGAGCATCAAGTGCCTCAGGGGGTGTTGCATCCACTCCCTATTCCACAATGGAAATGGGATAATATTACGATGGATTTTGTGTCTGGTTTGCCTCTGACCTCAAAACAGTAAGATGCAGTATGGGTTATCGTGGACAGGTTCTCAAAATCAGTTCACTTTATACCAGTTCGGTTGGATTATTCTATGGAAAAGTTGGCTGAGTTGTATGTAAGAGAAATTGTCCGATTGCATGGGATACCCTTGTCTATTGTTTCAGATAGGGATCCCAGATTCACTTCTAAGTTTTGGAGGAGCTTACAAGAGGCTTTGGGTACGAAATTGAATTTTAGTACTGCTTTTCATCCGCAAACCGATGGACAACCAGAAAGAATTATTCGGGTTTTGAAAGATTTGATGCGAGCATATGTTTTGGATTTCTCTAAGAGTTGGGATAAGTATCTTCCACTAATGGAATTTGCTTATAATAACAGTTATCAGACTAGTATTGGTATGGCACCGTATGAAGTCTTGTACGGAAGGAAATGTCGTTCACCGGTTTGCTGGACAGAATTGAATGAAAGCAAAATCATTGGACCTGAACTAGTGAGGGATATAAAAGAGAAGGCTAAGATCATACAGCAAAGATTGAAAGCAGCAAGTGACAGACAGAAGTCGTATGCTGATTTGAAGAGAAGGGACATTGAGTTCAGTGTGGGCGATAAAGTGTTTCTAAAAGTGTCTCCTTGGAGGAAGGTGCTTAGATTCGGTAAGAAAGGGAAACTAAGTCCGAGGTTCATCGGGCCATACGAAGTGCTTGAAAGAGTAGGTTCAGTAGCTTATCGGTTGGCTTTGCCCCCGGCTTTGGCTAAGCTGCATGATGTATTCCATGTATCCATGTTAAGAAGATATAGGCCAGATGATTCCCATGTGCTACCTGTGCAGGAGGTGGAAGTGCAGTCAGATTTCACCTATGATGAGAAACCGAAGGTGATTTTAGCAAGAAAAGTGAGGCAACTTCGGAACAAGCAGATACCACTTGTAAAAGTGCTCTGGCAGCATCATGGTGTTGAGGAAGCAACTTGGGAACCAGAAGCGGCTATGCGAGAGCAGCATCCACAGTTGTTTCATTCAGGTATGAATTTCAAGGACGAAATTCTTTAAGGAGGGGAGAGTTGTCATGTCCGGACTTGTACCCTAAGAGAATTAACTTAAATTGGCGTGTGTGTGTGGAATTGAATGTGAGTTTTGGACTACATTGAAATGAAGGCAGGACTTAATTGAAAGAAAGAAGAATAGTTAAGGGATTAAGTGGTAATTATATGGTTGTAATAAGCATGAGTTAAAGGCTGGTTAATTAGTTTAATGGAGGGTTAATTATGTAACACCCCAAATCGGGCCTAGTCGGAATCGGCAAGCTGAGTCGGTTAAGTGAAGGGTATTTTGGTAATTTATGCATGAGTAATATGGATAATAAGGATTTAGTTGCTAAAAAATTAATTAAATAAAGTAAGTAAAGGAATTATTATGGTGTGTTAGTGGTGTATGGTAGTAGGATGTTAATGGGCTAAGAGATTTCATTGAGTGATTTATGAGCATGGTGCCTTGGAGATATTTGCATAAAAGAAATAATTATCAAGTGGATTATGGGTATGGAACTAAAGATGTAGGATATTTTTATGAGAAGTGATTTAGTGTGTGTATGTGTATGGTGACTTGAATTGAGAAGTCAAAGTGAATCATGTGGACCTATAGGAAGTGGACAAGTGGAGTTGGGTAGGTGTGCATTTAGTGTGAAAAGAAGACTAAGTGTAAGGGGAGGAAGTCCACGTTTTTGCCCTTTCATCTTCCCTATTCTCCATTTCTTTTCCTTTTCTTCCCTTTCTTTGCTTAATCTCTTGGTTTTGAGTGAATTAGAAGTGATTTGGTGGAGCTTAAGAAGTAAGATTGAAGAGGTAAGTTGGGGTTTTAGGGTTCCTACATTTGAGTTCTTTTCTTCTTCTAGTTTTGTTTAAGTTATGGTTTGAATTAAGAATTATGGGTTTGTTTGTGCAAGTGATTGGTGATAAGAAGAAGCAAAGTAAAGGAAAAGAAAAGATTTAAAACTTGAAGAGAACAGCTATTGTGCAACAAGAGGTTTGGGAATTTGATTCTTACATTTGAGTTTTAATTTGTCTATGCCCTAAATTCTTCTTGGATTATGAATATACATTTGTATATGATTTCCAGTAAATTGAGTGTGTTGATATGAGTCTTATACATGTATTTGTTTTGATAAATGTATTAGTAATGCATGATGTTGCTTAAGTTGAAGGTGTGTGAGAATTGAAAGTGAAGTGCATGATTGGGTAAACTCTGTTTAGTTCTCATCTGACCCCTGTACAACGATTTTGTCATAAGTAGAGTTTTATAATTCCAAACCATGCGATTCTTACGCTATTAGAACCATTACTTCCATCTCTTTAAAAGTCTTAGAAATAGCCTTGGGCAAATTCTTGCTCTAAGACCCTGCATTTTTGATAACACCGTAGTGTCTCTTTTTGTGTCGGGTTGTTTGACCAGTATAGGTTGTGGAATTCATATCTGGAGTTCTAGATGTCCAATTGACCTAAAACTTGTTTTTTTTAAAATTTAAGACGTAGGGAAACATTTGTTAAGAAGATCACTTTTCCTAAAAATGAGGTTTAGAGGTCGGTTTTCATGATACTAGTTTGTAGTAGAAAGCAGTCTGTTAAGGTAGCTGAGGCGAGCCTCTGTCGCGAGCGCGACAAGGGTCGTGACCTCGCGACAGAAAGACATATTTTGAGCCTTTTCTTCTCTATTTTTGAGTTCAGGGTTGACCCTGATCAATCCCGTACCTTTCCCATCAATTATTATGCATGTTTGGGGTAATTAAATAGTTATATAAGTAATTGTCATTGGGAAAAACTTAGGAGTATGGTTAAGATTGGTGATTTAGCTAGTAAATAATAATAGATATAACTTTGTGAAGGATAAGGATTAATATGTGTTGATCTCTTGAGTAACCTAAGCATGATATATCATATGTTTGAATGCATTTAACATGGGTGCGATTGAGATGAATGACGAATAATATTGTTATTATAGATTGTGTAAATGGATATTATTAGTGGTATGTTTTATCGGAATTCTTGATACGGATGTGGTGTTTATGTTGTCAATAATGTGTGACTTGCTGGAGATGAGGTAAGTCGACGTTTTGATGCTTGGTTTAAGAATTGGGTGTTGTGAAGAGGGAATTTTCTGTAGAATTCTTGTAAGGGTTGGAATTCCTGACTCTGTCGCGAGCGCGACATCGTCGCGAGGTCGCGACAGAGTCCGGTGAAAGCAGCCCTCGCACGCGTCTGAATGCTCCGCCGAGCCGTGCATCAGAGCCTCTGTCGCGAGCGCGACAGAGAGCTCGGTTGCCGAATTGTTGGGTTGGCAGCTCACTGTCGCGAGCGCGACAGCGAGATGCCCTAATTCCCTCGCGAGATCGCGAAGATTGCCGTGATCGCGACTTGGGCCAAGTTGCCTCTGTCGCGATCGCGACACTCCTGGTTTCCAAATTGAGTTTTTGTTTGTAATGCCAATGTGTGAATTCCGAACTGGTGATGCCTTTAGGTTTATTCTTTGACTATTTTATGAAGTATGTTAATATAATTGAATGTATTATGCATATCTATACTTATGATATCTCTCTAAGATTATTGTGTTATGCTTAAGTGTAAATTGTATGATGCATGATTGACTTTATGACCTTATTCATATGTCTCATCTATTGCTGATTATGTACAATGATATAAATTATGTGATTTGAAATATGATTTGTATGATGCATGAACTGCGAGAGTCAGTCTAGTGGATAGTTAGGCATGCCTAATAGAGTCTGTATGTGTAGCTGCAGCGCCCCTTTGAACGATTTGGACCCTGATCAGGTCCCCGATTGGTTCCTCGCGAACCCTATTATGTGTATGTGTATGGATCTTGTTTAAGGTCCTGTTTTGGGAAATGCTTTTGAAATATGGAAAGTAACAGTACTTTGCGATTTGTACCCGTAAGGTACAGTTTGTTACTCGTTATCCACTATTTTGAGTCAGCAGGTATTTCGTTTGCTTTATCTAATATGAATATGAGAATATGATATCTGAATGTGTAAGATTTCGGTCATATGAACCAGTTATGAATATAAGAATGTGATATCAGTATGAGTATGATTTTGGGAGATGTGAATGTGCTTACAAATCTCCGAGTGGGCTTAATGTAACTCTAACCTGCATATTGTACCTTTGTCCTTATCTGTAAATGATCTTGTATATAGTATGTGTGATTGAAGTCGGTGTGGCATATAATGTTGACACTACATTGCTGTATAGTAATATGATAAATTAACATGTATATGAATGCGAGTTTGAATTACTGAATACGACGGTTGAAGTATATGTATATTAATATGAATATGTATTGTTAGTTATTAAGATTAAGTATACTGATTTGCATACTTATGAATGTGATCTTGAACTAGCATACGTGACAGATTTAATACGATGCTATATAGTTCCTTATTGTTAGCTATCGTAGTAATTTCGTTATATTAGCATGTGTTTACATTCTTGGCATGATAATTGGGTGTGTTAATCATATAAGTATATGACCGCAGTTAGGAACATTTGAATACGTGGCTATTGTATAAAGCATGTATAGTTATCTGTTAAGACTTTATGCATTCGCTGTTGGGTATGTGTTATACCTTGGCGACCGTTGTGAATGGCCGTCTATATTTTTGTATATTCTCCCCACTAAGCGTTATCGCTTAGCACGGGTTCTTTTCCCCGTGCAGGTGGCAGGTTTGCTTTTGTTCGAGTCGCACATCTGCAGAGTTGGCCATATAGGAGCTAGAAGTTTTGTATCTTGTTCAGCTTTTGTAAATTGGGACTTTTTGTATATCTGTGTAATATGTATATGTAATAATAAGTAAAAATTCTGATGTAATATTTTAAGCTATGTAAATATTTACACACTTATGTGTCTTTCTTACTAGGTTTCTGTTGTATGATTATAAGTATGCATGTGTGTATGTTTTCTCTTAGTGTATGCGCCTTGGCATAATATGTACGTTCAGCTTCCTCTCTTTAAATTTGAAATTCTTCCGTATTTTTATATGCTTTGTATTGCTTCTGTTCGGTAACACACCTACTCGTACGGCTTCCTACTCCCTTGCGGATGGGTTCGCCTACGTATGGGTTGGGGTGTTACAAATTAAGAATAAAATAAAGTAAGGAAATAGTTGGTGGAGGCAGACTTTGGTGAGTGAAATCCGTGTGGCTCCTTGTGAGTATGCCACCTCCACCTTTGCATGCATGAGTTATCTAAGGGAAGGGAAAAGATTCATTTGTGTAATTCAGTCAATTTTCTGTGTTCTTCTTTCTTCTTTCTTGCGTGAGAATGAGCTGTAGAGAGGCTTAAGAAGTGCATGTATATAGTTAATAGGAGCAAGAAGTGAGGGTTAAACTTAAGAGGTAAGTGAGTAAGTGCATAGTGTTTTCATCTTCTACTCTTCTTCTTGGTTTTGATTTGGTATTGGAATGAGAATTGATGGATTGTGTTCAATTCTGGAATTGAACTGGTTTTGCTAGCTAAAGAAGTGAAGAAGGATAAAGGAAAAGCAGTAATTGGGGAACCGAGCGTTCGTCGGAATTAGGAGCTAAGGCGACGAGGCTTGGGAGCAAATTCTCAATATGTAAATTGTATGATTTGTATTGATTAAATAGAGACTTTGTTAAGAGCCATATGTGTATGTGGAATGATGACATTGAGCATGAAATTGTGCTACTTGTTATTTATTGATTGTGGGAATGTGTTTAGTGAATGAGTTGTTTAAGAGCATGTATGCTATGTGTGAATTGGGATTGATTTTTTTTTTAAATTGTGCTAAAGATGAATGCCAAAACAAGAAGGGGAAATAGGTATGTGCTAATTTAGTAGGTGGTAGTTGTATTTGGGTTGATTGCCAAAAGTGAAAATGAGATTTGAAGTCGTAATGTGAAAGAAGAATTTGACTGGAAAGCACAGCTGTGCTAGTGACAAAACACAGCTGTGTTATAGAGTTTTTGCATGGGTAACGGTGACAATCAAATTGATTGTGACCGTGACGTATGCTCGAGTTCAATTCTGCCTAATGGATTTTGTATGTCATGGTGACAATGAAATTCATTGTGACCGTGAGGTACCCAGGTGAGCATTCTGTTTTGCAAAGTGTGGACATGTCACGGTGACAATGAAATTCATTGTGACCGTGACATACCCTCAAGTTGCATTTTGCCGAGAGTTGGGAACATGTCACGGTGACAATGAAATTGATTGTGACCTTGACCTTCCCCCAGTTTGCATTCTGTTTTGAACTTCAACATGTCACGGTGACAATGAAATTCATTGTAACCGTGACCTACCTTGTTTTGGCAATATAACCCTAATGTGTTTGGCCTTACAAATGGTAAGGCTATGAACTGAAATGAAGGACGTTATGAGTAAGCATTATGTGTATATTGGGTAATGTACAATTGCATATTACATGATGATTCTTGAATGCAATCAAATATGTGATCATTAACTATGAAGAATGAATTTGGAAGCATATTGAGTATGCAAGTGTAATGTTTAGCTATGTGCTAATGCGAATGTGTAAAGTGAATGTGATATTAGCTATCAACAAATGTGATGTGAAAGTGATCAATGTGAATTGAATAATATGTTTAACAACATAAGCCTGCGAGTCAAGTAGTGGATAGTTAGGCATGCCTAAAGGGTCAAAGTGATGCAGCCCAATGCGTTAAATGTGTCTGGCTCCATTGGAATCACAATGCGAATAATCCTTGCTGGATTTTATTATATGTGGAATGATGTTAAGTACATGAGGGTACCAATGCGTAAAAGTAATCTCGATGAGCTTCTAGTACCTGAGTGGTACCAATGCGATACCCGTTATCCGCGTCATTGAATTGCAAGCAAACCAATTAATTATTAGATGGAAATGGTTGGGATATAATATAGTATGTAATGTGAATGTATGAATAAGTGATTGACACTTTATGATTGAATATAGTGTTAAATGTAGCTATACTCTGAATGATAACCAAGTGTTAACAAATGCTTTGCATGACTATTGGCATGAGATATATATATATACATAATGACATTAAATGTATTTGTTGCTTGTAAATTTGTGTTCACCACTAAGCGTTATCGCTTAGCATGGATTTACTCTGATCCGTGCAGGTACGGATGAGAGGTGACCGGAGGACGCCCCCGCATTTCATACGGTCAACAGTAGGAAGTAGAAAGTGTAGGTTCTGGGTTGATATTTTGGAATGTTTGTATAAGCTTTTTGTACAATCAAAATGTGTATTGGGTATGTAAAGGCATGTATTAATCTGATAACTATAAATGTTAACCCAAGAGTATATTTATGTATGTGTAATGAATGTGTGGCTATGGAGAATGCACTATAAGTAGTTAGCATGTGGTGCGTGAGTTATGCTTGTGGATGATGAAATTTTATTGTTCTGAATTAACGTGTGTTCTGTTGTGTGCGTGCGGCCTTCTCTAACTAAGATTAGCTGAGCTAGTCTGACATTAGGGAATGGGCATCGCAGAATCGGTGCTAAGTGATAAACGCTTAGTGGGGAGAACACACAAGCAATATGGACGACCATTCACAATGGTCGTCAAGGCATACTCACACACAATGGCTAATGCGAACATTCATAACACAAATATAATCAGGCTCGCATAGTAATGGCATTAATTCGAAAACTCACAACCATAACCATATACTTACGTCGAGAATAGGCCAAAACAGACATAATACAATACATGATACAAGTATCATCATGCAGAACTACATACAATATCACATGCATATACCTGCCAAGGAATCAAATATCAGTACCTTACCGTGCGAAGTCACATGAGATTAACACATGCAATTGTCATATCCAAGTAACCATGCATTAACTGAAAACCCATTCAAATACGACACAATTACCATATAATAATGTACCCAACTATCATGCTAAGAATACTAGCTATCTAACATACTTTGTCATGCCATACACACACGCTAGCCAAAATCCAAGGGACAACATCCAAAGCACCACACTTTCGCTGCGTAACTCTAATACATAAAATATCATGCCGAAAACACTCCAATAGCAGAGATCGAAGACATAATCACATAACATCACATTCATAACATCACCATGCGGGAAGTACAGTTAAATGTTACATACTTACAGCCACAACTGATCCGATTCACATGCTTATATACAATAAAACCATGCTTGAGTCACATACATAAATACATTAGTCGAATCACATTCAAAGCATTCTGAAACTTATAACACATCACATGACAAGATCGAATAATCGTGTTAGATATAAAATCATGCTTACATAATACAGACATACATTCCAAAGCCCATAGTCATGTTCATATACATATAAACTGATTCCTCAAATCATTATCGTGCTCATTCGGATATCACATTCTTATAGTTATTCAAGCAAAACAAAACAAAACAACAAAGCACCTGCTGACTCACAATAGTGGATAACGAGTACACAAATAGTACTTTACGGGTAACAACCGGCCAAAGGGTACCTTATGGGTATGAATCGAGAAACAACATCATTTTCCTCATTCAAAAACATTTTAACGAAAGGGGATCTTAAACAAGATCCATTCACACAAAAGGGTTCGCGAGGAACCAAACAGGGACCCGATCAGGGTCCAAACGTTCAAAGGACTGCAGCTAAAGAAACTCTATTAGGCATGCCTAACTATCTACTAGACTGACTCTCGCAGGTCATGCGTAATACAAATCATGTCTCACATCATGGCACATAATTTAACAAATTACATTCATATAATTCATAAGTTAACAGATATAGGGCTTATGGTCACCAAAGGAAACAGGAGTCCAAAACCACACGCACATGCAAAAGAAAACTCATTCAGCGTAACAAGACAGTCGCGCTCGCGATGTCTGTCCCACTCGCGATAGAGACCATAGTCTCCTCACAGTGCGCGACCGACGGGCTTCGCGATCGCGAGGAGGAGGGAACAGCCGAACTCTGTCACGCTCATGACTATGTCGCGATCGCGATAGAGACTAATATTTCACCATCGCGTGCTCGCGATAGTACAGGCCAGCATTGTGCTCTGTCGCGATCGCAACGTCGTCACGCTCGCGACAGAGATCACATCAACTTTTGCTATCACGTGCTCGCGATAGGGTCGCGTGCTCGCGACCGTACAAGCCAAGATCACCGGCCTCTGTCGCGCTCGCGACAGTGTCGTGATCGCGACAGAGTCGGGATCGGCAAAATCTACATAATTCTGCATATTTCTTCCTCTTCCAAAACACACCCACAACACACAATTCACAATCAAATGGTCTCTTACCTCAAATCCAGCCACCCATCAACATCAATAATCGTAATATAACATTTATCAACAATTAATTTCACACCAAAA
This sequence comes from Excoecaria cochinchinensis, assembly GCA_947683425.1. NCBI lineage: Eukaryota > Viridiplantae > Streptophyta > Magnoliopsida > Malpighiales > Euphorbiaceae > Excoecaria > Excoecaria cochinchinensis. Next base: position 737,244 of record CANTUQ010000127.1, read on the forward strand.
CATCAATTCAAACTCACCATACCAATAATTTCCAAAACCCACAAATTTGCAACAAAAACCACATCAATCCTTAAAATCACTACAATAATCCCATACTCATGCAAAATTACATTACCCAAACATAAACCCATAACATACATGCCTTATCAAGAACATATCACAACCCAATTTCGGAAATCACCAAGAACACATGCATAAACACATTTGCATACAAAACAATAAATTTCCTAAAGACAACTACTTATAGTCATTTAATTACCCTAAACATGCATAATAAGCTGAGGGGAAGGGTGGGGGATTGATCCGGGTCAACCATGGGCTCAAAAATAAAGAAGAAAAGGCTAAAACAAGTTTTTTTGTCGAAACGTCGCGACCCTGTCGCGCTCGCGACAGAGGCTCGCCTCTGTTACCTAAAAAGACTGCTTAACACCCCTGACTTGTGTTGCCTAAACCAACCTATAAACCTCATTTTTAGCCAAAACGTCCTCTTAACAAATGTTCCCTAGGATGTTAGGGCTCAAATTCAAGAAATTTCAGATCAAAATGACATCTAGAACTCCAGATATGACCTAAACAACCTATACTGCTCAAACAACCCGACACAAATAGAGACACTAAGGTTTTATCCAAATTCTAGGGTCTTAGAGCAAGAATTAGCCCAAGGTCATTTCTAAGACTTTTAAATAAATGAAAGTCATGGTTCTAACGGCTCAAGAATCATACGATTTGGAGGTCTAAAACTCTACTTATTACAAAAAACAATACACAGAGGGCAAATAAAAACGGAACAGAATTGCCAAAACTCATGCATTTCAATGCCAATCCTCATATACATTTATCTCAATCAAATAACATAGATTACTAACACATTTACCCATATTAATTCATGCATAAACTCATATCAAAGCATTCAAATTTCTGAAAAACAAACACAACACAAACTCATAATCCAAGGAGAATTAGGCAAAGACAACTCAAAGTTCAAATGTAGAAATCACAGCTCCCAAACACTTGCATGTACTCAAACACACTCCCAAACCTGGATTGAAGCTTCACTCTTCAACCTTCAAGAGCCCACTTTCTCTTTGCCTTTATTCTTCTTCTTGCCACCCAAAGCTTGCACAAAACCAAAACGCACAATCACTTTTCCAAAAACCCTAACTTAAATAAAACCAACGAAGAAGAAGGAGAGGAAACAAAATCCAAACATAAGAACCCTAAAACCCCAACTTACCTCTTCAATCTTGCTCTACAATCCAACCAAAACAAACCAAGGATCTTGCAAGACACCAGCCAATAAGAAAGGAGATGGAGTAGAGGATGAACAAGGAAAAGAGAGAAGAAAACCGAGAAAGAGAGGAGAGAGGGACGTGAGGCAAATTTTCCTTTCCCTCTTTTCTCTTTCTTTTCCCTTTTCATAATTTGCTCCACCTGCTCATTCCACTTGGCAACTTCCTTTTAGACCAATAATCCCAATTTTGACTTATTTCTCCTTGCACCATACACAATACACACACTAACACCTCTTACAATAATATCTTCAAGGTACCAAACTTAAGTCACACCCTAACATTTCCTTATAAACCACTTATCTTCCAAGGCACCATACCTCCCAACCCACACTATAAAACATCTTAACCCACTTATATCCTACTTCCATATACTACAAGCACACTCTAACATTTCCCTTCTTAACATACTTAATTAATTACTTTGCAATTAAATCCTTATTATACAATTTTCCTCAAGCATAAATTACTGAAATACCCTTAAATTCCCGACTTAGCATGCAAATTCCGACCAGGCCTTTTTTGGGTTGTTACAATGCCTCACGTCATGCGTAGCACCTCGCGCACTGCCAGCAGGCCCTACGTGCCGTCGCAAGCCACTGGAAGCCACAAAATAAAAATTAAATTTTTTTCAAAATCAAATTTTTTATTTTTTAAAAGGAAGGGCCTCGTCGAGGGAAACATCAGATCTAACATCTTCGCCAGTAAACATGCAATCATTTTCATCATCGGGTAATCCTAATCTTAGATCGTCTCGGGACCCGGTGTCTACACCCTAGATTTTTGCTCTCTTTTTCTTGGCTTTTCATTCTATTTTTTCTTTCTTTGGCCTCTCTCTCTCTCTTTCTTTTTCTCTTCATCTGTCACCCCCTCTCTTTCAAAATGCCACCCTGTGATGCACGCTGAACCTAGCAAAGGCCCTCGTTGAACCTGCTTTTAGGATTCGAGGGATTAGTTTGCGTCTTTTTGATCTAGGGTGCCATGAGACATCTTGGACGCCTCCTTCCGAATAGAACATTGGGAAGGATCATCTAGTCTCACGGTACCTTTAGGCACCTTTGAGGTGTTTTGGAGTCGCCATCAAATTTATGAGAAATTTGGAAAGGTCATCTAACCTCTACGGGCTAGCAAGTGATTGCAAAATAAGGGTACGAAATGGTCATTTAGATAGCTATACAAAAAATGGTTGCCTAAATCATTTTCTAGATTTAGCCTTATCCAGAGATCGCTTTGACGGATAATTGGAAAGGTTCTAGTGCTCTTAGTGAGTTTTCATCCAGTCCCCTAATTTCAACTAGTTTTTTTTCAGTTTGTTTCCAAAATGGGCCAAGAGTGCTCTGAACTTAGAACTTACATGGTATGGTCAAATATCTTCACGTGATCCAGCTCTCAAAGATCAAACATATCTACCCCTTACTAAATTCAAAATGGAATGAAACATAGATTTCTAGAACTGAGATCAAAGCCATTCATAGTTGAGAACTACTTGGACAGAGTCAGACTTAGAATCAAAGGTATCTTAATAAGGTGCAAACATGTGAGCGTTTTAGGGTACAACTTAACATAAGAATTTTTACTTTATCAAAATGTATATACACAAAAATCGTGTAGGCATGCAAAGAATTTTATTTTTTTTTTTGTAAAATATGTGCAAACTATGTGCTAAAAATCATGTACATGGAAAAATGCATACTATAGTGTCGTGCATATTAGTAATGCATGTAACGAACTCTAAGTGCGGAGCATATTGTGTATGAATGTGTACATGAAATATGTGCAAAGATGTGTGTGCATAAAATACCTACAAAAAATTATAAGTGAGTGTGAGTGTGTAAACACTGCATGACAAATGATGTGCATGCATAGATTTGCAGTGTACATGTAAGCAGCACATAATGAAGGCATGAGTATAAAATATGACCCAACATGAAGATGAATGTTTATGATACAGGATGCACGTGCACATGGCATGATTTAGACATAATTAGAATACATGTGTGATGTAAGATGAAGATGATCTAGCACAATAATGTGTACTAATGAGTCATGAGGATTGACAAAAATCACATACATCAAGTGCAAAATATATACAAATAATGCGCATGATATGGGATGAAAGTGGTTGCAAGAAATGAACGACATTTATAAGGTATGTGTATTTGTATGGTATGCAGATGCAAGACATGCATTGGTATATACAATGGCTAATATACACAATGCAGGATTCATATGTGCATGGCATAACTCATGCGTGATAATGGCCGTGCATGATATGGCACACAATGTGAAAGATGTAAGGTGTCTGCCATGCGTGGTGTGTATAATGCCCGACCTAATGATGTATGCTAATATGTGCACACTATGATATGCAGCAGTATGTATATGCTCCAGCACATAATATTTATGTACATATGCAATGTGAACATACTATAACACATGATGAATGCATTTTTATTTTATTTATTTATTTATTATTATATTATTATTTTTTTTATTTTTTATTTTTGATTTTTTTAGATGTCATGGTGGTAGTATGTCTGTGGGTGCTATGATGCATGTCGATAAGTACCTTCGTTGATGTACGCTGTATGTACTAGTTATGGTGCATGAAGGATGTCACAGATGTCATAAAGAACGTTAATATGTATGTGTTGCGACAAGCATTGTTATGTACATGTATGACAAATGCGTGTTACATTTATATTCAAAAATTATGATATAGGCAATTTTATATACAAAGTGCACAGGTTCTATTATTGTACATGTCAAAACTTATGATATAGGCAATTTTATATACAAAGTGCACAGGTTCTATTATTGTACATGAGACAAAATGCACGTGTTTTATTTACTACTGTAAAGAATGTACAAGCACAAATACACATATACAAGAAAAAAAACTCCTCCTAACCATTTTTTCTCACACAGGAGGTTATGCGGTCTCTTTCCTAGGTGGGTTTGACCCACGGGTCAATGGGGAACCCACTGGATGCGTACATTGCACTGAGAGAACCAACAGCACAAACTTTCCTTACTAAAAAAGTCCATACAAATGAATTTTTAGCTACCGTGTATTTAAATAATCCGAATAAACCGAAACATGCCCCTCAGGGTATGAAAAAACTTTAAGGAGCGAATCATCTGAATTTATTTGGATTTATTCAATACATGATAACCCACTCCACAAGCAACATATTATGGTGCATGCCCCCTAGGGGAAGTATTTATGTCCATTACATGAGATTTGGTCAAAGGTGATATTACTTTAGGTCTACCCAAGTATGATCCCTGCTAACAGGTCTAGCTCGTCATGAGCATAGCGACCGGTCGGGTCATCATTTAATATACCATTATTAGCACAAGGCTTGGGTTGGTGATTATCCTTAATACTTCCCTACAATGAGTGAAAGTAGGGTTGTGCTTCGGGAATGACCGGGGTAAGATAGGGGACCAACTAACATAGTTCTAAGGCCCTAAAATGATGTAATGCAATTTTCAAAAAGAGATAGAATTTTATGTTTTAAAAACTCAATTATACATTTTAACCAAAACACTTTCAGAGCAAAGTCACAAATAGTCCCCAGTGGAGTTGCCACTATGACGCATGCCGAACCTAGCAAAGGCCCTCGTTGAACCCGCTTTTAGGATTCGAGGGATTAGTTCGCGTCTTTTTGATCTTGGGTGCCATAAGACATCTTGGACGCCTCCTTCCCAATTAAACATTGGGAAGGATCATCTAGTCTCACGGTACCTTTAGGCACCTTTAAGGTGTTTTGGAGTCGCCACTCAGTTTATGAGAAATTGGGAAAGGTCATCTAACCTTTACGGTCTAAACCAGAGATGGTGTTCAGAATTTCACTTTGATTTATGCTTTGGTTAATTATAAATGAGTTTTTAACTTCCTAAAATTCTACCTCTTATCTCACACGATTTATGCAATTAATTAAAGGCGTATTGCAAGCACTCAAAAGCTATAAAGGAAAGCAATAAAGAAAACGATAAATAAAGCGATAAAAGAAAGCAGTAAACACGCCAAGCACACAATTACAAGAGAAATTGGGGCAGAATAATACCCAAAACAAAAGAAGATTAAAAATGTAAATTAAGAGGGAATACTATCCCAAATGGAAATTATATAATGTTGCCCCAAAATTAATTGCAAAGGCCTAAAGGGAAATACATGAACATAAATTTAAAACAAGCAAACAAAATCAAACATAAAAAAGACATACATAAATCGGGGGGTTCATTTGGTTTAAGAATATTGGCTCCCTCGCGCTTATTTTGAAGAGGGATCGAAGAGTAAATCGATTGCTAGTTTGAAAAACCGGGATGAGTGATCCCATTTTTGGAGAAAATTTAACTCTTCGTTTTATTATGTCATTTTACATTCTTTGGCTAAAATGAGGGACATTGGTCCCAATTTTATTAGTAAAAATTTCAATTTAATTATAAAAATACTTTTGTGATTTTTTATCACACGCGTGCATAAATAAAATATTTATTTCACAAGTAAACACAACAAAAAGGAGGGAGATAAGGAAGGTCTCACCAAACCAACGTGATCCTCTACGCGTCGTGACCCATCCGGGAAGTCACGGGGACACTCATATAATGCGACCCAAATTAAATCTCGGACAGAAAAGTAGCATCAAAAATATTAGCAATAATTCTAAAAATTAAGCAACCAAAGGCAAAATAAATATGTGACATGTTAATTTAATATAGCAAGCAATTCACATGCAAAAATAAATTAAAAGAATCACGCAAAGACCAAAAATAATAATAATAGCTAATATCAAAGTAATAGAATAATAATAATAATATCAACAGTGGAAAACAAACATGGAACTATAATATTAATAATAATAATAAATGACAATAATAATAATAATAATAATAATAATAATAATAATACAAAATAAATAAATGTAACATAATAATAATAATAATAATAATAATAATAATAATACAAATAGTATATTAAATAATAATAATAATAATAATAATAATGTAAACTAATTAATAATAATAATAATAATAATAATAATAATAATAATAATAATAATAATAATAAAATAAATAAGAAAAGGGTGCGAAACTCACCGGAGGTTCGCCAGAGCCGCCATGAGGCGGAGGTGATCGACACCTCCCTCATCGGAAGGCGGATCAGGACGCCGGGAGACTGACGGTGGTGGTCAGGAGTCGGAGTACGGCGCCATTTGGTCGGAAAGCGCGCTGAAAATCCCGCCGTTCACCCCTCCGATCTCCCTAACGGCGGCGAGTGATGGAGGCCGGTGAGTGCTGGCTGGCGGGAGCACGTTGGTGAGGCGCGTGTGCCGTTTCGGCACAGTGGGTGGCCGGCGGAGGCACCACCTCCTTCTTCCTCTTTTTCTTCTCCTCCGGCGCTTCCTACATTTCCGTTGGCCACTTCCCCCTTTTCTTTGGTTTTTGATTTGTCTCTTCTTTATTCCTTTTGATTTCTTCTCTCTGTCCCTTACTCTGATTCTTACTCTCACTTTCTTTTTAATTTTCTTTTTCATTTTTTCTTCGGATTGGCCCCCTGTTCTTGCTCTTTTTTTCTTCTATCTTCCTCTCATCTCTCTTTCTAGTTTTTTATTTTTATTTTGCTCAGTTGAGCTTCCCGTCTTTGTCTTCATATCTTTCTTTTTATACCCCCTAATTAGGGTTTTTTCCATAATCTATATGTATATATATTAATTTAATTCCTACTTAAATTATCACATATTTTAATTAATTAAATACTGCATATTTTCCCTTTTTTAACTTTAATTAATTTACTTAAATTATCACACATTTTACTTAATTAGACACTATATTTATTTTCTTTTATTTTCAATTTTAATTATCCTACAATACTAACTAATAAATTAACTAATTAATTTTTAATATTGCATGCATATATATATATATTCTATTTTTAAATTTTTATTTATATATTTTTTTCGGAGAAATTATATAGGAGCCTTGAGAGAGCTTGGAGAGCCAAAATTGCCATTTCTTGGACAGATATTACCCTTGACTCAGGACCCGGTGTCTACACACCCCTTCCTTTTATATTTAGGGTTTGTATTTCCTTTTCCTCATTTTCATTTTATTTTATTTTATTATTATTTTTCCTTTTTATAAAAATATATATTCTTTTGGTTTTGCCACCTCAAGACCCAGTGTCTATAATTTCCCCTAACTTTGGAGCAGCTAGTACACTAGTGTCTAGGTGAGCCAAAGTTAGGAGAGAGATGCATACCTGAGACGAAGGGAGTCTGCTGATTTGATGCCTCTTGAGAGGGCTTTGGATGCCTATTGAAAGGACTTTGTTGAATCACGATGGTTGATGAGGCGTGATTGGTTAATGCCAGCTTATCGGAATGTTAAATCATGGTTGATGAGGTGTGATTGGTTAATGCCAGCTTGTCGACATGTTAAATCATGTTGATGAGATATTTTGCTAGATTTTGCCTCATAAGAGGACTTTGGTGCCTCTGGATGAAAGGACGGTTGCCCACTGAAGAACGGGATCGATGCCCCCAAAAAGACGATTTCATGAAATTCGATGTGACTAGCGCTAGTTTGTCGGCATGCAAAATCACATGGAGATGATGTACATGATTAGTTAATGTCAATTTTTCGATGTGTTAAACCACGGTTGGTGATTGGTTAAAGCCAGCTTGTCGACATGTTAAACCACCAAGATTTGGTGAACACGATTGTGTTGGGGTGTGTTTGATAAACGTCATGATGTGTGAAATCACAGATGAGCGATTGATAAACACCAGCTAGAAGGCATGTCAAACCACGTTTGAGTGATTGATAAACACTAACTAATAGACGTGTGAAACTGCTAGACTTAAACACCAACTTGTAAGTGTGTGAAACCACTGTTGAGTGATTGACAAACACCAACTAGTAGGCATGTGTAACAACGGTTGAAATTGATGTGATTGATAAATGTCAGCATGTGATTGATAAACATCAGCTTATCGATGTGTGAAACTATAGTTGAGTCGTGTGATTGATAAATGTCAGCTTGTCGACATGTGAAACAACGGTTGAGATTGATGTGATTGATGAACGTCAGCTTGTTGACCTGTGAAATCATAGCTGAGTCGCGTGATTCATAAACGTCAGCTTGTCGAAGTGTGAAACCACGGTTGAGTTATGTGATTGATAAACATCATCTTATCGACGTGTGAAACCACAGTTAAGTTGATGTAATTGATAAACGTCAGCTTGTCGACATGTGAAACCACAGTTGAGTTGGGTGATTGATAAACGTCAGCTTGTCGACGTGTGAAACCACAATTGAGTCGTGTAAGTAATAAACATCAGCTTGTCGACGTGTGAAACCACAGTTAAGCTGATGTGATTGATAAACGTTAGCTTGTTAACGTGTGAAACCACGGTTGAGTTGATGAACACCATCTAGTACGCGTAGGGCACCATGTATGCATGGAATGCATGTGAAAAGTTATACATGTATCACATGACATGCAAAGTTATACATGTGTGAAATTTAAGCACTGAATTGCACATATGAAGTATTAGACATATGCGAAAGATTATACATGTGGGATACCTCGAATACGACATGAGACAACTGTAAGGAATTGTGTATGTGAACTGCATGCTATGCATGTGACGTGCATGCAATGGACTCCGAACATAAAATGCATGCAGAGAATTATGTATATGACATGTATGCAACAGTCATGTGCACGGGATGGCTTATATACATGTAAAGGATTATTGAATGTGTACAAAGAATCGTATTCTGTAAAATGTTTGCAAATGATCATGCATGAGAAATATATGTAAAGAATCAGGCATGAGAAATATATGCAAGGGGATTATGTATGCGAAATATATGCAAATGATCATGAATGTGACAAGGGTGAAGAATTGCACACCGTCATAGACACGAAGAATCATATGCAAAAATAGGTGGAGAGTCTATGTAAAGAATTGGGTGTGTGTGATGTGTGCAAAATTATGTGTATGAAGATACATAAAGAATCATCGCTATATGATGTGTACATTGGTAACTACAATTATATTTGAAAACACTTGCAGAAAGCATATGTGCAAAGAATATTGCTGGGTGTGTATGCAAAATATCACTTTCGTGAGTAGTGATAAGAAATACCCCAAGATTGTAAAATGATTGCAACCTATTAGGTACCCCAAACACAAGTTTCTATATGCCTTTGAACGCACTGAATGAACCACATTCTCAACTGATTCGATCTTAGCAAAAGGAATTCAGGAGTCATTCCCAATGAAGAACAAGAAGATAAACATGTAAATATCAAGATTTACTAAACCAACACGTAAATACAAGGCATACCATGCAATCTTTGTGTGTGTGTGCAAAAGGCCAAAACAAAATTTTTCACCATTTGAAAGCAAATTACAGATGCAATGTTAGGGATTAGACTCAACTCGAATGCATAAATGCACTCGTGGCTTCCCGTTTGAAGCTCAAGAAACACCATATGTCTCTTCCTACGTACCAAACCTTATTAGAAGGTCATCTCCACTAATTAGATAAGACTGAACAAAGAATCAAGAGGTCTTACTTCGGTTGTAACGTTAGGCTTAAGTAGATGATTACCAAGAAAGGATCAAGTTTCTAGAGAAAAATGTCCAGAGCGTTCACTCGACGGATGAGAGGACCATTCTCATCCCTGTAACACCCTAATAACCCTCAAGAGGAATATCGGGTTATTAAAAACACAACACTATGTAAACAGATAAACACTCACGCACGAACAATGGCAGAAGCAAAGCTAAAATATACAGTAAGCGGAAGCATATAATAGGTCAAAGCATACTTTTATAAGTAATACTTATAATATTCATAGTACCAAAGTATTAATAATATTACATGCCTTATCTTACATATACAAAACATTATACAAAAGTTCTGTACAAAAAGAATACTATAATCAATACAAAAAGAAACCCTTCAAAACTAAAACTTCTAGTGGCCATCAGATGCGAAACTCCCGAAGCTGAACGGATCCTGCAAACCTACACGGAAACAAACATCCGTGCTAAGCGTTAACACTTAGTAGGGATGTACAGATGCAAAGGACTTCTAATGAAGTCACAAAACATACTAATATGCAATAAAATAGCACACATACTTACATCATAATTCAATAAGCTTCAACAAGTACATAAACATTTGTCAGATTAAATAATCATAAACATGCCCATGATTCACTCATGTACAGTTACTAATACACAAATTTGAGTACACAAGACAGATACCTTATCATAATTCATATAAGGTAAACAATACTAAACACCGGTTAACAAGGATAACACTTACATATAACAATCACATCTTTACTGGAATATCTCAAACTTACAACAACTAAAGCCTGAAATCATATCGACGGTGGATACGTGTGTTCAGAATATTGACTAGCAGTATCAGAAGACCGAAGTCTAAAACTTAAAATATTAGAAGACCGAAGTCTAAAACTTTCAGATACTCGAAGGTACAAATAATAGACCCAATGGGCCAACATGAGCAGTTGCAAAACTCTAACCCTTAATAAGCATGCTTATCTGTCCACTACCTTTACTTTTCAGGCTTGACATGTAACACCCTGATATCTCTGTTGGAAGGATACCGGAGCGCTACGCACATAAACTCATATTCATTTACTCAAACATGCTCAAAACAAATACGTATAATCATAAAGATAACAAATCCATATATATAACCATATAGTTTTACAAAAGGGATTTGTAAATATTAAACATATACATATACAAAATAAATCCTTTACAAAAATTATTACATTTCCAAAATCAAACTCCATAAACAAAATACAGCGGAAGATAAAATAACTCCAACTATAGACTTCTAGTGGCCGACCCGCAGATGTCCGACTCCAAAATGAACCTGCCACCTACACGGGAAAAGAGCCCGTGCTAAGCGATAACGCTTAGTGGGGAGGAATAACACATGCATGTACATATAATCGCAATCACAGAATATATACTTAACAATAACCAAAGCATATAAACATATACTACTCATGCTTATAACAAGTATTCATGACACACATGTATATCGGAATATAACCATTTCTTATTCATCAAATGGAACACACAATATAAAGCAATTAACCATTCACATTCAGCTTCAAGTATTACAGCACATCTTATAATATCCCAATTTTATATACTTATAACATATATCCATATTCATATTATTGGAAACACACATAATAACCACATATACTAGCCTGAATACACATTAGAGGTGGATACGGTCACTTTTGATACTGATAGGACACAGTATCCAAGCATATGGAGACATGGGTCTCAAAACATCTTCTAATCATGTATACCCGTAGGTATACCGGAGACCGAACCCTCAAAACCTTTTATAAACATGTATACTCGAAGGTATACTGGAGTCTCAAATGACCATCTCGGAGGTCGGCCGAAAGACCCAAATGGGTCCACATATGGTAACTACACTCACACCCTGACCTTGATAAGTGCTTATCTATCCACTACTATGACTATCAGGCTCAAAACAATAACTCATCTAAACTCTAGAATTAATATGATATAATAGAGTTAAACCACAAAATTCATGTATACATGTGCAATGTTCTATTTCAGAGACATAAGAACCATATATAAATCTTATCGATTAAGAGCATATAACTAGTAATTATTTACAGATCTTATTAATCATGGTATAACTTATAAATAAGGAAACCAAGTAAAAATTTCAACTTACAAATATCATTTGAAGAAAACAGGGTTTACACGGCGGTATGGCATAACCTCACTGCTGTGTAAACATCTTACAAGGTGGTGAAGTAGATCCTGACCGCCGTGTAAAATGCAGAACCCGAAATGAAATAATCCAAATAGCAGTTACACGGCGGTATGGTCTTTCCTTACCGCTGTGTGGCTCGACGGATCAACAATTCACAACGATCCAGAATGTAATTAGACGGCGGTATGGGGATATCTTACCGCTGTGTAAACATCCCAAACCAAGAATCAAGCAGACAACTCCTTTGCATCAAACTCAAAATCATCATATCATACATATAACCTCAAAATAACTGAACATATAGACTTCTTTCATGTTTAAAGCTATCTAACACGAAATAGAACAATAATATAGCAAGGATGCTCAATTAAAAATCAAGCCTATTTCATTTCTATTCTCATACAAATTCATTAGAAATCATCATATATTAAAGTCATTTCATCTCAACTACATCCGCATTCAACTCAGCTCTAACATGCATGGAAACACATCTAATATAACAACTCAATTGCAAAGTGATAATACACATCAAAAGGACATGCAACCCATTATAACTCTAACATCACAAATCATATACGCTAATCTACTAAACATGTGCATTTACATGTATCAAAACACACAAATTCCTGCACAATCATAACTCCAAACTTTAATCCGAATTGAGAAAGAGACAAACACTCCTAAACCTGAAATAGAGTTCAACCCTTAATCTTCAAGATACCACCTTCCCCTTTCCTATGTTCTTTCTCCTCTCTTCAGATTCTTGCACAATCCAACCAAAATAATACCTCAATTAACCCATGCAAATCAAACTTTAAACCCAAGAACAAACCATATAATCCCAAACCAAACCCGTGAAGAAAAAGAGGAAGAAGAATCAAGCCATAAAACAACAGCCACTTACCTCTTGGACAACTCTTGATCTCAAAACCCTAGCTCAACTCTTGAAGAACACCCACATGCAAAGCTTGAGAGCAGAAATGGAGAAGTAGAGGAAGTGAGAGAGAGAACGTGAGAGTGCAAGGAGGAGGGCAGTTGATGTAACACCCTTATACCCTATGTATGTATACTGTCGACTTAGCGATACTGTGCGATTACCATGATCAGTTAACTGTCATTCACTTATGAAATTACGGTCAATTTTTTTTCTACACTCATATTTATTAAAACTAAGTTCACTTAACACTTTATTCACTTATTCACTTTACATACCCTTTAACATTTGCATTTACATTTACTTAGTTACTGATGACCTATAACTGTCTTATTTACTATTCATTTGGTATAAATTTCGGCAGTATAACGGCTTGTAAATTGCACTACCCAAACTTACAAATTGAAATCTCCACAGCCCCGGCAAGGACATAACAACAATATCATCCTATATCCATACATTTCCCATCCGCCGTTCATCACACAGTCACCAAATAATCCACACAGATAAAATAACATATAACATCATTACATGCCCAAAATCAAATACTAGATAAGTATATACATTCCACAATTTATCCATTACACATACAAAATAAAATCCACTTCTGCTCCTTTAGCTTGCTCCACCAAAATACCGAGGAATGCTGCGCCAGTCCTATGGGGTACCTACACGCAGTCAAAAATAACTATGTGCTGAGCATTAGAATGCCTAGTGGTGGTTGTCACACCCCAAAGTGGCCCTAGAAGAATTACAGAGTTTTGTTCGAAAAAGGTAAGTTTATGTGCGACAGTTCTATCGCGAGCGCGACAGAGCCCTCCAGCGGTTTTCAAACTTCAGCTTGTTGCTGCGGGCGTGAGTGTTCTGTCGCAAGCGCGACAGAACCCCCTCGCGAGATGTGTGCATAAGTGGGACTAAGAGACTTGGAGTTGTAGGGAGTTGACAAGTGGCATCGTAGAAGAGTGACAAGTGGCGGCATAAGAGTTTGACAAGTGGTATTATAGGAGTGTGCCAAGTGTCATTGTAGGGAAGAGACATTTGGCTTGGCTTGGCTTGGCTTGGTTTGGCTTGGCTTGGCTTGGCTTAGGATAGGGATGAATTAAAGGAAGTGGTTGGCTTTTAATGTGGTTAGTGGGTAATTAATTTGTTATTTTCTTTAGTTTGACCGGCCACTTACCTATTCCCATCTTATTTTTCTTACTTTTGGCCTTCTCTCTCTTCTTTATTCTTTTGCTTTATTTGGTTTTTCGGTGCTCTTCCACTCTCCATCTTTTGGTTGCCTTTTTCTTCATTTGTATTTCCTTCTTAAGAGAGTCACTTGAATGGTGTGAAGAGGGCAAGAGAAGGGTAGAGTTGGGTCTCTTCAGAAGGTTAGCTTAATTTGTTTTCCGATCTGACCTCCTTTTTCTCTTTGTTTTTGATTTAAAGTAAAAAGAAGAGTAACCCAAGTGTTTTCTATGTGATTTGTGAAAGATGTGGATAAGAGGCTAGTGAAGGGAAAGGGAGAAGCTCTTAATCGATTAGAGAGAAGCGGTTAAGCCACCTAAGGTAGGGATCGAGTGCGATTTTGTTTTCCTGGCATGTGATTGAATGATATGTGTTTAAAAGGAACCATGACTGGATGTAGATGTATATGATGAGCTTTAACTAGCTCAATTGCTCTTTTAGTGTATATTGGTTTATTGTTCATTTTGATTGTTTTCAGTGCTCATGACATGTGTATATATGTTTATAAGTATGTAACTGGATCATTTGAGTGTTTGTGTTGATGACAGAGCTTGATTTTGCGAAATTCTGCTTATTTGTCATTAGACCCTTGTGTATAGTATTTATTATAAGTAGAGCTATAGGACTCCAATTATGTTGATTCCAATTGCATCTGAAAGATAAGATTCGTATCTTAAACTTTCTAAGTGGGTGCTTGATCGAATTCAGGCCCTAAGTATCCCAAAAGGTAGTTAAAACTTAGGTGACACTGTTCTGGCGGGTTCACTGGAATAGTATAGCTTGTATAGAGCATATCTTTTGTTATAGATGTCCAAACGACCTAAAAGTTGTCTCATTTGAAATTTAACATCTTATAGAAAACTTGTTAAGAAGAACGTTTTGCCTAAAAATGTGGTCTAGAGGGTGGTTTTGGCGATACCAGTTTAGGGTAAAAAGCAGTCTCGTGAGGCACCAGAGGCGAGCCTCTGTCGTGATCGCGACACAGGTCGCGACCTCACGACAGAATCATGCATATAAGGCTTTTTCTTCTTCTTTTTGAGCTCCTAGTTGCTATGGGTCAACCCCTTACCCTTCCCCTTAGCTTATTATGCATGTTTAGGGTTAGCAAATGACTATAAAGTAGTTATCAACGGGGAAATGCACATGAGTATGAGTAAATTGGTAATTTAACTAATAAAGTAACAATGTATAATTGTATTAAGGATTGTAAATGGCATGATAAAAATGTATGAACCTATGAGTGCAAGTATATGATGATGTGATACAAGAATTTATGCATGGAATTTAAATGTTACATGCTTTTTAGTTGTTGAACATGATATGCCATGTGATATTGAATTATATGTAAATGATGCTATGATATATGAGTTTATGAATGGAACCTATATGCTACATGCTTTGTGATGATTGAACATGACTTGTTGTGTGATATTGAATATGCATATGATTGAATCATGTTATAATGCTTGAGACATGTAATGTACATGATATAGTGCATAGAGTATTTATGTTAAGCCTGAGTGCCATAGTAGTGGATAGATAAGCATGCTTATAAAGGGATTACAAGTGCAGCTGCGTACGTGTTCGGCCCCGTTTGGGCCAAGCGGGTCGACCTCCGAGAATGGTCAATAAAGATACATGAAAATATTTTTATTATAGAGCGTCCCGTATCCACAACTAAAGGAAATCAGGCTACGTCATGCTTTGAAGTGTAAAAGAGTCGTACAAGTATATGTTTACATGAATATGGGCGCATGAATATTATGTATTTGAATAAATGCTATAGTGTGTGAGAATATAAGTATATGTTACATGAATATGAACACATGACTAGTGTGTATTTGAATAAATGATTTGTACAAGTGTGAAAGTTTATGCATGAGCTATTTAATTTTGTTATATGAGATATGTGAGTTATTTGTGACTTCGTAAAGAAGTCCTTTGCAGTCTTTTTCATCCCTACTAAGCGTTATCGCTTAGCACGGATGTTTATTTCCGTGTAGGTACAGGTTCGGATCAGTGAGAGGACATCTGCAGGTCAAGGCCACTAGGAGTTTTTGCTATACCTTTTTGTATAAGAAAGAGTTAGAGTTTTACATTTTGAGTAACATCATTATGTAATATAAGTAGAAAAAAATCACAAATAAAGGTACATGTAAATGTATATGTAAAGCTAAATGGAAACAGAGGTAATATGAACATGTAAATGTATATGTAGTTAATATGAAATGCAAGTGGGCCCTAGTGTAGTATTTAATTACTTTTAAATGGATGTGTTTATGCTATCGCTTCCGCTAATGCATGTACATGTATAAGTGTCCGCATAGCGCCCCGATATTCCTTATCGGGGGTATGGGGGTGTTACATTTAGTGGTATCAGAGCATAGGTGTGACGCGTGCCGAATCCCCGCGGTCGCCCATGGGACCCCCCGCTAGGAGGGCGATCGGGGCATTTGTGGGTCCGTTGACAGCTTGCAATAAATTGCAAGTGCGTCTATATTGGGCAACAAGGAGGTTTCATAGAGTTGCCACCCAATAGAACATTGGGAAAGATACTCTCGCCTCGGAGGGCCTAAGACTGCGCTTGGTATCCATTTTGGGCCAGCCAGAGGGGTCTTGGAAGGTAAACCTCTCGCCCTAAGGAGCCTAGGATTGGCGCTAAAGTCTCGTGGCACAAAAAGGTGTCTTAGAGGGTGAACCTCTAGCCTCTTTGAGCCCAAAGACCAGAGCTGGGTCCGGGATTCCTCATCTATTTCTACCTTGATTATTTTATGATCAAATTTTAATTATCATTAATTCGCTCTCTCTCCACACGATGCAATTGACTAAAGGCGCATTTATTCACATTGGGAAAGCCGTAAATGAACAAATAAATACCAAAAGGCGGTAAATTACAATAATACAAGGAGCGGAATACAACTCCCTTTATAAATGTGCGATACATACACGAATCGGGGCATTGTTTATTTTGAGGACTTTGGTCCTCGCATGCATCATTATCAAAATCAGATATTTTTATTTGTGATGATTTTATTGGATAAAAATAGGGCATTGGACCCTTACTTTTGTGTAATCCTCATTTTATTGAATATAAAAACATCGAGTCATTTTCATACATTAACGAGATGTGAAAAAGAGTATATCCATATACATAAAATAATCAATGAATAACAAATGAAGGAAATAATCAAGAAGGTTAGGAAACTAAACTGGACGAAATCCTCTGAATATAGTAGATAGCCGCTCAAGCTCGGGATAGTCCAAGAGAATCAATATACACTCATAGAAAGTTAAAAGATGTCAATATACCTAAAATTCATATATAGGAAGCCAAAAGGGCTTGAAAAAGATGGAAAATGATTTAAAAGGGTAGAGACAGAACCCACCGACGGCCTTTTTTAGGTGACCGACAGGCGTCAGTCGAGATAACCGATATGTCCATCTGTCACTCAAAAAGAGGGCATCTGTAAGTGGGTGACCGACGGGCGTCGGTGATGGAGATGACCCGTCGGTCACCACTGTCTCCGAAAAAACAGAAAAAAGAAAACTTTTTTTAAAGCCAAAAAAGAGGTTTTATCATAAAATCATATAAAGAGAGTCAAAATAAAGAAGTATAATGACAAAATTGAAAGAATCAACAAATAAAGAATAAATATGAAATGATATGAAGAAGGAATCCGGAATATTTACCCTCAGATAATCGCTTTGGGTAAGATTCTTGTGTTGATTGAAGCCCCGCGTATTCCACGAAAAGCAAGATGAAGGATCAAAGAAAGGAAAACAGATTATTTCCTCCTCAACCCTTCAAAAGATTATCTTTGGAATCAAAATCTAAGGAAAACTAATTAGTTTTTAGTCCCTTTTGATGGATTTGATCCTCTTTTGAAAGAAATTTCTTTATGAAATGTGTTTGCTGGAAGAGAGAGAAAATATGCTTGAATTTGGGCAGAGTTTCCCCTCTTCAAAAATTTTGGAACCCTTTTTTAGTAAAAATTCGGAGCTTTTATAAGCTAGACACGACCGACGTGCGTCGGTGTATGGAGGCGGGCGTCGGAAGAATCCTTCTGACACAAGGATTCATCTGACGGCCCTGCCACATCCACCGACGGGCTTTGGAAAGGTTGCGTGCTCCGGGAAACCAAGCGGCGTTCTGACAGGGGCGGTGATTTTCCGATGGGTGTCGGAAAATACCACAAGCTGTCGGTGACCCCAAGCGACGGGCTGACTTCACAGACGGGCTGGCCGTCTGTGGAGGAAAATACGCCTTTTGACTCAAAAATCCCCTGTTTTCTCCCCCTCTGCCTACGAAAGGTAAAAAGACTCACTTCTCGTTGAACGCGGGACTAAAACCCTCGAATCCAAACCATTTATACAGGTTCGGATACTGATTTCATCACAGGGTAACCTCTGATCCGGACCGCTCCGGGACACGGTGCTTACAGTTGCCCCCAGTTTTGGGGAAACTAGTGCACAAGTGCCTAGATAAGCTAAAACTCAGAGAAAGGACAGAAAGAAAGAAGACGTACCTGCGACGGTTCTTACCTTCCGCGCCTTTTGCCGGTAGACCTTGTCTCGGTCTGTTTCGGTGATGCGAAGATATTCCTACCGATCTCGTCTCGACTTGTAGGTGTTGGTGAGACGTAGCATTCTCTAGCTACGGACTCGAAGCAAAGAGCAGTGTTTCTCTAACTGCAACTTCGATCTGAAGTTCCCTTGCAAATCCCCATCCGATCCGCAAGGTGCGTAGCACCCTCTGGCTGCCGCGCGAACTGTGAGATGTAGCACTCTCTAGCCACGATCTCGATCTGGTGAAGAGCAGTGTTTCTCTAACTGCATCTTCGATTGGTGAGAAGCGGTACTCTCTGACCACAGTCTCGAGGTGAAGAGTAGTATTCTCTAACTGTAACTTCGATCTGAAGTTCCCCTGCTAACCCCCATCCGATCTGCAAGGTGCGTGGCACTCTCTGGCTGCCGCGCGAACTGTGAGATGTAGCACTCTCTGGCCATGATCTCGATTTGGTGAAGAGCAGTGTTTCTCTAACTGCAACTTCGATCTGAAGTTCCCTTGCTAATCCCCATTCGATCTGCAAGGTGTGTAGCACTCTCTGGCTGCCGTGCAAACTGTGAGATGTAGCACTCTCTGGCCACGATCTCGATCTGGTGAAGAGCAGTGTTTCTCTAACTGCAACTTCGATCTGAAGTTCCCTTGCTAATCCCCATTCGATCTGCAAGGTGCGTAGCACTCTCTGGCTGCCGCACGAACTGTGAGATGTAGCACTCTCTGGCCACGATCTCGATCTGGTGAAGAGCAGTGTTTCTTTAACTGCAGCTTCAATCTGAAGTTCCCTTGCTAACCCCCATCCGATCTGCAAGGTGCGTAGCACTCTCTGGCTGCCGCGCGAACTGTGAGACGTAGCACTCTCTGGCCACGATCTCGATATGGTGAAGAGCAGTGTTTCTTTAACTACAGCTTCGATCTGAAGTGGAGGAGACCTCGCCGAGTTCCTTGTCCCAAAAACAAAATCTTAATCGCCCTTGTTCGGACTTTTAATCGATGCATGTGTTTGGATCGGTGTTCTCTGTACCTGTGTGATAAAAAAGGTTTTGTTAGTTCATATTCGAGTGGTCATCTTTTAACATGTTTATTAATGGCGTAATTCTGCTTTATTCGCTATGCCATGTTTCATTTATTCTTTTTATTGAGTCATTATTCATCATTTTTGTTTTCCTTGTCTTGGAATATGAGTGAATGTGAAGGTATATATTCATCTGCTATATGAATGAATCATAAATAACCGAATAAATGCATAAATTTTGAAAACAAAAGTTTTTAACTAGAAGTATCCATTTTGTACAACGTATATACAAAGCATAAATGTATAAAAATATAACTCCCTGAATGTCATAGGGGTGTGTAGTCAGAGGGCTCATCGGGGTCCTCATCGTCCGATATATGCACTGTCCCGGGCGGAGGTGGAGGCGGAGCTGGCCGTGCCGGAGGTGGAGGCTGAGCTGTGGAGGGTCCTGCCTCGGTATCGTGGGTCTGCCTGAATCGGATCTGAGCATGGCCATCCAAGAAAGGCTGGGTGCAAGTCCTCATGAACTCTACCGTCTCTGATACTGTGCCTCCCAACTTCTTGAACGCCTAGCTAAACTGAGTGGTCTGCTCACTGGCGGCCTTCTTCATGTGCTCTAAGCGCTGCTCCGTCTGCTCCCTGAACTCCCTCATGGTCTGAGCCAAGGGTGGGAGAATCCCCTCTATCGCCTGGACGCGGGATCTAAGAGAGTCAAGTGATTCGTCAATCATCTGCAGGGTCATGTCGACTCTCTGAGATGCCTGGTCCTGTGACGTCCTCAAATCATGAGCGAGCTGCTGCCTAAGCTCCCTCCAACCCTGAGCAATCTGCTCGATCAGCCTCGCCTACTCACCTCTGAAGGCCTCTATGACCTGAGCCTACTCATCTCTGAAAGCATTCATGATCCGAGCCTGCTCCCGCGTAGTATGCTCGATGCAGCCGGCCTGCTCCTGGGCTAACCGCTCCACTGACTGGGACTGCTGCTGAATAGCAGCCTGCTGGCGGTCCAACCTCTCGTGAATAGCTCTGTCCCTCTCATCCTATCGCCACTCTAAGGCTGTGAACATGGAAGTGAGGAGCTGAGAGAAGTCGAGCTGTACTGGCTACTGCTGTAGTGGCTCTGAAGGCGGTGCTGCAGAGGTGGATGCCCCCGGGTCGCCTCTAGAATAAGGATGATATCTCTCGAGGGGCCCGTGGGTAACCCTCTACACCCTGACGCTCGGCGACGGGACAGGAGTCGGTGCTCGGGATGCTGGTGAGGCAGCGAAAAGCTCATCCATCGTGAACTCCATGTCGAAGTCCGAAGGGGTCCTGGGCTGCTCCTGCTGCTGTGGCGGTAGCACAGTCTGAGGCTGAGGCGGCTGAGAAGGCTGGGGCTCTGAGTGTGGAGGCTGGTGCTCTGGCTGTGGCTCGGGCTGAGGCTGGAGCTCTGGCTGTTGAGGCTGATCCTCTGGGTGCTCCGAGTGGTCTTGATCTGGACCCAAGGGTGGAAGTGAGAACATCCGCCGGGTCTCGTGAATGGTCAGCACCCTGTAGGCCTCTGCCTGGCCTGATATCTGGGAGATCATCCCCATTTGTACTGCCGCTGCGGCGTCTACATGGATCCCCTCCTCCAAGGGTCCTCTCAACCTGTCAGGGGCAACTCCCAACCTCAAAAGCAACCGGGTGATAACTCCTCCCACTATCACCACCGGTGTCAGTCCTCTGCCGACTCTGGTCAAGTTGGCCAAGATCTCATGGCTAATGTTGAGATGTCCTGCCACCATAGCCCAGAGGCTCCAGATCTCGGCCGCATTAAGCGACCCTGGATTACCAGCTCGACCGAGGTACGAACTGGATAGCACTCTGTGCAAATACCGGAGTGCCTGAGACACCAGTATAGTGCTCTTCGCTGTATCATGATCATACAGCACTCCCGGTATGGCAACAGCCGCCCAATGGGTACGTCTCACAGCTTGTCGTGGGATCTCGACCCCCTCCTCTGTAGGGAGCCCCATGGCCTGCGCGAATCTCTGCCTGGTAATGCTGTAGTGGTCGCCGTCGAACCAAAACTGGACCACCCCTGGCTCGGTATCTGCACTCTGAAAACCGGCATAGCGGAGAGTGTCTAGGACCTGGCGAGTAGCCTCTGGAAAAGTCTGGAAGGAGGGCTCAAGGAACTCTGTCCACCCAGCACCCTCGACGAGCAAATCAAACTCTGGGGCCATCCCTAGGGCCTCTAGAAACGGCCGGGACACAAAACGGCTGGCCCGAAGCTCTACCTGAGCCGAAGCTCTATACCTCCGAGCTGACTCAGCATCCATCCAACCCGGAACTATGATCTCGGGCTGGGCCTGCGGTGCTCTACGTCTGGGAGGCATCCTGCAAAGGAAAAAAAATTAGATAGCGAAAATTTGACAAACAAGTATTATTAGACTTATTTTCAAGGTGAAGGCCCATTTAGGCCTCACCAAGGCAATGGCGGCCCAAAAACTAGATAAAAAACTGATAATAAATGAAAAGGGCGGGCGTCCTGTCAAAGGAAGTTGCCCAACATGCCTCGGCACATATCAAAGCAAAAACAACATGCAATCAGCATGGAAATAATTTGAAGCTAATAAAAATGGGCTTTCTAGGCCCCAAGGCGTGCATCACACACAAAAATATTCATTTTCAGAATAAAATAATAAAAATTTGGGCAGCACCCTGGCAAGGGTATGCCCAACCTCCTGCATAAAAAGGCATCAAAATAGGCCTCAGGCCTCAACAATAATATACGCATGTAAATGGGACGCACCCCAGCAAGAGTGTGTCCCCAACAACACAAAACAATGGCCTCAGGCCTCAAAAGCAAATATATGCACAGAAAAGTGCGCTAGAAAGGTCTAATTTTTAAGGCACCAAAGTTATAGAAAAATTCTATTTCTATGTGATCATGCAAAGGTTCAGATTTAATTGCAAGAAAAACAAAGGAAAAAAGGGTAGCATTCCCCCTAAATTCCTAAGGTATCTAAAACTTTCTAATCATTTCTAAAGTTAAAAGAAGAAGAAATGAAGAAATAAATTAAATAAAATTCAAAAAAAAGTAGTTATTTACTTACTTGTAGTCGCGAGAAGTGTAGAAACTGAAGAAATATAAATATCCAAGCACCCGATGAGTAGAGAATGCGAAAATATGAAGAAATCGCGAAAAAGAAGAAGAAATGCTTGAAAAAACGCTAAAAAACCGTTTGAGAGAGGAAATGAAAGGGACAGCAGCGTTTGCACCGTCTGTCACTCGCCCTTATGTAGAAATTCGTGACCGACGGGCTGGGCATTTGTAGGAGCGACCGACGGGCTGGCCGTCTGTCACACAATAAATGCGAGTTAATGCGCGTGATGAATGCAATGCTGATGCGTCTGCCCCGTGGATCTATACCGACGGGCAGGCCGTCTCTTAGGAGAGACGGGTAGGCCGTCGGTGACACTTCCCTATAAATTCTTACAAAATTTTTGCTCCTCTTGTGTCTCTTCATTTTCCAACATCTTGAGCCTTTCATATTTCTTAGCATGTCTTCCCCTCTAGCCCAAAGCATGCACCGTATCTTAGATGACAAACACACTTGGGGAGAAGGCGCCCTTTCCTCTCTGTCTGGACTGAAATATCTGTGCCGGGTCAAAGTCGATCAGACCTCCTCCTGGCGGCAACCCATTTCTGGAACCCCCGGTTTCACGTCTTCCGGTTCACCTACCAGGAACTGTGCCCTTTGCCTGAAGAGTTAGCTACCATTCTTGGAGCCTGGTACCCTCCTAGCGCTCTGCCTTGCGTCCCCCACTGCGGTCTATTCCAGACCTGGGACATAGCTATGGCTCTCGGCATACCTTCTTCTGAGGCCGTCTGGCTGATTCCTCCGGGCTCTTCCTTTGCTCTGGGGCCACTGATCGAGGCTCCGGATCAGTTCACTGACATCCCCACCTACCGGGTAAGCGTCATATTCTTGTTTTGCATGGTGAACTTCCTCACTGTTGTTCCAGGGGGTTTGACAGGTGACTCTCGCCTATTCGGAGTCCTGAGCGACTTTCATCTGGGATTATCACCCTTACCACTCATTCTGGCTGAAACCATTCTGGGCTTGGACGCTGTGAGCTCTGGATCCACTACAACCTTTACCGGCAGCCCCTTATTGCTCCAGGTACGTCATTATTTTAAAGGTAGTGCTTCCCTTATGGATTTTCACACTAGCTTTTCTTAGCGAGAGGTGCGTCCTTTCGGATTTTCACACAACCCCGTGCCTTATTTTTGCCTGAAGTAAACCCTACTTACTCCAGCGGCTCTTTCTTTCTTTTTTTTTTCTCTTTTTCTTCTCTTCTTTTTCTTTTTTTTTTTAGATTTGGCTGCAAGAGAAACTGAGGATGCTGTCTGAGCCACCCCCTCGAGTTACCCCACAGTATTCACCGAATCACTTTCTTCCACGCCGACGACTATATGGGTGTGCCACTACTGGTGAAGGCATTACCAGATTTGGCGAGCTGTCAGATGACGACATCAGTTTTACGTCTGCCTGGCTCCCACTGTCTCATGTGGTCATCGATGGGCCATCGGGGTGTGTTCCCCTCTGCGGCCTCCGTCGAGCCACCTTCTGCATCACCTCTCGATGTATGCGTCAGCTCGGGATGACCCAAGATGTAGTGAGGGTTCCCTTATCTTTCTGGGGAGGAGCTCTCTCGGCCGCGTTTGCTTCTCGGTATCATGAGTTGTGGGGCAAACTACTAGTGAAGACTGTTATCCTGAGGTTTGGCGATCACTCTATGTCTTCGACTAATGAGTACAAGAAGTGGATCCTTAGTCCAGCATCTGATAACAGGACTCGAGGGCTCAAGCATTTGGTCGGCGAGAGCAGCAGCAGGACTTAGCTTAGCTTACATATGTATTTCTTTTGGTGCTACATTTCTTTTTAATGCAGAACTAGAAGATGACAAAAATGAAAAGAATAATATTCATTCTATTTCACGAATTTGTGTACATTTTCACATAATTTCAGCATACATGATCAGTTTTGGCATTTACTCAGCTGCTTACGCGCTGTTAATACAAGGAACTAAATTTTAACAGCATCAACTCCTGTTACCGATCGGCCCTCTCGGGTTTTCACGATCGGACATTTTCTCTCATGCCTCTAAATTTTGCACAGGATGCCTTTTTTCGGTTTTCACCCTGTCGAGGCGCCCAATTTTAGTACGGCCGGCTTTTTTCGATTTTTGACCTGCAGGGCATTTTATTCTCTTCTTTTTATTTTGGTCTTTAGCCATGGAACCTTTTGAGTCTGTTGACGTTGATCGGCTCCTTGAATTCATTTCCATCACTATCCGACAAGATTTTAGCTCCTTTGGACAGCAGCTTTCTAAGGACATACGGCCCCTCCCAGGTTGGTCTGAATTTCCCTCTGATATCTGGTATGCCTGGCCTCATCTGTTTGAACACCAAGTCCCCTTCTTTCAGCGGATGCTTTCTCACCTTCTTTCCGAAAGTCCTTGCCAATCTCTTCTGGTAAATCTGGTTATGATAATAAGCTTGCAGCCTACTCTCATCCAGTAAGTTCAAGTGCTGTAGCCTCTGCTGCGCCCATTCGGCCTCCGAAATTTGGGCTTCCATGACCACACTCAGTGATTTGAGCTCTATCTCAACTGGCAATACTACTTCCGTTCCGTATACCAGGGAAAATGGTGTAGCGCCGGTAGACGTCCTTACCGTTGTTCTATATCCCCACAGAGCGAAGGGTAACTTTTCAGCCCAGTCTTTGTAGGTTTGGACCATCTTAGACAGGATCTTCTTCATATTCTTATTCGCGGCCTCTACCGCTCCATTCGCTTGTGGTCGGTAGGGAGAGGATTTATGATGCTCGATACCATACTTCTCGAGGAGCTTCCTGGTTTCTCCCATGAACTGCACCCCATTGTCAGACACTATGTGATGATGGAGGCCATATCTGCAGATCAGATTTCTCTCTATGAACTTGGTCATATCCCTTGCGTCAATCTTCTTGAAGGATTCCACCTCTACCCATTTGGTAAAATAGTCAATTGCGACTATAATGTATCTGTGCCCATTGGATGCCGTAGGGCGAATCTCTCTAATGATATCTATCCCCCAAGCAGCGAAAGGCCAAGGTGACGTCAGGTTATGTAACTCTGATACTGGCAGGTGTCTCAAGTTTGCGTATTGCTGGCACAACTGGCATTGCTTAATATATTTTGAGCAGTCATTGTCTATCGTAAGCCAATAGAAGCCTTGCCTCTTGATCTTCTTAGCCAAGGTCAAACCGTTTATATGGGCCCCGCAGACACCTGCATGGGTTTCCTCCATCACCTTGCGGGCTTCTTTTTCATTCAAGCACCTGAGCTGAATCCCGTCCGACTGTCTTTTGTATAACACCCCTCTAAGGATATGAATTGAGTAGATAGCTTTCGGATCATCCTCTGGTCTTTCTCAGTAGCTTCTTCTGGAAATCTATTGTTTTCTAAGTAATTCATGATGTCGAAGTACCATGGTTTCCCGTCCGCCACCTCTACTTCCATCACAGGCCTGATCTCGAAGCTGGGCTTCTCAGAACTCGAAATTAGTACTGGCTTCATAGCCACTCCTTCAGGGTTATTCCACATTGACACTAAGGTTGCCAACGCATCAGCTAGACGATTTTCATCTCTCGGCACGAAGTGGAAAGTGCAAGTCTCAAATTGCCCACATACCTCTTTCAAATATTCAACATAGGGTACCAGCCGTTCTTCTTTTACAGCCCACTCACCTCGGATCTGGTTAATCACCAAGGATGAGTCACCGAAGACTTCTATATTCTTTGCCCCCAATGCAGCTAAAGTTTCTAGCCCGAAATTGCATGCTTCATATTCGGCTTCGTTATTGGTTGCTTTGTACCTCAGCTTCTTTGCCAGGGGAAGTTTCTCATTATCTGGGGTTGTCAGGACGATTCCGATTTCGGCCCCTCTGTTATTCACCGCCCCGTCGAAGTGTAACTGCCATCCCTGGACAGAAATCGCGACTATGCTTTCATCAGGAAAGGTAAACTCGGGAGTGTCTCCTTGAATAGGATGTTCAGCAAGAAATTCGGCTATGGCTCGCCCCTTAATAGTTTTGCGAGTGATGTATTGCACATCGAACTCCTGTAGCAAGAGCAGCCACCTCCCCATCTTACCAAGCAAAGACGGTGCTTCCTGCAAATATCTTAATGGATTCTGCTTGGCCACTGCCTGAACTTTATATGAGTGAAAGTAATGCCTCAATTTCTTTGACGCCCAAATTACTGCGAGGCAGATCTTCTCTACTTCAGCATATTTTATCTTATAAGCCAGGAACTTCTTGCTGAGGTAATAAATCGCGAATTCCACCCCAAATTCATCCTCTTGAGCCATCATGGCGCCCACTGAACTGCCTTCTACTGCGAGATACAGGATAAGCGGCTTGATCGGCTACGGCGGCCTTAGCACTGGCGGATTCAACAGGTATTCCCTGATGCTGTCAAAGGCTTTCTGGCAGTCTTCGTTCCAGACCACAGGTTGATTCTTTCTAAGCAGCTTAAAAACAGGCTCGCATATTGAAGTGAGCTTGGCAATAAATCGGCTGACATACTGCAGCTTGCCCAGGAAACTCCTTACGTCCTTCTCTTTTTGCGGCACAGGCATCTCTCTGATGGCCTTCACCTTGTCCGGGTCAATTTCTATTCCCCTCTAGCTGACGACATGTCCCAACAGTTTTCCTGAAGTCACTCCGAAAATGCACTTCTTGGGGTTAAGTCGCAGATTATACTTGTCAATCCTGGTGAAGAACTTTTCTAGAGCTTCAAAGTGTCCCTCTCGGGTGGCTGACTTGACCATCATGTCAATTACATACACTTCCACTTCTTTGTGGATCAGGTCGCTTAAGATCTTGGTCGCCATCCTCTGGTATGTAGCCCCTGCATTCTTCAGGCCGAAAGGCATGACTCGGTAGGCGTAGGTCCCCCATTCTGTGATGAAAGCGGTTTTAACCCGGTCAGCTATTTTGTTCAGGATCTGGTTGTAGCCCACATAACCATCTCCAAAGCTGTACATCGCGCACTTGGCAGCACTGTCTATCAACACATCAATATGGGGTAGTGGAAAATCATCTTTAGGGCAGGCCTTGTTCAGATCTCGATAATCCACACACACCCTGACCTTTCCGTTCTTCTTTGCTACAGGAACCACATTCGCCAACCATGTAGGATACTGCACTTCAACAAGGAACTTGGCTTCAATCTGCTGTCGAATTTTCTCCTTGACCTTGTCTGCCCATTCTGGCCTGAGCCTTCTCAACTTCTATTTCACAGGCTTGTAATTTGGGTAAGTCAGGATAGCATGTTCTGCCACGTCTCGGTCAATTCCTGGCATGTCCTCATAGGTCCAGGCAAAGACTTTTTCATGCTTTCTTATTATTCTCTCAAAATTTTTTCTCTCCTCAGGAGTTATATTTGATGCTATTAGAATTTCTCTCGGATTTTCCGAGGTTCCAAGATTAAAAGGTGTTGTATCAGTGGAATCAATGTCAAAAATTGATGGAATATGATCATGTTTATGCATGTTGAAATCATTAGAAACATCGCACAAGTAAGAGAAATTGTTTGCCTTATTAATAATATTATAATTGTCATTTACATCATAAAAAAGTTCTGGAATAAAAAGACAGTCTAAGCTAGAGTCTTCTCCTACCACTCTAGAGGTTGATGCCGTCGCAGCTTGCTCACTGGCTTCCTGATTCGGCAGAGGCCCCTCAGGCACGTCGGAGGAAATCTTCAAATCCCTCATCTTCAGTTCTAATTCTGCTATCTTCTCTTTCCCTTTCAGCCTGGCAGCTATCATCTTCTCGGTAACGACCTCTTCAGGCTCGCATCTGTCCCAAGTGATACCCTGAGTCATGACCTCCTCATCCCAGAAGTCTTCAGCAGTCTTGATAAACCCGACTCTCCTGTCGAATACATCATTAAAGATCTCGAACCCAGCGACAATTCTCCCCTTCACCCATTGCGGTTCATCTTCGCAAGTATACGCACAAACTGAGGATGCCGGTATAAATCTCTCTGAAATGTGAGGGATCTTGTCTGCTGCCTTCTTCTTGCCGAAGCCGCCTCTGTACCCCAGACCTTTTCGGTTCTTCTGACCTCGAGTGGTGATCGCGGTTTGCAATCCTTGAGAGTTTCTGCCCAATCCAGCCCCAGGGAGATAGTGCATGTTCTTCAACATATTAACCACAGCTAGGTTATCCACTGACTCGTGCTCTTGTCTTATCATGGACACGTGGAAGCCACTAAATGGCTGATTAGCTATTTCAAGCGCTGAGACCTGGTTTTCCCTGGCTGCCTTGATAGTCACCACCTCCCCTTCATGTGGGAAATTTATCATTTGATGTAGCGTGGACGGCACTCCTCCTAATTTGTGAAACCAGGGTCTCCCAAGCAGAGCTGAGAAGTTAGCAGGGATGGGCAGAACTACAAATTCTACCTCCACTTCAATGGGTCCTGTCTTGACCAAGGTCTTAAAGGTTCCCGACGCTTACCTCCTTGAATTAGCATAGGCTGCGATAGTCAGATCTGATCCACTGAGCATATCCTCGTTTAAACCAAAAGCCTGTAGAGCTATCAGGGAGCACACATTGATAGAAGACCCATCGTCTACCATAACATAAGCAGTGTGCTTGTCGTTAATCTGCGCTTTGATGTACAGGGGTCTGTTATGATTACGGCCTTCGACCGGTAGGTCGGCATCAGAAAAGACCAATCTCTCCTCGGATCCTCCCCTAACTAAGCCCAAAAGCTCTGATGGGGAAATCGTGGTGGCGACCGTGGCCTCAACCAAAGCCTCTACTACCTTTTGCCTATGAGAGGGGGACTGTCTCAAAAGATCCCAGATGGACATTTGAGCCGCAGTTTTCTTCAATTACTTGACAATCTGATTCTCCTCTGGCTCTTTCTCTGCTGGCGTCTGCGCTGGCTCAGGCAGCCTTATAATCTCGGGGACCACTCTCCCGCTTCTTGTTACAGCCCCTATTTCTTCTTTGTCTTCATCAGACCCCCACAAGTCAAGGTTCATCTCTCCCTCCTCCTCGGCTTCTCCGCCGCTCTCACTGCTAGACCAGCAATCAAGGGTCGCCACAACTGCTCTTTCCTCTCTATCTTCGAAACAATCAGCAGCAAAATTCTCGCTCCCATATAGATCTTGTAGCACGTACCACTCTGGCAAGCTAGATCCGATCATAAACACGGGGGGTGGTACGGCATTATAGCCGGGCTTCTTCTCAGTTTCCCTATTTTCAGGGTCAGAAATTTGCTTGCTATCAATCAAGTCTTGGATAGAGTGCCGCAGCGCTTTGCACTTATCTGTGATATGACCTGAGTGCTGGTGAAACGTACAGAATTCATTGTCTTTGTGCCCAGGCTTCCCCTGCGTCAAAGCAGGTCTAGGAGCTAAGGGTTGCAATTTTCCCTCCTTCATTAACCGTCTCAAGACCCAAGATAATGGTCTCCCCAAGTTCAAAAACTTCCTCTGGGTGGTTACCTCAGTAGCAGACACCTCACCAGTTCTTCTGGTGCTACCACTGGGACCCGCCGGCCTACTGGTTCCTTGACCGGGGTTAGCCCTTTTGGCAAAATTATCATTGTTAGCTTTCCTAGCCAAGAACTCTCTCTCTGCCTCGATGGCTATATCCTTGAGAGACTCCCAGTCCTTCAACCCCTTCATCTTCAACCCATCTTTCAAGTACGGGCTTGCGTTCTTGATAAATAAAAGAATCTGGTCCTGGGTGTCCGGCTTTCTCCGCATCTCCATTACTCGGTTCCGCCATCGGGTGAGATAATAATGGAAAGATTCTCCGGCCTTCTGATGGAGCAGTTCAAGATCTTTTAGAGTCACCTCCATTCTGGTGTTGCAGTTGTACTGCCTCAAAAACTCCTCCGTGAGCAGATCTCAATCTTCTTTAGTGCGACGGTCGAGACCATGATACCAGTCGATGGCATGGGTGGTCAGACTCAGACAAAAGTATTCTACTTTCTGCTTCTTAGACAACGTGGTCCCTTTCATGACCAGAGAATACTGTTTCACATGAGCGGTTGGGTCAGAAGTTCCATCAAATTTTGGCACGTCTGGCATCTTAAAGTTGTAAGGGATCGGGTCCTCTCCCACCAATTCCTTATCCTCTGGGTTCATCCCTTGATCCTTGCTCAACATACGGGCCATAGCTTCGAACCTCTCTTCCATCTTCTTTAAAATGAAGTCATCAGCCTGAGGTGCCTTCCCCCTCTCAGATGCAATGCTCATCCTATCATCTTTGATATCCCTATCATTATAAATTCTCAGCACAGGCCTTCTTCTCTGCTCTCCCGAGGCTACTGACCTTAACTCTACTGGCGGCGGCCTAAGAGGCTCTTCTCATCTTTCAGCCCTTTCTTCCTCTGGCTTATTCTGTCTCACAGGAGGAGGAGGATTCTGTGGAGCATTCTGTTGTGCCAGGGCGGTCAACATATTCATCATTCTACCCTCGAATTCCTTAAATCGCCGGCCCACTTCTTCCGCGATCATGGCCCTGGTGGCGTCATCCCCTCTAGGCGAGTTTGCCATCTCAGATACAGTACCGCTACTTTCTGATAAAATTTCTGGTAGGCCCTCTCTTTCTGATAGCTCGGAAGCAGGAACTCGGATCAGTCGTCCGGTTGGTGATCTAGTCCACCTGGGCAGATCTATGATGGCTGCAGGGACAAGACGTTAGACATGATGCATGAAATGCAGGTGTAATGCATGGTCGTGATATGCAACACTCACAGAGCACAAGCAAGCAAGTAGGTCCTCCCACCCTTATTTCTCCCACACACGTGGTCGTGCAGTCTCTTTCATAGGTGGGATTAGCCCAGGGGTCAACGAGGGACCTCAGGGACACGCATGGTGCGTGGAGAAAAACCGGCAGCATGACACTCCTATGCTAATGTACAAGCGGATGGATAGTGATCGTCATGTATTTGGACGTTCCATAAATTTCGACATGGCCCTACCGGGGCATGATAGCCTTTGGCTAGGTTACCAAGCGAGACATCTGGACTCACCCAATACATGAGGATCCATACAGCAAGCATCGAATTAGGGTTCATTTCACCTGTGGAAAGTAACTACGGCCATTATATGAGCTTTGGACAAGGGAGATGTTTCTTTAAGGCTACCCAAGCATGATCCCTGCCAACAGGTCTAGCTCATCATGAGCATAGCGACCAATCGGGTCATCATTTTGATATACCATTTGAGGTACGTGGCTTGGGCTGGTGATTATCCTTAACACTTCCCCAAATTGAGTGAAAATGAGGTCGTGCTTTAGGAACGCACCGGGGCTAAAAGAGGGACCAAACTAGCATATTCTAAGGCTCTAATAATATGCGAATGCAATTTTGAGAGAGAGCGAATTTATGAATTAAATTTTAATCATAAATGTTAAACGAGGTATTTTCAAATCGAAATCTCGAACCATAAACGTCCCCAGTGGAGTTGCCACTGTGACGCATGCTGGATCCCCGCGACCGCCCGCTCGGAGGGCGATCGGGGCATTTATGGGTCCGTTGACAGCTTGCAATAAATTGCAAGTGTGTCTATATTGGGCAACAAGGAGGTTTCATGGAGTCTCCACCCAATAGAACATTGGGAAAGATACTCTCGCCTCGGAGAGCCTAAGACTGCGCTTGGTATCCATTTTGGGCCAGCCAGAGGGGTCTTGGAAGGTAAACCTCTCGCCCTAAGGAGCCTAGGATTGGCGCTAAAGTCTCGTGGCACAAAAAGGTGTCTTGAAGGGTGAACCTCTAGCCTCTTTGAGCCCAAAGACCAGAGCTGGGTCCGGGATTCCTCATCTATTTCTACCTCGATTATTTTATGATCAAATTTTAATTATCATTGATTCGCTCTCTCTCCACACGATGCAATTGATTAAAGGTGCATTTATTCACATTGGGAAAGCCGTAAATGAACAAATAAATACCAAAAGGCGGTAAATTACAATAATACAAGGAGCGGAATACAACTCCCTTTATAAATGTGCGATACATACACGAATCGGGGCATTGTTTATTTTGAGGACTTTGGTCCTCGCATGCATCATTATCAAAATCAGATATTTTTATTTGTGATGATTTTATTGGATAAAAATAGGGCATTGGACCCTTACTTTTGTGTAAACCTCATTTTATTGAATATAAAAACATTGAGTCATTTTCATACATTAACGAGATGTGAAAAAGAGTATATCCATATACATAAAATAATTAATGAATAACAAATGAAGGAAATAATCAAGAAGGTTAGGAAACTAAACCGGATGAAATCCTCCGAATATGGTAGATAGCCGCTCAAGCTTGGGATAGTCCAAGAGAATCAATATACACTCATAGAAAGTTAAAAGATGTCAATATACCTAAAATTCATATATAGGAAGCCAAAAGGGCTTGAAAAAGATGGAAAATGATTTAAAAGGATAGAGACAGAACCCACCGACGGCCTTTTTTAGGTGACCGACGGGCGTCAGTCGAGATAACCGACGGGCATCAGTCGAGATAACCGATATGTTCGTCTGTCACTCAAAAATAGAGTTCGTCTATAAGTGGGTGACCGACGAGTGTCGATGATGGAGATGACCCGTTGGTCACCACTATCTCTGAAAAAATAGAAAAAAGAAAACTCCTTTTAAAGCCAAAAAAGAGGTTTTATCATAAAATCATATAAAGAGAGTCAAAATAAAGAAGTATAATGACAAAATTGAAAGAATCAACAAATAAAGAATAAATATGAAATGATATGAAGAAGGAAGATAATCGCTTTGGGTAAGATTCTTGTGTTGATTAAAGCCCCGCGTGTTCCACGAAAAGCAAGATGAAGGATCAAAGAAAGGAAAACGAAAAGCAAGACTCTTTCACTGACCACAAGAGTTTGAAATATCTGC
This sequence comes from Excoecaria cochinchinensis, assembly GCA_947683425.1. Classification (NCBI taxonomy): domain Eukaryota; kingdom Viridiplantae; phylum Streptophyta; class Magnoliopsida; order Malpighiales; family Euphorbiaceae; genus Excoecaria; species Excoecaria cochinchinensis. The sequence continues at coordinate 771,052 of CANTUQ010000127.1, forward strand.
TGACTCAGAAAGAGTTGAATTTGAGACAGCGAAGATGGTTAGAACTGTTCGAGGACTATGATTGTATTATTGACTATCATCCGGGTAAAGCGAATGTTGTAGCGGATGCCCTTAGTAGGAAATCAATGTCGGTTGTTAGCAAAGGGAAGTGGAGATTTGATTCAAAAGGCGCATTGATTGTTCAGTTAAAAGTTAGACCGAGTTTGAGGCAAACGATTGTGAATGTACAGTTGAGTGACCCTATTTTGCAGCGTGTTTATCAAGCAGTGAAAGATGGTGTAAGCAACCTGTCCCGAGGCGGTCTGGATCAGAGATTACCCGATGAGGGATCAACGTCCGAGTCCGTACAGACGGTTGAGATTCGGAGGTTTTGGTCCCCTGCTTAACGAGAAATGTGTTCTTTCAGTCTTCGTAGGAAAGAGGGAGGAAATGGGGAATTTTGGGGTCAAAAAGATGTATTTTCTCCACCGGCGGTCTGCCCGTCTTTCAATGGCAAGACCGTCGCTTCGGGTCACAGACGGCCTATGGGATTTTCCGATGCCCGTCGGAGGGACTGATCTTCATGGCTACGCAACCTGATTTCCCGGAGCATGCAACCTCTCCGATGCCCGACGGTGAGAATTGCAGGCCCGTCGGTTGAATCCTTGTGTCGGTAGGATTAAACCGACGCCTGTCTGTGGAACCGACGCCCGTCGGTAACCCCTGGTCTACAAAAGCTTTCATTTCCCACCTAGAAAGGGGTTCGAGAAATTTCTAAAGGGGAAACTCTGTCAAAATTAACACTTATTTTCTCTCCCCTCCAGCAAATACAAACCTTAAGAAATCGCTTTTAGTTTAAGAATCAAAACATTAAAAGGAGCTAAATCTAATTAGTTTTCCTAAAGTTTTGATTCCAAAACTCAGTTTTTTTGAAGGATCAAGAAGGAAAAAATCTATTTCCTTATTTTTGATCTTTCATTTCGCCTTCTCGTGGAGCATGCGGGACTCTAATCGACACCAAAAATCCAATCAAGATATTATCTGAGCGTAAATATTCCAGACTTCTTCTCCTTATGATTTCATCTTTCGCTTTTATCTTCCTTTATTTTACCCCCTTTTCACTTCGTTTTGAGGTAAAAATCTGTTTTTGCTTTGAAAAATAGTTTCGCGGTCGTTTTCTTTAGAGACAGCGGTGACCGACGGATGATCTGTTTCATCGATGCCCGTCGGTCACCCCTCCCACAGACGCCCTCTCTCGAGTGAGAGATGGGACACGTCGGTCACCTCAACGTCCGAGTCCGTACAGACGATTGAGATTCGGAGGTTTTGGTCCCCTGCTTAACGAGAAATGTGTTCTTTCAGTCTTCGTAGGAAAGAGGGAGGAAATGGGGAATTTTGGGGTCAAAAAGATGTATTTTCTCCACCAGCGGTCTGCCCGTCTTTCAATGGCAAGACCGTCGCTTCGAGTTACAGACGGCCTATGGATTTTCCGATGCCCGTCGGAGGGACTGATCTTCATGGCTACGCAACTTGATTTCCCGGAGCACGCAACCTCTCCGATGCCCGACGGTGAGAATTGCAGGCCCGTCGGTTGAATCCTTGTGTCAGTAGGATTAAACCGACGCCTGTCTATGGAACCGACGCCCGTCGGTCACCCCTGGTCTACAAAAGCTTTCATTTCCCACCTAGAAAGGGGTTGGAGAAATTTCTAAAGGGGAAACTCTGTCAAAATTAACACTTATTTTCTCTCCCCTCCAGCAAATACAAACCTTAAGAAATCGCTTTTAGTTTAAGAATCAAAACATTAAAAGGAGCTAAATCTAATTAGTTTTCCTAAAGTTTTGATTCCAAAACTCAGTTTTTTTGAAGGATCAAGAAGGAAAAAATCTATTTCCTTATTTTTGATCTTTCATTTCGCCTTCTCGTGGAGCATGCGGGACTCTGATCGACACCAAAAATCCAATCAAGATATTATCTGAGGGTAAATATTCCAGACTTCTTCTCCTTATGATTTCATCTTTCGCTTTTATCTTCATTTATTTTACCCCCTTTTCACTTCGTTTTGCGGTAAAAATCTGTTTTTGCTTTGAAAAAATAGTTTCGCGGTCGTTTTCTTTAGAGACAGCGGTGACCGACGGATGATCTGTTTCACCGACGCCCGTCGGTCACCCCTCCCACAGACGCCCTCTCTCGAGTGAGAGACGGGACACGTCGGTCACCTTAACTGACGCCCGTCGGTCACTCGGTAGTTGCCGTCCCTGGGTTCTGCCTCCATATTTCCAAACTCCCTTTTCTTTTCCTTTTTTATCTCCCTCAAGTTTTAGAGCTTTATTTATATTGCATGTTTTGTACTTTAACGCCCATTATCCTTTTGTGAGCATGTATGATTTTCTTGGACTGTCCTGAGCTCGAGGGGCAACCTACCATGCTCGGAGGATTCCGACCGGTTTAGTTTTCTACCCTTTTTAGTTATTTCATTCATTTGTTTATTTATTGATTATTTTATGTACAGGAACGTACCCTTTTGTATCTCACTAAATATAAAAATTGATAAATGTTTTATATTAAATAAAGGGAGATTTTCATAAAATTAAGGACCCAATGTCCTATTTTTTCAACCAATGAAAAATTTCCATAATAAAAACATCCTTTTTATAATAAATGCATGCGAGGACCAAAGTCCTCAAAATAAATAATCTCCCGTCTTATGCATGTATTGCACATTTATAAATGGGAGTTGTATTCCGCTCCTAGTGTTATTATAATTTTTGATTTAATATTCCTTTATTTATCTATCGCTTTAACACGTGAATAAAATGTGCTTTTAATTAAATTGCATCATGTGGAGAGAGAGCGAATTAATGACTTCAAAATTTAATCATAAAATAATCAAGGTAGAAATAGATGAGAAGTCCCGAACCCAGCTCTGGTCTTTGGGCTCAAAGAGGCGAGAGGTCTATCCGATCACTCGTTGGAACTAAAGACCTCCAAGACACCTCTTGTGTCACAAGACTTGGACGTTAATCCTAGGTCCCTTTGGGAGAGAGGTTTACCCTCCAAGACCCTTTTGGTTGGCCCAAAATGGATAATAAGCGCAGTCTTAGGCTCTCCGAGGCGAGAGAAACTTTCCCAATGTTCTATTGGGTGGCGACTCCATGAAACCTCCTTGTTGCCCAAAATAGACGCACTCGCAATTCCTTGCAAGTTGCCAACGGACCCACAAATGCCCCGATCGCCCTGGAGTGGGTGGTCGTACGGGCGGCACGTCGGGCCCGGCGCGCGTCACAGTGGCGACTCCACTGGGGACTTATGGTTTGAGACTTCGATTTGAAAATACCTCATTTAACATTTATGATTAAAGTTTAATTCATAAATTCGCTTTCTTTCAAATTTGCATTTACATCCCATTAGAGCCTTAGAATATGCTAGATTGGTCCCTTCTTAACCTCGGTGCATTCCCGAAGCACAACCCTACGTTCACTCAATGTGGGGAAGTTTTAAGGATAATCACCAGCCCAAGCTTCGTACCTTTTGGTATATAAAATGATGACCCGATCGGCCATTATGCTTGTGATGAGCTAGACCCATCGGCAGGGATCATGCTTGGGTAGCCTTAAAGTAATATCTCCCTCGACCAAAGCTCATGTAATGGCCGTAGATACTCTCCCTAGGTGATATGAACCATAATATCATGCTTGCTGTATGGGTCATTATGTATTGGGTGAATCCAGATATCTTGCTTGGTAACCTAGCCAAAGGCTTCCATGCCCCGGTAGGGCCATGTCGATATATTTGGGATGTCTAAGTACATGATGACCATTATCCATGCGCTTGTGCATTAGCATAGGAGTGTTATGCTGCCGGTTTTTCACCGCGCACCATCCGTGTCCATTGGGTTCCCCGCTGACCTATGGATTAATCCCGCCTAGGAAAGAGACCGCACGATCACGTGTGTGGGAGCAATAAGGGTGGAGGGACCTATCTGCTTGCCTGTGATTTGTGGATGTTGCGTATCACGGTCATACACTTCATTTACATTTCATGCATCATTCTAACACCTTATCTACGCAGCCATCATAGATCTGCCCAGGTGGACGAGGGGACCGACTGGACGACTGATCAGAGGTTCTGTATTTGAGCTTCAAGAAAGAGAGAGTCTTCTAAAAACCCATTCAGAAACCGGTGATACAGTATCAGAAATGGAAAACTGACCAAGGGAAAATGATGCTACCAGGGCTTTGATTACTGAAGAAGTGGGTAGAAGGTTTGAGGAGTTCGAGGGCCGTATGATGAATATGTTAGCTACAATGGCTCAACAACCCGCTCCGCAAAATCCTCCTCCTCCTCCCATGAGACAAAATGAGCGAGAAGAGAAAAGAGTAGAAAGACAGGAGGAACCAATTCGACCACCACCTATAGATCTGAGATCAGTGGCTTCCGGGGTCCAGAGAAGGAGACAAGCGCCGAGGTTAGAAGATGACCGGCAGGATGAAGTTGAAAGAATAAGCATTGTATCTGAGAGGGGGAAGGCACCCCAGACCGAGGAGTTCATCTGGAAGAAGATGGAAGAGAAGTTTGAGGCTATAGCCCGCATGTTGGGTAGGGGCCAAGGGATGAACCCAGAAGATAAAGAGCTGGAGGGAGATGACCCGATCCCGTATAATTTCAAGATGCCTGATGTCTCCAAGTTTGACGGCACTTCTGACCCGACCGCCCATGTAAAGCAGTACTCCTTGATCGTGAAAGGGACTACCTTGCCCAAGAGGCAGAAAGTGGAGTACTTTTGCTTGAGCCTAACTGGCCCCACCATAGATTGGTACCACAGCCTCGATCGCCGAACCAAGGAGGATTGGGATATGCTCACAGAGGAGTTTTTGAGGCAGTACGACTGCAACACGAGGATGGAGGTGATCCTCAAGGATTTGGAGTTGCTTCAGCAAAAGGCCGGGGAATCCTTCCATGATTACCTAACCCGCTGGCGGAGTAGAGTAATGGAGATGAGGAGAAAACCAGACACGCAAGACCAGATTCATTTGTTCATCAAGAATGCGAGCCCGTTGTAAGCACCGTGTCCCGGAGCGGTCCAGATCAGAGATTACCCTATGATGAAATGGGCATCCGAGCCTGTGCAAACGGTTTGGATTCGGAGGCTTTAGTCCCATGCTCCACGAGAAACGAGTCTTTTTACCTTTCGTAAGAAGAAGGGGAGAAAACGGGGAGTTTTTAAAGTCCAAAAAAGTATGTTTTCCTCTATGGACGGCCAGCCCGTCGGTCGGCTGGCAGGACCGTCGGATGAATCCTTGTGTCAGAAGGATTCTTTTGATGCCCGTCGGTCGGCCGGCAGGACCATCGGATGAATGCTTATGTCAGAAGGATTCTTTTGACGCCCGTCTGTCAAAATGGCAGGCCCGTCGGTCAGGTTGCAAGGCCGTCGGATGAATCCTTGTGTCAGTAGGATTCTTCCGACGCCCGTCGGTCACCCATGGCCTATAAAAGCTTTGAATTTTCTCATAAAAGGAAGTTGGAAAATTTGCAAAAATAGGGGAAACTCTGCCAAAATTCATGCGCGTTTTCTCTCTCTTCCAACAAACACACTTCTAAAAAGATCTAACTAATTCAAGAATCAAATCTTCAAAAGAAAGAGGATCTAGTTGATTTTTTACGGGTTTTTGATTTTCAAAACTCAATTTTTGTCAAACTGTTGAAGACACATTCTATCTTCTACATTTGATCTTTTTGTTCAGACTTTCTCATGGAGCGTGCGGGAAGCCAGAAAACAACAAGGAATCCAACCAAGAGGTTGTTCTGAGGGTAAATATTCTGGACCCTTTTCTGTCCCTTTTTACCTTCATTTTCGATATTATCTTTGTTGTTGTCCCCTTTTTGTATTTCTTGCTTCTATTCTTCTTGGGTCTATGTAAAATTTGTGTTTTTGCCTTTTGAAAAGTTTCTATTTTTCTGGGACAGTGGTGACCGACGGGTCATCTACTTTGGCCGATGCCCGTCGGTCACCTTTAAGCATAACCCGTCGGTCACCCTCACAGACGGCTCCCTTCGAGTGAGCGACGGGCTGTATTGGTCACCTTGACCGACGCCCGTCGGTCATTCAGCATAGCCCGTCGGTGGGTTCTGTCGCACATTTTCAAATCTTTTTCTTTTCCTTTTTTGTTCACTCAAATTTTTTTGTTTATTTATAGCTTTTCTTCTGTATTTTAACATCCTTTTGGCTTGTTTTATGAGAGTATGTCCTTGTTTCTTGGAATGGCTGGAGCCTGAGGGAGTTCTCCCGTATATGGAAAGTCCGCTTGGTTTAGTTCCCTATCCTCCTCTCTTTTGTATTTCATGTATTTATTTATTGTTTCTCTTGTATATGACAAAATTGTTGTATTTCTCGCTAATGTAAAAATCGGCCAAACATTTTATATTTAATAAACTGAATTCTTCATAAAATCAAGGACCCAATGTCCTATTTTTATCCAATAAAATTCTCACAATAGAAATATCCATTTTAATAATGATGTATGCGAGGACAAAAGTCCTCAAAATAATCAATGCCCCGATTTGTGTATGTATTGCATATTTATAAAAGGGAGTTGTATTCCGCTCCTTGTGTTATTGTAATTTATCGCTTTCGTTATTTACTTGTTCATTTACCGCTTTCCAAATATGACTAAATGCGCTTTGATTCAATTGCATCGTGTGGAGAGAGAGCGAATTAATGAAATTTAAAATTTGATCGTTAAATAATCGAGGCAGAAATAGATGAGAAGTCCCGAACCCAGCTCTGGTCTTTGGGCACAAAGAGGCGAGAGGTCTATCCGATCACTTATTGGAACTATGACCTCCAAGACACCTCTTGTGTCACAAGACTTTGACGTTAATCCTAGGCTCCTTAGGGCGAGAGGTTTACCCTCCAAGACCCCTTTGGTTGGCCCAAAATGGATACTAAGCGCAGTCTTAGGCTCTCCGAGGCGAGAGAAACTTTCCCAATGTTCTATTGGGTGGCGACTCCATGAAACCTCCTTGTTGCCCAAAATAGACGCACTTGTAAATATCTTTACAAGTTGCCAACGGATCCTCAATTGCCCGATCGCCCTCAAGCGAGCGGTCAGAGGGGCGGCCGCGAGGTCAGGCGCGCGTCACACTGGCGACTCCACTAGGGAAACTTATGGTTCGAGACTTCGATTTGAAAATACCTCACTTAACATTTATGATTAAAGTTTAATTCATAAATTCGCTTTCTTTCAAATTTGCATTTACATCCCATTAGAGCCTTAGAATATGCTAGATTGGTCCCTTCTTAACCTCGGAGCGTTCCCGAAGCACAACCCTACGTTCACTCAATGTGGGGAAGTGTTAAGGATAATCACCAGCCCAAGCTTCGTACCTAATGGTATATCAAATGATGACCCAATCGGTCGTTATGCTCGTGATGAGCTAGACTCGTCGGCAGGGATCATACTTGGGTAGCCCTAAAGTAACATCTCCCTTGTCTAAAGCTCATGTAATGGCCGTAGCTACTTTCCATAGGTGATATGAACCGTAATTCCATGCTTGCTGTATGGATCCTTATGTATTGGGTGAGTCCAGATGTCTTGCTTTGTAACCTAGCCAAAGGCTTTCATGCCCCGGTAGGGCCCTATCGAAATTTTTGGAATGTCTAAATACATGATGATCATTATCCATTCGCTTGTTCATTAGCATAGAAGTGTCATGCTGCCGATTTTTTGCCGTGCACCATGCGCGTCCATTGGGTCCCCCGCTGACCCTTGGGCTAATCCCACCTAGGAAAGAGACCGCGCGACCACGTGTGTGAGAGAAATAAGGGCGGAAGGACCTACCTGCTTGCTTGTGTTTTATGGGTGTTGCATATCACGATCATGCATTGCATCTGCATTCTATGCATCACATCTAACGCCTTGTCCCTGCAGCCATCATAGATCTGCCTAGGTGGACTAGAGCGCCTACCGGACAGTTGATCCGAGTTCTTGCATCTGAACTGCTAGATAGAGAAGGCCTTCCAGGGATCTTACCAGAAGTCAGCTATACCGTATCTGAGATGGCAAACTCACCTAGGGGAAATGATGCCACCAGGGCCATGATTGCAGAAGAAGTGGGCCGACGGTTTGAAGAGTTTGAGTTCAGAATGATGAACATGCTAACTGCTTTGGCACAACAGAATGCTCTGCAGAATCCACCACCACCTCCTCCTCCCATGAGACAAAATGAGCGAGAAGAGGAAAGAGATGAGAGACAAGAAGAGCCTATTCGGCTGCCACCAATAGAGTTGAGGTCAGTAGCTTCGGGAGGTCAGAGGAGAAGACCAATGCTGAGGATAGATGATGACAGGGATGAAGAAGACGACAAAATGAGTTTTGTATCTGAGAAAGGGAAGGCACCCCAAACTGATGAGTTCATTCTGAAGAAAATGGAAGAGAGGTTTGAAGCCATGGCCCGTATGCCGAGTAGAGGTCAGGGGATGAACCCGGAGGACAAAGAATTAGAGGGAGAAGACCCGATTCCTTATAATTTCAGGATGCCTGATGTGCCAAAATTTGACGGTACCTCTGACCCGACTGCCCATGTGAAGCAGTACTCTCTGGTCATGAAATGGACCACTTTGTCTAAGAGGCAGAAGGTGGAGTACTTTTGTTTGAGTCTAACTAGCCCTGCCATCGATTGGTATCATAGCCTCGATCGTCGAACTAAGGAAGATTGGGATCTACTCACGGAGGACACTACAACAAATAACAGATTGGGTATGCTAGGTATTGTTATTAGTATTATTTTTTTTTTATTTGTAAAAATTCCCGACGGAAATTAATTTTCCGTCGGAAAATTTGCCGACGGAAATTACTTTTCCGTCGGGAATTGGCGACGGAAATTAATTTTCCGTCGGCAAAATTGCCGACGGAAAATAATTTTCCGTCGGAAAATTTGCCGACGGATTTCATTTTCCGTCGGCAAATTTTCCGACGGAAATTAATTTCCGTCGGCAATTTTGCCGACGGAAAAAATTCCGTCGGGAATTTTGCCTACGACTGATTTGCCGACGGAATGAATTTCCGTCGGCAATTTAGTTTCCCGACGGAAATTTCTTATTTTCCGTCGGGAATTTACATCGGGAAATTCGTTTTTTCTTGTAGTGGGAGTTCTTAAGGCAATATGATTGCAACACCAGGATGGAGGTGACTCTTAAGGACCTTGAATTGCTCCAACCGAAGGCCGGGGAATCTTTTCACGATTATCTCACCCACTGAACAGGGTAATGGAAATGCGAAGAAAGCCAGACACCCAAGACCAGATCCGCCTGTTTATCAAGAATGCAAGCCAGTATTTGAAGGATGGTCTGAAGATGAAAGGGCTGAAGGATTGGGAGTCTCTAAAAGACATAGCCATTGAGGCGGAGGGAGAATTCTTGTCCCGAAAAGCTAGGGTTGATAGTTTTGCAAAAAGGGCTAACCCCGATCAGGGAACCAGTAGGCCAACTGGTCCCAGTAGCAACACCAGAAGATCTGTTGAGGTGTCTGCTACTGACATCCAGCCCGCGAGGAAATTTTCGAACCTAGGGAAACCCTTATCTTGGGTTTTGAGGCGCTTGATGAATTGCAACCTTTGGCTCCTAGGCCAGCTAAAACGCAAGGGAAGCCAAGTCACAAGGACAATGAATACTGTGCATTTCATCAGCACACAGGCCATCTAACAGACAATTGTAAGGCGCTGAGACACTCTATTCAAGATCTAATTGATGACAAGCAGATTTTCGACCCTGAGAAGAGGGAATCCAAGAAGAAGCCTGGTTACAATGTTGTGCCGCCACCAGTTTTTATGATCGGATCCAGCTTGCCAGAGTGGTACGTACTGCAGGACTTATATGGGAGTGAGAGTATTGCTGTTGTTTGTTCTGAGGATCGAGAAGGAAAAGCAATTGTAGCGACCATTGATTGTTAGTCGAGCAGTGAGAGCAGTGAAGAGGCCGAGGAGGAAGGAGAGACGAACTTAGATCTGTGGAGATCTGATGATGAGGAAGAAGAGGTAGGGGCTGTGACAAGAAGTGGGAGAGTGGTCCCTGAGATTACAAGGGTACCAGAACCAACGCAGCCATCAATGGAAAAGGAGCCGGAGGAGAACCAAATTGTTAAGCAGTTGAAAAAGACCACGGTTCAGATATCCATCTGGGATCTCTTAAGACAGTCCCCTTCTCACAGGCAGAAAGTGGTAGAGGCCTTGACTGAGTCCACTGTTGCCACCATAATTTCCCCATCAGAGCTTTTAGGTCTAGTTAAAGGAGGATCGGGAGAGAGATTAGTTTTTTCCGATGCCGACCTGCTAGTCAAAGGCCGCGATCATAACCGACCACTGTATATCAAAGCATAGATTAACGGCAAGCACACCGCTTGCGTTATGGTAGATGATGGATCTTCTATTAATGTTTGGCCTCTGATAGCTCTTCAGGCTTTTGGATTGAGTGAGGATATGCTCAGTGAATCAAATTTGACGATTACAGCATATGATAATTCAAGAAGACAAGCCTCGGGAACATTCAAGACCCTGGTCAGAACGGGACCCATTGAGGTAGAAGTAGAGTTTGTGGTTCTACCCATTCTAGCTAATTTCTCAGCACTGCTCGGGAGGCCTTGGTTTCACAGACTAGGAGGAGTACCCTCCACGCTGCATCAAATGATAAAGTTCCCACATGAAAGGGAGGTGGTAACTATTAAGGCAGCCAGGGAGAATCAGGTGTCGGCTCTTGAAATTGCTAATAAGCCATTTAGCGGCTTCCACGTGTCAATGATAGGAGAAGAGCACGGACCAGTGGATAACCCAGCAGTGGTTAACATGATGAAGAAGATGCACTATCTCCCTGGGGCTGGTTTGGGTAGAAACTCTCAGGGGCTGCAGACTGCGATCACCACTCAAGGTCAGAAGAACCGGAAGGGTCTGGGGTACAGAGGCGGTTTTAGCAAGAAGAAGACGGCAGATAAGATCCCTCATATCTCGGAAAGTTTTATATCAGCATCCTCAGCATGTGCTTATGCGGGTGAAAACGAGCCGCAGTGGGTGAATGGGAGGATTGTCCCCGGATTTGAGATCTTCAACAATGTATTTGACTGGGATGTCGGGATTATCAAGACTGCTGAGAGCTTCTGGGATGAAGAGGTCATGACTCAGTGCATTACTTGGGACAGAGATGAGCCCGAAGAGGTTGTCACCGAGAAGATGTTAGCTGCCAGGCTAAAGGGGAAAGAAAAGATGGCAGGAACAGAATTGAAAATTGGGAATTTAAAGATTTCCTCAAACATACCTGAAGGGCCTCTGCTGAATCAAGAAGCCGATGAGCAAGCTGCAGCGGCATCAACCTCTAGGGAGGCAGAAGAAGACTCTAGCTTAGATTGTCTTTTTATTCCAGAACTTTTTTATGATGTAAATGACAATTATAATATTATTAATAAGGCAAATGATTTCTCTTACTTGTGCGATGTTTCCAATAATTTCAACATGGAGCGTGCGGGAAGCCAGACAACAACAAGGAATCCAACCAAGAGGTTGTTCTAAGGGTAAATATTCTTGACCCTTTTCTGTCCCTTTTTACCTTCATTTTCGATATTATCTTTGCTGTTGTCCCCTTTTTGTATTTCTTGCTTCTATTCTTCTTGGGTCTGTGTAAAATTGGTCACCTTGACTGACGCTCGTCGGTCATTCAGCATAGCCCGTCGGTGGGTTCTGTCCCACATTTTCAAATCTTTTTCTTTTCCTTTTTTGTTCACTCAAATTTTTATGTTTATTTATAGTTTTTCTTCTGTATTTTAACATCCTATTGGCTTGTTTTGTGAGATTATGTCCTTGTTTCTTTGACTGGATGGAGCCTGAGGGAGTTCTCCCGTATATGGAAAGTTCGCCTGGTTTAGTTCCCTATCCTCCTCTCTTTTGTATTTCATGTATTTATTTATTGTTTCTTCTGTATATGACAAAATTGTTGTATTTCTCGCTAATGTAAAAATTGGCCAAACGTTTTATATTTAATAAACTGAATTCTTCTTAAAATCAAGGACCCAATGTCCTATTTTTATCCAATAAAATCCTCACAATAGAAATATCCATTTTAATAATGATGCATGCGAGGACCAAAGTCCTCAAAATAAGCAATGCCCCGATTTGTGTATGTATTGCATATTTATAAAAGGGAGTTGTATTCCGCTCCTTATGTTATTGTAATTTATCGCTTTCGTTATTTACTCATTCATTTACCGCTTTCCAAATATGACTAAATGCGCTTTGATTCAAATTCATCGTGTGGAGAGAGAGCGAATTAATGAAATTTAAAATTTGATCGTAAAATAATCGAGGTAGAAATAGATGAGAAGTCCCGAACCCAGCTCTGGTCTTTGGGCGCAAAGAGGCGAGAGGTCTATCCGATCACTCATTGGAACTATGACCTCCAAGACACCTCTTGTGTCACGAGACTTTGACGTTAATCCTAGGCTCCTTAGGGCGAGAGGTTTACCCTCCAAGACCCCTTTGGTTGGCCTAAAATGGATACTAAGCGCAGTCTTAGGCTCTCCGATGCGAGAGAAACTTTTTCAATATTCTATTGGGTGGCGACTCCATGAAACCTCCTTGTTGCCAAAAATAGATGCACTTGTAAATATCTTTACAAGTTTCCAACGGATCCTCAATTGCCCGATCGCCCTCAAGCAGGCGGTCAGAGGGGCAGCCGCGGGGTCCGATGCGCGTCACACCCGTACTTTAAAGAAGGTTTGAAGATAATGTAACACCCCCATCGCCGTCCCCGTTGGAAGGACGCCGACGGACGCACTACACGACGTTCACATAAACAGATATACACATGCACAATGCGGAAGCATACTTTCATACATAACAGGTATACAGAAATACGGATTAATTAAAAACTTACCTTGACTTACCTTGCGGTACAGACTGAACATGCAATAACTCACGCACACGCAGGCACTAAGCAAAAGCATACACAAAGGCATACAGATGACCATTCAACGGAAGCGTAATTGAAATAATAAAACAAAGGAATAGCTAACATAAGGACATACTAGCTATTACATTCCCAAAAGAAAAACTCAAGACTAAAACATAATTAAATACATATACAATACTACCGAATACAAAATCTGAAATACAGAAGCTGAACAAAATACAGAACTTCTAATTCCTACGTGGCCGACCTTGCAGAAGCGCGACTCGAACAGAACCAAACCAGCCACCTGCACGGAAAGGAAATCCGTGCTAAGCGATAAACGCTTAGTGGGGAGAACACACAAGAATATGGACGGCCATTCACAATGGTCGTCAAGGCAAAACACATTCAAATGACAAATGCAGATATTCATAACAAATGTGATCATGCTGGCATAGTAAAGGCATTCATTCGATAACTCACAAACAGACCATAAACTCATGTCCAGGATATACCAATACAGACATCATACAATATACGATACAAATATCATTATGCCGAACTACATACTATAACTCATGCATAAACCTACATGGGTATCGAATGATAGCATCTTACCATGCGGAGTCACAAAAGCTATACACATGCAATAGACATAACTAAGTACCCACGCCTGAACTGACAACCCAATAATCATGTTAAGCATACACACTAGTCAAATATCCAAGGGATAACATTTAGAGCATCACAATACCGCTGCGCAACTCCAATATATATAAAGCATCATGCAGAAACATTCTGATAACGGAGACTGAAGGCATAACCACTTAGTATTACATTCATATCATCATCAAGCAGAGAGTACAGTAATCATCATATACTTACCATCACAGCTGCTTCGGTTCACAAGCTAATATATTAACAAAACATGTTTAAGTCACATACATAAATTCTCTAGTCGCATCATAATCAAAGCATTCAGAAACTTATAACAAATCACATGACAAGTACGGATAATCATGTTAGATAAAGAGTCATGCTTACTTATAACAAATCACATGACAAGTACGGATAATCATGTTAGATAAAGAGTCATGCTTACTTAAAACAGACATACATTCTGAAGCCCATAATCACATTCATATACACATAAACTGATTCCTGAGATCTTTATCATAATCAAACGGATATCACATTCATATAGTTATTTCAAAGTAATACAAACCAGTAAAGCACCTGCTGACTCACAATAGTGGATAACGAGTGTACTGAACTGATTAGTACCTTACGGGTACAAATCGAAAACCACTTTATTTTGTCACAAAAGCATTTTACTGATGGGGGATCTTAACCCGATCCAAATACATTAAAAAGGACCACGAGGATCCGTACTGAGGGGGGTTCGCGAGGAACCATACGGGGGACCTGATCAGGGTCCAATACGTTCAAAGGGCGCTGCAGCTACTGAAAGACTCTATTAGGCATGCCTAACTATCCACTAGACTGACTCTCGCAGGTCATGCATAAGATAATACACATTTCAAATCGCACAACGCATAAATATATACATCATGCATAAACCAGAGTACAGTAGACATATACATATGCTCATAAAGTTGATCATATCTCATACAATTCCGCATTGCAAAACATATTACAGTCCATACACTTTAACATTAAACAGTATTCTAAAGCATGCCAAGAATCAGATGAAGAAGCACTACCATACCAATAATTAGCAATACAAAATCTTAATCATACATTAGGTGCAGATACTAAGCATAAACCATGCATAGTCCAAATTACATCTCAACATAACACATTGAGTTCCAAGGCTAAAGCATAACCATGCATTCAGACATTTACTATATTATTCATATAAATATAGCATAACATATTATCAATCATACCTCATTCAAGTCATATACTGAAGCATGCAATAATTCCATTAATTACATCTAACAATACTCATCAAATCAAAGCATGTCAGGAACACATGTGGAGTCATATTATGCCCATGATCAATAACGCATAATCTAAATCATGTAATGATATTATGTATTTCTAATCATGGCAGATTATTCTTAAAGAGGAATTCAATCAAGGACATGCATAACATACTGTTAATCATAACTGAAATAGGCTAACCAATCAGATGAGCAAAATAAGATAGCACACAATAGAGGAAAAAGCCATAAAAGCCTTTGAAAGTCATTTTGTAATAAATTAGTCACGGGGGAACAAATCAGAACAAAAAAGCTATACAGGAGCATATAACTGTATGAATAATTTATACAGCAGTGAAGACCCCATACAGAAGAAATAGGAAATTCATTTTGGTTAACACTGGGCAAAAATCGGAAAAAGGAGCTGAAGAGGGGTCGGTCACGAGCCGTGTCACGACTTGTGACTGACCTCACAAGAGGGTCACGGCATGACCTAGTGTCACGTCTCGTGACTCTCCTAGAGAATCACGGGACGTGACTCTATGTCACGCCTGGCCCTCACAGGAGTCACGCCGTGACTCTATGTCACGTGACGTGACTTCCCTCTCACAGAGAGAGGAGTCACGCCTTGCCCTTACCAGAGTCACGCCGTGACTCTAAGTCACGAGACGTGACTTCCCTCTCACAGAGAGAGGAGTCACGCTTCGCGACTGGAGTCACGCTTCGCCATTCACAAGGGTCACGTCGTGACCCTAAGTCACGAGACGTGACTTTCCTCTCACAGAGAGAAGAGTCACGCTTCGCAACTGGGAGTCACGCTGCCCTTCACATGAGTCACGTCGTGACTCTAAGTCACGTGACGTGACTCGCTTCTCACATAACCGAAAATTCCACAGAGACGTGATTTTCCATTTCCAGGTTACCCAGAACTCCAAGAACTCGATGAAATCATTTTCAATCTGATTCAAAACACATCCAAACTCCTCTTACCTTTCAATCGGTCTTCCAAACATTAATTTGACATAAAACCAGCTTAATCCATCAATTAAAACAATCAAAACCATGCATAAACATATTTAATCCATTTAAGAACATAAACCCTAAAAGTTACAGTAGATTCAAAACACAAACTCAGAACTTCCAAATCAATACTTGTCATGCATTACTAACACATTTACTCACTTAATTATGCATATACACATTTCAAAACACATTAATTTCCAGAAATGCAAACACATATACACCCTAAGTGAGAATTAGGGCAGAAACACTAAGAACTTCAAATATAGTAAACAGAGCTCCCAAACCTCAAAAATCACGATCCAAAATCAGGCTTCCAACTTCAAGATCAAACCTCTCTCTTTTCCTTGCCTTTATTTTGCTTCTTCTTACAATCCCAAGCTTGCACAAACAAAATCCACAGTTACACTTCAAAACCCTAACTCAACCAAAACCAGGAGAAAGAGAAGAAGAAGAAGAAGAAGAACAGAACTTAGGAACTCCAACTTACCTCTTCAAGGCTGACCCAAATCTCAACCAAAGCACACACAACTCCAAGCCAAATGAAAGTGAAAGGAAAAGCAGAGAAAGGGAGAAGAGAAGAAGAAGGAAGGGCGTGACAGGAGAGAACGATCGGGACTGTGTTCTCCCTCTCTTCCTCTTTCTTTTCTTCTTTCAATGCCCACCTAACAATCCACTTGGCAGATCCTAATAGGACCTCAAAACCCACTCAACTTTTCCAAATCAAAGTACCATACCCTCACATGCACCCAAACCTTTCCTTAATAAATATCTTGTCTTAATGCTCTTTAGTCCTTAGACAAATTACACTTAACTCACGTACACAATTCTTTCCTTACAAACTTAATTATCTTTTCAATTAGGTCCTTAACACCCTAAATTCTCAAACACAATTTACTGAAATACCCTTTCGATCCCGACTTAGCATGCATAATCCGACTAGGGCTATTTTGGGGTGTGACAGATAAAGGGTCTAAAAGACTGGGAGTCTTTGAAGGACATAGCCATAGAAGCAGAAGGGGAATACTTAGTCCAAAGCAATGACAGTTATGCCAAGAGAGCTAATACCAGTCAAGGGGCAAGTAAGCCAGCCGGTCCCAATGGTAGCACCAGAAGAACGGTTGAGGTGTCTGCTACTGACGCAACTACCCCGAAGAAGTTTTCGAACTTAGGAAGACCATTGTCTTGGGTTTTAAGAAGGTTGATGAAAGAAGGGGAGTTACAACCATTGCCTCCCAAGCCTGCTATGCCGCAAGGGGCGCTAGGGCATAAAGATAATGAGTACTGTGCCTTTCATCAGCATACGGGCCATTTAACGGATAATTGTAAGGCACTGAGGCACTCAATCCAGGATTTGATTGACAGCAAATAAATCACTGACCCCGAGCGGAGAGAGGAAAAAAAGAAGCCTAGCTATAATGCTGTGCCGCCCCCTGTGTTCATGATTGGATCAAGCCTGCCAGAATGGTACGTGCTGCAGGACTTATATGGGAATCAGTATGTTGCTGTTACCCTCCCTGAGGCCAAGGGGGAAAGGATGTCTGTAGCGATAATTGATTATTGGTCTAGTAGCGAAAGCAATGAAGAAAATGAGGAGGAAGGTGAAGTATCTTTTGATCTGTGGAAGTCAGATGAGGAGGGAAAAGAAATAGGAGCTGTAACGAGAAGTGGAAGAGTAGTCCCAGAGATAGAAAGGTCACCAGAACCAGCGCAGGCATCAACAGAGAAAGAGCCAGAAGAGAATCAGATAGTCAAACAGTTGAAGAAGACCACGACTCAAATATCTATATGGGATCTTCTGAGGCAGTCCCCTTCTCATAGACAAAAGTTGGTAGAAGCTTTGACTGAGTCTAGTATGGCTACTACAATCTCTCCATCAAAATTGTTAGACCTTGTAAAAGTCGGATCAGGAGAGAGATTAGTGTATTCTGATGCCGACTTGCCAGTCGAAGGCTGTAATCATAACCGACCTCTATACATTAAGGCACAAATCATTGGCAAACACACTGCTTGCGTTATGGTAGACGACGGGTCATCTATAAATGTTTGCCCTCTAGTGGCGCTTCAGGCTTTCGGTTTGGATGAGGGTATGCTTAGTGAGTCAGATTTGACTATTACAGCTTACGATAATTCTAGAAGGCAAGCTTCGGGGACGTTTAAGACTTTGGTCAAGGCTGGACCTATTAAGACGGAGACAGAATTTGTAGTTTTGCCCATTCCGGCCAACTTCTCGGCATTGCTTGGGAGGCCTTGGTTTCATAAACTAGGGGGAGTGCCGTCTACGCTACACCAGATGATAAAATTCCCGTATGAAGGCGAGGTGGTGACCATTAAGGCGGCCAGGGATAATCATGTATTGGCCCTAGAGATCGCTAATCAGCCATTCAGTGGTTTTCATGTATCGATGATAGGGGAAGAGCAGAGGTCAGTGGATAGCCCTCCAGTGGTTAATATGATAAAGAGGATGCACTATCTCCCTGGGGCTGGTCTTGGTAGAAATTCGTAAGGGCCGCAATCTGCAATCACTACTTGAGGTCAGAAAGATCAAAAGGGTTTGGGATACAAAGGCGGACTTGGCAAGAAGAAGACAACGGAAAAGATCCCTCGCATTTCAGAAAGCTTCGTGCCCGCATTCTCAGTGTGCGCTTACACTAGTGAAAATGAGCCACAGTGGGTGAATGGAAAGATTGTCCCTGGATTCGAGATCTTCAGTGATGTTTTTGACTGGGATGTGGGAGTTATTAAAACGGCTGAGGACTTCTGGGATGAGGAAGTTATGACCCAATGCATTGCCTGGGGTAGGGATGAGCCCGAAGAGGTTATCACCAAGAAGATGTTAGCTGCCAGGCTAAAAGGGAAGGAAAAAATGGTAGAGCTAGAACTAAAGATTGGGGATTTGAAGATTTGCTCAGGGATAGCTGAAAGGCCTCTGCCAAGCCAGGAAGCCGAGGTACAAGCTGTTGCAGCATTGACCTCAACGGAAGCTGA
The DNA here is from genome assembly GCA_947683425.1 of Excoecaria cochinchinensis. Lineage (NCBI taxonomy): Eukaryota > Viridiplantae > Streptophyta > Magnoliopsida > Malpighiales > Euphorbiaceae > Excoecaria > Excoecaria cochinchinensis. Next base: position 789,916 of record CANTUQ010000127.1, read on the forward strand.
AGAAGATACTAGCTTAGATTGTCTTTTTATTCCGGAACTTTTTTATGATGTAAATGACAATAATAATATTATTAGTAAGATGAATGATTTTGCTTATTTATGCGATGTTTCCAATAATCTCAACATGCATGAACATGATCATATCCCATCTATTTTTGATATTGATTCCACTGATACCACGCCATTTGATCTTGGAACCTCGAAAAATCTAAAGAAAATTTTAATAGCATCGAATATAACTCCTGATGAGAGAGAAAAATTCGAGAGAATAATAAAAAAATATGAAAAAGTTTTTGCCTGGACCTATGAGGACATGCCAGGAATTGATCGGAGCATCGCAGAGCATGCTATGCCGACGTATCTGGATCACAAGCCTGTAAAACAAAAATTGAGGAGGCTTAGGCCAGAATGGGCAGACAAGGTTAAAGAGGAGATTCGGCAGTAGATCGAAGCCAAATTCCTGGTCGAAGTGCAGTATCCTACATGGCTAGCAAATGTAGTCCCTGTAGCCAAGAAGAACGGAAAGGTAAGGGTATGTGTGGATTATCGAGATCTGAACAAGGCCTGCCCTAAAGACGATTTTCCGCTACCCCACATTGACGTCACTACAAGAAAAATGCTCTTTAACGAGGGGAAATCCGGTCGTTAAAAGTTAAAATCCGGTCGTTAAAAACCTTTAACGACCGAAAAATCCGGTCGGTAAAAGCCCCTTCGTTAAAGGTATAGACGACCGGATATTGAATCCGGTCGTTAATATCTTTAACGACCGGAATGTTTCCGGTCGTTGAATAGTGACTTTTAGCGACCGGATTTTCCCTTCGCTAATTATATTCACTTTTAACGAAGGGATTTTCGGTCGTCAAAAATATATTTTAGCGACCGAATTTTTCCTTCGCTAATTGTATTCACTTTCAACAAAGGGATTTCCGGTCATTAAAGATACCTTTTAACGACCGAATTTTCCCTTCGTTAATTATATTCACTTTCAACAAAAGTATTTTCTGTCGTTAAAGATATCTTTTGGTGACCGAATTTTTCCTTCGTTAATTATATTCACTTTCAACGAAAGAATTTTCGGTCGTTAAAAATATTTTGTAGCGACCGAATTTTCTTTTTGTTAATTATATGCACTTTTCAACCTTTTTTGTCGTTAAAAATACTATTTTACCGATCGGATTTTACCTTTGATAATTTTATTCGCTTTTAAAGAATGGATTTTTGGCCGTTGAAAATACTTCTTACCGATAAATTTTTTCTTTCGCTGTATTCAGTATCAATGAAAAAATATTCGGTAGTTAAAGATAGTAACGGATTTGACTATTACCTGTACACATCATTCACACACATATATATATCCAAAATTATAATAAATAGTTTTTCCATAGATTGCAAAATATCATATACAAAATATATCAATATTTCAAAATTGTTTGACATCGTATCATATACAAGTATAAAATATAAAAACAGCCCGTATCTATATATCAAAAAAAATAGAATGCATAATGAACCTTATATCTTCATTGTACATTATTTTGAAGACCTGTCGAATTTAAAACATAAATTTATAATTAAAATTCATACATAAAGGCAATAAATCGAAAGGCCAAACAAAAGATATTCTCCCAACACATAAACCTTTGAAAACCCTAACAATAGATCTTTGTTCCTTCAAATATATGAGAAAAAAATGCCAATTATGTGCAGAAGTTTTGTCCATGAAACACCTTAATCATTGATAAGATATACAGAGGCTTTATTTTTCAACAAAAATCCTTTATGCTTGAGTTGTGAAAGAAAAAATAATAAATTATAACAAGAGGTATTCTTTAACGGGAACAAAAGCATGTGGACTTTCAAAAGTTGCTTGTGTCATTGTTTTGGCAAGACATCAAATGGAATTCACGAGTAACAAATGTGCCAAAAAAAGAAAAATCAATCACAAACAAAGAAAGGCATATATGGAATAAATATACCTCTATAGCATCAACTAGACATTCCGAGAGGACTGAAATCCATAGGGTTATAAGAGATATTCCCATTTTGAGATCTCGGGAGCTTCATCCTCATCTGCACTACAAGTTGAAGTGTCCTGCTGATTTTAAGCCATTACTTAACACAATTATTTATCAGATCCAAGAAAATTTAGTAAAATAACAAGAGTGCAAAAGTTCATGCTTCATTCCAAGTGGATGGCAAATTGAGTCAAGAGAGATGAGATGATTAACTATAATGTCCTCTTCCATTTGTACATCTAACCAAAGGACTAAAGTCATTTCATTATTATTAATTATTAAATTAAGATTTGGTCAAAGTTTGCACTTTTTTTTTTAATTATGTCAAAGCTGAATTCTATTTATGCGCATGTAGAAAAGGTATGAGATAGTCCATCCAATATTGGAAGACTAGAGGAATTGCGACAAGTCAGAGAAAACAGCCATTTCACTATTTTCTGCAGAAAAATAAAGTGACTAACCTCATCTACTGGGAAATAAATATTTTTCTGACTCTTCAGCTGAAAATAGAGAAACACAGCATAGGCAACGAGCATTACGCAACTACTAAACCTTGATAGAGCCAACTCAGACTTCCCAAAATGCAATTCTGTTCTAGTAGAGTGGAGGACGGCAGGGAATAGCAAGCCCATTACTGCCATCAACAGCAAATGGGAATTCACTGTAGCAGTTCCCTAAGAATGAGATTCAAATTAGAAGTGAAGTTATGAAAGATGTAAGAGATTTAGGAAAAAAAAAATGAGTGAGGTAAAGAATAAGTGCTTCTTTTCCCTATTAATTATTAAAGGAGAGCATACCTTATTAAACACTTGCTCCCTGTTAGCAATCACAAGACCGCCACTGAAGATTGCACATCCAAGTACCAGCAACATGTTTGACAATATTGATCCAAGCAATGACTGCTGAACTACACGTATCATGCCACTTCTCAATGCAAAAACTGATATTATCAATTCAGTTGCATTACCAAAAGTTGCATTTAAAAGACTTCCAACTGCCAAATGAGGAAATATTCAGTTAACAGTAGAAAAAGAAAAGGAAAAGAAAAAACTTCAAAAATCAGCAAAGAAAAGAATCAAATTCACAAATGGACTGGTGCCAAATCTGTCAAAATTTTTAAGCTGTTTTCTTCAAAACTTCTATAGTAAATCAAAATTAAAAGATAATGAAAGTGATGAACAGAGAAGGTGCTTTCAAGGCGACATTTCCTTAAATTGCTAATGTACCTGAAGATGCTTTCCCATATTTTGTTTTTTATCCTCATAAGTTTAGACTGCCAAAGCAAACTAGATTGTTAAATCATTCTACTCTTCGGGAAATTTTCTACTTCATATACTAGTTATAACATCTGAAATATACCTTTCCCAAAGTATCAAACGACAAGCATAGGAATTTAGTCGACACATGATATGCTACGCGTTTCTACCACTTCTTTGAGATAAATGTATATATATGTATGGATGTATGTATATTTAGATGTTACGAGGTTAGTAGCAGCTTCTCTTGATGATTGTTGTTGGTAATAGATGCTTAAAAAGGTAAACATAAAAATAAATGCATAAACTTCATACAAAACTTCATACTGGAATATCTATAAATATTATGCTGCCAATCTGAAAATTAATTATCCATGTCAGTTTTTTATTATTATTATTTAAATAGTTAAGTAAAGAAAGAAAGAAAAATATGTTGTACACCTGTGTCCATGCATATGGATTAAGGATTAATGTAGGTAAGCTCCCATTATATTCCACTACCTTAAAAGTGATTGGACCTATTCATACATAATTATAAATAAACATCAACAAACTAATCAAATACAAAATTTGATTAGTGATTTTTGGATCGTAAGAATAAAGGAAGAAATACCAATTTCATACAGAAGAGCAGACAAGGCAAAGCAGCCAGGGCCTCTAGTAAACCAAAGCAACAAAGGATCTTCTCTTGGATTTGATTCAGATTTAACAAAATAGTAGAATAGCTGCACATCCTCTGCTTTATCCACACCAATATATCTGATACACAATTACCTACTTAATTATCAAACTTCAATCATTAATTGTTACCTAATTAATTACCCTTAAAATAAAATTACCCAGTTTCAAGTTCAAAAGGAAGTGGACCCTCAAACAAGAGTTATTTCTCCTTAAAAAGTAATAATATTTACTGAGTTATTTGATAATTAATCATCTGCAATTATTTGAAATTCATGGAATTAAATACTGTAATGTGTTCACTTTGCTCAGGATTTATACAACAATAGGATGAGAAAACTAGCAATTCAAAATGTAGGACCTTTAGGTAACAAAGGCAATCTACCCTGAATTGAATGGTACCTGCATGAAGAGCATCTCAGAACAAGCATCTCAATACTGCTAATTTACAATTCCAAAGATTAAAAGCAAGTTAGTAAGACTAACTTCTGTAATGAACACATACCTTGTTAATAATCTTAAAAAATCATAGACAAAAATCAAATGCAAAGTTGAGGATACAAACCTGTCTTCAGCGGCGAGTGACGCGGCAGCGAGGCGAGGGGAACCTTAATACTGTGACCAAGATAATTCTCCCGATGTTTGTAACCCTTGACATCTTCCCAAGTAAATTCTGCACATAAATTTATCCATTAACTCTTCAACAATCACTTCTCCATCCACAAATCAATTACCCAGCAATTCAACATGATTGATGTAATATACATCCAAATTGTCTATATATATACCGCCAAATGCCACATGGAGGATACCATTTCGCTGCCAAGATTTGGAATACAGATAATAACATATTTGCTATAACAAATTGAAGAAAAAAATTAAAAATTAAAAATTAAAAAACTGATTAAATTAAGATAGAAACCTAAAAACTTATGACTTAAAGAGATATAAATACTTAGATGATCAGTGCTAAATAATCCATTTATCAACTACATTAAGGTGTGATTAATCAAAATAATCAACAGACATATTTCAACCAAACTGGGTTCGAGTTCTGAAATAACAGATAAGGAAAAAATTCGAGTTCAAAAAAATAATATAGAAGATGATTTAGACAGAATTCGATGATTTAGAAAAGCATATTGAAGTTCAGATCAGAATAATTCAATTACAGATAGCGAGAGCTTACGATTTCAGCCACCGCGGACACCACCTCTAGTTGGATGATACATGTCGGAACTGGTTCAGGTTCAGCTGCTCAAAGAAAAGAGATCCTGGGCTTTACTCTTCCTTTCTAGTAAAAAAGAACAAACCTATATCTGCAGGGCTTCGAGTGCTGCAGCGGCGGTAAGGTAGAGGAGCGACGAGGAGAGGGCAACGGCAGATGACTGCCCTAACATCTATTTCATCAGGGTTATAGTTTAACGAAAGGGTGAGAGTTTGCTTCCGGCAGTGAATCGATTATGTTGGTACTTGATAAATCTCAAGTTGCTTCCGATGGTGAAGCTGAGAACAGGGTGAGAATTGATAAATAAAATTTACGAGAAGGTGAGAATCTCAGACAAAGGGATGTAGAGCAGGAAAGGGATTTGGGGGTTTTAAGAATTTTTTAACAAAAGAAAATATGAAAGTTTAATGACTATGAAGCGGAGAACAGAGAGGGATGAAGAAAGATTAAGGTGGGGCTAGTGGGGTGGTTTCCGGCGGTGGGTAGCGGCGAGTGGGTGACAAGGGGACGGATTAGGGCTCCTGTAAGCAATCATTTTACACGAATTGGGTTTTGTGGGTCTGCTTTCTATTTGAGTTTACATTTTTTTGTTTTATTTTAATAAAATAATTGAGAATTATTTTTTGGAGGCAAATAATGAAGTCCCGCCATTTTATTTTAGGCCAATAACGACAGGATTTTATGCCTTTTAACGACCGGAAATAATCCCATCGTTAAATAATAATAAAATTTGAGCTTTGACGACCGGATTAATTTCCCTTCGTTATTTATATCCTTTTACGACCGGATTTTATCCTTTCGCTAAATTTTGGTCGTTAAAACTCAATTTTCTTGTAGTGCGTGTTGATAGTTAGTGCCGCCAACTGCGCGATGTACAGTTTTGGGGATGGTTATGTAGGCTACAACCAGATCCTCAACAAGATAGTCGACCGGATTAAAACAGCTTTCATCACGGAATGGGGGACTTACGCCTACAGAGTAATGCCTTTCGGCCTAAAGAATGCGGGGGCTACGTACCAGAGAATGGCAATGAAGATCCTAAGCGACTTGATCCACAAGGAAGTGGAGGTGTACGTAGACGACATGATGGTCAAGTCAGCCACCAGGGAGGGCCATTTTGAAGCTTTAGAGAAGTTCTTCACTAGGATCGATAAGTACAGCCTGCGACTTAATCCCAAGAAGTGTATCTTCGGAGTAACTTCAGGAAAACTACTGGGGCATGTCGTCAGCCAGAGGGGAATTGAAATTTACCTGGACAAGGTAAAGGCCATCAGAGAGATGCCCACAGAAAGAGAAGGAGGTGAGAAGCTTCCTAGGCAAGCTACGATATGTCAGCCGATTCATTATGAAGCTCACTTCGATATGCGAACCAATCTTCAAGTTGCTCAGAAAGGATCAGCCTGTGGTTTGGAATGAAGACTGCCAGAGAGCTTTTGATAGCATCAGGGAATATCTGCTGAATTCGCCAGTGCTGAGGCCACCGCAACCGATCAAGCCGCTTATCTTGTATCTGGCAGTAGAGGATGGCTCCATGGGAGCCATGATGGCTCAGGAAGATGAGTTTGGGGTGGAATTCGCGGTTTACTATCTCAGCAAGAAGTTCCTGGCCTACGAGATAAAATATGCTGAAGTAGAGAGATCTGCCTGGCAGTGATTTGGGCATCGAAGAAGCTTAGGCACTACTTCCATTCGTACAGAGTTCAGGCAGTGGCAAAGCAGAATCCTTTGAGGTATTTGCAAGAAGTGCCGTCTTTGCTTGGTAAGATGGGAAGGTGGCTGCTATTGCTACAAGAGTTCGATGTCGAATACATCACTCGCAAAACTATCAAGGGGTGAGCAGTAGCCGAGTTTCTTACTGATCATCCCATTCAGGGCGATGCACCCGAATTCAATTTTCCTGACGAGAGCATAGCCACAATCTCTATCCAAGGATGGCAGTTATATTTTGATGGGGCCGTAAATAACAAGGGGGCGGGAGTTGGAATCATTTTGACGACCCCAGATGATGAGAAGCTCTCATTGGCCAAGAAGTTGAGGTACAGGGTCACCAACAATGAAGCTGAATATGAAGCGTGCACCTTCGGGTTAGAAGCCTTAGCTGCCTTGGGGGCAAAGAATGTAGAGGTTTTTGGTGACTCATCCTTAATAATCAGCCAAATTCGGGGTAAGTGGGCTGTAAAGGAAGAACGACTGGTACCTTATGTTGAATATCTGAAGGAGCTATGTGGGAAATTCGAGACCTATACGTTCCGCTTTGTGCCAAGGGAGGAGAACCGTCTGGCTGATGCATTGGCAACTCTGGTGTCGATATGGGATAATCCTAAAGGGATAGCTATGAAGGCCATCCTGATTTCAAGTTCTGAGAGGCCCAGCTTCGAGATCAAACTAATAATGGAAATAGAAGTAGCAGATGGAAAGCCATGGTACTTTGACATCATGAATTATTTGGAAAATGCGCGATTTCCAGAGGAAGCTACCGAGAAAGATCAGAGGATGATCCGAAGGCTATCCACTTAGTTCATATGCTTAGACGGAGTGTTATACAAGAGGCAGGCAGATGGTATCCAGCTCAGGTGCTTAGACTAAAGAAAAGCCCGGAGGGTGATGGAAGAAACCCACGTAGGCGTCTGTGGGGCTCATATGAATGGGTTAACCCTGGCAAAGAAGATCATAAGGGAAGGCTTCTATTAGCTTACGATGGACAACGATTGCTCAAAATTTGTCAAGCAGTGCCAGCTATGCTAGCAGTACGCAGATTTAAGGCACTTGCCAGTGTCAGAGATACACAGCCTAACGTCGCCTTGGCCATTCGCTGCTTGGGGAATAGACATTATTGGAGAGATCAGCCCTACAGCATCCAATGGGCACAGATACATAATAGTCGCAATTGATTATTTTACAAAATGGGTAGAGGCGGAATCCTTCAAGAAGATCGACGCAAGAGACATGGCCAAGTTCATTGAATGAAATCTGATCTGCAGATAAGGCCTCCCACATAATATAGTGTCTGATAACGGGGTGCAGTTCATGGGGGAAACCAGGAAGCTTCTTGAGAAGTACGAAATCGAGCACCATAAATCCTCTCCCTATCGACCACAAGCTAACGGGGCAATAGAGGCCGCTAATAAGAATGTGAAGAAGAACCTAGCTAAGATGGTCCAGACCTATAAAGATAAGGCAGAGAAGCTACCCTTTGCACTGTGGGGTTACAGAACGACGTTGAGGACATCTACCGGCGCTACGCCGTATTCTTTGGTTTATGGGATAGAGGCGGTATTGCCAGTCGAAGTAGAGCTCAAATCGCTGAGAGTAGTCATGGAAGCTCAGATTCCGGAGGCCGAATGGGTGCAACAGAGGTTACAGCATTTGAACTTATTTGATGAGAGTAGGTTGAAAGCTTACTATAATAACCAGATCTATCAGAAGAGGCTGGCCAGGTCATTTGGGAAGAAGGTTAAAAAGCATCCGCTGAAGGAGGGGGACTTGGTGTTCAAATAGATGAGGCCAGGGGTACCAGATATCAGAGGAAAGTTTAGACCAACCTGGGAAGGGCCGTTTATCCTCAAGAAGCTATTGTCCAAAGGAGTTGTAATCTTATCGGATAGCGATGGTAATGAGTTCAAGGAACCGATCAATGTCGACAGACTCAAAAGGTTCCATGGCTAAAGACTAAAAATAAAAAGAAGAAAATAAAATGCCTCGCGGGTCAAAAACCGAAAAAAGGTGGCCTTGCTAAAATTTGGCGTGTCGACAGGGTGAAAATCGAAAAAAGGCATCCTGTGCAAAAATTAGAGGCACGAGAGAAAATGTCCAAGCGTGAAACCCGAGAGGGCCGGTTGGTAACAGGAGTCGATGCTGTTAAAATTTGGTTTCATGTATTCATAGGGCATGCGCAGTCGAGTAAATGTCAAAACTGATCATGTATGCTGAAATTCTATGGAAATGTACACAATTTCGTGAAATAAAATAAGAATTATTCTTCTCATCTCCGTCATTTTCTAGTTCTGCATTAAAAAGAAATGTAATACGCAAAAAGTGTACATATGTAAGCTAAGGTAGGTCCTTCTGCTGCTCTCGCCAGTCAGATGCTTGAGTCCTCGCGTCCTATTGTCAGATGCCGGGCTAAGGACCCATCTCTTATACTCGCTAGTGGAAGCCGCAGAATGAGCTCCGAACCTAGGAATGACAGTCTTCACCGGTAGTCCGCTCCACAGTTCATGGTACCAAGAAGCAAAGGCAGCAGAAAGAGCTCCTCCCCGAAAAGATAGTGGGACCCTCATCACATCCTTGATCATCCCAAGCTGGCGAGCACACCGAGCTGTGATATGGAAAGTAGCCTGACGGAGCGCACAGAGGGGAACACACCCCGATGGTCCATCAATGATCGCATGGGATAGAGGTAGCCAGGCAGACATGAAACTGGTATCATCATCCAATAGCTCGCTGAATCTGGCAATGCCTTCATCAGCAGTGGCGCATGTATACAGCCGTCGACGCGGGAGGAAGTGTCTCAGAGAGTACGGCACAATAACTCGGGGAGGTGGCTCTGACAACATTCTCAGCTTCTCTTGCAGCCAGACCTAAAAAAAAAAAACCAGCTGAAGTAAGTAGGATTTACTTCAGGCAAAAATAAGGCATAAGGTTGTGTGAAAATCCAGAAGGACGCACTTCCCGCCAAGAAAAGCTAGTGTGAAAATCCGTAAGGGACGCACTACCTTTAAAATAATGATGTACCTGGAGCAATAAGGGGCTTCCCGTGAACGTGGGGGTGGATCCGGAGCATATAGTATCTAAGCCCAGAATGGTCTCAGCCAGAATAAGTGGAAAGGGAGATAGCCCGCGGTGGAAATCGTCTAATGCCCCAAACAGGAAAACATCGCTGATTAAACCCCCTGGAGCCACAGTCAAGAAGCTTATCATGCAAAATAAGAATACGATGCTTACATGGTAGGTGGGGATGTCAGAGAATTTGTCTAGAGCCTCGACCAGCAGCTCCAAAGAGAAGGTAGAGCCCGGGGGAACCAACTGCGCAGCTTCAGAAGGGGCTATACCTAAAGACAGAGCGATATCTCGAGTCTGGAGTAAATCACAACGGGGGATACAAGGCAGAGCATTAGGGGGGTACCAAGCACCGACAATGGCAGCTAACACCTCAGGCAGGGGGCATAACACCTGATACGTGAACTTGAAGATGTGAAATCGGGGATTCTAGAAATGGGTTGCAGCCAGAGGAAGGTTGTGGTCTACCTTAGCCCTGCGAAGGTGTTTGAGGCCGGAAAGAGGAGAAAGAGTGTCGTTTTCCCAAGTGCGGTTGTTGTCTAAGATGCGGTACATCTTCTGGAGGAAAGGAGATGACATCTTGTGATAATCAGAGGATGAAAGCTAGAGAAATATTGAGAAAATGAGAAGACACAATAAATCAGAAAAATTGACGAAATATATAGGGAAGTGCCATAACGGCCTGCCCGTGCCTCAAGAGAGACGGCCTGCCCGTCGGTAGTCGTCCACCTGGCAATTTGCATACGTCAGCATTGCATCATGTGTATTAATTTCGTATTTAATGGGGAATAGTGAATGACAAACGCCCAGCCCGTCGATCGCTCCTAGCGGCGCCCAGCCCGTCGGTCACAAAATCTATATAAGGGCCTTGTGACCGACGGACAAACAGTTTTGCCATTTTCTCTTTTCCTCTCCCTCTCATTTTTTTTTTTTTTTGTTGTTGTTTTCTGCACTCTTCTCTTTTCTTTTTTCATTTCCCTTGCATTTTTGGGGCCTTTTCGCTCAACCGGTCATCCAAGGAAGTACTTTTCTTCATTTTCTACTATTTTCTGCAAATTACAGGCAAGTAACCAATCACTTCCTATTTTAAATTATTTCCTTTTCTTCTTCTTCTTTTTGCTTTTAGAATGAGTAGATTGTTTTAGTTTGCCTCAGAAATAAAGGGTAAATGCTGCTAGTTTTTATATAATTTTAGCATGCTAATTAGTCGAAGCTTTGCATGATTCTGCCTATAAAACATGTTCCCTTAGAATTAAGAATTCCTAATGCATGCTAGCAAATGTATATAAGTATGGTATATATGTACTGTTTTGTTGGCGCCTGAGGCCTGTCCCTTTTATGCCGGAGGTGGGGCACACCCTTGCCGGGGTGCTGCCCAAATTTTTAATGAATATATATATATAATTTTTTTGTTGGGGCCTGAGGCCCGTTTTGTGTTTTTTCCATGCAGGAGGTTGGGCACATCCCTGCCAGGGTGCTGCCCGATTTTTTTTATTTTCATTTTCAATTATGTATCTTTCTCTCCTCATACCTGGGCCGCTATCACCTGAATGAGGTCCAATGTGCTTTTTGTTCTGGAAATTGGGCCTACTAACGCCCGCTCCGTTAAATTAATTTAATTTATATAATCTTTTCTTTTGCAAGATGCCTCCGAGATGACGAGTTCCCCAGGCCCGGCCTGAGGTAGAGGTCCCGGCCTGGATGGATGATGAGTCCGCCCAGAGATACAGGCCGCTGGCCTAGGTCGAGTTCCGGGCTAGCCGTTTTATATCTAGGCCATTCCTAGAGGCCCTAGGAATGACCGCCGAGGTAGACGTGCTGATAGAGGGTGCTAGATGGATGGATTTTCTGACTCCCACATTTCAGACGTTCCCTGAAGCTACATAGCAGGTGTTAGCCACTCTACACTATGGAGGGTATCAGAGATCGGACACTGAGCCGGGCATAGTGCAGTTCTGGTTTGGCGGCCAGCATTTTAGTATCACGAGGCATCAGTTCGCGGAGGCGATGGGATTCCCGACGGGTGATGGAGTTATAGTCCCGCAGAGAGCAGTGAGGCGCACCCATTGGGCGGCTATTGCTTTGCCAAGAGTGCTGTATGATCACGATATAGCGAACAGTACCGTACTGGTCTCTCAGGCACTCCGGTACCTACACAGAGTGCTTTCTAGCTCGTACCTCAGTCGGGCTGGTAATCCAGGGTTGCTTAACACGGCCGAGATCTCGAGGCTCTGGGCTATGATGGCAGGCCAGCGCCTCAATGTTTGCCATGAGATCCTGGCTAACATGGTTAGAGTCAGCAGGGGTCAGCCCCAGTGTTGATAGTTGGAGGGGTTGTCACCAGGTTGCTTTTAGGCTTATGAGTCGCCACAGATAGGTTCAGAGGACCCTTGGACGAGGGGATCTATGTTGACGCGACAGCTGCAGTTCAGATGGGCATGATCTTGCCGCTGCCGGGGCAGCCTGAGGCCTTCAGACTGCTCACCATCCACGAGACTAGGCGGGCTTTTGCTCTTCCGCCTTTAGGGCCAGAGTCAGAGCAGCAGCAGCAGCAGCCAACACCTCAGCCTCCATAGTCCCCGCAGCACCAGACACCACCTCAGCCTCAGACCGTGCCACCGCCACCACAGCAAGAGCAGCCCAGGACTCTGTCGAATTTCGACTTGGAGTTCACCATGGACGAGCTTTTTGGCACCCAACCGGCGTCCAGGGCACCGACTCCTTTTCCCTCACCGAGCACTAGAGTACATCGGTCCACCCTCAGGCCCTCCGAGAGGTTTCATCCTTACTTCGAGAGCGACCCGGGGGCATCCACTTCTGCAGCTCAGCCATCAGAGCCGACTTGGGAGCCATCACAGCCGCAGCCAGACATCTCACAGCTCTTGACCTCCATGTTCACAGCGTTTGAGCGTCGATTAGAGGAGAGGGACAGGGCTACCCATGAGAGACTAGACAGATAGCAGGCTGCTATCCAGGAGTAGTCCAGGGTCGTTGAGCATCTGACCCAGGAGCAGGTCGAGCTCATTGACCACATGGTGCAGGAGCCGCCCCGGCTTATGGAGAGCATTAGGGAAGAGCAGGCTAGGATTGTGGAGCAGGTTGTGCAGGGACAGAGAGAGCTCGGAGAGCAGCTTGGTCAGGATCTGAGGACATCCCAGGACCAGGCATCTCAGAGGATGGATGTGACTTTGCAAATGATTGATGAGTCACCTCATTCTCTTAGGTCTCGGGTCCAGGCGATAGAGGGGATCGTTCCTCCCCTTTCCCAGTCCATGAGAGAGTTTAGGGAGCACACTGAGCAGAGACTGGAGCGGATGAGGAATGCCGCCAGTGAGCAGACCAACCAGATGAACCAGGCCTTCAAGCAGTTAGGAGGGACAGTTTCTAACACCTTGAGCTTCATGAGGACGTGTACCCAGCCCTTCCTGGACGGCTACGCTCAGGTTAGGTTCAGACAGACTCACGCTTCTGGGGCCGGACCATCTGTGCCTCAGCATCTGCCTCCGACTCAGCCCCCTCCACCTCAGCCTGAGCCGATTCACCTCTCGGATGATGAGGAGCTCACGAACTACCCGCCATCATAGTCATTCAGGGAGTTTGGATGACATTCTTTTTTGTATTTTTTTCATTATTATCGTGATTGTATATACATTGTACAAAAGCCGATGTTAGTGGAAAACTTTTATTTCCAGCTTGCACATATATTTATTTATTTATTTCTATCTTTATTTATGCTTTATTCGCATTAAAGATGATTGTATGCTCTTATACCCATGTATACCCATTCAAAATGATCATAAGACGAGAAAAATGATAAAAAGCAACACAATGACACAAAACATGATAAAAATAATGATAATGAGATGACAAAAAGGATGATAAATAATAAAACCAGATCATTTTTGAGCATATTGAAAGGGAATAACTCATACATGAATTAACAAAATCCTTTACCATACAGGGACATTGCTTAACACCGGTCCAAATACGGACATCAATCACAATCTGAGGACAGACAGATCGAACTTCATATTCTCACAGTTCACGCGGCAGCTAGAGAGTGCTACGCACCTTGCAGATTAGATGGGGGTTAGCAAGGGAACTTCATCAACCGAAGTTACAGTTAGAGAACACTGCTCTTCACCTTGAGACTGTAGCCAGAGAGTGCTGCATCTCACAGTTCACGCAGCAGCCAAAGAGTGCTACGCACCTTGCAGATCGGATGGGGGTTAGCAAGGGAACTTCACAACCGAAGTTGCAGTTAGAGAACGCTGCTCTTCACCTTGATACTGTAGCCAGAGTGTGCTGCATCTCACATTTCACGCGGCAGCCAGAGAGTGCTACGCACCTTGTAGATTGGATGGGGGTTAGCAAGGGAACTTCACCTTGACATTGTGGTCAGAGAGTACCGCATCTCACCAATCGAAGTTGCAGTTAGAGAACACTGCTCTCCCCATCGAGATCATAGCTAGAAAACGCTGCATCTCACCAATGCCTTATAGGTCGAGACGAGACTGGTAGGGACGTTTCCACCCGTTGAGCAGACTGAGACGAAGTCTACCTGACGAGGGAGATGGAAGGTAAGAATCGCTACAGGTACGCTTTTCTTCCTTTTTTTGTTGTTCCTTTCTCTGAATTTTGGATCATCTAGGCACTCGTGCGCTAGTTTTCCCCAAAATTGGGGGCAACTGTAAGCACCCTGTCCTGAGGCGGTCTGGATCAGAGATTACCCGATGAGGAATCAACGTTCGAGTCCATACAAACGGTTAAGATTCGGAGGTTTTGGTCCCCTACTTCACGAGAAATGTGTTCTTTCAGTCTTCATAGGAAAGAGGGAGGAAATGGGGAATTTTGGGGTCAAAAAGATGTATTTTCTCCACCGGTGGTCTGCCCGTCTGTCAATGGCAAGATCGTCGCTTGAAGTCATAGACGGCCTATGGGATTTTCTGACGCCCATTAGAGGGACTGATCTTCCGGGGCACGCAACCTGATTTCCTGGAGCACGCAACCTCTCCGACGCCCGTCGGTGAGAATTGCAGGCCCGTTGGTTGAATCCTTGTGTCAATAGGATTAAACCGACGCCCGTCTGTGGAATCGACGCCCGTCGGTCACCCCTAGTCTACAAAAGCTTTCATTTCCCACCTAGAAAGGGGTTGGAGAAATTTCTAAAGGGGAAACTCTGTCAAAATTAACACTTGTTTTCTCTCCCCTCCAGCAAATAAAAACCTTAAGAAATCGCTTTTAGTTTAAGAATCAAACCATTAAAAGGAGCTAAATCTAATTAGTTTTCCTAAAGTTTTGATTCCAAAACTCAGTTTTTTTTAAGGATCAAGAAGGAAACAATCTATTTTTCCTTATTTTTGATCTTTCATTTCGCCTTCTCGTGGAGCGTGCGGGACTCTGATCGACACCAAAAATCCAATCAAGATATTATCTGAGGGTAAATATTTCGGACTTCTTCTCCTTATTATTTCATCTTTATTTTTATTCTTGTTTTTCTGACTTCTCGCATTTATCTTCCTTTATTTTGCCCCCTTTTCACTTCGTTTTGCGGTAAAAATCTATTTTTGCTTTGAAAAAATAGTTTCGCGATTGTTTTCTTTAGAGACAGCGGTGATCGACGGGTCATCTGTTTCACCGACGCCCATCGGTCACCCCTCCCACAGACGCCCTCTCTCGAGTGAGCAACGGGACACGTCGGTCACCTTGACTGACGCCCGTCGGTCACTTGGCAGTGGCCATCCCTAGGTTCTGCTTCCATATTTCCAAACTCCCTTTTCTTTTCCTTTTTTTATCTCCCTCAAGTTTTAGAGCTTTATTTATATTGCATGTTTTGTACTTTAATGCCCATTATCCTTTTGTGAGCATGTATGATTTTCTTGGACTGTCCTGAGCTCAAGGGGCAACCTACCATGCTCGAAGGATTCCGACCGGTTTAGTTTTCTACCCTTTTTAGTTATTTCATTCATTTGTTTATTTATTGATTATTTTATGTACAGGAACGTACCCTTTTGTATCTCGCTAAATATAAAAATTGATAAATGTTTTATATTAAATAAAGGGAGATTTTCATAAAATTAAGGACCCAATGTCCTATTTTTTCATCCAATGAAAAATTTCCACAATAAAAAGATCATTTTTATAATAAATGCATCCGAGGACCAAAGACCTCAAAATAAATAATCTCCCGTCTTATGCATGTATTGCACATTTATAAATGGGAGTTGTATTCCGCTCCTAGTGTTATTATAATTTTTGATTTAATATTCCTTTATTTATCTATCGCTTTAACACGTGAATAAAATGCGCTTTTAATTAAATTGCATCGTGTGGAGGGAGAGCGAATTAATGACTTCAAAATTTAATCATAAAATAATCAAGGTAGAAATAGATGAGAAGTCCCGAACCCAGCTCTGGTCTTTGGGCTCAAAGAGGCGAGAGGTCTATCCGATCACTAGTTAGAACTAAAGATCTCCAAGACACCTCTTGTGTCACGAGACTTAGACGTTAATCCTAGGCTCCTTTGGGATAGAGGTTTACCCTCCAAGACCCCTTTGGTTGGCCCAAAATGGATAATAAGCGCAGTCTTAGGCTCTCCGAGGCAAGAGAAACTTTCCCAATGTTCTATTGGGTGGCGACTCCATGAAACCTCCTTGTTACCAAAAATAGATGCACTCGCAATTCCTTACAAGTTGCCAACAGACCCACAAATGCCCTGATCGCCCTCGAGCGGGCGGTCGTACGGGCGGCACGCGTCGCAGATGGTAAGCAGACGGAATTTTCAGTGGATAGTGAAGTAGTGCTTATGCACAGGAATTGGTTATGTGTACCGGATGTGAGTGATGTGAAGAAGAAACTTTTGCAAGAGGCCCATTCATCGGTTTTCACTATGCACCCGGGCGGAGATAAGATGTATCGAGATCTCAAGCAGCATTATTGGTGGCCGGGTATGAAAAAGGACATAGTGGATTTCATTTCGAAGTGTTTAGTGTGTCAGCAAGTGAAAGCTCAACACCAAGTTCCATCGGGTTTGCTTAACCCCTTACCCATTCCTAAATGGAAATGGGATGATGTTACGTTGGATTTTGTGACTGGCTTGCCCTTGACATAGTGCAAGCATGATTCAGTATGGGTCATAGTTGATAGATTGTCAAAGTCAGTGCATTTCTTGCCTGTTCGGTTGGATTATTCTATGGATAAGTTAGCAGAGATATATGTGAGAGAGATAGTCAGGCTTCATGGAGTTCCGTTATCTATTGTGTCGGATCGAGACCCTCGATTCACGTCCAAGTTTTGGAAAGAACTTCAGTTAGCTTTGGGTACTCGACTAAATTGCAGTACAGCGTTTCATCCTCAGACCGATGGTCAGTCTAAGAGAGTTATTCAGATTCTTGAGGACATGCTTCAGGGTTGTGCATTGGAATTTTCAGGAAATTGGGATCGATATGTGCCTCTGATGGAATTCGCGTATAATAATAGTCACCAGGAAAGCATCAGAATGGCACCTTATGAAGTATTGTATGGGAGGAGATGTAGAACACCGGTATGTTGGACCGAATTGTCAGAAAGAGCTATGATAGGTCCGGAGATAGTGAGAGACACTGAAGAGAAAGTTAGAATTGTGCAACAGAATCTGAAAGCAGCCAAAGACAGACAACAATCGTATGCTAATTTGAAGTGTAGAGATATCCAGTATGAAATTGGAGACAAGGTCTTTTTGAAAGTTTCTCCGTGGCAAAAAGTTCTTCGTTTTGATAAGAAGGGAAAGTTGAGTCCCTGGTTTATTGGACCCTATGAGATCTTAGAAAAGATTGGTCCGATGGCTTATCGGTTAGCATTGTCGATAGTGTTAGCCAAGTTACACGATGTCTTTCATGTATCTATGCTCCGTCGCTACCGATCAGATCCATCACATGTGCTCAAAGTGCAAGATATTCGGGTTCAGTCAGGCTTTACTTTTGATGAGGAACCGAAAGAGATTTTGACTAGAGAGGTCAGGCAGCTTTGGAACAAGCAGATACCATTGGTTAAAGTGCTTTGGCAACATCATGGTGTCAAGGAAGCGACCTGGGAACAGGAAGAGGCAATGAGAACTCAGTATCCTCAACTATTTGGATCAGGTGAGAATTTCAAGGATGAAATTCTATTAAGGAGGGGAGTATTGTAACACCCCGAAATCACCCTAGTAGAGTGAGCCTTGTGTGTGTGTAAATACGTGTGGTTTATTTTGAGCATGTGTCTATTGTTGTTAAATTAATTTGTTATTATGCTTTAATTGGGTTATGTTCTAGTGTGAGTGTGTGCATGAGAGTAGTGTGTGGTAGGAGATTAGGATTAGGTAGTGATAGAGGAGGAGAGTTGGGTGTGTTTATTCTTTAAGAGTGTGACATGTGGCAAGATAAAGGAAAAGATGGGATAAGTATGGGGAGAGTGAGAGGATGAATTTAGCTGTTCTCCTTTCCTTCCTCACGTTTCTTTTTCTTCTTCCCCTCTCACGTTATCAAGCTCCCTCTCTTCATCTCTTCTTTGCTCCTTCTTGAATCCATCCCCTTAGTTGTGAGTTCAAGTGAGTTTGGGGTGGCCTAAGCTGGTGTGGTAAGTAAAGGGTATTAGTTTTCTTATTCTTCTTCTCCTTCTTTAGATGAGTTTTGTAATTGTGAGTTAGGGTTTTGAATTTGTTTAGTGCTGTGGGTTTTATGGTTCAAAGAATCCTCCTAAAGAATCCAAGGGCAAGGAAATAGAGAGCGGGAGTGGAGCCCCTTGATTGGAGGTTCATTGATTTCAGGTTTGGGAAGTTTCTGCTCTTTGCATGTTCATGTGTTCTTGTGTGAGTGTACATGAATTTCTGAAATTTTGGGTGTGTATATGGTCTTATTTTGGCATGTATATTATGGGCTTTTAGTTGTGAAAATAATTATACATATTTGTGGGTTATTAAAGTGATTATGAGGATTGATTAAGTTTGCTGCAATTTTCTAGATTTTGTGATTTATGGAATGTTAACATGTAAAGTGATTAATTGATGAGAATTGATTGTTGGAATATGTTAATTTATGTTTGTTGTGGTGTTTTGGAGGCCATATTTGAGGTAAGATTTGATTGAAAGCTTTTGGGTCAAAATAGTTTTGCTTGAGGGAAAATTATGGGTTTCAGCTCTTCGTTGGGACTGGAAATCTCGTCTATGTCGTGAGCGCGACGTTCTCACGATCGCGATAGAGAGGAATGCCCAGATCTCATGTTTTTGGCACTGTAGCATGCATTGCGTCCGACTTGTGCTCCATCCTCTGACTCGTGCTCCTTCAACGTGCGAGTCTTGCTATGGAGCACGAGACGGAGGAAGTGTTTGGCACTGTAGGATGCACGCCATCCGACTTATGCTGAGAAGCATGACTCGTGCTCCCTTCTGTACGTTCGAGTTGTGCATTTCGGCAGGGCGGGGGCAGTAGGTGAGGTTCAACACGACACGTGCTGATGAAGCACGACTCGTGCTCCTTCAGCATGACTCGTGATGTTGTGTTTCCTCAGCTTGTCGTGCTTTGAAGCACGATTGGGGTGGAGAAGTCATCCAACATGAGTCGTGTCCCTCAGCACGACTCGTGTCAGATGCCTTTCTATCGCGAGCGCGACTTAGTCACGAGCGCGACAGAGACCCCCATTCTGCCTTGCTTTATTTTGTACTCAGTTTTGCAAAAATGAATTCTAAATGTCTTTTTCTTGTTTTTTTTCCTACTGTTGATGTATGAATTGTTCTATAACTATATCCATAAGAACTATGCATGACAAATTATATATATATGTTGCTAGTTGAAGTACGATTTGGTTTATGCATAACCTGCTGGAGTCAAATAAGTGGATAGTTAGGCATGCCTAATAGAGTTACTGTTGCTGCAGCTACCGAATGATTTGGACCTTTATCAGGTCCCCTGAATGGATCTTCGTGATCCATATGTATCGAATCTACACGAAAATGTTTTGGAATAAAATTAAAAAGATTGTTTTGATACCCTCGGGTATCTATGTGTTATGAGAATAATGTTAATACCTTCAGGGTATCTACGCGCACTCGTTATCCACTGATTTGATAAAGCAGGTGCAAGGATGTTATTTGTTATTATATGTGAACTTTGAAATATTGTGTGTTGGGAATAATATGATTATGATGCTGTTATGCTTTAAGTAACTTCTGAAATTTTAACATGTAACTGCGCCATTTGCATATAATTATTTGTTGACACCACTGTGAGTGGTCCTTGTGCATCTTTGTTTCCCCACTAAGCAATTTTGCTTAGCACGGGTGTTTTATCCGTGCAGGTGTGGAAGATTTTGAAGACTTTATCCGCGGAATTAGCATCACAGGGCCAATACGACTAGTGGATAGAAGATTCTGTAATTTAGGCCTTGTATTCTTTTTGTATGTATTAAAGTCTTGTACTTTTAAAACTATGTAAAGAATCTTTTGTCAGTTGTTTTGATGTTAATTATATGTAACTATTCAGGCACTTTTTGTATCCTTTTTGGAATATGTTAAACCACCTTCGTTATATTAATGAAATGCAATATTTTGTTCTATGACTCTTTCTCTCATGAGTTGTGAAATTTTAATTTATTCATTTGCATATGTGATTGGTGTGAATTGGTTCTGTTTGAGCGTCTGTAGGTGGCAACCCTTATCTATCGGGGGCCTTCATCCTCTTCATAGGGTGAAGTTCTCTACGTACATATAAGGGGTGTTACATTACAATTCTATCCCCCTTAAATAAAATTTCGTCCTCGAAATTTACCTAAATGAAAAAGCCATGGATATTGTTGTTGCATGGTTGCTTCAAGCTCCCATGTCGTTTCTTCGATGTTGTGATGATTCTAGAGCACTTTCACTAAAGGAATCTGCTTATTTCTGAGCTGTCTGACCTCTTTAGCTAAAATCTTCACTGGGTATTCATCACAAGTCAGGTCAGCTTGCACTTGCACTTCTTCTAGTTTAATCACATGGCTTGGATCAGATCGATATCTCCTTAACATTGATACATGGAATACGTCATGGATCTTTTCCAAGGCCTATGGAAGCTTTAGCCTATACGCCACTGGTCCCACTCGTTGAATCACTTCATATGACCCAATGAATCTGGGTGATAACTTACCCTTCTTCCCAAATCTGAGAACCCGCTTTCATAGAGAAACCTTTAAAAACACTTTATCACCCACTTGGAACTCTAAGTGTTTTCTATTCAAGTCAGCATAAGATTTTTGTCTGTCACTAGCTTCCTTCAGTCGCTGCTTGATCACTTTAACCTTTTCCTCGGTTCCTCTAATCAAATCTGCCCCCACTAGCTTATTCTCACTAAATTTTGACCAACACAAAGGAGTCCTGCACTTCCTGCCATGCCAAGCTTCATACGGGGCCATCTTAATACTTGACTGATAGCTATTGTTAGATGCAAATTTTGCCAAGGTTAAGTATCTTTCCCAACTATCTTTGAACTCAAGCACACAACATCTAAGCATATCTACCAAAATCTGAATCACTCTCTCTGATTGCCCATCTGTCTGTGGGTGAAATGCAGTACTATAGTGCAATCGGGTTCCCAATGCTTCCTGTAGATTCATCCAAAACTGGGAAGTGAAGCGAGGATCTCTGTTTGAAATGATGGAGGTGGGTACTCCATGCAATCTCACTATCTCATTAATGTACAATTCTGCCAATCGTGTCAAGGGAAAGTCCCTTCTCATTGGTAAGAAATGGGCGAATTTAGTAAGTTTGTCGATAATCACCCAAATTGCATCATGTTTCCTTCGAGTGAGAGGCAACCCAATCACAAAATCCATTGTCACTCGGTCCCACTTCCATTTGGGTATGGTGATAGGCTGAAGTAACCCGGATGGCACTTGGTGTTCTGCCTTCACTTGCTAACATATCAGACTCTTACCCACAAAATTTGACACATCCCGCTTCATTCTTGGCCACCAATAATGCATCTTCAAATCTTGATACATGTTGTTACCCCCTAGGTGCATACCATAACTACTGTGGTGCGCTTCCTTCAAGATACTTTTCTTTATTTCTGGTTGATTTGGCACACATAACCTTTATTTGTAATACACACTACCATTTGGGCCCACTGTATAATCATCACTGCCTCTATTCTTCACTCGATCTATCACTGCCGTCAATTTGTCATCTTGCTTCCGAGCGGCTTTAACTTGCTACATAAAGTCAGGCTTGACTTGTAACTCAGCTATCAATGCTCCACTGTCAGCTACATCAAGCTTCACATTCATAGCTTTCAATACTGCCATAAATTTTCTACTAAGTGCTTTAGCCACTATATTAGCCTTCCCTGGATGATAATCAATGAAACATTCATAATCCTTTATCAATTCAAGCCATCAAGTATTTCAAACTTTTATGATCTGTGAAGATATAACACTTTTCACCATAAAGATAGTGCCTCCAGATCTTTAGTGCAAACACTATCGCTGCTAGCTCAAGATCATGTGTGGGGTAATTCTTTTCATGATTCTTAAGCTGGCGGGAGTCATAAGCAATCACTTTCCCATCTTGCATCAGCACACAACCCAAACCTTTTAAAGATCCATCACTATAGATGGTGAAGTCTTTGCCTGATTCGGGTTGAGTTAACACTGGAGCTTCTGCCAACATTCTCTTAAGCTGATCAAAGCTGGCTTGGCACTTTTCTGTCCACTCAACTTTCGCCTTCTTTTGCAATAGGCGTGTTAAAGGTGCTGCAGTAATAGAAAATCCTTTAACAAACCTTTTGTAGTAGCCTGCTAAACCCAAGAAACTTCTAATTTCAGTGACATTCTTGGGTGTTCTGCACTACAACACTGCTTTAATCTTCTTAGGATCCACTTTAATAACTTCTGCTGACACTATATGTCCAAAGAAAGACACTTTATTCAACCAGAAATCACACTTACTGAACTTGGCATACAGTTTCCTATCTCTTAGGGTCTGCAGCACGATTCTCATATGTTTATTATGCTCTTCTAGGGTCTTTGAATACACCAGAATATCATCAATAAAGACGACTACGAACTGATCTAGAGATGGATGGAAGATCCTGTTCATAAGGTCCATAAAAGTTGCTGGTGCATTCGTGAGTCCAAAAGGCATCACTAAGAACTCATAGTGTCCATATCTTGTGCGAAAAACTGTCTTGGGCACATCTGCTTCTTTAATATTCAACTGGTCAAACAAATCTTCAATACGTAGCAATGGATATTTATTCTTGATTGTCAACTTATTCAGCTGCCTGTAGCCGAGATAACGTCAAATAGAAAATTTGATCTTTGACCCACCACTGTTATCTCTTGATCATCTGAAGTCTTAAGGGTTACTCTCTTTCTTTTATAGTCAACCATCACATGGTGAGTGGCTAACCAATCCATTCCCAATATAACATCGAACTCTTTGAAGGGGAGTTCAATCAAATTAGCGGAGAAAACACTATCCTGAACACTTATGAGGCAATTCCTATACACTCGATTCACTATAACACTGTGACCCAATGGGTTGCTCACTAGTATATCATAGTCTAAAAGAGAACTGTCTAACCCATTTCCCATACAATATCTGTGCTAATACATGAATGTGTGGACCAGGGATCTATAAGTTCATACACTGAATCAGAAAATAGAGAAAATTTACCTACTATCACATTTGGAGCATCCTCCTGATCACGGGCCCTCACCGCATAAGCTCAACCCAAAGGGCGACTCTGTCCCTGAGATGGTGGTGGAGATCTGGTTGTAGTGTGGGAGGCTATCCCCCTGCCTCTCCCTCTAGGGGCTGAAGAACCTTCTCCTAGTGCTAGGGAAGTCACAGACTGGGGCACTGCATCTGGGCAATCTCTTACTAAATGCTCCTTGGACCCACACTTAAAACAAGCACTTGACAGGTATCTACACTTGCCTGGATGAGATCTGCCATAATGGTCACACTACTGTGGCACTCCTCTGCCTTTGCCTCATCCATCTGGGATGTCTCCACCTTAATACATGCAGCTACTAGAGATCTCAAGTTTGGATGATTCTGTCTACTAACTATCTGCTTGATTTTGTTATGATGGCCACACTCAAATCTTTCCATCAATCTAGGTTCTGTCCTTAGCACGTCATCGAGGTAGCCACTTAATCTCTCAAATTCTCTTTCATACTCTACTACAGTTTTGTTGCCCTGCTTCAGTCTCCAGAAAGCGTCTTGTATAGCAACTTATATTCAACACCTATATACTTCTTTTCAAACTGGTCAATGAAAAACTCCCATCTTTTTAAACTGCTACAGGATAAGCTTTTTCTGTACTGGAGCTACTTGTGGCACTGGCACTGGCTGATGCGATTGTTGCTGTTGCTGTTGATGTTGTTCCGTTGCAATATGGATTCAGTGTCTAATGTAGTCTGTCATCATAGTCAAGAATTCAGGTTGGGCCGGGGCAGGCGGCACTGAAGAAGTCAGATGCTATCGTGGAGTCCCAGCTCGACCCACACTGGCCGAGGCTCCACTCTCACCGTCCCTAACACTGTAGCTTCTATCGGATGCCATTTGATCAATATAACAAGGAGCAAGCATACATCAATACTATAACAAAATATTCACTTCCGTTGGCATGTATATACAATCACTTAACAATCCCCACTCGGATCTTAGAATCGCCTAAACCTTTGCTCTGATACAAAAATAAATGTAACACCCTTATACCCTATATACGTATACTGCCGACTTAGCGATACTGTGCAATTACCATGATCGGTTAACTGTCATTCACTTATGAAATTACGGGTCAATTTGTTTTCTACACTCATATTTATTAACACTAAGTTCACTTAACACTTTATTCACTTATTCACTTTACATACCCTTTAACATTTGCATTTACATTTACTTAGTTACCGATGACCTATAACTGTCTTATTTACTATTCATTTGGTATAAATTTCGGCAGTATAACGGCTTGTAAATTGCACTACCCAAACCTGCAAATTGAAATCTCCACAGCCCCGGCAAGGGCACAACAACAATATCATCCTATATCCATACATTTCCCATCCGCCGTTCATCACACAGTCACCAAATAATCCACACAGATAAAATAACATATAACATCACTACATGCCCAAAATCAAATACTAGATAAGTATATACATTCCACAATTTATCCATTACACATACAAAATAAAATCAACTTCTGCTCCTTTAGCTTGCTCCACCAAAATACCGAGGTATGCTGCTCCAGTCCTATGGGGTACCTACAAGCAATCAAAAACAACTACGAGCTGAGTATTAGAATGCCCGGTGGTGGTTACCAATCTAAAAATTTCCTAACTAATCTTATTTAATTAACATCTTATAAATACATATACTTATTATTTTCACTTATTATTATTTCTTCCTATTTCACTTAATTAATCACATTATTATTTATTTAATCACTTAATTGTTCTCATAACTATAAATTGAATCATTTAATTACACTTTTATTTACTTAATTGCATTATTTATTTTATTAGCACACTTTATTCTTTATTTCCCATTAATTACATTTTAATCACTGATCTTTTTCTCTTATTTCCACTTATGTCCTTAACATTTTCATTAATTCCCACTATATCCTTTCTTTTTCATTAATGCTTCCGTCCTTACAATTACATTAATACCCATTATATCCCACTTTCCACTTTAATTACACTTATGTCCTCATTTAACACTTAATTACCAAAATACCCTTATTTATTAAATATTTACACTAATAATTTCATTTATGCTTATTTTTCACTTTTACCCTTAATTAACTTATTTAATTATAATTATATCCTTTTTACTTCATTTTTCCACTCTTTAACTTACAACTTAGCCAAATTACATTTTAGTCCCTGTTTTATCACTTTTTCATTATTTAAGCATCATATTTTACCAAAATTACCATTTTACTCTTCCATTTACACTTTTAACTTATTTTTACCAAATTTTACCAACTTTTAGTAAAATTACCGTTTTACCCCTAAACTTTTTTTTTCTTCATTTTAGTTCTATTTTCTCTCATTTTCACTAATTCCATTATTTTAATAATTTTTATTGCATATTTACTAATATGCCCCTAGTATGGACCCGATAGAAAATCTACTGACCGGATATGCGGGACATGGGCTCCACAGACCCATTTCATTATAAAATGATCCCAGTAGGACCATTTTCACTGCACTGCACTATTTTATACATTGAATTGCACTGCACACTGTGATAAGCTCTCATCGGCTTATCAATAGTGAGTCGCCATGACTCATACCGCAGTGTGGAATTCCTGTGGCTAGCCATCTGTATCCTGGACTAGATTTCACTACCAGACAACTACTAAGGGCAATATTTTTTTAAAATTCATATAATTATCTTATTATGTCAATATGCATAATTTATCATACATTTCATTTTCACTTACCACTTTGCATGCACACTCATTTATCGTCGTATAGTCATAATATGCCATTATATTACATATAAAATCAAAATGCACATATATAAACTCACATGTACCATTCGGCTAAGAGTTCAAAATTCCATATCATGCACTATAATTTCTCTTAAACCTTTAATTACACTTATTTCATGTTATACACATCATGTGTACCATTTTCATGCCATATATCATCATATATTCCATTAAAATCCACTTAATACCATTTGACCTCACTATCATTCCTTCACTATGATTTCTTTCAATTTCTTTATTCACTCTATCATGCATTACACTAATTATACATGTTATAAACGTTAATTTCATGCCGTAAAACCTCATTTTATCTTAGGTATACCATTCGGCCTCTATAGTGATTTTCATACCACTTTATTGTAATTTCATTTAATCATGTTTACACACTAATTTAAGCCTTCTAAGTATAAAAATCAAGTTAGATTTAATTAATCACATCCTTATCTTATACCTACACTTAAACATAACCTAAAAATCAACTTATACACTAGGAAATAGGTAGATTTAGTAACCACAAACCTCTTTTCCAAGATCTATAACACTCCAGGGTTGCTTTTCCTTCCCTTTAGCTTGAGAAATCTCCTCCTCACCTTAATTTCCTACACGGGCTGAATATAAACATCCTCATAACTTAAAAATTGAGTCTCAAATGTAAAATCTAACATCATAAACGTGTTCTATAGCCCCAAAAACCTCTATAACTAAGATTTGGAGAGAAATTGGAGTATAACAAATGAAAATGTAGGAAAGAGAGAGAAAAGAGGTTATGTTTTAGGGGAGGAAGATGATCCCGACTTTGGGTGTATTTATCTAGATAAATCCAGCCATTTCTTCCTTTATATATGACCCTTATGAACCGAACCGGTCCAACCGAAGTTGTCCAACCAAAATAAATTAAAATTTTGGTTTTTCGGTTCATTTACACTTTTCCAAAGAATCTATATGTTCCTATCATTATTTTAACTTCTAAACAATTCCATTGATCTTAAAACATCAAAAATAGGCTTCCTACAAAATTTCAACTCTATCGGAGTCCATTTGGGCACTGGTTCACTTAAACCGGTCTGATTCGATCAATTTTCCTTCTACCGTAAAATACAACTCTAAAGCTGTCAAAATTCACAGAAATCACTTCCATTACATTATTTAACACACTAAAATTCTATTGGGCCACATAAGCCTCTCATACCCCTTTATCAAATCTCGGTCAAATCTCGGTTCAAATTGAATCGAACCGGAGGCCAACTTCAGAATGACTTTCGGATGTCGTTTTAACTCCGTTTTCAGTTCCGATTTCACCACTAGACTCCTTACGACTCACAGATCATTTTCGCGAAATTAAAATATTTCGGGTACCGGACAGCCAGGTTTGCTGTATAGCGACCCTAGTGTCACCTGACCCGGAATCACTATAATTTTAACATACTTAACACTGAACTCCAACACTGGTAAACTCACTCCCTACACTGTTTGACACTACAATTGTCATGGTAATACTGGAATAATGCACTGATACTTCTAGACCGGTATTTGGGCCATAACAGCTGATGGCTTCCACGAGAAGCAAAACCAATTCCTCCTCTCCCTCTCTCTCCTTCCTTTCTAATCTCCATTAATGCACTTACCCACTTATCCACTTGTCACAATTCTATTGGACCTCATTTTCCCTTCTTTGACTTTCTTTCTCTTTTGTCCCCTAGTCACTTACACAAATACCATTATACCCTCAACAAACTCTTATAATTCCTTAATTAAATCCCAATTCATTGACCAATTACCAATTTGCCCTCTTATATATCCAATTAAATATGCAATTTCTACTAGGCGATTTTTGGGATGTTACACGACAAACAACTCTTGGCATTAAATCTCTTGCTTACAATACACAAGTATTTAACTCAATCCATACACAACTAAACGTACATATAACATGATATTTGTACATGACTATAATACATATAAACTTATTATGCATGTATATACGTTAACCAATGCAAGGCTATACACATTTAAGATGAACAAGACTTAAATTACAACTCTGCACAAATTCGCGCTAGCGACCCTTGTCGTGCCCGAGACAGAATGCCAAGAATAGCTTCTATCATGCTCGCAACCTTGCTCATGCTCGCGACAAAACCTATCACACACTGATGTCGTGCACTCTGGGTTCATTGCTCTCGTAATAGAATGCCAAAGTGGCTTCTGTCGCGCCCGTGATGGAACTCACGCTAGCAAAAACTCAGCACAGCTCGGCCATGCACGAGAGAGCTCGGCAGGCTCGGCAATGCTCGGTAGGCAGACCACGACCTGGGAGCATTCTGTCGCACTCGTGACATAATAGAACTATATGTTCAACTCCAAGCAACACAAACCATACATGCACAATCTTCGCAAACCCATCCCAAATTCACGTGCATAACCTTTAGAATCATGCTATAAACACTTCTAAACACTATTAACAAATACAAACAATCCAATAACATTATCAATCAAAATAACATTTAAACAAAATGATAATAACAAGTGCTCTTCATGCCAAATCTAAACATATGAACATACAAAAAAATTGACTAAACTCTCTAATGAACTTTATAACCAGATCAAGCATACCAATAAACCATCTAAGGACATAATTCCAATAGACTATCTCACTAGCAATTCATGCATTACACAAGAAATATACAATCTCAACCTGCAAATAGCATAATTTATAACTACTAACTCAAGCACAACACATGCAACTAATTTAACAAGACACACGATCCCAACTTCTAGGAAGTCACTTGAACCTCTTCTCTTCAAATTCACACTTTCTCCTTGCCCTTCTCTTTCCTCTTGTCCGAAACTTCTTGCACAACCAAATCAAACACAATACTCTTAGTCCATTACACAACCCACTCAAACACAAAAGAGAATAAAAAAGAAGAAGAAGACACACACCGATCCAATTTACAATTACCTTCTTTGCTTATCCTTTAAACCTCTTCAAATCAATCCAATTCCAGAATTTAATTTACCAACTAAAGATCAATTGCTGAAAATGAATAAGAAGAATCAAAAGAAGCCAAGAAGTAAAAGAGAAGAGAGAAATCGGCCACATGCAAGAATGGGATAGAAATTCCCACTAACTCACCTTATATTACATACACAATACCATGTGGCACTCTCTCCTAATGCCACATAAACCCCTCTTGCCAAGTGTCCAACTCAAGCAATCTTCCTCAAATGGTCCATGGCAAATCTCTCTTAAATCCCTCCATCAAATTTTACTCTACAATTCTCTTCACCTTCCTTTCAATTAAGTCCTTATTAACCCTAAGTCCACTTATAAGGCAATAATAACATAATTCCTACTAGGGTATAATTCGGGTTGTTACAAGCCTAATTGCATACTATCAAGGTATTCTTGAATTTGGACTTGGTAATACTTTAGCTCATCAAGCTCAGAATAATAATTAAGTTAAAAAGCTAACCATTGAAACTCATCAAGGGGTACTATCTTGAGCTCTACTTCTTCTTTTTTATTTTCTCATTTTTCTTTTTCTCTTTTTTTTTTTCTTTCGCAAGCTTATGTCTCTAATTACACAAAGAGTTTATCAATGATTAAACCCCCTTCCCTAAGTGTAAACCCATCCTTATCAAGGCGATTTTTAATGGCCCAAAGAATTATCAATGTTTGAAACTCTTTTCTCGAAGTGTAAACCCATCCTTATCAGGGCGATTTTTGATAGCCAAAGAATTGTCAATAATTGAAACTCTTTTCCCAAAGTGTAAACCCATCCTTATCAGGGCGATTTTTGATAGCCCTAAGAATTATCAATGATTAAAACTCTTTTACAGAAGTGTAAATCCATCCTTATCAGGGTGATTTTTGATAGCTTAGAGAAATGTCATAATGTGCATCCATCCTTATTAGAGCAACCATTCTTCTAAGGGGAGGCCAAAATCATTTTAGGCAAAAGATAGTTTTAACATATGTAACAATAAAATCAGAATGCGTTTAGCATACCAAAATAAAGGCTCAACGGGCTAGCAAGCGATTGTAAAATAAGGGTAGGTGTAGTACCAGGTCCCAAGGCGGTCCAAGATAAGAATTATTAGATGATGAAAGCGTCGCCTATTCACAGACAAAAATGTTGAAGATGATGTTTCCCTTGTCGAGACCCTCTTTTTTTAAATAAAAAATAGATAAATAAATATATATAATAAACATTATAAAAAAAATTAGAAATAAAAAAGGTTGGGAAGTGTTATTTTTACATATCAAAAAATTTTTATTAAAAAAATAAATATATATATATATATATATATTAAAAAAAGGGGAATTAGATTAATTAATTAATTAATTAATTTAAAAAAAAAGGTGTGTGGTGGCCATATGCGGCCTTGCCATGGGAGGCTGCACATGGAAGGCCTCACATCTGGCCTTGGGGAGGCCACATGTCGTGTGCTCGTGACCTTTCGAGGGCCGCAGCTCGCGTGCGGCCCTACACTTACGGGCTCCCACAAGGGGGGCCTCAGCATGCGGCCTCCTGCACCACCCGCTGCCCTGTGCTGTCACTTTCCACCTGCAAAAAATATAGTTAGGGGGACTAAAAAATCTATTTCTTTCATGTTTTTATATTTTTTTGGAAAAAAAAATGAGATTAAAAAAGTGGTTTTGTCCCTTTTCCATTTTGGGGGGGAGGGCTGCTTCCCTAAGTTTTTTTCTTTTCTCTTAGGAAGAAAGGAGGTAGTCGAGAGCAAGGAAAAATATTTTCAAAAATTCTTAGCAATTTAATTCTTTTTCTTTCTATAAAGGTTTTATTCTTGGTTTGGCTTGAGTAAGGAAAATTAATTTCCTTGGCTTGATCACTCCATCAAAATCATTTTTTGGAGTTTTATTTGTATAAAAAATTTAGATTTCCTTAAATATTTTTGTGTTTTGCCACCGCAAATATGATAAGGGGACGGATTGAGACATCCTATTTCCGATCTATAAATTCTGAGGGTAAACATTTTTGGACCCCTTTTATTTCATTTTGTTTATCATCAATATTGTTAATATTATTGTTACTGTTATTGTCACCTTGTTATTATTATTATTGCAAATGTATTATTTGTTTTGTTATTCTGCTATGACCATCACTGTTGATATTATTATTATTATTATTATTATTATTATTATTATTATTATTATTATTATTATTATTATTATTATTATTATTATTATTGTTGTTGTTGTTGTTGTTGTTGTCCCGTTAGTGTTGTTAGCATTTGTTTTAGTGTGATATTAGTACCATTATTATCATTATCATATTACCACTATTGCCATTATTTTTTTTGTCATAATTATATTATTATTATTATTATTATTATTATTATTATTATTATTATTATTATTATTATTATTATTATTATTATTATTATTATTATTATTATTATGCTACTATTACTACTACTACTACTACTACTACTACTACTACTACTACTACTATTATTATTATTATTATCACTATTAGTGCCACTATAAATTTGTTCTATCGTCATTAAGCATCTCATTATTTTATGATTGTTATTATTGGTGTTATTGTCGTTAATGCGTTATTATTACCATGTTATTATTGTTGACTATGTCTTGTTTTCCTTTTATTTTTATGTGATTAATTTTTGAACTATTACTAACTTTTTCTACTGCTATTTTTGTTACGTGGGTAAAATGTGATGTTGCTCGATCGAGCATCGCCGTGACCATATAGAGGGGTCACGACGCGTAGGAAACCTTTCTTTGGTGAGACCTTTCCTATCCCATATTTGTGTGATTTTGTTTTGTTTGCAAATAAAGCATTTTATTTTATACGCGTGTAAGATAAAAAATCACAAAAATATTTTTATAACTAAATTGAGATTTTTACTAATAAATTTGAACCAATGTCCCTAATTTTAGCCAAAAAATGTAAAATGTCACGAATAAAACGAAGAATTAAGTTTTCTAAAATGGGATCAATCATCTTGGTTTTCCAACCAACAATCAAACGACTCTTTGATCCCTCTTTAAATAAGCAAGAGGGAACCAATGTTTCCAAACCAAATAAATATCCCAATTTATGTATGTTATTGCTTTTGATTGATTTTATTTGATTATTTAAATTTATGTCTACATATCTTATGGGCCCTTATAATTAATTATTTTTTGGGCAATTTCATTTAGCTTTTCTTTCTATTTGGGATTGTATTCTGTCTCAGTTTCTATTTTGTAATTGTGTACTTGCCGTGTTTACCGCTTTCTTTACAGCTTTCTTTTATCGCTTTCTCTATGATTGTAATGCGCTTTAATAAATTGCATTAATCGCGTGAGATGAGAGATAGAATTTATGAATCTAAAAACTCATTTATAATTAACCAAGACATAAATAAGAGTGAAGTTTCGAACATCATTTTTGGTTTAGACCATAGAGGTTAGATGACCTTTCCCAATTTCTCATAAATTGGGTGGCAACTCCAAAATACCTCAAAGGTGCCAAAAGGCTTCATGAGATTAGATGATCATTCCAGTGCTCTACTGGAATGAGGTGTCCAAAATATCTCATGTTGCCCAAAATCAAAAGACGCGAACCAATCCTTCGAGCCCTAAAAACGGGTCTCGTTATGAGGGCCTTTACTAGGTTCGGCAGTGGCGACTCCACTGGGGATTTTGTGACTTTGGTCTGAAAGTGTCTTGATTAAAATGTATAATTAAGTTTTCAAAACTAAAATTCCATCTCTCTTCTGAAATTGCATTGCATCATGCTAGAGCCTTAGAGTTATGCTAGTTTGGTCCCTCTTTTACCCCGGTGCATTCCCGAAGCAGGACCCTACTTTCACTCATTGTGGGAAAGTGTTAAGGATAATCACCAGCCCAAGCTTAGTACCTCGTGGTATATCAAATGGAGACCCAATCGGTCATTGTGCTCGTGATGAGCTAAACCCATTGGCAGGGACCATGCTTGGGTAGCCCTAAAGTAACATCACCCTGACCAAAGCTCATGTAATGGCAGTAGATACTTCCCCTAGGTGGTACGAACTGTAATACGATGCTTGTGATGTGGGTCATTATGTATTAGACAAAA
This sequence comes from Excoecaria cochinchinensis, assembly GCA_947683425.1. Taxonomy (NCBI): domain Eukaryota; kingdom Viridiplantae; phylum Streptophyta; class Magnoliopsida; order Malpighiales; family Euphorbiaceae; genus Excoecaria; species Excoecaria cochinchinensis. The sequence continues at coordinate 823,462 of CANTUQ010000127.1, forward strand.
TCAAGCAAATTGAGTGGTCTTCTATCAAGGGCTTTCATGCCTCGGTAGGTTCACCTTAATTTCATTGAATTATTCAAATATGTAATGGCCAAAACACATGCACATGTGCATTAAATTAAGAGTGTTATGCCACCGGTTTTTTCATCGTGCACTATGCGCGTCCAGTGGGTTCCCCGTTAATCCGTGGATTAAGCCCACCTAGGAAAGAGACAGCATGACCTCGTGTTTGGGAGTGATAAGGTTGGAAGGATTTATTTTCTTGCTTGGGGTTGTGAATGCTGCACAGCATGCTCATACATCGCGTGTCATTCATACGTGTTAATAAAAAAAAGAAAAAAAATATGCATTTTATTTCGTGTGTGCATATATCATTTCATCTGCATAATATTTTTCGCATATATATGTCATCCAACATATGATTTTTCCCATGCATCACATAGTATCATGGTAATCTATTGATCTTTCACTCATCGAGGACCATCTGCATAGCACAATCATGCATTGCATGTCATTCATGCATCATTCTAACCCCTTGGATTTTTCAGGCACTATAGACCGTTTACCTGGGAGGTTTTGGGGTCCTCGTAGTTGCCTGAGGATTAAGCAGAGTTCGAATTGGTTTGCAGAGATCTAGCATCTTTATATAGGCTTTAGAAATGGCTGATCCTTTGCAGCAGATTGAAGAGACTCATGCCTTAATAGCCCAAGAGATGGATAGAAGGTTCGAGGAGCTTGCGGCCATGATTAAGGAAAGAATAGATGCCATGGCGCTAGTTCTTCAAGTTCAACTTGTGGCGACTACCCTTAACCAAGTTGAGCCGACCACTGTCGAGAAAGCCTATACAGCGATGACCGCAGTGTCTCCTTTTACTTCCAAGCCCAGAGGCAAGGTTTTACTTATTTTACCAGTCGAGCAAAGAGGAGATATGGGATCTACTCTAAAATTTGACATTGTGTCTAAAGGGGGTGAAGATCCAGTGAGGATGCATGCTCTAAAAAATGAAAGACTGGGTATCTGCAACAATAGTAAGGGAAATGTTAAGAGGACAGGAGTGCCAACCATGAAAATGAATCAATGGCACTATTATAATTTCGGCAGATCTTTAAAATGGGTTTTTAAGAAGCTAATGAAAGGGGGGATGTTACAGCCATTACCAGCTAGGCCCGCAAGAAACTAGTGACATCCCGACCACAGGGTAGATCAATATTGCGCCTTCCACCAGCACAACGGGCATTTGATGAACTATTATCAAACATTAAGGGACCGGATTCAAGACCTCATTGATAGCAAACAGATTACCGATCCGGAGTGCCGCGAGAAGTAGGAAAGGAAAAAGAAGGCGATTTGTGAGGAATGACAACAGACGATTGTCTACAGCATCTGGGTTAGCAAGAACAGAAAATGATAGTTATTTAGATGTTTTCTTTTTGTTCTAGAACTATTTAATGATGACATTTTTAATTTTGCTTTTTATTAAATGAAATGAATGGTTTCGCTTATCTGTGTGATATTTTCTTGTGATTTCACTATGCATAATCATGGCACATTCATATTTGACATTGATTCAACTGATACCAACCCATTTAATCTCGAAACTTTGGGAACCTAAAGAAAAATCTTGATAGCATCTAATGTGATTCTTGAAGAGAGATTAAAAGAGAGAAAATAAAAACATATGAAAAATTCTTTGCCTAGACCTATGAAGACAGGTCGGGAGATGATCATGAAGTCGCCAAACACGCAATGCCAACATACTCCAATCATAGATCAGTCAAGCAGAAGCTCAGAAAACTCAAGCCAGAATGGGTAGAAAAGGTTAAAAGAAGGAATCCGCGAGCAGAAAGTGAGGCTAAATCTTCTATCGGAATACAACACCCGACTTGGTTGGTCGACATTGTCCCAAATAGTTAAAGAGAGAAGTGCATGCATGGGTGAACTATCAGGATTCGAACAAAGCTTGTCCAGCATAAAAAATAATAATAAACAAAAAAAACAACAACACAAACAAAGCAAAACAAAACAAAATAAAAAACGAAGAAGAAATGGTGAAAAGAAAGGAAAGTCATCTAGGGGCAAACTTTGTTCAAATCCCATTGATCTATACACACCCGTACTTTGCTATTCTTCTTGGCTTCCGAAGAGAACCAAAAGGGTTCTATTGGCTTACAATGGATACGGATTGCTCGAGCTTGGGGAATAGATATCTTAGGGGAATTGTGCCCTACGGCCTCCAATGGACATAGGTCCACTATAATTGCTATTGCCTACTTCACCGAGTGGGTGGAAGTTGGGTCCTTCAGGAAAGTCGACGCTCGGGATATGGAAAAGTTCATTAAAAGGAATCTGATGTGTCGATACAGTCCCCCCACCACATTGTGTTTAAGGCGGGGCACCGTTTGTGCCTAAAGCTAGGAAGTGGCTCCAGAAGTATGGCATTAAACATCATAAGTCCTCTCCGTATTGCCCTCAAGGCCAATGGGATGGTAGGGGGTGTTAACAAGAGTGTCAAGAAGATCCTGGCCAAGATGGTTCGAAACAAGTGCAACATTTGAACATGTTAGACAAGAACAGGTCGCGGGCTTATTATCACAGCCGAATCTATCAGAAAAGACTCGCTCGATCATTTGCAAAGAAGGTCAATAAGCACTCACTGGAAAGGAGGAGATTCAGTCCCAAGGCAAATGAAACCAAGCATCCTGGACATACAAGGTAAATTCAGGCCAACATGGGAAGGTTTGTTTTTAAGAGGTTGGTATCCAAGGGAGCAGCAACTCTAATAGACAGCAAGGGAAGCAAGTTCAAAGAACCAGTCAGCATCAACAGACTCAAGAAGGTTCATGGCTAAAGACTAAAAATCAAAAGAAGAGAATAAAAGCCCCGCGGGTTGAAAACCGAAAAAAGGCGACCTTGCTAAAATTATTATTATTATTATTATTATTATTATTATTATTATTATTATTATTATTATTATTATTATTATTATTATTATTATTATTATTATTATTATTATTATTATTATTATTATTATTATTATTATTATTATTATGCTACTGTTACTACTACTATTATTATTATTATTATTATTATTTTTATTATCACTATTAGTGCCACCATATATTTGTTCTTTCGTCATTAAACATCGTCATTATTTTATGATTGTTATTATTGGTGTTATTGTCATTAATGCATTATTATTACCATGTTATTATTGTTGACTATGTCATGTTTTCCTTTTATTTTTATGTGATTAATATTTGAACTATTACTAACTTTTTCTACAGCTATTTTTGTTATGTGGTAAAATGTGATGTTGCTCGATCGAGCATCGCCGTGACCACACGGAGGGGTCACGACGCGTAGGAAACCTTTCTTAGGTGAGACCTTTCCTATCCCATATTTGTGTGATTGTGTTTTGTTTGCAAATAAAGCATTTTATTTGATATACGTGTAAGATAAAAAATCACGAAAATATTTTTATAACTAAATTGGATTTTTTACTAATAAATTGGGACCAATGTCCCTTATTTTAGCCAAGGAATATAAAAAGTCACGAATAAAACGAAGAGTTAAGTTTTCTAAAATGGGATCACTTATCCCGGTTTTCAAACCAACAATCAAATGACTATTCGATCTCTTTTTAAATAAGCATGAGGGAACCAATGTTCCCAAACCAAATAAATATCCCGATTTATTTATGTTAATGCTTTTGATTGATTTTGTTTGATTATTTAAATTTATGTCTATTTATCTTATGGGCCCTTGTAATTAATTATTTTTGGGGCAATTTCATTTAGCTTTTCTTTCTATTTGGGATTGTATTCTATCCCAGTTTCTATTTTGTAATTGTGTGCTTGGCATGTTTACCGTTTTCTTTTATCGCTTTCTCTATGATTGTAATGTGCTTTAATAAATTACATTAATTGCGTGAGATGAGAGATAGAATTTTATGAATCTAAAAACTCATTTATAATTAACCAAGAAATAAATAAGACTGAAGTTCCGAACACCATCTCTGGTTTAGACCATAGAGGTTAGATGACCTTTCCCAATTTCTCGTAAATTGGGTGGCGACTCCAAAATGCCTCAAAGGTGCCAAAAGGTTTTATGAGTTTAGATGATCCTTCCAGTGTTCTACTGGATGTTGCCAAGATCAAAAGATGTGAACCAATCCCTAGAGCCCTTAAATCGAGTCTCATTATGAGGGCCTTTACTAGGTTCGGCGCGCGTCATAGTAGGAAACAGTCATTTAGATAGCTATGCAAAGAAATGGTTGCCTAAATCATTTTCTAGGTTCCGTCTTATGCAGGGATCGCTTTGATGGGTAATCAGAAAGGTTCTAGTGCTTTTAGTGAGTTTTCATCCAATCCCCTAATTGTAACTAGTTCTTTGTCAGTTTATGTTCAAAATGGGCTGAAAGTACTCTTAACTTAGAAATTACATGGTATAGTCAAATGTTTTCATGTCATCCAGCAATCAGAGACCAAACATATTTACGCTTTGCTTAACTCAAAATGGAATGAAACGTAAATTTCTAGAGTTGAGATTGAAGCCATTCATAGTTGAGAACTACATAGGCAGAGTCAAACTTTGAATCAATGGTACCTTAATAAGGTGTAATCATGTCAGCGTTTTGGGTACAACTTAACACAAAAATTTTTGCGCTATTAAAATTTATATATACAAGAATCGTGTAGGCATACAAAGAATTATTTGTAAAATATGTGCAAACTATGTGCTAAGAATCATGTACAAGGAAAGATTCATACAATCATGCCGCTTATATTAGTAATGCATGTAAGGAACTATGTATGTGAAACATGTGTGAAAACATAACGTGTGTATGTGAAACACATATAAAAATTTATGAGTGGGTGTGTAAACACTGCATGACAAACGATGTACATACATAAATTCGCAGTGTGCATGCAAGCAGCGTAAAATGGAGGCATAAGTACAAGATATGGCACAACATGAGAATGAATGTTCATGATGTATGGTGAATGTGTACATGGCATGACTTAGACATGATAGGGACACATATGTGATGTAAGATGAATAAGATCTAGCACGATAATGTGTATTGATGAGTTGTAAGGTATGGCAAAAATCACATACATAGAAGTGTAAAATATTTACAAATAATGCACATGACATGGGACACAGTATAAGAAAGAATGTGTACAGTGAGTGGCATATGTGTGCGATGCAAGACATGGTAGGAAGGTGGTTGTAAGAAACGAATGGCATATACAAGGTATGTGTATTAACATGGTATACATATGCAAAGCGTGGCATGGTACATATAATGACTAACATACATGATACAAGATTCATATGTACATAGCATAACTCATGCATGATAGTGCACGTGCATGATATGGCATACAATATGAAAGATGCGAGGTGCCTGCCGTGCACTACGTGTACAACGCCCGGCCTGATGATGTATGCTAATATGTACACGCTATGATATGCAGCGTAATGTATATGCTCTAACACATGATGTTTATGTACATATGCAATGTGAGCATACTAAGATATATGCCCATATGTACATGCTATAACACATAATTGAATATTTTTTTTCTTTTTTCATGTTATGGTGGAGGCTTGTCTATGCGTGTTATGTTATATGTCAATATATACTTTCCATGATACATACTATATGTAATTATTATGGGGAATGATGGGTGTTATGGGTGTCATGATGTATGCTGGTATGTATATATTGTGACACGCATCGCTATTTACATGCATGACGTTACATTTATATTCACATATTATGATACCAGAAATTTTACACATAAAATGCACATGTTTTATTATTATACGGAAAGAATTATACATAGGACAATATGTATATGCTTTATTTACTATTATTGCTTCAAAATTAATTAAATATTCCTTGCATGAAAAATGCGCGAGCAGTGCGAATACACACATACAAGAGAAACTACTCCCAACCATATTTCTCCCACACAGGAGATCGTACTGTCTCTTTCCTAGGTTAGCTTGAACCAAGGGTTAACAGGGAACCCAATGGATGCATATAGTGCGCTGCGAAAAGCCAGTAGCACAATCTCTCATTACTAGAAAAAGCATGCAGATGAATTTTTGTCCCTCGTGTATTTAAATAATCCAAATAAACTGAAATATGCCCCTCAAGACATGAAAACCTTTAATGAGCGAACGTCTAAATTTATTTGAATTTGTTTAATACACACAAACCCACTCCACAAGCAATGTATTATGGTGCATGCCCCCTAGTGGAAGTATCTATTTCCATTACATGAGTTTTGGTCAATGGTGATGATACTTTAGGGCTACCCAAGCATGGTCCCTACCAACGGGTGTAGCTTATCCCGAGCATAACAACCAATCGGTTCTCCATTTGATATACCATATGGTACGAGGTTTGGGCTGTTGATTATCCTTAACACTTTCCTACATTGAGTGAATGTAAGATCGTGATTCGGGAATGCACCGAGGCTGAGAGAAGGTCCAAACTAGCGTAGGTCTAAGTCTTTAGTGAAATGCAATGCAATTTTTCGAAAAGAGATAAAATTTCTTAACCCTAAACCCATTTATATTAGATTAACCAAAATTACTTTCGGAGCAAAATCTCATGATGTCCCCGGTAGAGTCATCACTATGACGTATGCGAACCCCGCTCGGCATCCGGGTCGCTCTCGGGAGTCCGCTTTTAGGACGCGAGACCGGATGGGGGTTCATTAAAACTCGTAAAAGCTGGCCGCTTCGCAATGGACAGGGATTCACCCACATTCCATTGTTGTCAATCAACCTACGAAGGCGTCTATTTGGTATCACAAGGTAAGTATCATGGAGTCGCCACCCAATAAAACATTGGGAAATAAATTGTAACCTTATGAGGCCAAAACCAAAAACAGTTCGGGACCTCACTCTTATTTATACCTTTCGTTAATGTTGTATGACTGAGTTTTTAGAGTCAATTATTTTATCTCTCTTCTCACATGATTTATGCAAGTAAATTAAGCACATTACAAGAACATAAAAAAGCAATAAAGCGATAAATAAAATATAATTACAATTGTTCAAAAAATAAGCGCGAAAACCATAATAGTGATAGAATGAAATACATACATAGATCGGGACATTCATTTAGATGAGAACATTGGTTCCCAACTACTTATTTTATGAAAAAAGTAAAGACTCTCAAACCAATTTTAGGAAAAAGGAAGAAGTGATCCCGTTTTGATGAAAACAAAACCCTTTCTTTTAATATGTCATTTTTGGGATGAAAACCAAGACATTGGTCCATTCTTATTAACAAATATCCAATTTTAGTAGAAACATTTTGTGTGGTGGTTCTTTTTATGTGCGGTCGAAAAGCCATTATTATTACAGACCTCAAGGAAATAAAAAAAATAAAACAATAATTAATACTTGCCTCGAATAATAAATCCTAAACTATTCACCTCGACCGTGCTTTGCCTAGCCCCATAGAGAAGTCACATGCTCCTCGCGGTTGCGATCATGACAGAAAATGATATTGGTTAATAATAGACAAAATTAAACTAAATGATTAAATAAATAAATAAATAATTGAATGAAATAAATTGAGAAAATTAATTAATCTAATACAGTAAAAATAGAATAAACTGACAGAATTAACAAATTAATAAATATAAAACACGAATGACATAATTATAATAATCTCTAACAATAAAAATGATAATTATAGTAATAAAAAAGATAAAAGACAATGATAGTAAAAATAATATTCACGACACAATAATAATAATGAAAACAACAACAACAACAACAACAACAATAACAACAATAATAATAATAATAATAATAATAATAATAATAATAATAATAATAATAATAACAACAACAACAACAACAACAACATAACAATAATAATAACAGCCACCATAATAATATTAATTACAAAAATAAAAATGATAACATTAATAATAATCATAATAATAATAATAATAATAATAATAATAATAACACTAAAATAAATACTAATAATAATAACAAATAATAATAATAACAATAATAATAATAATAATAATAATAATAATAATAATAATAATAATAATAATAATGATAGAATAGTATTAACATACCACTAGAATAGTAATAATAATAAATAATAAAACAACTAATAATATAATAATAATAACCATAATAATATTAATTATAACAATAAAAATAATAACATTATTAATAATAATAATATCGATAACACTAAAACAAATACTAATAACAATAACAATAATTATAATGGTAAAATAATATTAACATACAACAATAATAGTAATAGTAATAATAATAAAACAACTAATAATATTAATAACAATCATAATAATAACAATAATTTTAATTACACAATAATAATAATAATAATAATAATAATAATAATATTTATATTAATAAATGAAATAAAAATAAAATAAAAAAATCTACTTAGCTGCTGCCTCGCCGATGGTCGACACCGACAACGCCGAAAGGCAGACCGGGGCGCCAGGAATTTGTCTCCGCCGGTCACGTGCCAGAAGGAGGCGACGTTTGGTCGAAAATCATGCCAGAAGCCCGCAGCTTCACCTCCTCCGATCTCCTTCTCGCCGGCGAGTGGGGACGATCGGTGGTCATCGCCCAGTTTGTCTAGCTCTCCTCCTTCGTCCGGCGTGGCATGTGCAGCGGTCCGTGGCAGCCGGCCACCTCCTTCTTCTCCCTCTCTTTTTCCTTTTGGTTTTGCATTTCTTGCTCCCCATTTTCCTCTTTCTTTGTTTAGCTCCCTCCTTCTTTTCTTTTCTTTCTATTTTGCTTTCTTCTTTGCTTTTGCTCCTTCACTTTCTTTTGGTCCAAATCCCTTATTTTGGTCCCATCCCCCAGATTTTTGCTCTCTTTTTTTTGGCTTTTCTTTCTATTTTTTCTTTCTTTGGCCTCTCTCTCTCTTTGTTTTTCTCTTCATCTGCCGGCCCCCTCTCTTTTAAAATGCCATCCCTTCCTTTTATATCTAAGGTTTCTCTTTCTTTTTCCTCATTTTTATTTTATTTTATTTTATTATTAGTTTTCCTTTTTATCAATATATATATTCTTTTATTTTTGCCACCTCAAGACCCAGTGTTTACAGCAGCCATTCTAACAGAAAGCGATAGAAACGAGTCCAAAGAGCCGGTCAATGTTGATTGATGAAAGAGGTTTCATGGCTAAACACCAAAAATAAAAAGAAGAGAATAAATGCTCCACGAGTCAAAAGCTGAGAAAAGGCAACCTTATTAAAATTGGGCAGCCCGTCAGGGTGAAAATCAAAAAAAGGGCACTCTGAGAAAAAACTAGGGGCTGAGTGAAAATGTTCAATTGTGAAAACCCCATAGGGCTGATTGATAACAGGAGTTGATGCTTACAAGATCCATCCTGAATTTAGATGTAGTCTTGTATTTTTGAGTTCTTCGTCAATTGATGATCATTATATGATGAAATCATAATGAAATGTACACAATTATTGCAATGAAATAGAAAGAATTCAGCTTGCATAATCATAATTGTCTAGTTAAATTAAAAAAAATACATTATTCATTATTGAATTTATATAATCTAACAGCTATTTTCAATCACTCTAGCCAGCCAGGTGCTTAAGCCAATTGGTCCTATTGTAAGTTGTGGGGCTAATAACCCATCTCTTGTACTCGAGTGAAGCAGAGAAGTCACTGTCCTCAATCTTCGAGATGTTTATCCTAACAAGCAGCTGCACCTAGAGGCCATGATAACCAGAGGTTAAGGTTGCAAACAGAATCCCACCCTGGAAAGACAGTAGGGATCTCACAATATCTTGGCACCCTCCAAATTGTTGAGTGCAGCAGGCATCAATGCAGAAGGTGGCCCTATGAAGCCAACACAATGGAATACATCCCGAAGGGCCATCTTGAGTCATATAATAAAGGCTCGCCTAGGGACACCTAAAACTAATGTCATCATCCGCCAATGTGGCCAGCCATATGAAGCCTTAATAAGGAGAGTCAAAGGCATACAACTGCCATCTGGGAAGAAAGTACCTCAGAGAATATGTGCTAATCACTCTGGGAGGAGGCTTCGATAATAGTCTCAAATTTTCCTGTAGCCACAGCAGAAAAAAAAAAGACCGTTAGAGATGAAAACCATAATTGGCTCTCTAAGCAAAAATTACATCAAAAGATAGGGTAAAAACCTGGAAACAGGTAGTTTGTCCAAAAAATAGTTATTTATTACCTTGAGCAGCAAAGGACTTTCAGTCAAAAAAGTAGAAGGGTCCATGCAAAGCATATGTAACCCAAGAATCATCTCAGCCATGGGTCATAGGGAATAGGGTCATCCTGCAGTGTATGCTATTTACGATACCAAATAGCCAATATTCACCAACCGGTTGCTCTGAAGTTACCATCAGATACATCGACAGGCAGACGAGTAAAGTGACGCTTGTATGGAAAGTAGGCACATTTGCGAAGTCGAGAAGCGCGGCAACTAATGTCTCTAGAGTAAAAGTGCAATCTTGGGGCACCAGTCGAGCTGCTACCAAGGGTGAGATGCCTAGGACATATGCTACATCTCTTGCCTAATCCGGTATACAGTTTGGGACATACGGTAAAGTGCCGGGAAAGAAACTTGCATCGATGATGGCGAAAAATTCCTCGGCCAGGGGGCATAATTCTTGATGGGTGAATCTAAAATTGTGGAATCGAGGATCCAAGTAGTGAACATTAGCTAATAGGAGGTTTCTGTCAATCTTGACCCACCTCAAGAATATGAGGTTGAAATAAGGGGCCAGAAAGGAATTTTCGCAAATTTTGGGGTCATCCAGTAATTGGTACAGTTTGTTAATCACAGGTGTTGACATATTTGGATTGACTGTGCAAGAAAGGAATAAAATGGGAAATTGAATGAAAAGAAAGCAAAAGAGGAGAGGAATGAGGAGAATACCTGACTGGGAGCTCTGATCAAGAAGCAATGAAGACAAGAAGCATAAAAATCAAGGAGCAAAGGCTCCTTTTATAGAAAATGGTTGAGGAGTGGGCGTGCCTCAATAGAGGAACGGCTAGCCCGCCCCTCACCCAAGACCACTCAGATGAATTTTTATTTTTGCATAGCTCATGCATTTTCGTGCATAATTTAGTCTCGTGCATTTGTTTTTATTTATTTTTTGCAGGAAGGTTCGATGCTAGACTCACCAGCAAAAATTAACACAAAAGCATTCAAGGAATACCAAAAAAAAAATGAAAATGAAAAATGAAAAAATTTTGGCCAGCGGGTGAGGAACGGCCTCAACTTATTGCCCGTTACTCGCCCAACTAACGGGCAGGCCGCTCCTCAATGATGGTATAAAAACCCTTCTTCTTCTCGTCCCTTCACCTTCCACTTTAATTTTTTTTCAGTTTCTTTTTAACTTCTCCTTCTTCTTCGGCTTTTTTGCTATATTTCTTTCATTCTTGATTCATTTGGCGCGCCATTTGCGCCAAAGCGACCCTCATTTAAGTGCCTACGTAGTGATATAATTTTTATTGAATTTTCTTTCAGTCTTGTTAGTGACCAATTCGACTACTAGGTTAGTTTTTGGTGCACTTTCTCTCTTTTAGTTGCTTCATTTTGTATGTTTTTATGTTAGAAGTATGTTTTAAGTGATTGCATGCTAAAATATATGTATTTTACGCATTTATTTTTTTTGCATGAGGTTGACAGTAACTGTCAAATGAAAAAAAAAGAAAAAAATATAAATAAATAAAATAAATGTAATGAGTGTTCAAATTTAATTATTTTGGATGGTTAACAGTAGGAAAATAAATGGATGCTTGTTTATTTTTGTTGTAGTGCAACATCACTTTAATTTCTGAGTTAACTCTTTTAGTCATAAATACCATACTTTGTGCATATTATTGAGATTGTTGTTGGGGCCTGAGGTGTAACACCCTACACCAGTACGTAGTGCGGATATCGGATGTCACAACACTATACTGAAATACATTGTAATGCACTCAATAGATTCAATAGATTTTTGTTTTCTCTCAGCAATAACAATCACAAACATACATATACAAAAGAACTTAACAGTACACTAACATACAATTGAAATACTTATACCATACGTCATTTCTTTCCTCTACTTCGATCGTATATATGCCATACCAATCCTTCTATCCTTGCTATCGAATACTTCTTTCTGTCGTCATTACATCTTTGGCCACATCAAAATCTACCATAACCTGCGGGCAGTAACACTCTACGCGCTGAGCATTAAAAATGCCCAATGGTGGATACATATCCTAAATTTTTCATAACCATATCTATATGCATGCACAGACAAGTGTAATTCCTTAATTACACTATTAATTCTTTACTTTTGTCATTTATCACTATATCCTTTGTTTTTATTTCTGTAACTGTACTTTAACATTACTTTATCATTTCGATTTCTATTATCAGTATCTTTATTATGTGTACTAATAATTTTCAACACTTATAACACTATATTCGGTCTGTTAATTAATAATCAATTCCATTAATGAACCTTGATATTACTTTATTTATATTTATAATCTTTAATCTATTTCTTTTTGCCGATAACTTATTTACAATCTATGTTTGGGTACATCATCAGCCTCTTAATCACTCATTAGAACAGTCACTAGTGTTATTCTTTGCAGTACCAATTTAACCTTTTAATTTTCTTTAAGCCCTTAACTCTTTCTTTACTTTTTCTTTTGATTTACATTAACTCTTTTACGTTATATAGTTACATTAATATTTTCCACTTCATTCGAATCTTATATAGTTTACTTAATTTCATTTAACTGTACTTCGAATTATACCCATGAACTATTAATGCTAGAGTACCATTTACTAATTTATTTAGGCATTTATCATTTCTATCATTATTCCCTTAGTTCTTTCTCAACCAATACTATTTCTGTTATTAATGACATTTGTTTTTATCAATCTTAACATTTACTCTAATATTTCCATACTTATTAATAATAATAATAATAATAATAATTATTTTAACAATAGCCTTATCAATTACCTTAATCCATATTTTACATTAATGTTATTCTTGTAGTTTTATTATTAATACGTAAATTTCTTCTCAATTTCATTCAATTAACATTATAATGTGTCCATTATTTTCATTTAATATTAACACTATCTTGGTAATCACATTACAATCTATTACTATTACCTTTACCTTTATTATTTCCTGCTATACTAAATTAAAACACTTTCATCATTCTAGTTCAACAAGTTTCACAATTAATTTTATCAGTCCTTTTTAATTTTTTGATTCAATAACCATGCACTATAATTTGATGCACTATAATTTGATTCACTAAAGTCCCTTTTAAGAACCTTATTATAAATAATTTACAATTTAGTCCTCTGCATTTACCATAATTACAAATTTACATTTCTATTTCACTTAATTGTCATTATTTTTATCATTCTCATTATTAGTTTTATTAATTTCTATATTCATTTCTTAATTTACAAACATATAACCAATTCAATATTTTCATAATTTCACTCAATAGTCCATTTCCTTATCAATTAACATTTAAGTCCTAACACTAACTGTAGTGGCCCAAATACCGGTCTAAAAGTGTATAGTGAATGTCTACAGTGTCTCTAGTGTGATATCAGTGTTGAGTGATGTCATAAGTATGATTATGGGGAATAATATTGAGTGTAAAGTGTGTTTGTGGTATAGAAATTCTAGGGTGGTTAATGTTGGGATAGTCATACAACAGGCCCCGCGTCCGTCGGTTGAAAAATTCTAATTTGGTGAAAATGATATGTGAATCATCAGGAGTCTAGTGGTGAAATCTGGAGTAAAAATGGAGTTAAATTGGCCTCCAAAAGTCATTCTAAAGTTGGCCTCCGATTTGTTTCAAATTGAACCGGGGTTTGATCGAGGTTTGAATGAGTCTTTAAAAATAGTTATTGAGCTTTAATGGGTTTTTAGTGGGAAGTGTAAAGGCATAAAATAATTTCCTGTAAGTTTTGTCGGCATTAAAATTGGATTTTACGGCAGAACAAAAAATGGTTGAATCGAACCGATTTAAGTGAACCGGGGCCCAAATGGACTCCAATTGAGCTAAAAATTTGTATGAAGGCTATTTTTCATATTTTAAGAATGATGGAATTGGTTAGAAGTGAAAATAAGGTGAGGAATATGTAGATTCTTTGAAATAGTGGAAATGAACCGAAAAAGCAAAATTTTTGTTCAAACCGGTCGGACCACTTCAATTGGACCGGTTTGGTTCATTTATGGCCTATATAAAGGAGGTAGAGGCCGGATTTCTTTGGAGAAATCCAGCCATAAACCGCCTCTCTCTTCTTCTTCAAGGCCGAATTGCATTTTCCATTTCTTCCTCCACTTTTCTTTATTTTTTCTTCAATCTTTCCCCAAAATCTAGACTCCTAGATAAATTTCAGTCCCTCTAAAACCTAATAAAAGTGATTGGAGTCCATTTGAAGCTTTTGAAGTGGGATTTTTTAAGTGTTCAAAGGTTAGGGTTCATTTTGAGGTAAGAGATTTAAGTGGTCTTAATTAGGTTTCACTACAAGAAAAATACTCTTTAACGAAGGGAAATCTGGTCGTTAAAAGTTAAAATCCGGTCGTTAAAACCCTTTGACGACCGGAAAATCCGGTCGGTAAAAGCCCCTTCGTTAAAGGTATAGACGACCGGATAATGAATTCGGTCGTTAAAATTTTTAACGACCGGCATGTTTCCGATCGTTGAATAGTGATTTTTAACGATCGGATTTTCCCTTCGCTAATTATATTCACTTTTAACTAAGGGATTTTCAGTCGTTAAAAATATATTTTAACGGCCGAATTTTCCCTTCACTAATTATATTCACTTTTAACGAAGGGATTTTTGGTCGTTAAAAATACCTTTTAGTGACCGAATTTTCCCTTTGTTAATTATATTCACTTTCAACAAAAGGATTTTTGGTCGTTAAAGATATTTTATAGCGACCGAATTTTTTTTTCGTTAATTATATTCACTTTTCAACCTTTCCTGTCGTTAAAAATACTATTTTACAGATCAAATTTTCCATTTGCTAATTTTATTCGTTTTCAACGAAGGAATTTTTGGTTTTTGAAGATACTTTTTACCATTTTATAATATCACAAGTACGGTACATATCATTCACATATATTTTATATAAAAATATAATAAACTCTTTTCATATATTGAAAAAAAAAAGTTATAAAGTATAGTCATATTTACAAAGTATAAAAACTATCAATGACAGGTTCAAGAAAATAACTCCTCTCTGTACTAATTTATATTCATACGATTTTTAAGAAAAATGTGAAAAATAAACCTCCTTACTTCGCTGTCCAAAATTTTAAAAACCAGCAAAATGTAAAACAAAAGCTAAAATTAATATTCACAAGCACAAACAAAAATATCATTAATAGAAAGAGAGAGAGATAGAGAGCGAGTTAGCTACTTCAAAAATACAATAGCATACATCAAAACAGCCAGCCTTGCATCACATAAATTTGTTTCAAGCTGAAATAAATATCTGGTAGCCAGTAGATGAGAAACACAACAAAAATTTTGTTATAGTCTTATTTTGTGGATCGTGAAAGATATATGATTAGGTTATTCTCATGTTTAAATATCTTGGATCTCATCTTTCCATATGTTTATATCAAAGACTGAAAAAATGGAATTGCCAAGGATATAGGAATTCTTTAAACAACATATTATTTTGGTAGTTAATTGCAATGCTCACATCAATAGACACTCATGAAGATATAACTAAATTTAGCAATAAAGTCATATATAAATAAACAGATTAAAGAACCCAACATTATATCAGGAAGAATAGAGGCCCAGTCCCATTCGTTGCAGTATTCACTGCAGCCGAAGAATGCTGCATCCAAACAATTCAATGGTTATGCACAGCAACAGAAATTTCAGGTGCTCTACACAACATGCAAAACTGAATATATAGCAAGATCTATATAAGGCTCCCACATTAGTTCGTGTGACATGACTTCTCAGTCAAAATACGCAGTAGACAGTGAAAAAAATATTAACCAGCGAATGTGAAGAATGGCACAAAAATTAAATCAATATAAACTAATAGAAGCACCATGCCATGATCAAACATTAACAATTCTATAAACATAACTTACTGCAGAACTGAAATGAAATGAAAGGCAATAAAGATTGAAGTTATTAGAAACTGTATTATACCTTTCTAACAATGGTCAACTTAGGATTTAGTACTGCTACACCACCAGGTGGTAACCTTGGCGCACCTATAACAAACTGGCAGAAGGCACGCTGCTGCTCTGGTGTGAACTCTCCCATGATCTCCAGTAGCTACAGAAATCAATAGAATAATAAAGAAAAGTCATGAGAGATCTTGCAATTAAATTTACATCAATAGAGTCCCAGAATCAAGATCAGATTCCATACATTAATAATTGCAGGACTTTTGGCTGTGTATCCATGATCAAATTTAATATAATCGACAAGGGTCTCAGGCTGCATAAACAAGAAATCCATCAGAAAAATCTATAGTAAATCCAGGGTTTTTTTTCTTCCGAAATGGCAGCTAGTAGAATTACTTCGCAATTGAAAGATTAGAATCTTATCTTTCCTAAGGACTCTTCCTTTTGTAATTTAGTGAGGCTGCATATAATATAAAGAAATAGAAGAGAAAGTAAATTTACCTCCCACAACTCTCGGCATCCAATACAGCCTGCAATCCAATACAGAGAACTTCATAAGCATTGCAATTACATAAGAACCAACTAATAAATGGATTTTTTGTACAAAGAGAATCAAGAGCATTGAATAACATACCACATTCTTGGTCATCAGCCTATCCTTGAGAGCTTTCAGAGCTGGTTCCAGTTCTGACTTCTCCAAATTTGCCTTTCCTACAATACTGAGCCAACAAAAGCACATGAAACCTTAAGTTTAGAAACTTTCACTTCCCACAGTATTCTTTCACATAACGGCATCTTTATTATGAACAATAAAAATTATATAAAAGCAAAATTCAAGTATTTACCCTAAAACGGTAATGGTAAGCGAAAAGCATCATTACGCATGAGACTTGCATTAGAGACAGATCATAAAAGAAATTCATTTATCTATCAGGCATACCAAATTCATTCACAAATATAAGAACACAAACCAGTCACAACTAATTAATGAAGGATAAATATGCCAACTGGAAATAAATAAATAAATAAATAAATAAATTAAAGAGCCAACACTGAAATCTTTGTTTGAAATCTGAAGCATCAAGTTTGGTCTAACTCCAACTCTGCGACAACAAAACAATTCTGGAAGTGTATGTATATTGATGGATTATAACTAGCAAATTAATTTAAACTACAAAGTTTCAAGGAATATTTCAGTCACAAAAGAAGATGTTTGTTAAAAGATATCAAACTACAAAAGTTAGAGAAATGCAGGTTTACCCGAAGCATCACTATAAATGACAAACTGTTTACCCGAGATGGGTTGAGTAAGAATAGGAGCCTCAACTAGCAACTGCTTCAACTGATCAAAACAGGCTTGGCATCTATCTGACCACTCAAATCTGACCCCTTTCCTCAACAATCTAGTCATCGGAGCGGCAATCACAGAAAAACCCTTAACAAACCGACGGTAGTACCCTGCCAAACCAAGGAAACTCCTCACTTCCTGAACATTCCTAGGCGCTTTCCAATCAACTATCGCCTCAATCTTGGCTGGATCAACTTGAATACCCCTAGCTGAAACAATGTGACCCAAAAACGACACTTCCCGAAGCCAAAAATCACACTTGCTAAGCTTGGCAAACAACTGATGCTCTCTCAACATCTGCAAAACCAATCTAAGATGCTCCTCATGCTCACTCTCATCCTTGGAATATACCAAGATGTCATTAATGAACACTACTACAAATCGATCTAAGTATGGCCTAAACACACGGTTTATCAAATCCATAAAAGCCGCTGGAGCATTGGTCAAACCAAACGGCATCACAAGAAACTCATAGTGGCCATACCTAGTCCGAAATGCAGTCTTAACCACATCTGCATCCTGAACTCGAAGCTGATAGTACCCTGATCGAAGATCTATCTTGGAAAAGACACCTGCACCTCGAAGCTGATCAAACAAATCTTCAATCCTCGGCAACGGATACTTATTCTTCCCTGTGACCTCATTGATCTGCCTGTAGTCGATACACATCCGTAGAGATCCATCTTTCTTCTTGACAAAAAGAACTGGAGCTCCCTAAGGAGATATGCTAGGTCGAATAAACCCCTTATCCAATAGCTCTTGTAGTTGAGTCTTAAGTTCTCTCAACTCTACAGGAGCCATCCGATAAGGTGCTTTCGAAATGGGTGTGGTACCCGGCATAATCTCAATGGATAACTCGACCTCTCTCTCGGGAGGCAAACCGGGCAACTCGCTCGGGAACACATCACTAAACTCCCGCACAACAGGGATGTCCTCAATCTGAACTTGATCTCTCTTGGAATCCAACACAACTGCTAGAAAAGCCTCACAACCTTTCCTGATAAACCTCTTGGCTTGCATCGCAGAAATCACATTATTCAAAGAACTAGCACCCAAACCTTTCATAAACACAGGAGACTGACCTCTATCTCGAAGCACAACTATCTTCCTATGGCAATCAACTACAGCCCGATGCTTACCCAACTAGTCCATACCCAGAATCAGATCAAACTCTCTGAAAGGCAACTCAATCAAATCCGCTGGAAGCACAACTCCCTCAACCATCAGAGGACAACTCCTAAAGACTCTACTCACACTGACACTATGCCCTAATGGACTGGTCACACATATCTCATAATCTAACTGATCAACCACATGCAACTTATCAATAATTTTATCTGTGCACAAGTATAAGTGTGTGGAACCAGGGTCAATTAGAGCATACAATTCAGTGTCATGGAGTAAGAACTTACCAGCAATAACATCAGGCGCATCCTGCTCCTCTCTGGCTCGCACAGCATATGCTCTAGCTGCAACTGGCAACTCATGATCCACTATCTCTGATGCAGTACCCTCTCTAGGTTGACCACCTCAACCTCTACCACGGCCTCTACCACGGGTAGCCTGAGAAGCATTCGAACCGACCCTGCTAGCCTCTCTCTGTGAACCTGAATCCTCATGCAATCTCGGACAGCTAGCCAAAAGACGCTCGGTGCTCCCACACCTGAAGCACGCACCGGAGAGCCACCTACACTCACCCCGATGAGTCTTACTGCAATGAGGACAAATTGACGCAGTCTCAGATCTACCACATCTACCAGAACCTGACACAGCTGCAGAACCGTATCTCCTACCTCTGGAAGCCGGGCCAGATGATGACTCATCCTGTGGGTTCCTCGATCTCTTACCCGAGGATGAAAAAGATCCTCCACGAGAAGGGTTCCTCCTCTGAGCCCTCTCTCTCATCACAGTCTTTGATCTCTCAGCCCTCACGGCAGCTTCCACAATATGATAATAACTTACCCCAGGCATACACATCAAAGAAATCAAAGCAATCTTCAAAGACTCATTCAACCCCGCTTTAAAATGCTTGCATCTGAAATCATCTGTCAAAACCCCACGCGGAGCATAGCGAGACAACCGATTGAACTCTTTCTCATAATCTGAAACTGACATGGTCCTCTACCTCAAACTCAAAAACTGCGCCCATCTAGCATCCCTATAAGTCTGAGTAATATACTTCTTTGTGAACTCACCCTCAAAGAACTCCCAAGTAATCGGATCTGGTAGCTGAGGATGCCTGCAAACCAATTCCCACCATTCAAAAGCGGACCCTTGCAGTAAAACTAGAGCACACTCTGCCTGCTGGTCGGGAGGACACCGAATTTCTCTCAGAGCATGCTTCACTTTATCTAACCATTTCTCAGCCATCTCTGACTCATCCAAACCCGTGCCATAAAAGTCTTCCACACCTGCCCTTCTCAAATTCTCCATAGGGGCTCTAGGAGCAGTCACTCTCTCCAAAACCCTAGCCATGTCCTGATGCAATCTAAACATAGCCTCAAAAGGCATGGCTGTGGCCTCGGGCTGGACCCTAGCATGCTGAGCTGATACAGAAATTGATGGATCTACTGCTTGAGGGTTCACACTCTCAGCGGATTCCTCAAGCGATCCACGAGCAGAATTAGAAGCCATCTAAACAAATAAGAAACAACCGCATCAGCCAACACAGATCTAGACACATACACATCTAAGCAACTCAACATAACATCAACAACACCCAGAAATGCCTAAACCGGAGCTCTGATAAAAAAAACTGTAACACCCCCTACCCATACGTAGGCGATCCCATCCGATAAGGAGTGAGATGCCGTATGAGTCAAGGTGCCACCAAACAGATACAAGCAAATCATACATATCATACATGCAGAAATACGGGATAATTAAAAACTTTAAAGGAAAAGAATACCATAGCTGATCTTGCATTAATATAATAAACCATTACAATAATGTTCTGATCAACTAGCTGAAATAAAAGATATTACATAACCAAAATATAAGTACAAAAGCGGAAGCTATAACAAAACTGATACAGGAGAGTTCTAAACAAAAAGAATCATTACAGATTACAAAAACTGAGCCCTATACTAAAACCTTCTGTGTTGGCTTGACGACGGCGACTCTCTCAAAGCAAAACTCCTTCCGCACCTGCACAAGTAAAAACACCGTGCTAAGCGATAAACGCTTAGTGGGGAAACACACATAAAATATGTACGGCCATTCACAATGGTCGTCAAGGCATAACACATTCACAATGGCAAAATGCAATGGCTTTAACATAAACCATATAAACAGGCTCACAATTTAAAGCCATACATTCTGCATTTCAGATTCATATTCATGCCAAATAATCCAAAATCCATCTCATCATTATACTCATTCAGATATCACATTTATATAGCCAATTCAGAACAGAGCAATTCAATCGAACACCTGCTCACTCGAGGTAGTGGATAACGAGTGTACTGAAGGTACCTTACGGGTACGAATCGAATACTGAGGGTACCTCACAGGTACAAATCAAAAGTCATTTCATTTTTATTAAAACACAATATTTTTACTGAGGGGATCTTAAACAAGATCCTAATACTGAAGGGTTCGCGAGGAACCAAACGGGGGACCTAATCGGGGTCCAAACTGAACTGAGGGCTGCAGCTAAAAGACTCTATTAGGCATGCCTAACTATCCACTTACTTGACTCTAGCAGGTTATGCGTCATTCAAATCATATTTCAGAGTACAGAATAAAATTCATTTGAAGAATCATGATATCACTCATATCAAAGCATACAAAAGTATGACATGCATCATACAGCAGTATAAGTCCATTCAGAAGAAGTACTGAATTTCATTTTTGAGTTAAAATCGGGAAATTTCAGAAAATAGGCCGAATGGGGGTGACCGACAAGGTGGGCTGGTCACGAGTCGTGACTGGCATCACAACTCGTGACTGGCCTCATCCTTTGGCTGGTCACGAGTCGTGACTGGCTTCTGGTCACGACGTGATTTGCCTTTTCCACTTGCTGGTCACGAGTCGTGACTAGGAGTCATGTCTCGTGACTGGCTTCTTTCTTTGGGCTGGTCACGGGTCGTAACTGGCAATCACCACCCGTGACTGCCTTCTCAGGCCGGTCACGAGTCGTGACTGGGAGTCACGCCTCGTGACTGTCTCCTCTTGGCTGGTCACGAGTGGTGACTGTCAATCACCACTCGTGACTGCCTCTCTGGCTGGTCACGAGGCGTGACGGGGAGTCACGACTCGTGACTAGCCTCTCTCTTGGCTAGTCACGCGACAGACACAACCTGGAAATGGGATTTTCAACAGTAATGCGACATTCCATTTTCCAGAATTCCAGAACTCAAAAATCAATTCCATAACTTGAATCAAAACTACACAAAACTGTTCTTACCTTCCAGAAGACATCTCATACAGCATAAATAAGATAATTACAACTTAATTCGGAAATTAAAACAACCAATTCAAGCATAAATGCATTCAAACTTCTCAAGAACATAAACCCTAATTACAGTAAACTCAAAATCAAGCAATCTTATCAAACAAATCCCAAATCTGAATTCTAAGCTTCACTTCACTTAGCTCCACTACTCCCAGCAATCTCCTTGCCCTTGGGATCGCGAGGAGCTACAGCTAAGCAACAACACATCGAAGAACAACCAAAATAAAAACCCTAAGTTAAATCTAAACCCAAAGAAGAAGAAGAAGAAGAAAACAAATGGAAACAGAGTGAGGAATGCAATAACTTACCAAAGAGGATGCAAAGAGATGATTAATTCCACCAATATAGACTTGAATCCACACCAGAGTTCTTAGAGTGAAGAAAATGAAAAAGAAGAAGAAGAAGATGAGGGGAAGAAGGGAAAACGTGAATCTGCCCTTCCCCTTTCTTTCTTTCCTTTTTCTTTTTCTTTTCTTTGCCCTAAGCATGTGTCAATTTCCTATTGGTGAAACTAACCACTCACACCCAACAAGCAAACATTACTCACACACAATGCACTCCCAACTAATGCACACCCTACAATGGTATGAACACACACACAATGCACTCCAATTTTAAAACACCTTAATATGGTATGCTCAATTGCACACAACCATATCCCAATTAATTCACGCACTAATGTCATACATATAACCATATGCTAATAAACCCCAAAAACATGCATTTTACTAAAATAACCTTATCATATGCCGTACACATGCAAATGCTTGCACAAACAGACAGGCTCATTCTACTAGGGGGCAAACGGGGTGTGACACATTCTTTAGCTAGATATGCCATTATCTGCATCTCTTCTTCTGGGAAAGCGCCTTTTAAACGTGGATCAGGCAATTCTGATATTACTCGCCTACTGTCCTGCAGTCGAGGGGTATATACGTAGCCTAAAAAGAGTCATAGAAACATCATTAGTAATGTTAGTTCCCAACTGGTCCTACTATTAAACTTAATGTAAGGCTCTAAATGCATGCAGTATAATGAAAATGATATACTTTACAAGAAAATGTTGTGAGTATGACACATGATAGCAGAATGATCACAATAACTTTTGCAGAAATGTGATTCCTTCTAGCTTGATCTTCAGCAAGAGATCCTGTTTAGAAGCATGTGCCATCAAGTGAGACCACAGAGTAACAATTAAAATAACTGAATGGCAATGTATGGAATCTACCACCATGAAAACAAACACAAGATAATAGACACATCACATATTATAATTTGGACATCACATATTATAATCTGGGAAATCTGCTATATTAAAAACTAGCTACAATTATGAAGTTATGTTGCAGTTTATGAAAACCAGAAAAAAAACTTGAGATAACAACTTAACAAGCAGTTTGAACCATCTAATGCAATTATGCATAGCTTATTGCATTTCCTATTCTGATGCAGACAAATGTATAGATCAAGAATGATGGAATGAACTCTGCATTAAAGATAAATCCCCTGTTTAGCAACAAAAGTAAAGTATGCCAACTAATTTGCAATATCATGTATTTTACCCTTATATTCTAGTGTTATATTCTAGACTGATGCAAAAATAATTCAACTAAGAGAGATAAAACAAACAGGGTGATCAATGATAGACACATCAATTCAAACTCCTCTTGCTACTTAAGTCAAGGTGCAATACTAACACCTAGATAATTAGGGTGGGGGGTTTACAGATAGAAGAGAAAAGAAAAAGGGTACCAGAACTGCAGTTGCAGGCTGTAAAACAAGTAGCATCTTGATTACCTGAAGCTATTTTAGGAAACCCAATAGCAGCACAAATACATTTCCATGAAATTCCACTTCCTTCAGCTGCAATATAAGAGGCAAACCAGTGAAGGAACACCAGCAATAATTCAGAAGAAAATTACAGCAAATTATGAATAAGTTATTTTCATATAAAGCATAGATAGTTCCTCACAATCAAAATATAGAGAGAAAACACATCGTTAGGTAGTTTTATGTTTTTCAAATGCAATAAACCAACTCAGAACTATCTTCAAAATATGTATTTCTTACAAAGTTTAGTGTGAGAGCACAAAAAAGGTATGAAAATAAATCTTGTATTATGAAGATTGATTATTCTGCTAAAAGCACTACAGAAGTTGTATGTGCATACATATATATATATCAACAAAACTAGTTACTGAGATACACTCCTACTTCCTTATAGTTTGCTAAACTGAGAAAAAATTGCAGCACCTCTACCCTCTACTTGGTTGTAGATCTGTAAAGCCAGGCTCAACTATCTCCGTTACCCCAATTTCCTAGGTTAAAAAAAATTTATCAGGATTTCCATACAGAAGATATTTTAATGACATTTAATTATTTTTTGCAGCAAGTATATGTTCCTGCTAAACATCAAGTAGAAATATAAATAAACAATAATTCAAATAGTCCCCGATTATTACAACAAAATCAGAAAATACCTGGATTACAATCATGCACACTCACACATATACTTGCAGGTTAATACTTCTTACAATGCATACCTATCCAGAAGACATAGCATGTACACTGTACACATTAATCATTGATCTTCGTGTAATGGGAAAATATGAACTTTGCCCCAAATATAAAAACAATGAGCAAAGAAACGAAAACCTCATGCCGACATGTAGAATAAAGAGCAGAAGCACGTAATAGATAGCCAGCTAGGCATGAAGTAATAAATGATTACTGATGATCATTGCCAGTCTATATTAAAATTGCCATTCTAAATAACAGTAGTGCAATATAATGGTGGTCTTAATGAAAGACGAACATTAGAATCCAATCTGCACAAGAATCTAATAGATGAAAGCAATACAGAGCAAATGGATTAAAACCTCATGACTGAGTATAGACCAGTAAAAGATAACAGTTCATTTCAAATCAAAAAGAACCATAAAAATTCTAATGAAGCTCAATAGAGCAGCTAAATCAATCGCCACTACCATAAATTATCGAACTCCAAAATCCAAAGGAAAACGATTCACAGCCCACAAAACAGAACCAACTAAATTATCGAAGAGGTGATAAATTTTGCATCAGATTAGCAGAAATTAACAACAAAAGAAACATCAACAACAAAAGAGCAGAAAAGGGTACCTTAAACAAAGATTATCTCCGTTGCTTTGCTTACAGAGATAAGTTCCTGTGCAGGCAAAAACCGAAAGGCTTAGATCCTGAAGAAGAATAAGAAGCTTTAATGATAGAACTAAGTCCCCAATCCAAAGAAACAAACAAACAGAAAACCCAGGAGATTATTGAGAGAAAGCGTGAGAGACCTTCGCGACGGGGAATAAGATGCCGAGATCGGCGTTGCGAGGAGCCGATTGCTCGCCGTCGACCGTCGCCAGCCTCCTCGCCCCTTCCGCCGTGCTCCGCCGTCTCTCTCTCTCTCCCTCTCTCTCTCTCTTTCTCTTCCTCGGTCTCTTTCCCGTTCTGCCTCCCTTCCATGACTTTCCCTTTCTTTTCTTTTTCTAATTCTCATAATTCCCACTAATTCACACCATTAACCACCGGATTTTTATTGTTTTAACGACCGAATTTAATCCCTTTATTATATAATAATAAAATTTAAGAACTAACGGCCGGATTTATTTTTCTTCGTTATTTGTATATTTTAACGACCAGATTTTTATTATTTTAACGATCGAATTTAATCCTCTCGTTATATAACAATAAAATTTAAGAACTAACAACCGGATTAATTTCCATTCATTATTTGTATATTTTAACGACCGGATTTTTATCCCTTCGTTAAATTTTGGTCGTTAAAAGTCAATTTTCTTGTAGTGTTTATTGGTCCCTATGGTTCATTTATGATGTTAGTTTGTAAAAATAAAGCATGGTTTTTATAATATGAGCTTGTTTATATTCGGCCATGGTAGGAATTCAAGGAGAGGAGGAGATTTGTCAAGCCAAAGGGAAAGAAAAGCAAGCTTTAAGTATAAGTGTGTAAATTAGGTATGATAAATTAAATCTAACTTGATAATCATGATTAGTGGATTTAAATTAGTGTATAAATATACTTAGATTAAATTAAAACATATTGGTATAAAATCCCTTAAGTAGGCTGAATAGTAACTTAAGCAATTCATCATGTTTATATAGGTTTTATGGCTTGTAAATGATAGTTATAATGTATATAACATGTGTAATGTATAATAGAATAGTTAAAAGATTGAAAAAAAACTTAATGAATTTATATAAGCTTAGCCGAATGGATTATTAAGGAAATTAATGGGATATGTTGTGTAATATGGTTCGTAATTGGTGTTTATAACATGTATAACATGTAGAGAGGATGATTAAGGGGATAAATGAAATTAAAGTGAACATAAGGGAAACCTAACCCTTTGGCTTAATGGTTAACTAAGTGTTTAATTGAGATATACAATGAGTTATGGCATGTAAATGGTGTTTATGGTATGTTTAACATGTAAAGAATATGATTGAGTAGTTAAATGGAATTAAAGTGCATGGTATAAAAATTGGATAATTTGGCCGAATGGTATATATGAGGTTTAAAGTGTGTGTTTTGACAAGTATTGATAAATAATGGAATAATATGGTTAATGGTGGATAAATAAGAGTGTATGCAAAATTACAAATGAATATGAGATGTTGGCCGAATTGTGCTTGTGAACATAATGTGATATTAATGTGTAATTTGATGGTATATTTCCCTTAGTAGTTGTCTGGCAATGAAATCTAGTCCAGGATATAAATGGCTACCCATAGGGACATCAGTATATGCCGCGGTGGCAAGTCATGGCAACTTGCAAGCTTAGACCAATGACAGTCTATATGTCAGTGCAGTGTAAAGTGTATGTATAGAGTCGTCGAAGTGTAATTTGGCACCTTAGTGCCACTTCGACACTACCGAAGTGTATTTTGGCACCTTAGTGCCACTTCAATAGGTTAGGGCTATCGAGCCCAGTCCCACATATCCAGTCTAGTAATAACTACTGGTTATTACTAGGGCAAAGTTGAAAAGAATTAATTAAAAAGAGATTCATTGTAAAATATAATGAATAAAGAGTAAAGAAAGGATTAAATTGAAGAAATAAAAAGTTTAAGGGCTAAAATATGATTTACCATGAAAATTAGTGATTAACGGATTAAATTAATATATTATTGAATAAAAAGTAAATAATTGTGAAAGTATTATAAGATAATGGCATAATTGTAACTAAAGTGAAAAGAAGGGCAATATCGCAATTTGACAATAATATAGGGGTATTTTGGTAATTATATAACTAAATTAACTAAGATAGTGATAAATAAGAAAATTAAGTAAAAATAGGATTAAAATGATAGAAATAGAAAATTTGAGGGCAAAATTGTAATTATATGCTTAATGGGTAAAAATAGTGTTAAATAGGTGAAAACTGTAATTGAAAAAGGGTAATTATGTAAATGAGTGAAAATATAGGGACTAAATGGTAATTTTACAACAAGTTGGTAAAAAGTGGCAAAGTTAGGTAAAAAGTGTAAAAGTAAGGATAATTTGGTAATTATAGTAAAATATGAAGTTAAAATGGCAATTTAGTGTAAAAGTGATAAATTAGGGACCTAAATGTAATTTGGTAAAATTATAAGGTTAAAAGTGGAAATTTGAAGTAAAAAGGGTATTTTGGTAATTAAGGAAGTTATTAAGGGGTAAAAGTGGAAAATAAGTTTTAGTGAGGTTAAAAATGTAAATAAAGAGTAACTAAGGGTAAAATAGTAATTATGTATAAAAAGGGAGGACACAAATGGAATTAAGGAAAAAGAAGGGACATGGATGGTATTAAGTGAAAAGTGAGGACATGTATGTAATTAATGGAAAAGATTAGGATAAAATTGGAAACCATGGGAAAAATATTAAGGTAAAAATGTACTTAAGGAATTAATAAATTAAATGAAAGGATTTAAATGTAATTAGAGTATAAGAAGGTTCAATGCTAAATTATGTGGTTAATTTAGTGGATTAATTGATCAAATAATAATAATATAGTTAATAGAATAAAACAGTATAGTTAATTGAATAAATAGTAGTAGTGGAAATTTATGGATTTGTAACCACCACTGGGCATATTAATGCTTAGCACGTAGTTTGTTTTGACTGCGTGTAGGTGCGCATTAGGTCGGAGCAGCATACTTGAGTCCGTTGGAGCAAAAGGGAGAAAAGAGTTACAAGTTTACTTTTGTATGTTTTGGTTAAGTATGGCATGTATATATATAAAGTATATCTGAAATGGTTTATATGATAGTTATGATGTATTTATTTATATGGATATTATGACTACTTGAACGGATTTTTGAGACTGTGAATAGCATGGTTATGAATGATATATTGTTATGCCCTTGTCGGAGCTATGGAGTTTGATATTTGCAGGTTTGGGTAGTGAGAAATATAAGGCGTTATACTGCCGAAATTTTGACCAAATGAATAGTAACATTAGACAGTTATAGGTCAATCGACAACTAAGTCAATAAGTGAAGTTAATAAGTGAACTTTGTTAAGTGAAATGAATGATTAAGTGAATAAAAGATTAAATGCAAGAAAGAAAAATTTAACCACATTTTGGGTCAAGTGTAAGACAGCCATAGTATAATTATGGTAATCACATAGTAAGTCTTAAGTCGGCAATATGTGTACAATGTACAAGGGTGTTACACTAACCTTATTATGGTCAATTACATTTAAGTCCATTCTGTAACGGCCCGAAATATAGCCTGGTAGTAATTGGCTTAATTAAGGTTGTGTGGGAATTTAATTATGCAGTTGGACTAAATTGAAATAACAAATAAAGGACTTAATTGAATAACTAAAAGAAGTTAAGTTGCTTATTGGCAATTGTGTATGATTAACACTAAGAGGAATTAATTAGTTTAATTGAATTCAGAATTTAGTTAAGTAGGGATTAATGGAGAAATAGGCAGAATTGAGGTTGGAGAAGTGGACTTCACGTGTGGTCTTGTGGAGCTGCCACCTCTCTCAAGCCATGCAATATAAGGGAATTTGGAGAGAGAAAGTGATGTTTTTGTTGCATTCTCTTCTTCTTTTTGGATGAGCTTCTTCTTACTTTCCTATTTCTTCATTTCATTGAGCAGTCTTGAGATTTATAGTTGGTGTGTGTGAGAATTCAATGGATTGCATGGTATTAGGAAATGTAGGATGAACAATTAGCAAGGTAAGTGGTTAATTTAATGGATTCTCCTTCTTCTTCATCTCCTTTCTTTTGAAATTGATTGGTAATGATATTGTGTTCCAATCCTTGAAATTGGATCATGTGTGTAGCTGAGATATCGAAGCAAGATAAAGGGAAGGCCAAGGTTGGAGAACCTAGCTCAAAGGGGACTCATTAGGAGCATAGAAAAGGAGGTTTGGGAAACTATCCTTATGTTTGAATGTTATGATTTAAATTGTGTTCTATTTGAATGTTAAATGTGGTTGAGGTTTGTTGGAGTGAGTTTAGAATAGAATAAGTGAGTTCATCTCTATGTGGATAAATTGAGTGAAGAATGCTTGAGATTTTGTGGATAAATCTTGTTTATTACTACTGGTATCTAATGTTTGTTTTGGTTAAGGTGAAAACAAGCATGAATAAAGTTCATGTATGCATTGAGTGAGAAGTATATGTATGTTGAAATGATTTTAGGTTGCAATTGATTTCCAAAGTAGCTAAGATTTCATGTAAAAATCTGGGTTTAGTGTGTTACACGGCGGTATGGCAACCCAGATTTTTACATGAAATCTTAGCTACTTTGGAAATCAATTGCAACCCAAAATCATTTCAACATACATATACTTCTCACTCAATGCATACATGAACTTTACTCATGCTTGTTTTCACCTTAACCAAAACAAACATTAGATACAAGTAGTAATAAACAAGATTTATCCACAAAATCTCAAGCATTCTTCCCTCAATTTATCCACACATAGATGAACTCACTTATTCCATTCTCAACTCATTCCCCCCCGTGTAATTTTATTCTGCCCAAGTGTGAGATTTTACACGGCGGTAAGGAATGACCATACCGCTATGTAAATGTCCTCTGTTTCGAAGGTGTTTTGTGTGGCTTTCCACACGGCGGTATGACTTGATCATACCCCCGTGTAGGGTGTCTTACACGGCGGTAAGACATTGTCATATCGCCCTGTAAAATGCTTCTGTTTTGCAAAATTAAGGCTTTGATTTTTTTCTCTTTTTCCGTTCCAATTGAACTTATCTTGCCATAAACCTTAATAAATGTCATCTTAGCTATCTATTGATGATTTGCATGAATATGAATTGAATCTAATTGTAAACTTGTGACAATGAATATACAAGCATGAGGATTATAGTGATGAATTTCTTGTATATATATGTATATGCTCATGCAAT
Organism: Excoecaria cochinchinensis; assembly: GCA_947683425.1. NCBI lineage: Eukaryota > Viridiplantae > Streptophyta > Magnoliopsida > Malpighiales > Euphorbiaceae > Excoecaria > Excoecaria cochinchinensis. The sequence goes on from CANTUQ010000127.1 coordinate 853,903, forward strand.
AATCTGTCTAAGTCTAATGATAGAATGGTGATGTGAATAACAGTGAATGTGAACTGCGTAATGAAATTTAATGGGATAATTCTATAATGTCATAATGCCATAACAAGTATAATAATCAAATGATACCTTAGCCTGCAAGTCAAGTAGTGGATAGATAGGCATGCCTATAAAGTCTAAGTGCTGCAGCCCAATGCATCCGATTCCTCTGGAATCACAAGGTTATATAAATCCTTATTGGATTCCAATGTGATATTATGTTGAAGTTTCATACCTTAGGGTACTAGCACATATGTGAGGTATTCGCGGATACCAATGTGATTACTGTACCCATGTGGTACCAATGCGATACTCGTTATCCATATCTTTGAATTGCAGGCAAGATTAACTAACAAGAGTAATAAGTAAACCATGTGATATATGAACAAGTTAAATGAGTTTAACGCAAATGTATACACTATTACGATCAGTATTGTGCATGAGGTGTAATTATATAAATATTTGAATGCAGAATGTGTACCTACATGATACATGAGCCTTGTTAAACTAATTTAACTGTTATCAAGCTTGTATTAAAATATATCTTATAATTGAATAATTATTGTATTGTATGCTATAAAAGTATATACGTGTGTATGCTGTTTCCCCACTAAGCGTTATCGCTTAGCACGAGTTTGCTAATTCGTGTAGGTTCGGAGGTGAGGTGATTGCGAAGGACTGATCCGCATTGCCATTGGTCAACACTAGGAGTACTTATAGTGTAGGTTTTTGGGGAGTGGGCAATGAGTTTTGTGTATGTAATGTTTAATCCTTTCTGTATCAAAGCAATATGTATGGATATAATAACTAGGTATTGTATCAATATATATGTAAGTATGTAAATGTGTCAGTTCTAGCGTGAAATATCTGCTGTGTGCGAATGCATGAATTATAAAATTTAATTGTTTAGGTATTGGCATGCGTGTATGATGATGATAAGTGCTTATGTTTGCTGTGTGGTGGTCGTTCTCGACTGCTGTAGTTGAGCTGTTCCAGTGGTTGAGACTGGGCATCACAAGTTGCGGTATCAGAGCCTGGTTTAGTCTTTTCTGGGTAACTGGGTAGTTAGGAAGTGTATAGTAGTGTTGACCTAATGCGGATGTCCTTGTGTAAATTGATAGATCCTATTGACAACCCTAGTCACCACTCAAGAGAGGAGACAGCCGAAAGTGTTAATCCTCGGGAAGAAGAAGTGACGGGGTCTGGTTAGTCAGGGTCAGTCAATTTTGGTAATGAGGTTCCAATGGTTCCAGTGGAGGCCATACTAAAGATGTCACAGGATATGGAAAGGGTGCTGGACCGAATGATGACACTGAAGGCTCCAGTAGAATTTTTGAGAAAGCATGGAGTAGAAGAGTTTCATGGTACAAGGTTTGATGAGTTAGACAAGGCGAAATACTGGATAGAGAAGGTGCAGAGGGTGTTGGGAGAAATAAGATGTCCTCTGGACCAACGAGTTGAGTGTGTAATATCGTTGCTTCAGGGTGCAGCATATGACTGGTGGAAACTTGTTTTGCAGCATCCGATGCTCCCGAATCCAATTACCTTGGAATTCTTTGAAAGAGAGTTCCGGAATAAGTTTATGACCAAGGCATATAAGGAGGCAAATTGGAATCAATTTTTGAATTTAAGATGGAGAACAATGACTTTAGCAGAGTATGAGAAGGAGGGCCATTTACCACAAAATTACAACATAATAATTTTTTTTTAATTTAAAAACAAACCTTTTAAATTCTTTTCTTAAATCTTTTTTCCAATTAATTCAATTAACCAATTTAATTAGTTTAATTCAACTAAATTAATTAACTAATTTAATTTTCCATTTTCAATTAAATCAATTAATTAATCTAATTCAATTAAAATAACTAATTTAATTTCCCTTCTTTATTTTTTAAATATCAAAAATAACACTTCTTAATAATATTAATTTAATTGAATATTTTTTATAATATATTTTTATATATTTATTTGTTTATTTTTTATTTAAAAATAACGAGGGTCTTGACAAGGTAAACATCATTTTTTACACCTTTACTTGCAAGTATCGCTTTCATTATAGGGTAATTCTGATCTTGGACCACCTCGGGACCCGGTGTCTACAGTTGCCCCCAATTTTGGGGAACTCTAGGACATAGGTGCCTAAGTGAGCCAAAATTCAGAAAAGAAGTGAAGAGACACGTACCTGAGGCAGTCGCTTTCCCAAACAAGGAGAGATTGTTGGTGTGTTATGCTTTCTGAGGTGGTGCCCCCTGGGAGGTCTTTGGCTGATCGGCACCCCCTGAGCGGTCTTTGACTGGCTGGTGCCCCCTGAGAGGTCTTCATTTGATTGCCCCCTGAGAGGTCTTCGATTAACTGCTCCCTGAGAAGTCTTCGGTTGATCGCCCCCTAAGAGGTCTTCGATTAACTGCTCCCTGAGAAGTCTTCGGTTGATCGCCCCCTAAGAGGTCTTCGATTAACTGCTCCCTGAGAAGTCTTCGGTTGATCGCCCCCTGAGAGGCCTTCGGTTCGCTGCTCCCTGAGAAGTCTTCAGTTGATTGCCCCCTGAGAGTTCTTCGGTTAGCTGCTCCTTGAGAAGTCTTCGGTTGATTGCCCCTTGAGAGGTCTTCGGTTAGCTGCTCCCTGAGAAGTCTTCGGTTGATCGCCCCCTTAGAGGTCTTCGGTTAGCTGCTCCCTAAGAAGTCTTCGGTTGATCGCCCCCTGAGAGGTCTTCGGATAACTGCCCCCTGAGAGGTCTTCAGATGATTGCCCCCTGAGAGGTCTTCGATTAGCTGCTCCCTGAGAAGTCTTCGGTTGATGCTCCCTGAGAAGTCTTTGGCTGATCGCCCCCTGAGAGGTCTTCGATTAACTGCTCCCTGAGAAGTCTTTGGTTGATCGCCCCCTGAGAGGTCTTCGGTTAGCTGCTCCCTGAGAAGTCTTTGGCTAATGCTCCCTGAGAAGTCTTTGGCTGATGCTCCCTTAGAAGCCTTTGGCTGATGCTCCCTGAGAAGTCTTTGGTTGCCGCTCCCTGAGAAATCTTTGGCTAATGTTCCCTGAGAAGTCTTTGGTTGCCGCTCCCTGAGAAGTCTTTGGCTGATGCTCCCTGAGAAGTCTTTGGCTGATGCTCCCTGAGAAGTCTTTGTCTGATGCTCCCTGAGAAGTCTTTGGCTGATTGACCTGGATTGAATTGATGTTTTGATCGATGTTGTCGCTTGCCCTTTCGTTGGCGTTGGCATTTGATTCTTTCTTTCTGCAAGACTTAGAAAGAAAAACATGCAGGAAAAAGTGGTGAGCATGCACGTGAGATGCATATGTATGCAGGAATGCAGGACAAGAATTCGTCTAAGTGGATTTTGGAGGCGACAGCTGATTTGGTTGTAATTTGCAGTAGGATTGGTGCCCTCTGGAATTGCTTTTGAGTTTCATGCCTCTGGGGGATTATGAGGTTCTCTTCTGATACCTGTAGTCATTTTTTTTAAGGTAGTGCGTCCCTCGTGGATTTTCACACTAGCTTTTCTTAGCGGGAGATGCGTCCTTGTCGGATTTTCACATAACCCTGTGCCTTATTTTTTGCCTGGAATGGACCCAACCCAATCTAGCAGCTTTTATTTATTTCATTTTTTGTAGGGCAGACTGCCTGTCGCCAGGTTTTCACCCTGCCCTTTGGCCTAACTTTTACTTAGAGCACCAGTCACAGTTTTCATCTCTAACGGCCTCTTTTTTTTTTTTTTTTTTTTTTGCGAGAGAAGTTGGAGTTGTTGCGAAAGGTCTTTTTGGGTATGATTGGCATGTGCCTATGTCTCAGATTATGGTTGTATGAGCTTCGTTCTTTATCGGGAAGGTGCTGTAGGGTTAGCTTTACAGCGGGTTGCAAGATGAGTTGACTTGAGTTCCTGAGTGGCGAGAGCGGCAGAGGGTGTTTGGTAACAATGTGCTGGTTTTATGTCGGACCCAGACGACTTTGGGTGTGTAAGATGAACTGGTCTACTTACATAAATACATCTTTGCGCAAATGCATATATTTCAATCTGATTTCATAACACATGATCACTATTTTACGTTAACCCGAAAAATATGAGACCTCATCTAATCACGAAATAGATCCTTGAGAGCATCAAACTCCTGTTATCAATCAGCCCTCGCGGGTTTTCTTGATTGAATATTTTCTCTCTTTTTTTTAATTCTTTATTTAGCTTCTGCCATGGACCCTCCTTCAGTTCATCAGTATTTGTTGAATTTACTTTCATCTTCGTTAGCCGAGGAGGCTGCTGCTTCTAAGAGTGGTTCTTCTTGGTATCAAAGTCTTGGTCTTAGCCCTCGTGCAGACTAGTTGAGGTGATGGGCTCCTTATTTGGGCCTTAAATGTAAAATCTCACACTCCATCTTCATCGGCTTCGATGATTTAAACTCTGAAGTGGCTTTTCAACGGTCGAGATGGGTTGACAGGTCGGGCTTGGATGATCTGGGGTATTTTTATTGGCCTTGGAGGTTTAAGCTCCGAGATGGTTTTTTTTTTTTTTTTTTAAGGCTGGGATTGGGTGGATGGTTCGTGGTTTAGCCTTTTAGGTAATGGTTCGTGGTTTGGCCTTTTAGGTCATTTTCAATGGCTAAGGAGAAGAATAGCAAGGTACAGGCATGTGCAGATCAACGGGATTTGAACAAAGCTTGCCCCCCAAATAACATTCCCTTGCCCCCCTGAAAAATTCTCTCTTTTCTTCTCTCTTCTCTTTTTTCTTTTTTATTTACTAATTTGTTTTTTTTTGCACCCCAATTTTCTTTTAGCAAGCTTTGTTCGAATCCTGAAATTTACACATACGCGCACTTTTCCTTCTTAACCATTGGGACCATCATTGCTCGATCTATTCGGGCATTGAGCTTTAGCAAGAATTTTGGCTATAAGGGTTCTGGATGGTTAAGAGTCAATCACAATTGGTTTTGGGGTACACATTTCAAATGGTTGGGAGGAAAGGGTTCACGCTGTTTGGTTCTGATGAGTTATGTTTTCCTCATGAAAGTCTTGAGTTTTATTCGTCTAACTTTTGATGTAGCTTTCTAAGTTTGAGTTTATTCGGCAGCACTATACGTAGCTCAAATGTTGTGGATGCAAAGAAATGGCTTTCAAAACTCGATTTGTCGTCATATTGGCGCATGGAAGCAATATTGATCTCAAGAATATCCTTGTCAATCTTCAGCATGTCATACCAGATCCGGGCAAAGGCTTTTTTTTTTCTTTTACTTCTCTCAAAATTATCCTCTCTTCAGGAGTTATATCAGATGCTATCAAGATTTTGTTTGGGTTCCCCAAAGTTTCGAGACTAGATGGAGTCATATTAATTGGGTTAATGTCAAAATGAATGAATGCATCGTGATCATAAGAAATGAATATATTAGAAATATCATGCAAATAAGCAGAAATTGTTCATTGAAGTAACCAATCGTCATAAGGAGTTCTTGCATTAAAAGGAAGTAAAGCATTGAAAAAAAAACATAGTCTTCTTCGCCGTTTGCTAGAACCGATCAAACACCTGGCGGGGGAACTGCATTGTAGTTCGTTTCCTTCTTCTTCTCCCTCTTTTCAGGGTCCGTGATCCGCTTAGAGTCGATGAGGTCCTGGATCTTTCTCCTCAAGGTCTTACAATCATCTGTGATACGCCCGGTGTGCTGGTGAAAAGCACAATACTGATCTGCCTTGTGATCGGCATGTTCTTGGTCTCCGGCGGGCCTAGCTGGCAATGGCTATAATATTCCTCCCTTCATTAGCTTCTCGAAAACCCATGACAAAGGTTTGCCCAGATCAAAATAGTGCCTTTGAGCTATTTTAGCCATTGGTACTTTCCCTGTCCTTCTTGTGCCGCTGCTACCAACTCCCTGACTTGTCTGGCTATTGATGGTCTTATTGAGGGGTGCCCGGGTAGTTGCCATGATTTGAGCTTGAAGAACTAGCGCCATGGCATCCATCCTTTCCTTAATTGTTGCCAGCAACCTCTTTTCAAGCTCCCCGAACCTTCTATCCATCTCTTGGGTCATTAAGGCAAAAGCCTCTTCCATAATAGGCAATTCAATTTGTTCAACAGCAGAGGCCACAGGCGGTTGCCTGGTATTTGGTGCCATCTGGGCAGTGATATTTTCCATCATGGCGAATATCCTCCTTTCAAAATCCCCTAACTTCCTGGCAAGGTCTTGGGTAGTTAAAGCTCCGGTTTCTTCTGCCATGAAAGATGATTCACTAGCTGTAGAGAATGACTCAGAATCCCAAATAGGCACTAATTTTAGCAATCCAAAGGGCAAATCTGTCGTCATTAGTCGATCGTCGGAACCTCTAGTCCACTTGGATGAATCTATAAGGGCTGGAAGGTCAAGATTGTTAGACTGATGCATGGATGACATATACAATGCATGATCGTGCCATGCAAATGGTCTTTGATGAGTGCGAGATCAATGGACTACCATAATACGATGGGATGCATGGAGGAAATTACATGTAGGATGGTATGTACATGCGAAAAAATAATATGCAGACGAGAAGGTATATACACACACAGTATGAGATCATACGCAGGGTGATATGCACATGTGAAAGAAAATAGCAGGCGGACAGAAAGGTATATATACACATAGCATGAGATAAAACATATTATTATTTATATACACATGTATTTATTTTATTAACATGCATGAATGACATGCGATGCACGAGCATGTTGTGCAGCATCCACAATCACATGCAAGCATATAGATCCTTCCAACCTTATCAAACCCACACACGAGGTCGTGCGGTCTCTTTCCTGGGTGGGCTTCATCCGATGGTTAACAGGGAACCCATCGGACACGTATGGTGCACGGTGGAAAACTGGCAACATAACACTCTTAATCTAATAAACATACATATGAGTTTTTGCCATTATGTATTTAGGCAATTCAATCAAATTAAGGTGAGCTTACCGGGGCATGAAAGCCTTCGATAAAGGACCACTTAATTTGCTTGATTTTGTTTAATACGTGACGACCCACATCACAAGCATTGTATTAAGGAGCATACCACCTAGTGAAAGTTTCTATTTGTCATTACATGGGCTTTGGTCAAGGTGATTTTTTTGGGCTACCCCAGCATGGTCCCTGCCAATGGGTCTAGCTCATCACGAGCATGACGACCGATCGGGTCTCCATTTGATATACCAAAAGGTACAAGGCTTGGGCTGGTGATTATCCCTAACACTTCCCTTCAATGAGTGAAAGTAGGGTCATGCTTTGGGAACGTACCGAGGTAAGAAGGGACCAACTAGCGTAATTCTAAGGCTCTAAGATGCAATGCAAATTTTCGAAAAGAGATATAATTTTATGTTTTAAAAACCCAATTATACATTTTAACCAAAGCACTTTCGGAGCAAAGTCTCAAACACAAAGTCCCCAGTGGAGTTGACACTGTGACGCGTGCCGGAGTACCCAGCAAGGGCCCTCGCTTTGAATCCGCCTTTGGGATTCGAGGAATTGATTTGCGTCTTTTGATCATGGGCGCCATGAGACATCATCGGTGTATTCCTCCCAATAGATCATTGGGGAGAACAACCTAGTCTAATGACACCTAAAGGCACCTTTGAGGCATTTGGAGTCGCCACCCAATTTGCAAGAAATTGGGAAAAAGTCTCTCACCTCTAACGGTCTAAACCAGAGATATGGTGTCCGGAACTTCCCTCTTATTTATACTGTGGTTAATTATAAATGGGTTTTTAATCTCTTAAAATTATATCCCTCATCTCACGCGATTGATGCATTTAAATTAAATAGCGCATTCTAAGCATACGAAAGCGATAAAAGGAAAGCGATAAAGAAAGCGGTAAATGAAAGCGATAAACACACAAGCGCACAATTACAAGAGAAATAGGGGCGGAATACAATCCCAATAAAAGGAAATTAAAAATATAAATGGACGGAATACAATCCCCAAAAATAAATAAAGTTGCCCCAAAATTAATTACAAGGGCCCAAAAAGAAATGAGCTTAAAACACTCACACAAAATAAGAAAAGGCATACATAAATCGGGGTATTATTTTAGGAACATTGGTTCCTTCGCACTTGGTCGAAACTTAGGAAAATTGGTTCCTTCGCATTTATTTAAAGAGGGTTCGAAAAGTTATTTTGATTGTTGAGTGAAAACCGGGATGAGTGATCCCATTTTTGGAGAAAATCGACTCTTCGTTTTAATTGCGATATTTTTTATTGTTTGCCTAAAACAAGGGACATTGGTCCAAATTTTATTAGTAAAAATTCAATTTAATTGTAAAAATATTTTTGTGACTTTTTATCTCACGCGTACATAAATAAAATAATTATTTACAAATGACACAACATAAAGAAAGGGTTGAGAAAGATCTCACCAAAACCGATGTGATCCTCCATGCGTTGCAACCCATCCGGGGAGTCACGAGGATGCTCAAATAACCCGACTCAAGTTAAATTTCAAACAAAAATTAACATCAAAAATATTAGTAATGGTTCTAAAAATTAATCAAGTAAAAACGAAATAAATATTAGGCAAGTCAAATTATAATGATAATAATAATAATGATAAGACAAGTACAACAAAATAATAATAATATGGATATGATGGTAGCAATAACAATAATTATGATAAGTGCAATAATAATAATAATAATAATGGGTTACAACAATAAAAATTAGCAAATGTAAGATAAACTCAAAATAAGTTAATAATATAAAGATAGTAATAGTAATAAGAATAGTAAACAACATAATAATAATAATAATAGTAATAACAAAAATAATAATAATAATAATAATAATAATAATAATAATAATAATAATAATAATAATAATAATAATAATAATGATAATAATAGTGAATGAACATAAAAATCAAATTGAAGTAAGCAAATAATATATTAATAGTGATATTAACACATTAAAATGCTAAAAGTAAATAATAGACATGATAATAATATTAACAATAACAAATAATATACAAAAAATAAATAAATGAGAACAAGTCCAAGAATGTTTACCATATAATTTTTTTAGATCGGAAAAACGGTGTCTCGATTTGTTTTTTCTTGTCGAATTTGTGGTGATAAATAAAATAAAATGTAAAAATTTGTGTTTGTCACACCCCAACCTATACCCTGGAGACTTCTACCCTGGTAGAGGGAGAAGAGTCCCGATAGATAGGAGTGTCACATTACACATACCAAAACATTCGATCACAGCAAGTAAACAGATAATACAGAGATAATATAAAGCTTATAAAAGAGAAGCACAGCGGTACTGAACAGGATAAATTCTTTTCTTTCTATTATATATTCATAAACAAAGTCTGTACATATTACAAAAGATTTCATATATACAAAGGCCCAAAGTATACTGTTTCAAAAGGGCACACAAAATATTACATCTTATACAAAAGACAAGAAAGCCTATACTATAAAACTCCGATCCCTAGTTATGATGGCCTTCCCGATGCGGCGCGCCTTGACCGTGCATAGCAAAATCTTCCACACCCGTGCTAAGCGAAATCGCTTAGTGGGGAAAACACAAAATGCAATACCGCCACTCACAGTGGCGTTAACAAACAATCACAAAAGAATGGCACAGTTACTTGATAAGATGTCATAAATCAAGCTAATGCGTAGTAGCACTGTAATTATATTATTCTTAATAAGCAATAATTCAGAACTTATGCATAATATCCAATAACACTTTTGCACCTGCTATATCAAGATAGTGGATAACGAGTACACATAGATACCCGGAGGTACCAGAAATATTCTCATAACACATAGATACCCGAGGGTATCAAGACAATCTTTTTATTCTTGTTCCAAAGTATTTTCACATAGAATCTTAGGTAAGATTCAACAGAAAGATCACGAAGATCCATTCGGGGGACCTGATCAGGGTCCAAATCGTACACATGGCTGCAGCTACACATAACTCTATTAGGCATGCCTAACTATCCACTTGCTAGAATCTAGCAGGTCATGCATAAACCATTCAATCCTTATTTCAGAGTACAACATACAATTCATCTAAAGAATCATGATATCACTTATATGAAAGCACATAAAAGTGTGACATGTATCATACAATAGTATAAGTTCATTCAGAAGAGAAACGAAATTCATTTAAGTTAAAACTGAGCAAAAATTCCAGAAAATGGGTGGTGACCAACAAGGTTGGCCGGTCACGAGTCGTCACGGATGTCACCACTCGTGACAAGCATCCTCTGTCACGAGTAGTCATGGTCGTCACCACTCGTGACAGACCTCTCTTGGCTAGTCACGAGTCATCACGGATGTCACCACTCGTGACAAGCCTCCTCTGTCACGAGTCGTCACGGTCGTCACCACTCGTGACAGACCTCTCTTGGCTAGTCACGAGTCGTCACGGATGTCACCACTTGTGACAAGCCTCCTCTGTCATGAGTCGTCACGGTCGTCACCACTCGTGACAGACTTCACTTGGCTAGTCACGAGTCGTCACGGATGTCACCACTCGTGACAAGCCTCATCTGTGACGAGTCGTCACGGTCATCACCACTCGTGACAGACTTCACTTCTCTTGGCTTATTACGTCACTCACACACACTGGGAACGAGAAATTCACCAGGATTAACTCCAAAAAGGCTCAAAACAATTCAAATCTCATCTTACCTTCCAATAGATCTTCCATACATCATAAATGACATAAAAACAACTTAATTCCACAATCAACACCACCAAAATCATGCATAAACACATCCAAGTCCCTCAAGAACACAAACCCTAAAATTACATTAAGTTCAAATTCAATCAAATTTCTCAAACAAAAATCCCAAATTACACAAACGTTCCCAAACCTGATTTCCTTCGCTCCTAGTCGTGAGCTCCGCTTCCACTCGCTTTCTCTTTCCCCTTAGATGTTCTAGGAAGCTCCTCTGAACCATAGATCAAACACAACCAGGTTTAATTCTAACAATTAACACATAAATGAAAATCAAACCTAGAGAGGAGGAAGAAAAGAATCTAAGATATTACTAACTTAAACTCACCCTTTGAACTTATGAGACACAAACCCAACAATTCAATCACTCAAGGCTAAGAATAAAGTGCAAAAACAGGTAAAGAAGAAAAAGAAGAAGAAGAAGAAGAGAAAGAAGAAGATGAATGGCGTGAGGAGGAAGAGGAGAACGGGAAGAGGAAGAGAAGCAAAATGGTTTACAGCTGTCCTCTCTCTCATCACCCACTAAATTCAACCCTATCAACTTACCATGTGTCAATTTCTCATAGGAAATGATCCCACTAGCATACCCTACTCCCATACTCTCACTCACACACAAATAACATCACTTATTCACATCCTACTTCCCTATCCTATGCACACACGCTAACAAACGCCTCTCCACACATAACATTTACATAAACACATACACTTAAATAAATTAATATGCATGCAACATCAAAATGCACACAAGTACGCACACATATAGATACAGACAGGCATATTCAGACTCAGACAGGCTCAGACAACCAAGGCAGTTTTGGGGTGTTACAATACTCCCCCACTTAACAGAATTTCATCCTCGAAATTCTCACCTGCTCCGAATAACTGAGGATACTATAATCTCATAGCTTCTTCCGGTTCCCACGTAGCTTCCTCAACACCGTGATACTGCCATAGGACCTTAACTAACGGTATCTGCTTATTCCGAAGCTATCTGATTTCTCTATCCACGATCCTTTTTGGCTCTTCATTATACGAAAGATCTGACTGAACCCGGATATCTTGCACTGATAATACATGAGAAGGGTCTGATAGATATCGACGAAGCATTGACACATGAAAGACATTATGCAGTCTGGCTAACTCCATGGGTAAAGCTAACCGATACGCTACTGGACCCACTTTTCCTAAAATCTCATATGGCCCAATAAAGCGCGGGCTTAGCTTGCCTTTCTTTCCAAAACGAAGAACTTTTTGCCACGGTGACACTTTTAAGAAAACTTTATCCCCCACTTCATACTGGATATCTCTGCGCTTCAAATTGGCATAAGAGCACTGTCTATCTTTAACTGCTTTTAGATTCTACCGAACAATCCTTACCTTCTCTTCAGTATCTCTCACTATATCCGGACCTATCAAAGCCTTTTCTGACAATTCAATCCAGCAAACTGGTGTCCTGCACTTCCGCCCATACAACACCTCGTAAGGAGCCATGCCAATACTCACCTAGTAACTATTATTATAAGCAAACTCCATCAAAGAAACATATCAATCCCAGTTTCCCGAGAACTCTAAAGCACAACTTCGAAGCATATCTTCTAACACCTAGATAACTCTTTCTGACTGCCCATCGATCTGTGGGTGGAATGCAGTACTGAAGTTTAACCGAGTCCCTAAAGCTACCTGGAGTTCCTTCCAAAACTTGAACGTAAAACGGGGATCTCGATCAGATACAATGGATAGCGGAATCCCATGTAGTCTAACTATTTCATTCACATAAAGCTCCGCCAACTTGTCCATGGAGTAGTCCAACCGAACTGGCAAAAAGTGTGCTGACTTGGATAACCGATCCACTATAACCCACACAGAATCATGCTTACGTTGTGTCATTGGCAAACCAGACACAAAATCCATCGTAATATCATCCCACTTCCACTGAGGAATGGGTAAAGGATGAAGTAATCCCGATGGTACTTGATGCTCCGTTTTCACTTGCTGACACGTAAGACACTTTGAAATAAACTCCGTTATACTTCTTTTCATGCCTGGCCACCAATAAAATTATTTCAGATCCTGATACATTTTGTCACCTCCCAGATGCATGGTGAAGACCGATGAGTGGGCCTCTTGCAATAGCTTTTTCCTTAACTCGCCCACATCGGGTACACACAAACGGTCCCCATGCCTAAGCACTCCATCACTATCAACCTGATACTCGGACTGCTTACCATCTTTCACCGCTTGACATACCCGCTGCAACACATGATCATCTAACTGTGCTTTCACAATCTCCTGCCTCAGACTTGGCTTAGCTTTAAGCCCAGCAACTAAAGCACCTTCAGAATCAAACCTCCATCTACCTCGATTAAGAAGCAATGTAGACATAGATTTCCTACTGAGGGCATTTGCCACCACATTAGCCTTGCCCGGATGGTAGTCGATGATGCAATCATAGTCTTTAAACAGCTCTAACCATTTTCATTGAGACTCTTGTGGTCGGTAAAAATTCGGCATGTTTCTCCATACAAATAATGCCGCCACACCTTAAGCGCAAACACTACTGCTGCTAATTCCAAATCATGAGTCGGGTAGTTCTGCTCATGAGGCTTCAACTGTCTTGACGCATAGGCCACAACTCTACCCTCTTGCATCAAAACACAACCCAAACCAATCCCGGAAGCATCACTGTACATGATAAATTCCTTACCCGAAACCGGCTGTGTAAGCACAGGAGCTTTAACTAACATCTCTTTCAACTGATCAAAGCTGGATTGACACTTTTCAGACCAGACAAACTTAACTTCCTTCCGAAGTAGCCTAGTCAAAGGAGAGGCTAACACTGAAAATCCCTTAACAAAGCGTCGATAATAACCTGCCAAACCCAGAAAACTTCTAACCTCTGGTACATTCTTCGGAGGCATCCAATTAACAATTGCTTCAATCTTACTCGGATCCACTCGAATACCATCTTCTAAAACTACGTGTCCAAGAAAAGCCACTTCCTTTAACCAAAACTCACACTTGCTGAGTTTCGCATAAAGCTGATGATCTCTTAGTATCTGCAATACTAACCGAAGATGCTCCTCATGTTCCTTTCTTTCTCTTGAGTATACTAGAATATCATCGATAAACACCACAACAAACTTGTCCAAACACGGTCGAAAAACTCTGTTCATCAAATCCATAAAGGCTGCAGGCGCGTTGGTCAATCCAAAAGGCATCACTAGAAATTCATAATGACCATAACGCGTCCGGAAAGTCGTCTTCGCTACGTCGGCCTCTTTTACCCTCAACTGATAATAACCCGATCTCAAGTCTATCTTGGAGAACACACCAGCTCCTCGCAACTGATCAAAGAGATCCTCAATTCTCAGTAGGGGATACTTATTCTTTACAGTCACCTTATTAATCTGTCTATAATCAATACACATTCGTAACGTTCCATCTTTTTTCTTGACAAACAACACTGGAGCACCCCATGGTGATACACTAGGCCGAATAAACCCTTTATCTAACAATTCCTGCAACTGACTTTTTAACTCTTTTAATTCCACCGGAGCCATCCTGTAAGGAGCCTTAGAAACTGGAGCTGTCCCTTCAACCTCTCTTTCAGGAGGTAATCCAGGTAATTCTTTCGGAAAAACATCCACAAAATCTCTGACCACAGGAATGTCCTGAATTTTCACTTGTCCTCTCCGAGAATCTAACACCAATGCCAAAAATGCTTCACATCCCCTTCTAATGAACCTTCTCGCTTTCATTGCCGAAATCACATTATGTAAAGAGCTGCTCCCAATACCCTTCACAATCACCGGCAACTGATCCCTACTATTCAGTACCATCACCTTTCTATGGCAATCCACTACAGCCCGGTGCTTATCTAACCAATCCATACCCAGGATGACATCAAACTCATGAAACGGCAAATAGATCAAATCCACAGCAAAGTCTATACCCTGAATCTTTAAAGGACACGCTCGACACACCCGATCTACCATAACACTTTATCCCAACGGGCTAGATACACAAATCTCATACCCCAACTTCTCCTCATTTCCCAAACTATCCCATATCTTACCAGAACATACATAAGAATGGGTGGAACCCGGGTCAATCAAAACATAAACTTCAGAGTCAAGCAAAGAGAACTTACCGGCAATCACTTCTGGGCATTCTGTTCCTCTCGGGCCTTCATAGCATAAGCCCTACCAGTCGTCGGCACAGGACGGTCCACTGTTTCCGAGGATTCTCTCTCACGAGGCCATCCACCACGACCCCTTCCTCTACCTCTATTACGGCTACCTTGGGGTATATTGGACCCAGCTCGACTAACTTCCTGTTGCCCCACAGGACTCTCATACCGACTTGGACAATTCACAAGGAAGTGGTCCGTGGAACAACATCTAAAACAACCTCCCGTTAACCACCGACACTCGCCCCAATGTAGCTTATTACAATGGGCACATCGGGGAGTACCATCACCTCTACCTGCGCCCGATCCCCTAGAAGAACCCTATCTTCTCCCTCTAGAGGCCGGACTAGCAACAGACTCATCAATAGGGTTTCCTTGCCACTCCTTGGGTCTTTTTCCAGAAGAAGATCCACCCATAGAAGACTTCCTTCTCTGAGCTTTCTCTCTCAAGATGTTCTCTGAACGCTCTGCCCTCAAGGCTGCTTGAACCAACTGATAATACCTAACATTCGGGGCCCACATCAGAGAAACTAACATCACTTTCAAAGATTCATTCAAACCTAACTCAAAGTGTTGACACTTGAACTCATCTGTAAGAACCCTTGGCGGTGCATATTTGCTAAGCTTAGTGAACTCATTTTCATACTCAGCCACTGACATCGTCCTTTGCTTCAGACTTAGAAATTGCGCCCACTTGGCGTCTTTATAAGCCTTAGTCACAAACCAATCCTGAAACTCATTCTCGAAGAACTCCCAGGTCCTAGGTTCAGGAATCTGAGGTTGACTAATCACTAACCTCCACCAATCATAAGCAGAGCCTTGCAACAAAGACTCAGCACATTCCACCTCTTGGTCAGGTGGGCACTTAATCTCCCTTAACACCCTTTTCACCTTTTCAATCCACATCTCTGCTTTATCAGACTCATCCAAACCCGTACCAAAGAAATCCTCCGCTCCATGCTTTCTCAACTTCTCGATAGGTGCTATCGGTGCCGTCACTCTTCCAAACATTCTGGCCATATCCTGTGAAACCTTAAGCATCGCCTCCAACGGAACCATAGGCACTTCAGGTTGCCCCCTAGGAGGCTGAGCCGGACTCGCAACTGATGGATCTCGCTCAGGAGGATTCACACTCCCAGCTGAACCCTCCGTCGTCTCATGCGAGGACTCCATCAACTACAAAACATAGACGCACTGCGCAGCAGGCCAACACAACTCTAACAGACACACTAACATACTTAGACCCAGAAACATCCAAACCAAATGCTCTGATACCACCAAATGTCACACCCCAACCTATACCCTGGAGACTTCTACCCCGGTAGAGGGAGAAGAGTCCCGATAGATAGGAGTGTCACATTACACATACCAAAACATTCGATCACAGCAAGTAAACAGATAATACAGAGATAATATAAAGCTTATAAAAGAGAAGCACAGCAGTACTGAACAGGATAAATTCTTTTCTTTCTATTATATATTCATAAACAAAGTCTGTACTTATTACAAAAGATTTCATAAATACAAAGGCCAAAAGTATATTGTTTCAAAAGGGCACACAAAATATTACATCTTATACAAAAGACAAGAAAGCCTATACTATAAAACTCCGATCCCTAGTTGTGATGGCCTTCCCGATGCGGCGCGCCTTGATCGTGCATACAAAAATCTTCCACACCTGCACGGATAAAACACCCGTGCTAAGCGAAATAGCTTAGTGGGGAAAACACAAAATGCAATACCGCCAATCACAATGGAGTTAACAAACAATCACAAACGAATGGCACAGTTACTTGATAAGATGTCATAAATCAAGCTAATGCGTCGTAGCACTGTAATTATATTATTCTTAATAAGCAATAATTCAGAACTTATGCATAACATCCAATAACACTTTTGCACCTGCTATATCAAGATAGTGGATAACGAGTACACATAGATAACCGGAGGTACCAGAAATATTCTCATAACACATAGATACCCGAGGGTATCAAAACAATCTTTTTATTCTTATTCCAAAGTATTTTCACATAGAATCTTAGGTAAGATTCAACAGAAAGATCACGAAGATCCATTCGGGGGACCTGATCAAGGTCCAAATCGTACACATGGCTGCAGCTACACATAACTCTATTAGGCATGCCTAACTATCCACTTGCTAGACTCTAGCAGGTCATGCATAAACCATTCAATCCTTATTTCAAAGTACAGCATACAATTCATCTAAAGAATCATGGTATCACTTATATGAAAGCACATAAAAGTGTGACATGTATCATACAATAGTATAAGTTCATTCAGAAGAGATACGAAATTCATTTAAGTTAAAACTGAGCAAAAATTCCAGAAAATGGGTGGTGACCAACAAGGTTGGCCGGTCACGAGTCGTCACGGATGTCACCACTCGTGATAAGCCTCCTCTGTCACGAGTCGTCATGGTCGTCACCACTCGTGACAGACCTCTCTTGGCTAGTCACAAGTCGTCATAGATGTCACCACTCGTGACAAGCCTCCTCTGTCACGAGTCGTCACGGTCGTCACCACTCGTGACAGACCTCTCTTGGCTAGTCACGAGTTGTCATGGATGTCACCACTCGTGACAAGCCTCCTCTGTCATGAGTCGTCACGGTCGTCACCACTCGTGACAGACTTCACTTGGCTAGTCACGAGTCGTCACGGATGTAACCACTCGTGACAAGCCTCCTCTGCACGAGTCGTCACGGTCATCACCACTCGTGACAGACTTCACTTCTCTTGGCTGATTACATCACTCACACACACTGGGAACGGGAAATTCACCAGGATTAACTCCAAAAAGGCTCAAAACAATTCAAATCTCATCTTACCTTCCAATAGATCTTCCATACATCATAAATGACATAAAAACAACTTAATTCCACCATCAACACTACCAAAATCATGCATAAACACATCCAAGTCCCTCAAGAACACAAACCCTAAAATTACATTAAGTTCAAATTCAATCAAATTTCTCAAACAAAAATCCCAGATTACACAAACGTTCCCAAACCTAATTTCCTTTGTTCCTAGTCGTGAGCTCCGCTTCCACTCGCTTTCTCTTTCCCCTTAGATGTTCTAGGAAGCTCCTCTGAACCATAGATCAAACACAACCAAGTTTAATTCTAACAATTAACACATAAATGAAAATCAAACCTAGAGAGGAGGAAGAAAAGAATCTAAGATATTACTAACTTAAACTCACCCTTTGAACTTATGAGACACAAACCCAGCAATTCAATCACTCAAGGCTAAGAATAAAGAGCAAAAACAGGTAAAGAAGAAAAAGAAAAGAAGAAGAAGAGAAAGAAGAAGATGAATGGCGTGAGGAGGAAGAGGAGAACGGGAAGAGGAAGAGAAGCAAAATGGTTTACAGCTGTCCTCTCTCCTATCACCCACTAAATTCAACCCTATCAACTTGCCATGTGTCAATTTCTCATAGGAAATTATCCCACTAGCATACCCTACTCCCATACTCTCACTCACACACAAATAACATCACTTATTCACATCCTACTTCCCTATCCTATGCACACACGCTAACAAACCCCTCTCCACACATAACATTTACATAGACACATACACTTAAATAAATTAATATGCATGCAACATCAAAATGCACACAAGTACGCACACATATAGATACAGACAAGCATATTCAGACTCAGACAGGCTCAGACAACCAAGGCGGTTTTGGGGTGTTACAGTGTTTTTGAACAAGCTATTACAAGAAAATATTTTTGGCGGGATGAATGAGCCAAGAAAATTAATTTTTTTTGCTCAAATCAAACCCAAGATTAAATGTTTTTAAAGAAGAAGAAAAGATTAAAACTTGAAAAGGCTTAAGAAATTTTTTCAAGTGGAAAATGCCCCCTGGAGAGCCAAAAAAAAAAAACTAGAGAAAAGCCTAAGAAAACCTCTTTTTTTTTCAATTTCTTGTCCGTCCCTTCAAAATGAGCTCCAAAACTCCCTTTAATTTTTGCCTTGGCCAAAAATGGGAAAAGACCAAAAGATCTTTTATTTTTTTGCTTCCCCAAAAGAGCATTAGATGGTGAAAATAATGGGCAAAATAGACTGAAAATCAGGTTGAAAACGCAGGGACCAGCGAAAACGACGGGTCAGGGAGCAGGGAAATCATGCCCGCGCGGTGAAGGGGAGAACGCGCGCGACCAATGGCAAGTGGCCGCGTGGTGGCCAAGTGGCCACCACGCGGCCACTTTTGGCCAAAACCAACAAGTGGCGCGTGATGGCAAAGGCCATCACGAGGCCACTAATATGGTAAATAGCCACTTTGGCCATTTACCACAAAATTTCAACATAATAATTTTTTTTTAATTTAAAAAAAAACCTTTTAAATTCTTTTCTTAAATCTTTTTTCCAATTAATTCAATTAACCACTTTAATTAGTTTAATTCAACTAAATTAATTAACTAATTTAACTTTTCATTTTCAATTAAATCAATTAATTAATTTAATTCAATTAAAATAACTAATTTAATTTCCCTTCTTTATTTTTTAAATATCAAAAATAACACTTCTTAATAATATTAATTTAATTGATTTTTTTTTATAATATATTTTTATATAATTATTTATTTTTTTTTATTTAAAAAGAACGAGGGTCTCGATAAGGTAACATCATTTTGGACACCTTTACTTGCAAGTATCGCTTTCATCATAGGGTAATTCTGATCTTGGACCGCTTCGGGACCCGGTGTCTACACGCATGAAAGGTTATATGCAAATGTTTGCAAAAGAGCTGTATTAGCAGAAATACATGTAGCAATAGGTAAACCATGTCCCAAGTGGTTAAGATGTTCATCGAAGGTATGACTTGGCTGCTCATCCTATCTGATGCCTTGGTCATTGGGCGTGTGTCTTCTTTTTTTTTTTTCATTTTTTTTTTATTCTTTGTACATTTGAATTTAGATTTTTTTACACTTATTGTGTGGTGTGTGTGAGCATACATCATATGATAGAGAGACTTACCTGATTGCCGGTAATTAAGGTATTTGTGGGCAGTCCAGCTTCTTGAAAGGTCTTTTTTTTTTGCAAATTTGTATGATTCTTGATTGCCCTCAGCATGGTGCGCCCGAATAGGCTTGTTCTTCTCAGTGTTCCCCCTCTGTACAGACTCACATGATTTTATGCCAAATACATTGGCCTATAATATTGAGTTGAATCCATCACTTAGATCATCTTTGTGCATGAAGTCTATTTGGACCTTTCCCTCAGAGTTATGTACATAGCAATGTATACAAAAGATTGTGTATGTGTATGGAATTACTTGTGTGAAATATATACACAAACCTATACACACAAAACACACACAAAGGATTACGTACAAAAATTATGTGTATACAACTGTACGTGTAAAGGATTAAATGCATATGATATGTGCTTGTGATATGCATGCTAAACATATGCTTGACTATGGCAGATTCGCGATGGTCTCCTATAGCCCTCTGTTATATGTTATATGTTATATGTCATACGTCATACGTCATATATTATATGAAAGTGATTGAGTGGCCCTTTG
Source organism: Excoecaria cochinchinensis (assembly GCA_947683425.1). Taxonomy (NCBI): domain Eukaryota; kingdom Viridiplantae; phylum Streptophyta; class Magnoliopsida; order Malpighiales; family Euphorbiaceae; genus Excoecaria; species Excoecaria cochinchinensis. The sequence continues at coordinate 874,378 of CANTUQ010000127.1, forward strand.
GGGTCATTCCTCAATGTATTGTAGTGGGACTTTGGGGCCCACGTCTTGTATATCCGATCTGCATATTTTCTGACGGGTTTATTCTAGGGGCATAATGGTAAAAATGGCTTGACAATATAAAAGGTAAAGTGAATATTTATGAATGCAATGAATGTGGGATTGATATAACTGTTATAAGCCTCTATTCTGTCTTGATAGCCTCTGGGATCAGGATTAGCTCCTGAATTTGGATCCTTATGTGTTTCTGGATCTTGATAGATCCCTCATGTATTGATATGCTTGTACCTTCGGGTACCTGCAAGTTTCTGGATCTCACTAGATCCCCTCTGTTATTGAAATCAATGTACCCTCAGGTACTATGTGTTTTGATGCCTGTTATTTATTGCTTTAATAAATGTAAAAACTAATGTTTAAGGAAAATAAATAAAGAAATGGCTAGCCGTTAGGCTATGTTTAATATGTTAGTTATATACATTAAGGAACATGAAAGATAAATTAGAATAAATGCCTAAAGAATGTTTGTGTAAGTATGTGCATGAAGTGATATGCTATATTTTTGATAGGTTAAAGTATTTTGGTTATGATCAATTATATTCGATTACTGTGTGATAATTTGCATGTGTATTTAATACATGAATATATATATATGTGTGTGTGTGTGTGTGTGTGTGTGTGTGTGTGTGTGTGTGTGTGATCTTATTGAATGCTTCCACTGTGTGGAATTTATTGACGACTGCTGTGAGTAGTTTTCCATATTATGTTTATGTTTTCCCCACTAAGCTTTAAGCTTAGCATGAGTGTTTCATCCGTATAGGTTGTGAAGATAAAAGAGTCGCCAAGGACATTCCATAGCAGTTAAGGCCAACAAGTCTATAGGAGTATTTGTAACATGATTTTGTAATGTAATGAATCACCATTTTAGAAATAAATGGTCTGTATGTAATATGATTCACAGTGAAAGGTAATTTATGAGTTTGGTATGTGAAAGTATTTAGTATTAAAAGAAATTTTATAATTCTATTTTTGTTATTCTGTTATTGTTTCTGTTGTGCTTCGTCTGGTAGCATCCCTTACTTGTCATCATGCTCTGACCATATTACTGTGCAGAGTTCAATATACGGGTAAGGGGTATTACAAGACACTTCTACTTGACCACTAGTTTGTGGGTGATAAGGTGTAGCTACTCTATGATGTAGAAAGGAGTGGCTATAAAAGCTAGGAGAGGGAAAATGAGAGAGAGAGTAATCTGCCCCTCTCTCCCGTTTTCTCCTCACGCCATCTCCTTCTTGCTTTCTTCTTCTTCCCCTTTCCTTGCCCTAGATCAGTTCTTTCACTTGTTGTTTGATTAATTTGGCAAATTCTAGAGCTACTCAAGTAAGCGTTTGCTCTTTTCTTCTTCTTCTTCTTTTTTCCTTTTTGTTTCCCGTTGGGTTATGTGTATTGTGGCTGGGTTTAAGTCATGTTGTGTTTTGGCTTGTTGTAGCTGAAATTCCTCCTGAGGATCTAAAAGGGAAGGAAATTATTGGTGGAAGTTCAGCACTTTGATCCATTAGAGCTAAGGAGTTAAGGTCTGGGAAATTGCTTGATTCTTTGTATATGTCCATCTTTATGTTTTTATTTGATTTCTAGAAATTAAGACTGTAAATGTGTAGATTTGAGCTCAATTGAAGTATACGATGATTAATTGAAGTGATATGGTTAATATTATGAGTTAATTCTAGATTGGGTATGAATTTGTTTGTGTTTGGGCAAAATTCTAGGTTTGATGGATTTCGAGTTTGATTTGCTTATATTGAAGTTTTAATTCATGTTATTTAGCATAAAACTTGGGTTTTGTGATGTATATTGGGATTTGAGTGCCTATGGTTAATTATATTGAGGTTTGGTGGATGAATGGCAAGTTAGGGATGGATTGGTTAAGAGATTTCTACAGATTTTTAGTGAAGAAGCTGGGAAACTCGACTCTTTCGTGAGCATGACCTTCGTCATGAGCGCGACAAAGCTCGGTCATTTGAGCTCCTTGCCCGGAGTGTCTCTATCGCGGGCACGACAGAGAGCTCAGCTACCGAGCTAGCTGCTGTCGCAGACGCTTCTGTGTGCGTGAGCGCAATAGTTAGATTCCCCACCCTCTATCATGGGCATGACCCATGTTACGAGTGCAATAAAGGCCTTCCTTTCCTTCTTTGCGCGAGCACGGGGGCTGTCGCTAGCGTGACATTGGGCGAATTTCACCTCTGTAGCTAGCGTGACCGTCGTTATGTTAGTTTGTTTTCATATTTTTGCAGGGTTGCCCACTTATGCTTTGCTTTGCTAATGCAATTATGTATGAATTATAATGTATTCCTATAACTTCTTTATATACTCAATGTATTGATTTATGCCTAGCCTGCAAGAGTCAATTAGTGGATAAATAGGCATGCCTATAGTGTTCTGTAAGCTGTAGCCCTTTTAGTATTCTGGACCCTGATTAGGTCACCATTTGGGTCCTTGCGATCCTGATATGCTTGGATCTTGTTTAAAATCCCCTCTATTGAAAATATTTTTGAATGAAATGAAAGAAGTTGCTTTTGTTCGTACCCTCGAGTACTAATGTGTTCACTCGTTATCCACTACTCTGAGTTTACAGGCATACCTTTGATTCTGATATGCTTGTGTAATAATGTGAATTGTTATCATAATGATATAATAATGCTGATATTGCAGGAAGTATTTACGAATGTAAATTGATATAAGTATGGCATGATTGTACCGTATTTAATATGTGTATGCCATATGTATGTGTTTTGCCTTGACGGCCATTGTGAGTGGTCGTTCATATTTTGTTTTCCCCACTAAGCATTACCGCTTAGTAAGGGTGTTTCATCCGTGTAGGTGTTGAAACAATTCGAGTTTGTGGGAATCCGATCCGCAGCCATCAGAGCCAACACATTAGAGGATTTTTGTAGCCTTGTGTTTATATTTTGTATTTTGTACTCTAATGTAAAGCCTTTTTGTTCTGTAAATGATTTTGTAATATTATGTAAGGATGATATTGTACCCCTTATTGTAATGAATATTCCATTATTTCAGTAAATAAGATTTTGAGGAGTTTTGTTGGCCCATTATTTGAGATACAAAGTTTTAATTTACTCTGTCTCCAGGTTATTATTGCATGCTTTGGTTATGTATGTTTGTTGTGTTGGTAACACCCTCATCTATGCGGGCACTCACTTCCCTTGCGAGTGAGCTCCCCTACATATAGGTATGGGGTGTTACAATTTTATTAGTATCAGAGCATAGGTTTAGACTTTTCTGGGTGACTGTAGAATAGAATTTTATCTAGGATTGTGTTGGCCTGATGCGGATTTTTTTATATTTTGTTATTAGATAGAGTCTGCGCATGGGTCCCTCAAGGGGTCAGTGGAAAGTGCTAATCCCCAAGAGCAAGATCCATCTATGTCGGTCTTGCTCAGCCAGCTAGGGTGAAACCTGAGGCTCTAGCCATGCCTTTTGAGGCTATGTTAAAGATATCTCAGGATATGGCTCGAGTTTTAGAGAGGGTGACGGCCCCAAGAGCTCCGATTGAAAGTGTAAGGAAATCTGGAGCTGAGGACTTTTATAGGACAAGTGTGGATGAGTCTGACAAGGCAGAGCTAAGGATAGAGAAGGTAAAGAGGGTTTTGGAACAGATTCGCTGTCCTCGAGATAGGCAAGTGGAATGTGCAGTTTTGCTCTTATAGGGTTTTGCTTATGACTGGTGGAGATTAATTTTGAGTCAACCGCAATTGCCCGACCCAGTTAAATGGGAGTTATTTGAGAGGGAATTTCATGATAAGTATATGACTATGGCTTACAAGGAAGCTAGATGGGCACATTTTTTGAGTTTTAAGCAAAGGGCATTGTCGGTGGATGATTATGAGAAGGAGTTTAACCCACTTAGTAGGTGTACGCCGCTGGGAGTTCTTACAAAAAATTTTTAATGTCAGCACTTTGAAGTGGGCCTTAATGAGACTTTAAGAGCAATGTTGGTATCATTGATGAGTGCCCCAGCATTTAGTTATTATCAAATTGTGCAAGCGGCTTTACGAGCGGAACGCTCAGAAATTGTTTTGAGGGAGAGAGCTCAAAAGAGAAATGCTTCGCGTGGAGGTTCATCCTCTGGGAAGAGGTATAGGGGTTCACAAGGGAATTCTCCAGATGAGTCTACTCCTAGCCCTACTTGAAGAGGTAGAAGACAAGGGTCTTCTCAAGGTTTTGGCATTGGTAGAGGTAGTTCTAGTGGCCGAGGTGATGTGGTGCCGAAATGCTCTCATTGTACTAAGCGCCATTGGGGCGAGTGCCGTTGGTTGACTGGTGGCTGCTTTAGGTGTGGTAGCACAGATCACTTCTTGGCAAACTATCCAAATTTGTCTGAGAATGTATAAGGGCAGCAAAAAGAGAGTAGAGCGGGGTCTAATGCCCGTCAGACTAGTAGAGGCCATAGTAGAGGTCGAGGTCGAGGTGGTGATGGCCAGCCTAGAGAGGGTGCTTCATCCGAGTCAGTAGATCACCCGCTAGTGGCACCAGCAAGAGCTTATACTATGATGGCTCGGGAAGAGCAACACTCGTCTGAAGTGATTGCTGGTAAGTTTTTACTCCTTGAAACTGAATTGCATGCTTTAATAGACCTTAGATCCACATTCTCATATTTGTGTTCTAATGAATTATGTGCTAAGTTGCCTAGTGTGGAGCAGTTAGATTATGAGATTTGTGTGACCAGTCCTTTAGGGCATAGTATCAATGTGAGTAGAGTGTTTAGGAATTATCCTCTTTTGGTGCAAGGAATAGAATTTCCTCTGGATTTGATTAGTTTGCCTTTTCACGAGTTTGATATGATTTTGGGTATGGACTGGTTATGTAACCACCGAGCAACAGTGGATTGTCATAGGAAGACTGTGGTTCTCAAGGGTGGTGGTCAGTTAGCAGTGGTTGTGAGAGGTTTGGGATCTAGTTCTTTGAGTAATATGCAAGCAAGGTGTTTCATGAGAAAGGGATGTGAGGCATTTTTTGCATTGGTTTTGGACTCTAAGAGGAGTCAAGTTAGGATTCAAGATATCCCAGTGATGAAGGAGCTTGTAGATGTGTTCCTTGAGGAGTTGCCAGGTTTGCCACCGGAGAGAGAGGTGGAGTTATCCATATAGATTATGCCAGGCATTATGCCTATTTCTAAAGCTCCTTATCGAATGGCTCCTATGGAATTGAGAGAATTGAAAACTCAATTACAGGAGCTATTGGATAAAGGCTTTATCTGGCCTAGCATTTCTCCATGAGGTGCTTCAGTTTTATTTATTAAGAAGAAGGATGGCACCTAAAGGATGTGTATTAATTACTAGCAAATCAATAAGGTTACTGTGAAGAACAAGTATCCATTGCCTAAGATAGAGGATTTGTCCAATCAGCTCAAGGGAGCCAGAGTATTTTCCAAGATTAATCTGAGGTCAGGTTATTATCAGTTGCGGGTTAAGGATGTAGATGTGGATAAGACTGCTTTTCTTACCTGATATGGCCACTATGAGTTCTTAGTAATGCTGTTTGGATTGACCAATACACCAGCAGCTTTCATGGATTTGATGAACCGAGTGTTTCGGCCATATCTCGACCGATTTGTAGTTGTGTTCATCAATGATATTTTGGTATATTTGAGGAATGAAAGTGAGCATGAGGAGGTTGGTGCTTCAAGTGTTAAGGGATCATCAGCTTTTTGCTAAGTTTAGCAAGTGCGACTTTTGGTTAAAGGAAGTGTCTTTCCTTGGGCATGTTGTTTCCTCGAAAGGAATTCGAGTGGATCCGTCTAAGGTGGAAGCGATAGTGAATTGGAAGCCACCGAGGAATGTGCCAGAGGTGAGGAGTTTCCTTGGTTTAGCTTGTTATTATAGGCGGTTTGTGAAAGGATTCTCAGTTATTTCCGCACCAATGACTAGACTTCTTCGGAAAGGTTTGAAGTTTAAGTGGTCCGACAAGTGTCAGGTGAGTTTTGATCAGCTAAAGAAGATGTTAGTTGAGGCTCCTATACTTACTCAACCCATTTTGAGTAAAGAGTATACTATGTACAGTGATGCATCTGGTATTGGACTCGATTGTGTCTTGATGCAAGAGGGTAAGGTGATAGCTTATGCGTCTAGGCAGTTGAAGCCTCACGAGCAGAACTGCCCGATGCATGACATGGAATTGGCAGCAATTGTGTTCGCTCTCAACATTTGGCGACACTATTTGTATGGAGAGACTTGCCGTATCTTCACTGACCATAAAGTTTGAAGTATCTCCTAACTCATAAAGAGTTGAATCTCAGGCAGAGACGATGGTTAGAGTTGTTTAAGGACTATGATTGCATTATTTATTGCCACGCGGGTAAGGCGAATGTAGTTGCAGATGCGTTAAGTAGGAAATTAATTTCGGCCTTATCCTTGCATTGGGGTAAATGGAGGTTTGATTCTGATAGAGGTTTTAATGGCCAGTTAAAAGCTAGGCCTTCTCTGAAGCAGTCGATTGTTGATGCTCAGAGAAATGACCCAAAGTTGCAGCAAATTGTACAAGTGGCCCAAAGTGGGAGTCAGGTTGACTTTTCTATTAAGGATGGGATACTAAGTTATATAAATCATTTATGTGTGCCTAATGATGATGAGTTGAAGAGGAAGCTTTTGCTTGAGGCACACACGACGGTTTTCACTATATATCTTGGAAGTGAAAAGATGTATAGAGACCTAAAGCAGTTCTTCTGGTGGCCCAAGATAAAGAGAGATATTGTGGATTTTGTCTCTAAGTACCTGACCTGTCAGCAGGAAAAGGATGAGCACCAAGTTCCATTTGGGTTGCTTAATCCTTTACCTATCCCTCAGTGGAAGTGGGACAACATCACTATGGATTTTCTATTGGGTTTGCCTTTGACTCAGAGAGAGCATAATTCAGTTTGGGTTATAGTTGATCGGCTCACTAAGTCAGCTCACTTTTTACTAGTTCATCTTGATTACTCAATGGATAAGTTGGCAGAGATTTACGTAAATGAGGTAGTCAGATTGCATGGAATTCTATTATTGATTGTGTCAGATCGGGATCCAAGATTTACGTCAAAATTTTGGAAGGAATTACAGTTAGCTTTGGGTACCTGACAGAATTTTAGTACTGCTTTCCATCCTCGGATAGACAGATTATCAAAGAGAGTTATTCAGATTAGGATATGGTTCGGGATTACGTTTTGGATTTTTCAGGCAGTTGGGATAGATATGTATCGTTGATAGAGTTTGCATATAATAACAGTCATCAGATGAGCATCGAGATGGCACTGTATGAAGCTTTGTATGGAAGGAAGTGTAGGACTCTAGTTTGTTGGACTGAATTGTCAGAATGTTCTTTTGTTAGGCCAGAATTAGTCAAGGATATTGAAGAAAAGATCAGAGTGGTACGGCAGAATTTGAAGGCAGCCAAAGACAGATAAAGATCCTATGCTAATTTGAAGCAAAAGGACATTCAGTTTGAAATTGGAGATAAAGTGTTCTTGAAAGTGTCACCTTGGCAGAAGGTTTTGCGTTTTGGTAAGAAGAGAAAATTGAGTTTGAGATTTATAGGGCCATTTGAGATTTTGAATAAGGTTGGTCCAGTTGCCTACCGATTAGCTTTACTGATGGAGTTAGCCAAACTGTATGACGTATTCCATGTGTTGATGCTTTGTTGGTACAGATCAGATGCTTCTCATGTGTTATTGGTTCAGGATGTACGGGTTCAACTAGATTAGTCATATGATGAGGAACTGAAGGCTATTTTCGCACGAGAAGTGAGATAGCTCAGGAATAAGCAGATTCCTGTGGTTAAAGTACTGTGCAACATTATGGAGTTGAAGAAGCTACTTGGCAACTAAAGTCAGCTATGAGATCCCAGTATCCGTAATTGTTCAGTTCAGGTGAGAATTTCGAGGACAAAATTATTTTTAGGAGGGGAGATTTGTAACACCCCGGTTCCCACCCTAGTAGTTTTGAGCATGTGTGTGTGTGAGTTTTAGGGTATATTTGTATGTTATATTTTGATTGTGTGGTATATTTGTGTTGTTGTGAGGAGTGAAGGATTAGAAGAGGAATTTTGCCAAACTCACCAATGAGCTTGTGACATGTGGTAAGAGAGAGAGTGTAAAAAAGAGTGGCTATAAAAGCCAGGAGAGAGAAAATGAGAGAGAGAGCAATTTGCCCCTCTCTCCCATTTCCTCCTCACGCCATCTCCTTCTTGCTTTCTTCTTCTTCCCCTTTTCTTGCCCTAGATCAGTTCTTTCACTTGTTGTTTGGTTAATTTGGCAAATCCTAAAGCTACTCAAGTAAGCGTTTGCTCTTTTCTTCTTCTTCTTCTTCTTCTTCTTCTTCTTCTTCTTCTTCATCTTCTTTCCTTTTTATTTCCCGTTGGGTTATGTGTGTTGTGGCTGGAAGTTGTGTTGTTGTGTTTTGGCTTGTTGGAGCTAAAATTCCTCCTAAGGATCCAAGAGCGAAGGAAATTGTTGGTGGAAGTTCAGCTCTTTGATCCATTGGAGCTAAGGAGTTAAGGTTTGGGAAATTCCTTGATTCTTTGTATATGTCCATCTTTATGTTTTTGTTTGATTTCTAGAAATTAAGAGTGTAAATGTGCATATTTGTGCTCAATTGAAGTGTATGATGATTAATCGAAGTGATATGGTTAATATTATGAGTTAATTTTAGATTGGGTATGAATTTGTTTGGGTTTGGAAAAAATTCTGGGTTTGATGGATTTCAAGTTTCTTATATTAAAGTTTTAATTCATGTTACTTAGCATAAAACTTGGGTTTTGTGATGTATATTGGGATTTGAGTGCCTATGATTAATTATGTTGAGGTTTGGTGGATGAATGGCAAGTTATGGAAGGATTGGTTAAGAGATTTTGGCAGATTTTTGGCGAAGGAGTTGGGAAACTCGACTCTGTCGTGAGCACGATAGAGCCCAGTCATCTGAGCTCCTTGCTCGGAGTGTCTCTGTCGCGGGTGCCACCCGGTCGCAAGCGTGATAGAGAGCTTAGCTGCTGGGCTGGCTGCTGTCGCGGATGCACCTGTGTGCATGAGCGCTACAGTGAGCTTCCCTGCCCTCTGTCATGGGTACGACCCATGTCATGAGCACGACAGAGGCCTGCTTATCCTTCTTTGCGCTAGCGCGGGGGCTGTCGCGAGCATGGCATTGGCCAAATTTTGCCTCTGTCGCGAGCGCGACCATCCCCTATTCTGTTATGTTAGTTTGTTTTCGTATTTTTGCATGGTTGCTCATTCATGCTTTGCTTTGCTAATGCAATTATGTATGAATTATAATGTATTCCTATATCTTCTTTATATGTTCAATGTATTGATTTATGCCTAGCCTGCAAGAGTCAATTAGTGGATGGATAGGCATGCCTATAGAGTTCTGTAAGCTGCAGCCCTTTTAGTGTTCTAGATCCTGATCAGGTCACCGTTTGGGTCTTCATAATCCTGACATGTTTGGATCTTGTTTAAGATCCCCTCTAGTGAAAATGTTTTTGAATGAAATGAAAGAAGTTGCTTTTGTTCATACCCTCGAGTACTAATGTGTTCACTCGTTATTCACTACTCTAAGTTTGCAAGCATACCGTTAATTATGTAATAATGTGAATTGTCATCGTAATGATATAATAATTTTGATATTATAGGAAGTATTTACGAATGTAAATTGATATAAGTATGACATGATTGTACCGTATTTAATATGTGTGTGCCATATGTGTGTGTTTTGCTTTGACGGCCACTGTGAGTGGTCGTTCATATTTTGTTTTCCCCACTAAGCGTTATCATTTAGCAAGGGTATTTCATCCTTGTAGGTGTGGAAGCAGTTCGAGTTTATGGGAGTCCGATCCGCAGCCATCAGAGTCAACATATTAGAGGGTTTTTGTAGCTTTGTGTTTGTATTTTGTATTTTGTACTCTGATGTAAAGCCTTTTTGTTATGTAAATGATTTTGTAATATTATGTAAGGATAATATTGTACCCCTTATTGTAATGAATATTCCGTTATTTCAGTGAATAAGGTTTTGAGAAGTTTTGTTGGCCCATTATTTGATATATAAAGTTTTAATTTACTGTCTCTAGGTTATTATTGCATGCTTTGGTTATGTATGTTTGTTATGTTGGTAACACCCTTATCTATGCGGGCACTCACTTCCCTTACGAGTGAGCTGCCCTACATATAGGTATAGGGTGTTATAGCGATAGTGATTTTCCCCGCCCTCTGTCGTAAGTGCGACAGTGTGCAAATTTTGCCTCTGTCGCGAGCGCCACTTTCCCCTGTTCTTCTATGTTATTTGTTTTTATGCCATTTTGCTTGATTACTCACTCATGCATTGCAATTACACTTATGTAAGAATTATTATGTTATTCAATATCTTTGATATATGTCCAGTGCGTTGAATTATGCCTAACCTGCAAGAGTCAAGTTAGTGGATAGATAGGAATGCCTATAGAGTTCTATTGCTACAGCCCCTTTAGTGTTTAGGACCCTGATTAGGTCACCATTTGGGTTCTTGCGATCTTTATATGTTTGGATCTTGTTTAAGATCCTTAGTGAAAATGTTTTTGAATGAAAATGAAAGAAATTATTTTTGTTCGTACCCACGGGTACTAATGTGTTTACTCGTTATCCGCGACTTTGAGTCTACAGGCATATCTTTAGTTATCATATGAATGCGAATTTGTCTTATGATGTTAGATGAATGTTATTTTATTAAGTATCTATGGTAAATCTCAGATATGATAAGTATTACGTTTTTTCATGATTATATGATTATATGTATGTGTTTTGCTTTGACGGCCACTGTGAGTGGTTGTTCATCTTTTGTTTTTCCCACTAAGTGTTATCGCTTAGCATGGGTGTTTCATCCACGTAGGTGTGGAAGTAGTCAAAGTTTTTGGGGAGTCCAATCTGTAGCCATCAAAGGCAACACATTAGAGAGATTTCCTTTTGTAGCCTTGTATTTTGTATTTAGTTACTCTGATGTACACCCTTTTGGTTATGTATATGATTTTGTAATCTTTTGTAATTATGGAAGGATATTTTTGTATCTCTTTTTTTTTTATAATAAACACCTTGTTACACCTATATAAATGAGATTTTAAGAAATTATGTTGATCTATTATTTGAGGTTTAAAGTTTTAATTATTCTGTTTTATGGTTGTTCTTGAACGCTTTTGCTATGCATATTTTGTTTTGCTTGGTGACACACTTATCTATACGGGCACTCACTCCTCTAGGCGGATGAATTTCCCCTACGTATAGGTATGGGGTGTTACAGATGGATTCATCAAAGGATTTTCATTTCCAAATGTTTGCCAATGGAAAGCTTGTGGCTGAGTCCAAATGGAATTTTGAGAGGGATTCCAAGCATAAGGTGGATGAAAGAAATAAATGACTGAATAATCCCTTACTTGTAATTCAGATTTCTTCCATAACTAGAGAGCTTGAATTTTGGATAGAAATTCATGACGCCAGTAAGAGAGAGGAGCATACCATTCTAGGAACTGCCAATAGAAAGAGTCTTGTTTATCTTTGAAGGAAAGCATCTTGGGAAAAGACGAGCAGTCCATGAAAACTGTAAAGTGATGTCCAATAAGACGGAATTCAAATCTTTTTATACCATACTTAACTGCTAAGATTTCTTTGAAAGTAGAATGATAATGACATTCAGATTCTTTGAACTATCCGTTTGCATATCCATAAATTTGACGGATATTGTCTTTTTCTTCAACAAGGATTGCACCCCAACATTCATCACTTGCATCTGTTTGAAGATATCTTTTTTTCTGTAAAAGGAATATGAAGAGGTGGCAAATTTTGAGTGATTGCTTTTATCTTTTGGATTGATTGGGTGTGAGTGGCAGACGAAGGAGGAGGCTTCTTTCTTAAAAGCTGGGTTAGTGGCTTTGCTAGAAAACTGAAACGGAGAATGAACTGACAGATATAATTGGCTATACTAAGAAACTGTTGAACTTGTTTGAGAGATAAGTGGCTATCAGGGAATTTGAGAAGTTCTTTGGCAAAATGAGGTTGTGGCTGGTAAGTACCATTCAAAAAATGCATTCCCAAAAAATCAATTTCCTCTTTTGTAAGAGTCATCTTTGATGGAGATAACATGATACCATGATCATTAGTTAGATTGATGAATGTTTGAAGGTTTTTTTGATGGGTAAGAACATCGGATGAGAGGATTAAAATATCATCAATATAAATCAAGGCAAATGATAAGATTGGTTCATAGATACGTGTCATGGATTGTTGAAAACCAGAAGGGGCTGTTTTGAAACCAAAAGGCATCACGGTCCATTGATAATGGAAATTAGGAATGCAAAAAGTTGTTTTGGGTCGATCTTGTGGTTCAATACCAAGTTGCCAAAAACCTGCTTTAAGATCAAAGTTTTAAAAGATACGTGCAGTATGGAGGAAAGGAAATAATGAAAAAAAATTGGGCAAAGGGTATTTTTTGTCTTTTAGGAAAGGGTTAAGGGGTGTATAGTCAATGACAAGTCTCTTACGCCCTCTAACTTGTTCAGAGTGTTTATTCACATAAAAGGCTTGACAGGCCCAATCAGATTTTGTGGGCTAAATGAGATTTTGGGTTAATAATTACGCACATTCTTCTTAGGCTAAGGCAAAATCTTCTGGGGTCATATTGGGATGGGTAGCCTTAGTTGGGTTAGCATCTTCAGACTTTTTGAATGGTAAAGTGATAAAGAACTCTTGTCAAGTCCACAAAGCTCTTGGATGTTTGTCCAGAAATTATGTGTGAGATGAAGCACAACAATGGGTTTCAAGTTGGGTTTGGATGTCTTGGAAAGGAATTGACCTTCGGACAGTAAAAAATAGAGTTGATGTGGTAGTGTAGGGTTGAAAATGTTTTTTAAAATGAAGTCCAGTGGGTTGGATACGAAGTTTGGGCAGTTGGAATAATGCATCGAATCCAAAAACAAGATCTTTGCCAAGAAGTTCAGAACCAAGAGCATGGATCCAAACAAAACAGTTTGGAAACAGTTGAATCTTTATGGGCTGCTTTGTCTTGAGATTGACAGTGAGTAATCCTTGATTTGCTACTTGAAAATGTTGGGTATAAGGTTTCCATAAGGATAAAGGAAGTACTTTTGGGTTAAGAATAGTATTGTGAGCACCAGTGTCAATAAAGGCAATAACATTAATGGGGTTGGCAAACTTATCTGGGTAAATCTATGCTGGGACCAGATGGATGGGATGTGAAAGGGAAATGGAGGTAGTGGGACAAGTAAAACCAATTTCAGCAGCAATTAAATGCTCATCTTCACAAGAGTCCTCATCTGAAAAATCAAAATCAGAATCTTAGAATGAAAAGAGGGTATAAGGATCAGCATCATCATCAACAGAGAAGAGAGATTCAATATCATCTTCATGCAGATTGATTGGAGAAACTTGTTGGATGTGTTGAATAAGCTTTTGGGATTTCCTTCTATTAGGACAATTTTTTTTAAAATGCCCTTTTTTGTTGCAGACATAACATCTATCTCCTTTCTGCTTAAATTGTTTCCTTTGAAGATATCGAATTCTTCTCTTTTTCCATGGAGGAAAACCTTGCTGGAATTTTTTAGAGGTAGACTTCTGGTAAGGTTTATATGAACAGTCTTTCTTTGGAAAACATTTAATTTCTAGATTAGGTCTTTTCCAGGAAAGTTTAAATTGAGGATCTTTTCCCTTATTGAATGTATCTTTGATCAGCTTTTGAGAAGTACAAAGACGATCCAAGGCCATGAATTCCTTTTGGAAAATTTGACCAAGAGACAAAGAATTGAACTGTATTCCCTATTCTCTAATGAGGTACGTTGTGCTGTCAGCCAGTTAATCAGAAATGGAGGATAAAAATCCTTGCTTGAGATTTGGATCATTAGCACCATTAGGCATATAAAAAACTTTAGACATTTTTTTTATAATGCTTGCCAAGATCCTTACGAGGAAAGGAACAGCACTTCATTCTAAAATAGTCATCACAATCACAATTATCCCAATAGCAATGGCCATCTTATTTGTATGCATAAATGGGATTCCCAGAATTATCAAAAGCTTCAATAGGAATTTCTTCTTGCTGAAGAAAAGTTAAAGGTTGAAGCATGATCAGGTTGATCTTCTTTAGGAGGAATGAATCGTGTTTCAACCAAACCATCCTGTCTTTTTATAAAGATAGGACTAGTAGACTGAATAGGCTTTTTTTGTCGATGAAGGTTCTCATAACTAGTGAGCCAAGATTGAGGAAAATACCTCAATAGTTCTTCTTTAGTAAGCTGTTTGGGAATTTGGACACAAGTTGGAACTTGAGTAGAATCTACAATAATCATTAAAGCATCATTGGAATAAGGGAGGGAAATATCCAGTGCATGATTCTGGACACGGTATATCATCTAATAGTGCAAGGTAGCTACATTAGTGGTTTGAACATGATATGCTCTTGTAATCTGGATTTGGGCTTGAAGATTATCAAGGATATGAAAATCATGTAACCTCATGTTGAATGTAAACATGAGGATTGAAAGTAAACATAATTGTTCCAGCATTTAGAGATGTTTGAATCGTGCCAATAACAGCTTGAGAATAAGTCAAGTATCTAGTATCAAGAAGAGCAATTTGAGCAAAAATAGGAAGACCTTTGCGTCCATGGTAAGTAATAGTAATATGAATAGCTCCAAAGTGAACATGGGTTAAACCTTGATGTATCAAATCAGAGATAGACTCAGAAGGAATTTCAAGAGTAACAAATTGTTCTTTTCCAATAGCTTTTATCGAATATTGGTTAAAGGAAGAAGACTGGACATATTCTTTAACCTGGGATTTGGGTTTTCGTACAAGTGTTTTAATGCCAGAGAAAATATTTGTTTTGGATTTTACAAAGGCATCATATGGGTTAAGGAAAGGAAGATGTGAATCTTGGATTTTTTATGAATTATCTAAGAAGGTTAATTCATAAAGATAGTTCAATTTCTGGGCAGTTTCAGGTTTAAGTGAAAAGGGAGAATGAGAGGAAGAAATTCTAGATAATGACATACCATATATAACAAAGGAATTTCTCTACCATTACAACAACCTAAGCATCAATGTTTCAGGCTCTGATACCAATTTCTCGAAAACCATGAAACAAACCAATTGAAGAGTCAATTATGACTATCCAAATAAATGGGTTCACCTAGCCTACTGGTGGACTGTCCTCTTAAACAACACAACTCAATTTATTTCATAAATCTTGAGGATAGATAGCAGGACACACGAATGATGGTTGAGTTCCATGTGATGGAAAGAGAAAAGAAAATTCGAAAACTCATGATTTTATTTAGAGAAGAGTAGGAGATCTTTCGTCTAAAAGATCCTTATTGAATGTATCTTTGATCAGCTTTTGAGAAGTACAAAGACGATCTAGGGCCATGAGTACCTTTTGGAAAATTTGTCCAAGAGATAAAGAATTGAGTTGTATTCCCTGTTCTCTAATGAGGTACATTGTGCTATCAGCCAGTTGATCAGGAATGGAAGATAAAAATCCTTGCTTGAGATTTGGATCATTAGCACCATTAAGTGTAACAACCCAAGTTGAGCCAAGTTGGAATTTGAATGCTAAGTCGAGAAATTAAGGGTAATTCGGTAATTATGCATATAAGATTTGTTTAATTAAGGAACAATTCTTAAGAAGGAAGTTTTGCCTAGAAATGTCGCTAACTTTGCATAAAATGCAGAACAAGTTTGGCCCTGAAGTCTGTCTAGAGTCTGCCTTGTATTTTGAGGCAGAATAGGGTTACATGGCGGTAAGGACTTCCATATCGCCGTGTAAAACCATTCTGTCCCACAAAGACCTATTTTTAGCATCCTACACGGCGCTATGAGTTGCCTTACCGCCGTGTAACCTCATCTTTCAGCCTTAAATGTACTTTTTCCTTCCCAAATTGAACCAGAACTTCACCGAAAGTTCTTACCACTTGTCTGACTTATGTTTAACATTATAAAATGAGTATATGAATGTTTTTCCAATTGAATTATATGTGAATGATGCTATGATATAAGACTTTAATAATGGAACCAAATGTTTATATGCTTTTTAATTGTTGAACATGACATGCAATGTGATATGGATGATATATATATGATTGAATCTTGTTATAATGCTTGAGTGATGTATTGCATATAATATAGGGTATAGAGTCTTTGTGTTAAGCCTGAAGAGTCATAGTACTGGATAAATAAGCATGCTTATAAAGGGATAGTGAGTGTAGCTGCCTATGTTCGCCCGATTGGACCTTAGCGATGACCCTGCTAATAGGGCCTTAGTGATGCTGTTGAGACTTTAGTCTCCAGTTTAGTGTAGTGATACTGTTGAGGCTTCGATCTCCAATTTTATAGTGTTCCCGTATCCACAATAATTAAAACTCAGGCTTCTTGATGTGATACTCGGTGTTTTCGATCAGTGAAGTGTTATGTACGTTTGAGTGCTATCGATTAGTGAACATGCTTTTGATATCTCTGATTCTCGATAATTTACCAATTTAGTGAGTTCATGTATTCATATCTATATTTACGCATGAATTCGCATGAATTGGTTATTAGTGTATTGAATCGTGCCTAGTGATACTAAGTGAATTTCATGAATGTGTAGTGATTATGCTATGTGCTTGTTGGTTACTGCTAATATTAGTGATCCTGGAAGTGATGTGTATTGACCGGTCTCAGCATGATGTTATCTGTTTATTGTTTAGTGTCCTTTTTTTGTTGTTCCTCCCCACTAAACGTTATCGCTTAGCACGGGTTCTTTTCCCGTGTAGGTGGCAGGATTTTGGGTTCGCGCGAGTCGCACATCTGCAGGTCGGCCACGTAGGAGTAGAGTTATTTATTTTTGTCTCCTCCTGTAATTCTTTTTGTATATGTATTATTTTTGTATAGTGGCATATGTAATTTTGTAAAGGATTTTAATGTAATCTTTTGGATATTGTATATAACTATACTTTTATTATATATGATATATGACTTTCTATTATTTTGTTAGTGTATGCTTCTGCTCATGTATGTATGTATGTATGTATGTTATGAGTGAGCGTCGGTAACGGTCCCCGGCGTCCTTCCAACAGGGGCGATGGGGGTGTTACATTAAGTATATAAAATACTTTAGACATTTTTTTATAATGCTTGCCAAGATCCTTACGAAGGAGGGAACAACACTTTATTCTGAAATAGTCATCATGAGCAACATCTTCGAAATTAGTCATATTGCCAATAAACTCAGTATGGATATTCTGGAGAACATAGGCATTTGATTCACAATGGAGAAATTAGAGCTTACAATATTCATCTAAGCGAACAAACCAATCATGAAGTCGTCTTATAAAATGAGACGAAAATTTAGTGATAATAGGCTCAAGAAGAGTGACTTCAGGTCATCTGATTTGGAGTTTAAGCCAAGTATAAAATTCTTGAATGCGATCTCTCCACTTATGTTGGGGAATATCTTCAAATTGAAACCAAGGACCATAGGTTAGTTGCTAAGGAGGCAGTCCGCTTTTTGCTTCATCTTCAGGTTCATCAGCTTGATACTGATAGGTAGTTGTGCTTTCAAGTGGATCTACCATAAGCATAGGAAAATGCTTTGGATCAACTTCATCTTCTTCTGAATGGATAGAATCTTCTTCAGGTGAAGCTAAGTGAACATCTAAATCATTAGGAGTGGCAAATGAGATAGTAGGAACATATTGGAGGGCCTTTTATTTCAAAGAACTAATAAGAGTGTTAGTGTGAGAGGTTGGATCATATGGGATGTGGGTGATGGTGCTTCAAAGATTGCAATACTCTTTTACTTAGTGTCAGTGGTTGAAATGGTTGGAGAAGATTGAGAAGTAGATGGTGTGGTTTCAGTGGTGGATAAAGGAATTGTAGGGTTAAGGGTTGAGGAACGTTTAGGCTGTTTGCGAAATTGCTGTTGCATGAACAATTCATGTGAAAGGTCTAGAGCATCAAGGTCTGCTTGAGAGGTTTCAGAATAAGGAAGAATCTGGGTACGTGGCTGATGGGTATATGGGGTAAGATTAGGGTTATAAAAAGGGAAGGATATTGTAGGAGGAGCAGGAATTGTGGTTTTGGTAAGATCTCTTTTGATTGTTGCAATTTCTGCTTCCAAACGGGTTATTTCTGAGGCCTTTTCTTGGAAAGTAGAATCATAGACTCGCTGGGCTATAGCAGAAATGAGTTATTTGTGTAACAACCCGATTTACCCCTAGTGGAATTTCGGAATTTTGGTTCGGGAATTCCAGAGTTTGTGTGTATAAGAGAGTGTATTTGAGTAAGTGGCTTGTGTGTGGGTTCTGTCGCGAGCGCAACAGTGTCGCGGACGTGATAGAATGCTTCACGTGAAGCCTATTTGAGTTGGATTATTTGATGTATATTGGACACGTGGTGATGTAGGAGTTTGACAAGTGGCATTGTAGGGGAGTGATAAGTGGCATTGTAGGAAAGTGACACTTGGCTTGTGACTTTCTGGATTGAGATGGATTAATGGAGGTAGGTGACATTAATTGGATTGGTTGGCTTTTAATGTGGTTAGTGGGTAATTGATTTCTTGTTTTTCCTTGGTTTGACCGGCCACTTTCCTACTCTAATTTCAATTTCTGCATTTGGCCTTTTATTCTCCTTTTGTTTTCTTTGCTCTTAGTTGCCATATCCCTTCTTCTTGCCATTTCTTTGCTTTTTTTCTTCATTTGCTTGGTTCTTTGGGAAGAACCACTTGGATTGGTTAAAGAAAGTGTAAAAGGGCTTGATTAGGTCTCTTCAAGAAGGTAAGTTGGATTTGTTCTTCGATCTGACCTCCTTTTTCTTTCTGTTTCTGATTTAAAGTAAAGAGAAGAGTAACCCTAGTGTTTTGAATGGTTTGTGCATGGAAGCTGTGAACAAGAAGTTGGATAAAGGCAAAGAGAAGGTTGGAATTGAGTAAAGAACAGAGATTGAGCTTCCTAGAGGTTGGGATCGAGTGTGATTTTATTATTCTTGCATGTGTTTACATGAAATATGTTTGAATAGAGACATGTTTGAATAGAGACATGTTTGAATAGAGAGATGCTTGATGAGCTTTAATTAGCTCAACTGCTCTTTTAGAGTATATTTGTTAGATGTTCATTTTGATTGCTTGTGGTGCTTATGATATGTGTATATATGTTTATAAGTATGTAATTGATCATTTGAGTGTGTGTTGATGTTGTTAGACGAGTTACCATATAGTTGTGATGATAAAGTTTGGTTTTGGCAAATTCTGCTCATTTTTCATCTGACCTCTGTGTAATGTTTTTGCCATAAGTATAGTTTTGGATGTCTAAATGGAGTGATTATTAATCAATTAGAGCCATGACTTCTATGTCTACAAAATTCCCAGAAATGACCTTGAGCAAATTCTCGCTCTAAGACCCTGGAAATTGTCCAAGACAGAGGTGTCTCTACTTTGGCCAGTTCATTTGAGTAGTTACGATTTTTTAGATCATATCTTAAGTTTTAGATGTCCATTTGACCTAAAACTTGTCCCATTTGAAAGTTAACTTCCTAGGGAAAAATTTTTAAGAGGATGTTTTTCCTAAAAATGATGTTTAGAGGTCGGTTTAGACAATATAATTTTGAGGCGAGAAGCAGTCTCGTGAAGGTTCCTGACGGAGCCTTCTGTGTCGCTATCGCGAGCTCGATAGAGAACGTCATAAGAGTGATTTTTCTCTTGATTTAGATCCCATGGTTGACATGAATCAATTCTCCACCTTTCCCCTCAACTAATTTGTATATTTTTATGTGTTTTTCTCCCAGTATTGAACCCGTATTACCCCGGAATGTTTCCATGGTCTATACCATGCATGTTTAAGTTTATCAAATGATTATAAGATTAGTTATATGAGTAAATAATGCTACGGCATGAGAGTTAGTGTTGAACATGATATGCCTTGTGATATTGATTGTTGTATAAAGCTTGAGTTGTTGTAATGAATTTGAGTATAGTACATAGAGTCTTTTTGCAATCTGGCTTCTGACACGAGCGCGACCTCTTGCCGCGATCGTGACAGTGAACCTGGCTTCTGTCGCAAGCATGACTTCTTATCGCGATCGCGACAGTGAACCCCTTCTCACCCTGTTCTATTTTTTTTGAAAAAGGTTTTCTTCTGTCGTGCTTTGCATGATTAGTAAAGTTTGTACATGAATTAAATATTTTTGGAATTGATAAACTTACTTGAATTATAGTTTATGTTTTGGTAATAAGGCAAAGCATAATTGAGTGGTTTATTAAGCCTAATTACCGTTATAATGGATTAATAAGCATGCTTATAAAGGGTTAGAGTGCAGCTGCTAGAGTTGGCCTTAATTGTGCCCAGAGTTTTGAATACCCTATGTATTCAATAAAGTTTGAGTTAATTCTCCACATGTAAGATACTGTAAACAGTATCCAAAGTTACTCGTATCCACCATGAAAGGAATTCAGGCTTATTAATGTTGTGTAGTGAACTTGAGACGATTAAAAGTATTGCTCTAAATAAATGTTATAGTACATGAGAATAATGTTTAAAGTACATGACAGTTTTAAATACAAGTACATGTTTACATGAATGTGGACACACGATTATTGAGTCTATATGAATAAATGATATGTACAAGTGAGAAAGTTATATACATGAGCTAATTGAATTATTGTTATATGAAATGTGTGATTTATTTGTGACTTCGTAAAGAAGTCCTTTGCATTATTTTATCCCCACTAAGCGTTATCGCTTAGCACGGATGTTTATTTCCGTGTAGGTTTACAGGTTCGGATCAGTGCGCAGGCATCTGCGGTTCAAGGCCACTAGGAGTTTTGTTTTGATCTCTTTCTGTATAAGATTGAATAGAGTTTATGATGTTTTTAGTAACATCATTATGTAAATGTATATGTACAGGAAAGAGTATGGTAATCACATGTAAATGTATGTGTAAAGCTAAATGAGAACAGGTTGTAATATGAATATGTATAAATATATGTAATACATGTTGGGCCCTAGTGTAGTATTATTTTATTTTATTGTTCTTATATGGATGTGTTTAATATTATCACTTTCACTGGTGTATCTATATGTACATGTATACGTAAGTGTCTGCGTGGCACCCCGATATTCCTTCCCGGGGGTATGGGGGTGTTACAGTTTGTCTGATCAGCAACTTGATTCTACAATCTGATCAATAACTGGTAAGCAATAGAATTTTGGCTAGAGATATTTGAATCTAAGGTTTCTACACGGGAAGAAACATGATCCACTTTTGTTTCTATTCTGTGAAGAACCTTATTTTGAGTTAAAGCATTCTCAGATTGCCAGTTAAGAACTGCTTCAGCTAGCTGAACTGATCGGGGAGTTCCTTCAGTAGTTATTCCTAGAGATTTAACAAAGGGTGTGGTGCGAATTTTTGTGTTTGGGTTTGTGATTTCTTGTAAAGTTGGAAATTCATTTGTATATGTACCGGCTGGTTGGTACATAAACACAATGGGTAGAGGAGGTTGGATAGGTTTGGGTTTCTAAACAAGGGAGGAGGTTGCATAAGGTGGGTTTTGTTTCTGAAAAGGTTTAGATGGAGGTGAAGATGATAGTAGAGGTGGAGGTAATGGCTTAAAATGCGATGGTACAGTATATTGGACAGCATAATCATATTTTCCAGATGGTTGTCCAAGTATACCAACAGAAGGGTCATCATCCTCATCAAGATGATCTTGAAAATGGGCTTCAGAAGAAACCTTTTTCTTGGCTTTCCTTTTTCTTCGAAGCAAGTGATAGTCATAATTGACTCTTCAACTGGTCTGTGTCATGGTTCTCGAGAAATTGGTATCAGAGTCTGAAAGATTGATGCTTAGATTGTTGTAATGGTAGAGAAATTCCTTTGTTGTGTATGGTATGTCATTATCTAGGACTTCTTCCTCTCGTTCTTCCCTTTCACTTAAACTTGAAACTACCCAGAAATTGAAATATCTTTATGAATTAACCTTTATGGATGATTCACAAAATATCCAAGATTCACATCTTCCTTTCCTTAACCCATATGATGCCTTTACAAAATCTAGAACAAATATTTTCTCTGGCATTAAAACACTTGTATGACAACCCAGATCCTAGGTTAAAGAATATGTCCAGTCTTCTTCCTTTAACCAATATCCGATAAAAGCTATTGGAAAAGAATAATTTGTTGCCCTTGAAATTCCTTCTGAGTCTATCTCTGATTGGATACATCAAGGTTTAACCCATGTTCACTTTAGAGCTATTCGTATTGCTGTTACTTAACATAGATGCAAAGGTCTTCCTGTTTTTGCTCGAATTGCTCTTCTTGATACTAGATACTTGAATTATTCTTAAGCTGTTATTGGCATGGTTCAAAAATCTCTGAATGCTGGAACGGTCATGTTTACCTTCTATCCTAACTTCAACATGAGGTTACAGGATTTTCATATCCTTGATAATCTTCAAGTCCAAATCCAAATTACAGGAGCAGATCAAGTTCAAACCACTGATGTAGCTACCTTGCACTATCAGATGATATACCGAGTCCAGAATCATGCACTGGATATTTCCCTCTCTTGTTCCAATGACGCTTTGATGATTATTGCAAATTCTACTCAAGTTCCAACTTGTGCCCAAGTTCCCAAATAGCTTACTAAAGAAGAACAATTGAGGTATTTTCCTCAATCTTGGCTCACTAGTTATGAGAACCTTCATCAACAAAAAAAGCCTGTTCAGTCTTCTAGTCCTATCTTTAAAAAAAGACAGGATCATTTGGTTGAAACACGATTCATTCCTCTTGAAGAAGATCACCCTAAATTGATAGCTGCTTAATTGATTTATTATTTAGTACATATTTTCTGTAAGATTAGGAAGTTAAGTAGGTAAATATATTTATCTTTCATGTGTTTTTGTCTAGTTTATGTGTTTATATGCTTTGTAGGTGTTTTGGGTGAAAACAAGGAAGAAGAGATGCCAGACTCGTGCAAAGGAGCACGAGTCGTGAAGGAATCAAGTAAAGGAGCATGAGTCATGAAGACATGCACGACTCGTGAAGATGTGCTGTATTGAAGACTGATATGCACGAGTCGTGAAGACGTGCATGAGTAGTGAAGAAGTAATGAAGAAGAGAAGAAGAGCACGAGTCGTGAGGATCAACACGACTCATGACGAAGAATCAAGCAAAGCACGACTCGGACAAAGCAGCACGAGTCGTGAAGAGCCAGAGAGAAGGCAGCGAGAAAAGAAAAGAGAAGAGGAAAGCAAGGGAGGTCCACATTCTATCGCGAGCGCAACAGAAAAAGCCGTTGGACAGTTACTTTCAAAAAGTCACTTGAAGGGGCATACTTCTCAACTAACCTTTATAATTCTTTGAAGAAAGGGACACAACTCTTAGAACACTATAAATATGTAATTCAACTGTAACTTTGGGGGATGATTAAAAAAGGATGAATTTTCCTTAACAAATTTATGTTTCTGTAAATCTAAAGAACAGTTTTATAGTTAAACTTTTAAGTTAGATTTTATGCTTTGAAGAAGAAGACCAAGGAGAAGAAAATTTATTACAAGGGTTTGAGAAAAGGGTTGAGAGATTTCTTTCTACTTACTCTTATTTATTTCTTTCTTCTCTGTAATTAAATGGATGTTATTTAATGAACTTGAATATTATTGTTATTTTCTACTTCCATATATATTAGTTGTAACAACCCGCCCTCCCCGTTGGAAGGATACCGGAGTGCCACGCGAGTAAACACTTATAAACGAATCCAAAAACATACTTGTAAAATAAATAAAATAAAAGATGAGAAGTAAAGAACTTTTAATTATAAAGCAGTAATTCCTGTAACATATATCATATCTATATTGTTTTACAAAAAGAGGCTCATAAGCAAATACATATACAAAAATAATATTTGTTCCTTTACAAAAGATTCACTTTGCTATACACAAGCCCTATACAAAAATTTACAGCGGAAGACTCAAAAAAATAACTTCATCCAAAAAGACTTCTAGTGGCCGACCTGCAGATATCTGACTTCTATCCAAACTCGCCACCTGCACGGGAAAAGAGCCCGTGCTAAGCGATAACGCTTAGTGGGGAGGAACAAAACAAACGAACAATATGCATACACACTATTTATAGCAATACAATAATCTGATGATTCAAAATCAAAGGCATTAAAATTACATGTAAACATATCTCCAAAATCTTTACTTGACATGCATAATTATATTAACACGACAAGTAATTAAGTACTCAATTCATAATTTTCATCATTCCAGGTATACAGATACAAGGTGCATAATATAGAGTTATGCAAGAATTCATGTACATCATATACTTGTAATCATGTCCAAAAATACATCTCAACATATGTAACACATTTAAACATATAGCCTGATTAGTCTAAATTATTCTCTAGAAGTGGACACGGTCAAATGGATACTGATAGAACACAGTATCCCAATCATATAGAGACATGAGTCTCAAACATGTACTTTTCATATAGAGACCGAAGTCTCGCATTAAATCCATATAGACCCATACAGGATCGAAACAAGGATCCAAACGGACCCAAGTATAACATTTTATCATATAGCAGCTGCACACACACTCTGACCTAAGTAAGCGCTTACTTATCCACTACTATGACTATTCAGGCTTAAAAACACAACTCATCAATTCAAGCACCAATATCAATATGAGAATTGAAAATAATACAAATCTATAATCCATGTATACATGTATACTGATCGCATTTGAAACATGTAAATATAAATATTAATTACAGAAGTTAAAAGGACCTATAACTCACACTACAATAATCCATACTCATGTAAATTATAAACATGTAAATCATGTACATTAATATTAATTATGACCACAATTCTCGTAATTAAACAATTATTAAAATACAATTCAAATCTTTAAAACCCAAACATCTGATATGAATTGAAAAATCCTTTAAAATCCTTTAAACATAAGTTAAAATTATGCTTTTAGGAAAACAGGGCAGCTGGAAGAAGGCTGGTCACGAGTTACCCAGGCAGTGGTAACTCGTGACGCTGATTTCTCGCAAGCGCCACGAAGAACGGGGCAGTCACGAGTCGTGACCTTCCGTCACGCCTCGTGACCCCAGAGAGGAGAGGGGGAGGTCACGAGATCTTGTCTCGTGCCACGCAGGGAAGAGGAGAGGTCACGAGTCGTGATGCTCCATCACGTCTCGTGATCTTCCTCTCACTACTTGCTCCTCCTTCCCAAACTTCAAAATTTCAGAAAACGTAAAACCAGAAGATCGTGAAAACAGAGTACAACCAAAACTCCAAATCCCAATTTGTCTAAATCCATTTTTCAGGCAATAAATATACAAACACGTACCTTTCGGTCTTCTGAGCACATTTACAGCAATTTCACTTACATTAATCACATTATCGAACAATTAAAATATATAAACAGAGAGAGTCACAACTCAGAATTTCTCATTCATATACATGTATAAACGTCTCATTTGCAAACTCATAATCCTTCTTTCTCTACCTAAATCATGTATACACAATACATTTCTCATGCATCTATATAAATGAATACACACATAGCTAAAATTAACATCAAACAGCAACTAGAATCCAAGATTGAGTAAAGACAGACACTCCCAAACCTGTATCGAAGTTCAAAAATGCCCACTGTACTCTTAGTCCACCACTTTATCTTTTCCTTTATCCCTCTTCTTTACTTCAGATACTTGCAGCAGATGAAACCACAACTCATTAACCCAAAAACAGAATCTCTAAAACCCAAAGGAGAATAAGAAGGAGATTCAACTATTAAAGCCAAGAAAACTGTCGCCACTTACCTTCTGAAGCTTCTAACAAACCCAGACCTGAGTTCCTCAACAGGAATACACACATGCAAATGGAAAAGAACAGCAAATGGAGAAAAAGAGCAGAATGTGGTTTACGTGAGAGAGAAAACCAGAAAAGAGAGAACTTTCAGTCTTTTGTTTCCAGCCAACTAAATTTTTCTCAATCTTCTCTTTTCCCTCACCACGTGCACACACTCTGCTTCCACTTGGCACACATGCACGATTCCTTATTCCACAATTACTCTTTTACCAAATAGTCCTTGACAAATTACTTTCTCCTCACTAAACTAAACATTGCAATTAATACTTTTTATTTCCTTGCAATCAAATCCTCTTTCCTCTTGTATAAATACCCAATTGCCCTTAAATGTCCAATTAAAATTGCTAAATCCTATTAGGCCACTTATGGGGTGTGACATTAGTAGTCTTTGAATGCAGAATTTTCTATTAGTATTATTTGCATGATCATTATAAGTTAAGGTAGAATTGAGAGGTTCATTTGAACTTACATCTAATAGGAATTCATTATTTAAACATAACTAGAGAGATCAGTATGTTGAGGTAATTGCTATAGGTTGGTGAATAATCTTAGAATAAGTAATTGAAATTAACTAGTTCATTAATGAGAGTTAGGGATTAGCATTTCAATTGCATATTTTAGGCATTCTAATTCATGGTCGAGAGAGTGAATTAGAACGACATTCCAACTTGGCTTGCTTATAAGACTAAAATTATAATTAAATGATGGAATCAAGTTTCATAATTATTAAATCTTCATTATATACTTTGTCTTCTTTGATTATCATTAACTAGGCTTAATTAAGTTACATGATAATAATAGTTTAGAGTTAACTTTCAAATTAATGAATATTGTAAACAAGATTAAAATTGAGTAGTAATAGTGTGTAATATTAATCTACATTCCTCGTGGGATCGACATCTTTTGTACTATAATCGGTACACCGTATACTTGCGGAATTAGCATGTAGAAATACTCCTAACAAGTTTTTGGCGCCATTGTCGGGGAACTATTATGATTGAATTTATTGCCATTATGAATCTTGATTTATGATTTTGGATTACAAGACTTAATTAGTGTTGTTTGTTTGATTTGTTTTTACAGGATTGGATAGTTCAAGTATATGCCTAATACAAGGAGTTCGCAAGAAGAACTTGAACCATTGAGTCCAGAAATAGAAAGGTTAATTTCAAGTAACCAAAAATCCAACAACAAGAAGAATAGAACTAGGAGACTAATCATGGCTGAAGAAGAGAATCCACCAAGGTTAATGGATTTTGCTACGCCAGCATTGAGCGGGGCTCAACAAGGGGTGGTGAGACCAACAGTAAATGCTAATCAATTCGAAATTAAGCCATCTCTTTTACAAATGATTCAAAATAGTATTCAATTTTATTATTTTGGCAAATGAGGATCCAAATGCTCATTTGGAAAATTTCTTAGGAATATGTAATACCTTTAAAATTAATGGAGTTTCGGCGGATGCAATTAAACTCAGGCTTTTTTCCTTTTACTTTGAAGGATAAGGCAAAGACTTGGTTGAATTCACTTACTAGAAGGTCTATAAAATCTTGGGACCAATTAGCTCAAGCATTTTTATCTAAATATTTTCCTCTAGCCAAAACTACAAAAATTATAAAGGATATCACTACTTTTGTTCAACATGATAATAAATCTTTGTATGAAGCTTGGGAAAGGTTTAAAGAATTGCAGAGAAGTTATCCACATCACAACCTTCCAAGGGAGTTGTTAATGCAAACATTTTACAATGGATTAAACCCCACTACTAGAGGTACAATAGATGCTGCAGCCGGTGGTTCACTTATGAGAAAAACAACGGAGGCTGCGTTTGAGTTGTTAAAGGAGATATCCATGAATAATTGCTTGTGGCCTACCGAAAGAGTAAGGGAATCAAATTCTTTCTAATGTTAGAGGGGTACATTCAATTGATTCCGTAGTCGCATTGAAAGCCCAAGTTGAGGCTTTAATTCGTAAGGTTAATAGCCTAGGTATGGGAGGACATTCACAAAACACATGCAATATTTGTGGTCAACAAGGTCATAAAAGTGAAGTTTGCAATTTGGGAATGGCTAGTTAGGAGGAACAAGTAAATTTTATTCAAGGCCAAGGACGTGGAAACCCTTATTCCAATACCTATAATCCTAGTTGGAGGAACCATCCCAATTTTTCATGGGGAAATAGCAACAATAACCAAAATAGAGGAGTAGGAGGATATCAACAACCGCAAGATAGGTTTGGAGTTTTAGAAGTAAAAATTGATAAATTTATTGAGGATATCAACTTTAAGACTAGCTCTCAAGATGAGAACCAAAAGAGGCTTGAAGTAAAAGTTGACCAAATTACGAAAAATCATGCTTCATCCATCCACAATCTTGAGGTTCAATTGGGACAACTTGCCAATTCATTACCATCGAGAAGTATAGGGTGTCTTCCAAGTAATACGGAAGAAAATCCTAGAGAGCACATGAAATCCTAGTATTTTATAGTCTCTTATTTCAGTTGCTTAATTAAGTTTTCGTTTTATATGCATGTTATTTTGTTTTATGTTTCTTTTATGTTATCTTGTTACTTCATTTTCATATTTTGGATTTTAATATTACTAACACAGTTTGTTTTTGTTCTACAGGTAAAACTAGTAAAAATTATGTGTTGTTTTATTTATTGTGAATACAGGAGAAATTAGAAAAATAAAATTGTGTAAGACAGGGTGATTCTGTCGCGAGCGCGACAAGCATCACGATCGCGATAGAAGGCGATGCTTTACGAGTGCAAAAGGAGATGATTCTATCATGAGCGTGGCAAGCATCGCAATCGCGACAGAATGAGCAAACGTTGAAGCTAGGCCTACTCGTGTTGTTTCTTAACGAGTGGAACAGAAAGAGCACGAGTCATGCACTTATGTCCAACTCGTGCTGCTGTTCACGAGTGATTCAGGAAAGAGTTTTTTTCACGAGTTTTTTTCACGAGTCATGCAGCTTGTCGAACTCGTGAAGGTATTCATGAGTGCTCAGGTAAGTGGCTTCATCATGAGTCGTGCATTTTTGTCCGACTCGTGCAGTAAGAGAATGGCGAATCGAGTCGTGAATATTGTCCGAGTCACATCCAAGGTACGTATTTTTTCTAATTTGTTTATTTTCTTTCTCTTTTTCTACTAACTTGTTTATTTTTCTTCTTAGTGAGTCCAGTGTGTGCTACAATTTCATTTCATTTAAACAGAAAAGAAAAAAAAATAACAAGAGCAAAGCACCCTTTTTCAAAACCCTAACTTGGTGAAACGCCGTGACCCTTGGTAGTCTATCATCATTTCGGCTTTTCCCCCTTGAATTCTATTATTTCTGCTTCAATTCCCTCTTTATTTCATTTCAAACATTTCCCTTATTCTGTTCAAGTCATGTTTTTCCTTTCCTTCTCCTTAGTATCACGAGTCGTGCTCATTGTGTTTCTTTTATTTTTCTGCTTTCATTCTTTTTCTTCTTTCTCTTCGGTTTTACATTGTTATTTCCTTCCAATTTCTGTCTATAACGCAAATAGTGAGAACAAAAAACCCCTCATCTTCCCGAGTTACTCAAGCGAGACAGAACCAAGGTGATCTTTCAAATATGTTTGGTGCTAGCTTTCCCATTTCCTCCGTTGATGAAGGTAATCGTTTTCTTGCTCTTCAAGAGAGAGAAATCCTACAATGTAAGTTCTTTCCTATTTCCCTTCTTGAGCAAGTAGGTATGTTGGATACTGTTAATGAACTGCTATCACAGTGTGGATTACTGAGATTTGTGATCATGCATAGGCACTGTTATCCTGATTTAATGTTGGAATTTTATACTAATTTGAAAGCAAATGAGGAAAACGATAGGCTGTTAGACTTTAGATTATCAGGTAGGGATCACACACTCATTTATTTCATAATGCACATATTCTTTGGTTTTAAGCAATCTGGATTATGTGACCCTCCTAAATCCTTTCATCCTAATGAATTTTGGTCATTTCTCACTGGTTTGACAACACCCTTTAGAACTCGAGAAGCTAAATCTATGTTTATCAAGGATCTAAAATACTAGATTTTGCATAAAATTTTAGGTTCCTTAGTTTTTAACATATCTGAATTTAATAGAGTTTCTTCTCATGAGTTATTTTTGATGTGGTGTGTGCATAAGGGAAAATCAGTGTGTTGATTGGGTTTTTAATCAGTTATTGCAATGTGCTGGTCATTATGATACTCCTCTCACACATGGGCATATTATTTTTGTGATTGCAAGGAATTGGGATATTGATCTTCGTACTCATACTTGATTCCGTCCTTGTATCTATTTTACTAAACATTTGTTTGTGCGTGGAGAGGTTGTGAATAATGCATTTCAGGCCATTCCATATCATGCTAGATCTTGTTGGAGGGATATTGCAGGATCCTCTGCTCAATAAGAGGAAGCTGGTGATGGTGAGAGCAGTAAGGATTAAGAGATGCAAGAGGAACAAGAGGAAGCTGGTGATGAGGATATAGCTGATGTTCCTACAGTGCCTACTATTGGGTCTTCTTCTCATAATGTACCAGCTATGTTAGAACAAATCCTGCAGAATCAGTCCACCATGCAAGCTCAACTGTCTTCTTTGGCTAGACGTCAATGTAGGCTTGAACATAAGGTGGACACTTTTATTGCACAAGCTAGTTATATCGTATCCTCTCCTCCACCCTCACCTTGATTATCAGGGGAGTTATTTTACCTTTGTTTTATCTTTTTCTTTTGTTTTCTTTTAATTTTATTTCTTCACATTAAGGACAATGTTAGTTCTAAGTGTGGGGGAGTATGCTTATGTTTGCATGTTTGTTTGTGTTTTAGGAGTTTTTGTGTGTATGTTTTATATCTTATTTGCATGTGTGTTTGTGTGTATTAGTTTTTCAATTAAGTTTTCTAGTGAATTTTATTATAAAGCATTGTTTTTTTTTGTATATAATATAGGTTATAAGTGAGTTATTTACCTTTTATGCTCATTTTATTAGTCTTTCAAAACTTTTAGTATGTGTTTTATGTTTTTCAAGTTACCTTCTTTTACTTCTTTCAATATTTTAGATTATTTAGTCTCTTTACTAACTATACTTTAAAGTTAGGAATTGCTCATTTAGTTTAAGATTTTAGGGTTCTAGTTGTCTCATGGAAACTATAGCCATAATACTTACCCTTAGACCTTTTCAATAATGGATGAGGACTTAAAAAAAATAATAAAAAAAAAATTGGGATGCAGCATAAAATACATCCACGAGATTTATAAAGCTAAAAGCAAGAAAATAAAGCAAGATGTATATCCAAAATTGCAATAAAGTATGAGATGGAGCGTAAAACGCACCCAATACTACATTCTCTTGCTATTTTCAAATTCATGGGATAAAGTCTAAAAGTATACCCATATTCAAAATAAAATGAAAACAAAAGAGCAACAAGAAAAGAAAAGAAAAATCTAAAAATGCCATAAGATTAGAATAAGGGTATGTGTGCTTACAAATTATCCTAAAAAGGCAACTAGAAACCTTAGAATTTTAAAGTTTATGATCAATATTCTCTCTTTTAAGCATGTTTAGTTTTGAAACTCTATAGTCTTGATGTTGGAATTAGTAAACTTAGATGACTTGTTAAATTTGGAATACATGCTTTAAGAGTTGATTTACTGGTATTTTGAGTCTTCAAGGTATTTGATTTATTTTTAATCCTATTAGATATGCCTAATGAACAATGCTATATAATAAAATTTACTTAGTGTATCTCGGTATTAAATTTTCTCATTCTTTTCTCTTGCTTGAGAGTAAGCAAGGTATAAGTGTGGGGGAATTTGATAGCTGCTTAATTGATTTATTATTTAGTGCATGTTTTCTATAAGATTAGGAAGTTAAGTAGGTAAATATATTTATCTTTCATGTGTTTTTATCTATTTTATGTGCTTATATGCTTTGTAGGTGTTTTGGGTGAAAACAAGGAAAAAGAGATGCCAGACTCGTGCAAAGGAGCATGAGTCGTAAAGGAATCAAGCAAAGGAGCACGAGTCGTGAATACATGCACGACTCGTGAAGATGTGCTGTATTGAAGATTGATATGCACGAGTCATGAAGACGTGCACGAGTAGTGAAGAAGTAGTAAAGAAAAGAATAAGAGAACGAGTCGTGAAGATCAGCACCACTCGTGACGAAGAATCAAGCAGAGCACGACTCGAACAAAGCAGTACGAGTCGTGAAGAGCCAGAGAGAAGGCAGAGAGAAAAGAGAATAGAAGAGGAAAGCAAGGGAGGTCCGCATTCTATCGCAAGCACGACAGAAAGAGCCATTGGACAGTTACTTTCAAAAAGTCACTTGAAGGGGCATACTTCTCCATTAACCTTTGTAACTCTTTGAAGAAAGGGACACAACTCTTAAAACACTATAAATATGTAATTCAACTGTAACTTTGGGGGATGATTAAAAAATGATGAATTTTCCTTAACTAATTTATGTTTCTGTAAATCTAAAGAACAGTTTTATAGTTAAAGTTTTAAGTTAGATTTTATGCTTTGAAGAAGAAGACCAAGGAGGAGAAAATTTATTACAAGGGTTTGAGAAAAGGGTTGAGAGATTTCTTTCTACTTACTCTTATTTATTTCTTTCTTCTCTATAATTAAATGGATGTTATTTAATGAACTTGAATATTATTGTTATTTTCTACTTCCATCTATATTGGTAGTCTTTGAATGCAAAATTTTCTATTAGTATTATTTGCATGATCATTATAAGTTAAGGTAGAATTGAGAGGTTCATTTGAACTTACATCTAATAGGAATTCATTATTTAAACATAACTAGAGAGATCAGTATGTTGAGGTAATTTCTATAAGTTGGTGAATAATCTTAGAATAAGTAATTGAAATTAACTAGTTCATTAATGAGAGTTACGGATTAGCATTTCAATTGCATATTTTAAGCATTCTAATTCATGGTCGAGAGAGTGAATTAGAACAACATTCCAACTTGGCTTGCTTATAAGACTAAAATTATAATTAAATGATGGAATCAAGTTTCATAATTATTAAATCTTCATTATCTGCTTTGTCTTCTTTGATTATCATTAACTAGGCTTAATTAAGTTACATGATAATAATAGTTTAGAGTTAACTTTCAAATTAATGAATATTGTAAACAGGATTAAAATTGAGTAGTAATAGTACGTAATATTAATCTACATTTCTCGTGGGATCGACATCTTTTATACTATAATCGGTACGCCGTATACCTGCGGAATTAGCATGTAGATACAGCCTCTATCTTCTCCACTCAGTTCATGCTTCAACCTTTAACTTCTCTTCAGCAAGAAGAAATTCCTGTTGAAGTTTTGACAATTCTGGCAATCCTATTTATGCATACAAATGAGATGGCCATTACTATTGGGATAATTGTGATTGTGATGATTACTATATAGCCTCTCTAGAAGCAGAGCTAGATGATGATGACCTTCTTCGAAGAAAAAGGAAAGCCAAGAAAAATGTTTCTTCTGAAGCCCATTTTCAAGATCATCTTGATGAGGATGATGACCCTTCTGAAAGACAAGAAAAATGTTTCTTCTGAAGCCCGTTTTCAAGATCATCTTGATGAGGATGATGACCCTTCTTTTGGTATACTTGGACAACCATCTGGAAAATATGATTATACTATCCAATATACTGCACCATCGTATTTTAAGCCATCACCTCCACCTTTACCATCATCTCCACCTCCATCTAAACCTTTTCAGAAACAACACCCACCTTGTGCAACCTCCTCCCTTGTTTGGAAACCCAAACCTGTCCAGCCTCCTCCACCTACTATGTTTATGTACCAACCAACTAGTACATATACATATGAATTTCCAACTTTACAAGAAATCACAAACACAAATACAAAAATTCACACCACACCCTTTGTTAATAACTACTGAAGGAACTCCCCGATTAGTTCAGCCAGATGAAGCAGTTCTTAACTGGCAATCTGAGAATACTTTAGCTCAAAATAAGGTTCTTCACAGAATAGAAACAAAAGTGGATCATGTTTTTTCCCATGTAGAAACCTAAGATTCAAAGATCTCTAGCCAAAATTCTGTTGCTTACCAGTTATTGATCAGATTGTAGAATCAAGTTGGTAAATTAGACAAACAACTCATGTCTACTATAGCCCAGCGAGTCTATGATTCTACTTTCTAAGAAAAGGCCTCAAAAATAACCCGTTTGAAAGTAGAAATTGCAACAATCAAAAGAGATCTTACCAAAACTACAATCCCTGCTTCTCCCACAATATCCTTCCTTTTTTTATAACCCTAATATTACCCCATATACCCATCAACCTCTTATCCATATTCCTCCTTATTCTGATAAGCAGACCTTGATGCTCTAGGCCATTCACATGAATTGTTCATACAGCAACAACTTTGTAAACAGCCTAAACTTTCCTCAACCCTTAACTCTACTATAACACCCTTATACCCGTAAATGATATGGATATTAGATGTCACAACACTGCACTGACAAACATTACAATGCACTGGAGTGCATTGTTATATTTGTGAGTGCAGTGCCGTGACATCCGATATCTGTATCATTCACAGATATAAGGGTGTTATATTTATTTTGGTATCAGATCAAAGGTTTAAGCGGTCCTAAAATCGGAGATAGTGTAATGAGGACAAAGTGATACATATATATGCCATGAATAGATATTGATGACAAAAGTGACTAACGATATTTGAGGGAATATTAGAATAGCTTTAGCTTATTGAATTGTAAGGGAGTGTAAGGTATGATGGCTGATGGAAAGTAAATGGATTTCCTAAACTAAATGTCTTCAAAACATAAAGGTGGTGATATGTGAATGTGGTACATAAGGAAAATTTCGAGGACGAAATATTTATCAGTGGGGGAGAATTGTAATGGCCTAAATATCGAGTTAGTAGTAATCAGTGAAATCTGTAGAGTTTATAGTGTAAATTTCGTATGAAATTATCAATGTTTGGGTCCTAAAATACAGTAGAGAAGAAAGGTTAAACATGCTCAGGCCAGGGAAGCCCCTGATGGGTGACCTGCCAGGAAGTCTGTAGGAAAAAATATTTTATTGGACTATTGGGAAGTACTTGTTAAATGGAGTCTATTTATGTGATTTGGAGTAAAAATGAGGTCAAAGAGATCCCCGAAAGTCAAACTGAAGAAAAGCCTCTGGTTCAATTCAAATAGTTACTAATTTGATCGAAATTTGACTGAGACTTTAAAGATAGTAAATGACCTCTGAAAAGTTATCTGAAGGCGTAGATTTACTCAGGATAGTGTGTAGAACAGTTTGGCGATAAAAAAGTAATTTTATGGTGACACTGAAAAATTGGTGAATCGGACCGGTTTAATTGAACCGGACCGGATAAGGACCCTAATTGAGATGAAACCAAGGTTAAATGGGTTCTTAAGAGTAAAAATGATGTTAATAATGGAAATTGAACCGATTCGGTTCAACCAGTGAATCGGACCGATCAGACCAGTTGACTTTGGTTTGACTAGTTTGACCAAGGTTTGACCGGACTCTAAATGGAGTTATGGACTTCAAAAAAATTATCTAAAAGTATACATTTGCTTGAAATATTATGGAGAATAGAATGGTAATGAAAAATAAATTTTACGGTGAGATAGAAAATTGAGTTATTGGACTGGTAAGAAATTATCAGACCAGGAAACGATCTCCGATTGAACTAAAATTTTATGTGGAGGCTAAATTATATATTTTAAGAATTATGGAATTGATTTTGAGTGAAATTAAGCTTGGGAAGTGAGGAAAATTATTTTGGGTTGGAAAATGGGCTTATTAACTTAAATGGGCCTTTGGGTTGGCCCAATTGGTTGAACCAAGCCCAAGCCCACTTAAGACCCCTATATAAGGCAGAAAAATCTCCCATTTTCCAGAATTCTCTCCAGCCTTCTCCTCCTTCATCTTGGCCGAATTGTATCCCTCATCTTTCTCTTGAATTTTCTTCATTCTTCTTCGAAGCTCTCACCAAATCCAACCTTCCCAAGTAAAATCCAGCCTCTCTTTTCAATAATAATGGTCTCTAAAGTTCATTTTAAGTGGAAGAAGTGGGAGAAAGTTAGTAGCAAAGGTTATGCCCTAAAAATGAGGTAAGTGATTTAGGGTTCTATAATTTTATTTAAAGGTTCCTATAGGTATGTTAG
This sequence comes from Excoecaria cochinchinensis, assembly GCA_947683425.1. NCBI lineage: Eukaryota > Viridiplantae > Streptophyta > Magnoliopsida > Malpighiales > Euphorbiaceae > Excoecaria > Excoecaria cochinchinensis. Next base: position 910,500 of record CANTUQ010000127.1, read on the forward strand.
GATATGTAGATGATGTTTATGTAATTATATTGCAAAAAGGAAGTAAATTGATGGTGGTTTCCTTGCATAGTGTATTCGGCAAAATGAAGAAATCTAAGGAGGTGATGGTTTTTCAAGGAGTAAAGGCATGGAAAGCATCCTTAAGATGTGGAGAACAAGGAAATAAGGTTAGTGGATACAATATCCTTCATTTTCCATTACGGATGTATGATTTTAGGTTATGTTTAAGTATAAAGTATGTGAAATATGCATGTATTATTGAATCTAACTCAATAAACATGATTAGTGGACTTAAATAAGTGTATAAAAGTACTTAAAATAAATTAAAACATGATGGCATGAAAATTCTAACTTAGGCCGAATGGAAATATAAGGAATACTTAAAGATTCTTAACTGTTTATGGCATATAAATAATGTTTATAATGTGTATAATTTGTGTAATGTATGATGGAGTGATTAAAGGAATGAAAAACAAACATAGTGAATTAATGTAGTGTTGGCCGAATGAAATAATAAATGATTAATAAGGTATGTTGGTTAATAAGGCATGTAATTGATATTTATGATGAATATAACATGTAAATGACATGAAAAAGTGATTAAGTGAATTAGATATGATTATATTGTAAAATGAATACCTTGGCCGAATGTGATATATGGGATTATTAAAGTGTATTTTGATGTTTAATTACTTATAATAGCATAAAATGATTAAATAGTGATAAATGAGTGTGTATGCAAATGTTTAAGTGAAAATGATGATATGGTCGAATGATACATGTTGTTATAATATATGATTTAAGTGAAATTTTGATAATTATTGCCCTTAATAGTGATTTGGTAGCGAAATCTAGTTCAGGATATAATTGGCTAGCCATAGGGATTCCACACCGCGGTACGAGCCATAGCGACTCGCTATTGATAGGCCAATGACGGTCTGTCACAGTGTATAGTGATTAAAGTGAATAGTATAGTGCAGTGCAGTGATAAATAGTCCTATTGGGATCATTTTATAGTGTAGTGGATCTATGGGGTCCACATCCCGCGTACCCGATCAGTAGATTTTCTACCGGGTATATACTAGGGGCATAATGGTAATTATGTAATAAAATTGATTAAAGTTGTAATAAATAAGAAAATGAGTGAAAATAGGGCTAAATTGAAAGAAATAGAAAGTTTAGGGGTACATGGTAATTTTACACTTAATAGTGAAAAATAGTGTAATTTGAGTGAAAAGTCTGATAGAAGTATTAATGAAGTGAAGAAATGGTAAAATAAGGACTAAACTGTAATTTGGAGTGAAAGTGGTAAAGTAGGGACTAAGATGTAATTTAGTAAATTATATAAGGTCAAAAAAATGGAAAATAAGAATAAATAAGGGTAAATTGGTAAATTAAGAATAAATAAGGGCATTTTGGTAATTTGGGCAAAATAAGGGACATAGATGGAATTAGTGAAAAGAAGGGACATAGATGGAATTATTGAAAAAAATGGACATATATGGAATTATTGGAAAAGGATAAGGACATAATCGTAATATTTTTAAAAAAGTTGAGGATCTAATGTAATGTTTCATATGAATAGCTGAATAAAGGATTTAAGTATAATTATTTGTTAATATATATATAAAAGTGGATAAATGAATTAAATTAGTAATTTAAGGATTAAGTTAAAGAAAATGAAAAATGTAGGGGTAAAATAGTGACTAAATATACAATTAAGATATTAAGTGTTATTAAATAAAATTAAAGTATAATTAAAAGATTAATGATAAAACTCAATGACAAGTTAGGGACTAGATTGTAATTTGCATGAAAATATTATTGAAAGGACTAAAATGTAAATTTGCATGTTAAAAATAAAATTAAAGGTGAAATTAAGATTAACTAGTGGCATAATAGTAATTATAGTGAAATTGAAATATAAGGATTAAAGTGTAAATTGATTTAAAAAGGATAGTGTAAGGATTAAATGGTAATTTATAGGTCAAGTAATAAATAAATGCGAGACTAAAATTATTAAGTAGCAATTTTATAAATACGAGACAATTAAGGATAAAATCATAGATTGATAAAAGTTTAAGGACCTGATTGTAAATTTACAATAGTAAGTCTAATTAAGGAAATAAAGTGTAATTAACTAATAATATAAGTATTAATCTCGTAAGTGATAATTAGTGAATAAATAATCAAGGATTATAGAATGTTGTTGCATAAATAATTATTAGTTGTATAACAGTTATAATTGATTTATACATATATAGTGATTGTGAATTTGTAACTTAATAAAGTTTAAGATAATGATGGAATTGTTAATAAGTGGCATTGAAGGGCAAAAAGGTAAATTGTGGCATGCTTGTAAATAAGTGGAAAAGGAGAGACTTAAATGTAATTGACCATAAATAGGCTAATGTTAGGACTTAAATGTAAATTGAGAAGGGGGTGGACTATTAAGTGAAATCGTAAGAGCATTAAATTGGTTACATGTTTGTAAATTGAGAAGTGATAATAATAATAATAATAATAATAATAATAATAATAATAATAATAATAATAATAATAATAATAATAATAATAATAATAATAATAATAATAATAAAGTGAAATATAAGGGTAATTTCGTAATTGTGAAAAATGTGGAGGACTAAATGTAAATTATTTATAGTAAGATTTTTAGAAAGACTTTAGTGAATTTAAATTATAGTGCATGACTATTAAATTGAATTAAAAGAAACTGATAGAATTAATTGTATAGTTTGTCAAATAAAATGTAGCAAAAACATTTAATTAAATATTAGTGAGAAATAATCAATGTGAAGATAATAGTGATAAATAGTAATGTAATTTGTAAGTAGTGATAAAATGAAAAAGAATAATGGACACTGTAATGTTAATCGTACAATTGAATGTAATTAAAAGAGGATTTACGTACTAATAATAATAAAACAACAAGAATAACATTCATATAAAAAAATATGGATTAAGATAATTGACAGGGTTATTGTTAAAATTAATATTATTGTTAATGAGTATGGAAATAATAGTGTAATGGCCCGAATACCGGATCAATAATGATCAGTGAAATCTGTAGAATATATAGTGTGAATTTCGTATGAAAATATCAGTGACTGTGTCTAAAAACGCAGCAGAGGAGAAACATTAAACGTGCTCAGGCCAGGGAACCTCTTGATGGGTGACCTCCCGGGAAGTCGGTAGTGAAAAGTATTTTATTGGACTATTGGAAAATACAAGTTATAAGGAGTCTGATGGTATAATTTGGAGTGGAAATGAGGTCAAATAGGTTCCCGAAATTCAAACTGAAAAAAAGACTCAGGTTTGGTTCAATAGTAACCAAGGGTTTGACCAATTTTTGACCGAATTTTTTAAAAATTAAAGTAAATGACCTCTAAAAATAGTTTTGAAGGCATGGATAGACTCTAAATAATATTTATAAAATTTTAGTAGTGAAAAATAAAATTTTTGATAACACTAAAAAATTGGTGAATCGGATCGGATAAGGATCCTGATTGAAATGAAATCAAGGTCAATTGGGCTATTAAGAGTGAAAATGATGTTAAGGATGAAAAGTGAACCGAATCGGTTCAACCATTGAATCGGACCGATCAGATCGGTTAATTTTGGTTTGACTAGTTGATCGAGGTTTGACCGGGCTGTTAAAAATAGCAGATAATATTTAAAAATTACCAAAGCTCCATATTTTCTCTAAATAATATGTAGAATAATTTGGCAATGAAAAAATAATTTTACGGTGAAATCGAAAATTGTCTAATCGGGCTGGTTTAAGTGAACCAGATCGGGAAACGGTTTCCGATTGAGTTAAAATTTTATGTGGAGGCTAAATTATATATTTTAAGAATTATGGAATTGATTTTGAGTGAAATTGAATTTGGTAAGTGAGGGAAATTATTTTTGGTTTGAAAATGGGCTCAAATTACTTAAATGGGTTTTGGGTTTGGCCCATGATTTGGCCCATTAAGAGAGGCTATATAAAGGCTGGTATATCAAATTTCTCTAGAGAAATTAGCAGAATTCTAGTAGCTCCTCTTCCTCCTCTCTTAACCAAATTGTTCCCTCTTTCTTTCCACCAAATTTCTTCATCGTTCATCCAATTCTCTCCCTAAATCTAAGCCTCTTAGACAAAGTTCAGCTCCTCTACAACATGGTGATGGTGATTGGAGTCCATTTTGTGGACTAGAAGTGGGAAAAAGCAAGTGGCAAAGGTTATGTCCCAAGAATGAGGTAAGTGATTTAGGGTTACTTCTATAATTTGATTTAAAGGTTCAGCACAGAGCTGCGTTTTTGACTCTGACGCCATAGTACTTGGCTGCGGTGTCAGACGAATTTATGCCATCTAAATGCAATTCGGGCTGTATTTTTCTACCGAGAGCAACACAAAATATATTTACCGAAAGCAACGTTTCTGAGCAAGTTTAGATCTAGCAAAAATTCATCAAAAGATTTAAGTATTAAATTTGAGGTATGTTTTGAAATTTTTTTTTTTTGTTTATTTATGACCATATAAATGCAAAAATAATAAAAATAAAATTATTTTATTATTATAATGTTTGAATATTAGCATGGAATTTAATTTGAAATAATTTTTATGTAGTGTAGAAAAATTAATTATTGTTATTATGGTAGATGGTACGCACATACTTAACTCCAAGAGCTATGATGAGTGTTATTGCCAAGCAAATGGTCGCACAAAAATGGAATGATTTGTATAGCTGTCAAGTTGGAAATGGCATAACAATGTTCATTCATATTATTACAGTTAATAAAAAGTTATAAGAAATTATAATGAGAGGATATTGAATGGAGGAAGCAGAGATGGTTGAAGCTCTTTACATGACAATACCATTATGTTATCTAAAGTCTGTAATGAAAATTTAGAATAGTGAGATTGGGACGAAATATGAGGAATTAGTTATGATTTTCGTAAAAGATGTAATAGAAGTTAGTGAATAAGAATATTTAAAAATTAGAGATACTATGCCAGTGGAACAAAAAATTTATTGTAAGTGGTACAATTATAATAAATAGCCTGAACACTATGTTTATTTGAATTTTGTACAATGTAATGATATTTTGTGATGTATGTTAAATAATTTAAATATGTGTGAAAATATAATGTAATAATATTTGAGTGTCCATATACTATTATTAATAATATTATTGTTATTGTATTATTATTATTATTATTGATTGATAATATCTAATGAGTTAATTTATTATTAACTGGTAAATAATTTGTTGTTATAATTAATGAAAAAAGCATCTAAATGTGAAAAATTATTTTAAAAATATTAATCTCATATTTGAACTTATGGGCAATTTGAAGATGGCAACATATACTGACTTTTATTTGCACACCGGTGGCAAAATAAGTTATGGATCGGGAGGTTTTCAAAATGATATATCTGGTCCAAATGCCATTACAAGGAGACTAAGGCTTAGGAATAAGCCTACTTTTGCTGAATTGGTTCATAAAATTCACGTTAAATTGGGTCTGGGGCTAAACGACGTGGTTTTAAGAATTATATACAAGAGTCCAATGTACAACAAAGGTTCAATATGCTAGACATCATTGGATTTGGTGGATGATGACGATGTTGAGATGATACATGAAAATCTAAGAAGTAATGATGATTATACATTGGTGGAATTAATTATTGTGGCTACTGAAGCTGATGGGTATTTTAAGGTTCCAATAGGTATTTTAAGCTATGTAGAGTATGTTTATGATGTTATATTGAATTTAGAAGCAAAGAAAAATGATGGTTTTGTATCCTTGAAGGTTCGGCAACTTAAGGAATTTTTGTGGAGAAAGGTGTTTCAAAGGATTAAGGCATGGATAAGGGAACTCTAAGCATGGAAAGCAAGGATCTAAGGTTAATGGATACAATATCCTTCTTTTTTCATTGAAAAACAAAATATGATTTTAGGTTATGTTCATATTGTATGTATGTGATTTATGCATGTTTAATTGAAACAAATTTGATAGACATGTTTAGGAAGGCTGAAAATGAGATTTTGAATGATTAAAATGGAAAGAAATAAATCATATACCATAGACACCTTATAGGCCGAATGGTATACCTTAGTATACAAGGGTATACTTTAGTGATTAATGCAAATGAATCGTATATTTGTGATAAATAACATGTAATCTAGATAAATTAATGATTAATTGAAGAAAAATGAATATTGATAAAGGATTAAGTATATGGCCGAATTTTTAAGTGTATGTTCTTAAGGTATAAATGGATATTTAAGGCATAATAACTATGCGAACATGATGAATAATATGTAAACTAGTTAAATGAATGAATAAAGGAAGAAAAATAATTATTGATGAAGAAATGAAGTCTTGGTCGAATTGAATAATAAGGAAAGTAATGAATTCCTTTAGTGATTCAAGCATATAATGGAATATTTGAAGTGTATATCATGTAATTTAGTTAAGTGAGTGATTAATAGAATGGAAAACAATCTTAGTGAAGATTTAATGGTTAGGCCGAATAGTAAACGATGGAATATCTAAAAGTATTTTGATAGATTGATAAGTGAAATGGCATGAAATGATTATATAATAACAATTGAGTGTATATTAATTTTATTGGAATTAATGGATTTAATTTGAACATATTTTGGTATGTTAACCTATTATGTGAAAAGTGAAAATATGGTTACATGTTATGAAAATTATGAAGTATGTTATAATTAGTGTTAAAATGCTTAAATATAAGAAATGGAAGTGAATTATAAGTGATATGTAAATTTTAAAGTGAAGTGTATTTGATGGCCGAATGGTACATGTTGACATGTTATGTGATTTAAGTGAAATTTTGATGATAATTGCCCTTAGTAGTAGTCTGGTAGTAAAATCTAGTTCAGGATATAATTGGCTAGCCATAGGAATTCCACACTGCGGTATGAGTCATGACGGCTTGCTATTAATACGCCAATGACGGTCTGTCACAGTGTATAGTGCTTAAAAGCGATCAGTGTAGTGCAGTGCAGTGATGAATGGTCCTATTGGGGTCATTCTATAGTGTAGTGGATCTGTGGGGTCCATATCCCGCATATCCAGTCAGTAGATTTTCTACCGAGTGTATACTAGGGACATAATGGTAATTATGCATTAAAATTGATTAAAATAGTGATAATTAAGAAAATAAGTGAAAATGGGACTAAATTGAAAGAAATAGAAAGATTACGGGTAAAATGGTAATTTTACACCTAATGGATAAGAATGAAGTAAGTTAGGTAAAAAGTGTAATCAAAGGGTAATAATGTAAATAAATGAAAATGTAGGGACAAATTAGCAATTTGTGGTAAAAGTGGTATAATAAGGACTAAAATGTAATGTGATAAATCATAAAAGGTTAAAGATGGAAATTAAATATAAATAAGGGTAAATTAGTAATTAAGAGTAGATAAAGGGTATTTTGGTAAATAGGTAAAAAGAAGGGATATAGATGGAATTATTAAAAAAGTAGGGATGTATATGGAATTATTGAAAAAGATGGGGACATAATTAGAAATATTAAAATTATTAAGGACCTAAATGGAATTCTACAAATGAATAGCAATTTAAAGGATCTAAGTGTAATTTTTGACAAATGTAAGTATCGAAGTGGATAAATGATCTAAATGAGCGGATTAAGGACTAAAATGTGAAATTGTAAGTTAATAATAAATTAAAAGTGAAATTAATATTAATTAGTGGCACAATTGTAATTATAATGAATTGAAATGGCAAAATTGGAATTTAAGGGCAAAATAAGAATTAAAGTGTAATTTGATTTTAAAATGTTAGGGTAAGGGTTAAATGGTAAATTGTACGCCAAATGATAAACAAATGTAATAATGAAAATTATTAGTGGCACTTTTGTAAATGTAAAACAATTAAGGTTAAGTTCGTAAATTAATAAAAAGTTTAAAGACCAAATTGTAAATTTACAATATTGGGGCTAATTAAGGGGTTAAAAGTGTTTAATTAAATATCATGGGAAGTAATGGAAACATTATAATGTTAATTATATAAATAAATGGAATTGAAAAGGAATTTACGTACTTATAATGAAATTACAAGAATAACATTAATGTAAAATGTGGGTTAAGGTAATTGTTAAGATAAATATAAAAATTATATTATTGATTAATGGATATGGAATTACTAGAATAAATGTTAAAATTGATGACAATGTCAGTAATAATAAAATAGCATTGATTTAGAGAGAAATAAGGAAATAATGATAGAATAATAAGTGTCCAAATAAGCCAGTAATTGAATTTAGTTGTTAACCATTTAAGGGTATAATAAGACTTGCAATTGGTTAAAATTAGGTAATACAGTGAAAGATTTGATAAAATGAAAAATATTAATGCAAATATAAATTGTAAAAGAGTTAGTGTAATACAAGAAGAGTAAAGGGAGTGTTAAGGACATAAAGAAAGTAGTAATATTAAATCAGTGTCGTTAATATAAAAAATAATGGCCATTCTAATAAATAATTCAGTAAACAATAGAGTGTCAGAATATAGACTGCAATTAAGTACGTAAGTTAAGGAAATAAAAGAAGGAATCCAAAAGTTATAGATATAGATAAAATAATAAAAAGGAGTGTTAGTGAAATTGATTATTAATTGTTAGACCAAATGTAGAGTACAATTGTTAAGATTATTAGTGCACATAATAAAGATACTGATACTAGAAATGAAAAGGATAAAGTAATTGATAAGGAGTAGTTACAGAAACAAAAGCAAATGAATACAATTATAAGATAATTACAAAATTGTCATTATAACTGGTCCTTAGATTAATAGACGGAATGTAATGATAATACATTGTAAAAATTAACAGTGTAAATGATAGTGATATTGATAGATTCAATAATAATGATAAATTTATCTGCAGTATTAATGACAAAGGGAAAAGATAAATAATTATAGTAAAAGTACGTCATAAGTGTCTAAAAGATTAGAAATTAATGTTCCCGTAATTTTATAAGGAGGAATGTTTGTGTGTGCATGCATGTTGAATTAGTGTGAAAAATTTAGGATATGTATCCACCACTGAGCATTTTAATGCTCAGCGCGTAGAGTGTTACTACGGGCAGCTTGTTATAGATTTTGACGTGGCTGAAGATGTAGTGACAACAGTAAGGAGTATTCGACAGCAAGGATAGATAGATTGGCATGGACTGCAGTAGGGAGAAGCAATAAATTATGCTATAAGTATTTGATGTGTATGTCAGTGTACTGTTAAGTTTTGTATATATATGTTTATGATTTTTATTGTTGTAAAAAAAAATTCTACAGAATAATCGAGTGCATTGTAGTATTTGTCAGTGCAGTGTTGTGACATCCAGTATCCATATCATTTACGGGTATAAGGGTGTTACATTTATTTAGGTATTAGAGCAAAGATTTAGGCGGTTTTAAGATCGAAGATAGTGTAATGAGGACGAAGTCATACGTATACATGCCATGAATAGGTATTGATGACAAAAGTGACTAACGGTATTTGAGGAAATATTAGAATAGTTTAAGCTTATTGTATTGTAAGAGAATGTAAGGTATGATGACTGATGGAATGTGAATGGATCCTTTCAACTGAATGTCAACATTGTATAGTGGCTGTGATCTGTGATTGTGGTACATAAAGAAATTTCGTGGACGAAATTTTTATAAGTGGGGGAGAATTGTAATGGCCCGAATACCGGGTCTGTAATGATTAGTGAAATCTGTAGAATCTATAGTGTGAATTTCGTATGAAAATATCAGTGACCATGCCTAAAAAGGGAGTAGAGGAGAAAGGTTAAACGTGCTGAGGCCAGGGAAGCCCCTGATGGGTGACCTTCCGGGAAGCCGGTAGTGAAAAGTATTTTATTGGATTATTGAAAAATACAAATTATAAGGAGTTTGATGGTATAATTTGGAGTGAAAATAAGGTCAAATAAGTCCCCGAAAGTCAAACTGAAGAAAAGCCTCTGGTTTGGTTCAATAGTAACCAAAGGTTTGACCAAAATTTGACCAAATTTTTAAAAATACTAAATGACCTCTAAAAATAGTTTTGAAGGAATGGATAGACTTTAAATAATATTTATGAAATTTTAGTAGTGAAAAATAAAATTTTTGATGACATTGAAAAATTGGTGAACCGGACCGGTTCAATCGAACTAGATAAGGATCCTGATTGAGATAAAACCAAGGTCAATTGGGCTATTAAGAGAGAAAATGATGTTAAGGATGAAAAGTGAACCGAACCGGTTCAACCAGTGAACTGGACCGGTCGGACCAGTTAATTTTGGTTTGACTTGTTGACTGAGGTTTGACCGGGCTGTTAAAAATAGTAGATAATATTTAAAAATTACCATAAGTTCCAGATTTTCTCTAAATAATATGTAGAATCATTTGGCAATGAAAAATAAAATTTTACGGTGACGCCAAAAATTGCCTAATCGGATTTGTTTAAGTGAACCAGACCGGGAAACGGTTTCCGATTGAGCTGAAATTTGACGTGGAGGCTAAATTATATATTTTAAGAATTATGAAATTAATTTTGAGTGAAATTGAATTTGGGAAGTGAGGAAAATTATTTTTGGTTTGAAAATGGGCTTAAATTACTTAAATGGGCTTTGGGTTTGGCCCAATTGATTGGCCCATGACTTGGCCCATTAAGAGAGGCCATATAGAGGCTAGAATATCATATTTCTCGAGAGAAATCAGCAGAATTCTAGCAGCTCCTCTTCCTCCTCCCTTAGCCAAATTGTTTCCTCTTTCTTTTCACCAAATTTCTTCATCTTTCATCCAATTCTCTCCCTAAATCTAAGCCTCTTATACAAAGTTCAGCTCCTTTACAACATGGTGATGGTGATTGGAGTCCATTTGGTGGATTAGAAGTGGAAAAAAGCAAGTGACAAAGGTTATCTCCCAAAAATGAGGTAAATGATTTAGGGTTCTATAATTTGATTTAAAGATTCCAATAGGTATTTTAAGGTATGTAGATTATGTTTATGATGTTATATTGAATTTAAAAGCAAAGAAAATGATTGTTTTGTATCCTTGAAGATTCGGCCACTTAAGGAATTTTTGTGGAGAAAGGTGTTACAAAGGATTAAGGCATGGATAAGGGAGCTCTAAGCATGAAAAGCAAGGATCTAAGGTTAGTTGATACAATATCCTTCTTTTTTCATTGAAAAAGTATGATTTTAGGTTATGTTCATATTGTATGTATGTGATTTATGCATATTTAATTAAAACAAATTTGATAGACATGTTTACGAAGGCTGAAAACAAGATTTTGAATGATTAAAATTGAAAGAAATAAATCATATACCATAGACACCTTATAGGCCGAATAGTATACCTTAGTATACAAGTGTATACTTTAGTGATTAATGAAATGAATGGTATATTTGTGATAAATAACATGTAATCTAGATAAATTAATGATTAATTGAAGAAAAATGAATATTGATAAAGGATTAAGTATATGGCCGAATTGTTAAGTGTATATTCTTAAGGTATAAATGAATATTTAAGGCATAATAACTATGTGATCATGATGAATAATATGTAAACTAGTTAAATGAATAAATAAAGGAAGAAAATTAATTATTGATGAAGAAATGAAGTCTTGGTCGAATTGAATACTAAGGAAAATAATGAATTCCTTTAGTGATTTAAGCATATAAATGGCATATTTGAAGTGTATATAATATAATTTAGTTAAGTGAGTGATTAATGGAATGGAAAACAATCTTAGTGAAGATTTAATGGTTAGGCCGAATGGTAATCAATGGAATATCTAAAAGTATTTTGATAAATTGATAAGTAAAATGCCATGAAATGATTATATAATAACAATTGAGTGTATATTAATTTTATTGGAATTAATGGATTTAATTTGAACATATTTTGGTATGTTAACCTATTATGTGAAAAGTGAAAATATGGTTACATGTTATGAAAATTATGAAGTATGTTATAATTAGTGTTAAAATGCTTAAATATAAGAAATTGAAGTGAATTATAAGTGATATGTAAATTTTAAAGTGAAGTGTATTTGATGGCCGAATGGTACATGTTGACATATTATGTGATTTAAGTGAAATTTTGATAATAATTGCCCTTAGAAGTAGTCTGGTAGTGAAATCTAGTCCAGGATATAATTGGCTAGCCAGAGGGATTCCACACCACTGTACGAGTCATGACAACTGGCTATTAACAGGCCAATGATGGTCTGTCATAGTGTATAGTGCTTTGAAGTGCTCAGTGTAGTGCAGTACAGTAATGAATGGTCCTATTGGGGTCATTCTATAGTATAGTGGATCTGTAGGGTCCACGTCCCGCATATCCGGTCAGTAGATTTTCTATCGGGTGTATACTCAGGACATAATGGTAATTATGCATTAAAATTGATTAAAATAGTGATAATTAAGAAAATAAGTGAAAATGGGACTAAATTGAAAGAAATAGAAAGATTAGGAGTAAAACAGTAATTTTACACCTAATGGATAAGAATGGAGTAAGTTAGGTAAAAAGTGTAATCAAAGGATAATAATGAAAATAAATGAAAATATTGGGACAAAATAGTAATTTGGGGTAAAAGTGGTAAAATAAGGACTAAAATGTAATTTGATAAATTATAAAAGGTTAAAGATGGAAATTAAGTGTAAATAAGGGTAAATTAGTAATTAAGAGTAGATAAAGGGTATTTTGGTAAATAAGTGAAAAGAAGGGATATAGATGGAATTATTAAAAAAGTAGGGACGTATATGAAATTATTGAAAAAGATGGGGACATAATTGGTTAAGGACCTAAATGGAATTCTACAAATGAATAGCAATTTAAAGGATCTAAGTGTAATTATTGACTAATGTAAGTATCGAAGTGGATAAATGATGAAAATGAGTGGTTTAAGGACGAAAATGTGAAATTATAAGTTAATAATAAATTAAAAGTGAAATTAAGATTAATTAGTGGCATAATTGTAATTATAATGAATTGGAATGGCAAAATTGGTATTTAAGGGAAAAATAAGAATTAAAGTGTAATTTGATTTTAAAATGTTAGGGTAAGGGCTAAATGGTAAATTGTACGCCAAATGATAAACAAATGTAATAATGAAATTTATTAGTGGTACTTTTGTAAATGTTAAACAATTAAGGGTAAGTTTGTAAATTAATATAAAGTTTAAGGACCAAATTGTAAATTTACAATATTGAGGCTAATTAATGGGTTAAAAGTGTTCTTTAGGAGAAGAAGAAATACGAAAATCTGGAATTTTAGTTTGGAGAAAAAAAAGAATTCATTTTTTCTTTAAGAGTATTGACAAGGAAATCAATTCGTGTAACACACCCTTCCCATACGTAGGGAATCCCATCCGCAAAGGAGTGAGAACCCGTATGAGAAAGGGTGTCACTGAACAGAACAGTACAAAACATCCATTCACATACTATAAACATACATATAAACAGCGGAAATTAAAACTGTAGATCAAACTAAACATATACTCATAGAATAATAAAATTCAATACATAGTTGTTCTGATACTAACATAATTACAACTTTCAGAGATACATAGCGGAAGCTTAACAAAAATACTAAATACAAAAAGAGATCACTATTACAAAATAATCATGATACAAAAAGAAGCTAAGTCCTATCAACAATCCCACTGTGTTGCTTGACTGGCGGCAACTCTCCCAAAAGCTATACTCCTTCCGCACCTGTACGGGTGAAACACCGTACTAAGCGATAACGCTTAGTGGGAAAAACAAACAACAATAGTATGGACGGCCATTCACAATGGTCGTCAAGGCAAAACACATACGTAATGGCATACTGAATATCATAAGATATAATCACAAATGAATCACATTCAAAACCATTCAAAGGTTTATAATCATAGTCATATGCCAATAGATTCATACGCTCATAAATAGAGTCATTCGGATTCACATACTTATGATCATAATCAGAACAAATCACAACACCTGCTGACTCACAGTAGTGGATAACGAGCAACACATGGTGGTACCTTACGGGTACGAATCGAACGCATGGCGGTACCTTACGGGTAGGAATTGGAAAACAGCATCACATTTTCTCTTTTCAAAACATTTTATAAAAGGGATTTTAAACAAGATCCAAACACATTAAGTTCGCGAGGAACTAAACAGGGACCTTATCAGGGTCCAGAACAGAACTGAGGGCTGCAGCTATAGAACTCTATTAGGCATGCCTAACTATCCACTAAACTGACTCTCGCATATCATGCTTAATACAAATCACATACCAGCATAACACATTGTTTATAAAGGAGAACCATGAACTTAGATATGCATAACACATTCCGTATTCAAACACAACATCCAAAATAATTTGATAAGGCACAAGAAAATACAATTTAACATTCGTAGCTAATTGAAATGATAACAAATAAGATTAAAACCAATAATAAATGAAAAAGGAATTAAAAAGATGAAAATTAAAAACTTCAAAAATAGCAGGGCAGAGACATTTTACACGACGGTATGATATACACTTACAGCCGTGTAAGGCATCCTACACGGTGGTAAGGTAAAACCATACCGTCGTGTAACATGCCGAACACAACAGGCAGAATGCTTTTACACGGCGGTTTGGAGAATCCATACCCCCGTGTAAAATGCACAGCCCAGAATTCCTTCAAGGCAGAATGACTTTACACGGCGGTATGAAGAGTCCTTACCGCCGTGTAAAATCACTGACAAGCAATACTAAAGGAAAACACACGATTCACATGGTGGTATGCCAAACCATAACGCCGTGTGGATCGACCCAAACCCAGAAAATTTCCAGAATTACATCCCAACTCAAAACCAAACTCCACATACCCAGAAATTAAACGTTCAACTTACCAAAACCAACTTAAAACTCACCCTTTAAGCTCATAAACCTAAATAAATCATGCAATGAACAAGGTTAAATCACCCCATACCAAAATTCAGCAATTTATAATCCAAAACATAACCAAATGCATATATAATCCAACAAAAATCACAATCTAAGTTCTCAACTCAACATACTCAAAACTCATGACATACAAACCATCATAAACTCAATTAACCATACAATTTCAAGAAAAATCAACAAAGAACCAAAACATCAAAATGCACATCATTTCCCAAACCTAAAATTCCTTTTCTCCAAATCACTTAGCACTACTCCCACTAGCCTTCTCTTTTCCCTTGGGATCGCGAGGAGGCTCAACTAATCAAAACACCCAAAAACACATAAACCCAACAAACCCTAGATTAAACACACTCTAACCAAAATCAAGAACAAAAGAAGAAGATGAAGAAGAACTCAATAAACTTACCAAATAAACTCTTTAGAATTACCAAGATCCACCCATAATTCAGTCAAAAAGAATGAGCCAAGGGATAGCAAGAGGAAGAGAAAGAAAGAAGGAGCAAAGAGGGAAGGAGGAAGGGAGAACGGGAGAGCAAGAACCAATTCTGCTCTCTCTTTCTCTCTCCTCACTATATTTACCCCATCTTAATTCCCCTTTCCACATGTCACCTTGTGATTGGTGGGTTTTGATAATTCACACCCTACAACCATGCATCATACACACACAAGACCAACTCCACTAATACACATCCTACTTTCCTATGAGTATGCACACTCTAATACAACCCAATGCACATACACCCTACTAACATATATGCACCCACACAATATTACAGCCCATAAAACATGCATTTTACCCAAAATACCCTTAACACAAGCCAAAACTCTCGCATATGCACACATACACATGGCAAACATGGCTCAAACTACTAGGGGGAGAACGGGGTGTTACAACTCTCTCCTACTAACAAGAATTTTGTCCTCAAAATTCTCACCTGAACTGAATAAATGCGGATACTGAATCCTCATCGTCGCCTCTGGCTCCCAAGGTGCTTCCTCGACTCCGTGATGTTGCCAAAGAACCTTAACTAGAGGAACTTGCTTGCTTCTCAACTGTCTCACTGCCCGAGCTAAAATAGCCTTCGGCTCTTCATTATAAGAGTAATCCGGCTGAATCCGAACATCTTGAACTAGCAACACATGCGACGGATCCGATCTATACCGACGAAGCATCGAAACATGGAAAATATCATGCATCTTAGCCAACTCCGTCGGTAAAGCCAACCTATAGGCTACCGGACCAACTCTCTCCAAAACCTCAAAAGGCCCAATGAACCGAGAACTAAGTTTACCTTTCTTGCCAAACCGCAATACTTTCCTCTAAGGTGAAACCTTAAGGAAAACTTTATCCCCGACCTCAAACCGAATATCCTTTCTCTTCAAATTGGCATAGGATCTCTGCGTATCCTTAGCCACCTTCAGATTTCACTGCACAACTCTGATCTTCTCTTCGGTGTCTCTAATCATCTCTAGCCCAATAAGAGATCGCTTGATTAACTCTGTCTAACAAACCGGAGTCCTACACGGTCGACCATGCAAAGCCTCAAAAGGTGACATCCCAATGCTCGACTGGAAACTGTTGTTGTAGGCAAACTCCATAAGCCGCACATACTGATCCCAACTTCCAAAAAAGTCCGAAGCACAAGCTCGAAGCATATCCTCTAAAATCTAGATAACTTGCTCAGACTGACCATCTGTCTAAGGATGAAATGCTGTACTGAAGTTCAACTTGGTACCCAAAGCTCTCGGCAATTCCTTCCAAAACTTAGATGCGAACCTTGGATCCTGATTTGAAACTATCGAAAAAGGCACACCATGCAGTCAAACCACCTCATCCACATACATACTGGCCAACTTATCCATCGAGTAGTCCACCCTAACTGGCACAAAATGAGCTGACTTCGTAAGTCGATCCACAACAACCCACACAGAATCATACTTCCTCTGAGTCACTGGAAAACCCGACACAAAATCCATGGCAATACCATCCCATTTCCACTGAGGAACGGATAAAGGAGTGAGCAATCCCGAAAGGACTTGATGGTCAGCCTTACCTGCTAACAAGTCAAACACTTTGCCACGAATTTCATAATATCTCTCTTCATCCCAGACCACCAGTAGAATTGCTTCATATCCCGATACATCTTCTCACTACCAGGATGCATAGTAAAGGCCGTAGTATGTGCCACAGGTCCTAGGATCGAAACTTGGCTCTGATACCAAAAACTATAACACCCCCTTCCCATATGTAGGGAATCCCATCCGCAAGGGAGTGAAAACCGGTATGAGAAAGGGTGTCACCAAATAGAACAGTACAAAACATCCACTCACATACTATAAACATACATATAAACAGCGAAAATTAAAACTCTAGATCAAACTGAACATATACTCATAGAATAATAAAATTCAATACATAACAGTTCTGATACTAACATAATTACAACTTTCAGAGATACATAGCGGAAGCTTCACAAAAATACTAAATACAAAGAGAGATCACTATTACAAAATAATCATGATACAAAAAGAAGCTAAGTACTATCAATAAACCCACTGTGTTTGCTTGACTGGCGGCAACTCTCCCAAAAGCTATACTCCTTCCGAACCTACACGGGTGAAACACCGTGCTAAGCGATAACGCTTAGTGGGAAAAACAAAGAACAATAGTATGGACGGCCATTCACAATGGTCGTCAAGGCAAATCACATACGTAATGGCATACTGAATATCATAAGATATAATCACAAATGAATCACATTCATAACCATTCAAAGGTTCATAATCATAGTCATATGCCAACAGATTCATACGCATAAAAATAGAGTCATTTGGATTCACATACTTATGATTATAATCAGAACAAATCACAACACCTGCTGACTCATAGTAGTGGATAACGAGCAACACATGGCGGTACCTTACGGGTACGAATTGGAAAACAACATCACATTTTCTCTTTTCAAAACATTTCACAAAGGGGATCTTAAACAAGATCCAAACACACTAAGTTCGCGAGGAACTAAACAGGGACCTGATCAGGGTCCAGAATAGAACTGAGGGTTGCAGCTATAGAACTCTATTATCCATGCCTAACTATCCACTAAACTGACTCTCGCAAGTCATGCTTAATACAAATCACATACCAGCATAACACATTGTTTATAAAGGAGAACCATGAACTTAGATATGCATAACACATTCCGTATTCAAACACAACATCCAAAATAATTTGATAAGGCACAAGAAAATACAATTTAACATTAGCAGCTAATTGAAATGACACCAAAATTCCTTCAAGGCAGAATGACTTTACACGGCGGTATGAAGAGTCCTTACTGCCGTGTAAAATCACAGACAAGCAATACTGAAGGAAAACACACGATTCACACGGTGGTATGCCAAACCATACCGCCGAGTGGATCGACCCAAACCCAAAAAATTCCCAGAATTACATCCCAACTCAAAACCAAACTCCACATACCCAGAAATTAAACATTTAACTTACCAAAACCAACTTAAAACTCACCCTTTAAGCTCATAAACCTAAAGAAATCATGCAATGAACAAGGTTATATCATCCCATACCAAAATTTAGCAATTTATAATCCAAAACATAACCAAATGCATATATAATCCAACAAAAATCACAATCTAAGTTCTCAACTCAACATACTCAAAACTTACGACATACAAACCATCATAAACTCAATTAACCATACAATTTCCAGAAAAATCAACAAAAAACCAAAACATCAAATTGCAAATAATTTTCCAAACCTGAAATTCCTTTGCTCCAAATCACTTAGCACCACTCCCACTAGCCTTCTCTTTTTCCTTGGGATCGCGAGGAGGCTCAACTAATCAAAACACCCAAAAACACATAAACCCAACAAACCCTAGATTAAACACACTCTAACAAAAATTAAGAACAAAAGAAGAAGATGAAGAAGAACGCAATAAACTTACCAAATAAACTCTTTAGAATTACCAAGATCCACCCATAATTCAGCCAAGAGGAATGAGCTAAGGGATAGCAAGAGGAAGAGGAAGAAAGAAGGAAGAGGAACCAATTCTGCTCTCTCTTTCTCTCTCCTCACTATATTTACCCCATCTTAATTCCCCTTTCCACATGTCACCTTGTAATTGGTGGGTTTTGATAATTCACACCCTACAACCATGCATCATACACGCACAAGACCAACTCCACTAATACACATCCTACTTTCCTATGAGTATGCACACTCTAACACAACCTAATGCACATACACCCCACTAACATATATGCACCCACACAATATTATAGCCCACAAAACATGCATTTTACCCAAAATACCCTTAACACAAGCCAAAACTCTTGCACGTGCACACATACACATGGCAAACATGGCTCAAACTAATAGGGGGAGAATGGGGTGTTACAATTCGCATTCTTATTTTTCAGGTCGAATAATTCTGAGGGTAAATTTCTAGGCTCAATTGCATAATTTGATATTTTTTATCTCTTATTCTTCCATTTGTTCATAAATTTTAGATATTTTGTGTGATCAATTTATTGAATTTATTGAATTTGTTGTTCTTTTGTTTATGATTTAAGTTAATTTAGATGTTTTTTTGCGTGAACATGATATAGATTCAAATAAAACTAAATAAAATTGCATTTTTGTTCAAGATTTTAGAGAAAATAATGTTTCTGTTTGCTCCTCCATTATTCCTGCCCCTCGTGGCTAGGCCACCCCTCATAATATTTTTTGTTTTCTTTTGCCATTTTTAACTTCTTTTGTCCCGTTTTTATATTTTTCAATCTGTATTTTGCATAGTTTTTGTGTGATTTTATTTTATCATGTTTATTTTATTTTTCTTTATTTTATGTGATAATATTTATTTTTATTATTTTATTTAATTTAATTGATTTTCTAAATTTATTTACTAACATTAGTTTTTATTTTATCTTTATTGCCTATAATTCTTTTTTTTTTTGTGTGAGCATTTTTAATGGCAAATGGAGATCTATGGAGATTTGGAAGCACCTTTGGTTGGATTTATCATTTTTTATATTTTTTATTATTTTTTATTATTTTTATTTATTTTACTATATAATCTGTAATAAATTTATTTTATTTTATGTACGTTAAAAAGAAAATTATTAAAATATTTTTATTAATAAATTGGATTTTTCTTAATAAAATAAGACGAATATCCTAATTTTTAACCAATAAATCTCATTTTAAAAGGAAGAGTTAATTTTATCAAAATAGGGCCACTCATTTTGGTTTTCTCAATATTCACCCAAAAATAACTCTTCATTTTTTTAGTGAACATGAAAGAACCAATGTTCTTATTCCAAATAAATATTTCGATTTATGTATGCTTATTTATTTATTTGATCTTGTCATTTATTTATTTATTTTAATTTTCTATTTTGAGGATTGTATTTTTTTCCCAATTTTAGTTTTGTAATTTGTTTTGTATTTTAATTAATTTATTACTTTTTACCGCTTTCCCTGTTGCTTGACATGTGCTTAAATTTTAATGCATGACGTGTGAGAGAGAGATCGAAATTTAATATTAAAAACTCATTTATAATTAACCAAGATATTAACAAGAGTAAAGTTCAGAACTACTCTCTGGTTTAGACCCCGAGATTAGATGAACTTTCCCAATTTCTTGAAAATTGGGTGGCGACTCCAAAATACTTCAAAGTTGCCTAAAGGTTTTATGAGATTAGATGAACTTTCCCAATGTTCTGTTGGGTAGGGATTCCAAAATATCTCATCTTGCCCAAAATCAAAAGACACGAACCCTCTCGGGCCCTAAAAGTGGGCCTCCGGGAAATGATTGGGTTTGGCACGCATCACACTAGGCTATCCCTATATTTCGCACACCATCCCCACATAAATTTTGAGCACTTGGGGATCCTGGTTCATCATCTTCACAGGGACCGGTGCCACCTCCTCCAAAAGCCCCCGTATTTTTCTATGGTGACATGGAGGGTAGATTGGATCGACTGGAAGCTACCCATTATTCATTACGTGCCACCCTTGAGGCTTTGAGATAGGACGTTTGGGACTTGAGAGATACTGTGGCTGCTACGGGGTCCCTCACTGATCAAAGCATGCAGGTCATTGACTCATCTGTTACAATTGTGGCGAAGAGGGTCTATAGGGCCAAGACCATACTCCCCAGCCTCAAAGAGGAGATGATTGGAGGTTATGAGCAGCTTGATGGGCAGTTCACCTTGATTGGAGATGGTCCATCTGTTGGGTTTTTTGGAATAATTCAAAATTATCGTGCAATGGAATAAAATAAAAACCCAAATAGGATCCATGCAATCCAATTGATTCAAAAGGAGGGAAAAAGAATACCAACCCGTTAAGTGTGCTGAATTATGAACTAACACCTTAGTTCTATCGGATTATAGGCGCTGCTCCAATCACGAATGCCCTCTACCAGTATCCACACTCACGAACTGATGTACAGATAATCGCAAGGGTCCCTCTCTTGCGACTAAATTTTTAAGGGTTTTTGTCTATGTTTTTCCTTTCACAAAGAAAAGTGGCGGCTAGGTATTTTGTAGCCTCTCTTAAAATGAAAATTAGGGTTATATTTTTCTTAAACATATATCCATATATATATTTGTAAATACTTAAACCCTAGAGAGATAAATTAGGGATATTATCTCTTATTCAAAATAAGATATATATATATATATATATATATATATATATATATATATATATATATATATATATATATATATATATATATATATATATATATATATATTTCTTATTCAAAATAATAAGAAATATTATATTTTTATATATTTATATAATTTTGAAATTAAATATAAATACCTATATTTATATAATTTCGAAATACCCTAATTAAAATACCGTCTGTTCATTATGGTCTTGGTGTGTGACCCAATAGGTTTATATTAAGTTGAAAGTGGGCCCAATTTCATAATAGGCCCACAAGTCATAATTGATCTCTAGCAAGACATTATGACTACCCAAATAATATAAATATCGTAAGTCCGATTTTAACCTGACAATAAAACATGTTATTATCCTTTTGTCACACGATATCTTATTTGAACATAAGTCATGATCCATGTCAAACTTATATTGTTCAAACATATAATTTCTCGATCACTAAATAGATTGATAAATTCAAATAACATTGATCACACTATCAATTTATTTGAGTACGGCTATGCATTTTACAGTCCTACTTATCGAGGGGCCCAATAGATATCTCTCTCAGAAGAGAGGGACAAATTCCATCTTAATTATTCACTATCCTCTGCATAATTCTCATCATGTTCAAGCATAACCTTTATGATTATCCGATTAAAGACAATGTTTGATTATGTCAAAACACGATGTTCCTTATGTAGGAAACTGTGATAATCTCAAATCTAAGGATTCAATAACATAGCTATTATGATATCACTTATGACACTATCCCATGTGGTGATCTCATAGTGGGACTATCCAGTACCTTATTTTCTAACAAGTACCTACATATTTGATTTATATCACCATATATAATCATCTCATGATTATTGATCAAATCTATACTAGTCTTAATTTATCTTTATGCCCTTTAGTGATAAATGACTATGGTTGACAAGAATAACATGATTATTCATAAACATTACAATAATGTGACATGCTAATAATATTAATGTGAAGAAAAAACCATTATATAAATGAAACTGTAATGATTATATCAAGGTCAAAATATTTGGCCTAGGGCATAACCACTAACACCATCAGTAATATGTGCAGTGATAAGAGGCATCAGTGGCACAGGTCTATGAGGGGATTATTCAGCTTATATAAGAAAGAATAGTTATGTAATAACCTGATTTGTACCCTAGTAGAATTGGTAGTGCAAATTTCTGTATTTGTATGAGTTTAAGTGTAATTAAGGACTTAATTGAAAGATAAGATAAGTTGATTGGAAAAAAAAAGAACTTAAGGGATTTAAGAAAGCATTTACCGTGGACTAAAAGGGAACTTTGCATGTTAGTGGGATAATGGCTCATGAGTGACAAGTGGCAAGTTAGGGGAGTGCCACTTAGGATTAGATCATGCAATATAAGAGATTATTAGTGGAATTTTCTGTCCCTATTGGATTACATGCAAATTCTTCTCTCCTTTCCCTCTCTTTTTCTCGGTTTTCTTCTCTCCACTTTCTTCTTCTTTGAGTTTTGATTTGCTTGTTGAGAGATTCTGCATTTTGGATTGATTAAAGAGTGATTGTAAAGATTAAGTCTTGAAGGTAAGTGTATTTGGATTGAGTTTCTTCTTCTACTCCTTTCTTTGTGTTTAGATTGGATGAGTATATAGATTAAGAGTTTATTTTTGATTTGGGTATTGCAAGAGCTGAGGCTAGAAGAAGGGAGAAAGGCAAGGATAAGGTCTGATTTTGGTGGAGGTTGGGATCATGTGGCCTTTGGTTTATGCATGTGTTTTTTATTTGAGTCATTGATGCATGTTTGTGTTTTGAGATAGATTTGTGATTAAGCTTGTGTTGTTAGTTTGGTTATTGATAATTTAGACCCTGTTTTAGAGCATGTTGATTGTAAGTATGTTTACTAGTGTATTTGAGAAGCATGTGTTCATGACTTGGTTGTTCATGTTCTTCATTGAATTTGGTATTTGATTTTGTGTTAATTGTTGATTTAGAGCCTTGCAGTGCAATTAGCATATTGTGTTACAAGTCTTGGAAAGTATGCTTGTGAGTATTGTTGGATGATGAATGAGTATACATGTGAATTTTTGCGATTAGTGGTTTTGGAACATTTAGTTCTATTCTGTCGCGAGCGCGACCAGGGTCTTGAGTACAACAGAATGTGTCTAGGCAAGATCCACCTACCAAGCATCGCCAGTCCTGTCGAGTTCTCTCGCGCATGGCCGAGCAGTGCCGAGCCTGGTCGTGAGCACGACAAAAGCCACTTTGGCATTCTGTCGCGAGGGCGACGAGGTCCGCGTGCGCGACATCTGCGAGATTCCTATTCTGTCACGAGAACGACAAGGGTCACGAGCGCAACACTGTACAATTTTGTAAGCTTGATTCATTTATGCTTGTTAGTGTATGTCATTTCATTGGTATATGTTTGTACATGCATGATGAAGATTACATGTATGATAAATGTTTATGAACCATACGCTTGGTGGCTTATGTAGTTGTTCATAAATTGTTTTGACATGTGAATGTGTGATTGGATACTTGAGTGTTGAGTTAATGTGTATAGTTCATATGTTAAGCCTGAACAGTCAAGGTAGAGGATAAATAAGCATGCTTATAAAGGGCTAGTGTTTTGCAGCTGCTCATGTCGACCCGTATGGGTTTATCTTCTAGACTTCGATCTTCTGAAAATCTAAACTTCGGTCTTCTAAAAATTTTAGACTTCGGTTTTCTGAAAATCTAGACTTCGGTCTTTTGAAAATTTTAGACTTTGGTCTTTTGATACTGCTTATCAGTATTCTGATTACCCGTATCCACCATCATTTCGAACTTAGGCTTTTGTACTATTCTGTATATGTGTGACTTATTATTAAGCTTGTATCTAATATATGATCCTGTATATTCCTGATTATTAGGAATTGTTAATACTTCGGTATTTATATAGATTTTGAGCAAGTTAATGTTATGCTTATGCTATTTTTATGATGAGCTTCTGAATTTTTGATGCAAGTACCTGTGATTTTATATGCATGTATATTGTTATTATTGTGACTTCATTGGAAGTCCTCTATATCTGTATATCCTCACTAAGCTTTATCACGTAGCACAGATGTTTTGTCTCCATGTAGGTATGCAGGTTCAGTTCTGAAGGGAGTGTCCTCATCTGCTGGCCACTAGGAGTTTTGATTTTGAAGAGTTTCTTTTTGTAATAAGTATAGATGTATTCTTTTTTTATAGAACTCCTGTATAGTGGTTTGTTTATGTAAGGAAGGGCATGTAATATGAATATTGATAGTGTAGTGATTTTGTATATGTATGCATTAAGTTCAGCAGTGCAAGTATCTTTTGTTTCTAAATGCTTCTGCTTTAGTTTGCTTTAGCTTGAGTGTATGTGTTTGCGTGTGTAACATCTCGATATTCCTCCCGGGGGTATTGGGGTGTTACAAGTTATACCAATAACTTTAAACAATGCAATAACACATTGTTTCGTTCCCATGATAGAAAGGGGCAGCTCTTCCCACATATTAAATGCAAGCCAAACACTGGACAACAAGATCAAGATTCACACAAGTTGAAATCATGCAAAAGCACAAAAGGGGTAATTCAATTACTTTAATCCTAATTTGACATGTCGACAAACTGGCATCAATCAATTCATCAATGGAGATTTGAAATGCAGACAAGCTGGCATCAATCATCCGACTTATAATGGTTAGACATGTCGACAAGCTGGCATCAACTGCTTATTGATCTTGTTTAGACATGCCAATAAACGGCATTGATAAGATATTAGCCTTGATTAGACATGCCGACAAGCTGGCGTCAATCAATTCACCAATGGAGCTTTGCCATTAATGTGACGACTAAAGGTTACGTTTAGCGATGGAGCCCAAGGGACAAAATGCTAGAAACGAAGAGCCACCATAATGATCACGTTTAGCGAAACGCTTACCATTAATGTGACGACTAAAGGTTACACCAAAAACGAAACATTATGTTAATGAGAGTGTGATGAAACGTCCCCCTATTAAAGCGTTAACTGCAGCAAGTAGGAAATCGAAATGACAAATTCCAACACGGAGATTCGAAGCAACTGAGCAGCCAAAGGCTTTGATTGTCATCTCCTTCCCTGATCTGATCGAATCTCTTTAGAGGGGGACAAATGATAATACCCAATATATCATATCATTGGGCCCAAGCCTAAAAGCCTAACAGGACCAAGAACACAGCTGATTAGGAGGCCTAGCACCACTAAGCTCGGCGCATGGCAAGCAGACACACACAAAACCAGAGAAGGTAAGGCCCTGTTGGCTGTTTGATTGGACTGACAGGGCATGGCCCCTATGTAACACCCTATACCCTTAAATGGTATGAATATCGAATGTCATGATGCTACACTGAGATACACTGAAATGCACTCGATAGTCCAGCGCGTAATTTTTTTTAACAATAATAACATTCATACAGATACAACAATATAATAGACATACCGACACACAATTCATATACCTATCATGTACAACTTCGTTCATCCATTGCGGTCGTATACATGCCATGCCTACACCTTTATCATTGTTGTCTAAAATTCAGTAAATCCTCTACCACTACAATTTCTCTACTTTCCATAACCTGCACGCAGTAACCACACTACGTGTTGAGCATTTAAATGCCCAATGGTGGATAGCTATCCAATTATATCCTACACTCTGTGATTTCTCGGCTGATATACTAAGGGCTCATAATCATTTCTTTTAAAAGCATAAACATATACATACATTTCATTTCCAATACACTTTTTTGTATCATAATAACATTATATAACATACACCATGGCATACTACTAGTACTTGCATTTTCAATCATAATTAAATTTTATAACAATCATAACACATACTTGATTCCATAACCATATTTAATTCCATAACCATATTCATTTTGTGATATTCATATTTATTTCATAATACCCATACATATTACATAATTATTCATAATCATTTTATATTGTTCAATTATTACACCATCATTCATATACCTAATTTCTTTTCTATTAAATTCAATTTCATTTTACTTATTATTTATTCTAATCTTATCTATGTCATTACTTTGCTTAAACACAATATATTTCATAATCTTTACTTATTATATAATACATTATGAACATAAATCTTATCCATTAATAATCTAAAAATTCCAAATAAATTAGTATACCCTCCATTTTAATTATACAATCATTCTATGACCTTAAATTCATTAAATTAATTAATTACACATTAAGACCCCTTAAGGAAACATTCGACCAACCTTGTGAATTTTTATCCATAATTCTTTTTCTTCCATTTAACCTTTTTACTATTAAATTTAATGTTAATTAACTTGAATACATACTTATTTACCATTAAACATACAAATACACTATGTTATACTTTACATACCATTCGGCCTAACCATTATCTTTTCCTTCAATTTTGTTTTTCACTCATTTATCATTAGTTAAGCTAGATTACACCTTAATTTACATGTTTATATGATTAATTAACATTTAATCACAAAATATACCTAGGTATACCCTAATATGCCATTCGGCCTCCATATGTCCATAGCATACAATTTGTTTCTTCTTATTTTAAGCATTCAAATAATCATTTTTAACATCCCTAAACATGTTTATAAGTTTATTTCAATTTAACATGCATTTATCAGACACATGCCATATAAACATAGCGTGAAATCATTTTTAATCAATGAAAAAAGAAGGATATTATATCTACTAACCTTATTTTCTTGTTCTCCACACCTTAGATATCCTTTCCTTGCCTTCATTAAAACCCTAAAGTGGCCGAATATAAAGTATTACAAAACCATCATTTCTTTTGCCTCTTATTTCAATACAACATCATATCCATACTCTACAACCTTAAATCTACCTATTTGAACCATTGAATTAGATTAAAAACCTAAATTTCACTTACCTCAATTTTGGAACATAACCTTTTTCACTTACTTTTTCCCACTTCTTTCACTTCAAATGAACTTTAGAGACCACTATCATTGAAATAGAGGCTGGAAATTACTTGGAAAAGTTGGATTTGGTAGGAACCATGGAAGTAAAATGAAGAAATCATGCAAGAATGGAGAGAACTCCATTCGGCCAAGAGGAGGAAGAAGAAGGGTGGAGAGAAATATGGAAAATGGGAGATTTTTCTGCCTTATATAGCCCCTCAAAATGGGTCAAACCAATTAGACTAATCCAAAGCCCATTTAGGTATTTTAGGCCCATTAAGCAAATTCAATTTATTTATCTTACTTTCCTAGTTTAATTTCTCTCAAAAATGATTCTAAAATTCTTCAAATATATTTATTAGACTCCACAAATATTTTCGAGTCAATCGGAGACCGTTTTCTGATCCGATAATTTCTTACCAGTTCGATAACTGAATTTTCTATTTAACCGTAAAATTTATATTTCATTACCATCTGATTCCCATCATTATTTAGAGCAAATCCATACTTTCAAATAATTTTTCTGAGGTTTGTAATATTATTTGGAGCTCAATCAAACTTGGTCAAACTAGTCAGATCGGTTTGGTTTATTGGTTGAATCGGTTCGGTTTACATTTCATCCTTACTTTCATTTTTGCTCTTAATAGCTCATTTGACTTTGGTTTTATCTAAATCAGGGTCAATTTTCGATTCGATTCGATTCACCAATTTTGTCATATTACTATAAAATTAGTTTTTCACTACCAAACTGTTCTACATATTATACTAAGTCTACCAATGCTTTCAGATAAATTTTCAGAGGTCATTTACTATTTTTAAAGCCTCAGTCAAACTTCGGTCAAACCTAATTACTATTTGAATCGAATCAGAGGCTTTTCTTTTTTTTTTTGACTTTTTGGGACCTATTTGACCTCGCTTTCACTCCAAATTACATCACTAGACTTCTTATAACTTGTACTTTCCAATGGTTCAATAAAATATATTTCTCTTATAGGTGTCCTTTTTACCCTGAAAATTTCCCTAGGAGGTCACCCATCACAGAACTACTCTTAGCCTCGCACATTTAACCTTATAATTCTACTAGAATATAGGGTATAAATGCTGGTATAATCACACCCAAACCACACTATTAACTCTACAAAATTCACTGATCACTACTAACTCAGTATTGAGGCCATTACATGCCAACTATGGCAATTTTTTGCCATTACACCCTATAAGTCCAATTACACACACAACCCTCATTTCTCCTATCTGCCCCATGTCATGTCGCCGCATACCTACTCTGATACCAGAGTAGACTACTTGAGTGGGTTCTCACACCTTCTATAAATACCTCAAGAACTGTATATCCTAGTATGAGAAATCTGGAGACCTTCTCTCTCCAAACACTACTGACTTAAACTTCAAAGTGTTTACGCCCTGTCCGATCGGGCAAGATTTCTTATAGGAATAGAGCTTAGCTTATCCGATCGGCTCAAAATTCAACTACCATCTGGGCCTCATCTACTTCTGAATTCTCAGAACTTATTAATTATATTGAATGATTTATCAACAGATGACTGAAATAGTT
This sequence comes from Excoecaria cochinchinensis, assembly GCA_947683425.1. Lineage (NCBI taxonomy): Eukaryota > Viridiplantae > Streptophyta > Magnoliopsida > Malpighiales > Euphorbiaceae > Excoecaria > Excoecaria cochinchinensis. Next base: position 939,766 of record CANTUQ010000127.1, read on the forward strand.
ATATTTTCAATATGTAACGATTTTTTACCACATCATGGCCCAATTACATTATTGAAAACTTTTATTTCCTCATTAAAATCAAACTAGAAATCCAAGTAAATAATATAATATGATTTTTACCACTATATGGCCCAATTAGAGTATTAAAAAATTTTACTTCTTTTATAGAATCAAATTAAAATTCTAATATGAATATTGAATCGGATACTCAATTGGAACATGATTTAATTGGTTCAATCAGGTTGGATGAGTTTTTTTTCCTTTTTTTAAATATTATTTTTGTGAATATTTCAAAAATACAGAAACCATTTTTTAAAGGGATGAGTTTTTCTGCCCCCAAACTATCGAAAATAGGGTAAAAAAGCCCTTAAATTTTTTTTGGTTGGTTTTTATCCCGAAAGTCACTTTAATGGATGGAAACTGCCCTCATTTTAGATGGAAAGTTCAATTAGCAAATGGAGTTAATGGCAGCCAATTACCTGTTAACACGTCATTATACACCTGTAAACTCTCTTTCCTAGTCAGATTAAAAAAAAAAAGAAAAAGCTGATTTGGACTGACACACACACTCTCTCTCTCTGCGCATCAATGGCAGGTCCTCGTTCAAACTCTTTCCGTGCAACAATGGTTATTCCTGGTTCAAATTTCACAATTATAATGTTTGAGTAAGAAAAATCTAATCCATTGAAAGCTTCATGGAGTCACCCATAACTTTGCTTAACTTTACTTATTACATTACAGTATTCTTTAATCAATTTAAAGGGGAAATATTCAGTATGTGTACAGAAATCAAAAGCTAAAACCATGCTGAGATTATGTGAATATATATGATTTTATATAAAGGAACATAAATGCGGGGGTTGATGTATGTAAAAGTGTAGAGATAGTGAAAAATAAATATGTGATTGGGAAATATAAAGAGTGTATAGGATAACATCGCCATTTTGTTATAGTAATAGATACCCGCAAAGCTGCTCTCACTAAGGACCTCATGTTGGTGAACTCCTGAGTTGTTGTGGCTTCCCTAATCCTACTATAGAGGCCTTGCTCGAATAACTGGCATAACTTCATCTGTGTTAGATGGTATTCCTCCATGTTGGCACTGAGCCTCTCAAACTCTCTCTCATATTCGATTACAGACTTATTGCCCTGCCTAATTCTCCAAAATGCACTTTATATGGTGTGACGCACGTCAAACACCGGAGGCCCAAAAAACCCGTTTTTAGGGAGTTCGAGAGAGGTTCATAGAACTTGTAAGATATTACAAGGGTGTCTATTTTGGGAAATAAGAGGTGTTTCAGAGTCGCCACCCAATATAACATTGGGAAATGTTATCTAGCCTCGTTGAGCTTAAGACAAAGCGTATGAGTCTATTTTGGGTAATAAGAGGTATTTTGGAATCCCTATCTCAACAGAACATTGAGAAGGTTCATCTAACCTCATGAGCCTAAGACCAGAGAGGGTTCAGGACTTCACTCTTATTCGTACCTTCATCGAAATTATAAGTAAGTTTTGAAATTAAAATCCGATTCCTTTTCTCATACAGTTTGATGCAATTATTAAAGCGCAGTTCAAGCATATAACAAAAGCGGTAAATAATGAAAATCAAGATAAAGTACATAAGAGCGCATTAATTTACAATAAAACCAGGGCCGGAATACAACCCCGGATAAAATAAACAGGAATGAAAGTCATACATAAAACGGGGCATTTATTTGAGGTGAGGACATTGGTCCTTGCATGCATGCTTAAAAGAATGACCTTAAAGTGACAATTTTGATTGAAGGGAAAACTAGGACATTGGTCCTATTTTATTAAAGAATTTTCAATTTTAGTAGCAAATATTTTATGTGTTAATTCTTTTGATGCGATCGAAAAATCTTTATTATTACAGACGTCAAGAAAATAAAATAAAAGAAAATAATAATTAATACATGCCTCGAATAATAAATAAATTCCAAATTATTCACCTCGACCATGCTTCGCCTAGCCCGAAGACGAGCCGCATGTCCTTGCGGTTGCAATTATGACATAAAACAATATTAGTCAGTAATAGATGAAATTAAACAAAATAATAAATTAATAAATAATTGAATCGAATAAATTAGGAAAATAATTAATCTAATATAGTAAAAATAGAATAAACTAACAAAATTAACAAATTAATAAATATAAATGACATAATTATAATAATCACTAGTAATAAAAATAATAATTATAGTAATAATAATAATAACAAACAATAACAGTAAAAATAATATTCACAACTCCATAATAACAATAAAAACAATAATAAAAAATAATATTCACAACACAATAATAATAATAATAATAATAATAATAATAATAATAATAATAAAAATAAAAATAATAAAAATAATAAAAATAAAAATATTAATAATAATAATATAAAATAATAAAAATAATACTAACCCGATTTTCTCACCGGAGCCTCGCCGGACATCGCCGTTGATGACACCACTGCCGTTGGAGCAAAGATCAGACTGCCAGTGGTCCTCCGTCGATGGTCACATGCCGAAAAGAGGCGTTATTTGACCAAAAACAGTGCCAGAAGCTCACGGTTCTACCTCCTCCGATCTCCTTCTCGTCGGCGAGTGGGGAAATCGATGGCCGTCGGAGGACTCATCTGGTTCTCCTCTATCGTCCGGTATTGTGAGTGTGGCGATCTGTCGCCGTGGCTCGCCGAAAATGGCTCCGGACAGTAATGCCTTTCTCTTCCCCGATCCGCGCTTAGCCGGCGAGTGTTAGCAGTCAACCGCCATCGCCCAGTTCACCTTGCTCCCCTTTGTCGTCCGGCATAGCGCGTGAGGCGGTCTGTCGTCATAGGTGGCTGGCGACTCTTCTCCTTCTCTTTTTCCTTTGGTCTTCTACGTTTTTTCAGTTCCTCCTCCTTTCTTGCCTTTTCTTTTCTGCAATTTTAGTTCCTCCTTTTTTTCTCTTTTTTTTTTAATTTCGATTTTGCATTTTCTTTTTATATATAGGGTTTTATCTTTTTTTTTTTCCTTTTTTTTATTTTCTTTTATTTTTAGTTTTCTCATTATCTTATATTTTAATTAATTAATCCCTCTACTTATCTTCTCTCCTTTTTTTTTCTCTTTTTTCATTTAATTTTAATTTTAATTATCTTACAATACTAACTAATTAATTTAATCTAATTTTAATTTAATTTTATTAGTTAATTTTATTTTTTATTTTTTTATTTTTGAGAAATTAATTAAATTTGCCTAAAAGACCCAACTGAAACCCCCAATCCATAAAAGAGCCAAAGTGCTTTCATTCTCTGTCTAAGTTTGAGTAAACATTATCCTCATTAGGTAACTCTGACCAAAGCTGCCTCAGGATCCGGTGTCTACAGTTGCCCCCAATTTTGATAAAAACTAATGCATGGGTGCCTAGGTGAGTTAAAATTCACAGAAAAGGGAAGAAGCGCATAACTAAGGCAGTTCCTACCTTTTTGAAGATTGTGGCTTATGATTGTCACCACAAAGATATCAGCAAAATGATTGTCGCCGCTGAGTCGTAAGCATAATCCACTACGACTCATTTGACATACTGTAATTGGTCCGTCTGGCATATGATTGTCGCCTTCGAGACATCGGCATATGATTATAGCCATTGAGCTGTAAGCATATTCCACTACAACTCATTTGATATACTGCAACTATTTTGCTGACCACCATGAAGTCTGCATGGCATATTCTTGCTAACCACCATTGGATCTGTATGGCATATGATTATCGCCACTGAGCTGTGAGCATATTCTACTACAACTCATTTCATATACTGCAGCTATTTTTCTGACCACCATTAGGTCTGCATGGCATATGATTGCTAGCCACCATCGGGTCTGCATGGCATATGATTATCGCCATTGAGCTGTGAGCATATTTTACTACAACTCATTTGATATACTGCAGCTATTTTGCTGACCACTTTCAGGTCTGCATGGCTTATTCTTGCTAACCACCATCGGGTCTGCATGGCATATGATTATCACCATTAAGCTATGAGCATATTCTACTACAACTCATTTGATATACTGTAGCTATTTTGCTGACCACCATCGGGTCGGCATAGCATATTCTTGCTAACCACAATCGGGTCTGCATAGCATATGATTATCGCCATTGAGCTATCTTGCTAACCACCATCGAGTCTGCATGGCTTATGATTGTTGCCATTCAAATTGTTGGCATATGATTATCGCTAGTGAGTTGTAGGGATATGATTATTGCCACAACTCATTTTGCAGAAGACTCTCCTCTGATGTAGCTTATCATTAATGCTATTGAGTTATGATGAAGACTACCGTCGATTTGGCTTGTCATTAATGCCACTAAGTCCTTCTAAAGACTGCCATCGGTGTGGCTTATCATTAATGCCATTGAGTCCTTCTAAAGACTACAATCGGTGTGGCTTATCATTAACGCCACTAAGTCCTTCTAAAGACTGCCGTCGGTGTGGCTTATCATTAACGTAACTGAGTCCTTTTGAAGACTATCGTCGTCTTTGTTGGTTCTAATCCCAAATCTCTTTTCCTACAAGAATGGGAAAAACAAGTGTGCATGGCAGAGGAATGAGACATCTACCTGTGGCAGCACGTACCTGTTGGGTCGATGTCAAATGGATGTCCCTTGAAGGATGGTTGGTTGTTCCCTAGAGAATGGTTTGCAGAATATGAATATCATCCTCTTGGATTGTACCAAGTCATTTTCTAGACTTCCAAAGTGCAGATATCATCCTTTTGGATTGCACCGAATCATTTTCTAGACTTCTAAAGTGCAGATATCATCCTCTTGGATTGCACCGAGTCATTTTTTAGACTTACAAAGTGCATATATCAACCTCTTAGATTGGACCAAGTTATTTCCTAGACTTCTAAAGTGCGAATATCATCCTTTTAGATTGCACCGAGTCATTTTGCATCCTGCCATTGAGGTGGCTTATCATTAATGCCACTGAATCGTTCTTGCAACTTACGTTGATTGAGTTGATGAAGAGCCATCTGGCGCCGCCTTCTTGTTGAAAAGACTTGTGTGCCTCTTAAGAGGGCTTTGTGCTCGCAGGGAGACTTTGAAAATTTATGCTCACTGAGAGGCTTAGATGCTCACTTAGAGACTTAGATGCTCGCTAAGAGGCTTAGATTTTGGGCCTCCTTAGAGGAAAAATTAGATTTGAGCCTGATTGCCCCCGACATGGTGTGCATGTATAGGCTTGCTCTTTTAAATATCCTCTTTGGTGCGGGTCAGCAGGATTCCTTTTTAGTGAGGACTTCATCTTGATCTGATTGTCCAGCATGGATGAACGCCGACGTTGAGCTAAAGTTGTACATTGGCCCGCTTTTGCATGTGAGGTTCAATCAGGTATTTCCTATAAAGTTATATATACAAGAACATATACAAGAGATTATGTGTGCATGTGTGAAATATATGTGCAGGGTTGTATACAAAAAACATGCTCAAAGAATCATGCGCCAACAACTGTTTGTGCAAACTTCATGCATGTGATATATGCATTAAGCTATGCGTGCTAAGCATGTATAAAGACCTGTATGCATTACATGCATGCAGAAATTATGTACACAGAATGTGGCCTTATGTACATGACACGTATGCATAGTATATGAACACAAGATGAGTGCAAAACTTGCATATGCGAGATACGTGCAAGGGATCATGCTTGTGATTACATATGGGGCGCCGTGTATGCATGGAACGATATATGCAATAGAAGTATGCAAAAGATTGTATTTGCGCGTGAAAGTTTATATGCAAATGTTTACAAAAGAACCATATTAGCAGAAATGGATGCCACAATAGTGTGACGTGCGCCGGAACCCAGCAAGGACCCTCGCTTTGAATCCACCTTTGGGATTCGAGGGATTGGTTTGCGTCTTTTGATCATGGGCGCCACGAGACATCATGGGTGTATTCCTCCCAATAGAACATTGAGAAGAACCACCTAGCCTCACGATGCCTATAGGCACCTTTGAGGTACCATGGAGTCGCCACCCAATTTACAAGAAATTGGGAAAAGATTCTAACCTCTTAATGGTCTAGACCAGAGATTGGTGTTCGGAACTTCACTCTTATTTATGCTTTGATTAATTATAAATGAGTTTTTAACCTCTTAAAATTATGTCTCTTATCTCACACGATCAATGCATTTAAATTTAAAGGCGCATCGCAAGCATTCAAAAGCGGTAAAGGGAAAGCGATAAATAAAGCGATAAAGAAAAGCGGTAAATGAAAGCGATAAACACGCAAGCACACAATTACAAGAGAAATGGGGGCGGAATACAACCCCAATAAAAGGAGATTAAGGATGTGAATGGGGACGGAATGCAATCCTCAAAAATAAATAAAGTTGCCCCAAAATTAATTACAAGGGCCCAAAAGAAAATGAACATAAATTTAAAATACTCACGCAAGATCAAAATAAAAGGACATACATAAACCGGGGCATTATTTTAGGAACATTGGTTCCTTCGCGCTTATTAAAGGTTTAGGAACATTGGTTCCTTTATGTTTATTCGAAGAGAGTTCGAAGAGTTGTTTTGGTTGTTTGATGAAAACGGGGATGAGTGATCCCATTTTTGGAGAAAATTGACTCTTCGTTTTAATTGTGATGTTTTTATCGTTGGGCTAAAACAAGGGACATCAGTCCCAATTTTATTAGCAAAAATTACAATTTAATTATAGAAATATTTTTGTGATTTTTTATCGCACGCGTGCACAAATAAAATAATTATTTACAAGCAAGCACAACAAAAAGGGAGGGCATAGAAAGATCTCACCAAACCGACGTGTTCATCTACGCGCCGTGACCCATCCGGTGAGCCACGGGGACACTCACATAATGCGACTCAAAATAAGACCTCAGATAGGAAAAATAATATTAAGAGCATTAGTAATAGTTCTAAACTAAATCAATCAAGTAAAAAGCAAAATAAATATTGAATACAAATATACAATGCTAATAATCATAATAATATAAGACAATAATAATAATAATAATAATAATAATAATAATAATAATAATAATAATAATAATAATAATAATAATAATAATAATAATAATAATAGGCTATAACAATAGAAAACTTAGCAAACATAAAGTAAGCACAAAACAAGTTAATAATATAAAGATAATAATAGTAATAAGAACAGCAACAACAACAATAACAACAACAACAACAACAACAACAACATAATAATAATAATAATAATAATAATAATAATAATAATAATAATAATAATAATAATAATAATAATAATAATAATAATAATAATAATAATAATAATAATAATAATAATAATAATAATAATAATAATAGTGAAACACTAACAGTAGCCAAAAGGAAGAAAAGCCAATAGTAAAGTCATAATGATAATAGTAATAATAAGAAAAAGAAAAAAAAAGAAGAAGATTGACTACGAAAATAATTATCAAGTTGAATCCACCAAAAATCAAATTAAAAACCACACAAAATTTTCAACAGTAGCAACAAAACTAAAAATGTTAGGAATAGACAATATACATAATAATAATAACCAAAATAACAAAATTAACAATAATAAATGAGAAATAAAATTAAATGAGAACGGGTCCAAAGTGTTTACCCTCAGAATTTTTAGATCGGAGAAACGGTGTCTCGATTTGTTTTTCTTATCGAATTTGTGGTGATGAATATTTGAAGAAAGTGTAAAAATTGATATTTTAGAATAAAATAACCCAAGAGAATGTTTTGATAAAAAATATTTTTGGTGGATGATTGAGCAAAGGAAATTAATTTTCCAAACTCAAGATCAATCCAAGGCTGAAAAAATATTTTTTGAAGAAAAATAAAAATTAAAGCTTGAGAAAAGGAAAAAGAACTCAAGAATATTTTTGAAGAATTTTTGAAGAAGAAAACCAGTTTGTTGGGGAAGAAGCTAGAGAGAAAACCAAAAAATCTTTTTTTGAATAAAAATTGCCGTCCCCTAAAAATGAAGGGCAATCCTCCATTTCAGTCACTGGATTGTCCCAAAATGGAGAAAGACCAAATGAGCTTTTAATTTTTGTTAATTGAAAATATCAAAAAACTATGAAAGAAACGGAAAAACAGACTGAAAAACGCAGAAAAACCAGCGAAAATGATAGAAGTGGCTGCGTGAACAAGGGAAAAAGCGCTCGCCAGGGAGCAAACTGCGCGCGTTGTGCTAGCACCGCGCGCGCATGCGCGCTCCCAGAGGCAAGCGGCCACGTGATGGCCAAGTGGCCATCACGCGGCCATTTTGGCCGCTTAGCAAAAGTGGCCGCGTGATGGCCACTTTGCCATCACGCGGCCACTAAGTGATAAAGTGGCCACTTTGGCCACTTATTCCACATTTTAATTATTATTATTATTTTTTTTCTTAAATCTTCTTTTTTTTTTAATCAACTAATTTAATTCCTCTTTTTTCAATTAAATCAATTAATTAATTAAATTCAATTAAATTAATTAACTAATTTAATTCCCTCCTTTTTTTTTTAATATCAAAAATAACACTTCTTAATAATATTAATTTGATTAATAATTTTTTTATAATATATTTTTATATGTTTATTTGTTTATTTGTAAATAACGAGGGTCTCGACAAGGTAAACATCATTTTTGACACCTCCACCTATAAGCCGGTATCATTTTCATCATCGGATAATTCTGATCTTGGACTGACTCAGGACCTGGTGTCTACAAATAGATAGGCCATGTCCCAAGTGGTTAAGAGGTTCATTAAAGGTACTACTTGGCTGCTAATCCTATCTGATGCCCTGGCCATTAGGCGTGCGTCTGTTTTTTGAAGAATTTGTATTCTTTTTACATTTGAATTTAGATTTTTGTATACTTATCACGTGGTGTGTGTGAGCATACGTCCTATAATAGAGAAACTTACCTGATTGCCACCAACTAAGGTACATGTGGGCAGTCCAGCTTCTCAAAGGGTCTTCTTTACTGTAGATTTGTGTGATTCTTGATTGCCCTCAGCATGGTGTGCCCAAATAGGCTTGTTCTTCTGGGTGTTCCCTCTCTGTACAGACCCATATGATTTTATGCCGAATTTAGTTGCTGACAATGCTGAGCCGAATCCATCTCTTGGATCATCTTTGCACATGAGGTCTATTCGGATCTTTCCGTCAGAGTTATGTACACAACAATGTATACAAAAGATTGTGTGTGCATATGGAATTATGTGTGTGAAATATATACACAAAGCTATATACATGAAACACATGCAAAGGATTATGTACAAAAATTATGTGTACACAACTGTGATTTGTGCTTGTGATATGCATGCTAAACATGTGCAAAGAGTTATGTGTTATATGTATGCAGAAATTATGTACAGGGGATATGCGCAAAGAATTGCATATGCGAGATATATACAAAGTTCATGCATGTGTGAATGCATGTTGGGCACCGTGAAAGGCTATGCATGTGTAAAGTCATGCAAAGAGATATGCAAAAGATTGTACATGAGGGATGCGCGTGAGATGCAAAAATGGATAGACCACATCCTAGGTGGTTAAGGGATTCGTTGAGGGTACTGCTCATACTGTCTGATGCCCCCAAGGATCTAAAAAAGTATCGTCTTGGCTTAGGAACTCTGGCCTATAATCTTTTCAGAGAGAACCGTCCAGTGTGCATCTCTGTCCCCTGGTCAACGAGCATGCATCTTTCGCTATGAGCTGTACAGCATTTTTCCCCCAGAACTCTGACTCATGTCCTGCATTATGCACTATTTGTCTAAAGGGAGGTTATTCGGACCGCCTTATCGCTTCGATTATTGAAAGTCATTTATTGAAGGTAGTGTGTCCCTTATGGATTTTTACACTAGCTTTTCTTTGCAAAAAATGCATCCCTTTGGGGATTTTCACATAATCCCGTTCCTAATTTTTGCCTAGAATAGACCCAACCCACTCCGGCAGCTTTTATCCATTTCTTTTTATTTTTACTTGTAGGATAGACTGCTTGTTTTCAGGTTTTCACCCTGCCCTTTAGCCTAACTTTTGCTTAGAGAGCCAGTTAGGATTTTCATCTCTAATAGTCTTTTTTTTTTTATTTTGTTTTTGTTTTTTTTTTAAAGGGTGGGATTTGTTACATGAAATATTGTTATCACTGCCTTAAGACTTGCTCCAGCACATGCCCCTATGCATGCCACAGGTTTCTCTTGACCATTCAATCGCATTTTTATGCCCAGCTTATGCATGCATTCCTATTTATATGCACCATATAGCAACAACAATAATCATGTCTAAACATGTGATGCCAAAACATAAGTTTTATTCAATCTCAATGAGTAACCCTTTAGGCGCATTTGACTCATGTTATCAATCAGCCCTTTCGAGTTTTCTTGATTGAATATTTTCCCTTAGTCCCTAATTTTTGTCTAGGGCATCTTTCCAGTTTTTACCCTAGCAGGGTGCCCAATTTTAGGAAGATCGCCTATTTTCGATTTTCGACCCATAGGGCTTTTTTTTTTTTTGCCTTTGCCATGAAATCTTCGTTAGTCTATCGACATTGCTTGAATCCTTCCTCATTGTTTTAGCCAGGATGGTTGCCTCCTCTGACAGTGGCTTTTCAACATAAAAAGCTTAATCTTGACCTTTATGCAAACTAGCTGAGTCAATGAGGCTAGATGACATTTCCCAATGTTATATTGGGTGGCGACTCCAAAATACCTCTTGTTGCCCAAAATAGATGCCCTTGTAATCTCTTACAAGTTCTATGAACCTCTCTTGAACTCCCTAAAATATCAGGGCCTCCGGTGTTCGGCACGTGTCATATTGGCAACTCCACTGGGGACTGTAAAGACTTCGCTTCGAAAATACCTTTTTTAAAATATATAACTGAGTTTTAAATTAAAATTTCATCCCTTTTCAAAGCTGCATAACATTTCATTAGAACCTTAGATCTACACTAGTTTGGTCCCTTATTTGCCTCGGAGCATTCCCGAAGCACGACCTTACATTCACTCAATGTAGGTAAGTGTTAAGGATAATCACCAGCTCAAGGCTCGTACCATAAGGGTATATTAAATGGAGACCAAGTTGGTCGCTATGCTCGTGATGAGCTAAACCCGTTAGCAGGGAGCTAAACCCGTTAGCAGGGACCATGCTTGGGTAGACCTAAAGTATCATCACCTTATGACTAAAGCTCATGTAATGGCAATAGATACTTCCCCTAGGTAAAATGTATAGTAATTATGTGTTTGCTATGTGGGCCATTATATATTGGATAAAATCAGCTAAATTAAATGGTCTTCCATCAAAGGCTTTCATGGCCTGATGGGGCCATCTTAAATTGATTGAAGTGGTCAAATATATAATGCCCAAAATCCATACATATGTACATTAGATAAAAGGTGTTATGCTGCCCGATTTTCACCGGGCACCATACACGCCCATTGGATTTCCCGTTAACCCATGGATCAAGCCCACCTAAGAAAGAGACCGCATGACCTTGCGTGTGGGAGTGATAATATTGGAAGGATCTATCTGCTTGCATGTGGTTGTGGATGTTACATTGCATATTCATGCATTACGTGTCATTCATGCACATAAATAAAAAAAAAAAATTAATTTCCTTCGTGTATGTGTGTATATCCTTGTTTGGGCATATTATTTTTCACATGTACATATCATCCTATTCATAAATCTTCCCATGCAACACATGCATTATTGTAATCTCTTGATCTTTCAGTCATCGAAGACCATTTATATAGCACGATCATGCATTACATGTCATTCATGCATCATTCTAACTCCTTAATTTTTTAGCCATCGTAGACCATTTGCCTATTTGGTTTAGGGGTTCCAACAGCTTCTTTATAAGAGGGATCTGACTGAGCAACCAGAATCAAAATCAAGTGCAATTAATAGGCATTGATTGCAACCCGTGCACTGATTGCTGAAGAAGTGGGTAAAAGGATGGAAGAATTTGAGGCTCGAATGATGAAAATGATGGCGAACCTTACTTCTACTTTAGCACCACTGCTGGACAGCCACCCCCCGCTCCTATTGGGGAGCAAGAAGAATAAGAACCAATTACAGAGGGTCCTCCAGTAGTAGACCCACCAGCAATTGAGCCTAGAGTGGCAGCACCAATAGAGTGAAGAGGAGCTCATAGACCCGAAGATGACTTTCGGGAAGAAGAGCAAGAGGAGCTAGTCATGATAAGAAGCAGGGGCCCCAAGACAAAGGAGATCATCTTGAGGAAAATGGAGTAGAGGTTCGAAGCTATGACTCGCTTGCTGATAGTGGGAAGAGGCATGAGTGTTGAGGACAAAGAGATAGATGGTGAAGATCTAATTCCCTAGAACTTTAAGATGCCTAACATTCCTAGGTTTGATAGTACCTCAGGCCCGACAGCACATATAAAATAATACTCGTTAGTAATGAAGGGTACGACTCTGATCAGAAAGCAGAAAATAGAATATTTTTGCCTGAGCTTAACAGGGCCTGCAATAGATTGGTACCATGGACTGGATAGGAGGTCCCAAGAAGATTGGGAGCTGCTAATGGAGGAATTCCTTAAGTAATATGATTGCAGTACGAGGAATTCCTTAAGTAATATGATTCCTATACCCAAGCATTGGGATGAGTGTCGGCATCTCACATACAGGTATTCTTATTTATAATCTTAACTAATTTCTTTATAAATTGGGCCGTAAATTTTTTTATTTTTATTTCATTATTGATTCTTTTACATGCGTCATTTATATACTTAGTCGCAAAGTCACTATTCATTTGGTAAAAATTCGGCAGTATAACGGCTGCTCACATCCTAATCCTCCTGCAAATTTCAAATTAAGCACTCCCAAATATTCACACCATCTCAACTTCCGTCCACAACACAATTACTTATCAATAATCAACATCCACAAAATTACATCAACCATATTATTCCCTTTCATTATACACATATATGTCTATTTACATCAGATAACATCCTTATACAAATTAAATCCATAGATACACAAGAGTTCCTTTTTATATGCATACATGCCATATACATCTCTATTACAAAAAAGAAAATTATACTTTTAAGCACTAGGCTCCAAACTTCTGTGAGGTTCTACTCCTTTCCTGCCTATGCCATTGTACATAAGACCTACGCACAACAAGCACTACACGCTAAGCATAAATACCTAGTGGTAGATACCTAACTTAAATATTTCAACTACACATACAAGCAAGTATTATTTATTATTTTCTTAATTTCTCTTATTACTACCGTACAAGAGTTCCTTTTTATATGCATACATGCCATATACATCTCTATTACCAAAAAAAAAATTATACTTTTAGGCATTAGTCTCTAAACTTCTGTGCGGTTCTATCCCCTGCCTGCCTGTGCCATCGTCCATAAGACCTATGCGCAGCAAGCACTACGTGCTAAGCATAAATACCTAGTGGTAGATACCTAACTTAAATATTTCAACTACACATACAAGCAAGTATTATTTATTATTTTCTTAATTTCTCTTATTACTATCGTAGTTCCATATTTTGTTTTTTCACCTTTTTATTTTAATTCACCAATTTGTAATTATATTTCTAAAATTACCATTTTACCTATATATGCATATTTTATCACAAAATTACCATTTTACCTTTTATTCACTTTTTTTCATAATTACATTTTTACCCCTAAGGTGTCATCTTTTGCTAAAATTACCACCTTACCCCTATAATTCCATTTTTTGGCCAAAATTACCATTTTAACCCTAAAGTCCCATATTTTACTAAAATTTCCATTTTCAAATCATGCTCATTTTTACGATTTTGTCACCAATTTTGCATTTTGTTACTATTTAATCCCTAAAATTTAACTTTATCCAAAAATTACCATTTTGTCTCCAATTTGAGCATTTTAGTAGTGAACCACTTTTATTCATTATTTACAATTTAGCCTTTTCAACCTCAGTTTTATCATGATAATACTATTTTTCCCTTGGTAAGTCCATTGGAAACCGCACAGATGAATCGAATATGCGGGACTTGGACCCCAAAGGTCCATATCTGTGCAAAGTTTTTTCACTTTCTTTTTCAACCTTATTTTTCATATTTATATCGATGTAGATCCACCATTGACCCACTGTTGCGAGTCACCATGACTCGCTATCGTGTCCGTGATATATGTCCCTATGGCTAACCAACTATATCACATACTTCTGGTTTCACTACCAGTTACTAAGGGCAAAATAAGTTATTATTTCATTTTCTCATTTTATGCCATAATTTTCATTCTTTTTCATACTTTTTCATTATGTAATGATACATAATCTAGTACCACATAACATATTCATCAAACATCATTCTTTCATCGTAAAATATATACACATTTTTCTTTACCATTCAGCCACGTAATGTCAATATCCATACACATTATTTTCTTTCCACAACTTGTCTCATTCATGTTTTTAAGGCATTTATAGTATATTTCTATAATTTATTCTTCACAATTTCACTTGTATACATTATTTCCCACACTTACATAATAGTTGCATTTTAAGGTTTTTCATTCTAGTCTTTTTTTCATGCATTTAACTTTATAAATTCTCTCAATTAACATTCAATTTGACTTATTTAGCATTAATTTCAAATTAACACATCTTTCATGCAAGTTCATGCACATACATAATCAAGAATAAGTTGAAATACACAAGTTTTGGGTATCTACTGTGTAACACCCTGTATCCAAACATTGGTTCAAGTACCAGTATGACACATATAACAGTATTCTTAATTATATTCTCATTTTTTTCCTTTACACTTTTTTCATTTATTTTCCCAACCATTATTTTCTTATTAATATAATTATATCATTTTGTTGCTCGCGTTGGCATTTAATTGAATTGTGCGATTTCACTATTCATTCAGTAAATAAAATTTCGGCAGCATAATGGCTGCCATAGGTCATAACCCTCCTGCAAATATTTGAATTTACACTTCCAATTTGTGCAAATATTCTCACAGCCTTCAATAATACAAGTTCAAAAACTTCGTCATCCACATTATGCAATTTTTACCAAACCACAATCCACAATTATAATACATCACAACTCATATTATATTTACTATACACAATATAAGCACCTATTACATAAAGTCACAATATTTTACAACTCAAATCATAATACACATAGTTCCATTTTTCTTATATATACATGCCATATATTTACACATCATTATTACAAATCTTTACTCCTAAGCACTGACTCCAAGCTCCTGTGCGCATTTGCCTCTTGCCCTCCTAAGCCTTAGTCCTTAATACCTTTGCGCAGTAAACACGGCGCGCTAAACTTGTGGCTTATTGGCAAATACCCAACTTAAATACTTCAATTTAATACATGCAAGCATTTAACATTTATTATTTTGTTAATTTCTTTCTTTATTGACTTATTTCCATATTTTTCCTACTTTTCTACCTTAACTTACCAATTTTATATTTCTGCCTCTAAAATTACAATTTTACCCCCTATATTCTTATCTTACTACAAAATTACCATTTCCCCTTTATTCATTCCTATTTCCTTCACAATTACAATTTTTTGCCATTAAAGTTCTATATTTTTACCAATTTTACCATTTTACCCTTATAATGCCATCTTTTTTATCAAAATTACCTTTTTACCCCTATAACTCTGTCTTTTATCTCTTTTATCAAAATTACCATTTTGTCCCTAGAATCTTCATCTTTTGTTCAAAATTACTCTTTTACCCCTAAAGTTCTATATTAAGCTTATTTTTACGGTTTTGCTTCAACTTTTACATTTTATTACCATTTAGTCCCTAAAATTTAACTTCACGTTAAAATTACTGTTTTACCCACAATTTGATCTTTTTACCACATAATTACCATTTTATCCTCAATTAACCAATTTTATTCATATTTCACCATTTTGCTTTCTAAACCTAAATTTTATCACATTATTACTATTTTGACTATGTATTACTAAATTATTTCTAAATTATAATTTTACCCTTTTTATGTCATTATTTTCTCAATTTCACATTTTGCTCCCAGTAGTTTCAGAGGAAACCGCACAGCCAAATCGGATATGCAGGACTAAGACCTCTAAAGGTCCAAGCCTATGAAATCTCTATCTCATTTGTACAACATCAATTCTATATATCAGCATGGAACCGCCTTTGGTCCACTTATGCGAATTGCCATGACTCGTTATCCCAGTATCCCTATGACTAGCCAATTACGCTAATTACATCTTGTACTCCAAGTTTCTCTACTAGTTACTAAGGGTAAAATATTTCTTATATCATTTTCTCATTTTATGTCATAATTTTTCATACTTTCTCATTTTTTCACATTATGTAATGGTACTTAATCCAAGTACCATACATCACATTCATCAAATTTCATTTATTCCACCATATGCCATCATATTTCATCTATTTACATTCATGTTTCTTCATATGTACCATTCGACCACCATGGCATAATATATTTCCATTTTCTTTTTCTTGTCACAATTAGTTCCATGTATGTTTTTAAGGCCTTATAAGCTCATTTTTACCAACTATCTATAATAATTTTACATGCACATATACTTTCTTATACTTATATAATGGATTCACATTGGGGTTTTCCATACTACTATCATTGTTAAGCATTTAACCGTGTATTTCTACTTAATTAACATTCAATTTCACATATTTAACATTAATTTTAATTTAGCATAATTATTATATAAGTTCATACATAATGGAAAACACATTGAAATATTTCACGTTTGTGTATCTACATACCTCAATTTTTCCTTAGCTCCTATTTGTTTTCCTTCTCTTTTCCTTTCTCCTTTCTTTTTCTCTTTTCTTTACTTGATTCTTCACCTAGGCTGAATTTATGGGGAAGGAATTCTTTGAGTTTTCCATATAATTTTAGCATAAAACATCATAATTATACCTAATTTCATTAATTTCTATCAAAACCTAACAAAATTCCACAATTTCACTTACTTGGCAAATTTTCTGTTTCAAATTTCTCTGAATTTTCTTCACTATATGATTATCCAATGCTAGAAGGATGACTGTGAAGCGCACCAAACCCAGATAACCCTAGAGGACCACTTTTAGGGTTCAAAAAGGTTCATTTAAGCTCGTGAAGATTGGTGGCTTCGCAATAGATAGGGGCATCCCTATTCCATTGTTAATGATCAACCTATAAGGGCGTCAATTGGGCACCATAAGGCAGGTATCATGGAGTCGCCACCCAATAAAATATTAAAAAATTTATTCTAACCTTATGAAGCCAAAATCAGATATGGTTTCGGACATCACTCTTATTTATATCTTGGTTAATTTTTATATAAATGACTTTTTAAGATTAACTTCTTACCTCTTTTCTCACACAATTTTACAAATAAAATAAAAGCGCAATACAAGCACGAAAAAAATAAAGAGTCATGAAAAATAAAGTAAAATTTTCTTACAAAATGGAAAATAAAACATACATAAAGTGAGGAATTCATTTAGGTGGGAACATTGGTTCTCACATGCATATTTACAGAAAATGAAGAGTTCTTAGACAAGTTTTAAGAAAAGAGGGATGAGTGATCCCATTTTGATGAAAACAAGAACCCTTCCTTTATGTTTCGCTTTGGGATAGAAAACTAGACAGTGGTCCCAATTATTAAGGAAAATTCCCATTTTATTTGTAAAAACCTTAAAATTCCTTTATTATTACAAATCCAAACCAAAAGAAAAGGCAAACTAAAAATGAAAATAAGTGCAAAAGAAAATACTAATCCCAATACAACTCATGCATCCTAGCCTCTGAAATCTCCATTCGTCGGGGAGTTGTTAGGTGTATTTCTACACGCTAATTCCACAAGTATACGGTGTACCTATTATAGTACAAAAAGTGTCGATCCCACGAGAAATGTAGATTAATATTACACACTATTACTACTCAATTTTAATCTTGTTTACAATATTCATTAATTTGAAAGTTAACTCTAAGCTATTATTATCATGTAACTTAATTAAGCCTAGTTAATGTTAATCAAAGAAGACAAAGTGTATAATGAAGGTTTAATAATTATGAGACTTGATTCCATCATTTAATTATAATTTTAGTCTTATAAGCAAGCCAAGTTGGAATGTTGTTCTAATCCACTCTCTCGACCATGAACTAGAATGCCTAAAATATACAATTGAAATGCTAATCCTTAACTCTCATTAATGAACTAGTTAATTTCAATTACATATTTTAAGAATAATCACCTACCTATAGCAATTACCTCAACATACTGATCTCTCTAGTTATGTTTAAATAATGAATTCCTATTAGATGTAAGTTAAAATGAACCTCTCAATTCTACCTTAACTTATAATGATCATGCAAATAATACTAATAGAAAATTCTACATTCAAAGACTACTAATATAGATGGAAGTAGAAAATAACAAAAATATTCAAGTTCATTAAATAACATCCATTTAATTACAGAGAAGAAAGAAATAAATAAGAGTAAGTAGAAAGAAATCTCTCAACCCTTTTCTCAAGCCCTCGTAATAAATTTTCTCATCCTTGGTCTTCTTCTTCAAAACATAAAATCTAACTTAGAACTTTAACTATAAAACTGTTCTTTAGATTTACAGAAACTAAAATTAGTTAAAAATTCATCATATATTAAATTACAGTTGAAATTGACATTTATAGTGTTCCAAAGGTCATGTCCTTTCTTCAAATAGTTGCAAAGCTTGGTGGAAGGTCCCAACTTTTCAAGTGACTTTTCAAGGAAAACTGTCCAATGGCTCTCTTTGTCGCACTCGCGATGCTTGTCGTCCTCGCGACAGAGCACGACACTTCAATCTCTTCAGTTGCTTGATCTTCCTCTTCCTCTGCATCTTGTCATGCTCGCAATACCTGTCGCACTTGCGACAGTGCACGCTTCCCTCCTTTGGCTCTTCTTTTCTTCTCTTTCCTTCTCTTCTCTTAGGCATCCTCTGTCGCGCTCGTGGCGTATGTCGTGCTCATGGCATATTGACTCTTTTCTTGCTCATTTCTGCTCCTTCTTCACATTTTCTCCCTTTTTCTCCTACGTCAACAAAACTTAACACAAAACATCAAACACACCTAATTCTAACACATTTATCCATAACTAAACATAATTTTAACCACAAAACATAAGTTAAATATGAGCTATTTAGGCTCATATCAGCCCCCACACTTAAACATTTGCTTGTCCTCAAGCAAAACATAACAATCAAGCATACACACAAACACATAACACAAAATAACATGCACATAATTTTGGAGCTCACATCTATATTTGGCAAACATTTGGTAATAACATGCATAAGCTTTTACCTCTCAACACATTAGCCTAAATATGTAAATTCTCAAACAATATCATTATCCATTAAACTTAAACAACCATGCACATTTGGAAAATCATGAAATTGCAAAACACAAAAATGTTGAACTCAAGAATTTGAATATCTTAACACATGTAAAGATTATTTCACATAAAACATTGCCTAAAGTAATTCTCACTCAAACACTATATTCTTAAATCTCCCAATGTGTTTATGGGTTAGTGTTTCTCTCTTTCCTTAAATATGCCATTGCATACCATAAACTTGTAATAGGTGAACCTCTCCACTACTAGTATAAAGTAGTACATGAAATCAAAAAGGTCTTAATAAAGGTTATAGCTTGGCTTAGGTTATGGTAGGACAATTTGGTTTAAGTAGCTCATAATATGTACAGAAAAAGTATCACTATATCATAAGAGAATTTTAAAAATCTAAGTATAGCATGATCTTATGACCTTTTACTTAATGTTCTAACTCCCTTCTTAATATCCACATTTTTCCTACTAGCTAGTTGCTTTTTCTTCTTTCATTTCTCTTTTTTTTTTTTTTAATATTATGGGTGCATTTTATGCTCCATCCCACTTGATTCTTTTCTTTTATATATATATATATATATATATATTTTTGCTTTCTTTTTGTTTTCTTTTTTTTATTACAAGTCATAGAACTAGCATTTCTCTAATATTGAACTTTAAAAATAAGGGAATTAAACTCATAAATAATATCATGCTTACACTTTACAAAATCTATCTCTATTGATATAGCAATCCTAATTCTTTTCATAAAAAGGGTAATTATATGTTTCACAAGAAAAAATAGGTTAAAGGCTCAAAATTGGCTACCTAAAGTCAAAAAGGGAAAGTTATTTAAGCAAGCTAAAATGGTTTATTCTAAATGCCCTTATCACTTTTCATGCACATCTCATACTAAATGTAGTCTCAAAATTTACACAAAACAAGTTCCAGATGATATGGCATAGTAAGGCTCTCATACAAGAAAAAGTTCAATGTACAAGGCTCAAAAGCTCACTCAAGCTACAGATCAAACTACCCTAAGCAATGCATTGGCAAAATAATCCTTTTATACATGTGAAAAGATAAACAACTTAAAAATAACCTACACTAAAGTGCTTTGCCAAGTCATGACCTTCACTATGTACATTAAATTGTCATAGTAAAATGAAAATGATATTCCTCAAGAATTCGCCTAACTAGACTAAATTAAAAGAAATTCAAGATATAGCATACATATATTCCTAAATAGTCCCCAAATATACAAGCTCCAAAATCAAACTCACAAAACAACTTAGCATATAAACTTCTAAACAATCATACATAAACAATATACATATATGTACAAATCAAACTCAACACACCTAATACTAACAACCTATGCATATATAAAAACCCAAAACTAGCAGTACATGAATATACATAACCTAAAACTAGCAGCACATGCATATATACAGGCTAAGCTAAATAAACACACATATATAAATGAACATAACATGCATGAGCCCCCACACTTAAAGGACACAATGTCCTCATTGTGTATGAAAATCAAACACATACAAGAAAAACAAGCAAAATACAAAACACAAATTAAAGAAAAATAAAAATAACAATAAAAAGAAAAAAGGTAGGAGAAAAACTGATCTTAATTCCCATTAGGGGAACTTGGTGGAGAAGGTGTGAATTCGATGTTCTTCTTACGGAAGAAAGAAAGAAGTTTGCGACCCATCCTCTTTTGGCTCTTATGCATGTCCTTCATGGTGGCCTCCATGGAATCCAATCTAGCTGCCATACTTTGGTTAACAGCCTCGACACCATCCAAGCGTGTCAAAATCGGCTGCCAACCAACATAAGCCTCCCCACTACCAGCCGGCACTCCACTGCCATCTTCATCAGACCCATCATCTTCGGACTCCTCCTCTTCAGTAGTAGCAGTAGATGATTCAGGGGCTTTGCCTTTGCCTTTGTCCACACTAGGGCCTTGAACCTGCACACCACGGTCAACAAACCTTGGAGGCCATCCGCCTCTTGTCAACACGTTAGTATTTCTCAAATATTTAGCATCAAGCAAGGCAACAGTCTCATGCTCATCCATGACAAAGTTATGCAATTCCCCTAAACATCCCAAGACAATCCCAATCACCATATGGCACATACTAACAGTTTTAGTGCATGCAATTGAAGCATGATATAGGCCATCAAAAATGAAATCAATAGAACAGGGTGTCTTCCGAGATTGGAGAAGGTCTAAAATAAATAGATCCTTAGTTTGAACTTTGTTGCTCTCCACTCGCCCAAATAAAGCATGGCAAATATACTTATGAAATAATAACAAGACATCATCTTTAAATTGACGATTGGTGGAATTCTTGGTACTAAAAGTATCCAAACCAGTAAATTTTTTCCAAACTGGTGTAGGATTAAAAAGATGAGGATCAAATCGTTTTCCATTTAAAGGAAAATCAAACCAATCATGCATCTCATCAAAACCAAAAATATATTCTTGGCCTTAGTGCCTAAACTTGAAATTAATTTTCCTCTTATCTACATAGTCAAGTGTGACAAAAAATTTGATAGCCCAATCCTTTCTAATAGGCAAATTTAAATGCACAAACTGACTCCAATGCATATATTTCAAATATTTCTCAAATTGATCAGTTAAGCCTAAATCATCCAATAAAGGAAAATGTACATGCCACATACCTACGTAAGTTTTCTTAGCAAAAATTAAAAATTTCTCACCTTCTTCTTCTATGTAGATAGCAAAGGGGCAATCGTACTTGAATCATAGAGACAATAAATCAGAGTCTTGGGTGTGTCCACTAGACTCTCCTGAAGCCTTCTTGCCTTTTCCCTTGTTAGCCATAGTTTTTGTACGCACCATTGTAAAATTGCAAAAAAAAAAAATGAAAACTAAAGTGCAAAAAACCAAGGTAAAACAAAAGAAAATTAAAGGAGAAGAAGAACTTTGAGAGAAAACTAACTTAATTTAAAAGAGAAAACTGAAAATCAAAGGGAAAATAAAGAATTAGGGCATAAAAGATATTTATAGGGGGAAAGGAATGCAGTTGCCAATGATTAGAATTCTCAATTTTTTGAAATCCCGCATGCGGTTACAAGCTCGCGACAATGACGCACTCACGACAAAAATGAAATCTGGTAATTAAATGCTCACGATACCAAGCACGCTCACGATAGAAAAGTTTTCTCCCCGTTCTGTCGCGCTCGTGACAGAAACATGTAAAAACGACCTCTAGCGCGACAGTGAGTTAATCTCAATGAAAAATTTTATTTTGTCAATAAAACTAAAATTTTCAAATCACTTTAAGAGTTTACTAATAATGGTAACCGGTAGAACCAAAAATAAACTATATTAGTATACAAAATCAACATAAAAACAATGCAATACATAAATAAAAATAAAAAGAATGTGCAAACAACCTTCAACCCAACTTTAAGGAGATCCTTGAGACCTCTGGTCCTTGAAAAGTTCCATCTAAATAAACCTTACATCTTTGACCATTAGCTTTAAACAATTCCCCTTTATCATTTTTAAGCTCTAAATAACCATAGTAAAAAACGTGTGTTACTTCAAAAGGTCCACTTCACCTTGACCTCAATTTTTCAGGAAATAATTTTAACCTAGAATTAAATAGAAGAATTTTATCCCCAACTTTAAAGTTTTTATATCGAATGTGAGCATCATGCCATTTCTTTGATCTTTTTTTATATATTCTCGCATTATAATACGATTTAAGGCATAATTCATCAAGCTCATTTAATTGCAAACATCTTTTTACACTAGTTTCCTTAATGTCATAATTCAAAGTCCTCATCGCCCAATATGCTTTATGCTCTAACTCAACAGGCAAATGGCATGCTTTTCCATACACTAACCTATATGGTGACATTCCAATAGGTGTTTTGAATGCGGTGCAATATGCCCATAGTGCATCATCAAGTTTATGTGCCCAATCCTTCCTAGAGTTAGAAACTGTTTTTTCTAATATCCACTTGAGTTCTCTATTAAAAACCTGTACTTGACCACTAGTTTGTGGATGGTAAGGAGTAGCCACCCTATGATGCACACCATACTTATGCATTAATGAAGCAAAAGAACGATTAATGAAATACATAGCTCCATCACTTATGATAGCTCTTGGCACTCCAAACCTTGAAAAGAGCTTCTTCAAAAACTTGATCACCACCTTTGAATCATTGGTTGGTGTGGCTTTAGCTTCAACCCATTTAGAGACATAGTCTACCCCAACCAATATATAGTTTTGTCCAAAAGAAGAAGGAAAAGTACCTATGAAGTCTATCCCCCACACATCAAATATCTTAACTTCTAAAATACTATTCAAAGGCATCTCATCTCTCTTTCCAATGTTACCAATCTTTTGACACCTATCACATTGAGCTACAAAAGTCCTAACATCATGAAATAGGGTAGACCAATAAAAACCACATTCAAGCACATGAGAAGCAGTTTTTGTACTTCCGTTATGACCCAAATACAAAGATGAATGGCAATGTGTCAAAATATTCACAAACTCATCCTCACCTACACACCTACAAATTACACCATCTCCACTTGTCTTAAACAAATAGGGCTCCACCCAAAGGTAATTTTTGACATCACTAAAAAAAATTTTCTTTTGCTGCCATGTCAATTCATGAGGTACAATCCCTGCAGCAAGAAAGTTAGCAAAATTCGCATACCACGGAACATGCACTTGGTCAATTATCATTAAAGATTTATCCGGAAAGGATTCATTAATTTCATTGCTATCCCTTATAGGTCCTTCATCAATTTTTAACCTTGATAAGTGATCATCCACAAAGTTTTTAGAACCTTTCTTATCTTGAATCTCAAGATCAAATTCTTATAACAAAAGAACCCAACGAATTAACCTAGATTTAGCATCTTTTTTTAGTAAATAAATATCTTAGTGCTTCATGATCCATATAGATTATGACTTTAGATCCTAACAAGTAAGACCTAAACTTATCACATGCATAAACAATAGCTAACATTTCTTTTTCAGTTGTAGTATAATTCACTTGAGGTGGTAACAATGTATAGCTAGCATAGTAAATGACATGCAAATGTTTACCTTGTCTTTGACCTAACACACATCCAACAGCAAGGTCACTTGCATCACATACTATTTCAAAAGGTAAAGTCCAATTTGGTGAAGTTATTATGGGTGCACTTACAAGAGCTTTCTTTAATGTGACAAAAGCTTTCATACATGCATTAGAAAATTCAAAAGGCACATCCTTTACCAACAAGTTAGTTAAAGATTTAGCAATTAATGAAAAGTCCTTTATAAACCTTCTATAGAAACCAGCATGTCCTAGAAAAGATCTTACATCTTTAAGTGTAGTTAGTGGAGGTAATTTCTCTATTAATTCAGTTTTTGCTCTATCTACCTCTATACCTCTACTTGAAATCTTATGGCCTAGAACTATCACCTTTTTAACCATAAAATGGCATTTTTTCCAATTAAGTACCAAGTTGGTCTCCTCACATCTAGCCAACACTTTATCCAAATTACTCAAACACAACTCAAATGAATCACCATAAATAGAAAAGTCATCCATGAAATCTTCCATGATATCCTCTATCATATCCCCAAAAATAGAAGTTATACACCTTTGAAAAGTTGCCGGTTCATTACATAGCCCAAAAGGCATCCTTCTATAAGCAAAAGTCCCATATGGACAAGTAAATGTGGTCTTTTCTTGATCACTAGGGTATATGAATATTTGAAAATACCCCGAATAACCATCTAGAAAATAATAATGAGAATGGCCAGCTATCCTTTCTAACATTTGATCAATTAATGATAAAGGAAAGTGATCCTTCCTAGTAGCTGAATTCAATTTCCTACAGTTAATACAAACCCTCCAACCCCGTGGTTGTTCTAGTAGGAATCAAATCTCCATTCTCATTTCTAATTACAATAATTCCCTCTTTCTTAGGTACACAATGAATTGGACTCACCCATGCACTATCCGAAATTGGATAGATAATCCAGCATCTAACAACTTAATGACTTCCTTTTTAACTACCTCCTTCATATTGGGATTAAGCCTCCTTTGTCTATCACCATTAGGTTGACACTCATCTTTTAACACCCCCACCGTCGCCCCCGTTGAAAGGGCGCAGACGAGCGCGCTACCCGACGCTCACTCACATACAGGCACACACACACAGTGCGGAAGCATACATTCATACATAATCATACATGCATAAATGCGGGATAATTAAAAACTTACCTTGCGGGCAAAAGCTGTTCATGCAGTAACTCACACACACGCAAGCACTAAGCAGAAGCATATACACATGCACACACACATACACTCTTTCAATCAGTGGAAGCATAAGGCGAATGATAAAACCGAGGAACGATTTTAAACTTAAATATAAGAACATTTACATAGCCCAAATATTACATCCAGGTCCATACATATAATTACATATACAAAGGATTACAGAATTACAAAATCCAAAATACAGAAGCTGAACAAAATACAAAACTTCTAACTCCTATATGGCCGACCTTGCAGATGCATGACTTGAACGGAACCAAACCTGCCACCTGCACGGAAAAAGAACCCGTGCTAAGCGATAATGCTTAGTGGGGAGAACACACAAGCAACATGGACGGCTATTCACAATGGTCGTCAAAGCATAACACATTCATAATAGTAGATGCATATAGTCCTAACAGATAGATATACATGCTTGCATAAAAAGTCATGCATTCAGAAGATCATAACCACATTCATGTACACATTACCTGATTGTTTTTTCCCTTATCATAATCATGCGGTTACCATATTCCTATAATCATACTAAAGCAACCAAAGCATATAGAATATCATACAGGATACAAGCGATATCATGCAATTACACATACAATTTACCTTTCACTTACTGAACTCACAGGCATCAGATGTCAGAGATTTCACATGCATAGCTACTATTTATCATGCAGAATGTACACCATCATCACGCAAAATCCCTAGAGGTCTAATCATACAAATATCATGCCATAATGCATTCACATTATTCGCGAACCGAGGGACAACGTCAAAACACCACACTTCCACTGCGCAACACTAATACATAAATATCATGCCTTGAAATGTAAACACATGACCACACGCCGAAATCACTACAATAGGAAAAGTTAGAGAGAGAACACGTAACATAACACAATATTTATAACATTCCATGGTCAAGAGCACATTGATACGTATCTTGATTCACATACTTCACCATAACAGTCAATAGCACAAAATCACGTTCATATACATACTTATTAACCATAGTATTCAGTAATTCAAGTTTGCATTCATATACCTATTAATTCATATGCTCATAAACATAACTAATAAGGTTCACATACTCATCAGTATAACATAATAAACTATAACCATGGCATTCAAGAGATCATGATCACAGTTGTACACCTTTCAATTCACATACTTATGTCCATGACTGATTGTATACGAACACATTCACAATATGATATATGTTGATAATCATGCATAATATGTAACGCCCCGATATCCCCGTTGGAAGGATACCGGAGTGGCACGCGGACAAACACATATACGAATCCAAATACACACTAATAAACAAAAACTATATGAGAAATAAAGAAACTTTAAATCATAATATAGCAAGTCCTTGAACATATATCATATCAATATCGTTTTTACAAAAAGGGCTCGTAAGCAAATACATATACCAAAATAATTTTTCCTTTACAAAAGATTCATTTTGCTATGAACAAGCCATGTACAAAATAACAGCGGAAGACTCAAAAATAACTTCATCCAAAAAGACTTCTAGTGGCCGACCTGCAGATATCTGACCCAAACCGAACTCGCCACCTGCACGGGAAAAATAACCCGTGCTAAGCGATAACGCTTAGTGGGGAGGAACAAAACAAACGAACAATATATATATACAATATTTACCACTATAATACAATCTCATCGTAACATAATCGTGCAATAAAGCTATGCTTCAAAATCAAAGGCATCAAAATACATATAAGCATATTTCCATGTTCTTTACTTGACATGCATAAACATACATTACAAGCCATTAACTACTCAAATCATACTTAGTATTAACATAATTCTCACCATTCTAAGTACACATATACAAGGTGCATAATATAACGTTATGCAAGAATTCATGTGCATCATATACTTTTAATCCTGTCAACAAGCATCTCAACATATGCAATACAATTTAACATATAGCCTGATTAGTCTGAAAATACTCTTTAGAAGTGGATGCGGTCATTTGGACACTGATAGAACACAGTATCCCAAGCATATAGAGACATGAGTCTCAAACATGTGATTTTCATATAGAGACCGAAGTCTCGCATTAATTTCCATATAGACCCAAACGGGGTCGAAACAAGGATCCAAACGGAACCCGCATATAACATTTTATCATATAGCAGCTGCACACACACCCTGACCTAAGTAAGCGCTTACTTATCCACTACTATGACTATTCAGGCTTAAAAACACATCTCCAAAACTCAAATGTCATTATCATATCACGAGAATTAAAGACAACTTATAACTCATATATATATGTATATTGATCAAATTCAGAAACATATAAATATATATATATCAAAAACAGGAGATAATAAGAACATATAACTCACATTGAAATATCCATGTTCATGTAAATTTATTAACATTTAAATTATGTACATTAATTATTAATCATGTACACAAATCTCATAATTAAACAATTACTAAATTATAGCACAGATTTAAACCTGTTCTTGAGTCAAGTAGTGAAAATCCCATGCAACAGAAGCTTTAAAGAAAAATACTTTGCTTTTTAAAAACAACAGGGCAGCAGGAAGGAGGCCAGTCACGAGTCACCCAGGCAATGGCGACTTGTGGCGCTAGCTTCACGCGAGCGCCCCGCAGAACAACCAGGGCAGTCACGAGTCGTGACCCTCCGTCACGCCTCGTGACGCCAGAGAGGAAGGGGAGGTCACGAGTCACTCGGCAGTGGTGACTCGTGACACGCAGGGAATGGGAGGGTCACGAGCCGTGACTCTCCATCACGTCTCGTGACTTTCCCAGGGAAGCAGGTCACGGCGTGATGCTGCATCACGTCACGTGATCTTCTTCTCTCACTTCTGCTTCTCCTTCTCAAAACTCAGAAATTCCAGAAAACGTCGAAACCAGAAAATCGTGAAAACAGAGTACATCCAAAAATCAAAACCCCATCTTGCCCAAAACCATTTTTCATGCAATAATTATTCAAACATATACCTTCAAGTCTCCAGAGCACATGTACAGCAATTTTAATACAAATAACATATTTTTACAATTCAAACAGATGCAATACCAGAACGTCAACAACCTAGGATTCCACATTCAAACTCCTTCATATTCATCTCATTTGCATACTCAACATCATTCTTTTCTACAGGAATCATGTATACACATCACATTGCTCATGCATTTTAATAAACAACACACATAGTTGACATTAACAACATACAGTAACCAGGATCCGAAAATGAGAAAGGACAGACACTCCCAAACCTGTTAATGAAGTTCAAAAATGACCACTGCAACTTCAATCCACAACTTTCCCTTTTCCCTTCTCTTTTCTCTTATCTTTAGATGCTTGCAAACAGACAAAGACCACATTCCATTAACCCAAGAAAATAATCTTTATAACCCAAAGGAGGAGAAGAAGGAGATTCAACCATAAAAACGTAAAGAACTTCTGCCACTTACCTCTTAAAATCCCTTCAAAGCTCAAAACGGAAGAACACACATGCAAATGGGAATGAACAGAAAATGAAAAAGGGGAAGGAATGGCTAACGTGAGAGAGAGCAAGAGAAAAAGAGACTGAAATCTGATGGCTTCTTTCTGAAGCTACACAAAATTTCTGAAACCCTCCTTTCTCTCTCCCACATGCACACACTCACCTTTCCATTTGGCACACATGCACTGGTTCACTTAAACCAATTACTAACAGCTCCTTCAAATCTTCTAATAGGTCCTTAACAATTTCTTTTTACTCACTAAAATAAAATCTGTAAATAATACTTTTAATTCCTTGCAATATAATCCTCTTTCCTCTAGTAAATTACCCAATTGCCCCTAAATTACACTTGTAACAATTACCAAAATATCCATATTTTCCAATTAAAATTGCCAATTCCAATTAGGCCACTTTTGGGGTGTGACAACTCTCTCCTCCTTAAGAAAATTTTGTCCTCGAAATTTCCTCGCTTATCATATACATCTCGAACATCAAAACCGAAACAAAACAAAACTTAACATATCAACACTTACCAGAAGGACCTGCGGTATCAGTCGCATCAGCTCCAATCAAAGCATATGCTCTATGCCGATTATGATCTTCCGTAGCACCAGGTCGTTGCACCGTCTCTGATGGTGCTTGTGGAGCTCTACTTCTATCACGGTTGCTTCGGGTGACATTGGATCTTCTACTCTCTTGTTGATTCTGGTCCTCTTGTCGATTAGGGCAATTTGCAAATCGATGCTCCATACTCCCGCATTTAAAGCATGCACCGGTGATCTTGCGACATGTACCCCAATGGTACCTATGACAATGCTCACACTCCGGTGCTCGATTTCCCTTGCTAGCATGCGGTGCTACACTTCCTACTTCTGAAGGTACTTGAACAGTCCCTCTATTTCCTTGTTCAACTGGAGTACCCTTAGACTTCTTAGTACTCACAACTCCCCCATCCGGTGCTCTCCTCTTCTGTGCCATCTTCTGCTTTACCATCTCAGATTCTTCTAACTTCATTGCCGCTGCCACAAGCTGATAATACCCCACTGGTTGTAAGACGATCATAGTAGACAAAGGACCTCTGAACACCTCACGAAGTCCCTCTAGAAAGTGTCTACATCTGAACTCATCCGTCAACAACTGTTCGGGCACATACTTACTCAACCGGTTGAATTCCTTATCATACTCACTCACAGTCATACCCCGCTGCTTCAAACTAATGAACTCTCTCCATTTAGCTTCTTGGTATGCCTTTGTCACATACTTTTGCTCAAACTCTTGCTTGAAATATTCCCATGTCAATTCGGCTGGTCGCTGAGGATTCCTCATCACAAGCTCCCACCAATCATATGCTGATCCTTGGAGTAACGATACTGCACATGAAGCTCTCTGATCTACAGGACATCTAATCTCTTGCAAAATTCGACTTACCCTCTTAAGCCAAAACTCAGCCACATCTGATTCATCTAAGGCAGTCCCATGAAAATCCTCTGCTCCTCTTTTTCTTAACAACTCAATTGGAGCCTTAGGAGCAGTTAACCTATCAACCATTTGCAGCAAACCTTGCACTAATGTTGGATCCATACCAACGCCCATATTAGGACCTACCGCTGGTGCATGTTCCTGTGCAGGCCTATCTTGTCCAACCAGATTACCTCCTCTGATCGGATTATCTATACGACCCACACTGACACTGTCCATTGTGTCGCCCATATACTCACTTGGATCCGACTCCATACAAACACTACAAAACACAAGACATCTGCATTAGGCCATGACACATAACTGACTCTCATGCATAGACTCGACTCTACACTCAAACAATCACAACATAACCCAGAACCACCAAACCTGGGCTCTGATACCAAGCTGTAACGCCCCGATATCCCCGTTGGAAGGATACCGGAGTGCCACGCGGACAAACACATATACGAATCCAAATACACACTAATAAACAAAAACTATATGAGAAATAAATAAACTTTTAATCATAATATAGCAAGTCCTTGAACATATATCATATCAATATCGTTTTTACAAAAAGGGCTCGTAAGCAAATACATATACCAAAATAATTTTTCCTTTACAAAAGATTCATTTTGCTATGAACAAGCCATGTACAAAATAATAGCGGAAGACTCAAAAATAACTTCATCAAAAAAGACTTCTAGTGGCCGACCTGCAGATATCTGACCCAAACCGAACTCGCCACCTGCACGAGAAAAATAACCCGTACTAAGCGATAACGCTTAGTGGGGAGGAACAAAACAAACGAACAATAGATATATACAATATTTACCACTATAATACAATCTCATCGTAACATAATCGTGCAATAAAGCTATGCTTCAAAATCAAAGGCATCAAAATACATATAAGCATATTTCCATGTTCTTTACTTGACATGCATAAACATACATTACAAGCCATTAACTACTCAAATCATACTTAGTATTAACATAATTCTCACCATTCTAAGTACACATATACAAGGTGCATAATATAACGTTATGCAAGAATTCATATGCATCATATACTTTTAATCCTGTCAAAAAGCATCTCAACATATGTAATACAATTTAACATATAGCCTGATTAGTCTGAAAATACTCTTTAGAAGTGGATGCGGTCATTTGGACACTGATAGAACACAGTATCCCAAGCATATAGAGACATGAGTCTCAAACATGTGATTTTCATATAGAGACCGAAGTCTCGCATTAATTTCCATATAGACTCAAACGGGGTCGAAACAAGGATCCAAACGGAACCCGCATATAACATTTTATCATATAGCAGCTGCACACACACCCTGACCTAAGTAAGCGCTTACTTATCCACTACTATGACTATTCAGGCTTAAAAACACATCTCCAAAACTCAAATATCATTATCATATCACGAGAATTAAAGACAACTTATAACTCATATATATATGTATATTGATCAAATTCAGAAACATATAAATATATATATATATCAAAAACAGGAGATAATAAGAACATATAACTCACATTGAAATATCCATGTTCATGTAAATTTATTAACATTTAAATTATGTACATTAATTATTAATCATGTACACAAATCTCATAATTAAACAATTACTAAATTATAGCACAGATTTAAACATGTTCTTGAGTCAAGTAGTGAAAATCCCATGCAACAGAAGCTTTAAAGAAAAATACTTTGCTTTTTAAAAACAACAGGGCAGCAGGAAGGAGGCCAGTCACGAGTCACCCAGGCAATGGCGACTCGTGACACTGGCTTCACGCGAGCGCCCCGCAGAACAACCAGGGCAGTCACGAGTCGTGACCCTCCGTCACGCCTCGTGATGCCAGAGAGGAAGGGGAGGTCACGAGTCACTCGGCAGTGGTGACTCGTGACACGCAGGGAATGGGAGGGTCACGAGCCGTGACTCTCCATCACGTCTCGTGACTTTCCTAGGGAAGCAGGTCACGGTGTGATGCTACATCATGTCACGTGATCTTCTTCTCTCACTTTTGCTTCTCCTTCTCAAAACTCAGAAATTCCAGAAAACGTCGAAACCAAAAAATCGTGAAAACAGAGTACATCCAAAAATCAAAACCCCATCTTGCCCAAAACCATTTTTCATGCAATAATTATTCAAACATATACCTTCAAGTCTCCAGAGCACATGTACAGCAATTTTAGTACAAATAACATATTTTTACAATTCAAACAGATGCAATACCAAAACGTCAACAACCCAGGATTCCACATTCAAACTCATGCATATTCATCTCATTTGCATACTCAACATCATTCTTTTCTACAGGAATCATGTATACACATCACATTGCTCATGCATTTTAATAAACAACACACATAGTTGACATTAACAACATACAGTAACCAGGATCCGAAAATGAGAAAGGACAGACACTCCCAAACCTATTAATGAAGTTCAAAAATGACCACTGCAACTTCAATCCACAACTTTCCCTTTTCCCTTCTCTTTTCTCTTATCTTCAGATGCTTGCAAATAGACAAAGACCACATTCCATTAACCCAAGAAAATAATCTTTATAACCCAAAGGAGGAGAAGAAGGAGATTCAACCATAAAAACGTAAAGAACTTCTGCCACTTACCTCTTAAAATCCCTTCGAAGCTCAAAACGGAAGAACACACATGCAAATGGGAATGAACAGAAAATGAAAAAGGGGAAGGAATGGCTAACGTGAGAGAGAGCAAGAGAGAAAGAGACTGAAATCTGATGGCTTCTTTCTGAAGCTACACAAAATTTCTGAAACCCTCCTTTCTCTCTCCCACATGCACACACTCACCTTTCCATTTGGCACACATGCACTGGTTCATTTAAACCAATTACTAACAGCTCCTTCAAATCTTCTAATAGGTCCTTAACAATTTCTTTTTACTCACTAAAATAAAATATGTAAATAATACTTTTAATTCCTTGCAATATAATCCTCTTTCCTCTAGTAAATTACCTAATTGCCCCTAAATTACACTTGTAACAATTACCAAAATATCCATATTTTCCAATTAAAATTGCCAATTCCAATTAGGCCACTTTTGGGGTGTGACATAATACACATGCTTGAGTCACATTCAACCCATTCAGAGATTCATAATCACATTCGAGTACATAACTGATTCACATGTCCAGAATTATGCTCATCCAAATATCACATTCTATTAATCATATCAGATAAAACAAACAGGATACCTGCTGACTCAAAAATAGTGGATAACGAGTGAACTGACAGTACCTTATGGGTACAAATCGAATACTGACATCACCTTACGGGTGCGAATCAAATACTGACATCACCTTACGGGTGCGAATCGAACACTGACATCACCTTACGGGTACGAATCGAATACATTAAAGGATTCGCGAGAAACCAAACAGGGGACCTGTTCAGGGTCCAAACGTAACTGAGGGCTGCAGCTAAGAGACTCTATTAGGCATGCCTAACTATCCACTTACTTGACTCTAGTAGGTCATGCGTAACACAAATCATGTTTTGAATTATATAATATATCATTATATATTATACAGTGCAACACCCCGAAAATCACCCTAGAAGAATTGAGTGTCATTAGTGTAATAGTGTGCATGATAATTAGGGTTTACAGCATTGGACCTAATTGAAAAAGTGAAATGAGGGACTTAATTGAAGAAAAGTAAAGTATTGTAGTGGCTGAAGTGTAAATTGCAGGATTAGTGATAAGTGGAGATTGAATTAGTGTAATGGTGATTAGCTGAACTTAACTAAGAGTTAAGTGAAGTTGAGTGGACTCCAAATGTGGGTGTTTTGGCTGGCCACCTAGCATGAGAGGATTGAGAAGTGGACACCTCATACATGCATGCAAGCATGAGGTGGTAAAGTGGGTAAGAATCTGTCATTTGCTCCCCAAGATTAGCCTCTTTCTATTCTGTTTTCCTCTCACGTTGCTCTTCAAACCTTCAGTCATTTGCTCTCTTTCTATTACCTTTAACCTACCATGGAGACTAAAGGGTAGATAGTGATAGTTAGAAGATTGTGTATAATTGTCTAGAAAGGTATGTTGGAGTTGAGTTCATCTTCTTTATCTCCTTCAAATTCTGATTTTGATGGTTAAAATATGGGTATAGCCTCATGAATTTGTATGTGTTATATGTGCATGTGTTACGAGTTGAAGAGCTAAGTAGAGCTGGAAAGGGAAAAGTGAAAGTGATATAGAAGAGTAAAGGAAGGAGTACTCCAAGAGGTTTGGGATATATGTGTTTTTACATGTTCTTATGTTGATTTTATATGGGTATATGTGATGGATAGTTGACTTTGATGTGTAATTGATGCATGATTATGTGTGAATTGATAGAGGTGCAATTGAAGTGTACACATGATGTGTGATGAGTATTGAACAAAATCCATGAGCATATTAAGTGAATAAGCATGAAAAGTATGAACCCTAGTGTTAGGAAAAATTCTGCTTATAGCTTACCAGACATCCGTATAGTATTTCGGGCATAACTGGAGTTTCAGAACTCCAAATTGAGTTTTTATTGCTTTATTGGATCTATGACTTCCTTACCCATAAATTTAACAGAAATGATTATGAGCTAATTCTGGCTCTAAGACCCCTAAAAATAGCACAAACAGACATGTCTCTACCTTGTAGGGTTCACTGGCACAGTTTATATTGTTTAATTCATATCTGATGTTTTACAAATCTAGTTTACCTGAAACTTGTCCCATTTGAAAGATAAGACATAGATGAAGAAATGTTATGAAGGAACCTTTGCCAAAAATTGAGTGTAAGACTTCGGTTTGGGCTGTATAAAATTGTGGTGTGAAGTAGTCCTGAAGTTTAGCTTCTGTTTTGCTTATTTTGGTATGTCACGGTCACAATCAAATTCATTTCCACCGTGACATATGTGTATAGAATGCAGAATGCCTATTTATGGACCTCACGGTCATAATAAAGTCATTACCACCGTGACCCCTTCCTATTTTGTCTATTTAGGGTGTTTTTCTTCCCGAAATGCACCCGAACTTCACTTTGAGTTCCCATAGCTTGTCCAATCCATGTTTATCATTATAAAATGAGCATCTTAAGCATGATGATCTATGCATGCTAATGTAGATAAATATGTATGAGCTTTAATTGTTCTAAGGGTGATGAATTAAGTATGTGAATGGGTATAAATAAGGATGGTAAACCATGGATGCGAATATGATAAATGAAGTATATAAGCATATAATTGAGATGATCATGCGAACATGTGACTATGCAAATTAGAGATGCATGATAGCCTAACTAAGCTTGAATACATCATCATGAGAACATGTGACTATGTGAATTAGAAATGCATGATAGCCTAACTAAGCTTGATTGCATTATCATGCGAATTAAGAACATGTGAGGAGAATCAAATTATGCGAATGAATTTTAATATGCGATTGAATTATATGCGAATGAATAATGCCATGAGAATGAATGCATAGTGTATGAATAAACTAATAAGCCTGTAGTCGAGTCGTGGATAAATAAGCATGCTTATGAAGGGCTAGTGATTTGCGACTGCTAGTGTGACACCGACGGGTGTCTAGTGATTGATACCGATGGGTATCCAGTGATATGGTGTTTGAGACTTCTGTCTCTAGTGATATAATGTTCGAGACCTCGATCTCTAGTGTTATTGAATAGTGTACCCGTATCCATCTCTAAGATTATACAAGCTATTAATGAATGACAAAGACATTGTATGTGTTCGTGGTAAATATGTATTGGTATTATTGTTCTTAACAATAGTGTGATATTTATGCCATGCTATTGAATTAGTGATAGTGCAGTGAGTCTACAAATGGCTTAGTGTAGTGACTAATGAGCAGTGCACATGATTGTTGATTGATAGGGACTTATTGTTCGTCATTGACATAGTGAAGTGAATATTAAACTTGGTAAGTAAATAGTGATTTAAAGTATGTTATAGACAATATATGATTTGTGATTAACATGAGCTACGGTATATTGGCATGTGAGTGTAATATTGATCTAGTGAGTGTACATGATATGCCATATGTGTTAAGCATGCTCTCTATTATGTAGTGCTTTGTGATTATTGTGTTAGTGCTTGTTTGTACATCCCCATTAAGCGTTATCGCTTAGCACGGGTGCTTGTCTCCCGTGTAGGTTGTAGATTGGAGACGCATTTTGGAAGGTTTTTGCAGGCCACCCTAGGAGCGTGAAGGGTCTTTTGAGTGTAACGATTTTGTATATTAAGCTCCATTTTTGTAATAGTTGTTCTTTTTGAACATGTATAGTGTTATAAGTGGCTTATTGTAGTGAAGCTTGTAATTTGTAATGGTGAATAGTGAGGTACTAGTAATGAAGTATAATGTAGTGGAATGCATGGATCATAAGTATTAGTGAATGTTAAAAATGAAAGTAAGGTTAATAAGGTAATTGCATGCTTAGTGTTGTGTAGCGTCCACTTATCCTTCTACGGGACATTTGGGCATTACATACAGAGTATGATAGGCATATAAATATGTTCATAATGAAGAACCATGACATTAGACATTCATAGATCATTTGTATTTCAAAATGCAATATGCGATACCATTTGCAGTATTAACATTAATAAACCAAATCATACAATTTAAATCAAATATTGACATGTTATCCTTTCAGTAAACACACACTTCAGAATAATCATACAAATCACGTTCCAAGTCACCACATATCATTTATTGAGCATAATCCATAATACAATGGGCATTTAAACAAGTTCATATAGCATACAGTAAGGAGAAACCATGAAAAGGACATTTCAAACTCATTTTAGAAAACAGAGCACGAAAGAGAAACGGGGCAGAATGGAATCTCTGTCGCGATCGCGACCAAGTCGCGCTCGCGATAGAATACCAGGGACACGAGTCCTAAGCAACCTTCATGAGTCGTGAAGGTCGCTCACGACTCGTGAGCGCTGTCCAGAGGCTCACGACTCGTGAGCCTAGCTCACATCCCATGAGCATTGCTCACGACTCGTGAGCGTAGCTCACATCTCGTGAGCATTGCTCATGACTCGTGAGCATAGCTCATGACTCGTGAGCATTGCTCACGTCTCTTCACGGTTCATGATTCATGAACTTGCCCTCAACGTATGAGAGCTAGATTTCATGTCTCTATCGCGCTTGCGATATTGTCATGACTTCCAGTTACAGCAGAAACGCAGGAAAAACTAGAAAATTCCAAATCAAAAACCATTTTCACCCAAACAAATCCAAACTCAATCTTACCTCAAAATAGGCTTTCCAAACACCATAATCAGCATAAAACACAACATTTCGACAATTGTTTCAAATCAAATCATCCATTCACAAATCAAGATCTCAAAATTGGGAAACCAAAAATTTTGCAATAAATTCAACCAAACCTCACAATCATTTTAATAATTCCACAATCATGCATACTCATTCATCACAATTAAAAACCCATATAATATACACTCATTTAAGCCTAATAACCATATTCAATTTCCAGATTCAAACAAAACAAAACACACTTGCAATCTAAATGAGAATTAGGACAGAGACAACTCAAATAACTTCCAAATTGAAAATGAAGAACACAGAGCTCCCAAACCTCTTTGAAGCACAAACTAGCTGATCTCTTCAAGCTTAAACCTTCCCTTTTCCTTTATCTTTCTTTTTGACACCCAAAACTTGCATAAACAAAAACCCAAAATTCTCTTAATCCAAACCCTAACTCAAATAAAACCAAAAGAAGAAGAAGAGGGAGAACCCAAACATAGGAACCCTAAATGCCACACTTAGCTCTTCAATCTTGTTCCAAATCTTTGTCAAAAACACCTCTAAGCAAGCACAAACTCCAGCCAAAAAATAAGCAAGGAGGAAGAACAGAAAATGAAGAAAGGAAGAAGAAAGAAAACGTGAGAGGGAGGAGAGAACGTGAATGCATATTTTCTGTGTTTTCTCTCTCTCTCTCTTTCTCTTTTCTTCTTTTCACATTCAATGCCCATTAACCAAGTCCACTTGGCAAGCTCTCATTGGACCAACCATTCCTCCTTTGACTTTCAAACACCAAAGCACCATACACATATATACACCACATAATTATTTAAGTAGATATTTTAATGCCTTGGTACAATACTCCCATTTCACTAGATACTTCCTCCACTAACATATTAGATTAATTGATGCATTAAATTCCTTAATGTACAATATTCTCATACACCAATTACCGATTTACCCTTGAAATTCTGACTTGGCACGCACATTCCGACCGGGCTCGATTTGGGGTGTGACACATCTACCATGTTAATTTTATGCATGACAATGTTTGGCCTAATTCCCTTTAAATCAGAAATTTGCCAACCTATATTCTTGATTCTCTTTCTAACAACCTCTAATAATGAAGACTCTTGCTTACCAGTTAGCTTATTAGAAATAATGATAGGTAAAGTATTACTTGAACCAAGAAATGCATACCTCAAATGACTAGGTAGCTCTTTCAATTCCACATTAGGAGGACTTACAATAGAAGGTGGCAAAGGTGCTTCACTTCTATATAAAAGTTCTGGCTTTGAGCTATCTTGCTCTACCTCTTCATGAACTTCTTCCTCAATATGATCCTCCTCTTGACCTGCATTATCCAATACTTCCAAAACATAAGCATCAATGACATCAATTTTCATGCATACATTCTCATCCATGGGGTATTTGAGTGCCTTATCCATG
Source organism: Excoecaria cochinchinensis (assembly GCA_947683425.1). NCBI lineage: Eukaryota > Viridiplantae > Streptophyta > Magnoliopsida > Malpighiales > Euphorbiaceae > Excoecaria > Excoecaria cochinchinensis. The sequence continues at coordinate 979,237 of CANTUQ010000127.1, forward strand.
TGATATTCTACACTATCTTCCCCCACTCTTAAAATCAAAGTGCCTTCATAAACATCAACTAAAGCCCTACCAGTTCTCATGAAAGGTCTTTCTAATATCAAGGGGCATTTAACGTCATAAGTAAAGTCTAAAATAACAAAGTCAGTAGGCAAGATAATTTATCCACTTTAACACGTACATCTTCCACTATGCCATATGGTTTCTTAATAGATTGGTCAGCCAATTGCAAGACCATTGAGGTAGGTTTAACATAATCCAAACCTAACTTCTTAAAGATAGACAATGGCATAAGATTAATACTTGCCCCTAGATCACATAAACACTTAGGAAAGTCAACATCCCCCAAAGTACAAGGAATAGTAAAACTCCCATTATCATTAAGTTTAGTAGGCAAATTATTAGTGATTATTGAACTACATGTGTAACACCCTTTTTACTGTACATAATAACTTAATTGTCTTAAACTATTCTTAAAATCATTACGAAAATCCGGGTAAATTTTTTTTTTCTATTTTATCACTATTAAACTTTACTATTCACACAATCATTCTCAAATATGCCACTTAAATTCTACCAAAATTTCGGCAAAATCTCCTCTATACTATTGCCTATCCGCCTGTAAACAGAAACTCTTTACACTTCTATAATCAAATACATTTCCATCCATCCTACTCCAATTCAAACTCCACACAATTTTGCCCATCCTCCAATTTAAATCCAATCACATACTCATAATAATTCACAATATCATCCACTCACTATTTACATCAATTATACAAAATACAAAGATATTATGATAATACATCATCTATCACTATAAATAATTATCTAATACAAATTCTTCGATACAATAATATCCTAATTATCTATGTAGTGTACATGCCACAAGAACCAATATTCAAACTATCAAATACAAAAATTCCATTTCTTTCGCTTCCTTTCCATACTTACCAAGTTATATTTCTTCTATGAAGCGGTGCTGATATTCACTTGATTCCTGTCTTGTACCTGCGCGAGGATAAACCACGCGCTAAGCTTTACGCTTAGTGGTGACTACCAAATTTACTTATCCAACGCATAAATATAATATATACACATATAATTGATTATTCATACATTAATATCACAAATTACTTTCTCTTTTCATAATCAATATAATACTTTATAATTAATATACCAATAGCTATTTAACTCCAAATTAAATATGAATGATTTGCAAGGTAAAGTCATTTTTATGCCATACATTCAATATTCTTCTTAATGGCTAAAACTTTATAAACATTTGAAATCAAGTTCCCAAATCCATAACTGAAATCTTCTAGCATTTTGATAATGTGCTAAATACACTTATCATGCATCACTAAACCGGTTCTATGAATTATTAAACAGTCAATATGCGTATAATATAGCAGTTAATGTTCATTTTTGCTTTAACAATTATTCTAGCTCTCATCTCATCCAATAATGCCCACTATTATATATATATGCATTCATGTAGTACACATTGGTGAGTAAAAGATTCATATAAATACATAAAGCCACTTCATCACATGACCCAATTTCATAGGCTCATTTATTAATATTATTTATTCAATTAAAGTTTCTATCACAGAACCATTAACTTTATTAAATTTCGAAATCATATTATACATTAGTTAACTTTCATCCAAATCTATATATACATATATACATATATATTAAACTTTAAATTTCACACATACCTCTTAATTAACATCTCTTTATTAGTTGTACTACTTTATCCTTCAACTTTACTTCTGTCATTAAATTACTTTATGGCTTCTCAATCCATATTTACTTTTATCCATGCCATCCAACTTCTTAGGTTATATATTTAATATGGATTACAAAATTTATTATTTAAATCCACCATTTACCATGCTTCATGTATTAATCATTCAATTTCTTGATTCACACAATTATTTCACATTCACCAATTCACTTTGCAATTTACCATTTTGCCCATAGTACAACGCTGGTAGACTCTAAGTACAGGATAAACGGGATGTGAACTCCTAAGAGCTCATAATAACCTGGAGTGACCTCTAAATAGTCGCTCCAGTCTTTCAAACCTGAAGGAACCCCGAAGGATTACCCCCAGTCTTTCAGATACCAGTGGAGTCCTGTGTGACCACCACTGTCTTTCAATACAGAACAGTACACTTCAGATCTTCAGATCTTCAGATATTCAGATATTCAGATACAGAAGTAGGACAATCATTGGTCTACTAAAAAGTGATATTCAGATACAGAAGTAGGACCATCATTGGCCTACTAAAAAGTGAGTCGCCATGCTCACACCCGCGGTCTTATGTCCCTATGGCTAGCCACTATATCCTGAACTAGACTTGACTACCAGCTCATCGAATAGTGCCACAATATTGAATGTTATTTAAATAAATCAAAACTTTGATCTTTACATAAATATACATTTCAATTCAATTTTCCAGAATTAATCCCAGTATCATCCATCATCATTTTCTCATATAATTTCATTTATTTATCACATTTCACTAACTTAGCTTCACAGCAAGCCATTAATCATGTTTATATAATTAAAAGGCATTATCAATTATAATAAATCTTATATATATATATATAATTATAACCCATTGGCCTTTATTTACAAGTTCACACTATGATTTTCTTAGCCATTTATTTGATTTTATTATTACCATTATCTTTATGTATACTTAGCTACACTCGATATTTGTCAAACACATTAAATTTCTCTAATTTCCTCACATGTCATGAGCCTGCTTAAAATACTTTTAGTCCTTTATTTATCAGTAATATAGTTAATTTATATTTTCTTCCCTAAAATTTAATAAAGTACGATGTTACCCTCTATTAGTCTTTACTTATAAATTTGTTTGTTCTCTTCTATATTTGTTTTTCTTTCTTGTTATACCCCATACTTTTACAAATACCATAAACTCCTATGATTGAGTCTCCTTTTTCTTTATATTTTATTATCAACTCTTACTCACTTAATTTGATTCATTCTCTTCATGTTAAATTCCATCCTATCTTTATAGATTTACAATAAATTTCATTTTATTAAAATGACACCTATTATAAGTCCGCAACTCTATCATATTACTCATAACATTTAACAAAATTGTACTAAACAAATTTTCACAAGTCGACCCATACATAGCGACTAAAAATTAATTATGGTAGTAATTCATCACAATATGTATATTATCCATTCTTAGTTTATAAATCCAAATGCACAATTCAAGTGAAATTCCATGATGTACCCAAAAACAGAACTCCACAATTACCACGCCCGACTTGCTTCTATATCAATGATTTAGCTCAATTCATCAGTTTAACTTAATTTCCTTAATTTATTTAAGCTTTAACTCACAGCTCAAAATAATTGACTAAACTAAATTAAATTCACCATACAGTTTAAAACTTATTACAAACTTACTATTGTATTTATGTTATTTTGCACTTATATAGGGATACACATATACTTCTAATTTGGTCTTAACAGTAATTTGACTGCTTGAACAATGGCTTCAAACATTCACTTAATATTTAGAACATGCACTAACCCAGTTCTAACATAATCACCTGTTTAGGTAGTCATTTAAAGCATTCAGCCAATTTCTAAATTCCTCAATTAAGTTACACGATATACTACCTACTTTTTTAATATTTTAATTCTGTTGAATTGTATGTCACGGTTTTTATCCCATTTCGTAAACCTAAGTAAACAAATCTAGTTAAAACAACTCAAATAATTGATCAAATTAATTTAATCAAACCAATTACTCACTTAACACAACCAATTTATCAATCAATTCCATAAACCAATACATTACACACACTGTAACTATAAAATCACACCTTAACAAATTTAATTCATGTACAAATCATTCAGAAAAGTAAGTTTGGTAGTCACTTACCGATTTTTCTATAATTTTTGGCACTTTTTACCGTCGTCGGAGGCTCGCCGGAGCTCCACTGGAGGCACTGAGACCATCAAAAGAAAGCTCGCCACATTGAGGTTGCTGTTCCGGTGGTCACGCGCTGAGAACGCCCTCCGTTTCGCCGAAATCGCCGTTGGTAGTTTCGGCTCTTCCTAACGCCGATCTCCTCTTCGCCGGCAAGTGAGGATGATCCGCGGACACCAAAATGCTCACCTGGCCACCGTGAGTCCAGTCGCACCACTCGTGTCGCCGATCGTCGCCAAATCTCGCCGAAAAATGCTGAGGAAGGTTCAGGTCTTCTCTCGCTTCCCTAAAACGACGCCGCAGTGAATCGGAGGAGAATACTACGGGAACGGTGCGGCTGCGTGTGTCGGTCCAATCGCCACCCCAGTCGCCGTCAGTGGTCGCCGACAGCCTTCCGCCGCTCCCTCTCCCTCTCTCGGTCTCTCTCTTTCTTTCCCGATCTGCTCACCGTGTTCCCCTTTCTATTTTATTTTCTTCTCTTAATTCCTTCCTAATTCTAGACCCATAACTAAAATTATATGCTATAATTTATTTAGTTGTCCATTTACTGATTATTTCTTTGTTTAATATTTTTTTTATTTATTTACATGTAAACATACACTCATATATATATATGTATATATAATTATTTGAATAATTAAATTATATAGTTTTAAGGAAAATTCCACTCTTATGCATCAAATATTAACATTCGACGAATTTTTTTAACATATCCAGCTATAATTAAAAACACTGAAAATTTTGGGGCGTTACAACATGCCTCAGTCAACTCAACAGTAGATATGTCTTCCCAACTTCTTTTCTTAGAAATTAAGTCTTTAAGAAACTTTGCGTAGTTAGGCATCTGAGTTATAGCCTCAATAAAATTCAAATTGATATGTAAATGCTTTAATTTATCAATAAAATATTGAAATTGCTTATCTTGATTTTGCTGCTTAAGACGTTACGGAAATGGTGGACGAGGTCGAAATTTTTTTGAAGAACTTGCCTTAGTAGCCCCTTTTGTCGTGCTCACGAAAGAAGACTGATTCTCCTTTTGCGCGATCACGATGTTGGCCGGTCTCTCCCCTGTCGCGCTCACGACAAAAGACTCATCCTTCTGAAATTTTTTTTCCTGCACATCATCATCCTTGTTAGTAGAATCAAATTCACTAGTATAGGATTTACCTGACCTCAAGTTAATTGCATGCAAATGTTCCCTTGGATTTTCCTCCGTATTACTTGGTAAATTCCCTTGGAGTCGTGAAGGTAAAGCCTTAGCAATTTGACCTATTTGCACCTCCAAGTTATGGATCGATGAGGCATTATTTTTAGTGATTTGATCAAACTTTGTCTCTAGCCTCTTTTGGTTCTCTTCTTGTGAACTAAAGTTCAAATTAATCCCTTCTAAGAACCTATCCATCTTGACCTCTAAAGCTCCAAACCTATCTTAAGGTTATTGAAATCCTACTCCCCTATTTTGATTGCCACTATTTCCCCATGAAAAATTTGGATGGCTTCTCCAACCAGGGTTATAGGTATTTGAATATGGATTCCCACGTCCTTATCCTTGGATAAAGCTCACTTGTTCATCTGTGCTAGCTATCCCCAAATTACACACTTCACTAGTATGATCTTTTTGACCACAAATAGTACATGCATTTTGTGGACTTCCTCCCATACCTAGGCTATTAATCTTATGTGTTAAAGCCTCAATTTGGGCTTGCAATGTTACTACAAAATCTAGTGAATGTACCCCCTAGCATTAGAAGAATTTGATTCCCTTACTCTTTCAGTTGGCCACATGCAATTATTCATGGACATCTCTTCTAACAACTCAAACGTAGCCTCCATTGTTTTCCTTATAAGGGAACCACCGGCTGCAGCATCTATTGTACCTCTAGTGGTGGGATTCACTACATTGTAAAATGTTTGCATTAATAACTCCCTTGGGATGTTATGATGTGGGCAACTTCTTTGCAATTCTTTAAACCTTTCCCAAGTTTCATACAATGATTCATTATCATGTTGAAAAAAAGTAGTGATATCCTTTATAATTTTTGCAGTTTTGGCTAGAGAAAAATATTTAGATAGAAATGCTTGGGCCAATTGGTCCCAAGTTGTTATAGATCCTCTAGTTAGTGAATTTAACCAAGCCTTTGCCTTATCCTTCAAAGTAAAAGGAAAAAGCCTAAGCTTAATTGCATCCGCCGAAACTCCATTAATTTTAAAAGTATCACATATTTCTAAGAAATTTGCCAAATGAGCATTTGGATCCTCATTTGCCAAACCATAAAATTGAATACTATTTTGAATCATTTGTAAAAGAGATGGCTTAATTTCGAATTGATTAGCATTTACCGTTGGTCTCACCACCCCTTGTTGAGCCCCGCTCAAAGCTAGCGTAGCAAAGTCCATTAATCTTGGTGGATTCTCTTCTTCAGCCATGATTAGTCTCCTAGTTCTATCCTTCTTCTTGTTGGATTTTCGGTTACTTGAAATAAACCTTTCTATTTCTAGATTCAATGGTTCAAGTTCTTCTTGAGAACTCCTTGTATTAGGCATATACTTGAACTACCTAATCCTGTAAAAATAAAACACAACAAACATGCAAAACTAATTAAGTCTTGTAATCCAAAATCATAAATCAAGATTCATAATGGCAACAAATTTAATCATAACAGTCCCCGGCAACTGCGCCAAAAACTTGTTAGGCGTATTTCTACACTCTAATTCCGCAAGTATATGATGTACCGATTATAGTACAAAAGATGTCGATCTCACGAGGAATGTAGATTAATATTACACACTATTACTACTCAATTTTAATCTTGTTTACAATATTCATTAATTTGAAAGTTAACTCTAAGCTATTATTATCATGTAACTTAATTAAGCCTAGTTAATGTCAATCAAAGAAGACAAAGTATATAATGAAGATTTAATAATTATGAAACTTGATTCCATCATTTAATTATAATTTTAGTCTTATAAGCAAGCCAAGTTGGAATTTTGTTCTAATCCACTCTCTCGACTATGAACTAGAATGCCTAAAATATACAATTGAAATGCTAATCCTTAACTCTCATTAATGAACTAGTTAATTCCAATTATATATTTTAAGAATAATCACCAACCTATAGCAATTACCTCAATATACTGATCTCTCTAGTTATGTTTAAATAATGAATTCCTATTAGATGTAAGTTAAAATGAACCTCTCAATTCTACCTTAACTTATAATGATCATGCAAATAATACTAATAGAAAATTCTGCATTCAAAGACTACTAATATAGATGGAAGTAGAAAATAACAACAATATTCAAGTTCATTAAATAAAATCCATTTAATTACAGAGAAAAAAGAACTAAACAAGAGTAAGTAGAATGAAATCCCTTAACCCTTTTTTCAAACCCTTATAATAAATTTTCTCCTCCTTGGTCTTCTTCTTCAAAACATAAAATCTAACTTAGAACTTTAACTATAAAATTGTTCTTTAGATTTACAAAAACTAAAATTAGTTAAAAATTCATCATATATTAAATTATAGTTGAAATTGACATTTATAGTGTTCCAAAGGTCATGTCCTTTCTTCAAATAGTTGCAAAGCTTGGTGGAAGGTCCCAACTTTTCAAGTGACTTTTCAAGGAAAACTATCCAATGGCTCTCTCTATCGCGCTTGCGACAGAGCACTACACTTCAATCTCTTCAGTTGCTTGATCTTCCTCTTCCTCCACATCTTGCTGCGCTCGCGACAGCGCACACTTCCCTCCTTTGGCTCTTCTTTTCTTCTCTTTCCTTCTTTTTTCTTAGGCATCCTTTGTCGCGCTCGCGGCGTATATCACGCTCGCGATAGAGAACTCTTTTCTTGCTTATTTTTGCTCCTTCTTCACATTTGCTCCCTTTTTCTCCTACATCAACAAAACTTAACACAAAACATCAAGCACACCTAATTCTAACGCATTTATCCATAACTAAACATAATTTTAACCACAAAACATAAGCTAAATATGAGCTATTTAGGCTCATATCAGGAACACACGTATGCGAGGTATTTGGGCCAAAAGGATACAAAGAGAGATAAATAAATTAGTATAGACATATAATTGATAAGAAACAAACACTTAAATAAGTAAATACTTACATGCCAAAAATTAAAAAGAAAAACAAGAAATAAAATGACATATCAATAATAGAAAATAAAAGTTACATGCTAAAGACAAGAAAATAAAATTATCATGCAATAAGACATTAAAAAGGACAAAAGAATGCATAAAATGAATTAAAAATCAGCAAATTAGAGACCCATGGACTGCCAGGAAAAATGACGAACGACCAAAATAGGGTGCCAGTGATGGGAAGGAGAGCCCCCCCTACGTCTCATCGCTCATTGTGAGTGACAAGCATCTCTCAGGCTTTCTTCTCATGGCTCGTGCCCAGAACACAATATTAAGCACAAAATCAACTTTTTTCATGCCATCTTCATGCCAAAAGCCCCTAAATATGCCTATAATGACTTACAAACATAATAAAATCACTCCCATAATTTTCAGAAACATATTTAAATCAAGAGAAACAAAAAATAGTAAAGATTCTAGATTTAAACATGCTAAAAACGGAAAAATACCATTAATGGATAAAACCTATAAACATGACTTTTCCTACATGGTTCTCAATTATTTTCACTCAATCATGACATGATGGACCTAAAAAAGATATTTAAACATGTAAAACAATATAAAATCACATAAATTACACAATCTGAATCTCACATAATGGATCTCAAAAGCATTTACATTATATTTGGTTAATTTTAGACACAAAGAGATGGAGAATTGAGCCTAGTATATTACCCTTAGTGTGTGTTTGATTTCCAGAGAACAAAAATTGTGCTTCGTTTTCTCTCCTAGAGTTTCACGATTCGATCAAAAGTTAAGAAAACTATTTTTGTTAGTTATGTTCTTTAAGAAAAATAATGGAATAAGAACTTCCCAAGAAAAGGAAACTGATTCTTACTTCCTTAGAAAATTACTACTCTCCCAAATATTTAAATTTCCCAAGAGAAGAAAATTGTCTTTTTCTTTCTCATTAATCTATTTCTCTCTCAAAGAATTCTCTTTAAGAAAATCCTCCACCTGAAAAAAAAAATCCTCCAAACCCCCCTATGAAAGGTCTTTTTATTTCCCCTTTAAGATAGAAACCTTGATTCTAGGAATTTTGAAAAGTTAATCTCCCAAAATTTGGTGGAAATCGGATTTTTTATTCTATAAAATCCCTAAAAATTAGCTCTCAAAATCCCTTTCAAAATCTCTACTTTTTTAAATCAAATCTGATGCAGATTTCCCACTGTGAAAATGCCATAGATGGGCAGCACTAAAAAAAGGAGTTTAAAATTATAAAAATTCCTTTTTTTGCCACAACTCAGTTGACTTGTGCCCATGATTCAGTTAGTTATGGGCATAAGTCATCGAGCCACATGAAGGAAAGGAGACGGGCAGAGCTTGCCAGCGAGAAGCGGGCAAGGTAAAGCGATGACAGACGAGCGTCTTTCTTGAGAAACGAGCATCTAACAACCAAAAAGCCTAAATTTTTCACTTAAAACCTCATTTTAGCCCCGAAAAAAACAAGTAAAAAAGAGTTAACTAAAGAAAAAGACTTTTTGAAAACTATGAAACTAAAGATGAGGACCGACACTTCTATTCTCTATCTGTAATATAAGTAGGATCATGCTCATTGGATAACTCTGATCTAGGATGCCTTGGGACCCGGTATCTATAATGACTATTGTTCAATTTATGTGAGAAAATTTGATGGGAATTTAGGATTTTAGGGAGGAGAGAAAAAGATCCAATATGGCTTTCAATGGAGGTAGAATTCGACCTTAAGAGAGGGAGGAAGAAGAAGACGGTTAGGAGCTTTTTATAAATATGATTTTTCAGCCTTTATATCGTCCCAAATGAAGGGTCATGATTGACCCAAGTACTATTTAATTTAAGGGCTTATATTACGCCATTGGTCATCCTCCTATTGGTCCATACTTTTTTACTTTGTATTTTTCTATGAAAATATGTCTAAAAATAGTGAAAAATATTCCTAAGGGTGCGTAAAAATTTTTGGGTCAAAAACGATGTCGTTTTGGTAATTTTTCATGGTTTGGTGGAATTTTACCGGTCCAATCATTCATTTTTCTGTCTCAACTAAAAATTAATTTTTTACTCTTGAAAAATCCCTTATAATATTTACAATGAGTCTCTGTGTTCAAATAATTTTTTGGAGGTCTCTAATATTTTTTTTAGCTTGGGCAAAGTTCAGTCAATACTGTAACTATTCCTACCGAACCGTGACTTATTTTTATTTCTAACTTTTAAGGGCTTATTTAAACTCAAATTCACCCTAAACTATATTTTCGGACTCCTCACAAATTGTACTTTCCAATGGTCGAAGAAAATTTTTTTTGACCTCGGCTGATATTATTCACCCGATCCGAAAAGTGCTATTCACGAAAATCGAGATTTGGGGGATTACATACTAACCTTAAACTCCTTTGCTCCAATTAGTTTTCCTTCTCTTTTCCTTTCTCCTTCCTTTTCCTTGCCTCCTCTTCTTGTTCTTCACCTAAGCTGAATGTACACCATAAGAATTCACTCAAAATTTTCTTCTATTTCATCAAAATTTGCATGAATAATAACTTCCAACACCTAATTCCACCCAAAAGCTAAATAAAATCCTAAAATCACACTTAAATTTATTTCCTTGAGCTTGTTCTTCATAATTCCTATAAATTTCTTCACTAATTCATGCTCATAAGATGGTATGAAGCTTGATTAGGGCTTAGAGATTAATTTAGGGGTGAAATTATTTTTATTTTTGGTGACTTAATGAACAAAAAATGGAGGAAAAAGAGTTGGAGATGAATTCAGCCAAGGAGGGAGGAAGAAGGAGGTGAAATGTTCTTGAAAATTTTGATTTTCCCTTTATATACTCACTAATGGATGGCCAAGATTCAATCTTATACTATTCAATCCAATGGCCTCAATTAAGCCACTTGTCTCCTCCCTATTAATCCCATACTTTTCTTATGTAATTTTTCATAAAAATATGTCCATAAACATAAAAAAAAATATTCTTTAAGGTGTATAAAAATTTTCGGTCAAAACAATGTTATTTCTGTAATTTTTCGATCCAGTAACTTACTTTTCTTTCTCAACTTTATTTTAATTTTTCACCTCCAAAAATTTCATGATAATATTTACAGTGAGTCTTTAAGGTCAAATAAATTTTCAAAAGTCTCTGACAATTTTTTTAGTTTTGGTCAAAGTTTGAGTCAAGACTGACACTATTCATATCAAACCCGCTACTAAATTTTATTTTCGACTTTTGAAATCCTATTTGACCTATATTTCTATTCAAATTGCATCCTCGAACTTTTCATGAATTATACTTTCCGATGCTTAAGAAAAGTACCTGACAGTCCCGGATGGAACTATTCACCTTGAGTGGCACTATTCATTGCCTGAGAAGTACTATTCACGTAATCAAAATTTTTAGGGCGTTATAGCCTTGGTCTGATCAGACCAAGCTATGAGATAGGATTGTACCTCGGGATGGGCCAATCCTAGGTGAGTGAGAAGGGTATTTTTGGTCTTTAGCTTATCTTAAGATTTTATGGTCGAAACCTCCTTCACTGCTAAACATCTAGTAATTTTTCATCACAGGATTTCTTTTAACAAGAAGACACTCAGACTGTAGTGTCTACAACGAGCTTCGATTGATGTTCTGCTAACTTTAGATGTTTTGAATAGACTAATGTCTCATATCTTTACGTCTTATTGTTGGTGTGATAATAGAGACTTTTATTCATCTGTTCTAGGATTGTCATGTTGTTCATCAGGTCTAGAAGTTTTTTAATTTAGATTTTATGCTCTTTATTTCTGGCCATTCTTTCAACATATGGTCCATAAATCTCCTAGAAAAGCTTTTAAAGCCTGAGTTTGCTAAAGTTGTTATGATATGTTACAATATCTGGTATGTCAGGAGTAATTGTCATTTTGATAATGGTAATTTTAATGCTCTGGGAATCATCAAATCGGTTAAAGGTATGCTTCTTGATCTATCCACTAGTTGAAGCATCGGTATATTAGCTTCGACTCAACCCTTCATTGGTCCACCAATAAAATGGAGAGATCTTCCTAGGGGTGTGGTGAACGTTAATTATGATGCAGGTATCATTGGATAACAAAGGTATGGTCTAGGAGTTGCCTATGAAGAATGGGAGGGGAATGTGCTAGCTGGTGCTTTCAAGAGCTATTTGGGGGATTGGAACTCATATGTGGTGGAATTTTTGGTTATTAGTTTTAGTTTGCAAGTGGCTTTAGATCTTTCCTACTCAATGATTATAGTGGAGGGTGACTATAAATATATTATTGATAAGTTGCATATGGAAGTCCACATAAGCATAAGCAATGAGTTGGATTTTATGCTAGAGGACTGTTTGGATTTAAAGAAATCTCTTTTTTCTTGCTCGTGGTCCTTCACTCCTGGAAATGGTAACAAACCAGCACACGTTTCACTAAGCATGGTTGTTTCTACAGGTGTGCATTAGGGGGGTTTGGGTCAAACTCGACTCGACCCGAACAATTTGAGCTCTAAATTATTCATAAAACCCCAACCCGAACAGACCTTAAGTAATATTAGGGGCCTGACTTTATGAACTCAAACTTTTCGGGCCCAACCTGATCAACTTGACCAACCCAAAATTGTATTTTTTTAATTAAAAATAAATTAACATGTAATTAAAATCCAAATAAATAATAAGATAAAAACATTTATGTATACTATCATAAAATATTTTAAAATTACAACAAACTAATAATTTAAAAATTCTTGAAATATATATTATATAATAATTAATAATAACAACAATAAAAATAATTATCCATAGAAGAACGCCACCATTTTCGATCTTTAATTTCTTCACGTACCACCTAATTTATAAATTATGAGAAACAATAAAATATGTAAATAACAACAAATAGGAAATAAAATAAAATTTAAATTGTACTTAAATTAAATTTACTATTTTTTTAATTACTCAATCATTTACAGTTATACTTTCCAAATTTGATGGTGTTCTTTGATTTGCACTTAATGATGTCTCTTAACTAGTTTGAACTTTGATTAAATTTCTCCAACTCTATAAATTGGATAAACAGTTACAAAATCAATAAAAAATTACAATAATATAAGATATTAAACATGAAAAAAAAATACATACCAACCTCAAGTTTTTCAATGACATCCAAATCTTCTTCAATCTTTATGTGTTCATTAGATCCTGAAAGCCAATCTTGCATGCATATCAAAGTTTCTACAATTTTAAGAGTCAATGAACTCCTAAATGGATCAAGCACTAACCCACTAGTGCTAAATGCCAACTCTGAAGCTATTGTAGAAATTGAGACTGCTATGATATCTCTAGCCATATGAGAAAGGATAAAAAAATTGCTCTAAATTCAACTTCCATCATTTAAACAAGTCAAAATTCCCCTTTTCATCTTCATACACGACTTCATTTAAGTACAAGTGCAACTCACTTTTTCTATCTCTTGCAACACCATTTTCTACTCTTGCACGCTTAATTATTTGTTTTATAATTTCTCTTTCCCCAACATTGGATCTAATTGAAATCGAGCTTGGTCGACTTTCAACTCTATAACTACAATCAAGGTGTAGTTTTCTCTTATATTTATCAAATAACTCATGCATGGCAATTTTCACATCATCGAATAAATGTTTGCCCTTTTATCACCATAAATGATAATAAAAACATCTTCCATGTATTCAAATTTTTTCTTAGGACCAAGGACAAAAGCCATGTAAATGAGTTTATTCGTTTTATCATAATCTCCCCAATATTTGTCAAATTTATTTTTTATTTTCAATCCCATTTTCATCAACTCAACATCACTGCTTATTTTTCAATCACACAACTTAGCATACAAATTGCTAATTTCAGTCCAGTATGTGTTAGATGTGACATAAGTGGAACAAAAAATATGCAAGGTAGCTACATAAAATTATTTCAACATGTTAGTAATTCTATCTCCCACCTACTGATCAACCCAAGTAGGTGCGCCACCCAAACCAGTAGTCATCCATGAGTCTAATTCAATTTTAAAGTATGGATCCACAGTCTCATAAACATCAAATATCTTTTCATATTGAAGTGCAGTTCTTAACATCAAATATGTGGAGTTCCATCTAGTTACCACATCTACAATGATTTTGAACACCCAACTCCCTCGTCCACGCAACATTCCTTAAATATCTTCAATCTAGTAGGTGATGATCTAATAAATTTACAAGCATTTCTAACTCTTTTAATAGCAATGCCAACATCTTTCAATTCATCTTGCACGACAATGTTAAGTGTGTGAGCAATGCATCTCACATGAAGGTATTTACCTTCTGAAATAGCAATCCCTTTTGCAATGAATTTGTTTTTTAAAGTTGCCAACATTTTGTCATTTATTTTTGCATTATTAGCTATAATGCATAACACTTTGTCATAAATCCCCCACTCCTTGAAACATTTTTCAAGATCCTGAGCAAGCATCTCACCTTATGACTACCAACTAGACAGAAATTGACAATTTTTTTCTAACTTCCAATCATTATTAATGAAATGAATAGTCACACATATGTAATTTATATTCTGTACTGAGCTTCGTGTATTAATAGTTATACAAACAGGTTGAGCATGCTCTTTAATAAATGCTTTCAAATTTTTTTTTTCTCATAAGAAAACAATTGGTTAGCATCATGTGTCACTGTCCATCTGTTAAGTCCCTGCAACAACACCACAACAACACAGCAGAAAAGCAGGATAGTAGAATAGAGAATAGCAGTGAAATAACCAGGAAGTCTGGTTATGATGTATTATGCATATCAAAAATAGAATAACAGCAGAGGAGGAATTCGAGAGCCCCTCTTCTCTCCTTTACTCAATACAAATCTTTTCCTACCTCAATACTCACTCCTCACACCCTTTTTGTGCTATCCAAAAGACTAACTAACTTTAACATAATTGCTAATTCCTAATTGCCAGCTGTACCCTTATTCCCCATTCCGCCCTTGCGCCTACTATATGTCTTCATAATTGGGGGCCTAGCAGTACCCGCGGCCTAAAGATCAACCTTGTCCACAAGGTTGAAGGCAGGAAATTGAGAGGCAATCGTGTCAAAAGGTTCCCAAGAATCTTCGAAAGAGGGCAGATTCTTCCACCTAATCAAGACCTCAGGCTGACCCTGGCCAGCAGTGGGGAACGGCCTCACGCCGCGTACCTCCAACGGTTCAACCAAGAGTTCCATGTCATGGGTGAGTGAAGTGGGGAGGGCAGGTGCAAGGGGATGCGAACCAAGGGCCTTCTTAAGCTGGGATACATGGAAGATGTTATGTATGCGGGCATGGGCAGGGAGTTTAAGAGCATAAGCTACTGGTCCGATACGGTTCTCAACCTGAAAAGGCCCATAATAGCGAGGAGACAGCTTCTCATTTTTGCGGGATGCCAGGGAAGTTTGCTTGTACGGTTGGAGCTTTAAGTAAATCGAATCCCCCACATCAAACTGAACAAGATGGCGCTTGGCATCAGCATAAGAGCGCATTTTCTGTTGGGCTGCGTGTAACTGGTGCTTCAATTGATCCAAAACAGCATCGCGGTTAATTAAGTACTGCTCAACTTCGTGATTAGCAACGGATCCCCATTCATGACGGGCTAAAGGGGGAGGAGGGCGCCCATAAAGGGCTTGGAAAGGGGTAAGCCCTAGCGACGAGTGGGTGGTTGTGTTGTAATGATATTCTGCCCAAGCTAACCAGGAGAACCACTTGGATGGATGGTCCATGGTAAAATGACGCAGGTAAGTTTCAAGTGCCTTGTTCACCACTTCGGACTGCCCATCCGTTTGGGGGTGGTAGGCAATGCTGCGCCTTAATTCGGACCCTTGGAGCCGGAATAACTCACGCCAAAAATAACTCATAAATATCTTGTCTCGATCAGAAATAATACTCTTGGATATGCCATGGAGGCGGATCACTTCCTGTAAGAACAACCGGGCAACAGTAGGGGCTGAGAATGGGTGTTTCAAGGCAATGAAGTGTGCATATTTGGTCAGGCGGTCCACAACCACCAATATGGAATCATACCCACTGGATTTGGGAAGGCCTTCAATGAAATCCATGGTGATGTCTTCCCAGACCTTATCAGGAAGAGGTAGGGGCTGCAATAAACCACCAGGAGCCATGGCTTCAATCTTACTGCGTTGGCACACATCGCAACTAGCTACAAAACCCTGAACCTGCCTTTTCATACCCTTCTAATAAAATTCTATAGCGAGTCGCTGGTACGTTCGCCGCATACCCGCATGGCCTCTAATGGGGCTGCAATGAAATTCTTGTAACAATATAGGGATGTAAGATGAATCAGCAGGTAAGGCAAGTCGCCCTTTGTAGCGAAGGAGGTTTCCCACAACCCGGAAGTGAGGATGGGCCTGCGGGTGACTCTGGATTGCCTTGAGGATGTTGGAGAGGAAGGGGTCAGCCTCCACCTGTGCTGGAACATCCTTGAAATCCAACAGGATGGGAGCTGTGAGGGAAGAGAGAATAGACGATGAAGGGAGGCGGGATAGGGCATCAACAGTGGAGTTTGTAGATCCCGGCTTATACTGTATCTCAAAGTTATAACCTAGCAACTTCCGAAGCCACTTAGCATAATCTCCCTCCACCATCCTCTGTTTCAGTAGGTACTTAAGGCTTTTCTGGTCAGTCCGGACCACAAAACGGTGTCCCAAAAGGTAAGGTCGCCATTTCTTAATGGCAAATACAATAGCCATCAGTTCCCGCTCGTAAACCGAAGTAGCTTGAGCCGATGGGGACAATTTTTGACTGAAGAAAGCAATGGGCCTACCCTGCTGCATTAATACTGCTCCCAACCCAAACCCCGATGCATCTGTTTCAACAACAAAGGGTTGTGAAAAATCAGGCAACGCCAGAACAGGAAGGTCTGTCATGGCCTGTTTAAGTTGCTGGAAGGCATACTGGGCTGCTGGATCCCAGTTGAAGGCATCCTTTCGAAGCTGTTGGGTGAGGGGCCATGCAATCCGGCTGTAGTCCTTCACAAAACGCCTATAATACTGTAAGCACCGTGTCCCGGAGCGGTCCGGATCAGAGGTTACCCCGTGATGAAATCAGTATCCTAACCTGTATAAATGGTTTGGATTTGGGGGTTTTAGTCCCGCGTTCCACGAGAAATGAGTCTTTTTTACCTTTTGTAGGCAGAGGGGGAGAAAACAGGGATTTTCAAGTCAAAAGGGGCTTTTTTGTCCTCCACAGACGGCCAGCCCGTCTGTGAAGTCAGCCCATCGCTTCGAGTCACCGACGGCTTGTGGTATTTTTCGACGCCCGTCGGAAAGTCACCGCCCCTGTCAGAACGCCGCTTGGTTTCCCGGAGCACGCAACCTTTTCGACGCCCGTCGATGGATGTGGCAGGGCCGTCGGACGAATCCTTGTGTCAGAAGGATTCTTCCGACGCCCGCCTCTATACATCGACGCCCGTCGGTCGTGTCTGGCTTATAAAAGCTCTGGATTTTCAATTGAAAAGGGTTCCAAAAATTTTCAAAGGGGGAAACTCTGCCCAAATTCAAGCAAATTTTCTCTCTCCTCTAACAAAACACATTTACAAAGGAAATCTATTTAACTAAGGATCAAATCAATCAAAAGGGAACTAAAAATAATTAGTTTTCTTTAGATATTGATTCCAAAATCAATCTTTTTGACGGGTTGAAGAAGAAATAGCCCATTTTTCTTTCTTTGATCCTTCATCTTTTGCTTCTCGTGGAACGCACGGGGCTCGAATCAACACAAGAATTCACCCAAGGCGATTATCTGAGGGTAAATATTTCGGATTCCTTCTCCGTATCATTTCATATTTATTCCTTATTTTGTGGAATTTTTCTATATCTGTCATTATTTTCCTTTATTTTGACTCTTTTTATCTCCTTTTGGGATAAAACCTTTTTTGGCTTTGGAAAGAATTTTCTCTCTTCTGTTTTTTCGGAGACAGTGGTGACCGACGGGTCATCCTTATCACCGACGCCCGTCGGTCACCTCACCTACAGATGCCTCTCCTTGAGTGACAGACGGACATGTCGATTACCTTAACCGACGCCCATCGGTCATCTAAGGAAGGTCGTCTGTGGATTCTGCCTCCATCCTTTTAAATCATTTTTTTATCTTTTTCAAGCCCTTTTGGTTTCCTACATGTTAATTTTATGTATATTAACATCTTTCAACTTTTCTATGAGTGTATATTGATTTTTCTTGGACTACCACAAGCTTGAGAGGCTATCTACCATATTCGGAGGATTCCATCCGGTTTAGTTTCCTAACCCTCCCGATTATTTCCTTCATTTTTGTTATTCATTGATTGTTTCATGTATATGGATATACTCTTCTCATATCTCGTTAATGTATAAAAATGATCTAATGATTTTATACTTAAATAAAAATGAGGTTTGTATAAAATGCAAAAAGGGGGGCCAAAGCCCTATTTTTATCCAATAAAATCATCATAAACAAAAATCTCCAATTTTAATAATGATGCATGCGAGGACAAAAGTCCTCAAAATAAGCAATGCCCCGATTTATGCATGATTCGTACATTTATGAAAGGGAGTTGTATTCCGCTCCTTGTATTATTGTAATTCATCGCTTTCATTATCTATCTGATCATTTATCGCTTTCAAAATGTGAATAAATGCGCCTTTTAATCAATTGTATAGTGTGGAGAGAGAGCGAATTAATGATATTAAGATTTGATCATAAAATAATTGAGGTAGAAATAGATGAGAAATCCCGGACCCAGCTCTGGTCTTTGGGCTCAAAGAGGCTAGAGGTTTACCCTCCAAGACACCTTTTTGTGCCACGAGACTTTAGCGCTAATCCTAGGCTCCTTAGGGCGAGAGGTTTACCTTCAAAGACCCCTCTGGCCGGCCCAAAATGGATACCAAGCGCAGTCTTAGGCTCTCCGAGGCGAGAGTAACTTTCCCAATGTTCTATTGGGTGGCGAATCCATGATACCTCCTTGTTGCCCAACATAGACGCACTTGCAATTTATTTGCAAGATGTCAACGGACCCACAAGTGCCCTGATCGCCCACGTGCGGGCGGTCGAACGGGCGACCGCGGGGATCCGGCGCGCGTCACAGTGGCGACTCCGCTGGGGACGTTTATGGTTTGAGATTTCGATTTGAAAATACCTCGCTTAACATTTATGATTAAAATTTAATTCATAAATTCGCTTTCCCTCAAATTTGCATTCGCATATCATTAGAGCCTTAGAATATGCTAGTTTGGTCCCTCTTTTAGCCTCGGTGCGTTCCTGAAGCACGACCTCATTTTCACTCAATTTGGGAAAGTGTTAAGGATAATCACCAGGCCAAGCCACGTACCTCAATGGTATATCAAAATGACGACCCGATCGGTCGCTATGCTCGTGATGAGCTAGACCCGTCGGCAGGGATCATGCTTGGGTAGCCTTAAAGAAACATCTCCCATGTCCAAAGCTCATGTAATGGCCGTAGCTACTTTCCACAGGTGAAATGAACCTTAATTCCATGCTTGCTGTATGGATCCTCATGTATTGGGTGAGTCCTGATATCTCGCTTGGTAACCTAGCCAAAGGCTATCATGCCCCGGCAGGGCCATATCGAAATTTATGGAACGTCCAAATACGTGACGATCATTATCCATCCGCTTGTGCATTAGCATAAGAGTGTCATGCTGTCGGTTTTTCCCCGTGCACCATGCGTGTCCATTGGGTCCCTCATTGACCCTTGGGCTAATCCCACCTAGGAAAGAGACTGCACGACCACGTGTGTGGGAGAAACAAGGGTGGAAGGACCTACTTGCTTGCTTGTGCTCTGTGAGTGTTGCATATCACGACCATGCATTATACCTGCATTTCATGCATCATACCTAACGTTTTGTCCCTGCAGCCATCATAGATCTGCCCAGGTGGACTAGATCACCAACCGGACGACTGATCCGAGTTCCTGCTCCTGAGCTGTCAGATAGAGAGGGTCTACCAGAAATTTTAACAGGAACTAGTGGTACAGTATCTCAGATGGCAAACTCGCCTAGGGGGGAAGACGCCACCAGGGCCATGATTGCGGAAGAAGTGGGCCGCCGATTTGAGGAATTCGAGGGTAGGATGATGAATATGTTGACCGCCTTGGCACAGTAGAATCCTCCTCCTCCTCCTCCTCCTGTGAGATAGAATGAGCCAGAAGAAGAAAGGGTTGAAAGACGAGAAGAGCCTGTTAGGCCACCTCCAGTAGAGTTAAGGTCAGTGGCCTCGGGAGAGCAGAGAAGAAGGCCCGTGCTGAGAATTGATGATGATATCGAAGATGATAGGATGAGCCTTGCATCTGAGAGGGGGAAGGCACCTCAGGCCGATGACTTCATTTTAAAGAAAATGGAAGAGAGGTTCGAAGCTATGGCTTGTATGTTGAGCAGGGGCCAAGGGATGAACCCGGAGGATAAAGAGTTGGACGGAGAGGACCCGATCCCTTACAACTTCAAAATGCCAGATGTGTCGAAGTTTGACGGTACTTCTGACCCAACCGCTCATGTGAAATAGTATTCTCTGGTCATGAAAGGGACCATGTTGTCTAAGAAGCAGAAGGTAGAATACTTTTGTCTGAGTCTGACCTCTCATGCCATCGACTGGTATCATGGCCTTGACCGCCGCACTAAAGAAGATTGGGATCTGCTCACTGAGGAGTTTTTGAAACAGTATGACTGTAATACCAGGATGGAGGTGACTCTAAAAGATCTTGAACTACTCTAGCAGAAGACCGGGGAATCTTTCCATGATTATCTCACCCGATGGCGGAACCGAGTAATGGAGATGCGGAGAAAGCCTGACACCCAGGACCAGATTCGTTTATTCATCAAGAACGCAAGCCCGTACTTGAAAGATGGGTTGAAGATGAAGGGGTTGAAGGACTGGGAGTCTCTCAAGGATATAGCCATCGAGGCAGAGGGAGAGTTCTTGACTAGGAAGGCTAACAACGATAATTTTGCCAAAAGGGCTAACCCGATCAAGGAGCCGGTAGGCCAACAGGTCCCAATAATGGCACTAAAAGAACGGGTGAAGTGTCTGCTACCGAGGTGACCACCCAGAGGAAGTTTTCGAACTTGGGGAGACCATTGTCTTGGGTCTTGAGAAGGTTAATGAAGGAAGGAAAATTGCACCCTCTGGCTCCTAGGCCAGCTTTGAGGTAAGGGAAGCCTGGACACAAAGATAATGAATTCTGTGCGTTCCACCAGCACAGGCCACATCACAGATAAGTGCAAAGCGCTCCGGCACTCTATCCAAGACTTGATTGATAGCAAGCAAATTTTTGACCCTGAAAAGAGGGAAACTGAGAAGAAGCCTGGTTATAATGCCGTACTACCACCCGTGTTTATGATCGGATCTAGCCTGCCAGAGTGGTACGTGCTACAAGATCTATATGGGAGCGAGAAGTTTGTCGCTGATTTTTCCAAGGATAGGAAGGAGAAGGCAGTTGTGGCGACCCTTGATTGCTGGTCTAGCAGTGAGAGTGGTGGAGAAGCCGAGGAAGAAGGGGAAATGAACCTTGATTTGTGGAGGTCCGATGGAGACAAAGAAGAGATAGGGGCTGTGACAAGGAGTGGAAGAGTGGTTCCTGAGATTACGAGACTACCTGAGCCAGTGCAGCCACCAGCAGAGAAAGAGCCAGAGGAGAATCAGATTGTCAGATAGTTGAAAAAAACTGCAGCTCAAATATCCATCTGGGATCTGTTGAGACAATCCCCCTCTCATAGGCAGAAGGTAGTAGAGGCTTTGGTTGAGGCCAAGGTCGCCACCACAATTTCCCCATCAGAGCTTTTGGGTCTAATTAAGGGAGGATCCGAGGAGAGATTGGTCTTTTCTGACGCCGACCTACCGGTGGAAGGCCGTAACCATAACCGACCCTTGTACATCAAAGCACAAATTAACGATAAGCATACTGCTTGCGTTATGGTAGACGATGGGTCTTCTATCAATGTGTGCCCTTTGGTAGCTTTGCAGGCTTTTGGTTTAAACGAGGATATGCTCAGTGGATCGGATCTGACTATCACAGCCTACGATAATTCGAGGAGGCAAGCCTCGGGAACCTTTAAGACCTTGGTCAAGACAGGACCTATTGAAGTGGAGGTAGAATTTGTAGTGCTGCCCATCCCTGCTAACTTCTCAGCTCTGCTTGGGAGACCCTGGTTTCACAAGTTAGGTGGAGTGTCATCCACACTACATCAGATGATAAAGTTCCCACACGAAGGGGAGGTGGTGACTATCAAGGCAGCCAGGGAGAACCAGGTCTCAGCGCTCGAAATAGCTAATCAACCATTTAGCGGCTTCCACGTGTCCATGATAAGGGAAGAGTACGGGTCAGTGGATAGCCCAGCTGTGGTTAATATGATGAAGAAGATGCACTATGTCCCTGGGGCTGGTCTGGGCAGAAACTCTCAAGGGTTGCAAACCGCGATCACCACTCGAGGTTAGAAAAATCGGAAAGGTCTGGGGTACAGAGGCGGTTTCGGCAAGAAGAAGGCGGCGGATAAGATCCCTCACATTTCAGAGAGCTTCGTACCAGCATCTTCAGTTTGTGCTTTTACTGGCGAAGACGAGCTGCAATGGGTAGATGGGAGGATTGTCCCTGGCTTTGAGATCTTTAATGATGTATTTGACTGGAGAGTCGGGTTTATCAAGACTGCTGAGAACTTCTGGGATGAGGAGGTCATGACTCAGGGTATCACTTGGGACAGATGCGAGCCTGAAGAGGTCGTTACCGAGAAAATGATAGCTGCCAGGCTGAAAGGGAAAGAGAAGATAGCAGAATCAGAACTGAAAATGGGGGATTTGAAGATTTCTTTCGACATGCCTGGAGGGCCTCTACTGAATCAGGAAGCCAGTAAACAAGCTGCAATGGCATCAACCTCGAGAGTGGCAGAAGAAGACTCTAGCTTAGACTGTCTTTTTATTCCAGAACTCTTTTATGATGTAAATGACAATTATAATATTATTAATAAGGCAAACAATTTCTCTTATTTGTGCGATGTTTCTAATAATTTCAACATGCATGAACATGATCATATTCCATCAATTTTTGACATTGATTCCACTGATACAACGCCTTTTAATCTTGGAAGCTCGGAAAATCCGAGAGAAATTCTAATAGCATCAAATATAACTCCTGTGGAGAGAAAAAATTTTGAGAGAATAATAAGAAAACATGAAAAGGTCTTTGCCTGGACCTATGAGGACATGCCGGGAATTGACCGAGATGTGGCAGAACATGCTATCCCAACTTATCCGGATTACAAGCCTGTGAAACAGAAGTTGAGAAGGCTCAGGCCAGAATGGGCTGACAAGGTCAAGGAGGAAATTCGACAGCAGATTGAAGCCAAGTTCCTTATTGAGGTGCAATATCCTACATGGTTGGCAAATGTGGTCCCTGTAGCAAAGAAGAACGGAAAGGTCAGGGTGTGTGTGGATTATCGAGATCTGAACAAAGCTTGCCCTAAAGATGATTTTCCACTACCCCATATCGATGTGTTGATAGACAGTGCCGCCAATTGCGCGATGTATAGCTTTGGAGATGGATATGTGGGGTACAATCAGATCCTGAACAAAATAGCTGACCGGGTTAAAATCGCTTTCATCACGGAGTGGGGGACCTATGCCTATCGAGTCATGCCTTTCGGCCTGAAGAATGCAGGGGCCACATACCAGAGGATGGCGACCAAGATCTTGAGTGACCTGATCCACAAAGAAGTGGAAGTATATGTCGATGACATGATGGTCAAGTCAGCCACTCAAGAATGACACTTTGAAGCTCTAGAGAAGTTCTTCACCAGGATTGACAAGTATAATATGCGACTTAACCCCAAGAAGTGCATTTTCGGAGTGACTTCAGGAAAACTATTGGGACATGTCGTCAGTCAGAGGGGAATAGAAATTGACCCGGACAAGGTGAAGGCCATAAGAGAGATGCCCGTGCCGCAAAAGGAGAAGGATGTAAGGAGTTTCCTGGGCAAGCTGCAGTATGTCAGCCGATTTATTGCCAAGCTCACTTCAATATGCGAGCCTATTTTTAAGCTGCTTAGAAAGAATCAACCTGTGGTCTGGAATGAAGACTGCCAGAAAGCCTTTGACAGCATCAGAGAATACCTGTTGAATCCGCCAGTGCTAAGGCCGCCGCAGCCGATCAAACCGCTTATCTTGTATCTGGCAGTAGAAGGCAGTTCAGTGGGCGCCATGATGGCTCAAGAAGATGAATTTGGGGTGGAATTTGCAATTTATTACCTCAGCAAGAAGTTCCTAGCTTATGAGATAAAATATGCTAAAGTAGAAAAGATCTGCCTCGCAGTAATTTGGGCGTCAAAGAAACTGAGACATTACTTCCATCGTACAAGGTTCAAGCAGTGGCCAAGCAGAATCCGTTAAGATATTTGCAGGAAGCACCGTCTTTGCTTGGAAAGATGGGGAGGGGGTTGCTCTTGCTACAGGAGTTTGATGTGCAATACATCACCCGCAAGACTATTAAGGGGCGAGCCGTAGCCGAATTTCTTGCTGAGCATCCTATTTAAGGAGACACTCCTGAGTTCACCTTTCCTGATGAGAGCATAGTCGCAATTTCTGTTCAGGGATGGCAGTTGCACTTCGACGGGGCAGTAAATAACAGAGGAGCCGGAGTTGGAATCATCTTGACGACCCCAGATAATGAGAAACTTCCCCTTGCTAAGAAGCTGAGGTACAAAGCAACCAACAATGAAGCCGAATACGAAGCGTGCACCTTCGGGTTAGAAGCTTTGGCTGCATTGGGGGCAAGGAACATAGAAGTCTTTGGTGACTCATCCTTGGTGATCAACCAGATCCGAGGTGAGTGGGCAGTAAAAGAAGAGCGGCTGATGCCCTATGTTGAGTATTTGAGAAAGGTATGTGGGCAGTTCGAGACCTGCACTTTCCACTTTGTGCCGAGAGATGAGAACCGTCTGGCTGATGCATTGGCAACCTTAGTGTCAATGTAGGATAACCCCGAAGGAGTGGCTATGAAGCCAGTGCTAATTTCGAGTTCTGATAAGCCCAGTTTTGAAACCGAGCCTGTAATGGAAGTAAAAGTGGCGGACGGGAAACCATGGTACTTCGACATCATGAATTATTTGGAAAACAGTGAATTTCCAGAAGAAGCTACTGAAAAAGACCAGAGGATGATCCGTAAGCTATCTACTCAGTTCATATCCTTGGAAGGGGTGTTGTACAAAAGACAGTCGGACGGGATTTAGCTCAGGTGCTTGAACGAAAAGGAAGCCCGCAAGGTGATGGAGGAAACCCATGTAGGTGTCTGTGGGGCCCACATGAACGGTTTGACCTTGGCTAAGAAAATCATGAGACAAGGCTTCTATTGGCTTACGATAGACAACGACTGCTGAAAATATGTTAAGCAATGCCAGTTGTGCCAACAGTACGCAGACTTGAGACACCTGCCGGTATCAGAGCTACATAACCTGACATCACCTTGGCCTTTCGCTGCTTGGGGGATAGATATCATCGGAGAGATTCGCCCTACGGCATCCAATGGGCACAAGTACATCATAGTCGCAATCGACTATTTTACCAAATGGGTAGAGGCAGAATCCTTCAAAAAGATTGACGCGAGGGACATGGCCAGGTTCATAGAGAGGAATCTGATTTGCAGATATGGCCTCCCTCATCATATAGTGTCTGATAATGGGGTGCAGTTCATGGGAGAAACCAGGAAACTCCTCGAGAAGTATGGTATTGAGCATCATAAATCCTCTCCCTACCGACCACAAGCGAATGGAGCAGTAGAAGCCGCTAATAAAAATATGAAGAAGATCCTGTCCAAGATGGTCCAAACCTACAAAGACTGGGCCGAAAAGTTACCCTTTGCCCTGTGGGGATATAGAACAACGGTGAGGGCGTCTACAGGTGCCACACCATTTTTCCTAGTATACGGAACGGAAGCAGTATTGCCAGTTGAGATAGAGCTCAAATCACTGAGGGTGGTCATGGAAGCCCAAATCCTAGAGGCCGAATGGGCGCAGCAGAGGCTACAGCACTTGAACTTACTGGATGAGAGTAGGCTGAAAGCTTATTATCATAATCAGATTTACCAAAAGAGATTGGCAAGAACTTTCGGAAAGAAGGTGAGAAAGCATCCGCTGAAAGAAGGGGACTTGGTGTTCAAGCAGATGAGGCCAGGTATACCAGATATTAGAGGAAAATTCAGACCCACCTGGGAGGGACCGTATATCCTTAAGAAACTGCTGTCCAAGGGAGCTACGATCTTGTCGGATAGTGATGAGAATGAATTCAAAGAACCGATCAATGTCGACAGACTCAAAAGGTTCCACGGCTAAAGACCAAAATAAAAAGAAGAGAATAGAATGCCCTGTAGGTCGAAAATCGAGAAAAGGCGGTTGTGCTAAAATTGGGCACCTCGACAGGGTGAAAACCGAAAAAAGGCATCCTGTGCAAAAATTAGAGGCATGAGAGAAAATGTCCAATCGTGAAAACCCAAGAGGGCCGATTGGTAACAGGAGTTGATGCTGCTAAAATTTGGTTTCATGTATTGACAGCGCATAAGCAGCTGAGTAAATGCCAAAATTGATCATGTATGCTGAAATTATATGAAAATGTACACAAATTCGTGAAATAGGATGAATATTATTCTTTTCATTTTTGTCATTTCCTAGTTCTGCATTAAAAAGAAATGTAGCACCAAAAGAAATACATATATAGGCTAAGCTAAGTCCTGCTGCTGCTCTCGCCGACCAGATGCTTGAGCCCTCGAGTCCTATTATCAGATGCTGGACTAAGGATCCACTTCTTGTACTCGTTAGTCGAAGACACGGAATGATTGCCAAACCTCGGGATAACAGTCTTCACCGGTAGTCTGCCCCACAGCTCATGATACCGAGAAGCAAATGCAGCCGAGAGAGCTCCTCCCCGGAAGGATAAGGGAACCCTCATTACATCCTGGGTCATCCCGAGCTGGCGTGCACATCGAGAGGTGATGCAGAAGGTGGCCTGACGGAGGCCGCAGAGGGGAACACACCCCGATGGCCCATCGGTGACCACATGAGACAGTGGGAGCTAGGCAGACATAAAACTGATGTCGTCATCTGACAGCTCGCCAAATCTGGTAATGCCTTCACCAGTAGTGGCACACCCTTGCAGTCGTCAACGCGGCAGAAAGTGGCTTGGCGAGTACTGTGGAGTAACTCGAGAGGGCGGCTCAGACAGCATCTCCAGTTTCTCTTGCAGCCGAATCTGAAAAAAAAAAAAAAAAAAAAAAAAAAAAAAAAAAAGAGAAAAAATAATAAAATAAAATAAAATAAAAAGAGAGAAAAAGAAAGAAGAGAAGAAAAAGAAGAAAAAGAAAAAAAGCCGCTGGAGTAAGTAGGATTTACTTCAGGCAAAATTAAGGCACTGGGTTGTGTGAAAATCCGAAAGGACGCACCTCCCGCTAAGAAAAGCTAGTGTGAAAATCCATAAGGGACGCACTACCTTTAAAATAATGACGTACCTGAAGCAATAAGGGGCTGCCGGTAAAGGTTGTAGTGGACCCAGAGCTCACATCGTCCAAGCCCAGAATGGTTTCAGCCAGAATGAGCGGTAAGGGTGATAATCCCAGATGAAAGTCGCCCAAGACTCCGAATAGGCGAGAGTCACCTGGCAAACCCCCTAGAACAACAGTAAGGAAGTTCAACATGCAAAACAAGAATACGATGCTTACCCGGTAGGTGGGGATGTCGGTGAACTGATCCATGGCCTCGATCAATGGTCCCAGAGCGAAGGAAGGGCCCGGGTGAATCAGCCGGATGGCCTCAGAAGAAGGTATGCCGAGGGCCATGGCTATGTCCCGGATCTGTAATAGACCGCAGCGGGGGACGCAAGGCAGAGCACTAGGAGGGAACCAGGCTCCCAGGATGGTAGCTAACTCTTCAGGCAAAGGGCACAGTTCCTAGTAGGTGAAGCGGAAAACGTGAAACCGGGGGTTCCAGAAGTGGGTCGCCGCCAGGAGGAGGTTCTGGTCGACTTTCACCCGGCACAGATATTTCAGCCCAGACAGAGAAGAAAGGGCGCCCTCTTCCCAAGTGTGTTTGTCATCTAAAATACGGTGCATCCTTTGGGCTAGAGAGGAAGACATGTTGAGAAAGGTGAAAGGCTCAAAATGTTAGAAAATGAAGAGACTCAAGAAGAGCAAAATTTTTGGCATAATTTATAGGGAAGGGTCACCGACGGCCTACCCGTCTCTCTATAGAGACGGCCTGCCCGTCGGTAGAGATTCACCTGGCAGGCGCATGCGTCATTATTGCATTCATCACGCGCATTAACTCGCATTTATTGCGTGACAGACGGCCAGCCGTCGGTCACATACAGACGCCCAGCCCGTCGGTCACGAAATTCTATATAAGTGCGAGTGACAGACGGTGCAAACGCTGCTGTCCCTTTCATTTCCTCTCCCAAACCGTTTTTTTTAGCATTTTTTAGTGTTTTTTCAAGCATTCTTCATCTTTTTTTCGCGATTTCTTCATATTTTCGCATTATTTACTCACCGGGCGCTTTGATATTTATATTTTCTTCAGTTTCTACACTTCTCGCGATTCCAAGTAAGTATATAACTACTTTTTTTGGAATTTTATTCAATTTATTTCTTCATTTCTTCTTCCTTTAACCTCAGAAATGGTTAGGATACTTTAAAAACCTTAGGAATTTAGGGAGAATGCTGCCATTTTTTCTTTATTATTTTAGTGCAATTAAACCTGAATTTTTGCATGATCACATAGAAATAGAATTTTTTCTATAATTTTGGTGCTTTAGAAATAGACAGTTTCTAGCGCACTATTCTGTGTATACATTTGCTTGTGAGGCCTGAGGCCATTATTTTGTGTTGTTGGGAGCACACTCTTGCCGGGGTATGTCCCATTTACATGCGTATATTATTGTCGAGGCTTGAGGCCTATTTTGTTGCCCTTTTATGCAGGAGGTCGGGCATACCCCTGCCGGGGTGCTGCCCAAATTTTTATTATTTATTCTAGAATTGAATATTTTCACGCGTAATGCATGCCTCGGGACCTAGAAAGCCCATTTCCTTTACTCGTTTCAATTTATTTCCATGCTAATTGCATGTTGCCTTTGCCGCGATGTGTGCGGGGTATATTGGGGCTACTTCCTTAGACAGGACGTTTACTCTATTCATTTATTATCAATTTTCTATCTTGTTTTGGGTCGCCATTGCCCTGGTGAGGCCTAAATGGGCCTTCGCCTGGAAAATAAGTCTGATAATATTTGTTTTGTTAAATTTTCGCTGTCTAATTTCTTCTCCTTTGCAGGATGCCTCCTAGACGTAGAGCACTGCAGGCCTAGCCCGAGCTTGTAGCTCCGGATTGGATGGATGATGAGTCAGCTCAGAGGTATAGAGCATTGGCTCAGGTAGAGCTTCGGGCCAGTCGCTTTGTGTCCCGACCATTCCTAGAGGCCCTAGGGTTGGCCCCAGAGTTCAATTTACTTGCCGAGGGTGCTGGGTGGACAGAGTTCCTTAAGCCCTCCTTCCAGACTTTTCCAGAGGCTACTCGCCAGGTCCTGGCCACTCTTCGCTACGCCGATTTTCAGAGTGCAGATACCGACCCAGGGGTGGTTCAGTTTTGCTTCGACGACGACCACTTCAGTATTACCAGGCAGAGATTTGCACAGGCCATGGGGCTCCCTACAGAGGAGGGGGTCGAGATTCCACGGCGAGCTGTTAGACGCGCCCATTGGGCGGCTATTGCCCTACTGGGAGTGCTGTATGATCATAATACAACGAAGAGCACCGTACTGGTGTCTCAGGCACTCCGGTATTTGCACAGAGTGCTATCCAGTTCGTACCTTAGTTGAGCTGGTAATCCAGGGTCGCTTAATGCGGCCGAGATCTGGAGCCTCTGGGCTATGGTGGCAGGCCAGCATCTCAACATTAGCCACGAGATCTTGGCCAACTTGACCAGAGTCGGCAGAGGATTGACACCGGTGGTGATAGTAGGAGGAGTTATCACCCGGTTACTTTTGAGGTTGGGAGCTAACCCTGACAGGTTGAGAGGACCCTTGGAGGAGGGGATCCATGTGGATGCCGCAGCGGTAGTACAGATGGGGATGATCTCCCTGATATCAGGGCAGGTAGAGGCCTACAGGGTGTTGACCATTCATGAGACCAGGCGGATGTTCTCACTCCCACCCTTGGGTGCAGATCCAGACCACCCGGAGCACCCGGAGGAGCAGCCTCCACAGCTCGAGCAGCAGCCAGAGCCCCAGCCTCAGCCCGAGCCTCAGCCAGAGCATCAGCCTCCTCAGCCACAGACTGTGCCACCACAACAGCAGCAAGAGCAGCCCAGGACTCCCTCGGACTTTGACTTCGAGTTTACGATGGATGACCTCTTCACCGCTTCACCGGCATCCAGAGCGCCGACTCCAGCCCCATCACCGAGCGCCAGGGTACAGAGGTCTATCCACGGGCCCTCCGAGAGATACCACCCGTACTCCCGAGGTGACCCAGGGGCATCCACCTCCTCGGCACCACCGCCAGAGCCAGCACCGCAGCAGCCTACGCAGCCTGACTTCTCTCAGCTCCTCACGTCCATGTTTACAGCCTTAGAGCGGCGGCAGGATGAGAGGGATAGGGCTATTCACAAGAGGTTGGATCGCCAGCAGGCTGCCATTCAGGAGCAGTCCCAGTCGGTGGAGCGCTTAGCTCAGGAGCAGGCCGGCTACATCGGGCATACGACTCGGGAGCAGGCTCGGGCTGTCACATCCCATTTGCCCCCTAGTAGAATGAGCCTGTCTGTCTGTCTGTATGTGTAAGCATTCGCATGTGTTCAGCATTTCATAAGGGTATCTTAGTAAAAATGTATGTTTTTGGGTTTATTATTATGTGGGTGCATACATGGCATTAGTGTGTTTATTAAGTGAGAAATATTTGGGTGTGTGTGTTTATGCCATTGTAGGGTACTTTAATTATAAGTGCATTAGGTGTGTGTGATGTATGTGAAATTTAAGTGTGAGTGGTTAACTCCACCAATAAGAAATGGACACTCACTTAGGGTAAAGAAAAGAAAAAGAAAAAGGAAAGAAAGAAAAGGAATTGGTAGATTCACGTTCTTTCTTCACTGGTCTCCTTCTTTTTCCTTTCCTTTTCCCTAAGGGCTCTTGTGTGTGGATTCAAGATTTTATTGGTGAAGTTAATCTCTCTTGGCATTCCCTAGCTTGGTAAGTGCATATCCTTGTCTTTATCTTGCTGTAATTCTTCATCTTCTTCTTTAGGTTGAGTTTTAATTTAGGGTTGCATGTTGATGTTCATTACTGTGTTTGTGTTCTAGCTGAGGCTCCACGCGATCCCAAAGGCAAAGAGGTTGCTGGGAGCAGTGGGACTAAGTGTTAGAAGCTTAGAATCCAGGTTTGGGAGTGTTTATTTGTGAAATTGTGTGATTTTGAATTTACTGTAAAATTCTAGGGTTTATGTTCTTGTAAGTTTGAATGCATATGTTCTTGATTTGATTTGGTTAATTATTTGATGAATTGAGTTGTATAATTGTTGCCTATGTTGTTTGAGATGATTTCTGGAAGGTAAAAATAGGTTTGTATGGTTTTAAATCAAATTGGGATTAAATTCTTTGTTCTGGAAATTCTGGAAAATCGAAGTACTGTTGTAGTTCTCTTTGTCGCGTGACTCGCTACGAAAGAAGGCAAGTCACGAGACGTGACTCTCGGTCACATCGTGACCTGCCTGCTGAGAAGCCAGTCGCGTGACCAGCTGAAGAACAAGCAAGTCACGGGACGTGACTCTCGGTCACGTCGTGCGACCTGCGAAGACGAGGCGTGATCTGCGAGATCACGCAACGTGATCTGCGAGGGAGTAGCACGTCACGAGACGTGACGTCCAGTCACGCCGTGACCTGCGAGGGCGTTGCGTGATTTGCGAAGATCACGCAACGTGATCGGCGAGGAACAAGCAAGTCACGTCGCGTGACCCTCGGTCACGTCGCGTGACCTGCCTGTTGGGAAGGCCAGTCACGCCTCGTGACCAGCCAATCTCGCCCGTTTCTCCGTTCAGCTCATTTTTCTGAAATTTCCTAGTTTTTAACTCAGAAATGAATTTGGTAATTCTTTTGAATGGACTTTACTGTTGTATGATGCATGTCTTACTGTTTGATGCTTTGATATGCGTGATACCATGATTTTCTGATGAATTATATTCCGTACTCTGAAATGTGATTTGAATGTCGCATAACCTGCTAGAGTCGAGTAAGTGGATAGTTAGGCATGCCTAATAGAGTCTTTTAGCTGCAGCCCTCAGTTCAGTTTGGACCCCGATCAGGTCCCCGTTTGGTTCCTCGCGAACCCATCAGTATAGGATCTTGTTTAAGATTCCCTCAGTATATAAATAACATGTTTTGATAAATGATTTAATATTTGATTTGTACCTGTGAGGTACCCTCAGTATTCGATTCGTACCCGTAAGGTACCCTCAGTACACTCGATATCCACTATCTAGAGTCAGCAGGTGTTCTTTTATTGTTCAATTGATTTGTTCTGTCCTGATTTGGATATGAACTATGATATCTGAGTAAGTATATGACGAGATGCATGTCAGATTATTCTCGAATGAATATGATTATGAGATATTGATTATATGGCCTTTGTACGTGAATACGTTTATAAGTATTATGCTAACCGTTGCATATTGCCATTCTGAATGTGACATGTTTCGGCGACCATTGTGAATGGCCGTCCATAATTTATATGTGTTTCCCCACTAAGCGTTTATCGCTTAGCACGGTGTTTTTACCCGTGCAGGTGCGGAAGGCGTTTTGCTTTGAGAGAGTCGCCGTCATCAAGCCAACACAGAAGAGTTTTTAGTGTAGGGCTATTTTTGTATCAGTGATGATTCTTTTTGTATAGAACTCTCATGTATCAGTTTTGTATCAGCTTCCGCTTTTGTACCTATATTTTGTATATGTAATATTATTGGTTTCAACTAGTTGATCAGATCATTATTGTAATAGTTTATTATAGTAATGCATGATCAGCTTTTGCTTTCTTTATGTAAAGTTTTTAATTATTCTGTATTTCTGAATGTATGTTATGAATGAATGTATGTTTTACTTTGTATTTGCTTGGTGGCACCTTTACTCATACGGCATCTCACTCCTTCTCGGATGGGATCGCCTACGTATGGGAAGGGGGTGTTACAGTTTGTGGTATCAGAGCATAGGTTTAGGCGTTTCTGGGTGTTGTTGTGTTGTTGTGATTGTTCTGAGTTTCTTAGATGTGTATGTGTGTAGTTCTGTGTTGGCTGATACGGTTGTTTCTTGTTTGTTTAGATGGCTTCTAATTCTGTTCGTGGATCACTTGAGGAATCCGCCGAGAGTGTGAATCCTCCAGTAGTGGATCCGTCTGTTTCTGTTACTGTGTCGGCTCAGCATGCTAGGGTCCAGCCCGAGGCCGCAGCCATGCCCTTTGAGGCTATGTTTAGACTGCATCAGGACATGGCTAGGGTTTTGGAGAGAGTGACTGCTCCTAGAGCACCTATGGAAAATTTGAGAAGGGCAGGAGTTGAGGATTTCTATGGCACTGGTTTGAATGAGTCTGAGATGGCAGAGAGATGGTTAGATAAAGTAAAGCGTGACTTGAGAGAGATTCGGTGTCCTCCCGACCAGCAAGCAGAGTGTGCATTAGCTCTTCTACAAGGGTCTGCATTTGAATGGTGGGAATTGGTTTCCAGGCATCCTCAGCTACCGGATCCGATTACTTGGGAGTTCTTTGAGGGTGAGTTCACAAAGAAGTATATTACTCAGACTTATAGAGATGCGAGATGGGCGCAGTTCTTGAGTTTAAAGCAGAGGGCCATGTCAGTTGCAGACTATGAGAAAGAGTTTAACAGGTTATCTCGCTATGCCCCACGTGGAGTTATGACTGATGACTTTAGATGTAAGCATTTCGAGGCAGGGTTAAATGAGTTTTTGAAGATTGCTTTGATTTCACTGATGTGCATACCGGGGGTCAGTTATTACCAGATTGTAGAGGCTGCTGTGAGAGCTGAGTTGTCTGAGACTGTGATGAGAGAGAGAGCTCAGAGGAGGAGTTCTTCTCGTGGAGGATCTTCTTCGAGTAAGAGATCTAGGAACCCACAGGATGAGTCAGCATCTGGTCCGGCTTCTAGAGGTAGACGTCAGGGTTCTGCAGCTGTATCAGGTTCTGGTAGAGGAGGTAGATCTGAGACTGCATCAGTTTGTCCTCATTGTAGTAAGACTCATCAGGGTGAGTGCAGGTGGCTCTCCGGTGCGTGCTTCAGGTGTGGGAGTTCTGAGCATCTTTTGGCCAGTTGTCCGAGATTGCATGAGGATTCAGGTTCCCAGAGAGAGGGCAGTAGGGTCGGTTCGAATGCTTCTCAGGCTACCCATGGCAGAGGCCGAGGTCGAGGTAGAGGTGGTCGGCATAGAGAGGGAGCTGCTTCTGAGACTGTTGAGCATCCTCCTCAGGGTGCCGTTAGAGCTTATGCCATGTGAGCTAGAGATGAGCAGGATGCGCCTGATGTTATTGCTGGTAAGTTCCTACTCCATGACACTGAGTTATATGCTCTAATTGATCCTGGTTCCACACACTCATATTTGTGCACGGATAAAATTGTTGATAAATTGCATTCTGTTGATCAGTTAGATTATGAGATTTGTGTGACCAGTCCATTAGGGCATAGTGTCAGTGTGAGTAGAGTTTTTAGGAGTTGTCCTCTGATTGTTGAGGGAGCTGTGCTTCCAGCGGATTTGATTGATTTACCTTTCAGAGAGTTTGATCTGATTCTGGGTATGGACTGGTTGGGTAAGCATCGGGCTTGTAACACCCCCTTCCCATACGTAGGCGATCCCATCCGAGAAGGAGTGAGATGCCGTATGAGTAAAGGTGCCACCAAGCAAGTACAAAATAAAACATACATTCATACATAGCATACATTCAAAAATACAGAATAATTAAAAACTTTACATAAAGGAAAAGGAAGCACAGGCTGATCATGCATTACTATAATAAACTATTACAATAATGATCTTATCAACTAGCTGAAACAAAATAATATTACATATACAAAATATAGATACAAAAGCGAAAGCTGATACAAAACTGATACATGAGAGTTCTATACAAAAAGAATCATCACTGATACAGAAATAGCCCTACACTAAAAACTCTTCTGTGTTGGCTTGATGACGGTGACTCTCGAATCAAACTCCTTCCGCACCTGCACGGGTAAAACACCGTGCTAAGCGATAATCGCTTAGTGGGGAAACACACATAAATTATGGACGGCTATTCACAATGGTCGCCGAAACATGTCACATTCAGAATGGCAATATGCAAAGGTTAGCATAATACATATAAACGTATTCACTTGTAAAGGCCATATAGTCAATATCTCACAATCATATTCATTACAGAATAATCCAGCATGTGTTTCATCATTAACTCATTCAGAAATTCCATATGGTAGTCAAATCAGATCAGAACAATTCTAATTAACAAATAAAGAACACCTGCTGACTCTAGACAGTGGATAACGAGTGTACTGAAGGTACCTTACGGGTACGAATCGAATACTGAGGGTACCTCACAGGTACAAATCAAATATTATATCATTTATCAAAGCATGTTATTTATATACTCAGGGAATCTTAAACAAGATTCTATACTGATGGATTCGCGAGGAACCAAACGGGGACCTGATCGGGGTCCAAACTGAACTGAGGGCTGCAGCTAAAGACTCTATTAGGCATGCCTAACTATCCACTTACTCGACTCTAGCAGGTTATGCGTCAAACAGATCACATTTCAGGATACAGAATATAATTCATCAAAAAATCATGGTATCACGCATATCGAAGCATTAAACAGTAAGACATGCATCATACAACAGTAAAGTCCATTCAGAAGAAATACCAAATTCATTTCTGAGTTAAAAACTAGGAAATTTCAGAAAAACGAGCTGAGCGGAGAAACGGGCGAGATTGGCTGGTCACGAGGCGTGACTGGCCTTCCCAATAGGCAGGTCACGCGACGTGACCTAGGGTCACGCGACGTGACTTGCTTGTTCCTCGCCGGTCACGTTGCGTGATCTTCGCAAATCACGCAACGCCCTAGCAGGTCACGTCTCGTGACGTGCTACTCTCCTCGCAGATCACGTTGCATGATCTCGCAGATCACGCATCGCCTTCGCAGGTCGCACGACGTGACCTAGGATCACGTCGCGTGACTTGCTTGTTCTTCAGCTGGTCACGCGACTGGCTTTTCAGCAGGCAGGTCACGGCGTGACCGAGGGTCACGTCTCGTGACTTGCCTTCTTCCGTAGCGAGTCACGCGATAAAGAAGAACTCAACAGTAAATCTATTTTTCCAGAATTTCCAGAACAAGGAATTCAATCCCAATTTGATTTAAAACCATACAAACCTGTTTTTACCTTCCAGAAATCATCTCAAACAACATAGGCAATAATTATACAACTCAATTCATCAACTAATTAATCAAATCAAATCAAGAACATATGCATTTAAACTTACAAGAACATAAACCCTAGAAATTTACAGTAGAATCAAAATCACACAATTTCACAATTAAACATTCCCAAACCTGGATTCTAAACTTCTATCACTTAGCTCCACTAGGTCCAGCAACCTCTTTCCCCTTTGGATCACGAGGAGCCTCAGCTAGAACACAAACACAGTAATGAACATCAACATGCAACCCTAAATTAAAACTCAACCTAAAGTAGAAGATGAAGATGAAGATGTACAGTTATAGTAAAACAAAGACAAGATATGCACTTACCAAGCTAGGAGTAAGAGTGACCAATTTCCACAACCACACTTATTTAACAGATAGCAAGTAGTAATTAGGAGAGGGAAAAGGGAGAAGAAGATGAAGGTTGAAGGAAAAACGTGAATCTGATTTCCTTTCACTCTTCCTTCATTTCTTTCTTTATTTTCCTTAACCTAATACACATGTCATTTTCTTGGTGGTGGAACTTACTCACTCACACCCTAACTCCCCACACAACACTCACACTTAATGTATTCCTAATTAACACACCCTACAATGGTATGCTCTAATGTACACAATTAATTCCTAACTAATTCACACACTAATGTCATGTATGCACCCACCTAATAATAAACCCCAAAATCATACATTTTACTGAAATACCCTTATGACATACTGAACACATGCGAATGCTTACACATACAGACAGACAGACAGACAGGCTCATTCTACTAGGGGGCAAACGGGGTGTGACAACTCTCCCCTACTAATAAGAATTTCGTCCTCGAAATTCTCACCTGAACTGAATAACTGCGGATACTGAGCTCTCATGGACTCCTCTGGTTCCCAAGTCGCTTCTTCGACTCCATGATGGATCCACAACACTTTAACCAGGGGGATCTGCTTATTTCTCAACTGTCTCACCTCTCGGGCTAGGATAGCTCGCGGTTCCTCATCATAAGAGAAGTCCGGCTGAACCTGAATATCCTGAACTGACAGAACGTGCGAAGGATCTGATCTATACCGACGATGCATCGAAACGTGGAACACATCATGCAACTTAGCTAACTCCATCGGTAGCGCCAATCTATAGGCTACAGGTCCTACCTTAGCCAAAATCTCATAAGGTCCAATAAAACGAGGACTCAACTTACCCTTCTTTCCAAATCGAAGCACTCTCCTCCAAGGAGAAACCTTAAGGAAAACTTTGTCCCCGATCTCAAATTGTACGTCTTTCCTCTTCAAATTGGCATAAGACTTTTGTCGATCCTTGGCTGCCTTCAAATTCCGCTGCACTACTCTGATTTTATCTTCAGTATCTCTGACCAAGTCTGGTCCAATCATAGATCTCTCGGATAGCTCTGTCCAACAAATCGGAGTCCTACACTGACGACCATACAAAGCCTCATACGGTGCCATACCGATGCTCGACTGAAAACTGTTATTGTAGGCAAACTCCATCAATGATACATATCTGTCCCAACTACCCGGAAAATCCAAAGCACAAGCTCTCATCATATCCTCCAGAATCTGAATAACTCGCTTTGACTGACCATCGGTCTGAGGATGAAATGCTGTACTGAAATTCAACCTAGTGCCCAAAGCTCTCTGTAACTCCTTCCAAAACTTGGAAGTAAACCTCGGATCCCGATCTGACACTATGGACAAAGGCACACCATGCAACCGAACTATCTCATCCACATAGATACTGGCTAATCTGTCCATGGAGTAATCCACTCTAACCGGCAGAAAGTGAGCTGATTTCGTAAGCCGATCTACAATAACCCATACCGAATCATGCTTACTCTGAGTCAAAGGCAAACCAGAAACAAAGTCCATGGCGATATCATTCCATTTCCACTCAGGAATGGATAAAGGCATAAGCAAACCCGAAGGAACCTGATGCTCAGCCTTTACCTGCTGACAAGTCAAGCACTTGGAAACAAAATCCACTATGTCACGCTTCATACCGGACCACCAATAGAATTGCTTCATGTCTCTATACATCTTTTCACTGCCCGGATGCATAGTAAAGACCGAACTATGCGCCTCACTCATGAGCTGTCTCTTCAAATCCTCAGATTCTGGCACACACAAACGATCTCTGAACATAAGTACCTCATCCTGAACTGAGAACTCTGATGGCTTACCCAAACTAACCTCATGTACAATCTGCTGAAGCCTCTGATCATCTCTCTGAGCATCCACTATCTTCTGTCTCAAAGTAGGCTTCACACGCAACTGGGCAAGCAAAGCCCCATCAGAATCAAATCTCCATCTGAATCGCCTCAAGAACAAAGCTGAAACTGATTTCCGACTCAAAGCATCGGCGACTACATTGGCCTTACCAGGATGGTAATCCACAATGCAGTCGTAGTCCTTAAATAACTCAAGCCAACGCCGCTGTCTCATGTTCAACTCTTTCTGTGAAAGGAAGTACTTCAAACTCTTGTGGTCCAAGAAGATCCTACACTTTTCCCCATACAGGTAATGACGCCAAATCTTCAAGGCAAAGATCACAGCTGCCAACTCTAAATCATGCGTCGGATAGTTCCTCTCATGTGGCTTCAACTGACGAGAAGCATAAGCCACCACTTTACCTTCCTGCATCAGCACACATCCAAGACCAACTCCAGAAGCATCACTGTAAATGACAAACTCCTTACCCGAAATGGGTTGAGTAAGGATAGGAGCCTCAACAAGCAACTGCTTTAACCGATCAAAACAAGAC
The DNA here is from genome assembly GCA_947683425.1 of Excoecaria cochinchinensis. Taxonomy (NCBI): domain Eukaryota; kingdom Viridiplantae; phylum Streptophyta; class Magnoliopsida; order Malpighiales; family Euphorbiaceae; genus Excoecaria; species Excoecaria cochinchinensis. Next base: position 1,018,638 of record CANTUQ010000127.1, read on the forward strand.
TGACACCTGTCTGACCACTCAAATCTGACTCCTTTCCTCAACAATCTAGTCATAGGAGCAGTAATCACAGAAAATCATTTAACGAACCGACGGTAATAACCTGCTAAACCGAGGAAACTCCTCACTTCCTGAACATTTCGAGGCGCTTTCCAATCAACAATCGCCTCAATCTTGGCTGGATCTACCTGAATACCTCTAGCTGAAACAATGTGACCCAAGAATGACACTTCTCGAAGCCAGAAATCACACTTGCTAAGCTTAGCAAACAACTGATGCTCTCTCAACATCTGCAAAACCAATCTGAGATGCTCCTCATGCTCACTCTCATCCTTGGAATACACCAAGATGTCATCAATGAACACTACTACAAATCGATCTAAGTATGGCCTAAACACACGGTTCACCGCCCCTGTCAGAACGCCGCCTGGTTTTCCGGAGCATGCAACCTTTCCGACGCCCGTCGGTGGATGTGGCAGGGCCGTCGGACGAATCCTTGTGTCAGAAGGATTCTTCCGACGCCCGCCTCTATACACCGACGCCCGTCGGTCGTGTCTGGCTTATAAAAGCTCCGAATTTTCAATTGAAAAGGGTTCCAAAAATTTTCAAAGGGGGAAATTCTGCCCAAATTCAAGCAAATTTTCTCTCTCCTCCAACAAAACACATTTACAAAGGAAATCTATTTAACCAAGGATCAAATCAATCAAAAGGGAACTAAAAATAATTAGTTTTCTTTAGATATTGATTCCAAAATCAATCTTTTTGAGGGGTTGAAGAAGAAATAGCCCATTTTTCTTTCTTTGATCCTTCATCTTTTGCTTCTCGTGGAACGCGCGGGGCTCTAATCAACACAAGAATCTCACCCAAAGCGATTATCTGAGGGTAAATATTCCGTATTCCTTCTCCGTATCATTTCATATTTATTCCTTATTTTGTGGAATTTTTCTATATCTGTCATTATTTTCCTTTATTTTGACTCTTTTTATCTCCTTTTGGGATAAAACCTTTTTTGGCTTTGGAAAGAATTTTCTCTCTTCTGTTTTTTCGGAGACAGTGGTGACCGACGGGTCATCCTTATCACCGACGCCCGTCGGTCACCTCACCTACAGATGCCTCTCCTTGAGTGACAGACGGACATGTCGGTTACCTTAACCGACGCCCGTCGGTCATCTAAGGAAGGTCGTCTGTGGATTCTGCCTCCATCCTTTTAAATCAATTTTTTTTATCTTTTTCAAGCCCTTTCGGTTTCCTACATGTTAATTTTATGTATATTAACATCTTTCAACTTTTCTATGAGTGTATATTGATTTCCCTTGGACTACCACAAGCTTGAGAGGCTATCTACCATATTCGGAGGATTCCATCCGGTTTAGTTTCCTAACCCTCCCGATTATTTCCTTCATTTTTGTTATTCATTGATTGTTTCATGTATATGGATATACTCTTCTCATATCTCGTTAATGTATAAAAATGATCTAATGATTTTATACTTAAATAAAAATGAGGTTTGTATAAAATGCAAAAAGGGGGGCCAAAGCCCTATTTTTATCCAATAAAATCATCATAAACAAAAATCTCCAATTTTAATAATGATGCATGCGAGGACCAAAGTCCTCAAAATAAGCAATGCCCCGATTTATGCATGATTCGCACATTTATGAAAGGGAGTTGTATTTCGCTCCTTGTATTATTGTAATTTATCGCTTTCATTATCTATCTGATCATTTATCGCTTTCAAAATGTGAATAAATGCGCCTTTTAATCAATTGCATAGTATTGGAGAGAGAGCGAATTAATGATATTAAGATTTGATCATAAAATAATTGAGGTAGAAATAGATAAGAAATCCCGGACCCAGCTCTGGTCTTTGGGCTCAAAGAGGATAGAGGTTTACCCTCCAAGACACCTTTTTGTGCCACGAGACTTTAGCGCTAATCCTAGGCTCCTTAGGGCGAGAGGTTTACCTTCAAAGACCCTTCTGACCGGCTCAAAATGGATACCAAGCGCAGTCTTAGGCTCTCCGAGGCGAGAGTAACTTTCTCAATGTTCTATTGGATGGCGACTCCATGATACCTCCTTGTTGCCCAACATAGACGCACTTGCAATTTATTTGCAAGATGTCAACGGACCCACAAGTGCCCCGATCGCCCACGTGCGGGCGGCCGCGGGGATCCGACGCGCGTCACAAATACCCTGTAAGCCCCAGAAATCCGTGACCGCAAGGAAGTGGGTGTAGGCCACTCAACCATGGCTTGAACTTTACCCGGATCAGCAGAAACCCCAGTGGAGTCAATTATGTGTCCCAAATATTCCACCCGAGTTTGGAAGAACACACATTTTTTTTTCGTTAGCAAACAGCTGCTGGGAGCGCAGGGATGCAAAAACCGCCCTCAAGTGCACCTTATGCTCTTCAATGCTCTTACTATACACTAGTATGTCATCAAAAAAAACCAAAACATATTGTCTGAGATAGGGCTGGAATACCTCGTTCATCAGTGACTGAAAGGTTGAGGGAGCATTGGTTAAACCGAAGGGCATCACCCGAAATTCGTAGTGGCCCTGATGAGTGCGGAAGGCTATTTTGGGGATGTCTTCTGGACGAACCCTTATCTGGAAGTATCCTGTCTTGAGGTCTATCTTGAAGAAAATCACTGCCCCATGGAGTTCATCAAGTAATTCTTCAATAACTGGAATGGGGAATTTATCCGGAACAGTTTCCCGATTCAATGCTCGGTAATCCACGCAAAAGCGCCAACTGCCGTCTTTTTTCTTAACCAGCAATACAGGATTGGAAAACGGGCTGAGACTTGGCTGTATAATCCCAGCAGATAACATTTCCCCTACCAACTTTTCGATCTCAGCTTTTTGAAAGTGAGGATAGCGGTACGGTCTGACTGAGATAGGTGAAGTGCCCTCTTTAAGGGTGATGGCATGGTCTTGTTTGCGTGGCGGAGGGAGTCCAACTGGCATATTGAAGATATCCTGGAATTCATTGAGCAATTCAGCAGAGTGACCCAATTCATCCCGTGGAAAAGCACCTTCATGGTTCAGGGTGTTCAAGCTAACTTGGCAACCTTCTAACAGAATACCCTGGCCCTCATGTCTGATGAGTCGTTCCATGGCATGCAGCGACACCTGCGTTCTGCACAAGGCGGGGTCCCCTTTTAACTTCACAAGCCGATTGCCCACCTCAAATTCCATGGATGAATCTGCCCAATGCATGTAAGAGGACCCGATGGAGAGCAACCACTAATAGCCAAGAATTAAGTCAGTGCTGCCTAATTGTAGGGGGAAGAAATCAGCTATGACCTCCAGTCCCGGTAGTTGTAGGCAGACTTGCCGGCACAGTCCAGCCGAGCTAATTTGCTTCCTTGTACCCAAAGTGACACCAAATTGTCGAGTGGTGGTGACTGACAAGTTCAACTCAGTGACCAAAGAAGAGGAGATGAAATTATGGGAAGCTCCGGAATCAATAAGGATAACCACCTCTCTGTTTTGGACAGTGCCGAGTAGTTTCAGTGTGTGAGGAGCTGCTAGACCGACCAAAGAAGAGAGAGACAATTCCAGGGTATCTAGTGCACCCAGTTCACTAGGATCCCCCGCCCCAGGTTCCAATTGGTCCTCCACTCCATCCTGCTCAGGATCATCCACCCACAGGATTTGTAGCTCCTTATTTGGACATCGGTGACCGGGCCCAAATTTGCCATCACAACGGAAGCAAAGTCCCTTTTCCCATTTTTGCCTCATCTCGGCATCGGTAAGCCGCCGGAATCTCGGTGAAGGTTGAGACGCTGGTGTTACAGAAGGAACCGAAAAAGAAATAGGAGTAGAAGATGAGGAGGAAGGCAATAATGCCCTTGGAGAGACTGAAATGGATTTAGTGAGGGGGTTGTGGCCAAGAATTTTAGTGTTCAGAGGGGTACCCGAGACCTGTTGGTGAGGCTGCTTGGGGTGGACTGGGCCCTCAACTTGACAGCTTCATTTTTATCTTCTATCATTTGGGCTACTTTCATGATCCGGCCCAACCCACTGGGCTCCCAAAGTCTGAGTTCAGTCTTGATATCATCCTGTAGTCCATTGATGAAGGTGTTCTCCATGACCGTTTCAGGAAGGTCAGGAAACATTGCAGACAACTGTTCAAATTGCTTGCGATACTCGCCCACTGTCGTCGTCTGCCGTAGGGACAGTAGCTGCTCCATCAAGTTTCCCGTCTGAGTGCTCCTGAATCGTTCAAGCAACAATTTCTTGAATCCCTCCCACCCATGGAAAGTCCGGCGTCCATTTTCATAGTAATACCAAGATAACGCCTCCCCTTCCAAACAGATGACCGCTGACCGGAGCTTGTCTTCGAAGGTGAGCCCATTCAAATCAAAGTACCTTTCAGCCCATAATAGCCATCCATCAGGATTGTGGCCGTCGAAAACAGGGAGTTCCAACCTCCGTGGTAACCCTTCAGATCTGGGTCAAACCGACGCAGGGTTGGATGTTTCTCCGACCTCGACCCCCAATCCGATCACTCCCTTGTTTTGCCCAACCTTATTAGAAGCAGATTCCACTTGAGAAGCATCTTGCGATTGTCCCTAAGTTGAAGGACCCTTCTCCTTGCCATCCAGATTCAGCTTGCGAAGAATGGAGCGCACACCTTCTTCGATCAATGGGAGTTGCTGAATCTTGTTTTCAATCAATGGTAGGCGTTCCATAGCGTTGTTCAGAGTGTCTACATCCAATCGCTCTAAACGGTCTAAACGGCTAATTACTTGTTGAAGATCTGCTTGTAGAGATCCCACTGCTCCTTCTAATGCTTCCACCCTGTTCTCTATCTTCTGATACCTAGTTTCCATGCAAGGATCGGTGCTCTGATACCAGATGTTAAGTCCCTGCAACAACACCACAACAACACAGCAGAAAAGCAGGACAGTAGAATAGAGAATAGCAGTGAAATAAACAGGAAGTCTGGTTATGATGTATTATGCATATCAAAAACAGAATAACAACAAAGGAGGAATTCGAGAGCCCCTCTTCTCTCCTTTACTCAATACAAATCTTTTCCTACCTCAATACTCACTCCTCACACCCTTTTTGTGCTATCCAAAAGACTAACTAACTTTAACAAAATTGCTAATTCCTAATTGCCAGTTGTACCCTTATTCCCCATTCTGCCCTTGCGCCTACTATATGTCTTCATAATTGGGGGCCTAACACCATCTAGATGACATTTTGAACCAATGACATAAAGTAGTAACAAACTTCCTAAATCCTTCTCCATCAACAAAGCTAAATGGAAGTTTATCAAGTATAATCATCAAAGCAAGACACTTTTTACTGTACTCTTGATAAAATTTCCAATTAGTTAGTGTTCCACTAGAGCTACCATCAACAGTAAAAGTTGGTTGTACAGACAATTGTGATTGTCTTATTTCTACACTATGTGGGTGCATTTTACAATTGTTTATATGGTTCACAATAAAATTTTTTGCTACAATAAGTATACCTGCCTTTGTTGACGCCTTGTACATCATAAATTTATGTTAAATGTTTCCAAACAACAAATCTCCGTAGGGGTGCCTTTCTTTTTTCTGATACCGTTGTCGGAGTGCTTGACTCCTCACGCGTATTGGCATGATGCTGTAACGGAAATCTTAAATGGTTCTGCTGATGCGTTGTCTTCATCCAATTCAATTTCATTTTATTAAGACATTTACAAATTTAAGCAAAGAAAAATTCAGTATATTTTAAATTAAAGCAACTAATAAATAAATAAATAGATATATATATATATATATATATACACATATATTTTACTCAAGTTATGATGTTGATATGTCGTTGACTTGGTCCCTGTGCCTTTTGTCCACCTGTTGATGATTGGGTCCATTATTTCTCTGTTTAGTTGTCTCTGTTTTAGTGGGGTAAGTTGCCCACTTAATTAGCTAGTGGTTAGCATAAATGGGTTAGTGGCATTCATTTTAGCATTACTGGTTTATTTGTTATTTTTCCAGCAATGTAAGGCTATTATAAATAGTCATTTTATTATTCAAGAAAGACATGTTGAATTCCTGAATTCCTTCACCTCTGCACTCTTATTTCTTCTTTCTATTTTAAATTCATTCTTATCAGTGGTATCAGAGCCCATAACCCACAGGTCCCAGGTTTCCGATAATGGATACTCGTGGCAAAACGAATGCTGAGTTTCGCAATGACGTTAATGAAACTTTAACTCGACATGAAGCTAATTTCGATCAAATCAATGCTGCACTACAATCAGTGTTAACAGAGTTACAAGCCATGCGAGTTTCTCGCCCTAGTCACACCAACCAACCCGAAATCAACCCATTTTCTCAAGCAGAAACTTCCTATTCCCTAAACACTACAAAACCTCATACAGCCCTTGACCACCATCCGCACTTCAAGCTGCACTTTCCAAAGTTTAATGGAGAGGACCCTTCCAGCTGGATCTAGAAGGCAGAACAGTACTTTGAATTTGAGGAAATTGGAACAGATCAGCAAGTGCATCTCGCCTCTTTCCACCTCGAGGGCGTAGCTCTCCAATGGCACCGTTGGTTGACAAAACTCAGAGGTTCCCTCTCTTGGAATGAATTCACTAAAGCTGCTCTCTTACGCTTTGGGCCAATTGACTATGAAGATCCATCAGAAGCTTTAACTCGGCTCAGGCAAACCACAACTGTGGCTGCCTATCAAGAGGCTTTTGAAAGACTTTCACATTAAGTTGATGACTTACCCGAAAAGTTTCTTGTTGGATGTTTTATTGCAGGACTACGAGATGAGGTTCGCCTCGACGTAAAGATCAAACAACCTCACACCCTAGCGGATGCTATAAGCATCGCTCGACTAATTGAGGAGTGCAATCAATTACAAAGAAAGCCAAGCCTTACAGTTCATTCTCCAGCTGTCCTTACTGCACCAAAAACCAACACCATCACTACTGGATTACTCGGCCCACCACCAAACCAGCGTGAAAACCAAACTTCAAACACAACTTCAACCAGCTTTCGACGCATCACCAATCAAGAGGCACGTGAACGACGGGAAAAAGGGCTGTGCTACTATTGCGATGAAAAATTTATCCCAGGCCACCAGTGTGAACGGCCACAACTATTTATGATTGAAGATTTAACTCAACCAGCTCTTGAAGAAATTGAAGGAAGTGATGAAAGACCTGAAGCCCAGGAAACTATACCTGAAATTTCTTTTCATGCCATGGCTGGAACTAATCATCCCCAAACCATGCAAGTGTTAGGTAAGCTGAAAAATAAAAATGTGGCCATACTAATTGATGGAGGGAGCACACACAACTTCATTGATCAAAATACAGTCTCCAAATGCGGGTTACCAGTCATCCAGGCTAAGAAGTTCCAAGTTATGGTGGCTAACCAGGATACAGTAGAATGCGAAGGAAAGTGTCAAGCCCTCACAATCACCATTCAGGGTAAACCCATCACTGCAGATTATTATGTCCTTCCTGTTGCAGCATATCAGCTGGTGTTAGGGGTACAATGGCTAGAAACACTCGGACCCATTGAGTCGGACTATAAACAATTGACCATGAAGTTTAAATTGGGTGGTGATACACACACATTCCACGGACTGAGGCAGAACTATGCGGAAGCTCTAACTGAAAAAGAATTCAGTTGCTTAGAAGGTACTGGATTCCTCTTCCAAATCATAGCGAAACAATCCCAACCCCCCTCATACCATCCAGATATAGATCACCTCCTAACCATCTTCAACAAAATATTTGAACTACCAAATTGCCTACCCCCACAACGACCACATGATCACCGCATTCCCTTACGCCTAAACACAGGACCAGTCTCTGTTAGACCTTATCGCTACCCATATTACCAGAAAACGGAAATAGAAAAAATGGTAAAGGAGCTGCTGCAATCTGGAATGATCAGACCAAGTAATAGCCCCTTCTCATCCCCTGTCCTATTGGTAAAGAAATCAGATGGTGATTGGCGATTCTGTGCGGACTATCGTGCTTTAAACAAAATCACAATTAAGGACAAGTATCCGATTCCAGTTGTTGATGAGCTTCTTGACGAGCTTTATGGAGCTAAATATTTTTCTAATTTGGACTTGAGGGTAGGCTATCACCAAATCAGAGTTCATGAGGAAGACATCCCAAAAACGGCCTTTAGAACACATGAAGGGCACTACGAATTCATCGTGATGCCGTTTGGCCTCACCAACGCACCTTCAACCTTTCAAAGCTTAATGAATGATCTGTTTCGTCCTTATCTTCGAAAGTTCATTATGGTCTTCTTCGATGACATATTGGTCTACTCACAAACGTGGAAAGATCACCTTTCACATCTCCAAATAGTTCTTACCATTTTGGAAACTAATCAATTGCGTGCTAAAGAAACAAAGTGCAGGTTTGGAGTCTCAAAAGTTGACTACTTGGGACATGTTATTTCTAATCAAGGAGTATTTGTAGACCCAACAAAAATAGAGACTATCCGAGAATGGCCAACTCCAACATCCACAAGAGGAGTACGTGGGTTCCTTGGGCTAGCTGGGTATTACCGAAAATTCATTCGTCACTTTGGGTCTATTGCTGCACCATTAACCCAACTGTTGACCAAGGAGGGATTCAAATGGACTGAGGCAGCATAATTGGCTTTCACTCAATTGAAGGTAGCCTTGACGTCACCACCAGTTCTGTGCCTTCCTGACTTCTCCCAACGATTTGTCATTGAATGTGATGCGAGTGGAATTGGAATTGGCACGGTACTATCACAAAACAGACGACCAATAGCTTACTTCAGCGAAGCTTTAAAAGGATTAGCTCTACTATTATCCACCTACGAGAAAGAAATGTTAGCCATTGTGAAATCAATCCGCAAATGGCGACCATATTTACTCGAAAAACCATTTACGGTACATACTGATCAAAAGAGCCTAAAATATTTGTTAGAGCAGCAGATCACTTCTCCTGCCCAAACTCGATGGCTCCCAAAAATCCTTGGGTATGATTATGAAATTGAGTACAAAAGGGGATCTGAAAATCAAGCTGCTAATTCTTTATCTCGGGTGGTTGAATTTCAATGCATGTCCATTTCCATGCCACATGCAGAATGGTGGTAGGTGCTGCAAAATGAGGTACAACATGATTCTTTTTACGCAAATTTACACCAGAAACAAACCCTCCAACCATTAGTTCAATGAGATGGAGTATGGTTCAAAAATAATAAAATTTATTTGAGCCCTACTTCCGCACTTATTGAACAAATAATCTCAGAGTGTCACTCAACCCCTATTGGGGGACATTTTGGATTCCATAAGACTCTAGCTCGGATCAAACACAGCTTCTTTTGGCCCAACATGCGTCAAACAGTCAAGAAATTCCTCCAGCAATGTGAGGTGTGCCAACGTTACAAAACTGATTGTATGAAACCAGCAGGTCTGTTGCAGCCCTTACCAATTCCAGCTCGAATATGGACTGATGTGTCAATGGACTTTATTGAAGGACTGCCGGTATCTAACGGGTATTCAGTTATCATGGTAGTTGTTGATCGATTAACCAAATATGCCCATTTTGCAGCCTTAAAGCACCCATTTACAGCAACCACAGTGGCCAAATCATTTGTAGCTAATGTGGTCCGTCTCCATGCCATTCTAACATCCATTGTCAGTGATCGAGATAAGGTATTTGTCAGCTCTTTTTGGCAGACCTTGTTCCACCTACAAGGCACTAAGCTTTGCATGAGCTCCAGCTACCATCCTCAATCGGACGGCCAAACTGAGGTAGTCAACCGCACCTTGGAACAGTATTTAAGGTGTTTTGCAGGTGATCATCCACGCAAATGGCTTGAATGGATTCCTTGGGCTGAGTACAGTTATAATACCTCCTTCCACTCTTCCACAAAAATGACCCCCTTTGAAGCTGTTTATGGAGTTCCACCTCCAAATGTACTCACTTACGTACCAGGTACCTCCAACGTTCAGGCAGTAGATGAGCATCTCCGTGATAGAGATTCAATCCTACGAGACTTGCGTCATAACCTCTCAATAGCTCAACAGCGGATGAAGTCCCAAGCTGATCAACATCGAAGGGAGATCTCCTTTGCGGTAGGGGACTGTGTGTATCTCAAGCTTCAGCCGTATCGTCAAAGTTCAGTGGCATTTCGAGCCTCTATGAAACATGCACCTCGATTCTTTGGGCCCTGTCAGATCATTGAAAAAGTTGGGCCTGTTGCATATCGACTAGCACTACTTGCAAGCTCACAAATTCACAATGTGTTTCATGTAAGTATGTTGCGAAAATATCTGGGGCCACAAGTCTCTCCCATTTCGAGTCAACCCCCACCAATATCAGATGAATCTATTATTCTTCCAGAACCAGAAGCTGTTCTTGACAGAAGAGTCATTCAAAAAGGAAAATATCGTCCCAAATCTGAAGTATTAATCAAGTGGAAAGGAGCACCTCGGGAGGATGCCACGTGGGAAAATGCATGGCGCCTTGCTAAGTCCTACCCAAATTTTTTCCTTGAGGACAAGGATACTTAAGGGAGAGGGAATGATATGTCGTTGACTTGGTCCCTGTGCCTTGTGTCCACCTATTGATGACTGGGTCCATTATTTCTCTGTTTAGTTGTCTCTGTTTTAGTGGGGTAAGTTGCCCACTTAATTAGCTAGTGGTTAGCATAAATGGGTTAGTGGCATTCATTTTAGCATTACTGGTTTATTTGTTATTTTTCCAGCAATGTAAGGCTATTATAAATAGTCATTTTATTATTCAAGAAAGACATGTTGAATTCCTGAATTCCTGAATTCTCTGCACTCTTATTTCTTCTTTCTATTCTAAATTCATTCTTATCATATGTCTACCAACCCAAAAAGAAAAGATAATAAAGACGATGCAATCAAGAAATACCTATCATGAACATGAATTAAGATGCATGTTATATTATTTATAATCATACCAAAGTGGCATATAAAAATTTGCAGCACCGCAGCAAGAAAAGTTTTTTTTTTTTTTACTTCTTATTGCGACTACCTTAGCCATCCCATACCATTGCTGGCACTAAGGCAGGCCTCATTATCATCTTGCTTTGCCATCAAAATGTTCCTTCATCATGATTCCCTAATTTTACAGTCAATTAAGTAATTGAGGCCAGAAGTGCATACATATAGTCAATTAAGTAATATTCTACTTCCAATTATCATTTAAGCAATTTATATCATACCAAAAACAAATTATAACAATACACTTTCTTATATCCCACGAAATTCATATGGATTTATTGTTAAGTATCAAAGGAGAGGGACATATTATGTGATGGCAGGTTATATTTCATAGACATTATTGTTCCAGTTCATGGCAACTTGCCTAAATTCAATCATCATTTTACATAGTTTGCTTTAAATAAAAGTTTTCCACTTGCAATATGTCATTCAAATTGCAAAAAAGACGAAAGAGAAGGCAAAAGCCAGCATCATTGCAGCAGTAGGCCTTCTACTCTAAAGCCAGGGAAGCTGTAACTTTGAACATCTAGGAAATAATTCTCTTAAAATCCAAATCGACCAAATACAGAAAAAGAAATTAACCGGGTTCATAAGATTTTAACTTCTCTCAGCAAATTAGAAGTTCTAATGCCATTTGCTTAACCAAATTGAAATCAACCATGAAAAAAAATCAACTCACTTCATAATATTCACAAGCCAGAACAAAACTAGGAAAAAAAAAAGAAATAATGAAATGTACATATTTTTTATGTTTGACAAATTAATAGAAATTGATTATCAGTTACCTATTACGAAAAAAATTAGTGCCTTAACAAAAGAAATGTAAGAAAGAAAAATATCAAAAGAAACAGGTTAGCAGATAGCACTTATAAAGAAATAAATAAACATTCAACAAATAAAATTGATTCACTTACTCCTTTGAGGATGCCGACGGTGGCGGCAACTACAGTGGCGACAGGTAGAGTTCGGTAAATCAATTAACAGTGGCGATTTTAAAATCGGTGGGGACAAATTTAAGAATTTGAAAAAAGAGAGAAACAAATGAGAGGAAAATGGAGAAAGCCATTTTTAGTTTTATATGTGCAAGTGTTTCGAGTTATTTGGTCGGGTTGGGTTAAATGGTATTTTAATTCGGCTCGATTCGAATTCAAAATAATTGAAATCTTCCAACCTTGTCCGACTCGTAAAATCTGAACAATCATATCCAAATATAAGATGTCGGGTCGAATTTTCCGGGTCGGTCGGATTTGCACGCCCTGGTGGCCTCCCTTTTTATTTTTTTGGTTGGGCTGAGGAATGTCGAGATTTCCTTTACTCTCTCATTTCTTTGGATGTACCACTTTCTTTAGCTTAATGAAATGCCGTCTTCCGAAAAAAAAAAAATAAATAAAAGGGTAAAAAAGTTTTATGTCTTACAGTATTGTTGCTACTGTCATATCACAGCTATTTTAAGACCTTTGATTTAAGAAAAGTAATCGTCAGAACTGGGACCCATGTTACAAAACCTGATAAGACCTGAACTTACCATATGTCTGTCTGTAACCATTCTCATTTAATGAAATCTCGTCTCTTTATCTTTACTGAGGTACCAAAACCAATATACTAGCAAAGCCAGCCATCACCGTTAAAAAACATCGTTGCATTTTCTCCTCTTAATCTTCGGGTACATTCTTTTTCAATCTCTTACCTCAAATTCACCATGAAATGATCTTGAAATCAAAACCCATAACGAACCCAGTTGTAGAAATCAGTCTCAGAAGCTAAAAATCGTTTAAACATGGTTTCTTTAGAAGATTCACATTCGCATTCCAATTCAAATCGCTTCCCTTTAGCCCGAAACAACAACTTCTACAGCCCATCTTCAGCTTCTACTACAAAAATCAGCCGCAATGTTGGCCGTTCGATGAGGACTATACGGTCTAATCTCTACCAGAATGATAACAGTAGCAGCTGCTGCTCTTTCACTACTGCCACCAACAATTCGGCTTATTTATCAGAAAACCTGACTGAATCCGTCATTGATATGCGTCTTGGTGAGCTAGTTTCCCGAAGCAACAATACAAATGACAAATCTGGAAAATCTTCTTCCAATAAAGACGAAGACTTCCTTGATATCTCTCAAGCATTCAGCGATTTCTCGGCCTGCAGCAGCGATATCTCCGGGGAACTGCAGCGTCTCGCTAGCGTACCCTACCCTGAAAATGAACCTCGCAATGAAGGCGGTGAATCGACGGAGCCGGAGCCTGAACCCTGCCTAGGGTTCTTACAAAGGGAGAATTTCTCGACCGAAATAATTGAGAGTATTTCGCCGGAAGATCTTCAACCGACAGTCAAGATCTGCGTGGATGGGCTTCAATCGCCATCGATTGCCGTGAAAAGATCGGCAGCAGCGAAGCTTCGACTTCTCGCTAAGAATCGGTCTGATAACCGGGCATTAATTGGGGAATCTGGTGCTATTCCGGAATTAATCCCGCTTCTCCGTTGCTCCGATCCATGGACGCAAGAACACGCAGTGACAGCTCTGTTAAATCTCTCCCTTCACGAGGGAAACAAGGGTTTAATTACAAACAATGGAGCCATCAAATCTTTAGTTTATGTACTCAAGACAGGAACTGAGACTTCAAAGCAAAACGGAGCTTGTGCTTTGCTCAGTCTAGCATTGGTGGAAGAGAACAGGAGCTCGATTGGTGCTTCTGGAGCAATACCCCCATTAGTTTCATTACTAATCAGCGGATCCAACAGAGGAAAGAAGGATGCTTTAACGACCCTTTACAAGCTATGTTCGATTAGACAGAACAAAGAGAGGGCGGTGACTGCTGGGGCCGTTAAGCCGCTTGTGGGGATGGTGGCAGAACAAGGGACAGGCATGGCAGAGAAGGCAATGGTGGTGCTCAGTAGTTTGGCAGCCATTGAAGAAGGGAGAGAGGCGATTATGGACGAAGGAGGGATCGCTGCACTTGTAGAAGCTATTGAAGATGGGTCTGTTAAAGGGAAGGAATTTGCAGTTCTTACACTACTGCAGTTGTGTGCTGATAGCGTGAGGAATCGTGGGTTGCTTGTCAGAGAAGGCGGGATTCCTCCTCTTGTTGCACTTTCGCAGACGGGAAGTATTCGTGCGAAACACAAGGTGTGTACATTACTGCTGATTGTTTTTTGTTTCACCTTTTTCAAGGTTTAGATTCTATTTTGATAACTTGAAGTCAGTTCAAATTGAAGAACTTGAAGGTTTTTGCTGAGAGATAAGAGCCTATCTGACCTCTGAACCGTGAGGAATGTTTTAATAATATTATCCTAGCTGTTAATTTGGTCCTGTATCTTTTTCTAATGAAATGTGAACATTCCATAGAAACAGGGAAAATTAGAACACTTTTGGATGTTTGGGTATATTGGGATCAAATCGAGGGTTAGGGGTATTACCAAAGACATTTCTGATGCTTCAGGGGAAAAATTTGCTCTTTCCGTATTGCTAATAGTTGCTAATGTTGTTTAGTTGTTGTTCATGGCAGGCTGAGACGCTGCTTGGGCATTTGAGAGAACCAAGGCAGGAGGCTTCATCTTTAAGTCCTTGAAGAAGTGTCCTTAAAGTTTTTCTAAGCTGAGGTAGTTACTAATTAGACTGAATGAGTGGTTGTTTTATGTTTTGTATATATGGAGTGTGTTTGTGATGGTTTGTACAGTGTGTTTCATATATTTGGGAAGAACGTGGGTCAATAGCTAGTGAGCAAGAGACTGACTAATTAGGTGTATGGTGGGTTAATAGCTAGGTTGGGTGTTTGTTATTATCATGGTTTTCTAGATGAGGAAGAATACTCATTCACCTTTACTGGCAGTTTTTTTTCTTTATTTTTTTTATTTATTTATTTTTTTTTCTGGGGTTTGGGTGGTGATTTGATTATAATTTGGGTTTTCAAGTGTTTTGTTTGGATGACCCAAATCCTATTACTGATTATCAGTGTTTAAAAAGTGAAGATAGAGAGTATGTTACTACATGGAGCATGTCTTTTTTCTTTGGGCATTATGTTGCTTGGAATATCATATTGCCAAATAAATAATGGAGATTTGATATGTCTAATCTTTTACAGAAATGTGAACCCAGTTCTTATTTTGCTTGTGCACTTCCAGTTGTTTAACTGTTGAAATGTTTGATCGGATGACCGGAAAAATTATCAAGAAGAATAAAAATGTCTAAGCAGTTTCTGAAAGGAATAGTAATTAGCAATCATGTCCTATTTATCCCTTTTGTCATATTATTGTCAAACAAGGAAATCTCTTTTGTGGTTGCTGTGACGAGAAGATTTTTCTTTGAATTGTTTCTCCGACTATTGATCTGAACAGCACAAGCCAAGGTTTAATTTCTTTCAGGGTTTATATCGAACGCCCCTTTGTTAGATTGAACATGTTGAATTGAAGGCTTTTTGATTATGACTTGTTAACAATGGTTAAGCTTGCAAACTTTGACATATGGTGGATGTAAATTATTTGGCTGATTGTTGGAAAGTCATTTTTATTTAATATACCGTGTGCTCACCATAAGAGCCTGTCTCTGCGTCTGTGCGTGGACATGTAATTATAATATCAGCTACCGATAATAAGGCTACCTACCGCGCGAACCCCACAAGTTTTTTTTTCTTTGTCGTTGTACATAATGTGTTAGCTGGCTTTGGTTTTGTCTGGGTATTTCAATTGTTTTAATCTCATTACCAGTATCTTCCCAGTGTCGGTTCCGTATGTTTACTAGAAGACTGCCGATTGTCTATAGAAATTATTCTCTGATATGGCTTTAAACAAATCCAGTTGTGTTTTAGCAACGTTTGATTTGCCCTTTTCATTTCCATTTTAGGGAAGTGGAATAACATTTTTGTTTCTTCAATTCTTCTTTTATTAGATGGCAGACCTCATCATGGGCTCAGCTAACCTTCTAGTCCAGTCGAATCCATCCGCAAATTTTACGGATTAGGATAACTATTTTCGCATGTAACTATAGCCAGATAGGAATTCGTTCAAAAGCCTACTTATTAAAGGGCATGTTTGGTCTTTGGTTGTCAACTGTATGCTTAGCTCAGCCCGATTCACAATACACGTATGCTTAAAAAAATAGGAAATTACACAGCATACATCTATTTAATCTTTTCGGAAAGATCCCATTTTAATCCTACAATTAAAAATACTCTTTAAAATTTTGAATTTGAAATTTTTTTTTTTCTATACAAATTCTAATTAATCTCATAGTAATCTCATCCTTTCTCCTAAAATATTTTTCTATATTTTTTATTTTCTAAAATCTCTCTCCATCTCCCTTCTCTTTTAAAATTTTCCCCTATCTCTCATCTTATTCAACATTTCTCTTTCCAGAGAAAACATATATTTTTTTAATGTTTCAATTTTTTTTTTTCAATTTCTCTTCCGCCACTCTCTCTTGTAAAATCATAATACTAATTATTAAGGGTGTTTATGGACCGGTTAGCCGGTCCACGAGCCTAAGAAAAAAATCAGTCCATTAAATTCAGTTTTTTGAAAATACTAACTATTAACCAGTCAATTACTATCGGTTAACCAGTCAATCGGTTTCGGATTTTTGAATCGGTTAGCCCATATTTTTCGGTTAACCACTATAATTATAAAATACATTCATAAAAAAATTAAAATATTCAAGTTACTTAAAAATTAAAGGCCAAAGGTACAGGGTGATTTATGGAAACACTATTTTTTTTTTTTCTCTCAATTCAATGCAGGGTGATTTATGGAAACGCTATTAATTTATGGTTTAATTGGAATGGGAGGTGGTAGTTTGGTAAAAACATTGGGTATGTTGATGGAAAATTTGAATCAATGAAAAAATTTGATCCTGATTTAATTAGCTACCGGGAAATATGGGATGAATATACCAAAAGATTTGGTGTTAAGGATCTAAAATACTTGGCATGTTTGGAACCTGGTAAAAATATGTGTGAACGTCTTTTTGCATTTGCAGGGGATGCTAGTGTGCACAGGATTTTATCATGTGTAGATAATTTGTCAAGGGATATAGCTTTTTCTTCCTATCACAAAATATGATTTGATTGAGTTTCCAAATGAATTGTTAGATAAAATTAGTATTAGTAGAGAAAGTGTAATTGTGGCTGATGTGGATGGCCCCAATGTAGTAGGGGTAGATATTAATGGGCCTAATTTTGCTAGTCAAGCATAAGATAATTTCTTAAATTTTTGAGGGGTTGCGGCTAGTAGTGGAAATGTAGGGCCTGGGGCAGATTGTGGGAGTATAGGGCTTGGTCCAGAAAGTTTGAATGAGCAAGTTGTGCATGGTGAAAATACCAGAGAGATAGTGTGACGCGCGCCGGACGGTACCCAGCAAGGGCCCTCGATGTGAATCCGCCATTGGGATTCGAGGTATGTGGTTTGCGTCTCTTTGATCATGGGCGTCACGAGACATCATCGGTGTATCCCTCCCAATAGGACATTGGGGAGAACCACCTAGCCTAATGACGCCTAAAGGCACCTTTGAGGTATTTGGAGTCGCCACCCAATTTGCGAGAAATTGGGAAAAGTCTCTCGCCTCTAATGGTCTAAACCAGAGATATGGTGTCCGGAACTTCCCTCTTATTTATGCTTTGGCTAATTATAAATGGGTTTTTAACTTCTTAAAATTATACCTCTCATCTCACGCGATCGATGCATTTTAAATTAAGTAGTGCATTGCAAGCATTCAAAAAGCAATAAAGCAGTAAAAGAAAGCGATAAATGAAAGCAGTAAACACTCAAGCACACAATTACAAAGGAAATAGGGGCGGAATACAACCCCAATAAAAGAAGATTAAAGATGTAGACGGGGACGGAATACAATCCCCAAAAGATAAATAAAGTTGCCCCAAAAATTAATTACAAGGGGCTAAAGGAAAATAATGTACATAAATTTAAACACTCACGCAAGATAAAATAAAAAGACCTACATAAATCGAGATATTATTTTTAGGAACATTGGTTCCTTCACACTTGTTCGAAATTTAGGAACATTGGTTCTTTCGTATTAATTTAAAGAGGGTTCGAAGAGTCATTTTGATTGTTTGAATGAAAACCGGGATGAGTGATCCCATTTTGGAGAAAATTGACTCTTCGTTTTAATTGTGATATTTTTATTGTTAGGTTAAAACAAAGGACATTGGTCCCAATTTTATTAGTGAAAAAACTCAATTTTATTATAAAAGTATTTTTGTGACTTTTTATCTCACGCGTGCATAAATAAAATAAATATTTACAAATAAACACAACAAAAAGATAGAGAATTAGAGAGATCTCACCGAACCGATGTGACCCTCCGCGCGTTGCGACCCATCCGGGGAGCCGCGGGGATACTCACATAACCCGACTCAAGTTAAATCTCAGACAGAAAATAATATCGAAAATATTAGTAATAATTCTAAAAATTAATCGAGTAAAGACGAAATAAATATTGGGCAAATTAATTTAATGAACCAGATAATTTACATGCAAGGTAAATTAAAATAAGTCATGGCAAAAATGAGGGTAGTGATAAAATAATGACAACAGTAACAAGAATATTAGAAAATAACAATAATAATAATAATAATAATAATAATAATAATAATAATAATAAAAACAGAAATGATACATAACAAATAAATGAATATAATAATAGCAACGATTAATTAATAATAAACACAAAATACATAAATATATAATAATAATAATAATAATAATAATAATAATAATAATAATAATAATAATAAATGTAAAAATAGAAAATAAGTTAATAATAATAATAATAATAATAATAATAATAATAATAATAATAATAATAATAAGATAGTTGAAGCAGAATGTTAATAAATAATAATAATAATAATAATAATAATAATAATAATAATAATAATAATAATAATAGTAATAATAGTAATAAACAGCAACTATAAACAGTAACAAATATGAAAATTGAATAAGAATAATAGTTAGACAGGATAATAAAAATAATAATTATAATTATAATTAATTATAAAACGTTATGACAAAAAAAATATTTACAAAATAAAAATAATAGTAAAACGGAATTTGTATAAAATGAACAAAGTTGGATAATCAAAAAAAATTAAAGGAACAAATTTGAATCATGACAAAAAGTGAGAGTGACCAAAACCATTAAGATAAAAAGCAAAACCATGAAAGAATGCTGGAACAACATCATCCAAAAATAAAGAAAAAAAAAGGAAAAAAGAACAGCCATGTAAAACTAAAGTGCAAAACTCAAATAGATGAAGACAAATCATGCAAAAATGAAATTTAACAAACTACAATAATATATTAACAGTGATATCAACACATTAAAATGCTAAAAGTAAATAATAGACATGATAATAATAGGAAAAATAATATTAACAACAGCAAATAATATGCGAAAAAAAAAATAAATGAGAAGAAGTCCAAGAATGTTTACCCTCAGAATTTTTAGATCGAAAATAAGATGTTTCAATCCGTTCCCCTTGTCGATTTTT
This sequence comes from Excoecaria cochinchinensis, assembly GCA_947683425.1. Taxonomy (NCBI): domain Eukaryota; kingdom Viridiplantae; phylum Streptophyta; class Magnoliopsida; order Malpighiales; family Euphorbiaceae; genus Excoecaria; species Excoecaria cochinchinensis. Next base: position 1,038,131 of record CANTUQ010000127.1, read on the forward strand.
GGTGATAAATATTTGAAAAAAAATATAAAAATTGATATTTTGAACAAATTTAAGTCAAGAAAATATTTGGATGGAAGTTTTGAGCAAAAGAAATTGATTTTCCAAGCTCAAAATCATCCAAAATTAAATGTTCTTGAAGAAAAATAAAAAAAGAAGAATTTTCGGTGACTCTTTGCTTGGCTGCTGTTCTTGTTGGTTGAGAGAAAATGTTATTTTTTCTTGAATGAAAAAAAGCAGCTCTCCTTTGAAAATGAACCTCAATTCCTATTTTATTTTCCTGGTCTCTGATCAAAGAGGAAAGGGACAGAAAAACTTTATTTTTAATTAACCCAAATTAGCATAAAACCATGAAAGGAAGCCGGTCAAAACGGAATGAAGAAAACAGTTTGAAAATGCAGAAAAGGGACGGGTCAAACAGAAAACAGGTCCGCGTGGAGGGGTACAGTAGCGCGCATGTGCATGCGAGGGGCAGATGGTCGCGCGGTGGCCAATTGGCCACCACGTGGCCACTCTGGCCAAAAGCCAAAGTGGTCGCATGGTGGCAATGGCCACCACGCGACCCAGTGGTAAAGTGGCCATATATGGCCACTTTACCACACGTTAAAACCTTTTAATAATTTTTTTTTTAAATCATTTTCTTTAAATTTTTTTTTAATTAAACTAATTAACTAATTTAATAACTAATTTCCTTTTTTAATTAAATCAATTACTTAATTTATTCAATTAAATTAAAAAACTAATTTAATTCCCCTTTTTCAATTAAATTAATTAATTAATTCAATTAAATTAAACAACACTTTCCAATAATATTATTTTTGGAATTAAAATTAATAATAATTTTTTATGATAAAAAAAACAAGGGTCTCGACAAGGGAAGCATCATTTTTGACACCTTTGCCTGTGAGTCGGTATCATTTTCATCATCGGGTAATTCTGATCTTAGACCGTCTCAGGACCCGGTGTCTACAATTGCCCCCAATTTTGGGGAACTTAGAACCTGGGTGCCTAAGTGAGCCAAAATTCAGAAAAGAAAGGAAAGAGGCGCGTACCTTAGGCGGCTGTCTTCCCGAACTGGGTGAAGTTGCTGTGGGTAATTACCGTTTGTTCGTAGATGTGTTAACCCCTATTGCTTTGGCATCTAACCTATGCGGTGTCTAGCCTTGTTAATGTGGTTTGTAATTGACCTTAATGTGGTGTCTAACCTCTTCCGTTGTGGCATCTAACCTGTTGATGCAGATATACTTATGGATTGAAAGGATTTAGAATATTTTGGAAAAAGCTCAATGCTACGAAGGATAACGCTCCGAAAAGACCGAGAATGCCTTGAAAAAAGGACTTAAAGATAATGCTCCGAAGAGACTGAGAATGCCTTGAGAAAGGACTTAAAGATAAGGCTTCGAAGAGACTGAGAATGCCTTGTGATGAAGGACTTAAAGATAATGCTCTGAAGAGACTGAGAATGCCTTGAGAAAGGACTTAAAGATAATGCTCCGAAGAGACTGAGAATGCCTTGTGATGAAGGACTTAAAGATAATGCTCCGAAGAGACTGAGAATGCCTTGTGAAGAAGGACTTAAAGATAATGCTCCGAAGAGACTGAGAATGCCTTGTGATGAAGAATTTAAAGATAATGCTCCGAAGAGACTGAGAATGCCTTGTGAAGAAGGACTTAAAGATAATGCTCCGAAGAAACTGAGAATGCCTTGTGATGAAGGACTTAAAGGTAATGCTCCGAAGAGACTGAGAATGCCTTGTGATGAAGGACTTAAAGATAATGCTCCGAAGAGACTGAGAATGCCTTGTGAATAAGGACTTGAAGATAAAGTTTTGAAGATTCCTTTTGAAGAAGGACTTAAAGATAGTGTTTTAAAGAGATTGAGGATGCCTGTTAGATAAGGACTTAAGGATAATGCTCCGAAGAGACTGAGAATGCCTTGTGAATAAGGACTTGAAGATAAAGTTTTGAAGATGCCTTTTGAAGAAGGACTTAAAGATAGTGTTTTAAAGAGATTGAGGATGCCTGTTAGATAAGGACTTAAGGATAATGCTCCGAAGAGACTGAGAATGCCTTGTGAATAAGGACTTGAAGATAAAGTTTTGAAGATGCCTTTTGAAGAAGGACTTAAAGATAGTGTTTTAAAGAGATTGAGGATGCCTGTTAGATAAGGACTTAAGGATAATGCTCCGAAGAGACTGAGAATGCCTTGTGAATAAGGACTTGAAGATAAAGTTTTGAAGATGCCTTTTGAAGAAGGACTTAAAGATAGTGTTTTAAAGAGATTGAGGATGCCTGTTGGATAAGGACTTAGAGATAATGCTCCGAAGAGACTGAGAATGCCTTTTGAACAAGGACTTTGAAGGTAATATTTTGAAGATATTGAGGATGCCTGTTGGATAAGGACTTATAGATAATGGGAAGATTAGATGCACGTGATAAGTGCTTGTGCTAAGCATGTGCAAAGGATTACGTGTTGCAAGTACGCAAAGATCATGTGCACGAAATGTGTGCGAAGAATTTCTTGTGCAAGATATATATAAAGTTCATGCATGCGTGAATGCACATTGAGGCATCATCAAATGCCATGCCCGTGAGGTGCATATGTATGCAATAATGCAGGATAAGGATTCATCCGAGTGGATTTGGGAGCCGAAAGCCGGTTCGGTCGTGATTTGCAGCAGGATCGGTGCCCCCTGGAATTGCTTTTGAATTTCATGCCTCTGGGGGATTATGAGGTTCTCCTCTGGTACCTGTAGTCATTATTTGAAGGTAGTGCGTCCCTCGTGGATTTTCACACTAGCTTTTCTTAGCGGGAGATGCGTCCTTGTCGGATTTTCACATAACCCTGTGTCTTATTTTTTGCCTGGAATGGACCCAACCCAATCCAGCGGCTTTTATTTATTTCATTTTTTTGTAGGGCAGACTGCCTGTCGCCAGGTTTTCACCCTGCCCTTCGGCCTAACTTTTGCTTAGAGCGCCAGTCACGGTTTTCATCTCTAACGGCCTTTTTTTTTTGTGTGAGAGAAGTTGGAGTTGTTGCGAAAGATTTTTCGGGTATGATTGGCATGTGCTTATGTCTCAGATTTTGGTTGTATGAGCTTTTGGTTGTATGAGCTTGGCTTTTTTTTTTTTATTAGGAAGGTGCTGTAAGGTTGGCTTCACAGTGGGTAGCAAGATGAGTTGGCTGAAGTGCCTGAGTGGAAGAGGGTAGATAGTAACAATGTGCTGGTTTTGTACCGGACTCAGACAACTTTGAGTGTGCAAGATGCGTTGCCCTGGTTACACTCATACATCTTTGCATAAATGCATATATTTCAATCTGATTTCATAACACATGATCACTATTTGGCATCAACTCGAAAAATATGGGACATCGTCTAATCTCGGGATAGATCTTGAGAGCATCAAACTCCTGTTATCAATCAGCCCTCGCGGGTTTTCTTGATTGAATATTTTCTCTCTTTTTTTTATTTTTTATTTTTTTAGCCTTTGCCATGGACCCTCTTTCAGTCCGTCAACGTCAGTTGAATTTCTTTCATCTCCATTAGCCGGAGAGACTGCTGCTTCTGAGAATGGTTCTTATTGGTATCAAAGTTTTGGTCTTAGCTCTCGCGCAGACTGGTTGAGGTGATGGGTTCCTTATTTGGAGGTTGAATGCGAAGTTTCATGCTTGGCTTTTATTGGCTTTGGCGGTTTGAGCCCTGGAATGGCCGTTCAACGGCTGAGCTAGGGTAACAGGTTGGGATTGGATGATTTGGGGTACTTTTATTGGCCTTAGTAGTTCAAGCTTTCGAAATGGTTTTCGTCGGCTGGGATTGGATAGATGGCTCGGGGGTTAGCCCTTTTAGTCCTCTTCAGTAGCTAAAAAGAATGGCAATGTGCAGGCATGTGTAGATCAACGGGATTTGAACAAAGCTTGCCCCCAAATAGCATTCCCTTGCCCCCTATCAATTCTCTCTTTTCTTTACATCACAATTTTTTTTTTTTTACAACCCGATTTTTTTTTACCCCAATTTTTTTTCCTGACAAGCTTTGCTCAAGCCCTGAAGTTTACACATACGTGCACTTTTCATCTTAACCACTAGGACCATTGTTGTTCAATTTGGTCGGGCATTAAATTTTAGTAAGAAATTTGGTTATGAGGGTTTTGGATGGTTAAAGGTCAGTCATAATCGGTTTTGGGGTACACATTTTGAATGGGTCGAGAGAAAAAGGTCATATGGCCTGGTTCTGATGGGTTGTATATTTCTCATGGTGGTTTTGAGTTTCACTCGCCCAATTTCTGATGAAGATCTTGGAGCTTTATTTTATTTGGCAGCATCATATGCATCCCAGATATTGGGGGGTGCAAAAGAATGGTTTCTAAAATTCGGTTCGGCGTCATGTTGGCACGTGGAAGTAGTACTGATCTCAAGAACGTCCTTGTTAATCTTCGACATGTCATACCAGGTCCAGGCAAAGGCTCCTTTTTCATTTTTTTATTATCTCAAAATTATCCTCTCTTCAAGAGTTATATCAGATGCTATCAAGATTTTATTTGGATTCCCCAAAGTTTCGAGACTAGATAGAGTCGTATTAATTGGGTTAATGTCAAAATGAATGGATGCATCGTGATCATGAGAAATGAAATCATAGAAATACCACATAAGCAAATAGAAATTGTTCATCATATTACAATAACCGAATTGTCATAAAAGAGTTCTGGAATTGAAAAGTAATAAAACGTCTAAAACATTATCTTCTTCTTATAGCTTTGGAGGAGCATGCCGCTCAAGTGGATTGACCTGATCATATCTCTGGTGGGGGGACAGCGTTGTGGCCCGTCTTCTTCTCCTTCTTTCATTCTTTTGGGTCAGAGATCTACTCGCTATCAATGAGGTCTTGGATCTTGCCCCTCAAGATTCGGCAACGGTCTGTTAGATGCCCGGTGTGTTGATGGTAGGCGCAGTATTGATCACTTTTATGCCCCGGCTGTCCTTGACTTAAGGCTGGCTTAGGAGGCAATGGCTGCAACTTGCCCTCCTTCATTAGTTTCTCAAAAACCCATGACAAAGGTTCGCCCAGATCAGAATAGTGTCTTTGAGCTATTTTAGCCACTGGTGTTTTCCCTGTCCTTCTTGTATCGCCGCCACCAACTCCCTGACTTGTAGTCCTATTGAGGGGTGCTCGGGGAGTTACCGTGAGTTGAGTTTGAAGAACTAGCGCCATGGCATCCATCCTTTCCTTAATTGTGGCCAACAACCTCCTTTCAAGCTCCTCAAACCTTCTATCCATTATGAAATCCTCATCAGGGTTTGGGATCCTTGCTCTTCTTGGCTCAACTGGCACAGAATCAGCTTTAGGCTGATTTACAGATTGATGGGCAGCGACTCCAGAGAGGGGAGCCTCCCAACCAGCAGGCGGTTCGGCTTGCCCCCAAGGTGAAGCCATATGTGGTTGTGGAGCCACAGGTGCTTGTGGAGCAGGGGGCTGAGCAATCCTTTCGGCCATTGCTCCCATCATATCCAATATCTTTTGTTCAAATTTCTCTAGTCTCCTAGCGAGGTCTTGAGTAGTCAAAGCTCCGATTTTTTCTGCCATGGAAGATGATTCACTAGCTATAGAGAGTGACTCAGAATCCCAAACAGGCACTAGCTCTAACAATCCAAAGGGCGAGTTTGCAGCTAACTAGTCGATCGTCAGAACCTCTAATCCACTTGGATGAATCTACGATGGCTGAAAGATCAAGATTGTTAGAATGATGCATGGATGACATATACAATGCATGATCATGTCATGCGAATATTCTTTGATGAGTGCAGGATCAATGGACTACCACGATACGATGGGATGCATGGAAGAAATTACATGCAGGATGGTATGTGCATGCGAAAAATGATATGCAGACGAGAGGATATGCACGCACACAGCATGAGATTAAATATACAGGATGATATGCACATGTGAAAAAATAGCATGCAGACAGAAAGGTATATACGCACACAGTATGAGATAAGATATTATTATTTATATACACATATATTTACTTTATTGACATGCATGAATGACATGCGATGCATGAGCATGTTGTGCAGCATCCACAACCACATGCAAGCAAGAAGATCCTTCCACCCTTATCACCCCCACACACGAGGTCGTGTGGTCTCTTTCCTAGGTGGGCTTAGTTCATGGGTCAGCAGGGGACCCTATGAACGCGCGAAGAGCATGGCGAAAAGCCGGCAGCATAATAGCTCTAGTCTAATGTACACGCGTATGAGTTTTGGCCATTACGTATTTGGACAATTCAATCAAGTTAAGGTGGGCTTACCGGGGCATGAAAGCCTTTGATAAAAGATCACTTAAATTGGTTGATTTCGTTTAATACGTGACGACCCATATCGCAAGCATTGTATTAAGGAGCATACCACCTAGTGGAAGTTTCTATTTGCCATTAGATGAGCTTTAGTCAAGGTGATGAAACTTTTAGGGCTACCCAAGCGTGGTCCCTGCCAAAGGGTCTAACTCGTCGTGAGCATAACGACCGATTGGGTCTCCATTTGATATACCAAAAGGTACAAGGCTTGGGCTGGTGATTATCCCTAACACTTCCCTACAATGAGTGAAAGTAGGGTCGTGCTTTGGGAACGCACCGAGGCAAAAAGGGACCAACTAGCGTAATTCTAAGGCTCTAAGATGTAATGCAAATTTTTGAAAAGAGATAGAATTTTAAGTTTTAAAAACCCAATTATATATTTTAACCAAAGCACTTTCGGAAAAAAGTCTCAAACACAAAGTCCCCAGTGGAGTCGCCACTATGACGCGCGCCGGATGGTACCCAGCAAGGGCCTTCGATGTGAATCTGCCATTGGGATTCGAGGTATGTGGTTTGCGTCTCTTTGATCATGGGCGTCACGAGACATCATCGGTGTATCCTTCCCAATAGGACATTGGGGAGAACCACCTAGCCTAATGATGCCTAAAGGCACCTTTGAGGTATTTGGAGTCGCCACCCAATTTACGAGAAATTGGAAAAAGTCTCTCGCCTCTAATGGTCTAAACCAGAGATATGGTGTCCGGAACTTCCCTCTTATTTATGCTTTGGCTAATTATAAATGGGTTTTTAACTTCTTAAAATTATACCTCTCATTTCACGCGATCGATGCATTTTAAATTAAATAGTGCATTGCAAGCATTCAAAAAGCGATAAAGGAAAGCAATAAAGCAGTAAAAGAAAGCGATAAATGAAAGCAGTAAACACTCAAGCACACAATTACAAAAGAAATAGGGGCGGAATACAACCCCAATAAAAGAAGATTAAAGATGTAGACGGGGACAGAATACAATCCCCAAAAGATAAATAAAGTTGCCCCAAAAATTAATTACAAGGGGCCAAAGGAAAATAATGTACATAAATTTAAACACTCACGCAAGATGAAATAAAAAGACATACATAAATCGGGACATTATTTTTAGGAACATTCGTCCCTTCGCACTTGTTCGAAATTTAGGAACATTGGTTCCTTCGTATTAATTTAAAGAGGGTTCGAAGAGTCATTTTGATTGTTTGAATGAAAACCGGGATGAGTGATCCCATTTTGGAGAAAATTGACTCTTCGTTTTAATTGTGATATTTTTATTGTTAGGTTAAAACAAGGGACATTGGTCCCAATTTTATTAGTGAAAAAACTCAATTTTATTGTAAAAGTATTTTTGTGACTTTTTATCTCACGCGTGCATAAATAAAATAAATATTTACAAATAAACACAACAAAAAGATAGAGAATTAGAGAGATCTCACCGAACCGATGTGACCCTCCGCGCGTTGCGACCCATCCGGGGAGCCGCGGGGATACTCACATAACCCGACTCAAGTTAAATCTTAGACAGAAAATAATATCAAAAATATTAGTAATAATTCTAAAAATTAATAGAGTAAAGATGAAATAAATATTGGGCAAATTAATTTAATGAACCAGATAATTTACATGCAAGGTAAATTAAAATAAGTCATGGCAAAAATGAGGGTAGTGATAAAATAATGACAACAGTAACAAGAATATTAGAAAATAATAATAATAATAATAATAATAATAATAATAATAATAATAATAATAATAATAAAAACAGAAACGATACATAACAAATAAATGAATATAATAATAGCAACGATTAATTAATAATAAACACAAAATACATAAATAATAATAATAATAATAATAATAATAATAATAATAATAATAATAATAATAATAATAATAATAATAAATGTAAAAACAGAAAATAAGTTAATAATAATAATAATAATAATAATAATAATAATAATAATAAGATAGTTGAAGCAGAATGTTAATAATAATAATAATAATAATAATAATAATAATAATAATAGTAATAAACAACAACTATAAACAGTAACAAATATGAAATTTGAATAAGAATAATAGTTAGACAGGATAATAAAAATAATAATTATAATTATAATTAATTATAAAACGTTATGACAAAAAAAATATTTACAAAATAAAAATAATAGTAAAACGGAATTTGTATAAAATGAACAAAGTTGGATAATCAAAAAAAATTAAAGGAACAAATTTGAATCATGACAAAAAGTGAGAGTGACCAAAACCATTAAAATAAAAAGCAAAACCATGAAAGAATGCTCGAACAACATCATCCAAAAATAAAGAAAAAAAAGGAAAAAAGAACAGCCATGTAAAACTAAAGTGCAAAACTCAAATAGATGAAGACAAATAATGCAAAAATGAAATTTAACAAACTACAATAATATATTAACAGTGATATCAACACATTAAAATGCTAAAAGTAAATAATAGACATGATAATAATAGGAAAAATACTATTAACAACAGCAAATAATATGCGAAAAAAAAATAAATGAGAAGAAGTCCAAGAATGTTTACCCTCAGAATTTTTAGATCCGGAATAGGATGTCTCAATCCGTTCCCCTTGTCGATTTTTGGTGATAAATATTTGAAAAAAAAATATAAAAATTGATATTTTTGAACAAATTTAAGTCAAGAAAATATTTTGATGGAAGTTTTGAGCAAAAGAAATTGATTTTCCAAGCTCAAAATCATCCAAAATTAAATGTTCTTGAAGAAAAATAAAAAAGAAGAATTTTCGGTGACTCTTTGCTTGGCTGCTGTTCTTGTTGGTTGAGAGAAAATGTTATTTTTTCTTGAATGAAAAAAAGCAGCTCTCCTTTGAAAATGAACCTCAATTCCTATTTTATTTTCCTGGTCTCTGATCAAAGAGGAAAGGGATAGAAAAACTTTATTTTTAATTAACCCAAATTAGCATAAAACCATGAAAGGAAGCCGGTCAAAACGGACTGAAGAAAACAGTCTGAAAATGCAGAAAAGGGATGGGTCAAACAGAAAACAGGTCCGTGTGGAGGGGGACAGTCGCGCGCATGTGCACGCGAGGGGCAGATGGTCGCGCGGTGGCCAATTGGCCACCACGCGGCCACTTTGGCCAAAAGCCAAAGTGATTGCCACCACGTGACCCAGTGGTAAAGTGGCCATATATGGCCACTTTACCACACGTTAAAACCTTTTAATAATTTTTTTTTTAAATCATTTTCTTTAATTTTTTTTTAATTAAACTAATTAACTAATTTAATAACTAATTTCCTTTTTTAATTAAATCAATTACTTAATTTATTCAATTAAATTAAAAAACTAATTTAATTCCCCTTTTTCAATTAAATTAATTAATTAATTCAATTAAATTAAATAACACTTTCCAATAATATTATTTTTGGAATTAAAATTAATAATAATTTTTTATGATAAAAAAAACAAGGGTCTCGACAAGGGAAGCATCATTTTTGACACATTTGCCTGTGAGTCGGTATCATTTTCATCATCGGGTAATTCTGATCTTGGACCGCCTCAGGACCCGGTGTCTACAGATAGGTAATTCAGATGAAAATGGTGATATGGACAGCAACAATGTTAGTATAGATGGGAATAGTGAAAGAGAAGAGGATGGTGATTTGGATGAGGACAGCCATATGCCTACTGATGAGTTCGTAAATGAGGCACAACCAGATTCAATGTACAAAGACCACCTAATGCCATCTTAAGGCACAAGATGCAGCAATCCAGTCAAATATCAAGTGCTTCACGATAAGAAAGGGGACATGGGATATTCTATGATGAAAGTGGCCGGATAATTTACAATGTTAGTATAAATTACATATTTTTTGTTTTTTATGTGATTGATATTGTGAAGTTATGATTACTACTAAAATTGGCTATGTTGTTAGTTCATATGGAGATGGTCACCATAGTAGTGAAGATGAAGATCCGGAACCCATCACCCTTGATCATCTTGCTGATCTTAAAAACGTTTCCTATTCCAAGCGAAAAAGATGTCATAACAAATGCAAGAGAGACAAGTCATGTCCCTATAGGTTCAAGGATCATAAATCTAAGAGGAAATGGATATGAAGTTTCTTTGCCAACAAGACTGCCATTTGAGCCTCCAAGAAAGAAAAGAGTTTTGCTCAGTGATTTGGAAAAGCAACATAATATGAGGAATTAAAGAAGAAGACAAATTAGTGATATGCAATTAAGAACATATATGATTTTGGTTTACTATGTAATTTTTGTATATTTATATATGGGGTACTGATTTCAAAATGTTAATATCATACACATAGGAAACACATTTTGTACTTTGGGAGTATACCATATACTGCCCAAAAACTTATGCACAGAAACTTTTGTTAATATTAACTGAAACTTATTTTGTGTTGCATTTTCTGTTATTCTATAGCCAATGTTGTGTTGCATGAGCTGTTATTTTTATGTCAATTATTATGTTGTAGGAGCTATTATTTTTGTGTCAATTATTATGTTGCAGGAGTTGTTATTTTTATGGCCAATTTTTTGTTGTAGTTGCTGTTATATATACCCACATTCTGCCATATAGCACAATATTAGAAAAGGTAGCAAATTCGACTTCGTATTGAAATTGTGCAAAATATTACAACATTGATGATTTAACACTTTCAGCCTATTAAAGCCAAAAGCACTTAATCCTAACTTATGTATTAACCTTGCTAAATGCCCAACACACCCAGGCAATCAACACTATACATATAAACTTCATCATCCACAAATAGCACACATTGAAATTAGCTTTTCTTGAATTCACTGGAAGCTCCATCCCATCCGACCTCTTTATCTCGTAAACATCATCTGTCTCTTCAAATTGTGTGGCCAATTGTTGTATGGTATCTGATTGGCTTTCTATCTTTCTATTTAACCTCAATATCTCTTATTGTAGTCGTAAATTCTCCATATGCAATTCATACTGCAACATTCTCGACCTTTCCTTCATTCCTGCCGCAGAATCAAACCAAGAAAAAAAGTTGCATTCCCTGCCCTACAAAAATAGTACAAAGCAAATTCAAATAAATTATTCAAGGGGGATAGTAAAGACGGCAAGAAAAAAAATTAAGAAAAAAATTAATTTTACTCCTATATGGGGACAGTTGTAGTATCTCCTTCCTGGGTTGCTTATGCTCTATGATTCCAGTATGATAGCTCTATTCCCACACAAACACCTAACTTTTGTCCCTTCATTCCTCATATTTTTTCCATCCCATTGTCTTGAATGGATTGAAGAAGACATACAGCTAGAAGACATCAGGATTTTAGGGATTTATTCAGATCTTATTACTGTAACAAAAAAATAAAAGAGTGGAAGAGATCGAGAGGAAACGAGAGGAAAGTTACTTAAAGGAAACGAGAGTAAAGTGATGGAAGGAAGAGAGACATGAACGCAGGTGAGGGAAGAAGAGAGAACTGAAGGATTAAAGATGGAAAGATGAGAGAGACGAATGCATATGAAAGAAAAAGAGAGCACTGAAGAGATGAACACAGTAAATTTTTTATTACCTAGAGCATGCCTTTCACGTGCTTCACAGGTGAAAATGACGTGTCCAACCAAAACGCGCCACATGTACAAGCCTTGCCATGTCATCGATCAACAAACGCTTTCATAGTCAACTTTAACACCAACTGACGATGGGGGCATTTTTCTCCCACAATTCAAACGTAGGGGGCACTTTTGCACTAAATTAAATTTTAGGGGCAAAATTGTACATTTTGGAAAACTATGGGGGCAAAATTGCACCTTTGGCCAAAATTAAAATTAGAAAACAAATATAATTCAATATAGTAATTAAATATAATGTTCAAACTACAATTATAAACTAAAAATGTTCAAAATATTTGAAAATTAAAGTTACAAACCGAAAATATAATGATCCAACTAGTTAAACAAAAAAATTTCACACATATTATATATATATAAATATATATATATATATATATATATATATATAAATATATATATATATATATATATATATATATATATATATATATATATATAATTTAATTTAGGGTTTCATTTAATTTTTTTAACTTTATATATATATATATATATATATATATATATACATATATATATAAAACCGGTCGGTTAATCGAAAACCGAAACTGAAAATACATGTGAAAAATTATATAAAACCGATCGGTTAACCGAAACCAAAAACCGAAATAGATATATAATTAGATAAAATTGGTAGGTTAACCGAAACCGACGGTTTTTTGGAATTAAAAATCGAAATTCAATTAAACTACTAACCATTAACCATAAAAAATTAGTTCGGTTAATATATTTTTTGGATCGATTTCGGTTCGGTTTGTCGGATAACCAAGTCCATCGGTTTTTTTAAACATCCTTACTAATTATTTCGTTGATGCAAAAAATAGCCTATAATGCCTTTTTTTTTAATAGGGTTAATCTTTTTTATTTTTTTTAGAATCTATAGCTTTTTGATTCATAATTGTTAAAACCATTATTATATGTTTTTTATAGATTCAAAAAAAATCATTCGTTTGTGAATCGAATTTTTGTATAACTCTGGTATTATTGACTTATATTTATATATGTTTTGGTAAAATTGAAAAATTAGTTTTTTTTTCATATAACTGGAGTCTTACTCAATTTATACCTCAATTATACTAAAAATTATAAATTATTTTTTCTATATTTTTCGAGTTATAATTAAGTTATCCATGAGTTATACTTAAGTTATACCAAAAACTAGAATGAATTTTTTCTCCAATTTTCAAGTGCACTTCAGTTATACCAAAACATACAATACATTTATTCAACATTTTTCAAGTTATACTTGAATTATACAAGAACCAAATGTTTTTGAGTCATACATTAGTTTTTGGTGTAATCAATGTATAATTGATGTATAACTGGAAAAACTTGAAAAATGTACTATGTTTTTTTTTTTTTATATGATTGGGATATAACTGATGAAATATGGATTGTGATTTTTGGTATAATTTAAGTATAATTGGAAAAAATGTAGAAAAAATGTTTTTTTTTTTAATTAAGGTATAATTTAGATATAACTTGAAAAAATGTTATATATATATATATATATATATATATATATATATATTATAGAATTGTGGTATACTTTTTTAGAGATAAGGTAAATTGTGATGATGGAGAGAGGGGAGAGAAAATATTAAAAGATGGAAAGTTTAGAGATTGTATTAGTTTATTTATGATTTATTTTAGAAATTTCAGTGTTTTAGAATTATAAAATACAAAACTTTTAGAATAGGTTTTTTTTATAATGGAAGTTTAAAACGATGAAGATTTATATTAAAATTTTTTTTGGTGTATGTTTTGAAAAAAAAAAATGAAACGGGTTTATTTATGTTAAAATCCCAAAAAAAAAACCTCTCCTATTTAGTGAGGCGATATTTTGATATTGTATATGATATATACATTTTTTTTTTACTTTTAATTATTTGGTATTTAATGGTAAAAATACACAATATGGGGGTCAATTTCATTCATGGTCACTCAACTTATCACTTATCGCACAAAAATAACCGACTTTTTTTTTCTTACTTAAATGTCACTGAACTTCTAACATTTTTGCAAAAAAGTCATGTTGACCGGAATCCAGCGAGAACTCTTACCGGATTGATGACATGGCATATAACACGTGACAACGAATAGTAAATATATGACTTTTTTGAAAAAATGTTAGAAGTTCAGTAACATTTAAGTTGGAAAAAAAGAAAATTGGTTACTTTTGCGCGATAAATGATAAGTTTAGTGACCGTGAGTGATATTGATTTAGATATAGCATTTGTTGTAGATATTGTTAAACGACATGTAGTTTCTGACATGGCATGCCATGTCATCAATTTGGCGAGGGTCCTCGCCGGATTCCGATCAAAATGATTTTTTTGCAAAAACATTAAAAGTTCTGTGACATTTAAGTAAGAAAAAAAAAGCCGGTTACTTTTGCGCGATAAGTGATAAGTTGAGTGACCGTGAGTGAAATCAACCCCATAATATGGTATTTAACTCTTATAACGCAAAACTATTGCAGAAATGATTACAAGGATCTGTTTTGAGTCACTAGTTGGACTTTTATCCACTTGCAGGATAACAACAATTATTCACGGGTTTAAAAGCCCCTTGAAATTTTTTGTTTTGAGTGTTTCGCTTTTTCTTATGCATGTCTAATCTGACTTCTCATTATCATCTCTAATATAACTCAAACTCTTTTTGAGATAGGATTGAATAATTCTTATCATATAAAGATAATTAATCTTATTTGATATGAAACCCTATCTGTCACACCCCATTTGCCCCCTAGTAGAATGAGCCTGTCTGTCTGTCTATCTGTCTGTCTGTATGTGTAAGCATTCGCATGTGTACAGTATTTCATAAGGGTATTTCAGTAAAATGCATGATTTTGGGGTTTAATTATTGTGTGGGTACATACATGGCATTAGTGTGTGAATTAATTAGGAATTACTTGTGTACACTTGAGCATACCATATTAGGGTGTTATTAGTTGGGAATCATTTGCGTGCATTTGCTTATACCATTGTAGAATACATTTAATTGAGGTTGCATTTGGTGTGTGTGATGTGTTGAGTTAGGGTGTGAGTGATTAAATTCCACCACCAAGAAATTGACATGTGTATTAGGTTAGGGAAATGAATAAAGAAAAGAAGTATGAGTGAGGGGAAGATCAATTCACGTTTTTCCCTTTCTAGCTCCATCTTCTTCTTCTTTTCCCTTTCCTAATTGCTACTTGCTGTAGATCAAATTGTGGTAGTGGAAATTAGTCACTCTTGCTTCTAACTTGGTAAGTCACTGCAATTCTCATCTTAGTTTTCCTTTTATTTCATTTTTTATCTTCTTCCTTGAGTTAGGTTTAACGTAGGGTTTGTTTTGTTGAATGTTCTTGTTGAATTTGTGATTAGTTGAAGCTCCTCGCGAACCTAAGGGCAAAGAAGTTGCTGGTCCTAGTGGAGCTAAGTGATAGAGGCTTAGAATTCAGGTTTGGGAATTTATGATTGTGATTTGTGCGATTTTGTTGTTTACTGTGAATTCTAGGGTTTATATGTTCTTGAAGAGCTTGAATCAATTAGTCTTGATTTGATTGTTTAAATGCTAAATTGAGTTGCATGTATATTGATTATGTGAATTGAGATGATTTCTGGAAGGTAAAGACAGGTTTGTAAGGTTTAAAATCAAATTGGGATTGAAATTGCTGTTCTGATAATTCTGGAAATTTTGGAAAAGTCGAAGTACTGTTGAATCTGTAGAAACTCTCTCTGTCGCGTGACTCGCTAAGAAGGAAGGCAAGTCACGTCGCGTGACTCTCGGTCACGACGTGACCTGCCTGCTGAGAAGCCAGTCGCGTGACCAGCTGAAGATCAAGCAAGTCACGCGACGTGATCTTCGGTCACGTCGTGCGACCTGCGAAGAAGAGGCGTTGCGTGATCTGTAAGATCACGCAACGTGATCTGCGAGGGAGAAGCAGCGTCACGTCGCGTGACCCTTGGTCACGCCGTGATCTGCATAAGCATTTCGTGATCCGCGAGGATCACGCAAAGCGATTGGCGAGAAACAAGCAGGTCACGAGACGTGACCCTAGGTCACGCCGTGACCTGCCTGTTGAGAAGGCCAGTCACGTCTTGTGACCATCCAACCTCGCCCGATTCTCCGTTCAGCTCATTTTTCCGATATTTCTCAGTTTTTAACTCAAAAATGAATTTAATATTTCTTCCAAATGGATCTTATCACTATGTGATGCATGTCATAATTTTATATGTCTCGATTTGCGTAATACTATGATTATTCCAATGATGTGTATATGATATTCTGTAATATGATTTGAATATCGCATAGCCTGCTAGAGTCAAGTAAGTGGATAGTTAGGCATGCCTAATAGAGTCTTTTAGCTGCAGCCCTCAGTTCAGTTTGGACCCCGATCAGGTCCCCGTTTGGTTCCTCGCGAACCCTTCAGTATAGAATCTTGTTTAAGATTCCCTCAGTATATAAATAACATGTTTTGATAAATGATATAATATTTGACTTGTACCTGTGAGGTACCCTCAGTATTCGATTCGTACCCGTAAGGTACCCTCAGTACACTCGTTATCCACTGTCTAGAGTCAGCAGGTGTTCTTTGAATGTTAATGGAATTGTTCTGATCTGATCTGGCTATGAAATGGATTATCTGAATGAGTTTAATGATGAAATGCATGTTGGATTATTCTGTAATGGATATGATTATTGAGATACTGAATGTTTGGTTTTAAAATATGAACATGCTTATAGCAACTATGTTATAACCTTTGCATAATGCCATTGTGAATGTGATCTGCTTTGACGACCATTGTGAATGGCCGTCCATAATTTATGTGTGTTTCCCCACTAAGCGTATATCGCTTAGCACGGTGTTTTTACCCGTGCAGGTGCGGAAGACGTTTTGCCTTGAGAGAGTCGCCGTCATCAAGCCAACACAGAAGAGTTTTTAGTGTAGGGCTATTTTTGTATCAGTGATGATTCTTTTTGTATAGAACTCTCATGTATCAGCTTCCGCTTTTGTATCTATATTTTGGGTTATGTAATATTCTTTTGATATCAGCTTGCTGATCAGAACATTATTGTAATAGCTTAATTATAGTAATGCATGATCAGCCTGTGCTTTCTTTTTATATAAAGTTTTTAATTATTCTGTATTTTCTGAATGTATGTTATGAATGATTGTATGTTATACTTTGTACTTGCTTGGTGGCACCTTTACTCATACGGCATCTCACTCCTTCTCGGATGGGATCGCCTACGTATGGGAAGGGGGTGTTACACTATCCATATCCAGAGTCATGGGCATATTCAAATTCCATTATCTCCCACTCGAATATGACGGAATATTTTCAAATCATAATCTCTAGTCATACAGGCAGATAAAGCGAGTGACCAGCATAACTCAAGAGCACTAGTGCTATACATCGGTTAAGAATATATAATATTTTGAAAAACAAGATCCTCTTATCCACATATGCCTAACCCCAGATGGCCTTCTCACATTCACTGTTTTAACTCATGATCTCATAAAATAACTTTCGTGTTCACTATTATGTTTGTACTCATAGAATTTATAATAGGCTTATTGATGGACCACGAATCCTTATGAATGTGATAAAAAAAGCTATCTTTCCCTCTTACTATATGCTATCCATCATGATTTAGCTCACTTTTCTAGTTAGATCCGCCAGGCCGATTTTTTCTCATGACCTCTCAGAGACTAACTAAGTTAGCTACATTGAACCATATTTCAGGAATAAGTTAAGGGTACTAAGGGTTGAAATTCAAATACGGTCTTATACAAGAGAAAGTTGATATCAATAATATTAAATTACAATCCCTTGATCACTTAAGCACACAAAGTAAAAAAACATGTGTTATAGTGTTATTTTCTTCCCTTAAAGGAGCGATGTCTCAATTTTTTTTTTAAAAATACAACACTATACAGAAGTGTAAGGTTGTGATGCAACGAAGCATCCAACTTTAGTCCACTTACTTAAAAACTACTTTTGGCTTTTAGACAGAACATGGTAGTTATGTTTAACTTACCATGGGATTACATTCAATCCTTATTTGGAACTTAATCCAAAGCATACAACCTTATGTATGTCTTTATCTTGTACATTAATAAGATTAATCTTGCAATTTCAGCAAGACGACACTTTTATTTTGAATAGGCTCTTGAGCATTACCATATGTTCAAAATTCACCTCATCTTAGTTTTTGTCAACTTATTGACAAAACTAAGGTAAACACTCTTGTGAGTGGGTTACTTCTTTATCCGATATACTCAATCTCATAATAAATAACAGTAAATGTTCACCCATTAGAAATTCACACTCATGTATTGCCAACAATGAACTTGATTATTATTCATAAATAATAATGTTAAGGGATTACATAAAATAAAACAGTACTAATCAAATCCTATGCAAGCCCTAAGATCTAATGTGTCTCTCAAACACATCTTTTATTATAGGTTTAGTCAATGGATCTGGAATCGTATCATGCGTGGAAATGCACTATAAGTTCACATTTCCTCGTGCAACAATACCTTTTGTATATTAATGCTTAATGTCGATATGCTTAGTCGTACTATGAAATTTTGGATCTTTAATATAAGATATCGATGACTGACTATCACTATAGACTGTCATTGGTTCCTTTGAGGCAGTTACTCTTAAATAACCCATAAACCGTTTTAGCCAAACTACTTCTTGTACTGCAGCTGAGGAAGCGACACATTCAACTTCCATTGTTGATAGGGCTACATAGTTTTGTTTCTTGCTACTCCATAAGATGGCACCTTTGCCAAGCAAGAATATGAAACCTTAAGTGGATTTTCTCTCATCCACATCTCTTATCTAATCAGCGTCTGCGTATCCTCTCAATTGTAGATCCTTGCCTTGATAACAAAGGGAATAGTCTACAGTATCTTTGAGTTATCTAAGTATCCTTTTAACTACTTTCCAATATGCTTCATCTGGGTTAGATTGATATCTACTTATGCCCACTGCATAGCATATATCGGGTCTTGTACATAACATTGCATACATAAGACTACCCACGGCACCGGCATATGGAATTTTCCTCATACGTTCCATTTCTTCTAGCATCTTAGAACACATATTTTTGCTAAGAAATTAATATTTGGCAATGGGGTTATCTATAGGTTTATAGTTTGCATATTAAATTGTTCAAGGATTTTGTTGATATATTTCTCTTGAGAAGGGACAACAACCTTCTCGAACGATCTCTTGAAATCTTAACTCTAAGAATATAATCTGCTTGATACATATCTTTCATCTCAAAGTTTGACGATAACCAATCTTTGATTTCATTTACGTACCCTTTGTCATTTCTATTGCTTTAATCTATTTTTCCTTAACTGGGAATGAGAGAGCCTCTTGAATATTTTTGGGCTCTTCTTCATCTTGTGGGGTAACCAAAAGGCTTCATTCGAGCCTTCAATTGAAATCGTCTGTGCGAAACAATTTACTTTTAGATTTTCATAGTTTCAAATCTTAATAAACATATCTCATGTATTCATCATAATTCGGAATGCTCCCACAAGGATCAATTTCCATACTACCACTAGAGTAAGGAATACTCATACTAAAAATAAACATCTGGATTATTTGGTGGAGGAAGGTCTTCCTAAGTTTCATAAAAAGTGAAATCTTGATTCACTTTGCCTAAATTTAGAAATTCATTCTCTATGAATATAATGTCTCATGATTTAAATTCTATAACAGTGCCATTCTTTTGCTCATCCATGAAAATGTATCATTTTGATACTTCAGAATATCTCACAAAGATACTCTTTTTACCTTTAAGTCATAATTTACCATTACTAGAGGTGTCATGGACATAAGCAGCATAACTCCAAGGTCATAAATGGCTTAGGACAGGTTATCGACTAGTCCACAATTCATAAGGTGTGGACATGACAGACTTAGAGGGCAGATGGTTTAGAACATATCAGGCAATTAGTAAAGCATCTCCCCAATAGGAGATTGGCAAATTTGCCTCTACCATCTATGATGCACGCCGAACCCTAAATACCTCGAAAATTCGCTTTTAGGGTATTTGGGAGAGGTTCATAAGACTTGTAAGGATTACAAGGGCGTCTATTTTGGGCAACAAGAGGTGTTTTGGAGTCGCCACCCAATAAAATATTAGAAAAGTTCATCTAGCCTCACTGAGCATAAGACAGTGTACATCTGTCTATTTTGGGCAACGAGAGATATCATGAAATTCCCATTTCAATAGAACATAGGAAATGGTTCATCTAATCTTGAGAAGCCTAAGACGATGCATAATAGTCCATTTTAGGCGACAAGAGATATTTTGGAATTCCCATTCCTATTGAACATTGGAAATGGTTTATCTAATCTCGCAAAGCCTAAGACGATGCGTGCTAGTCTATTTTGGGCAATAGGAGATATCTTGAAATTCCCTTCCCAATAGAATATTGGAAAGGTTTATCTAACCTTGTGAAACCTAAGACCAGAGAGGTTTGGGACTCCAATCTTATTCATACCTTAGTTAAAGTTATAATTAAGTTTTGCAATTAAGATTTCATCCCTTTTCTCATACAATTTAATGCAAGTAATTAAAGTACAGATCGATCACATAATGGAAAGCAGTAAATAAAAGCAAGATTAAAATAAATAAATTACAACAAAACTAAGGGCATAATACAACCCCCAATGTAAATAAGTAGAAAAAGAAATCAACCATCAAACGGGAGATTTGATAGGTTGGAGGACATTGGTCCTCACATTCATGCTTCAAAAAAATGGCATCAGTAATTACAATTTATTTGGATAGGAAAATAAGGACTTTAGTCCCATTTTTATTTAAAAAAAACCCAGTTCATTTGTATAACCCTTTGCCTTTTTTATATGGATGAGCTCAGAAATAATATTTACAACAAATAAAAATTAAGAGAAATAAACGAGAGAGAACAGAGTAGAAGAGATGAACTGTATTGACATTTCCGCGTCATTCTAATTAGTTCCCTTTTTCCAACACCCAATGCTCAATAAAATAAAAAAACTCACAAAGAATGAATAACATGTTAGCAGAATAACAAAATAGAATAATAATAAAAAGAACTAACAGAAATGGTTGAAATAACAAGAAAAGAGTAAAACGAATTACCTTAAAAAAATGGATAGAAAACGATATTTAAAAGAAAGAACAAAGGAAACAATAAAGAAAGGACCAAAAGAAGCCTAGAGACAGCCAGACTGCGTGAGCAACAGGTATCCCTGGGGTGATTGACGGGTAGAAGGGGTTCCCCGCTACAGCCAGTCGCTAGCTTGAGCGACGGCCATTGGTGAGGCCTTCAGCCCGTTGATCAGCTACAGACCTCAAAAAAATGGGAAAAATCAATCAAAATCCAATATTTTCACTTTTCATGCAATAAAGTGCCAATAAAATAAATAAAACGATAAAATGGGCTAATCCATAATGTTTACCCTCGGAATGTGGATTTTCGGAAGGTAAAAGTCGCATGAAGTTCCTTTGATTTCTGCAAGGACCGGCGGACCAATAAAAATGTTTTAGGATGATTTCTCTAATTAAACTGTTAATTTTCGAATGATTTGAAATTTTAAGAAAACAAACCAAGAGAAAAGAATTTATTTCTTGTTCTTGATTTCAATTTTTTCCTTTTTCAATAATTTCGAATCTGAGAAGGAATAGGTCCAGAAAAGAAAATCGTTTTTACTTTATTGAGCTTTCTTGATTCGTTTCAAAGAGTTTTTGAAAGAAAAGTTGGAAAGAAAACTTTTTGCTTTCGAAAACTGTTTAACCTCATAATTGCCAACCCCAAACCTCAATCCTTAGCCTGCTATTTATAAGCAGACTGAGGATATGATAGAAAATTCAAATCTTTTTTTTAAAATCCAAATCCTTTTAAAATTCAAATCTTTTTAAAATTCAAATTAGAAATTGAAATCTTTTAAAATTCAAATTATCTTGAAAGATAAATATCATATCTATTTTGATTCAAATTAGATTTTAAGAGATAAAATCAAATATTTTTGAATTCAAATTAGATTTTAGGATATAAAATAAAATATTTTTGAATTCAAATTAGATTTTACAATATAAAATCAAATATTTTTGAATTCAAATTATATTTGGAGATAAAACCAAATCTTTTTGAATTCAAATTGGATTTCATAAGATAAAATCAAATCTTGGATATTTATCTTAAAGATAAACAATAGGAAAATGCAAATTTGTCCCCAAATGGGCCGCCAGGACCTGATCGATGGGCGTGCCTCGGCCGATTGACTAGCATTGGTCAAAGGGGCACGCTGGTCATTTGAGCGGTGGGCACCCATTCGCGCGAGTGACAGGCATCCCAAGAGTGAGCGAGCGACGAGCACCCGATTGACCGACGGGCGTCGATCAACCCAAAACAATAAAATTTTGTATTTTCTTAAACTAAAAAGCTCATTTCCGACAAAAAAGGGTTTTTGGTCACCAATATCCCTAAAATTTGTGAATTCCAAGGGCGACAGCTTATGACTTCACTCCTTGCCCTGTGGAACGGGTACCAGTATCTTTATCGGGTAACTCTGATTTAGGCTGCCTCGGGACCCGGTGTCTACAGTTGCCCCTAATTTTGGGGAAACTAGTGCACTAGTGTCTAGATGAGCCAAAATTCAAAGAAGAAGGTAAGAAATGAGTACCTAAGGTAGTCCTTACCTTTTTATTGTGTTGAAGACCGTGGCTTATCGTCGCTGAGCTGTAGTGTGTTCTACTACGACCCATTTGACATACTGCAATTGTTTTGTTGACCACCTTCGGGTCTGCATGGCATATGCTTGCTAACCACCAGCCGGTTTGCATGGCATATGATCGCTGCTATTGAGTTGTAGCGTATTCTACTACTACTCGTTTGATATACCACATTTGTCTTGCTGACCACCTCTGGGCCTGCACGGCATATGATTGTTGCTGAATTGTAGAGTATTCTGCTATGACTCATTTGATATACCGCATTTCTCTTGTTGACCACCTTCGGGCCTGCACGGCATATGATTGTTACTGAGTTGTAGCATATTCTGCTATAACTCATTTGATACACCGCATTTCTCTTGCTGACCACCTCCAGGATGCACAACATATGATTGTTGCTGAGTTGTAGCATATTCTACTACGACTCATTTGATATACTGCATTTGTCTTACTAACCACCGGTATCTCATTGCTAACCACTATCGGGTTGGCATGGTATCTGATTGCTAACCACCATCGGGTCGGCATGTCATATGGTTGTTGCTGTTGAACTGTAAGCGTATTGTGCTACAACTCAATTGGCAGAAGACTCTCTTTTAATGATGAATTTAAAGCTCGTGTCATGAGCTAATTGTATTATGCTATAACTCAATTGGCAAAAGACTCTCTCCTGAAGAGAGGAAAATTTTGAGAGATAATAACCAAGAAAAAAAGAAAAAAAAAAGAAAGAAAGAAAGAAAAAAAAATAAAAAAAGAAGCCTTTGCCTGGACCTGGAATAACATGCTGAAAATTGACAAGGGCATTGCTAGGACACTACTGCTTCAATGTGCCAGCATGGTGACGAGCAAAATTTCAAAGGTCATTCCTTTGCCCCCTCAACATCTAGGACGCACACAATGCAACGCAACAAAATCAAGCTTCGATCATTAAAGTGCTACGTCAGAAGTTAGACAGATGAAACTTTGGGACTTCACAAGAAACATATAGCTCATTAGAACCAAGCCTTAGAATTTTTTTCCTCCCAACCATTTGAGAGATTTACTGCAAAGCCAATCAAGATTGACCCTTAACCATCTAGGACCAAGACGAGTAAAGCATGGACCCTTATAGCTAAACTTAGAAGGAGAGCTCATTACCTTTCCAAAAAAAAAAAAAACCACAGTTTTGTCTTAAAACCACCTGAGGCTAACTTGTAACCCAATCTCAACCATTAAAGGGTACTTCAGAAATTGAGCCACCAAAGTCAACAAAAAGAAGATACAGATTCTCACGGTCAAGATTCAAGCGAAGAAACTCACTACCTCATCTAGTTTGTACAAAAGCCAAGGTGAAACTTTTGGAAAAAAGAAAAAAAAAGAGGAACACCATCAAAAGGAGCAGCCTTCCAGGCTAACGAGGATGAAAGTAAATTCAAAGAAACCAATCGATACCAACAGACTGAGGGAGGTTCCATGGCAAAGGCTATAAAAAAAAGAGAAAGAATAAATACCCTGCAGGTTGAAAACGGAAAAAATGCGATCTTGTAAAAATTGGGCGCCCTGCCAGGGTACAAAAATAAAGGGCATCCTGGGCAAAAATTAAGGGCTGAGAGAAAATTTTCAATCATGAAAATCCAAGAGAGCTGATTGATAATAGGAGTTTGACGCTTTCAGGATTTATCTCGAGGTTAGATGAGATTTTGTATTTTTCGAGTTAATGCCAAATAATGATCATGTGTTATGAAATCAGATTGAAATATATGAATTTATGCAATGATATATTGATGTGATCAGAGAAGTTCATTTTGCATACTCAAAGTTGTCTAGTTCCTATATAAAACTAGCACATTGTTACTATCTACCCTCTATTATTCTCGCCAGTCATGTGCTTCAACTGATCCATCCCGTTTTTGACTGTAAAAGGCAATTCTACAGCACCTTCATGATAAGAATCAAGCTCATATGACTATGGTCTAGGTCGTAAGTACATGCTGATCAACCTTGATAGATTTTTGGCAGCAGCTTCAACCTCTTACAATCTGTAAAAAAGAAACAAAAAAAAAAAGAAAAGAAAAGCCGTTAGAGTTGAAAATCGTAACTGGCTCTCTAAGCAAAAGGTAGGCAAAAAGATAAGGTGAAAACTTAAAAACAGGCAGTCTGTGCTTAAAAAAAAAAGCCACTGGATTCCAGGCAAAAATAAGGTATAGAGTTATTTGAAAATCCGCAAAGGACGTGTTTCCCACTAAAAAAAGCTAGTGTGAAAATTCACAAGGGATGCACTACCTGTAGACACCGGGTCCCGAGACAGCCCAGAACAGGGTTATCCAATGATGATTAGATGCCCGTTCACAGGCAAAAATGTTGGAAGCGATTATTTCCTTGTGAAAATTTGCTTTTCAGAAATAAAAAAATAAAAAATATATATTTTAAAAATTAAATATGAAAAAGGAGCTTGGAAGCATTAATTTTAGATAAAAAAGTTTTAATTTAGAAAAAAAAATATTTTTTGGAGGGTTGCGGCCGCCGCGGTGCGGTGGGGCGAGCCAACCTAGCGCTGTGCGCAACGCCGCGGGCACGTTCACGTGGAGCGCTGGGCGCGCGGCCGTGCCTCGCGCGCGCAAGATGCGGCCTCCAGCGTGAGGCCGTACCTCGCGCGCGAGAGATGCAGCCTCCAGCGTGAGGCCATGCCTTGCGCGCGCGAGTTGCGGCCGCAACTCGCCCCCAGCGCGCGTCAACTCGCCGATTTTGCCCAGTTTCGCCGAAAATGCATTTTTTTCACCCAAATCCAGGATTTTGAGTCCAATTTGAACTCTCAATCATTTTTTTTATAATTAAAAATAAAAGCTAATTTTATCATGAAAAAAATAGAGAAATTGGATTAAAATTAATTTATTTTTCCTAATGGAATTAGGGCTTTTATTTTGAAGGATATAAATAGTTTGAGATGAAAAAAACCTAAAGGGGGAGCCTCTATTATTTTCTTTTCATCCTCTTTTTTTGAGAGAATTTCTTCTTCTTCTTGAATTTTTCTTCTTTAATTTCAGATTGAATTTTTTCAATTGACAAGGATTAATTGATATTGAAAAATCAATTTTTAATTTTTAAGCATCGAAATTAATTTCTTTGTTTTCTCCATAAATAAAAGGAATTAATTTCACTTCTAAATTATTTTTTTGTGAAATTTTTCAAGGATCAATCATCATATTCCTTCCATCAAATCTAAATCCGAGGGTAAATTTTCTGGACTCCAAACAAATTATTTTCATCTTATTCTTTTATTTCTTATTTAATTATTTTTGTTCATGTAAACATTGATTTCTTGCTATTTTTAACATGTAATTAATTAATTTATTTTCCTTTGATTGATTTTCTTTTTTGCCATTTAAATATTTATGTTAATTGTGATAACATGTAAATAGTTAATTTAATCAAATCAATTTTGTAGTTTTAGTTCCATCATGCTATGTTGCTAATTTAATCAAATTGCTTTTTTTCCTTTTCTTTGCATGATGGCCACGTAAACAGTGGCCATCTTTGCTTTATTTCCGCTTTAATTCCAATTTATTTTGTCCACACACACATTTATTCATTCTCACATTTATATATTTTTATCCTTTTTATTTATTTGATTTATTTACTTGATTGGCTTAATTAATATATTTGTTAGTTGGATTCATTTAATTTAATTTGGTTCATTATGTTATTTTATGTATTTCATTTAATTTGATTTATTCATTTTTATTTATTTATTATTTATTTTTATGTATTTTATTTTATTATATTTAATTTAATTACTAACCTTAATTTTCTTTTTCTTTTTGGCTACAATACTTGTCTTTTTATTTTAGCTTTATCCAAGGACGAAGATGGAGGATCAAGGAATTAAGAGCCTCATTTTGGTTTGCATATTTAAATTCCGCATTTTCCTTTGTTTTGATTTATTTGTCGCATTTGTGTATTTTATGTAAAATTATTTACTTTTATGCACGTTTAATAAAAAATCACTAAAAATATTTTTATTAGTGAAACGGGGTTTTTTCTAATGAAATTGACCAATGTCCTATTTTAAACAAATAAAATGTCACTTTCAAATGGAGAATTAATTTTCATAAAATGAGATAACTAATCTTGATTTTCTCAATCAATGCCCAAAAACAATTCTCCAATTTTCAAGTTAATAAAAGGAACTAATGTTCCTAAACTCTAATAAATGCCCCGATTTATGTATGATGTATTTTCATTCTCTTTGCATATTTATTTATTCATTTTGGGCCCTTGTAATTAATTTTGGGGCGAGTTTATTCTTTTATTTATTTATTTATTTATATCTTCTTTATTTTGGGGGATTGTTCTGTCCCATATTTTTCACTTGTAATTTATTTATTGCTTTATTTCCTGCTTTCTTTATTGCTTTCTGAAATGTTTGAAATGTGCCTTAAATTTATTGCATGATCGCGTGAGATGAGAGATGGAATTTCGATTTCTTAAAACTCATTTATAAGCTTAACTTAAGGCAGTAATAAGAGTGAAGTTCTATATGCCTTCTCTGGTTTAAGACCCCCGAGGTTAGATGACCTTTCCCAATTTCTTATAAATTGGGTGGCGACTCCAAAATACCTCAAAGGTGCCTAAAGGTTTCATGGGATTAGATGAACCTCCCAATGTTCTATTGGGTAGGGGACTCCAAAATGTCTCGTGTTACCCAAAATCTAGACGCTAACCCTTCTCGAACCCTTAAAGCGGGCCGAGGATCCGGGCCACGCGCATCACATTGGCAAGTCCACTGGGGAATGATCGAAGCTTTGCTTTGAAAGTGAATTAAGTTAAAATTATAATTGAGTTATTAAGAAATGAAAATTCCATTTCTCTTTAAAATTGCATTGCATCCACTAGAGCCTTAGAACTATGCTAGTTGGTCCCTTATTTTACCTTGGTGTGTTCCTGAAACACGACCCTACTTTCACTCATTGTAGGGAAGTGCTCGGGATAATCACCAGCCCAAGCCTTGTACCTTCAAATGGTATATCAAATGGACACCCGATCGGTTGTTATGCTCGTGATGAGATAGACCCATTGGCAGGGACCACGCTTGGCTAGATCTAAAGTAGCACCACCCTCAACCAAAGCTCATATAATAGCAATAGAACCTTCCACTAGGAAATATGCTCCTTAATACGATGCTTGCTATGCGGGCCCTTATATATTGAACCAATTCAAATATATTAATTGGACACTCATCAAAGGCTCTCATGCCCGGTGGGCCCATTTTTAGTTTGTTTGAAAGGTCCAAATACATAATGGCCAAAACCCATAAGCAAGTGCTTTTAAATTAAGAGTGTTATGCTGCAGGTTTCTCGCCATGCACCATACGCGCCCATTGGGTTCCCCGTGACCCATGGGCTAAGCCCACCTAGGAAAGAGACTGCACGATCTTGTGTGTGGGAGTAATAACGTTGGAAGGATCTATCTGCTTGTATATGGATGTAGATGTCGCATAACACACGATCAAGCATTACCTATGTCATTCATGCATGCTAAAGTATAATTTCATTTCGTGTGAATGCACTCTATTCTGTACATATGATTTTCACTAGAAAAAAGAAAAAAAAAACATATATGTTATTTTGTGTGTGTGCATTGTATTCGGCGCACATAGTTTTCATAAGTACGTATCATTCTATGTGTAATTCTTTCCATGTATCACATGTATCATTGTAATTTCTTAATCTTTCAGCACGATCATGCATTACTTGTCATTCATACACATAAAAGCATATGCATTTCATTTTGGGTGTGTACATTCTATCCCGTGTATATAATATCTCACATGTACATATCGTCATGTGTATAAAATTTTTCCATCCATCGCATGCATCATGCTAACCCCTTTACATTTCAGCCATCATAGACCATTTACCTAAGTGGTTTTGGGGTTCTGACAGTCACCTAATTAGAGGACCTTTTATCTGAGGCCAGGATAAGGATCAAAGATAGTTCAAGTATTGAAAATGGTTAATACACAAGGAGATGCGGATGCAACCCCGGCTATGATTGCTGAGGAGGTTGGGTTGAGGTTTGATCAGTTTGAAGCTTGAATGATGACTATGATGGAGAATCTATCTGCCACAGTAATACCACCCACCAAGCAACAGCCTATTGCTCCCACCGTTTTGGAGAAAGAGTAGGATCCAACTGGGCCTAAAGGAAGGGTGCCTTTTGCTCCATCATCTGAGCAAAAAGGCAAAGGATATATTTTAAAGGATCCATGGACTTAGAAATGAAAACTCGACCATATAGGTGTGATGGATGTATTGGCACTCGGGGGAGGAAAGAAATATCGGCGGGTAGAACAATCCAAAAATATGATTTCAGCATAGGCCGACCTTTACCTCAAGCATTGGAGGGGAACCTACAACCGAGGTCAACTAGGCCAGCTAGAGATCGAGGGCAGCCGAAGCATTACCCATACCCTAGAACAGACCCTGAAAGGTCGAGTCTAGAATCCTATTAATAACGAGCAGTTGGTGATCTGTGAAAGATGGAGCAATGTCATGGGAAAAGGCAGTCAAGAGAGATCGAGTCTCGGTGGTAATAGTGTGGGAGATGCTGGGGCTACTAAAGTTTCAATCATTGAAACTACTCAGGGCTGTTATGCCATCATGGATAAGCCTTTATCTGGGTACCTCTTCCATTTCATTAACAGGGGAAAGTTACAGCCAAAATGTGCAAAACTCGCCCGAAGCCTGGCGCATCCAGGTCATAGAGGTGATCAATATTGCGCCTATCATCAACATACCGGGCATTTAACAGATTATTATCGGGCTCTGAGGAAATAAGTGCAAGACCTCATGGATGAGGAGATGAGAGGTGGAGAACATGGTTCCTAAAGATGATAATGAACCATCAACTATAACATTTGAGCCATTAGCAGAATAGAATGACAGCCATGTAGATGTTCTTTTTGTTTTTAAACTATTTAATAATGACGTTTTCTTTTAACTCTAGTTCTTATTAAACAAAATTACTGGTTTTTGCTTATTGTATAATGTTTCTAATGATTTCACTTGGCATAATCATGATGCATTTGTTTTGACATTAATTCAATTAATACGATTGTATTTAGTCTCAGAACTTTGAAAAACCAAAAAAAAATCTTTATAGCATCTGATATAACTCCTGAAGAGACAAAAATTTTGAAAAAAAAGAGAGAAAAAAAACTAGGTACAATTAGGGGATGGGATGGAAACTCACTAAGAGCACTAGAACCTTTCTAATTACTCGTCAAAGCAATCCCTGGATAAGACGGAACCTAGAAAATGATTTAGGTAGCCCTTCTTTGCATAGCTCTCTAAATGACTATTTTCTACCTTTATTTTGCAATTGTTTGCCAGCCCATTGAGCCTTTATGCTGGTATGCTAAATGCGTACCAATTTTGTTGTTACACATATTGAAACTACCCTTCGCCTAAAATGATTTTTGCCTCCCCTTTGAAGAATGGCCGCTCTAATGAGGATGGATGTACATCATTGATAATGTTTTAGGTTATCACAGCTTGCTCGGATAAGGATGAGTTTACACTTCGGGAAGAGGTTTTAGTTATTCACAAACTCTGCATGGTCAGAGACATAAAGAAAAAAAAGGGCCGAAAAAAAAAAGAGAAAAAAAAAGGGGGAGAAAAGAAAAAGAGAAAAAGAAAAAAAAGGGGAAAAAGGAAAAAGAAAGAGAAAAAAAAAAAGAAAAGAAAAAGAAGAAAAGAGAAAAAAAAAAGAAGGAAAAAGGAAGTAGATCTCAAGATAGCAACCACTTGACGAGTTTCAATGGTTATCTTTTTAATTGTTATTCTGGTCTTGATGAGCTAAAGTGTTATCAAGCCCAAATTCAAGAATACCTTTATATATGCAGTTGAGCTGAGAATGGTTCTCCCATCAGTCGAGTAGATATTGCAGCCATTTTTTTTCTCTAGCGACCTGATCCTTCTTTGATAGCCATCTACCTAAGCCTAACGTTGCAACCAAAGTAAGACCTCTTTATTTTTGGTTCAGTCTTATCCAATTAACGGAGATGACCTTGTAATAAGGTTCGGTACATAGGAAGAGGCATATGATGTTTCTTGAGCTTCAAGTG
This sequence comes from Excoecaria cochinchinensis, assembly GCA_947683425.1. Classification (NCBI taxonomy): domain Eukaryota; kingdom Viridiplantae; phylum Streptophyta; class Magnoliopsida; order Malpighiales; family Euphorbiaceae; genus Excoecaria; species Excoecaria cochinchinensis. Next base: position 1,068,942 of record CANTUQ010000127.1, read on the forward strand.
GGAGGTCACGAGTGCGTTTATGCATTTGAGTTGAGTCTCGTCCCCAACGTTGCATTTAGAATCTGCTTTCTACAAAAAAAAAGAAAAAAATAAAATTAAAAAAACAAAAAAATTGAAGGCTGAGAGAAAATTTTCATAAAATTCGAGAGGGTTGATTGATAATAGGAGTTTGATGCTTTCAAGATCTATCCCTAGATTAGATGAGATTTTGTATTTTTGAAATTAATGCCAAATAATGATCATGTGTCATGAAATCGAATTGAAACGTATGCATTTATGTAATGATATGTTGATATGATCAAAGCAGGTCATTTTGCATGTTTAAAGTTGTCTAGTTCCGGTGTAAAACTAGCACATTGTTGCTGTATACCCTCTGCTACTCTCACTACTCAGATGCTTCGGCCAATTCATCCTACCAACAATTCTGAAGCCAAACCTACAGCACCTTCATGAGGACAATCAAGCCCATGCAACCATGATCTAGGATGTAAGCACATGTAGGTCACCCTTAAGGGATCTCCAATAACATCTTCAGACCCAATTACAATGCAGTAAAAAAAAAAGCCGATAAAAACCGTAATTGGCTCTCTAAGCAAAATTTAGGCAAAAGGATAAGGTGAAAACCTGAAAACAGGCAGTCTATCATTCGAAAAAAAAAGAAAAAAAAAAGCCGCTGGAGTGAGTTGGGTCCATTTGAGGCAAAAATTAGGCACAGGGTTATGTGAAAATTCGAAAAGGACACATTTCCCGCTAAGGAAAGCTAGTGTGAAAAGCCACAAGGGACACACTACCTTTAATCAATGACCAACAGTTCATGGAGCGATAAGGCGGCTCAAATAGTTTACTTTCGAGCAGATAATGCTTAATTCAAGCAGATAATATTAAAGGCTCGAGGGCAAAATGCTCATTCGACCGGTGGCAAAAATGCGCACGGGCCGGTTCTCTTTGAGAAATTATTGGTAAATTCTTAAGCCAAGACGACACTCCTCTAAGTCTCTGGGGCGTTTCAAGCAACATGAGTGGCCGAGCTGTACCCTTAATAGACCCTTAATTGCTCAAGGCTCAGTCTATTCATCTTTGTATGCATGTTATGTCATATAGTTCTTTTGCAAATATTTGCATATAACTTTTCACCTGCACACACGATTTTTTGTACATATCCCTGTGCATATAATTTTGCAGGAAAAATCCAGATGAAGACTACACGCATGAAAATGGGTCGAGGATGGATTCAACACAACATGAGCACTCACCCGTACTTGACAATCCGACCAAGAGAAAGTCTACACTATTTCAAACCCTTCAAAGTCCTCTTAAGAGGCAATTCCCTAAGTCTTCTTAAGAGGCAATTTCCAAGTCCTCTTAAGAGGCAATTTCTAAGTCCTCCTAAAAGGCAATCTCCAAGTCCTCTTAAGAGGCAATTCCCTAAGTCCTCTTAAGAGGTAAACCTTCAAAGTCCTCTTAAGAGGCAAATTCCCTAAGTCCTCTTAAGAGGCAAACCTTCAAAGTCCTCTTAAGAGGCAAGAGGCAAATTCCCTAAGTCCTCTCAATAGGCAATTCCCTAAGACCTCTTAAGAGGCAATTTCCAAGTCCTCTTAAGAGGCAATTTCCAAGTCCTTTTAAGAGGCAAATTCCCTAAGTCCTCTTAAGAGGCAATTTCTAAGTCCTCTTAAGAGGCAATTTCCAAGTCCTCTGAAGAGGCAATTTCTAAGTCCACTTAGGAGGCAATTCCAAAATCCTCTTAAGAGGCAATTCCCTAAGTCCTCTTAAGAGGCAGTCTCCAAGTCCTCTTAAGAGGCAGTCTCCAAGTCCTCTAAAGAGGCAATTTTCAAGTTCTCTTAAGAGGGAATTTCCAAGTCCGCTTAAGAGGCAATCTCCAAGTCCTCTTAAGAGGCAATTCCCTAAGTCCTCTTAAGAGGTAAACCTTCAAAGTCCTCTTAAGAGGCAAATTCCCTAAGTCCTCTTAACAGGCAAACCTTCAAAGTCCTCTTAAGAGGCAAATTCCCTAAGTTCTCTTAAGAGGCAATTCCCTAAGACCTCTTAAGAGGCAATTTCCAAGTCCTCTTAAGAGGCAATTGTCAAGTCCTCTTAAGTGGCAATTTCTAAGTCCTCTTAAGAGGCAATCTCCAAGTCCACTTAAGAGGCAATTCCCTAAGTCCTCTTAAGAGGCAGTCTCCAAGTCCTCTTAAGAGGCAATTTCCAAGTCCTCTTAAGAGGCAATTCCCTAAGTCTTCTTAAGAGGCAAACCATACAAAGATCTCTTAGGGGCACTAATCTACGTACAAGCAAAGATTCTCTAGGGACAACCATTTTTTAGGAAAGATCCAACCGTCCTTCAAAAGGCGTCCATCCTACCACGAATTGCGACCAGTCTGGTTATCGTCTCCAAAATCACTTGGATGAATTTTGTTCCTGCATTTCGGCATGACTCATGCATTTCACTTGCATGCTCACTATTTTTTTCGCATATTTGGCTTTCTAATTTTGCAGTAAGAGAGATATGATGCGGATACCGGTAAAGGCCGAGTGGTGACATCAGTCCAAATGCTAATCCGAACAATCAACCAAAAGGCTCTCAGGGGGAATCACGTCACATCTCATAAGGGTTAACGTCAACAGGGGCCAAACACTGCACAGGTTTGATGCCGAAATGACAGAGGCTAGACACCGCACAGGTTAGATGCCAAAACAATGAGGGTTAACACGTCGACAAGTAGGCGGTAACTACCCCAACAACTCCATTCAGACCACGAACATAGCTGCCTTAGGTACGTGTCTCTTTCCTTCTTTTCTGAATTTTGGCTCACCTAGGCACCCATGCACTAGTTTCCCTAAAACTAGGGGCAACTGTAGACACTGGTCCCAATGCAGCCCAGACCAGAGTTACCCAATGATGATTAGATGCCTGTTCGCAGGAAAAAATGTTGGAAGCGATGATTTCCTTGTAAAAATTTGCTTTTCAGAAATAAAAAAATAAAAAATATATATTTTAAAAATTAAAAATGAAAAATGAGCTTGGAAGCATTAATTTTAGGTCAAAAAGTTTTAATTTAAAAAAAAAACATTTTTTGGAGGTTGAGGCCGCCGCGGCGCGCTAGGGTGAGCGCCCCCAGCGCCGCGCGCGCACTGCACACGAGATGCGGCCTCCAGTGCGAGTTGCGGTCGCACCTCGCCCCCAGCGCACTCCAGCTCACCGATTTCGTCCAGTTTCGCCGAAAATGCATTTTTTCACCCAAATCCAGGATTTTGAGTCCAATTTGAACTCTCAATCATTTTTTTTAAATAAATAAAAATAAAAGCTGATTTTATCTTGAAAAAATAGAGAAATTGGATTAAAATTAATTTCCTTTTCCTAATGGAATTAGGGCTTTTATTTTGAAGGATATAAATAGTTTGAGATGAAAAAAACCTAAAGGGGGAGCCTCCATTATTTTTTTTTCATCCCCCTTTTTTGAGAGAATTTCTACTTCTTCTTGAATTTTTATTCTTTAATTTCAGATTGATTTTTTTCAATTGACAAGGATTAATTGATATTGAAAAATCAATTTTCAATTCTTAAACCTCCGAATTAATTTCTTTGTTTTCTCCATAAACAAAAGGAATTAATTTCACTTCTAAATTATTTTTTTGTGGAATTTTTCAAGGAGATCAATCATCATATTCCTTCCATCAAATCTAAATCTGAGGGTAAATTTTCTGGGCTCCAAACTAATTATTTTCATCTTATTCTCTTATTCTCTTATTTAATTATTTTTGTTTATGTAAACATTGATTTCTTGCTATTTTTAACATGTAATTAATTAATTTATTTTCCTTTGATTGTTTTTCTTTTTTGTCATTTAAATATTTATGTTAATTGTGATAACATGTAAATAGTTAATTTAATCAAATCAATTTTGCAGCTTTAGTTCCATCATGCTATGTTGCTAATTTAATCAAATTGCTTTTTTTTCCTTTTCCTTGCATGATGGCCACGTGAACAGTGGCCATCCTTGCTTTATTTCCCCTTTAATTTCAATTTATTTTGTCCACACACACACATTCATTCATTCTCACATTTATATATTTTTATCCTTTTTATTTATTTGATTTATTTACTTGATTGGCTTAATTAATATATTTGTTAGTTGGATTCATTTAATTTAATTTGGTTCATTATTTTATTTTATGTATTTCATTTAATTTCATTTATTCATTTTTATTTATTTATTATTTATTTTTATGTATTTTATTTTATTAAATTTAATTACTAACCTTAATTTTCTTTTTATTTTTGGCTATAATACTTGTCTTTTTATTTGAGCATTATCCATGGACGAAGATGTAGGATCAAGGAATTAAGAGCCTCATTTTGGTTTGCATATTTAAATTTCGCATTTTCCTTTATTTTGATTTATTTATCGTATTTGTGTATTTTATGTAAAATTATTTATTTTTATGCACGTTTAATAAAAAATCACTAAAAATATTTTTATTAGTGAAACGGGGTTTTTTCTTATGAAATGGACCAATGTCCTATTTTAAACCAATAAAATTTCACTTTCAAATGGAGAATTAATTTTCATAAAATGGGATCACTCATCCCAATTTTCTCAATCAATTCCCAAAAATAATTCTTCAATTTTCAAGTTAATAAAAGGAACCAATGTTCCTAAACTCTAATAAATGCCCCGATTTATGTATGATGTATTTTCATTCTTTTTGCGTATTTATTTATTTATTTATTCATTTTGGACCCTTGTAATTAATTTTGGGGCGAGTTTATTCTTTTATTTATTTATTTATGTCTTCTTTATTTTGGGGGATTGTTTTATCTCATATTTTCACTTGTAATTTGTTTATTACTTTATTTTCTGCTTTCTTTATTACTTTCTGAAATGTTTAAAATGCGCCTTAAATTTATTGCATGATTGCGTGAGATGAGAGATGGAATTTTGATTTCTTAAAACTCATTTATAAGCTTAACTTAAGGCATTAATATGAGTGAGGTTCCGAACAAATTCTCTAGTTTAAGATCCCCGAGGTTAGATGACTTTTCCCAATTTCTTGTAAATTGGGTGGCGACTCCAAAATATCTCAAAGGGGCCTAAAGGTTTCATGGGATTAGATGAACCTCCTAATGTTCTATTAGGTAGGGGATTCCAAAATGTCTCGTGCTACCCAAAATCTAGACGCTAACCCTTCTCGAACCCTTAAAGCGGGCCGGGGATCCGGGCCGTGCGTGTCACACTACCTTAAAAAAATGACTACAGGTATCAGATGAGAACCTCGCAACCCCAAAGGCAAGAAATCCAAAAAGCAATTTTAAAAGGCATCGGTCCTACCGTGAATTGCGACCAGCCGGGCTATCACATCCAAAACTCACTTAGATGAATTCTTGCCTTGCATTTTTTGCATGACCTATGCATTTCACGTGCATGCTCACAATTTTCGTGCATATTTGGCTTTTCAGTTTTGCAGTAAAAAAAGATTTGATGCGAACACCGATAAAAGCCGAGTGACGACATTAGCAAAAACACCAATCCAAAAATCAACCGAAGACTTCTCAAGGGCCAATCAACCAAAGGGATTTCAGGGGCACCGCTTCAAATCTCACGATGGTGGTACGATGGTGGCACTACCATTCTACGGAAGGTTAGCACGACCACGACACTACCACTTCAGAAGGGTTAGCACGATGATGGCATTACCATTCCACGAAAGGTTAGCACGATCACTGCACTACTACTTTAAATCTCAAAAAGGTTAGCACTATGTAGGCACTACCATTCTACATAAGGTTAGCACGACCATAGCACTACCACTTCAGAAGGGTTAGCACGATCACAACACTACCACTTCAAATCTCAGAAGGGTTAGCACGATGGCGGCACTACCATTCTACGGAAGGTTAGCACTACCACGACACTACCACTTCAGAAGGGTTAGCACAATGACGGCACTACCACTCCACAGAGGGTTAGCACGATCACGGCACTGCCACTTCAAATCTCAGAAGGGTTAGCATAATGGTGGCACTACCATTCTACGGAAGGTTAGCACGACTACGGCACTACCACTTTAGAAGGGTTAGCACGATGATGGCACTACCACTCCATGGAGGGTTAGCACGATCACAGTACTACCACTTCAAATCTCAGAAAGGTTAGCACGATGGCGGCACTACCATTTTACGGAAGGTTAGCACGACCACGACACTACCACTTCAGAAGGGTTAGCACGATGACGGCACTACCACTCCATGGAGGGTTAGAACGATCACGACACTACCACTTCAAATCTTAGAGGGGTTAGCACGATGGAGGCACTACCATTTTATGAAAGGTTAGCACGACCGCGACACTACTATTTCAGAAGGGTTAGCACGATGACGATACTACCATTCCATGGAGGGTTAGCATGATCACGGCACTACTGCTTCAACAAAGGATAACACGCCGACAATATGGCGATAACCACCCCAACAACATCATCCTGTCCGAAAAGACGGCTGCCTCATGTACATGTCTTTTTTCTTCTTTTCTCTGAGTTTTGGCTCACCTAGCACCCATGCACTAGCTTCCCCAAAACTGAGAGCAACTGTAGACACCGGGTTCTGAGACAGTCCAGATCAAAGTTACCCAATGATGATTAAATGCCTATTCATGGGCAAAAAGTTTAGAAGTGATGATTTCCTTGTTAAATTTGCTTTTTAGAGATAAAAAAATAAAAAATTTAAAAAATAAAAATAAAAATAGAAATATAAAAAAAGAGTTTAAAATTATTGTGTTTTGGTCAAATTTGTTATTTAAATAAAATAAAATAAAATATTTTTGGGCGTTTGCAACAGCCAACGCACGGGAGTGGCTGGCCTCCGTGCGTGCCAGGTTGGGACACCCCTGTGTTCACTGCATGCAATGATGGGGAAGTTGCTCGCCCGCGTGTGGCCGACGCCCATCGCTCGCCCCTGGTCTGTGGAAAATGCTATTTTTGCCCCTTTTTCCAAGTTTTCTTGATTTTCTTTGACTTTTCATCTTTTTTTCTTTTCTGAGATTTTTAATGATAATTCCCATTTTTGAACCCAAATAAAGGGGAATTTGATAAAAATTCAATTTAATTCCTTAATTAATTAGGTTTTCCATTTTTATTGATATAAATAAAAAATTATAGAAAGAGATAGGGGGAATTCTTTTTAGGATAAAGATTTTTCTTTTCTTCTCTTCTTCTTTAATAGAATTCTCTCTACATCTTTTTTGGGTTTTCTTTTCCAAATAAAATTTCTTAAGGTTCCAAAAACCAATTTTTAATCAATAATTTTTTTTGAGATAAAGAAAAATAATTCTTTATTCTTGAGAATTTTTGTTACTTTTCTTTAATCAATAATCTTTATTGGGACAAACAAATTAATTTTTTGTGCTTGAGAATTTTTATTTTCTTTTATTATTTCTTTTTAAAGCAAATTTTCTTTTAGAATAAAACTCCAATTTTATTATTTTTAATTCTAATTTTGCGGATCAAAGCAAGGAAATCGATCAGTTTCTCTCATTATATCAAATCCGAAATCTGAGGGTAAACATTTTAGGTTCGATCTCATATTTATTATTTATTTATTTATTTACTTATTTATTTTTTTTATTACTTTTATTTCTTGTTTTATTCATTTAATCAAAATGTAAATCTTTAGATTTATTGTGTTTTTATTTATTTTATGTGATATTTGTCATAGATTTAACTTTTTATTTTATTTTTTTATTTTTTTTTTCATTTACTTATTTTCATCTTTTCTTTTGTTATTTATTTAGTTGTTGTTGTTGTTGTTGTTATTATTATTATTATTATTATTCTTATTATTATTATTATTTGTGTTTTTATTTGTGATAATTTGTTAATATGTTAATTTGTTTGTTTTAATATGTTATTTAATTTATTTGTCATCCACAATGCATTTTTTTATCTATTTTAATTTATTATTTATTATTTTATGTATTTAATTGATTTTCTTGATTTAATTACCAACATTAATTTTTTGTGTTTATTTTTGTTTTAATACTTATTTTTGTCATGGTTGAGCACTTTTGCACACGAAGGAGGAGATCCGGGGATTTATTTTGGTTGATTTATCATTGTATTTATTATTTTCCCTTTATTTGTCTTTTTAATTTATTTGTCATTTAATTAGTAATAAAATCATTTATTTTATACACGTTTAATTACAAATCAAAAAAATATTTATATTAATAAAGTTGGAAATTTTTTCTAATAAAATAGGACTAATGTCCTAATTTTTAGCCAATAAAATATCACTTTGAAAAGAAGAGTTAGTTTTCATAAAATGGGACAATTCATTTCGATTTTCATAATAAGCATCCAAAATAACTCTTCGATTTTTTAAGTAAACATGAAGGAACCAATGTTTCTACCCTGAATAAATATCTCGATTTATATATGCTTGTTTATTTATTTGATTTTATTTTTAATTTTATATTTTAGGGGATTGTATTTTTGTACCAATTTTATCTTTTAATTTATTTTTGTAATTTATTTTGTTATTTTATTTACCGCTTTCCTCGTTGCTTAACTATGCACTTAAATTAATTGCATGACGTGTGAGAAAAGGGATGAAAAATTAATTGCTAAAAACTCCCTTATAATTTAACCAAGGAATTAATAAGAGCGAAGTTCCGAACCACTCTCTAGTTTAGACCTTCGAGATTAGACAAACTTTTTCAATACCTTGTAAATTGGGTGGCAACTCCAAAATACCTCAAAGGTGCCTAAAGGTTGCATGGGAATAGATGAACTTCCCTAATGTTCTATTGGGAAGGTGTGACATGCGTCGGACCAGCAAGGCCCTCATTAAACTCGCTTTTAGGATTCGAGGGATTGGTTCGCGTCTTTTTGATCTTGGGTTACACGAGATATTTTGGAATCCCCTACCTAATAGAATATTAGGAGGTTCATCTAATCTCATGAAACCTTTAGGCACCTTTAAGGCATTTTGGAGTCGCCACCCAATTTACAAGAAATTGGGAAAGGTCATCTAACCTCGGGGGTCTTAAACCAGAGAAGGTGTTTGTGACGCGCGCCGGATCCCGATGCGCCGCCCTTTCGGACCGCCCGCACGTGGGCGACCGGGGCATTTGCGGGTCCATTGGCATCTTGCAATAAATCGCAAGTGCGTTTATGTTGGGCAACAAGGAGGTATCATGGAGTCGCCACCCAATAGAACATTGGGAAAGTTTCTCTCGCCTCGGAGAGCCTAAGACTGCGCTTGGTATCCATTTTGGGCCAGCTAGAGGCCTAGGATTAGCGCTAAAGCCTCGTGACCCAAGAAGTATTTTGGAGGATAACCCCTAACCTCTCGAGCCCAAAGACCAGAGCTGGGTCCGAGATTTCTCATCTATTTCTACCTCAATTAGCTTATGATCAAATTTTAATATCATTAATTCGCTCTCTCTCCACACTATGCAGTTTAATTGAAAAGCGCATTTATTCACATTCTGAAAGCGATAAATGATCAAATAGATAATAAAAGCGGTAAATTACAATAATACAAGGAGCGGAATACAACTCCCTTTTGTAAATGTGCGGATCATACATAAATCGGGACATTGCTTATTCTGAGGACTTTGGTCCTCGCATGCGTTGTTATTAAAATTGAATGTTTTCATTGTGATGATCTTTATTGGATAAAAATAGGGCATTGGACCCTTTTGCATTTTATACAAAACTCATTTTATTTGAGTACAAATCGTTGGTCTATTTTTACATTCAACGGGATAAAAGAGCTTATTCATATACATAAAATAATCAATGAATGAATAGGCGAGAGAAATAAATCAAGAGGTTTAAGAAAACTAAACCGGACGAAATCCCCCACGCATGGTAGGCAGCCGCTCAAGCTCGGGATTATCCAAGAGATCCAACATACACTCATAGAAAGTTAAGAGATGTTAATATACATAAAATTAACGCATAAGAAATCAAAGAGACTGGATAGAGATGAAAAATGATAAAAAAATGGAGACAGAACCCACCGACGGCCTTCCTTGGTTGACCGACGGGCGTCGGTTCGGTTATCCGATATGCCCATTTGTCACTCAAGAATGGGCGTCTGTAGGTGGGTGACCGACGGGCGTCGGTGATAAAGATGACCCGTCGGTCACCCCTGTCTCCGAAAAACAGAATGGGTGAAAGAGAGAGGAACCTTTTTCAAAGCCAAAAAGAGTTTTATCCCAAAAGAAGATAAGAGAGGGTCAGAATGAAGGAAAATAATGACAGATATTCAAAATTTTCACAATATGAATAAATAAATAAATAAAAAATTAAATATGAGGTGAAAAGGGAGAGAGAATCCGGAATATTTACCCTCAGATAGTCGCTTTGGGTAAGATTTTGGTGTCGATTAGATCCCCGCGCGTTCCACGAGAAACAACAATGAAAGATTAGAGGGAGAAAATGAGATATTTCACCTTCAATCCTTCAGAAAATCGATTTTGGAGTCAAAATCTAAAGAAAACTAATTAGCTTTTAGTTCCTTTGATTAATTTGATCCTTGATTCAATAAAGTTCTTTAGAAAAAAGTGTTTTTGGAAGAGAGAGAAAACGTGCTTGAATTTTGGCAGAGTTTCCTCTTCTGAAAAATTTTCCAACCCTTTTCAAATGAAAATCCGGACCTTATATAGCCAGACACGACCGACGGGCGTCGGTGTATGGGGGCGGGCATCGGAAGGATCCTACTGACACAAGGACACTTCCGACGGCCCTGCCACATCCACCGACGGGCGTCGAAACGGTTGCGTGCTCCGGGAAACCAGGCGGCAATCTGACAGTGGCGGTGATTTTCCGACGGGCGTCGAAAAATACCCATAGCCATCGGTGACTCGAAGCGACGGGCTGGCTCGACAGACAGGCTGGCCGTCTGTGGAGGACAAAAAGCCCTCCGACTCGAAAAAACCTCTGTTTTTCTCTCCTCCAGCCCAGGAATGATAAAAACCTCACTTCTCACGGAACGCGGGGCTAAAACCTCTAAATCCAACCCACCATTCAGGCTTGGACACTGATTTCATCATAGGGTAACCTCTGATCCGGACCGCTCCAGGACACGGTGCTTACAGTTGCCCCCAGTTTTGGGGAAACTAGTGCACAAGCGCCTAGATAAGCCAAAACTCAAAGAAAGGTCAGAAAGGAAGCGTACCTGCGACGGCTTTTCACCCTCCGTGCCTTCCGCGGGTGGACCTTGTCTCGATCCGCTCGGCGATGCGAAAATACTCTCCTCGGTCTTATCTCGACCTGCGGGTATTTGGTGAAGTGCAGCAGGCTTTGGCCACGGCCTCGGTCTGGTGAAGTGCGGTATGCTCTGACCACAGCTTCAATCAGTGAGATGCAGCACTCTCTGGCTGCAATCTCGATCTGGTGAAGTGCGGCACTCTCTGACCACAGCTTCGATTGGTGAGATGCAGCACTCTCTGGCTACAATCTCGATCTGGTGAAGTGCGGCACTCTCTGACCACAGCTTCGATTGGTGATTGGTGAAGGGCAGTGTTTCTTCAACTGCAGCTTCGATCTGTGAGATGCAGCATGCTTCGACTACAATCTCGGTCTGGTGAAGAGCAGTGTTTCTCCAACTGCAGCTTCGATCTAGAGTGTGGGAACTCCGCTGGTTTCCTTGTTCTAAAGGAGATCTTTTTAATCGATGTCTGTGTTCAGATCGGTATTTCTCTGTACTTGTGTGATAAAAAATTTCGTTAGCTCATGCTTGAGTGGTCGTCTTTTATCCTGTCTATTGATGGCATGATTTTGCTTTATTTGCTACGCCATGTTTCACCTTTTGCTCATTTTTTTTCTTATTGAGATGTTATTGATTATCATTCTTTTGTTGTTTGTTTCGTATTATTTTTTATTGTCATTTTTATCGACACATAAGTAAATATGAGAACATACACTTTCTGTGATGTGATTTAAGCAATTAACAATCAAATGATCATGTAATAAGGAAGCAAAGTTTTCCACTAGGAATGTCATTTTTGTACAGTGCATATACAAAATATACAAGAGATACAAGAGATACAAAATAACTCCCTGAAGCTCAGAGAGGTGTGTAGTCTGAGGGCTCATCGGGATCCTCATCATCCGATATATGCACGGTCCCTGGCGGAGGTGGACGGGCCGGAGGTGGTGGCGGAGCTGTAGAGGGTCCTGCCTCGCGATCATGGGCTCGCCTGAACTGAACCTGAGCATAGCCGTCCAAGAAGGGCTGGGTACAGGTGCCCAAAAACCCTAAGGTCTCAGAGATCTTGTCCCCCAACTTCTTGAAGGCTTGGCTCAGCTGAGTGGTCTGCTCAGCGGCGGCCGTCCTCCTATGCTCTAGGCTCTGCTCTGTCTGCTCCCTAAACTCCCTCATGGTCTGAGAAAGAGGGGAGAATCCCCTCCATCGCTTGGACGTGGGATCTCAGAGAGTCAAGTGACTCATCAATCATCTGTAGGGTCATATCGACCCTCTGAGACGCCTGGTCATGTGACGATCTCACATCATGAGCGAGCTGCTGCCTGAGCTCTCTCTGCCCCTGAGCAATCTGCTCAATCAGCCTCATCTGCTCTCCTCTGAAAGCCTCCAGGACCCGAGTCTGTTCCTCCCTAAAGGCCTCCATGGCCCGAGTCTGCTCCCGAGTCGTGTGCTCGATGTAGCTGGCCTGCTCCCGAGCCAAGCGCTCCACCGACTGGGACTGCTCCAAAATAGCAGCCTGCTGGCGATCTAACCTCTCATGGGTAGCTCTGTCTCTCTCATCCTGTCGCCGCTCAAAAGCTGTGAACATGGAGGTGAGGAGCTGGGAAAAGTTTGGCTGCACAGGCTGCTGAGGTGCTGGTTCTGGTGGTGGTGCCGAGGAGGTGGATGCCCCTGGGTCGCCTCGGGAGTACGGATGGTATCTCTCGGAGGGCTCGCGGGTAGGCCTCTGTATCCTGGCGCTCGGCGATGGGGCTGGAGTCGGGGCCCTAGATGCCGGTGAAGAGGCAAAGAGATCGTCCATCGTGATCTCAAAATCGAAGTCCGAGGGGGTCCTAGGAGGCTCCTGCTGCGGTGGTGGAGGCACTGCCCGCGGCTGAGGAGGCTGAGGAGGCTGGTGCTCCGGCTGAGGCTCTGTCTGTGGAGGCTGAGGCTGTGGCTCGGGCTCTGGCTGTGGAGGCTGCTCCTCCTGGTGCTCTGGGTGATCAGGATCTGCCCCCAAGGGTGGAAGGTTGAACAGCTGCCGGGTCTCATGGATAGTCAACACCCTATAGGCCTCTGCCTGGCCAAAAATCGGGGAGATCATCCCCATCTGAACTGCCGCTGCGGCGTCTACATGGATCCCCTCCGACAAGGGTCCTCTCAATCTCTCGGGGTTAAACCCCAATCTCAACAATAATCGAGTGATGACTCCTCCTACCATCACCACCGGTGTCGACCCTCTGCCAACTCTGGTCAGGTTGGCCAAGATCTCGTGGCTAATGTTGAGACGCTGGCCTGCCACCATAGCCCAGAGGCTCCAGATCTCGGCCGCGTTAAGCGACCCTGGATTACCAGCTCGACCGAGGTACGAGCTGGAAAGCACTCTGTGCAAATACTGGAGTGCCTGAGACACCAGTACGGTGCTCTTCGCTGTATCGTGATCGTACAACACTCCTGGTATGGCAATGGCCGCCCAATGGGCGCGTCTCACCGCTCGATCTCGACCCCCTCCTCCGTAGGGAGCCCCATGGCCTGAGCAAACCTCTGCCTGGTGATGCTGACATGGTCGCCATCAAACCAAAACTGAATCACCCCCGGGTCGGTATCCGCACTCTGAAAGCCTGTGTAGCGAAGAGTGGCCAAGACCTGGCGGGTAGCCTCTGGAAATGTCTGGAAGGCGGGCTCGAGAAACTCTGTCCAACCAGCTCCCTCGGCAAGTAGATCAAACTCCGGGGCCAACCCAAGGGCCTCTAGAAAAGGGCGAGATACGAAACGGCTGGCCCGAAACTCTACCTGAGCCAACGCTCTGTACCTCTGAGCGGACTCGTCATCCATCCAAGCCGGAGCCACAAGCTCGGGCTGGGCCTGTGGTGCTCTGCGTCTGGGAGGCATCCTGCAAAAGGGAAGGAATCAGATAGCGAAAACTTGGCAAAACAAGCACTACCAGGTTTATTTTCCAAAATCTAAGGTCCATCTAGGCCCTAACAGGGCAATGGCGGCCCAACGTGAGACAAAAAGGAAAGGTAATAACAGATAAAAAATAGCAAACATCCTGTCTAAGGAAGTAGCCTAACATGCCTTGCACGCATCATGGCAAAAGCAACATGCAATCCTCATGGAAATAATTAAAGTGAATAAAGAAAATGGGCCCTCCAGGGTCCCAAGGCGTGCATTACACATGAAAAATATTCAATTCTAGAATAGATGGTAAAAATTTGGGCAGCACCCCGGTAGGGGTATGCCCAACCTCCTGCATGAAAAGGCAAGATAATAGGCCTCAGGCCCCAACAATATTAAATGCATGTAAATGGGACGCACCCCGGCAAGAGTGTGCCCCCAACAACTCAAAATAATGGCCTCAGGCCATAAAAGCAAAATATGCACAAAATGGTGCGCTAAAAAGAGTGTAATTCTAAAGCACCAAGATTATAGAAAAATTCTATTTCTATGTGATCATGCAAAAGTTCAGATTTAATACAAAAATGGGCAGCATTTCCCCTAATTTCCTAAGGCATCTAAAGCATCCTAAAGTCAAAAGAAAAGAGATGAAGAGATAAATTGAATAAAATTCAAAAAAAAAGTAGTTATTTACTTACTTGTAGTCGCGGGAAGTGTAGAAACTGGAGAAAATATGAATATCAAAGTGCCCGGCGGGTAGAAAATGCGAAAATATGAAAAAATCGCGAAAAAATAAGGAGAAAAGTCTCAAAAACCGCTAAAAAACGCTAAGAAACCGTTTGAGAGAGGAAGGAGAAAGGGACAGCAACGTTTAAACCGTCTGTCACTCGCCCTTATATAGAAATTCTTGACCGACGGGCAGGGCGTCTGTACAAGCGACCGACGGGCTGGCCGTCTGTCATGCAATGAATGCGAGTTAATGCGCGTGATGAATGCAGTGCATCTGCCAGGTGGACCTATACCGACGGTCGGGCCGTCCTTGTGGGGAGACGGGCAGGTCGTCCCTGTGTAGCGGCGGATAGACCGTCCCTGTGGAGAGACGGGCAGGCCGTCGGTGACGCTTGCCTATAAAAACCTGCAAAATTTTTTGTCTCTTCATTTTCCCACATCTTGAGTCCTCTATTCTTCTCAAAATGTCTTCCCCTCTTGCCCAAAGGATGCATCGTATTTTAGATGACAAACACACTTGGGGAGAAGGCGCCCTTTCCTCTCTGTCTGGGCTGAAATACCTGTGCTGGGTGAAAATCGACCAGAACCTCCTCCTGGCGGCGACCCACTTCTGGAACCCCCGATTTCTCGTCTTCCAATTCACCTACCAGGAACTGTGTCCCTTGCCTGAAGAGTTAGCTTCCATTCTGGGAGCTCGGTTCCCTCCTAGCACTCTGCCTTGCGTCCCCCGCTGCGGCCTACTTCAGACCCGGGATGTAGCCCTAGCTCTGGGCATATCCCCTTCGAAGGCTAACCAGCTGATTCCTCTGAGCTCCTCCTTTGCTCTGGAGCCATTGATCGAGGCCCTGGATCGGTTCACTGATATTCCCACATATCGGGTAAGCATCATATTCTTATTCTGCATGGTGAACTTCCTTACTGTTGCTCCGGGGGGTTTGACCGGTGACTCCCGTCTGTTCGGAGTTCTGAGCGACTTTCATCTGGGACTGTCCCCTCTACCACTTGTCCTGGCCGAAACCATCTTGGGTCTGGACGCTGTGAGCTCTGGGTTCACTACAACCTTTGCCGGCAGCCCCTTATTACTCCAGGTACGTCATTATCTTAAAGGTAGTGTGTCCCTCATGGATTTTCACACTAGCTTTTCTTAACGGGAGGTGCGTCCTTTCGGATTTTCACACCACCCTGTGCCTTATTTTTGCCTGAAGTAAACCCTACTTACCCCAGCGGCTTTTTTTTTTTATTTTTTTATTTTTTTTTTAGATCTGGCTACAGGAAAAACTGAAGATGCTGTCCGAACCACCCCCTCGCATTACCCCCCAGTACTCGCCGAGCCATTTCTTGCCTCGTCGGCGATTGCATGGGTGTATCACTGCTGGTGAAGGCATTACCAGATTTGGCGAGCTGTCAGATGACGATATCAGTTTCACATCCGCCTGGCTCCCGCTATCTCATGCGGTCACAGATGGGCCATCGGGTTGCGTTCCCCTCTGCGGCCTCCGCCAGGCCACCTTCTGCATCACCTCCCGGTGTACACGGTAGCTTGGGATGACCCAGGATATAATGAGGGTTCCCCTATCTTTCCGAGGAGGAGATCTCTCGGTCGCATTTGCTTCCCGGTATCATGAGCTATGGGGTAGATTACCTGTGAAGACCGTCATCCCGAGGTTTGGCAACCATTCTGCATCCTCAACCAGCGGTACAAGAAGTGGATCCTCAGCCCAGCTTCTGATAACAGGACCCGAGGGCTCAAGCATCTGATCGGCGAGAGCAGCAGCAGGACCTAGCTTAGCCTATATGTGTATTCCTTTTGGTGCTATATCTCTTTTTAATGCAGAACTAGAAAATGACAAAAGTGAAAAGAATAATATTCATCCCTTTTCACGAGTTTTGTGTACATTTCCATATAATTTCAGCATACATGATCAGTTTTGGCATTTACTCAGTTGCCTACGCGCCATCAATGCATGAAACTAAATTTTAACAGCATCAACTCCTGTTACCAATCGGCCCTCTCGGGTTTTTGCGATCGGACATTTTCTCTCATGCCTCTAATTTTTGCACAGGATGCCTTTTTTTCGGTTTTCACCCTGTCGAGGCGCCCAATTTTAGCATAGCTGCCTTTTTTCGGTTTTCTACTTGCGGGGCATTTTATTCTCTTCTTTTTATTTTGGTCTTTAGCCATGGAACCTTTTGAGTCTGTCGACATTGATCGGCTCTTTGAATTCGTTCCCATCGCTATCTGATAAGATTGCAGCCCCTTTGGACAACAGCTTCTTAAGGATATACGGCCCTTCCCAGGTAGGTCTGAATTTCCCCCTAATGTCTGGTATCCCTGGCCTCATCTGCTTGAACACCAAGTCCCCTTCTTTCAGCGGGTGCTTCCTCACTTTCTTTCCGAAAGTTCTTGCCAACCTCTTCTGGTATATCTGATTATAATAATAAGCCTTCAGCCTACTCTCATCCAGTAAGTTCAAATGCTGCAAACTCTGCTGCGCCCAATCGGCCTCCGGGATTTGGGCCTCCATGACCACCCTTAGAGATTTAAGTTCTATCTCTACCGGCAAAACTGCTTCTGTTCCGTATACCAGGGAAAATGGTGTAGCGCCTGTAGATGATCTTACCGTCGTTCTGTATCACCACAGGGCGAAGGGTAACTTTTCAGCCCAGTCTTTGTAGGTTTGGACCATCTTGGACAAGATCTTCTTCACATTCTTATTGGCGGCTTCTACTGCTCCATTCGCTTGCGGTCGGTAGGGAGAGGATTTATGATGCTCAACACCATATTTCTCGAGAAGTTTTCTGGTTTCTCCCATGAACTGCACTCCATTATCAGACACTATGTGATGAGGGAGGCCATATCTGCATATCAAATTCCTCTCTATGAACTTGGCCATGTCCCTTGCGTCAATTTTCTTGAAAGATTCTGCCTCGACCCATTTGGTGAAATAGTAAATTGCGACTATGATGTATCTGTGCCCATTAGACGCCGTAGGGCGAATCTCTCCAATGATATCTATCCCCCAAGCAGCAAACGGCCAAGGTGATGTCAGGTTATGTAGTTCTGATACCGGCAGGTGTCTCAGATCTGCGTACTGTTGGCACAACTGACATTGTTTGACATACTTTGAACAATCAGTGTCTATCATAAGCCAATAAAAGCCTTGTCTCATGATCTTCTTGGCCAAGGTCAAACCATTCATGTGGGCCCCACAGACCCCTGCATGGGTTTCCTCCATTATCTTGCGCGCTTCTCTTTTATTCAAGCACCTGAGCTGAATCCCATCTGACCGCCTTTTGTACAACACCCCTTCCAAGGATATGAACTGAGTAGATAACTTACGTATCATCCTCTGGTCCTTTTCAGTGGCTTCTTCTGGAAATCTATCGCTTTCTAAGTAATTCATGATATCGAAGTACCATGGCTTGCCATCTGATGCCTCGACCTCCATCACTGGCTCGGTTTCAAAACTAGGCTTATCAGAGCTCGAAATTAGCACCGATTTCATGGCCACTCCTTCAGGGTTATCCCATATTGACACTAAGGTTGCCAACGCATCAGCCAGACGGTTCTCATCTCTGGGTACAAAGTGGAAAGTGCAAGTCTCAAATTGCCCACACATCCCTTTCAGATATTGAACGTAGGGGACCAGTCGTTCTTCTTTAACAGCCCAATCACCTCGGATCTGGTTTATTACCAAGGATGAGTCACCAAATACCTCTACGTTTCTTGCCCAACACAGCTAAAGCTTCTAGCCCGAAGGTGCACGCTTCATACTCAGCTTCATTGTTGGTCGCCTTGTATCTCAGTTTCTTAGCAAGAGGAAGCTTCTCATTATCTGGGGTCGTCAGGATGATTCCGACTCCGGCTCCTTTGTTATTCACTGCCCCGTCAAAATGCAACTGCCATCCTTGAATAGAAATCGTGCCTATGCTCTCGTCAGGAAAGGTAAATTCGGGGGTGTCCCCTTGGATAGGATGTTCAGCAAGAAATTCGGCTACAGCTCGCCCCTTAATAGTCTTGCGGGTGATGTATTGCACATCAAACTCTTGTAGCAAGAGCAGCCACCTCCCCATCTTTCCAAGCAAAGACGGTGCCTCCTGCAAATATCTTAAAGGATTCTGCTTGGCTACTGCCTGAACCTTGTATGAGTGGAAGTAATGTCTCAGCTTCTTTCATGCCCAAATCACTGCAAGGCAGATCTTTTCCACCTCAGCGTATTTTATTTCATAAGCCAGGAACTTCTTGCTGAGGTAATAAATTGCAAACTCCACCCCAAATTCATCCTCTTGAGCCATCATGGCGCCCACTGAACCGTCTTCTACTGCCAGGTATAGAATAAGCGGCTTAACAGGTTGCGGAGGCCTTAGTACTGGCGGATTTAATAGATACTCCCTGATATTATCAAAGGCTCTCTGGCAGTCTTCATTCCAGACTACAGGCTGATTCTTTCTAAGCAGCTTGAAAACAGGTTCGCATATCGAAGTGAGCTTGGCAATAAACCGGCTGACATACTGCAGCTTGCCCAGGAAACTCCTTACATCTTTCTCCTTTTGTGGCACAGGCATCTCTCTGATAGCTTTCACCTTGTCGGGGTCAATTTCTATCCCCCTTTGACTAACGACATGTCCCAACAGCTTTCCTGAAGTCACCTCGAAAATGCACTTCTTGGGATTAAGTCGCAGATTATACTTATCGATCCTGGTGAAGAACTTCTCTAGAGCTTCAAAGTGTCCCTCTCGGGTGGCTGATTTGACCATCATATCATCGACATACACCTCCACTTCTTTGTGAATCAGGTCACTTAAGATCTTGGTTGCCATCCTCTGGTATGTGGCCCCTGCATTCTTTAGGCTGAAAGGCATGACCCGATAGGCATAAGTGCCCCATTCCGTGATAAAGGCAGTTTTAACCCGGTCAGCTATCTTGTTCAGGATCTGGTTGTAGCCCACATATCCGTCCCCAAAGCTGTACATCGCGCAATTGGCGGCACTGTCTATCAATACATCAATATGGGGTAGTGGAAAATCATCTTTAGGGCAGGCTTTGTTAAGATCTCGATAATCCACACACACCCTGACCTTTCCGTTCTTCTTAGCCACAGGAACCACATTTGCCAGCCATGTAGGATACTGGACTTCCACAAGGAACTTAGCTTCAATCTGCTGTCGAATTTCCTCCTTAACCTTGTCAGCCCATTCTGGTCTTAGCCTTCTCAACTTCTGCTTCACAGGCTTGCAATCTGGGTAAGTCGGGATGGCATGCTCCGCCACAGCTCGGTCAATCCCTGGCATGTCCTCGTAGGTCCAGGCAAAGACTTTTTCATGTTTTCTTATTATTCTCTCAAAATATTTTCTCTCCTCAGGAGTTATATTTGATGCTATTAGAATTTCTCTCGGATTTTTCGAGGTTCCAAGATTAAAAGGCATTGTGCCATTGGAGTCAATGTCAAAAATTGATGGAATATGATCATGTTCATGCATGTTGAAATCATTAGAAACATCGCACAAATAAGTGAAATTGTTCATCTTATTGATAATATTATAGTTATCATTTACATCATAAAAGAGTTCTGGAATAAAAAGACAATCTAGGCTAGAGTCTTCTTCCGCCACTCCCGAGGTTGACGCTGTTGCAGCTTGCTCACTAACTTTCTGATTTAGCAGAGGCCCCTCAGGCATGTCGGAAGAAATCTTCAAATCCCCCATTTTCAGCTCTAAATCTGCTATCTTCTCTTTTCCTTTCAGCCTGGCAGCTACCATCTTTTCAGTAACGACCTCCTCAAGCTCGCACTTGTCCCAAGTGATACCCTGAGTCATGACTTCCTCATCCCAAAAGTCTTCAGCAGTCTTGACGAACCCGACGTGCCAGTCATACACATCATTAAAGATCTCAAAGCCAGGGACAATCCTCCCATCTACCCATTGCGGTTCATCATCACCAGTATATGCACAGGCTGAGGATGCTGGGACAAAGCTCTCTGAAATGTGGGGGATCTTGTCTGTTACCCTCTTCTTGCCGAAGCCACCTCTATACCCCAGGCCTTTCCGGTTCTTCTGCCCTCGAGTGGTGATCGCGGTCTGCAACCCTTGGGAGCTTCTACCCAATCCAGCCCCGGGAAGATAGTGCATCTTCCTCATCATATTAACCACAGCCGGGCTATCTACTGATCCGTGCTCTCCCCTTATCATAGACACATGGAAGCCGCTGAACGGCTGATTGGCAATTTCCAGCGCTGAGACCTGGTTTTCCCTGGCCGCTTTGATAGTCACCACCTCCCCTTCATGTGGGAACTTTATCATCTGATGCAGTGTGGATGGCACTCCTCCTAATTTATGAAACCAGGGTCTTCCTAGCAAAGCTGAGAAGTTAGCAGGGATGGGCAGAACTACAAATTTGACCTCCACCTCAATAGGTCCTGTCTTGACCAAAGTCTTGAAGGTTCCTGAGGCCTACCTCCTCGAGTTATCGTAGGCCGTGATAGTCAGATCGGATCCGCTGAGCATATCCTCGCTTAACCCAAAAGCTTGCAAAGATATTAAAGGGCACACGTTGATAGAAGACCCATCGTCCACCATAACGCAAGCAGTGTGCTTACCGCTAATCTGTGCTTTAATGTACAAGGGTCGATTGTGATTGCGGCCCTCAACAGGTAAGTCAGCGTCGGAAAAGACCAATCTCTCCTCGGATCCTCCCTTAATTAAACCCAAAAGCTCTGACGGGGAAATAGTGGTGGCGACTGTGGCCTCAACCAAAGCCTCTAATACCTTCTGCCTATGAGAGGGGGATTGCCTCAACAGATCCCAAATGGATATCTGAGCTGCGGTCTTCTTCAATTGCCTTATAATCTGTTCCTCCTCTGGCTCTTTCTCTGCCAATGGCTGTACCGGCTCAGGTAGCTTTGCAATCTCGGGGATCACCCTTCCACTTCTAGTGACAGCGCTTATCTCTCTCTCGTCTCCATCGGAGCCCCACAGATCAAGGTTCAACCCTTCTTCACCCTCGGCTTCTCCACCGCTTTCACTGCTAGACCAGCAATCAAGAGTCGCCACAACTGCTTTCTCCTTCCCATCCTCGGAATTATCAACAGCAGACTCCTCACTCCCATACAGATCTTGTAGCACGTACCACTCTGGCAGGCTAGATTGAATCATAAACACGGGCAGTGGTACGGCATTATAACCAGGCTTCTTCTCAGTTTCTCTCTTCTCAGGGTCAGAGATCTGCTTGCTATCGATCAAGTCTTGGATAGAGTGCCGGAGCGCCTTGCATTTATCAGTGATATGGCCTGAGTGCTGGTGGAATGCACAGAATTCGTTATCCTTATATCCCGGTTTCCCTTGTGTCAAAGCTGGCCTAGGAGTTAGAGGGCGCAATTTTCCCTCCTTCATCAGCCTCCTTAAGACCCAGGATAATGGTCTCCCCAAGTTCGAAAACTTCCTCTGGGTGGCTACCTCAGTAGCAGACACTTCACCCATTCTTCTAGTGCTGTTACTGGGACCTGCCGGTCTGCTGGCTCCTTGACCGGGGTTAGCCCTTTTTGCGAAATTGTCATTGTTAGCTTTTTGGGTCAAGAACTCTCCCTCTGCTTCGATGGCTATATCTTTGAGAGACTCCCAGTCCTTTAACCCCTTCATCCTCAATCCCTCCTTCAAGTACGGGCTCGCGTTCTTAATGAAAAGACGAATCTGGTCCTGGGTATCAGGCTTTTGGCGCATCTCCATTACTCGGTTCCGCCATCGGGTAAGATACTCATGGAAGGATTCCCCGGCCTTCTGCTGGAGTAGCTCAAGATCTTTCAGAGTTACCTCCATTCTGGTATTACAATCGTACTGCTTCAGAAACTCCTCAGTGAGCAGATCCCAATCTTCTTTAGTGCGGCGGTCAAGGCCGTGATACCAATCTATGGCATGAGACGTCAGACTCAGACAAAAGTATTCTACTTTCTGCTTCTTGGACAATGTGGTCCCCTTCATGACCAGAGAATATTGCTTCACATGTGCGGTGGGATCAGAAGTACCATCAAACTTCGGCACATCCGGCATTTTGAAGTTATAAGGGATCGGGTCCTCTCTGTCCAGCTCCCTATCCTCAGGATTCATCCCGTGAGCTCTGCCTATCATATGAGCCATAGCCTCGAACCTCTCTTCCATCTTCTTCAGAATAAAGTCATCAGCCTGAGGCGCCTTCCCCTTCTCAGATGCCATGCTCAACCTATCATCCTCGATATCTCTATCGTCATCAATTCTTAGCACTGGCCTTCTTCTCAGCTCTCCCGAAGCCACTGATCTTAACTCTACCGGCGGCGGCCTAACGGGCTCCTCTCGCCTTTCAACCCTTTCTTCTTCAGGCTCATTCTGTCTCATTGGAGGAGGAGGAGGATTCTGTGGAGCATTCGGCTGAGCGTTCTGTTGTGCCAAGGCGGTCAACATATTCATCATCCTGCCCTCGAATTCCTCAAAACGGCGGCCCACTTCTTCTGTAATCATGGCCCTGGTGGCATCTTCCCCCCTAGGCGAGTTTGCCATCTGAGATACTGTACCACTGATTTCTGATAAAATCTCCGGTAGACCCTCTCTATCTGACAGCTCAGGAGTAAGAACTCGGATCAGTCGCCCGGTTGGTGATCTAGTCCACCTGGGCAGATCTATGATGGCTGCAGGGACAAAAGTTAGAATGATTGCATGAAATGTAGGTATAATGCATGATCGTGATATGCAACATTTACATAGCACAAGCAAGCAAGTAGGTCCTTCCACCCTTATTTCTCCCACACACGTGGTCGTGCAGTCTCTTTCCTAGGTGGAATTAGCCCAAGGGTCAACGAGGGACCCAATGGATGCGTATGGTGCGCGGCGGAAAACCGGCAGCATAACACTCCTATGCTAATGTACAAGCGGAGGGATAATGATCGTCACGTATTCGGACGCTCCATAAATTTCGACATGGCCCTACCGGGGCATGATAGCCTTTGGCTAGGTTACCAAGCGAGATATTTGGACTCATCCAATACGTGAGGATCCATACAGCAAGCATGAGATTACGGTTCATTTCACCTGTGGAAAGTGACTACAGCCATTACATGAGCTTTGGACAAGGGAGATGTTTCTTTGAGGCTACCCAAGCATGATCCCTACCGACGGGTCTAGCTCATCACGAGCGTAGCGACCGATCGGGTCACCATTTTGATATACCATTGAGGTACGTGGCTTGGGCTGGTGATTATCCTTAACACTTCCCCAAATTGAGTGAAAATGACGAGGTGCTTCAGGAACAAACCGGGGCTAGAAGAGGGACCAAACTAGCGTATTCTAAGGCTCTAATGATATGCGAATGCAATTTTGAGAGAAAGCAAATTTATGAACTAAATTTTAATCATAAATGTTAAAAGAGGTATTTTTAAATCGAAATCTCGAACCATAAACGTCCCCAGTGGAGTCGCCACTGTGACGCGCGCCGGATCCCGATGCGCCGCCCTTTCGGACCGCCCGCACGTGGGCGACCGGGGTATTTGCGGGTCCATTGGCATCTTACAATAAATCGCAAGTGCGTCTATGTTGGGCAACAAGGAGGTATCATGGAGTCGCCACCCAATAGAGCATTGGGAAAGTTTCTCTCGCCTCGGAGAGCCTAAGACTGCGCTTGGTATCCATTTTGGACCAGCTAGAGGCCTAGGATTAGCGCTAAAGCCTCGTGACCCAAGAAGTATTTTGGAGGATAACCCCTAACCTCTCGAGCCCAAAGACCAGAGCTGGGTCCGGGATTTCTCATCTATTTCTACCTCAATTAGCTTATGATCAAATTTTAATATCATTAATTCGCTCTCTCTCCACACTATGCAGTTTAATTGAAAAGCGCATTTATTCACATTCTGAAAGCGATAAATGATCAAATAGATAATAAAAGCGGTAAATTACAATAATACAAGGAGCGGAATACAACTCCCTTTTGTAAATGTGCGGATCATACATAAATCGGGACATTGCTTATTCTGAGGACTTTGGTCCTCGCATGCGTTGTTATTAAAATTGAATGTTTTCATTGTGATGATCTTTATTGGATAAAAATAGGGCATTGGACCCTTTTGCATTTTATACAAAACTCATTTTATTTGAGTACAAATCGTTGGTCTATTTTTACATTCAACGGGATAAAAGAGCTTATTCATATACATAAAATAATCAATGAATGAATAGGCGAGAGAAATAAATCAAGAGGTTTAAGAAAACTAAACCGGACGAAATCCCCCACGCATGGTAGGCAGCCGCTCAAGCTCGGGATTATCCAAGAGATCCAACATACACTCATAGAAAGTTAAGAGATGTTAATATACATAAAATTAACGCATAAGAAATCAAAGAGACTGGATAGAGATGAAAAATGATAAAAAAATGGAGACAGAACCCACCGACGGCCTTCCTTGGTTGACCGACGGGCGTCGGTTCGGTTATCCGATATGCCCGTTTGTCACTCAAGAATGGGCGTCTGTAGGTGGGTGACCGACGGGCGTCGGTGATAAAGATGACCCGTCGGTCACCCCTGTCTCCGAAAAACAGAATGGGGAGAAAGAGAGAGGAACCTTTTTCAAAGCCAAAAAGAGTTTTATCCCAAAAGAAGATAAGAGAGGGTCAGAATGAAGGAAAATAATGACAGATATTCAAAATTTTCACAGAATGAATAAATAAATAAATAAAAAATTAAATATGAGGTGAAAAGGGAGAGAGAATCCGGAATATTTACCCTCAGATAGTCGCTTTGGGTAAGATTTTGGTGTCGGTTAGATCCCCGCGCGTTCCACGAGAAACAACAATGAAAGATTAGAGGGAGAAAATGAGATATTTCACCTTCAATCCTTCAGAAAATCGATTTTGGAGTCAAAATCTAAAGAAAACTAATTAGCTTTTAGTTCATTTGATTAATTTGATCCTTGATTCAATAAAGTTCTTTAGAAAAAAGTGTTTTTGGAAGAGAGAGAAAACGTGCTTGAATTTTGGCAGAGTTTCCTCTTCTGAAAAATTTTCCAACCCTTTTCAAATGAAAATCCGGACCTTATATAGCCAGACACGACCGACGGGCGTCGGTGTATGGGGGCGGGCGTCGGAAGAATCCTACTGACACAAGGACACTTCCGACGGCCCTGCCACATCCACCGACGGGCGTCGGAACGGTTGCGTGCTCCGGGAAACCAGGCGGCAATCTGACAGGGGCGGTGATTTTCCGACGGGCGTCAGAAAATACCCATAGCCGTCGGTGACTCGAAGCGACGGGCTGGCTCGACAGACGGGCTGGCCGTCTGTGGAGGACAAAAAGCCCTCCGACTCGAAAAAACCTCTGTTTTTCTCTCCTCCGGCCCAGGAATGATAAAAACCTCACTTCTCACGGAACGCGGGGCTAAAACCTCTAAATCCAACCTACCATTCAGGCTTGGACACTGATTTCATCATAGGGTAACCTCTGATCCGGACCGCTCCAGGACACGGTGCTTACAGTGTTCGGAACTTCACTTTTATTCATGCCGTAAGTTAAGTTTATAAATGAGTTTTTAACAAAATGAAATTCCATCTCTCATCTCACGCAATCATACAATAAATTTAAAGCGCATTTCAATCACATCAGAAAGCGATAAAGAAAGCATAAAATAAAGCAATAAATAAATTACAAGAAAATCTGGAATAAAACAATCCCCCAAAATAAAGAAAGCATAAATAAAATAAAAGGATAAACTTGCCCCAAAAATTAATTACAAGGGCCCAAAATGAATAAACAAATAACTGCATCACAAAAAGAAGAATAATAAAATACATCATACATAAATCGAGATATTTATTGAATCTTTAGGAACATTGGTTCCTTTTTATTAACTTAAAAAATTAGAGAATTATTTTTGGGCATTGATTGAGAAAACTGGGATGAGTCATCCCATTTTATGAAAATTAATTCTCTATTTGAGAGCGATATTTTATTGGTTAAAAATAGGACATTGGTCCATTTTATTAGAAAAATTCCAATTTTAATTATTGTGGAAAAACATGAATTTTTATAATAAAAACGGATCCAAAATACATTTTACATGCAACATACAAAAATAAAATATGAAAAATACAACAATTAAAAAAATGTAAACCAAACTTTGAAGACTTTTAATCCTCGATCCTCCAACTCGCCCATGGGTAGCACTCAAATAAAAAGACAAAGTATTGCAACCAAAAAAAGAAAATGAAAATTATGGTTAATAATTAAATCAAGTAAAATAAATAAAATAAAATAAAATAGAATAAAATAATGGATCAAATTAAAGGAAATATATAAAATAAAATAATAAACCAAATTAAATTAAATGAATCCTATTAACAAATATTTTAATTAAGCCAACCAAGTGAATAAATCAAACGAATAAAAGGGATAAATGGGAGAATGAATTAATGAAATAATGTATGTGTGAACCAAACAAGATGGAATTAAAGGGGAAATAAAACAAGGATGGCCCACGTATGAAAAGCATAAGAACAATGAAAAGTAATGCATGGAAATCAAGGAAAAAAGAGCAAGATGGCCAATGTTCATGCGGCCATCAGGCAAAGATAAAGGAATAAAACATGCAAATTGGTTAAGTTTGGCAAAATAGGTTTATTGGGTTAAAAACGCAAAATTAACATGATCAAAATTAATGATTTACATGTTAATCACAATGAACATAAATATTTACATGGTGAAAAGATCAATCGAGATAAAACATATTAAATAATTACATGTTAAAATAATACATGTTAAGAATAATAAGAAAACGAGGCAAAACAAATTAATTACATGTTAAAAATAAGAAATCATGGCAAAATAAATTAATTATATGTTAAGAATAAGAAATCATGACAAAGGAAATTAATTGATTACATGTTAGAAATAAAATCAATAAAACAATATTTATATGAACAAAATAATAAAAAATAATAGAATAAGATAAATAAATAATTAGTTCGGAGCCTAGAAAATTTACCCTCAGATTTGAATTCGATGGAATAATGATGATCTTCTTGGAAAATTCCTCAAACAAATGATTTAGCAATGAAATTAATTCCTTTTGTTTATGGTTAAAATAAAGAAATTAATTTGGATTCTTAAAAGATTGAAAATTGATTTGAAAGTGAAAATTAATTCCTTTTGTTTATGGAAAAAACAAAGAAATTAATTAGAATGATTAAGATTTGAAACTTGAATTTCCAATTTCAATTAATCCTTGTTAATGGAAAAAATAGAAGACTGAAATTTTTTGAAGAAAAAAAAAATCAAAGAAGAAGAAAAGAAAAAGCTTTCAAAAAATCTGATGTCAAAAATAATGGAGGCTCTCTCTTTTTGGTTTATTTTTTCATCTCAAAATATTTATATGATGGAAAAATAAAACCCTAATTTTATTAGAAGAAGAAATTTGAATTTAATTTAATTTCCTGCCTTTTTTAATGATAAAATTAGCTTTTATTTATTAATTATCTAAAAAAATAATTTAGAATTTAATTTGGACTCAAAAACATTGATTTGGGTGAAAAAACACGTTTTGGGGTGGAAATCGGTGGAATCGGCAAAATCTGGGCTCAGGGGGCGAGCGGGAGCCCGCACAGCGCTCAGCGAAAGCGCAAGCGGTGCTCCGCGCGGACGCTCGTGCAGCGCTCTGCGGGAGAGCATGCGGTGCTTCGTGCGAGCGCTTGTGGCGCTCCGTGAGAGCGTGCGCGCGTGCAGCTCGCCCTCAATGTGCCGCGGCTGCCGTAATGGTCCGAAGTTTTTTTTTTAATTTTTTTAATTTTAAATTGAAACTTTTTGAACTAAAATTAATACTTTCAAACACATTTTTTTTATTTTTAATTTTTAAAATATATATTTTTTATTTTTTTATTTTTTATTTTTTAAAAGGCAAATTTTCACCAGAAAATCATCACTTCTTATATTTTTGCCTGCGAACGGGCATCTAATCATCATTGGATAACCCTGGTCTGGGTTGCCTCGGCACCCGGTGTCTACAGAAGGGATTCCAAAATATCTTATGTTACCAAAGATCTAGATACGAACCCTTCTCGAAAAGCGGGCCCTCCGGGAAACATATAGAGAGTTCCGGCAAGTCACAACCCCGGTTGCCCCGGCTGACTATAGGGGTGGAACCTCTAGGCCTCACGGGCCTTAGAGCGACTAACTTGCGGTGGAGGTGGTGGTGTGAGGCTCTGAGCCCGCTGCGACGCTAGAGTGTGCAGCAGGTCATCAATGTCTATCTCTAAATCCATGTCAAATGGGGTGTGAGGCTACTCCTCCTTCGACTGCGACTGATGTGGAGGCTGCTTCTCCTCTGCCTGAGGCTGCTGTGGAGGCTGCTCCTCCCCCTAGGGTTCTCTCGGAATATCCTCGACTGGCTAGAGTGGAAGGAGATGAAAGAGGTGTATGGTCTTCGCCACCGTGAGCAACCTATACTCCTTGGGATGACTGAGCACCTGTGCTATCATACCCATGGTCTGAGCTGCTGCAGCATCCACATAAAGATCCTCATCTACTTGAGGCCTAAATCTCCCCTGATCAGCCCTAAAATGTAATAGCAACCTGGTGATCACACCTCCAGCACATATGGAAGGGGTTGTCCCTCGTGCTATCCTCACCAAATTATCCAATATCTCATGGCTAATATTGAGGTGTCG
This sequence comes from Excoecaria cochinchinensis, assembly GCA_947683425.1. Classification (NCBI taxonomy): domain Eukaryota; kingdom Viridiplantae; phylum Streptophyta; class Magnoliopsida; order Malpighiales; family Euphorbiaceae; genus Excoecaria; species Excoecaria cochinchinensis. The sequence continues at coordinate 1,098,424 of CANTUQ010000127.1, forward strand.
GCCTGTCACCATTGCCCATCGACTCCAGATCCCTGCCCCGTTGATCGACCCAGGGTTGCCTAACCTGTAACACCCCAATACCCCTTAGGAGGATATCGAAGCGCTATGCACATAAATACATAAATGTACAATTGAAGCGGAAGCATATAAGACAATATAAAGATCAAAATAATCAAATTATAAATGATCATCAAATTACAAGAGGATCCTTGGCAAAAACATATACATATAAATATTTACATTTACATATACGCATAAAGCCATACAAAATGAACTAGCAAAAGACAAAAAAGGACTACAACTGGAACTCCTAATGGCCGACCTGTAGATGCTCGACTCCAAACCGAACCCGCAACCTACACGGGAAAAACACCCGTGCTGAGCGAAGGCTCAGTGGGGAGAAACAAAAACAAATACACAAAAATAGCATTCTTCACACATACCCATAATATGAGCAAGAGAAGAACATATGCATTAATATACTATAAATCAAGTACCAACATAAAACATATTCACTATATAAAAACGATAGTCAAAGACTACGAACAAAGGCAAAGCACTACTACTGGAAATTTTCATATATATATACACATATCGGTATGCCAAGCCCAATAACAACCATAGTACACTAGCCTGAATTTACATAGGCGGTGGATACAGGTACACTAGATACTGCGAGCAGTATCAAAACACTAGAGACTGAAGCCTCAAAACATTTTAAAAACTTTTAGATACCCGAAAGTATCAAACACTAGACCCAAACGGGGTCAAACACTAGTAGCTGCATTCACTAGCCCTTTATAAGCATGCTTATCTATCCACTACTATGACCATTCAGGCTTAAGCATAGACACTTATACGATAATCGCAAACTTATGTTGAATCGAGTATTTGAACAATCGAAGAATAAGTCCATATAGATATAACGGGAAAAGAATGTACTGGAGTTATATATTATATCAAACACAAACCCGCAAGGAGTGAGAAACCATGCAAGAACAACAAATAAAACACACTCGAAAATAGGGCAGGTCGTGCTTGCGATAGCTTGTCGTGCTCGCGACAGAGGCGAAACTCGCCACAAGTCATGCTCATGCCAAGCTTCACCCTCGCGAAAGACAAGAAGATAGGTCATGAAAGACAGGAAGATAGGCCTCTGTCGCATTCGTGACTTGGGTCGTGCTTACGATAGAGGGCGGGTGGTTCCCCATTGCGCTCGCACACGAAGGCACGCTCACGACGGAGCACAGCCCGACAGACGCTCGGCTTACCGAGCTCTCTATCACGCTCGCGAGAGGGATGGAAAATTAATTATTGAAAGCTCACTTATAATTTGACCAAGGCATTAATAAGAGTAAAGTTCTGAACCACTCTTTGGTTTAGACCTCCGATATTAGACGAACTTTCCCAATTTCTTATAACTTGGGTGGCGACTCCAAAATACCTTAAAGGTGCCTAAAGGTTTCATGGGATTAGATGAACTTCCCCAATACTCTATTGGGAAGGGATTCCAAAATATCTCATGTTACCAAAGTTCTAGACGCGAACCCTTCTTGGACCCTAAAAGCGGGCCCTCCGGGAAACATATAGAGGGTTCCGGCACGTCACATGCCCGGTTGCCCCAGCCGACCATAGGGGTGGAACCTCTTGGCCTCGTGAGCCTCCAAGCGACTAACCTGCGATGGAGGTGGTGGTGTCAGGCTCTGAGCCCGTTGTGACGCTGGAGTGTGCAGCAGGTCATCCATGTCTATCTCTAAATCCATGTTAAATGGGGTGTGAGGCTGGTCCTCCTCCAGCTGCGACTGCTGTGGAGGCTGCTCCTCCTCTGCCTGAGGCTATGGTAGAGGCTGCTCCTCCTCTGCTTGAGGCTGCAGTGGAGGCTGCTCCTGCCCCTGGGGTTCTCCTGGAATATCCTCGGTTGGCTAGAGTGGAAGGAGATAAAAGAGGTGTCTGGTCTCCACTACTATGAGCAACCTATACTCCTCGGGATGACCGGGGACCTGTGCTATCATACCCATGGTCTGAGCTACTGCAGCATCCACATAAAGATCCTCATCTAGTGGACGCCTAAATCTCCCCGAATCAGCCCTCAGATGTAATAGCAACTTGGTGATCACACCTCCAGCACATATGGAAGGGGCTGTCCCCCGTGCTAGCCTCACCAAATTATCCAATATCTCATGGCTAATATTGAGGCGCCGGCCTGTCACCATTGCCCATCGACTCTAGATCCCTGCACCGTTGATCGACCCAGGGTTGCCTAACCTGTAACACTCCAATACCCCTTGGGCTGATATCGGAGTGCTACGCACATAAATACATAAATATAAAACTGAAGCGAAAGCATATAAGACAATATAAAGATCAAAATAATCAATTTATAAATGATATCCTTAGCAAAAACATATACATATAAATATTTACATTTACATATACGTATAAAGCTATACAAAATGAACTAGCAAAAGACAAAAAAGGACTACAACTGGAACTCCTAGTGGCTGACCTGCAGATGCTTGACTCCAAACCGAACCTGCAACCTACACGAGAAAAACACCCGTGTTGAGCGAAGGCTCAGTGGGGAGAAGCAAAAACAAATACACAAAAATAACATTCTTCACACATACCCATAATATGAGCAAGAGAAGAAAATATGCATTAATACACTATAATCACTCCGATAACAAATCAAGTACCAATATAAAACATATTTACCATATCAAAATGATTATCAAAGACTACAAACAAAGGCAAAGCACTACTACTAGAAATTTTCATATACATATACACATATCGGTATGTCAAGCCCTATAACAACCACAGTACACTAGCCTGAATTTACATAGGCGGTGGATACGGGTACACTGGATACTGCGAGCAATATCAAACACTAGAGACTGAAGCCTCAAAACATTTTAAAAACTTTTAGATACTCGAAAGTATCAAACACTAGACCCAAACGGGGTCAAACACTAGTAACTGCATTCACTAGCCCTTTATAAGCATGCTTATCTATCCACTACTATGACAATTTAGGCTCAAGCATAGACACTTATATGATAATCGCAAACTTATGCTGAATCGAGTATCTGAACAATCAAGGCATAAGTTCATATAGATATAACGGGAAAAGAATGCACTGGAGTTATATATATATATATCAAACACATACCCACAAGGAGTGAGAAACCATGCAAGAGCAACAAATAAAATACACTAAAAAATAGGGCAGGTCACACCTGCAATAACCCATTGCGCTCATGACAAAGGCGAAGCTCGCCCCAAGTTGCGCTCACGCTAAGCTTCATGCTCGCGAAAGACAGGAAGATAGGCCTTTGTCGCATTCGTGACTTGGGTTGTGCTTGTGATAGAGGGCGGCTGGTTCCCCATCGCGCTCGCACATAAAGGCATGTTCGCGATGAAGCACAGCCCGGCAGACGCTCGGCTTACCGAGTTCTCTGTCTCGCTCGTGAGAGGCATCGCACTCGTGACAGAGAGCATCTTAGCAAAAGCTCACCAATCACAGACTCTGTTGCGCTCACGATGAGCGTCACGCTCGTGACAGAGTCGTGAATTCCACTCTATTCGAACTTTCCTGCACCTCAATAACAACCCAAAACCAAAGCCACACAATCATGCTTAGACCCTCAAATCAAACAACAAATAGCATTCAAAACATGCTAATGCACATGCCAATAATATTATACAATCACTGTAGACACCGGGTTCTGAGTCAGCCTAGATCGAAGTTACCCGATGATGATAATTGCCTTCACAGGCTAAAAAGGTTAAAAGTGATGATTTCCTCGTAAAATTTGCATTTTAGAGTGAAAAATTGAAAAAATATAAAAAATATTTTAAAAATTAATTTTGAAGAATGGGGGCTTAAAATTATAGTTTTTTTAGTCAATTTAAACTTTAAAATAATAATATATATATATATATATATATATATTTTCGGAACGCGGGCGTCGGGCGCGGCGGAGCGCTGGGCGCGAAGGGGCAACGTGGAGCGTCGCCAATGCTGCACGTCGCTAAAAGTGCGCGCGCAGCATTGCGCGGTTTTCATGCATCTGCGCAGCGTCGCTGCGTGCCAAACCCGTCGCTCTATAGCGACGGGCGTCCCTTCCCCCTGGTGTCGCTAAAGGGTCTGAATCAGCCCCTTTTCCGATGCACCTCTTTCAACCCTGAATTATTCCAATTGATTTCTTTGTTTGTCTCCAAAAACATAAGAAATTAATTCTCTCTTTAAAATCAAATTTTTTATTCTTGAGCATTCAAATTAATTTCTTTGTTTCATCCATAAACAAAAGCAATTAATTTTATTGCTAAATTATTTTCTCAAGCAAATTTTCAAGTAAATCATCACTTCACTTTCATCGAATCCAAAACTCTGAGGGTAAATATTCTTGGCTCAATTTCTATTTTCTTTTATTTTATTTATATTTAATATATTCATGTATATTTTGTTGTTTGTATTGATTTATTTATTGTTTTCATTCATTTACTTGTTGTATTGAATTTATATTTGTTCTATTTAATTGTCTATGTATGATTTTATTTTTATTCATGTGAATATTGATTCCCTTTGATTCTTAACATGTAAATAATTTATTTTATTCCGATTTCTCATTATTTTAACAAGCAATTAATTAATTAATTTTTGTTAATCATTTTTTCCATGTAAATAGTTTGTTTTAATTATGAACACATCAATTAATCATGTCATTGTTTTAATTATTTTTATCATTCTTTTGTTTACTAATTTTTATTATTCTTTTTATCATTATTACATGATTTATTATTATTATTTGTTTATTTATTCATTTATTATTTTTCACTTTTCATCATTATTTTCATCATGTGTATATTTTCATGTATTAATTAATTAACATGTTTTATTTTATTTGCATCACATCATTTAATCATTTATCATATATAATGCATGTTTCTCATTTATTTTGGTTTGTTAACATTTTGATTCAATTATCATTCTTTTCATGTCATCTTATTTTATTTTAATTTGTTATTCATTATTTTGTATGTTTAATTGATTTAATTACAACATTATTTTATTTGTATTTTGTTTTTATGTCTAAACTCATTTTTTGCTTGGGCATTTTTGCGAGCACATGGGGAGGTCCAAAAGGCTCGTTCGGATTATTTATTTTTTTATTTGTAATATTTTGCTTATTTGTTTTTTTTTTCATTTATTTTTGCCATGTATATTTTCTTGTAAAAGTGTTTATTTAGGCACGGTAGAAAGAAAATCACTAAACGTTTTTTCATTAATTAACTTGGTATTTTTCCTAAATAAAAATGGGACCAATGTCTCAATTTTCTCCATCCTAAATCATCACATAAAAATTGTTTCATAATAATATGCATGCGAGGACCAATGTCCTCACCATTAATGAATATCCCGATTTATGCATGATCTGTATTTTATTTACAATGGGGGCTGTATTCCGCCCCTAGTTTTGTTGTATTTACTTTCATGTATTCTATTTTATTTATTGCTTTCCTTAAGTGGACAACCTTCGCTTTAATAAACTGCATTAAAATGAATGAGAAACAGGATGAAACTCTATATTCCAAGCTCAATTATAAACTTAACCAAGGTATGAATAAATGGGAAGTCCCGAACACCTTCTCTGGTTTAAGACCCCGAGGTTAGATGACCTTTCCCAATTTCTTGTAAATTGGGTGGCGACTCCAAAATGCCTCAAAGGTGCTTAAAGGTTTCATGGGATTAGATGAACCTCCCAATGTTCTATTGGGTAGGGGATTCCAAAATGTCTCGTGTAACCCAAGATCAAAAAGATGCGAACCAATCCCTTGAATCCTAAAAGAGGGTTCGAAGAGGGCCTTGCTGGTCCGGCGCGCGTCACAGTGGCGACTCCACTGGGGATAGTATTCGGGACTTCGCTTCGAAAGTACCTTGGTTAAAATTTACAATTGACTTTTAATTTAAACATTTCATCCTTTTTCAAAACTACATTGCATCACATTAGAGCCTTAGATTTATGCTAGTTGGGTCCCTCTATTAGCCCCGGTGCGTTCCCGAAGCACAACCCTACATTCACTCAATGGAGGGAAGTGTTAAGGATAATCACCAGCCCAAGCCTCGTACCATCAAGGTATATCAAATGGTGACCCGATCGGTCGTTACGCTCGTGATGAGCTAGACCCGTTGGCAGGGACCATGCTTGGGTAACCCCAAAATATCATCACCCATGACCAAAGCTCATGTAATGGCAATAGATACTTCCCCTAGGTGACATGTACCTTAATACAATGCTTGCTATGTGGGCCATTATATATTGAACAAATTCAACCCAATTAAATGGGCTTTAATCAAAGGCTTTCATGCCCTGATGGGACCATCTTAATTTAATTGAAATGTTTAAATATATAAAGGCCAAAACTCATGCGTATGCGCATTAGACGAGAGATGTTATGCTTTCCACCGAGCACTATACGCATCCATTGAGTTCCCCGCTAACCCATGGATCAAGCCCACCTAGGAAAGAGACCGCATTACCTCGTGTGTGGGAGTAATAAGGTTGGAAGGATCTACTTGCTTGCATGTGATTGTAAATATTGCATAACACACTATCATGCATTGTATATGTAATTCATGCATCATTCTAACAATCTAATTTTTTCAGCCATCATAGATTCATCTAAGTGGACTGAAGGTTCAGATGGTCGGCTAGTAAGGACAAATTTGCTCTCTCAGTTGCTAGAATTTGTGTCTGATGGGGATTCTGAGCTACTCTCATCCCGTGAATCCTCTCTAAAATTATCAATCACAAAATTACCACGGGAGACTGGTGTTTTAACAGCACAGGACCGACGATTTTGAGAGGAAGATGTTAACCATGATGGAAAATATCGCCTCTCAAGTAGCATCAAATTTCAAGCAACTGCCTACAGCCACTTCTGTTAACCCATTTGCATCGCCTGTCAAGGAAGAGACTCCTATAGCATTCACTACAGTATAACAGCCAGATTTTGAGCTTAGAGCAATGACACTTGTTGAGCACAAGAAGACCCTTGATGTGAAGGGTGATATCATGGGAGAGGAAGAGGATGAACCAGTAATTCTATGGACTATTATGAATGAAGTACCCAAGGGAGAGGATGGTACAGTAAAGGAGATAGAACGAGGGGTTGAAAAGTGTAAAACTCAAACCATGGCTATTATGGAGAATTTAGTTGTGGTGCCACCTACTGGACAACAGTCTGCTGCTCTTACCAAATTGCAAAAAGAGTATGATCCGCCTAAGGAAGTGCACCTACCACCAAATGGACCTGAAGGAGAGTCACCCGCTGCTATGTCACCCGAGCGAAAAGGCAAAGGGCATGTTTCAGAGAATGGCCTTCTAGCAGTGACACGGGGCCTGAAGAGAAGGATGGATGTCCTCGAAGAAGAAATTTCAAAGTCTAAACTTGCGATTACCCTGGCCGCGTGGGAGAAAGTCTTTATGGACTTAAAGAATGGGAGTCAACCAGATAGGTGTGATATCTGTGCCGGCACTCAAGGGACAAAGGAAATATCAACTGTTAGAACAATTCAGAAAGGTCATCTCAACATGGACGAATCTTTTCCTCAAGTAGGGGAGGGGGACCTGCGCTCATGGTTAGCTAACCCAGCCAGAAATCGAGGGCCTAGGAAATGTCATCGGCACGCTAGATATCTGAGGAGTGATGGCCAAACCCCAAAGTTTCATGTACAGGATCTTGTTATTGGCAAGCAACCGGTCGCACTTGAAGGAGGGGGCAACGTCATTGAGGGTAATAATCAGGAAAGCTCGAGTCTCGACGATAACAGCGTGGGGGGTGTTGGGACTACTAAGGTTCCAAACATAGGAACTACTCAAGGCCGTTATACCATTTGCAAAAAGCCTTTATCTGAGCTCCTTTTCTATTTCATCAATAAAGGGAAACTACAACCGAAACCTGCAAGACCCGCCAAGAGCCAAGGATTCCCCAGTCATCGAGTGGATTTGTATTGTGTCTACCATCAGCATACTGGGCATAAGACTGATAGATGCCAAATTCTAAAAAAGCTTATTCAAGGTCTTATTGATGAGGAAAGGATGGGGCAAGAGAATGGTTCCCGGGGGTGATAGATTGTCGGCTACAGCATCCATGTTGGCGAGAACGAAAAGATGTTAGCTATTTAGATGCTCTATTTATTTTTGAACTATCTAATGATGATGTTTTAACTCTACTTTTTATGAAATGAAAGGAATGCTTTTGTGTTTTTATTTATTTGTGTGATGCTTCTTGTGATTTCACTATGCATAATCATGGCACATTTATGTTTGACATTTATTCAATTAATGCTATTCCGTTTAATCCCAGAACTTTGGAGAACCCAAAGAAAATCTTGATAGCATCTGTTATGACTCTTGAAGAGAGATTGAAACTTGAGAGAATAAAAAAAAGGAAAATAAAATGTCTTTGCCTAGACCAGTGAAGACATTGCAGAAGATGATTATGAAGCCGCCGAGCATGCTATACCAAAATCATGGACAGGTGCCACAGAAGCTCAGAAGACTCAAGCTCAAGTGGGTAGAAATGGTTAAAAGGAGAGATCTGCAAGCAGAAACAAGACCTAATTTCTTTTTGAAACACAACGCCAAACTAGGTTGGCCAATGGCATCCCGATGGTTAAAAAGAAAAGTGCGTGTATGTGTAAACTTCAGGATTTGAGCAAAGCTTGTTAAAAGAAGGAAAATTTAAATGCAAAAAGAAAAGAAAAATAATAATAAATAGAAAAGAAAGAAGGAAAGAGAGAATTGATCAGGGGGTAAGGGAATGTTATTTGGAGGCAAGCTTTATTCAAATCCCGTGAGTATACACATACCTGCACCTTGTCACTCTATTTGGCTACTGAAAGGAACCAGAAGACTGATTCGCAAGTTATCCACCCAGTTCATTCATGTAAAGGATGTGCAGTATGAGAGGAAAGCTAATGACATGTAGTTGAGATGCTAGATAGGAAAAGGCCAAGAAGATTATGAATGAGATCCATGCAGGGGCCTGCAATCAAAAATCTGTACACGTATCACACTTTATTCCTCGAGGCATGGGGTAAAAGCACTACTTGTCGAAGCACTTAAATCTTAAAGGGCAATCAACCGAAGACTTCTCAAGGAGCAGCAAATCGAAGACCTCTCAGGGGGCAATCAACCGAAGACTTCTCAAGGAGCAGCAAACCGAAGACCTCTCAGGGGGTAAGCAACAGAAGACTTCTCAGAGAGCAGCAAACCAAAGACCTCTTAGAGGGCAATTAACCGAAGACTTCTTAGGGAGCAGCAAACCGAAGACCTCTCAGGGGGCAATCAACCGAAGACTTCTCAGGGAGCAGCAAACCGAAGACCTCTCAGGGGGCAATCAACCGAAGACTTCTCAGGGAGCAGCAAACCGAAGACCTCTCAGGGGGCAATCAACCGAAGACTTCTCAGGGAGCAGCAAATCGAAGACCTCTCAGGGGGCAATCAACCGAAGACTTCTCAGGGAGCAGCAAACCGAAGACCTCTCAGGGGGCAATCAGCCGAAGACTTCTCAGGGAGCAGCAAACCTCAGGGGGCAATCAACCGAAGACTTCTCAGGGAGCAGCAAATCAAAGACCTATTAGGAGGCAATCAACCAAAGACTTCTCAGGGAGCAGCAATCAAAAGACCTCTCAGGGAGCAGATGATCAACCATCGAAAGACCTCCCAGGGGGCAGATCTCAACCCAAGACCTCTTAGGGGGCAACCATCACAGAAGGGTTAGCACGATCACGACACTATCGCTTCAACAAACAATAACACGCCTACAACATGGCTACAACTACCACCACAAGTTTCCCGCTTCAGAAAGGTAAGGGCTGCCTCAGGTACGTGTCCCTTTCCTTTTCTTCTTTGAGTTTAGGCTCACCTAGACACTAGTGTACTAAATTCCCCTAAACTGGGGGCAACTGTAGACACTGGGTCCTGAGTCAGCCTAGATCAAAGTTACCCGATGATGATAATTGCCTTCACAGGCTAAAAAGGTTAAAAGTGATGATTTCCTCTTAAAATTTGCATTTTAGAGTGAAAAATTGAAAAAATATAAAAAATAATTTAAAAATTAATTTTGAAGAATGGGGGCTTAAAATTATAGTTTTTTTAGTCAATTTAAACTTTAAAATAAAAAATATATATATATATATATTTTCGGAATGCAGGTGTCGGGCGCGCAGGCCCCCAGGCGCCTAGCGCGCTGGGCGCGAAGGGGCGACGCGCGTTGCTAAAAGTGAGCGCGCAGCATTGCGCGCTGTTTCCACGCATCCGCGCTGTTTCGACGCCCGTTGCTCTATAGCGACGGGAGTCCCTTCCCCCTGGCGTCGCTAAAGGGTCTGAATCAACCCCTTTTTCGATTTTTTCACCATTTTTCCGATTTTTTTCACCTCAAATCAAGGTTTTTTAGTCCAAATTAAATTCTAAAATATTCTTTCAGATAACTAATCAATAAAACTTGATTTTATCACTAAAAATAAAGGAAATTGAGTTTAAATAAAATTGTTTTTCCCTAATTTAATTAGGGCAACTTTTTCCTCTAACCTATATATTCTTAATGACAGAAAAATTAAGAGAGGAGCCTCCATAATTTTTTTTACATCAGATTTTTCAAGGGTTCTTCTTCTTCTTTGATTTTTCTTCAAAAATTTTCAGATTTTTCTTTTAATTAAGAAGGTTTAATTGAGATTGGAAAATTATTTTTCAACCCTGAATTATTCCAATTGATTTCTTTGTTTGTCTCCAAAAACATAAGAAATTAATTCTCTCTTTAAAATCAAATTTTTTATTCTTGAGCATTCAAATTAATTTCTTTGTTTCATCCATAAACAAAAGCAATTAATTTTATTGCTAAATTATTTTCTCAAGCAATTTTTCAAGTAAATCATCACTTCACTTTCATCGAATTCAAAACTTTGAGGGTAAATATTCTTGGCTCAATTTCTATTTTCTTTTATTTTATTTATATTTAATATATTCATATATATTTTGTTTTTTGTATTGATTTATTTATTATTTTCATTCATTTACTTGTTGTATTGAATTTATATTTGTTCTATTTAATTGTCTATGTATGATTTTATTTTTATTCAAGTGAATATTGATTCCCTTTGATTCTTAACAAGTAAATAATTTATTTTATTCTGATTTCTCATTATTTTAACATGCAATTAATTAATTAATTTTTGTTAATCATTTTGCCATGTAAATAGTTTGTTTTAATTATGAACACATCCATTAATCATGTCATTGTTTTAATTATTTTTATCATTCTTTTGTTTACTAACTTTTATTATTCTTTTTATCATTGTTACATGATTTATTTATTATTATTTGTTTATTTATTCATTTATTATTTTCACTTTTCATCATTATTTTTATCATGTGTATATTTTCATGTATTAATTAATTAACATGTTTTATTTTATTTGCATCACATCATTTAATCATTTATCATATATAATGCATGTTTCTCATTTATTTTGGTTTGTTAACATTTTGATTCAATTATCATTCTTTTCATGTCATCTTATTTTATTTTAATTTGTTATTCATTATTTTGTATGTTTAATTGATTTAATTACTAACATTATTTTATTTGTATTTTGTTTTTATGTCTAAACTCATTTTTTGCTTGGGCATTTTTTCGAGCACACGGGGAGGTCCAAAAGGCTCGTTCGGATTATTTATTTTTTTATTTGTAATATTTTGCTTATTTGATTTTTTTTTCATTTATTTTTGCCATGTATATTTTCTTGTAAAAGTGTTTATTTAGGCCCGCTAGAAAGAAAATCACTAAACGTTATTTCATTAATTAACTTGGTATTTTTCCTAAATAAAAATGGGACTAATGTCTCAATTTTCTCCATCCAAAATCATCACATAAAAATTGTTTCATAATAATATGCATGCGAGAACCAATGTCCTCACCATTAATGAATATCCCGATTTATGCATGATCTGTATTTTATTTACAATGAGGGTTGTATTCCGCCCCTAGTTTTGTTGTATTTACTTTCATGTATTCTATCTTATTTATTGCTTTCCTTAAGTGGACAACCTGCGCTTTAATAAACTGCATTAAAATGAATGAGAAATAGGATGAAACTCTAAATTCCAAGCTCAATTATAAACTTAACCAAGGTATGAATAAATGGGAAGTCCCGAACACCTTCTCTAGTTTAAGACCCCGAGGTTAGATGACCTTTCCCAATTTCTTATAAATTGGGTGGCGACTCCAAAATGCCTCAAAGGTGCCTAAAGTTTTCATGGGATTAGATGAACCTCCCAATGTTCTATTGGGTAGGGGATTCCAAAATGTCTCGTGTAACTCAAGATCAAAAAGACGCGAACCAATACCTCGAATCCTAAAAGTGGGATAAATAGGGCCTTGCTGGTCCGACGCGCGTCACAATCACTACTTGCAATTTATCACAATTGAACAATAATAACTAACCTAAATCACACCCAAATTAATTCTAAACACATAGAATAAAACCCACATGCAACTACTACACACCCACATAACATGCTCCACATATCTAATTTTCAGAAATAACACTCAAAAACTAAACACAACCATATATCAAAACTCCCAAACCTTAAAAAGCTTCAGAAATCCAGCCCCTCTTCACTCAAACCTTCTCTTTTCCTTTCTCTATTCTCTTGTCAGCAGCTTGCAAAATAACCCAACAAACCCATAAACAACAAAACCCAAATCTAGAAAAATGGGAAGAAGAAGAACCAAAATCCCAAATCAAACTTACCTTGCAACCAGCCACTAAACCTTCTTAAATCTAGACCAAAAGCTCTAACAAAGTCCACCAAGGAAAGAGGAAAAGGAAGAAAGAAGTAGTAAATGAAGAGGAAGAAGAAGAAAAAGGAGAGGGAGCTTACGCAAGAAGGAACTAAAAATCTGATTTTTAGTTTCCCTCCCTCCTCCTTTCTTCTTTCTTCATTTAATGCCTCCAACTACCCTCCAAGGTGGTAAACTCTCATTGGTCCATTACATCAAAACCTTGGCTTATTACTCATTAGTCCTTGGTTAAATCTCCTTCACTCACTAAAATAATTATTTCCTTCCTTAACTTTATTTTTCTCTTCAATTTAGTCCTTAATCAATTTAATCTTATACTTGCCCTATTACAGTTATACCCTTAATTACTAAATTAACCATGCAATTCCTATTAGGCCCCTTTTGTGGTTGTTATATGACCGGCCCAAATACGAACTGAAAAGCACTCTATGCACATACCTCAATGCCTGTGACTAGAGTATGGTGCTCTTCGCCGTATCGTGGTCGTACGGTGCCCTCGGCAGAGTGATGGCCTCCTAGTGCTGCCTCCTGATGGCTCTCTGTGGTATCACCACAGACTCATGTGGGAGCCCCATGGCCTGTGAAAAAACCCGATGGATGATACTGAAGTGACCACCTCTGATCATAAATTGAATGACCCCCTCCTCTGAATCCGACCTCTAGAACCCCCTAGAGTGAAAGGTGGCGAGAAACTCCCTAGCGACCTTTAGGTAAGTCTGGAAAGATGGTCTGAGGAACTCTGTCCACCCAGCCGCCTCTAAGAGCGCTTCAACCTCCTTTAACATCCCCATGCTCTAAAGGAATGGCCTGGAAATATATATGTTGGCGGGAAACTGCACCCAGGCTAGGGCCTCAAACTGCCTCCTAAGGTAAGGAGTCATCCACTTCGGAGCCTTGGGCTCGGGCTGCTCTCGAAGAACATTAAATCTCGGAGGCATCCTGAAAACAAAAGAGCTAGTTTTGCGTGATAACAATAAGTAAACTAAGCACAATTTCAAAATTTTTAGAAATTTCGGCAGTATTCCGGCTAAGATATGCCTACCAAAAAAAAATTTGACAGCATCTCGGCAAGGATGTGCCCAACCAAAAATTTTTGGCAGCATCCTGGCAAGGATGTGCCCAACTTCCTGCATAAAAAACTCAATAATAGAAAGGCCTTAGGCCCCAACAACAATTTCACAAGCGCATAATTATCGCATGAAATAAGTAGTTATCTAATAAGGCAGTCTTATTCTACTCCTAACCATGAAAAGGCATTTTATTTTACACTCTATACTGCGATTTTATCATTGTTTTATTTTATCATTTTTTATCATTCTATTTTTGGTAGTTATTTCCTACTGTCATTGTGCTAGGTTCAATACAATAGAAAATAAACGGGCAGAATTTGTCCTACATTTTGAAGCATGCATATCTATCATGCATCCAGAAAAAAAATTCAAATAAAGAGAAGTAAGAAAAAGGTGGAAAGTGTGACAAAAATAACATGGTAGTCGACGAAATGCACTGAAAAATAATTTGAAAAAAGTGTGAAAAAACTAGTCCTGGATGTGTGCGGTGGTGTGAGGATCATTTTGGTGCAAATGGCACGCAAAACGGGTGTAAAACTAGGGAGAAAAGGCAAGAAAACCGATGGGATGCATCGGTTCGCGTGAGAAAGAAAGCGAGAAGAAAAGAAAGAAGAAGAAAAAAGGGCTGAACCGTGCGATTACACACGGTTTTATAGCCTTTCATGAGCGACGGGCTGCCCGTCAAAGGATCGAGTGACGGGCTATCCGTCGATCATTCAAAATTTCCTTTTTCCTTTTTCCTTCTCTCTTTATTTTTTTGAAATTTTAAAGTACTCCCTAAATATTTTGCTGCTTGACTTCCGTTCATGGTTGCCTCCATCAAATTTATTTTCCTGCAAAATTAAAATGGCACAAATACACGTAAAATATTTATGCACGTGAAATGCATGAACCATGCAGAAGGAAATCCACCAGGCGGTCAATAGGTTGATCGAAGGGCAGGCAGTGTTAGTGGTTATGCCCTAAGCCAAACATTTGGACCTTAATGTAATCATTATATTTTCATTTATCAATAATGGTTTTCTTCACATTAATATTATTGGCATGTTACAATATTGTAATGTTTATGAATAACAATGTTATTCATGATATCCCTAGTCATTTATCACTAAAGGGCATAAAGATAAATTAAGACTAGTATAGATTTGTATTGATAATCAACGGATGATTATATATGATGATATAAATCGAATCTATAGGTATTTGTTAGAGAATAAAGTACTGGATAGACCCACTGTAAGATCACTACATGGGATAGTGTCATAAGTGATCTTATAATAGATATGTTATTGAATCCTTTGACCTGAGGTTATCACAGTTTCCTACATAAGGAACATTATGTTTTGACATAATCAAATGTTATCTTTAATTGGATAATTATAAAGTTTATGATCGGGCATAATGAGAATTATGCAGAGGAAAGTGAATAATCAAGATGGAATTTATCCCTCTCTTTTGAGAGAGATATCTATTGGGCCCCTCGATAAGTAGGAGTGTAAAATGCATGGCCGTGCTCAAATGAATTGATAGTGTAATCAATGTCATTTGAATTTATCAGTCTACTTAGTGATCGAGAAATTATATTTTTGAACAATATAAGTTTGACATGTACCATAACTTATGTTCAAACAAGATATCGTCTGACAAAAGGATAATGGCATATTCTATTATCAGGTTAAAATCGGACTAACGATATTTATATTATTTGGGTAGTCATAATGTCTTGCTAGAGACCAATTATGACTTGTGGGCCTATTATGGTTATTGGGCCCACTGCCAACTTAATATAAACCTATTGGGTCACACACCAAGACCAAAAGATGAACATAAAAGATTTTATTAGGGTATTTCGGAATAATATAAATATAGGTATTTATATTTAATTTCGAAATTTTATATATATCTATATACATATAAATAAATCTCGTATTTTGAATATGAGATAATAATATGTATTAATATAATATTTCTTATTATTTTGAATAAGAAATAAATAAATAAATAAATAAATAAATATATATATATATATATATATATATATATATATATATATATATATATATATATATATATATATATATATATATATATATATATATATATATAGAAATATCTCTTTATTTTGAATAAGAGATAATATCCTTATTTATCTCTTTAGGGTTTAAAATATATACAGATATATATATATCATTGATATAGGTTAATATTGAAAAAACCCTAATCATGTTTTTCCTAAGAGAGAAAGAAAAGAGCGGTCATTTTTCTTAGGAAAGAAAACCCAGCTGCCACTTGAAAAATCCCCAGCCGCCATTTTCTTTGAGAAAGAAAATGCAGAAAATTCAGTCGCACGTGAAGGAAGCTAGCACCCCTGCGAGTTTTGTTCATTGGTTCGTGCGTGTGGATACCGGTAGAGGGCGTTCGTGGTTGCAGCAGCACCTATAGTCCGAGATAAGGTGTTAATTCCGTTCTAAGGTCGGTAAATCTTAATCTCTTCCTTTTGAATCAATTGAAAATACATGGATCCTGTTTTGGGTTTCTGTTTTATTCTGCTGCGTTTAATTTGAATTATTCCGATGAAACCCCAACAGGGTGTGCCTCTGCCCAGGCATGCCAATCGGTTATGGCTTTTCTATAAATACATGTGATGCACGCTGAATCTCAGTCACCCCGAATACCCACTTTTAGGATATTCGGAAGAGGTTCAAAGAACTTGTAAGGAATTACAAGGGCGTCTATTTTTAGCAACAAGTAGGTTTCTTGGAGTCACCACCCAATAAAACATCGGGAAAGGTCGTCTAGCCTCACTGAGCCTAAGACAGCGCAGGTGTGTCTATTTTGCGCAATCAAAGATATTTTGGAATCCTCCTTCCAATAGGACATTGGATGGAATCCTCCTTCCAATAGGACATTGGAAAGATTCATCTAACCTTGTGAAGCCTAAGATGATTTATATACGTCTATTTTGGGCAGGCCAGAGATATTTTGGAGTTCCCACCTCAATAGAACATTGGGATGGTTTGTCTAACCTCATGGAGCCTAAGACAATGCAACTTGGGCCTATTTCGGGCAGCAAGAGATATTTTGGAATTCCCTTCCCAATAGAACATTGGAAAGGTTCATCTAACCTCGTTAAACCTAAGACCAGAGATGGTTCGGGACTTCCCATTTATTCATTCCTTGATTAAATTATAATTGAGTTTTGAATTTAATCTTTCATCCCATTTTCTCATTCAGTTCAATTTAACAATTAAAGCATCAGATCAATCATATAATGAAAGTATTAAATAAAGTAAGCTCAAAATAAAGTAAATCAACAATACAATAGCTTACAAAAAATTAGGGGCGAATACAACCTCCATTGTAAACAAGCAAAAAAGGGAAACATACACAAAGCGGGATATTCGATTTAGGATGAAAACATTAATCTTTGCATGCATATTTAGAGAAAAATAATATTAAAATATCTAGTTTATTTGGACAAAAAATGAGGACATTGGTCCTATTTTATTTAGGAAAATTCCATTTATTTGTAGAAATCTTTAGCCATTTTTACATTAGTGGGCTCAAAATAATATTTACAATAAATTGGAAATAAAAATAAACTAAAAGGAAATAGGGTAAAGAAAATAAACCAAATTGGCATCTATGGATCATCCTAGTGATCTCCCTTTCTCAGCGCCCCATATCCAGTAGAGATAAATAAACTCACAAAAAACAAATAACAAGTAAGTGAAATAATGAAACAAAATAATGATAATAAAAGGAAATATCAGAGAAAAAAATAAATATATAAATAATAGATATAAATATCTACATGTTGATAAAATGATTGTGAATAAATAAAATAAAAGAAAATAAAAAAAAAAGTAGGATTGAACCCAGAATATTTACCCTCAGAATTCGAATTCGATGGAGGGAAAAAAATGATTGGTTTCCTTTCTTTGATCCACAAAATTAGAATTGAAAATAATAAAAATTGGAGTTTTATTCCAAGAAAGAAAACTTGCTTAAAAAACTAATGGAAGAAAATAAAAATTCTCAAGAGTAAAGAATTATTTTCCTTGTCTCAAGAATGACTTTTTTTTATCAAGAATTTATTTTTAAAACCTTAAAAAATTTATTTGAAGAGGAAAACTCAAGAGAAAGAAAAGGTAGAAAGAAATCATTTGAAGAAAAAGAAATGAAAAAAATCGAAAATCTAAATCCTTTGAAGAAAAAAAACTAAAAAAGTAGAGGGAAAATCTCTTGGAGAAGAAGAAAATGAAAAATGAAAAATGAAAAATCCAAATTTAAGAAATTTATTTGAAGAAGAAAACTCAAGAGAAAAAAAATGTAGAAAAAAAGAAGAAGAGAAATCAACAATTTGAATCATTTTCTCGATACTCAACCTGCTATTTATAAGATAACTGCGGATAAGCATAAAAAATTCAAATATTTTTAAAATTCAAATTAAAAATTCAAATCTTTTTAAAATTTAAATTATCCTTAAGATAGATATCAAATGTTTTTGAATTCAAATTAGATTTTAGAAAATAAAATCTAATTTTTTTTAATTTAAATTAGATTTGAATATAAAATAAAATTCTTTTGAATTCAAATTAAAATTTAGAAGATAAGATGAAATCTTTGATATTTATTTTAAGGATATAAAAAATAAAAAATTAAATTAAATTAAATTAAATAATAAAAAATAAAATAAAATAAAAAAATAATTTATCACCTATCTTAATTTTTAAAAAATGAAAATACCATGAAAATATAAAAAATATGGGATAAAAATTTGTACACAAAAAAATCGATTTTTGGCCGAAAAACACGTTTGCGGCAGCGCAGGGGACAACCGACGGCCGTCGTTGGTGAGCGACGGGCTGACAGCGCGCGCCTCATGCTCTGGCACGCCAGCGACGCCTCGCCCATGCCGCATGCGCGGGGCGATCGATGCCTCGCCCATCGCGCGTGCGCGAGGCGAGCGATGCCTCGCCTGTCGCGCAGCGCAGTGGCGAACGTCCCAGCGCCAGGGTGTGCGCGTGCACTGGATGCTAGCCTGGCGCGCGAGGGAGGTCCCCCCTCGCGCGCCGGCTGCCGCAAAAGATCGAAAATATATATTTTTTTAAAAGAGATAATTTTGACTAAAATACTATAATTTCCAAACTCCTTTTTTTTATTTTTAGTTTTTATATTTTATATTTTATATTTCTAAAAAGCAAATTTGAAAAGGAAATCATCACTTCCTACCTTTTTGCCTATGAACAGGCATTAATTTCATCATTGGGTAACCTCTGATCTGGGCTGTCTCAGGACCCAGTGTCTACAATGCCCTTCTTTTTCCTTGAATTTTGTGCCTTCTTTTGGATTTCAACCAGAGTCCTCTATCTCTAGGTTTTTTCCTCTTTTCTCTTTTTTTTTCCATTTATATTTAATTTTTGCCTCGAAATTTTGAAAAATGTCATCATCAACCCTTAATAAGATGCACCGGCTTCTGGATGATCCTCGGACCTCGGAAAATATCACTCTAACCCCTTATTATGGCTTGAGATTTCTGAAGAGAGTTAGAATGGACCAGAACCTTCTACTAGATGCAGCCCGCTTTTGGGACCCTCATTTCCATGTGTTTAGGTTCACTTATTAAGAATTATAACCCCTGCCTGAAGAGTTAGCTTCGATTATTGGAGTGAGTTTTCCTCCCGGCACACTACCTTGCATCCTAAACTATGGTTTGATTCGCACAAGGGACATTGCATTGGCTCTAGGTATCTCTTCCTCCGCCGTGACTAGACTGGCCCCTCCGAGTACCACTTTTGCTCTAGAGCCATTGATCGAGGCACTAGAGGGCTTCTCTAATATGTCCACCTATTAGGCCAGTGTCGTCCTACTGTTCTGCCTTTTTAGGTATCTAAAGGTGACTTCTGAAGAGTTGATCAGCGATCTCCAGGTGTTCGGGATAGTGGATGGCATCCATCGTGGACTGTCCCCATTTCCCCTTATTCTTGCTGAGATGATTCTTGGCTTGGATTCTGTCTATGCTGATCCTTCTACCGCCTTCACTAGGAGCCCCTTATTACTCCAGGTTAGTCATTATTTCAAAATGTAGTGCATCCCTTGTGGATTTTTACACTAGCTTTTCTTATCGAAAAATGTATTTTTTCGGATTCTCACATAACTCCTTGCCTTATTTTTGCCCAGAGTGGACCCTACCCATTCCGGTGCATTTTTTTTTCTTTCTCTTTTATTTCCTTTTTTATTATTTCATTTTTTCCTTTTTTTCCTTTTTTTGGCTAACTTTCCTGTCTTTCAGGTATGACTGCAAGAGAAGCTAAAGCTATTATCAGAACCTCTTCCTAGAGTGATCAGCAGTTATTTACTGAGGCACTTTCTTCCTTGACAGTGGTTGTATTCCTTTGCCTCTCCCGACGACAGTGTTGCTAGATTGGGCAAGGTGGTGGATGAGGACATCAGCTTCATGTGCCCTTAGCACCCCCTTTCTATTGTGACTCTAGATGGTTCTTCAGGGTGCATCCCATTGTGTGGGCTTTGCGAGGCTACCTTTCATATTGTGGCCCACTGTACTCGACAGTTTAGAGGGACTCAAGATGTTGTGAGGTATCCTCTATCCTTTCAGGGTGGCACCTTATCCTCAGCTTTCACTTCCAGATACCATAGCCTTTGGGCACAGCTGCCTGTGAAGACGGTCATACCGCCGATTAGGGATTGCTCCTTTGCTTCTACTAGTGCATACAAGAGATGGATGCTTAGTCTTGCAGTAGATAATCAGACCCACCGACTTAGGTATCCAGCAGACAAGAGTAGTAGCAGGGAGCATTAAAAAATGAACGATGTTTTTCTCTTTATAAAAGAACTAGAAGATAATGAACATATGAGTTGAATCGACTTTGTTTTATATATTTGCAAAGATTGTGTACATTTCAGTATAATTTCTCTATACATGATCATTATCTAACATAGATTCAAAATGCAAAATTACATCTAATCTCAAAGTAGATCTTGCAAGCATCAAACTTCTGTTTCCAATTAGCTCTCTTAGGTTTTCTTGATTGGGCATTTTCTCTCGAGCCTCTAATTTTTGCTCAGGGTGCCTTTTTTTCTGTTTTCACCTTGACAAGGCGCCTATTTTTAGCAAGGCTTCCTTTTTTTGATTTTCGACCGGCGGGGCTTTTATTCTCTTCTTTTGATTTTTAGTCTTTAGCCATGGAACCTCTTGAGTTTGTCGATGTTAACTGGCTCTTTGAAATCATTTCCATCACTGTTTGTTAGAATCACTGCTCCCTTGGATAACAACCTCTTAAGAACAAATGGACCTTCCCAGGTTGGCCTGAATTTTCCTTGTATGTCCGGAACACCTGGTCTCATTTTCTTGAAGACTAAATCTCCCTCTTTCAGCGGATGCTTCCTGACCTGCATACCGAATGACCGAGCAAGTCTTTTTTGATATACCTGATTGTGATAATAGGTCCGCAGCCTGTTCTCATCCATCATGTTTAACTGCTGCAACCGTTGCTGCGCCCAATCAGTCTCCGGGATCTAGGCTTCCATGACTACCCTCAACGACTTGAGCTCTACTTTGACTTGCAATACTGCATCCATCCCATACACCAAAGAATAAGGCATGGCTCTTGTAGAGGTTCTAACGGTGGTTCGATAGCCCCAAAGTGCGAAAGGCAACTTCTCTGCCCAATCCTTGTAGTTCTGAACCATCTTGGCCAAGATTTTCTTGACATTTTTATTAGGAGCTTCTACTGCCTTGTTTGCTTGCAGGGGATATAGAGAAGACTTATGATGCTCAATACCATACTTCTGGAGTAGCTTTTTAGTTTTCACCATAAACTGGACCCCGTTATCAAACATGACGTGGTGTGGGAGACCATATCTGCATATCAAATTCTTTTCAATGAACCTAGCCATATCTCGAGCATCGACCTTCTTGAAGAACTCAACTTCTACCCACTTGGTGAAGTAGTCAATAGCGACTATGATGAACCTATGTCCATTGGAAGCCATAGGGTGTACTTCTCCTATAATGTCTATTCCCTATGCTGCAAACGGCCAAGGTGATGATAATCTATGCAGTTCTGATACTGGTAGATGCCTCAAGTCTGCATACTGTTAGGACAATTGGCACTGCTTCACGTACTTTAAGCAATTCGTATCCATTGTGAGCCAATAGAACCCTTGTCTCATGATCTTCTTTGCCAGCATTAAACCATTCACATGCATTCCACAGACCCAACATGAGTCTCCTCCATAACCTTCTCAGCTTCCTTCTCATCCAAACATCTTAGCTGAATGCCATCGACCTGCCACTTGTATAGCACACCATCTATACAGATGAACTGAGTAGACAGCTTGAGGATCAATTTTTTGTCCTTTTTAGTAGCCTCTTATGGGAATACCATCTTTTCCAGATAATTCTTGATGTCATTGTACCATGGCTTCTCATCGACAACCTCTATCTCCATTATTCTATTAGACTCGAAGCTAGGTCTCTTGAAACTCGAGATCAAAATGGGTTTCATTACTACCCCCTTTGGATTATCCTATATCGACACCAAAGTCAGAAGCGCATCCGCTAACTGCTTCTCATCCCTCGGGACAAAATGGAAGGTGCATGTCTCAAACTGACTGCTTAACATTTTCAAGTGCTTCACATACAACATCAATCGTTCTTCTTGTACAACCCATTCACCTCAAATCTAGTAGACTACTAATGACGACTCCCCAAAGACCTCTGCATTCTTAGCCCCCAAAGCTATTAAGGCTTCTAATCCAAACGTATAGGTTTGATACTCGGTTTTGTTGTTAATAAACTTGTACCTTAGCTTTTTAGGTAACGGAAGCTTTTCGCCATTCGGGGTTGTGAGAATGATTCCTACCCTTGCCCCCTTGCTGTTAACCGATCCATCAAAGTGCAACTGCCAACATTGTACTACAATGGCTGCGACATCATCATCTGGGAAGTTAAACTCAAATAAATCTCTTTCGATAGGGTGTTCTGCTAAGAATTCGGCTACTGCACGCCCCTTGATAGTTTTTCGGGTGATGTATTCAACATCAAACTCTCATAGGAGTAGCAGCCATCCTCCTATTTTTCCCAATAATGAGGGAGCTTCCTGCGGATACCTGAGAGGATTCTGCTTAGCGACAGCTTATACCTTGTAAGAATGGAAGTAGTGCCTTAACTTCTTAGAGGCCCAAATCACCGCCAGACATATCTTTTCTACTTCAGTGTACTTAAACTCATAAGAAAGGAACTTCTTACTAAGGTAATAAACTGCAAACTCTACTTTGAATTCATCCTCTTGAGACATCATGGCACCTACAGAACTATCTTCTATTGCTTGGTACAGAATCAACGGCTTGACTGGTTGAGGTGGTCTCAAAACTGGGTGGTTCAACAGATATTCCTTGATAGTGTCGAAAGCCTTCTGGCAGTTGTCATTCCATATCACAGGCTGGTCTTTCCTGAGCAACTTGAAGATTGGTTCACAAATCAAAGTGAGCTTGGCAATAAATCTGCTGACGTATTGTAATTTCCCCAGAAAACTTCTGACGTCCATTTCTTTTTGAGGCACCAGCATTTCCCTAATGGCTTTGACCTTATCAGGGTCGATCTCAATCCCTCTTTAATTGACTATATGTCCCAAAAGCTTTCCTAAAGTAACTCCAAAGATGCACTTTTTAGGGTTCAGTCGCAAATTGTACTTGTCAATCCTCTGAAAGAATTTGTCCAAGGCTTTGAAGTAATCCTCTTGAGTGGCTAACTTGATCATCATGTCATCAACATATACCTCCACCTCTTTGTGGATCAAGTCATCGAGGATCCTAGTAGCCATCCTTTAGTAGGTTGCCCCTGCGTTCTTCAAACCAAACGGCATTACCTTATAGGTGAATGTGCCCCACTTGGTGATGAAGGCCATCTTAATTCGATCAACTATCTTATTGAGGATCTAATTGTACCCAGCATATCCATCTATGAAGCTGTACATCATACAAGCTGCCGCACTTACCACTAAAACGTTGATATGGGTTAAAGGAAAGTCATCTTTAGGACAGGCTTTGTTTAGATGCCGACACTCTACACATACATGTACTTTACCATTTTTCTTGACTACCGGAATGACGTTGGTTAACCAAGTTGGGTATTGGACTTCAACAAGAAACTTGGCCTCAATCTACTTGTGGATCTCCTCTTTAACCTTCTCTGCCCATTCTGGTCGGAGTCTTCTGAGCTTCTACTTGACTGGCCTATGATCAGGGTATATTGGAATGGCATGTTCTGTGATTTTATGATTGATCCTGGCATGTCTTCATAGGTCGAGGCAAAGAATTTTACATATTTTCTTAAAATTCTCTCAAATTTTAATCTCTCTTTAGGAGTTACAGTAGATGCTATCAAGATTTTCTTTAGATTTTCCAAAGTTTCGAGATTAAATAGAATGGCATCAGTTGAATCAATATTAAATATAAATGAGTCATGATTATAATTATGCATAGTAAAATCATCAGAAACATCGCACAAGTAAGCAAAATCATTCATCTTATTAATTGAATTGGAAATATCATCAATATTGTCAAAACGTTTTGGCATAAAAAGAAAATCTAAATTGCTATGGTCTTCTTACTCTACCGACGTAGATGTTGCAGCCGATAGTTGAGTGTTATCTTGGCACTTTTAAGGCTCTATAGTAACCCCTTATAAAACTTCACCTTGCTTCTCTGCAGCTTCATCTCTCATTTTTTCCTTACGCTTCACTCGGGTGGCCATCAACCTCTCAGTGACAATTTCTTCGGGTGCTTCTCAGTCCCAGAAAGTCCCCTTGGTCATGATTTCTTTGTCCCAAAAACCCTCTACTGGCTTGATCATTCTAATGTCCCAAATCTATTAAAAAGCACAAATCTCGGTACGACTCTTCCGTCTACCCACTAAGGCTTAGCTTCTCCCGCATAAGCACACACCGAGACGGCTGGCATAAAGCTCTCCTTAATATGAGGGATCTCATTAGCTGCCCTCTTGCTTATCATTGTGGTGCCCTTGTATCCGAGGCCCCTTCGATCCTTCTGTCCTCTCATTGTGATGGCTGCTTGCGGCCCCTAAGAGTTCTTTCCCAAACCAGCTCTAGGAAAGAAGGACATCCTCTTCATCATGTTCACCACCTGAGGGCTCCTTGTGACATCATCTTCCTTGCCAATCACATCCACATGAAACCCATTAAAGGGTTGCCTTGCAATCTCGAGTACAGACACTTGATTCTCCCTAGCTACTTTGATTGTCACTACCTGCCCCTCATGCGGGATCTTTATCATCTGGTGTAAGGTAGATGACACCCCTCCTAACTTGTGGAACCACGGTCTACCCAGCAGCATTGAGAAATTTGCTGGAATAGAGAGGACCACAAACTCAACCTCTGTCTCTATCGGTCCGATCTTAAACATCGCCTTGAATGTCCCTGATGCTTGCCTTCGGGAGTTGTTGTAGGCAGTGATCGTAAGATCTGACTTGCTTAGCATGTCCTTCGATACCCCAAAAGCTAACATTTCCACCAAAGGGCACACATTTATAGAGGAACCATCATCCACCATGATGCAAGTAGTGTGGTTCTCATTAATCTGCGCCCTTATGTACAAAGGGCGGTTATAGTTACGACCTTCCGCTGGCAAATCAGCACTTGAATACACCACATTCTCTACAGCACTTCCCTTCACTATGTCCAACAACTCTATAGGGGAGATGGTAGTTGCCACTGTAAACTCGCATAAGGCTTCTACCAACTTCTGCCAATGTGAAGGAGATTATCTCAATAGATCCCATATTGATGTCTGAGCTGGTGTCCTTTTCAGTTGCTTCATTATTTAATCTTCTTCCGGCTCCTTCTCTTTTAGTACCGCCACGAGATCTTGTGGCTTCTCTACCTCTGAAACTACCCTTCCACTTCGGGTTACTGCTCCTATCTCCTTCTCCTCATCTTCCGAACCCCATGATTTCATAGATTCATCATCATCATTATTATTATCTTTATTTCTATTGTCATCAGTGGACCAACAGTCTATTGTTGCCATGGAATCCCTTTTTCACTTGCCTCCTCAAGATAGGTGATAGCAATGTTCTCCTCTCCGTATAATTCTCTCAAAACAAACCACTTAGGTAACCCTGACTCAATCATGAAAACAGGCGGGGGCACATTGTTGTATTCGGGCTTTTTCTGGTAGCCTCTCTTTTTGGGATCTGTGATTTATTTAGAGTTGATCAGATCCTGAATTGTGTACCTTAACGTCCTGCAATTATTAGTAGCATGCCTGATGTGCTGATGGTAAGCACAATACTTGTCCTCCCTATGTCCTGGTTGTCCTTGGCTTCGGGCAGGTTTAGGTGCTAAAGGCTGTAACTTCCCCTCCTTCGTCAACCTCTTTAGCACCCAGGATAGAGACCTCCCTAAGTTTGAAAAATGCCTCTGACTTGCTCCTATCGCTGAGACCTCAGCTGTATTGCCTGTCCTACCGCCACTACTAGAGCTCGTAGGTCTACTCACTCCCTGATTACCACTGCTCCTCTTGGCATAGGCCTGACTGCTCGCCCTCCTCACTAAGTACTCACTTTCAGCCTCAATGGCTATATCCTTCAAGGACTCCCAATCCTTCAAACCCTTCATCTTTAACCCATCTTTCAGATATGGGCTAGCATTCCTGATAAATAGCCTGATCTGGTCTGGAGTGTCTGGCTTCCTCTTCATCTCCATTACCAGGTTCCTCCATCGAGTTAAGTACTCATGAAATGACTCCCCAGGTGTGACTCTCTAAAATGGACCCTAGTAGAAATTATAAGGTTATTGTATTGAAAGGGGCATAATTATAATTGTGTAAGTAAAGATTGGATTAAATAAGGGATAAATTGAAAAAATAATTAAAGTTATGTAAGGAAAGAAATTTAATTGAATTAAGCGAGTGAATTAAGTTGTGTAAGGAATTAAGTGAGCGAATGAAAATTGAGCAAGTGAGTGAATGAAAATTGAGCAAGGACCAAAGAGATAAAAGATAAAGATATTTAAATTTGACCAATTGGATTATGACACCTAGGAGTGTTTGGTGGGAAACATTTAATGAAGAAAAGAGAGATGGTGAAGAGGAGAGAGGAAAAGCAGATTTTGGTTCCCTTGTTCCCATCCCCTTTCTCTTTCTTGCGTGAGGCTCTCTCTTCCTCATTTTCTTCTTCTTCATTTCCTACTTCTTACCCCTCCCTCCTTGGTGTTCATTAAGATTTGAGTAGGATTTTAAGAGACAAGAGTTTTATTTCCTGCTTCTTACCCCTCCTTCCTTGGTGTTCATTAAGATTTGAGTAGGATTTTAAGAGATAAGAGTTTGGTTTGAGGAGGTAAGTTGGTTGAATTGATTTTTTTCTCCTTATCTTCGGTATTTTGGATGAGTTTTGGAGATGTGGGTTTTTGATTTATGTGTTTTGTTGGCTTGATTGTGCAAGAATCTGGTGATAAGAGGAAGAACAAGGGCAAAGAGAAGATTGGATCTTGAAGAGAGTGGTCTTATAGCTCCATTTTGAGGTTTGGGAGTTTGTGTAATTGATTGATTTTGCTTTGAATTCTTGTGATGAATTTCTAGAAATTGAGTTGCTAAATATGTTAATATGCATGGTTTGAGTTAAATTTTGATATATGTATGTTATGTTAAGATTATTATGGCATATGAGAGCTCAAACATAGAATAGTATAATTTTAGAGCAATTTCTGGGTTTGATGTTTAAATTGTGCATTTTGGCCAATTTAATTGTTGCTTATAAGTATAATTTGTTATTCATATGATTATTAGCAGGTTTATAATGCATATGTTGAATGATTCGAGGTTGTATACATGTTAAATTGATTTTCGGTCAAGTTAAGCATGATATAGTTTGGAGTTCGGCATTTCTAGGTCTGGTAGCTCGTCTCTATTGCGAGTGCAACCTCGGTCATGGGCGTGACAGAGAGTATGGGTCTTCGACTATGGTCGAGAGCTCGGACTTTGATTTCCAGTCGAGCTTTTACCAAGCGTGCTCTATTGCGAGCTCGACAGAGAGCACAAGAGCCGAGCATCAGATGTCCAGTTCCTGTCGCAAGCGTGCTACTGTGCGTGGGCATGACAGAGGCCCCTACCTTCTGTCACGAGCATGATTGTTCATCGCGAGCACGACCACTGATTATACGTTGTGATATTTATTCTTGATTGTATAAATAAATACATGAATTACACGCTTGTTCCATTGGATAGTCTTATATGAATTGAGTTACTGTAACTTAGTCTATACGTTTTATTAAGGAAATGTTTATATGATAATAATAGAGTTGGTCTGAGCCTGAAGGGTCATAGTAGTGGATAGACAAGCATGCTTATTAAGGGTTAGAGTGTGAGTGCAGCGTCTACATATTGGCCCCGTTTGGGTCTTATAAGTCAGCCCCGTTTGGGTCTATATGATTTGAGACTTTGATCTTCCCTTCTACCTGTAGGTATACATGTTCTAAGGCTCATGTCTCTATATGCTTTCGATACTATGTCCTATCAGTTTCTATAGTACCCGTATCCAGTAGATATTGTGAACTCAGGCTATTACATGCCTACTTGGTTATAGAAATGTTAGTGTGATTATATGTACATGTAATTGAGATTTGGCAAGACAGAGTAAATGGATATTCTACAAGTTACTGATATTCGTTGATTATATACTTATATGTATATACGTGTGTTAGTAATGTAAAGATACGTTATTGCATGATCTTTTCTATCGTTGGGTGCGTGTAAAGTTAATGATATTGCATGTTAGAGCATAAGTAGAATTACTTGGATTGTTCATATGTATATAACATGTATCGGTTATTTTTATACGTGTCTTGTGATGTTTATATTTGCAATAGAGATTTCTCGTTTTGTTTCCTCCCCACTAAGCGTTACTGCTTAGCACGAGTGTTTTTCTCGTGTAGGTGGCAGGTTCATTTTCGGAGTTGGGCATCTGCAGGTCGGCCACTAGGAGTTCAGTTGTAGTACTTTTTTGTATAGTTATGTATATGTTTATGTATATGTAGGAGTTTATGATCAAGCTATTGTATATGTAGTTTTGTATAAGAATATTTCGGTATATATATATGTTATAAATTAAAAGAATACTTTGTATTTTTGGTTGATCATTTATAATAAATGTTTATATTACATGGATTATTTTTGATCTTCTATATTGGATAGAATGCTTTTGCTTCAGTTATATGTATGTTGTTTTGCGTGTAGTGCTTCGATATCCTCCCAAGGGGTATTGGGGTGTTACACCGGGCTTCTGCTGCAATAGCTCCAAATCCTTTAAAGTTATCTCCATTCGTGTGCTGCAATCATATTGTCCGAGGAACTCGTTAGTCAGCAGGTCCCAGTCTTCTTTCGTTCTTCTATCTAGTCCATGGTACTAGTCCACCGCGGGACCTGTTAGGCTCAAGCAGAATTACACTATCTTCTGCTTCTTGGTTAAGATAGTACCCTTCATTACCAATGAGTACTACTTAATATATGCGGTGGGATCCGATGTGCCATTAAACTTTGGCACATCTGGCATTTTGAAATTCTGAGGGATCAGATCTTCTCCCTTCAGCTCTTTATCCTCGAGGTTTATCCCCTTCCACATTATCAGCATTTGGGACATAGCCTTGAACTTCTCTTCTATTTTCTTCTATATAGCCTCTTCTGTCTGAGGCGCCTTCCCTCTCACTACTACGGGCTCTTCATGCTCCTCCTCTACATAGTCATCCTCCACCCTGTGAGCTCCACCTCTTTTCGGGCCCGAGGATGTGGTGGTTCTGAGATCTATTGGTGGGGGATGTACCTCTTACGGGGCGTCCTCCCTAATGGCCTCCCATTCATTCTGACCACCAGAGGGGCAATTGGGTTTGATCCAATAGGCAAAGCCATTGCTGCCATTAAATTCCCCATCATAGCCATCATCCTGTTTCCAAATTCCTCCAGCCTTCCTACCTACTTCCTCGGCCACTATGGCACGAGTGGCATTTGCTTCTCTCAGTAGGTTGGCCATATCACTGTGTATCAAGAACTGGGAGGAGGTAGCTTCACTGCTCTTAGAAAGTGATTTTGAGTATTCTACCCTTTCTAGCAGCTCGAAGAATGGATTTCTATGTAGTTACGCATTGGGACCTCTGGACCACCTGGATTGATCTATGATGGCTGCAAGGCATAGTCTGTCAGGATGATGCATGAATGACATATTATGCATGGTCGTGATTTATGCAGCATCCATCGGTCAGCTACAAACCTCAAAAAAAGGGAAAAAATCAATCAAAATCCAATATTTTCACTTTTAATTCACTTTTCATGCAATAAAGTGCCAACAAAATAAATGAAATGATAAAATGGGCTAATCCAAAATGTTTAGCCTCGGAATGTGGATTTTCGGAAGGTAGAAGTCGCTTGAAGTTCCGTTGATTTCTATAAGGATCAGCTGACTAATAAAAATGTTTCAGGACAATTTCTCTAATAAAACTACTTCTTTCGAATGATTTGAAATATTAAGAAAACAAACCAAGAGAAAAGAATTTATTTCTTGTTCTTGATTTCAATTTTGTCCTTTTTCGATGAATTCGAATCTGAGAAGGAATAGGTCGAGAAAAGAAAATCGTTTTTACTTTCTCGAGCTTTCTTGATTTGTTTCAAATAGTTTTTGAAAGAAAAGTTCGAAAGAAAACTTTTTGCATTCGAAAAGTGTTTAACCTCAAAATTGCCAACCCCAAACCTCGATCTTTAGCCTGCTGTTTATAAGCCAACTAAGGATAGGATAGAAAATTCAAATCTTTTTTTATTTTAAAATATTCAAATTAAAAATTCAAATCTTTTTAAAATTCAAATTAAAAATTCAAATCTTTTTAAAATTCAAATTAGAAATTCAAATCTTTTTAAAATTCAAATTAGAAATTCAAATCTTTTTAAAATTCAAATTAGAAATTTAAATCTTTTTAAAATTCAAATTATCTTTCAAGATAAATATTAAATATATTTGAATTCAAATTAAATTTTAGGAGATAAAATCAAATATTTTTGAATTCAAATTAGATTTTAGGGTATAAAATCAAATATTTTTGAATTCAAATTAGATTTGGAGATAAAACAAAATTTTTTTTGAATTCAAATTGGATTTTATAAGATAAAATCAAATCTTGGATATTTATCTTAAAGATAAACAATAAGAAAATACAAATTTGTCCCCAAATGCACCGCTAGGACCTGACCGACGGGCGTGCCTCGGCCCATCGATGGGCATCGGTCAAGGGGTCACGCTGGTCATTTGAGCGGCGGGCACCCGTTTGCGTACGGGATAGGCATCCCTCGTGTGAGTGAGCAATGGGCACCCGCTCGTACAAGCGACGGGCGTCGCTCACCTATTAAAGCGACAGGCACCCAGTTGTGCTAAGCGATCGACACTCCTCGATTGCACAGGCGATGGGCCTGGCGTGCACGGGTGACGGCCGTCGCTCGAACGCCAGTGACGGGCACACGGTTTACCGACGGGGCATCGGTCAACCCAGAAAAACAAAATTTTGAATTTTCTTAAACTAAAAAGCTCCTTTTCGACAAAACAGGGTTTTTGGTCACCAATATCCCTAAAATTTGTGAATTCCAAGGGCGACAGCTTATGACTTCACTCCTTGTCCTGTGGAACGGGTACTGGTATCTTCATCGGGTAACTCTGATCTGGGCTGCCTCGGGACTCGGTGTCTACACCATCATAGATCCAACCATATCTAAGAGAGTCTTATTTCTCCTTTTCGTAAAACATCATTTTGCTGTGGAGTTTTAAGAATAGACAACTGATGCTCAATTCCTTTTTTATCACATAAAGTTCTAAATTCAGTTGAAAGATATTCCTGACCTCGATCAATTCTTAAAGCTTTAATCTTGCTGTCTAATTAATTCTCAACTAAATTCATATAAGTTTTGAAGCAACTCAATGCTTCAGACTTATGAGAAATCAAATAGTGTAAGGAACCAAAATATACCCTAGAAGGATTAGCATATGTCAAGGGCACAATGGTGGCCAAAAATGTATATTTAGAAGGTTAAAATTTTTCAGTGAAGTAGAGGACATAACCGGTATTAAGTTAAAAGTTAAGGGTAAATTGGTAATTTGCTAAATTGTGACTTAAATACATAAATCAAGAAGTATTGTATGTCAATGACTAATTTAGAGGTAATTACATGCCAAATGTATAATTAAGTGGTAATTAAAGGACTAAATGGTAAAGAGGAATATTGAACCAATGAGAGTTGGAAATCTACCCAAAATCTAAAAAGATGAAGAAGATTTGGGATGGCTATTTAAGCCAACTTGGCCGGCTAGAACAAGGCTAGAAATATAGCCATATTTCTTCAATAAGCACTCCAAAAATTCTGCTCTCCCTTATGTCCGTGACTTCCCAAAGGGAACCTTAGATTTCAAGTACAAAAATCAAGCAAAAAGGGTCAATAAAATAACTTGTATTCTCATCTCTTCTCTTCTATAATTCTATAGAGATAAAATTATGAATTGGTATTGATTTATGTGATAGTTAACGTGGAGTTTTGGTGGTATTAATAGAGGATTTTAATAAGAGAAGGATAAAAGATGAGGAGAAGCAAGTTGAAGAGGGTTTTGGTACATAAAATAGGTTTGGGACCTTGACCTTTATATGTATGTTTCGATGATGATTGTAATGGTGTCGAGTATATATTGATGTTAAATGTTAAATTTAATGTGGTTGAGGTGTTTGAGTTGGTTAGAATGACGATTAATAGTATCTAGAGTATATGAAGGAAACTCTATCAATGTTTCACCAGACGTTGTGTGAGTGTTTTACCTATAAGTTGGGTTTAAGAGCTCCAAATTGGATGCTTCTAGTTGTTAGAGAAAGCTAAGATCCATACCTACATATTCCTAGAGAAACTATGAGCTAGATTTTGTTCTAAGGTGCTCTAAATTGAGCTTAAACTTTAGGTATTGATTTTGCCCCCTCAAAGAATGCAGGTTGGCTTAGTTGGGCCATATCTAGAGTTTTAGTGAAACAAATGTTGTGAAATCAGTGTCAATAGAAAGCTAAGATCTTAAGGATTAATTTTTAAGAGACCATGTTGCTTAAAAATGTCATTTTGGAACTCAAATTGGCAGAACAAGATAGGAGTTAAAATCTGCCCTGTTATTGTAAGCAATTAAATAGGGCCATACAGTGGTCAGGAAATCTTGACCACCGTGTGAAATAGTTTTGGATTGATGAATTTGCCCAAATTTTGGGTCACACGGTGGTTAAGAAATCCTGACCACCATATAACCATCCCCGACCACCGTGTGGATTTTTCTACCTATTATGTAAAACAGTTCTAGAAAGCATTTTTTGGAATCTTTTAGATTTTTCAGGTCATAAGGTGGTCAAGAAATCCTGACCACAATGTAACTAGTCTGACCACTATATAAAATAGTCTGACCCCATTAATGAATTTTGTTTTCCATTTTAATTTGAAATGGTTTAACATGGATTCTTAGTAACTTGCCAAATGCTCAAATAATGACTTAAAAATAATAAATTCACATATATGAACTATCAAAATGTGACATGTATATAAATGAAGTTAATTGTATATGACCTATACTATGCTTTTATATTGTATTAGTATTGTGCATGATATATATGTACTTGAGTGATAAATTGACATGAAATAACTAATTGTATTTTAGCATGGCATGAATTATAAGTATTTCATGTGAACTAAGGTTTGCAAAAATGTTTAACAATAATCATTTTCAAATATGGATAGAAGTATTCTAATTGAAATATTGAAAGGAAATATAATGGAATTATAAGAGGATTCATATATAAATGCTATAAATATTGATAAATTACATTAGAAATTAAACATAAACTTAGGGCTATACAATGATTAAGAATGAATTGTTTTTGGAATTCACAATTTTACCTTGAATATTATAAATGGACATGTACATGATATGTATGTATGTGGATTATGTTTATGGGATTATATATTAATGCGTGAAATTATGATACAAATTTCCATGCATATGATAATGCTAAGTAGGATTATAATCACTGACTGTGTAAGTGTTAAATATGCTTTTGATACTAGCATGGTTAGCAAGAGCATAAATGTGATTAAAATGATTGTGGTATTCGGGTAGCATTGCTACATATTATTTGATAAGTTTTTGAAAAAAAAATATTATATGGAATAATATAGAATATTAAGAAGAACCTAATGATAACATGAAAGAATATTTTGTTTAAATATTGACAATTAAAAATTCTACATGTGAATCTTATACTATGAGATTGTAAGTGTTTATGATCATTATATGGTCATAATAAATGTTTGTAAGGATGATAAGTATGCTATTGATACAAGTACCATAATTATGAACTTAACTATGATTGAAAGCCTGCTTTTAACTGGGTAATGAATAGATAGGCATGCCTATAGGGACCTTTGATGCTTCAGCCCTATGTTCTGTTTTGCCGCCCCCATTTTGGTCACCCTCTGTTCTGATATGTTAATATGATAAAATATGATACGTGAGAGTACCCTCGGCTACTTTTTGTTCTATTATGTTCTGCCGTTATCCACTTCCTTATGGAAAAATGCAGGCAAACTATTAAAGAAAATCTGTTAAAAGATTGTTTTGGATGAATGATTCTTTAATGATTGTAAAGACATGTCTTTTGAAAAAGGATATAGAAATATGCATTACATATGCATGTAATATTAATGGTTATTTGTTACAACTATGTTATTCTGTATGTGTGCATCATGAGCATATGGTATTAATATTTGTTAATAAAAGTAATGAAATATAACATATGTTTGACATGCCAAGATTGATTTAAGAATTAACTATATACTTAAATACTGTATCTTTGATATGTTAAAATTGGTTTATGAAAAAAGTTATGTGCTCTAATTTGGTAATGGGGTAAGAAATGTGTATTGACATTAATTTGTATGGTTATAAAGTGATGACTTCACAATGTTGCTTATAGCTATATATTTTTGTCTATGTAGTAAGTATGGATGTATTATTGTTTACATGAAACCTTAACAGGTTAGTATGGATTACTTCACTTGAACACGTATAATAACTCTTTAATTATATATGATTATTAATGTAAATATGCTTTGAAAGAAAACCCATATACATTAAATATGTAAGAATATTTTTTTATGTATCTAGTAGGTTAGAATATTTTTTATGTATCTAGTAGGTTGTGAATGATGAAATATTAAGCATTAAAAACCTGAAATACGAAATCTATGCTAATGTGTATGATGGAGACTGTCTGTAAGTGAAATATGTTAAGGTACTATAAATTGTAAAATGTTCTAAGAATAGAATTGATATTGCAACTCAGTGTATATATGTAATGCCCCGTTCCCACCCTAGTAGTTTGAGCCTTGTGTGGGTGTGATTTTGTATGTATAATTTTGGCATGTGTTATTTTTGAGTATGTGTATGGTTTAAGTTATGCTTATTTTGTAGTTTTGGGTTTTGCTTGGGTGTGAGTGTGTGTATGGGATCAGGATGTGTTCTAGTAAGGTTGGTTTTGGGTGTATGTGAGAGGATAGTGGTTGGGTGTGTTATGGGGAAGTTCTCCTATGAGGTCTTGACATGTGGCATGTGGGGAGGACATTTTTGTAGTGGAAAGAGAGAGTGAGGGACAACTATTCTCTTTTGTCCCCCTTCCCGTTTCTTCTTCTTCTTCTTCCTTTTCCTCGTTGCTCTATTCCTCTTCTTTCTTCTCTCTTTGCTTCCTCCTAATTTCCCCTTCTAGCTGCAAGTTTTGGTGAGTTTCGGGTAGCTCTAAGCTGGTTTGGTAAGTGGTAGCTATTTCTTCTTCCTTAACTTTTTATTTCTTTTGAATTTGGTTATTTTTGGTATTTGGGGTTAGACTTTTAAATTCTGTCTTATTGGGTGTTTTGGCTCAAAAATCCCTCCTAGAGAGCCTAAAGGCAAGGAGATAGCAAGTGGAAGCGAAGCCCCTTGATTGGAGCATAGGAATCAAAGGTTTGGGAAATTTTGTATTCTTTGTGCATTTTATGTGATTTTGTGTTCTTTGTGGAATTGCTGGTAATTAATGAGACATAATATGTGTATTTGTGTCTAAATAATATGGGTAATGATTACCTTGAGTTGAGATGTTTGGATTATGAGTAATTGAACCAAAATATGAATTTGTGGTTGAACTTAGAGAAATTTTTGGTTTTCTAAAGTGAGGATTTTGATGATATTAGTTGTGTAATAAAATTATAGATTGTGGTTTAAAAGTTAGGTTTTAGGGTAATTAAGATGAATTGAATGATCAATTTGTGTGGGGTTGAGTTTTGGAGCCAGTTGGAGGTTTGGGTGGTTTTGGTAGTGTGATTTTCTGTAGATTTTTGCGTAAGAGCTGATCGAGCACGATAGAGCTCGGTGAATTTAGCCTTTGTGCGTGGCTGAGCAATGGGTTTTCGAGCCGCCGCAGTAAGAGCTCTTTGTTGCGAGTGCGACAGATCGCTCGGCTACCGAGCGAATTTGGACAGTGCTCTGTCGTGAGCACGACAGCTTTGGCTGGCCGCTCACTGTCGCGAGTGCAACAGTGAGATGTTCTTCTTTCTCCTCGCGAGCTTGAGGACTGCCGCGATCGCGACCTGGGGCAAGTTGTGCCTCTGTCGTAAGTGCGACACCTCCTGGCTTCAATTTGAGTTTTCTTTTATGCTTTCAAAGTTTAGTTTCTGAACTTGTCATGCTTTTAGAAGTATGCATGGACAATTTTATGAATTATATGAATGTGATTTGATGAATTATGCATGACCTGCTAGAGTCAAATAAGTAGATAGTTAGGCATGCCTAATAGAGCTTCTGTAGCTGCAGCCCCATTATGATTTGGACCCTGATCAGGTCCTCGATCGGATCCTCACGATCCTTCTGTCTTGGATCTTGTTTAAGATCCCATGTGAAAATGTTTTTGGAACAAAAAGAAAAGAATGATTTTGATACCTTCGGGTATCCATGCGTTATGAATGAATTGTTGATGGCCTCAGGTATCTATGCGTATGCTCATTATCCACCATTTTGTACGAGCAGGTTTATGATTGTTAATGTGCAAATTGGGAATAATGCACATAGTTATGCTTTTATTTAAAGTATATGAATATATGAGTATGATGAAGCAAATGTACCTTCATGTTTTGAATTGTCTAATAAGAATTCATTATTCTTTTTGGGCCATGAGCATGTGACTTTCTGTTGACGCCACTGTGAGTGGTCGTTATGCATTTGTGTTTTCCCCCCTAAGCGTATTCGCTTAGCACGGGTGTTTCATCCGTGCAGGTGTGGAAGTTGTTGGAGTTTTTGGGCAGGTCGATCCACTTCAGTAGGGCAAATACAACTAGGAGAGAGAGATTTTATAGTATAGGACTTTGTACTCTTCTTGTACATGTACAAGCTTAAACGTTTTATAATGATAACTTTCAGTTGTAAACCTCATTCGGTATTCTGTTTTGACAACCTATATGTATATTATCTTTTGTGCTGAGGCACTTTTGTACTTTTGGATATGTAAAGACAGTTATGTTATATTAATAAAGTTTAATATTTTGTTCGGCAGCCTATTCTTTAGTTATTTCAAGCAACTTTAAATTACTCTATTTGGTATGAATGTTTGAGATTCTATTTGTTTTGCTTATGCATTTGTGTGACAACCCTCATCTATCAGAGTCCTCCTTCCTTTCTGAGGAGTGGAGTTCCATACGTATAGGTAAGGGGTATTACATTTTGTGGTATCAGAGCGTGGTTTAGGCATTTCTTGGCAAGTGTAATATAGAGTGTATGTTTAGTGTTGTGTTGGCCTGATACGGATTGTGGCCTGATACGGATTGTGGTGTATGTTTTGTAGTTAGATGGAGTCTGCTCGCGAATCACTTGAGGGGTCAACCGAGAGTGCGAATCCCTGGGAGCAAGATCCATCTGTTTCTGGTCTGGCTCAGCCACCTATGGTGCAACCTGAGGCCCCTATGGTCCCCTTTGAGGCTATGCTCAAGATATATCAGGACATGGCCAGGGTTTTGGAAAGGGTTACTGCCCCTAGGGCTCCGATTGAGAATATAAGGAAGTTTGGAGCGGAGGATTTCTATGGAACTAGCTTAGATGAATCGAATAAAGCTGAGAGGTGGATTAAGAAGGTTAGTCGGGTGCTAAGGGAAATTCGGTGTCCTCCGGAGAGGGAGGTGGAGTGTGTGGTGTCCCTGTTGCAGGGTTCAGCTTATGATTGGTGGACATTAGTGCTTAGGCATCCTCAGCTTCCCGAGCCTGTGACATGGGAGTTCTTTGAAAGAGAATTTCGGAGTAAGTATATAACTAAGGCATTTAAGGAGGCCAGATGGGCACAATTTTTGAGTCTTCGATAAAGAGTGTTATCTGTGGCTGAGTATGAGAAGGAGTTTAATCGACTCAGTGAGTATGCACCACCAGGAGTTCTCACTGAGGAGTTTCGATGTCAGCAGTTTGAGGCTAGTCTGAATGAGTCTTTAAAGGTGATGTTGGTTTCTTTGATGTCTTCACCGGATATTAGTTATCATCAGATAGTGCAGGTAGCTTTGAGAGCGGAACGCTCTGAGAATATTTTTAGAGAGAAGGCTCAAAGGAAAAAGTCCTCTCGTGGAGGTTCTTCTTTTGGAAAGAGGTCGCACGAGTCTCAAGGAAATCCTTTTAGTGGGTAGCATGCTAGTCCGACTACTAGAGGAAGGAGACAGGAATCCTTTATAGGGTCTAGCACGGGTAGAGGAGCTTCGGGTGGTAGAGGTGATGGAGCGCCTCAGTGCTCCCATTGTAGTAAGCGTCATTGGGGTGAATGTCGGTGGTTGATGGGAGGATGTTTTAGATATGGTAGCACAGACCACTTTCTAGCCAATTGCCCGAATTTGCATGAGAATTCTCAAGGTCAGCAAGAGGTTAGTCGAGCAGGGTTGAATGCTCCTCAGGCCAGTCATGGTAGAGGTGGAGGACGGGGTTGTGGTGGACGGCCTCGAAAAAAGAACCCTCTGATATGGTTGATCGCCCTGTACCGGCGGCTGACGGGTCCTCGGCAAGTGTACCGAATCGACAAGTAATAAAGTGGGGTATAGTTAGGACCCCGAGTTATCGTACCCAAGGGAAAGAGGATTGTCACGTTAAATATCTATGGTTGAATGAAATTGAGATGTCCTCGGTTTGTTTGGTGGAGAAAACTAAGCTAAGTAAGAAAATAAATTAACAATTAAATATAAAATTGTTCATCAAGAAACTACTCAAGGATGAAATTAAATGCTTAGGAAATTCTATCCTCATAGATGTAACTGAAAATTGGTAAAACAATATAACATGAAATTCTGGACAACCCAACTAAGCCCAAGCCTACCATCCCGGATTAAGTTATTCTAATTAATAAACCTACCATCCCGGATTAAGTCTATTAATTAGCTTAAGCGCGGGTTACCAAATCCTAGATCTAAGACAACCTACCATCCCGGATTCAGCTATCTTAAACCTATTTATTCCTCACTATTCTTAATCTAATAACATTAACAACCACAAACCAACCTACCATCCCGGATTCAGCTGGAAAAATAAATGCCAATATTAAAAGAACAGAGCACTTGCGCAAACAACAATTTTCGGATTTCGCTCCAATCATCATTATAATTGCACACAATATATAACGAGAGGAATAAAAGAAAACATGGAAATATTTATTAAATCCAAAAATTCAAAATACAAATATGATTCAAGAACTCCCAAGCATGATTAACTACTCTAACATCAAGAATATAAACATAAAATATGGAAAATTAAAGTTTAGAATACACCCTTGATGAGAGAGAAAATAGATCTTGAAGTTCTTGTTCTTCAACCTTGGAATCCCCTTGAATCCCTAAAATATAGATTTAAACTAAATTGATCTAAATTATTTAAGAAGGAAATTGCAATTCAAAATTAAATCTAAACTAAAACAACAAATAAAAATTAAAACCTAAACTAAAAATGAAAATAATACTGAAAACTAGAGGAAAAAATGAAACTCAGTCTAAAAACTTCTTTTCATTTTAGAAGATGAAGCGGCATTTTATTTTCACTCTGGAGAAAAGCACAGCTGTGCTTCGGGAAGCACAGCTATGCTGTGCTAGAGTTACGCGACTGCTGGCGAAAAAAGGTGAAGCACAACTGTGCTTCCCGCTGAAGCACAGCTGTGCTCCTGGGCGATAATTGTGCGTCGTTGCTCCGTGCACGCGCGCCTCTTGCTGCGTGACACAGCTGTGCCTTGCGAGGGAGCACAGCTGTGTCGTCGGCTGGTCACGCTGATGCGCTGTACCTCTTCGACAGCACAGCTGTGCTATTGAAAAGCACGGCTGTGCTTTAGGCAAATTTTGCCTTCTTTCACCAATTTCTTCTAAAATCACCCCTAAACCTCCAATTTAGCTCCGGATTAAAATAAAACACCTGAAAACATCCCAAAACTTATTAAAAAAATATAAAAACATTATAAATTAATAAAAACACAAAAACTAATTATTTATTATTAAAATTAAATAAATAAAACACATAATTATGCCAAGAATTAATCTAAAATATTAATATAATTGCAACTTATCAACTACCCCGAACTCAAACCTTTACTCGTCCTCGAGTAAACTGAATGAACCACATTCTCAATCATCTCAATCTCAACAAAAGAAAATAAGGAGTCATTCTCAATTAAGGAACAAGAAAATAGGTTTGCAAATTCCAATGCTCACTAAATAAC
Source organism: Excoecaria cochinchinensis (assembly GCA_947683425.1). Classification (NCBI taxonomy): domain Eukaryota; kingdom Viridiplantae; phylum Streptophyta; class Magnoliopsida; order Malpighiales; family Euphorbiaceae; genus Excoecaria; species Excoecaria cochinchinensis. The sequence goes on from CANTUQ010000127.1 coordinate 1,139,207, forward strand.
AAATAAACACAAGAACATACTAAACAATTTCTGTGTGTGTGTGCAATAGGCCAAAACATAATTTTTATCATTTAAAAAACAAAACTTCTAGATACAATGTTGGGAAAATGAATCAACTCGAATGCATGAATGCACTCATGGCTTTTCACTCAAAGCTCAAGAAACACCATATGCCTCTTCTTACGTACCAAACCTTACTAGAAGGTCATCTCCACTAAATAGAACAAGACAAAACAAAGAATCAAGAGGTCTTACATTTTGGTTGTAACGTTAGGCTTAGGTAATTGGCTAACAAAAAAAGATCAAGTCACTAGAGAAAAATAGCCACTACCTAAACAAAACACAATCACCCAACTGTACTAATAAATATTCCCAACTCAATTACATATAATCAAAATAAAATTGGCCTAAAAGACACCTTAGCATCATCAAACTCAACTCACAATAACAAATGCCACATAATATTCAACACCGATTTTCACAAGGCACTAGTTCAAGTCTCACTAAATTTTGCACCCCAAACTCACATTTTGCCCAATTAGCTAGGAAAAACTTACAATGCTTCTTCTTTTTCAAAATTTTTTTTTTCTTTTTTTTTTATTTATTTATTTATTTTTTTTTAAAATAGAAGACAAAAACCAACTAGCCATTAATAATAAATAAAGTACTTAATTCATCCATAAATCCCAACAAGAACTAAAATTGAGCTCTAATTTTAAAAAGACCAATAAACCACTTAAATCACATTCCTCTATATCAACCCCAAACTCATTTCTTTAAATGGGCTCAACTCTCCATTACACACACCAATCAATTCTCAAACAGAAATTTACACCAAGAATTGACAAAATCTAAACTCCCTTTTACCCAAAATAAAAACCCAACCTTACTAGAGTGGCCACTCTTCTAAAGGGAGGCAAAAATCATTTAAGGCTAAAGGTAGTTTTAATATGTGTAACAATAAAATAAGCACGCATTTAGCATACTAAATTGATAGGCTCAACAGGCTAACAAGAGATAATGAAATCAAGGTAGGAAAAGTCATTTAAAAGAGCTATACAAAGAAGGGTTGCCTAAATCATTTTCTAAGTTATGTCTCATCCGAGGGTCGCTTTGATGGGTAATCAGAAAGGTTCTAGTGCTCTTAGTGAGTTTTCATCTAATCCCCTAATTGCAACTAGATTTTTTTCAAATTTTAAAAACAGGCCCAAAGTGCTCAAAATTTAGAAATTGCAAAATATAATCAAGGTTTACATGCAGTCTAGCAAATAAAGATACAAACGAGACTATTTCTCACTCAACTTAAAATTGAATGAAACTCAAATTTCTAAAATTGAGATCAAAATTATTCACAATTGAGAACTACTAGGACGAAATAAAAATTTAAATCAAAGGAAAATCAAAAAGAAACAACCATAAAAATATTCAGATACAAACTTGGCACAACCACACTACAAACGAAACAAAAATTAATTAAAAACTACTAAAAATTTTAAAAATTACCCTCAAGATATATATAAAAAAACACAACAATTAAAAAGACACAATAAAACGGAACTGGTTTTGATTTGAAGAATTGAAATGGTACTCAACCCCAAACTCAAAATGTTGCACTGTCCTCAGTGCAAGAAAGTAAAGCACATAAAGAGATTTTTCAAAAAAAATTTTTCCCCCATGCTGTGCAAAAACTTATTGCAATTTAAAATCAATTGCAATCATCTCAAAAATGGCAAGCATAAAATAATTACTGTGCAAAACTAACAACCATACAAAATTCCTGCATGCCACCTATGCAAAATGAAGAAAACTCAAAATCTGTGCAAAAATCCAATAATCACTGTGCAAGATGAAATACTCTGAAATCTGTGAGATGCATAGCCAACACAAATAATATCTATCCTATCACACGACATTGGCTCAGCCACACAATTCCAAAATATAATAAAGTAAATAAAATCATACATTGCCTGACTACATCAATTTCATTAACTAAAATAAAAAAATAAATATATACAAAATCTATTGTGTATGAATCACTTCCTGAAATATATATACAATATATTACTGTGGTGGTCATCTAAGATGTGGAGGAAACACAGTGGAAACAGGAGTGAAAAATCCACGAATCTCAACGCTCAACCTGTCCAACTGTGTCATAATCCTGTGCTGGAAGGATCCCAAAAATGCATCTCTCTGCTCAGCTCCCAGAACCATATCTCGGCGCACCTGCTCCATCCGAGTCTCAATAGAAGCCAGTCGCTCCCAAGCTCGCTGTACCGATAAGTCCACGCCAGAGATCATCTGGTCACTCTGAGAGATAGCTGCCCTGACCTCCGCCAATCCTCTGCTCAGCTCGTCCAATCTCTCCCACACCCTCTCCTGGAAGGCTGCCTGCTCCCTCCTCGACTCATTGAAATAATCATGAATTATGCTAACTGTAGCCTCAAACCGTGTCATCGTAGCAGTCATAGTCCGCATCTCCAATATCAAAGTCTGGACCACCGAAGCATCTAAATATGGAGCTGAGGGTGGAGGGGCTGTGGAAGAAGATGGCTCATCATGCCCCTGAGCATACCGACTCATATCTGGAGTGGAGAATGGAATATCACTCCTCCGTCTCACCCTCCTACTGGAAGTAGTGGCTGTCGCTCGTTGTGGCGGATGTGGTGGTGGAGCATCAATATCATGATCAGCTGGCGGGTGGGCATCATCAGAATCGCCCTCTCCATCATCACCCAAGTCATGGGCCTCCATCTCCTCTGCTCTCCTAAGTCGATATCCACTCTCGGAAGAAGGATCCTCTATAGCGATCCTACATCTGAGCACTACCTCCTCATCAATCAAGTACGATGACCCTAAAGCTGGTCCCATGTCAGGAGTAGGCAGATGTAGGGCTCTCATGATCAAGGTGATCAATCCACCAATCCCAATCCTCTTCCCAAAAGTAGCGGTGGCTCTCTTCAGTTGCTTACACAACCAAGGTACGGCATTAACTCTGGTGCCGTTTTCCATAGCATATAGAAAAAATAAGTCTGGCGTGCTCACATTGCTAGGATACCCCGGTCGCATAAACACTGAGGAAGTCATCACTCTGTGTAGGTACTGATAGACTGGAGAGCGGAACTTCGTTGACTTGGTGTTTCTCGCATGAAAATCCATATTGGGCTTCCCAATAATAGCCCAATGCACAGCTGAGTCACCCACAACATGCACCTCCCCATCCACTGGCAACCTCAAGTATCTAGCCAGGTCAGCAATCGATAGAAAATAAGGGATATTGCGCACTCTAAACTGGATGGTATTTCGATCATCCAGAGATAACCTAGGAGAGTACTGAAACGTACTAAGGAATTCCAATGTTATCTCAGGATAAGTCGGACCATTCAGAGAAAAGAACTCCTCCCATCCAATGTTCCTCAGCAAAGATAATACCCTCTCTTGAATGCCCAGGTCAATGAGTGTCTTCATGCTCATAAACCTACTCAAAATAATAATCTTTGCAGCCAGCTTATTGAACAGGGTGCGCTGCTCTGGAGTCAACCAATCAGGAGGCTGAATGGGCGCTGATGGTTGCTCATCTCTATTGCGAACCATGGTTCCTGAAAAAGAAAGTAACCACTTTGTTCAAAACATTCTTGGTTTCATTAAGCGCATACCACATCTATAACTAAATTGGAAGAATAATATCAAAACTCACCAAAACTTCACAACAGAAATTTGCACAATAAATATACTTTCTAGCTAATGATGATGCAAAAATTGAAACATTAAGCATAAGGCAAATGTATAAACATATTGAAGTACAAAGTCTATGCACAAAATAGTAACAATTGGAAAATTGCACAAAGTAGAATTTAAAGAAATTAAAGATGAAAAGCACAAGGTGGAGAATAAAATACGCACAAGTAATTCATCATTGAAATGCAATTGCCAAGAATAAAATGAATGCAATTATTGGAGAATAACAGAGAAAAATGCAAAGTCTACTTAATAACTGCGTCATTCACAGCAAAAATATGTAGGAAAAATTCAAAGTTGCATGTAATTAAGAATGTGAAAAATTGGCATCCAAAACAACTCATCCTAATCCCATCAAGTCGGGAACTAGCAAACATGCATTTGACTCAATCCAATCAAGCACAATATTCAATTGCATCTAAATTAAAACTAAAGCAACAGCAACATCAATATCACACAATACAATCACCAAGCATAATCTCAAGTAATTTAAAATTAAACTTTCAACATCTTCCCACCCATTGCTATGCCCAAATAAACTAATACAATGAAAACATTTAATTTCCCCAATTGAAGTTCAAAATCCCATCATCCATGATTCTCCCTTTCAATTGACCAAGTAAAGAATAAATGCAAGCTAGATAATTGAAAAGTAAGCCCAAAACCCAGTCAACATGGCAGCCTCAATACCCAGAAGAATGACATAAAAATTAAGCTCTAAAGACTGATAATTCCTAAACAAACTGCTCCATTAAAAGTTGGCCAGACTCTCGTCACAGCAGCTATTTAAATCAGCTCCAACAGTGCCACTAGTAATAAATTTTCATTACATATAAGCACAAAGTTCATGCCATCCAGCTCTAACATAAATTGCATAGTTCAAATTAACAATTTCTATAAGAATTCATGCACAAGAATTGTTGTACAAATCAAACAAAAGCACAAAATTATTCTTTGAACATCCATTGAAGCATTTAAGCAAATAGCTGGTGTGCATGAATATAAACTGGATTTGTGTGCAAATTTAATAACCCCCAACACCCAAAGATCTGTACAAACGCACAAGACAAGTAGCACAATTCACATAATCACAAATAAACATCAAAATCCCAGAGAGATTTAGTGAACGAAAATGCACATTTACACAGTAGCGTTTAGAACAGAGATGAGGGAAATATACATACCTGTAACTTGCAAAAATTACTGGAATGCTAAAGTTAAAAATTTGAAAACTGAGAATTGAAGGAAAGGCTCAGTTCAGTCTATCTCGAACTCAAGCAGAAATCTAGATCTTGTGCAAAAATGGGGAAAAATCAATATCAGGCAGAATTTTGGGGAAAAAGCGAAAATTAAATAGAAAATAAGAATATATTTCAATTACAGTTCGAAAATAAAAATTAGATTTAAATTACCTGTTAACAGCTTGGATTACAATTGAAGATCGGAGAAAATTTTGATTTTGAAGAATAGGGAGGAACAGGGGAGAAGAAAAGAGAAAAGAAAAGAGAAAGAAAGAGGAGCGAGAAATGAGCACAGCGTGTGTTAAAGGGGGCTGTGCGAAAACGCACAGCTGTGCTTTTGAAAGAAACACAGCTGTGCTTTTTCCAGCACTGCGTTTCAGCGCGCTTTTAATTAAAAGCACAGCTGTGCTTTTGATAGAAGCACAGCCGTGTTTTACACTCAGTGCTTCATACTGGCGTGTTTTAAATGAAAGCACAGCTGTGCGAAAGCACAGCTGTGTTCTCGCTCTGAAATGCTTACCGCCGTGTAGATTGCTACTGTCCTCCTTGTCCCAATTTGTACTTCTTGCTCCTTTTGAAATTTTCTTCCTTTTCAACTATTAATTTCCAAAACAATGAAACAAATCAAAACCAAATAACACACAAAAATTAAAACCAACATGTTAAACATAAAAAAAATAACAAATTAACATTCTAACACACTAAAAATTTAAGGAATATTATTTTATAAAAATATATATAATAATTTTTATTATTATTATTATTATTGTTATTTTTTTATTTTTTTATTTTTATTTTTATTTTTTAAGAAAAATAAAAATACAAATACAAACAACTAGTAATTAAAAATTAAAACATAAACACAGAAAAATGACAGAAAATTAAATAGGAAGGGTTAAGAAAAATAAAAGTTCTAGTTTATTGAGTCCCAGCTCGACTCATTTCACTCTCGGGTGGACGAGCTTGTGAACCAAATAATGGTCTTTCCGGTTTTTGCTCTTCATTTTCCCCCGTCAGTAGGAGAAAATCATCGAAAGCTACCAAGGTGGGAAATTCCATGTCTTCGATGAAGTATGACTCCACCTTGGGTTCACTATAAACGAACTCCACCGGCTCTTCAAGCCTAAATAAATCCTTCAAATGGACTGAATTCAGTGCTTCCATTTGAGAATCATACAACTCTTGCTCCTTTGGTGCACTATCCTGCATAGAAAAATTGAAATTAGTTTCCAAACAAACACAAGATTTGTCTTCAACAATACTTGGCTCCTTTTCTTCTTCATGCAACCCATCCTCAAAAGTTTTAATATTCTCGTTAATCTCTATAGGTACATGACTCAATTCACCACCATCTATTTGATCACCCGAAGAGACAATTAAAAGCTCCAACTTGGATTCCAAATTTTGGATCTCCAATTCTTGACTTCTTAATAGATTCCCTTGAGCCTTGATCCTTTCCTCTTGAAAGTTGATTGTAGCTTGCAACTCCCCCCTTTCTGCTTGGTATTCCTTCTCTCTACAATAAATGGAGTTTAAAAGACGTTCGATATGGGCAAAGTGAGACTCTTGTGATACACATGAAGAGTGAGGATCTTCAAAAGACGGTGAATAGGTGACTGGTGAAGTTGAATACAATTGTCGCAACTCTTGCATCTCCCTCATCATATCATTCACTTGATCTCGCAAAAGGACCAGCTCATAATCTTGAACACTATCTTGCATCATTTTGAAAATACCTTAAAATTTTCCTGCAAAGATAAACACCAAATTAAAACAAAAAGAAAAATAAAAACCTCAAACTAACGCAACTAAAGATATAAAACAAACAACACCGTTTTCCCCGGCAACGGCGCTAAAAACTTGACGGGTCCTCGGCAAGTGTACCGAATCGACAAGTAATAAAGTGGGGTATAGTTAGGACCCCGAGTTATCGTACCCAAGGGAAAGAGGATTATCACGTTAAATATCTATGGTTGAATGAAATTGAGATGTCCCCGGTTTGTTTGGTGGAGAAAACTAAGCTAAGTAAGAAAATAAATTAACAATTAAATATAAAATTGTTCATCAAGAAACTACTCAAGGATGAAATTAAATGCTTAGGAAATTCTATCCTCATAGATGTAACTGAAAATTGGTAAAACAATATAACATGAAATTCTGGACAACCCAACTAAGCCCAAGCCTACCATCCCGGATTAAGCTATTCTAATTAATAAACCTACCATCCCGGATTAAGTCTATTAATTAGCTTAAGCGCGGGTTACCAAATCCTAGATCTAAGACAACCTACCATCCCGGATTCAGCTATCTTAAACCTATTTATTCCTCACTATTCTTAATCTAATAACATTAACAACCACAAACCAACCTACCATCCCGGATTCAGCTGGAAAAATAAATGCCAATATTAAAAGAACAGAGCACTTGCGCAAACAATAATTTTCGAATTTAGCTCCAATCATCATTATAATTGCACACAATATATAACGAGAGGAATAAAAGAAAACATGGAAATATTTATTAAATCCAAAAATTCAAAATACAAATATGATTCAAGAACTCCCAAGCATGATTAACTACTCTAACATCAAGAATATAAACATAAAATATGGAAAATTAAAGTTTAGAATACACCCTTGATGAGAGAGAAAATAGATCTTGAAGTTCTTGTTCTTCAACCTTGGAATCCCCTTGAATCCCTAAAATATAGATTTAAACTAAATTGATCTAAATTATTTAAGAAGGAAATTGCAATTCAAAATTAAATCTAAACTAAAACAACAAATAAAAATTAAAACCTAAACTAAAAATGAAAATAATACTGAAAACTAGAGGAAAAAATGAAACTCAGTCTAAAAACTTCTTTCCGTTTTAAAAGATGAAGCGGCGTTTTATTTTCACTCTGGAAAAAAGCATAGCTGTGCTTTGGGAAGCACAGCTGTGCTGTGCTAGGGTTGCGCGACTGCTGGCGAAAAAAGGCGAAGCACAGCTGTGCTTCCCGTTGAAGCATAGCTGTGCTCCTGGGCGATAATTGCGCGTCGTTGCTCCGTACGCGCGCGCCTCTTGCTGCGTGACACAGCTGTGCCTTGCGAGGGAGCACAGCTGTGTCGTCGACTGGTCACGCTGATGCGTTGTACCTCTTCGACAGCACAGCTGTGCTATTGAAAAGCACGGCTGTGCTTTAGGAAAATTTTGCCTTCTTTCACCAATTTCTTCTAAAATCACCCCTAAACCTCCAATTTAGCTCCGAATTAAAATAAAAACCTGAAAACATCCCAAAACTTATTAAAAAAATATAAAAACATTATAAATTAATAAAAACACAAAAACTAATTATTTATTATTAAAATTAAATAAATAAAACACATAATTATGCCAAGAATTAATCTAAAATATTAATATAATTGCAACTTATCAGCGGCCGTAAGAGCATATACGATAAGGGCTCATGATGAGCAGGATACTCCAGAAGTGATAGCCGATAAGTTTTTACTTTTCAACATTGAAATGTATGCTTTAATAGACCCGGGTTCTACTCATTCTTATCATTGTTCTGATAAGTTGTGTGATAAATTGGCTAATGAGGATAAATTGGATTATGAGATATGTGTTACTAGCCCGTTAGGGCAGTGTGTTAAAGTGAATCGGGTGTATCAGGATTGTCCTTTAATGTTGCATGATAAGGAATTTCTGGTTGATCTGATTAGTCTGCATTTCAGGAGTTTGATCTAATTCTAGGTATGGATTGGTTATCTAAACACTGAGCTATAGTTTATTGCCATAGGAAAAAAGGTTGTGCTTAAAGATAAGGATCAGTTCCTCGTGGCGGTAAAAGGTTTGGGGAGTAACTCACTGCATAATGTAATTTCGGCTATGAAGGCAAAACGGTTTATGAGGAAGGGATGTGAAGCATATTTTGCTTTGGTTTTGGATTCTCGGTGAGGGCAAGTAAAGATACAAGATATTTCGGTAGTAAGAGAATTTATGGATGTGTTTTCAGAGGAATTACCGGGTTTGCCACAGGAGAGAGAAGTAGAACTATCTATAGATATTACGCCAGGTGCAGCTCCAATTTCTAAAGCTCTGTATCGGATGGCTCTGGTGGAATTGAAGGAATTAAAAAGTCAATTACAAGAGCTTTTAGATAAAGGTTTCATTCGACCGAGTGTGTCACTTTGGGGTGCTCCGGTTCTATTTGTCAAGAAAAAGGACGCTACTTTAAGAGTGTGTATTGACTACCGACAGATCAACAAGGTCACGATTAAGAACAAGTATCCATTGCCATGGATCGAGGATCTTTTTGATCAGTTGAGAGGAGCTGGAGTATTTTCTAATATTGACTTGAGGTCTGGTTACTATCAGTTGAGAGTTAAGGATGCGGATGTGGCAAAGATGGCTTTTCGGATGCGTTACGGTCAGTAAGAATTTTTAGTGATGCCACTTGGGTTGACTAACGCGCCCGCATCTTTCATGGATTTAATGAACAGGGTGTTCAGACAGTATTTGGACCATTTTGTTGTAGTGTTCATTGACGACATCCTGGTTTATTCCAAGAAAGAAAGGGAACATGAGGAACATTTGAGGGTGGTATTGCAAGTTTTAAGGGACCATCAGCTCTATGCTAAGCTTAGTAAGTGCAACTTTTGGTTAAAAGAGGTAACATTCCTTGGGCATGTGGTTTCGGCTGAAGGTATTCGGGTAGATCCATCAAAAGTTGAAGCAATTGTGAACTGGTTGCCACCTAAGTCTGTGCTATAAGTGAGGAGTTTTCTAGGTTTAGCTGGTTATTATAGGCGGTTTGTTAAAGGATTTTCAGTGATCGCTTCGCCTTTCACTCGGTTTCTCTGAAAAGAGGTTAAGTTCAACTGGTCCGATAAGTGCCAAGCGAATTTTGAGCAGTTGAAGGATATATTGATTAAGGCTCCTGTACTTACTCAACCCATTTCGGGTAAAGAGTATACTATGTACAATGATGCCTCAGATATAGGATTGGGCTGTGTTCTGATGCAGGATGGTAAGGTGATAGCCTATGCTTCTAGGCAATTGACCCATGAACAGTACTATCCGACGCATGATTTGGAGTTAGCAGCGGTAGTGTTTGCTCTTAAAGTGTGGTGGCACTATTTGTATGGGGAAACTTGTAGGATCTTTACGGATCAAAAGAGTCTGAAATATCTGCTCACTCAGAAAGAATTAAACTTGAGGCAGCGAAGATGGTTGGAGTTATTCAAAGATTACGACTGTATTATCGATTACCATCGAGGCAAAGCAAATGTAGTGGTAGACGCTTTAAGTAGAAAATCAGTTTCGACTTTGTCTTTGGGTAGATGTATGTGGGGATTTGATTTAGAAGGTGCATTAGTTTCTCAGTTGAAGGTTAGACCAAGTTTGAGACAATTGATAGTGGACGCACAGTTGAGTGACCCTGTATTGCAGCATGCTTTTTTGTTTTATAAAAGATGGTAGGCAAACGGAATTTTTGTGGATTGTAAAGGAGTGCTCCGATATGGAAACCGGTTGTGTGTGCCTGATGTGAATGATGTCAAGAGAAAGCTTTTTCAAGAAGCTCATTCGTCGGTTTTCATGATGCATCCAGGAGGAAACAAGATGTACAGAGACCTTAAGCAGTTTTATTGGTGGCCGAGTATGAAAAAGGACATAGTGGAGTTTGTTTCGAAATGTCTGGTGTGTCAGCAAGTGAAAGCTGAGCATCAAGTTCCAATAGGATTGTTGCATCCCGTACCCATTCCTCAATGGAAGTGGGATGATGTTACGATGGATTTTGTAGTTGGTTTACGATTGATACAGCACAAGCATAATTCAGTGTGGGTGATAGTCGACCGGTTGTCTAAGTCAGCAGACTTCTTACCAGTTCAGTTAGATTATAAGTTAGCAGAGATCTATGTGAATGAGATAGTAAGGCTTCACGGAGTTCCACTCTCTATTGTGTCTGATCGGGATCCAAGGTTTACGTCAAAGTTTTGGAAGGAATTACAGTCAGCATTGGGTACTCAATTAAATTTTAGCACCACATTTCACCCTTGGACCGATTGCCAATCAGAAAAGGTTATCCAGGTTCTTGAAGATATGCTTCGAGGATGTGCTTTGGAGTTCTCAGGTAGTTGGGATAAATATGTGTCTTTAATGGAGTTTGCGTATAACAATAGTCATCAAGAGAGTATTGGAATGTCTCCCTATGAAGCTCTCTACGGACAAAGATGTAGAACCCTAGTGTGTTGGACGGAGTTATCAGAACGATCTATAGTGGGTCCGGAGATAGTTAAAGACACTAAAGAGAAAGTTAGAGTTGTGCAACGAAATTTAAAGGCAGCTAAAGATAGACAACAGTCTTATGCCAATTTGAAGCAAAGGGATATTCAATATGAGATTGGCGACAAGGTATTCTTGAAAGTATCGCCTTGGCGGAAAGTTCTTCGGTTTGGTAAGAAGGGGAAATTGAGTCCTAGGTTTATTGGGCCCTACGAGATCTTGGAAAAGATTGGCCCGATAGTGTATCGGTTAGCGTTGCCGATGGAGTTAGCTAAATTACATGATGTTTTTCACGTGTCTATGCTCCGCCGCTATCGATCCGATCTGTCTCATGTATTACAAGTGCAAGACATTCGAGTTCAGCCATATTTTTCATTTGATGAAGAACCGAAGGAAATCTTGGCTAGGGAGATCAAACAGCTCCGCAACAAGCAAATCCCTTTGGTTAAGGTACTTTGGAAGCATCATGGAATCAAAGAAGCGACTTGGGAACCGGAAGAGGTTATGAGTATTTGGATTAGGTGAGAATTTCGAGGATGAAATTCTGTTAAGGAGGGGAGTGAGTGTGTATTTTGGGGTTTTGCTTGGGTGTGAGGGTGTGTATGGGATTAGGATGTGTTTTAGTAAGGTTGGTTTTGGGTGTATGTGAGAGGATAGTGGTTGGGTGTGTTATGGGGAAGTTCTCCTATGAGGTCTTGACATGTGGCAAGTGGGAAGGATATTTTTGTAGTGGAAAGAGAGAGTGAGGGACAGCTGTTCTCTTTTGTCCCCCTTCTCGTTTCTTCTTCTTCCTCTTCCTCGTTGCTCTGTTCCTCTTCTTTCTTCTCTCTTTGCTTCCTCCTAATTTCCCCTTCTAGCTGCAAGTTTTGGTGAGTTTTGGGTAGCTCTAAGCTGGTTTGGTAAGTGGTAGCTATTTCTTCTTCCTTTTCTTCTTATTTCTTTTGAATTTGGTTATTTTTGGTGTTTGGGGTTAGAGTTTTAAATTCTGTCTTGTTGGGTGTTTTGGCTCAGAAATCCATCCTAGAGAGCCTAAGGGCAAGGAGATAGCAAGTGGAAGCGGAGCCCCATGATTGGAGCATAGGAATCTAAGGTTTGGGAAATTTTGTATACTTTGTGCATTTTATGTGATTTTGTGTTCTTTGTGGAATTGCTGGTAATTGATGAGACATAATATGTGTATTTGTGTCTAAATAATATGGGTAATGATTACCTTGAGTTGAGATGTTTGGATTATGAGTAATTGAACCAAGATATGAATTTGTGGTTGAACTTAGAGAGAAATTTCTGGTTTTCTAAAGTGATGATCTTGATGATGTTAGTTGTGTAATTAAATTATTGATTGTGGTTTAAAAGTTGGGTTTTAGGGTAATTAAGATGAATTGAATGATTAATTTGTGTGGGGTTGAGTTTGGGAGCCAGTTGGAGGTTTGGGTGGTTTTAGGAGTATGATTTTCTGCAGATTTTCGCGAAAGAGCTGGAAATCATGACTCTATCACGAGCGCGACAGAGATTGGTGAATTCAGCCTTTGCGTGTGGTCGAGCATTGGGTTGCCGAGCCGCCGTAGCGAGAGCTCTCTGTCACGAGCTCGACTACCTAGCGAATTTGGACAGTGCTCTTTCGTGAGCGCGCGCCTGTGCGCGAGCTCAATAGCTTTGGCTGGCAGCTCACTATCGCGAGCGCGACAGCTTTGGCTAGCTACTCACTGTCACGAGCGCGATAGCTTTGGCTGGCCGCTCACTGTCACGAACGCGATACTCGTCGTGAGCGCGATAGTGAGATGCGCTTCTGTCTCTGCTCGAGCGCGAGGACTGCTGCGATCGCGACCTGGGACAAGTTGTGCCTCTGTCACGAGCGCGGCAGACGTTGCGAGCGCGACACCTCCTGGCTTGAACTTGTGTTTTCTTTTATGCTTTCGAAGTTTAGTTTCCAAACTTGTGATGCTTTTAGAAGTATGCATGGACAATTTTATTAATTATATGAATGTGATTTGATGAATTATGCATGACCTGCTAGAGTCAAATAAGTGAATAGTTAGGCATGCCTAATAGAGCTTCTATAACTGCAGCCCCATTATGATTTGGACCCTAATCAGGTCCCCGATCGGATCCTCGCAATCCTTCTATCTTAGATCTTGTTTAAGATTCCATGTGAAAATGTTTTTGGAACAAAAGGAAAAGAATGATTTTGATACCTTCGGGTATCCATGCGTTATGAATGAATTGTTGATTCCCTCGGGTGTCTATGCGTATGCTCATTATCCACCGTTTTGTATGAGCAGGTTTATGATTGTTAATGTGCAAATTGGGAATAATACGCATAGTTATGGTTTTGTTTAAAGTATATGAATATATGAGTATGATGAAGCAAATGTACCTTTATGTTTGAATTGTCTAATAAGAATTCATTATTCTGTTTGGGCCATGAGCATGTGACTTTCTGTTGATGCCACTGTGAGTGGTCGTTGTGCATTTGTGTTTTCCCCACTTAGTGTATTTGCTTAGCACAGGTGTTTCATCCGTGCAGGTGTGGAAGTTGTTGGAGTTTTTGGGCAGGTCGATCTGCTTCAGCAGGGCCAATTCAACTAGGAGAGAGAGATTTTGTAGTATAGGACTTTGTACTCTTGTATATGTACAAGCTTAAACTTTTTGTAATGATAACTTTCAGTTGTAAACCTCATTCGGTATTCTGTTTTGATAACCTATATGTATATTATCTTTTGTGCTGAGGCACTTTTGTACTTTTGGATATGTAAAGACAGTTATGTTATATTAATAAAGTTCAATATTTTGTTTGGCAGCCTGTTCTTTAGTTGTTTTAAGCAACTTCAAATTACTTTGTTTGGTATAAATGTTTGAGATTCTATTTGCTTTGCTTATACGTTTGCATGACAACCCTCATCTATCAGAGTCCTCCTTCCTTTCTGAGGAGTGGAGTTCCCTACATATAAGCAAGGGGTGTTACAATATATGGTTATCAAATTGTGTAAGCACATGTGTATGGTTAATAGATGCATTAATCTCATTTGAATGTCATGAACGTGACTTTATACAATGCAATCATTCATGTGAATTTGTTGATGACTGCTGTGAGTGGTTGTCCATATCATATTTGTTCCCCACTAAGCTATTTTACTTAGCAGGAGTGTTTCATCCGTGCAGGTTTCGAGGATAGGTGTGACGTCAAAGACATCCCGGATCTTTGTTGTAACGCCCCCATACCCCCGGGAAGGAATATCGGGGCGCTACGCAGACTCTAACGCACACATACGTGCACACATGCATACACAATAGCGGAAGCGATAATAATAAATAATTATAATAACTTGGGCCAAACAAAAGCTCTTATAATATATATAAATTGTACATATTACAAAATAGTCTTTTGAAAATAAAACATTACCGATAACATTTACATATATACACTATACTTTTTATTTACATAATAATGTTACTCAAAACATCAGAAACCTCTATCTAGTACAAAAAGATCTTCATCAAACTCCTAGTGGCCATGACCTGCAGATGCGAACTCTCTAATACCAACCTGAAAACCTACACGGGAAAAACACCCGTGCTAAGCGATAACGCTTAGTAGGGATAAACAGAAACAAGAGACTTCGAACGAAGTCACAAATATATCACATGCACATCACTAGTCATGTCATATATAAATAATCATGTACATAATCTTGTAAGCAAATACCATCATGCTTTAACTCATTCATATGCAGAAATCCATATATGCCAAAACTTCTAGGGTCAAATCGGGGTGTTACAAATCTCTCCCCCTTAAGAAATTTCATCCTCGAAATTTCCCTGGTAATCATTTACATTCCAACCATTGAAACTGAACTCATCCAAAAACTTAACAATTCAAAAGTTAACAAGAAGAACCTGCCGATTCATTCACATCCTTTCTAATGACTGCAAGTGCTATAGCCGAACCTCCATAAGCGTTTAACTTCACAATCGGTTCCGATGACACTCGAGCAGCTCTAAACATTTCTTTTACATCTTTTCTGGCTTGCAGAGCTAGTCTCTCTCTTGTCTTAGGACACTTGGCAAGCATGTGCTCCATGCTGCCACACTTGAAACAGGCTCCGGTGAGTTTTCTACACTTGCCCCAATGGTGCCTCTGGTAATGCTGACATTTCGGTATCTCCTAAATTCTCTTGCCCGCTGACACTTCTCTAGCTGATACCTTTCTCTTCCTAACAAGATCCTGAGAAGCCTGAGAAGCAGTCACTCTGTCCAATATCTGAATCAACCCTTGCACAATTTCTGAATTCTCATACCTTATACCGAAACCATTATCTCGCTGATGCTGCAGAATAGGTTGATCGACTTTTACCGGATTCCCACTATCAGTTGTCTCTCCTACGTTCTCACTCGGGGTTAGACTCCATCTATTTTATACTCTACAAAATAAATAACATCTGCATTAGGCCACAACTCTAGACAAACTCTGACATTCAATCTATACTCTACATCTTATAGACCAGAACCTCTAACCTATGCTCTGATGTGACCAAATGTAACGCCCCCATACCCCCGGGAAGGAATATCGGGGCGCTATGTAGACTTTAACGCCCACATACGCGCACACATGCATACACAATAGCGGAAGCGATAACAATAAATAATTAGAATAACTTGGGCCAAACAAAAGCTCTTATAATATATATAAACTGTACATATTACAAAATAGTCTTCTGAAAATAAAACATTACCGATAACATTTACATATATATACTATACTTTCTATTTACATAATGATGTTACTCAAAACATCAGAAACTCTATCTAGTACAAAAAGATCTTCATCAAGCTCCTAGTGGCCATGACCTGCAGATGCAAACTCTCTAATACCAACCTGGAAACCTACACGGAAAAAACACCCATGCTAAGCAATAATGCTTAGTGGGGATAAACAGAAACAAGAGATTTCAAACGAAGTCACAAATATATCACATGCACATCACTAGTCATGTCATATATAAATAATCATGTACACAATCTTATAAGTAAATACCATCATGCTTTAACTCATTCATATGTAGAAATCCATATATGGCAAACGGTATCAGTAACATGTCATACTATATTCCTATACATATACAAGTCTCTACTTCACCTCTTGAACATTACAAAACATGAAATAGCCAGAATTCTCATTAATTGTGGATACGCGTACATTTTGAAATAGAAGACAGAAGTCTCAAAACACTCTCTCTATCTCTATTAAAATGACTATCTCGGAGGTCGGCCGCTTAGCCCAAACGGGACCGTCACGGGCAGCTGCACTCATAACCCTTTATAAGCATGCTTATCTATCCACTACTATGACACTTTAGGCTTGACTCAATAACTCAAAATAGAATACTTAATACTACAAGGATCACAATTCAAAATACTATCATGTCAATATATTTTCCAATATAGAACTCTAATTATAATGTAAAGGAAGAACAAGCAAGCATTCACTATGCACTAGGGAGAAAAACATGCAAAGCAAGACAGAAGAAAACATTTTTCAGAAATAGCGTAGAACGAGAAAGGGTTCACTGTCGCGATCGCGATGATAAGTCGTGCCCGAAACAGAAGCCAGATTGCATAAAGACTCTATATACTATACCCAAATACATTACAATAACTCAAGCATTATATAATAATCCATATCACATGGCATGTCATGTTCAACACTAACTCTTATGCCATGGCACTAATTACCCAGATAACTAAATTAATAATCATTTGATAACCCTAAACATGCATGGTATAGACCCCGAAATTGTTTTGGTGTAATACGGATTCAATTCGGAAAGAAAAACACATAAAAATATACAAATTAGTTAAGGGTAAAGGTGGGGAACTGATTCATGCCAACCATGGGCTCTAAATCAAGAAGAAAATCAAGGTTAGGGTCTTAGAGTCAGAATTTGCTCAAGGTCATTTCTGGGTCTTTTATAGGTATTGAAGTGACAGTTCTAATGGCTCAATAATCGCTCAATTTAGAGGTATGGAACTCTACTTATGACAAAAACACTTCACAGAGGTCAGATGCAAAATGAACAGAATTTGCCAAATCAAAACTTTATCATCAACACACTCTCACATGATCAAGTCACATACTAATAAACATATATACACACATATATCATAAACATATATACACATATATCACAAAAACACCGCAAGCAATCAAAATGAACCGAAATTAAAATCACACACTATCCCGACCTCTATGAAGCTCAATTTCTGTTCTCTACTCGTTTCTGATCTTCTCCTTCCCTTTATCCAATTTCTTGTCTACAGCTTCAACAGAATCATATAGAAAATACTTGAGTTAAACTTCTTCTCACTTTAAATCAAAAATAGAAAGAAAAAGGAGGTCAGATCGGAAAACCAACCAAACTTACCTTTTGAAGAGACCCAATCAAGCCTTACTACACTCTCTTCAAACCAATCCAAGTGGTTCACTCAAAGAACCAAGCAAATGAAGAAGAAAAGGAAAAGAAATGGCAAGGCAAGAGGGACACGGCAGAAAACCAAGGAAAAGAAAGAAAAATAAGGCAAAGTAAAGGCAAAGCAAAGAATGAAAAGGGAAAAGTAAGGTAGCCGGTCAATGCTAATCCAAAAATCAATTACCCATTAATTGCTAACTATAAGCCTTAAATGCCACTAACCTCATTAAATACATTAATTTACTCAAAACAAATACTCCATGCCAAGTTTCAATTCCCTATGATGCCACTTGTCAAACTCCTATGCCGCCACATGTCCGGTAGACATCAAATAAGCCCAAAAGTCCAACTCAGTTAGGCTTCATGGGAAGCATTCTGTCGCGCCCACGACACTATCGCGCTCGCGACAGAACCCACACTAAGCCACTCACTCATCTTATTCCCCGTTAAACTTAATTTAATCCAACAAAATTTTTGCCAAAACTTCTAGGGTCAAATCGGGGTGTTACATTTGTAGTCTTTATTTATTATAATTATGAATGTATTGTAGTTCTTCTAATGTTAATGAATAACTTAATTATGTAATATGGACATCATGTAAAGAAGTCAGCTTCAAAATATGTAATGTTACTTATGATAATTATTATATGTAAAGTTAATTTGTGAAATTTGTTAAATGTATAATGTGAAGAATCTTATGTTATGAAAATAAATTTTATAATTCTGATTTTGATATTTGTTATTAAGAAAAATATACTTAATTCGGTAACACCCTTCACTTGTCATGGTGAACCTGTCAGGCTAGAGTATTGTTCGCTACATATGGGTAAGGGGTTTTACAAATAGACATGACCATACCTACTATAGTCATATATAAATGTGATGAAGTAGTATGCCCCATGCTTTGCCCTTACATTCATTGGACCACATACATCATATTGAATTAACTGTAGTGGAAATTCAACTCTAGTTCCCTTTCCGAACGATTTTCTAACTAGTTTTCCTTTTAGGCAATGCTCGCAAAAAGTCAATTCAAACTTATTTAAGTCACCTAAGAAATCCAATTTGGCTAACCGACTCATTCGGTCTTACACAATGTTGTTTAATCTAGCATTCCACAATTTCACATTATTCCCATAACCATGTGAAGCAAAAGAAATTAAAGAGAAACTAGTTTTATTTAAATAGTCATGGTTAATATCCATAACAATAAAATCATTCAACACAAAATCAGAACCATAATAAACATCATCCAAGCACAAGGGCATATTGATATCCTTAACAAATAAATCAAAACCAAGTTTCATTAAAACAAGAATAGAAATTAAATTCCTACAAATATCTAGGGCATAAAGTACATCATGTAGGATTAGGGTTCGGCCTTCACGCAAGACTAATCTACACATGCCAATCCCTTGAATTGCTACTCTGGCATTATTTACTATATAAATCTATTTAGCTCCATTCGGAATTCATCGGAATTCAACAAAGGTATCTTGGCCCTTTATTATGTGGTCTGTTGCTCTTGAATCTATTATTCACAAATGATGAAATTCAGATAAGAATACAAAACTAAATACACTAATTTCACTCACTCTTGAATCAGTATAGTGTACATTTTTAGGCATAGTGCATTCTTTTGCATAATGTCCTTTTTGTTGGCAATTGAAACATTTCACTCTTGAAATATTTACCTTCTTCTTGCCTTTGGACCTTTTATAATTTTGTTCCTCTTTTTGCTTTTTATTTTTTCTAGCTTGTTCCTTATCTTGACGTTTGAATCTTATTTTCTTCTGGTTAAAACTCATTCCACTAGAATGTGACTGTGCTATATGTACTTTGACATTGATGTTAATCGCTGCCAGATGGTCCTCTTCAAGCTCCAAATGATGAGTGACATCCTCAAATGTCTCTATACTATCCATATGAGTTAGTTGTATCTTCATATGCTCAAAACTCTTAGGTAAGGAATGAATAAAAACTTTGACCTAATGATCATCAATTAACTTATGACCATACTCACTAAGTTCACTTATCATATTTTTTATCTCTCTTAGATGTTTCTGTATCGGATGATCAGACTTCTTCTCATAGGTATCAAATTTAATCATTAATGATCAAAACTTAGTCAGAGTCGCACCTCCAAACTTCTCCCGCAAAGCGATCCACAGATCCATTGCATTTTGATACTTGTGGAACTGTTTAGTGATATAATCATCCATTGCACTTAGCAATATGATTCAAGCAGTGAAATTTTTCTTTCTCCATGCCATATCGGAATCTCTGTTCCGCCTATGCTGGGTTGTTGTGCCATCCTCACGTTTGGCTATAATCGAACTTTAGAGTTCAAGAGCCTCTTGCTCTTCAAACACATATAGGATCTTCATACACCATATTTTGTAATTTTCACCATTCAATTTCAAATCTTTGTTTAGTTCAGTGATAATTGATTTGGAAGCAGTAGCCATTTGGATCATTTGATCTCTAATAGAACAAAGTTGCACATTAAGGCAATATATTCTATTTACTACGCATCCGAAATAATAATCTCGTAAACTTTTCTATCAGGCTCAAATTCGAAAAGGCTACTTATAGTATCCAATTACCCACTAAGTTCTAATGTCTAATTTTACAGGTTAAAATTTTATGCATAGTAAATCTGAATTATTGGGATATTAGGTTCTTAAACTATGAGGGGAATTAAATTGCTATGATTCATTACGTCTCAACTTAATAATCATGCAATCATAAAATATTGTGAGGCAATAAACACATTTATCATGAAGTTAAAAACCATCACAAATATATATAATAAATGTCACATACATTTATTAAAAAAAATGAATAATTCAATGTTTAGACACTAATGTCTAAAATAGGAAACATAAATGCTATCTAAGAAAAAATGGAAACATAAATGCTATCCATTCCTAAATACAATTACATATTTAGTCTTTCTTCTCAACACTCCCTCCCCGCTTGGTAACCCTGAACAAAAAATGGAAAATATATTTTCTATAAAATTGATCTCCTGTGAACCAGCTAATTTTCAGTAAATCCATGAGCTCTTAATGGTTTCCAAAGGAATTAGCCATTACATTCAATAAGACTTTATCATCCATTTTCATACTCAGACCACCAATCCAAATACACACTTACATTTGTTCTTGCATATACACTATATGATGCACTATTATATTAATATCATCAGCTCGAATCTTCCTTTGTATTCATATGTTACTTACTAATTGCACTCTTGTATCTCTCAAAGCAACCCTATGCAGAGTTTTAGGAAGAATGTGTATCCTTATCATCATTTTTGCAACATATTACAAAAAATTTAAGTGGTTAATACACTCATATATAAACACACATGATTGAAACACATTTTAATCAATAAGTATGGACAAAACATCAAAACAATTTTTAAAAATATTCGAAGGCAGAAAACACATTTTCTATAATTTTTTAATATTTTATTTTGATAAAAAAATAAAAATTAATTGTTTGATCATTTAAAAAATTTTAAAAAAACCAAAAAATCAGAAAAAATATGAAAAATTGATCTATAAAAAATTATAGCTGAATTGGTGGTCGGAGGCAACCTCACGGACCCCCACGCTCTGGTAAGCCCTCCCTTTTTTATTTGTTTGCCAAGTGTCGCAATACCATTGAGCCATGTGGCACCATGCAAGATCTCTGTTATGATATGTGTTAAGTGCTAGTTGGTCCATTTGGTGCCCACGTGGCATGTCATTGTCATGTGGCATGACCACTACCATCCGCATGGCACTGTTCTATTTGGACACATGTTAGTAATGACACATCATTATTGGCACATGTCCTCGCGTCTGTGGGCCACTGCCCACTCGCATGTGCCCTCATGCATGCACCACCTTCCCAGTGGAATTTGGCGTTTCGGTTTTGGCCGATAGGGGGTCCTTACGGTCTGTGATTCTAATGGTAAGGTAAAAAATATCAAAGCCTAGCTTCTAGTTTAACATTTTTGAACACTCACTTCAAAACGCAGTGTACATATACACAATTTGGAAACGAAAATATATACACATATATATTATAAATACTTATTTTTATTTATAGTGTTTCATATAAACTATTTTATAGATCTACTAATTTTACATATAAAATTTTAGATCTTCTATAGCTACATGTTACGACGTAAAAATAAAAGTTCTAATACCAATGAAGGGAAAATAATGGTAAAATTACACAATATGATATTTACCTCTTATAACGCATAACTATTGTGAAAGCGATTATAATGATCCCTTTTGAGTCATTGGCCGAGCTTTTATCCACGTGTAGGATAACAACTTTTTGCGATCTAAAAGTCCCTTGAAGATTTTTGTTTTGAGTGTTTCATTTTTTCATGCGTGTCTAATTTGACTTCTCATTATCTATTTATAATATCTTAAAGTTAGAGACTAATTTTCAGTATAATTCAGACTCTTTTTGAGATATGATTAGATAATTTTTATCAGATAAAGATACATAATCTTATTTGATATGAAACTCTATCCATATCCAGAGTAACAGACGTATCCAAATTCTATTTTATATATATATATATATATATATATATATATATATATATATATATATATATATATATGTATATAAAAGATAGGTCGGTTTAAACTTGGTCGAAGCTAGATGGACAGGTCTGCTAATACATTTTTCCAATGTCACATATTTTGTCAAATAGAAACATAGTTGGGAAAATTTTATTAAACTCGAAGACCAGGGTTTCCTTTTCCTTTTTGTTTTGCCAATAGTACAAACTCAATAAGTGGGGATCGTTTTCTACCGTTAAAAAAATGGCTGCTTATTTTTCAAGTTGCAAAATCATCTTCTTCGTCTTTTTCTTTTTCTTTTTTTTTTCTTCTTATTATTTTTTTTTTTCAAAAATAGTTGCAAATTCTTAGTAGAAATTTTGGGGTTGATTTCACCCATGGTCACTTAACTTATCACTTATCGCACAAAAGTAACCGACTTTTTTTTTCTTACTTAAATGTCACTGAACTTTTAACATTATTACACAAAAGTCATATTGACCGGAATCCGGCGACAACTCTTGCCGGATTGATAAGTTAAACAAATGTTACATTTAAATTAATTTCACTCACGGTCACTAGACTTATCATTTATCTCGCAAAAATAATTAACTTTTTTTTTTTCAACTTAAATGTTACTGAACTTTTAACATTTTTGCAAAAAAGTCATCAATCCGGTAAGGGTCGTCGCCGGATTCCGGTCAACATGACTTTTGTGCAATAATGTTAAAAGTTCAGTGACATTTAAGTAAGAAAAAAAAAGTCGGTTACTTTTGCGCGATAAGTGATAAGTTGAGTGACCATGAGTGAAATTGACCCGAAATTTTGTATGCGTGCATTTTGGTGCACGTGTATTTGAACTGTTAAATCGCACACATTCATTTAATCTAATAATTTAAATATATGCATACCACATATAGGTGCGATATTATCATATCTCATTACCAAATCTTCAAGCTAGTTTAGATTTGAAAAAAAAAAAAAAGGTTTGCATGATTCTAAATAGCTTAAAAGACTGTTCATGAAAGGTGGAATCTATTAAATGAAGCTAGCACAAGATTCATTTAACATTATGTTCACGACATGTTTCTTTTTCTTTTTTTTTTAAAAAAAAAGCCTAAAAGGGATTCAACTCTCTCTCTCTATATATATATTACATCTCACTTATTTATTTATTATTTGTATGATTCAAAATTGACCTCCTACGTTTGCTAAATATGTAATATAATTTTATTATTTCAGTAAAATATTACCCTTAAATTTTTAAAATTAGAGCAATATTGCCTTTCTAGTAACGGTATGTTAAAATTGATCAATTTTCATATATTAAACTTAACATTTACTTTTGCAAAAAGTGCAATATAGTTCATATATTATTTTTAGTGCAATATTACCCTTTTAACTTTTGAAATTGGAGCAATGTTGCCCCTTTATTAAAAGTATGTTCAGATAAATCAGTTGATCTCAAAACCTAACATCTGACTAATTATTTAGGTACACAAAATGCAACTTGACACTAATTTTGGACCATCACCTTAAAAATAAAATAAAATAAAAGAAGTTAAAACTCCATTATCTGCTTCTCTTCGAAAATCTCAAATCTACAAATCTTATGCAATATATAACACATATAATTAGATTTCTTTTTTTTCTCAGGAATGAAATGATTTCAATATCTTCTTGCTGTTGGATGATTTTTTATTTATATTTATTTTTGGTTCTTGTCCTCAAGTGGTAAAATCCAAATTTTTTCGCTAAAAGAAATTAATTTTTTTTTATTTTTTCTTCTTAGAGAGTATTTAATATGAATTGGTATTTTTGTCATTTACTTCTTTTTTCTGCCACGTGGTATACATTTAGAGGCCACATTATATTCTATGTAATATTTATTAATGAATCGGATGCCATTTGTTAAAGTTAGCAAGCAAAAATTGATCTAGATTAATAGAATTTCAAAGGAAGGATAACATTTTCCAATTTTGAATGTCTACGTAACACCCTATATCACTAATAATTCATATATTCACCAACATATAGAAACATCCATCGTCTCTAAAAGTAATACATGCACATTTTCCATTTATTCTTACCTAAACGTAATAATAATATTCTTTACATATTTCTTGTCTACTATCTTTGCATTTACATAGACATATACAGGCCATACATATACATATACCAAAAATTTGCATTTGAACTTCTTCTTCTGCCTTGCACAAAAATTTCGCTTGCTTCTAATCCTCCCTAGCTCAATAAACACCTACATGCAGTAAAAATAACTACACGTTAAGCACTAATACTTAGTGGTGGATACATTTCTAACATTTTCCATGCTACACACACATGCATTAGATAACATATGCATATGTATATTTAATTATTCAATCTATTTATCTTAAACTTAACATCTACTTATACGGACTTATTCTTAATTAATGCCTTATTAATACATATATTATCTTAAATATTTCATTTGTTAAATCATTCATATTATTTTCTTTATATACGCACCATTTTATTTTTTATGCCTCCATTTTTACTCATAGCATACTAATTTCTTCATATACTATTACTAGTCCATTAAATTCACATAATTATATTTTTTTTCCTATTGTCCATGCTTACTTATCAAACTTACGATTGTACCCTCTTATTTTTCATTTTAATTTATAATTATTATTTGCTACTAGCTTTAGCTTTTCATTGCTAAATTACCATTTTGCCCCTTTATTCTTATTTTCATACCTAATTACTGTTTAGTCCTTCATTTTGCACGTTTACTTCACATTCATCCCTTTATTTCATAGTTTAGCATTTTACTATTAAACCTTACTTTTTATCATTAAATGGCCTCTTTGTCCTTTTATCCATAAATTGCTTGTATAATTACCACTTAGTCCCTTATATTATACGTAATTATCATTTGGTCTCTTAACATACGCATTTATCTCATATTTATCAATTTATTACCTATATTTACCACTTTACCCTTCTATTCTCTTTTTCTTACATAATTACCATTTTATTCTTTTGGTTTGTACATTTACTCCATAAGTACCAATTTATTTCTTAAATTTACATTTTGTCCTTTTTATTCTTATTACTATTATTAATTTCCACAAAATTTCTACTATAATATGATCATATTACAATTTTAATACCTAATTTATCTAAAATTGGTAAGTTACATTTTAGTTTCTATAATTTGCCAAGTTTATTATTTTGTGCTTAATTATTCCTAATATACCAAATTTTCCAATTATTGATATATTTTACTTATTTTTACTTCTTATTTTAACCTTTTTACCCATAATCTTTTATTATTATTACTTTACCTTTTTACCCTTATTAGTTTCTAAACTTACTATTTTGCCTTTAATATATCCATTTAACCTTTTTTTTTTTACTCTTGTACCACTAAAATTACCGATTTACATAAAAATTACATTTTAGTCCCTAAACTTTTATATTAATCCATATTAGTCATTTTTCCTTATTATTCATTCCTTAATTTCATTGTCTTCCATTTATATACATTTTTTCCCTTAGTAGTATCCTGTAAAAAGCCATATAAGGTTGTAGATCGCTATTAGTCTACACATATACGAGTCATAATGACTCAAACCGTGGTAAGTGTCCCTATGGCTAACCAATTACATCCTCTATTTCTGATTGACTACCAGTATACTAAAGGCAAAAACTATTTAATCATGCTAACTTGTGTTCTTAAACATGTTCACCATATTCATGCTATCTTTTATGCCATAATAACAATCCTAAATCTCATATCTCACATCATATCCCATGTGATCATATACTCATACTTGCATCATGTTTATATAGTACCTATCATAATACATTCTTATTTCATATCAATGTACATAATTTCCATTTTTTACTTCCAAATTACATAATATACTTATATCCATAATATTTTATTTATTTACCATACTTATTTAGCAATATTCATTATATAATTGGTTTCTTACACATGCATTGATTCGACCTTACCTTAAAAATTACTCCTTAATTTATTTCTTACTTCTTTACTCATTTCTTCTTATTTATCATGAAAAATTTGTTTAATACACATGCACATCATTGAATATCCACACAGTATGTCATTCGGCCATCCACATTAACATTACTTACATATTATTTTCTTCCAACTATTTATTTCCATCATATTCTTAAACTATCCCTCACTTAATTATACTATTAATTTATCCAAAACATACATACATAAATTATATCTACACATACATAATGTATGTCCAACATGTAGCATATTAAATTAAATTCTATAAAATTGATTTTAAATTCTCAATTACCTTATTTTAACGCTATTATCATTTTCTTAATTTCAATTCATTAAAATTCTATATAATCAACTTATATTCTTTAGGTACATAATAGGGTCTTATGTAAATTTCTTTAGCTAAACACTTTTCTACTCTCCACTTGTTTTTCACCATTAAGTTATTCTGTACTTATTTTTACTATCAGTTCATCTAAAATATGCATGCATAAATTAGTACTTTACTTATA
The DNA here is from genome assembly GCA_947683425.1 of Excoecaria cochinchinensis. NCBI lineage: Eukaryota > Viridiplantae > Streptophyta > Magnoliopsida > Malpighiales > Euphorbiaceae > Excoecaria > Excoecaria cochinchinensis. The sequence continues at coordinate 1,166,042 of CANTUQ010000127.1, forward strand.
TAATGTATGTCTAAAGTACATCATATCAAATTAAATTTTCTAAAATTTGTTTTAAGTTCCTAATTACCTTATCTTAACTCCAAAATTTATTTTCTTGTTTTTAATTCCTTAAAATTCCATATAGTCACTTAAATCCCTTAGGTACATAATTCGGTTCTATGGCCAAAATTTCATCTAAATTTATTTTCATCAATTCTCTCTTTCCTAATACATTATTCTAGCCTTAATTTCATATTTATACACCTAATTCCAATTAACCCCAATTTAACTACATGAATGTACACATGCATACACTTAAAAATTCATCAAATTTATGGAAAATAAGAGAAATTGTATATACTAACCTTAATTTCCTTCCTTTCTTGCTTAATTCTTTATCTCCCTTTTTTTATATATTTTCTTCTTTTTTCTTCTTCCTCACCACCCTCGCCGAATTCATCATAGGAAAATTCAATCAATTTTCTTCCCAATTTCAATGAAATTTACATATATACACACTAACTACACCTAATTCTATTCAAAACTACAAAAATTCCATTAAAATTACTTGGTAAAATTAGGCGAATTCAATTCACTTAAACTTGCTCTTAGGATGCTAGGAGGCTTAAATGACGCTTAAGAATTAATTTGGGGCTTAATTTCATGGAATTTAGTTAAGAAATGGAATAAATATGGTGGAGTAACCATGAAGAAGGATGGCTGGCCAAGAGGAAGGGGGAAGGTGGCTAAAGTTTCTTGAAATTTCAGATTTTTATGTCTATTTATACTCACTTGTAATGGGACAAAACGGTCTAACATAATTGTGCAAAAAATGAGCCTTATATATAATTAATCAAGCCTAAAAGATTTTTCCCTATTTTTCTTGTACCATTTCTCATAAAAATATGTTCATTAATATCAAAAAATATTTCTTAAGGTGCACAAAAAATTTTGGGTCAAAATGATATCGTTTCATTGCATTTTTCTAGTGAGAATTTTACTGATCTGATAATTTATCTTTCCATCTCATCCAAAAATTATTTTTTTACTACTAAAAATTCCCACATGATAATTGGAGTGAGTACATATATTCGAAATATTTTTCAAATGTCTTTAGCCTTTTTTAGGCTCGGTCAATGATCAATCCTGATTACTATTCAAACCGAACCTTGACTTACTTATATTCTCCTTTTTAAGGGCTTATTTAAACTCAATTTCATCTCAAATTATATCCTCAGACTCCTCATGAACTATACTTTCCAACGGTTGAATAATAAAATTTTGACCTCGGGCGATACTATTCACCCGAGTTACACTATTCACGACCAGGAAAATACTATTCATAAAAACCAAAATTTTGGGGCATTACATTTCTTCCTCACTAATAAAAATTTCATTCTCCAAATTTACTTGGATACAACAGATTCTTATGGGCATGAATCCATTGATCACTTTATGAATCTTTCTAAAGCAATATATTTTCCTTATCCACCTTTAACTTCATTATGTGACCTCCAAACATATCTTTAACTCCTGCATCATTCTTTCTAACTTTCCATCTATTTTGGATGAAAAACAGTGTTGAACTTCAGCTAAATACACTGTACCTCATAATACATGAAAATCTCCTTGTCTTGTCTCTTACTTATGGTTCAATTAGAACACAGACACACCTGACATTATGACCTCAACTTTTATTACACCATATGTGCACCTATCCCATGTTAACATGTGTTTACGAATAACTGTAACTATTCAAGAGTACAAGATGGGTACACAAGGTGTTTCTTTACCTTCCTCATTCTTGTAATCACCTTAATCATCATTATTCGTTCTTGGCATGTATATGTATCACTTCATTCTTATCATAATATCCCTGGTCCTATAACCGCCTAAACCTGCTTTGATACCACTAAAAATTTAACGTCCTATAGCACTAATAATTCATATATTCACCAACAAAGAGCTGTGAACATCCATCATCTCTAAAAGTAATACATGCACATTTTCCATTACTTCTTACCTAAACATAATAATAACATTCTTTATATAATTTTCATGTCTACTACCTTTACTTATACATATACATATTTCAAAAATTTGCATTTGAACTTCTTTTTCTGCCTTGCACCAAAAGTTTGCTTGCTCCTAATCCTCCCTCACTCGATAAACACCTCTGTGCAGTAAAATAACTACGTGCTAAGACTAATGCTTAATGGTGGATACATTTCTAATATTTTCTATGCCACACACACATGTATTAGATGACATATGCATACTTATATTTATTCCATCTATTTATCTTAAACTTAACATCTACTTATACAGACTTATTCTTAATTAATTCCTTATTAATACATATGTTATCTTAAATATTTTATTTGTTAAATCACTCATATTATTTTCTCTATATACTCACAATTTTATTTTTTTTATGCCTCCATTTTTACTCATAACATCCTAATTTCTTTATATACTCTTACTAGTCCATTAAATATACATAATTATATTTTTATTCCTATTGTCCATACTTACTTATCAAACTTATGATTAGACCCTCTTATTTTCATTTTAATTTATAATTACTATTTGCTACTAGCTTTAGCTTTACATTGCTAAATTACCATTTTGCCCCTTTATTATTGTTTTCTTACCCAATTACCATTTAGTCCTTCATTTTGCATGTTTACTTCACATTTACCACTTTATTTCATAATTTTGCCATTTTTCTATTAAACCTTTTATTTTATCATTAAATGACCCCTTTGTCCATTAATTCATAAATTGCTTACATAATTACCACTTAGTCCCTTAACTTACACGTAATTATGTAACACCCCCAACTCCCACACGTAGCATTTCGAAGGGTGAAGAGCTACGGTGAGCAGAAGGTGCCACCAGACAAGGACACACATGGTAATGCAGAAATCAGAACAATAAAATTTCTAAAATCATAACCTCAAAATATGCACGTCCTAAACCTATGTCATCCAGACACAATTATTCGCACTAAAGATTATGACAACTTATTACAAATGCTAATAAATAAACTTAATTACATTCCGAAATAAAAAACACTTCCTACAAAAATCTAGAACTCGTTGGGCAAACCTCAGCGGACCGCTGTGCTACTTTGATCTCCTAACCTGCACGGACAAACAACCGTGCTAAGCGATAACGCTTAGTCGGGGTAAATAAATAATGGGTAGCCACTCACAATGGTTGCCGAGGCATACACATACAAATTGATAGATATATATATATACAGACATAAGCATAAAGGAAACTGGCTTTAGTTAATGTGAACTCATATCGTTACTTTCATATGAAAACTTAAACAATTTCATATGTAGATTCATTCATATACCATAACCAAAAAATACTATGTTACATTTTATTCACAATTACATTAGGCATACTTATTGTTTACCTGACTCATTAATTAATCCCTAAGTCAAAACATTTCATTTAATCAAATCGTTACTTGTTCAAAACTAAACAAAATGTTTCATTTTTCAAACCATTAATTGTTCAAAACTGAACCAAACACTTTAGTTCTTCGATTTGGTTCGGGCCAAGCTTCCTATGTATCCCTATGGTTGGGAATCAGAACCATGTAGTTCTTATAGAAAACTTCATTCACACAAGTTCTAGAATTAATCCTAACATCTTTCTTAAATTCGGTTTCTATCTCATGCTTACTAATCGATACGTACTTAATACATTCATTAACAGTCATCAAACAATGCACATAATTTCTTACCGATACGCTTATCCAGGCCTAGATCCAGAAGGCAGATAACATATTATATACCCGTATACTCATTTAAACATATAAACACATATCTATACACATTCATAAAGTACATTTACTAAGCTCTCAATGATATCAATCCTGCATATCAAGTATTTCAATAATTCTTTCTAAAGGCATCATGTAGATAAGCATACTTATAACTCTTGAACAAATTAATAATATGTAGTATTCACATACTAACTCTTATGCATTTAGGATCTTTTCATACATGTCTATTAGAACAAACACGACGTGATACATTTCTTTTCATTTAACAGATATCGCCTTATTATACAAAACACAGGGGTATCCGAAGATACCACACCTTTCCACATAAGTGTCCATAAAGGATCCAGAACAGAGGGGTGCGTAAGGCACTAGTTAAATGGCATTTATCACAAATGCATCAAATGTTTATTCTCATAATCATTTTGTAAATCATGACAAAACTTATCAATTAATTCACATTAATTTTACTCTTTTAGTTGCCTGCTAAGTCATAGGGGTGGATAAGCGAGTAATAGAACACATGGCGGTACCTTACGGGTACGAATCGAACTGAACGCATGGCGGTACCTTACGGGTACGAATCGAAAAGCAACATCACATTTTCTCATTCAAAAACAATTTTCAGAGGTGATCTTAAACAAGATCCGTACACATTGAGGTTCGCGAGGAACCAAATGGGGACTTGATCAGGGTCCAAATAGAACAGAGGGCTACAGCTAACAGAACTCTATAGGCATGCCTATCTATCCACGACTCGACTAACGCAGGCTATATTCCCATATAATTATTAAATTCTTTCACATTTTACACATATATACCCATTTAATCAAACACCAGCATTATTCTTTTATGATCACATAGACACATGTATCAATATATATATGCCTATCATATGCACCAATTTCATTTATCGTATTCAAACTAGTCATGTGTAGTTTCATAGATTAAGATTTTGCATGAACATATTAAACGTAATCATGTCATTATTTATTAGGCATTCACTTATTTTCATATCACATGTACCATTGATATTTATCATATGCATATGAACATACTGAACATAGCTATATTATTAACATCATGCACTCATATAGACTTAATAAATAAATTACAGTACTTTATGCACAAATAGCCATTAAATAATAATGGTAGACAAAAGTCTCATACTTAAATTACTAACATGCATAAAAGCATTTGTATAATTCACAGATTAAGGTACTCATTTTAATTTATAGAGACATAACACAAGTGAGAAACCATGCAAAGAAGAAGATTTTTCCAAAAACATTTTGAAACAGAGAGGAGATTGTCGCGATCGCGACGAGAAGCTAGACCCTCCTGCGGGAAAAGGGAACCCATCATGAGTCATGCTCAGAGACACAACCCGTGAAGGCGACCCATAGAGGAAACAAGCGGACACAAGGTGCACAAGGTGACTCGTGCACAAGGTGCACGTCTCGTGCACAATGTGCACGTCTCGTGCACACTTCCTCTACAATCTCTATCGCGATTGCTATAACACCCCTTACTTATACGTAGGAAGCTTCATCCTTGGAGGAGGATGAAGGGTCTCGATAGATGAGGGTTATCACGTAAAACCTCAAGTACAAACATACAATAATAAATCATACACTCAAAGCATTGAAATAAAATCTCACAAACAAAAGGCCAAGGCTGAGAACAAAAGGTATAATATTATTAATGTACATAAAATTCTTTACATATCAAAATACAAAAGTGTCGTAGGACAAAAGATCGCTTAGAAATTGGTTTCAAATCAACATACAAAAGAAGAACTTACATCAATAGTTTCATTACAAAATCATTAAACTATTACATATACAAAAAGAAGTACAATCCAGAACTACAACATCTCTCTCCTAGTTGTGTCGGCCCTTCTAAAATAGATCACCTTGCTCACCGACTCCCACATCTTCCACACCTGCACGGATGAAACACTCGTGCTAAGCGAAAATGCTTAGTGGGGAAAAGCACAATGAAAATGACCACTCACAGTGGACATCAAATGCAAATCACATAAACATGGCACATACTTAAATCCATACTTAAACAATTCATCATACTGAAGATAATAATATCTTTTACCATTCCATCAAACATACTGTGCCAAATCAAAACTCATAATCACATAAGACTTGCTTATTCAAAAATAGTGGATAGCGAGTAACGCATAATCATTCGAAATGCATGGATACCCGAGGGTATCAAAATCATTCTTTTCTTTTTATTTCAAAACATTTTCGCATGGAATCTTAAGCAAGATTCAAGTTAAATGGGGATCGTGTGGATCCAATTCAGGGACCTGGTCAGGGTCCAAAATGCATACACATGGCTGTAGCAAACTGAACCCTATAGGCATGCCTATCATCCACTTAATTTGACTTTCGCAGGTTATGCATAATCCCAAATCATACTTGTGACACCCCTCGAAAGGGATGTCGGGTTATCACACACAACACAAACATTCAAGCAAGAGCTAAAGCAGAAGCACTCATGAATAACCATATAAACTTGCATAACTGAACTTATAAAGTATGCATATACTAAGTCATTACAATACATATTAAATTACATGCCTTACAAAATGTTACAAAACGTAAAATGAAAAACTGGACTATACAACTTATCCTTATACTAGTACAAAAAAAGAAGACTTTAACTCCTAGTGGCCAGCAGATGCGCGACTCCAAAACCGAACCAATCATGCGAATCTACACGGAAACAAACATTTTGTGCTAAGCGATAACACTTAGTGGGGATGTACAAAAACAAAGGACTGCAAAAGCATGCATAACAGTATATACATATCATGCCAAGGCAAAAACGTAAAGTCAAATACAAAATTATAACATGTACAATTCAATCTTATCAAACTTAACATGCTCAAAGCAACATAACATTCTTATATACGTAACACATAACGGAATCTTAACAATATCAAGTTCACTTAATGAACATAACTGAGCCAAAAGCATTAATATGAAATGCTTAAAACAAAATAATCATTCCATCAACAAAAGCATAAGCTCGATCATCACAAAAGCAAATAATAAGCCTGAACTCTCACGGACTGTGGATACGGGTACAAAAGATATAAGTCTGAAAACATTCAAATACCGGGAGGTAACAAAAGAGACTAAAGTCTCTAGACAAAAGACCATAACGGTCTACAAAGCAGCTGTACAAAATCCTTTATAAGCATGCTTATCCATCCACTAACTTGACCGATCAGGCTTCACACAACAAGTCATACGATTGATAGCCAATCAAATGATCACTTCATATTCATGTCTTGCCAAAACATGCACAACTAAACAATTCTTTAAAAGCACAATCGATATTGATATGATATCATGCATATAAACTACCTTGAACATGTACAAACATATACTAAAGCAATGCCCAATCATGAAAGATACTTCAAGGAACTTAGGCAAGCAGAGCTGCATACTGTCGCGTTCGCGATAGAATGCAATCACCCAAATGTCGCGCTCGTGACTTCGTCACTCCCGCGACAGAAGCCAAAGCGGCCTCTGTCGCGCTTGCGACAGAACAGAAACGTGGAAAACCCACAACACAACATGCAAAGCTCCATATAACCACTTATCTTCATCAATCAAACACATATGCTCAAAACCTTAGACATGCTATATGCAATATACACATCAATACTCTAAATCACCACTTAACATGTTCATGTATCAAATTAAAACCATAAACATGCATATCCCAAAACTCATCAGCACATAACATTTATTCTCATTCAAGACATACTTATAACCACATGCATTTATAAAGGGGTCTAAGATAGTCCATAAACCAATTATTAACACACGAAATTCCATAATTCCCTCACAATCACAACATGCATCATCGGACTCAAAATTAAAACACATGCACAAGTTCAAGAGCACACGATCCCCACCTCTTGAAGCACAGCCGAAACTCCCAACCTAAAATCTTGTCCTTGCCCTTCTCAATCCTTCTATTCGAAACTTCAAACATAGCAAAGAACACCAATACAACACCTCTTAGTCCATTACACAACTAGCTCAAACCAAAACAGAAATGTAGTAGAAGAAGACCCAACACAAAGCTAAGTCACACTTACCTTCTTAATCCCTTAATAAGCTCTTCAAACCATCCAATGTAGAAATTAGCCAAAGGAAAACAAAAATCAAAGAAGAAAGAGGAAGTGAAACCAAGAAAGAGAGAGAAAACAAAGGGATAACACTATTTGCATGCAAAACAAGAATGAGGACAGATTTTCCCACTCAAATCACTTATATTGCATGCAAAAGTCCACTTGGAACATCCTCTCAAAGCCACATGTCTATCTTAAGATATGTGTCCCAAACCCTTCCAAACTCCTTGCATGACTGCCACATGTCCAAACCCAACTCAAAATTCACTTAAATCCCGCTCAAAACGAACTCTAACTGGCGCGTTCTGTCGCGCTCACAACGGAAGCTAAACCAGAAATTCTAAGAAACAAAACTTGACCATTCTTCTTTCCAATTCTTCCTCTCACCCAAACAATCATTCAAAAGTGTTATTTCTTACAAATACACACCCAGATACATAACAAATCATCATAAATCCTACTAGGGTGTATCCGGGTCATTACAATACTCAAAGTATAACACATGCTTTAAAATAAGGCACCATAAAATTAATACATACATTCACTATACTTCACATTTAGTATAATTTAACAATCTAAAACACAAATTAAAAATCCATTTTCCAATTGAGAAGTCCTTAAATAAGATTAAAAACCCATAACATATGAAAAAGGAAGGAAAAATGTAATGGGCCAAATACCGGTCTAGAAGTGTCAGTAAATGATTTCAGTGTTATCATGATAATCGCAACGTTGAACAGTGTAGAGAGTGAGTTTGTCAGTGTCAAAGTTTAATGTTATGTGTGTTAAAATTATAGTGATTTCGGGTGAGGTGACACTGGGGTGGCTATACAACGAACCCGATTGTCCAACGCCTGAATAATTTTAATTTTGCAAAAATGATCTATGGGCCGTAAGGTGTCTAGTGGTGAAATCGAAACTAAAAATGGAGTCAAATTGACCTTCTAAAGTCATTCTGAAGTTGGCCTTCGGTTCGGTTCAATTTAAATCGGGGTTTGACCGAGGGCTTATATATAGTAAATAAGGCCTAATGGATGTTGAGTGTGTAGTACAAGACAATAGAAATGTTATCTATGAATTTTGACAGCTTTAGAGTTGTATTTTATGGTAGATGAAAAATTGATCGAATCGGACCGATTTAAGTGAACTGTGGCCCAAATGGACTCCGATTGAGCTAAAAAATTGCAGGGAGCCTATTTTTGATGTTTTTAGATAAATTGAATTTGTTAGAAGTGTAAATAATGAGATTAGCATATAGATGCTTTGAAAAAGTGCAATTGAACCGAAAAACCAAAATTTTAGTTTAAATCGGTTGGACCATCTTGGTTGGACCGGTTCGGTTATATAAGAAGTGAGGAGGCCAGATTTCTCTAGAGAAATCCAGCCAAAGTCGGCATTCTTCCTCCCTTCCAAAACCAAATGGTTTTTCTTCACTTCTCCTCCATTTTTCTCCTTCTTTCTTCAAATCTTTCCCTAAAATTCAACCCCATAGGCAAATTTCAGCTCCTCTATAATCATATAGAAGTTATTAGAGTCTATTTGGAGCACAAAAAGTTGGAAAAACCTTGTATGCAAAGTTTATGTCAAGATTTAAGGTATGTGATTTAAGGGTTTTTAATTTAGTTTATTGGTCCCTATGGGGGTTTTTGAGGGTGTAGAACACATATGATGTTAGATTTCATATTGGAAGTTTGGTTTTAAAGTTATGTGGATTTTTGAATTCAGCCACCTTAGGGAATTAAAGGGAATGATGGTGTTTTAAGGAGTTATAACATGGGAAGCATGTTTATGATGTGGAGAACAAGAATTTATGGTGAGTGGATACATTATCCTTCCTTTTCCATTGATTATGTGTGAATTTTAGGTTCTGTCTAAGTGTGAATATGAGATTTAGGCTTCCTTAATTAAATCAAACTTGATAATCATGTTTAGTGGACTTAAATAAGTGTATAAATATGCTTGGAATAAATTAAAACATTATGGTATGAAAACCCACATATAGGCCGAATGGTAACTTAAGGAATTCATAATGTATACATGACTTATATGACATATAAATGATGGATATAACATGTATAACATGTTTAATGCATAATAGAGTGATTAAAAGAATTAAAAGAAATTATAATGAAATGGTAAAGTTGTGGCCAAATGGAATATTAAAGGAAATAATGTGTTATGTTGTGTAACATAGCAAGAAAATGATATTTATAGCAAACATAATATGTAAATTGAATGATTGAATTATTAAGTGGAATTAGAGTGAACTAAATGAAAAATTTGTGTAGTGGCCGAATGGTATATAAAGGATTTAATTGAGATATAAGATGAACTACGACACATAAATGATATTTTTGGTATGTTTAATATGTAAAGAGTATGAATGAGTGATTAAATGAGATTAAAGTGAATGATGTGAAAAAGTGATACCTTGGCCGAATGGTAATTATGGTGATTTATGTGTGTATTTTGATAACTAGTGTAATGTGATGGCATAATATGATTAAGTGATGATAAATGAGTGTGTATTTAAAGTGATAAGTGAAAATGAAGTGTATGACAAAATAAGTGTGATGGCATAATTTTATGTTTATATGAGTATTGATGAACTATTGCCCTTAGTAGTGGTCTGGTAGAAAATTCTTATCCAGGATATAATTGGCTAGCCATAGGGATTCCACACCGCGGTACGAGTTATGGCGACTCGCTATTGATAGACCAATGACGGTCTATTTCAGTGCAGTGTTCAGTGTTTATAGTGCATCTAGTGATTACAGTGATCAGTGTAGTGCAATGCAGTGAGAAATGGTCTTATTAGGATCATTTCATAGTGTAGTGGATCTGTGGGATCCACATCCCGCATATCTGGTCAGTAGATTTTCTGCCGGGTGTATACTAGGAGCATTCTGATAATTATGTGATAAAAGTGATTAAAATAGTGATAAAAGTGAAAATGAGTGAAAACGAGACTAAAATGAATTAAATAAAAAGTTTAGGGGTAAAACGGCAATTTCATAAAAAGTTGGTAAAAGTGAGCAAGTTAGGTAAAAAGTATAAGTGTAAGGGTAAAATTATAATTTTGGCAAAATGTGAGGTTGAAATAGTAAATTAATGGAAAAGTGATAAAATAAGGACCTAAATGTAATTTAGTGAAAATATAAGGTTAAAAGTGGTATTCAAGTGTAAAAAGGGTAAAATAGTAATTAAATAAGTAAATACGGGTAAAAGTGTAAAATGGATTGTAAATAAGGTTAAAAGGGTAATTATTGAATAAGTGAAGGCAAAATGGTAATTAAGTGGAAAATGAGGACATAAAGGGAATTAGTGGAAAAAGAAAGGACGTGGATGGCATTATTGTAAAAGTAAGGACATGAATGTAATTAATGTAAAAGATGGGACATAGATGTAATTAATGAAAAAGTTAGGGTCGTATATGGTATTAAGTAAAAAGATTAAGGACTTAAGTGTAGGTAATTATAATTGGTGGAGTAAGTATGGAATATGTATATATATAATGTAATTAAAGTGATTTAATAAATAATATGATTAAGATGGGATTAATTAATGAATTAGTAATAGAATATGTTAATTGACAAAATAGTAACATAGTTAATTAATTAATGAATTTAAGTGGATTATTATATTGAGAAAATAGTGAGTAAAATATTATATTTAATTAATTATATTGTAGTTAGTGAAAATTTATGCATAAGTAAATGAATGATTTAAATGAGTGATTTAAGGATTAAAATGTGATTTGTGAGTTAATAATAAAATTAATAGTGAGATTAATTATAACTAGTGGTTGTTGGGTTTCAACGGAATAATTAACATTAAACGCAGCGAAAAAATTCGAAACCCGAAACAGGATCCAAGTAGATTCGATTGATTCAAAAAGGAAGAGATTGAATTAACTGACCTTTTGAACGAAATAACTCTTTAGATCGGACTGAAGACGCTGCCTTTACACGAACGTCCTCTATCGGTATCCACACGCACGAACAAATGCTCAGAAGTCGCAGGGGTGCTAGCTCCCTTGAATGCGAATGGATTTCTTTTCTTTCTTTCTCAAAGAATAATGGTGGCTCTGTTTTCTTTTCTTTCGTTTTACAAGAAAAACGATGGCACTGTTTTTCTTTTCTTTCTTTCTCAAAGATGAAGAACTGTACAGCCACTCTAATCCTTGTTATTTAGAATAACGTGATTAGTGTTTCTATCAGGGTTAAACTCTTTTATTGAAGAGTTATATCTCATATATAACTGTATGTATATTTTCAAATCCTTTTCCTCTTAGGAAAAGATAAATGAGGATATTATTTCTTAATTCAAAATTAAGATATAATATATATATATATATACATATATTTATATATATATATATATTTATTTATTATTCTAAATAATAAGAAATAATTTATTAATACATATTATTATCTCATATTCAAAATAAGAGATATTTATATGCATAAATATATATATATATAAATATGTAATTTCGAAATTAAATATAAATACCTATATTTATATTATATTCCGAAATAACCCAATAAAATCCATTCTGTTCATTTTGCTCTTGGTGTGTGACCCAATAGGTTTATATTATGTTGGCAGTGGGCCTAATCCCATAAAAGCCCACAAGTCATAATTGGTCTCTAGCAAGACATTATGACTACCCAAATAATATAAGTATCGTTAGTCCGATTTTAACCTTGTAATAGAACATGTTATTATCCTTTTGTCACACGATATCTTGTTTGAACATAAGTCATGGTTCATGTCAAACTTAAATTGTTCAAACATATAATTTCTCGATCACCAAGTAGACTGATAAATTCAAATGAAATTGATCACACTATCAATTCATTTGAGCACGGCCATGCATTTTACAGTCCTACTTATCGAGGGGCCCAATAGATATCTCTCTCATAAGAGAGGGACAAATTCCATCTTGATTATTCACTTTCCTCCGCATAATTCTCACTATGTCCGATCATAAACTTTATAATTATCCGATTAAAGATAACGTTTGATTATGTCAAAACATAATGATCCTTATGTAGGAAACTATGATAATCTCAGGTCAAAGGATTCAATAATATATCTATTATAAGAACACTTATGACATTAACCCATGAAGTGATCTTATAGTGGGTCTATCCAGTACTTTGTTCTCTAGCAAGTACATATAGATTTGATTTATATCAACATATATAATCATCCCATGATTATCAATGCAAATCTATACTAGTCTTAATTATCTTTATGCCCTTTATTGATAAATGACTAGGGACAACATGAATAACGTTGTTATTCATAAACATTACAATAATGTAACATGCCAATAATATCAATATGAAGAAAACCATTATATAAATGAAAAAGTAATGATTACATCAAGGTCCAAATGTTTGGCCTAGGGCATAACCACTAACACTGGTATGATTGTAATTATAGTGAATTAAAGTGGTAATATTGAAATTTATGAATAATAGGGCGACTAAAGTGTAATGTGAGGAAAATATTATAGTAGTGACTAGATGGAAATCGTATGCTAAATAAATAATAAAGTAATGTAATAATGAAGTTAAGTAATGACAAGTTCGTAATATAAGCTAATTGAAGGCTAAACTGTAAATTGCCACAAAGTAAGGGGCTAAATGGTAAATTGAAAATAATGAGACTAAGGAAGGGATTAAAATGTAAATATGCAATAAGAGAGATAATAAATGCGTGTCTGTGATTAGTGAGCGAACAATTGAGAATTTTAGAATAATATTGTTTGATTAAATATTAAGTGAATAATGGATTAAATTAATTATGATTTAACTACTATGCTAGTGACAATGAAGTGTAAATAGGTAAATTAGTGTCATTATTGTAAATAAGTGAAATTTATGGGACTTATACGTAATTGATCATAACAAGGCTAGTAATAATATTTAAGTGTAAATGGAAAAGAAATAGACTACTAAGTAAATGAATAAATTGGTTTTATTTATATGTAAATTAAAATATGATATTTGGAAATATATAAATAATAAGGTAGATAATAATGATAATATAAACCAAGTGAAATGGAAAGATAGTGTTTTAATTGTAAGAATATAGAAGGATTAAATTGTAAAGTCAATTATTAAGAGATTATAGTGAATTGAGCTGATGTGTAAAATAATTGATTGAATAAAGGTTATAAAATGGACTAACAAATTGAGTGTAGTTGAAATAAATTAGAATATTAGAAGTGCTTAATTGGGTATATTGAGAGATAAGGATTTTTACAGTAATAATGATTAATAAATAGCGTTACGAGAAAAGAAAATAGGCAGGCTATTATTGTGAATAATAATATAAGTGACCAAAGTCGAATAAGAAATAATATATTAGTAATAAAATTATAATAACGTATATGTGGACCAAATGAATAGTAAAACAAAAGAGACAGTTATAGGTTAATCGCTAGCTAAGTGATAAGTGAAAATTGTTAAACAAAACGAGTGTCTAAGTGAAATGAAATTGATAAGTGATATTGTAAAGTAAATTATTGATAAGTATTGAATCGATATAGTAAAGGAAGAAATAAGATAGTGATTAAAGTATAGTGATAACCACACAAGAATAAATGCAAACGAAATTAATTTAAGTAAGCGACTTATCGAAAGATTTAACATAGTAAATGATATTAACGTAAGAGAGTTAGTGTAGTGTAAAAGAGTAAAGGAAATGTTAGAAACGTAAAGAAAGTAATAGCATTTGATTAGTATTACTAGCAGTGAAATAATGATAAATTATTAAGTAAGTTGATAAACAATTTACTATCCGAAATTAAATTGTAATTAAACATTCATTAAGGAAGGAATCTAATAGGTTATTTACAAAGATAAAAGTATTAAAAGAGATACATATGAAATTGATCGTAAATGACAAACCGAACAAAGTATTAAGCGACAAAAGTCATTAGTGCACAAGATAAAGTTATTGATAATAGTAATGAAAAGAATAGAACCAATAAATAAGATAAAGCACCGAAATTGACAAATAATAGTAAAATTGACAACATCAAAGATTAACAGTGTAAATCATAGTGAAATCAATAAGTGTAATGGTTAGCAGTGTAAGTGATAGTGAGATTGTTAATGGTATGTTAGCGAATAACGAATCGCAGAGTAGTGATAAAGGTAAAGACATTGATTAGTGATAATAGTGGTAATGACAAAGATAAGGTTAGTGAACGCCATTAAAGTATGTTATAAACTGTTTAAAAAGACTTAGAAATAATCGCCTCCGTAACGTAAATACAGTAAAATAATTAAGTGAACAAGTATATAGGATTAGTATGGAAAACTTAGGATAAGTATCCACCACTGGGCATTTTAATGCTCAGCACGTAGTGTGTTAAATGCACGCAGGTTATAATAGTTAGACGTGGCCGAAGACGTAGAAGCAATTGAAGATTGAGCAATAGCAAGGACCGAAGAATTTGCATGGCATGTATATGAGTGTAGTTGGGGAAAGTTATGGTATGGGTAGGTAATTTATGTGTTAATGCATTGTTATGTTATTGTGTATGTATTATTATGTTTGTTTAAAAAAAAAATTCAGAGCTTTCAACTGTATCATCAGTGATTGGCAATGCAGTGCAATGTTGTGATATCCGGTATCCGCATCATTTACGGTTATAAGGGTGTTACAAAAAAGACATAACTTAAAATTTTGCAGAATTTCAAAACAGAGGGGTTTTACATGGCGGTATGACTTACCCTTACTGCTATGTAAGACACCCTACACGGTGGTAAGGGAAAACCATACCGCCGTGTAACATGTCCAACACGAAGTCCTCAGAAGGCAGAATGTATTTACACGGCAGTATGGAGAATTCCTTACCCCCGTGTAAATACTCCACCCAGAATTACTTCAAGGCAGAATGATTTTACATAGCGGTATGAAAAGTTCTTACCGCCGTGTAAAAACACGGGCAAAGAATTCTGGAGGACAAAATGCGATTACATGGTAGCGAGAAATTTCCTTACCGCCGTGTAACTCACCACAAACCCAGAAATTCAATGGGAAAAGGAACTCAACTCACAACCAAACTTCAACACATCCCAAAATCGATCAAATACCACAAAATTACTACTCATCAACATTCAAAGGCATACTCAATCAAACACATACCTCGATTTGCAAGCAATTAACATACAATTAGCACCAAAACACAATTATTACCCCCAACCACACACAAAATCATAAATGTTCCCAAACCTCAAATTCTTCGAGTCTAATCTCGCGCTTCGCTTCCACTCGAAATTTCCTTGCCTTTGGGCTCTCTAGGAGGGTTTTCTAGAACAACTCAAGATAACACAAAAATCACCAAGATTGCAGCAAAAGAGGAAAGATTGCAAGAATAGTAAGAAGAACACAAGAGGAAGAAGAGAAATGGGAAGAAGAAAGAAAACGGGAAAGGAGAAGGGAAATATGACTTTTCTCACCTCTCTCCTCACTCACATACACCTTTTCAAGCCACATGGCAGCCCCCTATTGGAAGACTACCCCAATATAAACACAAAACTCATCCTCTGACATACACACAAACCTAACCTCACTAAACATACCCTACTCCCATACACTTATTCACACCCAAGCACAACTCTACAACACCTAATACTTCAATTTAAATCACACACAAACGGCTCATACTACTAGGGTGATTACGGGGCATTACAATCGTGTGGATCCAATTCAGGGACCTGATCAGGGTCCAAAATGCATAAGCATGGCTGCAGCAAACTAAACTCTATAGGCATGCCTATCATCCACTTAATTTGACTTTCGCAAGTTATGTATAATCCCAAATCATACTCAAAGTATAACACATGCTTTAAAATAAGGCACCATAAACTTAATAGATACATTCACTATACGTCACATTTAGTATAATTTGACAATCTAAAACACAAATGAAAAATCCACTTTCCAATTGAGAAGTCCTCAAATAAGATTAAAAACCCATAACATATGAAAAAGGAAGGAAAAAGACATAACTTAAAATTTTGCAGAATTTCAAAACAGAGGGGTTTTACACGGCAGTATGACTTACCCTTACCGCCGTGTAAGACATTCTACACGGTGGTAAGGGAAAACCATACCGCCGTGTATCATGTCCAACACGAAGTCCTCAGAAGGAAGAATGTATTTACACGGTGGTATGGAGAATTCCTTAGCCCCGTGTAAATACTCCACCAAGAATTCCTTCAAGGCAGAATGATTTTACACGGCGCTATGAAAAGTTTTTACCGCCGTGTAAAAACACGGGCAAAGAATTTTGGAGGACAAAATGCGATTACACTTTGGTGAGAAATTTCCTTACCGCCATGTAACTTGCCAAAAACCCAGAAATTCAATAGGAAAAGGAACTCAACTCACAACCAAACTTCAACACATCCCAATATTGATCAAATACCACAAAATTACTACTCATCAACATTCAAAGGCATACTCAATCACACTCATACCTCGATTTGCAAGCAATTAAGATACAATTAGCACCAAAACACAATTATTACCCCCAACCACACACAAAACCATAAATATTCCCAAACCTCAAATTCTTCGAGTCTAATCCCGGGCTCCTCTTCCACTCGCAATTTTCTTGCCTTTGGGCTCTCTAGGAGGGTTTTCAAGAACAACTCAAGATAACCCAAAACTCACCAAGATTGCAGCAAAAGAGGAAAGATTGTAAGAAGAGTAAGAAGAACACAAGAGGAAGAAGAGGAACGGGAAGAAGAAAGAAAATGGGAAAGGAGAAGGGAAATTTGACTTTTCTCACCTCTCTCCTCACTCACATAAACCTTCTCAAGCCACATGGCAGGCCCCTATTGGAATTCTACCCCAACATAAACACGAAACTCATCCTCTACACAAAACTCATCCTCTTACATACACACAAACCTAACCTCACTAAACATACCCTACTCCCATACACTTATTCACACCCAAGCACAACTCTACAATAACTAATACTTCAATTTAAATCATACACATACAAAATCACACACACAAATGGCTCATACTACTAGGGTGATTACGGGACGTTACAATCACGTGGATCCAATTCAGGGACCTGATCAGGGTCCAAAATGCATACGCATGGCTGCAACAAACTGAACTCTATAGGCATGCCTATCATCCACTTAATTTGACTTTCGCAGGTTATGCATAATCACAAATCATACTCAAAGTATAACACATGCTTTAAAATAAGGCATCATAATCTTAATACAGACATTCACTATACTTCACATTTAGTCTAATTTGAAAATCTAAAACACAAATTAAAAATCCATTTTCCAATTGAGAAGTCCTCAAATAAGATTAAAAACCCATAACATATGAAAAAGGAAGGAAAAAGACATAACTTAAAATTTTGCAGAATTTCAAAACAGAGGGGTTTTACATGACGGTATGACTTATCCTTACCGCGATGTAAGACATCCTACACGGTGGTATGGGAAAACCGTACAACCGTGTAACTTGTCCAACACGAAGTCCTCAGAAGGCAGAATGTATTTACACGGCGGTATGGAGATTTCCTTACCCCCGTGTAAATACTCCACCCAGAATTCCTCCAAGGCAGAATGATTTTACATGGCGGTATGAAAAGTTCTTACTGCCGTGTAAAAACACGGGCTAAGAATTCTGGAGGACAGAATGTGATTACAAGGTGGTGACAAATTTCCTTACCGCCGTGTAACTCGCCAAAAACACAGAAATTCAATACGAAAAGGAACTCAACTCACAACCAAACTTCAACACATCCCAAAATTGATCAATTACCAAAAAATTACTACTCACCAACATTCAAAGGCATGCTCAATCAGACTCATACCTCGATTTGCAAGCAATTAAGATACAATTAGCACCAAAACACAATTATTACCCCCAACCACACACAAAACCATAAATGTTCCCAAACCTCAAATTCTTCGAGTCTAATCCCGGGCTCCTCTTCCACTCGTAATTTTCTTGCCTTTGGGCTCTCTAGGAGGGTTTTCAAGAACAACTCAAGTTAACCCAAAACTCACCAAGATTGCAGCAAAAGAGGAAAGATTGCAAGAAGAGTAAGAAGAACACAAGAGGAAGAAGAGGAATGGGAAGAAGAAAGAAAATGGGAAAGGAGAAGGGAAATTTGACTTTTCTCACCTCTCTCCTCACTCACATACACCTTCTCAAGCCACATGGTAGGCCCCTATATGAAGACTACCCCAATATAAACACGAAACTCATCCTCTACACAAAACTCATCCTCTTACATACACACAAACCTAACCTCACTAAACATATCCTACTCCCATACACTTATTCACACCCAAGCACAACTCTACAACAACTAATACTTCAATTTAAATCATACACATAAAAAATCACACACACAAATGGCTCATCCTACTAGGGTGATTACGGGATGTTACAATCGCGTGGATCCAACTCAGGGTCAAAATTGCATACGCATGGCTGCAACAAACTGAACTCTATAGGCATGCATATCATCCACTTAATTTGACTTTCGCAGGTTATGCATAATCCCAAATCATACTCAAAGTATAACACATTGTAAGCACCGTGTCCCGGAGCGGTCCGGATCAGAGGTTACCCTATGATGAAATCAATGTTCGAGCCTGTACGGGAGGCTGCATTGGGAGGTTTTAGTCCCGCGTTCCATGGGAAATGAGGTTTTTCTGCAATCCCTCGGCAGAGGGGGAGAAAACGGAAGTTTTTTGAGTCAAAAAGGCTTTCTTGTCCTCCACAGACGGCCAGCCCGTCTGTGGAGGCAGCCCGTCGCTTCGAGTCACCGACGGCTCAGGGTATTTTCCGACGCCCGTCGGAAAGTCACCGCCCCTGTCAGGAGCCGCCTGGTTTCCCGGAGCACGCAACCGTTCCGACGCCCGTCGGTGGATGTGGCAGGGCCGTCGGAAGTGTCCTTGTGTCAGTAGGATTCTTTCGACGCCCGCCCCCATACACCGATGCCCGTCGGTCGTGTCTGGCTATATAAGGTCCGGATTTTCATTTGAAAAGGGT
The DNA here is from genome assembly GCA_947683425.1 of Excoecaria cochinchinensis. Classification (NCBI taxonomy): domain Eukaryota; kingdom Viridiplantae; phylum Streptophyta; class Magnoliopsida; order Malpighiales; family Euphorbiaceae; genus Excoecaria; species Excoecaria cochinchinensis. The sequence continues at coordinate 1,186,063 of CANTUQ010000127.1, forward strand.
TGTTTTGGAAAATTTTTCAGAAGAGAAAACTCTGCCAAAATTCAAGCACGTTTTCTCTCTCTTCCAAAAACACTTTTTTCTAAAGAACTTTTTTGAATCAAGGATCAAATCAGTCAAAGGAACTAAAAGCTAATTAGTTTTCTTTAGATTTTGACTCCAAAATTGATTTTCTGAAGAGTTGAAGGTGAAATATCTCATTTTCTCCCTCTAATCTTTCATTTTTATTTCTCATGGAACGCGCGGGGATCTAACCGACACCAAGATCTTACCTGAAGTGATTATCTGAGGGTAAATATTCCGGATCCTCTCTCCATTTTCATCTCATATTTATTTTTTATTTATTTGTTTAGTTATTCATTCTGTGAAATTTTTGAATATCTGTCATTACTTTCCTTCATTTTGACTCTCTCATCTCCTTCTTGAATAAAACTTGCTTTTTGATCTCGAAAGGACTTTTTTTCCTTTCTGTTTTTCGGAGACAGAGGTGACCGACGGGTCATCTTCATGACCGATGCCCGTCGGTCACCCACCTACAGACGCCCTTTTTGAGTGACAAACGGGTATACCGAATTACCAAACCGACGCCCGTCGGTCAACCAGGAAAGGCCGTCGGTGGGTTCTATCTCCATTTTTAATCATTTTTCATCTCTATCCGGCCTCTTTAATTTCTTATGCGTTAATTTTATGTATATTAACATCTCTTAACTTTCTATGAGTGTATATTGGATCTCTTGGATAATCCCGAGCTTGAGCGGCCGCCTACCATGCGTGGGGGATTTCGTCCGGTTTAGTCTTCTTAAACCTCTTGATTTATTTTTCTCGCCTATTCATTCATTGATTATTTTATGTATATGAATAAGCTCTTTTATCCCGTTAAATGTAAAAATAGACCAACAATTTGTACTCAAATAAAAGTGAGTTTTGTATAAAATGCAAGAAGGGTCCAATGCCCTGTTTTTATCCAATAAAGATCATCACAAATTGAATATCCCATTTTTGCTAATGATGCATGCGAGGACCAAAGTCCTCAAGAATAAGCAATACCCCGATTTATGTATGTCTCGCACATTTACAAAAGGGAGTTGTATCCCGCTCCTTGTATTATTGTAATTTATTGGTTTATCATCTATCTGATCATTTATCGCTTTCAAAATGTGAATAAATGCACTTTTCAATTAAACTGCATAGTGTGGAGAGAGAGCGAATTAATGATATTAAAATTTGATCATAAGCTAATTGAGGTAGAAATAGATGAGAAATCCCGGACCCAGCTCTGGTCTTTGGGCTCGAGAGGTTAGAGGTTATCCTCCAAAATACTTCTTGGGTCACGAGGCTTTAGCGCTAATCCTAGGCCTCATGGCTCAATATGGATAAAATGCGCAAGTCTTAGGCTCTCCGAGGCGAGAGAAACTTTCCTAATGTTCTATTGGGTGGCGACTCCATGATACCTCCTTGTTGCCCAACATAGACGCACTTGCGATTTATCGCAAGCTGCCAACGGACCCGCAAATGCCCCGGTCGCCCACGTGCGGGCGGTCGAACGGGCGGCGCATCGGGATCCGGCGCGCGTCACAGTGGTGACTCCACTGGGGACGTTTATGGTTCGAGATTTCGATTTGAAAATACCTCTTTTAAAATTTATGATTAAAATTTAATTCATAAATTCACTTTCTCTCAAATTTGCATTTGCATATCATTAGAGCCTTAGAATACGCTAGTTTGGTCCCTCTTTTAGCCCCGGTGCGTTCCTGAAGCACCTCCTCATTTTCACTCAATTTGGGGAAGTGTTAAGGATAATCACCAGCCCAAGCCACGTACCTCAATGGTATATCAAAATGGTGACCCGATCGGTCGCTACGCTCGTGATGAGCTAGACCCGTCGGCAGGGATCATGCTTGGGTAGCCTTAAAGAAACATCTCCCTTGTCCAAAGCTCATGTAATGGCTGTAGTCACTTTCCACAGGTGAAATGAACCGTAATCTCATGCTTGCTGTATGGATCCTCACGTATTGGATGAGTCCAAATATCTCGCTTGGTAACCTAGCCAAAGGCTATCATGCCCCGGTAGGGCCATGTCGAAATTTATGGAGCATCCAAATACGTGACGATCATTATCCATCCGCTTGTACATTAGCATAGGAGTGTTATGCTGCCGATTTTTCGCCGCGCACCATACGCGTCCATTGGGTCCCTCGTTGACCCTTGGGTTATCCCACCTAGGAAAGAGACTACACGACCACGTGTGTGGGAGGAAAAAGGGTGGAAGGACCTACTTGCTTGCTTGTGCTCTGTAAATGTTGCATATCATGATCATGCATTATACCTACATTTCATGCATCATTCTAACTTTTGTCCCTGCAGCCATCATAGATCTGCCTAGGTGGACTAGATCACCAACCGGGCGACTGATCCGAGTTCTTACTCCTGAGCTGTCAGATAGAGAGGGTCTACCGGAGATTTTATTAGAAATCAGTGGTACAGTATCTCAGATGGCAAACTCGCCTAGGGGGGAAGATGCCACCAGGGCCATGATTGCGGAAGAAGTGGGCCGCCATTTTGAGGAATTTGAGGGCAGGATGATGAATATGTTGACCGCCTTGGCACAGCAGAACGCTCAGCCGAATGCTCCACTGAATCCTCCTCCTCCTCCAATGAGACAGAATGAGCCTGAAGAAGAAAGGGTTGAAAGGCGAGAGGAGCCCGTTAGGCCGCCGCCGGTAGAGTTAAGATCAGTGGCTTCGGGAGAGCTGAGAAGAAGGCCAGTGCTAAGAATTGATGACGATAGAGATATCGAGGACGATAGGTTGAGCATGGTATCTGAGAAGGGGAAGGCGCCTCACGCTGATGACTTTATTCTGAAAAAGATGGAAGAGAGATTCGAGGCTATGGCTCGTATGATAGGCCGAGCTCACGGGATGAATCCTGAGGATAGGGAGCTGGACGGAGAGGACCCGATCCCTTATAACTTCAAAATGCCGGATGTGCCGAAGTTTGATGGTACTTCTGATCCCACCGCACATGTGAAACAGTATTCTCTGGTCATGAAGGGGACCACATTGTCCAAGAAGCAGAAAGTAGAATACTTTTGTCTGAGTCTGACCTCTCATGCCATAGATTGGTATCACGGCCTTGACCGCCGCACTAAAGAAGATTGGGATCTGCTCACTGAGGAGTTTCTGAAGCAGTACGACTGTAATACCAGAATGGAGGTGACTCTGAAAGATCTTGAGCTACTCCAGCAGAAGGCCGGGGAATCCTTCCATGAGTATCTTACCCGATGGCGGAACCGAGTAATGGAGATGCGCCGAAAGCCTGATACCCAGGACCAGATCCGTCTTTTCATTAAGAACGCAAGCCCGTACTTGAAGGAGGGATTGAGGATGAAGGGGTTAAAGGACTGGGAGTCTCTCAAAGATATAGCCATCGAAGCAGAGGGAGAGTTCTTAACCCGAAAGGCTAACAATGACAATTTCGCCAAAAGGGCTAACCCCGGTCAAGGAGCCAGTAGGCCGGCAGGTCCCAGTAACAGCACTAGAAGAATGGGTGAAGTGTCTGCTACTGAGGTAGCCACCCAGAGGAAGTTTTCTAACTTGGGGAGACCATTATCCTGGGTCTTGAGGAGGCTAATGAAGGAAGGAAAATTGCGCCCTCTAACTCCTAGGCCAGCTTTGACACAAGGGAAACCGGGGCATAAGGACAACGAATTCTGTGCATTCCACCAGCACTCAGGCCATATCACTGACAAGTGCAAGGCGCTCCGGCACTCTATCCAAGACTTGATCGATAGCAAGCAGATCTCTGACCCTGAGAAGAGAGAAACTGAGAAGAAGCCTGGTTATAATGCCGTACCACCGCCCGTGTTTATGATTCAATCTAGCCTGCCAGAGTGGTACGTGCTACAAGATCTGTATGGGAATGAGGAGTCTGCTGTCGATAATTCCGAGGACGGGAAGGAGAAAGTAGTTGTGGCGACTCTTGATTGCTGGTCTAGCAGTGAAAGCAGTGGAGAAGCCGAGGATGAAGAAGGATTGAACCTTGATCTGTGGGGCTCCGATGGAGACGAGGGAGAGATAAGCGCTGTCACTAGAAGTGGAAGGGTGATCCCCGAGATTGCAAAGCTACCTGAGCCAGTACAGCCGTTGGCAGAGAAAGAGCCGGAGGAGGAACAGGTTATAAGGCAATTGAAGAAGACCGCAGCTCAGATATCCATTTGGGATTTATTGAGACAGTCCCCCTCTCACAGGCAGAAGGTAGTAGAGGCTCTGGTTGAGGCCACAGTCGCCACTACTATTTCCCCGTCAGAGCTCTTGGGTTTAATTAAGGGAGGATCTGAGGAGAGATTGGTCTTTTCTGACGCTGACTTACCTGTTGAGGGTCGCAATCACAATCGACCCTTGTACATTAAAGCACAGATTAGCGGTAAGCACACTGCTTGTGTTATGGTGGACGATGGGTCTTCATCAACGTGTGCCCTTTAATAGCTTTGCAAGCTTTTGGTTTAAGCGAGGATATGCTCAGCGGATCCGATCTGACTATCACGGCCTACGATAACTCGAGGAGGCAAGCCTCAGGAACCTTCAAGACCTTGGTCAAGACAGGACCTATCGAGGTGGAGGTCGAATTTGTAGTATTGCCCATCCCTGCTAATTTCTCGGCCTTGCTTGGGAGACCCTAGTTCCATAAATTAGGGGGAGTGCCATCCACGCTGCATCAGATGATAAAATTCCCACACGAAGGGGAGGTGGTGACTATCAAGGCGGCCAGGGAAAACCAGGTCTCAGCACTGGAAATTGCCAATCAGCCATTCAGCGGCTTCCATGTGTCCATGATAGGGGAAGAGCACGGATCGGTAGATAGCCCGGCTGTGGTTAATATGTTAAAGAAGATGCATTATCTTCCCGGGGCTGGATTGGGTAGAAGCTCCCAAGGGCTGCAGACCGCGATCACCACTCGAGGGCAGAAGAACCGGAAAGGCCTGGGGTTTAGAGGTGGCTTCGGCAAGAAGAGGGTGACAGACAGGATCCCCCACATTTCAGAGAGCTTTGTGCCAGCATCCTCAGTTTGTGCGTATACTGGTGAAGATGAACCACAATGGGTAGACGGGAGGATTGTCCCTGGCTTTGAGATCTTTAATGATGTGTATGACTGGCATGTCGGGTTCGTCAAGACTGCTGAAGACTTTTGGGATGAAGAAGTCATGACTCAGGGTATCACTTGGGACAAGTGCGAGCTTGAGGAGGTCATTACTGAGAAGATGGTAGCTGTCCGCCTGAAAGGAAAAGAGAAGATAGCAGACTTAGAGATGGAAATGGGGGATTTGAAGATTTCTTCCGACATGCCTGAAGGGCCTCTGCTAAATCAGAAAGTTAGTGAGCAAGCTGCAACAGCATCGACCTCGGGAGCGGCAGAAGAAGACTCTAGCCTAGATTGTCTTTTTATACCAGAACTCTTTTATGATGTAAATGATAACTATAATATTATCAATAAGATGAACAATTTCACTTATTTGTGCGATGTTTCTAATGATTTCAACATGCATGAACATGATCATATTCCATCAATTTTTGACATTGACTCCACTGGCACAACGCCTTTTAATCTTGGAACCTCGGAAAACCCGAGAGAAATTCTAATAGCATCAAATATAACTCCTGAGGAGAGAAAAAATTTTGTGAGAATAATAAGAAAACATGAAAGAGTCTTTGCCTGGACCTACGAGGACATGCCGGGGATTGACCGAGCCGTGGCGGAGCATGCCATCCCGACTTATCCAGATTGCAAGCCTGTGAAGCAGAAGTTGAGAAGGCTAAGACCAGAATGGGCTGACAAGGTTAAAGAGGAAATTCGACAGCAGATTGAAGCTAAATTCCTTGTGGAAGTCCAGTATCCTACATGGCTGGCAAATGTGGTTCCTGTGGCTAAGAAGAACGGAAAGGTCAGGGTGTGTGTGGATTATCGAGATCTTAACAAAGCCTGCCCTAAAGATGATTTTCCACTACCCCATATTGATGTATTGATAGACAGTGCCGCCAATTGCGCGATGTACAGTTTCGGGGACGGTTATGTGGGCTACAACCAGATCCTGAACAAGATAGCTGACCGGGTTAAAACTGCCTTTATCACGGAGTGGGGTACCTATGCCTATCGGGTCATGCCTTTCGGCCTAAAGAATGCGGGGGCCACATACCAGAGGATGGCAACCAAGATCTTAAGTGACCTGATTCACAAAGAAGTGGAGGTGTATGTCGATGATATGATGGTCAAATCAGCCACCCGAGAGGGACACTTTGAAGCTCTAGAGAAGTTCTTCACCAGGATCGATAAGTATAATCTGCGACTTAATCCCAAGAAGTGCATTTTTGGGGTGACTTCAGGAAAGCTGTTGGGACATGTCGTCAGTCAAAGAGGGATAGAAATTGACCCCGACAAGGTGAAAGCTATCAGAGAGATGCCTGTGCCACAGAAGGAGAAAGATGTGAGGAGTTTCCTGGGCAAGCTGCAGTATGTTAGCCGGTTTATTGCCAAGCTCACTTCGATATGCGAACCTGTTTTCAAGCTACTTAGAAAGAATCAGCCTGTAATCTGGAACGAAGACTGCCAGAGAGCCTTTGACAACATCAGGGAGTATCTGTTAAATCCGCCAGTACTAAGGCCTCCGCAACCTGTTAAACCGCTTATTCTGTATCTGGCCGTGGAAGACAGTTTAGTGGGCGCCATGATGGCTCAAGAGGATGAATTTGGGGTAGAATTTGCGATTTATTACCTCAGTAAGAAGTTCCTGGCTTACGAAATAAAATATGCTGAAGTGGAGAAGATCTGCCTTGCAGTGATTTGGGCATCAAAGAAGCTGAGACATTACTTCCATTCATACAAGGTTCAGGCCGTAGCCAAGCAGAATCCTTTAAGATATTTGCAGGAGGCACCGTCTTTGCTTGGAAAGATGGGGAGGTGGCTGCTCTTGCTACAAGAGTTTGATGTGCAATACATCACCCGCAAGACTATTAAGGGGCGAGCTGTAGCCGAATTTCTTGCTGAACATCCTATCCAAGGGGACACCCCCGAATTTACCTTTCCTGACGAGAGCATAGGCACAATTTCTGTTCAAGGATGGCAGTTGCATTTTGACGGGGCAGTGAATAACAGAGGAGCCGGAGTCGGAATCATCCTGACGACCCCAGATAATGAGAAGCTTCCTCTTGCTAAGAAACTGAGATACAAGGCGACCAACAATGAAGCTGAGTATGAAGCGTGCACCTTCGGGTTAGAGGCTCTAGCTGTATTGGGGGCAAGAAACGTAGAGGTATTTGGCGACTCGTCCTTGGTAATAAACCAGATCCGAGGCGAGTGGGCTATTAAAGAGGAGCGACTGGTCCCCTATGTTCAATATCTGAAAGGGGTGTGTGGGCAGTTTGAGACTTGCACTTTCCACTTTGTGCCCAGAGATGAGAACCGTCTGGCTGATGCGTTGGCAACCTTAGTGTCAATGTGGGGTAACCCTGAAGGAGTGGCCATAAAACCGGTGCTAATTTCGAGCTCTGATAAGCCTAGTTTTGAAACCAGGCCAGTGATGGAGGTCGAGGCATCAGATGGCAAGCCATGGTACTTTGATATCATGAATTACTTGGACAGCAATAGATTTCCAGAAGAGGCCACTGAAAAAGACCAGAGGATGATACGCAAGTTATCTACTCAGTTCATATCCTTGGAAGGGGTGTTGTACAAAAGACGGTCAGATGGGATTCAGCTCAGGTGCTTGAATGAAAGAGAAGCGCGTAAGATAATGGAGGAAACCCATGCAGGGGTCTGTGGGGCCCACATGAATGGATTGACCTTGGCCAAGAAGATCATGAGGCAAGGCTTCTATTGGCTTACGATAGACACTGATTGTTCAAAGTATGTCAAACAATGTCAGTTGTGCCAACAGTACGCAGATCTGAGATACCTGCCGGTATCAGAACTACATAACCTGACATCACCTTGGTCGTTTGCTGCTTGGGGGATAGATATCATTGGAGAGATTCGCCCTACGGCGTCTAATGGGCACAGATACATCATAGTCGCAATTGACTATTTCACCAAATGGGTCGAGGCAGAATCTTTCAAGAAAATTGACGCAAGGGACATGGCCAAGTTCATAGAGAGGAATTTGATATGTAGATATGGCCTCCCTCATCACATAGTGTCTGATAATGGAGTGCAGTTCATGGGAGAAACCAGAAAACTTCTCGAGAAATATGGTGTTGAGCATCATAAATCCTCTCCCTACCGACCGCAAGCGAATGGAGCAGTAGAATCTGCCAATAAGAATGTGAAGAAGATCTTGTCCAAGATGGTCCAAACCTACAAGGACTGGGCTGAAAAGTTACCCTTCGCCCTGTGGGGATACAGAACAACGGTAAGATCATCTACAGGCACTACACCGTTTTCCCTGGTATACGGAACGGAAGCAGTATTGCCAGTAGAGATAGAACTCAAATCTCTAAGGGTGGTTATGGAAGCCCAAATCCCGGAAGCCGAATGGGCGCAGCAGAGGTTACAGCACTTGAACTTATTGGATGAAAGTAGGCTGAAAGCTTATTATCACAATCAGATTTACCAGAAGAGACTGGCGAGAACTTTCAGAAAGAAAGTGAGGAAGCACCCGCTGAAAGAAGGGGACTTGGTGTTAAAGCAGATGAGGCCAGGGATACCAGACATCAGGGGGAAATTCAGACCTACCTGGGAAGGGCCGTACATCCTTAAGAAGCTGTTGTCCAGAGGGGCTGCAATCTTATCAGATAGCGATGGGAATGAATTCAAAGAGCCGATCAATGTCGACAGACTCAAAAGGTTCCACGGCTAAAGACTAAAATAAAAAGAAGAGAATAGAATGCCCCGCAAGTCGAAAACCGAAAAAAGGCGGCTGTACTAAAATCGGGCGCCTCGACAGGGTGAAAACCGAAAAAAGGCATCCTGTGCAAAAATTAGAGGCATGAGAGAAAATCTCCAATCATGAAAACCCGAGAGGGCCGATTGGTAACATGAGTTAATGCTGTTAAAATTTAGTTTCATGCATTAATGGTGCGTAAGCAGCTGAGTAAATACCAAAACTGATCATGTATGCTGAAATTATATGGAAATGTACACAAAACTCGTGAAAAGGGATGAATATTATTCTTTTCACTTTTGTTATTTTCTAGTTCTGCATTAAAAAGAAACATAGTACCAAAAGAAATGCACATATAAGCTAAGCTAGGTCCTGCTACTGCTCTCGCCGATCAGATGCTTGAGCCCTCGGGTCCTGTTATCAGAAGCTGGGCTAAGGATCCACTTCTTGTACCCGCTGGTTGAGGACGTAGAATGATTACCGAACCTCGGGATAACGGTCTTCCTGGGTAGTCTACCCCACAGCTCATGATACCGAGAAGCAAACGCAGCCGAGAGATCTCCTCCTCGGAAGGATAGGGGAACCCTCACTATATCCTGGGTCATCCCAAGCTGCCGTGTGCACCGGGAGGTGATGCAGAAGGTGGCCTGACGGAGGCCGCAGAGGGGAACACAACCCGATGGCCCATCTGTGACCGCATGAGACAGTGGGAGCCAAGCTGATGTAAAATTAATATCGTCATCTGACAGCTCACCGAATCTGGTAATGCCTTCACCAGCCGTGGCACACCCATACAGTCGTCGACGAGGCAAGAAATGGCTCGGCGAGTACTGCGGAGTGATTCGAGGGGGTGGCTCAGACAGCATCTTCAGTTTCTCTTGCAGCCAGATCTGAAAAAAAAAAAACCGCTGGAGTAAGTAGGGGTTACTTCAGGCAAAAATAAGGCACAGGGTTGTGTGAAAATCCGAAAGGACGCACCTCCCGCTAAGAAAAGCTAGTGTGAAAATCCATAAGGGACGCACTACCTTTAAAATAATGACGTACCTGGAGTAATAAGGGGCTGCCGGCGAAGGTTGTAGTGGACCCAGAGCTCACAGCGTCAAAACCTAGGATGGTTTCGGCTAGGACAAGTGGCAGGGGTGACAGGCCCAGATGAAAGTCGCTCAAGATTCCAAGCAGACGAAAGTCACATGTCAAACCTCCTGGAACAACGGTAAGGAAGTTCACCATGCAGAATAGGAACGTGATACTTACCCGATAGGTGGGGATGTCGGTGAACTGATCCAGAGCCTCGATCAGTGGCTCTAGAGAAAAGGAGGAACTCAGAGGAATCAGCCGGATGGTTTCGGAAGGAGGTATGCCCAGAGCCAGGGCTACGTCCCGGGTCTGAAGTAGGCCGCAGCGGGGGACGCAAGGTAGGGCGCTAGGAGGGAACCGAGCTCCCAGAATGGAAGCTATTTCTTCAGATAGAGGGCACAGTTCCTGGTAGGTGAATTGGAAGACGTGAAATCGGGGGTTCCAGAAATGGGTCGCCGCCAGGAGGAGGTTCTGGTCGATTCTCGCCCGGCACAGGTATTTCAGCCCAGCCAGAGAGGGGAGGGCGCCTTCTCCCCAAGTGTGCTTGTCGTCTAAGATACGGTACATCCTTTGGGCTAGAGGAGAAGACATTTTCGAGAAAGATAAAAGGCCCAAGGTGTTGGAAAATGAAGAGACAAAAAGAGCAAAATTTTGTAAGATTTTATAGGGAAGGGTCACCGACGGCCTGCCCGCCCCTCTACAGAGACGGTCTGCCCGCCTCTCTACGGAGACGGCCTAACCGCCTCTTCACAGGGACGGCGTGCCCGTCGGAAGTCCACCTGGCAGATGCATGCGTCATCATTACATTCATCACGCGCATTAACTTGCATTTATTGCGCGACAGACGGCCAGCCCGTCGGTCGCTTGTACAAACGCCCTGCCCGTCGGTCACAAAATTCTATATAAGGGCGAGTGACAGACGGCGCAAACGTTGCTGTCCCTTTCTTCTTCCTCTCTCAAGCGGTTTCTAAACGTTTTCTAGCGTTTTTTGAGTCTTTTCTTCTTATTTTTTCGCGATTTCTTCATTTTTTCGCATTATATACTCACCCGGTGCCCGGATATTTATATTTCTCCAGTTTCTACACTTCTCCGGATTACAAGTAAGTAAATAATTACTTCTTTTTTGATTTTTATTCAATTTATTTCTACATCCCTTCTTCTTTTAACTTTAAGAAGTTTTAGATGATTTTAGAATTTAGGGGGAATGCTGCCCATTTTTTTCCTGTATCGTTTTAGTGCAATTAAATCTGAACTTTTTGCATGATCACATGAAGTAGAACTTTTCTATAATCTTGGTGCTTTAGAATTGCATCCTTTTAGCGCACCATTTTGCGCATAATTTGCTTTTGCGGCCTGAGGCCACTATTTTTTTTGTACTGTTGGGGGCACACTCTTGACGGGGTGCGCCCCATTTACATGCATTTAATATTGCCGGGGCCTGAGGCCTATTATGTAACACCCCCATACCCCCGAGAAGGAATATCGGGGCGCTACGCGGACACTTACGTATACATGTACATGCATTAGCGGAAGAGATAGCAAAATATACATCTTTAATAAATAATAAAATCAAATAACACTTGGGCCCACAAGCATTTTTTAAATATTTTACATATATCCAAACTATCTTTACACATGTTCATATTACACTTGTTCTCTTTTAACTATACATATATATCGACATGTGATTTCTGTACTCATTTCTATACATGTACATTTACATAACGATGTTACTCAAAATGTGGAACTCTATCTCTATCTTAAACAAAAAGAAGATCAAAATAAAACTCCTAGTGGCCTTGACCTGCAGATGTCCGCTCACTAATCCGAACCTGTATACCTACACGGAAATAAACATCCGTGCTAAGCGATAACGCTTAGTGGGGATGAAATAATACAAAGGACTTCTTTACGAAGTCACAAGTAAATCACAAATTTCATGTAACAAATCAACTAGCTCATGCATATAGCTCTTATACATATACAGGTTGTAGGTTCAATTATCAAAGCAGTAAACTCACAAATATATAACATCTACTCTTCTACTTATTCATATACACTACAACTTGTACATATCATTTATTCAAATATATGCTATCATGTGTTCACATTCATGAAATCATGTACTTGTATACAGAACTGTAATGTACTTAAACATTACTTTCATGTGCTATAGCTTTTATTCAAAGCAATGCTTTTAATCATCTCAAGTTCACTACACAACTTTTTAACAAAACAGGCCTGACTTCCTTTAGTTGCGGATACGGGACGCTCTATAATAAAAACATTTTCGGTAGACCGAAGTCACAAAACATTTTTATCTATCTCTATAAATGACCGTTCTCAGAGGTCGACCCGCTTCGCCCAAACGGGGCGGAACATAGGCAGCTGCACTTGGTAATCCCTTTATAAGCATGCTTATCTATCCACTGCTATGGCTAGTCAGGCTAAACATAAAGACTCTATACTCTATATCAGATACCTTGCATGTACTCTACTGTTCATTCAAGAACATTATACACTATTTACATATTAATGGAGCAAACCATGTGCATACATATACCCTATGCATATACTCGCATGTAGCCATATAATATCAATGCATCTTTGTACTCTACTTTACTAACTAATCAAATACACAATGCATTTTACATGTTCATAGACTTCACACATTATGATTCAATCATCACATACATATCATGTTCAATAATTAAGAAGCATATATACATTAATTTCATTATTAAACTCTTATGCCATAGCTTTAATCACCTATGTTTTCAATTGACAACCACTCACATACTCATTCCATAAGGTTAGAAATGAGTTGGACATGCTATAGGAGCTTACCCTGAAGTTCGGGTGCGATACGGGTTCAATTCGGGAAGGAAAACACATAAAATGGTCAAAATAGAGAGGTGGAGGTCGTCACTACTCGTGACAGTGGCCTACTGTCACGACTCGTGACAATCGTCACTACTCGTGACAGAGCCACGAAAATCTAAACAGAAACCCAACAACATCAATTTTGTTCAGGCTAAACGGACATCAAAACGACATGTTTAGGCAAAACTGTCTTCTTAACAAATCTTTCCTAGGATGTTAACTTTCAAATGGGACAATTTTCAAGTCAATTGGACATCTATAACATCATATATGAGCTAAATAATCTGAACTGGTCAAATGAACCGGCCAAAGTAGAGACACTTCTGTTTTGGCCATTTTTGAAGGTCTTAGAGCACAAATTTGCTCAAGCTTATTTCTGTAACAATTATAGATATAGAAGTCATGGTTCCATTGGCTCAATAATCACTCAATTCAGAGGTCTATAACTATACCTATGACAAAAACGTCACACAGAGGTCATATGACAATTAAACAGAATTTACCATATCAAATTTTATCATCAACAAATACACTCAATCAATCAATTCACATACTTCTAAGAATATATACACATATCACAAGTACCACAAGCAATCAAAATGATATTTTCACACGATCCCAACCTCTAGGATGGTGATCACGGCCCTCTACTCAGTCCCGAGCTTCTCCTTTCCCTTGTCCAGTCTTTTATCCACAGCTTTCATGCACAACAAACCAAGAGAGCACTTAATCCATGGATTTCACTTTAAATCAAAAACAGAAATTAAATAGAAGAAGAAGACCAATGCTAAAATAATGCTACTTACCTTCTTCTCAAGAACTAAGCTCAACCTTTGACTTATACACTTCAAACCAACTCAATGAGCTCACTCAAAATAGACCAAAGGGGGAAAGGAAAGAACAAAAGCAAGAGCAAGAGAGGGAGAACGGCTGACCAAAGGAAAAGAAAGAAAAAAATAAAGAACAAAGGGCCAAAACTCACGTAAAAGAAGAAGAAAGAAGCAAATGGTCAATCCTCATCCTCCATTTACTATTCAAATAAATGCCCATTTACTTTAATTAATTACAACTTTACCTTTAGTCAACCATGTTTATCCCCTTTAGTCCACTTAGTTCATCTTGTTCCTTTTTAACCAAACTAACTATTTTCCATTCAATTCATATTAAATTCATCTCTTGCCACTTGTCTCTTTCCTACGACGCCAAGTGTCACTCTCATATGCCGCCACTTGTCACTCTTCTATGATGACACTTGTCATTCTTCTATGATACCATGTGTCAACTCCCTATAACTCCAAGTCTCTTAGTCCCACTTCTAAACACATCTCGCGATAGGGCTCTGTCGCGCTCGCGACGGAACGCTCACGCCCGCACCAACCAACTGAAGTTCGAAAATCGCCGGAGGGCTCTGTCGCGCCCGCGACACTTGTCGCGCTCGCGACAGAACTCTCGCACATAAAACTTACCTTTTTCGAATAAAACTCTGTAATTCTTCTAGGGCCACTTTGGGGTGTGACAAATCTCTCCCCCTTAAGAAATTTCGTCCTCGAAATTTCCCCGCTAATCTCTTACACCATACAGCTATCAAATCGAACACACTTTACACTTTCCTTAACGCACTGCACTCAAATCCATACTTCTTCTAAGCATCAAGCACTCGATGTATATCCCGTCAGCCTTTCTCAATGAAGCGCATACAATGATGCTTTTCACATACAAATGAAGGATGCGGATGAAATGGTCATGTAATGATTTATGTATGTAGGATGATGCGAAAATGCAATGTAAGCTACTGTAATGCACTTTTCCCATCCCCATGTTTCACTATGCTTATGTTCACACGATTCAAGGAGATAGCTGACAGGAATACAGAGTGTCACTTCAAACTCTTACCAATTCACATCTGCTGCTGTCTCTTCTACACTCTCATGTGAGTCGGACTCCATCTATACTTTACACAAACGATATCTGCATTAGGCCACAACTCTAGACACACTCTGACATTTAATCTATACTCTACATCTTATAGACTAGAACCTCTAACCTATGCTCTGATACCACTAAATGTAACACCCCCATACCCCCGAGAAGGAATATCGGGGCGCTACGCGGACACTTACGTATACATGTACATGCATTAGCGGAAGAGATAGCAAAATATACATCTTTAATAAATAATAAAATCAAATAACACTTGGGCCCACAAGCATTTTTTAAATATTTTACATATATCCAAACTATCTTTACACATGTTCATATTACACTTGTTCTCTTTTAACTGTACATATATATCGACATGTGATTTCTGTACTCATTTCTATACATGTACATTTACATAATGATGTTACTCAAAATGTGGAACTCTATCTCTATCTTAAACAAAAAGAAGATCAAAATAAAACTCCTAGTGGCCTTGACCTGCAGATGTCCGTTCACTAATCCGAACCTGTATACCTACACGGAAATAAACATCCGTGCTAAGCGATAACGCTTAGTGGGGATGAAATAATACAAAGGACTTCTTTACGAAGTCACAAGTAAATCACAAATTTCATGTAACAAATCAACTAGCTCATGCATATAGCTCTTATACATATACAGGTTGTAGGTTCAATTATCAAAGCAGTAAACTCACAAATATATAACATCTACTCTTCTACTTATTCATATACACTACAACTTGTACATATCATTTATTCAAATATATGCTATCATGTGTTCACATTCATGAAATCATGTACTTGTATACAGAACTGTAATGTACTTAAACATTACTTTCATGTGCTATAGCTTTTATTCAAAGCAATGCTTTTAATCATGTCAAGTTCACTACACAACTTTTTAACAAAACAGGCCTGACTTCCTTTAGTTGCGGATACGGGACGCTCTATAATAAAAACATTTTCGGTAGACCGAAGTCACAAAACATTTTCATCTATCTCTATAAATGATCGTTCTCAGAGGTCGACCCGCTTCGCCCAAACGGGGCGAAACATAGGCAGCTGCACTCGGTAATCCCTTTATAAGCATGCTTATCTATCCACTGCTATGGCTAGTCAGGCTAAACATAAAGACTCTATACTCTATATCAGATACCTTGCATGTACTCTACTGTTCATTCAAGAACATTATACACTATTTACATATTAATGGAGCAAACCATGTGCATACATATACCCTATGCATATACTCACATGTAGCCATATAATATCAATGCATCTTTGTACTCTACTTTACTAACTAATCAAATACACAATGCATTTTACATGTTCATAGACTTCACACATTATGATTCAATCATCACATACATATCATGTTCAATAATTAAGAAGCATATATACATTAATTTCATTATTAAACTCTTATGCCATAGCTTTAATCACCTATGTTTTCAATTGACAACCACTCACATACTCATTCCATAAGGTTAGAAATGAGTTGGACATGCTATAGGAGCTTACCCTGAAGTTCGGGTGCGATACGGGTTCAATTCGGGAAGGAAAACACATAAAATGGTCAAAATAGAGAGGTGGAGGTCGTCACTACTCGTGACAGATGTCACTACTCGTGACAGTGGCCTACTGTCACGACTCGTGACAATCGTCACTACTCGTGACAGAGCCACGAAAATCCAAACAGAAACCCAACAACATCAATATTGTTCAGGCTAAACGGACATCAAAACAACATTTTTAGGCAAAACTGTCTTCTTAACAAATCTTCCCTAGGATGTTAAATTTCAAATGGAACAATGTTCAAGTCAATTGGACATCTATAACATCATATATGAGCTAAATAATCTGAACTGGTCAAATGAACCGGCCAAAGTAGAAACACTTCTGTTTTGGCCATTTTTGAAGGTCTTAGAGCACAAATTTGCTCAAGCTTATTTCTCTAACAATTATAGATATAGAAGTCATGGTTCCATTGGCTCAATAATCACTCAATTCAGAGGTCTATAACTATACCTATGACAAAAACTTCACACAGAGGTCATATGACAATTAAACAGAATTTACCATATCAAATTTTATCATCAACAAATACACTCAATCAATCAATTCACATACTTCTAAGAATATATACACATATCACAAGTACCACAAGCAATCAAAATGATATTTTCACACGATCCCAACCTCTAGGATGGTGATCACGGCCCTCTACTCAGTCCCGAGTTTCTCCTTTCCCTTGTCCAGTCTTTTATCCACAGCTTTCATGCACAACAAACCAAGAGAGCACTTAATCCATGGATTTCACTTTAAATCAAAAACAGAAATTAAATAGAAGAAGAAGACCAATGCTAAAATAATGCTACTTACCTTCTTCTCAAGAACTAAGCTCAACCTTTGACTTATACACTTCAAACCAACTCAATGAGCTCACTCAAAATAGACCAAAGGGGGAAAGGAAAGAACAAAAGCAAGAGCAAGAGAGGGAGAACGGCTGACCAAAGGAAAAGAAAGAAAAAAATAAAGAACAAAGGGCCAAAACTCACGTAAAAGAAGAAGAAAGAAGCAAATGGTCAATCCTCATCCTCCATTTACTATTCAAATAAATGCCCACTTACTTTAATTAATTACAACTTTACCTTTAGTCAACCATGTTTATCCCCTTTAGTCCACTTAGTTCATCTTGTTCCTTTTTAACCAAACTAACTATTTTCCATTCAATTCATATTAAATTCATCTCTTGCCACTTGTCTCTTTCCTACGACGCCAAGTGTCACTCTCATATGCCGCCACTTGTCACTCTTCTATGATGACACTTGTCACTCTTCTATGATACCATGTGTCAACTCCCTATAACTCCAAGTCTCTTAGTCCCACTTCTACACACATCTCGCGAGAGGGCTCTGTCGCGCTCGCGACGGAACGCTCACGCCCGCACCAACCAACTGAAGTTCGAAAACCGCCGGAGGGCTCTGTCGCGCCCGCGACACTTGTCGCGCTCGCGACAGAACTCTCGCACATAAAACTTACCTTTTTCGAATAAAACTCTGTAATTCTTCTAGGGCCACTTTGGGGTGTGACATATTATCTTGCTTTTTTATGCAGGAGGTTGGGCATATCCCTGCCGGGGTGCTGCCCAAATTTTTATTATTTATTCTAGAATTGAACATTTATTTACTTTCCATGTATAATGCATGCCTTGGGACTTAGAAAGCCCATTCTTATTCACTTTAATTATCTCCATGAGGATTGCATGTTCCTTTTGCCATGATGCGTGCAAGGCATGTTAGGCTACTTCCTTAGACAGGATGTTTGCTATTTTTACTTGTCATTACCTTTCTCTTTTTTATCTCACGTTGGGCCGCCATTGCCCTGTTAAGGCCCAGATGGACCTTAGATTTTAGAAAATAAACCTGATAGTGCTTGTTTTGCCAAGTTTTCGTTATCTGATTCCTTCCCTTTTGCAGGATGCCTCCCAGACGCAGAGCACCACAGGCCCAGCCCGAGCTTGAGGCTCCGGCTTGGATAGATGACGAGTCCGCTCAGAGGTACAGAGCATTGGCTCAGGTAGAGTTTCGGGCCAGCCGCTTTGTATCTCGCCCTTTCCTAGAGGCCCTTGGATTGGCCCTGGAGTTTGATCTGCTTGCCGAGGGAGCCGGTTGGACAGAGTTTCTTGAGCCCGCCTTCCAGACATTTCCAGAGGCTACCCGCCAGGTCTTGGCCACTCTCCGCTACACAGGCTTTCAGAGTGTGGATACCGACCCAGGGGTGATTCAGTTTTGGTTCGATGGCGACCATGTCAGCATCACCAGGCAGAGGTTTGCTCAGGCCATGGGGCTCCTTACAGAGGAGGGGGTCGAGATCCCGCGGCCAGCGGTGAGACGTGCCCATTGGGCGGCCATTGCTATACCAGGAGTGCTGTACGATCACAATACAGCGAAGAGCACCGTACTGGTGTCTCAGGCACTCCGGTATTTGCACAGAGTGCTTTCCAGCTCGTACCTCGGTCGAGCTGGTAATCCAGGGTCGCTTAACGCGGCCGAGATCTGGAGCCTCTGGGCTATGGTGGCAGGCCAGCGTCTCAACATTAGCCACGAGATCTTGGCCAACCTGACCAGAGTTGGCAGAGGGTTGACACCGGTGGTGATGGTGGGGGGAGTCATCACTCGATTACTGTTGAGATTGGGGTTTAACCCCGAGAGATTGAGAGGACCCTTGCCAGAGGGGATCCATGTAGACGCTGCAGCGGCAGTTCAGATGGGAATGATCTCCCCGATTTCTGGCCAGGCAGAGGCCTATAGGGTGTTGACTATCCACGAGACCCGGCAGATGTTCAGCCTTCCACCCTTGGGGGCAGATCCTGATCACCCAGAGCACCAGGAGGGGCAGCCTCCACAGCCAGAGCCCGAACCATAGCCCCAGCCTCAGCCTCTGCAGCCGGAGCCCTGGCCTCCTCAGCCACAGACGGTGCCTCCACCACAGCAGCAGGAGCCACCTAGGACCCCCTCGGACTTCGATTTTGAGATCACGATGGACGATCTCTTCGCCTCTTCACCGGCATCTAGGGCCCCGACTCCAGCCCCATCGCCGAGCGCCAGGGTACATAGGCCTGCCCGCGAGCCCTCCGAGAGATACCATCCGTACTCCCGGGGCGATCCAGGAGCATCCACTTCTTCGGCACCACCACCAGAGCCAGCACCACAGCAGCCAGCTCAGCCGGACTACTTTCAGCTCCTCTCTTCTATGTTTATGGCCTTTGAGCGGCAACAAGATGAGAGGGATAGGGCCATTCACGAGAGGTTGGATCGCCAGCAGGCTGCTATTCAGGAGCAGTCTCAGTCGGTGGAGCGCCTATCCCGAGAGCAGGCGGGCTACATTGAGCATACAGCGAGGGAGCAGACTC
This sequence comes from Excoecaria cochinchinensis, assembly GCA_947683425.1. Taxonomy (NCBI): domain Eukaryota; kingdom Viridiplantae; phylum Streptophyta; class Magnoliopsida; order Malpighiales; family Euphorbiaceae; genus Excoecaria; species Excoecaria cochinchinensis. The sequence continues at coordinate 1,205,744 of CANTUQ010000127.1, forward strand.
GGGCCATGGATGCCTTTAGAGATGAGCAGACTCGAGTTCTGGAGGCCTTCAGAGGAGAGCAGATGAGGCTGGTTGAGCAGATTGCTCAGGGACAGAGGGAGCTCAGGCAGCAGCTCGCTCATGATGTGAGATCGTCACAGGACCAGGCGTCTCAGAGGGTCGATATGACCCTACAGATGATTGATGAGTCACTTGACTCTCTGAGATCCCGCATCCAGGCGATGGAGGGGATTCTCCCCCCTCTTTCTCAGACCATGAGGGAGTTTAGGGAGCAGACGGAGCAGAGCCTAGAGCATAGGAGGACGGCCGCCGTTGAGCAGACCACTCAGCTGAGCCAAGCCTTCAAGAAGTTGGGGGACAAGATCTCTGAGACCTTAGGGTTTTTGGGCACCTGTACCCAGCCCTTCTTGGACGGCTATGCTCAGGTTCAGTTCAGGCGAGCCCATGATCACGAGGCAGGACCCTCTACAGCTCCGCCACCACCTCCGGCCCGTCCACCTCTGCCAGGGACCGTGCATATATCGGATGATGAGGATCCCGATGAGCCCTCAGACTACACACCTCTCTGAGCCTTCAGGGAGTTATTTTTGTATCTCTTGTATATTTTGTATCTGCACTGTACAAAAATGACATTTCTAGTGGAAAACCTTCGCTTCATTATTTGCATGTTTTTTTTTCGATTAAATGCTTAAATAACATCACAGAAAGTGTATGTTCTCATATTTACTTATGTGTCGATAAAAATGACAATGAAGAAATAATACGAAACAAGAGAATGATAATCAATAACATCTCAATAAGAAAAAATGAGCAAAAGGTGAAACATAGCGTAGCAAATAAAGCAAGATCATGCCATCGATAGACAGGTCAAAAGACGGCCACTCAAACATGAATTAACAAAATCTTTTATCTCACAGGTACAGAGAAATACCGATCTGAACACAGACATCGATTAAAAAAAGATCGCCTTTGAAACAAAGAAACCAACGGAGTTTCCACACTCCAAGATCGAAGCTGCAGTTGAAGAAACACTGCCCTTCACCAGATCGAGGTTGTAGCCAGAGAGTGCTGCATCTCACCCATCGAAGCTGCGGTTAGAGAAACACTGCTCTTCACCAGATCGAGGTTGTAGCCAGAGAGCGCTACATCTCACAGATCGAAGCTGCAGTTGGAGAAACACTGCTCTTCACCAAACCGAGGTTGTAGCCAAAGCATGCTGCATCTCACAGATCGAAGCTGCAGTTGAAGAAACACTGCTCTTCACCAGATTGAGGTTGTAGCCAGAGAGTGCTGCATCTCACCAATCGGAGCTGTGGTCGGAGCGCACCGCACTTCACCAGATCGAGGCCATGGCCAAAGCCTGCTGCACCTCACCAAATACCTACAGGTCGAGAGAAGACTGAGGAGAGTATTTTTGCATCGTCGAGCGGATCGAGACAAGGTCCACCCGGCGGAAGGCACGGAGGGTGAAAAGCCGTCGCAGGTACGCTTCCTTTCCAACCTTTCTCTGCGTTTTGGCTTATCTTGGCGCTTGTGCACTAGTTTCCCCAAAACTGGGGGCAACTGTAAGCACCGTGTCCCGGAGTGGTCCGGATCAGAGGTTACCCTATGATAAAATCAATGTTCGAGCCTGTACGGGAGGCTGTATTGGGAGGTTTTAGTCCCGCGTTCCATGGGAAATGAGGTTTTTCTGCAATCCCTTGGCAGAGGGGGAGAAAACGGAAGTTTTTCGAGTCAAAAAGGCTTTCTTGTCCTCCACAGACGGCCAGCCCGTCGCTTCGAGTCACCGACGGCTCAGGGTATTTTCTGACGCCCGTCGGAAAGTCACCGCCCCTGTCAGGAGCTGCCTGGTTTCCTGGAGCACGCAACCGTTCCGACGCCCGTTGGTGGATGTGGCAGGGCCGTCGGAAGTGTCCTTGTGTCAGTAGGATTCTTCCGATGCCCGCCCCCATACACCGACGCCCGTCGGTCGTGTCTGGCTATATAAGGTCCGGATTTTCATTTGAAAAGGGTTATTTTGGAAAATTTTTCAGAAGAGGAAACTCTGCCAAAATTCAAGCACGTTTTCTCTCTCTTCCAAAAACACTTTTTTCTAAAGAACTTTTATCGAATCAAGGATCAAATCAGTCAAAGGAACAAAAAGCTAATTAGTTTTCTTTAGATTTTGACTCCAAAATCGATTTTCTGAAGGGTTGAAGGTGAAATATCTCATTTTCTCCCTCTAATCTTTCATTTTTGTTTCTCGTGGAACGCGCGGGGATCTAACCGACACCAAGATCTTACCTGAAGTGATTATCTGAGGGTAAATATTCCGGATCCTCTCTCCATTTTCATCTCATATTTATTTTTTATTTATTTGTTTAGTTATTCATTCTGTGAAATTTTTGAATATCTGTCATTACTTTCCTTCATTTTGACTCTCTCATCTCCTTCTTGAATAAAACTTGCTTTTTGATATCGAAAGGACTTTTTTTCCTTTCTGTTTTCCGGAGACAGAGGTGACCGACGGGTCATCTTCATGACCGACGCCCGTCGGTCACCCACCTACAGACGCCCTTTTTGAGTGACAAACGGGTATACCGAATTACCAAACCGACGCCCGTCGGTCAACCAGGAAAGGCCGTCGGTGGGTTCTGTCTCCATTTTTAATCATTTTTCATCTCTATCCGGTCTCTTTAATTTCTTATGCATTAATTTTATGTATATTAACATCTCTTAACTTTCTATGAGTGTATATTGGATCTCTTGGATAATCCCGAGCTTGAGCGGCCGCCTACCATGCGTGGGGGATTTCGTCCGGTTTAGTCTTCTTAAACCTCTTGATTTATTTTTCTCGCCTATTCATTCATTGATTATTTTATGTATATGAATAAGCTCTTTTATCCCGTTAAATGTAAAAATAGACCAACAATTTGTACTCAAATAAAAGTGAGTTTTGTATAAAATGCAAGAAGGGTCCAATGCCCTGTTTTTATCCAATAAAGATCATCACAAATTGAATATCCCATTTTTGATAATGATGCATGCGAGGACCAAAGTCCTCAAGAATAAGCAATACCCCGATTTATGTATGTCTCGCACATTTACAAAAGGGAGTTGTATCCCGCTCCTTGTATTATTGTAATTTATTGCTTTATCATCTATCTGATCATTTATCGCTTTCAAAATGTGAATAAATGCGCTTTTCAATTAAACTGCATAGTGTGGAGAGAGAGCGAATTAATGATATTAAAATTTGATCATAAGCTAATTGAGGTAGAAATAGATGAGAAATCCCGGACCCAGCTCTGGTCTTTGGGCTCGAGAGGTTAGAGGTTATCCTCCAAAATACTTCTTGGGTCACGAGGCTTTAGCGCTAATCCTAGGCCTCATGGCTCAATATGGATAAAATGCGCAAGTCTTAGGCTCTCCGAGGCGAGAGAAACTTTCCCAATGTTCTATTGGGTGGCGACTCCATGATACCTCCTTGTTGCCCAACATAGACGCACTTACGATTTATCGCAAGCTGCCAACGGACCCGCAAATGCCCCGGTCGCCCACGTGCAGGCGGTCGAACGGGCGGCGCATCGGGATCCGGCGCGCGTCACACACATGGTTTAAAATAAGGCATCATAATCTTAATACATACATTCACTATACTTCACATTTAGTCTAATTTGAAAATCTAAAACACAAATTAAAAATCCATTTTCCAATTAAGAAGTCCTCAAATAAGAGTAAAAACCCATAACATATGAAAAAGGAAGGAAAAAGACATAACTTAAAATTTTACAGAATTTCAAAACAGAGGGGTTTTACACGACGGTATGACTTACCCTTACAGCGGTGTAAGACATCCTACACGGTGGTAAGGGAAAACCGTGCCACCATGTAACATGTCCAACACGAAGTCCTCAGAAGGCAGAATGTATTTACACGGCGGTATGGAGAATTCCTTACCCCCATGTAAATACTCCACTCAGAATTCCTCCAAGGCAGAATGATTTTACACGGCGCTATGAAAAGTTCTTACTGCCGTGTAAAAACACGGGCAAAGAATTCTGGAGGACAGAATGAGATTACACGGTGGTGAGAAATTTCCTTACCGCCGTGTAACTCGCCAAAAACCTAGAAATTCAATACGAAAAGGAACTCAACTCACAACCACTTCAACACATCCCAAAATTGATCAAATACCACAAAATTACTACTCATCAACATTCAAAGGCATACTCAATCACACTCATACCTCGATTTGCAAGCAATTAACATACAATTAACACCAAAACACAATTATTACCCCCAACCACACACAAAACCATAAATGTTCCCAAGCCTCAAATTCTTCGACTCTAATCTCGGGCTCCGCTTCCACTCGCAATTTCCTTGCCTTTGTGCTCTCTAAGAGGGTTTTCTAGAACAACTCAACATAACCCAAAACTCACCAAGATTGCAGTAAAAGAGGAAAGATTGCAAGAAGTGTAAGAAGGATGCAAGAGGAAGAAGAGGAACGGGAAGAAGAAAGAAAACAGGAAAGGAGAAGGGAAATCTGACTTTTCTCACCTCTCTCCTCACTCACATACACCTTCTCAAGCCACATGGCAGCCCCCTATTGGAAGACTACCCCAACATAAACACAAAACTCATCCTCTCACATACACACAAACCTAACCTCACTAAACATTCCCTACTCCTATACACTTATTCACACCCAAGCACAACTCTACAATACCTAATAGTTCAATTTAAATCATACACATACAAAATCACACGCACAAACGGCTCATACTACTAGGGTGATTATAGGGCTTTACAATACTCCCCTCCTTAACAGAATTTCATCCTCAAAATTCTCACCTGATCTGAAAAACTGAGGATGCTGAGCTCTCATAACTGCTTCTGGTTCCCAAGTTGCTTCCTCAATTCCATGGTGCTTCCAGAGTACCTTAACGAATGGAATTTGCTTATTGCGGAGCTGTCTGATCTCCCTAGCCAAAATTTCCTTCGATTCCTCATCAAATGAGAAATCTAGCTAAACCCGAATATCTTGCACCTGTAACACATGAGATGGATCGAATCGGTAATGATGGAGCATAGACACTTGAAAAACATCATGTAACTAAGCTAACTCCACTGGCAATGCTAACCGATAAGCTACTGGGCCAACCTTATCCAGAATCTCATACTGTCCAATAAACCGAGGACTTAATTTCCCTTTCTTACCAAACCAAAGAACTTTTCGCCAAGGTGACACTTTCAAGAATACTTTATTGCTAATCTCATAACGAATGTCCCTTCCCTTCAAGTCAGCATAAGATCGTTGCCTATCTTTAGCTGCTTTCAAATTCCGTTGCACCACTTGTATCTTTTCTTTTGTGTCTCTAATCAATTTCGGACCCACAACTAATCTTTCCGATAAATCTGTCCAACACACTGGGGTTCTGCATATCCGTCCATAGAGAGCTTCATAAGGAGCCATCCCAATACTCGCTTGATAACTATTATTGTATGCAAACTGCATTAAGGACACATATCTGTCCCAACTATCAGAAAACTCTAAGGCACATCCCCAAAGCATGTCTTCGAAAATCTGAATAACTCTTTCCGACTGACCATCCGTCTGAGGGTGAAATGCAGTGCTAAAGTTTAACCGTGTACCCAAAGCCAACTGTAACTCCTTCCTAAACTTGGATGTAAACCTCAGATCCCGATCAGACACAATAGAGACTGGAACTCCGTGAAGCCTCACTATTTCATTCACGTAAATCTCAGCTAGCTTTTCCATGGAATACTCCATCCAAACTGGCAAAAAGCGTGCTGATTTCGTCAATCAGTCGACTATCACGCAAACAGAATCATGCTTGCGTTGTGATAAAGGCAATCCGACTACAAAGTCCATCGTAACATCGTCCCACTTCCATTGAGGAATGGGTAAGGGATGCAACAATCCATTCGGGACATGATGTTCAGCTTTCACTTGTTGGCATACCAGACACTTCAAAACAAAATCTACTATATCCCTCTTCATACTTGGCCACCAATAGAATTGTTTCAGGTCTCTGTACATCTTATTTCCTCCTGGATGCATCATGAAAACTGACGAATGAGCTTCTTATAAAAGCCTTCTTTTCAATTCATCAACATTGGGCACACATAACCAATTCCCAAATCTGAGCACTCCCTTACTGTCTACAGAAAATTCAGTCTGCTTACCAACTCTAATCGTGCGAGAAGCACGCTGTAACATCGGATCACTCAATTGTGCATCCACTATCACTTGTTTCAAGTTCGGCCTAGCCTTTAACCGAGCTATTAGTGCTCCTTCCGAATCAAATCTCCACCTTCCTCTACTCAGAGACAAAGCTGACACTGATTTCTTACTTAGAGCATCTGCTACTACGTTAGGCTTGCCTGAATGATAATCAATGATACAATCGTAGTCTTTGAATAACTCTAGCCATCTTCGCTGCCTTAAGTTTAATTCCTTCTGAGTGAGCAAATACTTCAGACTCTTGTGATCTGTAAAGATCCTGCAAGTCTCTCCATATAAATAATGCCGCCACAACTTAAGAGCAAACACTACCACTGCTAGTTCCAAGTCATGCATCGGATAGTGTTGCTCATGAGGTTTCAGCTGCATGGAAGCATAGGCAATCACTTTGCCATCTTGCATCAGGACATAGCCCAGTCCTATACCCAAGGCATCATGTACATAGTATACTCTTTACCCGAAATGGGTTGAGAAAGTACAGGAGCCTTAGTCAACATATCCTTCAACTGCTCAAAACTCGCTTGGCACCTATCAGACCATATGAACTTAACCTCCTTTCTGAGAAGTCAAGTCAGAGGCAAAGCTATTACTGAAAAGATCTTCACAAGCCTTCTATAATATCCAGCTAACCCCAGAAAACTCCTCACTTCTAGTACAGACTTCGATGGCAACCAGTTCACAATACCTTCAACCTTGGACGGATCTACTTGGATACCTTCTGCCAAAACCACATGTCCAAGGAATGTTACCTCTTTTAACCAAAACTCACACTTACTAAGCTTAGCGTACAACTGATGGTCTCTCAACACTTGCAATACCAATCTCAGATGTTCCTCATGTTCCTTTTCATCCTTTGAATAAACTAGAATGTCGTCGATGAACACTATAACGAAACGATCCAAATACTGTCTGAATACCCTGTTCATCAAATCCATGAAAGCTGCGGGCGCATTAGTCAGACCAAATGGCATCACCAAAAATTCATAGTGACCATAACGCGTCCGAAAAACCATCTTTGCCACATCCGCAACCTTGACTCTCAGCTGATAATAACCCAATCTCAAGTCTATCTTCGAAAACACTCCAACTCCTCGTAGCTGATCAAAAAGATCCTCAATTCGTGGTAACGGATACTTACTCTTTACTGTAACCTTGTTGATCTGCCAGTAATCAATACACATTCTCAAAGTGCCGTCCTTTTTCTTGATAAATAGAACTGGAGCACCCAACAGCAACACACTCGATCGAACGAAGCCCTTATCCAGAAGCTCTTGCAACTGACTTTTCAACTCCTTCAATTCCATTGGAGCCATCCTATACGGAACCTTAGAAATCGGAGCGGCACCCAGCACAATATCCACAGACAATTCTACTTCTCTTTTTGGTGGCAAACCCAGTAATCTCTACAAGAAAAATGCCCTTTAATGAAGGGAAATCCGGTCATTAAAAACCTATAACGACCGAAAAGTCCGATCGGTAAAAGCCCCTTCGTTAAAAGTATAGACGACCGGATTTTGAATCCGGTCGTTAATATCTTTAACGACCGGAACATTTCCGGTCGTTGAATACTAATTTTTAACGACCGAATTTTCCCTTCGTTGATTGTATTCACTTTCAACGAAGAGAATTCCGGTTGTTAAAAATACATTTTAGCGACTGGATTTTCCCTTCGCTAATTATATTTACAGCTAACAAACAACAATCACCAATATATTATAATCTCTGATTTATCATAATACACTAGACATGTATACCAAAAAAGTATTTTAAAATATAAACCACTTTATAATAATATTACATGTAATTACGTATCATTCACATATATTTTATATAAAAATATAATAAACTCTTTCATATATTAAAAAAGAAAAGTTATAAAGTATAGTTAAATTTACAAATTCAACAGCATTCTATTTGTCATAACTATAAACAAAATAAAAAGTATCAATAAATGGAAGTTCAAAAAAAGCCTAACAATACTAGTGTACTGAATTTTAAAATCATTGGCCTATCCTCGGAGAATGACATATGAAGTCCAACATTGTACCAACCCCTGCATAAAGAAAAAGCTTCATTCACCAAAAAGGAAAAGGTAATGCCTAATAACAACCTCACTCCTAGATGAATCTTTCTATAAACATTGGACTTTTTAACTTATCAAATAACAACCTCACTCCTAGATGAGAAAACTGATATTGACAGTATTTCCCACTAGCCACATGAAAAATTATCGTGAATCAAGCAAAACAATTGGTAAAGGGACAGCTTGGAGATGCATAAACACAAGTGCACCCAAACAAAAAACTACTATTTTCTTGTTATAGCAAGTTTTGTTGTTCATATGGAATCTAGATGATATTATTTATTCATTTACTTTTTTAAAAGGCAAAAAGAGTGAGTCATAATTTGCATTCATTTCCCTTTTTATGGTGGATTATTAACCCATAGTACGAAACTGGCCTTCACAAGGGGAAAAATCCGATCAAGAGAGTCGTCTTACCTTCACCATTATCATCTACGCTTAATAGGATAAAGACATACTTAATTAGAGGTAACAATGTAAGTATCCAGAAAATCAAAGAAAACACACCAAATATTGCATCCTCATTTTGATGGTTCTGCAGTTTATCAATGAATACACTTGGTAAACGTAAAGAGGAGAAGTACTCAGGTCTCCATATACTACGCCAAAGCTCTGGTAAGCTAATATTAAATTCCTTGAGAGATTAACCCATGAAAGCTGCAAAACACACAAGTTAATTTAGAGCTCATATTAAGGTACTAATTGAATGGTGAATTTCCAAGAAAGATACTGATAAAATAAATATACAGTAAATTGTGAAATAACACTATCGCATTAGAAGAAGGTAGCTTAGATTCTCATAAAAAACGCAAATATGAAGCTAAAAGCATTAAGGTGCTTTAATACGGAAATCAATAAACGCTAAAAGAGATGAGATATAATATCACCCATGAAGGCTAAGCTTGCTCTTGATCAGGCAGAAACAAACATATACCATAAAGCACCTTGTCTAATCAGTAAGGATTCCATTTTGTCAAGATAATCAGCAAACAATGGCACCTCATCTTTCCATGTTATTACCAAATCCTTGATCATGGAAATCTCAGTATGTCAAAAGCAATACAATTAGAGTTAATTATTCCATTGAACGAAAAAATTTATGACTAACTAGACCTTTTAATTCATCACATTTTCAAGCCTATAACTGGTGTCTCAAATACATGACACAAAAAAAACCAGATCCGGTTAAAACCTGAACGGAGCTTGATAACCTCGATACAAAATTCATTTGTTTCAAATCATAGATTGCATGCAAAGAACTTTAAGAATATGTAGAAGCACAGAAAAAAGAGTATAAAATAAGAAATCAAGACCCACAGAAAAAAGAAGATGACCAGCACAATAAAACGCTCGCCAACTAAACTAATTGAAACCCATCACAAAATGGATTCACCGTAATCAAAAACTCCTAAAATTCAAGAAATGGAACCAACTTAAGATCTCATTGAAGCAAATCAGGAATTCCCGTATCCAAAATCACTCATAAGAATCACAAAGAGACCACATCCACAAAACAAAAATCAAATAACAAAATAATAAAATTACGCAGCATGAATAAGAAGAGGAAGAATCAAATAAAGAATGAAACTTATTAGAATTAAAAAAAAAACTAACCAGAGAGGGATTCGAAGGAGACTAGAGTCCAAATTCTGGTTTCATTTTTGGCAAAGCCAAGCTGATAAGAGGAGTGCCTTTCGGAGTCTCTTTCCTTCTTGCTTGCTTGTTTCTGCATATTTTAATAATACAAGCTAAATAATGGAATGATAGTCCATTGTTATTACACTGAAAGATGGAATTTTATAATTATCGAGTCTCGATTATCATCTCTAAATACACATAAAGAATTTACCATTCGAAGACTTAAATCAAGAAATATCTTGCACAATATACCAACTCAGCACTTCTAGGCCACTTCAAATCTGTAAACAACCGGCCTTCAGATCTTGCTTCCAACAGTATATTCCAACAGTAAATAAATAAATAAATAAAAACTTAACACAGAAAGATGGAGAACATTGACCGGTGAGAGAGAGGGCAGAGTCACCGGCGAGCAAGAGAAGAGGGGGCGAATGGCGACGGTGGAGAACTGACAACACGTGAGGGAGACGGGGCACGAGGCAGCGGCAGCTGCGAGACTGGATCTGTGAAGGCAGGGTGGGGATCAGCGGCAGTGAGGGAGCGAACGGCAGCGGGATGGGGGGCAATGCCAGATCTGGCGCCCGGTGGCTCTCGAGGGAGGGGACGCGCGAGGTAGAGGCATAGAGAGTTGAAGAAGTTAGCAATGGAAAATGTATTTTGTGATTTTAGGATATATCTGGATGTAAATGGTCCCGCCATTTTGTTTTAAGACAATAACGACCGGAGTTTGGGGCTTTTAACGGCCGAAATTAAACCCTTCGTTAAATAATAATAAAAATTGAGTTCTAACGATCGGATTAAATTTTCTTCGTTATTTATATCTTTTTACGACCGAATTTTTATCCCTTCGCTAAATTTTGGTCGTTAAAACTCAGTTTTCTTGTAGTGAATTCCTCTGAAAACACATCCACAAAATCTCTTACTACTGGAATATCTTATATCTTTACTTGCCCTCTTCGGGAATTCAAAATTAGAGCCAAATAAGCTTCACATCCCTTCCTCATAAACCGCTTGGCTTTCATAGCCGAAATCACATTATAAAGCGAGTCACTTCTTATACCTTTTACAACACCAGGCGTTTGATCCTTATCTTTGAGCACAACTGTTTTTCTCTGACAATCTAGTATAGCTCAATGCTTGGACAAGCAATCCATACCCAAAATAAGGTCAAACTCATGAAATGGTAGACTAATCAGATCAATCGGAAATTCCTTACCTTTCACCATCAGAGGACAATTCCGATATACCCTATTCACCTTCACACTTTGCCCTAACGGACTAGTGACATGAATCTCATAATCCAAATTATCCTCATTAGACATTTCATCACTGTAGACACCGGGTCCCGAGGCGGTCCAAGATCAGGATTACCCGATGATGAAATAGAAGACCGATTTTCGGCAAGAAATGTGAGAATCGATCGTTCCCTTGTCAAAGATGTGTTTTTCGGAAAATAACTAAAAATGTATTTTTGGGGAAATTAAAATTAAAATGGAGTAAAAAAATATATTAATTTTGTGTCAAAATTAATAATAAAAAAAAAAAATCGCGAAGGCCGCCTGCGGCAGCGCGCGCAGGCTGCCCCAGCGCGCAGCGCAGGCCGCCCCAGCGCGCAGGGGCGCCTGCGCGCGAGGCAGGCGCCTCGCGCGAGGACCTGCGCGCGAGGCGAGGGGCGCCGCGCGCCCCCCTGCGCGCGAGGCGAGCTGCCTCGCGCGCAGCCCCTGCGCGCGAGGCAGCTGCCTGCTGCGCGCGGTGCGGGGGCACCACTGCCGCGCGCGCCCTCGCCTTTCTCCGCACGACCTGTCGCCTGTTCCCTTTTTTCCGCATTTTTTTTTTTCAGTCTGATTTTCTTCAGTCTTTTACCATTTCATGCTTTTTTGGGTGAAACAAAAATAAAAGCTATTTTGTCCCTTCCTATTTTTGGCCAAGGCAAGTTTAAATGAGGTTTTTTCCCCTCATTTTGGAGGACGGCAGTTTTTTTGGAAAAAAATCCTTTGGCTTTTCTCTCTATTTTCTTGGCTCCAGCAGCTGGTTCTTCAAGCTTTTTTCTTCAAAAATTTTCTTAACTTCTTTTTCTCTTTCTCAAGTTTTAGTCTTTGATTGCTCTTCAAAAATAAATAATTCATTTTCTTGAGTGATTTGGGCTTGGAAAATTAATTTGCTTTTGCTCAAATCATCCACCAAAAATATTTTCATCAAAGTATTTTCTTGATCTTATTTCAAAATATTAATTTCTACATTTTCTTCAAATACTTATCACCACAAATCTGACAAGAAAAATCGATCGAGACACCGTCTCCCCAATCTAAAAATTCTGAGGGTAAACATTCTTGGACTTGTTCTCTTTTATTTTTCTTGTACATTATTTATTGTTGTTAAAATTATTTTTGTTACTATTATCATGTCTATTATTTACTTTTAGCATTTTAATGTGTTAATATCATTATTATTATATTATTTGTTTGCTTCAATTTGATTTTTTAGTATTATTATTATTATTATTATTAATTAATTAATTAGTTAATTAGTTAGCATTATTATCATTATTATTATTATTTAATATTTCGTATTATTTTTATTATTATTGTTATTGCCATTATTTATCTCATTTATTGTTGTATTGTTATCCCTGTTAATGATTTGATTTATTTTATTGCATTGTTATCATTATTATTAGCATTATATACTGGTGTTCAATATTTATTTTGTTTTTATTAGATCAATTTCATTTAGAATCATTACTAATAGTTTTTATCAATTTTTGTATGAGATTTAACTTGAGTCGGGTCATGTGAGCGCCCCGCGACTCCCCGGATGGGTCGCAACGCGTAGGCGGGTACTCCGGCTCGGTGAGACCTTTCTTAACCATTTCTTTACGTCGTGTTACTTGTAAATATATATTTTTATTCGTGCACGCGTGCGATTAAAAAATCACAAAAATATTTCTATAATTAAATTGGAATTTTCACTAATAAAATCGGGACCAATGTCCCTTATTTCAGCCCGACAATAAAAATGTCACAATTAAAACGAAGAGTCAACTTTCCTCCAAAAATGGGATCACTCATCCCGGTTTTTTAATTCAAGCAATCAAAAATGACTCTTCGAACCCTCTTCAAATTAATACGAAGGAACCAATGTTCCTAAATTTCGAACAAGTGCGAAGGAACCAACGTTCCTTAAATAATGCCCCGATTTATGTATGTTCTTTTATTTTAATCTTGGGTGAGTGTCTTAAATTCAAGTTCATTTCTTTTTTGGGCCCTTGTAATTAATTTTGGGGCAACTTTATTTATTCTTGGGGATTGTATTCTGTCCCATTTATAGCTTTAATTCCTTTCAATGGGGGTTGTATTCTACCCCTATTTCTCTTGTAATTGCGTGCTTGCGTGTTTACCGCTTTCATTTATCGCTTTCTCTATCTATTGCTTTATCGCTTTTATTTACTTTCTTTACGTGCTTTTAATGCGCTATTTAATTAAATGCATCGTTCGTGTGAGATGAGAGATATAATTTTAAGAAGTTAAAAACCCATTTATAATTAACCAAAGCATAAATAAGAGGAAAGTTCCGGACACCATATCTCTGGTTTAGACCAATAGAGGTGAGAAACCTTTTCCCAATTTCTTGCAAATTGGGTGGCGACTTCAAATACCTCAAAGGTGCCTTTAGGTGTCAATAGGCTAGGTTGTTCTCCCCAATGTTCTATTGGGAGGAATACACCGATGATGTCTCATGGCGCCCATGATCCAAAAGACGCGGACCTCCATACCTCGAATCCTAAAGCGGATTAAAAGCGAGGGCCCTTGCTGGGTTTCCGGATGGGTTCGGCGCGCGTCACAGTGGCGACTCCACTGGGGACTTTGTGTTTGAGACTTTGCTCCGAAAGTGCTTTGGTTAAAATATAATTGGGTTTTTAAAACTTAAAATTATATCTCTTTTCAAAAATTTGCATTGCATACGCTAGTTGGTCCCTTCCTACCTCGGTGCGTTCCCGAAGCACGACCCTACTTTCACTCATTGTAGGGAAGTGTTAGGGATAATCACCAGCCCAAGCCTTGTACCTTTTGGTATATCAAATGATAACCCGATCGGTCGCTATACTCATGACGAGTTAGACCCGTCGGCAGGGATCATGCTTGGGTAACCAACAATTCATCACCTTGACCAAAGCCCATGTAATGGCAAATAGAAACTTTCCCTAGGGGGCATGCTCCTTAATACGATGCTTGTGATATGGGCCATCACGTATTAAGCAAAATCAACCAAATCAAATGGTCTTCATCAAAGGCTTTCATGCCCCGTTGGGCCCACTTTGGTTTAATTGAATTGCCCAAATACGTAATAGCCAAAACCCATACGAATGCGCATTAGATTAAGACTGTTATGCTGTCGGTTTTCCACCGAGCACCATACGTGTCCGATGGGTTCCCTGTTAACCCTCGGACGAAGCCCACCTAGGGAAGAGACCGCACGACCTCGCGTGTGGGAGTGTTAAGGTTGGAAGGATTTATCTGCTTATATGTGGTTGCGAAATGCTGCATAACTCACGATCATGCATTATAACTGCCATCCATGCATCATGCTAACCATTTGAGTTTTTCAGCCATCATAGATTCATCTGAGTGGACTGGAGATTCTGACGATCGACTAGCGACGGCAAACTCGCCCTTTGAATTGCTAGAACTAGTGCCTGTTTGGGATTCTGAGTCACTCTCTGCAAGTAGCGAATCATCCTCAATGGCAGAAGAAGCTGGAAACTTGACCACCCAAAACCTCGCCAGGAGACTGGAGGATTTTGAACAGAGGATATTGAACATGATGGGTGCCATGGCCGAAAGATTTGCACAGCCCCCTGCTCCACAAGCACCAGTTGCTCCACAACCGCCGGTAGCCCCTCCTCGGGGGTAAGCCGAACCGCCTACTGGTGGGGAGGTTCCCCTCGTTGGAGTCGTTGCCCATCAATCTGTAAATGAGCCTAAAGCTACGGTTGTGCCAGTTGAACTCGGAAGAGCAAGGATCCCAAGCCCTGATGAGGATTTCACAATGGAAGAAGAGGTTGAGGAGATAGCAGCCCATCAAGCCGTGAGGGGTGGAGCACCCAGGGTAGAAGACGAGGCTATGAGGGGTATGAGACAGCAAATTGAGGCAATCACCCGCATGTTGACAGCTGGCAAGGGAGTGAGCCCCGAAGATGTGGATTTGGACGATGGAGAGCTGTTGCCCCAGAGGTTTAAGATGCCAGACCTGCAAAAATTTGACGGTACATCGGACCCTTCTGCACATGTTAAGCAATACACCCTGATCATGAAGGGTACAGGGTTGACTAAGAGGCAAAAAGTGGACTATTTCTGTCTCAGCTTAGCTGGCCCAGCAGTGGATTGGTACCATGGGCTGGATCGACGAGCGAAAGAAGACTGGAATCTGTTAACAGAAGAATTCCTTGGCCAGTATGATTGCAGTACCAAGATTGAGGTCACATTGAAAGATTTAGAAGTTCTGAAGCAGAAGTCAGGGGAATCATTCCATGAGTACTTGACCCGATGGAGGAATCGAGTGATGGAGATAAAGAGAAAGCCTGATACCTCAGATTAGATCAGGTTATTTATCCGAAATGCTAGTCCATATTTGAGGGATGGGTTAAAAATGAAGGGACTCAAAGATTGGGAGTCACTTAAGGACATAGCCATTGAAGTTGAGGCTGAGCATTTAGATAATGTGGCTAGATCTGCAGATGTGGCTTCAGGCAAAAATAAGGGAAGCAGCAGCGATAACGGGGGTAATGATAAGGTGGCAGAAGTTTCTATTATAGGGACGGCTCCCAAACATCTCACTATCTTGGGCAGACCATTATCTTGGCACTTCACACATCTCATCAAGGAAGGAAAGTTGCAACCCTTGCCAGCTGGGCCCGCCCCAAGTCAAGGGAAGCCGAAGCATAGGACGGACTGGTATTGCGCATATCATCAGTACACAGGGCACAGAACAGACTACTGTCGTCCTTTAAGGGACCGAATTCAAGCCTTGATCGATGGCAAACAGGCTATTAATCCTGGGCAGAGAGAAAGTCAAGAGAAGTCAGCCCATTGTGCCATGATTGGTTCAGGCTTACCGGAATGGTATGTGCTGCAAGACTTGTATGGAAATGGGTATGCCACTACTACTGGCCCTGAGGTAGATAAGGGAGAGATCTTTGTGGCAACGATAGGCTGTTGGTCCAGCAGCGAAAGCGGGGAGGAGGAGGAAGGTGAGAAACAAGAGGGTTCTAACCAAGAATTGAGTATGGCCAGCCTTTCACGATAGATTGAGGAGACTCGTGCATCAATGGCCCAAGAGATGGATAGACGGCTTAAGGAGCTCGAAAGGAGGTTGACAGCAATGATTAAGGAGAGAATAGATGCCCTGGCGCTAGTCCTACAAGCCCGATTGATGGCGGCTACCTTTAATCGGGTTGAGTTGGCCCCTGTCGAGATAGCCCATACAGCGAGAACCACGGCATCTCCTAGTGCCACTAAGCCCCGAGGCAAGGAACCGCTTGATTTACCAGTGGGACAAGGAGGTGGTAAGAGGCCTACTCTGGAACATGACAATATGCTCGAGGAGGATGGAGATCTGGTGAAAGAGCATGCTCTGAAAAATGCAAACCTAAATATCCGAGATGGCTGTAAGGGCAATGTTAAAAAAGCGGGAGAGCCATCAGTGAGAAGGAATCAAAGATGTTACTCTGATTTGGGTAGACCCTTGTCGTGGGTTTTTGAGAAGCTAGTGAAAAGGGGGTTATTGCAGCCATTACCGGCGAAGCCCGCCAGCAGTCAGGGGCAGCCCCACCACAGAGCAGATCAATATTGTGCATTCCACCAGCACACTGGACATTTGACAAACTACTGCCGAACTTTGAGAGACCGGGTTCAGGACCTCATTGATTCCAAGCAAATCACGGATCCCGAGAAAAGAGAGAAGAAGAAGGGAGTAGACTACAATGCAATCCTTCCACCAGAGATGTGACTGGGCCTGACCCACTTCATCGGCATGTTCCTCCAAAGCCACAAGCAGAAGATCATGTTTTTAATGCTTACTGCTTTTCAATTCCAGAACTCTTGTAGGACAATTTGGTTATTGTAACATGTTGAACAATTTCTGTTTTATTTATGTGATATTTCCTTGATTTCATTTCTCATGATCACGATGCATCCATTCATTTTGACATTAACCCAATTAATACGACTCCATCTAGTCTCGAAACTTTGGGGAATCCAAATAAAATCTTGATAGCATCTGTTATGACTCCTGAAGTGAGATAAAAGCTTGAGAGATAATAATAAAAAAAGAGCCTTTGCCCGGACCTAGTATGACACGCTGAAGATGGACAAGGACACTCTCAAGACCAACGCTACTTCCACGTGCCAACATGACGACGAACCGAATTTTGAAAGCCACTTCTTCGCATCCACAACACTTGAGCTGCATATGGTGCCGCTGAATAAAATCAAACTTCAAGAGTTACATCAAAAGTCGGACAAATAAAACTCAAAACTACCATGAGAAATATACAACCCATCAGAACCAAGCCATATGACCTTTTTCCTCTCGACCCCTTGAAATGTGCACCCTCAAGATCGATTGTGACTGACCCTTAACCATCCAAAACCCTCATAACCAAATTTCTTACCAAAATTTAATGCCCGACCAAATTGAACAACAATGGTCCCAGTGGTTAAGATGAAAAGTGCACGTATGTGTAAACTTCAGGACTTGAGCAAAGCTTGTTAAAAGAAAGAAAATTGGGGCGAAAAAATTTGGGTTGCAAAAAAAAAAAAAAAAAAAAAAAATGGGGTGTAAGGAAAAGAGAGAAGAAAAGAGAGAATTGATAGGGGGCAAGGGAATGCTATTTGGGGGCAAGCTTTGTTCAAATCCCGTTGATCTACACATGCCTGCACATTGCCATTCTTTTTAGCTACTGAAGGGGACTAAAAGGGCTAACTCCCGAGCCATCCATCCAATCCCAGCCGACGAAAACCATTTCGAAAGCTTGAACTACCAAGGCCAATAAAAGTACCCCAAATCATCCAAGCCCAACCTGTTACCCTAGCCCGGCCGTTGAAAGGCCATTCCAGGGTTTAAACCACAAAAACTGATAAAAGTACCCCAAATCATTCAAGCCGAACCGCCAAAGCCAATAAAAGCCAAGCATGAAACTTCACATTCAAGCCCCAAATAAGGAACCTATCAGCTCAACCAGTCTGTATAAGCGATAAGACCAAAACTTTGATACTAAGAAGAATCACTCTCAGAAGCAGCAGTCTCTCCGGCTAACAAAGATGAAAACAAATTCAACCAATATTGACGAACTTAAAGAGGGTACATGGCAAAAAAAAAAAATATTCAATCAAGAAAACCCGCGAGGGCTGATTGATAACAGGAGTTTGATGCTCTCAAGATCTATCCTGGGATTGGATGATGTCCCATATTTTTCGAGTTAATGCCAAATAATGATCATGTGTTATGAAATCAGATTGAAATATATGCATTTATGCAAATATGTATGAGTGTAACCAGGGCAGCGCATTTTGCACACTCAAAGTTGTCTGAGTCCGGCACAAAACCAGCACATTGTTACTATCTACCCTTTGCCCCTCAGGCACTTCGGTCAACTCATCTTGCTACCCACTGTGAAGCCAACCCTACAACACCTTCCTAATAAAGAGCCAAACACATACAACCAAAATCTGAGACATAAGCACATGTCAATCATACCCGAAAGACCTTTCACAATAACTCCAACTTCTCTCTCTCTCAAAAAAAAAAAAAAAGGCCGTTAGAGATGAAAACCGTGACTGGCGCTCTAAGTAAAAGTTAGGCCAAAGGGCAGGGTGAAAACCTGGCGACAGGCAGTCTGCCCTACAAAAAAATAAAATAAATAAAAGCCGCTGGATTGGGTTGGGTCCATTCCAGGCAAAAAAATAAGGCACAGGGTTATGTGAAAATCCGACAAGGACGCATCTCCCGCTAAGAAAAGCTAGTGCAAAAATCCACGAGGGACGCACTACCTTCAAATAATGACTACAGGTACCAGAGGAGAACCTCATAATCCCTTAAAGGCATGAAATTCAAAGGCAATCCAAGGGGGCACAGATCCTACCGTAACTGACGACCAAACCAGCTGACGCCTCCAAATCCACTCGGATGAACTCTTATCCTGCATTATTGCATACATATGCATCTCACGGGCATGGCATTGATGGTGCCTCAACATGCATTCACGCATGCATGAACTTTATATATATCTTGCACAAGGAATTCTTCGCACACATTTCGTGCCCATGATCTTTGCGTACTTGCAACACGTAATCCTTTGCACATGCTTAGCACAAGCACTTATCACGTGCATCTAATCTTCCCATTATCTTTAAGTCCTCCTTCACGGGGCATTCTCAGTCTCTTCGGAGCATTATCTCTACGTCCTTATCCAACAGGCATCCTCAATATCCTCAAAAATTTGTCTTTAAGTCCTCCTTCACGGGGCATTCTCAGTCTCTTCGGAGCATTGTCTTTAAGTCCTCCTTCACGGGGCATTCTCAGTCTCTTCGGAGCATTATCTTTAAGTCTTTCTTCAAAAGGCATCTTCAAAACTTTATCTTTAAGCCCTCCTTCACGGGGCATTCTCAGTCTCTTCGGAGCATTATCTCCAAGTCCTTATCCAACAGGCATCCTCAATATCTTCAAAATTTATCTTTAAGTCCTCCTTCACGGGGCATTCTCAGTCTCTTCGGAGCATTATCTTTAAGTCCTCCTTCACGGGGCATTCTCAGTCTCTTCGGAGCATTATCTCTGAGTCCTTATCCAACAGGCATCCTCAATATCTTAAAAATATTACCTTCAAAGTCCTTGCTCAAAAGGCATTCTCAGTCTCTTCGGAGCATTGTCTCTAAGTCCTTGTCCAACAGGCACCCCCAGTCTCCTCAAAAATTTATCTTTAAGTCCTCCTTCACGGGGCATTCTCAGTCTCTTCGGAGCATTGTCTTTAAGTCCTCCTTCACGGGGCATTCTCAGTCTCTTCGGAGCATTCTCAGTCTCTTCGGAGCATCATCTTTAAGTCCTTCATCACAAGGCATTCTCAGTCTCTTCGGAGCATTATCTTTAAGTCCTTTTTCAAGGCATTCTCAGTCTCTTCGGGGCATTCTCAGTCTCTTCGGAGCATTATCTTTAAGTCCTTTCTCAAGGCATTCCCAGTCTCTTCGGAGCATTATCTTTAAGTCCTTTTTCAAGGCATTCTCAGTCTCTTCGAGGCATTCTCAGTCTCTTCGGAGCATCATCTTTAAGTCCTTCATCACAAGGCATTCTCAGTCTCTTCGGAGCTTTGTCTTTAAGTCCTTTTTTCAAGGCATCCTCGGTCTTTTCGGAGCGTTATCCTTCGTAGCATTGAGCTCCTCCCAAAATATTCTAAATCCTTTCAATCCATGAGTATATCCGCATCAACAGGTGTAGACACCGGGTCCTGAGTCAGCCTAGATCGAAGTTACCCAATGATGACAATTGCCTTCACAAGCTTAAAAAGTTAAAAGTGATGGTTTTCTCGTCAAATTTGCATTTTAGAGTGAAAAATTAGAAAATAATAAAAAAATATTTAAAAAATTAATTTTGAAAAATGGGGGCTTAAAATTATGGTTTTTTAGTCAATTTAAAATTTAAAAAAAATAAAAAAAAAATAAAAAAAAAATTTCGGACCGCAAGTGTCGGGCGCGGCAGCGCGCAGGCGCGCTGGCGCCCAGCTCGCAGGCGCCTGGGCGCCCAGGCGCCCATCGCGCAGCGAGCGCAAAGGCGACGCTCAGCGTCGCCGATGCTGCGCGTCGCTAAAGGCGCGCGCAGCATCGCGCACGCTGAGCGCCGCACGGAGCGCTCTTGCGCGAGCGCCAGCGCGCGAGGCTCGCCTGGCTGCCGCTCCGACGCCCGCCGCTCTATAGCGACGGGCATACCGGCCGTCGCTACAGGGTCAGATACCCAAAAATCCCTCTTTTCAGCCTTTTTTCTGATTTTTTCACCCAAAAATCCGTTTTTTATCCCATTTTTTTGGGGTTTTTGACTTCAAATTAAATTCTAAAATATTTTTTTAGGTAATTAAATAATAAAACTTGATTTTATCATTAAAAATAAAATAATTTTGGGTTAAAATAGGTTTTTTTCCTTAATTAAATTAGGGCAACCTATTTTATCCTATAAATATTTTATGATGAAATCAAAGGAGCCTCCTCTCCACATTTTTTAGACCTAAAAATTCCAGATTTCTTCTTCTTCTTCCACCAAAAATTCCAGATTTATTCCCCAACCAAAAATCAAAAAGAAAAATCAAGTGTTTCATTCTTTTTCCAACATAATTTCTTCTAAACATATTTTTAGAGGAAGTTTTGTTGTTTGATTCAATTTTTGAGACAAATAGAATAATTATTTGTTCTCAAAATTGTTTTTCTTCTTTTATTTTGGGTTCAATAAAACTCTTTTCATTGATTTTGTTTTGAATATCTTTTTGATAAAAAATTGATTTTGAGACAAATAAAATAATTGTTTGTCATCAAAATCTAATTTTCATTTGATAAAACTTCAATCAATTTTTCTTTATTTTAATCAATAAAACTTTTTTTGATCAAAATCATTTCTTTAGGCAAAGGTATCAATTCTTTGTTCTTAAAGAATTTTTGATCATTTTTATTTTCATGTTTCTTGGAATAAAATTCCAACATTTTCATAATATTTCACTCTAATATTGTGAATCATCAAACAAAGAAATCGACCATCACTTTTCCTTCATCAAATCCAATATTCTGAGGGTAAATATTCTAGGCTTAATTTCAATTCCTATTCTATTTTATTTCATTTTATTTATTCATGTATATTTTATTGTTTTTATTGATTTATTTATTGTTTTAATTTATTCATTTGTTGTATTGATTTTATATTCGTTCTATTTAATTGTTTATACATGATATGATTTTTATTCACATAAATATTGATTGTTTATTAATTCCTAACATGTAAATAATTTATTTTGATTCCTCATTATTTTTAACATGCAAATAATTAATTAATTTAAATTAATCTTTTTGCCATGTAAATGGTTTGTATTAATCATGAACACATCAATTAACCTTGTTATATATCATTATTATTTTCATCATTCCTTTGTTTACTAATTTTATCATTGTTACATGATTTTATTATCATTTGTTTATTTATTCATTCATTATTTTTCACATATCATCATTATTTTCATCATGTGTATATTTTCATGTACTAATTAATTAACATGTTTTATTTTATTTTCATCACATCATTCAATCATTTATCATATATAATCCATGTTTCTCATTTTATTTTGGTTTGTTAATATTTTTGATTTCATTATCATTCTTTTCATATCATCTTATGTTATTTTAATTTGTTATTCATTATTTTGTATGTTTAATTGATTGAATTGATTTAATCACTAACATTATTTTATTTGTATTTTGTTTTTATGTCTAAACTCATTTTTTCCGCTTGGGCATTTTTGCGAGCACATCGGGAGATCCAAAAAGGCTCATTTGGTTTGTAATATTTTATTTAATTTTGCCATATAATTTTCTTGTAAAATTCTTTATTTAGGCACGCTAAAAAGAAAATCACAAAAACGTTTCTATTAATTAACTTGACATTTTTTTTCTAAATAAAAGGGGACCAATGTCCTAGTTTTTCATACCCAAGTCATCACATCAAAACTTTTTCATAATAAACATGCATGCGAGGACCAATGTTCTCACTATTAATGAATAACCCGTTTTACGCATGTATTTCACTTTTATAAATGGGAGTTGTATTCCGCTCCTAGTGTTATTGTAATTCGTTTTTGAATGCTTTATTTTGGATTTTGCTTATATTTACCGCTTTTGATATGAATGATTGCGCCTTTAAATTAAAATTGCATTGTGTGGAAAGTTGATGAAATAATGAATTCAAAACTTAATTATGATATTAATCAAGGTATAAATAAATGAGAAGTCCCGAACCCTGCTCTGGTCTTTGGGCTCAAGAGGCTAGAGGTTATCCTCCAAGACACCTCTTGTGTCACGAGACTTAGACGTTAATCCTAGGCCTCATGGCCCAATATGGATAAAATGCGCAAGTCTTAGGCTCTCCGAGGCGAGAGAAACTTTCCCAATGTTCTATTGGGTGGCGACTCCATGAAACCTCCTTGTTGCCCAACATAGACGCACTTGCGATTTATCGCAAGCTGTTGACGGACCCACACATGCCCCGATCGCCCACGTGCGGGCGGTCGAACGGGCGGCCGCGGGGATCCGGCGCGCGTCACAGTGGCGACTCCACTGGGGACATACTCGAGACTTCGATTCAAAAGTACCTTGATTAAAAATCATAATTGAGTTTTAATTTAAAAATTTCATCTTCTTTCAAAACTGCATTGCATCTCATTAGAGCCTTAGATCTATGCTAGTTTGGTCCCTCTTTTAGCCCCGGTGCGTTCCTGAAGCACGACCTCATTTTCACTCAATTTTGGGAAGTGTTAAGGATAATCACCAGCCCAAGCCTCGTACCATCATGGTACATTAAATGGTGACCCGATCGGTCGTTACGCTCGTGATGAGCTAGACCCGTCGGCAGGGATCATGCTTGGGTAGCCCTAAAGTAACACCACCCTTTGACCAAAGCTCATATAATGGCAATAGATACTTCCCTTAGGTGATATGAACCGTAATACCTTGCTTGCTATATGGATCATTTTATATTGGACAAACCCAAATAATTTGATTGGTCACCTAATCAAAGGCTTTCATGCCCCGATAGGCCCATGTCAACTTGTTCGGGCTGCCTAAATACATAACGATCATAACCCATCCGCTTGTGCATTAGATAAGAGATGTTACGATGCCGGTTTTCCACCGAGCACCATACGCATCCATTGGGTTCCCCGCTAACCCATGGATCAAGCCCACCTAGGAAAGAGACCGCATTACCTCGTGTGTGGGAGTAATAAGGTTGGAAGGCTTTACTTGCTTGCATGTGATTGTAAATGTTGCATAGCTCACTATCATGCATTGTATATGTCATTCATGCATCATCCTAACAATCTAATTTTTTCAGCCATCATAGATTCATCTAAGTGGACTAGAGGTTCCGACGGTCGGCTAGTAAGGACAAATCTGCTCTTTGAGTTACCGGAACAAGTGTCTGACTGGGATTCTGAGTCATTCTCATCAATCAGTGAATCCTCTCTTGAATCACTAATGGCAGAAGAAACCGGAGCTTTGACCACTCAAGACCTAGCTAGGAGGCTAGAGGACTTCGAGCGGAGAGTGCTAGACATGATGGGTGCCATGGCTGAAAGGATTGCCCATCCACCTGCAGCCCCACAGCCGCCTGCTGCTCTACAGCCACAAGCAGCCCCTCCTCGGGGGCAAGCCGAACCACCTGCTGGTGGGGAGGCTCCCTTCGTTGGAACTGCTGCTCGCCAACCCAACAATGAGCACAGAGCTGCCGCACCCATCAAGCCAAGAGGGGAAAGGATTCACAATCCCAATGATGATTTCCTAATGGAGGAGGAAGAAGAAGAGGTGCCGATAGTCCACCAAGCTGCGAGGCCCAGAGCACCCAGAGTAGAGGATGAAGCTTTAAGAGGTATGAGACAGCAGATCGAAGCTATCACCCGCATGCTATCAGCTAGAAAGGGGGTCAACCCAGAAGACAGAGATCTAGGGGATGAAGAGCTGTTGCCCCAAAGATTCAAGATGCCCGAGCTTCCAAAGTTTGATGGCACCTCGGACCCATCCGCCCACATCAAGCAGTACACCCTAGTCATGAAAGGCACAGGGCTGAGCAAGAAGCAGAAGGTGGAATATTTTTGCCTTAGTTTGGTGGGCCCGGCAGTTGACTGGTACCACGGGTTGGATAGGAGGTCCAAAGAGGACTGGGACCTTTTGACCGAAGAATTCATGAAGCAGTACGACTGCAGCACCAGGATGGAGGTCACCCTAAAAGACCTCGAGCTTCTACAGCAGAAGAATGATGAGTCATTCCATGAGTACCTTACAAGATGGAGAAACAGGGTCATGGAGATGAAGAGGAAGCCTGCCACTGCAGACCAGATCAGGCTGTTTATTAGAAACTCATGCCCTTACTTAAGGGACTTGCTCAGTTTTAAGGGGCTCAAGGACTGGGAGTCGCTTAAGGATATCGCTATAGAAGCTGAGGCGGCTTACCTGGCAAAGAAAGCAAGCCAAAATAACTTTGCTGGGAAAGGCTATGGGAACCAGTCGGGATTCAAATCAGGCGGAGCCGGAGGCAGCAACAGCAGAAACGGTAGGACGGCAGAGGTCTCAGCTACTGGAGTTGGGCAGGGTCAGAGATACTACTCTAACTTAGGCCGCTCTCTATCTTGGGTACTAGAAAAACTAATGAAAGAAGGCAAGTTGCAGCCATTGCCACCCAGACCAGCCTTGAGTCAGGGACAGCCGAGACATAGAGGTGATCAGTACTGCGCTTACCACCAGCACACCGGCCATTTGACTGACCATTGCCGTATTCTGAGAAACAAGATCCAGGATCTCATTGACACCAATCAGATCACAGATCCTGAGAAGAGAGAAAAGAAGAAGAAGGCAGGCTACAACGCAGTCCCTCCACCGCGAACATGATCGTGTCTTGCAGTCCACTAGTGATATTGCTTTTAGATGCTGGAATCTTTTTATTTCTGGAACTTTTTATGTTACAATTTTCGGTTTGTAATAAAGAGAACAATTTTTTGCTTATTTGAATAATGTTTCTATTGATTTCATTTCGCATGATCATAACAAATTAACTTTGGCATTAATTCAAATAATATGACTGCAGTTAATCTCGAAGCTTTGGGGAACCCAAAGAAAATTTTGATAGCATCTAACATAGCTCCTGTAAAGAATTAAAAAGAAATAAAAAAACTAGTTGCAATTAGGGGACTGGATGGAAACTCACTAAGAGCACTAGAACCTTTCTGATTACCCGTCAAAGCGATCCCTGGATAAGACAGAACCTAGAAAATGATGTAGGCAACATTTTCTTTGTATAGCTCTCTAAATGACCATTTCCTACCCTTACTTCACAATCGCTTGCTAGCCCATTGAGCCTTTATGTGGGTGTGCTAAATGCGTGCCAATTTTGTTGTTACACATGTTAAAACTATCCCCTCGCCTAAAATGATTTTGGCTTCCCCTTAGAAGAGTGGCCTCTCTAGCAGGGATGGATGAACGTTTTAACAATTAACAATTTCTTTGTGGGTTATCAAAATTGCCTTGGTAAGGATGAGTTTACACTTTGGGAAGAGAGTTTCAGTCATGCGCCAAAGACATGAGCTCCCTAACAAAAAAAAGTAGAGCTCAAAATAATAACCACTTGATGAGTTTTCATGATTACCTTTTTAACTGTCAATCTGATCTTAAATGAGCTAAAATGTTATCAAATCCAAATTCAAGAATACCTTTGTATATGCAACTAAGCTGAGAATGGTTCATCCACCAGTCGAGAAAATATGGCGGCCATTTTTCTCTAGCAACCTGATCCTCCTTTGATAGCCATCTACCTAAGCCTGACATTACAACCAAAATAAGACCTTTTGATTCTTGGTTCAGTCTTATCCAATTAGCGGAGATGACCTTCTAAAGAGGTTTGGTACGTAAGAAGAGGCATATGGTGTTTCTTGAGCTTCAAGTGAGAAGCCACGAGTGCATTCACGCATTCGAGTTAAGTCTTGTCTCCGACATTACATCTAGAATCCACATTCAAAAAATAAAAGAGAGCTGAGAGAGAATATCCAATAAAGAGAGAAAAGAGAGAAGGCTGATTAATAACAGGAGTTTGATGCTTTCAAGATCTATCTCGAGATTAGCTAAAGTCTTGTATTTTTTAAAATCAATGCCAAAATAATGATCATGCTTAATGAAATCAAATTGAAACACATGCATTTATGCAATGATGTGGTCAGAGCAGTTAACTTTGTGTGACCAAAGTCGCCTATTGTCCACCGCTCGAGTGCTTCAACAGATTCATCCTACTATCAAATGTGAAGAATCAAGCTCATGCAACCATGTCCTAAGACTCCCGAAAGGTTCTTGCCAACAACTTCAGCAAGCTTCAAAAAAGAAAAAAAGAAAAAAAAAGAGCCGTTAGAGTGAAAACCGTAACTAGCGCTCTAAGCAAAAATTAGGCAAAAGGATAGGGTGAAAACCTGAAAACAGGCAGTCTGTCCTTCAAAAAAAGAAGAAAGAGAAAAGCCGCTGGATTGGGTTGGGTCCATTCCAGGCAAAAAAATAAGGCACAGGGTTATGTGAAAATCCACAAAGGACGCATCTCCCACTAAGAAAAGCTAGTGTGAAAATCCACAAGGGACGCACTACCTTCAAATAATGACTACAGGTACTAGGTGAGAATCTCACAATCCCAAAGGGCATGAAATTCAAAAGCAGCTCAAAAGCCATCAATTATATCGCAAATCCCAGCTAGCCCGGCATCATCTTCAAGTTCACATAGATGAATTTTTATCTTGCATTCCTGCATTACTCATGCATTTCACTTGCATGCTCACCATTTTTGCATAGTTTAGTTTCCTTATTTTGCAGAAAGAAAGGCTTGAGGCGAACACTGACAAAAGCCGAGTGATGACATCGGTCAAATCATCAATCCAAACCTCAACTCATTCATCAATCAAGACATTGATCAAAACATATATCCAAGCCTCAACTCAATCATCAATCCACATACCAGCTTAATCATCAATCCAAGAAAACCGAAGACTTCTCAGGGAGCAGAAAATCAAAGACTTCTCAGGGAGCAGCAAACCGAAGACTTCTCAGGGAGCAGAAAATCGAAGACTTCTCAGGGAGCAGAAAACCGAAGACTTCTCAGGGAGCAGAAAATCAAAGACTTCTCAGGGAGCAGCAAACCGAAGACTTCTCAGGGAGCAAAAAAACCGAAGACTTCTCAGGGAGCAGCAAACCGAAGACTTCTCAGGGAGCAGAAAATCAAAGACTTCTCAGGGAGCAGCAAACCGAAGAGTTCTCAGGGAGCAGAAAATCGAAGACTTCTCAGGGAGCAGAAAACCGAAGACTTCTCAGGGAGCAGAAAATTGAAGACCTCTCAGGGGGCAAACAAACGATCGATGAACCGAAGACCTCTCAGGGGGCAAACAAACGATCAATAAACCGAAGACTTCTCAGGGAGCAGCAAACCGAAGACTTCTCAGGGAGCAGCAAACCGAAGACTTCTCGGGGAGCAGCAAACCGAAGACCTTTCAGGGGGCAATGAACTGAAGACCTCTCAGGGGGCAATAAACCGAAGACTTCTTAGGGAGCAGCTAACTGAAGACCTCTCAGGGGGCAAACGATCGATGAAATGAAGACTTCTCAGGGAGCAGCTAACTGAAGACCTCTCAAGGGGCAAACAATCAATAAACTGAAGACTTCTCAGGGAGCAGCTAACTGAAGACCTCTTAGGGGGCAAACGATCGATGAAACGAAGACTTCTCAGGGAGCAGCTAACTGAAGACCTCTCAGGGGGCAAACGATCGATGAAACGAAGACTTCTCAGGGGGCAATCAGCCGAAGGGCTCACAGATAGCACCACTTCAACCCACAAGAGGTTGGCACGACCACGGCACTACCAAAATTCACAGCGGTTAGCACGATGGCGGCACAACCCACAAGAGGTTGGCACGACCACGGCACTACCAAAATTCACAGCGGTTAGCACGATGGCGGCACTACCCACAAGAGGTTAGCACGACCACAACATTACCAGCTACCACCAAAAGACAGCAACAGCTATCATTACAATTCCATCAAGCAGGAAAGACGGCCGACTCAGGTACGCGTCACTTTCCTTTTCTTCTTTGAGTTTAGGCTCACCTAGACACTAGTGTACTAGATTCCCCTAAACTGGGGGCAACTGTAGACATCGGGTCCTGAGTCAGCCTAGATCGAAGTTACCCAATGATGATAATTGCCTTCACAGGCTTAAAAAGTTAAAAGTGATGGTTTTCTCGTCAAATTTGCATTTTAGAGTGAAAAATTAGAAAATAATAAAAAAATATTTAAAAAATTAATTTTGAAAAATGGGGGCTTAAAATTATGGTTTTTTTAGTCAATTTAAAATTTAAAAAAAAATAGAAAAAAAATAAAAAACAAATTTCGGACCGCGAGTGTCGGGCGCGGCAGCGCGCCTGCGCGCTGCCGCCCAGCTCGCAGGCGCCTGGGCGCCCAGCGCGCAGGCGCCCAGGCGCCCATCGCGCAGCGAGCGCAAAGGCGACGCTCAGCGTCGCCGATGCTGCGCGTCGCTAAAGGCGCGCGCAGCATCGCGCACGCTGAGCGCCGCACGGAGCGCTCGTGCGCGAGCGCCAGCGCGCGAGGCTCGCCTGGCTGCCGCTCCGACGCCCGCCGCTCTATAGCGATGGGCATACCGGCCGTCGCTACAGGGTCTGATACCCAAAAATCCCTCTTTTCAGCCTTTTTTCCGATTTATCCCATTTTTTTGGGGTTTTTGACTTCAAATTAAATTCTAAAATATTTTTTTAGGTAATTAAATAATAAAACTTGATTTTATCATTAAAAATAAAATAATTTTGGGTTAAAATAGGTTTTTTTCCTTAATTAAATTAGGGCAACCTATTTTATCCTATAAATATTTTATGATGAAATCAAAGGAGCCTCCTCTCCACATTTTTTAGACCTAAAAATTCCAGATTTCTTCTTCTTCTTCCACCAAAAATTCCAGATTTATTCCCCAACCAAAAATCAAAAAGAAAAATCAAGTGTTTCATTCTTTTTCCAACATAATTTCTTCTAAACATATTTTTAGAGGAAGTTTTGTTGTTTGATTCAATTTTTGAGACAAATAGAATAATTATTTGTTCTCAAAATTGTTTTTCTTCTTTTATTTTGGGTTCAATAAAACTCTTTTCATTGATTTTGTTTTGAATATCTTTTTGATAAAAAATTGATTTTGAGACAAATAAAATAATTGTTTGTCATCAAAATCTAATTTTCATTTGATAAAACTTCAATCAATTTTTCTTTATTTTAATCAATAAAACTTTTTTTGATCAAAATCATTTCTTTAGGCAAAGGTATCAATTCTTTGTTCTTAAAGAATTTTTGATCATTTTTATTTTCATGTTTCTTGGAATAAAATTCCAACATTTTCATAATATTTCACTCTAATATTGTGAATCATCAAACAAAGAAATCGACCATCACTTTTCCTTCATCAAATCCAATATTCTGAGGGTAAATATTCTAGGCTTAATTTCAATTCCTATTCTATTTTATTTCATTTTATTTATTCATGTATATTTTATTGTTTTTATTGATTTATTTATTGTTTTAATTTATTCATTTGTTGTATTGATTTTATATTCGTTCTATTTAATTGTTTATACATGATATGATTTTTATTCACATAAATATTGATTGTTTATTAATTCCTATCATGTAAATAATTTATTTTGATTCCTCATTATTTTTAACATGCAAATAATTAATTAATTTAAATTAATTAATTTAAATTAATCTTTTTGCCATGTAATTGGTTTGTATTAATCATGAACACATCAATTAACCTTGTTATATATCATTATTATTTTCATCATTCCTTTGTTTACTAATTTTATCATTGTTACATGATTTTATTATCATTTGTTTATTTATTCATTCATTATTTTTCACATATCATCATTATTTTCATCATGTGTATATTTTCATGTACTAATTAATTAACATGTTTTATTTTATTTTCATCACATCATTCAATCATTTATCATATATAATCCATGTTTCTCATTTTATTTTGGTTTGTTAATATTTTTGATTTCATTATCATTCTTTTCATATCATCTTATGTTATTTTAATTTGTTATTCATTATTTTGTATGTTTAATTGATTGAATTGATTTAATCACTAACATTATTTTATTTGTATTTTGTTTTTATGTCTAAACTCATTTTTTCTGCTTGGGCATTTTTGCGAGCACATCGGGAGGTCCAAAAAGGCTCATTTGGTTTGTAATATTTTATTTAATTTTGCCATATAATTTTCTTGTAAAATTCTTTATTTAGGCACGCTAAAAAGAAAATCACAAAAATGTTTCTATTAATTAACTTGACATTTTTTTTCTAAATAAAAGGGGACCAATGTCCTAGTTTTTCATACCCAAGTCACCACATCAAAACTTTTTCATAATAAACATGCATGCGAGGACCAATGTTCTCACTATTAATGAATAACCCGTTTTACGCATGTATTTCACTTTTATAAATGGGAGTTGTATTCCGCTCCTAGTGTTATTGTAATTCGTTTTTGAATGCTTTATTTTGGATTTTGCTTACATTTACCGCTTTTGATATGAATGATTGCGCCTTTAAATTAAAATTGCATTGTGTGGAAAGTTGATGAAACAATGAATTCAAAACTTAATTATGATATTAATCAAGGTATAAATAAATGAGAAGTCCCGAACCCTGCTCTGGTCTTTGGGCTCAAGATGCTAGAGGTTATCCTCCAAGACACCTCTTGTGTCACGAGACTTAGACGTTAATCCTAGGCCTCATGGCCCAATATGGATAAAATGCGCAAGTCTTAGGCTCTCCGAGGCGAGAGAAACTTTCCCAATGTTCTATTGGGTGGCGACTCCATGAAACCTCCTTGTTGCCCAACATAGACGCACTTGCGATTTATCGCAAGCTGTTGACGGACCCACACATGCCCCGATCGCCCACGTGCGGGCGGTCGAACGGGCGGCCGCGGGGATCCGGCGCGCGTTACAACAGGTTAGATGCCAAGGCAACGGGGGTTAACACGTCGACAAACAGACGGTAACTACCCACAGTAACTCCAGCCAGTTCGGGAAGACAACCGCCTCAGGTGCGCGCCTCTTTCCTTTCTTTTCTGAATTTTGGCTCACTTAGGCACCTAGGTTCTAAGTTCCCCAAAATTGGGGGCAACTGTAGACACCGGGTCCCGAGGCGGTCCAAGATCAGGATTACCCGATGATGAAATAGAAGACCGATTTTCGGCAAGAAATGTGAGAATCGATCGTTCCCTTGTCAAAGATGTGTTTTTTGGAAAATAACTAAAAATGTATTTTTGGGGAAATTAAAATTAAAATGGAGTAAAAAAATATATTAATTTTGTGTCAAAATTAATAATAAAAAAAAAAAAAATATCGCGAAGGCCGCCTGCGGCAGCGCGGGGCTGCCCCAGCGCGGCAGGCCGCCCCAGCGCGCAGGGGCGCCTGCGCGCGAGGCAGGCGCCTCATGCGAGGACCCTGCGCGCGAGGTGAGGGGCGCCGCGCGCCCCCCTGCGCGCAGAGGCGGGCGGCTCGCACGAGGCGGGGGGCGCCGCGCGCCCCCCCTGCGCGCAAGGCGGGGGGCGCCGCGCGCCCCCCTGCACGTTAGGCGAGCTGCCTCGCGCGCAGCCCCTGTGCGCGAGGCAGCTGCCTGCTGCGCGCGGTGCGGGGGCACCACGCGCGCAGCAGGCTGCCGCGCGCGCCCTCGCCTTTCTCCGCGCGACCTGTCGCCTGTTCCCTTTTTTCCGCTTTTTTTTTCAGTCTGATTTTCTTCAGTCTTTCACCATTTCATGCTTTTTTGGGTGAAACAAAAATAAAAGCTATTTTGTCCCTTCCTATTTTTGGCCAAGGCAAGTTTAAATGAGGTTTTTTCCCCTCATTTTGGAGGACGGCAGTTTTTTTGGAAAAAAATCCTTTGGCTTTTCTCTCTATTTTCTTGGCTCCAGCAGCTGGTTCTTCAAGCTTTTTTCTTCAAAAATTTTCTTAACTTCTTTTTCTCTTTCTCAAGTTTTAGTCTTTGATTGCTCTTCAAAAATAAATAATTCATTTTCTTGAGTGATTTGGGCTTGGAAAATTAATTTCCTTTTGCTCAAATCATCCACCAAAAATATTTTCATCAAAGTATTTTCTTGATCTTATTTCAAAATATTAATTTCTACATTTTCTTCAAATACTTATCACCACAAATCTGACAAGAAAAATCGATCGAGACACCGTCTCCCCAATCTAAAAATTCTGAGGGTAAACATTCTTGGACTTGTTCTCTTTTATTTTTTTTGTACATTATTTATTGTTGTTAAAATTATTTTTGTTACTATTATCATGTCTATTATTTACTTTTAGCATTTTAATGTGTTAATATCATTATTATTATATTATTTGTTTGCTTCAATTTGATTTTTTAGTATTATTATTATTATTATTATTAATTAATTAATTAGTTAATTAGTTAGCATTATTATCATTATTATTATTATTTAATATTTCGTATTATTTTTATTATTATTGTTATTGCCATTATTTATCTCATTTATTGTTGTATTGTTATCCCTGTTAATGATTTGATTTATTTTATTGCATTGTTATCATTATTATTAGCATTATATACTGGTGTTCAATATTTATTTTGTTTTTATTAGATCAATTTCATTTAGAATCATTACTAATAGTTTTTATCAATTTTTGTATGAGATTTAACTTGAGTCGAGTCATGTGAGCGCCCCGCGACTCCCCGGATGGGTCGCAACGCGTAGGCGGGTACTCCGGTTCGGTGAGACCTTTCTTAACCCTTTCTTTATGTCGTGTTACTTGTAAATATATATTTTTATTCGTGCACGCGTGCGATAAAAAAATCACAAAAATATTTCTATAATTAAATTAGAATTTTCACTAATAAAATCGGGACCAATGTCCCTTATTTCAGCCCGACAATAAAAATGTCACAACTAAAACGAAGAGTCAACTTTCCTCCAAAAATGGGATCACTCATCCCGGTTTTTTAATTCAAGCAATCAAAAATGACTCTTCGAACCCTCTTCAAATTAATACGAAGGAACCAATGTTCCTAAATTTAGAACAAGTGCGAAGGAACCAACGTTCCTTAAATAATGCCCCGATTTATGTATGTTCTTTTATTTTAATCTTGGGTGAGTGTCTTAAATTCAAGTTCATTTCTTTTTTGGGCCCTTGTAATTAATTTTGGGGCAACTTTATTTATTCTTAGGGATTGTATTCTGTCCCATTTATAGCTTTAATTCCTTTCAATGGGGGTTGTATTCTACCCCTATTTCTCTTGTAATTGCGTGCTTGCGTGTTTACCGCTTTCATTTATCGCTTTCTCTATCTATTGCTTTATCGCTTTTATTTACTTTCTTTACGTGCTTTTAATGCGCTATTTAATTAAATGCATCATTCGTGTGAGATGAGAGATATAATTTTAAGAAGTTAAAAACCCATTTATAATTAACCAAAGCATAAATAAGAGGGAAGTTCCGGACACCATATCTCTGGTTTAGACCAATAGAGGTGAGAAACCTTTTCCCAATTTCTTGCAAATTGGGTGGCGACTCCAAATACCTCAAAGGTGCCTTTAGGTGTCAATAGGCTAGGTTGTTCTCCCCAATGTTCTATTGGGAGGAATACACCGATGATGTCTCATGGTGCCCATGATCCAAAAGACGCGGACCTCCATACCTCGAATCCTAAAGCGGATTAAAAGCGAGGGCCCTTGCTGGGTTTCCGGATGGGTTCGGCGCGCGTCACAATCACACAACTTATCAGAACACAGATAGGAATGGGTAGAACTCGGATCTATCAGAGCATACATTTCAGTACTGAAAAGTAAGAACTTACTAGCTATCACCTCCGGAGCATCTTGGTCGTCACGAGCTCTCACCGCATAGGCTCTTACAGCCGCAGGCACTGGACGATCAACTGTCTCAGAAGAACCTCTTTCCCGAGGCCATCCACCATGACCCCATCCTCTGCCTCTAGCACGACTGCCTTGAGGAACATTTGACCTAGCTCGACTTGCCTCTTGCTGACGCTGAGTGTTCTCATACAAATTCGGGCTATTGGCACGAAAATGGTCGGTGCTACCACATCTGAAACATCCCCCAGTCAACCACCGACACTCGCCCCAATCGCTTATTACAATGAGAACATTGAGGCACTCCATCACCTCGACCACCGAAACTCCTCTACCCGCACTAGACCCTCTGAAAGAATCCTGCCTCCTCCCTCTAGTAGCCGGACTAGGTTGCGACTCACCAGAGGGATTCCCTTGAGACTCACAAGCAGAACCTCCTCTAGAAGCCTTCTTCCTCTGAGCCTTCTCCCTTAAAACATTCTCAGAGCGTTCCGCTACTCAAAGCTGCCTGCACAATCTAATAGTAACTGACATCCGGTGCTGACATCAACGAAACCAACATTACCTTCAGAGACTCATTCAAACCTGCCTTAAAATGTTGACATCGAAACTCCTCGGTGAGAACTCCTGGCGGTGCATACTTGCTGAGTCGATTGAATTCCTTCTCATAATCAGCTATAGACAACACTCTCTGACGGAGACTCAAAAACTGCTCCCACCTAGCCTCCCTAAACTCCTTAGTCACATATTTATTTCGAAACTCCCTTTTCAAAGAACTCCCATCCCACAGGCTCGAGAAGCTGCGGATGTTTGAGCACTAGCGTCCACCAATCATAAGCTGAGCCCTGTAACAAGGAGACTACACACTCCAACTCTCTCTTCAAAAGACAATGAATCTCCCTTAGCACCCGCTTAACTTTCTCAATCCAGGTTTCCGCTTTATCCGATTCATCCAAAGTAGTTCCAAAGAAATCCTCTGCTCCAAACTTTTGCATATTCTCTATCGGAGCTCTAGGGGCAGTAACTCTTTCCAAAACCCTGGCCATATCTTGAGCATAGCCTCGAAAGGGACCTCAGGGGCCTCAGGTTGCACCCTAGATGGCTGAGCCGGACCCAAAACAGATGGATCTTACTCTCGGGGATTTGCACTCTCGGCTGACACCTCAAGTGATCCACGAGCAGACTCCATAAAACTACAAAACATACACAATGATCCGCATCAGGCCAACACAACACTAGACATACGCTCTATCTTACACTAGCCCAGAAACATCTAAACCTATTGCTCTGATACCACAAAATGTAACACCCCTTACCTATACGTAGGAAGCTTCATCCTTGGAGGAGGATGAAGGGTCCCGATAGATGAGGGTTGTCACGCAAAACCTCAAGCACAAACATTCAATAATAAATCATACACTCAAAGCAGTGAAATAAAATTTCACAAACAAAAGGCCAAGGCTGAGAATAAAAAGTATAATATTATTAATGTACATAAAAGTCTTTACATATCAAAATACCAAAGTGCCATAGCACAAAAGATCGCTTACAAATTGGTATCAAACCAACATACAAAAGAAGAACTTATATCAATAGTTTCATTACAAAATCATTCAACTATTACATATATAAAAAGAAGTACAATCCAGTACTACAAAATCTCTCTCCTAGTTGTGTCGGCCCTTCTGAAATGGATCACCCTGCTCACTGACTCCCACATCTTCTACACCTGCACGGATGAAACACCCGTGCTAAGAGAAAATGCTTAATGGGGAATAGCACAATGAAAACGACCACTCACAGTGGACGTCGAATACAAATCACATACACATGGCACATACTTAAATCCATACTTAAATAATTCATCATACTGAAGATAATAATATCTTTTACCATTCAATCAAATATACAGTGCCAAATCAAAACTCATAATCACATAAGACCTGCTTATTCAAAAATAGTGGACAGCGAGTAACGCATAATCATTCGAAACTCATGGATACCCGAGGGTATCAAAATCATTCTTTTCTTTTTATTTCAAAACATTTTCGAATGGAATCTTAAGCAAGATTCAAGTTAAATGGGGATCGCGTGGATCCCATTCAGGGACTTGATCAGGGTCCAAAACGCATACGCATGGCTGCAGCAAACTGAACTCTACAACCATGCCTATCATCCACTTAATTTGACTTTCGCAGGTTATGCATAATCCCAAATCATACTCAAAGTATAACACATGCTTTAAAATAAGGCACCATAAACTTAATACATACATTCACTATACTTCACATTTAGTATAATTTGACAATCTAAAACACAAATTAAAAATCCATTTTCCAATTGAGAAGTCCTCAAATAAGATTAAAAACCCATAACATATGAAAAAGGAAGGAAAAAGACATAACTTAAAATTTTGCAGAATTTCAAAACAGAGGGGTTTTACATGGCGATATGACTTACCCTTACTGCCGTGTAAGACATCCTACACGGTGGTAAGGGAAAACCATACCGCCGTGTAACATGTCCAACACGAAGTCCTCAGAAGGCAGAATGTATTTACACGGTGGTATGGAGAATTCCTTACCCCCGTGTAAATACTCCACCCAGAATTCCTTCAAGGCAGAATGATTTTACACGGCGATATGAAAAGTTCTTACCGCCGTGTAAAAACACGGGCAAAGAATTCTGGAGGACATAATGCGATTATACGGTGGTGAGAAATTTCCTTACCGCCGTGTAACTCTCCAAAAACCCAGAAATTCAACTGGAAAAGGAACTCCACTCACAACCAAACTTCAACACATCCCAAAACTGATCAAATACCACAAAATTACTACTCATCAACATTCAAAGGCATACTCAATCACACTTATACCTCGATTTGCAAGCAATTAACATACAATTAACACCAAAACACAATTATTACCCCCAACCACAAACAAAACCATAAATGTTCCCAAACTTCAAATTCTTCGACTCTAATCTAGTGCTCCTCTTCCATTCGCAATTTCCTTGCCTTTGGGCTCTCTAGGAGGGTTTTCTAGAACAAATCAAGATAACCCAAAACTCACCAAGATTGCAGCAAAAGAGGAAAGATTGCAAGAAGAGTAAGAAGAACACAAGAGGAAGAAGAGGAATGGGAAGAAGAAAGAAAACGGGAAAGGAGAAGGGAAATCTGACTTTTCTCACCTCTCTCCTCACTCACATACACCTTCTCAAGCCACATAGCAGCCCCCTATTGGAAGACTACCCCAACATAAACACAAAACTAATCCTCTCACATACACACAAACCTAACCTCACTAAACATACCCTACTCCCATACACTTATTCACACCCAAGCACAACTCTACAACACCTAATACTTCAATTTAAATCATACACATACAAAATCATACACACAAATGGCTCATACTACTAGGGTGATTACGGGGCGTTACAATCGCGACCAGTATCGCGCTCGCGACAGAGTCATCATTTCCAGTCCCCCAATAAAATTTGCAAACTTCTCTGTCTTAAAACCATACCCAAAATTTCCCATTCAAAATAAACTTCAACACAATACAATTTGCTCATTCAAAACCTCATAATTAATACAAAACCCAACTTTTATACGCATAAACACAATTAAATCATGCTATTAACATCATCACAATCTCTAATTAATAAAATCAGAAATTTTGCTGCAAAAACTCATTCAATCTTTTACCTTGGTTAAAAACTCACAATCAAGACATTTCAACTAAATTTAAATCACAATCCAAGACATTTAAACATACCTAAACAACTTTAATCCCAAAATTTTTCTAGAAATCAAACCAAACTCAACACAATCAATTAATATACTAAAACCTAAATTCCCATACCTCAATTCCTTTGCTCCTAATAGCTTTCTTGGTTAATCATTCTTGTTCCCAAACTCCTCCAAGATCTTTCTCATCAAAAATCCTCACCAAATACACATATACAAACACAAAATACAATCTAGGTCAAAACCTAACCAAGAAGAGAAGAAGAAACCCAAAACTAATAATCCATCTCACCTTAATATTCTTCACTTAAATCACTTGATGTATCAAACTATAACATCAAATCTTAGGCTTTGAATTTAAAAGAGAGTGGATGGCATGGAGACAAGAAGGAAAAGAACAAGAAGAAGAGCAGAGGGAGAGAACGTGAGAATGGGAAAGGGATGGGCAGAATTTTTGCTCTCTCTTTCTCTTTCTTTGCCTTATATACCCCTCTCTAAATCCTTGCCACATGTCATCTTATAATTGGTGGAACTTGACCACTCACACACTAAACCCATGCATGACACTACACACAAGACTAATCCTCACTAATACATACACTACTTCCCTATGAGTATGCGCACTCTATCAAAACCCACAAAACATGGATATAACCCCAAAATACAATTAACACATGCTAACCCACACTCACACATGCACACATACCCATGGCTCAAACAACTACGGGGAAATCGAGGTGTGACAAATTATCATTTGGTCCCTTAACATATGTGTTTATCTCATATTTATCAATTTGTTACCTATATTTACCATTTTACTCTTATATTCTTATTTCCTTACATAATTACCATTTTTTTCTTTTAGGTTGTACATTTATTCCTTAAGTACCAATAATTTATCATTTTGTCCTTTTTATTCTTATTACTATTATTAATTTCTATAAAATTTCTACTATAATATGATCAAATTATAATTTTAATACCTAATTTATCTAAAATTGGAAAGTTGCATTTTAGTTCCTGTAATTTGCCAAGTTTATTATTTTGCCCTTAATTGTTCCTAATATACTAAATTTTCCAATTATTGATATATTTTACTCATTTTTACTTCTTATTTTAACCTTTTTACCCATAGTCTTTTATTATTATTCCTTTACATTTTTACCCTTTTTATTTTCTAAACTTACTATTTTGCCTTACTCCGAAAGCTCGTAGCATTTGGTACCGATAAACTCCAATTTATTGCTTCCTCTGCACTAACAATACCTACTCCCTCAACTCGTTCTAAAAAAATAGGATTTCTTGTAATAAGTTTTTGATATTCAACAACTCCCGTTAAAAAATAATTGCAAAAATGTAAAAATTTATCTATCCAACCATTAGGTAGATCAGTCGCTACCCCTCCCCCCCCCCCCCCCCTCCCGATACAAAAAAAAATTATGCATCATGCTCATACCAGTGTCAGCTTCGAATAAATCATATATTAACTCTCTTTCTCTTTAGAAATATAGAAGAAAGGAGTTTGTGCGCCAATATCTGCCATAAAAGGGCCAAGCCATAACAAATGAGAAGCTATATGACTTAATTCCAACATAATTACTCTGATATTGCTAGCTCTTTTAGGCATTTGAATATTTTATAATAGTTTAGGACCATTTACTGTTATTGTTTCTATGAACATAATAGCCAAATAATCCCATCGTATTACATAGGGCAAATATTGTGTAATTGTTTGATTTTCTGCAATTTTTTCCATTCCTCTTTGTAAATAACCCAATATTGGTTCACGGTGAATAACATCCTCACCGTTTAGAGTAATGATGAGTCAAAGAACACCATGCATTGATGGGTGGTGGGGACCCATATTAACTATCATAAGGTCTTTTTATGTAGCTGGTACATTCATAAGGGTTTTCTCATTTCATTATCCCATTCCACGAATTTTTGTAAACAAAAAGAAGTTTATCTCAAGATCTAATAAATTATATAATTCAACAAAAGCAAAACTCTTTGAATTAGCGAGTTTTTGACTTCCGCATATCCAACCGACTAATTAATTCTTTATACCGTACTCTATTTTCCTTTTCTAAACGTGACAACAGTCGTTGATGTTTTCCTAAAATTTTTCGCAAACCTCTTTTAGCAAACCTCTCTGAGATAAATAGTATTTTCTATGCAATTCCAAATGTGAAATAAGTTTTTGTATCTTGTTAGTGAAACTTACTATTTGAAATTTTAACAGATCCCTTGTTTTCATCTTTTTTATTCTTGTGAACTAACTGAAATGAATGAATTTTTTACCCCCCTTTTTAAGTTTTTAGTTTAAGATATTTTTTATTATCAATAATAATAAAAAGTGTATTAATATTAATAATGTATTAATCATTAATAATTTATTAATATATAATAACATCAGTTCATTTTCATTTGGTATACACAAAAATCTTTACTTTGTTAGAAAATTCAAAATTTTGTCAAATAAAATTTATCATTAATCAATCAAATTTTGAATTTTTTAAGGGTAGTCGATTTCTCTACTTACAAAAAATAAAAAAAAATCTACCTAAAATTAAAAGTAAAAAAAATTCATTGATTCATTAATTGATACATGATTGTATTTCATGTACCAGAATGGAATATGGAATATAAAAGAATGACGCGTTTATCTCCTTGTTTTCATATACTAGATCAGATATGTTATAAGATATATATGAAAAATTCACTCTTACTAAAATTTCAACCGTAGATATATATATCCATACCATACTAAACCAACTGGCATTATTAGTATCGAGCCAATAGCGATTCATACAAGCTAAATCTAAAAAATTTTAATTTAATTAGTTTATTTTTTTCTCTATTAAAATGTTTGCTTTTATCCATAAATGGACTAACATTTTTTTATGTTTTTACTATTGAAAATTTATATGTTTATATGAATATCATTTGTATTTTTTAAATTGAAAGAAATTATAATTCTTAATTCTCTACCATGTTTAAGGGATAAAATATTTTTTGAAACAAGTAAATCATAACCATTTTTGTCTCTATTTCCAATTATATTGGAATGTTTTTCAATAGATTTGATAATTTTTTTATCAATATAGAATTTTTCTCTATATTTTTTATTAATTTCTTATTTGTTCTTATGAACTAATAAGATACCTACCGTTTGTTACGAAATAAATTGTCCATCATTTTTTATCGACAAATGGATAGTTTCGATAATCAATATTCCCTTTTTCATCAATTTTGCAAGAGTTAAATCCTTATGAACCATCAGAATATTCAGACTTATTTCTTACATTTGAATATAAGATATAATAATTTCTTGTGGATTTATTAATCTAAGCAGGAGAAAATATACTTTGATATTATTGATTACTTTTTGATTTAAAGAACCATTCCATCTTAATTGAAAACATAAATACCGTTTTAGGAAGAAATGAAGTTCTACTTCCGTATGACTTTTGTTTTGCTTTTTATTTCTATGTTTATTTATATCTAATCCCATATAATCTTCTTCAATATCTTCTTTTTGATTTGCAAAATGTAACACCACACTCCCAACCACCTATATAGCTAAGCTACAGTGATTGGGTGCGGTTGCCACAACAATCAACGTCATGCAAAGTTCTAATAACGCATACATAACACCATACAGTTCGATTACATACATCTAATTCTACGTTATACAATAGTTATTATTACATGCCATCATAAATATAATTATTTACATGTCTTAACAAAATCTTTCCAAAATCCTATGCTAGCAAAATAATCCTTAAGTGTTGATAATTCCAAAATGCGGGGACATCCTTCCTCTTTTACTGCTTCGACGGACCTACACGGGTACAAACCGTGCTAAGCAAAATTGCTTAGTAGAGAACAAAACAAAATATCATATAATATCCAAGCAGGCACGTAATTATATATATATACATTTACATATATATAAGACACTAGGGACTATATTCAATCATAAAGTACATTACATCATGCTCTTTTATAAATACACATAACACATACTTGTCTCATTTAGATAATACCCAGAACTGAAAGCAATATTTAACACAAAGCAATATTATCATGCTTGTATTATTTACACATGAATAAAAACTGAAGGTATTAACAATATGTTATTGCATCATCTCATAAACATATATTCATACATACATACGCACACATCATAATCATGTAAATTTCACATCCTTGGAATAATTTATTTCAGTTATTTAAGCCTTGCCTGCCTATCAAAGACGCGGATAAGCGGGTATCGTATTTGTACTCGAGAGTACGATCATTCAATTCCACGTATTCACATTAACGCTTTGGTACCCAAGGGCACATAACATTCAATATTTACATACTATTCACATTGAAGAACCCATTAAGGATTCTTATCGCATTATGATTCCATAGGAATCAAACGCATTTGGCTGCAGCCTATAGGCATGCCTATCTATCCACTACTTGACTTGCAGGCTAAGTATATTAATTTCTTTATTGATTTCATACTTATCAATTATAGTAGCAATTACATCAATCATCATCACATTCCTCATTTTTCACATTCACAAACATCAAACAATTCACATCACTCAATTACTCTTGGTTGATCACATAACTCTTTTATGTTTAATCATCTCTTAAACAATTGATTGATTCAATAATCATCTCAATTATAAACATATAAACTTCATTTAATCTTAGTATAATGCTCATATAATTTACCATCCATATTGGTTATAAGCCTCATCACTTACAAGTGCGAACAAATAAAGGTTGTATTGTGAGACAGGAGGGGTCACGGTCATAACCAATCTGGTTGTCACCGTGACATATTGAAGTCCCAAAACAGAATGTAAATCTGTGGTAGGTCACGGTCACAACCAACTTGGTTGCCACCGTGACATATCACAAATTCACGGACAGAATGCAACATTGGGGCACCTCACGGTCACAACCATTTTGGTTGTCACCGTGACATACCTCCAACTTGCAAACAAAATGTAAACTTGGGTATCTCATGGTCACAACCATAGTTGTCACCGTGACATACCAAATTCAATTAGGCAGAATAGGGGCTATGCATACCTCACGGTCACAATCAATTTGGTTGTCACCGTGACCTGTGCAAAATTTCTAAAACACAGCTGTGTTTTACCAAAGCACAACTGTGTTTCCCCTTTAAATTCTCACTTCATTTTTAGCACTTCAAACTCAATTCCTCACTTAGAAATCAAACCCAATTCCCTTTTGAACATGCAAAATCCTCAATTTAATACATATATGAACATCATTTCTACTATTTATCAATCTAACACATAAATCTTTAAATAAAATTAGCATTGAACAAAAGTGTCAACAATTCTCAAGCATCTCTTTTCCAATTTTATCAACACAAAAAAGAAGTTCTCCTTTTCCATTCTCATACTTAATCCAACAAACCTTATCATCCAACATGCATGTTTTAAGTTTACTTATTTTCAACATTATGATCATTTAAGCAAGATTTACTACTACAATTTCATAACATGCAACATATCCCCAAGACAAGAAATGTCTTATTTTCCTACCTCAATCATACACACATGCTTAATAGTTATATACATAAAATACTACATGTTCTCAAACCTTTTTCTCCTTTGCTCCTAGCCGAATTTTCACCTTGTGCTTAGCTCCCCAACTTTTGCTTTTCCTTTGCCTTT
This sequence comes from Excoecaria cochinchinensis, assembly GCA_947683425.1. Lineage (NCBI taxonomy): Eukaryota > Viridiplantae > Streptophyta > Magnoliopsida > Malpighiales > Euphorbiaceae > Excoecaria > Excoecaria cochinchinensis. The sequence continues at coordinate 1,249,899 of CANTUQ010000127.1, forward strand.
CTTAGGATCTACTACTACATCCAAGACCCAAATCCACCACAGAAAACAAGGAAATCAAAACCCTAAAACAAAATCCCTTAAGGATGAAAAGAGGAAGAAATTTGCATTAACCAAAGCACTTACCCCTTTTAAAGTGAAACTATACTCATGCACACCCTTGAATCATTAATTGCAGTAACTCCACTTGATGAAAATGTGAAAGAAGAATATAGAACAATGAGAGGAAAAATACAGAATTTTGAGAGGAAATGGGAGAGAGAAACGTGAGGAAGAGACAGTGAGGAGTAAGCTGAAATGAATGAGGGAACAAGAGAGTGTGGCTGCCACTACATGTAGCCAACCATCCTCTTTCTCACTCCTCCATACATGATCCTAGGTGGCAAGTACAAATTTTCTGCTCATGGGCTCACATCTAAGGCTTGAATCTCACTAATTTTTGACCTTGGCCCATTAGCTCAACATTACAACCCTAGCCCACAGCTCTCTCTTAAATTTTAATCCAGTCTCTAAAGCCCAATTTAATCCCTTTTAAGATTAAGTCCAACCCTCAAGTCTCAACTAATCTAGCCAAGCCCACGGCATAATTCTAATATACATGCAACCCAATACCCATGAACCCACATCCAGCCTGTAGTCATTTTAAGCCCAAACACTATAATCACTCAAACAGAATTTATTTATGCAATTAAGTCCCTTTTTAACATGACATAAAAATTCCAGATTTTTAATCTTAGCACAAGACATACACAAATCATGTAATCAGACATAAATTCTCCTAGGGTATTATTTGGGTCATTACACAAAAACTGATCCAAAGTCCACTTGGTCACCTGATTATTTTTCTTCGTAATTTTGATTCTCTAATTCAATAATCTTTTTTATTCGATGGTATAGATAGAAAAAGGTTGCCATTTTTCTTCCCATTGATTTTCGTATTTTTACTAACTTTCATAGAAATGAAAATTTAAAAGAAAAAATTCAAGGGGTATTGTCCATGGTTTTATCTTATATATGCTGTAAAATATTACAAATTTTCGAAAGTACCAAAGTTCAAAATTGGAATTGGATATGAGATTATTTTGTATTTCTTCATGCATTCCCATCCAATCAAAAAAGGGGGAGGGTTGGTTGGATGAATTGACTTTTTGATCTTGGTGAATTGTAACAAAAGAAATATTTTTCTTATCGATTTTATCAATTAGTTGATAGTTATTAGTTGTAGTCTTAGTATTTTTTTATTATTAATCTTTACTTGCGGTACCGATCCAGGAGTCAATATCGACCTTATTTCTAAGACCAAAATTGAGAATTCTCCAATCACAATATTTTCAATACGGGCTTTTCTTTATTTCGATAATATCATAGTCTGCTAGGTAATAATTGATAGGAATACCTTCTAATATGTCAAATAATTTACTTTTATTTGAGTTGGAATTATAAGGAATATTTTCTTTATTAGTTACTTGGAATGGCGATCCGCAAATAAAAAAAGTCCTTATTTTCATAATTTATAGATTTATATGATAAAAAATTATATTTCTAGTGTTTTTTAAATTTAAAATTATCTTTTTGATTTGGTAATGAGTCTACATCAAAATCATATTTTTTTATCATGAATTACTTGGTCTTTTTCATATAAATTCCATTTGCTTATTTTTTTTTATTTTGGACCGTATGGCATTGATGGATTCTATTTCACCATTATTGTGGTATTAATCTAGTCCATTTAATTTGAGATAAATTGTATTTATATTGATAATGACTTCTTAATCAGTTTTTACATTGATTCATTATAGAATTTCAAAAACTTTTATCTTTTAATTAAAAATTAAATAGTCATTGGACTCTAAAATAATCCTTTATTTCATTTTTAAGGATTGGGATTTGTGATAATTTGTAAAATACATATGCTTGTGATGAGGAAGATATGTCATAAAAAATCTGTGAATTCTTATGAATAATAATAGTATTTCTTGACTTTTTTTATAATCGAAATAAAGTGAATTTTATTTTGATTTGTTTTATCAAATTTTTGTGATTTTTTTCATTATTGTAAATGCATTTAATAATAATTTCTTTTGTTGATTTAAGAAAAAGTTGTGCATTAATACTCGGAATATTAATGATACCTAAAATGATATCTATGTATACCTTTTCAATCAAAACTTTTATAAAAAAGTGGAATTTACATGCTAATTGAGTATTTCTTCTTTTTAATATGTGTGAAATATTTTTTGATGATTTTAATTTTTTAGAATTTTAACTTATTTTTTTAGGACTAATAGTTACTTTTAAGGTTATAATTTTGTTTTCCTTTTCTTTTGTAATGTTTTCTATTTGATTTATAAATTTATCAAAGGAATACATTGAATTAAGGTGGACAATTTATAAATTATCCGGTTATTATTATTAATTATCGAATCTTTTTCATTTTTAGTTTCATTTAATTTATCTACTTCTCTAAATCTCAATAAAAAAATTGGATTTCTTTTTGATTTTGAAAGTTTATTTATTCTTTATTTTGGAAGAAAATGTTTTTGATAACTCTTTTTTTTTTCTTTTGAGAAATTTCAAAATAATTTTCTTTTTTTTTCTAAAATTGTTAGAATTTGAAAACAATTTTTTTCATCTTTCTAGTTTTTTTCAAGTTTTTTGAACACGGGTTTAAAAAGTGAAGGCCATTTTTGAGGAGAACCAAAAGGCAGTTCCTTTTCCATTCTCCAAACTGTTAAAGAACAAAAATCCCTTTTTTGTGTTTTCTTTTTCACTAGATCTTTAAGCAGGAATTTTGATTTAGTTCTGTGCCAAGGTTTTAGATAAAATGGAAATATGATCTTTATTTGAATCCCATTTGTTAACTAGTTTTGTAGAAATTATTTTTCTAATAATTAAACTGCATTATAGGTGCATATATATATATATATATAACATGCATTTCTCTATGGCAATCCTTTCAATCCTCAGACCATTCGGGGATTTGAAAAAATAGTATACGAATGATAGTTTTAGATATTATTAATGAGGGTAATAGAATATATTTTTTGAGAACCGAGTGGGTTATTAAAACACAACCTCTTATTACTTCAGCAAAAAGATTGCTATCCCAAGCTTGGGCTATGTTTATCTAAGCTTTTTACTTTTCTTTTATCGTTTTCTCTTATAAAAATGCTTGATTGTCTTACTCGATAAAAAGTTCATTTATATACAATAGTTGCGTCATAGCGGTTATAATTTAGTGGTAAAAGTGTGATTCATTCTAATAGTTAAGGGATCCCTTGGTTGATATTCCAATGAAAAACTTTATTTCTTAAAAAGATTTAATCCTTTACCCTCGCAATGAAAAATTTGGGAAAGAATATACATTCTTGTAATTTATAGCCAACAATTAATTAGAAGTTGAAAATTGGATTTTCAAATTATGGAACTTAATTTTTTTAATTGGATCAATGCTTCAATTGAATGAGTATAAGTAAGGGATCTATGGAAAAAGACAGAAAAATGTATTTCTAATCGTAACTAAACCTTCAATTTTTCTTTGTTTTGTATAGTAGAGATTGAAGCAAAATAAGTATTAAAAGATGACTTTGCTTTACTATAGATATAGTGTGACACGCGCTAAAGCTATGTTTTATCTCAGAGGCCCGCTTTTAGGGTCCGAAAAGGGTTCACTAAACTCATGTGGAATGGTCACTTCGCTATAGATAGGGAATCTCCCTTATTCGATTGCTGATGATCCAACTATGAGTGTGTCTATTTTGGGCAATAAGAGATATTTTGGAGTCGCCACCTAGTAGAACATTAGGAAAGTTTGTCTAACCTCATGAAACCTAGGACCAAAAGAGTTCTGGACATCGCTCTTCCTTGTGACTTGGCTAAGGTTTCTAAATAAGTTTTTAAGTTAAATTCTTATCTCTCTTCTTAGACTATTATGCAATTAAATTGAAGTGCATTTCAAGCATCAAAGGAAAGCAATAAATAAAGCAAATAAATAAATTTATAAATGAATGGGACAAAATACAATCCCCTAAAAATAAAAAGAAATAAATCATTCATCAAACGGGGAGTTTGTTTAAGGTGGGAACATTGGTTCCCGCATGCATATTTACAAAAATTAAAGAGTTCTTTCATTATTATTAACAAAATCGAGATGAATGATCCCATCTTGATAAAGGCTACTCTCCATTTAGGTGACATTTTATTGGATGGAAAATTAGGACATTGGTCCTATTATATTAAGAAAACCCCATTTATTCGTAGAAATCTTTTTTATGAATTTTTATGTTAACGTGCAAAACATTTATTACATAGAATATCCAAAATAGGGTAATGTAAATAAACTAAAGAAATGTAAAGAGATTTTACTATTCTCCATATGCAAAGGCATCCCAATCACCAAATCTCTATCCGCATGCAAAGAACATATACATGAATACTCGGGCTAAGTATGAAACAAAAGAAATAAATAAATTAGCATGCTAAATAAAATAAATCAAATACTTGAATAACAAAAAAGATATTAAAATAAAATGGAAAACATAAATATATATAAATGTAAAATTTCACATTCAGATCAATTAATGCGTGCACGGTGTAAAAGAATGAAATCAACTACATTGAAAAAAGTCGAAAACCAACCAAAAAGGGCCACAAACAGGCTAAACAACTGGATAGACTGGCGGAAGAAGTGCAAGTGATGGGACAGAACATTTTCGTTCCATCCCGTCGCTCATCTCTTCTTCCCATATATCATGCCCAGAAAGTAGGAAACTCTATTAAAATCCACTTTTCAAACTATTTTTTTTACCAAATCCACAAATCATGCAGAAATCAACCAATAACTATATCAGAATCATTTTAAAGCCCTAAAAATATTTAAAGCTAATGAACATAGAATATAATGGCTTAAACAATAGGCTAGTCATGAACAGTATTTTTTGAGGTTGGTCAGTGGACCGGGGTGAAAAATAGACCTGTGGATGAAAATTATTTTATTTAATCATCAGAAAATATTGGTCATGATGAGCCCGAGAGTGAAATTTGTGGTCAAGCAGGGGTAAAATATGCCCCAAAATTATGAAAATGAGTCAAAAAGTCAGTTTGGGCATCCGTTGTTGAGGGACGGCTATCTATCATGAGGGACGGTTGTCAATAGACGAAAATTAGCCCAAGTTAACTTATATTGACCCAAGTTTGACCGGATCATAAATTTTGCTACGGACCTCAGAAAAATTATTCAAAAATATAGACATGCTAGTATGAATGAGTAGAATCTAATGGTATTGAAAAATTAATTTTATAGTGACACTGAAATTTTGGTTATCGAACAAGTAATTAATTACTGGACCGGGTAACACTCTCCGATTGAGCTAAAAATTTATATGTGGGCTATTTAATATATTTAATGAATTATGAAATTAATTTTGGGAGGAATTGAGCTTGAAAAATGGGAGAAGTAATTTTAGATTGCATATTGGGCCATAATGCTTAAATGGGCTTAGAAGAGATTGAACCAACTTGATCAAACCAAGCCCAATCCATTGAACCACCTATAAATAGCCTAAAATATCATAATTCACTAGAAGGCTCCATCATTTTCTCCATCTTACTTCTCTTCTCCTTGTGGTCGAATTCTCTCATACTTTCTCCTCTCCATCTTTTTCACTTCTCTTCATCTCTCTCCCTAAATCCAAGCTTCTCTAGCATATTTTAGCCTCTCTATTGTTTAATTGTGGTATCTAATCTTCAATTGAAGGGATAGAGGTGGGAGAAATCAAGGATTCTAAGTTAGGGCATAAAAGTGAGGTTAGAGGAATTGGTGTTTTTAATTTTATCTAAGGGCTCGAATAGGTGTATTAGAGTATGCAGAGTGCATTTATGTAATTATATTGAATAAAGGAAGCAAAATATTGTTGGTTTCTTTGGATGGTCTATTTGGCCATATGTAGAAAATAAGGAAGAGGAAGGCACCTCTAAGAGTAAAGGTAAGGAGAAGGAAGTGTAGGAGGCCTAGAGCAAGTAATTGAGGTTAGTGGTTACCAAATCCAACTATTTCCATTGAATTTGTGTGAATTTAGATTATATTTGTGTGTGAGGTATGTGTAATTTGCATGCTAAATTGAAATAAACTTTATAAATGTGTTTAAGAAGGTTAAAAATGATTATTAGAGTGATTAAAGTGGAAAGAAAAAATTTGTAACTTGAAACCTTAACTTGGCCGAATGTATATATGGAGTTTATATGGGTATACTTTAATATTTTATGCTAAATAATGGTATATTCATGATAAATTTCGTATAATCTAACTAATTTAATAAGAAAAGAATGAAATATAATTTTTCAGAGTGAAAAAGTGACTTGGTTGAATGGTTTTCTTAAGGGAAATAATATATAGTTTCATAATTTATTTAAGGTAATGGCATAAAATGAGTATAGAAGGAAAATTGAGTGTATGTTAATTTATTTGGAATTATTGAGATTTATTTGAATATTTTCTTATATGTGATTATATTATGTTCCTAATGAAGATTATGGAATATGATATGATTAAGTGAATTGATGGCATAATTGATGTTAAAATTGAGTAATAACTGGAAAAGAAATTAAATGGATAATGTTCTTGCCCTTAGTTATAGTTTGGTGGATAATCTATCTCAAGATATAATTTGCTAGCTATAGGGACCTTATACTGCGGTACGAGTCATGATGACTCGCTTAGGTAGGCCAATGACGGTCTACCATAGTCATAAAGTGAAAAGTGTTAAAGTGTACAATGAATGAAAGTGAAAGTGTTTGAGTGGTCCTTTAGGGTCACTTTATAGTGTAATGGATCTTTGGGGTCCACGTCCCATGTATCTGATTTAGAGATTTCTAGCAGATTGATACTAGGGGCAATATGATGAAAAATGAATAAAAATTGGATAAATTGGAAGTAATATGAGAAAAACAGTGAAAAAGGGACGTAATTGTAAGAAATTAAAAGTTAAGAGATTAAATGGTGAAAATAATCATTAAATGGTTAGTTAGGTTAAATAAAACAAAATATGTATTAAATTGATAAAATAAATAAATTGAACTTTAATTATGGACTAAAATGTAATTTTGGCATAAAAATGATATTTTAAGAACTAAATGATAGTTGTTCAGTCAAATAATAAATTAAATATAGTAATATATTTAACTAGTGGCATTTTTGAAAATAAAAGAAAAATAAGGATAAAATTGTTATACAATATCTTAGAACGTATTGATTTAACCCCATAAGTGGGACGACCACCCCATAGCATGTTGCCGCCAAAAGCAGAACCCTGCATTTCTTCTAAAAAATCTCCTAATTGTTCCAGAGCATCTAGAAAGAGATTCTTTAACCAGAATTCCATCTCCGTCTACCAAAACAACAGGAAATGTTTCAAAAAAAGTAGGCATACTACATTTCGTCTGGGTATGTGCCCTTGGATTGTTGTTGTGTATTCAGCTCCTGCTGCAGCTGCTACTGCTATTTTCTTGATCTACAAAATTGTTACTAAGTAAAAGCATGAGAATTAAATTGTAATTTGGCAATAATACTAATATAAGGGATTAAATGTCATTGAATAGTAATATATAAATTGATTGTGTATTTAAATAAATAATGGATAATTAAATGAATAGATAGTGATATTAATGAATTAAGCCAAAATATAAAATGAATTAATTACTTATGGATTAATAACTAATTAAAATAGGAAGTAAAGAATTAATAGAGGTAAATATAATGATAATTGACCAATATTAAATTTAATGGTTTAATACACCTAATATATGCATGTGTGTGTATGATTAGATTAGTGAAACTTCTTGGATTAGTAACCACCATTGAGCATATTTAATGCTCAGCACGTAGTTTATATTGACTACGTGTAGGTACAACTCAGAGTGTTAGGAGGAGCAAGCATACCTCAGTTTTTGGAAGCTGACAAGTTAAAGAAAAGCGAAGAATTATTTTTACATGTAATATGTGGAATATGTATATATATTTTTGTGGACTTTTGGACTTATGTATTGGTATGTATATGAAAGAATATTTATATATCTATAGAATGGTAGAAATGTATGGTGCTTGGCATGATGGATATTGATGATAGATGAATTATTGATGCATATATTGTTGTACCCTGTACGAGTTGAGATTTGCTTGAATTTGCAAGTTGGTAGGTCAATATTATAGCTGTTATACTGCCGAATTTGTATCTAAAGGAATAGTAATTTACACTGTTATAGGTCATCGGTAGCTAGTAAAAAGAGTTATAGAATTTATGAAAGTAAGTAATTAGGAAATTGACAATGAAATGTCAAATAAAGGAAAAAAAAATTATCCAAATTTTTACTAAGTAACTTATTTGAGCCATACTTCAAGCAATCATGGTAATCGTTACTGCTCATAGCGTGCGTATTGTATAGTGTGATAAGGGTGTTATATTTTGTGGTATCAGAACGTGGTTTAGGCAATTTTAAGATCGGAGTGGGGTTACAGGAAGTTGATTAAATCCATATACATGCTAATTAATGAATGAATATTGATATGAGATTAATGTATGCTTGCTCCTTTTTGTTTTATAGTGAGAGATGGCATTTAAAAAAGGATATCGAGAGGGTGAAGATGAAAGTGCAGCCTCTATGAGAGTTGGGCGAGCTGAGTTGCCATGGTCACAAGCTACTCCGCCACCTCCACCTCAGCTGGACTTCTTAAACTTGATGGTAGATTACATACAGCATCGGTTGCAGGCACAGTAGGTTCAACAACCACAGCCTCAGCCTCCAGAGCAGCCTCCAGCTTCATCAAAAAAATAAAGCCGATATTGGAGCAACTTAAAAGACTTAGGACGAAAGATTATTATGGGCGTGATCCTTTGACACAAATCCAAGCTGATTAGTGGCTTTTTAAGAAAAAGAGAGCTTTTAAAGTTACTTAAAGTCCTCTAGAAGAGATGTTACAAGGGACAGTGGCTTTATTATAGGGTTGAGCTTTCTTGTGATGGGATGCGGTTCGTAAGCATACTCCTGCCGAGCAGTTGAGTTGGGAGTTTGTAATGGCCCCAATACTGGGTTAGTCGTAAATAGTATTTTTCGATAGTGAATAGTGCTTCCTAGATGAATAGTACACCCGATGATGAAAAATATTTTATTAGACCATTGGATAGAGTATGTCAGTAAGAGCTCGAATGTGAAATTTGGAGTCAAACGGAGGGCGAATGGGGTCCGAAAAGTGCAAAAAAGTGGAAAAGGGGGTTTTGGGGTTTTATGGTGACAGGCGGGCATCTATGGGATGATAAACGGCCAGGCAATCGGTGATGAGGGACGGCCAGGCCGTCTGTGTCTTTAAACGGACGTTTGAAGGTTTTTCCAGTCCGGTTTGACCCAATTTTGACCTAAAATTGACCGGACCACATCTTGAGCTACAGACCTTAGAAAAATGATCTGAAAATATGGACGTACTCGTATTGATGAGGAGAATCATATTTTATTGAAAGACATAATTTTTGTGACACTAAAAAATTGGATTATCGGACTGATAAATAATTACCGGACCGAGGAATGGTTTTTGATTGACTCAAAAATATTATTAGAGTCTAATGAATATATGTTAAGAATTATGGAGTCATTTTTATTTGAAAAGGAAATTTTATGAGAACATTGAAAATGTGCTAATCAGACTGGTTTGATTGAATCGGACCGAAAATGAACTCTGATTGAGGTAAAATTTTGTGTACAGCCTAGTTTTCACATGATATAAATTATAGAATTAAATTTGGGATGAATTAGAGTTGAAAAGTGAGAAAACCATAGAAAAATTGCATAATGAACTTAGTAGTGTAATTAGACTTTATAGGTTAGACCATTGGTTGGACCAAGGTTGAACCTATTTTGGTCCACTATAAAAGCCATTAAATGGCAGATTTATGGGTAAGTGTAGACACCGGGTCCCGAGCTCAACATAAAAATGGCAATGGTAATTTTGGATCCTTGATAATTCCCTCCGAAAAAAATAATATATGTGATAATATATAAATATGTGTATGTGTAAAATTTAATTAGTTGATGTTGTTTGTTAATTAATTAGTTAATTAGTTAATATTATGGTATTAATTAAAATGCATGTAAAATTAAAGATTAATTAGTTAATTAATTAGTTAAAATGTAGAATATTTAATTAATTAGATAAATTATATATTAAGTAGATTAATGAATTAATGTGTTAATATGTAATGTTTAAATTAATTATGTAATTGTTTAATTAAATTAGTATGTGTGTGTATTAGTTTTAATTAAGTTAAACTAATTAAAGTTAAAAAATGAGAAAATGGAGGGAATTATTGAGGAAATGACTATTGTGCCCTTAACCCTAATTTGAGGGTGTATAAAAAGAAAAGAATGAGGAAAAACAGGGGGCTCGGCAGATCAAGAGAAGAGAGAAAGAAAAAGAAAAGAAAAGGAAAGGAAAAAGAAAGGAAAGGAAAAGAAAAGAAAGAGAGAAGGGAGGAGCAGACCGGACCAGCCAAGGGAAAAAGACGCCGGAACCAAGGGAAAGAGGAAGAAAAGAGAGAGGAGGAGGCGAGGCCTCCGCCGGCCAGCTCCGGCCACCGAACCGCCGCACGCGCCCCGCCACGGTGGAGAGCAGACCCCGGCGCACCGAAAGACGGTTTCCGATCAGCCATCAGCGCCGGCGTGGAGGAGATCGGCGGAGAGGAATATAGACGACGCAAAGGAGAAAAGAGGAGGGAGAAGGCGAGGCCTCCGCCGGCCACCCACCGTGCCGGAACGGCACACGCGCCCCACCGGCGTGCTCCCGGAAGCAGGGCGATCCAGCCGGCGTACACCGGCCTCCACCACTCGCCGCCGTTAGGGAGATCGGAGAAGAAGACCCGTGACGCTCCAAGGCAGTTTTCGACCTAATCCGGCGACCTTCCGGCGCGTGACCACCGGCGTTCGACTCCCGGCGCTCCGATCTACCGTCTGGTGTTGGCGGTGTCTCAAACGGCCGCTCCGACGAGCCTCCGGCGAGAGAAATCCGGTAAGCCCATTATTTATTTATTTATTTTAATATATTATTAATTAATATTAATTAATATTATTTATTTATTATTATTATTATTAATATTTATTTATAATTCTGTTTTTATTATTTTTATTATTTTATTTAATATTTATTATTCTATTATTATTATTATTATTATTTATTTAATTTATGTTTATTAATATTATTAATATTAATATTTTTATTATCATTATTATTATTATATATTTATTTAATTTTTGTTATTGTTGTTATTATTATTATTATTATATAATTATCTAATTTCTGTTTTTATAATTATTATTATTATTATTATTATATATTTATCTAATTTCTGTTTTTATTATTATTATTATTATTATTATTATTATTATTATTGAGTTTTATGGTTATTTAATTTTATTGGTTTGTGATTATTATTTAATTTTATGTATTATCATTATTGATTATTGTTAGAATTTAGTTATTTATTTATGTATTCATTTATTTATTTATTTAGAAATATGTAATTACTATTTTATATTATTGTATGTATTTGTGGTCTGTAATAATAAAATGATTTTCGACCGCTACTAAAAAGAACCACCACACAAATGTTTCCCGCTAAAAAGAATGTTTGCTAAATAAAATTGGACCAATGTCCTATTTTTACCCAATAAAATTATCACATAAAAATGATTTTCCATAATTAATGCATGCGAGGGCCAATGTCCTCATTGTTAATGAATAACCCGTTTTATGCATGTATAGTACATTTATAAATGGGAGTGGTATTCCGCTCCTAGTATTATTGTAAATTTATTTTACGCTTTAATGCTATTTTATTTTATGCTCTTGAATGAATAAATTGTGCTTTAACCAAACTTGCATTGTGTGGAGAGAGAGCGAACTAATAAATTCAAAACTCAATTGTAAACTTAATCAAGGTACGAATAAATGAGAAGTCCCGAACCCTGCTCTGGTCTTTGGGCTCGAGAGGTTAGAGGTTATCCTCCAAAATACTTCTTGGGTCACGAGACTTTAGCGCTAATCCTAGGCTCTTTAGGGTGAGGAGTTCACCTTCCATGATCCCTCTGACTGGCCCAAAATGGATACCAAGCGCAGTCTTAGGCTCTCCGAGGCGAGAGTAACTTTCCCAATGTTCTATTGGGTGGCGACTCCATGATACCTCCTTGTTGCCCAACATAGACGCACTTGCGATTCATCGCAAGCTGTCAACGGACCCGCAAATGCCCCGATCGCCCACGTGCGGGCGGTCCGAAAGGGCGGCGCTCGGGATCCGGCGCGCGTCACAGTGGCGACTCCACTGGGGACGATATGGTTTGAAATTTCAATTTGAAAATACCTCGTTTAACATTTATGGTTAAAATTTAATTCATAAATTCGCTTTCTCTCATTTGCATTACATCTCATTAGAGCTTTAGAACTATGCTAGTTTGGTCCCTCTATTAGCCCCGGTGCATTCCTGAAGCACGACCTCATTTTCACTCAATTTGTGGAAGTATTAAGGATAATCACCAGCCCAAGTCTCGTACCATCAAGGTATATCAAATGGTGACCCGATCGGTCGTTACGCTCGTGATGAGCTAGACCCGTCGGCAGGGATCATGCTTGGGTAGCCCCAAAGTAACACCACCTTTTGACCAAAGCCCATGTAATGGCAAATAGAAACTTCCATTAGGTGACATGTACCATAATATCGTGCTTGCTATTTGGACCGTCATATATGGAACAAAATCAATTGAATCAGATGATTTTTATCAAAGGCTTTCATGCCCTGATGGGCTTATCTTGATTTAATCAAATTGTTTAAATATATAATGGCCAAACATCCATGCGCATGTGATTTAAATTAAGAGTTGTTATCCTGCCGGTTTTTTACCGTGCACTACACGCATTCATTGGGTTCCCTGTTAACCCTTGGATAAAGCCCGCCTAGGAAAGAGACCGCACGACCTCGTGTGTGGGAGAAATAAGGTTGGAAGGATATACCTGCTTGCATGTGGCTGTGAATGCTGCACAACATGCACATACATCATATGTTATTCATGTAAAAAAAAAATATCAATCAAAAAAAAAAATCAATAAAAAAAAAAAAGAAACGCATTTTATTTTATGTATATATCCTTTTGCCTGCATATTATTTTTCATACATATACCATCACGTGTATATTTATTTTCATGCATTGCATCGCATAATTGCAATTTATTGATTTCTTCACTCCATCTGCAGAAATCACAATCATGCATTGTATATTGTCATGCACGCATCATTCTAACAATTTAAATTTTCAGCCATCATAAATTCTTCCAAGTGGATTAGAGGTCCCGACGGTCGATCAGTAAGGCCAGACTAGCCCTTTGGATTGCTCGAATTAGTGCTTGATTGGGATCCTGAGCCACTCTCAGCATCTTGTACCTCATCCTCATGATTCATGAGCACCTACTATTCCACAACTACCTGTTGATCCACAATGACCAATAGCCCATGCTGGGGGCAAGCCGAACCACCTGCTGGTGGAGAGGCTCTTTTTATTGGCAATGCTACTGTCAAACTGTCAATGAGCAAGGAGCTGCGACACTTATTGAGCCAAGAAGGGCAAGAGTTCATAATCCCGAGGAGGATTTTGTGGAAGAAGATGAGATTGAGGACATAGTAGACCACCAACGCTGGCCAGTTAACGGATCAATGCTAAATTCTGATGGACTGAAATCAAGATCTTATCAACAATAAAGAAATTGCTGACCCAGAGAAGAAGGGGAAATAAAAGCTGATGACAGATGAACAATGTTTTTGTGTATTTGTATATTATTTCTAATGATTTCATTTCTTATGATCATGATATATTCATTCATTTTGACATTAATTCAATCAATACTACTACATTTAATCTTGGAACTTTGGAAAATCCAAAGAAAATCTTGATGGCATCTGATATAACTCCTGAAGAGAGAGAGAGTCAGAGAGAAAATAAAATAAGGAAGAAAAACTAGTTGCAATTAGGAGATTGGATGAAAACTCACTAAGAGCACTAGAACCTTTCTGATTACCCGTCGAAGCAATCTCTGGATAAGACAGAACCTGGAAAATGATTTAGGCAATCTTTTCTTTGTATAGCTCTCTAAATAACTATTTTCTACCCTTATTCTGTAATCGCTTGCTAGCCCATTGAGCCTTTATGTAGGTATGCTGAATGCGTACCAATTTTATTATTACACACATTAAAACTACCCCCTCACCTAAAATGATTTTGGCTTCCCCTTAGAAGAGTGGCCGCTCTAAAACTGATGGATGTACATTTGAACAATTCTTTGGACTATTAAAAAATTGCCTTGATGAGAGCAAGTTTAGACTTTGAAAAGAGGGTTTAGTCATGCATGAAAGGCATGAGCTAAAAAAAAAAAAAGAGAAGCAAAAGCAAAAAGAAGAAAAAGAAAAAGAAAAGCGAAAAATCCAAAAAGAAAATAATGAATGAAAAAAAAAAGAAAGAAAAAGAAGCAAACGAAAAGAAAAAAAAAAGAAGAATAAAAAAGAGAGCTCTAAATGGTGACCAATTGACTAGTTTCAATGATTACCCTTTTTGTTCTGATCTCAAGGAGCTAAAATATTACCGAGCCCAAATTCAATAATACTTTTGAGCCGAGAACGGTTCATCCATCAGTCAAGAAAATATCGCGGCCATTTTTCTCTAGCGACCTGATCTTTCTTTGACAGCCATCTACCCAAGCCTAACATTACAGCCAAAGTAAGACCTTTTGATTCTGGGTTCAGTCTTATCCAATTAGCAGAGATGACCTTTTAATAAGGTTTGGTACGTAAGAAGAGGCCTATGGTGTTTCTTGAGCTTCAAGCGAGAAGCCATGGGTGCATTCATGCATTCGAGTTAAGTTTTGTCTCCGACGTTGCTTCTAGAATTTGCATTCAAAAGATAAAATGAGAGCAGAGAGAAAATATTCAATCATGAGAATCAAAAAGAGAGCTGATTGATAATAGGAGTTTGATGCTTTTAAGATCCATCCCGAGATTGGATGAGGTTTTGTATCTTGAGATTAATGCCAAATAATGATCATATATTATGAAATCAAATTGAAATATGTGCATTTATGCAATGGTATTGATGTAATCAGAATAGTTCATTTGATGTACAAAAAAAAAAAAAACAAAAAAAAAAAGAAAAAGAAAAAAAAAAGAAAAAAAGAAGGCCGTTAGAGATGAAAACCGTAATTGGCGCTCTAAGCAAAAGTTAGGCCAAAGGACAGGGTGAAAACCTGAAAACAGGCAGTTTGTCCTTAAAAAAAAAAAGAGAAAAAAAAAGAAAAAAAAGAAAGAAAAAAAAAAAGAAAAGCCGCTGGATTGGGTTGGGTCCCTTCCAGGCAAAAATAAGGCACAGGGTCATGTGAAAATCCGAAAGGACGCATTTCCCGCCAAGAAAAGCTAGTGTAAAAATCCACAAGGGACGCACTACCTTAAAATAATGACTACAGGTTTCAGACGAGAACCTCATGATCCCCAAAGAGCATGAAATTCAAAGGCAATTCCAGAAGGCACTGATCTTACTGCAAGTTGCAACCAAATCGGCTGTCGCCTCCAAATCCACTTAGGTGAATTTTTATACTGCATTGCTGCATACACATGCATGCTCACAACTTTTCCTGCATATTTGCCTTTCCAAGTCTCGCAGAAAAAGAGACTCGAATACGGACACCGGCAGAATCCGAGTGGCGACATCATTCCAAGTATCAATCAAGACAGTTAACCCAAGACCTCTCAGGGGGCAGTTATCAGAAACGTAAGTCCTTTGAGGAGGTAAATCTCGAAGCCCTCTGAAGAGGTCTATTCCCTAAGCTCCCTAAGGAGACAAGTCCCACCCAACATCATGCATACAACTTCTTGTGTATATTTTGTGCATCTGATTTTGCAGAAAATATCTGAATGACCGCTCAGAAGGGCAGTCCAGGAGGACACCCAGTCTGGAAGGACATCCATTTCAGAAGAACAACATCAGCACTTTGTAAGTCTGGAGCAGACTCGGCGCATCATCATCATCAGCACTTTGTAAGTCTGGAGAAGACTCGGTGCAGCTCAAAAGAGCAACCCTCGCACTTTGAATCTTGGTAGCGATTCAGTACAACGCTTTGTAAATCTGGAGCAGACTCGGCGCATCCACCAAATCTCAAAGTACTCTGAGGAGGCAAATTCTCCAAGTCCTCTGAGGAGGCAAAATCCCAAAGCCCTCTGAGGAGGCAAAACCTTTAAGCCCTCTGAGGAGGCAAATTCCCGAAGTCCTCTGAGGAGGCAAATTCTCCAAGTCCTCTGAGGAGGCAAAATCTCAAAGTCCTCTGAGGAGGCAAATTCCCGAAGTCCTCTGAGGAGGCAAATTCTCCAAGTCCTCTGAGGAGGCAAAATCTCCAAAGTCCTCTGAGGAGGCAAAATCTCGAAGTCCTCTGAGGAGGCAAATTCTCCAAGTCCTCTGAGGAGGCAAAATCCCAAAGCCCTCTGAGGAGGCAAAACCTTTAAGCCCTCTGAGGAGGCAAATTCTCGAAGTCATCTGAGGAGGCAAATTCTCCAAGTCCTCTGAGGAGGCAAAATCTCAAAGTCCTCTGAGGAGGCAAATTCCCGAAGTCCTCTGAGGAGGCAAATTCTCCAAGTCCTCTGAGGAGGCAAACTCTCAAAGTCCTCTGAGGAGGCAAATTCTCAAAGTCCTCTGAGGAGGCAAATTCTCCAAGTCCTCTGAGGAGGCAAAATCTCAAAGCCCTCTGAGGAGGCAAAACCTTTAAGCCCTCTGAGGAGGCAAATTCCCGAAGTCCTCTAAGGAGGCAAATTCCCCAAGTCCTCTGAGGAGGCAAAATTTCAAAGTCCTCTGAGGAGGCAAAATCTCCAAAGCCCTCTGAGGAGGCGAATTCTTCAAGCCCTCTGAGGAGGCAAATTTTGAAGACCTCTGAGGAGGCAAATCCCAAAGCCCTCTGAGGAGGCATCTCTTTATCCGACTCTCGGTAAGAAGGCAAGGTCTCCGCCGCAGGTACGGAATCCCCTCTCTCTTACTCTTTGAATTTTGGCTCACCTAGGTGTCTATACACTAGCTTTTCCAAAATTGGGGGCAACTGTAGACACCGGGTCCCGAGCTCAACCTAAAAATGGCAATGGTAATTTTGGATCCTTGATAATTCCCTCCGAAAAAAATAATATATGTGATAATATATAAATATGTGTATGTGTAAAATTTAATTAGTTGATGTTTGTTAATTAATTAGTTAATTAGTTAATATTATGGTATTAATTAAAATGCATGTAAAATTAAAGATTAATTAGTTAATTAATTAGTTAAAATGTAGAATGTTTAATTAATTAGATAAATTATATATTAAGTAGATTAATGAATTAATGTGTTAATATGTAATGTTTAAATTAATTATGTAATTGTTTAATTAAATTAGTATGTGTGTGTATTAGTTTTAATTAAGTTAAACTAATTAAAGTTAAAAAATGAGAAAATGGAGGGAATTATTGAGGAAATGACTATTATGCCCTTAACCCTAATTTGAGGGTGTATAAAAAGAAAAGAATGAGGAAAAACAGGGGGCTCGGCAGATCAAGAGAAGAGAGAAAGAAAAAGAAAAGAAAAGGAAAGGAAAAAGAAAGGAAAAGAAAAGAAAGAGAGAAGGGAGGAGCAGACCGGACCAGCCAAGGGAAAAAGATGCCGGAACCAAGGGAAAGAGGAAGAAAAGAGAGAGGAGGAGGCGAGGCCTCCGCCGGCCAGCTCCGGCCACCGAACCGCCGCACGCGCCCCGCCACGGTGGAGAGCAGACCCCGGCGCACCGAAAGACGGTTTCCGATCAGCCATCAGCGCCGGCGTGGAGGAGATCGACGGGGAGGAACATAGACGACGCAAAGGAGAAAAGAGGAGGGAGAAGGCGAGGCCTCCGCCGGCCACCCACCGTGCCGGAACGGCACACGCGCCCCACCGGCGTGCTCCCGAAAGCAGGGCGATCCAGCCGGCGTACACCGGCCTCCACCACTCGCCGTCGTTAGGGAGATCGGAGAAGAAGACCCGTGACGCTCCAAGGCGGTTTCCGACCTAATCCGGCGACCTTCCGGCGCGTGACCACCGGCGTTCGACTCCCGGCGCTCCGATCTACCGTCCGGTGTTGGCGGTGTCTCCAACGGCCGCTCCGACGAGCCTCCGGCGAGAGAAATTCGGTAAGCCCATTATTTATTTATTTATTTATTTTAATATATTATTAATTAATATTAATTAATATTATTTATTTATTTATTTATTTATTATTATTATTATTAATATTTATTTATAATTCTGTTTTTATTATTTTTATTATTTTATTTAATATTTATTATTCTATTATTATTATTATTATTATTATTATTTATTTAATTTCTGTTTATTAATATTATTAATATTAATATTATTATTATCATTATTATTATTATATATTTATTTAATTTTTGTTATTGTTGTTATTATTATTATTATTATTATTATATAATTATCTAATTTCTGTTTTTATAATTATTATTATTATTATTATTATTATTATTATTATTATTATTATTATATATTTATATAATTTCTGTTTTTATTATTATTATTATTATTATTATTATTATTGAGTTTTATGGTTATTTAATTTTATTGGTTTGTGATTATTATTTAATTTTATGTATTATCATTATTGATTATTGTTAGAATTTAGTTATTTATTTATGTATTCATTTATTTATTTATTTAGAAATATGTAATTACTATTTTATATTATTGTATGTATTTGTGGTCTGTAATAATAAAATGATTTTCGACCGCTACTAAAAAGAACCACCACACAAATGTTTCCCGCTAAAAAGAATGTTTGCTAAATAAAATTGGACCAATGTCCTATTTTTACCCAATAAAATTATCACATAAAAATGATTTTCCATAATTAATGCATGCGAGGGCCAATGTCCTCATTGTTAATGAATAACCCGTTTTATGCATGTATAGTACATTTATAAATGGGAGTGGTATTCCGCTCCTAGTATTATTGTAAATTTATTTTACGCTTTAATGCTATTTTATTTTATGCTCTTGAATGAATAAATTGTGCTTTAACCAAACTTGCATTGTGTGGAGAGAGAGCGAACTAATAAATTCAAAACTCAATTGTAAACTTAATCAAGGTACGAATAAATGAGAAGTCCCGAACCCTGCTCTGGTCTTTGGGCTCGAGAGGTTAGAGGTTATCCTCCAAAATACTTCTTGGGTCACGAGACTTTAGCGCTAATCCTAGGCTCTTTAGGGTGAGAAGTTCACCTTCCATGATCCCTCTGACTGGCCCAAAATGGATACCAAGCGCAGTCTTAGGCTCTCCGAGGCGAGAGTAACTTTTCCAATGTTCTATTGGGTGGCGACTCCATGATACCTCCTTGTTGCCCAACATAGACGCACTTGCGATTCATCGCAAGCTGTCAACGGACCCGCAAATGCCCCGATCGCCCACGTGCGGGCGGTCCGAAAGGGCGGCGCTCGGGATCCGACGCGCGTCACAGTAAGTAGTGCTTATCCCTTAAGCTCCTCTCTCCCTCTTATTGGCCGAATCGTTCTCTTCCTTTTCCTCTCTAAAATTTCTTCAATTCTTGCTTAATTTCTCCCTAGATTCAAACATCCTAAATGTAATTCAGCCTCTCTATGAGTTTATAACAGCCTCTAGTATCCATTTGGTGGATTAAAAGCAAGGATCTAAGGTTATGTCCTCAAATGGAGGTAAGAGAAATAAGTTAGTTTAATTTGATTTATTCATTCTAGATGATAGATTAAGGTGTATTAAGAGTGTTTATAAGGTTATAATTGATAAAAAAAAGAAATTGATGAGTGTTTGTTTGCTATGTGTATTCGGCTATAGATAAGAATTCAATGGGAAATGGCTTTTCAAAGGCTTAGGATAAGCAATAAGGAGCTTGTAAAGGCTAGAGCATGGATATGAGGTTTGTGATTACATTATCTAAGAATTTTCATATGAAAATTAGGGTTTTGTATTATGTTTGTATAGTGAATATGTGTAAATTGTATGTATAAATGAATTTGAAGTGATAGATGAATTTAAGGAAGTTAAATAAGTTAATTACAATGACTATAATGAAAGAAAACTAATTGTAAGTTTTGGTGGTAATGAGGCATAATGGTATACTTAGGTATATTTAAGGTATACCTAGTGAATAAGTGTGATAAAAAGGTATACACATGTGAATTGAAGCTTAATTTAGTGAAATAAGTAATGAATGAGTGATAAATAAAATGTTACAGAAAAACCCTAAGGTGGTCGAATGGTTTAGCAAATGGAATTATGGTAGTTGTTAAGGTATACATGATAATTGAGTGATAAAATGGATAAATGAATGAATTAGGAGTGAAAAACAAAATTTAATGAAAAGAATTACATGAAAATCAAATAATTGACATAATAAATCAAAGATATAATTATCCTAATTAATGATATTAAGGCTATAAAATGATTATGTATATGATTTGCAAGTGTGTGAACTTAATTGATATTATAAAAAATTAATTAAGTATTTTTGAGCATGTTTTCCCATTATGTCCATGGTGGAAAATATTGACAAATATTGAAATGATTGAAATTAGATGTATTCTTAATATAACTTTTGATTAAATGAAAAATTGAAGTGAAATGATAAGAAAAGAATGAACGTGGCTTTGAAATAAATTTATGTCCATTTAAGGACCAAAGTGTACTTATTAAGTAAAATAAGTATATAATATGAAATGTGCAACATTGATGAAAATGTTGTGTAATTAGTGAAATGGAATGTAAATATAGAATGAAAGTGTTAATTATGAAAAGTGGACTTGAAAGTTTTTTGAAAAAGTTCTGCCCTTAGTAGTGTCTGGTAGTCTAAATCTAGTTCAGGATATGTATGGCTAGCCATAGGGACACCATACCGTGGTTCAAGTCATGACGACTTGCTTTACTATGGAAGATTCGTGATGGTCTCTCATAGTGCATAGATATGTTCTATGCTCAGTGTTCAATGATAAGGACTAAAATGTAATTTACCGTAAAGATAATTATTTGAAAGACTAATTGATAAATTATAAGCTAAGAAGTGAATAAATGTGAAAATACGGTAAATAAATGACAAAATTCTATGTAATTGTTAAAAGAAGGAAAATATTATAAATTGATAAAAGTTTAGGGGCTAAACATTAATTGAGTGTAAAAAGTAAGTTAATAAGTGATATGTAAAAGGAAAGCGAAATTAAAATGACACATGCAAAGAATGTAAAGTTTAGGGGCTAAAGTGTAATTTGACGTGAAAACGTGAATTTAAGGACTAATATGTAATCTGAAAGTCAAATAATGATTTAAGATGAAAAGAGATATGAACTAGTGGCAAAAGTGTAATTAAAATGTAAAAAAAGTGAAATAATAATAGTGTTTAATTAAGTGAAATAAATGAACTAGTGCCATGATAGTAATCAAATGACTAATGGAAGGCAAAATTGTAATTAGGGTATAAAAAGGAGTAATTATGTTAAGTAATAAGTTTAATGAATAAAATAATCAAATGAGCGATTAAATGATCTAATTGTAATATAATGGCTTCATAGGGCCTAATATGTAAAATGAACATCAAAGAAATAATTTGGGGATCAAACAGTAAATTACATGTCAAATGAATGTAAATGAAAATTTGAGGGTTAAAGGGTAAATTGTAAGTTAAGTAATTAAATGTGAGAAAATTACTTAATGGCATGGTTGTAATTAAATGAAAACTAAATGGCAAAAGTGGTCATTTAGTTTAATGGAAGGGTAAATTAGTAAAGATTGAATAAGTTAAGTATTGAATGATAAAATGCTCAAAATAAGGTCAGATCAAGGACTGTAATGTAAAATGACACTAATTGAGGCTTAGTGAGTGATCTAAATGAAATTAAGGAGTGTATTGAAGTAATGGTATTATAGAAGTGAAAGGTATAAGCGTAGTGATTTAAAAGTAAAGGGATAAAATGATTAGTTATAAGAAATGAGGTAAAATGCAAATAAGAAAAAGATAAATTAGATGACAAAATAAGATAAGTGAAAGATGTTAATGTAAGGATTACAAAAGTAATAAGCAAAAGCTTAAATTTGGAATGTAAGCAAAACGAGAGACTAGATAGTAATTGTAACACCCCAAAATACACCCTAGTCGGATTAATACAAATTTAGGGTGTAGCAGAAACCGAATGTGTTTGATTTAGTGATGGAAGTGTCAAAAAGGACACAACCGTCATTAATTCGAAAGTTTCGGTAAATTGGACAATTATGTCGTTATGCCTTATGTAACAACCCGAAAAGTACCCTAAAATGATTGGTACACATTAAGGATAAGTGGTGACCAAAGTTGTGCAAGTTGAAGTGTTAGGTATGCTAAATGGACAATTTAAGAATTAATGTAAAAGTTTCAGTAAGTGCGACCAATGGTAAAATTGTGAAGTATGGGATTAGGACTCGATTAAAAGAATAAAATTAATTAAGTGGGCCATTGTGAAGAATTATTAAGTTATAAATCTCAATGCATGAGGCTTTGAGAGTTGAGGGATTGAAAAGAGAATTTGACATAAATATCTAATCTGGACCAATGGCAATGTGACATGTGGCAAGGGGATAAGAAGGGGCATAAAAGAAGAGAGAGAAAGAGAGAGAGGGCAGAAAAATCTGCTCTCCTCTCTCTCTTTCTCCTGCTCTCCTCCCTCTTCTTCTTCTTCTTCTTCTTCTTCTTCTTCTTCTTCTCCTTCTTGCTTTAATGCCATTTGCTCTCCCTTAAATCAAAGGCCCAAGATTTTGATGATGAAGTTGGTTAGCTCAAGAGATTTAAGTGAAGAGTTTATTAAGGAAAGGTAAGTTTTATGTTTTGATTTCCTTTATCCCTTTGTCTGGCAAAAACCCTAGATTTACGTTTTGTGTATTTGTGTGTGTTTGATGAGGTCTTTGGGATGAGTAAGATCATGAATGAGTTTGGAAGCAAGAAAGATCCTCTAAGGAAGCCATTAAGAGCAAAGGAAGTCAGGTTTGGGAATTTATGTTTTGGTGCATTATTTGATTGTGTTGATTTTAGTTGAATTTCTGGAATTTTACAAGGTTAAAGTTGTTTAAATATGTTCAAATGATATGGGTTTTGAATGATTTGGGTTGAGATGTCTAGAATGTGAGTTTTTGAGTCAAGGTAAGTAATGGAATGAGTTTTACAGTAGAATTTCTAGTTTTGGTTAATTGGGGATTTTGATGATGTTAATAGCATGATTTAATTGTGTTTAATGGTATAAAAGTTGGGTTTTGTGTTAATTATGAAGTTTTGAGTGAACGATTTGTGTTGTGTTGAAGTTTGATTTGAATGGGAGGTTTGGGCATGATTTTGAAAGAAATGGATTTCTGCAAAATTCTGGAGACCTTGAAAAATGCGACTCTGTTGCGAGCGCGATAGATCCAGCAATTCCAGTATCTCGTAGGCAGCTGAGTTTTCAGCTCTCAGCGGGAGATCTGTTCGAGTCGTAACAATCATCACGACTCGGCATGATTTTGGCTGTCACGAGTGGTTGCAGAGGACCACGAGTCGTGTCACTGAGAACGACTCGTGACAGCTCCCTCACCTCCATTTGCCTGCCCTTTCTTCGTTTGATATGTTGATGAGCTTTTCCTTCACGAGTCGTGATATTGAGCATGACTCGTTACAGCTCGCCTGGGATGCTTCTGTCGCAAGCGCCACACCCATCGCGAGTGCGACAAATCCTTTTGCCTAAAAATGTTTTTGCTAAGTTCCTATTTGAATGGTTTCTCACTTGTGTTTTGCAAATATAACTTTAAATAGAAATTAATCAAATGTTCTTCTTTGTGGTAATAATTGAAAAATATGGGAATTTTATCCATTACTATTATTTGAATGTATATGTATAAGGTAATGTAAACTTATTTATTAAGTTTAAATGAGTGCATGATGCCCAATGATATGGTTAGGTTTAATATGTTCATATTAATATGATAAATGTAATTAGTGCAAATGATATGAAAATATAAGAATGTATGTGCCTATGTGATTATAAAGGAATGTTCTAAGTATTGAAATAAAACACAAGTGTTTTAGCCTGCGTAGTCGGTCGTGGATAGATAGGCATGGCTATAGAGTTCGGTTGATGTAGCCCCTTTGGTTCTGGACCTTGTTTAAGTCCCTGTTTGGATCCTCGCGATCCGTAATGTGTAGGGATATTGTTTAAGATCCCCCAATGTGAAAATATTTTTGAATGAGAAAATGAAAGATGTTGCTTTTTGATTGTATCCTCGGGTACCCCCAATGTGTTCTGTTCACTCGCTTATCAACCCTCTTGACTTAGCAGGTAATTAAAAGAATAAAAGAATGTGAATAAAGTGACAAGTTCTGGGATGATGTGCATAAAATTATGTTAATAAGCATTCAAAAGTGTTCGTTGATATATTGAGCTTGTGCTTTACGCATTTAAATGTTCTGAATCCTTTATGGACACCTATGTGGAATTGTTTGGTATCTTCGAATACCTAAATGCGTTGCATCTAAACCTAATGTCAGTTAAATGAAAAGACGTATAGCAAATAATGTTTAATCTAATGAAGGTGTGTGAATGACTATTGACTGCATAACAATTTGTATGTGATAAATGCATGTCATTAATCTGTTTAAAAGTAAGGAGTATGATTGCCTTTATTAAGTTGGTTGTAAAGCATTATCGAAGTAATTGATGTGCGTAATTGCTATAGTAAATTATTCAGTAAATGAACTTTATGTATATATATATATATGTATGTATATTATTCTAGAAATTTTATTATTCTATTTTCCGTTATGGCTAAGAGTGTGTTTGTCTGGTAGCAGCCTCCACTCACCGTAGCTCTCTACCTATGTTTTCCTCTATATGCTATGTGTGGGAGTTTGGGGTGTTACAATTTGGTATCAGAGCACCTGTTTAGTCGGTTCTAGTTAACTAGGTGTTTTGAAGTGTGTCTGTATAGTTTAGCGTTGGCCAAAGTGGAAGACCTTGTCTTTCGGGTATGTGTTTGGAAGGGGAACCTTCCGATTAGATAAAGTGTTAAGTTAAGTGTTGGCTCGATAGGTCACGATCTACCTGCTTTGAATTGTTATGTGTGTGTACGATTTGGAATGTGTTTATTAGTTGAGTTATCTGAGATTCTGTTAGGATTTTGTATGATAGTAGATGGGTTTAGGAGAAGGTTTCGTAGAAGTCCTGGAAGTGTATTGATATATGGTTACCTTATGGGAATAGAGGTCTTGGTGTTTTGGAAGAAGGAGTATTTGGATTTTGTAAGATTATAGTAATGCTCTATATGCCAGTCAGCTATCTCCAGAAAATTGTTTGAAGATAAGCATATTGAACCATGGGGATGGGAAAAGTGCATTATTACATAATCAATTGCATTTCTGCATCATCTTGCATACATAAACCATCACATCCTCATTGCATCATCATCCTTTGATCACCCATGAAAAGCATTTGTGAATGTGTTTTTGATGGAGAAAAGCTGACAGGGTGTACATTGAGTATTTGATATTAAGATTAAGTGTGTAACTTAAGAGCATAGTAATTATTAAGGAAAATGTATTGTGTATATAGTCTGAGCTGAGTAGAAAGAATATTCTGGAATTTTTTTGCATAAATGAATGTGAAAAGATTTTTGGAGTAGGATATGAGTATTATTGATAAACAAAGTAGCATATGTGTCGGATGTTTTCGAAGTATTAAGGAATTGTGTAGCAAATTTTGTTAGTTGAATGGTTTGTATATGAGGTGTATGTGCTTTGGTTTCTAATTGGTGGTGAAAGTAATGATTGTTCTGATGAATATGATCGATTTGGACGTGGGAGAATGAGAAGATAAGTATGAGGTTTATATAAGTAAATTTTATGAGTTTGAGTTTAGTAGTGAACAAGGACAGTTATGATTCGTTTAGTTATTTTGATTTAAAAGAAACGGTTTGAGAGTATGATGAAGAGAATAAGTATAAGCAAGTGAGTATGTTAAAAATGAGGTGTATTGGAACAAGTGAAATGTATGTGTTACAAGTGTAAAGCATAAGTGTTATATGAAGGTATGGAAATGATCAATGAGAATGATAGTGAATTGAAGTTTAGTCTTCGGGTTTTTCCAATATAAGTGAATTTCAAGGATGAAATAATTTTAGGAGGGAAGAATTGTAACAACTCGAAAAGTACCCTAGAAGGATTGGTACACATTAAGGATAAGTGGTGACGAAAGTTATGCAAGTTAAAGTGTTAGGTATGCTAAATGGACAATTTAAGAATTAATGTAAAAGTTTCGGTAAGTGCGGCCAATGGTAAAATTGTGAAGTATGGAATTAGGACTGGATTAAAAGGATAAAATTAATTAAGTGGGCCAATGTGAAGGATTATTAAGTTATAAATCTCAATGCATGAGGTTTTGAGAGTCGAGGGATTGAAAAGAGAATTTGACATAAATATCTAATTTGGACAAATGGCAATGTGACATGTGGCAAAGGATAAGAAGGGGTATCAAAGAAGAGAGAGAAGGAGAGAGAGGGCAGAAAAATCTGCTCTCCCCTCTCTCTTTCTCTCGTTCTCCTCCCTCTTTTTTTTTCCTTCTTCTTCTTCTTCTTCTTCTTCTTCTTCTTCTTCTCCTTCTTGCTTCAATGCTATTTGCTCTCCCTTAGATCAAAGCCCAAAGATTTTGATGATGAAGTTGGTTAGCTCAAGAGATTTAAGTGAAGAGTTTGTTAAGGAAAAGTAAGTTTTAAGTTTTGATTTCCTTTATCCCTTTGTTTAGCAAAAACCCTAGATTTATATTTTGTGTATTTATGTGTGTTTAATGAGGTCTTTGGGATAAGTAAGATCTTGAATGAGTTTGGAAGCAAGAAAGATCATCTAAGGAAGCCATTAGGAGCAAAGGAAGTCAGGTTTGGGAATTTATGTTTTGGTGCATTATTTGATTGTGTTGATTTTAGTTGAATTTCTGGAATTTTATGGGGTTAAAGTTGTTTAAATATGTTCAAATGCTATGGGTTTTGAATGATTTGGGTTGATATGTCTAGAATGTGAGTTTTTGAGTCAAGGTAAGTAATGGAATGAGTTTTGCACTAGAATTTCTGATTTTGGTTAATTAGGGATTTTGATGATGTTAATAGCATGATTTAATTGTGTTTAATGGTATGGGTTTTGTGTTAATTATGAGGTTTTGAGTGAATGATTTGTGTTGTGTTGAAGTTTGATTTGAATGGGAGTTTTGGGCATGATTTTGAAAGAAATGGATTTCTGCAAAATTCTAGAGACCTGGAAAAATGTGACTCTATCGCGAGCGTGACCTTGTCGCAAGCGCGATAGAGCCAGCAATTTCAGCATCTCGTAGGCAGCTTAGTTTTCAGCTCTCAGCTGGGGATCTGTCCGAGTCGTGATAATCATCATGACTCGGCATGATTTTGGCTGTCGCGAGTGGTGGCGGAGGCGTACGAGTCATGCTGAGGAGCACGAGTCATGCAATGGAGCACGAGTCATGTCATTGAGCATGACTCGTGACAGCTCCCTCTCCTCCATTTGCCTGCCCTTTGTTCTTTTGATATGTTGATGATTTTGCCTTCACGAGTCGTGACATTGAGCACGACTCGTGACAGCTCGCTTGGGATGCACCCGTCGTGAGCGCGTCAGACCCTTTTGACTAAAAATTGTTTTGTTAAGTTCCTATTTGAATGGTTTCTCACTTGTGTTTTGCAAATATGACTTTAAATAGAAATTATTCAAATGTTCTTATTTGTGGTAATAATTGAAAAATGTGGGAATTTTATCTATTACTATTATTTGAATGTATATGTATAAGGTAATGCAAACTTATTTATTAAGTTTAAATGAGTGCATGATGCCCAATTAAATGGTTAGGTTTAACATGTTCATATAAATACGATAAATGTAATTAGTGCAAATGATATGCAAGTATATGAATGCATGTGCCTATGTGATTATAAAGGAATGTTCTAAGTATTGAAATAAAACACACGTGTTTTAGCCTGCGTAGTCGGTCATGGATAGATAGGCATGCCTATAGAGTTCTGTTGCTGCAGCCCCTTTGGTTTTGGACCCTGATCAAGTCCCCGTTTGGATCCTCACGATCCTCAATGTGTACGGATCTTGTTTAAGATCCCCCAATGTGAAAATATTTTCGAATGAGAAAATGAAAGATGTTGCTTTTAGATTGTACCCTCGGGTACCCCTAATGTGTTCTGTTCACTCGCTTATCCACCTTCTTGATTTAGCAGGCAATTAAACGAATAAAAGAATGTGAATAAAGTGACAAGTTCTAGGATGATGTGCATAAAATTATGTGAATAAGCATTCGAAAGTGTTTATTGATATATTGAGCTTGTGCTTTACGCACTTAAATGTTCTGGATCCTTTATGGAAACCTATGTGGAATTGTGTGGTATCTTCGAATACCTAAATGCGTTGCATCTGAACCGAATGTCAGTTAAATGAAAAGAGGTGTAGCAAATAATGTTTAATCTAATGAAGGTGTGTGAATGACTATTGACTGCATAACAATTTGTATGTGATAAATGCATGTCATTAATCTATTTAAAAGTCAGGAGTATGGTTGCCTTTATTAAGTTGGTTGTAAAGCATTATTTAAGTAATTGATATGCGTAATTACTATAGTCAATTATTCAGTAAATGAACTTTATGTATATATATATATATATATGTATGTATATTGTTTATATGTATGCAATGAGAATACAGGTATGTTATATATTATTTATCTGCTGGACCGTAGCCTGGATATCTACTGTAAGTATATTGGTAAGAAATTTATGTGCATTGTTTGTTGGTGCCCATGAGTACGATAATGATGTGTATATAGATTAGTTAAGGGAAATAAAGTAGAAAGCATGATTTAGATAACTGGACTTAAGGAATGAGTTTAGTCTAGTTCTGGAACATTAATGTATAGAGATTTTCGGTAGAACTACGTGGTTCTGATTCCCAACAATAGGGATACGTAGGAAGCTTGGGATAATTATTTCAAGCCCGAACCAAATCTGAGAATTGAAGTGTTTTGCTTAGTTTTGAACAAGTAATGGTTTGATCAAAAGAAATGTTTTAACTTTAGTATTGATACTGTAATTTGCATGGTTTTGAAATATTCATCATAATAGGAATTTCTAGACTCTATATTTTGATTTTCGAAAATGTATTTCGGGAATTCATGAGGTATAACTATTTATAAGGTCATTAAACGATTTAATGCAAACGATAAGTATGTATATTGTATTGTGATGAAAATTGGTAAAGTATTTATGTTCATGGTTTATAAAATGCATATGCATGTGAAATGGCTTAAGTTTTCGTATGAGATTAATGTTGCAATTTGTGCTAACTCTAGCCGGTATCTTTATGCTTATGTATTTATTACTTATGCATGTATTTGTATCGACGGCCACTATGAGTGGCTGCCTATTATTTATGTGTCCCCGCTAAGCGTTATCACTTAGCACGATTATTTATTTGTGCAGGTTAGGAGATTGAAGTTTAGTTCGTGTGGTCCGCTATGACTTTGGCCAACAAAGTCGGTAGAAGTTTATAAGAAGTGTTATTGATTTTGGAATGTAATTAAGTTTTATTTATTAGTATTTGTATTGAGTTGTAATATCCTCTACTGCGAATAATGGTGTGTGGGTGACATAAGTTTAGGTTGTGTATGTCTTTGAGATTCTGATTCTAGAAATTTTATTATTCTATTTTCCATTATGGCTAAGAGTGTGTTTATCTGGTAGCACCCTCCACTCACCATAGCTCTCTACCTACGTTTTCCTCTATATGCTATGTGTGGGAGTTGGGGGTGTTACACCTTAAACGGCATTAAAAGAATTATTTTTGTGATTGAAAATGGGTAATCGGATGATTGAGATGGTAAATTGTAGTAAAGGACGTATTTAGTATTAAGTGAAAAGGGCAAGGGTAATTTGGTCATTTTGCACCTATAGATTTAATTGAATGAATTAGTTAATAATGTGTGCCAATGTATAAGAATGGATCAATAGTATGCCAAATGTATGAAGAAACAAAAAAAGAAATGACTAAATTGATATTGAACATAAAAATCTAGGTGTAGCCAATAGGAGCTTGGCATGTGGCTTATTGTAGGACAAGTTTATAAGATTAGCATGATGGAAAAGAGAGGGCAGCCAACCACTCCTTTTGGCTGAATTTCTTCTCTCTTTTCTTTTCCCAACTCATTCAAGTCAATTTTTGATGTAGTTTGTGAAGAGAAAGGTATGATTTAGTTTTTGTTATAATCTTTCTCCTTCTTCTTTTGTTTAAGAACTGAAAGAATGAGATTGAGTATAGTTTTTAATGTGATTTTTGATTTGTTTTGGTTGAGGAACATCCGGCCCAAGAAAGAGAAGAAAGAAATGGGGAGTGAAGCAAAGGAAGTAATTGGGTGTCTTCAAGAGGTTTGGAAACTATGTTTATTTTATGTGTAATTGATGATGAGAGATGTAATTGAAGATGTGTATGTTTGGTATATGTTGACTTGAGTTTAATTGAAATTGTTAATATTGTGGAATGATTGTCTTGGGCATATAGAGTTTGTAAGGGAAACTCTGCACAAATTGTATTAGACCTTTGGTGACTATTTTAGTTATAAGTTAAGTTTTAAATATTCAAATTACATAATTAAAGTTGGGTTAGAAAGCTAATACATATATGTAGATTTTGTCCAGAAATAGTTGTGACTGAATTCTAGCTTTAAGATGTCCAAAATTGGGTTAGAAATTGAGGTACCTGTTCTATCAAGCTCAAGGGAGCAGTTTATGTTTCCAAGACCATATCTCCTTGTATACAGTTCCAAATTGAGTAAAAGTGGTACCATTGGAAATCTAAGACATAGGGGAACAAAAGTTTAGAAGACCATTTTGGCTAAAAATGACGTTTACTAGCTTGAAAATCTAATATAAGTTTGGACCCAAAGTTTATCGCGGCCTGCCCCGTGCAGAGCAGGGCAGAAGGGGTTTACACAGCGGTAAGGTATTCCTCACCGCCGTGTAAAAGCATTCAGCCACATAAAATCCATTTTCGTAACCCCACACGGCGGTTAAGAATGTCTTACAGCTGCGTGACCTCAATTTTCAGCCTAAATTGTACTTTTTCTTCCCGTATTGAACCCAAACTTCACCGGAAGTTCCTTAAACTTGTCCGATGCATGTTTATGCATATAAAATGAATATATAGGCATGATTAATATATATATAAAATCACATGAAATCAATGGGATGAATATATCTATGATACGGATAAATGAATTATATGTGTGTATTGATTTAGGTGATTTTTCTTCACCAAACCAAACCCCAATTTCAGCGGAGCCTCCCTGAATCTATATGACAAATGGTTAAGGTTATATAGTAAATGTATACATGATTATCCTATGCATATGAATGTGACTATAGTTATAAGTGTAATATTATATAAATGTAATTAAATGTTAAGTAATTTTGCGTAATAATTGATAATGATTTGACATGCTTTATTAGCCTTTCATAAGGAAGTTATGAGAGATTTGCATGTGAAGTTATACATTGTATTTATAAAGGTTATGTGATAGGGTGCACAATGAATGCGTGTATACGTGAATCTTGTAGGTGAATATGAAATAACACATAAAATAGCAATATGAATTATTGTAAATATGAAAGACTAAGTAAGAATATAATGATTGTGTAATGTAAAGGTTCAATATGCCTTGATGTTATTTTGACTGAAATGTGAAAGTATGTGATTAATGTAAGAATATCTATTATTTGTTGTTGAATATCACCAAATGCTCTTTGTTAATTATGTAATATAAGCTCGTAAGTAATAAGAAAGATTTTATAGCATGAAAGTATTATGTGTTCGATTATCGAATATCGAAGTGTTGCATGATAAGTGTATTCGATCAATGTGAAAAGGAAATGGTCATTATGTGATCAACAATTGAATGTAGTAAATATATGTAAATGTGATGAATTCAAAAATGATTAATATGTAATTTAGCCTGCAATAGTCGAGTCGTGGATAGATAAGCATGCCTATAGAGTTCTATTAGCTGCAGCCCTAATGTATTTTGGACCCTGATTAGGTCACCGTTTGGGTCCTCGTGATCCTTAATGTGTTTGGATCTTGTTTAAGATCCTCAATGTGAAAATGTTTTTAGACGAAAATAAAGAAATTGCTTTTAACCGTACCCATGGGTACTAATGTGTTCACTCGTTATCCACTTCATTGAGTTTACAGGCATAACAATGTGTATGAATGTGACAGGAAGTAATGCAATTTGTAAAAAGGATAATACATGAAATGTATAAGATGTATTTTGTTATTGTGATCTAAATGCTTCTTTGATTGGATAAAATAATGCGATAAGGCATCTGTTAAGGAATATATGTGAAGTGAATGAATGTGAACAAGTGAATAAAATGACATGTATAAGATGCGAAAGGGTGCAATCAATGCATAAGTGATTTGTTAACATCGATGTTGAATAAAAGCATGCATTAATTAAATAAATGTATATGCGAAACATGTGTTTATATTTTGATGAACTCTTTCAAAGTACCTAAATGGTTATAATCGGTATGACTATATTTTCTATATTATGTTTTTATTTGAGCCTATTTGATGGCCATTCTTAGTGGTTGTCCATATTATATGTGTTTCCCACTAAGCTTTATGCTTAACACGGATTTTCTTTTAATCCGTGTAGGTGCTAGTGATCGGATCTTTTGAGAGTTATTCGGAGCAGTTTAGGCCAATGCAAGTTTATGAAGAGATCTTTGGATAGGATTTGTATAGTCTTAAGAATGTATGTACGATTTATAATTTTGAAATATAAGTTTTGTAAAATGTAATATCAGTGTATGATGAATTTATATGTAATAAGCTATGGAAATTTGTAATTTATAAAGTGTATGTGCAATCATTTTCTTTATATGCAATTTTATGTTTTTTTTTTTGCTGATAACGAAAGAAATTTTATAACCATAATTTTCAGTATATTTGTAGCCTAGAAGCGACTGTTTCGGTAACACCTTTAACTTTCGTAGTGAACCCACCGGACCATGGTACGGGTTACTACGTATGGGTAAGGGATGTTACAGTAATATGACAGTGTTAGTCTAAAAGTGAGGACTAAAATAATGTGCAAGTATGTATGTGTATATATATATATGTGTGTGTATGTTAGAGTTGGAAATATTTAGTTTCGTAATAACCACTAAGCATATTTAATGCTCAACACATAGTTTATTTAACTGCATATAGGCACGGAGTGAGACGTCTGAGGAGCAGGCGTACTACCAACTTCGAGATCAAATCGGACCTCTAGAGTGAAGCTAAGAATAGTATATTGTTATTGTTAGTAGCATGTATATGTAAGATTTTAGTATTTAGTAAGTGCTATATATTATGAATATGATTGACGGTTATTGAATGATATGTTGCAATGAATGTACTACATTGAATGTGATTTGTTAGTATCATAGAAATTTACAAGATGAATGAAAGAATAAGTTGAAAAGAAAGAAATTTTTTTTACTGCATTTGTCATAAGTATCGATTCGATAGTAATTAAGCAATCACAATAATAGTCTAAGAAATGTAATGTATATAGTGTATGGAAGCGATAAGGGTGTTACAGAGTTTTTCCTGGCTCAGTTCAAGAAGAAATATATTGGGTCTGAATATAAAGCTTCAATGACAAGATGCCTTTTGGAGGCTTAGATAGGGTAATAACTCAGTGGCAGAGTATGAGAGTGAG
Source organism: Excoecaria cochinchinensis (assembly GCA_947683425.1). Taxonomy (NCBI): domain Eukaryota; kingdom Viridiplantae; phylum Streptophyta; class Magnoliopsida; order Malpighiales; family Euphorbiaceae; genus Excoecaria; species Excoecaria cochinchinensis. Next base: position 1,283,811 of record CANTUQ010000127.1, read on the forward strand.
TTTGAGCGCCAGAGTCCCTACCTAGATGAGGGACATATGATAGAAGAAAGGTTATGCCAGATATTTGAGTGAGGCCTACATAATCGGATCAGACAGATTGTGGGTGCTTAGAAGCATTCGGATATATGTTCCTTAGTTGAAGCAAGTACAAAGGTTGAATTGGTACAGGCTGATGAGGTGGAGAGATAGACACGATTTCAGCAAAAAAGGAAACTGGGTCAGGCCAGTAGTGCAGGGGGATAGAGCAAGAAGTCTAGAGGGCCCCTTCCTTTATAAAGTCATGCTTCTTCAGGACCAGGCCATACCCAAAGGAATCCACCCAGTAGTAATTCTCCAGTGAATTCAGTTGAAAGTGTTCCCAGAGGCAGAGAGAGAGGTATTGTTTAGGCATGTAATCACTGTGGTAGAACCCATCCGGGTGAATGTAGATATTTATCAGGAGCTTGTTTTAAGTGTGGGGTCAAAGGAACATCTAGCAAAAGACTGTCTAGAAGCTCAGGGTTCTACAGCTACATCGCCAGCACCAAGACCAGGACCAGTAGCTACCAGAGGAAGGGGTAGGGGAGTGACCCCCAATCCAGCTACATATAGACCTCCTGCCTAGACTTTTCAGGGTTAGGGGTGAGCTACAGGCCTCACTTATACAGTAAGAGCCAGGGAAGAAAAGGATGTACTGGAAGTGATTGTAGGTAAATTTGCATTATTGTCTAATTTAGTTTATGCACTTATTGATTCGGGTTCCACACACTCTTATATAAATACTGATAATGTACATGGGAAAGGGTTAAGAGATTCATGCTTAGACCATGATATCTTAGTGAACAAAGTGTATAGAAATTGTCCCATTAGTGCTCAGGGTCATGTTTTCCTGGCTAATCTGATTGAACTCCCTTTCCAAGAGTTTGATGTTATTTTGGGGATGAACTGGCTATCCACCAATCAAGCAACTGTAGACTGTAAACGGAAAAGAATGACTCTTAAGGTGTCAAATAATCAGGAGATCACGGTTGTGGATGAGAGAATAGATTTTCTTTCTGATGTAATATCAGTAGCAGCAGCTAAAAGGTTTATAAGGAAGGGATGTGTTGCTTATATGTGTTATGCTATGGAGGCTAAAAAGGAGGGTCCTAAGGTGACAGATGTGCCTACAGTGTGTGAGATCTCTGATGTATTCCCTGAAGAGCTACCAGGTTTACTAACTGATAGGAAGGGTCGAGTTCACTATTAATGTGGCTCCGAGCACTGCACCTATCTCTATTACTCCTTATTAGATGGCACCCACAGAATTAAAAGAATTGAAGATTCGGTTACAGGAATTTCTTGAAAAAGGCTTTAGTCGGCCTAGTGTATCACCTTAGGGAGCACCTGTTCTTTTTGTGAAGAAGAAGGATGGGGCACTAAGATTGTGTATCGATTATAGACAATTGAATAAAATGATGATCAAGAACAAGTATCTTCTGCCACGGATTGAAGATTTATTTGATCAGCTTTGTAACGCCCATTCCTGATTACAAGATTAGCTCAGATAAAGTAGTCGAGAACGGTCATTACACGGCAAACACATGCACCTAAACTCTTACATACTCGCATGCCAAAACCTGTACTATTAAATTTCGTTACTCATACATTCACATGCAGTGGATATCTCATGTTGTCACATGCTAGAACTTCTGTATTCACATACATACATACATACATCACATGCTTAATATTACAATACTTAGTTATTATTGCCTTTGCATATTTCTTAGTTGTGAAAGGATCATACAAAACTTATACAAAACACATTGCCCATAATCCCAAAACCTACACTATAGGTACTCCTAGTGTTGACCGTTAGCAATGCGGATCCGTCCTTGAGAATCACTTCACGTCCAAACCTACACGGATTAGAAAACCCATGCTAAGCGATAACGCTTAGTGGGTAAAACAATTTATAGTATACAATATAATAAAAACATCCATGCATAAGTATATCATATTATAAGCAAGTAAAGACATGTTCTAACTTCAATAATTTCCACTCATCACATGCATCTATTCCAGTGTACTAGCATAAAATAATCATACCATAATTCACATTGTTACATCATGTTTGCGCATACACTTTGCATTTGATTTCACAAGTTGCTTGCTTATACTTCACATTATTCGATTAATTAACATACTTATTTAGCCTTGCCTGCAACCCAAAGATGCAGATAACAGGTATCACATCAGTACCTAAAGGTACAGTAAACACATTACTATCCGTAGATACCACAAATTCACATTAGCACCTGAAGGTACCGAAAGGATCAATAATATCAATTAATTCGCATTAGGGAATCCAATAAGGATTCAAGTCACATTGATGATTCTAGAGGAATCGGACGCATTTGGCTTCACCACTTCTACCCTATAGGCATGCCTATCTATCCATTACTTGACTCGTAGGCTAAAATTATTAAATCCAATTATTTATTAAATTGATCTCACATTCAAGCAACCATCATGCCATTTTATTAGTTCATCACATAAGCTCATGGAACAAATTGATATAGATCACAACTCAACAAGCAATCTTTAAACTCATTAATCACATAAGTTCACCATGTTTAATCTTAGCATTTGATACTTATTATATGATATTACACTTGATTAATTATTGCTTAAACATTCCTATAATAATCATAAATGGTTTAGCAGTCATTGCAAAATAGGGTACCTCACGGTCACAACTATTTTGGTTGTCACCGTGACATACCAAGGTCCCAAAATAGAATGTAACTTAGGGTATCTCACGGTCACAACCATTTTTGTTGTCACTGTGACATACTCCACATACCCGAACAGAATGCGACTCTTGGGTACCTCACGGTCATAACCATTTTGGTTACCACCGTGACATACTCCACATTCTCAAGTAGAATATAAATCATGGTATCTCACGGTCACAATCATTTTGGTTGTCACCGTGACATACCAAATTTACCCCGGGCAGAACGGGTTACATGATATTTCACGGCCACAACCATTTTGGTTGTCACCGTGAAATACCAAACTCAAACAGGCAGAATGCAATCCTTGCATATCTCACGGTGGCAATTATCCTGGTCGTCACCGTGACCTATGCAAAAATGCCAAATCACAGCTGTGTTTTACCAAAACACAGTTGTGCTCTCTAGCCTCAATTATATCAATTCCAAAATTTCTCAACACAACTCAAAAGTCATTTTTGGCCAATTCAACCTTCTAACAATATGTTCCCATACTGAATAACTTTGCAACAATGCTAATTACGACTCAATTGGACTTCAATTTAAGAAGTTATAACTACAAGTTCACAACATGTTTCAAAAGACTCTTTTACACATTTTAGCTACATAAATCAAGCCATTTACATAACCATATTCCTGATTCATTCAACTAACTCAGTAGTCATCATTTCAACTCAGTAATAAGACACATAATTTCACATTCAATGTTCTTCACAAACACTCAATTCAATCATACAAATTTTAGAATTCAAGACATATATCAAAATTGATACACAAAAGGGTATTCTCCCAAACCTCTACTCCTTAGCTCCTTAGAATTGCTTGGCACTTGATTCTCCTACTTTGGCTTTTCCCTTATTCTTCTTGGTTTCCTTAACTACACATTCCGGTCCAATTTCCAGAATTTGACACCAATATCTATCTCCATATTAACTCATAATTAAATAAATAGAAGGAGAAGATGAAAAGCAAACCCACACAATAACTTACATTGCAAGTCAGAAACTTAACTTCACAAATTAACCCCTTGATCAATCAATAGAATTTATGGAATCAAAATTGATGAAGATAACACACGAAGAAGAAAAAGGAGAAGAACAGAATTTAGAGAGAGAGTGAGCTGCTGAAACTGTAACACCCCTCACCCACGTATAGCATACTGTATGGTAACATAGACAGTATGCGATGATCGAAGAGGAATGCTACGGTCAAAGCAAGCCGGGAATGCTAATATAAGCAGAGTTATAAAAATTTTTCTCAGAACATACAAACATCCACATAATACAAAAGACATTCATATACTTATCATTATGTTGCTCATTAACATCTTATTACATCCCAATCACTTAATGCAATACTAATTAAGAATTACATTACAAAGATGGACTATAATTCCTAAACACTAGCTACTACTACGGACTGGATGGCCCGACTATTGCGGATTATCCTCGACGACACGACTAACTCCAAACCTGCATGGATAAAAAACCCATGCTAAGCACAAAGCTTAGTGGGGAAAACACATAGTATGGATGACCATTCCCAATGGCCGTCAGTCACGACACACAATAAATAACCAACATCAAATCATTTAAAACATACATACATAAATGGGTCATAATTAGAATATTTTAATCATAATAATTTATAAGATTAAACCGGGTAACAGTCTTGCTTGATACATGCTTTTCATGTTTTATTATTCATATATCGCATGTCATACACATCATTCTATTCAGCCTATAATCAGATCTCTAATTACAATAATTCTCACATATCAAGGAAGTCATGATTAAGCCGCTAATATTCTAACTTCATGTTCAAAGCATATAAATGTATCTTATATATATATTCGCTTTCGTTTAATTACTTCATTCAAATTGTTGTATTACTATCGTGTCATTAACTCATGTTAATATTATAAAGAAAATAATCAAAGCTGAGGCATATGAACTTTTAAAGACGTTACCACATTTATACATAGGGATCCCATAGGATCCAAAACACATAGGTGCACGAAGCGCAACTCATGCCAAAATATAAGTCACATCGTACAAGGTGATCACATTCTCACTGGGTGCATAAATTTACACAAAGCTTCACTTATCTTTATTAATTCACACGTATCATTCAGTTCACATATTTATGCTTGTTTAATGCCTGCTAAGTCAAAAGGGTGGATAACGAGCAACACTAAGATACTCGAAGGTATTAGCACTATTCTCATAATACATAGATACCCGAAGGTATCAACACTATCTTTTTAGTACACAGGGATCACGAAGATCCAATAGGGGGACCTAATCGTGGTCCAAATCATACACTAGCTGTAGCAACACTAACTCTATTAGGCATGCCTAACTATCCACGACTTGACTAATGCAGGCTAACCCTTACTTGTTTCCTTTAGAAATGCTTATGCCATAATATAAAATCTTTTTCAGAAGTACATACTTTTATTATAATCACATAATAATCAGATACATAAATTGTTCATATAAAATATAATAATTCATAACCTTCAATTATAATCACATTTAATTTTAATACATGCTCCACAAATTATTACAACTATAATTTGCATGGTATAGCATATCTTAAATGACACACTATGTCACATGTGAATCACAAGCCAAAACTCATGTCAAACAGCTCAATCAATCATCTATTCATAGCACAGAAAAGAGTCGCGCTTGCGACCCTTATTGCGATCGCGACAGAAAGTTAAATGGCCCCTATTGCGCTCGCGACAGAGCCCAACCATACACTAGGAATCGCGCTCGCAACCTGAGTCGCGACCACGATAAAACCAGATGACCTCTGTTGCGCTCGCGACAGAGCTAAGCATCACCCTCCTTTCATTTCTCACTTGCATACACTTCACATAGAAACATACTTATTTTTTTCATGTCCATAACTAATTTTCTTGAACATTATTTTCCCTAAATTCGTGCATAGAACCCAAGAGTTCCAACACAAGTATGCCAAACTACTCACTTGCCTAAGAGTCATTCCGTAATTTTATAGTCAAATTAAAAATCGTTGAGATACGAAAGGTTCATTTCAATTAATACACTCTCCTTCATATCCGATTGAGCTTCTACACTTTGGTTTAAACTTGAAAGAGTGTTCTGAACCTCCTATGTATCCCGAAGGGTTAGGAATCCAAACCCCATAATCCTGTTAGCTAAAAATTCAAGTTATGGAATTCCACTTCAAATTGCCTAACATAATATAAATTACGTTATAAAGAACATACTCAGAAGTGTTTGTTTCATTAAACCTCTCAATAACGAAGTTAATATTCTTATTTATAACCTTAGACAATTGTGTTCCTAAGTGATATCCATTTATTTGCTCACTTCTAAACTTTAAACATATGATGAATATATCTTAAAAGGTTCCAAGGAAGTTCGGGTGTGTTTCGGGATGAGAAACATGACAAATTACACATCCTAAAGAATAGGAAAGAGGGGCAAGGGTCCATACCAAATATGAGGCTCAAAATGAAAGGAAAAACCTTCCACAAACAGGTTCTGTCACGCTCGCGACATGGGTCGCACTCGCGACAGAGAGCTTCCCCAACTGCCCTACGAAAACAGACTTACGAGACAGTTTTCCGTATTTGACTTTGTATCGCTTAAACGACCCACTAAACCTCATTTTAACACAAATTTCCTACTTAAAAAATGTTCCTTAGAATGTTAGCTTTCAAATGAAACAAACTTCAGATCAATTGGACATCTAGAACTCCAGATATGAGCTACACAACCTACACTGCTCCTGTGAACCCGTTTAAGTACAGACATTTCGGTTTTTACCATTTTCAAGGATCCTAGAGTCATAATTAGGTTCCGGTCCTTCAGAGACCATTTTAGATAAATGAATTATCTTTAAAATGGCACTAGTTTCATATCATTTGGACATCTATAGCTTAACTTATAATTAAAACAATCACTAAAGGTCCAGTGAAATCTGGACAGAGTATCCCCAGAAAATTCAGATTCTCTAAACCCAAGCCAATCCACACCACCACATCAACACAACCAATCAAATTTTAAGCCAAAATACACTTCAAAACATAAATTCATCCATATACAAATCTATAAACAAAATTCACATAAAAGCACATAAATTTCCCAAACCTCAAACTCCTATGCTCCTTTAGCTTCAATAGCTGCACTTCTTGCTCTCATACTCCTCTATAATTATATAGATCCCAATCCCTCATCAAAACACATAATATTACTTAAGATTTCTAATTAACCAAAGAGAAATTGAAGAAATTAAAAGTTGTAACTTACCCTTCTATCTCTAATCTCTCATAAAAGTACTTGAGTTGCACTTCCCATCATACATAACTTAGGGCTTGCAAAGAAAGAGAGGGAGTATGGCATGAGAAGAAGAAGAAGATGAAGAGAAGAAGAGCAAGGAAGCAACATGAGAGAGGAAAGGGATGAGCAGAAAATCTGTTCTCTCTCTCTCACACACTTCTCTCTCCTAAATAAAGTCAAGCCTATCTCAAATGCCACATGGCACCACCCTATTGGCCCAAGGTAGATTTTTTTATGTCAATTCTCCTTGTTCGTCCTCTAACTCTTCTTTAACCTTTCCTTGGCATAATACATGTTTATAATTCATACATTGGCCAACAATTAAATCTTATCCCTTTCAATTAAGTCCTAAATTAATACCTTACAAATTTGCAATTGGCCGCACTTGCCGAAACTTTTGCATTAATACCGAATTCGTCCTTTCGACACACCTAATACCACAACTTACATACATTCGACATATAACTAATCCATTCTCAAAATTTAGCCCTCATATTTATTTATTTATTCCACTCAATTAAATCCCTATACGTGAAATTACCGAAATACCCTTAGCTCTCTTTTTCTTAATTCTGATCATATCTTTTCCTACTACTTAATCACTCCGACCATCAAATCACACGATTTCGAACATCAAAATCCCCAAAAATATACAAATCCTTCTAGGGCACATTTCGGGGTGTTACAGAAACCACATGCACAAGTCTATCTTTCTCTCTCTAAACTCACTATATAATGTATGCATAAAGCTGAGGTGGCAGCTCCAAAGAGTGACACTCGGATTCCACTCCCTCAATCCCTAATCTTGCTTAGTCAATTTTATCTTCTTATTAACACTAATTAACTTTAGTTAATTCATACACATTAACCACTTAGTCACTTAAACTTATTTTATTTATTTAGTTGGGTCCTCAATTAGCATACTCAATGCAATCTCATCCTAATTATCATAATTGAACCACTTAGCTACTAGGGTATATTTCAGGCCATTACAAGCTTAAAGGTGCAGGCGTGTTTTCAAAGATTGATTTAAGGTCAGGCTACCATCAGTTGAAAGTTAAAGAAGCAGATGTGCCTAAGACTGCTTTTCGTACTAGGTTTAGCGCCATTATGACTTTCATGGACTTAATGAATCGGATCTTCCATCTTTATTTGGATCAGTTCGTGGTGGTCTTTATAGCTGACATCCTGGTATACTGAGACTTCGGAGGAGCATGATAAGCATTTGAGGATTGTTTTGCAAACTTTGAGAGAGAAGCAGTTGTATGCCAAGTTTAGCAAGTGTGATTTCTGGTTGAATAAAGTATCTTTTCTGGGTCATGTTGTGTCAGCAGAAGGTATAAAGGTGGATCTTGAAAAGATTGAAGCAATTTTACATTGGAGAACGCCTAAGAATGTTTCAGAAGCGAGAAGTTTCTTGGGTTTTACAGGATACTATAGAAGATTTGTGAAAGGTTTCTCCACTATTGTAGCGCCACTGACTCGATTGTTGCAAAACACGTTAAGTTTGACTGGAGTGATAAGTGCTAAGAAAGCTTTGAAAAGTTGAAGAGTTTGTTAATAGAAGCTCCAGTGTTAACCCAACCAGAGTCTGGTGAAGATTTTATGATCTATAGTGATGCCTCTAGGATTGGTTTGGGCTGTGTATTAATGCAGGAAGGTAAGGTGATTGCATATGCCTCCCAGCAGCTCAAGACTCATGAGAAGAATTATCCCACACATGATCTTGAGCTCGTAGCCATTGTATTTGCTTTAAAGATCTGGAGACATTACTTGTATGGTGAGTGTCACACCCCACTAGTGGCTTAATTGGATTTAGCGATTTTAATTGGGCAATTAAGGGCAATTGAGTAATTTTACTTGTGATTGAGGATTAAATTGCAAGGAAACAAAAGTATTTTAAATGGCAGATTGTATTTGAGTGAGTGAAAGGTAATTTATCAAGGACCATTTGGTAAAAGAAGAGTATCTGGTTTTGTGTAATCGTGCATGTGTGCCAGGTGGAATGTGTGTGTGCACGTGGTGAGGGAAAAGGGAAGAATGAGAAAAACTCAGTTGGCTGGAAATAAAAGACGGAAAGTTTCCTCTCTTCTTGCTCTCTCTCTCTCTCTCTCACGTAAAACCACATTCTGTTCTTTCTTTCTTCTGCATGTGGGTGTCCTTTAGTTTTGAGCTAAAGGTTAAAGTTGTTAGAAGCTTCAGAAGGTGAGTGGTTACTGGTTCTCGTGTGGTTCTTCTTTCTGATTTGGGTTTATAGAGATTACATTCTTGGGTTTGATTGTGGTTTTACTTGTTTGCAAGCCTCTGAGGATAAAAGAAAGATAAAGGGAAAGGATAAGGTTGTGGATTGAGAAGCTGTGGGCGTTTTTGAGCTTCGATACAGGTTTGGGAGCGTCTGTTATTTCTCGTTTTGGATCCTGTTGCTGTGTTATTATGAACATTGTTTATGTGTTTTTGATTATCGAAATATATGAGAATTGCAATGTGTATAAATGATTTCTGTAGAAAAGTATGCAAATGAGATGTTTATGCATGAAAGTAGACATGAAATTCTAAGGTGATGACTTCCTGGTTTTGTTTCTGTTTGAATTGTAATAATACGTGATTCGTAATATGAGTTTTATAACTGTGCTCAGAAGACTTAAAGGTACGTATTTGCATAATTATTGCATGAAAAACGGTTTTAGACAAATGGGGTTTTGAATTTGGAGAGTGCTCTGTTTTCTGGATTTTCTGGGTTTTTCCACGTTTTCCTGGAAATTGGTTTTGAGAAGATGATGGAGTTTGAGAAGGAGAAGCTGAATTTGTGAGAGAAAGATCACGTGACGTGATGGTACATCACGCCGTGACCTCCCTCTGTGGGAAGTCACGTGGCGTGATGAAGCATCACGCCGTGACCTTTCCTCCCCTTGGGAAGTCGCGACGTGAAGTAGCGTCACGCCTCGCGACCTCTCGCCTGCCTCCCTGTGTGTCACGAGATCATGACTTCTTCCCCTCTCCTCACAGGCGTCACGAGACGTGACTGATGGTCACGCCGTGACTGCCTTGCGTTTTGCCTGGCGCTCGCGTGAAGCCCGTGTCACGAGACGTGACGAATGGTCACGACGTGACCGGCCTCTACCTGCTGCCCTGTTTTTCTAAATTGAGGTTTTAACTTCTGTTTTAAGGGTTTTTGCACTACATGACAAATGTTTGAGTTAAAATTGTATTTTATTTTGGATAATTGCATAATATTGGGTTTTGTATACATGATTAATGATTAATCTACATGATTTACATGTTTATAATTTATTTAACATGGACTTGTTCAATATGAACTATTTGTTCTTATTACCTCCTGTAATTGATATTTATACATTTAAATGTTCTGAATTGGATCAATATACGAGTATATATGAAATATAAGTTAGTATTTAATAAATTCACATGACATGATACGTGAGTTATTGAGTCGTATACTTGATTAAATAATTAATGTACATAACTTACTAGTTTATATTTTACATGAATATAAATGGTCTTGAATGTGAATTATTTGTACTTCGGCCTCCAATAATTGATACTGGATGTATTTAAATGTTTCTGAATTTGATCTAGACACATGTATACGTGAAATATGTATTTGTATTTAGTTGTATTTAATATTTAAAGTTACATGTTTCCAAAATGTGAATAGTATATATGTATACATGGATTATTTCTAGATGAATTATAAGTTCATATTACATTCAGTAATTAATATTTGAATATATGTATATGTTTCTGATTTTGATCAATGTACATGAATACATGAATTATTGAGTTGTATTCTTTGAGCCTGAATAAGTCATAGTAGTGGATAAGTAAGCGCTTACTTAGGTCAGAGTGTGTGTGCAGCTGCTATATGATAAAATGATATATGCGGGTCCGTTTGGATCCTTGTTTCGACCATGTTTGGTCTATATGAAAATAAAGCGAGACTCTGGTCTCTATATGGAAAATACATGTTTGAGACTTATGTCTCTATATGCTTGGGATACTGTGTTCAATCAGTATCCAAATGACCGTATCCACTTCTAGAGAGTATTTCAGACTAATCAGGCTACATGTTTATATGTGATATATATATATATATCTATATGTTGAAATGTTTATTGACAAGATTAAAGGTATATGTTGTATATGAAATATAGTATAACTTTGTATTTATTCACCTTGAGTGTATATGTATTTGCAATGGTGAGAAATATGGAGATTTTAATTATGTTTTAATAGCTAATTACTTGTAATGTATGTTTTTGGTTGGGATGAGATTATAGTATTGTTGTAAATATTGTATATGCATATTGTTAGTTTGTTTTGTTCCTCCCCACTAAGCGTTATCGCTTAGCACGGGCTCTTTTCCCGTGCAGGTGGCGAGTATAGCTTGGAGTCAGATATCTGCAGGTCGGCCACTAGGAGTCTTTTTGGATGAAGTTATTATATTTTTAATGTCTTCCGCTGTAGTTTTGTATATGGCTTGTGTATAGCAAAGTAAACTTTTGTAAAGGAACAAACATTATTTTTGTATATGTATTTGCTTACGAGCCCCTTTTTGTAAAATGATATTGATATATGTTACATGTAAAAAGGATTTACTATTATATGATTAAAAGTTTCTTTAAATCTCATTTGGTTTTTGTTTATACATGTGTTTATGGAATCGTTATATGTGTTTGCCCGCGTGGCACTCCGGCATCCTTCCAACGGGGATGGCGGGGTGTTACAGCTTGGTATCAGAGCTCTAGGTTAATTGGTTCGGGACTAGAAGGTATAGAGTATAGGTTAATGTCATAATTTGTCTAGAGTTGTGGCCTAATGCAGATGTCGTTTGTGTAAAGTATAGATGGAGTCCGACTCGCGTGAGAGCATAGACGAGGCAGTGGCATATGTGAATTGATAAGAGTTCGAGGTGACACTCTGTATTCCTGTCAGCGATCTTCTTGAAATCATGTGCACATAAGCATAGTGAAACATGGGGATGGGAAAAGTGCATTATAGTAGCTTACATTGCATTTTCGCATCATCTCGCATACATAAATCATTACATGATCATTTTATCCGCATCCCTCATTTGTATGTAAACAACATCATTGTATGCACTTCACTGAGAGAAGCTGACAGGATATACATCGAGTACTTGATGATTAGAAGAGGTATATGGATTAGAGTGTAGTGTGTTAAGGAAAGTGTAGAGTGTACATGATTTGATAGTTGTATGGTATAAGTGATAGCGATTCAGAGATTTGTTTAAAGATTTACCTACAAGTGATAAGCGAGGAAATTTCGAGGACGAAATTTTCTTAAGGGGGAGAGAGTTGTCACACCCCACTAGTGGCTTAATTGGATTTAGCGATTTTAATTGGGCAATTAAGGGCAATTGAGTAATTTTACTTGTGATTGAGGATTAAATTGCAAGGAAACAAAAGTATTTTAAATGGCAGATTGTATTTGAGTGAGTGAAAGGTAATTTATCAAGGACCATTTGGTAAAAGAAGAGTATCTGGTTTTGTGTAATCGTGCATGTGTGCCAGGTTGAATGTGTGTGTGCACGTGGTGAGGGAAAAGGGAAGAATGAGAAAAACTCAGTTGGCTGGAAACAAAAGACGGAAAGTTTCCTCTCTTCTTGCTCTCTCTCTCTCTCTCTCACGTAAAACCACATTCTGTTCTTTCTTTCTTCTGCATGTGGGTGTTCTTTAGTTTTGAGCTAAAGGTTAAAGTTGTTAGAAGCTTCAGAAGGTGAGTGGTTACTGGTTCTCGTGTGGTTCTTCTTTCTGATTTGGGTTTATAGAGATTACATTCTTGGGTTTGATTGTGGTTTTACTTGTTTGCAAGCCTCTGAGGATAAAAGAAAGATAAAGGGAAAAGATAAGGTTATGGATTGAGAAGCTGTGGGCGTTTTTGAGCTTCGATACAGGTTTGGGAGCGTCTGTTATTTCTCGTTTTGGATCCTGTTGCTGTGTTGTTATGAACATTGTTTATGTGTTTTTGATTATCAAAATATATGAGAATTGCAATGTGTATAAATGATTTCTGTAGAAAAGTATGCAAATGAGATGTTTATGCATGAAAGTAGACATGAAATTCTAAGGTGATGACTTCCTGGTTTTGTTTCTGTTTGAATTGTAATAATACGTGATTTGTAATATGAGTTTTGTAACTGTGCTCAGAAGACTTAAAGGTACGTATTTGCATAATTATTGCATGAAAAACGGTTTTAGACAAATGGGGTTTTGAATTTGGAGAGTGCTCTGTTTTCTGGATTTTCTGGGTTTTTCCACGTTTTCCTAGAAATTGGTTTTGAGAAGATGATGGAGTTTGAGAAGGAGAAGCTGAATTTGTTAGAGAAAGATCACATGACGTGATGGTACATCACGCCGTGACCTCCCTCTGTGGGAAGTCACGTGGCGTGATGAAGCATCACGCCGTGACCTTTCCTCCCCTTGGGAAGTCGCGACGTGAAGTAGCGTCACGCCTCGCGACCTCTCGCCTGCCTCCCTGTGTGTCACGAGATCGTGACTTCTTCCCCTCTCCTCACAGGCGTCACGAGACGTGACTGATGGTCACGCCGTGACTGCCTTGCGTTTTGCCTGGCGCTCTCGTGAAGCCCGTGTCACGAGACGTGACGAATGGTCACGACGTGACCGGCCTCTACCTGCTGCCCTGTTTTTCTAAATTGAGGTTTTAACTTCTGTTTTAAGGGTTTTTGCACTACATGACAAATGTTTGAGTTAAAATTGTATTGTATTTTGGATAATTGTATAATATTGGGTTTTGTATACATGATTAATGATTAATCTACATGATTTACATGTTTATAATTTATTTAACATGGACTTGTTCAATATGAACTATTTGTTCTTATTACCTCCTGTAATTGATATTTATACATTTAAATGTTCTGAATTGGATCAATATACGAGTATATATGAAATATAAGTTAGTATTTAATGAAATTCACATGACATGATACGTGAGTTATTGAGTCGTATACTTGATTAAATAATTAATGTACATAACTTACTAGTTTATATTTTACATGAATATAAATGGTCTTGAATGTGAATTATTTGTACTTCGGCCTCCAATAATTGATACTGGATGTATTTAAATGTTTCTGAATTTGATCTAGACACATGTATACGTGAAATATGTATTTGTATTTAGTTGTATTTAATATTTAAAGTTACATGTTTCCAAAATGTGAATAGTATATATGTATACATGGATTATTTCTAGATGAATTATAAGTTCATATTACATTCAGTAATTAATATTTGAATATATGTATATGTTTCTGATTTTGATCAATGTACATGAATACATGAATTATTGAGTTGTATTCTTTGAGCCTGAATAAGTCATAGTAGTGGATAAGTAAGCGCTTACTTAGGTCAGAGTGTGTGTGCAGCTGCTATATGAAAAAATGATATATGCGAGTCCATTTGGATCCTTGTTTCGACCATGTTTGGTCTATATGAAAATAAAGCGAGACTCCGGTCTCTATATGGAAAATACATGTTTGAGACTCATGTCTCTATATGCTTGGGATACTGTGTTCAATCAGTATCCAAATGATCGTATCCACTTCTAGAGAGTATTTCAGACTAATCAGGCTACATGTTTATATGTGATATATATATATATATCTATATGTTGAGATGTTTATTGACAAGATTAAAGGTATATGTTGTATATGAAATATAGTATAACTTTGTGTTTATTCACCTTGAGTGTATATGTATTTGCAATGGTGAGAAATATGTAGATTTTAATTATGTTTTAATAGCTAATTACTTGTAATGTATGTTTATGGTTGGGATGAGATTATAGTATTGTTGTAAATATTGTATATGCATATTGTTAGTTTGTTTTGTTCCTCCCCACTAAGCGTTATCGCTTAGCACGGGCTCTTTTCCCGTGCAGGTGGCGAGTATAGCTTGGAGTCAGATATCTGCAGGTCGGCCACTAGGAGTCTTTTTGGATGAAGTTATTATATTTTTAATGTCTTCCGCTGTAGTTTTGTATATGGCTTGTGTATAGCAAAGTAAACTTTTGTAAAGGAACAAACATTATTTTTGTATATGTATTTGCTTACGAGCCCCTTTTTGTAAAATGATATTGATATATGTTACATGTAAAAAGGATTTACTATTATATGATTAAAAGTTTCTTTAAATCTCATTTGGTTTTTGTTTATACATGTGTTTATGGAATCGTTATATGTGTTTGCCCGCGTGGCACTCCGGCATCCTTCCAACGGGGATGGCGGGGTGTTACAGTGAGAGATGTTACATTTATACTAATCATAAAAGCTTGAAGTATCTATTTAAGAAGAAAGTGCTCAATTTAAGACAGTGGCACTAGCTCGAGCTTATAAAGGACGATGATTACTTCATAGACTATCACCTAAGAAAAATGAATGTAGTGGTTGATGCTTTAAGCAAGAAGTTCATGACAGGTAATTTAATTACCTCAAATATAAAATATTCTTAAATGTGTATAATGTATGCAAGTAACTAATGGTAGTGTGCATAGCTTTAAGGGCATTGAATGTCAAGTTAAGCATGGCACAAGATAGAGCGTTAATAGCTGAAATGCAAGTGAACAAATAAAGGAGGCCCAGAAACATGATGATCGTTTATCCTCCATAATGAATCGGTTGAAAGATAGGGGGTGATAATGGGTAGTCTTTTGGCATAGATGGTAGCCTCTATTATAAGTAGAGATTGTGTGTCCCTGAGCAAGTGGAGCTAAGCAAGAATATTTTGACAAAAGCTCATCACAATAGTTATACTATGCATCTAGGCTGTAACAAGATGTTCTAAGATCTGAGAGCTTTCTATTGGTGGCCTAGTATGAAGCTGGATGTGTTAGAGTTTGTGAGTAAGTGCTTGATCTATCAGCAGGTGAAAAAAGAGCACCAAGTTCCTTCAGGTTTGCTTCAACCTATCTCATACTAAAGTGGAAGTGGGACAGAATGACCATGGATTTTGTGACTGGACTTTCATTGACAAGAAGGAAGCATGACGCCATTTGGGTAATTGTTGATAGGCTCACTAAGTTAGCTCATTTATTACCTGTTCGAATGGATTGCCCACTGGCTAGATTGGCAGAAATTTATATCAATGAGATAGTAAGGCTTCATGGAGTGCCATCCTCTATTATCTCAAATAGAGATCCAAGGTTCACTTCCCAGTTCTAGAAGAAATTGCAAGAAGTAGTGGGGACAAAGCTTTATTTTAGTACGTCTTTTATCCTTAGACATGGACAGTTCGAGCAAGTAATTCAGATACTTGAGGACATATTGAGATGTTGCAACTGGGAAAAGTATCTACCATTAGCTAAATTTGCTTACAACAATAGCTATGAGTCCAGTATTAAAATAGCTTCATATGAAGCTTTGTATGGAAGAAAGTGCAGAGCTTCTCTCTGCTCGACTCCAGTTGCCACAAGAATTGGAAAAGATTCATAATGTTTTTCATGTGTTTATGTTGCGAAGATACCGGTCAGATCCTAGCCATGTGATCAAGCCTGAAGAGATTCAGATTCAACCTTATCTATGTTTTGAAGAGAGAGTAGTGAAGATTCTAGCTAGACAGATTAGGTAGCTCAGGAATAAACAAATTCCAATAGTGAAAGTGCTTTGGAATCACCACAACATCGAGGAAGCCACATGGGAGCCTGAAGCTACAATGAGACAACAGTATCCTCAATTGTTCAGCCCAGGTAAAATTTCGAGGGCGAAATTTTTATAAGTAGGGGAGAATTATAATTGCCTAAATAATCGACTAGTGTGAATAGTATTTTCTGAGGTTGATCAGTGGACCTGGGAAAAAAAATACACCCGTGGGAAGAAAATATTTTATTTGATCATTAGAAAATATTGGTCATGACGAGTCCGAGGGTAAAATTTGGAATTAAACGGAGGTCAAATAGGCCCTAAAATTTCAAAAATGAGTCAAAAAGTATGTTTGGGCATCTGTCGTTGAGGGACTTGCATTTGTGGCCACAGACGGGCGTCTATAGTGAGGGACGGCCATCCATGGACCAAAGTCTGCCTGAGTTGACTTATGTTGACCTAAATTTGATGAGACCATAACTTTTGCTACGAACCTCAGAAATATAATCCAAAAATATAGACACTTTCGTATGAATGTGCAGAATCTAATGGTGTTGAAAAATTAATTTTATAGTGACACTTGAAATTTGGCTATCGGACAAGTAATTAATTACCGAATCGGGTAACAATCTCCGATTGAGCTGAAAATTTATATGTGGGCTATTTAATATATTTAATGAATTATGGAGTTGACTTTGGGAGGAATTGAGCTTGGAAAATGGGAGAAATAATTTTAGATTGCATATTGGCCCATAATGCTTAAATAGTCTTAGAAGAGGTTGAACCAACTTGATCGAACTAAGACCAACCCATTGAACCACCTATAAATAACCTAAAAATATCAGAATTAAGAATGTCAAACAAAGGAAAAAAGAATTTATTCAAATTTTTACTAAGTAACTTATTTAAGTCATACTTTAAGCAATCATGGTAATCATTATTGCTCATAGCGTGCGTATTGTATAGTGCGATAAAGGTGTTACATAAAAAATCATAAAGAAACACATATTTCAAGTTAAATCAAGCAAGAGATTTTAAACTTTCAGAATGAGAATGAAATGATAGATTGAGCCTAGAAATATCACCCTTAGATTAAGTCCGATATTTGAGAGTAGAAATGCTTCACGTCCTCTTTGATTTCCATAATTAATTCCAAAGCAAATTCCAAAATAGAAACCTTTCTCTCTTTAAAAAATCCCCCTGTGTTTTTCTGCTAAAAACCCTTTTTTTCTTTTTTCTCCTGCCAAAAAAAACCTCTCTTTATCCCTTTAACTAATCCCCTTTTATATCCCTTTTTCAAGGGAGGAGTGGATCATTTAATGGAGGAAGTGGGAAAGTGGGAAGTTTTTTTATTAACTTCCCACTATCCCATGTTCAGTAGCAGTTTCTTTCTCTGCTAACTATGCCACCGACGGGCATCTATCAAAAAAGACGTTCAAATTACGAAATTACCATTTGACCGTGACTCGTCTAGTTGTGCTCGTGACTCGGTGAGTCACTGGCTTTAGTTGGCGAGTCACGAGTGCCCAGAGGTGGGCGTTAGTCCCCTCAATGACAAGTGGGTCAGGAAAAAGCGACAGACGGGCGTCGCTTAGTAAGCGAGGGCCGTTTGTCGACCCAAATTTTGGAAATTTATATTTTTAAGACCTTTTCCATTTTGACCTATGCGAAAGGGTGGGTTATAATCACAGAGAATCCTTTAGAATTTTGAGAATAAAGGATGGAAACTAACATTTTTCACTTTCTACTTGTGACACAAGCATCAATATCTTCATCGAGTAACTCCGATCTGCTCTACCTCGAGACCCGGTGTGTACACATAAACTTTTGTTTTAGCTCCATAGAAACAAAATGCTTTTCCTAAGGATTCTCTCAAATAGAAATAGAGAATGAAGTAACTAGAAAGATTTTTAAATTAAAATCCCACTCGTCTAGAGGGATCATCTAGAAAGTGCCTTGTTTTGAATACATAAAGCTAACATAGATGTTATGGGTCAAATTTTCACTAATGTCTTATCTTCTAGCTTATAGTTGGAAATTTATCCATATTCCATAAAGGAGCTGAATGAAACTAAAGTTTCATTTTCGGTTTTGAAATAGAGACGTTAAAAATGATGAATCAACATCGACTATAACCAATAGACTTCCAAGCTACCCACTCTATCTCTCTATACTCTCTAAAAACTGGAGATAATATTTCTATACCCATATAATATATTATATTCTTCTATATTCTATTTATATTTTAAATTTAAATAAAAAAAATTTAAATTTAAAATATAAATTCTATTTTTTCAATAATTCTAATTATTAATATATCTAATTATTAATATTCTCATTATTTTCCAGGTAAAAAATAAAGTAGGATTCCTGATTATTCAGAACTTAATCAAATCATATGTATTGGTCATTGTAATTGTAACACCCTTATACAGTATAATTATTGACACTTACATTAAACTTTCTAAACCGATTAAGCGTCTAGTCAACTACTAGGATGACTTAAAATCTAATTATTATTCTATTAGTGCAAAGTCGGGAATAATTTTTTTTTAATTTTTTTTTACTTATTCCAATTCATCAGGTACCTAAATTAATTAACCAAATTAAGTTAACCTATAACATTTAACTTGACAATTTACATTAACATTAACTTCTCTGATTGACCTATAACTGTCTTAAGTTATTATGCATTTGGTCAATTTTTTTAGTGGCATATTAGTCACACAACTCACCTATCAATTCTATAATCCAAATAATTTCTGACCACACAGTCAGCAATTATAATAGTATAACACCATCATGAATAGTCTAAAATATAAATACTATGCATCACACCAGACCATTGCCTACTTAAATAACTTCAATACAAGTCAATATCAAAAACCATAATATTTAAGTTCATATACATGCCATATAACTTAACGTACTTAATAATCTCTAATAATATCTTCGATTTAGCTCCCAAAATTCGATGTACCCTTTATGCTCCATGTCCTAAGGAGTACCTACACGCAGTCAAATAACACTACATGCTGAGCATTAAATATGCCCAGTGGTGATTGCAATTCCACGGATTTCCACTAGACTAAGTTCAAAGACATAAAATAATAATATAAAATATACTTAATTTAAAATAAATTAATATTTATCTCATTTTATTTCTATACATGCAATAATATGCTTCAATGCACTTAAATTCTTCGATAAGTGGTAAATATGCAATTAGTACTCATAAACATCCACATATACAATTTAGTCCCTTATTATGGCAAAATTACCATTTGGTCCTCAAACTTTTCTAAAATTACAAAAATGCCATCAATTCATTTTACTTAACCTTTTAACCAGTATTTAGGGTACAAATTACCGTTTAGTCCCTAAACTACCAATTTTATGCCAAATTACATTTTAGTCCTCATAAAATCACTTATTTTCATAAACATTTATTTAATTACATTTTTACCCTTACTATTCATTATTAACTTATTTATGGTTAAATTACCATTATACCCTTAAACATTTTATTTCTTCCATTTATGCCTTTTTTCATCATAAATTTCATTTTAACTCCAATTTAATCATATTAATCTCATTTTTACCATTTTGCCCCTTATATAAAGTTGGCGGAAATTTATGGATTGGATACTCAAGACATGAACCCTAAAGGTTCAATACAGTTTAGAGGAACCCCGAAGGACCACCCCTACAGTTAATTTGACAGTTCAAGAGTTCAATACAATATAATAGGACCATCATTGGCCCACAGTAAGTGAGATGTCATGCTCACAACCGCAGTTTGATGTCCCTATGGCTTGCCACTATATCATGAGCTTGATTTCACTACCAGACTATAACATAGGGCAATAATCATTCTAATCATACATATTCAAGTTACCATATACACAATTCATGGAATCTTATCATACCATTCCATTCTTTTTTCAATCTAAATCAATCATTATATATTCAATTTCCATTTTTATGCCATTATATGGCATTAAAATCATTATATCACTAAAGTATACATTAATATATTAATGTATACCATTCGGCCAACATACCATACATCCACCATCATTTCTTTTTATCTCATTTATCATTCATTTAGCAAGATTTCATGTTGATTAACATAGTTATGCCATTACATCACATTAAAACACATTAAAATCATATTTTTACATACATATACCATTCGGCCTATGCGTTCAACATCCATTATGCTTATTTTTCTTCTAATTATCCATCCCATTAACTAAATCTCATTCCAAAAAACACATATACATCATAAAAATGAATTAAACAATATAACATACCATGGAAAAATATGAACATATCATTCGACCAAACTACAATATCATCATCCAAGTTTTATCTTTTCATTTTAATCACTCAAATCATCATTTCTAACCTCCCTAAGCATGATTGTAAGGTTAGATTCAATTTAGCATGCATATTTAACATACTTTGTTCTTAGACATAACCTAAATCCAAACTTAAACATGGAAATAGATGGAATTTGCAATCACAAACCTTAGATCCTTCCTTAGCACTCCTTAATACTCTTTTTCCTTACCTTTTCCTTTGGAGGGACCTTCCTCTTGTACACCTAATGGAGGCTGAATATAAAGATGAAGATTTCATCAAAACCTTGCTTCCTTTTTGCAATATAACCACATAAACACAATCTACATACCTTAAAGTACCTATAGGAACCTTACACCCAAACTTTCAAGTGTTGGATTTTCCCACTTTTAATCCTTTAAATGAACTTCTAACACTACTACTAGGTTATAGAGGAGATAAAATTTACTTGGGCGGCTAAGATTTGTGGAGAGATGGAAAGAAAATTGAAGAAAATGGGGAAAAAATAGATGAACACCAATTCGGCCAAAGGAAGGAGAAGGGAGGCGGTGGAGAAAGGGATTTATCTAGAGAAATCTGTACTAAGGGGGGTTTTTATATGAGGGAAATTGAATCGGATCAGGTCCAACCAAAGTGGTAGAACCGGTTTAAACCAATTTTCAATTTTTAAGCCATAATCTAACCAAATATGTTTTTATCATTTCCTCAATTCAATTTCTCTAAAAACCAATTCAATCATTCTTAGAATAGAGAATTAGCCTCCATACAAAATTTCAACTCAATCGGAGTTCGTTTGGAGTCCGGTTCACTTAAATAGGTCAGATTCGACACTTTTCAATAATTTTTCACTGTAAAAAATTCCCAAATATTCTTTAGAACCATTCGATACCTTCAAAATATCATTTTGACTCCATTTAATATTTTTAAAAATTTAGTCAAAATTTAGTCAAACTTGGTTACTATTTGAACTGAACTAGAGGCTAACTTTAGTTTGACTTTTAGAGACCTATATAACCTCATTTTTGCCCTAAATTTTACCAATAGACTTCTGATAGTTCATAGATTCTAACTGGACAATAAAATATTTTACTCTTCCAGCTTCCCAGTAGGCCACCCATCCCCGTTTTGCTATGCCTCAAGCACGTTCAACGTTTTAAGTTTGCTGCAATAAGGGTACTAAAGCTAATATTTTCACACCAAAACCATACTACAGACTATAGAATTCACTGATTACAACAAGGCTAATATTAGGGCCATTACAATTCTCCCCTACCAATTTAAAAATTTAGATTAATTTTTAGTTTTGTCAGTGCAGAAAGGGACGTAAAAGAAACTCAGAAACTGTTTTTCTATGCTGAAACTCTCTTCTGATTTAATATAACTATCCATTTTTTATTTGAAAAAGAAAAGAAAGAAATCATGATTTTTGCTTTTTGAGAAAAAAAAAAATCTGTGTCCTTGATTTTTTTTTGTTTCAAAAAAGAAAGAATTTAAAAATGATTTTGTTAAGGGAAAATCAAAATCTTCCCCACCATGGCATTAATATTCTGTTATTTATTTGTGCAAGGTGTTTAATATTGGACCCAGCTTGCTATCTTCTATATCAGCCCATATGGACAACCTGTCAATGATGGCAAAAGAATTTAAAGTCTTTCTTAGTTTTTTCCCAACTAGGATCCACCCACTACCTTGCCGTAAAATCGCCACCAACACCAAAATAATGTTTTTTCGAAATTCAACTTAGCTTAATTATATCCACTAAAAATAAGTAAATATCGGATTCAATGAAAATGTTTTCCCCACAAAACTATTATCGGTGGCAAACATGGTAGGACAAGTAAGTGTTGGATTATAATAGTACGGATTGTAATTTAAAACGATAGATCATTGAAATTTGGTAAGCATGGATGATTATATTATTTAACACAATCATTAATATCAAATTCAAACCCATGTTTGTGACTATTTTTCTATTTTTCAAAGAGTTTGATCCTAATATTACGAAATATACCTTCATAAATTTTTCTCTCTCCATGGAAAAAAAAATTATTCATATATAATTTCGCATAATAAACTCTTTTTTTTTTTAATTGATAAAGGAAAGTAGACTTTTTGAAACTAAAAGTTATATGGTTATAAATTATAAATTAAATATTCTATATGATATGATATTAGATTTGTTAAAATTAAATTTGATTTGTATAATTCTAATTCAAATTTGACCTGCAAAAATTTAAACATGAATCGATTCGTATGATTTGATCGATTCGTATGATCTGAAATTTTTTTTGTTGTAGTCTGGATACGCTTATAACTACTAATATAAACCCCAATTATTATATGTATGGAAATTTCATATATATGAAAAAAGTTACATATCTGGTCTTTTAATTAAGGAATTTTTTTTTAATATTATAACTTTTCACTTAATACAAAAGAGAAATTACAAAATGTAACTTTCCTCTTAATACACGTGTATCAAGAGGGGTAACTCATTATTGGAAATTAATATTCCCATAACGGTGTAAAATTTTAACAGGTGCAACTATCTTTTCATTCAGCGCATCAAAACAAACTGTACAGTCCCCCTCAATGATTGCCTGCATCCAACCTTGATCCTTAGCCAAAAAAATAGCCTCACGGATTGCCAGTGCTTCCAGCGTTATAGGATCCGATTTATATTTCCAACTTCTAACTTTCCAAAGAAGAGGTTGCCTAGCTGAATTTCGAGCGACAACTACAGTACTACCCGTCATCCAAGACATCTCCACTGCTACATCCACATCAATTTTTATCTGGCCGCTGGTTGCCAACTGATATCAACTTCACGACGCAAAGCCTTAGAATGCATAGGAATAATAAAATTTGCTAGTTTTACATACATATACCATTCGGCCTATGCGTTCAACATCCATTATGCTTATTTTTCTTCCAATTATCCATCCCATTAGCTAAATCTCATTCCAAAAAACACATATACATCATAAAAATGAATTAAACAATATAACATACCATGGAAAAATATGAACATATCATTCGACCAAACTACAATATCATCATCCAAGTTTTATCTTTTCATTTTAATCACTCAAATCATCATTTCTAACCTCCCTAAGCATGATTGTAAGGTTAGATTCAATTTACCATGCATATTTAACATACTTTGTTCTTAGACATAACCTAAATCCAAACTTAAACATGGAAATAGATGGAATTTGCAATCACAAACCTTAGATCCTTCCTTAGCACTCCTTAATACTCTTTTTCCTTACCTTTTCCTTTGGAGGGACCTTCCTCTTGTACACCTAATGGAGGCTGAATATAAAGATGAAGATTTCATCAAAACCTTGCTTCCTTTTTGCAATATAACCACATAAACACAATCTACATACCTTAAAGTACCTATAGGAACCTTACACCCAAACTTTCAAGTGTTGGATTTTCCCACTTTTAATCCTTTAAATGAACTTCTAACACTACTACTAGGTTATAGAGGAGCTAAAATTTACTTGGGCGGCTAAGATTTGTGGAGAGATGGAAAGAAAATTGAAGAAAATGGGGAAAAAATAGATGAACACCAATTCGGCCAAAGGAAGGAGAAGGGAGGCGGTGGAGAAAGGGATTTCTCTAGAGAAATCTGTACTAAGGGGGGTTTTTATATGAGGGAAATTGAATCGGATCAGGTCCAACCAAAGTGGTAGAACCGGTTTAAACCAATTTTCAATTTTTAAGCCATAATCTAACCAAATATGTTTTTATCATTTCCTCAATTCAATTTCTCTAAAAACCAATTCAATCATTCTTAGAATAGAGAATTAGCCTCCATACAAAATTTCAACTCAATCGGAGTTCGTTTGGAGTCCGGTTCACTTAAATAGGTTTGATTCGACACTTTTCAATAATTTTTCACTGTAAAAAATTCCCAAATATTCTTTAGAACCATTCGATACCTTCAAAATATCATTTTGACTCCATTTAATATTTTTAAAAATTTAGTCAAAATTTAGTCAAACTTGGTTACTATTTGAACTGAACTAGAGGCTAACTTTAGTTTGACTTTTAGAGACCTATATAACCTCATTTTTGCCCTAAATTTTACCAATAGACTTCTGATAGTTCATAGATTCTAACTGGACAATAAAATATTTTACTCTTCCAGCTTCCCAGTAGGCCACCCATCCCAGGTTTGCTATGCATCAAGCACGTTCAACGTTTAAGTTTGCTGCAATAAGGGTACTAAAGCTAATATTTTCACACCAAAACCACACTACAGACTATAGAATTCACTGATTACAACTAGGCTAATATTAGGGCCATTACAATTCTCCCCTACCAATTTAAAAATTTCATCCTCAAAATTTTACGTGTATTGGATAGCGAGGGATACTATTGTCGCATTGCCTCTTCGGGTTCCCACGTTGCTTCCTCAATGTTGTGGTGGTTCCAGAGCACATTTACTAGTGGAATCTGCTTATTTCTGAGCTGTTTGACTTCTTTAGCCAAATGTTTCACTAGATACTCTTCATAAGTCAGATTTGGCTGAACTCGAACCTCTTCGGGCTTGACCTTGTGACTGGGGTCCGATCGATGTCTTCGCAACATGGATACATGGAAAACATTAAGAATCTTTTCCAATTCTGGTGGCAACTTTAGTCGGTAGGCTACTGGTCCAATCTGTTGTAAGATTTCATAAAAACCAATGAATCTCGGACTTAACTTGCCTTTCTTTCCAAACCTTAAGATCCTTTTCCATGGACAAACCTTCAGGAATAATTTATCTCTGACCTAGAACTAAACATCTTTTCTCTTTAAGTCTGTATAAGACTTTTATCGATCCATGGCTTCCTTCAGTCTACCTGTAACACCCCCATACCCCCGGTAAGGAATATCGGGGCGCTATGCGGACACTTACGTATACATGTACATGTATTAGCGGAAGCGATAGCATAAACAATCCATTTAAAGTTAATTAAATACTACACTAGGGCCCACTTGCATGTTATATTAACTACATATACATTTGCATGTTCATATACATTTACATATACATTTGCATGTACCTTTACTTGTGATTTTTTTCTACTTATATTACATAATGATGTTACTCAAAAATGTAAAAACTCTATCTCTAACTTATACAAAAAGGAGATCAAAATAAAACTCCTAGTGGCCTTGACCTGCAGATGTCCACTCACTGATCCGAACCTGTAACCTACACAGAAATAAACATCCGTGCTAAGCGATAACGCTTAGTGGGGATAAAATAATGCAAAGGACTTCTTTACGAAGTCACAGATAAATCACACAATCATATATCTCATGCATATAACTCTTATACGTCTATAGGTTGCATGCTTAAATATCAAATACTCTGAACTCACATATAAGTAACATCTACTCTTTCACTAATTCCTGTACACTACATCTTGTACATTTCATTTATTCAATTATACATTATCATGTAACCACATTCATGTCAATACACTCATGTAATCATGTACTTATATACAGAACTGTAATGTACTTAAACATTACTTTCATGTACTATAGCTATATTCGAAGCAACACTATAATCATCTCAAGTTCACTGCACAACATTTAACAAAACAAGCCTGAGTTCCTCTCATGGTGGATACGGGACGCTCTATAAAAAAAACATTTTCGGTAGACCGAAGTCACAAAACTTTTTCATATATCTCTATTAATGACCATTCTCAGAGGTCGACCCGCTTCACCCAAACGGGGCGGAACATGGGCAGCTGCACTTGGTAATCCCTTTATAAGCATGCTTATCTATCCACTATAACGGTAATCAGGCTCAATACCAACTCACACACTATACACAGACATCAACTCATCAACTAAAATTCAAGTGCATTTATCAAATTCAGAGGCATGTAATTCATATACAATCTTATTCAACAACTAAAAGCATGTAACATTTACATTCCATGCATAAACTCTTATATCACATCATCATATATATGCACTCATAGCTTCATACATTTTTATCACACCATTTACAATCCTTAATACCATTATACATTGTTACTTTATTAGTTAAATTACCAATTTAATCATACTCATGTGCATTTCCCCGTTGATAACTACTTTATAGTCATTTACTAACCCTAAACATGCATAATAAGCTAAGGGGAAGGATAAGGGGTTGACCCATGGCAACTAGGAGCTCAAAAAGAAGAAGAAAAAGCTTTATATTCATTGTTCTATCGCGAGGTCGCGACCTGTGTCGCGATCGCGACAGAAGCTCGCCCTGGTGCCTTACGAGACTGCTTTTTACCCTAAACTTGTATCGCCAAAACCACCCTCTAGACCACATATTTAGGAAAAAGTTTCTTCTTAACAAGTTTTCGCTAAGATCTTAACTTTCCAATGAGACAACGTTCAGGTCGTTTGGACATCTATAGCAAAAGATATGCTCTATACAAGCTATACTATTCCAGTGAACCCGCCAGAACAGGGTCACCTACGTTTTAACTACCTTTTGGGATACTTAGGGCCTGAATTTAATCAAGCATCCTCTTAGAAAGTTTTAGATACGAATCGTATCTTTCAGATACAATTGGAATCAACACAATTGGAGTCCTATTGCTCTACTTATAATAAATACTATACACAAGGGTCTAATAACAAATAAGCAGAATTTCGCAAAATCAAACTCTATCATCAACACAAACACTCAAATGATCAAGTTACATACTTATAAACATATATACACATGTCATGAGCACTGAAAGCAATCAAAATGAACAATAAACCAATATACACTAAAAGAACAATTGAGCTAGTTAAAGCTCATTATATACATCTACATCGAGTCATGGTTCCTTTTAAACACATATCATTCAATCACATGCCAGGAAAATAAAATCGCACTCGATCCCTACCTTAGGTGGCTTAACCTTAACCGCTTCTCTCTAATCGATTCAGAGCTTCTCTCTTTCCCTTCACTAGCCTCTTATCCACATCTTTCACAAATCACATAAAAAACACTTGGGTTACTCTTCTTTTTACTTTAAATCAAAAACAAAGAGAAAAAGGAGGTCAGATCGGAAAACAAATTAAGCTAACCTTCTGAAGAGACCCAACTCTACCCTTCTCTTGCCCTCTTCACACCATTCAAGTGACTCTCTTAAGAAGCAAATACAAATGAAGAAAAAGGCAACCAAAAGATGGAGAGTGGAAGAGCACGAAAAAACCAAATAAAGCAAAAGAATAAAGAAGAGAGAAGGCCCAAAAGTAAGAAAAATAAGATGGGAATAGGTAAGTGGCCGGTCAAACTAAAGGAAATAACAAATTAATTACCCACTAACCACATTAAAAGCCAACCACTTCCTTTAATTAATCCCTATCCTAAGCCAAGCCAAGCCAAGCCAAGCCAAGCCAAGCCAAATGTCTCTTCCCTACAATGACACTTGGCACACTCCTACAATGCCACTTGTCAAACTCTTATGCCGCCACTTGTCACTCTTCTACGATGCCACTTGTCACTCCTCTACGATGCCATGTGTTAACTCCCTACAACTCCAAGTCTCTTAGTCCCACTTATGCACATATCTCGCGAGGGGGTTCTGTCGCGCTCGCGATAGAACGCTCACGCCCGCACCAACCAGCTGAAGTTCGAAAACCGCTGGGGGCTCTATCGCGCCCGCGACACTTGTCGCGCTCGCGACAGAACTCTCGCACATAAACTTACCTTTTTCGAACAAAACTCTGTAATTCTTCTAGGGCCACTTTGGGGTGTGACACTACCCTTGATCACTCGGACTTTCTCTTCAGTTTCTCGAACCAAATCTGAACCCACAATCTTGTTTTCACTTAATTCTGTCCAACAAAGAGTTTTGCACTTCCTACCATATAAAGCTTCATGAGGAGCCATTTTAATGCTGGACTGGTAGCTGTTATTATAAGCAAATTCAGCTAATGGAAAGTACTTTTCCCAACTGCTACCAAACTCAAGAACACAATACCTCAGCATGTCTTCAAAAATCTGAATTACCCATTCAGATTGTCCATCAGTTTGGGTGTGAAAAGCTGTACTAAAATGTAACTTTGTTCCCAAGGCTTCCTGTAGTCTCTTCTAAAACTGGGAAGTCAACCTCGGATCCCTGTCTGAAATGATGGAAGATGGCACTCCATGCAATCTCACAATTTCACCAATATTCAATTCTGCTAATATGGTAAGCGAATAACCCAATCTGATAGGTAAGAAATGAGTTAATTTAGTGAGCCTATCAATGATCACCCAAACAGCATCATATTTCTTCCTAGTGAGCGAAAATTCGGTCACAAAATCCATGGTTACCCTGTCCCACTTCCATTTGAGTATTGTGTTAGGTTGAAGCAAATCCGAAGGAACTTGATGTTCTACCTTTACTTGCTGACATATCCAACATTTTCCCAAAAACTACATCACATCATGTTTCATGCCTGGCCACCAGTAATGCATCTTCAAGTCTCAATATATCTTAATGCCACTAGGATGCATGGCATAACTGCTATGATGAGCTTTTATTAAGATGTTCTTTCTCAAATCAGATTGATTAGGAACACACAATCTCTGCTTGTAGTAAAGACTGCCATCTGAACCCATAGAATAATCACTTTCATTGCCATCTTTTACCTGATTTATGATGGAAGATAATTGGTCATCCTATTTCTGGGCATCCTTCACCTGCTGGAGGAAATTTGGCTTCACTTGCATTTCTGCTATCAAGGCTCCATCATCTGCTACACCCAATCTAACATTCATAGCTTGCAAAGTTGCCATGAACTTTCTGCTAAGTTCATCAACCACAACATTGGCTTTCCCAGGATGATAATCAATAAAACAATCATAGTCTTTAATCAATTCAAGCCATCTTCCTTGCCTCAGATTCAGCTCCTTCAGTTTAAGCAAGTATTTCAAACTTTTATGATCGGTGTAGATGTAGCACTTCTCACTATATGGATAATGTCTCCAGATTTTCAAAGCAAATACAATGGCTGCCAACTCAAGATCATAAGTAGGATATTTATTCTCATGAATCTTAAGCTGTCGGGAGGCATAAGCAATCACCTTGCCTTCGTGCATTAGTACATAGCCTAAACCATTCCTAGAAGCATCACTGTAGATTACAAAGCCTTTACTTGGTTCAAGTTGAGTTAACACTGGAGCTTCAGTCAACATATGCTTAAGCTTCACAAATCTTTCTTGACATTTATCTATCTATTCAAACCTGATTTTCTTCTATAACATTCGAGTTAATGGAGCTGCAATAGTGGAAAATCCTTTTATAAACCTTTTGTAGTAACCGGCCAATCTGAGGAAACTTCTGATTTCTGTAACATTCTTAGGTGTTTTCCATTGCAATATTGCTTCAATCTTTTTAGGATCGACTTTAATACCTTCTGCTAACACCACATGACCCAAAAATGATACTTCATTCAGCTAGAATTCACATTTATTGAACTTAGCATATAGTTATTTATCCCTTAGAGTCTGCAAAATAATCTATAGGTGTTCATCATCTTCTTCCGGAGTCTTTGAATACACCAGAATATCATCAATGAAGACTAAAACAAATCAATCCAGGTAAGGATGGAAAATCTTGTTCATCAAGTCCATGAAAGCTGCTAAAGCATTTGTCAATCCAAATGGCATGACCAGGAACTCATAATGGCCATACCTGGTGCAGAAAGCTGTCTTAGGCACATTAGCTTCTTTTATCTTTAACTGATGATAGCCAGAACTCAAATCAATTTTTGAAAACACACTAGCACCCTTTAGTTGATCAAACAAGTCATTAATCCATGGGAGAGGATACTTGTTCTTAATAGTCACTTTATTCAACTGTCTGTAGTCAATACATAACTGCAGTGACTCATCTTTCTTTTTCACAAAGAGGACTAGTCCTCCCCAAGGTTAAACACTTGGTCTAATAAAACCCTTTTTAAGCAATTCTTACAACTAAACCTTCAATTCTGTGAGTTCTGCATGTGCCATTCTATAAGAAGCAATAAAATTTTTGTTGTGTCTGGCACTAAGTTAATAGTGAACTCTGTCTCTCTATCAGGCAACAAACCTGGAAGTTCTTTAGGAAAAACATTCTGAAATTCAATACAGTGGGCAAATTTGACACTTTAAGATTTTCCTTCTTGGCTTCCATTGCATAACACAAATAGGCAACACACCCCTTCCTTATAAGCATTTTAGCAGTAATAGCTGAAATCATATCAGAAAGAAAATATGTTCTTTCGCCAACAATTATTATCTCATGACTATCTGGAATTTTAAGGGTCAATCTTTTTCTATTGCAGTTAACTGTGGCCTGGTGAGTGGATAACCAATCCATTCCTATAATAGCATCAAATTCTTGGAAGGGAAGTTCTATTATATTGGCTAAAAACACATAACCCTGGGCACTAATGGGACAATCTCTATATGCCTTGTTCACCACAACACTATGCCCCAAAGGATTACTCACTAAGATATCCTGGTCTAATTGTGAATCATGCAACCCTTTACCCTGTGTAATATCAGTGCTAATATAGGAATTTATAGAGCCAAGATCAATCAAAGCATATACAGAATGAGAGAATAAAGAGAATTTATCAACTATCATATCGGGTGCATCCTCCTGATCTCGGGCTCTAACAATATATGTGCATCCTGTAGCACGACCCTATCCTTGAGGAGGCTGGACTGAAGGGCTTAAAGCAACCTGATGGGAGACTGCTCCCCTACCACGACCTCTGGGTGGGGCAGATCCAGATCCAAGGGCTAGTGAAGCAGCTGTAGAAGGCTAAGGTTCTGGGCAATCCTTCACTTGATGATCCTTGCACCCACATCTAAAACAAGCTCTGGTCATTAATCTACATTCATTAGGATGGAATCTGTTGCAATGCACACATTGCTTAAGGGTACCACGACCTCTGCCCCTCGTTGTACTGCTGATTGATGAAGCTGAGGTGCTACTACCTGCTGGATTCTGTTGAGTGCGAGCAAGTGCTGAAGATGTACGGCCTTGAACATGAGGAGGCCCTCTGAATTTCTTTCCTTGACTAGTGGCACCAGAAGACTGATTCGGCTTCCTTTTCTATCTGAATCAGGACTGTCTATCAGCTTCATTTTCCTGAATAGTCTCAACTTTAAAGGCTACCTCAATCAGAGATCTCATGTCTAGGTGCCTCTGTGTACCCACAATCTGCTTGATATTGTTGTGCAAGCCTCTTTCAAACCTCTAACACAGCTTCTTTTCTGTCATGGAATTATCATCTAAATAAGCACTGAGCTGCTCAAATTCTCGTTCATATTTAGCCACTGACTTGTTTCCCTGTCTAAGTCTCCAAAAGGCATATTACATCGAAGCTTTATATTCTAACCCAATATATTTCTTTCCAAACTGGGACAAGAAATAGTCCTAAGTTATTTGATCAGCAAGAGTATGCTTATGCACTGCACTCCACCATGTATAAGCAGGACCTTGTAATAGTACTACTGCTCCCTATAACATCTCCTCAGGTGGACTCTATGTAGTCTCAAATATTCTCTTTATATTAAACAACCATGCCTCGGCTTGAATAGAAGTTAGAGGGTCCTGTCCATAAAAGTCTTCAGCTGCCAACCTTTTTATCAGTTCCAAAATCGGCTTCTTTTTAGGTGGAGCTGGAGGTTGTTCATGAACCTGGGGCTGAGATGGCTGCCGAGCCTACAATCGCTGGTGAATATAATCTGCCATCATATTCAAGACATCAGGCTGAGGTGGAGGGGTAGGTGCAGCTGGCAGTGTAGCTTATTGTGGCGGTGCCTCATCACGACCAACATTGACCGAAGCTGCACTCTCTACATCACCCTCACGATAGCCTTCTTCAGAAGCCATTTCGTACTATCTAACCACAGGAGCAAGCATACATTAATCTCACAATATTGTCCAATCATTAATTGGCATGTATGTGTGCCTAACCTAATCCTAATAACCCACTTCAATCTTAGAATTGCCTAAACTGTGCTCTAATACCAATAAAAATTGTAACACCCTTATACAGTATATTTATTGACACTTAGATTAAACTTTCTATACCGATTAAGCATTCTAGTCGACTACTAGGATGACTTAAAATATAATTACTATTCTATCAGTGTAAAGTCGAGAATTATTTTTTTATTTTTCATTTTTTTTTCTTATTCCAATTCATCAGGTACCTAAATTAATTAACCAAATTAAGTTAACCTATAACATTTAACTTGCCAATTTACCTTAACATTATCTTTTTCGATTGACTTATAACTGTCTTAAGTTACTATTTATTTGGTCATTTTTTTTAGTGGCATAATAGTCACAAAGCTAACCTATCAATTCTATAATCCAAATAATTTCTAACCATACAGTCAACAATTATAACAGTATAACACCATCATGAACAATCTAAAATATGAATACTATGCATCACACCAGACCATTGCCTACTTAAATAAGTTCAATATAGGTCAATACCCAAAACCATAATATTTAAGTTCATGTACATGCCATATAACTTAACGTACTTAATAATCTCTAATAATATATTCGATTCAGCTCCCAAAATTCGATGTATGCTTTATGCTCCACGTCGTAAGGAGTACCTATACGCAGTCAAATAACATTACGTGCTGAGCATTAAATATGCCTGATGGTGATTGCAATTCCACGGATTTCCACTAGACTAAATTCACAAACATAAAATAATAATATAAAATATACTTAATTTAAAATAAATGAATATTTATCTCATTTTATTTCTATACATGCAATAATATGCTTAAATGCACTTAAATTCTTCGATAAGTGGTAAATATGCAATTAGTACTCATAAATATCCATATTTATAATTTAGTCCCTTATTATGGCAAAATTACCATTTGGTCCTCAAACTTTTCTAAAATTACAAAAATGCCATCAATTCATTTAACTTATCCTTTTAACCATTATTTAGCGTACAAATTACCGTTTAGTCCCTAAACTACCAATTTCATGCCAAATTACATTTTATTCCTCATAAAATCACTTATTTCCACAAACATTTATTTAATTACATTTTTACCCTTACTATTCATTATTAACTTATTTATGGTAAAATTACCATTATACCCTTAAACTTTTTATTTCTTCCATTTATGTCCTTTTTCATCATAAATTTCATTTTAACTCCAATTTAATCATATTAATCTCATTTTTACCATTTTGCCCCTTATATAAAGCTGGCAGAAATCTACGGACTGGATACTCGAGACACGAACCCTAAAGGTTAATACAGTTTAGAGGGACCCCAAAGGACCACCTTTATAGTTAATTTGACAGTTCAACAGTTCAGTATAGTTTAATAGGACCATCATTGGCCCACAGTAAGTGAGACTTCATGCTCACACCCGCAGTTTGGTGTCCCTATTGCTAGCCACTATATCCTGCGCTAGATTTAACTATCAGACTACAACATAGGGCAATAATCATTCCAATTATACATATTCAAGTTACCATATACCCAATTCATGGAATCTTATCATACCATTCCATTCTTTTTCAAATCTAAATCAATCATTATAAATTTAATTTCCATTTTTATGCCATTATATGCCATTGAAATCATTATATCACTAAAGTATACATCAATATATTCTTGTATACCATTCGGCCAACATACCATACATCCACTATCATTTCTTTTTTATCTCATTTATCATTCATTTAGCAAGATTTCATGTTGATGAACATAGTTATGCCATTACATCACATCAAAACACATCAAAATCACATTTTTACATGCGTATACCATTTGGCCTATGTGTTCAACATCCATTATGATTATTTTTCTTCCACTTATCCATCCCATTAACTAAATCCCATGCAAAAAAACACATATACATCATAAAAATGACTTAAAAAACATAACATACCATGGAAAAATATGAACATATCATTTGGCCAGACTACAACATCATCATCTAAGTTTTATTTTTTCATTTTAATCATTTAAATCATCATTTCTAAAATCTCTAAGCATGATTATAAGGTTAGATTCAATTTAGCATGCATATTTAACATACTTTTTTCTTAGACATAACCTAAATCCAAACTTTAAACATGAAAATAGATGGAATTTGCAATCACAAACCTTAGATCCTTGGTTAGCACTCCCCAATATTTGTTTTCCTTTCCTTTTCCTTTGGAGGGTATGTGACACACGCCAAATCGGGAAGGCCCTCTTAAAGGCCCGCTTTTAGGGCTCGAGGGATTGGCTCGCATCATTTAATCTCGGGCAACAGGAGACATTTTGGAATCCCCACCCAATAGAATATTGGGGAAGGTTATCTAGTCCCATGAAACCTTTAGGCACCATTGAGGTATTTTGGAGTTGCCACCCAATTTACAAGAAATCGGGAAAGGTCATCTAACCTTGGGGTCTTAAACTAGAGAAGATGTTATGAACTTCACTCTTATTTATGCCTTGGTAAATTATAAATGAGTTTTTAGATTAGAAAATTCTATCTCTCCTCTCACGCGATTAATGAAATTTATTTAAAGGCGCACTTTAAAAATTGAGAAAGCAGTAAATGAAAGTTACATATAAAGCAGTAAATAAAGCGGTAAACACATAAAGCCATGCCATTTAGAAAATAGAAATTGGGAAAAATATAATCCCCCAAATGAAAGGAATAGATAAATAAAATTGAAATGGAAATTGGGACAAAATACAATCCCCAAATGAAAGAAAGCCAAATAAAATTGCCCCAAAAATAATTAATTACAAGGGCCCACAAGATATATAACATAAATCTAAACAATTAAGCAAAATTAAACAAAAGAGGAGACATGCATAAATTAGGATATTTATTCGATTTAGGAATATTGGTTCCTTTATGCTCACTTAAAGAGGGATCGAAGAGTTATTTCGGCTATTGGCTTTAAAACCGGGATGAGTGATCCCATTTTTAAAACGTTCAACTCTTCTTTTTAATTCATGACATTTTGCATTCCTTGGTTAAAATCAAGGACATTAGTCCCAATTTATTAGTAAAAACCCCAATTTGGTTGTAAAAATACTTTTGTGATTTCTTACCTGACACGCGTATGAAATAAAACTATTTGATTTGCAAATAAGTACAATCACACTAACAAGGGGTAGGTAAGGTTTCACCGAAGTGATGTATCCTCCTATGCGCCGTGACCCATCCATTCGGTCACGACGGCGCTCAACAAGCAAACGTCACATTTTAGCCCAAACAACAATAAAAAAACGATAAAAATATTAGTAATAATTCTAAAATCAATCAAATAAACATAAAGACAAGATAAATGTAAAACATGTTTAACATATATGTATGAAATAAAATGGGTTAAATTAGACTTGTTAATTTAATACACAAATAACTCACACGCAAAGGGAATTAAAAATCAGTCATACAAAAAACATAATAATAATAATAATAATAATAATAATAATAATAATAATAATAATAATAATAATAATAATAATAATAATAACAACAACAACAATGACAATGACAAAAAATAATAATAACAATAATAATAATACAATAATAATAATAACATTAGTAACCATAATGATAATTATAGTAATGATAACAACAACAACAACAACAACAACAACAACAATAATAATAATAATAATAATAAAAATAATACAATAGTAATAGCATTAATAATAATAATAATAATAATAATAATAATAATAATAATAATAATAATAATAATAATAATAATAATAATAATAATAATAATAATAATAATAATAATAACAATAATAACAATAATAACAATAATAACATTAGCAAGTAGTAACAAGAATAATAATGATACTAACAACACTAATAATAATGAAGAAAATGGTAAACAATAACAAAAAAAAAAAAAAAACGTTTAACAGTAACAAAATGCCAACAATGGGTAAGTGAAAGTTAAGAGTAAATGAGCATGGAATGGAGGGCAATAACATTTAAATGTGAAAAGGTGGAGAGGTCATTAAGAAAATCACACTAAAAAAGCAAAACTCAAAAAGACATACATTCATCGGACCATCGTTAATGTATTGATCAAAATCGTAAAAAATGAAATAAAATGAGATGATGAAAAATAAGTCCAAGAATCTTTACCCTCAGATTTGATATTACGGAAGCAAGATGTTTGAATTCAACTCCCCTTGTCAAGGTTCAAAACAGATTCGAAATAACTCAAAAGCTAAAACAAATTCAAACGAAAACAAATGATTTTTTGATTTTTTTTTTTATTTTGTTTGATGATAAACCCAAGGTAAGGGAAATGATTTTCCTATCTCAAGTTAAGCTCAAACTCAAGATATTTTTCTGGGTTCAAGAAAATTAAAAGGAAGAGATTTTAAAAACTAAAAGATTTTTTTGTCTCAAGAACACTCTCTCCCATTTTCTTTTTCCTTCCCCCTTTCACCTCTTTTTCTTTCGTTTCTTTTTTCTTTCTCCTATATTTTCCCTATTTTTCTGAAAAAAGGAAAGGACAAAAGCCCCTTTCCATGCCTCTCCCCCGAAAACCCCTAAAACTTGAAAGAAACAGTTCCTGAAATCTCTGAAAAATCAGATTTCGCAGGTGGGAAAGGGATAGGAAGGAGCCTACCCGCGAGTGGGTGGCCGCACATCGCGCGCCTAGGTGCGGGCATCGACCGCTGGGTGCACGTTGCGAGCCCCATGTGTGGGCAGCGCCCGTTCGGCATGCCTCGCACACACCAGGTGTTGGCAACCCCGCAGAGCGAACGACATGTACGGGCGTCGTGTGCCCCATATGCGGGAAACACCCGCTGGGCATACATCGTATGCCCGTTGAGTGAGCAACACCCGCTAGTCATCCGCTGGGGTGTGCCTCGCGCGCCTCATGTACGGGCGATGCTCGCTGGGAGCGCCTCGCGGGTCCAACCGTCGGTGCGCGTCGGCATGTTGTGCCCACGAGGCAGCCTCGCGCCATATGCGAAACCCCAGAAAAACCGTTCCTCCAAAAAAATAAAAATCAAAATAAAAAATCAAAAAAATCAAAAATCGAAAATCAAAAATCAAAATAAAAATAAAATAAAAAAACACAAAAAAACTAAAATAAATATAAGTAAATAAAATTTAAAAGTATTTTGCTACGGATATAAGAACATGTCAAGGGGAGTTGATCGGTCCTCACTTTATTGCCAACAAATCGGTCCTTACTTTCATCATTGGATAATCCTGATCTTGGACAGTCTCGGGACCCGGTGTCTGCAGGGACCTTCCTCCTCTTTTAAACCTGATGGAGGCCGAATATAAAGATGAAGATTTCATCAAAACATTGCTTCCTTTTTGCAAGATAACTACATAAACATAATCTACGTACCTTAAAGTACCTATAGGAACCTTTAAATCAATTTAAAAACACTTAAATCACTTACTTCAAATTTACACCCAAACTTTCAAGTCTTGGATTTTCCCACTTTTAATCCTTCAAATGAACTTCTAACACCACTACTAGGTTATAAAGGAGCTGAAATTTACTTGGGAGGCTAAGATTTGTGGAGAGATGGAAAGAGGATTGAAGAAAATGGGGGAGAAATGGATGAACACCAATTCGGCCAAAGGAAGAAGAAGAGAGGTGGTGGAGAAACGGATTTCTCTAGAGAAATCTGGCCTAAGGGGGTTTATATATGGGGGAAATTTAATCAGACCAGGTCCAACTAAAGTGGTCGAACCGGTTTGAACCAATTTTCGGTTTTTAAGCCATAATCCAACCCAAAATGGTTTTTATCATTTCTTCAATTCAATTTCTCTCAAAACTAATTAAATCATTCTCATAATATATAATTTATTCTCCATACAAAATTTCATCTCAATCAAAGTCCGTTTGGGGTTTGCTTCACTTAAACCGGTCCGATTTGACACTTTTTTAATACTGTCGTAACCACTAATTTTTCATTGTCAAAAATTTCAAAATTTTATTTGGAACCATCCTATACCTTCAAAATATCAATTTGACTCCATTTAATATTTTTAAAAATTAAGTCAAAGCTTAGTCAAACTTGGCTAATATTTAAATCGAACTAGAGGCCAACTTCAATTTGACTTTCAGAGACCTATATGACTTCATTTTTGCACCAAATTTTACCACTAGACTCCTGACAGTTCATAGATTCTAACTGACCAATAACATATTTTGCTCTTCTGACTTCACGGGAGGCCACCTGTCCCAGGATTGCTATACCTCTAGTACGTTTAACCTTTTAACTTTCCTGCAATAAGGGTACTAAAGCTTATATTTTCACACCAAAACCACACTACAAACTCTATAGAATTCACTGATTACTAGTAGGTTAATATTAGGGCAATTACAGTAATCTTATATATCCTCTTATTCTCTACGAGAATCCTGATTTATTTGCAATAGGCGAAGAAATAAATTCATCATTCCATTCCAATCAATTTCAATTCAAGAAGGAGAGAAAGAGCAAATGATCCACTCCACTATCTCGATTAAAATACCTAATACTCTATCCGAGAGTTATCAGTATTTATGAAATCTATTCCTATCTAACCGAATATTATTGGATCAAATAACAAAGGCATTATTGAGAAAAAAGATGGCTTTTCTTAGATGAAATAAAAATTGGATTCATGTAATAGCAGAAAGGTTTCCCATTCCTTAGCCTAAAAGAAAAGATATGTGGCCATGAAATATGGATTAAGTGGAACAAAATTGACCGGGTACTAGAGTCATGGATACACATCTTTCTTCCATATTTTGGACATGGAACAATATGTTACTACTAAAACATGAAAGAATTGAAATCTTAGATCAAAATATTTTTATTTAATAATATTTAATTATTTATTAATAAAATATAAAATATTATATATATATATATATTCTATAATATAATAATAAATAGTAATATTATATTAATATTATTTATTATAATAAAATAGAATTATAATAGAGATAAAATAAAAAAAAATATAATAATATAATTATAATAGAGATAATATTTAAATCATATATAATATAATTTTAAATAATATAATAATATATGAATAATTAATATAGAAATTCTAAACAACTAAACAAAAAATGAAAATTGGATTTTGAATTCTGCCAAAAGAATCCGAAATGCAGTGAAAAGGCGAGAGAAAGGTCTTATTTATACAAGAATATAAAAGTAATATCTATTTATACTATATCAATATCGTATCACAATATCAAAAAATTAAAAAATTGAAGTAAACATAATAGAAAGATTAGAGTCAAAAATCTTAAAACGAGATATGTACAAAAGCAAGCAAAGAAAACTGTGTGGTTGAATCAAAATAAATTGTTGTTTTGGCTAACTGGCTACGGATGAGTTAGAAATTGATTCCAATTCGACTTCATTAATGTAGTATATTTTCAACATTCCTAAATGTGCACCAATGTTTTTAATTTACGAATATGATATATTCTGGGTGTTTTTAATAATATCAAGTGTTATTCTTATTTTATCATTTTTAATTTTTAAAGTTTTATCTCCGATTAGTAAAGGTCCGAAGAAACTTTCTAGTTATGAATTGAGTATATAACCAATGGGTGATGCTTAGTTACAATTTCGAATCCATTATTATATGTTTGCTCTAGTTTTTGTTATTTTTGATGTTGCAATGAGTTTTGATGTATTGGGGTTATCCGTATTTATAAAATATTTGATTTTCGTGCTTATCCTAATTGTTTGTTTAGTTTATGCATGGAGAAAAGGAGCATTAATATGGTCTTAAATATTATGCAAAAAATAATGAAAAAATAAAAAAAATAACATTGAAACTATAATGGCCCAAATACCGGTTTAGCCACGAATAGTATTTTTTGTAGTTAGTCAGTGGACCCACGATGAAAAATACACCCGTAAGCAAATAACATTTTATTTGATCATCAGAAAATATTAGTTATGACTAGTCCGAGGTTAAAATTTAGAGAGAAAATGAGCTCAAATAGGTCTCCAAAAGTCAAAAACAAGAAAAGACCCATGCTCGGTTCAAATAGTAACTAGTTTGACTTTAGGTTTGATCGGGCTCTTAAAAATAGCAAATAACCTCTAAAAAATATCAAAATTGTCCAAAATAATATTTAAAAATTTTCGACAGTAAAAAGGTAATTTTATGGTAACACTGGAAGTTGGCTAATCGAACCGGTTTGAGTTAACAGGACCGAAAATGTACTTCGATTGGGCTGAAAATTTTTAGGGAGAGAATTATGGAATTAATTTTTGGAGAAATGGAGCTTGAGAAATGAAAGATTTAAATTAAAATTCCCTAATGGGCTACAATGGGCTTAATTAAGTAGACCGCTTTATTGGACCAAGGTCCATCTCACGTAAATCAATTATATAAACCCAAACAAGAGAATTTACTAGAGAAATCCTCAAGACTCTCAACCTCTCTTCTTCTTACCGAATTATTCCTCTTTCATTTTTTTTATCAAATTTCTTCTTCTCTCTTTAATTCTCACACTGTAATCAAGCCCCCTAATGTTATTTCAGCTCCTTTCCTAGCTAATTGAGGTCTTCAATTTTCATTTGAAGGGTTAGAAGAAAGAAAAATTAAGATTTAAAGTTAGGGTTTCAATTTGAGGTAAGAAAAATTAAGTTTTATAATTTAATTTAATGATTCATTTGGGTAGTTTTGAGTTTGGAGAGGATGATTATGTGATTTTATTTCATAAAAGAGGAAAGGAAACGAAAGATTTTCACATTGTGGTATTCGGCCCATGTAGAAAATAAAGAAGAAGAAGTTGCCACAAAGTCAAAGAATAAGCTCCTAAGGTTAGTGGTTACAAAATCTAATTATTTTTATTTAATTTATAGAATTTTAGATTATGTTTATAGGTTATGAAAGTGAAATATGCATGTGTAATTAAATTAAACTTAATATTTATGCTTAGGAAGGTTAAATATAATAATTTGAATGATTTAAATGGAAAGAAAAGAATTGTATGCTAAGGGTGTAGTGTTGACCAAATTATATTCCTAGGTGAAAAAGGGATTATTTTATAATTTAATATAATTAAATGGCATATATGTGATAATCAGGATTTAAAGTAGTTAATTATGTAACTAGAGCATCAAAAATAATTTTGAGATTTAAAATGGGAAGTGTGGCCGAAATTGAAGATGTGAGAATAATAAGATATACTTTGATTATTTATTTAGTGTAAGGCCATAAAATGTGTTGTGATATGATTATGAATCTGTGTTAATTTATTTAGAATTATTAGAATTAAAGTGAATATTTTAAAGTGTAGTTTTACAATATGTTTATAGTGAAAATGTTAAATTATGTTGAACAAAAGTGTGATTAAGACATAATTGGTGATATATGTTAAATTATGTTGAACAAAAGTGTAATTCGAAATTACATATTTATATATATATATTTATGCATATAAATATCTCTTATTTTGAATATGAGATAATAATATGTATTAATATATTATTTCTTATTATTTAGAATAATAAATAAATATATATATATAAATATATGTATATATATATATATTATATCTTAATTTTGAATTAAGAGATAATATCCTCATTTATCTTTTCCTAAGAGGAAAAGGATTTGAAATATATATACAGTTATATATGGGATATATGTTAATAAAAAGAGTTTAACCCTAATAAAAACACTAATCACGTTATTCTAAATAACAAGGATTAGAGTGGCTGTATTGATCTTCATCCTTGAGAAAGAAAGAAAAAAAACAGAGCTAACGTTTTCACCTTTGAAAAGAAAGAAAAGAAAACCAGCCACCATTGTTCTTTGAGAAAGACAAAAAATAAAATCCATTTGCACAAAAGGGAGCTAGCACCCCTGCGACATCTGTTCATTTT
This sequence comes from Excoecaria cochinchinensis, assembly GCA_947683425.1. NCBI lineage: Eukaryota > Viridiplantae > Streptophyta > Magnoliopsida > Malpighiales > Euphorbiaceae > Excoecaria > Excoecaria cochinchinensis. Next base: position 1,326,803 of record CANTUQ010000127.1, read on the forward strand.
GAACGTGCGTGTGGATACCGATAGAGGATGTTCGTGTTAAAGGCAGCGTCTTCAGTCCGGATTAAAGGAGCTAATTTCATTCTAAAGGTTAGTAATTTTAATCTCTTCCTTTTGAATCAATCGAAAATACTTGGATCCTGTTTCGGGTTTCGATTTTATTCCGCTGCGTTGATGTTGATTTAATCCGACGAAACCCAACAGTGGTATCAGAGCCACTTGTATATTCGATTGATTCAAACTTATATGTATGTGATATGTATATATTCGGTTCTGTTGGAATGTATGTTGTTACACTGGTTTTGATTACTGTTTTCATTATTAAAAACGTAATCTTGTTTTCTAAGGGCTACGAATTCAATTATGTGTTAATTGATTATGTTAATGCGATTAACTTATGGTATTAACGTGTTTAATACAAAAATTTCAATGATCCTATTCTGTGTCTGTTGAACGATTGATGATTTGATAAAAAATCGTTTAATTTTATGACAGAGAATACGGTTTGGCAGACATCGTTAATGAGATTGACAATGAGCACGAGTCGGATATTGGATCACGTCGTGATCTTCATATGTGATTCTGGTAATCATACAGGCGTGCTCATGAGCACGACTCGTGCTCATGAAGCACGACTCGTGCTGCCTTGCTTAAGTACGACTAGTGTAGTCGTGTTGCTGTGCTGCCGTGCTTGTAAGCACGACTCGTGCTCATGAGCACGACTTGTGCAGCTATCCGTAGCCTCCTCTTTTAAATGATTATTGGATAATTATTTATTGATGGTATTCTGTATATATTAAATTGTTTAACATGATTAAATGATGGCTGATATGATCAACAGAATTGTTTTCTCATACATACATAATAGGGTTTTTTGGGCAGCCGTGCTACCTCTTCGTAGCGCCTTATTTTTATTTATGATTATCAATCGGTAATTTTAATATATCAATTTATGAAATAAAGGTATATTATGCATGATATGAAATAAATATGATTTATTATGTTTATGTATGATGTCTTTGCATGGTGCATAGCATGGCCAATTGAACCTTTTGTGGATTAATTTTATTTTATCTTTTTAAGGGTTTGTAATTTTTAAATACGACCTGCGTGTCGTTAATTTTGTTGTAATCTTTATTTTATTCAATAGTTGTAGTAAAATATCTTTGTATTATTATTGTAATGAAGACGAAGAGCAACAATGGAGATCAATCCAAATCCATGGCGATGGAGGTGCAAGATGGAAGATTTTGATCAAGTCCATTTTTCACACCTAGGATTGACCTTTGATCTTCATATTGGCTTATGAGGATCAATATAGATTTGGCCATGCTATGACACGGTTTTATATATATTATGCATATGTTCTTAGTATGTGATGCGATGAATGTTTATATATGTGTATGAGATGGCATGTATGAATTGATGCATGATGTATATAAATAATTAGACATCATAAGTTAAAATTAAATCCCTCACCATAATTTTAAGTCATATGCCACCCATTATTAAAACACTTGTCAAGACTAAGATCACCAAAATGTGGGTTCTGCCAAAGCGAAGTGCATTAGGTTATCCTAGTAAGGCAAGATGGGTAATGGTGCTACTCGTATGTTTAAAATGGTTCGACTTAATTAGGCTATCAAAACGGTTTTGGGCCTAAGGGCATAAGATGGGATTATAACATGCCGGGACATATGATGTCAAAATCCCATAAATGATCTAAGAGTTATATAAGATATAATTGGTAAATTAGCTACCTACCTAAATAACTTAACTTTAAGCGTCATGCCAAAGCTGACTTAGAGTTAAGTGAAATATGGATCTTAGCCCACTAAATTATTATAATTATTGTAATTATTAATGAGGGTTACTATTTTAGTGGGAGTTTATAAGAAAACCTAAAATGAAATTGGTACTAATATAATTTATCTTGCATGTTTGTAGATTAATGGCATCAAATAACACTTCTACTATGTCACTGCGATCTGTTCTTCAGAAGGACAAACTTAAAGAAACTGGCACAAACTTCCTTGACTGGTTCAGAAACTTGAGGATTGTCCTTAAGCAAGAAAGGAAATTGTATGTGCTGGATGAGCCTATTCCCAATGAGCCACCTGCTGATGCCACAAGGGCAGTCAAAGAGAAATTCAAGAAACATGTTGATGATTCTGTGGATGTTGGCTGTCTAATGTTAGCTACCATGGCTCCAGAGCTTCAGAAGCATCTGGAAAACATGGAAGCTTATGAGTTGAGTACTCATCTGAAGCAAACATTTCAACAGCAGGCTAGGCAAGAAAGGTATGAGACTACCAAAGCTTTGCATTCTTGCAAAATGGCTGAAGGTGCTTCAGTTAGCTCTCATGTTTTGAAAATGAAGGGCTACATTGATCACCTTGAGAGGCTTGGATTTCCCCTCAGTTTGGAACTGGCAACGGATTTGATCCTTAATTCATTGCCTGATAGTTATGACCATTTTGTCATGAACTACAACATGAATAATATGGAGAAATCAATAGCTGAGCTGCATGCCATGCTCAAAACAGCTGAGCAAAGCATAAGCAAAAAGCCTGTCCATGTTCTAATGGTCAACAAAGGGAAAGGCATGAAAGTCAAGGGTAAGGCTAAGGCTAAGGCTAAGGCAAAAGTTGGTGGTAAGCCTAAGCCCAAACCTAAGCCCAAGGTTAAACCTCCAAAGGAAGGAGTTTGCTTCCACTGTAATGAACCTGGTCATTGGAAGAGGAATTGCAAGCTTTACTTGGAAGAATTAAAGAAGAAGAAGAGTGGTGAGACTGCTTCTTCAGGTATTTATGTTATAGAAATTAACTTATCTACTTCTAATTCCTGGGTATTAGATACTGGATGTGGATCTCACATTTGTACAAATGTGCAGGGACTCAAAAGGAGTAGGCAGCTGAAAAAGGGTGAAGTGGACCTACGAGTTGGAAATGGAGCAAAAGTTGCTGCTCTAGCTGTAGGATCTTATGAGTTGACTTTGCCCAATGGGCTTTTGTTAGTTTTGAACAATTGCTATTATGTTCCTAGTTTGAGTAGGAATATTATTTCAGTTTCAAGTTTGGATGATGAAGGTTTTTCTTTTCTTATTAAGAATAAGAAATGTTCTATTTATTATGATGATATGCTTTATGGTATTGCTGATTCATATTGTGGGCTTTATGTCCTAAACCTAGAAACATCCAATAATCATGATATTTATAACATAACTACAAAGAAATCCAAACCAAATGATTTAAATTCAACATATTTATGGCATTGTCGCCTTGGTCATATAAATGAGAAACACATAGCTAAACTCCATTCAGATGGAATTTTGCAATCATTTGATTTTGAATCATTTGATAATTGCGAATCTTGTTTATTAGGCAAGATGACGAAGGATCCTTTTACTGGACATAGTGAAAGGGCCACTGACTTATTAGGCCTTGTACATTCTGATGTATGTGGCCCATTAAGCATAAATGCCAGGGGAGGATTTCAGTACTTCATTACATTCACTGATGATTTTAGTAGATATGGCTATGTCTATCTAATGAAACATAAACATGAATCATTTGAAATGTTTAGAACCTTTCAAAATGAAGTACAAAATCAACTTGGTAAAACTATTAAAGCACTTCGATCTGATCGAGGTGGTGAATATTTGAGCCAAGAGTTTGATAATCATCTAAGAGATTGTGGAATTGTTTCACAATTAACTCCACCAGGAACACCACAATGGAATGGTGTATCTGAAAGGAGGAATCGAACTTTATTAGATATGGTTCGATCTATGATGAGTCAAACAGATCTTCCATTATCCTTTTGGGGTTATGCATTAGAAACAGCCGCATTCACTTTGAATCGAGTTCCATCTAAAGCGGTTGAAAAGACACCATATGAGATATGGACTGGGAAAATTCCTAATTTGTCTTTTCTAAAGATTTGGGGCTGTGAGGCTTACGTCAAACGACAAGTCTCAGATAAATTAGCACCAAAATCTGATAAATGTCTTTTTGTGGGATATCCTAAGGAAACTAAAGGATATTACTTTTACAATCCTTCTGAGAACAAAGTGTTTGTTGCTCGAAATGGTGTCTTTCTAGAAAAAGAATTCATTTCTAAAAGAACCAGTGGGAGTAAAGTACAACTTGAAGAAATTCAAGAACCACAAGAAAACATTGAACCATTGGTGGAAACTCAACAAGTTTCACAACCTATTGTGGAACCTGTACATGTTACACAAGTACCACGTAGATCTGATAGGATACGACTTCAACCCGAGAGATATGGATTTCTCGTGACAGATAGTCGTGAAGTAATGCTCATGGATCAAGATGAGCCTACTACCTATCAAGATGCCGTGTCAGGTCCGGAATCTCAGAAATGGCTAGAAGCCATGAAGTCTGAGATGCAATCCATGTATGATAATCAAGTTTGGAACTTGATTGATCCACCTGAAGGAATTAAAACCATTGGGTGCAAATGGGTTTTCAAAAAGAAAACCGACATGGATGGCAAAATAAATACCTTTAAAGCAAGACTTGTTGCAAAAGGATTCAAACAAACTCATGGTATTGACTATGATGAAACCTTTTCACCAGTCGCAATGCTTAAGTCTATAAGAATTCTTATTGCCATTGCTGCATATTATGACTATGAGATATGGCAAATGGATGTCAAAACAGTGTTTCTTAATGGAAACTTACTTGAGGATGTGTACATGACACAACCTGAGGGTTTTGTCCATCCTGAGAATTCTAAGAAGGTATGTAAGCTGCAACGATCCATTTATGGATTGAAGCAAGCTTCTCGTAGCTGGAACCTTCGTTTTGATGAAACAGTCAAAGAGTTTGGGTTTATCAAAAATGAGGATGAACCTTGTGTATATAAGAAGGTTAGTGGGAGCGCTGTGATGTTTCTTGTGTTATATGTCGATGACATATTACTCATTGGAAATGACATCCCTATCATGCAAAAGACAAAAGAATGGTTAGGGAAATCTTTTTCAATGAAAGATTTGGGCGAAGCTGCTTATATCCTTGGGATTAAGATCTACAGGGATAGATCTAAAAGGATAATTGGTCTGAGTCAAAGCACTTATATAGATAAGGTGCTAAATAGATTCAGTATGCAAAATTCCAAGAGAGTATTTTTGCCAATGTCTCATGGCATTACTCTTAGCAAGACTCAATGTCCAATGACATCTGATGAGCGAGATCGCATGAGTATGATTCCTTATGCTTCGGCTATAGGATCAATCATGTATGCCATGTTATGCACTCGACCAGACGTTTCGTATGCTTTGAGCATGACGAGCAGATACCAGTCAGATCCCGATGAAAGTCACTGGACAGCTGTTAAGAATATTCTTAAGTACTTAAGAAGAACTAAAGATGCATTCTTAATATATGGAGGATTGGAAGATGAGCTAGTAATCAATGGTTATACAGATGCAAGCTTCCAATCTGACAAAGATGACTTTAGATCGCAGTCAGGATATGTGTTTGTGTTAAATGGAGGTGCTGTAAGCTGGAAAAGTTCTAAACAAAGCACTGTCGCTGATTCTACAACAGAAGCTGAGTATATAGCAGCATCAGATGCGGCTAAAGAAGCAGTATGGATCAAGAAATTCATTGCTGAATTGGGAGTAGTACCTAGTATCAGCAACCCAGTGGATCTTTATTGTGACAACAATGGTGCTATTGCACAGGCTAAGGAGCCTAGATCTCACCAGAGATCAAAACATATACTCAGGCGTTTTCATCTCATTCGAGAAATAATTGAGAGAGGAGACGTCAAGATATGCAGAGTACCTACTGATGATAACATCACCGATCCACTTACCAAAGCTCTCCCACAAGCCAAACATGATGGACATACTAGATCAATGGGTATTAGATATATCTATGATTGGGCCTAGTGCAAGTGGGAGATTGTTAGTAGTTATGCCCTAGGCCAAACATTTGGACCTTGATGTAATCATTACTTTTTCATTTATATAATGGTTTTCTTCGCATTGATTTTATTGGCATGTTACATTATTGTAATGTTTATGAATAACAATGTTATTCATGTTGTCCCTAGTCATTTATCAATAAAGGGCATAAAGATAAATTAAGACTAGTATAGATTTGCATTGATAATCATGGGATGATTATATATGTTGATATAAATCAAATCTATATGTACTTGCTAGAGAACAAAGTACTGGATAGACCCACTATAAGATCACTTCATGGGTTAATGTCATAAGTGATCTTATAATAGATATATTATTGAATCCTTTGACCTGAGGTTATCATAGTTTCCTACATAAGGATCATTATGTTTTGACATAATCAAACGTTATCTTTAATCGGATAATTATAAAGTTTATGATCGGACATAATGAGAATTATGCGGAGGAAAGTGAATAATCAAGATGGAATTTGTCCCTCTCTTATGAGAGAGATATCTATTGGGCCCCTCGATAAGTAGGACTGTAAAATGCATGGCCGTGCTCAAATGAATTGATAGTGTGATCAATGTCATTTGAATTTATCAGTCTACTTGGTGATCGAGAAATTATATGTTTGAACAATTTAAGTTTGACATGGACCATGACTTATGTTCAAACAAGATATCGTGTGACAAAAGGATAATAACATGTTCTATTGCAAGGTTAAAATCGGACTAACGATATTTATATTATTTGGGTAGTCATAATGTCTTGCTAGAGACCAATTATGACTTGTGGGCTTTTATGGGATTAGGCCCACTGTCAACATAATATAAATCTATTGGGTCACACACCAAGAGCAAAATGAACAGAATGGATTTTATTGGGTTATTTCGGAATAAAATATAAATATAGGTATTTATATTTAATTTCGAAATTACATATTTATATATATATATTTATGCATATAAATATCTCTTATTTTGAATATGAGATAATAATATGTATTAATATATTATTTCTTATTATTTAGAATAATAAATAAATAAATATATATATATATATATATATATATATATATATATGTATATATATATATATTATATCTTAATTTTGAATTAAGAGATAATATCCTCATTTATCTTTTCCTAAGAGGAAAAGGATTTGAAATATATATACAGTTATATATGGGATATATGTTAATAAAAAGAGTTCCCTAATAAAAACACTAATCACGTTATTCTAAATAACAAGGATTAGAGTGGCTGTATTGATCTTCATCCTTGAGAAAGAAAGAAAAAAAAACAGAGCTAACGTTTTCACCTTTGAAAAGAAAGAAAAGAAAACCAGCCACCATTGTTCTTTGAGAAAGACAGAAAATAAAATCCATTCGCACAAAAGGGAGCTAGCACCCCTGCGACATCTGTTCGTTTTGAACGTGCGTGTGGATACCGATAGAGGACGTTCGTGTTAAAGGCAGCGTCTTCAGTCCGGATTAAAGGAGCTAATTTCATTCTAAAGGTTAGTAATTTTAATCTCTTCCTTTTGAATCAATCGAAAATACTTGGATCTTGTTTCGGGTTTCGATTTTATTCCGCTGCGTTGATGTTGATTTAATCCGACGAAACCCAACACTTATTTTGATAACACCTTGGGAATAGAAGATAGACTGAGGCAGAGATTTGAGCGGGGTTTGCATAACCACATTAAACAGATAGTTGGTGCCCATAGACATCCTGATTTGAGGTCGTTCATTGAAGCTGCTATGAAAGTTGAAGCAATTCAGACAAATGAAGCTGAGAGATAGACTCGATTCCAACAAAAAAGGAAACCGGGTCAATCTAGTGGTGCGGGGGTCAGAGTAAGAAATCTAGAGGGCCACCTCCTTCTCAAAGTCGAGGATCCATGGCACCAGCTCGCAGTCAGAAAAATCCAGCTGGTAGCAGTGTCCCAGCTTCTTCAATAGGCAGTGCACTGAGAGGCAGAGGAAGGGGTGCTATTCAGCAGTGTGAGCATTGTGGTAGATTCCATCTAGGTGAGTGCAGATTTCTGACTAGGGCTTGCTTCAGATGTGGGTCAAAAGAACATCAAGTAAAGGACTATCCATAAATGTAGGGTTCTACAGCTACTTCACCTGCACCAGGTTCAGGACCTACTGCAGGTAGAGGCAGAGGCAGAGGATCATCTTTGTAACACCCCAACTCATACGTGGACGAACCCATCCGCAAGGGAGTAGGAAGCCGTACGAGTAGGTGTGTTACCGGACTGAAGCGAGACAAAGCATACTAAAATACGGAAGAATTAAAAACTTTAAGAAGCAAAAACTGAACATACATAATTCACAAATGCGCTTACTTTAAGCGAAAGCATACACATATATATACTTTCAATCATACAACAAAATCCTCAGACGAAAGATCGGACAGAGGAAAATACTTAAGACATAAATAAAAGTATTTACATCGCCTGGAATATTACATCATTCTCTTTACATATTATTATATGTACATATTATACAGAATTACAAAATCCAGGCTACAGAAATTCAACAAAATACATCACTTCTAACTCCTATGTGGCCGACTCTGCAGATGCGCGACTCGAACAGAAGCAAACCCGGTACCTGCACGGGAAAAAGAACCCGTGCTAAGCGATAACGCTTAGTGGGGAGAACAAACATAATAATATGGACGGCCATTCACAATGGTCGTCAAAGCATAACACACACAAGACTCATACACATATAGTTCTTACCGAGAAATATATATGCTTACATATAATAGCTGTGCATTCACATTTTCCTTATCACATGCATATACTTAAAAGATTAACACACCTAATTATCATGCCAGAACATAAGCACATTTTAATGTACATGTTAATTTATCACTTTACTATACAGAAATGTAGTGTCAACATTATACGTCATACCGACTTCAATCACACATACTATATACAAGATCGTTTACAGACAAGGACAAAAGTACAATATGCAGGTTAGAGTTACATTAAGCCCACTCGAAGATTTGTAAGCACATTCACATCTCCCAACATCACACTCATACTGATATCACATTCTTATATTCATAACTGGTTCATATAACCGAAATCTTATACATTTGGATATCATATTCTCATGTTCACATCAGATAAAGCAAACGAAATACCTGCTGACTCAAAATAGTGGATAACGAGTACTGAGGAGGAGACCTCATGAGGGAACATATAGCCCGATCTCTGACCGGGTAAACCTCAGAGGGAACATATAATATAATGTACCATACAGGTACAAGTCGAAAAGCAACATCATCTTTTTCCACATTCCAAAAACATTTCATATCAAAGGGTTCGCGAGGAACCAGTCGTGGGACCTGATCAGGGTCCAAATCGTTCAAAGGGCGCTGCAGCTACAAAGACTCTATTAGGCATGCCTAACTATCCACTAGACTGACTCTCGCAGGTCATGCATCATTCAAATCAGGTGTCATATCAGACAGTATATAAATATCATCATACTTAATCCAAAGTATAATAGACATGTAAAGAAATTCATAACATCAATTATGCATCATATTATTCATATTACGAATCATACAATATAATTCCATCAATGTAATTTAGTATTATTCAATGTTCTAAGATTTACCAGAGTCAAATATGGAAATATTATCATGCCACTCGTTAATTTAACACTCAAACTTTGCTTTTAACAATTAAACACCTTTTTACAAAAACAGGGTAGGTCACGGTGGTAATCAGATTGGTTGCCACCGTGACATACCAGGGATCCTTGGCAGAATGCAAGTCTGGGGTACCTCACGGTGGTAACTAAATAGGTTGCTACCGTGACATACCCACAACCCTGAACAGAATCTAAGGTCTGAACACCTCACGGTGGTAACCATATTGGTTGCCACCGTGACCTATTCAAACCCACGGCAGAATGTATCTGGTTCGTGCCTCACGGTGGTAACCGAATTGGTCGCCACCGTGAACCATGCCCAGATGCGATTCCTGAGGGCGATTCCCAGGTTATACAAACCAACAATACCGAAGTTCTCATTTCAAACAACATATCCTCCTTCCAATAGCAATAAACACCCAAATCAAACCTCATTGAATCATGCCATTAATAAGTCTTTCACATGAATTCGAAGAACAACATCACATTACATCAATTCATGCTAACACTTAACAATGCAAAGTCTTAGTCATGCAGCGGAACAATTTACACTTAAGCATAGCATAATATTCTTAGAGAAGGATCATAAGTACAGATATGCACAATACATTTCACATCCAATATTACATGTTCATGATGAACAACCATGAAATTGGCATTCATAACTCACTCGATTTCAGATGGCGATATACGATACCACCCACAACAACTAACATTAATAAATCACGTCAAGCAACCCCACATCATTCGATATCCTTTAAATGTGTATAACTTAATCATGTTACACACGCTCATACAGATTAAGGTATTACAACCCTTATATGTCATTTAACTGGACTAGATTCTAATCATACAATTACACCTAATTATTTCATTCGTTTGAATTAATCTTAATCCTATGCATGTTTATTTTCCAAGTGAAAACTATTATTATACTCATTTAATAGTCCTAAATATGCATTGAATGGATCCTAGGGAGTTCCGGTGCAAAACGGGTGCAATTCGGGAAGAAAAACGCATAAAGTGGTCAAGACAGAAGGGGTCACGGTGGTAATGAATTTGGTTACCACCGTGAGATCCCAAACTAAGTATTCTGTCCAGGATTTACATATGTCACGGTGGTAATGAATTTGGTTACCACCGTGACCTACCAAAAACTTGCAAAACAGAAGCTACGATTCAGGACTGCTTCACAACTCATTTTTGTTCAGCCTAAACGGACATCTAAATGACATTTTTAGGCAAACATTCCTTCTTAACATTTATTACTTAGGATGTTAAGTTTACAATGGGACAAATTTCAGGTAATTTTGACATCTAAAACTCCAGATATGAGCTAAACAATCCAAACTGTTCCAGTGACCCGACCCAACCTGAATCACTTCAGATTTTAACTTATTCAAGGATCTTAGAGCAAGAACTAGCTTCCGGACCTTCAGAGACAGTTTTAGATCTATGTCTTAGCTTTCAAATGGAACTGGAATTACTCATTTTGGAGGTCTATAACTCGACCTAAGACAAAGAAAATGCACAAAGGTCTGGCAAAAACTAAACAGAATTTCCCTAACATCAAACTTTACACACCAAAAATTATATGAACAATCTAACACAACCAAAATTCATGCACAATCATCCAATACATAATCATGTATCATTTATACATCAAGATTATATCACACATAGCTCCCAAACCTGGAAATCCAAGCTTCAAACCGATCACTTCAAAATCCAACCTTCTCTTTGCCTTCTCCTCCAAATCTTGCACAAGAACCAGCCAAAACCACAAAATCAACCATGAAAAACCTCATCCAAAACCCAGAAAATCACACCCAAAGAAAACAGAGAAAAGATGAAGGAGAAAACCCAAGCAACTCAAGCACTTACCTTACCAATTCCAGCTCCAACTCATAAATTCAACTTTAATCCTTGAGAATCCACTTTAAGCACACACTTAAGAGAGTAGAAGAAGCAACGAAAAAGGGAAAGAAAGGAAAGGAGAGGAGGAAACGTGAGGGAGAAGCAGAAATCTGCCTTTTGCTTCCCTTAATTAAGTCAAGCCTATCTCAAATGCCACATGGCACCCCCCTATTGGCCCTAAGTAGATTTTTATGACAATTCTTCTTTTGGTCCTTTAGCTCTTCTTTAATCTTTCCTTGGCCCACTACATCAATGTCATTCCTACATTAACCCACAATTAAATCTTATCCCCTTCAATTAAGTCCTAAATTAATACCTTACAAAATTGCAATTGGCCGCACTTGCCGAAACTTTTGCACTAATGCCGAATTCGTCCTTTCGACACACCTAAAACCACAACCTACATACATTCGGCATAACAATGATCCATTCTCAAAATTTAGCCCTCAAATTTATTTATTCCACTCAATTAAATCCCTATATGAAAAATTACCGAAATACCCTTGGCTTTCTCTTTCTTAATTCTGATCATATCTTTTCCTACTACTTAATCACTCCGACCATCACATCACACGATTTCGATTGTCAAAATCCCCGAAAATACACAAATCCTTCTAGGGTACATTTCGGGGTGTTACAATACTCCCCCACTAAATAGAATTTCGTCCTCGAAATTCACTTACACTGGTAAGAAACCCCAAAACTACACTTCGAATCACTCTCAGACTCATACATTGCATTCTAAAACTATTCACTTACTTACACTTATCGCCATTGCTATACTCTTAAATCACTTTCTTATATTCGAATCAAACACATTCATCAGAACAATCATTACTCAAAAGCCCGACTGAAATCAAAACCTGAACACTTTACACATAAACCAACTAACTTCGCTAATTGATACATAAATCCTTCACTACTTAAAAGATGTCCATCATACTTACGTTTCCCTTTACCATTAACACTCCTATCAAACTTTAAAATCCTTTTTACGGCCCCAAAATACTCTTTCTGTTCAATCTTTACTCAAACACAGAACACTTTCCTAAACGATTGCTGAGCGCGTCATTTTTACCCTTAATCTTAATATCAAATAGTACATATATACCCTGTCAGCTTTCTCTCAATCAAAACATATATGCATATGCTTATCATGTATTGTCAAAGGGATGATGATGATGTAATGAGATTGAGATGATTCATGTATGCAGAGTGATGCAATTGATGCTATAATGATGCATTTTGTCCCATCCCCATGATTCAAGATGCTTTTATTCAAACACTTTTCTGGAGATAGCTGACAGGCATATAGACTACTACCAAAACCTTATAAGATCCTAGGAGCAGTCAGTCTATCCAAAATTCGAATCAATCCTTGTACTAATATTCTATCATTAGAAACAGGACCGGAATTCTAACCAAAAGGTGCACAGAAACGAAACACTTTGATCAATACTAATTGGGTTCACACTTTCTATCGTCTCATTCACCTTCTCACTCGGGTCAGGCTCCATCTAACATAACACACAAAGGACAAGACACATCTGCATTAGGCCATGACACAAAACTGACTCTCAAACAAAGACTCGACACATAACAAGTAACTTACAAAGACCCAATACTCAAACAAATAAGGCAACCAGAATCTTGTGCTCTGATACCACTAAATGTAACACCCCAACTCATACGTGGACGAACCCATCCGCAAGGGAGTAGGAAGCCGTACGAGTAGGTGTGTTACCGGACTGAAGCGAGACAAAGCATACTAAAATACGGAAGAATTAAAAACTTTAAGAAGCAAAAACTGAACATACATAATTCACAAATGCGCTTACTTTAAGCGAAAGCATACACATATATATACTTTCAATCATACAACAAAATCCTCAGACGAAAGATCGGACAGAGGAAAATACTTAAGACATAAATAAAAGTATTTACATCGCCTGGAATATTACATCATTCTCTTTACATATTATTATATGTACATATTATATAGAATTACAAAATCCAGGCTACAGAAATTCAACAAAATACATCACTTCTAACTCCTATGTGGCCGACTCTGCAGATGCGCGACTCGAACAGAAGCAAACCCGCTACCTGCACGGGAAAAAGAACCCGTGCTAAGCGATAACGCTTAGTGGGGAGAACAAACATAATAATATGGACGGCCATTCACAATGGTCGTCAAAGCATAACACACACAAGACTCATACACATATAGTTCTTACCGAGAAATATATATGCTTACATATAATAGCTGTGCATTCACATTTTCCTTATCACATGCATATACTTAAAAGATTAACACACCTAATTATCATGCCAGAACATAAACACATTTTAATGTACATGTTAATTTATCACTTTACTATACAGAAATGTAGTGTCAACATTATACGTCATACCGACTTCAATCACACATACTATATACAAGATCGTTTACAGACAAGGACAAAAGTACAATATGCAGGTTAGAGTTACATTAAGCCCACTCGAAGATTTGTAAGCACATTCACATCTCCCAACATCACACTCATACTGATATCACATTCTTATATTCATAACTGGTTCATATAACCGAAATCTTATACATTTGGATATCCTATTCTCATGTTCACATCAGATAAAGCAAACGAAATACCTGCTGACTCAAAATAGTGGATAACGAGTACTGAGGAGGAGACCTCATGAGGGAACATATAGCCCGATCTCTGACCGGGTAAACCTCAGAGGGAACATATAATATAATGTACCATACAGGTACAAGTCGAAAAGCAACATCATCTTTTTCCACATTCCAAAAACATTTCATATCAAAGGGTTCGCGAGGAACCAGTCGTGGGACCTGATCAGGGTCCAAATCGTTCAAAGGGCGCTGCAGCTACAAAGACTCTATTAGGCATGCCTAACTATCCACTAGACTGACTCTCGCAGGTCATGCATCATTCAAATCAGGTGTCATATCAGACAGTATATAAATATCATCATACTTAATCCAAAGTATAATAGACATGTAAAGAAATTCATAACATCAATTATGCATCATATTATTCATATTACGAATCATACAATATAATTCCATCAATGTAATTTAGTATTATTCAATGTTCTAAGATTTACCAGAGTCAAATATGGAAATATTATCATGCCGCTCGTTAATTTAACACTCAAACTTTGCTTTTAACAATTAAACACCTTTTTACAAAAACAGGGTAGGTCACGGTGGTAATCAGATTGGTTGCCACCGTGACATACCAGGGATCCTTGGCAGAATGCAAGTCTGGGGTACCTCACGGTGGTAACTAAATAGGTTGCTACCGTGACATACCCACAACCCTGAACAGAATCTAAGGTCTGAACACCTCACGGTGGTAACCATATTGGTTGCCACCGTGACCTATTCAAACCCACGGCAGAATGTATCTGGTTCGTGCCTCACGGTGGTAACCGAATTGGTCGCCACCGTGAACCATGCCCAGATGCGATTCCTGAGGGCGATTCCCAGGTTATACAAACCAACAATACCGAAGTTCTCATTTCAAACAACATATCCTCCTTCCAATAGCAATAAACACCCAAATCAAACCTCATTGAATCATGCCATTAATAAGTCTTTCACATGAATTCGAAGAACAACATCACATTACATCAATTCATGCTAACACTTAACAATGCAAAGTCTTAGTCATGCAGCGGAACAATTTACACTTAAGCATAGCATAATATTCTTAGAGAAGGATAATAAGTACAGATATGCACAATACATTTCACATCCAATATTACATGTTCATGATGAACAACCATGAAATTGGCATTCATAACTCACTCGATTTCAGATGGCGATATACGATACCACCCACAACAACTAACATTAATAAATCACGTCAAGCAACCCCACATTATTCGATATCCTTTAAATGTGTATAACTTAATCATGTTACACACGCTCATACAGATTAAGGTATTACAACCCTTATATGTCATTTAACTGGACTAGATTCTAATCATACAATTACACCTAATTATTTCATTCGTTTGAATTAATCTTAATCCTATTCATGTTTATTTTCCAAGTGAAAACTATTATTATACTCATTTAATAGTCCTAAACATGCATTGAATGGATCCTAGGGAGTTCCGGTGCAAAACGGGTGCAATTCGGGAAGAAAAACGCATAAAGTGGTCAAGACAGAAGGGGTCACGGTGGTAATGAATTTGGTTACCACCGTGAGATCCCAAACTAAGTATTCTGTCCAGGATTTACATATGTCACGGTGGTAATGAATTTGGTTACCACCGTGACCTACCAAAAACTTGCAAAACAGAAGCTACGATTCAGGACTGCTTCACAACTCATTTTTGTTCAGCCTAAACGGACATCTAAATGACATTTTTAGGCAAACATTCCTTCTTAACATTTATTACTTAGGATGTTAAGTTTACAATGGGACAAATTTCAGGTAATTTTGAAATCTAAAACTCCAGATATGAGCTAAACAATCTACACTGTTCCAGTGACCCGACCCAACCAGAATCACTTCAGATTTTAACTTATTCAAGGATCTTAGAGCAAGAACTAGCTTCCGGACCTTCAGAGACAGTTTTATATCTATGTCTTAGCTGTCAAATGGAACTGGAATTACCCATTTTGGAGGTCTACAACTCGACCTAAGACAAAAACAATGCACAAAGGTCTGGCAAAAACTAAACAGAATTTCCCTAACATCAAACTTTACACACCAAAAATTATATGAACAATCTAACACAACCAAAATTCATGCACAATCATCCAATACATAATCATGTATCATTTATACATCAAGATTATATCACACATAGCTCCCAAACCTGGAAATCCAAGCTTCAAACCGATCACTTCAAAATCCAACCTTCTCTTTGCCTTCTCCTCCAAATCTTGCACAAGAACCAGCCAAAACCACAAAATCAACCATGAAAAACCTCATCCAAAACCCAGAAAATCACACCCAAAGAAAACAGAGAAAAGATGAAGGAGAAAACCCAAGCAACTCAAGCACTTACCTTACCAATTCAAGCTCCAACTCATAAATTCAACTTTAATCCTTGAGAATCCACTTTAAGCACACACTTAAGAGAGTAGAAGAAGCAACGAAAAAGGGAAAGAAAGGAAAGGAGAGGAGGAAACGTGAGGGAGAAGCAGAAATCTGCTTTTTGCTTCCCTTAATTAAGTCAAGCCTATCTCAAATGCCACATGGCACCCCCCTATTGGCCCTAAGTAGATTTTTATGACAATTCTTCTTTTGGTCCTTTAGCTCTTCTTTAATCTTTCCTTGGCCCACTACATCAATGTCATTCCTACATTAACCCACAATTAAATCTTATCCCCTTCAATTAAGTCCTAAATTAATACCTTACAAAATTGCAATTGGCCGCACTTGCCGAAACTTTTGCACTAATGCCGAATTCGTCCTTTCGACACACCTAAAACCACAACCTACATACATTCGGCATAACAATGATCCATTCTCAAAATTTAGCCCTCAAATTTATTTATTCCACTCAATTAAATCCCTATATGAAAAATTACCGAAATACCCTTGGCTTTCTCTTTCTTAATTCTGATCATATCTTTTCCTACTACTTAATCACTCCGACCATCACATCACACGATTTCGATTGTCAAAATCCCCGAAAATACACAAATCCTTCTAGGGTACATTTCGGGGTGTTACAATCTTCAAATCCAGCTGCATCCAGACCTATTACTCATCCTCAGCAGCTTATGCTGTTAGAGCCAAAGAAGAAGAACATGCCCCAAATTTGATCATAGGTAAATTTATGCTTTGATCTAATACAGTTTATGCACTTATTGATCCTAGTTCTACACATTCCTATATAAATACTAATGTTGTAGGGGGAGAAGGGTTGAGAGATTCACAGTTAGACCAGGATATCTTAGTGAGCAATCCCTTGGGGCATAGTGTGGTAGTGAATAGAGTGTATAGAAATTGTCCAATCAGTGTTCAAGGTTATGTCTTTCTGGGTAATTTGATTGAACTCCCTTTCCAAGAGTTTGATGTTATTCTGGGAATGGATTGGTTATCTGCCCACCAAGCAACTGTTGATTGTAAACGAAAGAGAATGACACTTAAAGCTTCAGATAATCAGGAGATCACTGTTGTGGGTGAAAGAACAAATTTTTTCTCTAGTGTAATATCTGCTACAGCTGCAAAAAGGCTAATAAGAAAGGGTTATGTTGCCTACCTGTGCTATGCCATGGAAGTTAAAAAAGAAGCTGCAAGAGTGATAGATGTGCCTACAGTTTGTGAATTTTCTGATGTCTTCCCTGAAGAACTACTAGGTTTACCACCTGGCAGGGAGGTCGAGTTTACTATTAATGTGGCTCCAGGCGCAACACCTATCTCTATTGCACTCTATAGAATGGGACCAACGAAACTCAAAGAATTGAATGTTCAGTTACAAGAATTGCTTAATAAAGGCTTCATTAGGCCAAGTGTTTCACCTTAGGGAGCACTAGTACTCTTTGTTAAGAAGAAAGATGGGTCACTCAGATTGTGTATTGACTACAGACAGCTGAATAAAGTGACCATCAAGAACAAATATCCTTTGCCATGGATTGAAGACTTATTTGATCAGTTGAAGGGTGCAGGTGTATTTTCAAATATTGATCTGAGATCGGGTTCTCATCAGTTGAAAGTAAAAGAAGCAGATGTACCTAAGACTGCTTTTCGTACCTGATATGGCCATTATAAATTTCTAGTAATGCCATTCTGGCTTACTAATGCACCAGCAGCTTTCATGGATTTGATGAATAGGATTTTCCATCCTTATCTTGATCAGTTCGCGGTGGTTTTCATCGATGACATTCTGGTGTACTCGAAAACTCCTGAAGATCATGACAAGCATTTTTGACACGAAATAGACTCACAAGCAAAGACTCGACACATAACCAACTAGCGTGCAAAGACAAAACACATAACAAACCAGAACCACCAGACCTGGACTCTGATACCACTAAATGTAACACCCCCTACGTCCCCGTTGGAAGGACGCCAGAGAGCTCTACCGATGCTCACTCACATACATGCACACATACACTATGCGGAAGCATACATTCATACATAATCATACATGCGTAAATACGAGATAAATAAAAACTTACCTTGTGGGCAAAAACTGGTCTTGCATTAACTCACACACACGCAGGCACTAAGTGGAAGCATAAGCACAAGCCTACCACCATTCACTCGTTCAATCAGCAGAAGCATAAGGCAAACGATAAAACCGAGGAACAACTTTAAACATACATATAATAACATTTACATAGCCCAAATGTTACATCCAGATCCTTACATATAATTACATAAACATAAGACTACAGAAATACAAAAGCAAAAATACAGAAGCTGAACAAAATATAAAACTTCTAACTCCTATATGGCCGACCTTGCAGATACGCAACTCGAACCGAACCAAACCGGCCACCTACACGGGAAAAGAACCCGTGCTAAGCGATAACGCTTAGTGGGGAGAACACACAAGAATATGGACGGCCATTCACAATGGTCGCCAAGGCATAACACATTCATAATGGCAAATGCGGACATTCATAACACATATATGATCATGCTTGCATAGTAAAGGCATTCATTCGAAAACTCACATCCATATCCATATACTTATGTTGAAAACAAGCCAAAGCAAACATAATACCATACACGATACAAGTATTATCATGCATAACTACATACAATCTCACATGTATATACTTACCGAGGTATCAAGTATTAGTACCTTACCGTGCATAGTCACATGAGATATTACACATGCAACTATCATGCTAAAGTACCCATGCATTAACTGAAAGCCCATTCACATGCGACACAATTACCATATAATAACGTACCCAACAATCTTGCTAAGAACACTAGCTATCTAAGCATACTTTTGTCATGCCATAATACACACACTAGCCGAACCCAAGGGAAGACGTCAAACACCACACTTCCATGTTATTACGTAATATATGCATATTACCACATCTACTACATTTATCAGTACATCATGAAAAGTAAACACATGTACAATGCAAGGTCACTAACCATCTAGACATATAGCCATCCCATATTACCACACCTGCACCTACCGGAGCCGCTTCACATGCATTGCACCCCAAATATTACACATATAATCATTCAATAGTCAAGATCGCCTCCTTACGCATACGAATTCACATGCTAAACGATAATAGTTAATAGTGCAAAATCACATTCTTATATGCACTAATTAACCATAACAGTCCATAATTCAAGCTTGCATTCATATACATATTAATTCATATGCTTATAACATAACTGGTCAGATTCACATTCTCATAAGCATAACATAATGACTATACTCATGGCATTCGAAAAATCATGATCCCAGTCATACACGTCTTAATTCTCGTACTTATATCCATAACTGATGGTATACAAATACATTCACAATATGATATAGATTTACAGATAATTAGGTTCAGTTCACATGTTTGAATCACACTTAACCCATTTAGAGAATCATAATCACATTCTCTTGTTCATATCAGACAAAACAAACATAATACCTGCTGATCCAAAATAGTGGATAACGAGTGTACGCATGGCATTACCTTACGGGTACGAATCGATGCATGGCGGTACCTTACGGGTACGAATCGACACATGGCGGTACCTTACGGGTACGAATCGAAAAGCAACATCATTTTTCACATTCAAAAACATTTTTTGAGGGGAGCTTAAACAAGATCCATACACATTAAAGGGTTCGCGAGGAACCAAACAGGGACCTGATCAGGGTCCAAATGTCTAGAGGGCTGCAGCTAAAGAACTCTATTAAGCATGCCTAACTATCCACTAGACTGACTCACGCAGGTCATGCATAAACGAAAGCATGTTTCAAGTCACATGACATAGTTCATCATGCACAATACTGAGTATAATAGACATATAAATAAGTTCACACTATCCACGTGCATCATCCAAATCATGTACCGATTCACAATATATATATATATATATATACACACACACACATATAGGTCATCATGCATAATCCAGAGTCTAATAGACAAATATATATGTTCATAATATTAATCATACCTCATACAATTCATATTGTGAAGCATGCAATATAATTCAATCAACACACTTTAGCACTATTCAATATTCTAAAACATATCAGAATTAAATGTGGAACCATGTTATGCCAATGATTAACGACGCATAATCTTAATCATAGAATGGTACAATATACACTTAAGCATAGCATGTTATTCTTATAGAAGGATCTGATTAAAGATATGCATAACATATTTTACATTTTAATATAACATGTTCGGGACTAAACCATCATGAACTTGGCATTCATAATTCCTTCGCATTCGAAATACGACATGCAAAACAAATCACAACAATTAACATATCTAAATCCAAACCATACAGTTTAAATCCAACAATCATTTAACAGGATCATTATAATCCAAAACTTATTCCAAAATACCATATATAACTTATCATGGATAACATATTATTAATCGCAAATAAATTAAGATAATCATTCATATAAGCAAGGTAATATAGCACACAGTAGAGGACAAAGCCATAAAAAGCGTTTGAAAATCATTTTATAAAAACGGGTCACGTGGGGAATAGGGCAAAATAGAAAAGACGAAAAGCCGTGGGAGTCCTGAGCAACCTTCACGAGTCCTGAAGGTTGCTCACGAGTCGTGAGCATGCCTCACGACTCGTGAGCATTGCTCATGACTCGTGAGCTTTGCTGACGTCTAAAGCTCACGTATCGTGAGCATAGCTCATGACTCGTGAGCATTGCTCACATCTCGTGAGCTGCTCACGTTGCCCTTCCCTCTTTCCCGAAAACGCGATGAACAGTAAAGTAAAATGTAGAATCTTCATCGTTTTCTAGAAATCCTTTTTAAAACCTCTCAGAATCCCTTCAATCATGCACAAACTCTTACCTTATCACTCAAATGCATAACACAACATACTCATGATCAAAATAAACTCAAAATTCCAGAAATTAAACAAAATGAACACAAATACCATCCAAAAGAGAATTAGGGCAGAGACAACTCAAAAACTCCCAAACCTGGAAATTGAAGATCCAAAATCACTCTTCAAGCTTCAATCTTCAATCCTTTACTTATCCTTAAGCTTCCTCTTGCAACCCAAAACTTGCACAAACCAAAACCCACAAATTACTCTTCCAAACCCTAACTTAAACAAAAACCAGAAGATGAAGAAGAAAAGGAAAAACCAAAAATGCAGGAACCCTAACCCCAACTTACCTCTCAATCTTGCCTTCAAATCTCTATCAAAATCACTTCTACGCATGTACAAACTCAAGTCAAAAGAGAAGCAAGAAGGAGGAACAACAAAGGAAGAAAAGAAGAAGAAGGCAGTCGTGAGAGGGAGGAGAGAACGTGACTGCAGTTTTTCTGTGTTCTCTCTCTCTTTCTCTTTTCTTTTTTTTCTCATTCACTGCCCACCAACCAAGTCCACTTGGAAAGCTCTCATTGGACCAATAATTCCACTTTTGACTTAATTCCTCTTTTGGTCCCTACAAATCCCACTTAAATCCTTAGTAACTTACACTCAACTCACTAACAGAATTATTTCCCCACTTGAACTTTAATTATCTTTTCAATTAGGTCCTTAGTTACTCAAATTCCACATGCACAATTTACCAAAATACCCATCACTTATCCGACTTAACTTGCCAATTCCGACTAGGCCCGATTTGGGGTGTGACAACTCTTCCCTCCTAAAAGAATTTCATCCTCGAAATTCACTTACACCGGAAAGAATTCCCAACACTACACCCCAAGACCCCATCAAACTCATACACTTCACTTCCAAACTACTCACTTGCTTACACTCATTGCCATCGCTATATTCTTAAATCACTTTCTTATATTCGAATCAATCATATTTACCTGGATAATCATTACTCAACTACACATCAGAAATCAAAACACAAACACTTCACACATAAACCATTTAACTTTCAATGGTAGCTATAGAAATCCTTTAATACTTCAAGGATGTCCGTCATACATGCTGTTCCCTTAACAATGCTTCTGTCAAACCTAAAAATCTTTTTACATTCACTTGTATAAGATTCCAAAATACTCCATGTACACCCTGTCAGCTTTTTCTCAATCAAAACGCATATGCAAGTGCTTCTCATGTATGGTCAAAGGGATGATAATGCAATGAGAATGTGATGGCTCATGTATGAAGAGTAATGTAGAAGAAATGCAAATGATGCTATAATGATGGACTTTATCCCATCCCCATGATTCAATATGCTTTCATTCAAATACTTTTTTTTTTTGAGATAGCTGACAAGTATACAGAGTATTACCAAAACTTGACAGAATCCAGATACCCTTCTTTCTCAAAGTAACAAAACAAACTTTACTCGAACATATCAAAATAAAACTTACTGGAAGGCTCTACAGGCTCCATCACTTCACTGCGGTGCGTAACAAATCCCGATGGCACACGAATGGCTCTAAGCAGTTCCTCTACATCCTTCCTAGCTTGCTGAGCTAGATTCTCACTCGTCTTAGGACAATTAACAATTTGGTGTTCCGTACTGCCACATCTGAAATAAGCACCCGTGAGTTTTCGACACGGACCCCAATGTCGCTTCTGACAGTGCTGACATATTGGCGGTACCCACTTCTTCTTACAATTGCCCCAATGTTGCTTCTGATAATGTTGACAAATAGGAGGTTATCGAATCCTTTTTCCCGCTGACACTTCTCTACCCGACACCTTTCTTTTTTGAGGAACCTTCCGAACAAAATCTTGAGATGCTCGGGGAGCAGTCAACCTATCCAAAATCCAAATCAACCTTTGCACTAATGTCCTATCATCAAAAACAGGAACAGAATCTCCAATCGAAGGATGCTCAGAAACACTCTGATTAGCACTAACTGGGTTCACACTTTCTGTTGTCTCGCCCACATTCTCACTAGGATCAAACTCCATCTAGACACGATACAAGAGAAAACACATCTGCATTAGGCCACGACATGAAAAAGACTCGCAAGCAAAGACTCGACACATAACCGACTAGCGCGCAAAGACAAAACACATAGCAAATAAGACAACCAGAACCACCAGACCTGGGCTCTGATACCACTAAATGTAACACCCCCTACGTCCCCATTGGAAGGACGCTGGAGAGCGCTACCGACGCTCACTCACATACATGCACACATACACTATGCAGAAGCATACATTCATACATAATCATACATGCGTAAATACGGGATAATTAAAAACTTACCTTGTGGGCAAAAACTGGTCATGCATTAACTCACACACACGCAGGCACTAAGCGGAAGCATAAGCACATGCCTACCCCCATTCACTCGTTCAATCAGCGGAAGCATAAGGTGAACGATAAAACTGAGGAGCAACTTTAAACATAAATATAATAACAGTTACATAGCCCAAATGTTACATCCAAATCCTTACATATAATTACATATACATAAGACTACAGAAATACAAAAGCCAAAATATAGAAGCTGAACAAAATACAAAACTTCCAACTCCTATGTGGCTGACCTTGCAGATGCGCAACTCGAACAGAACCAAACCTACCACCTACATGGGAAAAGAACCCATGCTAAGCGATAATGCTTGATGGGGAGAACACACAAGAATATGGACGGCCATTCAAAATGGTAGCCAAGGCATAACACATTCACAATGGCAAATGCGAACATTCATAACACATATATGATCATGCTTGCCTAGTAAAGGCATTCATTCGAAAACTCACATCCATATCCATATACTTATGTCGAAAATAAGCCAAAGCAGACATAATACCATACACGATACAAGTATTATCATGCTTAACTACATACAATCTCCCATGCATATACTTACCGAGGTATCAAGTATCAGTACCTTACCGTGCATAGTCACATGAGATATTACACATGCAACTATCATGCCAAAGTACCCATGCATTAACTGAAAACCCATTCACATGCGACACAATTACCATATAATAACGTACCCAACTATCATGCTAAGAACACTAGCTATCTAAGCATACTTTTGTCATGCCATAATACACACGCTAGCCGAACCCAAGGAAAGACGTCAAACACCACACTTCCATGTTATTATGTAATATATGCATATTACCACATCTACTACATTTATCAGTACATCATGAAAAGTAAACACATGTACAATGCAAGGTCACTAACCATCTAGACATATAGCCATCCCACATTACCACACCTGCACCTACTGGAGCCGCTTCACATGCATTGCACCCCAAATATTACACATATAATCATTCAATAGTCAAGATCACCTCCTTATGCATATGAATTCACATGCTAAACGATAATATTTAATAGTACAAAATCACATTCGTATATGGACTAATTAACCATAACAGTCCATAATTCAAGCTCGCATTCATATACATATTAATTCATAAGCTTATAACATAACTGGTCAGATTCACATTCTCATAAGCATAACGTAATGACTATACTCATGGCATTCGAAAAATCATGATCCCAGTCAAGCACGTCTTAATTCCCGTACTTATATCAATCAATGATGGTATATAAATACATTCACAATATGATATATATATACAGATAATTAGGTTCAATTCACATGTTTGAATCACACTTAACCCATTCAGAGATTCATAATCACATTCTCATATTCATATCAGACAAAATAAACATAATACATGCTGACTCAAAATAGTGGATAATGAGTGTACGCATGGCGGTACCTTACGGGTACGAATCGACACATGGTAGTACCTTACGGGTATGAATCGAAAAGCAACATCATTTTTCACAATCAAAAACATTTTTTGAGGGGACCTTAAACAAGATCCATACACATTAAAGGGTTCGCGAGGAACCAAACAGGGACTTGATTAGGGTCCAAACGTCTGGAGGGCTGCAGCTAAAGAACTCTATTAGGCATGCCTAACTATCCACTAGACTGACTCTCGCAGGTCATGCATAAACGAAAGCATGTTTCAAGTCACAAGACATAGTTCATCATGCACAATACTGAGTATAATAGACATATAAATAAGTTCACACTATCCACGTGCATCATCCAAATTATGTGTCGATTCACAATATATATATATATATATATATACACACATACAGGTCATCATGCATAATCCAGAGTCTAATAGACAAATACATATGTTCATAATATCAATCATACCTCATACAATTCATATTATGAAGCAAGCAATATAATTCAATCAACACACTTTAGCACTATTCAATATTCTAAAACATATCAGAATTAAATGTGGAACCATATTATGCCAATGATTAATGACGCATAATCTTAATCATGGAATGATACAATATACACTTAAGCATAGCATGTTATTCTTAGAGAAAGATCTTATTAAAGATATGCATAACATATTTTACATTTTAATATAACATGTTCAGGACTAAACCATCATGAACTTGGCATTCATAATTCCTTCGCATTCGAAATACGACATGCAATACAAATCACAACAATTAACATATCTAAATCCAAACCATACAGTTTAAATCCAACAATCATTTAACAGGATCACTATAATCCAAAACTTATTCCAAAATACCACATATAATTTATCATGGATAACATATTACTAATCACAAATAAATTAAGATAATCATTCATATAAGCAAGGTAATATAGCACACAGTAGAGGAAAAAGCCATAAAAAGCGTTTGAAAATCTGGTCACGTGGGGAATAGGGCAAAACAGAAAAGCTGAAAAGCCGTGGGAGTCCTGAGCAACCTTCACGAGTCCTGAAGGTTGCTCATGAGTCGTGAGCATGCCTCATAACTCGTGAGCATTGCTCACGACTGGTGAGCTTTGCTCACAACTCGTGAACTTTGCTCATGTCTAAAGCTCACGTATCGTGAGCATAGCTCACGACTCGTGAGCATTGCTCACGTCTCGTGAGCTGCTCACGTTGCCCTTCCCTCTTTCCCGAAATCGCGATGAACAGTAAAGTAAAATGCAGAATCTTCATCGTTTTCCAGAAATCCTTTTTAAAACCTCTCAGAATCCATTCAATCATGCACAAACTCTTACCTTATCACTCAAATGCATAACACAACGTACTCATGATCAAAATAAAATCAAAATTCCAGAAATTAAACAAAACAAACACAAATACCATCCAAAATAGAATTAGGGCAGAGACAACTCAAAAACTCCCAAACCTGGAAATTGAAGATCCAAAATCACTATTCAAGCTTAAATCTTCAATCCTTTACTTATCCTTAAGCTTCCTCTTGCAACCCAAAGCTTGCACAAACCAAAACCCACAAATTACTCTTCCAAACCCTAACTTAAACAAAAACCAAAAGAAGAAGAAGAACAGGAAAAACTCAAAACGCAGGAACCCTAACCCCAACTTTCCTCTCAATCTTTCCTAAAAGCACTTCTAAG
Source organism: Excoecaria cochinchinensis (assembly GCA_947683425.1). Classification (NCBI taxonomy): domain Eukaryota; kingdom Viridiplantae; phylum Streptophyta; class Magnoliopsida; order Malpighiales; family Euphorbiaceae; genus Excoecaria; species Excoecaria cochinchinensis. Next base: position 1,353,888 of record CANTUQ010000127.1, read on the forward strand.
CATGTATAAACTCCAGTCAAAAGAGAAGCAAGAAGGAGGAACAGAGAAGGAAGAAAAGAAGAAGAAGGCAGTCGTGAGAGGAAGGGGAGAACTTGAATGCAGATTTTCTGTGTTCTCTCTCTCTTTCTCTTTTCTTCTTTGCTCATTCACTGTCCACCAACCAAGTCCACTTGGCATGCTCTCATTGGACCAATAATTCCACTTTTGACTTAATTCCTCTTTTGGTCCCTACAAATCCCACTTAAATCCTTGGTAACTTGCACTCCACTCACTAATAGAATTATTTCCCCACTTGAACTTTAATTATCTTTTCAATTAGGTCCTTAGTTACTCAAATTCCACATGCACAATTTACAAAAATACCCATCACTTATCAGACTTAACTTGCTAATTCCGACTAGACCCGATTTGGGGTGTGACAACTCTTCTCTCCTAAGAGAATTTCGTCCTCGAAATTCACTTACACAGGAAAGAATTCCCAACACTACACCCCAAGACCCCATCAAACTCATACACTTCACTTTCAAACTACTCACTTGTTTACACTCATCGCCATCGTTATACTGTTAAATCACTTTCTTATATTCGAATCAATCATATTTACCTGGATAATCATTACTAAATTGCACATCAGAAATCAAAACACAAACACTTCACACATAAACCATTTAACTTTCACTGGTAGTTATACAAATCCTTTAATACTTCAAGGATGTCCGTCATACATGCTGTTCCCCTAATAATGCTTATGTCAAACCCAAAAAGCTTTTTACATTCACTTGTATAAGATTCCGAAATACTCCATGTACACCCTGTCAGCTTTTTCTCAATCAAAACGCATATGCAAGTGCTTCTCATGTATGGTCAAAGGGATGATAGTGCAATGAGAATGTGATGGCTCATGTATGCAGAGTGATGTAGAATAAATGCAAATGATGCTATAATGATGCACTTTATCCCATCCCCATGATTCAATATGCTTTCATTAAAATACTTTTTTTTTGAGATAGCTGACAAGTATACAGAGTATTACCAAAACCTGACAGAATCCAAATACCCTACTTTCTCAAAGTACCAAAACAAACTTTACTCGAACATATAAAAGAAAACTTACCGGAAGGCTCTATAAGCTCCATCACTTCACTGCGATGCGTAACAAATCCCGATGGCACACGGGTGGCTCTAAGCAGATCCTCTACATCCTTCCTAGCTTGCTGAGCTAGATTTTCACTCGTCTTAGGACAATCAACAATTTGGTGTTCCATGCTACCACATCTGAAACAAGCACCCGTGAGTTTTCGACACGGACCCCGATGTCGCTTCTGATAGTGCTGACATATCGGCGGCACCCACTTCTTCTTACAGTTGCCCCAATCTTGCTTCTGACAAAGTTGACAAATTGGAGGTCCTCAAATCCTTTTTCCCGCTGATACTTCTCTACCCGACACCTTTCTTTTTTGAGGCACCTTCCGAACAAAATCTTGAGAAGCTCGAGGAGGAGTCAACCTATCCAAAATCCGAATCAACCCTTGCACTAATGTCCTATCATCAGAAATAGGGACATAATCTCCAATCAAAGGATGCTCGAAAACACTATGATCAGCACTAACTGGGTTCACACTTTCTGTTATCTCGCCCACATTCTCACTAGGATCAGACTCCATTTAGACACGACACAAGAGAAGACACATCTGCATTAGGCCACGACATGAAACAGACTAGCAAGTAAAGACTCAACACATAACCGACTAGCGTGCAAAGACAAATCACATAACAAACAAGACAACCAGAACCACCAGACCTGGGCTTTGATACCACTAAATTTAACACCCCCTACGTCCCCGTTGGAAGGACGCTGGAGAGTGCTACCGATGCTCACTCACATACATGCACACGTACACTATGCGGAAGCATACTTTCATACATAATCATAAATGCGTAAATACGGGATAATTAAAAACTTACCTTGTGGAAAAAAACTAGTCATGCACTAACTCACACACACGCAGGCACTAAGTGGAAGCATAAGCAAATGCCTACCCCCATTCACTCGTTCAATCGGCGGAAGCATAAGGCGAACGATAAAACCGAGGAAAAACTTTAAACATAAATATAATAACATTTACATAGCCCAAATGTTACATCCAGATCCTTACATATAATTGCATATACATAAGACTACAGAAATACAAAAGCCAAGATACAGAAGCTGAACAAAACACAAAACTTCTAACTCCTATGTGGCCGACCTTGCAGATGCGCAACTCGAACAGAACCAAACCTGCCACCTACACGGGAAAAGAACTCGTGCTAAGCGATAACGCCTAGTGGGGAGAACACACAAGAATATGGACGGCCATTCACAAATTCACAATGGCAAATGCGGACATTCATAACACATATATGATCATGCTTGCATGGTAAAGGCATTCATTCGAAAACTCACATCCATATCCATATACTTATGTCGAAAACAAACCAAAACAGACATAATACCATACACGATACAAGTATTATCATGCATAACTACATATAATCTCACATGCATATACTTACCGAGGTATCAAGTATCAGTACCTTACCGTGCATAGTCACATGAGATATTACACATGCAACTATCATGCCAAAGTACCCATGCATTAACTGAAAACCCATTCACATGCGACACAATTACCATATAATAATGTACCCAACTATCATGCTAAGAACACTAGCTATCTAAGCATACTTTTGTCATGCCATAATACACACACTAGCCGAACCCAAGGGAAGACGTCAAACGCCACACTTCCATATTATTACATAATATATGCATATTACCACATCTACTACATTTATCAGTACATCATGAAAAGTAAAAACATGTACAATGCAAGGTCACTAACCATCAAGACATATAGCCATCCCACATTACCACCTGCAACTACCGGAGCCGCTTGACATGCATTGCACCCCAAATATTACACATATAATCATTCAATAGTCAAGATCACCTCCTTACGCATACGAATTCACATGCTAAACGATAATAGTTAATAGTATAAAATCACATTCGTATATGCACTAATTAACCATAACAGTCAATAATTCAAGCTCGCATTCATATACATATTAATTCATATGCTTATAACATAACTGGTCAGATTCACATTCTCATAAGCATAACACAATGACTATACTCATGGTATTCGAAAAATCATGATCCCAGTCATACATGTCTTAATTGCCGTACTTATATCCATAACTGATGGTATACAAATACATTCGCAATATGATATACATATACATATAATTAGGTTCAATTCACATGTTTGAATCACACTTAACCCATTCAGAGATTCATAATCACATTCTCTTATTCATATTAGACAAAACAAACATAATACCTGCTGACTCAAAATAGTGGATAATGAGTGTACGCATGGCGGTACCTTACGGGTATGGATCGACGCATGGCGGTACCTTATGGGTACGAATTGACGCATTGCGGTACCTTACGGGTACGAATCGAAAAGCAACATCATTTTTCACATTAAAAAACATTTTTTGAGGGGACCTTAAACAAGATCCATACACATTAAAGGGTTCGCGAGGAACCAAACAGGGACTTGATCAGGGTCCAAACGTCCAGAGGGCTGCAGCTAAAGAACTCTATTAGGCATGCCTAACTATCCACTAGATTGACTCTCGTAGGTCATGCATAAACGAAAGCATGTTTCAAGTCACATGACATAGTTCATCATGCACAATACTGAGTATAATAGACATATAAATAAGTTCACACTATCCACGTGCATTATCCAAATCGTGTGTCAATTCACAATATATATATATATATACACACAAACACACACATATAGGTCATCACGCATAATCAAGAGTCTAATAGACAAATACATATGTTCATAATATCAATCATACCTCATAAAATTCATATTATGAAGCATGCAATATAATTCAATCAACACACTTTAGCACTATTCAATATTCTAAAACATATCAGAATTAAATGTTGAACCATATTATGCTAATGATTAACGACGCATAATCTTAATCATGGAATGATACAATATACACTTAAGCATAGCATGTTATTCTTAAAGAAGGATCTGATTAAAGATATGCATAACATATTTTAAATTTTAATATAACATGTTCGGGACTAAACCATCATGAAGTTGGCATTCATAATTCCTTCGCTACGAAATACGACATGCAATACAAATCACAACAATTAACATATCTAAATCCAAACCATATAATTTAAGTCCAACAATCATTTAACAGGATCACTATAATCCAAAACTTATTACTACATATAACTTATCATGGATAACATATTATTAATCACAAATAAATTAAGATAATCATTCATATAAGCAAGGTAATATAGCACACAGTAGAGGAAAAAGCCATAAAAAGTGTTTGAAAATCATTTTATAAAAACTGGTCAGGTGGGGAATAGGGCAAAATAGAAAAGCCGAAAAGCCGTGGGAGTCTTGAGCAACCTTCACGAGTCGTGAAGGTTGCTCAAGTATCATGAGCATTGCTCATGACTCGTGAGCATTGCTCATGTCTCGTGAGCTGCTCACGTTGCCCTTCCCTCTTTCCCGAAATCGCAATGAACAGTAAAGTAAAATGTAGAATCTTCATCGTTTTCCAGAAATCCTTTTTAAAACCTCTCAGAATCCATTCATTCATGCACAAACTCTTACCTTATCACTCAAATGCATAACACAACATACTCATGATCAAAATAAACTCAAAATTCCCGAAATTAAACAAAACAAACACAAATACCATCCAAAAGAGAATTAGGGTAGAGACAACTCAAAAACTCCCAAACCTTGAAATTGAAGATCCAAAATCACTCTTCAAGCTTCAATCTTCAATCTTCAATCCTTTACTTGTCCTTAAGTTTCCTCTTGCAACCCAAATCCTGCACAAACCAAAACCCACAAATTACTCTTCCAAACCCTAACTTAAACAAAAACCAGAAGAAAAAGAAGAACAGGAAAAACCCAAAACGCATGAACCCTAACCCCAACTTACCTCTCAACCTTGCCTTCAAATCTCTATCAAAATCACTTCTAAGCATGTACAAACTCCAGTCAAAAGAGAAGCAAGAAGGAGGAACAGAGAAGGAAGAAAAGAAGAAGAAGGCAGTCGTGAGAGGGAGGAGAGAACGTGAATGCAGATTTTCTGTGTTCTCTTCTCTTTCTGTTTTCTTCTTTTCTCATTCACTGCCCACCAACCAAGTCCACTTGACAAGCTCTCATTGGACTAATAATTCCACTTTTGACTTAATTCCTCTTTTGGTCCCTACAAATCCACTTAAATCCTTGGTAACTTACACTCCACTCACTAACAGAATTATTTCCCCACTTGAACTTTAATTATCTTTTCAATTAGGTCCTTAGTTACTCAAATTCCACATGCACAATTTGCCAAAATACCCATCACTTATCCGACTTAACTTGCCAATTCCGACTAGGCCCGATTTGGGGTGTGACAGGCAACGCAGGCACGCGCCTCTCCTACGCGCAGCATGCAACACAGAGCACTCACTCGGCCGTCGCTCGCCTGCGGATAGCGTATGCCCAGCACGCAGCCCGCACACGTCCGACGCCCGTCGCTCTCCAGCAACGGGAGTCAGTCGCCCCGAGTCAGCCAAAAACGCATTTTTCAGCCTTTTACGGATTATTTTTAGTTTTTTTATTTTTTTTGGGATTTTTAATGGCAATTCCCATTTTTGAACCCAAATAAAGGGGAATTTGATAAAAATTCAATTTCTTTCCTTAATGAATTAGGTTTTCATAAAAAATCATATAAATAGAAAATTATAGAAAGAGAAAAAGGGGAGAATTCTTTGAGGTTAAAAAAAATTCTTTTTCTTCTTTTCTTCTTCAAGAGAATTTCTCTACACCATTTTTTTGGTTTTTCTTCTCCAATTAAATTTTTTGAAGGTTAAAAAAAATTCAATTCTTAATAGAATAATTTTTCTTAAGAAAAAAATAATAATAATTCTTTGTTTTTGAGAATTTTTTTACTTTTCTTTAATCAATAATCTTTCTTGAGATAAAAAAAAAATAATTCTTTGTTCTTGAGAACTTTTATTTTCTTTCATTATTTCTTTTTAAGCAAATTTTCTTTCATGGAATAAAATTCCAATTTTATTACTTTTAATTCTAATTTTGCGAATCAAAACAAGGAAATTAATCATATTTTTTCCTCCATCGAATTCAAATTATGAGAGTAAACATTCTTGGCTTGATCTCTTATTTTTATTTCCTTTTATTATTTTTTGTTCATATTTAATTAGTCATTAAGTAGATCTTTAGATTTATTGTTCATTTATTTATTTTATGTGATTTTAGATATAGATTTAACATTTTTTATATTTTTTATTCTTTTATTTATTTCACTTGATATTATTATTATTATTATTATTATTATTATTATTATTATTATTATTATTATTATTATTATTATTATTATTATTATTATTCATGTTTTTATGTATTAATCTATTAATATGTTGATTTATTTGTTTCAAACATGACATTTAATTTATTTGTCATTCATAATGCATTTTTTTCATTTATTTTAATTTACTATTTATTATTTTATGTGTTTAATTGATTTTCTTGATTTAATTACTACCGTTAATTTTATTCGTGTTTGTTTTTATTCCAACACTTGTTTAATCACTTGTTTTCTTTGTTTGGACATTCTCGCGAACAAATGGGGAGATCCAAGAGACTCGGTTGGCCTAACTTATTATTTTATATTATTTGTATGATTTTCTCTATTTTGACTTTTTATTTATTTTGTCATGTAATTTATAATAAAATTATTTATTTTATGTACGTTTAAAAGAAAATCATAAAAAAATTTTTTATTAATAAATTGAGTTTTTCTAATAAAAATGGGACCAATGTCCTAGTTTTTCCATCCAAATAAACTATCACCTTTAATATTTTTTCTCTTAAGTATGCATGCGAGAATTAATATCCTCATCCTTACTAAATACCCCGTTTTAGTTATGATTTACATTTCATTTACAGTGGGGCCTGTATTCCGCCCCTAGTTTTATTGTAAATTAATATACTTTTATTTACTTTATTTTTATGCTTCATTTACAACCTTCTATTATATGATTGATCTGAGCTTTAGTTATCGCTTCGAGCTGAATGAGAAAATGGAATGAAATTTTAACTTCTAAAACTCAATCATAACTTTAATCAAGGTATGAATAAATGGAAAGTCCTGAACCTTCCCTAGTCTTAGACTCAACGAGGTTAGACGAACTATCCCAATGTTCTATTAGGGTGGGAACTCCACAATATCTCTTGCAGGCTAGGCAACAATAAAAGTTTTCATAAATCACATAAGAGCTAACATATCTTAAGGAACAAGCTCTAATTCATTATCATATAACATTATTAGATACATGATGATCCCATACACGTAAACACATATCAATGCCAACTAAAAGAGACAAAAGAAGAAGAATTCAAAAATCCAACCAAGACAGACAGAGGTTACACAGCGGTATGGTAAACCCTTACCGCCGTGTAAGACACTCCACATGGTGGTAAAGAAAACCTTACCACCGTGTGGCCTGCCGAGCCAAAAATCTTCAAAAAACAGAATGCACTTATACGTTAGTATAGAAATTCTGACCGCCGTGTAAAAATGCACAAAAATAACTCATCAAAACAGATTACATTTACACGGTGGTATGCCAAACCTTTGCTGCCATGTAACTACTCGATGAAGCAAAACTCAAATGCAAAAATATGATTTACACGGTGGTATGGCCCTCCTTACTGCCATGTAAATCAACCAAAACCAAATTTTGCTATTCTCTGCTACCCACTTCCCAAATATTAAATCAACACCCAAAAATACACTACTCTAAGCAACTCATACTATCAAAACTCAACTTAAACAAACTAAAACTCAAACTAAGCATTTCAAGCAACTCAATTCAATGCTCTAATCAAAAATCATACCCAATACTCCTATCACTTACAAAATCATCAAACCCAAATAACTTCCACAATACATACTTCAATCAAGCACATATAGACACATTTTCACAATTCATTCCAGAAATTAAATAATAAATCAATAATAGATTAAATTATGCAATAACAAACAAATTCCCAAACCTTAATTCCTTAGCTCCAAAATCAAGGGGCTGAACTTCCACCAACCACTTTCTTCCCTTTAGGATCCTTTGGAAGCAACTCTGATCAAACAATCCAAAACACACAAAACTCAAAACCCTACATACAAACACACCCACACACACCCAACCGAAAAGACAAGAAGAAGAAGAAGAAGAAGAAGAAGAAGACTTTCCCAATACTTGGAATTTGCTAAGACCACTTTAGAATTCAAGAGCTTGAGGATGTAATCAAAGAGTAAGAAAGAATAAGAAAAGGAGAAGAAGCATAGAGGAAGAGAGAGCTGAATGGGGAAAGGGCTAAGGTTAACCTCACGTTCCCTTTCTCCTTCTCTTAAGTCAAACCCCCTTTTCCTCTTACTTTGATCTCTACCATCCAAGTGTCAAGATCTAATGATGGTTTTGACAAATTCCACTACACCCCTTCTTCTTACTTCAACCAAACAATCAAACCACACAATAAAATAAAAACAAACAATTGTGCCCTTAAAACTTAATAAATCAAGCAATGACACTCACACACACACACACATGTGCTCAAACTTTTAGGGTGGGAAATGGGGTGTTACATATTCACAATGCACGAACTTTGTATATATCTGGCATATGTAATTCTTCGCGCACATTTTGTGTACATGATTTCTGCATACATATAACACATGATTCTTTGCACATGTTTAGCATGCATATCACAAGCACATATCACATGCATTTAATCCTTTACATGTATAGTTGTGTACACATAATTTTTGTGCATTAATCCTTGGCATACATTGTATGTAAATATCTTTGTGTATATATTTCACACACATAATTCCATATGCATACACAATCTTTTGTATACATTGCTGTATACATAACTCTCAGGGAAAGGTCCGAATAGATTTCATGCGCAAAGATGATCCAAGAGATGGGTTTAGCTCAACATTGTCGGCCACTGTATTCGGCATAAAATCATACGGGTCTGTACAGAGGAGGAACACCCAAAAGAAAAAGACTATCCAGGCACACCATGCGGAGGGCAATAAAGAATCACGCAAAGCTATAGAAAATAAAACCCTTCGAGGAGCTAGACTGCCCACACATACCTTAGTTGGCGGCAATCAGGTAAGTCTCTTTATCATAAGATGTATGCTCACACACACCACACAATAAGTGTACAAAAATCCAAATTCAAATGCACAAAGAACACAAATTCTTAACAAAATAAACAAATAAAGAATAAAAAGATATTTTCAAGGCCTTGAAAATCCAACATACTATAAAAATTCAAATACATTCAAAATGTGAAAATCCAAAAATGTAAAAAAAAAAAAATTAATAGATACCAAAGACATTAAAACCCATTCGCCTATGGGCCAACATCAAATCTAACTCCCTCTGAGGAAGCTCGAATATAATTTTCCTCTATGAAGGCTTAAATATAATTTTCCTCTGAGGAGGCTCAAATTTAATTTCCTCTTAAGAGGCTCAAACTCTAACCTTTCAGTTAGCATCTAAGTTTCTTAGTGAGCATCTAAGCCTCTCAGTGTGCAATCTAAGTCTCTCAGTGAGCATTAAAACCTCCCAGAGACCAATCTAAGACTCTCAGTGAGCATCTAAGCCTCTCAGTGAGCAATCTAAGTCTCTTAGTGAGCATTTAAGCCTCTCAGTGAGCATAAGTTTTCAAAGTCTCCCTGTGATCACAAAGGCCTCTTAAGGGGCATATAGGTTTTGTTTCAATAAGAAGGAGGCTCTAGTTATAGATGATAGAGGGATCGGTATTTGGTATATCACAGTCAGTAAGGGATCTCCAAAAGGATGATGTTCTGCACTTTGCAATAAGATGATATGCGCACTTCATAAGTCTAGAAATGACTCGGTGCGATCAAGAGGATGATATTAGCACTTTGGAAGTCTAGAAAATGACTTGGTGCAATCCAAGAGGGCATATTCTGCAAACCGTTCTCCAGGGGACAAACGTTTGACATCGACCCCAACAGGTGCGTATTGCCACAAGTACGCATCTCTTTCCTATGCCCTGCACATTCATTTTTCCCATTTTTTTAGGAAAACAGGTTCAAGATGAGCACTAGAAAAGATGACAATAATCTCATGCCTTGTGGACCGAATGGGGGTTAGTAAGGGTATACCGTGCGTGCCAAATGGTGGCCAGCAAGATAAATGCGGTATATTAGATGAGTCACAGTAGAGTACATTGCAACTCAACAATAATCTGATGCCTTGTAGACCGGATGGGGGTTAGCAAGAGTGTACCGTGCAGACCGGATGGTGGTCAACAAGATATATGAGGTATATCAAAGGAGTCACAATAAAGTACACTGCAACTTAACAACAATTTGATGTCTTGCAGACTGAATGGGGGTTAGCAAGGGTATACCGTGCAGGCCGGATGGTGGTCAGCAAGATAAATGCGGTATATCAGATGAGTCGCAATAGAATACATTACAACTCAGTAACAAAAATCTCATGCCTTGTAAACCGGATGGGGGTTAGCAAGGGTATGCTGTGCAAGCCAGATGGTGGCTAGCAAGATAAATGTTGCATATCAATTGAGTCGCAGTAGAGTACACTGTAACTCAACAATAATGAGATGCCTTGCACACCGGATGGGGGTTAGCAAGTGTAACGCCCATTCTCGACCACTGGATTAGCTCAGCTAATGCGGTCAAGAATGGCCGCTACATAATACACAAGCACACTTCATAATCACAATCTCATACCAACAATCTGAATAATAAAATTTCTTAACTAAGCATACATTCACATGCATCATACGTCATCAGTTACTTTCTATTTTCCAACAATCTTGCTTACATACATACATTACAGGCATTAAGTTTACAACACTTGGATATTACAACTTTGTATACTTTTGGATTACCTCAAAATAACATACATAACTTGTACAAACACATTGTCAGAAACCCCCCAAAACCTACACTTTGGATGTACTCCTAGTGTTGACTGTCGACAATGCGGAGATGTCCCTCAAAATCAACTAGCGTCCAAACCTGCATGGATTAGGAGGAAACCCATGCTAAGTAACAACTCTTAGTGGGGAAAACACATAAACACAACATATATGCATACATAACAATAATAACATACAAGCATCATATGTTAAAATTCATACTTAAATTGCCAAATCAAAAGCATGTTTATCACTTACACTAACAGTACCATCACTTAATCACAATCCATATTAGCATTCATATGATTTGTGTAATGACCCGATTTGACCCTAGAAGAATTTTAGAATTTTTGTTCAGTAATTCAAGAGTTTGTGTGTATAAGAGAGTGTATTTGAATGAGTTTCTTAGTTGATTAAGGTTAAAAGTTTTGCTACAAGAAAATTGTTTTGAGAAGATAAATAAGTGGCTTGTGTGTGGGTTCTATCGCGAGCACGACAGTGTCGCGGGAATGCTTCACAGGAGGCCGAACTGAGTTAGACATTTGGGCACATTTGATGTGTATCGAACACGTGGCGGCGTAGGAGTTTGACAAGTGGCATTGTAGGGTTTAGACACATGGCATGAGTTAAGTTTATTTTATGTAAAGAAATGCATTTATTGAGGTAAGTGGACATTAAAGGATGTGGTTTGGCACTTATTATGTTTTAGTGGGCATTTATTGTGGGAGATTGGCTTTAGAGAGGGTTTGACCGGTCACTCCTCTGCTTTTGGTTTCATTTTTCTTCATTTACTTTCTTTGTTCTTGGCCTTACCATGCTCCCTCTTGCTTTTCTCGTTCCCTTTGCTTATTTTCTCTTTCTTTTGCTCTTTGAGAGAACCACTTGGATTAGTTTGAAGAGTAAGAGAAGAGGTAAGTGGTTTGATTTCTGATTATTATTGGTCTTCTTCTTCTGGGTTCAATTTTTGATTTAAAGTGTAAACAAGGTTTGATTCTTGGATTGTCTTTGTATGATTTTGTTGAAGCTGGGGATAAAAGACTGGACAAAGGCAAAGAGAAGAGTGGAATCGAGTAAATAGAGCATCGTTCAAGCTACCTAAGGTTGGGATCGTGTGAGATTTTAATTTCAATTCATTTTGATTGCTTGCAGTGTTTTGTCATATATGTGTATATATATGTTTATGATTATGTGACTTGATCATTTGAGTGTGTGTTGATGATAAAGTTTGGTTTTGGCAAATTCTATTCATTTTGCATCTGACCTCTGTGAAGTTTTTTTGTCATAAGTAGAGTTCTAGATATCAAAATTGAATGATTGTTGATCCATTATAACCATAACTTTAATACCTATAAAAGTCGCAGAAATAATGTTGAGCAAATTCTGGCTCTAAGACCTTGAAAATTGGCCAAAACGGAGGTGTCTCTACTTTGGCCGGTTCATTTGAGTAGTTCAGATTGTGTAGATCACATCTGATGTTATAGATGTCCAATTGACCTGACACTTGTCCCATTAGAAAGATAAATTCCTAGTGAACAATTATTCAGAAGGACATTTTGCCTAAGAATGACGTTTAGATATTTTTTTAGGCGATACATGTTTAATGTGAAAAGTAGTCCTGTAGAGGGTAGCTACTGTCTCGAGCGCGACAGAACTAGTCATAAGAGTGATTTTATTATTGAATTAGAGCCCATGGTTGTCATGAATCAATTCCCCACCTTTACCCTCAACTAATTTGTATATTTTTAGGTGTTTTCCTTCCCGAATTGAACCCGTTTTGCACCGAAACAATTCCGGGGTCTATACCATGCATGTTTAGGTCTATCAAATGATTATAAGATTAGTTATCTTGGTAAGTAATACCACGCCATAAGAGTTTAAGATGGAATTAAATGTATACATGCTTTTTAATTATTGAACATGACATGGCATGTGATATTAATCATATATAATTAAAGCATGATATAATGCTTGAGTGATTGTAGTGCATATGATATAGTATATTGAATCATTTGTATGGAGTTTATGAACATGTATAATGGGGTGTACATTTCCATATATGAGTATATGTATAGGGTATATGTATGCACATGGTTTACTCAGTTAATATGTAAATAGTGTATAGTGTTTTGGAATGAACATTAGAATACATGCAATGTATATGATTCAGTTTGTAGAGTCTTTATGTTGAGCCTGAACGGTTATAGTAGTGGATAGACAAGCATGCTTATAAAGGAATATCAAGCGCAGCTGCCCATGATGGCCCCATTTGGGCCAAGCGGCTGACCTCTGAGATGGTCATTCTAATAGAGATAGAGAGAATGTTTTGAGACTTCGATCTTCCGTTTTGTAATATGCCCGTATCCACCATTGTTGAGAGTTCAGGCTAATATATATATATTGTAGTGTACAAGAGGTGAAATAGAAACTTGTATATATATATGAATATAGTACAAATTGTTATCGACATCGGGTGCCATATTTGGATCTTTTGTACATGAATGGGTTGATTAGAGTGAATGTTATCTATTATAAGGTTGTGTATATGGTTATTTGTAAATGACATGATTATTGATATGCATGTGATATATCTGTGATTTCGTTCGAAGTCTTTTGCTTCTGTTTATCCCCACTAAGCATTATCACTTAGCACGGGTGTTTATCCGTGTAGGTTCAGAGGGTGCACATCTGCAGGTCAAGGCCACTAGGAGCTTTTATAGAAATCCTTTTGTACTAGATAGAGTTTCTTACATTTTGAGTAACATCATTATGCATATAGGAAGTATAGTATCGACATGTAAATGTTAACTGTTTTATATATGTGTACCGAAAATGAATATGTAATAATTATAAAACTTTTGTAATATGTACAATATATATTATTAATAGTATGTGTTTGGCCCAAAAGAATGTTCATATATTTATTTATTGTTATCGCTTCCGCCTTTGTGTATACATGTGTGCGTTAAAGTCTATGTAGCGCCTCGACATTCCTTCCCGGGGGTATGGGGGTGTTACAATTTGCATATGCTCATCACATGCAAAGTAATCATATATATATATATATATATCAAATTCACTGTTTTAGATTATCTTTATCTTATATATTTGGGTTTACCTGCAATTCAAAGACGCGGTTAACGGGTATCGCATTGGTACCCCTGAGGTACTATAATTTCAGTGTATCCGTGGATACATACACTCGCATTGGCACCCTAAGGTAAATAATTTCAATAGAATCAACATTCCACATTAAAGAATCCAATAAGGATTTAACTCGCATTGTGATTCCATAGGAATCGGACGCATTGGGCTGCAGCACTTTGACCCTTTAGGCATGCCTATCTATCCACTACTTGACTCGCAGGCTAAGATTATTCAATTTAATTAACAGTTCACTTGATCACATGCTTCAACAAGTCATTGATAAACTAGTAATGAATTCACATGCTTAAACTCATCATGTAATTGTGACAACTTACCTTATCACTCTTGACATAGTTGGCTTAAGCATAGCATAATGGATCACTTTAAATTAATCATTCGCTTGTAAACTTTGCATTTAATAATAGCATTAAGCACTCATTAAGTGTCATTGTATGTGATAAATCATTAACTTAACATCCAAGCATTACCCTTAATGAATAAGAATTCTTCACAAAAACAGGGTACCTCACGGTCACAACCAGTTTGGTTGTCACCATGACATACCAAAGGTTTCAAAATATAATGTAGTCTAAGGTATCTCACGGTCATACCTAAGTTAGTTGTCACCGTGACATACATCCAATACCCAGACAAAATGCAACTCTTGGGTATCTCACGGTCACAACCAATCAGGTTGTCACCGTGACATACCTCATGTGTGCAAGCCAGAATGTAAACCTTGATACCTCACGGTCACAACCAATTGGTTGTCACCGTGACATACCAAATTCACTTTGGGTAGAATAGACTACATGATACCTCACGGTCATAACTAATTTAGTTGTCACCGTGACATATTAATCACTCTAGGCAGAATGCAAACTTTGCATATCTCACGGTAGCAATCTCTTGGTTGTCACCGTGACTTATACAAAAGTTGCAAAATACATCTTTGCGAATCACCTCATTTTTCATGTTATACTCAAGACTTACCAACTCACCATTTCATACACAAACCATTATGTATTTCATCTCATTAGTTAACACATTACAAACTTCCATTCAAACATCTCAATTCCATGAACTTAGCATTAAACTCACATATATATAATCCACAATTCTACGTAAAGTTCATTTGTTAAAGACAACCCATAATCTCATGCCATTTAAGTTCCTCCACAATCACATACCATTCAACATTTACATATAAGTCACACGGCAATTCTAAAATACCAGCATTCAATATTCAAATCAATTAAACTAATTAACACATATTAAAATAGGGCAAGTTTCCCAAACCTCATCGCCTAAGCTCCTAGCGTTCACTTGGCACTCGATTCCTAGACCTTTGCTTTTCCCGTATCTTTCTTTACTCCTTCCTCTACAAATTCCACCCAATTTCCAGAATTGGACACAAATCATCAATTCCTGAATCTAATACATACCACAACCAGAAAGAGTAGAAAATGAACTACAAATAACCACTTACCTTTCAATTTTAACAACTTAATCCTTGATCCACATAGTAATATTCATACAATCAATTTGATGAATTCTAAAGAACCACATGGAAATGAATGGTAAAAGAAATGCAAAGTTTGGAAGTGGAAATGGCTGAAGATTCAAGCTAATAATGGCCCTTTCTCTCTCCTCAATTCTATATATATGCATGTACTTAGTGTAGGTGACAACACAATTAAGTGCCACCCGGATTCCACCTCCACCTTCTGTCCTCAATTAACTTATTTAATCTCCTTTTAATCTTAATTAATCCTCAATTAGCTTAATGATACAAAATTACAACTTGGCCACTAAACTTTCCTTTAGTTTCTCAATTAGGTCCTTACTTTTATTACAATCAAGTCCACATTACACCCTTAGTTAATCCGATTATACCAATTACAACTAGGGTACATTTTCGGCCATTACAACTCTCCCCTCCTAAAAATAATTTCGTCCGCCAAATTCATACCAGAGTCAAAGAGGTGAGGATGTTGCTCCTGCATAGTCGCTTCAGGCTCCTAAGTTGCCTCTTCTACTCCACGGTGTTGCCACAGCACTTTCACAAGTGGAATTTGTTTATTCTGAAGCTGTCTTATCTCCCTTGCCAGAATTACCTTCGGTTTCTCAACATAAGAGAAATTCGATTGAACTTCTACTTCTTGCACGGGTATCACATGCTACTCATCCGATCGGTACCTTCTCAACATGGATACATGGAAGACATCATGAAGTTTGGCTAAAGCCAGCGGCAATGCTAATCGGTAAGCCACTGAACCCACTCTATTTAACACTTTATATGGTCTAATGAACCTCGGACTCAATTTTCCTTTCTTCCCAAATCACAACACCTATATCTAAGGAGACACTTTTAAAAACACCCTTTCACCTATTTCAAGCTCAATATCCTTCCTCTTTAAATCTGCGTAAGACCTCTGTCTATCACTGGCTGCTTTCAGTCATTGCTGTATAAGCTTTGCCTTCTCTTCTGCATCCCTTACCAAATCTGGTCCAATAACGCTATGCTCACCCAATTCTATCCAACAAACCGGTGTACGATACTTTCTCCCATACAACACTTCATATGGCGCCATGCCAATGCTTGTCTGATAATTGTTGTTATAAGCAAATTCCATGAGTGAAAGATACTTATCCCAAATCTTGGAAAAGTCCAGAACACATGCTCTCATTAAATCTTTTAGTACCTGAATGACCCTCTCTGACTGTCCATCTATCTGCAAATAAAACGCAGTACTGAAGTTCAACTTAGTACCCAGTGCAGCCTGTAACATCCCGAAAATCACCCTAGTAGTAATAAGTGTGATTATTGTAATGAAGTGAGTGTTAATTAGGGTTTACAGATTTGGATTAAATTGAAAATGTAAATCTAGGGACTTAATTGTATAAAATTAAAGTATTGTAGTGACCAAGGTGTAATTTGCTTGATTAAGAAAGATTAGCTTAACTAAGTAGGATTAATTAAAGTTAGTGATGATTAATTAACCTTAATCAAGAGATAGTGGAAATCCATGTATCATTGCTAGAGCTGCCACTTAGCTTTAGGGATGGCTTGAGTCATGACACCTTGCAATCCCATGCAAATAGATAGTTGTTGGAAAGCAGAAATTGGTCACTCTTATCTCTCATTTTAGCCGGCCATTCTCAAAAGGAAAAATCTATAGTTTGCTTTTTCATTTCTTCAGTTTTAAGTAGTAAATAAAATTATTCTAGTGAGCTTGCTTGTGTACCCGTCTAAGTCAATTGGTAAGGTAAGATTAAACCTAGTGTCTTCTTCTTCATCTCTTTCTTTGAATTTCAGTCCTTGACTTGAGTTTGTTTTGAATATGTGTATGTGGTTGGAGCTGGGGATCTAAGTAGACCAGCCCAGGGTAAAGAAAAGGTTCTAATAGAAGAGAAAGGAAGGAGTGCTCCAAGAGGTTTGGGATATATATGTGTTATATGTTGACTTTACTTGAATATGTATGTTGATTAGTTTGCTTTTGATGTGTAAATGATGCATGAATGTGAGATTTGAGATATTGAGCATGATTATGTGCTATGTGATGAAATGTAGTTGAAGTGTTATAAAGGCTATGTGGTGAGAATGAAAAACTAGCATGTGCAAAACAAAGAGCAAGATGAACCTTAATTTAGGGAAAATCCTATTTATGTCTTCCCAGACCTTTGTGTATTGTTTTGATTATAACTGCAGTTTTACAACTCCAATTTGAGTGTTTGTTATTCCATTTGAACCATAACTTCCGTATCTTTAAAAATCTAAGAGAGACCATAAATTAATTCTGTCTCTAAGAGGCCTAGAAATGGCAATAAACGGACGTGTTTCTGTCTAGCTGGGTTGATTTAAACAGTTTGTAGTTTTTAATGCATATCTCTTAATTTAGGAGTCCAAATGACCTGTGTTCCATTGGCAACTAGACATCCTAGGGAACAATTGTTAAAAAGGACACTTTGTCTAAAAAGGAGGTCTAGAGGGTCATTTATGCGATACAACTTTGGAGTGAAAACCAGTCTCGTAAGTCACTTGAAGGGAGCTACTGTCGCGAGCGCGACACAGGTCGCGACCTCGCGACAGAACAATTCACATGAAGCCTTTTCTTCTTAATTTTGAGCCCATGGTTGGCATGGATCAATCCCCTATCTTTCCCCTTAACTTATTATGCATGATTAGGGTTATTAAAAGTAGTTATCATTGGGAAAAACTTATGAGTATGATTAAGATTGGTAATTTAACTAATAAAGTAACAATATATATAATTATGTGAAGGATAGCAAATGGAATTACAAATATGTGTGTGAGCTATGGGTATCTCAAGTATGATGAACCATGTATGCAAATGCATATAAACACGTATGTGTTAATATGTAATAACATGTATAAGTTAGTATGCAATAATATATATATAAAGTGTTGTATGTGAATGAGTTTAGGATGACATGTATGCATAAGTAGTAAGAAATGAAGAGAGTGCATGAATGTTCTAGTTGATATATGCTATAAGTTACATGTGTGTATAGTAAAGGTTAAAGTAAATATATATGAGAATGTGTATATGCTTTGTTATGAATAGTAGTTATAAGCCTGAGTTGCTCATAGAAGTGGATAGATAGGCATGCCTATAAAGGGTTAGATGATTTGCAGCTGCTAGATGTTTTGGCACTGACAGGTGTCTATATGTTTGGCATCGACGAATGTCTAGATGCTGATACTTACTAGTATCTAGATGAATTGAGACTCCGGTCTCTAGATGATTTGAGACTTTTGTCTCTAGATGTTTTGGTACCTTTACTTGGTATCTATATGTACCCGTATCCACTTATATTATGAAAGCAGGCTATAAAGTACTTGTTATATGTATAAAAGATGTTCTTATTTGTTAAAGAGCTATAGAGATTGCTAAACGAAGTACATGATTACTGTATTAGAGACGCTTTTATTAGCCTACAAGTGCATATGTAAAGCTATAATTGTAAATGAATATGCTAGAAGTATGCTATTATGCTTACATGTATATGATTGTTATATATGAAAGTATGTGAGATGCAATAATATGAGATGGTATGTGATACGAACATGAAAATATGCTAGGTTACATGAGATGCAGGAATAGGGTAAGTTACATGCAATATGTTTATGAAAGTGTCATGTATAGGTTATCCCATTATTATGCATATGAATGTACAGGATATGCAATATTATTGTTTTACATGTTGTTGTGGTGGAGGTTAAGGTTTAGAAATGCATATGCATGGGTTATAAGCTGCATATGAGTGACAAAATGTTTCAAGCATGTTGATTGTATGCTTAGTATGAAAAGTATGATAAATGTTAATTGCTCTTATATGTTTACATTTGGTTGGCATATCGATTGTTGCTATGCTTTGATGTATATGCTTGTGACTTCGTTAGAAGTCTATTATTTGTGATTTCCCCACTAAGAGTTATCGCTTAGCACGGGTGCTTGTCTCCCGTGTAGGTCTATAGTGTGGAGATCGTGTTTGGAGGCGTATCTGCAGGCCACTATAAGAGCTGGGAGTTGTTAGTAGGTTATGGTATTGTAATGATGATATGTTATTGTAATTCCAGTTTTGTATAAGTAAAACATGTATAGTTATGTCCATTTAATTCTATATTGTAATATGTAATTTGTAACCTAAATAGTAACCAATAGTGAACAAGTGCTAGTGTATTGAACAGTGATCATATAGTGGTAGTGAATAGAGATAATTATCGGACATAATGTTAATAATATCGACTAAATGATGATAAGTAGATTAATGATGTTAATTGAATTTAATTATAGCGTGCTTGTCGTGTAGCGCTCCCTTGTCCTCCTAAGGGGCATTGGGGCGTTACACAGCCTGTAAACTCCTTCAAAACTTAGAGGTGAATCTTGGATCTCTATCAGAAACAATAGATAAAGGTACGCCATGCAGTCTAACAATCTCCCGCACATACAATTCAGCTAACCGATCCATTGAATAGTCCATTTGAATCGGCATAAAGTGAGCTGACTTCAAAATCTATCCACTATTACCCATACTGCATCTTGTAGCTTTGATGTCAAAGGTAATCTAGAAACAAAATCC
Organism: Excoecaria cochinchinensis; assembly: GCA_947683425.1. Classification (NCBI taxonomy): domain Eukaryota; kingdom Viridiplantae; phylum Streptophyta; class Magnoliopsida; order Malpighiales; family Euphorbiaceae; genus Excoecaria; species Excoecaria cochinchinensis. Next base: position 1,374,248 of record CANTUQ010000127.1, read on the forward strand.
ATAGTAATGTTGTCCCATTTTAAGTGTAGAATGGAAAGAGGATTCAGTAACCCATGAGGAACCTGGTGTTCTGCCTTCACTTGCTGACATGTCAAACATTTAGATACATATTCCACTATATCCTTCTTCATACCCGGCCACCAATATAGTTGTTTTAAATCCTAATACATCTTGTTTCTGTGACGCCCATTCCCTAACGACTGGCTAGCTCAGCTAATCTTAGTTAGAAAAGACCGTACACTCACATAATAGAACACATGCTTAGCCTGAATAATAAAATTTCATCACATATGATCTTAACTCCTGCATCACATGCCAACTACTTATAACGCATTCTCCATGGTCACACGCATTGCACATACATATTTGCACTCTTAGGTTAACATTCATAGATATCAGATTATTACATGCCTTTACATACTCGATACACATTCTGATAATACAAAAGCTTATACAGAAATCCCCAAATATCAAACCCAGAACTACACTTTCTATTTCCTACTTTGATCGTACAAAATGCGGGGACGTCCTTCGCTCACCTCTGGTCCGTACCTGCACGGATTAGAGTAAATCCATGCCAAGCGATAACGCTTAGTGGGGAACTCATATAAAGCAAATAATTTATTCACACATCAGAAACCATACATTACATGCTAGGAGTCATGCCAAAGCAATTATTATTAAGCAAATATCATTTTAAGCATAGTACTGTCCATCACTATATTCAATCATAAAGCATCAATCACTTATTCACATATCCTCATCACATGCTTTATTGTATTACAGTCACTTCCCTTTATTATTTGATTAATCAGTTAGCCTGCAATTCAATGACGCGGATAACGGGTATCGCATTGGTACCTCTCAGGTACTAGATTCACATTGTATTCACATTTACGCATTGGTACCTCTCGGGTACTAGATATCAATCCACATTTAAAGAATCCAGCAAGGATTTTACGCATTGTTTCGCATTGTGATTCCCATGGAATCAGACACATTTAACGCATGGGGCTGCAGCACTTGACCCTATAGGCATGCCTAACTATCCACTACTTGACTCGCAGGCTTAAGTTGTTAAACATATTATTCAGTTCACATTGATCACTTTTTCGCATCATGTATGTTAATAGCTAACATCACATTCACTTTACACATTCGCATTAACACATAGCTAAACATTTCATTTGCATATTCAATGTGCTTTCAAATTCAATCTTCACAATTAATAATCACATATAATACTTACTCATGATGTCCTTCATTTCACTTAAAGACTTACCATTAAAAAGTCTGAACACATTAGGGTTATATTGCCAAAACAAGGTAGGTCACGGTCACAATGAATTTCATTGTCACCGTGACATGTTGAAGTTCAAAACAGAATGCAAACTGGGGACAGGTCACGGTCACAATCAATTTCATTGTCACCGTGACATGTTCCCAAGTCTCGGCAGAATGCATCTTGAGGGTATGTCACGGTCACAATGAACTTCATTGTCACCGTGACATATTCTCACCTAGCAAAACAGAATGCTCTCTTAAGTACCTCACGGTCACAATGAATCCCATTGTCACCGTGACATACAAAAATCAAGTAGGCAGAATTGAACTCAAGCATATCTCACGGTCACAATCAATTTGATTGTCACCGTGATCTATGCAAGAACACCATAACATAGGTTTGTTTTTCAGTCCATTTCTTCCTTCTCATTAAAGCTTCAAATCTCACTCTCACTTTTGGCAGTCAACCCATAAACATCAACCACATAATCAATTACCACATACCTGTTTTCCCTTCTTGTTTTGACATTCAATAATAGCACAAATCATAATCATTCTCAAGAACTTTATCATAAGCATATTACCACTACAATCATTTAATCTAGCATCACATATCTCATACTCAAACCTCAATTCCACATACACATACAACTCAATTCAAATCTCTATTCAACCAACACAAATCACACAATTACACAATTAAGGTTTATTCCCAAACCTTATCGCCTTAGCTCCTAATCTCGACGGACGCTCGACTCTCCAATTACAGCTTTTCCCTTATCTCTCTTCACTTCTTCAGCTAGCAAAACCAATTCAAATTCCAGGATTGAACACAATCCATCAATTCTCATACCAATACCAAATCAAAACCAAGAAGAAGAGTAGAAGATGAGAATACGCATGCATAACCACTAACCTTTAGGTCTTAACACTTAATTCTTGCTCCAATTAGCTATATGCATACATCCACTTAAACCACTCTGATCCTCACTCACGAAAGCAAAAAGAAAGACAAAGTCAAATGCAGAAAAATGAAGAATGAGGCCAACACACACTCACCTCTCACTTCTCTAGGCAAATGCATGCAAAGAAGGAGGTGGCATCCTCACAAAGAGCCACACGGAACCCACTATCAAAACCTGCCTCTTTAACCAATTTCTTACATTATTCTATTCTTAACTAAAGCATCATTAAACAACTAATAAACCATTAGCTTAATGTGGCACAATTACCAATTGGCCACCAAACTATCCACTCAACTTTCAATTAAGTCCTTCCAATTTCTCATTTTAAGTCTAAGCTACACATTCCATTCGAACGCATGCAACAATAAGGTCAATACTATTAGGGTACAAGTCCGGCCATGACAGTTTCCACCTGGATGTATGGTGAAAACGGTATTATGTGCTTCACACATCGGCTTTTTCTTCAATGCTTTGTCACTTGCAACACATACTCGATTTTTATAAAGTAATACCCCATCCTTATCCACTGAATAATCAGTCTTGTCACCATTTTTCATCAACTGCAAAATCTGTCGTAATTTAGAATCATTCCTTTGTGTAGCTATCAATTCATCCTTTAGTACCGGTCTGGCTTTCAACTGAGCTAACAATGCTCCATTCGTAGTAAACATCCACTTTACTTGCTTTAACAGCAGAGCCGAGATAGACTTTCTGCTCAATGCATCTGCCACAACATTAGCTTTACCCGGGTGGTAGTCCACAATGCAGTCATAATCTTTAAACAACTCAAGCCATCTATGCTGTCTCAAGTTCAACTCTTTCTGAGTTAATAAATAGTTCAAACTTTTGTGATCAGTGAAAATTTTACATCTCTCACCATACAAGTAATGTCGCCAAATCTTTAAGGCAAACACTACTGCTGCTAACTCCAGATCATGAGTCGGGTAATTCTGCTCATGCGGCTTCAGTTGCCTGGAGGCATATGCTACTACCTTTCCATCTTGCAATAACACACAACCCAAACCTATACCAGAGGAATCACTGTATAGGACATATTCTTTACGAGAGATAGGTTGTGTAAGGATTAGTGCTTCCACTAACATCTTCTTCAGTTGATCAAAACTTGCTTGACACCTTTCTGACCATTCAAATTTAACTCCCTTTCGAAGCAACCCTGTCAATGGTGAAGCTATCACTGAGAACCCTTTCACAAACCTTCTATAATACCTAACCAACCCTAGAAAACTGCGAATTTCTAGCACATTTCTAGGTGGCTTCTAATTCACAACGGCTTCAATCTTAGCTGGATCCACTTTAATACCTTCAGAAGATATTACATGCCCCAAAAAAGATACTTCTCCTAGCCAGAACTCACACTTACTCAATTTAGCATACAACTGATGCTCCTGCAATGTCTGTAGCACAATTTGTTAAATACTGCTCATGCTCTTTCTCATTTCTTGAGTAAACCAGAATGTCATCAATAAATACTACCACAAATTGATCCAAGTATGGCCTGAACACTCTATTCATCAAATCCATAAATGTAGCAGGCGCATTGGTTAACCCGAATGGCATCACTAAAAATTCATAATTCCCATAACGAGTTCTAAATACAGTCTTGGGTATGCCCTCCTTCTTCACTTGCAACTGATAATACCCAGACCGTAAGTCGATCTTAGAAAACACACTGCCCCTCTCAACTGATCGAACAAATCCTCGATTCTAGGCAGAGGGTACCGATTCTTTACTGGTACTTTATTTAGCTGCTGATAGTCAATATACATTCTCATGGTTCCATCTTTCTTCTTAACAAATAGAACTGGTGCTCCCCAAGGAGACACATTAGACCTTACGAAACCCCTATCCAATAACTCTTGCAACTGAGTTTTTAACTCCTTCAATTCTGTAGGAGAAATTTGATAAGGATCTTTAGACACTGGCACTATTCCAGGCACAACATCAATGGATAATTCCACCTCCCTTATTGGCAGCACACCATTCAGCTCTTCCGAAAACACATCAGGAAACTCCCATACTATGGGTATATCCTGAATCTTTACTTGCTCTTTTTTAGAATCTAACACCAGTGCCAAATAAGCTTCGTATCCTTTCCTTAAACATCGATATGCTTGCATTGCCGATACCACATTCACAAGAGGATTTGCATAAACTCCCCTCACTGTCAGTTTACTTCCCTTACTATCTTTAAGTACTACTATCCTTCTCTTACAGTCAACTACCGCATTATATTTACTCAGCCAATCCATACCCAATATTAAGTCAAACTCATCAAAAGGTAATTCAATTAAATCAACCGGAAACATGCTACCCTGAACTACAAATGAACAACCCCTATACACTTTGTTCACATTCGCATTATTTCCCTAGGGACTTGATACACATATGTCATATTTAAAACATTCAGCATCAGGCATTCTATCACATATCTTTTTAGAACACGCAAACGAATGAGTTGATCTAGGGTCAATTAATGTAAACATTTCTACATCATAGAGTAGAAAAGTACCTATTATAACTTCAGGTGCGTCCTGCTCCTCTCAAGCCTAGCCTGAGGTGGTGCCATAGCAGGTCTGTCCACTGTTTTTGAATCAGTTGCTCCTCTGGACTGGCCACCTCTGCCTCATCCTTTACCTCTTCCTCTATTAACTGGAGGTAAATTAGAACCACCTCTGCTTTATTCCTACTGATTTCCAATTACCTCATAAGCTTTTGGACAGTTTGCTAAGAAATCTCGGCATTTCCACACCTAAAACATGCACCGGTCACTTTCCAGCATTCCCCTCTATGTCTTTTGCCATAATGGGGACACTCATGCACTTCATTCTTTGTACCAGATGTACCTCTACCAGATCCAGATATAGAAGGTGCTCCTCGCTTCTTACCCCTTGCTGCTGAACTAAACACAGATTCTACCGGTGGTGCCATCTGAGAATCTCTTGGTCTCTTACCCATATTAGACCCACCTCGATTTGAATTCCTTTTTTTCATCCTTTCTCTTTGTACTTCCAGTGACCTCTCCGCTCGCCTAACGGCTTGAAATATCCAATAGTAACTTACATTCTGCTCGGTAGTCAGCGAGGTCAGTAGCGCTTTAATCTCTTCGATCAACCTCTCTTTAAACTACTGACACTTGAACTCCTCAGTCAAAACACCTTGCGGTGCATATTTACTCAGTTGGCAAAACTTCTTCTCATACTCTGTCGCAGACATAGTTCTTTGCCTTAAATTCAGAAATTGCTTCCAATTTGCCTCCTTGTACGCCTTGGTTACAAACTTATTCCGAAATTCCTTTTCAAAGAATTCCCAGGAAATTGGATCCGGGAGCATTGGATGCTACAGAACTAATTTCCACCAGTCATATGTTGTACCCTGAAGCAGCGATACTACACACTCAACTCGTTGGTTCGGGGGTCATCTTATTTCTCTTAGCACCCTTTGCACCTTCTCTGTCCAGTATTCTGCCTTTTTTTACTCATCCAACCTTGTACCATGAAACTCTTCTGCTCCATGCTTCCTTAAAGATTCTACTGGAGCCTTCAGTGCTGTTATTCGATTCAACACTCTCACCATATCCTGCGACATCTTTAATAAGGCCTCCATTGGGACCATTGGAAGCTCATTTTTGAAACTGGCTTGCCCAGACTAACCAGACCCCGTCACTTTTTCTTCCCGAGGATTAACACTTTTGGCTGTTTCCTCTCTCGAGTTATGACTAGGATCCATCGATCTACACAGTTTACACAAGGACATCCGCATTAGGTCAACACGTCTACACATCCTAACTACCCCATTACCTAGAAAAGATAAAACCTAGGGTCTAATACCATAACTTGTAATGCCCATTCTCGACCACTAGATTAGCTCAGCTAATGCGGTCAAGAATGGCCGCTACACAACACACAAGCACACTTCACAATCACAATCTCATACTGACAATCTGAATAATAAAATTTCTTAACTAAGCATACATTCACATGCATCATACGTCATCAGTTACTTCCTGCTTTCCAACAATCTTGCTTATATACATACATTATAGGCATTAAGTTTACAACACTTGGATATTACAACTTTGCATACTTTTAGATTACCCCAAAATAAGATACATAACTTGTATAAACACATTATCAGAAACCCGCAAAACCTACACTATGGATGTACTCCTAGTGTTGACCATCGACAATGAGGAGATGTCCCTCAAAAGCACCTAGCGTCCAAACCTGCACGGATTAGGAGGAAACTCATGCTAAGCGATAAAGCGTAGTGGGGAAAACACATACTGTAACACCCCCTACGTCCCCGTTGGAAGGACGCGGGTGCGCTATCGACGCTCTCTCAAACACATGCGCACTAAGCAAAAGCATACATTCATACATAAAAACATATGGAGATACAGCGAAAATTTAAACTTTACAGAAATAATAGCTGAACATACATTAACTCACATACATACATATAATCATTCAGCGGAAGCATAAGGCGAATAAATAAACCGAGGACTAACTTAATACATAAGCGTTTTAACATTACATTCTCTGAAATATTACATATGCAAGAGACTACAGAATTACAAAATCCAAAATATAGAAGTTGAGCAAAATACAAAACTTCTAACTCCTATGTGGCTGACCTTATAGATGCACGACTCGAACAGAATCAAACCTGCCACCTGCACGGTAAAAGAACCCGTGCTAAGCAATAAACGCTTAGTGCGGAAAACACACAAGCAATATGAACGACCATTCACAATGGTCATCAAGGCATAACACATTCACAATGGCAGATGCGGACATTCATAACACAAAAAATAATTAGGCTTGCATGGAAAGGCATTCATTCGAAAACTCACATCCAGATCCATATACTTATGTCGAAAATAAGCTGAAGCAGACATAACACCAAACACGATACAAGTATTATCATGCAGAACTACTTACAATCTCACATGCATATACTTACCAAGGTATCAAGTATTAGTACCTTACCGCGCCCAGTCACGAGAGATATTACACATGCAACTATCCTGCCAAAGTACCCATGCATTAACGGAAACCCCATTCAGATGCAACACAATTTCCATATAATAATGTACCCAACTATCATGCTAAGAACACTAGCTAGCTAAACATACATTTGTCATGCCATAACACACACCCTAGCCGAACCCAAGCAAAGACGTCAAACACCACACGTCCACTGTACAACTCTATCACATAACATAACATATCATGCCATAAACGTAGAAACATGACAACATGCCGAGGATACTACAATAGTTGAGACCAAAGGAACATATAGCCAAATATTACATTCAGAGCATACACTAGTTTAAGGTCAGATTCTTATACACTTTAACTTGCCTCAACATCATCCATTACTGCATATACACTTACCGATGCCGATCCACATGCATTGTACCCCAAATAATACATATGTGATCATTCAATCGTTCAGATCGCCTTATTATGCATACTAATTCACATGCTAACATAATAGTTAACAGTACAGAATCTCATTCATATACACACTAATTAACCATATCGATTTGTAACTTAAGCTCACATTCGTATACATAATATTTTATATGCTTATAACCTAACTAGTCAGATTCACATTCTCACACACATAACATAATAAAATATGTTCTTGGCATTGGAACGATTATGGTCACAGTCATACACGTCTTAATTCCAGTACTTATATCCGCAACTGAAGGCATACAAATACATTCACAATATAATATACATATATATAGATACACAGATAAATATGTCTAATTCACATGTTTAGGTCACACCTAACCCATTCAGAGATTCATAATCACATTCGGATACATAACCGATTCACATGTCCAAAATCATGCTCATACGAATATCACATTCTCTTGTTCATATTAGACAAAACAAACAGAATACCTGCCGACTAAAAATAGTGGATATCGAGTAATCTGACAGCGCCTTGCAGGCACGGACGGGCTGTACTTTACGGGTAGGAATCAGAGTAATCAAATAAACTTTGTCTGACAGTACGTTATAGGTACGGATGGGCGTACCTTACGGGTACTAATCGAATAGCAACGTCATTAATTCTCATTCGAAACACTTTCACGTTAGGGGATCTTAAACAAGATCCATACATATTAAAGGGTTCGCGAGGAACCAAACAGGGACCTGATCAGGGTCCAAACGTCCAAAGGTGCTGCAGCTAAAGAGACTCTATTAGGCATGCCTAACTATCCACTTAGTTGACTCGCAGGTTAAATTACACATTTAATGTCCATAGTTCAATTATAGCAAGCAAAGAATTCACATACTATGTTAAATCAGGACATGCAAATATCATCCACCTTACTAGTATACAGCTCTATTAAGTGACAATGTGTGCAAAAATCGATAATTCAACATCTCTAAATCTTGTGAAATAAATAAGATTTTATTGCAAAAACAGAGTAGGTCACAGTGGTAACCAGATTGGTTGCCACCGTGACATACCAGGGATCTCGGCAGAATGCAAGTCTAGGGTACCTCACGGTGGTAACCCATTAGGTTGTGACCGTGACATACCAAGACCCCAAAACAGAATGCACTTTTAGGGTACCTCACGGATACCCACTGCCCAAAATAGCATCAAAAGTCTGGACACCTCACAGTGGTAACCAGATTGGTTGCCATCGTGACATATCCAAACTCACGGCAGAATGCATCTGGTGCGTGCCTCACGATGGTAACCAGATTGGTTGCCACCGTGACCCATGCCCAGATGCGATACCCAAGAGCAGATTTCCAGATCATTCATGCCAAAATCCCAAAAAATTCGCATTTCAACCAAAATATCCTCATTCCAATAATAATATTAAACCAATCAAACATCAATAAATCATGCCATAAACAAATCCTACTCATGAATTCTAAGAACAACATCAATTTACATAATCAATCCCATCACTATTCATACCACAACTCCATCAATCTCAAATTTGGTTCCATAACTCACAATCAAGGTTTTATGAACAATAAGAATCAAAACTCATCACATAATACCCAATAAAAACATCAAGAACATCACTAATTTCCAGAATTCATTCAAATAATAACATGCCAACAATACATAATACACAAATTCCCAAACAAATCATGCATAAACTTCTATTAACACTCAAATTTCTGGAAATCACACACACAAATACACATTCATGATCCAAGAAGAATTAGGGCAGACAACCCAAAACTGAAAATGTAGAAAACAAGTTCCCAAACCTGGAAATCAAAGATCCAAAAATCACTTTTCTAGCTTCAATCTTCAATCCTTTCCTTGCCCTTAAGTTTCTTCTTGCCAACCCGAACTTGCACAAACAAAAACCCAGAAAATCACTCATCCAAACCCAATTAACTCAAACAAAAACCAAGAAGAAGAGGAGGAAGAAACCCAAAACGCAGGAACCCTAAAACCCAAACACATACCTCTTAATCTTGCTCCAAAACTCAATCAAAATCACCTCTAAGCAAAGCACAAATCCCAGCCAAAAGAGAAGAAGAAGAGAAAGCAGAAAATGAAGAAGAGAAGAGGAAGAGGAGGCGTGAGAGGGAGGGGAGAACGGGAATGCCAATTCTGTGTTCTCTCTCTCTCTCTCTCTCTCTCTTTTCTTATTTTCTTCATTCAATGCTCACCAACCACCATCCACATGACAAGCTCTCATTGGACCACAATTCCCCCTTTGACTTTCAAACACCAAGGCACCATACACTTACCTCATTAGATAATTCTTAGGTAGATATTTAATACCTTGGTACAATACACACAATCCACTAGATAAATGCCATAACAAAACACCCTACAACCATACACCACATGTACACCAAATAATTCCCCTACTTAACTTATTTAATAAATTACTTTGCAATTAAATCCTTATTATCCAAAATCCCTCATGCACAAATTACTAAAATACCCATCGCTTATCCGACTTATCTTGCCAAGTCCGACTAGGCCCGATTTGGAGTGGGACAACTCTTCCCTCCTAAAAGAATTTCGTCCTCGAAATTCACTTACACCGGAAAGAATTCCCAACACTACACCCCAAGACCCCATCAAACTCATACACTTCACTTTCAAGCTACTCACTTGCTTACACTCATCGCCATCGCTATACTCTTAATTCACTTTCTTATGTTCGAATTAATCACATTTACCTGGATAATCATTACTCAACTGCACGTCAGAAACCAAAGCACAAACACTTCACATATAGACCACTTGACTTTCGCCAATAGCTACACAAATCCTTTTAATACTTCAAAGATGTCCGTCATACATGCTATTCCCTCTTACCAACAATACCTCTGTTCACTTCCAAAATCATATCACCTTTACTCGCACAAGATTCCGAAATACTCTTTCTACTAAACTTTAACTGAACACATAACACTTTCCTTAACAGCTGCTAGGCTTACCATTACCACTCTTAACCTTAATACCTAATACTCCATGTACACCCTGTCAGTAATCAAACACATATGCAAATGATTTTCGTGTATGGTCAAAAGGGACGATGATTCAATGAAAGTGCAATGACTCATGTATGCAGAGTGATGCAATTGATGCTATAATGATGCACTTTGTCCTATCCCCATAATTTAATATGCTTTCATTCAAAAACTTTTTTTGGAGATAGCTGACAGGTATACAGAGTATTACCAAGACCTTACTGAATCCCAGTGCCTTTCTTTCGTAAAGTACCAAAATAGTCTTCACTCAAACATACCAAAACAAGACTTACCAGAAGGCGCTGCAGACTCTGCTACTTCACTGCGGTGCGTAATAAAACCCGAGGGCACACGGGCGGCTCGAAGCAATTCCTCCATATCCTTCCTAGCTTGCTGAGCTAGATTCTCCCTCATCTTAGGACAATTAGTAATCTGATGCTCCATACTGCTACATCTGAAGCAAGCACCCGTGAATTTTCGAGACTGACCCCGATGTCGCTTCTGGCAGTGCTGACATATTGGCGGTACCCACTTCTTCTTACACTTTCCCTCATGTTGCTTCTGACAATGTTGACACATCGGAGGTTCTTGAATCCTTTTTCCCATTGACACTTCTCTACCTGACACCTTTCTCTTTTGAGGCCCCCTCCGAATAGAATCTTGAGGAATCCGAGGAGCAGTTAACCTATCCAATATCCGAATTAACCCTTGCACCAATGTCCTATTATCGAAAGCAGGACCGGGATTTCCAACCAAAGGATGCTCGGAAACACTCTGATCAACACTAACTGGATTCACGCTTTTCGTTGTCTCGCCCACATTCTCACTAGGATCAGACTCCATCTAAACAAGACACAAAACACGACACATTTGCATTAGGCCACGACACAAACCGACTCGAATACAAAGACACGACACATAACCGACTAGCATGTAAAGACTTGACACTTAACAAACAAGACAACAAAAACTGCCAAACCTGGCTCTGATACCACTAACTGTAACACCCCCTACGTCCCCGTTAGAAGGATGCAGGTACGCTACCGATGCTCTCTCACACACATGCGCACATGCACTAAGCAGAAGCATACATTAATACATAAAAACATGTGGAGATACAGCTGAAATTAGAACTTTACAGAAACAATAGCTAAACATACATTAACTCGCATACATACATATAATCATTCAGCAGAAGCATAAGGCGAATAAATAAACCGAGGACTAACTTAATACATAAGCGTTTTAACATTACATTCTCTGAAATATTACATATGCAAGAGACTACAGAATTACAAAATCCAAAATACAGAGGTTGAGTAAAATACAAAACTTCTAACTCCTATGAGGCCGACCTTGCAGATGCGCTACTCGAACAAAATCAAACCTGCCACTTGCACGGGAAAAGAACCCGTGCTAAGCGATAAACGCTTAGTGGGGAAAACACACAAGCAATATGAATGACCATTCACAATGGTCGTCAAGGCATAACACATTCACAATGGTAGATGCGGACATTCATAATGGAAAGGCATTCATTCAAAAACTCACATCTAGATCCATATACTTATGTCGAAAATAAGCTGAAGCAGACATAACACCAAACACGATACAAGTATTATCATGCAGAACTACTTAAAATCTCACATGCATATACTTACCAAGGTATCAAGTATTAGTACCTTATCGCGCCCAGTCACGAGAGATATTACACATGCAACTATTATGCAAAAGTACCCATACATTAACGAAAAACCCATTCAGATGCAACACAATTTCCATATAATAACGTACCCAACTATCATGCTAAGAACACTAGCTAGCTAAACATACATTTGTCATGCCATAACACACACCCTAGCCGAACCCAAGGAAAGACGTCAAACACCACACGTCCACTGTACAACTCTATCACATAACATAACATATCATGCCATAAAAGTAGGAACATGACAACATGCCGAAGATACTACAATAGTTGAGACCAAAGGAACATATAGCCAAATATTACATTCAGAGCATACACTAGTTCAAGATCAGATTGTTATACACTTTAACTTGCTTCAACATCATCCATTACCGCATATACACTTACCGATGCCGATCCATATGCATTGTACCCCAAATAATACTTATGTGATCATTCAATCGTTCATATCGCCTTATTACGCATACTAATTCACATGCTACCATAATAGTTAATAGTACAGAATCTCATTCATATACACACTAATTAACCATATCGATTCGTAACTTAAGCTCACATTCGTATACATAATATTTCATATGCTTATAACCTAACTAGTCAGATTCACATTCTCACACACATAACATAATAAAATATGTTCTTGGCATTGGAACGATTATGGTCACAGTCATACACGTCTTAATTCCTGTACTTATATCTGCAACAGAAGGCATACAAATACATTCACAATATAATATACATATATATAGATACACAGATAAATATGTCCAATTCACATGTTTAGGTCACACCCAACCCATTCAGAGATTCATAATCACATTCGGATAAATAACCGATTCACATGTCCAAAATCATGCTCATACGAATATCACATTCTCTTGTTCATATTAGACAAATCAAATAGAATACCTGCCGACTCAAAATAGTGGATATCGAGTAATCTGACAGTGCCTTGCAGGCACGGACGGGCCGTACCTTACGGGTACGAATCGGAGTAATCACATAAACTTTATCTGACAGTACCTTATAGGTACGGACGGGCGTACCTTACGGGTACTAATCGAATAGCAACGTCATTAATTCTCATTCGAAACACTTTCACATTAGGGGATCTTAAACAAGATCCATACACATTAAAGGATTCGCGAGGAACAAAACAGGGACCTGATCAGGGTCCAAACGTCCAAAGGTACTGCAGCTAAAGAGACTCTATTAGGCATGCCTAACTATCCACTTAGTTGACTCGCAGGTTAAATTACACATTTAACGTCCATAGTTCAATTATAGCAAGCAAAGAATTCACATACTATGTTAAATCAGAACATGCAAAAATCATCCACCTTACTAGTATACAGCTCTATTAAGTGACAATGTGTGCAAAAATCGATAATTCAACATCCCTAAATCATATGAAATAAATAAGATTTAATTGCAAAAATAGAGTAGGTCACGGTGGTAACCAGATTGGTTGCCACCGTGACATACCAGGGATCTTGGCAGAATGCAAGTCTGGGGTACCTCACGATGGTAACCCATTAGGTTGTCAGCGTGACATACCCAGACCCCAAAACGTAATGCACTTTTAGGTGTACCTCACGGTGGTAACCCATTAGGTTGTCACCGTGACATACCCACTGCCCAAAACAGAATCAAAAGTCTGGACACCTCACAGTGGTAACCAGATTGGTTGCCATCGTGACATATCCAAACTCACGGCATAATGCATCTGGTGCGTGCCTCACGGTGGTAACCAGATTGGTTGCCACCGTGACACATGCCCAGATGCGATACCCAAGAGCAGATTTCCAGATTATTCAAGCCAAAATCCCAAATAATTCTCATTTCAACCAAAATATCCTCATTCCAATATTAATATTAAACCAATCAAACATCAATAAATCATGCCATAAACAAATCCTACTCATGAATTCTAAGAACAACATCAATTTACATAATCAATCTCATCACTATTCATACCACAACTCCATCAATCTCACATTTGGTTCCATAACTCACAATCAAGGTTTTATGAACAATAAGAATCAAAACTCATCACATAATACCCAATAAAAACATTAAGAACATCACTAATTTCCAGAATTCATTCAAATAATAACATGACAACAATACATAAAACACAAATTCCCAAACAAATCATGCATAAACTTCTATTAACACTCAAATTTTTGGAAATCACACACACAAATACACATTTATGATCCAAGAAGAATTAGGGCAGACAACCCAAAACTAAAAATGTAGAAAACAAGTTCCCAAACATGGAAATAAAAGATCCAAAAATCACTTTTCTAGCTTCAATCTTGAATCCTTTCCTTGCCCTTAAGTTTCTTCTTGCCAACCCGAACTTGTACAAACAAAAACCCAGAAAATTACTCATCCAAACCCAATTAACTCAAACAAAAACCAAGAAGAAGAGGAGGAAGAAACCCAAAATGTAGGAACCCTAAAACCCAAACACATACCTCTTAATCTTGCTCCAAAACTCAATCAAAATCACCTCTAAGCAAAGCACAAATCCCAGCCAAAAGAGAAGAAGAAGAGAAAGCAGAAAATGAAGAAGAGAAGAGGAAGAGGAGGCGTGAGAGGGAGGGGAGAACGGGAATGCCAATTCTGTGTTCTCTCTCTCTCTCTCTCTCTCTCTCTTTTCTTATTTTCTTCATTCGATGCTCACCAACCACCATCCACATAGCAAGCTTTCATTGGACCACAATTTCCCCTTTGACTTTCAAACACCAAGGCACCATACAGTTACCTCATTAGATAATTCTTAGGTAGATATTTAATACCTTGGTACAATACACACAATCCACTAGATAAATGCCACAATAAAATACCCTACAACCATACACCACATGTACACCAAATAATTCCCCTACTTAACTTATTTAATAAATTACTTTGCAATTAAATCCTTATTATCAAAAATCCCTCATGCACAAATTACTGAAATACCCATCACTTATCTGACTTAGCTTGCCAAGTCTGACTAGGCCCAATTTGGGGTGTGACACATACACACAGCATATATGCATACGTAATAATAATAACATACAAGCATCATGTTAAAAATTCATACTTAAATTGCCAAATCAAAAGCATGTTTATCACTTACACTCACAGTACCATCACTTAATCAAAATCCAGATTAGCATTCATATGATTTTCATATGCTCATCATATGCAAAGTAATCATATATATATCAATTTCATTGTTTCAGATTATCTTTATCTTATATGTTTGGGTTTGCCTGCAATTCAAAGACGCGGATAACGGGTATCGCATTGGTACCCCTGAGGTACTATAATTTTAGTGTATCCGTGGATACACACACTCGCATTGGTACCCTAAGGTATAATAATTTCAATAGAATCAACATTCCACATTAAAGAATCCAACGAGGATTTAACTCGCATTGTGATTCCAGAGGAATCGGATGCATTGGGCTGCAGCACTTTGACCCTATAGGCATGCCTATCTATCCACTACTTGACTCGTAGGCTAAGATTATTCATTTTAATAAATAGCTCGCTTGATTACATGCTTCAACAAGTCATTAATAAACTAGTAATGAATTCACATGCATAAACTCATCATGTAATTGTTCCAACTTACCTTATCACTCTTGACATAGTTGGCTCAAGCATAGCATAATGGATCACTTTAAATTAATCATTTGCTTATAAACTTCGCATTTAATAATAGCATTAAGCACTCATTAAGTGTCATTGTATGTGATAAATCATTAACTTAGCATCCAAGCATTACGCTTAATGAATAAGAATTCTTCACAAAAATAGGGTACCTCACGGTCACAACCAGTTTGGTTTTCACCGTGACATACCAAAGGTTTCAAAGTAGAATGTAGTCTAGGGTATCTCACGGTCACAACTAAGTTAGTTGTCACCGAGACATACATATAATACCCGGACAGAATGCAACTCTTGGGTATCTCACGGTCATAACCAAACTGTTGTCACCGTGACATACCTCATGTGTGTAAGGCAGAATGTAAACCTTGATACCTCACGGTCATAACCAATTGGTTGTCACTGTGACATACCAAATTCACTTTAGGCAGAATATACTACATGATACCTCACGGTCACAACTAATTTAGTTATCACCGTGACATATCAATCACTCTAGGCAGAATGCAAACTTTGCATATCTCACGGTAGTAATCTCTTGGTTGTCACCGTGACCTATACACAAGTTGCAAAACACATCTTTGCAAATCACCTCATTTTTCATGTTATACTCAAGACTTACCAACTCACCATTTCATACACAAACCATTATGTATTTCATCTCATTAGTTAACAAATTACAAACTTCCATTCAAACATCTCAATTCTATGAACTTAGCATTAAACTCACATATATATAATCCACAATTCTAGGTAAAGTTCATTGGTTAAAGACAACCCATAATCTCATGCCATTTAAGTTCCTCCACAATCACATACCATTCAACATTTACATACAAGTCACATGGCAATTCTCAAATACCAGCATTCGATATTCAAATCAACTAAACTAATTAACACATATTAAAATAGGGCAAGTTTCCCAAACCTCGTCGCCTAAGCTCCTAGCGTTCACTTGGCACTCGATTCCCCGACCTTTGCTTTTCCCTTATCTTTCTTTACTCCTTCCTCTACAAATTCCATCCATTTTCCAGAATTGGACACAAATCATCAATTTCTCAATCTAACACATACCACAGCTAGAAAGAGTAGAAGATGAACTACAAATAATCGCTTACCTTTCAATTTTAACAACTTAATCCTTGATCCACATAGTAATATTCATACAATCAATTTGATGAAAGAACCACACAGAAATGAAAGGTAAAAGAAATACAGAGTTTAAAAGTGGAAATGGCTGAAGATTCACGCTAATAGTGGCCCTTTCTCTCTCCTCAATTTTATATATATGCATGTACTTAGTGTAGGTGGCAGCACAATTAAGTGCCACCAGGATTCCACCTCCACCTTCTGCCCTCAATTAACTTTTTTAATCTCCTTTTAATCTTAATTATCCTCAATTAGCTTAATGATGCAAAATTATAACTTGGCCACTTAACTTTCCTTTAGTTTCTCAATTAGGTCCTTACTTTTATTACAATCAAGTCCACATTACACCCTTAGTTAATCAAATTATACCAATTATAACTAGGGTAAATTCTGGCCATTACAGCAAGGGTATACCGTGCGGGCTTTATGGTGGCTAGGAAGATAAATGCAGTATATCAAATGAGTTACAGTAGAGTACACTGTAGCTCAATGATAATGATCACGTGCCTTGTAGACCGGATAGGGGTTAGCAGGGGTATGCCGTGCAGGCTGGATGGTGGTCAGCAAGATAAATGCGATATATCAAATAGTAGAGTAAACTGCAACTCAACGATGATCAGATGCCTTGCAGACCGGACGGGGGTTAGCAAGGGTGTACCGTGTGGATCGGATGGTGATCAACAAGATAAATGCGGTTTATCATTCGAGTTGTGGTAGAGTACACAATAGCTCAACGGCAGCGATCATATGTCGTGCAAATCGGATGGTGGTTAGTAACGACATGCCGTCCAGGCCAGATTGCGGTCAGCAAAATGATTGCAAAGGGGTCATAGTAAAATACATTGTAGCTTAACGGTAGCGAGCATATGTTGCGCTGTAATGGCCGAAAATGTACCCTAGTTGTAATTGGTAAATTGGATTAACTAAGGGTGTAATATGGACTTGATTGTAATAAAAGAAGGACCTAATTGAGAAACTAAAGGAAAGTTAAGTGGCCAAGTTGTAAGTTGCATCATTAAGATAATTGAGGATTAACTAATATTTAAAGGGGATTAATTAAACTAATTAAGGGACGGAAATTGAAGTGGAATCTGGGTGGCATTTGATAGGGCTGCCACCTACACTAGTGCATGCATATATATTGATTTGAGGAGAGAGAAAGGACCATGAGTGCTTATTTCAGCCATTTTCATTTTCTATAATTCAACTCTTTCATCTTCTTTCTCGTGTGATCCTTAGGAAGTATTAAATTGATTCTATGATTGTTGGCTTAGTGGTCCAAGGATTTAATTGATAGAATTGGAGGGTAAGTGGTTTAGTAATTTATTTCTTTTCATCTTCTACTCTTTCTTTCACAATGGATTAAGAAAATAAGGAATTAATGAATTGTGTCCAATTCTAGAAATTGGAATGGTATTTGTAGAGGAAGGAGTAAAGAAAGACAAGAGAAACGCAAACATTAGAGAAACAAGTATTCGGTGAACATTAGGAGCGTAGGCGATGAGGTTTGGGAACTAACAGTATAAGTGTATTGGCATATTTTATATTTGCTTGTATAATTTGATTCAGCATGAACTAATTGGTAGTAGGAATCCTTAAAGATGTGAATGAATAAGTTTATTGGGTTTAATAGGTTATAAAATTAATGTTGTGTTCATGATAATTTAAGTGGAATGTTAAGTATTGAGCTATGTAAGTGTGCCATGTGATTGGTGTTTAAATGAGTAAGAGTGGCTTAATGGAAATCAGGTATGTGTTGATTGTTGATGTTGTAAAATGAGTTTTGAGGTCTTGAAAGTGATATGAGAATTGAGATAGGGAGCACAACTGTGTTTTGGTAAAACACAGCTGTGTTATAGTGTTTTTGCATAGGTCACGGCGATAACCAAAGAGATTACCACTGTGAGGTATGCAGGAACTCTATTCTGCCTGACTGAGTTCGACATGTCACGGTGACAACCAAATTGGTTGTGACCGTGAGGTGCCAAAGTGTGCATTCTGCCCGCAAGTGTGTTGTATCTCACGATGACAACCAAACTTGTTGTGACCGTGAGATACCTCATTTTGCATTCAGTTTTAAGGGTGCTTAGTATGTCACGGTAATAACCAAATTTGTTGTTACCGTGAGGTACCTTGGCTTGCTTTCTGTTTTGAAGATCTCAGTATATCACGGTGACAACCAAACTGGTTGTGACCCTGAGGTACCTTGTTTTGGCATGTAACTCTAAATTATTTTGGTTTGTTAATTGTGTGGCTTTTGACCAAGCTTATGACTATTTTATATGAGCATGATATCAAGGTTATATGAAGCAAATATACATATAAATGTGATGATTAAGGAATGCAAATGCATGATGGTTAATGACCTAATCACAAGTTATCCAAGAGTTATAAGACGTGTAAAAGAATAATGTGGTTAGTTAATGTTTTATAATTATGCAAAGTGAAGAATTTGATGTGGTTTATGTATGTTCCCTTGAAATCAATAATGAAATTAATCAACTTTAGCCTGTGAGTCAAGTAGTGGATAGATAGGCATGCCTATAGGGTCAAAGTGCTGCAGCCCAATGTGTCTGATTCCTCTGGAATCATAATGCGAAATAATCCTTGTTGGATTCTTTAATGTGGAATATTGATCTTATTGAGTTAATGTACCTTGGGTACAGATGTGTATATGTGTATCCATGGATACAATGAAAATACAGTACCACAGGGGTACCAATATGATACCCGTTATCCGCGTCTTTGAACTGCAGGCAAAACCCAAAACATAAAGATAATCTTAAGGGTTAAGTTGGTGTGTGAATGCTATGAATTTGACAAATCTATGCCAACCTTTGTACACTTCTCAGACATATGATTAAGTAGTTATTTATGTCAATTAATACATGCTTTAGGAAAATATGAATGAGTGACGATGCTATGTGTGAAATGATATATATAAATGTTTTGGATTTTATAGGTCTAAGCATGATTCTATTATGATACATGTAATATTGATGCTATGCATGGGCCTATATGTTATATATATATGTGTGTTCCCCACTAAGTGTTATCGCTTAGCACGGGTTCTTTCTGATCCGTGTAGGTTCGGACCCGAGGTGATTCCGAAAATGGTCAACACTGGGACTATATCTTTAGTGTAGGTTTTGGGGTTTGATTATGTGTTTGTATAAGTTGTTGAAGATGTTGTTTTGACAAGAGGAAATATGTAAAGCTGCTATAACTAAGTATTGTAAACTTAATGAGAGCCTGTATATATGTAAGTACGTGAGTATGATGTATGGCATGGGAACTTAATATGTATGATGCATGAGAATGTATGTTGATGATGAAATTTTATTATTCGTGTTGTTGGCATGAGATTGTGACATTAAAGCTTGTGTGTGTTTCTATGTGTAACGATTGTTCCTGACTGTGTTAGCGGTGCTAACCTAGTGGTCGGAAATGGGCATTACAAGTTGTGGTATCAGAGCCAAGGTTTAGTCCTTTCTGGGTAATTGGGTAGTTAGGATGTGTATAGACGTGTTGACCTAATGCGGATGTCCTTGTGTAAATTATGTAGATTGATGGATCCTAGTGACAACCCTAGTCATCACTCGAGAGAGGAGACGGCCGAAAGTGTTAATCCTTAGGAAGTAGACGTGATGGGGTCTGGTCAGTTAAGGCCAGTCTGTTTTGGAAATGAGGTTCCGATGGTTCCAATGGAGGCTCTATTAAAGATGTCGCAAGACATGGCTAGAGTGTTGGATCGAATGACGGCACCAAAGGCTCCAGTGGAATCATTAAGGAAGCATGGTGCGGAGGAGTTTCATGGTATAAGGTTGGATGAGTCTGAAAAGCAGAGTACTGGATAGAGAAGCTGCAGAGGGTTCTAGGAGAGATAAAATGTCCTACGGATCAACGAGTAGAATGTGTTTTATCGGTTCTTCAGGGTGTAGTATACGACTGGTGGAAATTAGTTCTGCAGCATCTGATGCTTCCAAATCCAATTACTTGGGAATTCTTTGAAAGAGAGTTCCAAAATAAGTTTGTAACCAAGGCATATAGAGAGGCTAACTGGAAGCAATTCTTGAATTTGAGGCAGAAAACAATGACTGTAGCAGAGTATGAGAAAGAATTATGTCGATTGAGTAAGTATGCACCAAAGGGTGTATTGACTGAGGAGTTCCGGTGTCAGCAGTTTGAAGAAGGGTTTGTTGAAGAGATTAAGGCGTTACTAACCTCACTGACTACTGAGCAGAACGTAAGCTACTATCGGATACTTCAAGCCGCTATGCGAGCTAAGAGGTCTTTGGGAGTACAAAGGGAAAGGATGCAGAAAAGGAATTTCAATCGAGGTGGGTCTAATGCTGGCAAGAGATCAAGCGATTCACCAATGGCCCCATCGGCAGAATCTATGTTTAATTCAGCAGCAAGGGGTAAGAAGCAAAGAACACCTTCTATATCTGGATCTGGTAGAGGTATATCTGGTACCAAGAATGAAGTACATGAGTGTCCCCATTGTTGTAAAAGACATAGAGGGGAATGCTAGAAAATGACCGGTGCCTGTTTTCGGTGTGGAAGTACTAAGCATTTCTTAGCTAATGTCCAAAGGCATATGATGTAACTGGAAATCAACAGGAACAGAGCAGAGGTCCGTTTTAAATAGTAAAAGAGTTGACTTTTGGTTTGACTTGACTTTTAAGATAATAAATGACCTCTAAAAAATTATCTGAAGGCATGAATGGACTCAAAATTATAAGTAGAACAATTTGGTAATAAAAAGTAAATTTTTTTATGACATTGAAAAATGAGTGAATCAGACCGATTTAATTGAACTGGACCAGTAATGGGCCATAATTGAGGTGAAATCAAAGCCAAATGAGTTATTAAGAGTAAAAAAGAAGTTAACGATGAAAAGTGAATCGAACCGGTCCAACCAAGGAATCGAACTGGTCGGACCAGCTTTATAGCAGTTGATCGATTTGACTAAAAGTTGACTGAGCTCTAATTGGTATTGCAGAGCTCAGAAAAATTATCTGAAAGTATAGATTTACTTGAAAAATTATGAAGAATCAAATGGCATTGAAAAATAAGTTTTACCGTGAGACAGAAAACTGAATTATCAGACTGGTAGGAAATACCGAACCGGAAAACAGTTTCTGATTGGGCTGAAATTTTATATGGAGCTTAATAAATATATTTTATGAATTATGGAATTTATTTGGGGAGAAATTGAACTTGGGAAGTGATGAAAATAATTTTTGAATTGAAAAATGGGCTTAATAACCCTAATGGGCCTTGGGTTGGCCCAATTGGTTGAACCAAGCCCAAGCCCATCTAAGAACCCTATATAAGGCTGAAAAATCAATAGATTTCCAGAATTCTCTCTAGCCCTCTCCTCCCTTCTCTTGGCCAAATGGAGCATTCTCCATTTCTCCATGAATTTCTTCTTTCTTCTTCCAAATTCTCCCCAAATCCAACCTTCGTAAGTAAAATCCAGCCTCTCCTTTCATTGATGAGGGTCTCAAAAGCTCATTTGGAGTGAAAGAAGTAGGTAAAACCAAGTGTTCAAGGTTATGTCTCAAAAATGAGGTAAGAGATTTTGAGGTCTATAATTCAATTTAATGGTTCAAATAGGTATTTTAGGGTATGTAGAGGGTGTTTATGTAGTTATATTGAATGAATGAAGTAAAATAATTGGTGTTTCTTTGATGGAAGAATTCGGCCACTTAAGGAGGAATGAAGAGATGGTGGTGTTCCAAAGCTTTAAGGCAGAGGAAAAGAAGATTAAGGAGTGGAGAAAGTGAATCTAAGGTTATTGGATACAATATCCCATCCTTTCCATTAATTTTGTATGTTTTTAGTTTATGTTTATATGGTGTGTGTGTGATTTATGCATGTTTAATTGAAATAAACTTAATAGACATGTTTATGGAGGATAAGTATAAGATTTAGTATGATTAAAGTGGGGAAAAATGAATTGTATACTAAAAATACTATGTTGGCCAAATAGAATACCTTGGGTATATTAAGGTATACTTGATGGTTTAGGTGAATTAATGATATATCCATATTAATTTATATGTAATATGGCTAAAATAATAATTTAAGAAAATAAAAATAATATTTAGAATGAAGATATAATATAAGCCGAAGTGATTAGTTAAACTAAATTGAATATATGATGTGATTTAATGCAATTAAATTGTATATATAGGTTTAAAGAAAGGTAATTTAGATAAATAAATGAAGAATGAAAAAAAAAATAAGGAAAGAAAGAGTAGTTGGGCCGAATAGTATCCATGGCTAAATTATAGTATAATTAGTGAGTTAGTTAAGTATAATGTTATAAAATGAATATATAATAGAAATTGAGTATGTAATAATTTATTTGGAATTAATCGAACATTGATGAATATTTTAGAATATAATAATATATTATGTTAATAATTGAAACTAGGATTTATGCGGTATTTTAATAAAGATATGGCATAGAATAAATATTTGATAGAAATTAAGAATATTATAATTTATTTGGAATTAATTGAATACATTTGAATATTCTAGAATATAATGATATATTATGTTATGATGGAAATAATAATAATATGTATGGTAAGTTATGAAAGTATAACATGAATGACATTAAAGTTAATTAATTAATAAAATGAAGATGTATTTATGGAAAAAGAATGAATTACATGTTAATGGGAAATATTTGTCAAAGGGATTGTTTTGTTATTTAATAGTATAATTTATTTTAAGTGATTGTTATAATGGAAACTGAAGTGAAGGAATGACTTAACTGCCCTTAGTAGTGGTCTAGTAGTAATCTAGTTCAGGATATAGTTGGCTAGCCATAGGGATTCCACACCGCGGTATGAGTCATGGCGACTTGCTTAAGTAGGCCAATGACGGTCTACTAAATGTTGGAATGTTCAAATGTTTAAATGTAAAATGAAATGAAATGGAATGTATGGGTGATTCGTCGGAATCACTCTAAAATGTATGTAGTGGATCTGTGGGGTCCACGTCCCATGTATCCGGTTCGGAGATTTCTACCGGATTGATACTAGGGGCAAAATTATGAAAATGGATTTTAAAATGCTAAAGAAATGAATTGAAGGATGTAGATGGAAATTTAAGCGAGGAATAGAATAACAAGGGACTTAATTATAAGGAATTAATATGATTAATAAGGGAAAATAGAAAATGAATTAGTAAAGCAAGTAAATTAATATTAGTACAAGGAATAAAACGTAAAATGACACAAAAATAGTACTTAAGGATTAAAAAATAAATTGTATGTCAAAATAATAAAAACAAAATGAATTAAAAATGAGTGAATGCATATTAATAAAGGAATATAGAGTAAATAAGGACTAAAATGTAAAAATTTTAAAGTAATAAGGGCAAAATAGTAATTATGTAAAAGAATGAATTAAAAAGGAAAATATAGAGTTATATGTGTTTAAATATTAAATTAAGTAAAAATATTAATGAATTAAGGACTAAAAGGTAAATTGATACAAAAATGACATTTAGGGATTAAATGGAAATTTTACATGTAAGGAATGGAATTAATGTGAAAAGTAAGAAAGAAGTAATCTTAATGGTATACTTGTAAATATATGGTAATTGAAGGGTAAGATTATAATTTGAATAAAATTAAAAAGAGAGCTTAAGAGTAAATTAGCATTAGAATAATATTGTAAGGACTAATTGGTAAATTGCATGCTAAATAATGTAATAAAGGTAATAATAAAGTTATTTAATGGCATGATTATAAATAAGTGGTTAGAAAAGGGTAATATAGTAATTTAGTAGACACTTAAAGATTAAATGGTAAATTGATAACAGTAATGTAATTTAAAGGATTTAAATATAATTGTCACGCATTATGAATATTAAGTGAATAAATAATTAAAGATAAAGAAATTAATGACTTAAAATAAAATGATCATAATAATAATAGTAGCGGTCATATTAATAAGACATGTAGGAATTGTTAAAAGAAGAATTTAAATTGTATATACTAATAAACTGATAGTTTAAATTAAATGATAATTTACTTGTCAAAAATCGGACAGAGAATGAAAAATGATAAAGTAATGATAAAGTGATAATAAAAGGATAAATATTGGAATGTTAATATAGTTGAAGGATTTAAAATGAAAATTTGCTATGTTAGTACTAATAAAGAAACGAAAAGATAAAATAAGCAAATATGTAAAAATTAAATTAGATAAGTAGTAATATTGTAGATTTAATAAAAGTATACAGGTTAAACTGTAGAAGAATAACAGGAATGTAAATTAAAGAATTAAGTCTAATTTATAAGTTAAATAAGAGTTAGATTGGTAATAAAATATTATTGGAGAAAATTAATTGTCTAATAATAATGAAAATAATGTTAGTGTTAATAGTTATACTCATGTAAATATGTATAACAATTTTAATGAGAGCAATGATAATGATAACTATATCAATTGCTTATATTACATTGTGAATTAAGGTACTGTAAAATGTAAGAATAATGATAATAATATTAATTAATTGATCTGATATATATATATAACCTATATAATATTAATAGAAGATAATATAAATGTTAGCATTTGTAATCATAATAGTAGTAAAAGTAATAATGTAATTGTTAACAATAATGTGAAGTGATTATAAATTTATAATAAACTAAATTAAGGGGCTGAAGTAAATACAGATATAAACAAAAATGGTTAAAAAGTAATATGAACTGTGTATGCGTGCATGTATGACCTTATATGGAAAGTTTAGGATATGTATCCACCACTGGGCATTTTAATGCTCAGCACGTAGTGTTGTAACTGGGTGTAGGTTATGAGAAATAGGAAGCGTGAAGTGGCCGACGTATGAATGTTGACTGGGAAGAATTGGCAGATAGCGAAGACAGTAGCATAGACATGGCATGTATGTGGCCATAATGGATGGTATGAATTTATGTTTTATGTAAGATAAGTACGAGTTTGTAATAAAACTATATATTAGCTATTGTATTAAGATTGATTATCTTGCTGTATCATTAAAAGGTTTAAATGTGAAAATTTTTTTACTGAACTGTGTGCTGTAACATATTAATTGACATTAGTACAATGGGACAGTTAAGACATCCGGTCACCGTACGTATAGTATAGTGTTATAAGAGTGTTACACATACCGGATGGTGGTCAGCAAAAGGAATGCAAAGGGGTCGTAGTAGAATACACTGCAGCTCAACGG
The DNA here is from genome assembly GCA_947683425.1 of Excoecaria cochinchinensis. NCBI lineage: Eukaryota > Viridiplantae > Streptophyta > Magnoliopsida > Malpighiales > Euphorbiaceae > Excoecaria > Excoecaria cochinchinensis. The sequence continues at coordinate 1,400,773 of CANTUQ010000127.1, forward strand.
TAGCGATCTTATGCTTTATAGACCGCATGGGGGTTAGCAATGACATGCTGTAGACACTGAGTCCTGAGGCAGCCCAGATCAGAGTTACCCAATGATGATAAGACGACTTGTCACAGGCAAAAAGGTTAAAAGTGGTGATTTCCTTTTTAAATTTGCATTTTAGAGTGAAAAAGTAAAAATTAATAAAAAGTGTTTTGAAAATTAGATTTGAAAAATGGGGTTTAGAAATTGTAGTATTTTTAGTTAATCTTTAATAATAAAAAAATAAAAAATAAAAATTTTCGAGCGTCGGCCGCGGTGCGAGCTTGTGCCTTGGAATTTTCTAGCAGTTGTGGTAGATATGTACAGCTTATGGAGTTTGCCTACAACAACAATTATCAGTCAAGCATCGGTATGTCACCGTATGAGGCTTTGTATGGTCCGCTATGTAGGACTCTGGTTTGCTGGACAGAGTTGATCGAGTGTTCCGTTGTTGGACCAGATTTGGTTAGAGATACTGAGGAGGAGATCAGAGTTGCGCAACGAAATCTAAAAATGGCTAATGATCGATAGAAGTCCTATGCTAACCTGAAGAGGAAAGATATTCGGTTTGAGGTCGGGGACAAAGTTTTCCTTAAGGTTTCACCTTGGAGGAAAGTGTTGAGATTCGGTAAGAAAGGTAAGCTTAGTCCTCAGTTTATTGGACCGTATGAGGTGTTAGCTAAGGTTGGTCCGGTAGCCTATAGGTTGGCTTTACCGATGGAGTTAACAAAGTTGCACGATGTTTTTCATCTTTCCATGCTTCGTTGGTATAGATCAGGCCCTTCACATGTGTTAGCAATTCAAGATGTGCAAGTGCGGTTGGATTATTCTTATGATGAGGAACCGAAGGCCATTTTTGCTCGGAAAGTGAGACAGTTGAGGAATAAGTAAGTCCTTTTGGTCAAGGTGTTATGGCATCATCATGGAGTTGAGGAAGCAACTTGGGAACCAGAGGCAACGATGAGGGCTTAGCATCCGTAGCTTTTCAGTTCTAGTGAGAATTTCGAGGACGAAATTCTTGTTAGTAAGAGAGAGTTGTAACACCCCGTTTGCCCCCTAGAAGTTGGAGCCATTTGTGCATGTGTGCTTTAGGTGTGTTTTGGCATGTGATAAGGACATTTTAAGTAAAATGCATGTTTTGTGAGTTTTATTATAGTGTGAGTGCATGTAGAGTTGTAGGATGTGAGTGTGTGGGTTGCATTAGTGTGTGCATACTCACATGTTGGTAGGGTGTGCATTAGTGAGGATAGCATTGTGTGTGTGTGTAATTCATACTTGTTGGGTATGAGTGGTTAATCTCCACCAATGAGTAAATGACATGTGTTTAGGGTTAGGAAAAGAAATAGAAGAAGGAAGAGAAAAAGGAAAAAAGCATAATTTGTTTCTTCATTTCCCGTTTCTCTCTTCTCTCTACCCTTCTTCTTCCTTTTCTCTTCTCAAGAGTGCCCTAGCTTGGATCCAAGTAAGTGTGGTGGAAATTGATCATCTCTTGACCCTCAATTGGTAAGTTTTATAGCATTTCTTCTTCATCATCTTCTTTTCTTCTTCGTTTCTGGTTTGGGTTTTTAATCTAGGGTTGTGTTTTGTATGATTTGTGGGTATCGTTTCTAGTTGAGCCTCCTCGCAATCCCAAGGGAAAGGAGAAGGCGTGTGGAAGTGGTACCAAGTAGATTTGGAGCTAAGGAATTTCAGGTTAGGGATTTTTGTTTGGAATTTGATTGTTTGATGTTCATATGGTGATTCATGCCTTTGTGTGTGATCTCTGGAAAATTGATGTTTGATAAGGCATATTATAGTGTTAATGTTATGGGTAATTAATTAATTTGAGTTATAATGCATGAATGTTGAAGTTTTGAGCAAATATTGAAATTTGATGAATGTTTGCTGTAAATTTCTGAGTTTGTGTTCTTGAGGTGTTTGATTTTGATGATACGTGATTTTGATTGTGTTAAATGTGGATCTAGGTTGTGGTTTATGTTAATTGTGGTGTTGGAAAGGTTGATTTGAAGGTAAGATAAAGTTGGGTTGATGTATATTTGAGTTTGGAAATTTGGGCGTTTTGAAAGTGAGGAAATCTGCAGAAATTCACGCAAGAACTTGAAATCACGACGCTGTTACGGGGTCGCGATTAGGCTCGGTGATTTCAGCCCTTGCGCGAGGTCGAGCGGATTTGCATAGCCGAGCGGCTAGGCTGCCGAACTTGTAACCCAATCCCAACCACTAAGGCCTAACTTGTGACCCTCAGCCAATCCCAACCATTGAAAGCCACTTCAGAAACTGCACCACTGAAGTCGACAAAAGCCAAGTGTGAGATTTCATATTCAAGCCCCGAACAAAGAACCCATCATCACAACCAGATCACACAAGGGCCGAAGATAGGACTTTGATACAAAAAAAAGAACCACTCTCCGAAGGAGCAGCTTTCCCGACTAACGAAGATGGAAGCAAATTCAATCAACACCGACGAACTGAAGGAGGGTCCATGGCAGAGGCTAAATAAAGAATAAAAAGATAAAAAAGAGAGAAAATATTCAATCAAGAAAACCCGCGAGGGCTGATTGATAACAAGAGTTTGATGCTCTCAAGATCTATCCCGAGATTATATGAGGTCTCATATTTGTCGATTTAATGCCATGTGTTATGAAATCAGATTGAAATATATGCATTTATGCAAAGATGTATTGGTATGACCAGAGCAGTTTATCTTGAACACTCAAAGTTGTCTGGGTCCGGAATAAAACCAGCACATTGTTACTGTCTACCCTCTACCATTCTCACTACTCAGGCACTTCAGTCAACTCATCCTGCTATCAACTGTGAAGCCAATTCTATAGCACCCTCAAGATAGGAATCAAACTCATACAACCACAATCTGAGGCATAAATACATGCCGATTATACCTGAAAGATGCTTTACGACAACATTAGCCACACCACAAAAAAAAGGCCATTAGAGATTAAACCCGTAATTGGCGCTCTAAGTAAAAATTAGGCCAAAGGGCAGGGTGAAAACCTCAGAACAGGTAGTCTGTCCTATAAAAAATAAAGTGAATAAAAGCCGCTGGATTGGGTTGGGTCCATTCCAGGAAAAAAATAAGGTACAGGGTTATGTGAAAATCCGAAATGGACGCATTTCCCTCTAAGAAAAGCTAGTGTGAAAATCCACAAGGGACGCACTACCTTCAAAAAATGACTACAGGTATCAGAGGAGAACCTCATAATCCCCCAGAGGCATGAAACTCAGAAGCAATTCCAGAGGGCACCGATCCTGCTGCAAATTACGACCAAACCAGCTTTCGCCTCTGAACCTACTTAGGCGAATTCTTGTCCTGCATTGCTGCATACATATGCATCTCACATATATGCTCACTATTTTTCTTGCATCTTTTGCTCTCTTAGTCTTGCAAAAAGAAAGAATCAATGCCAATGGCAACAAAAGGGCAAGCGATGACATCGGTCAAAACACCAATCCCACCAGCTATCCGAAGACCTTTCAGGGGGCAGCTATCCGAAGACCTCTCAAGGGGCAGCTATCCGAAGACATCTCAGGGGGCGATCAACCGAAGGCCTCTCAGGGGGCAGCCAACCATCAGAAGACCTCTTAGGGGGCAACGAACCGAAGACCTCTCAGGGGGTGATCAACCGAACACTTCTCAGGGAGTAGCTAGCTAACCAAAGACCTCTCAGAGGGCGATCAACCGAAGACTTCTCAGGGAGCAGGCAGCTAACCGAAGACCTCTTAGGGGGCGATCAACAGAAGACTTCTCAGGGAGCAGCCAGCTAACCGAAGACCTCTCAGGGGGCGATCAATCAAAGACTTCTCAGGGAGCAGCAAGCTACCCAAAGACCTCTCAGGGGGCGATCAAATGAAGACTTCTTAGGGAGCAATGGGGTAACCAAAGACCTCTCAGGGGGTGATCAACCGAAGACTTCTTAGGGAGCAGCCGGCTAACCAAAGACCTCTCAGGGGGCAATCAACCGAAGACTTCTCAGGGAGAAGCCGGCTAACCGAAGACCTCTCAGGGGACGATCAACCGAAGACTTCTCAGGGAGCAACCAACTAACCGAAGACTTCTCAGGGAGCAACCAACTAACCGAAGACCTCTCAGGGGGCAATCAACTGAAGACTTCTCAGGGAGAGCCAACTAACCGAAGACCTCTCAGGGGCCAGCCAACCATTAGAAGACCCCTCAGGGGGCAGCGAACTGAAGACCTCTCAGGGGGCGATCAAACGAAGATTTCTCAGGGAGCAGCCAGCTAATCAAAGACCTCTCAGGGGCGATCAGCCAAAGACCTCTCAGGGGGCGATCAACCGAAGACCTCTCAAGGGGCAGCCGGCCAGCCAAAGACCTCTCAAGGGGCACCACCTCAGAAAGGATAACACACCGGCTATCTCTTCCAGTCCGAAAAAGTGACCGCCTCAGGTACGTGTCTCTTTCCTTCTTTTCTAAATTTTGGCTCATCCAGAGACCCAAGTTCTAGGTTCCACAAAATTGGGGGCAACTGTAGACACTGGGTCCCGAGGCGGTCCAAGATCAGGATTACCCGATGATGAAAATAATACTTGTCACACCCCAAAATAGCCCTGGTCGGATTGTGCATGCTAAGTCGGGATCGGAAGGGTATTTCAGTAATTTGTGCTTGAGAAAGTTGGAGTGTTAAGGACCTAATTGAAAAGATAATTAAGTTTGTAAGGAAAGAAATGTGTAAGTGAGTGAATTGTTATTTGTCTAAGGACTAAAGAGCATTAATTGATTTTGAATAGTTTGAGTCGATTTTTGTGGTCCAATTGAGAGCTGCCAAGTGGACTGTTAGGTAGGCATTGAAAGAAAAAAAAGAAGAAGTAAGAGGAAGAGAGAAGGAGGAACACCGATTTTGGTTTCCCGTCCCCTTCTCTCACGCTTCCTCTTCTCTTCTCCTTTCTCTACTTTTTCCTTTCTTTCTCATTTGGCTTGGAGTTGTGTTTGGCTTGGATTGTGCTTTGTTTGAAGAGGTGAGTTGGTTTAAGATTTGTTACGTGCTGTGTTTCTTCTTCCTGGTTTTACTTCAGTTAGGGTTTGGCTAAGGATTTTGTGGATTTTGTTTGAAGAGTGTTTGATGATAAGAAGAAGCAAAGTAAAGGCAAGGACAAGTTGAGATTTGAGGATTGAAGCTGGAAGTGTGATTTTTGGATCGTCATTTCCAGGTTTGGGAGTGTTTTGAATGCATGCAATGTTTGGAAGCTTCTGTGTTCTTCAATTTCAGCATGTCTCTGCCCTTTTTCTCACTTAGGTTATAATGTGGTTGCATTGCCTAATTTTTGGAATTTACTGTGTTTTGTGTTTTGAAATGTGTATGCATGATTACATGAGTAAATGTGTTAGTAATGCATGATAGGGATTGAATTGAAGTTACTGAGTTTAGGTTTAGAATTTACTGTATTTTAGGGTTTATACTCTTGAGGAATGTGAATGTGGTTATGCATGATTTTGTTTGTTTTGATTAATTTCTGGAATGTTGAGTTTAGTTTGATCGTGAGTATGTTGTGATATGCATTTGAGTATTAAGGTAAGAGTTTATGCATGATTGAATGATTTCTGAGAGGTTTTAGAAAGAATTTCTGGGTAACGATGGAAAATCTGCATGTTTTCGATTGCGGGGAAGAAGAAGGAGGCGGCTCACGCGACGTGAGCTATGCTCACGTGACGTGAGCCATGCTCACGCTAAGTGAGCAATGCTCACGCTAAGTGAGCTATGCTCACGTGACGTGAGCAATGCTCACGAGGCGTGAGCTATGCTCACGATGGCTCACGCAACGTGAGCCATGCTCACGCTAGGTGAGCTATGCTCACGCGACGTGAGCAACCTTCACGTGATGTGAAGGTTCCTCAGGTCGCCCGACTCTTCTGTTTTGCTTATGTTTTTCTTTCCCCAAGCGACCAGTTTTTATAAAATGATTTCCAAACGCTTTTTAATGGTATTTTCCTTTACTGTGTGCTATATTACCTTGCTGATATGATTGATTATCCCAATTTGTTTGGTATTAATAATATGTTATCTATGATAAGTTATATGTGGTATTTTGGAATAAGTTTTGGATTACAGTGATCCTGTTAAATGACTGTGGGATTTTAACTGTATGGTTTGGATTGAGATATGCCTATTGTTGTGATCTTTATTGCAAGTCATATTTCGAATGCAAAGAATTTATGAGGGTTAACTTTCTGGCTGTTTAATTCCAAACATGTTCTGTCTTAATGAAAATTATGTTACACATATCTTTAGTCTATTTCTTCTTTAAGAATAATTTGCCATACTTAAGATTATGTTGTAACTTTCCCCGATTAAGATGATGCGTTTTTGGCCATTGGCATAATATGATTCCACATGTGTTCCTGACATGCTTGAGTATGATGAGTATTGTTAAAATATGATTGATGGAATTTTCGCATGCTCCAGAATATGACTTGAATGAGGTATGATTGATATTATGCTATGCTATATTTATTTGAATAATATGGTTAATGTCTGAATGCATTGTTATGCTTTAGCCTTGGAACTCATTGTGTTATGTTAAATGTAATTTGGATTATGCATGATTTATACTTAGTTATCTTCACCTAACGCATGATTAGGATTTTGTATTGATAATCATTGGCAAGATAGTGTTTCTATACCTGATTCTTGACATGCTTTAGAACATTGTTTAGTGTTAAAGTGTATTAATTGTATTATGTTTTGCATTGAGAATTGTATGATATATGACCAACTTTACGAGCATATTTATATGTCTATCATTCTCTAGTTTACGCATGATGTATACATATTTATGCGTTATGCGATTCGAAGCGTGAATTGTTTTATGCATGACCTGCGAGAGTCAGTCTAGTGGATAGTTAGGCATGCCTAATAGAGTCTGTTAGCTGCAGCCCATAGTTCTGTTTGGACCCCGATCAGGTCCCCGTTTGGTTCCTCGCGAACCCTTTTCTGTATTGGATCTTGTTTAAGGTCCCTTTTGAAAATATCTGTGAAAGTTAAAGTATAATGGTTTAATCGATTCGTACCCATAATGTACTATCTGTAATCGGCTCGTACCCAAAAATTACTGTCTGTACACTCGTTATCCACTATTGTGAGTCAGCAGGTGCTTTGATGGTTTGTTTTATTCTGCTTTGAAATAACCATCAGAATGTGATATCCGATTGAGTATGATAAGGATTTCTGGAATCAGTTTATATGTATATGAATGTGAATATGGGCTTCAGCATCTATGTCTGTATTATGTCAGCATGATTTTATAGTTAACATGATTATCCGTACTTGTCATGTGATTTGTTATAAGTTTTTGAATGCCTTGAATGAGATTCGACTAACGTATTTATGTATGTGACTCGTGTATGGTTTTAGTGTGTATAAGCATGTGAATCAGATCGGTTGTGACGGTAAGTATGTAAGATGTAATTGTACTTTCTGCATGGTTTTGATATGAATGTGATGCTATGTGATTATGCCTTCAGTTTTCGCTATTGGAGTGTTTCCAGCATGATATTATATGAATCAGAGTGGCGCAGCAGAAGTATGGCGCTTTGGATATTTTCTTTGGATTTTTGACTAGTGTGTGTGTGTTTAGCATGTCAAAGTTTGTTGGTTAACTAGCATTCTTAACATGATGGTTTGGATTGTCTGTTCATGCATGGGTACTTAGTTATGTCAATTGCATGTGTAAAGCTCATGTGACTCCGCACGGTAAGATGCTAATATTTGATACCATTGTAGATATATGCATGTGATACTGTTTGTGGCTTTGCATGATGATACTTGTATCGTGTATGGTATTGTGTTAGCGTGGGTTTATTCTTGATATATGTATATGATTATGTGTGTAAGTTTCCGAATGAATGCCTTTATTAAGCAAGCCTGATTATTTATATATTATGAATATCCGCATTTGTCATCTGAATGTGTTTTGCCTTGGCGACCATTGTGAATGGCCGTCCATACTCTTGTGTGTTCTCCCCACTAAGCGTTTATCGCTTAGCACGGATTTCCTTTCCGTGCAGATGGCAGGTTTGGTTCTGTTCGAGTCGCGCTTCTGCAAGGTCGGCCACATAGGAGTTAGAAGTTCTGTATTTTGTTCAGCTTCTGTACTTCAGCTTTTGATTTCTGTAGTTTTGTATATGTAATAGTTAGTATGTTTTTTTTATGTAAGTTATTCCTTCGCTTTATGCTTCCGCTTAGAGCATGCGTGTGTGTGAGTTATTGCATGCTCAGTCCGTACCCGCATGTTAAGTCATGTTTTAATTAACCCGTATTTCCGTATGTATGTTATGTATGAATGTATGCTTCCATATTGTGCATGTGTATATCTGTATGTGTGAGCGTCGGGTAGTGCGCCCGTCGGCGTCCTTCCAACGGGGATGGCGATGGGGGTGTTACATTTAGTGGTATCAGAGCCCAGGTTTGACGGTTCTGGGTGTGTTGTTTGTTATGTGTTGAGTCTTTGCATGAGAGTCGGTTTTGTGTCGTGGCCTAATGCAGATGCGTCTTGTTTTGTGTCATGTCTAGATGGAGTCTGATCCTAGTGAGAATGTGGGCGAGACAACAGAAAGTGTGAATCGAGTTAGTGCTGATCAGAATGTTTCAAAGCGTCTTCCAGTTGAAGATTCTGGTCGTGTTTCGGAAGATAGGGCTTTAGTACAAGGATTGATTCGGATTTTGGATAGGCTGACTGCTCCTCGTGCTTCTCAAGAATTTGTTCAGTATGCACCTCAGAAGAGAAAAGGATCGGTTAGTGAAGTGCCAGCAGGAAAAAAAAAAGGGGTTCGAGAACCTTCGATGTGTCAACAATGTCAGAAGCAACATGGGAACAAGTGTAAGAAGTGGGTACCGTTAGTATGTCGGCACTGCCAGAAGCGACATCGGGGTCCATGTCGGAAGCTTTCAGGTGCTTGTTTCAGGTGTGGCAGTATGGATCACCGGATTGCCGATTGTCCTAAGAAGATGAGTGAGAGTCTAGCTGGGCAAGCTAGAAAGGATGTGGAGGATTTGCTCAGAGCTTCTCGAGCGCCCACAGAGTTTGTAGCGTCTAGCAAGGATTCGAAGGAGACTGCAGGTTCTTCTGGTAAGTTGCATTGCAAGCTTTAGTTTAAGTAAGTTTCGTTTGTTGGGTTGTTTGGATGTAAGTGTTTTGCTGTGAATTTCGAGGACGAAATTCTTTTAGGAGGGAAGAGTTGTCACACCCCAAAATAGCCCTGGTCGGATTGTGCATGCTAAGTCGGGATCGGAAGGGTATTTCAGTAATTTGTGCTTGAGAAAGTTGGAGTGTTAAGGACCTAATTGAAAAGATAATTAAGTTTTTAAGGAAAGAAATGTGTAAGTGAGTGAAGTGTTATTTGTCTAAGGACTAAAGAGCATTAATTGATTTGGAATAGTTTGAGTGGATTTTTGTGGTCCAATTGAGAGCTGCCAAGTGGACTGTTAGGTAGGCATTGAAAGAAGAAAAAGAAGAAGTAAGAGGAAGAGAGAAGGAGGAACACAGATTTTGGTTTCCCGTCCCCTTCTCTCACGCTTCCTCTTCCTCTTCTCTTCTCCTTTCTCTGCTTTTTCCTTTCTTTCTCATTTGGCTTGGAGTTGTGTTTGGCTTGGATTGTGCTTTGTTTGAAGAGGTGAGTTGGTTTAAGATTTGTTACGTGCTGTGTTTCTTCTTCCTGGTTTTACTTTAGTTAGGGTTTGGCTAAGGATTTTGTGGATTTTGTTTGAAGAGTGTTTGATGATAAGAAGAAGCAAAGTAAAGGCAAGGACAAGTTGAGATTTGAGGATTGAAGCTGGAAGTGTGATTTTTGGATTGTCATTTCCAGGTTTGGGAGTGTTTTGAATGCATGCAATGTTTGGAAGCTTCTATGTTCTTTAATTTCAGCATGTCTCTGCCCTTTTTCTCACTTAGGTTATAATGTGGTTGCATTGCCTAATTTCTGGAATTTACTGTGTTTTGTGTTTTGAAATGTGTTTGCATGATTATGTGAGTAAATGTGTTAGTAATGCATGATAGGGATTGAATTGAAGTTACTGAGTTTAGGTTTTGAATTTACTGTATTTTAGGGTTTATACTCTTGAGGAATGTGAATGTGGTTATGCATTATTTTGTTTGTTTTGATTAATTTCTGGAATGTTGAGTTTAGTTTGATCGTGAGTATGTTGTGATATGCATTTGAGTATTAAGGTAAGAGTTTATGCATGATTGAATGATTTCTGAGAGGTTTTAGAAAGAATTTCTGGGTAACGATGGAAAATCTGCATGTTTTCGATTGCGGGGAAGAAGAAGGAGGCGGCTCACGCAACGTGAGCCATGCTCACACTAAGTGAGCCATGCTCACGCTAAGTGAGCTATGCTCACGCTAAGTGAGCTATGCTCACGCGACGTGAGCAATGCTCACGAGGCGTGAGCTATGCTCACGCAACGTGAGCCATTCTCAAGCTAGGTGAGCTATGCTCACGCGACGTGAGCAACCTTCATGTGACGTGAAGGTTGCTCAGGTCGCCCGACTCTTCTTTTTTGCTTCTGTTTTTCTTTCCCCAAGCGACCAGTTTTTATAAAATGATTTCCAAACGCTTTTTAATGGTATTTTCCTTTACTGTGTGCTATATTACCTTGCTGATATGATTGATTATCCCAATTTGTTTGGTATTAATAATATGTTATCTATGATAAGTTATATGTGGTATTTTGGAATAAGTTTTGGATTACAGTGATCCTGTTAAATGACTGTGGGATTTTAACTGTATGGTTTGGATTGAGATATGCCTATTGTTGTGATCTTTATTACATGTCATATTTCGAATGCAAAGAATTTATGAGGGTTAACTTTCTGACTGTTTAATTCCAAACATGTTCTGTCTTAATGAAAATTATGTTACACATATCTTTAGTCTATTTCTTCTTTAAGAATAATTTGCCATACTTAAGATTATGTTGTAACTTTCCCCGATTAAGATGATGCGTTTTTCGCCATTGGCATAATATGATTCCACATGTGTTCCTGACATGCTTGAGTATGATGAGTATTGTTAAAATATGATTGATGGAATTTTCGCATGCTCCAGAATATGACTTGAATGTGGTATGATTGATATTATGCTATGCTATATTTATTTGAATAATATGGTTAATGTCTGAATGCATTGTTATGCTTTAGCCTTGGAACTCATTGTATTATGTTAAATGTAATTTGGATTATGCATGATTTATACTTATTTATCTTCACCTAACGCATGATTAGGATTTTGTATTGATAATCATTGGCAAGATAGTGTTTCTATACCTGATTCTTGACATGCTTTAGAACATTGTTTAGTGTTAAAGTGTATTGATTGTATTATGTTTTGCATTGAGAATTGTATGATATATGACCAACTTTACGAGCATATTTATATGTCTATCATTCTCTAGTTTACGCATGATGTATATATATTTATGCGTTATGCGATTCAAAGCGTGAATTGTTTTATGCATGACCTGCGAGAGTCAGTCTAGTGGATAGTTAGGCATGCCTAATAGAGTCTGTTAGCTGCAGCCCATAGTTCTGTTTGGACCCCGATCAGGTCCCCGTTTAGTTCCTCGCGAACCCTTTTCTGTATTGGATCTTGTTTAAGGTCCCTTTTGAAAATATCTGTGAAAGTTAAAGTATAATGGTTTAATCGATTCGTACCCGTAATGTACTGTCTGTAATCGGCTCGTACCCAGAAAGTACTGTCTGTACACTCGTTATCCACTATTGTGAGTCAGCAGGTGCTTTGATGGTTTGTTTTATTCTGCTTTGAAATAACCATTAGAATGTGATATCCGATTGAGTATGATAAGGATTTCTGGAATCAGTTTATATGTATATGAATGTGAATATGGGCTTCAGCATGTATGTCTGTATTATGTCAGCATGATTTTATAGTTAACATGATTATCCGTACTTGTCATGTGATTTGTTATAAGTTTTTGAATGCCTTGAATGAGATTCGACTAACGTATTTATGTATGTGACTCGTGTATGGTTTTAGTGTGTATAAGCATGTGAATCAGATAGGTTGTGACGGTAAGCATGTAAGATGTAATTGTACTTTCTGCATGGTTTTGATATGAATGTGATGCTATGTGATTATGCCTTCAGTTTTCGCTATTGGAGTGTTTCCAGCATGATATTATATGAATCAGAGTGGCGCAGCAGAAGTATGGCGCTTTGGATGTTTTCTTTGGATTTTTGACTAGTGTGTGTGTGTTTAGCATGTCAAAGTTTGTTGGTTAACTAGCATTCTTAACATGATGGTTTGGATTGTCTGTTCATGCATGGGTACTTAGTTATGTCAATTGCATGTGTAAAGCTCATGTGACTCCGCACGGTAAGATGCTAATATTTGATACCATTATAGATATATGCATGTGATACTGTTTGTGGCTTTGCATGATGATACTTGTATCGTGTATGGTATTGTGTTAGCGTGGGTTTATTCTTGATATATGTATATGATTATGTGTGTGAGTTTCCGAATGAATGCCTTTATTAAGCAAGCCTGATTATTTATATATTATGAATATCCGCATTTGTCATCTGAATGTGTTTTGCCTTGGCGACCATTGTGAATGGCCGTCCATACTCTTGTGTGTTCTCCCCACTAAGCGTTTATCGCTTAGCACGGATTTCCTTTCCGTGCAGGTGGCAGGTTTGGTTCTGTTCGAGTCGCGCTTCTGCAAGGTCGGCCACATAGGAGTTAGAAGTTCTGTATTTTGTTCAGCTTCTGTACTTCAGCTTTTGATTTCTGTAGTTTTGTATATGTAATAGTTAGTATGTTTTTTTTTATGTAAGTTATTCCTTCGCTTTATGCTTCCGCTTAGAGCATGCGTGTGTGTGAGTTATTGCATGCTCAGTCCGTACCCGCATGTTAAGTCAAGTTTTAATTAACCCGTATTTCCGTATGTATGTTATGTATGAATGTATGCTTCCGTATTGTGCATGTGTATATCTGTATGTGTGAGCGTCGGGTAGTGCGCCCGTCGGCGTCCTTCCAACGGGGACGGCGATGGGGGTGTTACAATACTTGGCACAAGTAAAGGTGTCGAAAATGATGTCATCCTTGTCGAAAATCTCCTTTGTTCCTTTAAAATTTTTTTTATCTCTTTTTACTCTTTATTTTTTATTTTATTTTATTTTATATTTATTTTTTATTATTTTTTATTTTTTATTATTTTTTATTTTTCATTTTTTTCGCGAGCCACGTGTGGGCGTGCCGCGAGGGCTACGCGTGCTTGCGGGCGCACACGGGCTGCTCAGGGCGCTCGCACGGTGCCTGAACGAGGCGAGCGCCTTGCCATGCGCGACGTGTGCCCCTTGGGGCGCGCCTCGTTTACCTCCTTACGCGGCCATTTTTGGCCGCGGTCATTTTCTTCTCTGCGTTTTCTGATTTTTTTTCAGTCTGATTTTTTCCCGTTTCTTTCACATTTTTGTGCAATTTTGATAAACTAAAAATGAAAGACTCTTTGTCTCTTCCCATTTTTGGGCAAGACAGCAAATCAAATAGGGTTTTGGTCTTCATTTTCAAGGAGCTGCCATTTTATTCAAAAGGAAAAACTCAGTTTTTTTCTCAACAAAGAACAAGGGCAGCTGATTGTTTTATTTCAAAAAAAAATAAATCATTAAGTTTTTTCAAGTTTTAACTTTCTTTTCTTCTTCTTTTTTCTGCAAAATAGTTTTTCATTCGGGAATAGATTTAAGCAAGGAAAATCAATTTCCTTTTGTCTTGGATCACCCCTCCAAAAACATTTCCTTGAGTTCATTTATTTAAAACATAGATTTCCATATTTTCTTCGGGTGTTTATCACCATAAAATCGACAAGGACATCGATCAAGACACCCTATTTTCCTATCTATAAAATTCTGAGGGTAAACATTTTTTGGAACCGTTCTCATTTATTTTCGTTCATCATTTATTATTGTTAATATTATTATTTTTGCTATTATTATCATGTCTATAATTTATTTTTAGCATTTTAAGGTGAGTAATATTACTGTTGATATATTATTTGTTTTTTTTAGTTTGATTCTTTTGTGACTCCCGTTGGCTTCTTCTTCTTCATCATCATTATTGTTATTATTATTATTATTATTATTATTATTATTATTATTATTATTATTATTATTATTATTGTGAATAGATTTGCTTGTATGGTCTTCCCATTGTTGCTCTCCTTAATATTATTATTATTATTATTATTATTATTATTATTATTATTATTGCTATTAAGATTTTCTTGTTGCCTTCATTTTCATTATCATTATTATTGTTATTATTATTACTATCGTTATTATCATGTTCACTGTTATTTTATTATTATTATTATTATCATTATCATCATCATCATCATCATTATTATTATTATTATTATTATTATTATTATTATTATTATTATTATTATTATTATTATTATTATTATTATTATTATTATTATTATTATTATTATTACTATTTCATCATGTTATTATTATTGCCATAATAATCCTATTGTTATTATTGCTATTATAATTTTATTATTGCTTTGTCATTAACTTTGGGTTTTTGCATGACTTATTTTACTTCTTTGGCATGAAAATCATTTGTATACTAAACAAATATGTCCCATATTTATGTTGTCTTTACTTGATTAATTTTGTTTAGAATTATTACTAATATTTTTGATATCATTTTTTTTATCTGAGATTTAATTTGAGCCGCATTGTGTGAGCATTCCTATGACCTCTCGGATCGGTCACCACGCGTAGGAGACCGCGTCGCTTGGTGAGACCTTCCTTATTTCCCTCATTTTTATTATGTTTACTTGTAAAATAAATATTTTATTTTATGCACGTGTGAGATAAAAAGTCACAAAAATATTTTTATAATTAAATTAGGATTTTCACTATTAAAATTGGGACCAATGTCCCGTGTTTTAGCCAAGGAATGTAAAATGCCACAATAAAATAAAGAGTTAAATTTTCTCCAAAAATGGGATCACTCATCCTGGTCTTTCAAACTAGCAATCAATTAACTCTTCGATCCCTCTTCAAAATAAGCGTGAAGGGACCAATGTTCCTAAACCAAACGAATGCCCAGATTTATGTTTGCTTTTCTTATATAAATGTGTTATACCATGTGAATACATGTGTGACGATGTGTGGATTGTGGTATAAGCTATATGTGTAAGTAAGTTAATAAGTGATATGATATAGCTTATCAAGATTAAATGTTGTTATATTATGTGAATAATTAAACAATAATTGGATTCATAATTTAGCTTGCAAGTCGAGTAGTGGATAGATAGCATGCCTATAGGGTCTAAGTGCTGCAGCCAAAGTGTTCGATTCCTTTTGGAATCTTCAATGTGTATTGAATCCTACATGGGTTCTCTTATATATATATATATATATATTATATCTTATTGACTATTTCTGTACCTATGGGTACTGATGCGAAAGTGCGTGTCTTTGAATACAAAAGTGATTGTTGTACTCTCGAGTACTGATGCGATACCCATTATCCGTGTTTATGAATTGCTGGCAAGGTAATAATAAAATGAGTTGACTTTTAATGAGCAAGGTGAATGTGATGTAATATTAGAATGTGAATGTAATGTGTTATGTGCTTGCCATACAAAATTGTGGCTTTTAGTGATGCTGAACTCATACTAAGGCATGATTAATACTATGATTATGAGGAATGTATATGATATAGCATGATTGTTAAGCATATATATTGTATTGCAAAAAGAATTGTTATATATATGTGCATATAGTTTGTTGTTTCCCCACTAAACGTTATCGCTTAGCATGGGTTTCTAATCTATGTAGGTTCCAAAGCGAAGCGGACATGAAGGACGGTCCCGCTTTCCAAAAGGTCAACACACTTGGACTCTTTGTTTAGTGTAGGTTTTTTTATATTTTGTATTATGTATTTGTGATATATAAGCGATAACTTTTGGTGTGTAATGAGATAATATGTATCTCCGAAACTTGTCATGTAATATAAGTTGGCAATCCATATGAATGAGTATGAGTATGCACTTTGAGTTGAATTTTGTTGTGTATGAATAAAAGAAATTTGTTAATTCAGGATTTTGCATGTGATTATGACGTAAGTGCATGTGTCTAAGCTATGTTTTGTGTTGTGTGACGGCCGTTCTCTGGTGCTTTGGTGAAGCTATTGTGTGGTCGAGAATGGCTGTTACACTATCACCTTCCCATCCTGCATCAGCATACAGCCAAGACCAATTCCTGAAGCATCACTGTACATTTTATACTCTTTACCTGGAATGGGTTGTGTCACACCCCGTTTGCCCCCTAGTAGATTGAGCCTGTCTGTCTGTCTGTATGTGTAAGCATTCGCATGTGTTCGGCATTTCATAAGGGTATTCTAGTAAAATGTATGTTTGGAGTTTTGTTAGTACGTGGGTGCATACATGGCATTAGGATGTGAATTAATTAAGTTACATTTGTGTGCACTTACTTATACCATTGTAGGGTGTTTTAATTAGGAATGCATTAAGTGTGAGTGTTGTGTGTGGAGTTAGGGTGTGAGTGAGCAAGTTTCACCACCAAAAGGATGACATGTGTATTAGGTTAAGGAAAATGAAGAAAGAAATGAAGGAAGTGTGAAAGGAAATTAGATTCACATTTTTCCCTTCAACCTCCATCTCCTTCTTCCTTTTTCCTCTCCTAATTACTGCTTGCTATCTGTTAATTAAGTGTGGTTGTGGAAATTGGTCACTCTTGCTCCTAACTTGGTAAGTGCATATCCTTGTCTTTGTCTTACTGTAATTTTCATCTTCTTCTTCTTCCTTAAGTTTAGGTTTAACTTAGGGTTGCATTATTGTGTTTGTGTTCTAGCTGAAGCTCCTCGTGATCCAAAGGGTAAAGAGGTTGCTGGACCTAGTGGAGCTAAGTGATAGAAGCTTAGATTTCAGGTTTGGGAATATTTGCTTGTGATTTGTATGATTTTGAGTTTACTGTAAATTTCTAGGGTTTATGTTCTTGATGAACTTGATTGCATATGTTCTTGATTTGGTTGATTAAATATTGAGAATGGGTTGTATATATGTTACTTATATTGTTTGGGATGTTTTCCAGAAGGTAAGAACAGGTTTGATTGGTTTTGAATCAAATTTGGGATTGATTTCTGTATTCTGGAAAACTGGAAATCGAGTTACTGTAGAATTCCCATTTTCCAGATTTGTCGCGTGACTACCCAAGGAAGAGAGGGCAAGTCACGTCTCGTGCAGGTGCGGAAGGAGTTTGATCTGAGAGTCGCCGCCATCAAGCCAACACGGAAGAGTTTAGTGTAGGGCTTAATTTTTGTAACAGTTGTGGTTTCTTTTTGTATAGAACTCTCATGTATCAGTTTTGTATCAGCTTCCGCTTTTGTATCTATATTTTGTATATGTAATATTATTTTGTTTCAGCTAATTGATCAGATCATTATTGTAATAGTTTATTATAGTAATGCATGATCAGCCTTTGCTTTCTGCATGTAAGTTTTTAATTATTCTGTATTTCTGAATGTATGTTATGAATGGATGTATGTTTTGCTTTGCTATTGCGTGGTGATACCTTGACTCATACGGCATCTCACTCCTTATCGGATGGGATCGCCTACGTATGGGAAGGGGGTGTTACACTATATTCCTTGGTCTATGGGATGGAAGCGGTATTGCCAGTTGAGGTCGATCTCAAGTCACTGAGGGTGGTTATGGAAGCTGAGATTCCGAAGGTTGAATGGACACAGCAGCGGCTGCAACACTTGAACATGTTGGATGAGAGCAGGTTGAGAGCCTACTACCATAATTAGATCTATCATAAGAGGCTTGCCAGATCATTCGAGAAGAAAGTCAAGAAGCACCCATTGAAAGAGGGAGACTTGGCATTCAAGCAGATGAGACCAGGCGCGCCGAATATAAGGGGGAAGTTCAGGCCCATGTGGGAAGGTCCGTTCATCCTCAAGAAGCTACTATCAAAGGGAGCGGCAATCTTATCAGATAGCGATGGCAACGAATTTAAGGAGCCGGTCAACGTCGATATACTCAAGAGGTTCCATGGCTAAAGACAATAAAATCGAAAGAAGAGAATAAAAGCCCCGAGGGTCGGAAATCGAAAAAAGGCGGCCTTGCTAAAATTGGACGCCTCGTCAGGGTGAAAACCGAAAAAAGGCATCCTGGTCAAAAATTAGAGGCTTGAGAGAAAATGTTCAATCAAGAAAATTCGCGAGTGCTGATTGGTAACAGGAGATGATGCAATCAAGATTTGGCTCCTTGAATAAATGTAGTTTTGCATTTTTGAATTAATGCTGAATGACGATTATGTATATTGAAACCATAATGAGATGTACACAATTTTGTGAAATGAAATAAAACTGTATTCATTCATTCATGTTATTTTCTGAGTTCTATTTTAAAAAGAAACATATTCCCCAAAATGCATACAAATCTGAACTAAACTCTACTGCTACTTTCGCCGACCAAATGTCTAAGTCGACGAGTCCTATTGTCAACGGCAAGGCTAAGCACCCATCTCTTGTATGCGCTAGTAGAAACAACAGATTGATGACCAAAAGAGGGAATGACAGTCCTCACTGGTAATCCAGCCCAGAGTTCATGATAGCGGGAGGCAAAAGCCGCAGATAAGATTCCGCCTCGAAAAGATAGGGGGACTCTCACCACATCTTGAGTCGTTTCGAGCTATCGAGCGCATCGGGCCGTGATGTAAAAGGTAGCCTTGCATAACTTGCATAAGGGGACACATCCTAAAGAACCATCAACTGTCGCAGCAGATAAGGGGAGCCAAGCGCTCGTGAAGCTAATGTCCTCATTGGTTACCTCGCTAAATCTAGTAATGCCTTCGTCAGGGGTCGCAAATGAGTACAGACGCTGGCGAGGAAGAAAATGCCTTGCAGAATACTGACTAATGACCCTGGGAGGTGGTTCTAACAGCAGCTTCAACTTCTCCTGCAGCTATATCTGAAAAGGGAAATAAGAAGAAAATAAAAGCAAAAGAAAATAAGGTAAAATGGCAAAGAAAAATAAAAGCTGCTGGAACGAATTGGGTTCACTTCAGGCAAAAGTAAGGCATAGGGTTGTGTGAAAATCCGAAAAGGACGCACTTCCCGCTAAAAAAAGCTAGTATGAAAATTCACAAGGAACGCACTACCTTGGAAAACAATGACTTACCTGGAGTAATAAGGGGCTCCCAGAGAAAGTAGTAGAGGACCCAGCATGGACAGAATCAAGACCTATGATGGTCTCAGCAAGGATCAGTGGAAAAGGGGTCAGCCCGCGGTGAAAGTCGTCTAAAATTCCAAACAGACGGGGGTCTCCAATCAACTCTTCTGAAGTCACAATCAGATACTTCATCAGGCAAAAAAGAAAGATGACACTTACGCTATATGGAGGAGTGTCGGGGAATTCATCCAGTGCCTCAATCAGTGGTTCTAAGGCAAACGTAGGGCCCTGAGAAACTAGATGGGCAGCATTAGAAGGGGTAATGCTTAAGGCCAGTGCTAGGTGGATACCAGGTCCCGGTAATAGTAGAGAGCTCTTCAGGTAAGGGGCACAGTTCCTAGTAGGTGAACCTTAAAACATGAAATCGCGGGTCCTAGAATTCGGATCGGAAAGTGGAGCCAGGGTAGGGCTTCCCCAAGTCTGTTGATTATCCAGAATTCGGTGCATCCTGGCAATAGTGGTGGAAGACATTGCTCAAGTCCTATGGTTGGAAGTTTAAGATTGGCCAAGGAAATAAGCAAGAAAGAAGGAAAAAACCTGAGAAAAGGCTTGGATTTAAGCTTAAAAAGATTAAAAAAAAGGCACGAAAACTAAGGAAAAAAGGAGCAATTTATGGTGAGAAGTGACCGACGGTTTGCCTGTCTGTCGTATCTACCGACGGCAAGCCCGTCAGTGAACTTGCCCGTCTATCATATAACCGACGGCAAGCCCATCGGTCATCCTGGTTAACCAATGGGCAGATCTTTTTCCTGCATGTTTCATGCATACACGTGAATAAAATAATCTTTGCATATTGCATTTTGAATTTTTGCAGGCAAATCCAGGCGTGGAAGTTGAAAGATATTTAGGGAGTGAAAAAAAAAATTTAATGAGGTAATTAATTGCCATTTAATTAGAAATTAATTAGGTAATTAATTAGACAATCAAATTAGGAATCCGGAGCGACAGACAGGCTGCCCGTTGCTCGCTATTCAGACGGGCAGTGTAGACACCGGGTCTTGAGGTAGTCCAGGTCAGAGTTACCCGATGAAGAGATCAACGTCGGTTTTCGGATAAATGGATGGAATTCGAAGGTTTTCGTCTTTCAGTTTCATAAGGATTAAAATCTTTTTCTCTATAGCATGAGGTTTTGAAAGAGTTTGGGAAATTTAGCTTAAAAATTGAGATTTTCCTCCTCAGACAGGATGACCATCGGAGTTAGGACGCCCATCTCTATTTGGTGTTCGCTGTCTCTAGCATATAGGGACAGCCCGTCTGTAATATAAGTGGCGGACACGTGTCTGCATAGAGATGCCCGTCCCTAGTCCCGCGCCTCGGCCCGTCTGTTGTCCATATTTCCACGCGTACCCTTCTTAGGGACGCCCTGTCAATAGTTCTATGGACGGCCGTCGGTAGTGGATCTGATCAGATAACGTCGAATTTGGTAAAATTTAATCTGATAAGCTTGATATCTTTCAAATTTGGATGAGATTTGGGGCAGATATTTGGTTAAAAATTGAATTTTAAAATCCTTTTAAAATTCAAAAATTCAATTGATGTTTATCCTAATTATCTCCTAAAAACGCTATAAATAGTGGATTAAATTTCATTATAGGGGGTTAGAAAAAATAACAAATTTTTGGGGAGAAAAATTAGCAAATTTTGAGAGATTGGCAAATTTTTAAAGGAAAAAATCTTTTGAGAGCAATTTACTAATATCTAAAAAATCTCTATTATTTTCAGAATTTTTATTTGATAAAAATTCTTTCAATTAATTGACTTTTTTTCTCAAATTCTACTTGTGAATTAAGCCAATTTGAGGTAACGAAATTCATTCATTTCCATCAATCCAGCTAATTCCAATACTTGAATCACTGTCAAATTTCCAGGAAAGAAAAACAAAAATTTTCTTTCCTTGATCCATTTTTATTCGATCCTTGTGAAACGTGCGGGGACCAAAGTCATTCGACATTCACCCAAAAAGGTAAAATCCGAGGGTAAACATTCTGGATTAATATTTGTGTAATTTAATTGACTTATATTAATTGTTTTACATTTTTAATAATTTTTTTAACAAATAATTTCAATTGAAATTTTGAAGGTCTTTTAACTTTTTCTGCAACCAGGGGTGACCGACGGGCAGAGTGGTTACCGACGTCCGTCCCTATTCCGAGAGATGGGACGTAGGTGACGCACCACTCCGTCCACCGGTCACACTAAGGACGCCCGTCGGTATTGTGCAGAAGGTCGTCCCTAGGCAAATTCTCATGTTTTTAATTTATTTCTTTTACCCCTTTTTATTTCTTTTATCTTTTAACTCATTTCTTTTAAAGTTTCTTGTTGTTTTACTTTTCTTTACTTTATTCACGATTTTGACACTGACATATTTATTTCTATGAGTTATTTTCTGACCATTTTGGAATTGAAGTTGTTAATGATGGTGGTCGCGCCAATCTGAGGATTTCCATCCGGGTTCTTTCTTTACCCTTGTCTTTATTCATTTTATTATGAAGATTATTTTAATGTCGTTAAAGTAAAAAGGGCCAAATGTTTTATAGTAATTAATTTGGAATTTTTTCGAAAGCCGGGGACCAAAGTCCCATTTTTATCCAATAAAATCGACACTTCTCAAAAATCAGCTTGTAATAAATATGCATGGCAGGACCAATGTCCTCACTCCAATGAATATCCCGATTTCTGTATGATTTATATATTGTTTTTATAATCGGGGTTGTATTCCGCCCCCAGTGTTATTGTAATTTATTTCGCGTATTTTATTTCGTGTCAATTTGCTGCTTTATCTACATGAATGGATTGCGCTTTAATTAGCTGCATTGTATGGAAAGTTCATGAAAAAATGAATTCAAAAATTAACTATAACATTAATCAAGGTACAAATAAATGAGAAGTCCCGAACTCACTCTGGTCTTGGGCTCAATAAGGTTAGAGGTTTAGAACCTCCAAAATATCTCTTGTTCCCCTCCAAAAGGCCTAATTTACATGATCCTAGGCTCCAGGGGGTAGAGGATCATCCTTATATTCTATTAGGCTGAGACCTCCAAGATCTCTCTGGTTTGCCCAAGATGGATATTTACACACTGTGTAATCCTAAGTTCCACGAGGTTAGAGGGTCATCCTAATGTCCTATTGGGCTGGCACCTCCAAAACCCTCTTGGCTTACCCAAAATGGATATGTATGCGCCGTCTTAGGCTCGCTGAGGCTAGACGACCTTCCCAATGTTCTATTGGGTGGCGATTCCAAGAAACCTCCTTGTTGCCCAAAATAGACGCACTTGTAAATACCTTACAAGTTTTTATGAACCTCTGTCAAAAGACTTAGAGCGGGCCTTCGGGGCGTCCTATGGGATTCGGCGCGCATCATAGTGGCGACTCCACTGGGGACATACTCGAGACTTCGATTCGAAAGTACCTTGATTAAAAATTACAATTGAGTTTTAGTTTAAAAATTTCATCTTCTTTCAAAGCTACATTACATCTCATTAGAGCCTTAGATATATGCTAGTTTGGTCCCTTTATCAACCCCAGTGAGTTCCCGAAGTACGACCCTACGTTTACTGAATGTAGGGAAGTGTTAAGGATAATCACCAGCTCAAGCCTCGTACCATTTGGTATATAAAATGGAGACTCGATCGGTCGTTACGCTCGTGATGAGTTAGACCCGTCGGCAGGGACCATGCTTGGGTAGCCCTAAAGTAACATCACCTTTTGACTGAAGCTCATGAAATGGAAATAGTTACTTCCCCTAGGTGGTATGAACCATAATACCTTGCTTGCTATATGGATCATTTTGTATTGGATAAACCCAAATAATTTGATTGGTCACCAAATCAAAGGCTTTCATGCCCCGATAGGCCCATGTCGATTTATTCGGATTGCCTAAATACACAATGATCAAAATCCATGCGTATACACATAAGCTAAGAGATGTTATGCTGTCGATTTTTCACCGTGCACCATACGTGTCCATCAGGTTCCCGGTTGACACATGGGCTAATCCCACTAGGACAGAGACTGCACGACCTTGTGTGTGAGAGTAACAAAGGTTGGAATTACCTATGTGCTTGAATGTGATTTGTGGATGTTGCATAGCACGATCATGCATCTTATATGTCATTCATGCATCATCCTAACCGGTATTTTTTTGCAGCCATCATAGATCTGCCCAGGTGGTCTAAAGGTCTTGACAGGTGAGTAATCAGCAATTTATTTGTCTTTTCTTTCTGAGGAGCAAAATACATGGGCTCAGAGAACGTCAAGTCGTCCCCTTCTACAATATTTGATAGAAAGTAACATGGCCAATCCATTAGGAAGACCGGGTGCAACCCATGCCCTCATTATTGATAAAATGGATAGGAAAGCACGGGACTTAGAGAGCAGGTTGAAACAATTTGAAGCCAGGATAAAAACTATGAAGGAAGACTTTGCTGCCACGATGACACCATCTACTAAGGCACAACATATTGGTTTTGCCATTCCACAGAGCAAACAGGGTTTAGCTAAAATAGCATACATGCCGGGAATCAGGCCCAGAGGAAAGATGCCTTGTGTTCTGCAGTCAAGGCAAAAAGGCAAAGGACATGTTTGTAATGAGGGGTTTAAGATGACGACGATGGGTGGCCCCAAGAGAAAAATGGACATCCTCGAGGAGGCAATTCAACGATCCAAACGTGCTACCGCCCAAGCCGTCAATAAGAGGCTCGCCTTTGGTACTACGGACTCGGAGAGAAAAAGTGGTCTATGCAGAGGTGACAGTTCCGTTGGCATTCAAAAGATCAAAAAAGTGCTGGTGGCTGGAGTGGCACAGAAATATTGCTTTGGTTTAGGCAAGTCTCTCCCTCAGATGAGGTCAACTAAGCCAACTGTGGGTTATGGGATAATAGATCCTCATCAGTATGCCACAGGTCTATTTGATGACTAGAAAATCCCGAGGAAGCAAGTTCAAAATCTTGAGACGTCTAGAATTACTGAAAGGTGCCTAAGTCATAGCAATAGCAGCAGAATAAGTGGTGGAGACATAAAGATGCCGGCCACGGAGGTGACCCGAAATGACCGCATCATCTTAGAAAAGCCTCTGTCAAAGCATTTTGCCTATTTTGTTAAGAAAGGGAAGTTGCAAAACGAACTAGACCCTCTAAAAGCCAAGGGCGTCCAGCACATCGGGAAGATCAATATTGTGTCTATCATCAGCAGGCTGGACATGACACTGATGAATGCCGAGCTTTGAGGGAACAGGTTCAAGGCCTCATCGACGAGGAGCTCAAAGGAAGGAAGGATGGGCCCTAAAGTTGATTATGGATTGCTGGCAACAACACCTGTGTCAGCAGAGAGAGGAAGATGATAGTTTAGACTTTCCTTCTTAGTTCTGAACTTTTTTTTATAATGATTAATGACGTTTTTTAGTTTTATTAACAAATCGAACAATTTCCTTCACTTGTGTGATGTTTTTTTTATGCATGATCATAATCCATTTATATTTGACATTAGCTCGATTGATGCTACTCTATTTATTCTTGGAACCTCAAAAATCTTGATGGCATCTGACATAACTCTTGAAGAGTGAGAATTAAAACAAAATACGAAAAGGTCTTTGCCTGGACCTATGAAGATATGCCAGGAATCGATCGGGAAGTCACAGAGCATGCTATTCCTATATATCCAGACCATAAACCTGTTAAATAGAAACTGAGAAGGCTTAGGCCGGAATGGGCAGATAAAGTAAAAGAGGAGATTCGTCAACAAATCAAAGCCAAATTTCTAGTTGAGGTACAGTATCCAACTTGGTTGGCCAAAGTTGTCCCCGTAGCCAAAAAGAATGGCAAGGTAAGGGTATGCGTAGATTATCGGGACTTGAATAAGGCTTGTCCGAAAGATAACTTTCCGTTGCCCCATATAGATGTGTTGATAGATAGCACTGCTACTTGCGAGGTGTATAGCTTTGGAGATGGTTATGCGGGCTACAATCAAATTCTCAATAAAATAATTGACCGAATTAAGACGGCTTTCATCACAGAATGGGGGACGTATGCTTACCGGGTAATGCCTTTTGGCCTAAAAAATGTAGGAGCCACTTATCAGAGGATGGCGATAAAAATCTTAAACGACTTGATCCATAAAGAAGTGGAGGTATACGTGGATGACATGATGATCAAGTCGGCCACTAGAGAAGGTCATTTCAAAGCCCTGGAAAAGTTTTTCTAGAGGATAAATAAGTATAATCTGCGATTAAATCCTAAGAAGTGTATCTTTGGAGTCACGCCAGGGAAGCTACTAGGATATGTGGTTAGCTAAAGGGGTATCGAGATCAACCTAGACAAGGTTAAAGCCATTAGACAAATGCCAGTGCCTCAGAAGGAAAAAGATGTAAGGAGCTTATTGGGCAGATTGTAATATGTCAGCAGATTCATCGCCAAACTAACTTCGATTTGTGAGCCAATCTTCAAATTACTCAGAAAAGACCAACCAGTAGTATGGAACGAAAATTGTGAGAAGGCTTTCGATACTATCAGAGAATATTTGCTGAATCCACCGATTTTGAGATCGCCGCAGCCAGTCAAACCACTGATTTTGTATTTAGCAATAGAAGATAGTTCGGTAGGTGCCATGATGGCCCAGGAAGATGAATTCGGAGTAGAATTTGTTGTTTACTACCTTAGCAAGAAGTTCTTGGCTTATGATGTTAAGTATGCAGAAGTAGAAAAGATCTGTCTTACGATAATTTGGGCCTCTAAGAAGTTGAGACACTACTTTCACTCCTATAAGGTACAAGCGGTAGCAAAGCAGAATCCCTTGATATACTTGCAAGAGGCTCCATCCTTACTTGGAAAAATGGGTAGGTAGTTGTTGCTGCTACAAGAGTTTTATATAGAGTACGTTACTCAAAAAACTATCAAAGGGCGTGTAGTGGCAGAATTCCTAGCAGAACACCAAATTCAAATAGACTCGTACGAGTTCAACTTTCCAGATGAGGATGTGACAGCCATCGGAGTTCAGGGATGGCAACTATACTTTGATGGGGCTGTGAACAATAAGGGGGCAGGAGTAGGAGTCATTCTAACCACCTCGGATAATGAGAAACTCCCTTTGGCAAAGAAACTGAGGTTCAAAGCTACCAATAATGAAGCTAAGTATGAAGCATGTACTTTTGGGTTGGAAACGTTAATAGCCTTGGGGGCAAAGAAAGTGGAAGTGTTTGGTGATTCATCCCTGGTGATCAATCAAATTTGAGGCGAATGGGCTGTTAAAGAAGAAAGGCTAATGCCGTACATTAAGCACTTGAGAGACCTGAGTAGTCAGTTTGAAGTGTGTACATTCCATTTCGTTCCAAGGGATGAAAATCAGTTGGCCAATGCGCTCGCCACTTTAGTATCATTGTGGGACAATCCAGAAGGGGTAGTTATGAGGCCAGTTTTGATTTCTAGCTCTGAGACACCTAGCTTCGAATCTAAATCAGTCATGGAAACAAAAGTGGCGGATGGGAAGCCGTGGTATTACGATATTATGAACTATCTAGAAAATACGACTTTTCCAGAGGAAGCTACTAAGAAAGATCAGAGAATGATTCACAAATTGTCTACCCAGTTCATTTTCATAAATGGGATATTATACAAACGGCAGGCTGATGGTATCCAGTTGAGATGTTTGGATGAGAAAGAGGCCAAGAGGGTAATGGAAGAAACTCATGCTGGCGTATGCGGAGCCCATATGAACGGGCTGACATCGGCAAAGAAAACTATGAGGCAAGGGTTCTTCTGGCTCACCATGGATAATGACTGCTCAAAGTTTGTAAAGCAGTGTCAGTTGTGCCAAGCAGATTTAAGGCACTTGCCTGTCTCAGAATTGCATATTTTGACATCGCCTTGGCCGTTCGCAGCCTGGGGGATTATTATTATTGGGGAAATTCGTCCTACGGCTTCCAATGGACACAGATACATCATCGTCGCCATTGATTATTTTACCAAATGGGTAGAAGCTGAGTCTTTCAAAAAAGTTGATGCTAAGGATATGGCGAAATTCATTAAGAAAAATTTGATATGTAGGTACGGCCTCCTATATTACGTGGTATCTGACAACAGGGTCCAGTTTATGGCCGAGATGAAGAAATTGTTCCAGAAGTATGGTATTGTGCATCATAAGTCGTCCCCATACCGCCCTCAAGCGAATGGGGCAGTACAAGCCGCCAACAAAAGTATCAAGAGGATTCTAGCCAAGATGGTTCAGAATTATAAAGATTGGGCGGAAATGCTGCCTTTTGCACTCTGGGGTTATAAAATGACCACCAGAACATCTACAGGAGCCACACCGTACTCTTTGGTGTATGGAACGGAGGCGGTATTGCCAGTCGAAGTTGAACTCAAGTCACTAAGAGTGGTCATGGAAGCTCAGATCCCAGAAGCTGAATGGGCACAATAACGGATACAACACTTAAACATGTTGGATGAGAAAAGATTGAGAGCCTATTGCCATAACCAAATTTATCAGAAGAGGCTCACTAGATCCTTTGGAAAGAAAGTTAAGAAGCATCCCCTGAAGGAAGGGGACTTGGTGTTCAAGCAGATGAGACCAGGTGCGCCTGATATCAGAGGAAAGTTCAGACCAACGTGGGAAGGACCATTCGTCCTCAAGAAACTGTTATCAAAAGGAGCCGTGATTCTGTCAGATAGCAATCGTAACGAATTCAAAGAACCAATCAATATTGATAGACTCAAAAGGTTCCATGGCTAAAGACAATAAAATCAAAAGAAGAGAATAAAAGCCCTGCGGGTCGAAAATCGAAAAAAAGGCGGTCTTGCTAAAATTGGATGCCTCGTCAGGGTGAAAATCGAAAAAAGGCATCCTAGGCAAAAATTAGTGGCATGAGAGAAAATATCCAATCAAGAAAACCCGAGAGGGCTGATTGGTAATAGGAGTTGATGCTATCAAGATTTGGCTCTGTGAATGAATGTAGTTTGGCATTTTTGAATTAGTGTTAAATGGTGATCATGTATATTGAAATCGTACTGAAACGGACACAATGTTGTGAAATGAAATAAAATGAAATTCATTCATTGATATTATTTCCTAGTTCTGTTCTACAAAGGAACATATTGCTTAAAATCCATACAAATCTGAACTAGACCTTACTACTGCTCTTGCCGGCCGAGTGCCTTAGTGGCCAGGTCCTGTTATCAACTGCAGTGCTAGGTGTCCACCCTCTATATGCACTGGTAGAAGTTACAGAATGATTCCCAGAAAAGGGTATAGTAGTTTTCTCTGGTAGTTCAGTCCAAAGATCATGATACTGAGAAGCAAAGGCTGAAGACCAGACCCCGTATCGAAAGGATAGGGAATGTCTCACTACATCATTAATCCCTCTGAATTATCAAGCACAATAGGTGGTAGTGTAAAAGGCAGCCTCATGAGGCCTTTAAGAACCAGATCCTCATCTGCTACCTCACCCAATCTAGCAACACATTCATCAAGGGAGGCCATGAAATGCAACTGATGCCTAGAGAGAAATACCTCAGAGAATAACTGCTGATTACCCTAGGAAGGGGCTTTGATAATAGCTTTAACTTTTCTTGCAACCATACCGGAAAGGCATGAGAGTTTTTTTTTTAAAAAAAAGAGGCCGTTAGAGATGAAAACTATGACTGGCTCTCTAAGCAAAAGTTAGGCCAAAAGGCAGGGTGAAAACCTAGGAACAGGCAGTCTGTCCTTCAAAAAATAAAAATGAATAAAAGCCGCTGGATTGGATTCCAGGCAAATATTAGGCACAGGGTCTTGAGAAAATCCCTAAAGGGACGCATTTCCCTCTAAGAAAAACTAGTGTGAAAATTCACAAGGGACGCACTACCTTTAAAATAATAACTTTGGAAGCCTGGAGCGATAAGGCAACGTTACCCCGAATAAATTTCCTTTTGGCAGGTGGTGCATAATGTAGAACTTGATTCAGAGTCCTGGGGGCAAAATGCTCATTGACCGGGGGACAAAGATGCACACGAGTCAGTTCTCCTTGAAAAGATTCTAGGTCAGAGTCCGTAAAGCCAAGATAATGCTTTTTTATATCCTTGGAAGCATCAGACAATATGAGCAGCCGAGCAGCACCCTCAACGAAACCTTTAACCACCTGGGATGTGGTCTATTCATTTTTGCATATCACATGCATGTCACGTGCATTCAGTCTTTTACACGTTTATATATGCAAACACAATTCTTATACATTAATCCTTTGCATGTGTTTTCTGTATATAGTTTTGTATGTATATTTCACACACATAATTCCATACGCACAAAATCTTTTGTATATGTGGTTGTGCACATGACTTAGAGGCATTACTCTGAATAGACCTCATGAGCAAGGGTGATTCAAGAGATAGGTTCAGCTCAACATTATCGGCCACTGTATTCGGCATGAAATCAGGTGAATATGTACAGAGGTGGAACCCCCAGAAAAATAAGCCTATCCAGGCACACCATGCTGAGGGCAAACTGGAATCACACAAATCTACAGAAAAGAAGATCCTTTGAGAAGTCAGACTACCCACACATACTTTAGTTGGAGGAAAATTAGACGCAAAAATGGGTCAAGGTACAGTTTTGACTCTACGTCGGCGCTCATCCATGCCGAACAATCGAATCAAGATAAAGCCCTCACGAGAATGAAATCTCAAGGATCTACTCCTGAAAATACATTTAAAAGAATAAGCCTCTCTATGCACACCATGCCGGAAGCTAACAGGTAAGTTTTTCTGTCGTAAGATGTATGCTCACACACCTCACACAATCTGGATTCAAATGTATGTATATTGCACATTCAACACACGTGCACAGTGTTTTGTATATGTACATGGCTCAGATGAGGGGTCCGAATAGACCTCATGCTTAGAGATGATCCAAGAGATGAGTTCAGCCTAACATTGTCAAACTCATGCATGCCATGCTGAAAGCCACCAGGTAAGTTTCTCTCTCATAAGATGTACGCTCACACACATCACATAGTAAGTGTATCAAAGCCAAATTCAAATGTACAAATTCTCAAACAAAATAAATGTACAAGAATACAAACTCTCAAAACAACAACAAAAATAACTTCTCAAACCAAAACAACAGACAAAACAAAAAGAAGAAGACATTTTCAAGGCCTTGAAAATCCAATATACTGTAAATACATTCAAAATGTAAAGATCAAAAACAAAACAAGGAAAAAATAGAAACAAAAACGAAAACAAAATAGAAAAATCACTCGCCTGCAGGCAAACAACAAAATTTCCAATCTAATTTTTTCTTTGAGAAAGCTCAAATCTTTTTTCCGCCCCGGAGGCTCAGCATCAAATTCTCTCACCCTCATGAGAAGTATGCAGATCTTTTCAACAAGGAGGCTGCATTGGAGATGATAGAGGAATCAATATCTAGCATGTCACAGTCAGTGCAATTAAGAAAATGGGGAACAACCAGCCGTCCTTCGGGGGCACACTCTGACATCGGCCCCAACAGGTATGTACTGCCACAGGTATGCGTCTTTTATATGCCTTGTACATTTGCTTTTCCCTTGTTGTAGTAAAAAAGAAGAGGTCCAGGATAAGCGCCAGCAAAAAAAAGTGATGAATGTTTCACCATACCGACCTAAGGATGGTCGACAGATCAGACATTGCACTAGCCGGGGGTAGGTTAGCAGAACAGACATTGCACTAGCCAGATGTAGGTTAGCAGATCAGATATTGCACTAGCCGGATGTAGGTTAGCAGATCAGACATTGCATTAGCCGGATGTAGGTTACCAGATCAGACATTGCATTAGCCGGATGTAGGTTAGCAGATCAGACATTGCACTAACTGGATGGAGGTTAGCAGATCAGACGTCGAACTAGCTAGATGGGGGTTAGCAGATCAAACATTGTACTAGCCGGATGGGGCTTAGCAGATCAGACGTTGAACTAGATGGATGGGGGTTATCAGATCAGACATTTTACTAGCCGGATGGGGGTTAGCAGATCAGACATTGAAATAGCCGGATGGTGGTTAGCAGATCAGATATTGTACTGACCGGATGGTGGTTAGCAGAGCAGATATTACACTGACCAAATAATGGTTAGCAGATAGAATGTTACACGGATTTGGTTGGAAGTTACCAAGGTTGTGCTATGCAAGCCCAGAAGCAGCTACCAAGATAGAACATTCAATCACATGCGATAGAACAGATCGCAAACTGGGATTATAGTTAAAGAGCACTACATCTCACAGACACCGTGCAGGCCGGGACGAGGCTAGCGGATCACTAACGATAGAAGAGATCGCAAACAAAGGTTGTAGTAAGAGAGTACTGCATATCACAGACATCATGTAGGCCGGGACGAGGATAGCGGATCACCAGCGATAAAAGAGATCGCAAACAGAGGTTGTAGTCAGAGAGTACTGCATCTCACAGACAGCATGCAGGCCGGGATGAGGCTAGCAGATCACCAGTGGTAGAAGAGATCACAAATAGAGGTTGTAGTCAGAGAGTGCTGCATCTCACAGACACCGTGCAGGCCGGGACGAGGCTAGCGGATCACCAGCGGTAGAACAGATCTCAAACAGAGGTTGTAGTCAGAGAGTACTGCATCTCACAGACATCGTGCAGGCCGAGACGAGGATAGCGGATCACTAGTGATAGAACAAATCGCAACAGAGGATGCAGTTCGACAACACTTCACCTCACACCGTGCAGGCCGAGATGAGGTTAGTGGGGGACAGTGATAGAACAGATCGCAACAGAGGATGCGATTAGACAACACTTCACCTCACACTGTGCAAGCCGAGATGAGGCCAGCGGGACAGACTAGCCACCGTGCATGCCGAGATGAGGATAGCGGGGCACACATGATAGAACAGATCGCAACAGAGGATACAGTTAGACAACACTTCACCTCACCCGTGCAGACCGAGATGAGGCTAGCAGGACAGACCAGCCGCCGTGCAGACCGAGATGAGGTTAGCGAGGGATAGCGATAGAATAAATCGCAATAGAGGATACGGTTAGACAACACTTCACCTCACACAGTGCAGGCAAAGACGAGGCTAGCGGGACAGATCAGCCACCGTGCAGACCAAGACGAGGTTAGCGAGGCACCAGTGATAGAACAGATAGCAATTGGGTTTGCAGTTAGAGAACATTGCATCTCGCAACGGGGTTGTAGTTAGAGAACACTACATCTCACGGACACTGTGTAGGCCGGGATGAGGCTAGCGGATCACCAGCAATAGAACAAATCGCAGCAGAGGTTGTAGTTAAAGAACACTACATCTCAAAAACACCGTGCAGGCTGAGACAAGGCCAGTGGGATAGATTAACCACCGTCCAGACCGAAATAAGGTTAGCGGGGAACCAGCAATAGAACAAATCGCAACAGAGGATGGAGTTAGAGACACTGCACCTCACACCGTGCGAGCCGAGATGAGGCCAACGAGACAGATCAGCTACCATACAGACCGAGATGAGGTTAACGGAGCACCCGCGATAGAACAAATCGCAAATGGGATTGTGGTTAGAGAACACCGCATCTTGCAAACGCCGTGCAAGCCGACCGGAGGCAAGTCGCAACATTCCATACAGTAAAAGGTAAGGGTTGCCTCAGGTACGTATCTCTCTCCTTTTTTCTCTGAATTTTGGCTCGTCTGGGCGCTAATGCACTAGTTTCCCAAAAATTGGGGGAAACTATAGACACCGGGTCTTGAGGCAGTCCAGGTCAGAGTTACCCGATGAAGAGATCAACGTCGGTTTTTGGATAAATGGATGGAATTCGGAGGTTTTCGTCTTTCGGTTTCATAAGGATTAAAATCTTTTTCTCTATAGCGTGAGGTTTTGAAAGAGTTTAGGAAATTTAGCTTGAAAATTGAGATTTTACTCCTCAGACGGGATGACCGTCGGAGTTGGGACGCCCGTCTCTATTTGGTGTTCCCTGTCTCTAGCATATAGGGACGACCCGTCTGTAATATAAGTGGCAGACGTGTCTGCATAGAGACGCCCGTCCCTAGTCCCGCATCTCGGCCCGTCTGTTGTCAAAATTTCCACGCGTACCCTTCTTAGGGACGGCCGTCGGTAGTGGATCTGATCAGATACCGCCGGATTTGGTAAAATTTAATCTGATAAGCTTGATATCTTTCAAATTTGGATGAGATTTGGGGCAGATATTTGGTTAGAAATTGAATTTTAAAATCCTTTTAAAATTCAAACTTTAAATTGATGTTTATCCTAATTATCTCCGAAAAACTCTATAAATAGTGGATTAAATTTCATTATAGGGGGTTAGAAAAATTACAAATTTTTGGGGAGAAAAATTAGCAAATTTTGAGAGATTGGCAAATTTTTAAAGGAAAAAATATTTTGAGAGCAATTTACTAAAATCTAAAAAATCTCTATCATTTTCAGAATTTTTATTGGACAAAAATTCTTTCAATTAATTGACTTTTTTCTCAAATTCTACTTGTGAATTAAGCCAATTTGAGGTAACGAAATTCATTCGTTTCCATCAATCCAGCTAATTCCAATACTTGAATCGCTGTCAAATTTCCAGGAAAGAAAAACATAAATTTTCTTTCCTTGATCCATTTTTATTCGATCCTTGTTAAACGTGCGGGGACCAAAGTCATTCGACATTGACCCAAAAAGGTAAAATCCGAGGGTAAACATTCTGGATTAATATTTGTGTAATTTAATTGACTTATATTAATTGTTTTTTATTTTTAATAATTTTTTTAACAAAGAATTTCAATTGAAATTTTGAAGGTCTTTTAACTTTTTCTGCAACCAGGGGTGACCGATGGGCAGAGTGGTTACCGATGCCCGTCCCTATTTCGAGAGATAGGACGTAGGTGGTGCACCACTCCGTCTGCCGGTCACACTAAGGACGCCCGTCAGTATTGTGCAGAAGGCCGTCCCTAGGCAAATTCTCATGTTTTTAATTTATTTCTTTTACCCCTTTTCATTTCTTTTATCTTTTAACTCATTTCTTTTAAAGTTTCTTGTTATTTTACTTTTCTTTACTTTATTCACGATTTTGACACTGACATGTTTATTTCTATGAGTTATTTTCTGACCATTTTGGAATTGGAGTTGTTAATGATAGTGGTCGCGCCAATCTGAGGATTTCCATTCGGGTTCTTTCTTTACCCTTGTCTTTATTCATTTTATTATGAAGATTATTTTAATGTCGTTAAAGTAAAAAGGGCCAAATGTTTTATAGTAATTAATTTGGGATTTTTTCGAAAGCCGGAGACCAAAATCCTGTTTTTAGCCAATAAAACCGACACTTCTCCAAAATCAGCTTGTAATAAATATGCATGGCAGGACCAATGTCCTCATTCCAATAAATATCGAATATCCCGATTTTTGTATGATTTACATATTATTTTTATAATGGGGATTGTATTCCGCCCCCAGTGTTATTGTAATTTATTTCGCGTATTTTATTTCGTGTCAATTTGCTGCTTTATCTACATGAAGGGATTGCGCTTTAATTAGCTGCATTGTATGGAAAGTTAATGAAAAAATGAATTCAAAACTTAACTATAAAATTAATCAAGGTACAAATAAATGAGAAGTCCCGAACTCACTCTGGTCTTGGGCTTAATAAGGTTAGAGGTTTAGAACCTCCAAAATATCTCTTGTTCCCCTCCAAAAGGCCTAATTTACATGATCCTAGGCTCCAGGGGGTAGAGGATCATCCTTATGTTCTATTAGGCTGAGACCTCTAAGATCTCTCTGGTTTGCCCAAGATAGATATTTACGCACTGTGTAATCCTAAGTTCCACGAGGTTAGAGGGTCATCCTAATGTCCTATTGGGCTGGCACCTCCAAAACCCTCTTGGCTTACCCAAAATGGATATGTATGCGCCGTCTTAGGCTCGCTGAGGCTAGATGACCTTCCCAATGTTCTATTGGTTGGCGATTCCAAGAAACCTCCTTGTTGCCCAAAATAGACGCACTTGTAAATACCTTACAAGTTTTTATGAACCTCTCTCGAAAGACTTAGAGCGGGCCTTTGGGGCGTCCTACGGGGTTCGGCATGCGTCACAGGCAGCCCGTCAGTCATTAAAATCTACAAATCGTGCGAGTCATCGACACCCATCAGTTCTTTTTCCTTCTTCCTTTTCACTCTCCCTCACCAACCGACGCCCTTTCAGTTTTTTGGCCTGTTCTCCCTCATTTTTCACCCGTTTCGAGCGCGTGTGCACCAAAGTGACCCCCACATTGTCCCGCACATTTAAACACACTTTTTATGCACTTTAGTCGAGTTTATTTTCAGCACAGTCTCATCGACATACAGGTCAGTTATTCATTTGTCCTACTCTTTTTTCTATTTAATTTTAATTTTTTTTCATGAGAAATGCATGTTGACATAATTTAGCATAATATAATGTTAATTTCTATTTTTTTCCTACCCAATTTCTTTGAACTATATGAAGGACAACATAAAAAAATCCAAAAAATGAAAAAAAAAGAACAAAATAACAAGAGAATGAAAGTTATCCATAGAAAACTTAGATTTACCGCTGTTGGACTTAGTTCTAGGACCAACCTGAACTGGACAAGGCATGAATAAATTAAAATGTTGCTTAGGGCCTGAGGCCTATCCTTTTTTTGTTTTTTTTTTTATAGGAGGTTGGGCACATCTTTGCAGGGATGCTACCCAAATTTTTGTAAATTTTTCTGGTTGGGCACATTCTTGCCGGGATGCTGCCCAAATTTTTTTATGGGGCAAGCCTTGCCAGGATGTCGCCCAAAAAAAATTTTTTGTTATCTTGTATAAATTTACCCCTATAAGAACGCTGTGGATATTATTGCATGTCGGCCCGGGATGCCACCGAAATTTACAAAGTTATAATCTTTTGCTTAGTCATTATTTACTGCGGTGATGCCAAACTAATTTCTTACCTTTTTCTTTTTCAGGATGCCTCCTAGACGTCAGGTTCCACATGGTCAGCCAGAGCCCGAGCCTCCTGCCTGGATGAGCGATGAGGCGAGGGAGAGGTTTAGGCTGCTAGCTCGGGTACAGTTCCGGGCCAGTCATTTTATCTCTATCTTACAGGCCATGGGTATGTTAGAGGTGGTAGACGCACTAGTAGTGGCTATAGGGTGGACAGAGTTTCTCTATGGCCTGCCTTCCACACCCACCCAGGGGTTATCCAGGAGTTTCTCCCTACTTTGCATTACGGGAGATTCTAGAGGTCGAACGTAGAGGAGGGGGTCATTCAGTTATGGGTCGATGGTTATCACTACAGTATCACCCGCCAGCGGTTTGCAGACGCTATGGGGTTACCAGTCGGAGAGGATGTCATAGTGCCTCAGAGGGCCGTTAGGCGCCAGCATTGGGAGGTTATAGCTCTGCCGGGAGTGCCATATGACCATGACACGGCAAAGAGTATGGGCTCTCATCCCAGGCTCTCTGATACATTCATAGGGTTATTTCCAGCTCCTACCTAGGACGGGCTGGTAACCCGAGCTCACTTAATGCTGCAGAGATCTGGAGTCTGTGGGCCATGGTTGCAGGGCATCGGCTCAACATTAGTCACGAGATCGTGGCTAACTTGGTCAGAGTGTCTACGGGGGCAGCCCCTATAGTATATGTGGGAGGAGTGATTACTAGATTATTGCTGGAGCTGGGAGCTCATCTAGACTATCTCGGACCCGCACTTGAGGAGAGCATATATGTAGATGCGTCATTAGCTCTCACCATGGGGATGATAGTTCAGTTGTCGGGCCAGGCCGAGGCGTATAGACTGCGCATGATCCATGAGACTAGACGTGCTCTAGGCCTCCCATCGCTTCAGCCGGCAGAGGAGCCCCAGATGGAGGAGCAGCCTCCCCAGCAGCCAGGGTTTCAGGAGGGGCAGCCTCCCCAGCAGTCTGAGTTTTAGGAGGGCCAGCCTCGCCAGCAGCCTGGGTTTCAGGAGGGACCGCCTCCACAGCAGCCGCCATCAGAGGAGGGACAGGCACAAACTCCAGTTGACATGGGGATAGAGTTCACCATGGACAAGTTATTTGTTACTCCCCCAGCATAGAGGGTAAAGAGTCCTCCTCTGTCTCCAGCATGAGTTCTGAGGTCGATGCCTCGGGATACAGCCAGGTTTCACGCTTACAGCCGAGCAGGGTACTCGGGGGCATGTACCTCCACCGCAGCACCTCCAGACTATCCGGCGGAGTCTACACCAGCACAAGCACCATAGCCAGCCCAGCCCAACCTATTGATGGCCATGACATCTATTCTTGCTGCCATGGAGCACAGGCAGGAGGAGAGAGACAGGATCCTCCTTGAGCGGATTGGGCAACATGAGGAGGGTGCCAGGGCCCTCCTTGAGCGGATGAGGCAGTATGAGGAGCACGATCGAGCTATGTTAGAGAGGTTAGCCCAGCAGGAGAGGGTCATTCAAGATCAGGCCAGGCTCATTGAGGAGTTGCAGCAGGATTTGATAGCTTCCCATAGTGCTGCAGTTGACAGGGTGGATACGGCTATCCAAATGGTGGACGAGTCCGTTACTTCCCTCGGGTTCAGGGTAGGAGTGCTGGAGGGTGCCATTCCACCTATCGCCCAGTTTGTCAGGGAATTTAGGGAGCAGATAGAGTCTACACTTAGAGGCATCAGGAATACGACCCGTGATCAGACCTTGACGCTGTCCAGCAGATTCCAGGAGTTAGGACGGGTAGTCAGGGACACATTGGAGTTCATGGGAGTGTGCGCCTAGCCTTTCCTGGACGGCTATGCACAGGTGCAGTTCTAGCAGGCGGACGCTGCGAGAGCACAGCCTGCGGCTACACCGATCGTAGCCCCTGCTCGCGCCAAGGCTAGGTTCAGATCTCCAGCGCTAGCACCGCCTAGCCGACCCTCCACGTCCACGGCTCGACCATCGGCTTCCACATCACAGAGCCAACCAGTGCATGTGTCGGATGATGAGGAGGACCCGGACGAGCCCTCTAACTACCGCCCTCTTTAGACTATTCAGGGAGCCTATTCTCATTGTGTTTTGTTTTACTTGTATAATTTTTGTACAAAATATGCTGTCACTTTGTGGAACATCTATGTTTATATTTTGACTAGCTTATGCTTATATTTTGTCAAATCCGTATTTTAGTCTATGTATTTGCCATTTTACTTATGATTTCCTAACGTTTGATAACGGTAGACGGAAGAAAATGAAAAGAAAGACAAGATAATAATAATGCAAAAATCGTTTAAATGATAACAAGCAAATCAACTTATAACGAACAGATCAAATCTTTGTAACACAGGAACATGAGCTTACACTGACCTGCACTTGGTCAATGATGAAACAAATTAGCCGCCATGCAGACTGAGATGAGGTTAGTGGGGTACACGCGATAGAACATATCGCAAACAGAGCATGCAGTTAGACAACACTTCACCTAGCACCGCGCAGGCCGAGATGAGGCTAGCAGAACTGATCAGCCGCCACGCAGAATGAGATGAGGTTAGTGGGGCAAATGCGATAGAACAGATCGCAAATGAGATGGGGTTAGATAACACCGCATCTCACACCGTGCAAGCCGAGATGAGGCCTGCGGGACAATATGGCCACCGTACATGCCTAGATGAGGGCAGCGGGGCACATGCGATAGAACAGATAGCTACCTAGATAGGGTTGGATAACATCATGTCTCACAGATACCATGCAAGCTGAGATGAGGCTAGCAGTATACCTGCAATAGAACAAATTGCAAATGGGTTGTAGTTGGATAACACTACCTCTCGTGACTCCCAGCTATCAGGCGGGCTGAGAC
Source organism: Excoecaria cochinchinensis (assembly GCA_947683425.1). Classification (NCBI taxonomy): domain Eukaryota; kingdom Viridiplantae; phylum Streptophyta; class Magnoliopsida; order Malpighiales; family Euphorbiaceae; genus Excoecaria; species Excoecaria cochinchinensis. The sequence continues at coordinate 1,439,809 of CANTUQ010000127.1, forward strand.
GAGGCCCACTGGATGGAGACGAGAAACCACTTGCTTCCACGCAACATCAAGAAGGTAATGACTACCTCAGGTACGTGTTTCTTCCCTTCTCCTTTGAATTTTGGCTCATCTAGACACTAGTGTGCTACTTTCCCCAAAATTGGGGGCAACTGTAGACACTGGGTCCTGAGGTAGTCTAGATCAGAGTTACCCTATGAAGAAATTAACATTGGTTTTCGGACGAGGGACGGAAGTTGTGGATGTTTGTCTGCTAGTTTTATAAGGATCGGAGGAGTTCTAGGTAAACAGGGGATTTCAGACAGTCGAAAAGAGTTCAACTTTGAGAATTGGCATTTAAACCCATAGACGGGCAGCCCATCTGTGGAGTATATCCCGTCGTTCATGCGAGATGCTCGTCTCTCATGTTGAGCGACGGACCGTCGCTTGGGGATGGGAGCCCGTTGCTCGAATGAGAGACACCCATCTCTCGAGAATGGGGCCGTCGCTTGGTTGAGTGGCGCCTGTCGCTCGTTTGAGCGGCGCCCGTCTCTCGACTTAGCAACGCCCGCTCCTCGTGAGAGACGGCCGTCTCTCATCTCTACGCCACGTGTAGAGCCCGCAAGTCAAATGACCGCTAGTGTCCCTTGCGACTGACGCCTGTCGGTAATCCACGGGTAGCCCATCGGTCGGTGATCAGGTTGTTTTAACCTCCGGATTCTACAAAATTTGAAAGATTTTAAAAAATATTTTTAAATCTTTTTGAATTTCCCAAATCTTTTCAAATATTTTTGAATATTAGATTTGATTTTAGGAATACTCTGAAAATCGTTCGGTTTTGATTTGATTTCGAAAAATCCTCTTCAAATTTGAATTTAAAATTTAAATTTATTTAAAATTTCCTCCTAAATCTATAAATAGGGGAAGGGGATTTAGCTTTTGGGGTTGAAAAAATTTTTATTGAGAAATTATTGTTCAGAAAAATTTTTATTAGAAAACAAAGCTTGGTAATTTTCCATAGAAGATTTCTTTTTTTTTCTACAAAAAGAAATTTTCTTTCAAAATTTCTTTTCTTTTATTCTCAAATTACGCTAATCCGAGGAAGCAAGATCCATTCGTTTTCATCCATATAGCTAATTCAGATATTTATTGCTGTCCAAATTCCAAGAAAGAGAAAACAATTTCCTTCTCTTGGTTTATTTTTCAAAGTGAGATTTTTGCAACCAAAAATCTCTTCTGATCGCGTGATCACGATCCGATCTTTGTAGAACTCGAGGAGTCAACATCTTGCAATGTTCACCTTCACGAGGTAAAAATCCGAGGGTAAATTTTGTGGACCTGTTACTTTGAATTCAGTTATTTTCGTTAATTTATTGCATAAAAATCTCTTTATTCAAATTAAAACAAAAACTTAATTTTTGGTTTACTGTTCGAAAATAGAGTCGACCGATGGGCATAAGGACCACCGATGGCCGTTGCTCAATCGAGCGGCGGGACATCACGGGTCATCCTTATGCCCGTCTATCGCTCCCAGGGATGCCCGTCAGTCACACGTCTTGGGTCGTTCCGAGGCCTCTTTTCCCACTTAATTTCTTTTCTTCTCTTCTTTCATTTTAAATGGTTTTCTTATTCAATTTCTTCCATTTTCCTCCTTATTATTTAATTTCACACTTATTTTTTCTTTAAATTTACACTAATGCGTTCTTTATTTTGTGAGTTATTATTTTGATTTGTTGGTCGGATTTGGAGCCATTTGGTGTAGAAGCTATTGCAAAGACTTAAAGGTCTTCTCCCGGGTTCATTCTCTCGACTTTATCTTCTTTATTATATTTTTATTGTGAATAATGTTTATTTTTTTTATACTTTCCCGTTGATGTAAAAATGGTTAAATATTTTTTATTAATTAAATTGGGATTTTCCTTACAAATTGAGGACCAACGTCCTATTTTTTCTAACAAATAAAAATCGACGCCTCAAAACCATTTTGTAATAAATATGCATGCGAGGACCATTGTCCTCACTCCTAATATTATATTCCGATTTATGTATGAATCGCTTGCAATTTATAATGGGGGTTGTATTCCGCCCCTAGTTTTGTTGTAATTTATTTTTTGCGCACCTTATTTTAATTATGCTTTATTTACTGCCTTCCCTGAATGGACAATCTGAGCCTTAATTTAACTGCATTAAATTGAATGAGAAATAAATTTAAAACTCAACTATAAACCTAACCAAGGTATGAATAAATGGGAAGTCCCGAACTTTCTCTGGTCTTTGGGCTCAATGAGGCGAGAGGGCCATCTTAATGTTCTATTGGGATGGGGCCTCCAAGACACCTCTTGTGTCCTGTAAAAGGATCAAACTTGCACAGTCCTAGGCGCCACGAGGCGAGAGGGCCATCTTAATGTTCTATTAAGGTGGATACCTCCAAGACACTTCTGGTTTGCCCAAGCGTGAGGCTAGAGGATCATCCTATCGTTAGGATGGAAGCCTCCAAGACACCTTTGGCTTGCCTATGATGGACATAGTAGCGCTGTTTTAGGCTCACTGAGGCTAGACGACCTTTCCCAATATTCTATTAGGTGGCGACTCTAAGAAACCTCCTTGTTGCCCAAAATGGGCGCACTTGTAATTTCTTACAAGTTTTCATGAAACTCATCCCGAAGGCTCTAAAAGCGGGCGGTCCGGGGCGCCCCGGGGTTCGGCACGTGTCACAATTTTCCAGGATAATTCTCAAAGCAAAAAAGAGCAATTTTTGATCTTGGGAATTTTCTTCCTTTTTATTTAACAATTTTTACCTTGAGACAAATAAATTAATTGTTTGTTCTTAAGTTAAAATTTCTTTCAATATTTTATTTTTCTAATATTATTCCTACAAATCAAGACAAAGAATTGGATCATTTACCTTCATTTCATCAAGCTAAATTTTGAGGGTAAGCATTCTTAGCTTAATTTTTAATTCAATTTTTATTTATAATTAAATAGTTATTATGTAAATTCTTTTAGATCTATTATTTTTTACTTCTCATTTCTTGTGTTCTTATTTAATTGTTCATATTATTATTATTATTATTATTATTATTATTATTGTTGTTGTTGTTGTTGTTGTTGTTTTTATCCTTTTGCCCTTTATTTGGTTATTCATCTTTTGTTTCTATTTTTATGATTATCATTATCATCATTGTTGTTCATATATTATTATTGTTATTTTTATTGGTATTATTATTTATCATGTTTTAATATGTTATATTTATTTTATTTCTTGTTATTCTTGCATGTTTATTTGATTATTCATATTCCTTTGTTGTTTTTGTGTTTTATTTTATTATTATCATTATTGTGATTATTATCATCATTAGTATTATTATTATCATTATTATATATCATTACTACTATCATTACTATTATTATTTCTATTTTTATTAGTATTATTTATTATTGTTATCATCATTATTATTATTTATGCTTTTTATTACATGTTGAATTGTCCATATGTTAAATTACTTATTTTTATTATGTCATTCAATTGATTTCTCATACATGATGCATGTTATTTTATTTATTTTAATTCATTTTTACATGTTATATGTTTAATTCATTTTTCATTACAAACACCACATTTATTTGTGTTTTATTATTTCAATACTTATTTTTTATGTGAGTTTTTTCCAATGACAAGTGGGAGCTTATGGAGGTTTGAAGACACCATTTTGGTGAAAGCACCATTTTGGTGGAATTTATCTTTTTAGCATTTCTAGTATTTTTAGTATTATTATTATTATTTTGCTTTCATTTGTTTTTATTATGTAATTTTTAATAAATTTATTTTCTCATGCACGCTAATAAAAAAAATCACAAAAATATTTCTATTAACTAAACTTGGATTTTTTTTAATAAAAATGGGACCAATGTCCTAGTTTATTCCATCCAAAATAAATTGTCACCTTAAAATTATTTTCTTTAAATATGCATGTGAGGACCAATGTCCTCATCTTTAACAAATAGCCCGTTTTATGAATGATTTGTTTTTTTATTTACAATGGGGGTTGTATTCTGTCCCTAGTTTTGTTGTAATTTATTTTGCTTTCATTTACTTTATTTACCGCTTTCATTATGTGATTGACATGCGCGTTAAATTAAATTGCATTAAAATTGAATGAGAAATGGGATGAAACGCTAAATTCAAAACTCAATTATAAACTTAACCAAGGTATGAATAAATGGGAAGTCCCGAACATTCTCTGGTCTTTGGGCTCAATGAGGCGAGAGGGCCACCTCAATATTCTATTGGGGTGGGGCCTCCAAAACACCTCTTGTGTCCCGATAAAGGCCCAACTTGCATAGTCCTAGGCTCCATGAGGCGAGAGGGCCATCCTAATGTTCTATTAGAATTGGGCCTCCAAGACCCCTCTAGCTTGCCCAAAATGGACATAGCAACACTGTCTTAGGCTCACTGAGGCTAGACGACCTTTCCCAATGTTTTATTTGGTGGCGACTCCAAGAAACCTCCTTGTTGCCCAAAATGGACGCACTTGTAATTTCTTACAAGTTTTATGAACCTCTCTAGATCGCCCTAAATGCGGGCGTTCAGGGCACCCCGGGGTTCAGCGCGCGTCACAGTGGCGACTTTACTGGGGACAATACTCGAGACTTTACTTTGAAAGTACCTTGGTTAAAATTTACAATTGAGTTTTAGTTTAAAAATTTTCATCCTTTTTCGGAATTGCATTGCATATCATTAAAGCCTTAGATCTATGCTAGTTTGGTCCATATTTTAACCCCGGTGCATTCCCGAAGCACGACCCTATGTTCGCTCAATGTGGGGAAGTGTTAAGGATAATCATCAGCCCAAGCCTCGTACCTTATGGTATATCATATGGAAACCCAATCGGTTGTTATGCTCGTGATGAGCTAGATCCATTGGTAGGAACCATGCTTGAGTAGCCCTAAAGTATTATTACCTTTAACCAAAGCTCATGTAATAACAATAGACGCTTCACTAGGTGAAATGTACCATAATACTGTGCTTGCTATGTGAGCCATCATATATTGAACAAAATCAATTAAATTAAATGGTCTTTCATTAAAGGCTTTCATGCCCCGGTGGGCTGATCTTAATTTAATTGAGGTGTTTAAATACATAATGGCCAAAAACCTATATGTATGTACATTAGGCAAGAGATGTTATGCTGCCGGCTTTCCATCGTGCACCATATGCGTCCAATGGGTTCCCTGGTAACCCTTGGATGAAGCCCACCTAGGAAAGAGACTACACTACATCGTGTGTGGGAGAGATAAGGTTGGAAGAATCTATCTACTTGCATGTGTTTGTCTATGCGGCATCAGCACGACCATGCATCGCATTTCAATCATGCATCATCCTAACAAGGTGTATTCTGCAGCCATCACAGATTCATCTAGGTGGTTTAGAGATCCTGACGGTCGGCTAAGAAGGATTCCACTCTTTGGATTACCAGAGCTAGTGTTAGATCAGATTTCTACTCACACGGCAAGAGGAGGTAGAAAACACAGAAAATGACTCAATCCTCACAAATGGGTCATTACCCTCCTCAAGAGACTTATGCATGCAAAAGTGGAGGTGGCTTACTCTCAAGAAGCCACACGGATTCCACTCACAAAATCAGCCTCCACCAACTGATTCTTACATTATTTTATTCCTAATTAAACCATCATTAAGTGACCTAATCAGCCCTTAAACCATTCCTAACTAAATCTCATAAATATACCAATTAGCCATTAAACTATCCACTCAACTTTGAATCAAGTCCTGCCTTCATTTCAATTTAGTCCAAACCTCACATTCAATTCACGCACACATGCCAATTCAGATTAATTCTTTTAGGTACATGTCCGGCTATGATAACTCTCCCCTCCTTAAAGAATTTCGTCCTCAAAATTCATACCCTTGATAAACAACTGCGGGTGTTGCTCTCGCATAGCAGCCTCTAATTCCTAGGTTGCCTCCTCAACACCATGATGCTGCTAGAGCACTTTCACAAGCGGTATCTGCTTATTCCGGAGCTGTCTCACCTCCCTTGCAAGTATCGCTTTTGGCTTCTCGTCATAGGTGAAGTCTGGCTGAACTTCCACCTCTTGCACAGGCAACACATGAGATTCATCTGACCTGTATCTTCCCAGCATTAACACATGAAACACATCATGAAGCTTAGTTAACACCGGAGGCAATGCCAATCGATATGCTATAAGGCCCACTCTTTCCAGAACTTCATATGGTCCAATAAACCTCGGACTCAGTTTTCCTTTCTTGCCAAACCTCAGTACCTTCCTCCAAGGAGATACTTTTAAAAACACTTTGTCACCCACTTCAAATTCAACATCTCTTCACTTCAAATCCGCATAGGACTTCTGTCTATCACTAGCTGCCTTTAGCCTTTGCTGAATAAGCCTTGCTTTCTCTTATGTATCACGAACTAAATCTGGCCCAATGACTCTGTGTTCATTCAATTCCATCTAGCAAATCGGTGTACGACATTTCCTTCCGTACAAAGCTTCATACGGTGCAATGCCAATACTAGTCTGATAACTGTTGTTATAAGAAAATTCCATAAGTGGAAGATACTTATCCCAACTCTTAGAGAAATCCAATACACATGCTCGCATCAAATCTTCCAGAACCTGGATAATTCTTTTCGATTGTCCATCGGTTTGCGGATGGAAAGCAGTACTGAAGTTCAATTTTGTACCCAGGGCAACCCGCAGACTCTTCCAAAACTTAGAAGTAAACCTAGGATCCCTATTAGAGACAATAGATAAGGGTACTCCATGCAACCGAACAATCTCTCTCACATACAATTCTGCCAACCTTTCCATAGAGTAATTCATCCGAACTGGTATAAAATGAGCCGATTTTGAGAACCTGTCCATAATAACCCATACTGCATCTTGCTGTCTTGAGGTCAAAGGCAATCCAAAAACAAAATCCATTGTGATGTTATCCCATTTCCATTGTGGAATAAGGAGTGGATTTAACATTCCTTGTGGGACTTGATGTTCCGCCTTAACTTGCTGACATACCAAGCACTTAGACACGTACTCCACTATGTCTTTCTTCATACCGGGCCACCAATATAACTGTTTTAGATCCTGATACATCTTGTTTCCACCTGGGTGCATAGTGAAAACTGTATTATGGGCTTCATGCATCAATCGTCTCTTCAGTTCTTTATCACTTGCCACATATATCCTGTTCTTATGCAATAACGCTCCATACTCATTCACTGAATAATCAGTCTAGTCACCAGTACCGATGGACTGCAAAATCTATTGTAACCTTGTATCATTCCTCTGTGCAGCTATTAATTCATCTCTCAAGATCACTCTCGCTTTCAACTGTGCTAGTGTAAGCACCGTGTCCCGAAGCGGTCCGGATCAGAGATTACCCTATGATGAAATCAGTATCCGAGCCTGTATAAATGGTTTAGATTTGGAGGTTTTAGTCCCATGCTCCACGAGAAATGAGTCTTTTTACCTTTCATAGGCAGAGGGGGAGAGTCAAAAAGGTATATTTTCCTCCACAGACGGCCAGCCCGTCTGTGAGGGCCAGCCCGTCGCTTAGGGTCACAGACGGCCTGTGGTATTTTCTGATGCCCGTCGAAAAGCACCGCCTCTGCCAAAGTGCCGCCTGATTTCCCGGAGCACGCAACCTTTCAGACGTCCGTTGGTGGAAGTGGTAGGGCTGTCGGATGAATCCTTGTGTCAGAAGGATTCTTTCGACGCCCGCCTCCATACACCGACGCCCGTCGGTCGTGCCTGGCCTATAAAAGCTTCGAATTTTCTCCTAAAAAGGGTTCCAAAAATTTTCAAGAGGGGAAACTCTGCCAAAATTCAAGCATACTTTCTCTCTCCTCCAGCAAACACATTCATCAAAGAATTTCTTTTAATTAGATGATCAAATCATTAAAAAGGAACTAAAAACTAATTAGTTTTCTTTGAATTTTGATTCCAAAGTCAATCTTTTGAGGGGTTGAGGAGGAAATAATCTATTTTCCTCTTTTTGATCCTTCACTTCGCTTCTCGTGGAACGCGCAGTGCTCTAATCGACACAAGAATCTCACTTAAGCAATTATCTGAGGGTAAATATTCCGGACTCATTCTCCATATCATTTCATCTTTGTTCCTTATTTTATCATTATTTTCCTTTATTTTGACTCCTTTCATCTTATTTTGTGATAAACCCCCCCTTTTTGGATTTAAAAAGAGTTTTTTTTACTGTTTTTTCGGAGACAGTGGTGACCGACGGGTCATCTTCATCACCGATGCCCGTCGGTCACCCCACTCATAGACGCTCTTTCTCTTGAGTGAGCGACGGACATGTCGGTCACTTTGACTGATGCCCGTCGGTCACCCAACAGGGGCCGTTGCTGGGTCCTGTCTCCACATTTTCAAGTCTTTTCTATCTCTTTCAAGTCCTTTTCACTTTATTTATGTTGATTCTTTTTATATTGACATCTTTTAACTTTCTGTGAGCATATATTGATTCTCTTGAACTATCCTGAGCTTGAGAGGCTATCTACCATATTCGGAGGATTTCGTCCGGTTTAGTTTCCTAACCTTCTTGGTCATTTTCTTTATTCGTTTATACATTAATTGCTTCTATGTATATGAGTATGCCTTTTTCTCTCCCGCTTAAGTATAAAAATTGATAAAAGTTTTATATTCAATAAAATGAGGTTTTCATAAATGTAAGGACCCAATGTCCTATTTTTATCTAATTTCGTAAGGAGTTTCCTGGGCAAGCTGCAGTACGTCAGCCGATTTATTGCCAAGCTCACTTTAATATGCGAGCCTGTTTTTAAATTGCTCAGAAAGAATTAACCTATAGTTTGGAACGAAGACTGCCAGAAAGCCTTTGACAGCATTAGGGAATATCTATTGAATCCGCCAGTGCTAAGGCCGCCGCAACCGATCGAACCGCTTATCCTGTATCTGGCAGTATAGGGCAGTTCTGTGGGCGCCATGATGGCTCAAGAGGATGAATTTGGGGTGGAATTCGCAATTTATTACCTCAGCAAGAAGTTCTTGGCTTACGAAATTAAATATGCTGAAGTAGAAAAAATCTGCCTCGCAGTGATTTGGGCGTCAAAGAAACTGAGACATTACTTCCACTCATACAAAGTTCAGGCAGTAGCCAAGTAGAACCCATTGAGATATTTGCAAGAGGCGCCGTCTTTGCTTGGTAAGATGGGTAGGTGGCTGCTCTTGCTACAGGAGTTCGATGTGCAATACATCACTCGCAAAACTATTAAGGGGCGAGCCGTAGCCAAATTTCTTGCTGAGCATCCTATTCAAGGAGACACTCCCGAGTTCACCTTTTCGGATGAGAGCATAGTCGCGATTTCTGTTCAAGGATGGCAGTTACACTTCGACGGGGCAGTGAATAACAGAGGGGCCGGAGTTGGAATCATTTTAACAACCCCAGATAATGAGAAACTCCCCCTAGCCAAGAAGCTGAGATACAGGCACTACAAGAAAAGTTACTTTTAACGACCAAAATTTAGCGAAGGGATAATATCCTGTCATAAAAAAACATAAATAATGAAGAAAATTTAATCCGGTCGCTAGAACTCAAATTTTAACGAGCGGTTTAAATCCGGTTGCTAAAAAGCTCGAAATCCGGTGGTTGAAAGGTTAAAACAAAATAATATAACCTAAAATCACAAAACCCATTTTCCCATCTACTGCCTTCTTCAACTCTCCGTGCCTCTCTCTTGCGTCTCCCCCTTCATCGCGCCTCCCCTCCCTTGCCAGCCACCAGGCGCCAGTTTCGGCGTCGCCCTCCACCCGCCGTCGGTCGCTCCCTCACTGCCGTTCACCCCCACCCCGTCGTCGCAGGTCCAGTCTCGCCGCTGTTGCTGCCTCAAGAGCCATCTCCCTCGCGTGCTGTCAGATCGCTACTGTCGCCCGTGTAGCTCACCTCTCGTCGCCGTCGCCACTCGCCTCTCGCCCTCGTCGCCGCTCTTTCCTCATCTATTGCTCGCCAAAGACTCTGCCCTGTTCTTCACATTCCTGTTCTTTTCTGTCAATATTTTTCATTTTGGTTTTCAATCTTCATTGATGGTCACTTGCCACTAATACTGAACCGACGTATATGAGCTAACTTCGGTCACCAGCAACCACTTTTAAGGTTAGTTCTATTCCCTAATTGCTTCAAAATTATACGGTTTATTGTGAATTTCAATCCTGTGTATATGGTTAATTGATTGTGATTTCAATCATCTGATTCCTTTCTCACTTCATATCTGTCTAATTGTGGATTTCAATCCTGTGTATATTTGCCTCTCTATATGGTTCATGTGATGGAAATTCATAAAATGGGAAGAATAACTAAAGCTCAAAGTCAGGATTTCATTGACATTAAATTTTTATTTGATGAAGTGGTAATGGTAGTTGATTTGATGAGTTGGTTGGAATTAATATGGCTGCAAGTTAAATGCACTTAAAAAATATAGAATTATGATGTCGATGGTATTGATGAGGATGAAGATGATGACGATAACCCTGATAGAAAGCCTCCCGTGGAGGATGATGATGAGGAATCTATTAAAGAGAGCTCAGTGGCGTCGCCCAGCGATCGAGAAACCGATGAGGTATGATTAAACACCTATGTTTAAGATCTGTTTTTGTTTAGCTTTAGCTTAGCTAAGGAAATTAGAGGCTGAAATTTAGATTACCATAAAATTCTTTATTGATTGTGAGAATCGGGGAATATTTTAATGTTCTGATTGTGAGAATCGGGGTTTAGTTTTTAAGTAATGTTAAGTACTGTTTAGTTTAGTTTAAATATCGGATTAGTTGATTTTTGCACTTTTCAGTTTATTTATATTCTTGGTTTATCAGAATATAGGACTTTGAATTGATTAAGTAGCAAATTAGTATCGGCAAGTAGTTTATAAAGTTATGTTTGTTAAATATCAACTTTTTTTTTTATGTTTGTTAAATATCAACTTTTTCCATTGTCAGAGCTGTTTTTTTAATTTGTTTTTGAAGGATGAGAGCTGGCACAAAGTTGAATAATTCCTTCTCGTCAATTCTAAAATAATAAGCTCTCAAAGTTAGAGATACTAAATTAGTCAAATATGAAATTGCTAAGGCCTGTGCAATGATTTTTAATTACAGATGATGCAAATAGCTTGCTTGAATGCTATTTAAGTGAATTGTTTGGTTAGCATATGGCTGGTGGGAAGAACAAGTTACATCTGATACTGTTCCAGTTGATAAGGAAATAATTTGTGCAAATGTATCAAAAGTTTCAAGTCCCTACATTAAGAAATGCAGCAGAACAGAAATAATTTGTTTTTGGGATGTAGCTAATGAAAGTATGTGTAAGTATGCAAGTTTTTTGTCAAATTATTATCTGCTTTTACATGGCATTCTTCAACTTGTTAGTATTGTATATATCTGAAAGGTGATCTGCTTGGACAGTGGGATAGTAAGATAAGGTAGCAAAATTAGGTCCCGCCCAGAAATTTGACCCAAACCTGTTATAGTTACTTAACATAAAGATTCTTTATGGTAACAACCTACAAGGTTTTCAAGTATTGATCCTTTGTGCATTCTTTCATATGCTCCTTTTTCTTTCTATTTTTCTCCTTTTCCTCTTTTTATCAGTTCTAGACGCTATAGATTTGTGGAAATTGTGAATATATATATATATATATCTTGATTGTTCCATTTTGAAAGCAGGTTCTGTTGCAGGTAGATCTGCATAGTTAATAAAGAGGGCATAATGGCTAGGACTTGCTACTTTTAAGCAAAGAAATAGCTAATGTTAATGCTAAAAGTCTTATACACGTAAATCATCTCCTTGACACGATCTGTTCTGCTTGACCCTCTTTGAAACAGGTAAGAAGCACAAAGTTGTTGAATGATATTGGCTTTAAAACCAAAGTTACTCTCAATGATGCTCTGGAGATTTTAAGAGCATGGAAGGAATATGATAAACCTTTCAAAGCCAGGTATTATATTACTTTTGTTATTGGAGGTGCTTAGCTAATCATGTACCCTAGGAGCATTCTCAATATGTGTTTATAATCCTGTACGATCTTTTTCTTTTCTTTTTACTTGATTGTGATGCTCATATTTTAAGTAAAGATGCCTATATGAATTTTTGAACCATTCTGCTATATTCCAATGATGTCCCTCTGCTTGAATTTCTTATACTCATGTTAAGTTCACATTATTTCTCATTGTTGAATCTAATATTTGTTAGTAATTTGCTTCATGTCCTTGAAATGACATTTCTTGAGCAGCATAGCATAAAACTCTTTTATTTGGGATGAAATGGTTGCTTCAAGGTTTTGCAAATTTTTTTGAAATGGACTGACAGACTAAAATGGGGATTGCTGAGATCTGAAAAAATAATTCACATTAGAGATTGTCTTGTGAGAGTGGAATATGCAGTACTTCCCACTGTACTTGATCACCCATGTTTGGCATTGTAGATCCACACATCAAGGATGACATTGGCTAATGACGTGAACTTAGAAGAATTTGTTATGACTAAAGATGAGTTTTCTGGAGCTGATATAAAAGCAATATGCACTGAATCAGGTCTGCTTGCTTTAAGGGAGCGACATATGAAGGTGAGCCTAACTCTATAATGATAAATTTATAGTCAGATGTTTCTTCTAATGTCTTGGTGGAGCCTAGCAATATATTGTTTTCATTGTAATTGAGGAATTGCTTGTTTACTTCTAAGAAAATTTATAGCTGGCCTGGGGTTAGAGGAATTAAATATATAGTTCTTGTATGGTGAGTTTTGATAGTACTAGAAAGAACATTTCATTAAGAGGCCTAATGGTCTAGCAATGATGGGCTGCACCAGGAATTGTACTTATTTATACAATATCCTGATGGGCTACATGATTTTCTAGATGTAGCGTTTATGTTGACTGTAAAACATTCTTTTAACTTCAGTGAAACTAACTTTTCATTTTATCTCTATCTCGGTCTCTCTTTAATATGTCCTTAGAATTTATTCAATTGCTGTCCCGTTAACATGAATAAAGAGAATTGATGAGAATTGAGTATTTTTTTCAAATATAATTTTTGACCTATACTTAATACCCTGTTGTCTAATAATAACCAATTTGGAGAAACCACAAAGCATTATGGAGAAGTCGCCTTCTTTCTTTCTTTTATAGGCCAAAGAAGTTTTATCAGTTAGTCTACCATTATTTTGCATTATTTTATATGCCAATTTGCATGAGAGAATTTCTTGTTGGTTGTGAAGCTAGATAGAGATATAATCATATATATTCTATTCTATTAACCAGAATAAATAAATAATATGTTAGTCTTTGTTCACTTCAATAAATTTGCCATTTTACGTGTGCGTTTAGGGAACATGCATTGACAAAACATATATAATTTTTTAGGCTAATTGATTTCCTTTTCAAGAAGAACCTATGCTACATATGCAGCTCCATATATAGACCCCCTACATTTTTAATTACTATAGAACATCCAATTTTCAAGAACTTTTTTTTTCCTTTTTAGTAAATGCTAAATAAATCGTTTCAAGCATTTAAATTGTATAATATCTAATCTTTTAATATAATCACTTGTCAACTTTATGGCCACTATGGCACTTCGGAGGTTATTATTTGCTTATACTTTTTATTATTTATATTTTTATGTGATATTTTTATTTTTACTTGTAAATATTAATTTTAGCTTTTGTTATATATTTTGCAGGTCTTCAAAATTTTGGACAGCGAAATTAGGATGTTTATTTTTCGCATTTTTCTCAAAAATCTTTCGAATAGAAATTAGTATAGAGAAGAGTTGTTTTCTTGAACTTACATGTCATTGATAGTTTTTATTTTATTTGGAGTTGTGACAAATAGAATATTTAATTTGTAAATTTGACTATACTTTGTAACTTTTCTTTTTTAATATATGAAAAGAATTTGTTATATTTTAGTATAAAATATATGTGAATGATATGTACCTACATGTAATATTATAAAATAGTTTATATTTTAAAATATCTTTTGGTATTTATATCTGGTGTATTATGATAAATCAGAGAGTATAGTATATTGGTTATTGTTGTTTGTTAATTGTGAACACAATTCGCGAAAGAAAAATTCGATCACTAAAAGAAACTTTTAACGATTGGATATTTTTTTGTCGAAAGTGCGCATAATGAAATTTTGGTCGCTAAAAGGAATTTTTAACGACCGGAATTTCCTTTGTTGAAAGTGAGCACAATCAGCGAAGGGAAAATCCAGTCGTTAAAAGTTATTTTCAACGACCGGAATTCCCTTCGTTGAAAGTGAATACAATAAGCGAAGGGAAAATCCGGTCGTTAAAAAGTATTTTCAACGACCGGAATTCCCTTCGTTAAAAGTGAACATAATCAGTGAAGGGAAAATCCGGTCGTTAAAAATCAGTATTTAACGACCGGAAATGTTCCGGTCGTTAAAGGCATTAACGACCGGATTCAAAATCCGGTCGTCTATACCTTTAACGAAGGGGCTTTTACCGACCGGATTTTCCGGTCGTTATTAGTTTTTAACGACCGGATTTCGACTTTTAACGACCGGATTTCCCTTCGTTAAAGGCCATTTTTCTTGTAGTGAGGGCAACCAACAATGAAGCCGAATATGAAGCATGCACTTTCGGGTTGGAAGCTCTAGCTGCACTGGGGGCAAAGAATGTAGAAGTCTTTGGTGACTCATCCTTGGTGATTAACCAGATCCGAGGTGAGTGGGCTGTAAAAGAAGAGCGGCTGGTACCCTATGTTGAATATTTGAAAGAGGTATGTGGGCAGTTTGAGACTTGCACTTTCCACTTTGTGCCGAGAGATGAGAATCGTCTGGCTGATAATGTGGGATAATCCTGAAGGGATAGCTATGAAGCCAGTACTAATTTCGAGTTCTGAGAGGCCTAGCTTTGAGATCAAGCCCGTAATGGAAGTAGAAGTGGCGGATGGAAAACCATGGTACTTCGACATTATGAATTACTTGGAAAACAATGAGTTTCCAGAGGAAGCTACTGAGAAAGACCAGAGGATGATCCGGAAGCTATCCACTCAGTTCATATCCTTGGAAGGGGTGCTATACAAAAGACAGTCAGATGGGATTCAGCTCAGGTGCTTGAACGAAAAAGAAGCCCGCAAAGTGATGGAGGAGACCCATGCTGGTGTCTGTGGGGCTCACATGAATGGTTTGACCTTGGCTAAGAAGATCATGAGACAAGGCTTTTATTGGCTTACGATAGACAATGACTGCTCGAAATATGTCAAACAATGCCAGTTGTGCCAACAATACGCAGACTTGAGGCACCTACCAGTATCAAAGCTACACAATCTGACATCACCTTGGCCTTTCGCTGCTTGGGGGATAGATATCATTGGAGAGATTTGCCCTACGGCATCCAATGGGCACAGATACATCATAGTCGCAATTGACTATTTTACCAAATGGGTAGAGGCAGAATCCTTCAAAAAGATTGACGCAAGGGATATGGCCAAATTCATAGAAAGGAATCTGATCTGCAGATATGGCCTCCCTCATCACATAGTGTCTGACAATGGGGTGCAGTTCATGGGGGAAACCAGGAAGCTCCTCGAGAAGTATGGCATCGAACACCATAAATCCTCTCCCTACCGACCATAAGCAAATGGAGCAGTAGAGGCCGTTAATAAAAATATGAAGAAGATCCTGTCCAAGATGGTCCAGACCTACAAAGATTGGGCTGAAAAGTTACCCTTCGCCCTGTGGGGATATAGAACAACGGTAAGGACATCTACGGGTGCTACACCATTTTCCCTGGTATACGGAATGGAAGCAGTATTGCCAGTTGAGATAGAGCTCAAGTCGCTGAGGGTGGTCATGGAAGCCCAGATTCCGGAGGCCGAATGGGCATGACAGAGGCTACAGCACTTAAACTTATTATATGGAAGTAGGCTGAAAGCTTATTATCATAACCAGATCTACCAGAAGAGATTGGCCAGGACTTTCGGAAAGAAGGTGAGAAAGCATCCGCTAACAGAAGGGGACTTGGTGTTCAAGCAGATGAGGCCAGGCATACCAGATATCAGAGGGAAATTCAGACCAACCTGGGAGGGGCCGTATATCCTTAAAAAGCTGCTATTCAAAGGAGCTGCAATCTTGTCGGATAGTGATGGGAATGAATTCAAAGAACCGATCAATGTCGACAGACTCAAAAGGTTCCATGGCTAAAGACCAAAATAAAAAGAAGAGAATAAAATGCCCTGCAGGTCAAAAACCGAAAAAAGGCGGCCGTACTAAAATTGGGCGCCTCGACAGGGTGAAAACCGAAAAAAGGCATCCTGTGCAAAAATTAGAGGCACGAGAGAAAATGTCCGATCATGAAAACCCGAGAGGGCCAATTAGTAACAGGAGTTGATGCTATTAAAATTTGGCTTCATGTATTAATAGGGCGTACGCGGTTGAGTAAATGTCAAAACTGATCATGTATGCTGAAATTATATGGAAATGTACACAACTTTGTGAAATAGAGTGAATATTATTCTTTTCATTTTTGTCATTTTCTAGTTCTGCATTAAAAGGAAATGTAACATTAAAAGAAATACAAGTGTAAGCTAAGCTAAGTCCTGCTGCTGCTCTCGCCGACCAGATGCTTGAGCCCTCGTGTCCTGTTATCAGATGCTGGACTAAGGATCCACTTCTTGTATTCGCTAGTTAAAGACACAGAATGATTACCGGACCTCAAAATAACAGTCTTCACTGGTAGCTTGCCCCACAGCTCATGATACCTTGAGGCGAACGCAGTCGAAAGAGCTCCTCCCCGGAAAGATAAGGGAACCCTCACCACATCCTGGGTCATCTCGAGCTGACGCGTACATCGAGAAGTAATGCAGAAGGTGGCTCGACGGAGCCCATAGAGGGGGACACACCCCGATGGCCCATCAATGACCACATGAGCCAGTGGGAGCCAGGCAGACGTAAAACTAATATCGTCATCTAACAGCTAGCCAAATCTGGTAATGCCTTCACCAGCAGTGGCACACCCATACAGTCGTTGACGCGGAAGAAAATGGCTCGGCGAGTGCTGTGGGGTAACTCAAGGAGGTGGCTCGGACAGCATCCTCAGTTTCTCTTACAGCCAAATTAAAAAAAAAAACAAAAAAAGAGAAAAAAAAGAAGAAAAAAAAAAGAAAAGAAAAAACCGCTGGAGTAAGTAGGGTTTACTTCAGGCAAAAATAAGGCACAGGATTGTGTGAAAATTCGAAAGGACGCACCTCCCGCTAAGAAAAGCTAGTGTGAAAATCCATAAGGGATGCACTACCTTTAAAATAATGACGTACCTGGAGCAATAAGGGGCTGCCGGCAAAAGTAGCAGTGGATCCAGAGCTCACAGCATCCAAGCCCAGAATGGTCTCAGCCAGAATAAGTGGTAAGGGTGATAATCCCAGATGAAAGTCGCTCAGTACTCCGAACAGGCGAGGGTCACCTGTCAGACCCCCTGGGACAACAGTGAGGAAGTTCACCATGCAAAACAAGAATACGATGCTTACCCGGTAAGTGGGGATGTCAGTGAACTGATCCAGAGCCTCGATCAGTGGCCCCAGGGCAAAGGAAGAGCCCAGAGAGATCAGCCGGACTGCCTCAGAAGAAGGTACGGCCAGGGCCATAGCTATGTCCCGAGTCTGGAGTAGGCCGCAGCGGGGGACGCAAGGTAGAGCGCCAGGAGGGAACCAGGCTCCGAGAATAGCAGCTAGCTCTTAAGGCAAAGGGCACAGTTCCTGGTAGGTGAACCGGAAGACGTGGATCCGAGGGTTCCAGAAGTGGGTCGCCGCCAGAAGGAGGTTCTGGTCAACTTTGACCCGGCACAGGTATTTCAGCCCAGCCAGAGAGGAAAGGGCGCCTTCTTCCCAAGTGTGTTTGTCATCTAAGATACGGTGAATCCTTTGGGCTAGAGAGGAAGACATGCTAAGAAAGATGAAAGGCTCAAGATGTTGGAAAATGAAGAGACATAAGAGGAGCAAAATTTTGTAAGAATTTATAGGGAAGTGTCACCGACGGCCTACCTGCCTCTCCTAAGAGACGGCCTGCTCGTCGGTAAAGATCCACCTGGCAGATGCATACGTCAGCATTGCATTCATCACGCGCATTAACTCGCATTTATCGAGAGACAGACGGCCAGCCCGTCGGTCGCTCCTACAGACGCCCAGCCCGTAGATCACGAAATTCTATATAAGGGCGAGTGACAGACGGTGCAGCGCCTGTTGTTCCTTTCATTTTCTCTCTCAAACGGTTTTTTTTTGCTTTTTTTAGTGTTTTTCAAGCATTTCTTCTTCTGTTTTCGCGATTTCTTCATATTTTCGCATTCTCTACTCACCGGGTGCTTGGACATTCATATTTCTTCAGTTTTCTACACTTCTCGCTACTACAAGTAAGTAAATAACTACTTTTTTGAATTTATTTAATTTATTTCTTCATTTTTTCTTCCTTTAACCTTAGAAATGGTTAGGATGCTTTAGATGCCTTAGAAATTTAGGGAGGATGTTGCCCATTTTCTTTATTTATTCATTACTTTTTATAGTATAATTAATATGAATTTTTGCATGATCACATAGGAATAGAATTTTTCTATAACTTTGTTGCTTTAGAATTATACTTTCTAAGCGCGTTATTCCATGTTGTTGAGGCCTGAGGCCATTATTTTTGTGTTGTTGGGGACACACTCTTGCCGGGGTGCGTCCCATTTATGCAGATATATTGTTGTTGAGGCCTGAGGCCTATTTTATGCCTTTTTATGCAGGAGGTTGGGCACACCCTTGCCAGGGTGCTGCCCAAATTTTTATTTTTATTCTAAAATTGAATATTTTTGTGTATAATGCATGCATTGGGGCCAGGAAAGCCCATTTTTATTCGCTCTAAATATTGCATGTTTCTTTTGCTTTGATATGTGCAAAGCATGTTGGGCAACTTCCTTTCACAGGATGTTCGCCCTTTTTATTTATTATCAGTTTTTTTATCTCGTTTTCGGGCCGCCATTGCCCTGGTGAGGCCTAAATGGGCTTTCACCTTTGAGAATAAGTCTAATAATGCTTGTTTAGTCAAATTTTCGCCATCTAATTTTTCTCCTTTGCAGGATGCCTCCTAGACGCAGAGCACCGCAAGCTCAGCCCGAGGTCGTAGTTCCGGGTTGGATGGACGATGAGTCAGCTCAGAGATATAGAGCGTTGGCTCAGGTAGAGCTTCGAGCCAGCCGCTTCGTGTCCCGGCCGTTCCTAGAGTCCCTGGGGATGGCCCCAGAGTTTGATATGCTTGTCGAGGGTGCTGGGTGGACAGAGTTCCTTGACCCCTCTTTTCAGACTTTTCCAGAGGCTACTCGCCAGGTCCTAGCCACCCTCCGCTATGGCGGTTTTCAGAGGTCAGATACCGAGCCAGGGGTGATCCAGTTCTGGTTCGACGGCGACCATTACAGTATTACCAGGCAGAGATTCGCACAGGCCATGGGGTTCCCTATAGAGGAGGGGGCCGAGATCCCACGGCGAGCTGTGAGACGCGCCCACTGGGCGGCCATTGCCCTACCAGGAATGCTGTATGATCATGATACAGTAAAGAGCACCGTACTGGTGTCTCAGGCACTCCGGTATTTGCACAGAGTGCTATCCAGTTCGTACCTTGGTCGAGCTGGTAATCCAGGGTCGCTTAATGCAGCCGAGATCTGGAGCCTCTGGGCTATGGTGGCAGGCCAGCACCTCAATATTAGCCATGAGATCTTGGCCAACTTGACTAGAGTCGACAGAGGATTGACATCAGTGGTGATAGTGGGAGGAGTTATCACCCGGTTGCTTTTGAGGTTGGGAGTTGCCCTAGACAGGTTGAGAGGACCCTTGGATGAGGGGATCCATGTGGATGCCACAGCGGCAGTGCAGATGGGGATGATCTCCCTGATATCAGGGCAGGCAGAGGCTTACAGAGTGCTGTCCATTCATGAGACCCAGCGGATGTTCTCACTTCCACCCTTGGGTCCCGATCCAGACCACCCAAAGCAGCCAGAGCAACAGCCTCCTCAGCCGGAGCAGCAGCCTCCACAGCCAGAGCCCCAGCCTTATCCTCCACACCCAGAGCCAGAGCCTCAGCCTCCTCAGCCTCAGACTGTGCCACCGCCACCATAGCAGGAGCAGCCTAGGACCCCGTCGGATTTCGACATGGAGTTCATGATGGATGACCTCTTTGCCACTTCACCGGCATTGAGAGCACCGACTCCTATCCCATCGCCGAGTGGCAGGGTGCAGAGGACTATCCACGGGCCCCCCGAGAGATATCATCCTTATTTCCAAGGCGACCCAGGGGCATCCACCTCCGCAGCACCGCCGCCAGAGCCACCATAGCAGCAGTCAGCATAGCCTGACTTCTCTCAGCTCCTCATTTCCATGTTCACAGCCCTAGAGCGATGACAGGATGAGAGGGATAGAGCTATACACGAGAGGTTGGACCGCCAGCAGGCTGCTATTCAGGAGCAGTCCCAGTCTGTAGAGCGGCTAGCCCAAGAGCAGGCCGGTTACATCGAGCACACTGCACGGGAGCAGGCTCGGGTCATAGAGGCTTTCAGAGATGAGCAGGCTCAGGCCATGGAGGCCTTCAGAGTTGAGCAGGCGAGGCTGATCGAGTAGGTCGCCCAAGGTCAGAGGGAGCTTAGGCAGCAGCTCGCTCATGATTTGAGAGCGTCTCAGGACCAGGCGTCTCAGAGGGTTGACATGACCCTACAGATGATCGACGAGTCACTCGACTCTCTGAGATCCCGCGTCCAGGCGATAGAGGGGATACTCCCACCCTTGTCTCAGACCATGAGGGAGTTTAGGGAGCAGACAGAGCAGCGCCTAGAGCAGATAAGGAGGGCCGCCAGCGAGCAGACCATTCAGATGAGCCAGGCGTTCAAGAAGTTGGGAGACACAGTATCAGAGACCTTAGGGTTCATGAGGACTTGCACCCAGCCTTTCTTGGATGGCTATGCTCAGGTCCGATTCAGGCAGACCCACGATGCTGGGGTGGGACCCTCCACGGCTCAGCCTCCACCTCCGGCACGGCCAGCTCCGCCTCCACCTCTGCCAGGGACAGTGCATATATCGGATGATGAGGATCCCGATGAGCGCTCTGACTACACACCCCTCTGATATTCAGGGAGTCATATTCTCTTATTTTTGTACATTTTCACTTTGTATATACATTATACGAAAATAGACATTTCTAGTGAAAAACTTCTGTTTTCAATTTTACGCATTTATGCAGTTATTTATGATTCATTCATATTACAGATGAATATATGCTTTCACATTTGCTCATATTCCAAAATAAGGAAAACAAAAAAATGGTGAAAAATGATGAATAACAACTCAATAAGAAAGAATATAAATGAACATGGCATAGCAGATAAAGCAGAATCATGCCATTAATAAACAGGTTACAAGATGGCCACTCAAATATGAATTAACAAACCTTTTTATCACACAGGTACAGAGAAACATCGATCCGAGCACAGGCATCGATTAAAAGTCTGAACAAGGGCGCCTAACATTCATTGTTGTTTGGAGCGGGGAACCCAGCGAGGTTTCCTCCTCTTCACACCGAGTTTGTAGCCAGAGAGCGCTACATCTCTTCAACCCTGCGCAAGCCGAGATGAGGCCAGCAGAGATCGAAGTTGTAGTTAGAGAATACTACTCTTCACCTCGAGACTGTGGTCAGAGAGTGCCGCTTCTCACCAATTGAAGATGCAGTTAGAGAAACACTGCTCTTCACAGATCGAGATTCTAGTCAGAGAGTGCTACATCTCACAGTTCGTGCGGCAGCCAGAGAGTGCTACGCACCTTGCAGATTGGATGGGGGTTAGCAGGGGAACTTCAGATCGAAGTTGTAGTTAGAGAATACTACTCTTCACCTCGTGACTGTGGTCAGAGAGTACCGCTTCTCACCAATCGAAGAAGCAGTTAGAGAAACACTGCTCTTCACAGACCGAGATTATAGCCAGAGAGTGCTATATCTCACAGTTCACGTGACAGCCAGAGAGTGCTACGCGCCTTGCAGATCGGATGGGGGTTAGCAAGGGAACTTCAGATCGAAGCTGTGGTTAGAGAAACACCACTCTTCACATCGAGATTGTGGCTAGAGAATGCTACGTCTCACCAACACCTACAGGTCGAGACGAGACCGATAGGGGTATCTTCGCATCGCCGAACAGACCGAGATGAGATCTACCCGGTAAAAGGCACGGAAGGTAAGAAACGTCGCAGGTACGCCTTCTTCCTTTCTGTCCTTTCTCTGAGTTTTGGCTTATCTAGGCGCTTGTGCACTAGTTTCCCCAAAACTGGGGGCAACTGTAAGCACCGTGTCCTGGAGCGGTCCGAATCAGAGATTACTCTATGATGAAATCAGTATCCGAACCTATATAAATGGTTTGGATTTGGAGGTTTTAGTCCCATGCTCCACGAGAAATGAGTCTTTTTACCTTTCATAGGCAGAGGGGGAGAAAACAGGGAGTTTTCGAGTCAAAAAGGTATATTTTCCTCCACAGACGGCCAGCCCGTCTGTGAGGGCCAGCCCGTCGCTTAGGGTTACAGACGGCCTGTGGTATTTTTTGACGCCCGTCGAAAAGCACCGCCTCTGCCAGAGCGCCGCCTAATTTCTCGGAGCACGCAACCTTTCCGACCCCCGTCGGTGGAAGTGGCAGGGCCGTCGGATGAATCCTTGTGTCAGAAGGATTCTTTCGACGCCCGCCTCCATACACCGACGCCCGTCGGTCGTGCCTGGCCTATAAAAGCTTCGGATTTTCTCCTAAAAAGGGTTCCAAAAATTTTCAAGAGGGGAAACTCTGCCAAAATTCAAGCATACTTTCTCTCTCCTCCAGCAAACACATTCATCAAAGAATTTCTTTTAATTAGAGGATCAAATCATTAAAAAGGAACTAAAAACTAATTAGTTTTCTTTGAATTTTGATTCCAAAGTCAATCTTTTAAGGGGTTGAGGAGGAAATAATCTATTTTCCTCTTTTTGATCCTTCACTTCGCTTCTCGTGGAACGAGCAGGGCTCTAATCGACACAAGAATCTTACTTAAGCAATTATCTGAGGGTAAATATTCCGGACTCATTCTCCATATCATTTCATCTTTGTTCCTTATTTTGTCATTATTTTCCTTTATTTTGACTCCTTTCATCTTATTTTGTGAAACCCCCCCCCCCCTTTTTGGATTTAAAAAGAGTTTTTTTACTGTTTTTTCGAAAACAGTGGTGACCGACTGGTCATCTTCATCACTGATGCCCGTCGGTCACCCCACTCACAGACGCTCTTCCTCTTGAGTGAGCGACGGATATGTCAGTCACTTTGACTGACGCCCGTCGGTCACCCAACAGGGGCCATCGCTGGGTCCTGTCTCCACATTTTCTAGTCTTTTCTATCTTTTTTAAGTCCTTTTAACTTTATTTATGTTGATTCTTTTTATATTGACATCTTTTAACTTTTTGTGAGCATATATTGATTCTCTTGGACTATCCTGAGCTTGAGAGGCTATCTACCATATTCGGAGGATTTCGTCCGGTTTATTTTCCTAACCTTCTTGGTCATTTTGTTTATTCGTTTATTCATTAATTGCTTTTATGTATATGAGTATGCCTTTTTCTCTCCCGCTTAAGTATAAAAATTGATAAAAGTTTTATATTCAATAAAATGAGGTTTTCATAAATGTAAGGACCCAATGTCCTATTTTTATCCAATAAAAATCCTCACAATAAAAATATCCGATTTTAATAATGATGCATGTGAGGACCAAAGTCCTCAAAATAAATAATGCCCCGATTCGTGTATGTATCGCACATTTACAAAAGGGAGTTGTATTCCGCTTCTTGTATTATTGTAATTTATTGCTTTCACTATTTACTTGCTCATTTACGGCTTTCCAATTATGAATAAATGCACCTTCAATTAATTGCATCGTGTGGAGAGAGAGCGAATTAATGATATTTAAAATTTGATCACAAAATAATCGAGGTAGAAATAGATGAGAAATCCCGGACCCAGCTCTGGTCTTTGGGCTCAAAGAGGCTAGAGGTCTACCCTCCAAGACACCTTTTTGTGCCACGAGACTTTAGCGCTAATCCTAAGCTCCTTAGGGCTAGAGGTTTACCTTCCAAGACCCCTTTGGCTGACCCAAAATGGATACTAAGCGCAGTCTTAGGCTCTCCGAGGCGAGAGAAACATTCCCAATGTTCTATTGGGTGGCGACTCCATGAAACCTCCTTGTTGCCCAACATAGACGCACTTGCGATTTATTGCAAGCTGTCAACGAACCCACAAATGCCCTGATCGCCCTCAAGCAGGCGGCCGCGGGGATCCGGCGCGCGTCACACCGACATTCGCGCTAAATTTTTATAAAACACAATAATTTAAAAACTAACTTTTTATCCCAAAATAATTTTTAAAACATTTTTAAAAGACATTTTTATTCATTCCTAACAAATCAAAACGTTAAGGAAATTATCACTTCCAACTTTCATTCTTTTTGCCTATAAATCGGCATACTTAATTTCATCATTGGGTAATCCTGATCAAGGCTACTCGGGACCCGGTGTCTACAGTTGCCCCCAATTTTCGGGAGGTTAGTGCGTAGGTGCCTAGGTGAGCTAAAATTCAGGAAAGGGAAAGAAGCGCGTACCTGAGACGACAACCTTCCAGCTGCTCCATCGGGAACAGTGTTGTGATCTGAACTGTGAGATATCCACTTGAGTTACACTGAGTCGCTGACAAGACTACGAAGTGCCGGGAACCATCTTAAGATGGTGACGCGCCAGGTCTGCTACAGACTTACAAAACGCGAGAAATGTCCTCTTAGAGGACTGCACCGAGTCTACTACAGACTACTAAAAGTGCAAGAGCCATCCGTAGATAACGATGCGCCGAGCCTGCTATAGGCTATAAAATATGCAAAAGGAGGATTGCACTGAGTCTGCTACAGACTACAAAAAGTGCAAAAAGAGGACTGCACCGAGTCTTCTATAGACTACTAAAAGTGCAGCTGCCATCCGTAGATAACGGTGCACCGAGCCTGCTACAGGCTACAAAAAATGCAAAAGGAGGATTGCACCGAGTCTACTACAGACTATAAAAAGTGCAAAAAGAGGACTGCACCGAGTCTGCTACAGACTACTAAAAGTGCAGCTGCCATCCGTAGATGACGATGCATCGAGCCTGCTACTGGTTACAAAAAATGCAAAAAGAGGATTGCACCGAGTCTGCTACAGACTACAAAAAGTACAAAAAGAGGATTGCACTGAGTTTGCTATAGACTACTAAACGTACAGCTGTCATCCGTAGATGACGATGCACCGAGCCTGCTACAGGCTACAAAAAATGCAAAAGGAGGATTGCACCGAGTCTGCTACAGACTACAAAAAGTGCAAAAAGAGGACTGCACCGAGTCTGCTACAGACTACTAAAAGTGCAGCTGCCATCCGTAGATGACGATGCACCGAGCCTGCTACAGGCTACAAAAAATGCAAAAGGAGGATTGCACCGAGTCTACTACAGACTACAAAAAGTGCAAAAAGAGGAATGCACCAAGTCTGCTACAGACTACTAAAAGTGCAGCTGTCATCCGTAGATGACGATGCACCTTGCCTGCTACAGGCTACAAAAAATGCAAAAGGAGGATTGCACCGAGTCTGCTACAGACCACAAAAAGTGCAAAAAGAAGAGATTTGTCTCCTAAGAGACCTTAGAGAACTACCTCCTAAGGCGTCCTGAGGATTTGCCGACGTAGATTCTATTTTGACCTAAATGCCCAGCAAGGGTGAGTGCTAACGTTGCTGTCCTTAACTCTCTTATGTGTGTGGCCTGTCCTTGACTATCTTTTATGTGTGTGGCCTCCATTTGGACTTTTCCTGCAAAGTTGTGTGCACAGGAATATACGATAGATTATACATGCAAGTGTAAATGGCCATATGCAGAATGGTATGAAATGCATGCAAAAATGGATAGACCCTGTCCTGAGTGGTTAAGGATCCGTTGAGGATATGACTTGGCCGCTTCACCATGCCACCAAGGATCTAGAAATGGCGTCTTGACTTAAGGATTCGAAGCCGTAAACTCTTCAAAGAGAACCGTCAGGTGTGCATCTTGACTTAAGGATTCGAAGCAGTAAACTCTTTAAAGAGAACCGTCAGGTGTGCATCTTTGCCCCCCGGTCAATGATCATGCGCCCAGGATTCTGACTCATGCCCTAAATTATGCCCTATCTGGCTGAAGGGAAATCATCCAAAGTAATGCTGCCTTATCGCTCCAGGCATCGGAAGTCATTGTTTTAAAGGTAGTGTGTCCTTTGTGGATTTTCACACTAGCTTTTCTTTATGGGAAATGCGTCCCCTTGGGGATTTTCTTACGGGACACAAGAGGTGTCTTGGAAGTCCCATTCCAATGGAACATTGAAATGGTCCTCTTGCCTCGTTGATCCCAAAGACCAGAGATGGTTCGGGACTCCCCATTTATTCATACCTTGGTTAAGTTTATAATTGAGTTTTGAATTTAGTATTTCATCCCATTTCTCATTCAATTTTAATGCAATCTAATTAAAGCGCGTGTCAATCACATAAAGAAAGCGGTAAATAAAATAAATGAAAGCAAAATAAATTACAAAAAAAGTAGGGGCAAAATACAACCCCCATTTATAAATAAAATACAAATCATACATAAATCGAGCTATTTATTAAAAATGAGGACATTGGTCCTCTCATGCATAATTAAAGAAAATAATTTTTAAAGTGACAATTTATTTTGGATGAAAGAGCTAGGACATTGGTCCCATTTTTATTTAGGAAAAAAATCAAATTATTTAATATAAATATTTTTGTGATTTTTTAATTAACGTGCATAAAAATAAAGTTTATTACAAATTAGATGATAAAATGAATTAATCCAAAATAATAAAAAGCAATAAAATAAACAACTCCCAAATGGATCTTCAAATCTTCATGGGCTCCCACTTGACAAAAACTCACACAAAAAAAATGAGTATTGAAAATAAAAACAAATGAAAATGAGGTTAGTAATAAAATATGAATTAAACATATAACATGAAAACAATTAAATTTAGGCAAACAAAATTGCATCATGCATGACAAGCCAATTAAAATGACATAACAAAAATATGTAATTTAACAAATTCATAAAATCAACCTGCTAAAAAAAAACATAAAACAGTGCTAATAAAATTTAACATGCATAAAAGCATAAAATAATATCTAATCATGCATAAAAAATATAATACATATAAAATTCATCATGCATAAAAACATATTAATAATATTGATAAAAGCCAACATGCATAAGCAAATATGAAATAATAATTATAAAACTGCAACATTAGGGGTGTGCAAGACCCGACCCGACCCATACAACCCGACGAACCCGACCGAAAAAGCAATTCGGATAGGGTTGTTCGGAGATACGGGTTGGGTCGGGTGTAACAAATCCTATAACTTCGGGTTCGGGTCGGGTCGGGTTAAAATAGCCAAAACCCGAACCCGACCGAACATAAATATATAATTTTTTTTTCCTTTTTTCTCCCAAGTCCCCACCCCTCCCTCTCCTCCCCACCGTCATTCACTCATTCCCATTCTCTCTCTCTCTCTCTCTCTCTCTCTCTCTCTTCCCCTTCTCTCTCCCTCTTCCTCCTCCTCCTCCTCCTCCACTCCTCCTCGCCACCGCCGCTCAGATCCTCCTCCTCCACTCCTCCTCGCCACTGCCGCTCAGATCCTCCTCCTCCTCCACTCCTCCTCGCCACCGCCGCTCAGATCCTCCTCCTCCTCCACTCCTCCTCGCCACCGCTGCTCAGATCCTCCTCCTCCTCCTCCACTCTCTTTCTCTCTCTTTCTTTCTCCATCTCAGATCTGGTTTTTTGTTCTTTTTTTTCTTTGCTACGATGAAGCTGGAAGCAGATCTGGGTTGTTTGCGATTTGGATTGTTTGCTTTGATATGTTAGTTTAATTTTATTGTTTTTGATTTTATTTTGCTTTTTGTTTTGTTGGATTTGATGAATTAATATATTTTGTGTTTGGATTTGTTGATTTAATACATTTTCTTTATTGAATTTGCATTTGATTTTGTTGGATTTTGATGAATTAATAATTTCTTTGTTGGATTTTTGTTGGATTTTGATGCATTTTCATTTTTCTGTGTTGGTTTAAGTTTCTAAGTTCTTTCATTCCTTTTTCTTATTTTTTTTTAATTTATTTCGGGTGAATCGGTTTTTTCGGGTCGGGGCCCGAAAATATTCGGGTTTTTCGGTTCGGGCCCCTAGTGGTAATATGGGTCGGTTCGGGGGGAGATTTAGCCTATTTTTCGGGTTTCGGGTTATCGGGTTCGGTTCGGGTTGACCCGAACCCGACCGATGCACAGCCCTACTCAACATGCAAAAAATATGAATAGAAAATACAAACATAAAATTCAGCATGTGTAAAAACACAAAATAATAGCATTAACACCCAACATGCATAAAAAGCAATAATAAAAAATCAGCATGTATAAGAAATATAAATAATATTATTAATAAAAATAATGATACTAGTAACAAATTATAGCAAAAGTAATAAAAATAACAATGGTGATAATAATAATAATAACAAAGCACAATATCAAACAAGGATATGACTAATCATATAAACATGCAAGAATAATTGGAAATAAAATTAACATGGCATGTTAAAACATGATAATAATAATACCAATAATAATATGGATAATCACATAAGTACATGGTAATAATAATAATAATAATAATAATAATAATATAATAATAATAATAATAATAATAATATATGGACAATTCAATATGAACAATATGAACAATTAAATAAGAAATAAGAAGTAAAAAAAATAGATTTAAGGGAATTCACATGTTAACTAATTAAATAAAAAACAGAAGAATAAGAAAGTAAGAAGAAAATGATAGAACTAAAAGAATTTACATGTTAACTAATTAATTAGAAACAAAAAAAAAAGAAATTAAAAATTAAATTAAGAAATTGAGCCAAAAATGTTTACCCTCAAAATTTATCTTGAAGAAATGAAGGTAGATAATCCAATTCCTTGTCTTGATTTGTAAGAATAATAGTAAAAAAATAAAATGTTAAAAAGAAAATTTTACTCAAGAACAAACAATTGATTTATTTGTCTCAAAGTAAAAATTGTTAGATGAAAAGAAGAAAATTTTCAAGAACAAAATTATTATTTTTGCCTTGAGAATTAACTTGGAAAAATTCTTTGAAACTTGAGAGAATTTGTTTTTTGAGAGAAGAAAGAAGAAGAAAATGTTTTCTAAAGAAAATCCCCCTAAATTCTTTCCAAAATTCCCCTTTTATTTTTCCTCAAAGATTCAGATTTTTAATTGAAGAATTAAGTTGACTTAATTTCAATAAAACCAAAAAACTGAAGAAAATCAAAGGTTTGGAATTTTAAAAATTTTACCATTGAATTTTATAAAAAAAATTGAAGAAAAATGAATTTTTGGGGCTAAAATGGCCAAAAATCGGAAAATCGGCGACCAGGGGGTGACAAGGGCGAGGGACGCCCCGTCGGAGCACCCGATGGGCGTGCTCGCAAGCAGGGCGCGCGCCTGCGTGTAGCTCTCGCGCAGCGCGCGGGCGAGCGCGCCCCGCGCTCTCCGCCTGCACGCCGGGGCGCTGCGGCGTGCGCCCAGTGCTGCCGCAGCCCGACATTCGTGCGAAAAAAATTATTATTTTTTTTCTTTTTTTTTAAATTTCTATAAAACACAATAATTTAAAAACTAACTTTTTATCCAAAAATAATTTTAAAACATTTTTAAAATATTTTTAAAATACATTTTTATTCATTCCTAACAAATCAAAACGACAAGGAAATTATCACTTCCAAATTTCATTCTTTTTTCCTATAAATCGGTACACTTAATTTCATTATTGGGTAATTCTAATCAAGGCTACTCGGGACCCAGTGTCTACAGTTGCCCCCAATATTGGGGAGGCTAGTGTGTGGGTGCCTAGGTGAGCCAAAATTCAGGAAAAGGAAAGAAGCGCGTACCTCAAGCGATAACCTTCCAGCAGCTCCATCGGGAACAGTGCTATGATTTGAACCGTGAGTATCCTCTCGGATTGCACTGAGTCACTGAAAAGACTACAAAGCGCCGGGAACCATCCTAAAATGGTGATGTGCCGGGTCTGCTACAGACTACAAAAAATGCAAGAAGAGGATTGCACCGAGTCTGTTATAGACTACTAAAAGTGCAAATGTCATCCGTAGATGACGCTGCGCCGAGCCTGCTACAGGCTACGAAAAACGCAAAAGAAGAGGATTGCACCGAGTCTGTTACAGACCACTAAAAGTGCAAATGTCATCCGTAGATGACGCTGCGCCGAGCCTGTTACAAGCTACAAAAAACGCAAAAGAAGGATTGCACCGAGTCTGCTACAGACTACAAAAAGTGCAAAAAGAGGACTGCACCGAGTCTGCTACAGACTACTAAAAGTGCAGCTGCCATCTGTAGATGACGATGCGCCGAGCCTGCTACAGGCTACAAAAAAATGCAAAAGAAGCATTGCACCGAGTCTGCTACAGACTACAAAAAGTGCAAAAAGAGTACTGCACCGAGTCTGCTACAGACTACTAAATGTGCAGCTGTTATCCGTAGATGACGATGCGCCGAGCCTGATACAGGCTAAAAAAAATGCAAAAGAAGGATTGCACCGAGTCTGCTACAGACTACAAAAAGTACAAAAAGAGGACTGCACCGAGTCTGCTACAGACTACTAAAGGTGCAGCTGCTATCCGCAAATAGCGATGCGCCGAGCCTGCTACAGGCTACAAAAAACACAAAAGAAGGATTGCACCGAGTCTGCTACAGACTACCAAAAGTGCAAGAGAGGTGTCATCCGCAGATGACCGCACCGAGTCTGCTACAGACTACTAAAAGTGCGAAAACCAATGATCTTCATTTAGATATTCCTGCAAAGTAATGTGCACAGAAATATATACAAAAATTTAAGTGTATATGACATGAGATGTAAATGTTTGCAAAAATAGATTGACCCTAACCTAGGTGGTTAAGGGTCTGCTGATGATATAGCTTGGCTGCTGCATCGCGCCTCCAAGGATCTGAAAAAGTGACATCTTGGCTTTAGGGACTCTGACCCCAAAACATTTTCTGAGAGACATCAAGTGTGCATCTTTGCCCCCTGGCCAATGATCATAGGCCCAGGATTACGACTCATGCATTATCTGACTGAAGTATGATCATCCGAAGTAATGCCGCCTTATTGCTCCAGGCATCAAACGTCATTGCTTTAAAGGTAGTGCGTCCCTTGTGGATTTTTACACTAGCTTTTCTTTGTGGGAAATGCGTCCCTTTAAGGATTTTCACATAACCCTGTGCCTAACTTTTGCCTAGAATGGACCCAACCCAATCCAGTGGCTTTAATTTTTCATCATTTTTTGTAGGGCAGACTGCCTGTTTCCAGGTTTTCACCCTGCCCTTTGGCCTAACTTTTGCTTAGAGAGCCAGTTACGGTTTTCATCTCTAACGGCCTTTTTTTTTTGTTTTTTTTTTATTTTTTCTTCTTTTTTTTTTATATATCAGAAGGAACTATAAGAGAAAGCTATTATCAGAATCTCCCTTAAGGATGACGAGCACATATCTGCTTAGGCACCTTCCGACAGAATGATTAGACAATAGTCATTAGATGAATAAGTGATATATTTCCTTTTCAGGCAGAACTAAAAGAACAATGAAAATGTAAACTGTATTCTTTTATTCATTGCAAAACTGAGTACATTTCTATATGATTTCATCATACATGATCCTTATTTAACAAGAATTCAAAAGCACAAAACTACACCTAATCTCGGAATAGATCTTGTAAGCATCAAACTCCTGTTATTAATCGGCCCTCTCGGGTTTTCTCGATTGAACATTTTCTCTTGGCCCTTAATTTTTGTCCAGGATGCCTTTTTTCGGTTTTCACCCTGACAAGGCGCCCAATTTTAGCAAGGCCGCCTTTTTTTGATTTTCGACCTATGGGGCATTTATTCTCTTCTTTTTATTTTCGGGTCTTTAGCCATGGAAACTTTTTAGTCTATCGACATTGACCGGGTCTTTAAACTCATTCCCATCGCTATCTGCTAAGATTGCTGCTCCCTTTGTTAGCAACTTTTTCAAAATGAATGGGCCTTCCCCGGTTGCACTCCTGGCCTCATCATCTTAAAGACCAAATCCCCTTCTTTCAATAGGTGCTTTCGTACCTTCTTGCCAAAGGACCGAACTAGTCTCTTCTCATAAACCTGATTGTGATAATAGGCTCTCAACCTATCTTCATCCAAAAGATTCTACTGCAATAATCGCTGTTGTGCCCATTCTGCCTCTGGAATCTCAGCTTCCATGACTGCCCTTGAGAATTTTAGCTCAATTTCAACTGGTAGAACTGCTTCGGTTCTGTATACCAGGGAGAACGGTGTTGCTCCCGTAGAGGTTTTGATCGTGGTTCTATAACCCCAGAGTGCAAAAGGTAGCTTTTTCACCCAATCTTTATCATTGTTGTTCATATATTATTATTGTTATTTTTATTGG
This sequence comes from Excoecaria cochinchinensis, assembly GCA_947683425.1. NCBI lineage: Eukaryota > Viridiplantae > Streptophyta > Magnoliopsida > Malpighiales > Euphorbiaceae > Excoecaria > Excoecaria cochinchinensis. The sequence continues at coordinate 1,472,411 of CANTUQ010000127.1, forward strand.
TATTATTATTTATCATGTTTTAATATGTTATATTTATTTTATTTCTTGTTATTCTTGCATGTTTATTTGATTATTCATATTCCTTTGTTGTTTTTGTGTTTTATTTTATTATTATCATTATTGTGATTATTATCATCATTAGTATTATTATTATCATTATTATATATCATTACTACTATCATTACTATTATTATTTCTATTTTTATTAGTATTATTTATTATTGTTATCATCATTATTATTATTTATGCTTTTTATTACATGTTGAATTGTCCATATGTTAAATTACTTATTTTTATTATGTCATTCAATTGATTTCTCATACATGATGCATGTTATTTTATTTATTTTAATTCATTTTTACATGTTATATGTTTAATTCATTTTTCATTACAAACACCACATTTATTTGTGTTTTATTATTTCAATACTTATTTTTTATGTGAGTTTTTTCCAATGACAAGTGGGAGCTTATGGAGGTTTGAAGACACCATTTTGGTGAAAGCACCATTTTGGTGGAATTTATCTTTTTAGCATTTCTAGTATTTTTAGTATTATTATTATTATTATTTTGCTTTCATTTGTTTTTATTATGTAATTTTAATAAATTTATTTTCTCATGCACGTTAATAAAAAAAATCACAAAAATATTTCTATTAACTAAACTTGGATTTTTTTTAATAAAAATGGGACCAATGTCCTAGTTTATTCCATCCAAAATAAATTGTCACCTTAAAATTATTTTCTTTAAATATGCATGTGAGGACCAATGTCCTCATCTTTAACAAATAGCCCGTTTTATGAATGATTTGTTTTTTTATTTACAATGGGGGTTGTATTCTGTCCCTAGTTTTGTTGTAATTTATTTTGCTTTCATTTACTTTATTTACCGCTTTCATTATGTGATTGACATGCGCGTTAAATTAAATTGCATTAAAATTGAATGAGAAATGGGATGAAACGCTAAATTCAAAACTCAATTATAAACTTAACCAAGGTATGAATAAATGGGAAGTCCCGAACATTCTCTGGTCTTTGGGCTCAATGAGGCGAGAGGGCCACCTCAATATTCTATTGGGGTGGGGCCTCCAAGACACCTCTTGTGTCCCGATAAAGGCCCAACTTGCATAGTCCTAGGCTCCATGAGGCGAGAGGGCCATCCTAATGTTCTATTAGAATTGGGCCTCCAAGACCCCTCTAGCTTGCCCAAAATGGACATAGCAACACTGTCTTAGGCTCACTGAGGCTAGACGACCTTTCCAATGTTTTATTTGGTGGCGACTCCAAGAAACCTCCTTGTTGCCCAAAATGGACGCACTTGTAATTTCTTACAAGTTTTATGAACCTCTCTAGATCGCCCTAAAAGCGGGCGTTCAGGGCACCCCGGGGTTCAGCGCGCGTCACAGTGGCGACTTTACTGGGGACAATACTCGAGACTTTACTTTGAAAGTACCTTGGTTAAAATTTACAATTGAGTTTTAGTTTAAAAATTTTCATCCTTTTTCGGAATTGCATTGCATATCATTAAAGCCTTAGATCTATGCTAGTTTGGTCCATATTTTAACCCCGGTGCATTCCCGAAGCACGACCCTATGTTCGCTCAATGTGGGGAAGTGTTAAGGATAATCATCAGCCCAAGCCTCGTACCTTATGGTATATCATATGGAAACCCAATCGGTTGTTATGCTCGTGATGAGCTAGATCCATTGGTAGGAACCATGCTTGAGTAGCCCTAAAGTATTATTACCTTTAACCAAAGCTCATGTAATAACAATAGACGCTTCACTAGGTGAAATGTACCATAATACTGTGCTTGCTATGTGAGCCATCATATATTGAACAAAATCAATTAAATTAAATGGTCTTTCATTAAAGGCTTTCATGCCCCGGTGGGCTGATCTTAATTTAATTGAGGTGTTTAAATACATAATGGCCAAAAACCTATATGTATGTACATTAGGCAAGAGATGTTATGCTGCCGGCTTTCCATCGTGCACCATATGCGTCCAATGGGTTCCCTGGTAACCCTTGGATGAAGCCCACCTAGGAAAGAGACTACACTACATCGTGTGTGGGAGAGATAAGGTTGGAAGAATCTATCTACTTGCATGTGTTTGTCTATGCGGCATCAGCACGACCATGCATCGCATTTCAATCATGCATCATCCTAACAAGGTGTATTCTGCAGCCATCACAGATTCATCTAGGTGGTTTAGAGATCCTGACGGTCGGCTAAGAAGGATTCCACTCTTTGGATTACCAGAGCTAGTGTTAGATCAGATTTCTACTCACACGGCAAGAGGAGGTAGAAAACACAGAAAATGACTCAATCCTCACAAATGGGTCATTACCCTCCTCAAGAGACTTATGCATGCAAAAGTGGAGGTGGCTTACTCTCAAGAAGCCACACGGATTCCACTCACAAAATCAGCCTCCACCAACTGATTCTTACATTATTTTATTCCTAATTAAACCATCATTAAGTGACCTAATCAGCCCTTAAACCATTCCTAACTAAATCTCATAAATATACCAATTAGCCATTAAACTATCCACTCAACTTTGAATCAAGTCCTGCCTTCATTTCAATTTAGTCCAAACCTCACATTCAATTCACGCACACATGCCAATTCAGATTAATTCTTTTAGGTACATGTCCGGCTATGATAACTCTCCCCTCCTTAAAGAATTTCGTCCTCAAAATTCATACCCTTGATAAACAACTGCGGGTGTTGCTCTCGCATAGCAGCCTCTAATTCCTAGGTTGCCTCCTCAACACCATGATGCTGCTAGAGCACTTTCACAAGCGGTATCTGCTTATTCCGGAGCTGTCTCACCTCCCTTGCAAGTATCGCTTTTGGCTTCTCGTCATAGGTGAAGTCTGGCTGAACTTCCACCTCTTGCACAGGCAACACATGAGATTCATCTGACCTGTATCTTCCCAGCATTAACACATGAAACACATCATGAAGCTTAGTTAACACCGGAGGCAATGCCAATCGATATGCTATAAGGCCCACTCTTTCCAGAACTTCATATGGTCCAATAAACCTCGGACTCAGTTTTCCTTTCTTGCCAAACCTCAGTACCTTCCTCCAAGGAGATACTTTTAAAAACACTTTGTCACCCACTTCAAATTCAACATCTCTTCACTTCAAATCCGCATAGGACTTCTGTCTATCACTAGCTGCCTTTAGCCTTTGCTGAATAAGCCTTGCTTTCTCTTATGTATCACGAACTAAATCTGGCCCAATGACTCTGTGTTCATTCAATTCCATCTAGCAAATCGGTGTACGACATTTCCTTCCGTACAAAGCTTCATACGGTGCAATGCCAATACTAGTCTGATAACTGTTGTTATAAGAAAATTCCATAAGTGGAAGATACTTATCCCAACTCTTAGAGAAATCCAATACACATGCTCGCATCAAATCTTCCAGAACCTGGATAATTCTTTTCGATTGTCCATCGGTTTGCGGATGGAAAGCAGTACTGAAGTTCAATTTTGTACCCAGGGCAACCCGCAGACTCTTCCAAAACTTAGAAGTAAACCTAGGATCCCTATTAGAGACAATAGATAAGGGTACTCCATGCAACCGAACAATCTCTCTCACATACAATTCTGCCAACCTTTCCATAGAGTAATTCATCCGAACTGGTATAAAATGAGCCGATTTTGAGAACCTGTCCATAATAACCCATACTGCATCTTGCTGTCTTGAGGTCAAAGGCAATCCAAAAACAAAATCCATTGTGATGTTATCCCATTTCCATTGTGGAATAAGGAGTGGATTTAACATTCCTTGTGGGACTTGATGTTCCGCCTTAACTTGCTGACATACCAAGCACTTAGACACGTACTCCACTATGTCTTTCTTCATACCGGGCCACCAATATAACTGTTTTAGATCCTGATACATCTTGTTTCCACCTGGGTGCATAGTGAAAACTGTATTATGGGCTTCATGCATCAATCGTCTCTTCAGTTCTTTATCACTTGCCACATATATCCTGTTCTTATGCAACAACGCTCCATACTCATTCACTGAATAATCAGTCTAGTCACCAGTACCGATGGACTGCAAAATCTATTGTAACCTTGTATCATTCCTCTGTGCAGCTATTAATTCATCTCTCAAGATCACTCTCGCTTTCAACTGTGCTAGTGTAAGCACCGTGTCCCGAAGCGGTCCGGATCAGAGATTACCCTATGATGAAATCAGTATCCGAGCCTGTATAAATGGTTTAGATTTGGAGGTTTTAGTCCCATGCTCCACGAGAAATGAGTCTTTTTACCTTTCATAGGCAGAGGGGGAGAGTCAAAAAGGTATATTTTCCTCCACAGACGGCCAGCCCGTCTGTGAGGGCCAGCCCGTCGCTTAGGGTCACAGACGGCCTGTGGTATTTTCTGATGCCCGTCGAAAAGCACCGCCTCTGCCAAAGTGCCGCCTGATTTCCCGGAGCACGCAACCTTTCAGACGCCCGTTGGTGGAAGTGGTAGGGCTGTCGGATGAATCCTTGTGTCAGAAGGATTCTTTCGACGCCCGCCTCCATACACCGACGCCCGTCGGTCGTGCCTGGCCTATAAAAGCTTCGAATTTTCTCCTAAAAAGGGTTCCAAAAATTTTCAAGAGGGGAAACTCTGCCAAAATTCAAGCATACTTTCTCTCTCCTCCAGCAAACACATTCATCAAAGAATTTCTTTTAATTAGATGATCAAATCATTAAAAAGGAACTAAAAACTAATTAGTTTTCTTTGAATTTTGATTCCAAAGTCAATCTTTTGAGGGGTTGAGGAGGAAATAATCTATTTTCCTCTTTTTGATCCTTCACTTCGCTTCTCGTGGAACGCGCAGTGCTCTAATCGACACAAGAATCTCACTTAAGCAATTATCTGAGGGTAAATATTCCGGACTCATTCTCCATATCATTTCATCTTTGTTCCTTATTTTATCATTATTTTCCTTTATTTTGACTCCTTTCATCTTATTTTGTGATAAACCCCCCCTTTTTGGATTTAAAAAGAGTTTTTTTTACTGTTTTTTCGGAGACAGTGGTGACCGACGGGTCATCTTCATCACCGATGCCCGTCGGTCACCCCACTCATAGACGCTCTTCCTCTTGAGTGAGCGACGGACATGTCGGTCACTTTGACTGATGCCCGTCGGTCACCCAACAGGGGCCGTTGCTGGGTCCTGTCTCCACATTTTCAAGTCTTTTCTATCTCTTTCAAGTCCTTTTCACTTTATTTATGTTGATTCTTTTTATATTGACATCTTTTAACTTTCTGTGAGCATATATTGATTCTCTTGAACTATCCTGAGCTTGAGAGGCTATCTACCATATTCGGAGGATTTCGTCCGGTTTAGTTTCCTAACCTTCTTGGTCATTTTCTTTATTCGTTTATACATTAATTGCTTCTATGTATATGAGTATGCCTTTTTCTCTCCCGCTTAAGTATAAAAATTGATAAAAGTTTTATATTCAATAAAATGAGGTTTTCATAAATGTAAGGACCCAATGTCCTATTTTTATCTAATTTCGTAAGGAGTTTCCTGGGCAAGCTACAGTACGTCAGCCGATTTATTGCCAAGCTCACTTTAATATGCGAGCCTGTTTTTAAATTGCTCAGAAAGAATTAACCTATAGTTTGGAACGAAGACTGCCAGAAAGCCTTTGACAGCATTAGGGAATATCTATTGAATCCGCCAGTGCTAAGGCCGCCGCAACCGATCGAACCGCTTATCCTGTATCTGGCAGTATAGGGCAGTTCTGTGGGCGCCATGATGGCTCAAGAGGATGAATTTGGGGTGGAATTCGCAATTTATTACCTCAGCAAGAAGTTCTTGGCTTACGAAATTAAATATGCTGAAGTAGAAAAAATCTGCCTCGCAGTGATTTGGGCGTCAAAGAAACTGAGACATTACTTCCACTCATACAAAGTTCAGGCAGTAGCCAAGTAGAACCCATTGAGATATTTGCAAGAGGCGCCGTCTTTGCTTGGTAAGATGGGTAGGTGGCTGCTCTTGCTACAGGAGTTCGATGTGCAATACATCACTCGCAAAACTATTAAGGGGCGAGCCGTAGCCAAATTTCTTGCTGAGCATCCTATTCAAGGAGACACTCCCGAGTTCACCTTTTCGGATGAGAGCATAGTCGCGATTTCTGTTCAAGGATGGCAGTTACACTTCGACGGGGCAGTGAATAACAGAGGGGCCGGAGTTGGAATCATTTTAACAACCCCAGATAATGAGAAACTCCCCCTAGCCAAGAAGCTGAGATACAGGCACTACAAGAAAAGTTACTTTTAACGACCAAAATTTAGCGAAGGGATAATATCCTGTCGTAAAAAAACATAAATAATGAAGAAAATTTAATCCGGTCGCTAGAACTCAAATTTTAACGAGCGGTTTAAATCCGGTTGCTAAAAAGCTCGAAATCCGGTGGTTGAAAGGTTAAAACAAAATAATATAACCTAAAATCACAAAACCCATTTTCCCATCTACTGCCTTCTTCAACTCTCCGTGCCTCTCTCTTGCGTCTCCCCCTTCATCGCGCCTCCCCTCCCTTGCCAGCCACCAGGCGCCAGTTTCGGCGTCGCCCTCCACCCGCCGTCGGTCGCTCCCTCACTGCCGTTCACCCCCACCCCGTCGTCGCAGGTCCAGTCTCGCCGCTGTTGCTGCCTCAAGAGCCATCTCCCTCGCGTGCTATCAGATCGCTACCGTCGCCCGTGTAGCTCACCTCTCGTCGCCGTCGCCACTCGCCTCTCGCCCTCGTCGCCGCTCTTTCCTCATCTATTGCTCGCCAAAGACTCTGCCCTGTTCTTCACATTCCTGTTCTTTTCTGTCAATATTTTTCATTTTGGTTTTCAATCTTCATTGATGGTCACCTGCCACTAATACTGAACCGACGTATATGAGCTAACTTCGGTCACCAGCAACCACTTTTAAGGTTAGTTCTATTCCCTAATTGCTTCAAAATTATACGGTTTATTGTGAATTTCAATCCTGTGTATATGGTTAATTGATTGTGATTTCAATCATCTGATTCCTTTCTCACTTCATATCTGTCTAATTGTGGATTTCAATCCTGTGTATATTTGCCTCTCTATATGGTTCATGTGATGGAAATTCATAAAATGGGAAGAATAACTAAAGCTCAAAGTCAGGATTTCATTGACATTAAATTTTTATTTGATGAAGTGGTAATGGTAGTTGATTTGATGAGTTGGTTGGAATTAATATGGCTGCAAGTTAAATGCACTTAAAAAATATAGAATTATGATGTCGATGGTATTGATGAGGATGAAGATGATGACGATAACCCTGATAGAAAGCCTCCCGTGGAGGATGATGATGAGGAATCTATTAAAGAGAGCTCAGTGGCGTCGCCCAGCGATCGAGAAACCGATGAGGTATGATTAAACACCTATGTTTAAGATCTGTTTTTGTTTAGCTTTAGCTTAGCTAAGGAAATTAGAGGCTAAAATTTAGATTACCATAAAATTCTTTATTGATTGTGAGAATCGGGGAATATTTTAATGTTCTGATTGTGAGAATCGGGGTTTAGTTTTTAAGTAATGTTAAGTACTGTTTAGTTTAGTTTAAATATCGGATTAGTTGATTTTTGCACTTTTCAGTTTATTTATATTCTTGGTTTATCAGAATATAGGACTTTGAATTGATTAAGTAGCAAATTAGTATCGTCAAGTAGTTTATAAAGTTATGTTTGTTAAATATCAACTTTTTTTTTTATGTTTGTTAAATATCAACTTTTTCCATTGTCAGAGCTGTTTTTTTAATTTGTTTTTGAAGGATGAGAGCTGGCACAAAGTTGAATAATTCCTTCTCGTCAATTCTAAAATAATAAGCTCTCAAAGTTAGAGATACTAAATTAGTCAAATATGAAATTGCTAAGGCCTGTGCAATGATTTTTAATTACAGATGATGCAAATAGCTTGCTTGAATGCTATTTAAGTGAATTGTTTGGTTAGCATATGGCTGGTGGGAAGAACAAGTTACATCTGATACTGTTCCAGTTGATAAGGAAATAATTTGTGCAAATGTATCAAAAGTTTCAAGTCCCTACATTAAGAAATGCAGCAGAACAGAAATAATTTGTTTTTGGGATGTAGCTAATGAAAGTATGTGTAAGTATGCAAGTTTTTTGTCAAATTATTATCTGCTTTTACATGGCATTCTTCAACTTGTTAGTATTGTATATATCTGAAAGGTGATCTGCTTGGACAGTGGGATAGTAAGATAAGGTAGCAAAATTAGGTCCCGCCCAGAAATTTGACCCAAACCTGTTATAGTTACTTAACATAAAGATTCTTTATGGTAACAACCTACAAGGTTTTCAAGTATTGATCCTTTGTGCATTCTTTCATATGCTCCTTTTTCTTTCTATTTTTCTCCTTTTCCTCTTTTTATCAGTTCTAGACGCTATAGATTTGTGGAAATTGTGAATATATATATATATATATCTTGATTGTTCCATTTTGAAAGCAGGTTCTGTTGCAGGTAGATCTGCATAGTTAATAAAGAGGGCATAATGGCTAGGACTTGCTACTTTTAAGCAAAGAAATAGCTAATGTTAATGCTAAAAGTCTTATACACGTAAATCATCTCCTTGACACGATCTGTTCTGCTTGACCCTCTTTGAAACAGGTAAGAAGCACAAAGTTGTTGAATGATATTGGCTTTAAAACCAAAGTTACTCTCAATGATGCTCTGGAGATTTTAAGAGCATGGAAGGAATATGATAAACCTTTCAAAGCCAGGTATTATATTACTTTTGTTATTGGAGGTGCTTAGCTAATCATGTACCCTAGGAGCATTCTCAATATGTGTTTATAATCCTGTACGATCTTTTTCTTTTCTTTTTACTTGATTGTGATGCTCATATTTTAAGTAAAGATGCCTATATGAATTTTTGAACCATTCTGCTATATTCCAATGATGTCCCTCTGCTTGAATTTCTTATACTCATGTTAAGTTCACATTATTTCTCGTTGTTGAATCTAATATTTGTTAGTAATTTGCTTCATGTCCTTGAAATGACATTTCTTGAGCAGCATAGCATAAAACTCTTTTATTTGGGATGAAATGGCTGCTTCAAGGTTTTGCAAATTTTTTTGAAATGGACTGACAGACTAAAATGGGGATTGCTGAGATCTGAAAAAATAATTCACATTAGAGATTGTCTTGTGAGAGTGGAATATGCAGTACTTCCCACTGTACTTGATCACCCATGTTTGGCATTGTAGATCCACACATCAAGGATGACATTGGCTAATGACGTGAACTTAGAAGAATTTGTTATGACTAAAGATGAGTTTTCTGGAGCTGATATAAAAGCAATATGCACTGAATCAGGTCTGCTTGCTTTAAGGGAGCGACATATGAAGGTGAGCCTAACTCTATAATGATAAATTTATAGTCAGATGTTTCTTCTAATGTCTTGGTGGAGCCTAGCAATATATTGTTTTCATTGTAATTGAGGAATTGCTTGTTTACTTCTAAGAAAATTTATAGCTGGCCTGGGGTTAGAGGAATTAAATATATAGTTCTTGTATGGTGAGTTTTGATAGTACTAGAAAGAACATTTCATTAAGAGGCCTAATGGTCTAGCAATGATGGGCTGCACCAGGAATTGTACTTATTTATACAATATCCTGATGGGCTACATGATTTTCTAGATGTAGCGTTTATGTTGACTGTAAAACATTCTTTTAACTTCAGTGAAACTAACTTTTCATTTTATCTCTATCTCGGTCTCTCTTTAATATGTCCTTAGAATTTATTCAATTGCTGTCCCGTTAACATGAATAAAGAGAATTGATGAGAATTGAGTATTTTTTTCAAATATAATTTTTGACCTATACTTAATACCCTGTTGTCTAATAATAACCAATTTGGAGAAACCACAAAGCATTATGGAGAAGTCGCCTTCTTTCTTTCTTTTATAGGCCAAAGAAGTTTTATCAGTTAGTCTACCATTATTTTGCATTATTTTATATGCCAATTTGCATGAGAGAATTTCTTGTTGGTTGTGAAGCTAGATAGAGATATAATCATATATATTCTATTCTATTAACCAGAATAAATAAATAATATGTTAGTCTTTGTTCACTTCAATAAATTTGCCATTTTACGTGTGCGTTTAGGGAACATGCATTGACAAAACATATATAATTTTTTAGGCTAATTGATTTCCTTTTCAAGAAGAACCTATGCTACATATGCAGCTCCATATATAGACCCCCTACATTTTTAATTACTATAGAACATCCAATTTTCAAGAACTTTTTTTTTCCTTTTTAGTAAATGCTAAATAAATCGTTTCAAGCATTTAAATTGTATAATATCTAATCTTTTAATATAATCACTTGTCAACTTTATGGCCACTATGGCACTTCGGAGGTTATTATTTGCTTATACTTTTTATTATTTATATTTTTATGTGATATTTTTATTTTTACTTGTAAATATTAATTTTAGCTTTTGTTATATATTTTGCAGGTCTTCAAAATTTTGGACAGCGAAATTAGGATGTTTATTTTTCGCATTTTTCTCAAAAATCTTTCGAATAGAAATTAGTATAGAGAAGAGTTGTTTTCTTGAACTTACATGTCATTGATAGTTTTTATTTTATTTGGAGTTGTGACAAATAGAATATTTAATTTGTAAATTTGACTATACTTTGTAACTTTTCTTTTTTAATATATGAAAAGAATTTGTTATATTTTAGTATAAAATATATGTGAATGATATGTACCTACATGTAATATTATAAAATAGTTTATATTTTAAAATATCTTTTGGTATTTATATCTGGTGTATTATGATAAATCAGAGAGTATAGTATATTGGTTATTGTTGTTTGTTAATTGTGAACACAATTCGCGAAAGAAAAATTCGATCACTAAAAGAAACTTTTAACGATTGGATATTTTTTTGTCGAAAGTGCGCATAATGAAATTTTGGTCGCTAAAAGGAATTTTTAACGACCGGAATTTCCTTTGTTGAAAGTGAGCACAATCAGCGAAGGGAAAATCCAGTCGTTAAAAGTTATTTTCAACGACCGGAATTCCCTTCGTTGAAAGTGAATACAATAAGCGAAGGGAAAATCCGGTCGTTAAAAAGTATTTTCAACGACCGGAATTCCCTTCGTTAAAAGTGAACATAATCAGTGAAGGGAAAATCCGGTCGTTAAAAATCAGTATTTAACGACCGAAAATGTTCCGGTCGTTAAAGGCATTAACGACCGGATTCAAAATCCGGTCGTCTATACCTTTAACGAAGGGGCTTTTACCGACCGGATTTTCCGGTCGTTATTAGTTTTTAACGACCGGATTTCGACTTTTAACGACCGGATTTCCCTTCGTTAAAGGCCATTTTTCTTGTAGTGAGGGCAACCAACAATGAAGCCGAATATGAAGCATGCACTTTCGGGTTGGAAGCTCTAGCTGCACTGGGGGCAAAGAATGTAGAAGTCTTTGGTGACTCATCCTTGGTGATTAACCAGATCCGAGGTGAGTGGGCTGTAAAAGAAGAGCGGCTGGTACCCTATGTTGAATATTTGAAAGAGGTATGTGGGCAGTTTGAGACTTGCACTTTCCACTTTGTGCCGAGAGATGAGAATCGTCTGGCTGATAATGTGGGATAATCCTGAAGGGATAGCTATGAAGCCAGTACTAATTTCGAGTTCTGAGAGGCCTAGCTTTGAGATCAAGCCCGTAATGGAAGTAGAAGTGGCGGATGGAAAACCATGGTACTTCGACATTATGAATTACTTGGAAAACAATGAGTTTCCAGAGGAAGCTACTGAGAAAGACCAGAGGATGATCCGGAAGCTATCCACTCAGTTCATATCCTTGGAAGGGGTGTTATACAAAAGACAGTCAGATGGGATTCAGCTCAGGTGCTTGAACGAAAAAGAAGCCCGCAAAGTGATGGAGGAGACCCATGCTGGTGTCTGTGGGGCTCACATGAATGGTTTGACCTTGGCTAAGAAGATCATGAGACAAGGCTTTTATTGGCTTACGATAGACAATGACTGCTCGAAATATGTCAAACAATGCCAGTTGTGCCAACAATACGCAGACTTGAGGCACCTACCAGTATCAAAGCTACACAATCTGACATCACCTTGGCCTTTCGCTGCTTGGGGGATAGATATCATTGGAGAGATTTGCCCTACGGCATCCAATGGGCACAGATACATCATAGTCGCAATTGACTATTTTACCAAATGGGTAGAGGCAGAATCCTTCAAAAAGATTGACGCAAGGGATATGGCCAAATTCATAGAAAGGAATCTGATCTGCAGATATGGCCTCCCTCATCACATAGTGTCTGACAATGGGGTGCAGTTCATGGGGGAAACCAGGAAGCTCCTCGAGAAGTATGGCATCGAACACCATAAATCCTCTCCCTACCGACCATAAGCAAATGGAGCAGTAGAGGCCGTTAATAAAAATATGAAGAAGATCCTGTCCAAGATGGTCCAGACCTACAAAGATTGGGCTGAAAAGTTACCCTTCGCCCTGTGGGGATATAGAACAACGGTAAGGACATCTACGGGTGCTACACCATTTTCCCTGGTATACGGAATGGAAGCAGTATTGCCAGTTGAGATAGAGCTCAAGTCGCTGAGGGTGGTCATGGAAGCCCAGATTCCGGAGGCCGAATGGGCATGACAGAGGCTACAGCACTTAAACTTATTATATGGAAGTAGGCTGAAAGCTTATTATCATAACCAGATCTACCAGAAGAGATTGGCCAGGACTTTCGGAAAGAAGGTGAGAAAGCATCCGCTAACAGAAGGGGACTTGGTGTTCAAGCAGATGAGGCCAGGCATACCAGATATCAGAGGGAAATTCAGACCAACCTGGGAGGGGCCGTATATCCTTAAAAAGCTGCTATTCAAAGGAGCTGCAATCTTGTCGGATAGTGATGGGAATGAATTCAAAGAACCGATCAATGTCGACAGACTCAAAAGGTTCCATGGCTAAAGACCAAAATAAAAAGAAGAGAATAAAATGCCCTGCAGGTCAAAAACCGAAAAAAGGCGGCCGTACTAAAATTGGGCGCCTCGACAGGGTGAAAACCGAAAAAAGGCATCCTGTGCAAAAATTAGAGGCACGAGAGAAAATGTCCGATCATGAAAACCCGAGAGGGCCAATTAGTAACAGGAGTTGATGCTATTAAAATTTGGCTTCATGTATTAATAGGGCGTACGCGGTTGAGTAAATGTCAAAACTGATCATGTATGCTGAAATTATATGGAAATGTACACAACTTTGTGAAATAGAGTGAATATTATTCTTTTCATTTTTGTCATTTTCTAGTTCTGCATTAAAAGGAAATGTAACATTAAAAGAAATACAAGTGTAAGCTAAGCTAAGTCCTGCTGCTGCTCTCGCCGACCAGATGCTTGAGCCCTCGTGTCCTGTTATCAGATGCTGGACTAAGGATCCACTTCTTGTATTCGCTAGTTAAAGACACAGAATGATTACCGGACCTCAAAATAACAGTCTTCACTGGTAGCTTGCCCCACAGCTCATGATACCTTGAGGCAAACGCAGTCGAAAGAGCTCCTCCCCGGAAAGATAAGGGAACCCTCACCACATCCTGGGTCATCTCGAGCTGACGCGTACATCGAGAAGTAATGCAGAAGGTGGCTCGACGGAGCCCATAGAGGGGGACACACCCCGATGGCCCATCAATGACCACATGAGCCAGTGGGAGCCAGGCAGACGTAAAACTAATATCGTCATCTAACAGCTAGCCAAATCTGGTAATGCCTTCACCAGCAGTGGCACACCCATACAGTCGTTGACGCGGAAGAAAATGGCTCGGCGAGTGCTGTGGGGTAACTCAAGGAGGTGGCTCGGACAGCATCCTCAGTTTCTCTTACAGCCAAATTAAAAAAAAAAACAAAAAAAGAGAAAAAAAAAGAAGAAAAAAAAAAGAAAAGAAAAAACCGCTGGAGTAAGTAGGGTTTACTTCAGGCAAAAATAAGGCACAGGATTGTGTGAAAATTCGAAAGGACGCACCTCCCGCTAAGAAAAGCTAGTGTGAAAATCCATAAGGGATGCACTACCTTTAAAATAATGACGTACCTGGAGCAATAAGGGGCTGCCGGCAAAAGTAGCAGTGGATCCAGAGCTCACAGCATCCAAGCCCAGAATGGTCTCAGCCAGAATAAGTGGTAAGGGTGATAATCCCAGATGAAAGTCGCTCAGAACTCCGAACAGGCGAGGGTCACCTGTCAGACCCCCTGGGACAACAGTGAGGAAGTTCACCATGCAAAACAAGAATACGATGCTTACCCGGTAAGTGGGGATGTCAGTGAACTGATCCAGAGCCTCGATCAGTGGCCCCAGGGCAAAGGAAGAGCCCAGAGAGATCAGCCGGACTGCCTCAGAAGAAGGTACAGCCAGGGCCATAGCTATGTCCCGAGTCTGGAGTAGGCCGCAGCGGGGGACGCAAGGTAGAGCGCCAGGAGGGAACCAGGCTCCGAGAATAGCAGCTAGCTCTTAAGGCAAAGGGCACAGTTCCTGGTAGGTGAACCGGAAGACGTGGATCCGAGGGTTCCAGAAGTGGGTCGCCGCCAGAAGGAGGTTCTGGTCAACTTTGACCCGGCACAGGTATTTCAGCCCAGCCAGAGAGGAAAGGGCGCCTTCTTCCCAAGTGTGTTTGTCATCTAAGATACGGTGAATCCTTTGGGCTAGAGAGGAAGACATGCTAAGAAAGATGAAAGGCTCAAGATGTTGGAAAATGAAGAGACATAAGAGGAGCAAAATTTTGTAAGAATTTATAGGGAAGTGTCACCGACGGCCTACCTGCCTCTCCTAAGAGACGGCCTGCTCGTCGGTAAAGATCCACCTGGCAGATGCATACGTCAGCATTGCATTCATCACGCGCATTAACTCGCATTTATCGAGAGACAGACGGCCAGCCCGTCGGTCGCTCCTACAGACGCCCAGCCCGTAGATCACGAAATTCTATATAAGGGCGAGTGACAGACGGTGCAGCGCCTGTTGTTCCTTTCATTTTCTCTCTCAAACGGTTTTTTTTTGCTTTTTTTAGTGTTTTTCAAGCATTTCTTCTTCTGTTTTCGCGATTTCTTCATATTTTCGCATTCTCTACTCACCGGGTGCTTGGACATTCATATTTCTTCAGTTTTCTACACTTCTCGCTACTACAAGTAAGTAAATAACTACTTTTTTGAATTTATTTAATTTATTTCTTCATTTTTTCTTCCTTTAACCTTAGAAATGGTTAGGATGCTTTAGATGCCTTAGAAATTTAGGGAGGATGTTGCCCATTTTCTTTATTTATTCATTACTTTTTATAGTATAATTAATATGAATTTTTGCATGATCACATAGGAATAGAATTTTTCTATAACTTTGTTGCTTTAGAATTATACTTTCTAAGCGCGTTATTCCATGTTGTTGAGGCCTGAGGCCATTATTTTTGTGTTGTTGGGGACACACTCTTGCCGGGGTGCGTCCCATTTATGCAGATATATTGTTGTTGAGGCCTGAGGCCTATTTTATGCCTTTTTATGCAGGAGGTTGGGCACACCCTTGCCAGGGTGCTGCCCAAATTTTTATTTTTATTCTAAAATTGAATATTTTTGTGTATAATGCATGCATTGGGGCCAGGAAAGCCCATTTTTATTCGCTCTAAATATTGCATGTTTCTTTTGCTTTGATATGTGCAAAGCATGTTGGGCAACTTCCTTTCACAGGATGTTCGCCCTTTTTATTTATTATCAGTTTTTTTATCTCGTTTTCGGGCCGCCATTGCCCTGGTGAGGCCTAAATGGGCTTTCACCTTTGAGAATAAGTCTAATAATGCTTGTTTAGTCAAATTTTTGCCATCTAATTTTTCTCCTTTGCAGGATGCCTCCTAGACGCAGAGCACCGCAAGCTCAGCCCGAGGTCGTAGTTCCGGGTTGGATGGACGATGAGTTAGCTCAGAGATATAGAGCGTTGGCTCAGGTAGAGCTTCGAGCCAGCCGCTTCGTGTCCCGGCCGTTCCTAGAGTCCCTGGGGATGGCCCCAGAGTTTGATATGCTTGTCGAGGGTGCTGGGTGGACAGAGTTCCTTGACCCCTCTTTTCAGACTTTTCCAGAGGCTACTCGCCAGGTCCTAGCCACCCTCCGCTATGGCGGTTTTCAGAGGTCAGATACCGAGCCAGGGGTGATCCAGTTCTGGTTCGACGGCGACCATTACAGTATTACCAGGCAGAGATTCGCACAGGCCATGGGGTTCCCTATAGAGGAGGGGGCCGAGATCCCACGGCGAGCTGTGAGACGCGCCCACTGGGCGGCCATTGCCCTACCAGGAATGCTGTATGATCATGATACAGTAAAGAGCACCGTACTGGTGTCTCAGGCACTCCGGTATTTGCACAGAGTGCTATCCAGTTCGTACCTTGGTCGAGCTGGTAATCCAGGGTCGCTTAATGCAGCCGAGATCTGGAGCCTCTGGGCTATGGTGGCAGGCCAGCACCTCAATATTAGCCATGAGATCTTGGCCAACTTGACTAGAGTCGACAGAGGATTGACATCAGTGGTGATAGTGGGAGGAGTTATCACCCGGTTGCTTTTGAGGTTGGGAGTTGCCCTAGACAGGTTGAGAGGACCCTTGGATGAGGGGATCCATGTGGATGCCACAGCGGCAGTGCAGATGGGGATGATCTCCCTGATATCAGGGCAGGCAGAGGCTTACAGAGTGTTGTCCATTCATGAGACCCAGCGGATGTTCTCACTTCCACCCTTGGGTCCCGATCCAGACCACCCAAAGCAGCCAGAGCAACAGCCTCCTCAGCCGGAGCAGCAGCCTCCACAGCCAGAGCCCCAGCCTTATCCTCCACACCCAGAGCCAGAGCCTCAGCCTCCTCAGCCTCAGACTGTGCCACCGCCACCATAGCAGGAGCAGCCTAGGACCCCGTCGGATTTCGACATGGAGTTCATGATGGATGACCTCTTTGCCACTTCACCGGCATTGAGAGCACCGACTCCTATCCCATCGCCGAGTGGCAGGGTGCAGAGGACTATCCACGGGCCCCCCGAGAGATATCATCCTTATTTCCAAGGCGACCCAGGGGCATCCACCTCCGCAGCACCGCCGCCAGAGCCACCATAGCAGCAGTCAGCATAGCCTGACTTCTCTCAGCTCCTCATTTCCATGTTCACAGCCCTAGAGCGATGACAGGATGAGAGGGATAGAGCTATACACGAGAGGTTGGACCGCCAGCAGGCTGCTATTCAGGAGCAGTCCCAGTCTGTAGAGCGGCTAGCCCAAGAGCAGGCCGGTTACATCGAGCACACTGCACGGGAGCAGGCTCGGGTCATAGAGGCTTTCAGAGATGAGCAGGCTCAGGCCATGGAGGCCTTCAGAGTTGAGCAGGCGAGGCTGATCGAGTAGGTCGCCCAAGGTCAGAGGGAGCTTAGGCAGCAGCTCGCTCATGATTTGAGAGCGTCTCAGGACCAGGCGTCTCAGAGGGTTGACATGACCCTACAGATGATCGACGAGTCACTCGACTCTCTGAGATCCCGCGTCCAGGCGATAGAGGGGATACTCCCACCCTTGTCTCAGACCATGAGGGAGTTTAGGGAGCAGACAGAGCAGCGCCTAGAGCAGATAAGGAGGGCCGCCAGCGAGCAGACCATTCAGATGAGCCAGGCGTTCAAGAAGTTGGGAGACACAGTATCAGAGACCTTAGGGTTCATGAGGACTTGCACCCAGCCTTTCTTGGATGGCTATGCTCAGGTCCGATTCAGGCAGACCCACGATGCTGGGGTGGGACCCTCCACGGCTCAGCCTCCACCTCCGGCACGGCCAGCTCCGCCTCCACCTCTGCCAGGGACAGTGCATATATCGGATGATGAGGATCCCGATGAGCGCTCTGACTACACACCCCTCTGATATTCAGGGAGTCATATTCTCTTATTTTTGTACATTTTCACTTTGTATATACATTATACGAAAATAGACATTTCTAGTGAAAAACTTCTGTTTTCAATTTTACGCATTTATGCAGTTATTTATGATTCATTCATATTACAGATGAATATATGCTTTCACATTTGCTCATATTCCAAAATAAGGAAAACAAAAAAATGGTGAAAAATGATGAATAACAACTCAATAAGAAAGAATATAAATGAACATGGCATAGCAGATAAAGCAGAATCATGCCATTAATAAACAGGTTACAAGATGGCCACTCAAATATGAATTGACAAACCTTTTTATCACACAGGTACAGAGAAACATCGATCCGAGCACAGGCATCGATTAAAAGTCTGAACAAGGGCGCCTAACATTCATTGTTGTTTGGAGCGGGGAACCCAGCGAGGTTTCCTCCTCTTCACACCGAGTTTGTAGCCAGAGAGCGCTACATCTCTTCAACCCTGCGCAAGCCGAGATGAGGCCAGCAGAGATCGAAGTTGTAGTTAGAGAATACTACTCTTCACCTCGAGACTGTGGTCAGAGAGTGCCGCTTCTCACCAATTGAAGATGCAGTTAGAGAAACACTGCTCTTCACAGATCGAGATTCTAGTCAGAGAGTGCTACATCTCACAGTTCGTGCGGCAGCCAGAGAGTGCTACGCACCTTGCAGATTGGATGGGGGTTAGCAGGGGAACTTCAGATCAAAGTTGTAGTTAGAGAATACTACTCTTCACCTCGTGACTGTGGTCAGAGAGTACCGCTTCTCACCAATCGAAGAAGCAGTTAGAGAAACACTGCTCTTCACAGACCGAGATTATAGCCAGAGAGTGCTATATCTCACAGTTCACGTGACAGCCAGAGAGTGCTACGCGCCTTGCAGATCGGATGGGGGTTAGCAAGGGAACTTCAGATCGAAGCTGTGGTTAGAGAAACACCACTCTTCACATCGAGATTGTGGCTAGAGAATGCTACGTCTCACCAACACCTACAGGTCGAGACGAGACCGATAGGGGTATCTTCGCATCGCCGAACAGACCGAGATGAGATCTACCCGGTAAAAGGCACGGAAGGTAAGAAACGTCGCAGGTACGCCTTCTTCCTTTCTGTCCTTTCTCTGAGTTTTGGCTTATCTAGGCGCTTGTGCACTAGTTTCCCCAAAACTGGGGGCAACTGTAAGCACCGTGTCCTGGAGCGGTCCGAATCAGAGATTACTCTATGATGAAATCAGTATCCGAACCTATATAAATGGTTTGGATTTGGAGGTTTTAGTCCCATGCTCCACGAGAAATGAGTCTTTTTACCTTTCATTGGCAGAGGGGGAGAAAACAGGGAGTTTTCGAGTCAAAAAGGTATATTTTCCTCCACATACGGCCAGCCCGTCTGTGAGGGCCAGCCCGTCGCTTAGGGTTACAGACGGCCTGTGGTATTTTTTGACGCCCGTCGAAAAGCACCGCCTCTGCCAGAGCGCCGCCTAATTTCTCGGAGCACGCAACCTTTCCGACCCCCGTCGGTGGAAGTGGCAGGGCCGTCGGATGAATCCTTGTGTCAGAAGGATTCTTTCGACGCCCGCCTCCATACACCGACGCCCGTCGGTCGTGCCTGGCCTATAAAAGCTTCGGATTTTCTCCTAAAAAGGGTTCCAAAAATTTTCAAGAGGGGAAACTCTGCCAAAATTCAAGCATACTTTCTCTCTCCTCCAGCAAACACATTCATCAAAGAATTTCTTTTAATTAGAGGATCAAATCATTAAAAAGGAACTAAAAACTAATTAGTTTTCTTTGAATTTTGATTCCAAAGTCAATCTTTTAAGGGGTTGAGGAGGAAATAATCTATTTTCCTCTTTTTGATCCTTCACTTCGCTTCTCGTGGAACGAGCAGGGCTCTAATCGACACAAGAATCTTACTTAAGCAATTATCTGAGGGTAAATATTCCGGACTCATTCTCCATATCATTTCATCTTTGTTCCTTATTTTGTCATTATTTTCCTTTATTTTGACTCCTTTCATCTTATTTTGTGAAACCCCCCCCCCTTTTTGGATTTAAAAAGAGTTTTTTTACTGTTTTTTCGAAAACAGTGGTGACCGACTGGTCATCTTCATCACTGATGCCCGTCGGTCACCCCACTCACAGACGCTCTTCCTCTTGAGTGAGCGACGGATATGTCAGTCACTTTGACTGACGCCCGTCGGTCACCCAACAGGGGCCATCGCTGGGTCCTGTCTCCACATTTTCTAGTCTTTTCTATCTTTTTTAAGTCCTTTTAACTTTATTTATGTTGATTCTTTTTATATTGACATCTTTTAACTTTTTGTGAGCATATATTGATTCTCTTGGACTATCCTGAGCTTGAGAGGCTATCTACCATATTCGGAGGATTTCGTCCGGTTTATTTTCCTAACCTTCTTGGTCATTTTGTTTATTCGTTTATTCATTAATTGCTTTTATGTATATGAGTATGCCTTTTTCTCTCCCGCTTAAGTATAAAAATTGATAAAAGTTTTATATTCAATAAAATGAGGTTTTCATAAATGTAAGGACCCAATGTCCTATTTTTATCCAATAAAAATCCTCACAATAAAAATATCCGATTTTAATAATGATGCATGTGAGGACCAAAGTCCTCAAAATAAATAATGCCCCGATTCGTGTATGTATCGCACATTTACAAAAGGGAGTTGTATTCCGCTCCTTGTATTATTGTAATTTATTGCTTTCACTATTTACTTGCTCATTTACGGCTTTCCAATTATGAATAAATGCACCTTCAATTAATTGCATCGTGTGGAGAGAGAGCGAATTAATGATATTTAAAATTTGATCACAAAATAATCGAGGTAGAAATAGATGAGAAATCCCGGACCCAGCTCTGGTTTTTGGGCTCAAAGAGGCTAGAGGTCTACCCTCCAAGACACCTTTTTGTGCCACGAGACTTTAGCGCTAATCCTAGGCTCCTTAGGGCTAGAGGTTTACCTTCCAAGACCCCTTTGGCTGACCCAAAATGGATACTAAGCGCAGTCTTAGGCTCTCCGAGGCGAGAGAAACATTCCCAATGTTCTATTGGGTGGCGACTCCATGAAACCTCCTTGTTGCCCAACATAGACGCACTTGCGATTTATTGCAAGCTGTCAACGAACCCACAAATGCCCTGATCGCCCTCAAGCAGGCGGCCGCGGGGATCCGGCGCGCGTCACACCGACATTCGCGCTAAATTTTTATAAAACACAATAATTTAAAAACTAACTTTTTATCCCAAAATAATTTTTAAAACATTTTTAAAAGACATTTTTATTCATTCCTAACAAATCAAAACGTTAAGGAAATTATCACTTCCAACTTTCATTCTTTTTGCCTATAAATCGGCATACTTAATTTCATCATTGGGTAATCCTGATCAAGGCTACTCGGGACCCGGTGTCTACAGTTGCCCCCAATTTTCGGGAGGTTAGTGCGTAGGTGCCTAGGTGAGCTAAAATTCAGGAAAGGGAAAGAAGCGCGTACCTGAGGCGACAACCTTCCAGCTGCTCCATCGGGAACAGTGTTGTGATCTGAACTGTGAGATATCCACTTGAGTTACACTGAGTCGCTGACAAGACTACGAAGTGCCGGGAACCATCTTAAGATGGTGACGCGCCAGGTCTGCTACAGACTTACAAAACGCGAGAAATGTCCTCTTAGAGGACTGCACCGAGTCTACTACAGACTACTAAAAGTGCAAGAGCCATCCGTAGATAACGATGCGCCGAGCCTGCTATAGGCTATAAAATATGCAAAAGGAGGATTGCACCGAGTCTGCTACAGACTACAAAAAGTGCAAAAAGAGGACTGCACCGAGTCTTCTATAGACTACTAAAAGTGCAGCTGCCATCCGTAGATAACGGTGCACCGAGCCTGCTACAGGCTACAAAAAATGCAAAAGGAGGATTGCACCGAGTCTACTACAGACTATAAAAAGTGCAAAAAGAGGACTGCACCGAGTCTGCTACAGACTACTAAAAGTGCAGCTGCCATCCGTAGATGACGATGCGTCGAGCCTGCTACTGGTTACAAAAAATGCAAAAAGAGGATTGCACCGAGTCTGCTACAGACTACAAAAAGTACAAAAAGAGGATTGCACTGAGTTTGCTATAGACTACTAAACGTACAGCTGTCATCCGTAGATGACGATGCACCGAGCCTGCTACAGGCTACAAAAAATGCAAAAGGAGGATTGCACCGAGTCTGCTACAGACTACAAAAAGTGCAAAAAGAGGACTGCACCGAGTCTGCTACAGACTACTAAAAGTGCAGCTGCCATCCGTAGATGACGATGCACCGAGCCTGCTACAGGCTACAAAAAATGCAAAAGGAGGATTGCACCGAGTCTACTACAGACTACAAAAAGTGCAAAAAGAGGAATGCACCAAGTCTGCTACAGACTACTAAAAGTGCAGCTGTCATCCGTAGATGACGATGCACCTTGCCTGCTACAGGCTACAAAAAATGCAAAAGGAGGATTGCACCGAGTCTGCTACAGACCACAAAAAGTGCAAAAAGAAGAGATTTGTCTCCTAAGAGACCTTAGAGAACTACCTCCTAAGGCGTCCTGAGGATTTGCCGACGTAGATTCTATTTTGACCTAAATGCCCAGCAAGGGTGAGTGCTAACGTTGCTGTCCTTAACTCTCTTATGTGTGTGGCCTGTCCTTGACTATCTTTTATGTGTGTGGCCTCCATTTGGACTTTTCCTGCAAAGTTGTGTGCACAGGAATATACGATAGATTATACATGCAAGTGTAAATGGCCATATGCAGAATGGTATGAAATGCATGCAAAAATGGATAGACCCTGTCCTGAGTGGTTAAGGATCCGTTGAGGATATGACTTGGCCGCTTCACCATGCCACCAAGGATCTAGAAATGGCGTCTTGACTTAAGGATTCGAAGCCGTAAACTCTTCAAAGAGAACCGTCAGGTGTGCATCTTGACTTAAGGATTCGAAGCAGTAAACTCTTTAAAGAGAACCGTCAGGTGTGCATCTTTGCCCCCCGGTCAATGATCATGCGCCCAGGATTCTGACTCATGCCCTAAATTATGCCCTATCTGGCTGAAGGGAAATCATCCAAAGTAATGCTGCCTTATCGCTCCAGGCATCGGAAGTCATTGTTTTAAAGGTAGTGTGTCCTTTGTGGATTTTCACACTAGCTTTTCTTTATGGGAAATGCGTCCCCTTGGGGATTTTCTTACGGGACACAAGAGGTGTCTTGGAAGTCCCATTCCAATGGAACATTGAAATGGTCCTCTTGCCTCGTTGATCCCAAAGACCAGAGATGGTTCGGGACTCCCCATTTATTCATACCTTGGTTAAGTTTATAATTGAGTTTTGAATTTAGTATTTCATCCCATTTCTCATTCAATTTTAATGCAATCTAATTAAAGCGCGTGTCAATCACATAAAGAAAGCGGTAAATAAAATAAATGAAAGCAAAATAAATTACAAAAAAAGTAGGGGCAAAATACAACCCCCATTTATAAATAAAATACAAATCATACATAAATCGAGCTATTTATTAAAAATGAGGACATTGGTCCTCTCATGCATAATTAAAGAAAATAATTTTTAAAGTGACAATTTATTTTGGATGAAAGAGCTAGGACATTGGTCCCATTTTTATTTAGGAAAAAAATCAAATTATTTAATATAAATATTTTTGTGATTTTTTAATTAACGTGCATAAAAATAAAGTTTATTACAAATTAGATGATAAAATGAATTAATCCAAAATAATAAAAAGCAATAAAATAAACAACTCCCAAATGGATCTTCAAATCTTCATGGGCTCCCACTTGACAAAAACTCACACAAAAAAAATGAGTATTGAAAATAAAAACAAATGAAAATGAGGTTAGTAATAAAATATGAATTAAACATATAACATGAAAACAATTAAATTTAGGCAAACAAAATTGCATCATGCATGACAAGCCAATTAAAATGACATAACAAAAATATGTAATTTAACAAATTCATAAAATCAACCTGCTAAAAAAAAACATAAAACAGTGCTAATAAAATTTAACATGCATAAAAGCATAAAATAATATCTAATCATGCATAAAAAATATAATACATATAAAATTCATCATGCATAAAAACATATTAATAATATTGATAAAAGCCAACATGCATAAGCAAATATGAAATAATAATTATAAAACTCAACATTAGGGGTGTGCAAGACCCGACCCGACCCATACAACCCGACGAACCCGACCCGAAAAAGCAATTCGGATAGGGTTGTTCGGAGAATACGGGTTGGGTCGGGTGTAACAAATCCTATAACTTCGGGTTCGGGTCGGGTCGGGTTAAAATAGCCAAAACCCGAACCCGACCGAACATAAATATATAATTTTTTTTTTTCCTTTTTTCTCCCAAGTCCCCACCCCTCCCTCTCCTCCCCACCGTCATTCACTCATTCCCATTCTCTCTCTCTCTCTCTCTCTCTCTCTCTCTTCCCCTTCTCTCTCCCTCTTCCTCCTCCTCCTCCTCCTCCACTCCTCCTCGCCACCGCCGCTCAGATCCTCCTCCTCCTCCACTCCTCCTCGCCACCGCTGCTCAGATCCTCCTCCTCCTCCTCCACTCTCTTTCTCTCTCTTTCTTTCTCCATCTCAGATCTGGTTTTTTGTTCTTTTTTTTCTTTGCTACGATGAAGCTGGAAGCAGATCTGGGTTGTTTGCGATTTGGGATTGTTTGCTTTGATATGTTAGTTTAATTTTATTGTTTTTGATTTTATTTTGCTTTTTGTTTTTGTTGGATTTTGATGAATTAATATATTTTGTGTTTGGATTTGTTGATTTAATACATTTTCTTTATTGAATTTGCATTTGATTTTGTTGGATTTTGATGAATTAATAATTTCTTTGTTGGATTTTTGTTGGATTTTGATGCATTTTCATTTTTCTGTGTTGGTTTAAGTTTCTAAGTTCTTTCATTCCTTTTTCTTATTTTTTTTTAATTTATTTCGGGTGAATCGGTTTTTTCGGGTCGGGGCCCGAAAATATTCGGGTTTTTCGGTTCGGGCCCCTAGTGGTAATATGGGTCGGTTCGGGGGGAGATTTAGCCTATTTTTCGGGTTTCGGGTTAATCGGGTTCGGTTCGGGTTGACCCGAACCCGACCGATGCACAGCCCTACTCAACATGCAAAAAATATGAATAGAAAATACAAACATAAAATTCAGCATGTGTAAAAACACAAAATAATAGCATTAACACCCAACATGCATAAAAAGCAATAATAAAAAATCAGCATGTATAAGAAATATAAATAATATTATTAATAAAAATAATGATACTAGTAACAAATTATAGCAAAAGTAATAAAAATAACAATGGTGATAATAATAATAATAACAAAGCACAATATCAAACAAGGATATGACTAATCATATAAACATGCAAGAATAATTGGAAATAAAATTAACATGGCATGTTAAAATATGATAATAATAATACCAATAATAATATGGATAATCACATAAGTACATGGTAATAATAATAATAATAATAATAATAATAATAATAATAATAATAATAATAATAATATATGGACAATTCAATATGAACAATATGAACAATTAAATAAGAAATAAGAAGTAAAAAAAATAGATTTAAGGGAATTCACATGTTAACTAATTAAATAAAAAACAGAAGAATAAGAAAGTAAGAAGAAAATGATAGAACTAAAAGAATTTACATGTTAACTAATTAATTAGAAACAAAAAAAAAAGAAATTAAAAATTAAATTAAGAAATTGAGCCAAAAATGTTTACCCTCAAAATTTATCTTGAAGAAATGAAGGTAGATAATCCAATTCCTTGTCTTGATTTGTAAGAATAATAGTAAAAAAATAAAATGTTAAAAAGAAAATTTTACTCAAGAACAAACAATTGATTTATTTGTCTCAAAGTAAAAATTGTTAGATGAAAAGAAGAAAATTTTCAAGAACAAAATTATTATTTTTGCCTTGAGAATTAACTTGGAAAAATTCTTTTGAAACTTGAGAGAATTTGTTTTTTGAGAGAAGAAAGAAGAAGAAAATGTTTTCTAAAGAAAATCCCCCTAAATTCTTTCCAAAATTCCCCTTTTATTTTTCCTCAAAGATTCAGATTTTTAATTGAAGAATTAAGTTGACTTAATTTCAATAAAACCAAAAAACTGAAGAAAATCAAAGGTTTGGAATTTTAAAAATTTTACCATTGAATTTTATAAAAAAAATTGAAGAAAAATGAATTTTTGGGGCTAAAATGGCCAAAAATCGGAAAATCGGCGACCAGGGGGTGACAAGGGCGAGGGACGCCCCGTCGGAGCACCCGATGGGCGTGCTCGCAAGCAGGGCGCGCGCCTGCGTGTAGCTCTCGCGCAGCGCGCGGGCGAGCGCGCCCCGCGCTCTCCGCCTGCACGCCGGGGCGCTGCGGCGTGCGCCCAGTGCTGCCGCAGCCCGACATTCGTGCGAAAAAAATTATTATTTTTTTTCTTTTTTTTTTAAATTTCTATAAAACACAATAATTTAAAAACTAACTTTTTATCCAAAAATAATTTTTAAAACATTTTTAAAATATTTTTAAAATACATTTTTATTCATTCCTAACAAATCAAAACGACAAGGAAATTATCACTTCCAAATTTCATTCTTTTTTCCTATAAATCGGTACACTTAATTTCATTATTGGGTAATTCTAATCAAGGCTACTCGGGACCCAGTGTCTACAGTTGCCCCCAATATTGGGGAGGCTAGTGTGTGGGTGCCTAGGTGAGCCAAAATTCAGGAAAAGGAAAGAAGCGCGTACCTCAAGCGATAACCTTCCAGCAGCTCCATCGGGAACAGTGCTGTGATTTGAACCGTGAGTATCCTCTCGGATTGCACTGAGTCACTGAAAAGACTACAAAGCGCCGGGAACCATCCTAAAATGGTGATGTGCCGGGTCTGCTACAGACTACAAAAAATGCAAGAAGAGGATTGCACCGAGTCTGTTATAGACTACTAAAAGTGCAAATGTCATCCGTAGATGACGCTGCGCCGAGCCTGCTACAGGCTACGAAAAACGCAAAAGAAGAGGATTGCACCGAGTCTGTTACAGACCACTAAAAGTGCAAATGTCATCCGTAGATGACGCTGCGCCGAGCCTGTTACAAGCTACAAAAAACGCAAAAGAAGGATTGCACCGAGTCTGCTACAGACTACAAAAAGTGCAAAAAGAGGACTGCACCGAGTCTGCTACAGACTACTAAAAGTGCAGCTGCCATCCGTAGATGACGATGCGCCGAGCCTGCTACAGGCTACAAAAAAATGCAAAAGAAGCATTGCACCGAGTCTGCTACAGACTACAAAAAGTGCAAAAAGAGTACTGCACCGAGTCTGCTACAGACTACTAAATGTGCAGCTGTTATCCATAGATGACGATGCGCCGAGCCTGATACAGGCTAAAAAAAATGCAAAAGAAGGATTGCACCGAGTCTGCTACAGACTACAAAAAGTACAAAAAGAGGACTGCACCGAGTCTGCTACAGACTACTAAAGGTGCAGCTGCTATCCGCAAATAGCGATGCGCCGAGCCTGCTACAGGCTACAAAAAACACAAAAGAAGGATTGCACCGAGTCTGCTACAGACTACCAAAAGTGCAAGAGAGGTGTCATCCGCAGATGACCGCACCGAGTCTGCTACAGACTACTAAAAGTGCGAAAACCAATGATCTTCATTTAGATATTCCTGCAAAGTAATGTGCACAGAAATATATACAAAAATTTAAGTGTATATGACATGAGATGTAAATGTTTGCAAAAATAGATTGACCCTAACCTAGGTGGTTAAGGGTCTGCTGATGATATAGCTTGGCTGCTGCATCGCGCCTCCAAGGATCTGAAAAAGTGACATCTTGGCTTTAGGGACTCTGACCCCAAAACATTTTCTGAGAGACATCAAGTGTGCATCTTTGCCCCCTGGCCAATGATCATAGGCCCAGGATTACGACTCATGCATTATCTGACTGAAGTATGATCATCCGAAGTAATGCCGCCTTATTGCTCCAGGCATCAAACGTCATTGCTTTAAAGGTAGTGCGTCCCTTGTGGATTTTTACACTAGCTTTTCTTTGTGGGAAATGCGTCCCTTTAAGGATTTTCACATAACCCTGTGCCTAACTTTTGCCTAGAATGGACCCAACCCAATCCAGTGGCTTTAATTTTTCATCATTTTTTGTAGGGCAGACTGCCTGTTTCCAGGTTTTCACCCTGCCCTTTGGCCTAACTTTTGCTTAGAGAGCCAGTTACGGTTTTCATCTCTAACGGCCTTTTTTTTTTGTTTTTTTTTTATTTTTTTCTTCTTTTTTTTTTATATATCAGAAGGAACTATAAGAGAAAGCTATTATCAGAATCTCCCTTAAGGATGACGAGCACATATCTGCTTAGGCACCTTCCGACAGAATGATTAGACAATAGTCATTAGATGAATAAGTGATATATTTCCTTTTCAGGCAGAACTAAAAGAACAATGAAAATGTAAACTGTATTCTTTTATTCATTGCAAAACTGAGTACATTTCTATATGATTTCATCATACATGATCCTTATTTAACAAGAATTCAAAAGCACAAAACTACACCTAATCTCGGAATAGATCTTGTAAGCATCAAACTCCTGTTATTAATCGGCCCTCTCGGGTTTTCTCGATTGAACATTTTCTCTTGGCCCTTAATTTTTGTCCAGGATGCCTTTTTTCGGTTTTCACCCTGACAAGGCGCCCAATTTTAGCAAGGCCGCCTTTTTTTGATTTTCGACCTATGGGGCATTTATTCTCTTCTTTTTATTTTCGGGTCTTTAGCCATGGAAACTTTTTAGTCTATCGACATTGACCGGGTCTTTAAACTCATTCCCATCGCTATCTGCTAAGATTGCTGCTCCCTTTGTTAGCAACTTTTTCAAAATGAATGGGCCTTCCCCGGTTGCACTCCTGGCCTCATCATCTTAAAGACCAAATCCCCTTCTTTCAATAGGTGCTTTCGTACCTTCTTGCCAAAGGACCGAACTAGTCTCTTCTCATAAACCTGATTGTGATAATAGGCTCTCAACCTATCTTCATCCAAAAGATTCTACTGCAATAATCGCTGTTGTGCCCATTCTGCCTCTGGAATCTCAGCTTCCATGACTGCCCTTGAGAATTTTAGCTCAATTTCAACTGGTAGAACTGCTTCGGTTCTGTATACCAGGGAGAACGGTGTTGCTCCCGTAGAGGTTTTGATCGTGGTTCTATAACCCCAGAGTGCAAAAGGTAGCTTTTTCACCCAATCTTTATAGCTCTGAACCATCTTGGCCAATATTCTTTTCACATTCTTGTTCGTTCAACCGCACCATTAGCTTGAGGACGGTAAGGAGAAGACTTGTGATGCTGGATTCCATACTTCTGAAGCATCTGTTTAGTTTCTACTAAGAATTGCACCCCATTATCAGATATAATATGGTGTGGGAGGCCATATCTGCATATCAAATTTCGCTCGATGAACTTAGCCATATCCGGGCATCAATCTTCTTGAAAGATTCAGCTTCGACCCACTTAGTGAAGTAATCAATGGCAACTATAATGAACCTGTGCCCGTTAGAAGTTGTAGGGCGTATCTCGCCTATGATATCTATCCCCCAAGCTGCAAATGGCCATGGAGATGTCAAATTATGTAGCTCTGAAACTGGCACATGCCTCAAATTCACATATTGCTGGCATAACTGGCATTGCTTCACATATTTTGAACAATCCGTATCCATTGTGAGCCAATAGAATCCTTGGCGCATGATCTTTTTTGCTAAGGCTAAGCCATTCATGTGAGCTCCACAGACTCCGGCATGAACCTCTTCCATAACCTTTTCAGCTTCTTTCTCCGCCAAACACCTTAACTGGATACCATTGGCTTGTCTCATATACAAAGTGCCATCTACATTGATGAATTGAGTGGACAACTTTCGAATCATCCTTTGGTCTTTCTCAGTGGCTTCCTCTGGAAAAACTGACCATTCCAAATAATTCTGAATGTCATAGTACCAAGGGTTTCCATCGGTGGCCCCAACATCCATCACCTGCTCAGCTTCAAAATAAGGCTTTTCCAAGCTAGAGATTAGCACGGGTTTCATAGCAACCCCTGTTGGATTATCCCACATGGACAACAATGTAGCTAAAGCATCAGCCGATTGATTTTCATCCCTGGGGGTGAAGTGAAAGTGCAAGTCTCGAACTGGCTACTCAACATTCTCAAATGCTTCACATAAGGTAACAACCTTTCTTCCTTAACTGACCATTCCCCTCTGATCTGATGAATTACTAAGGAAGAGTCTCCAAAGACTTCTGTGGTCTTTGCCCCCAGAGAAAGCAGTGCTTCCAATCTGAAGATGCAAGCTTCATATTCTGCTTCATTATTGGTTGCCTTGTACCTCAACTTCTTGGCTAATGGTAGCTTCTCACCATCCGGGGTCGTAAGAATTGTCACACCCCAAATCAGGCCTGGTCGGAATTGGCACGTTAAGTCGAGAATTCAAGGGTATTTCAGTAATTTGTGCATGAGGAATTTGGATAGTAAGGACTTAATGGCAAATAATTAATTAAGTATGTTAAGAAGAGAAATGTTAGAGTGTGCTTGTAGTGTATGGTTGTAGGGTGTTTGTTGTGGTTTTATCAAGTGAGGTAAGAGTTTGGTGCCTTAGTGTTTAAAAGTCAAAGGAGGAGTCTTGGTCCAATAGGAGGTTGCCAAGTGGGTTTGGTAGGTGGGCAATTAATGGGAAAATGAGAAAAAGGGACAAAGAATGAGGGAGAAGAGCATATCACATTTTCTGCTCTCTCTCTTCTCCTCCTCTTTGTTTTTCTTTCTTTTCCTTTTCCCGTTTCTTATTTCCCCTTCCGTGGCTGTGTGTGATTTGGCGTCTTGGTGGAGCTTGAGGATTGCTTGAAGAGGTGCGTTGGGGTTTAAGGTTTCCTGCATGCTGTTCTTCTTCTTCTTCTTCTTCTTCAACAGGTTTTATTTGAGTTAGGGTTTAGACTAAGGATTTTATGGGTGTCTAGTTTGTGCAAGCTTTGGGTTGCAAGAAGAAGTTTCAGGACAAGGTTAGGATTGAAGATTGAACTTGAAGTGTGATTTTGGATCTTCAATTTCAGGTTTGGGAACTTGTTTTCTACATTTTCAGTTTTGGGTTATCTGCCCTAATTCTCCTTTGGATCATGAATGTGTAGTGTGTGTGTGTGAATTCCAGAAATTTGAGTGTTGATATGAGGTTATGCATGATTTGTTTGGGAATTTGTGTTTTGAGTATTGTTGGCATGTTATTATTTGAATGAATTCTGGAAATTTGTGATGTTCTTGATGTTGTTTTTAGAATTCATAAATAGGATTTGGTTATGGCATGATTTGTTGATGATTGGTTGGTTTATTATTATGGTATGGGTGAGAATTTATTGTTTGGAATGAGGATTTTTGGGATTTTGGCTTGAATGATCTGGAAATCCCATGGCTATGTCATAAGTCGTGACACCTGTCACGAGTCGTGACAGTAAGGCCCTGTAACTAGTAGTGACAACTGTCACAAGTCGTGACAGTAAGCCAAGCCCCTGTCACTAGTAGTGACGACTGTCACGAGTCATGACAATAAGCCCCTGTCAGTAGTAATAACGACTATCACGAGTCGTGACAGCCGCCTCTCCCACAACGTGTTTCTAAATGTCTTCTGTCTTGAATTTTGATGTTTTAATTCTTGTCCTTTGTTCATTTTAACTTTTGTTCTGGTTTTTAATAGTTATTTAACGTTACCTCAGTTTTTAAGTTATATTTAACTGTAATTATCTTTGTTGCATCGTATTATATTGAATATTATGTTTCGATTATGGAATATTTTGCATGGCCTGCAAGAGTCAGTCTAGTGGATAGTTAGGCATGCCTAATAGAGTCTCTTAGCTGCAGCGCCCTTTGAATGTTTGGACCCTGATCAGGTCCCCCGTTTGGTTCCCCGCAAACCCTTTTATGTGCTCGGATCCTCACAATCCTTTTTTTTAAATGTGTTTGGATCTTGTTTAAGATCCCCTTCAGAAAATGTTTTGAGTAAAATTATATGATAGTATTCGATTTGCACCCGTAAGGTGGTGATAGTATTCGATTAGCACTCGTAAGGTGGTGATAGTAAACTCATTATCCACTATTTTGAGTCAGCAGTTATTCTGTTTGTTTTGCCTAATATGAACAAGAGAATGTTATATTCGAATGAGCATGATTTTGGACCGGTGAATCGATTATCTATCTGAATGTGATTATGAATCTCTGACTGGGTTGAGTGTGACCTAAACATGTGAATTGGGCTTATTTATCTACATGTATATGCATATATATACCGTATTATAAATGTATTTGTATGCCATCAATGGTGGATAGTAGTAATGGAATTAAGACATGTATGACTGTGATCATAACTGCTCTAATGCCATGAACATATTTTATTATGTTATGCATTTGAGAATGTGAATCTGACTAGTTAGGTTATAAGCATATGAAATACTCTGTATACGAATGTAAGCTGAGTTCGAATCAATATGGTTAATTATGTGTATATGAATGAGGTTCTGTACTGCTAACCATTGTGGAAGTATGTGTTTAAGTGTGCGTATTAAGGTGATATGGGCGATTGAATGATCACATACGTGTTATTTGGGGTACAATGCATATGGATCGGCCTTGGTAAGTGCATGTACGGTAATGGACGTTGATGAGGCAAGTTAAAGTGTATAAGAATCTGATTTTGAACTAGTATATGCTCTAAATGTAATATTTGGCTATATATTCTGTTGGTCTAAACTATTGTAGTATCCTCAGCATGTTGCCATGTTTCTGCGTGTATGGCATGATATGTTATGTTTTGTGATGGAGTTGTACTTTTGTACGGTGGACATGGAGTGTTTGACGTCTTTCCCTTGGGTTCGGTTAATGTGTGTGTTATGGCATAACAAATGTATGTTTAAGCAGCCAGTGTTCTTAGCATGATAGTTATTATTATAGTAATGATGTTGTATACGACTGGGTTATCAGTTAATGCATGGGTACCCCGGTATGATATTTTGCACGTGTAACATCTCTTGTGTCTGCGCACGGTAAGACATTGATACTTGATACCACGGTAAGTTCATGCATGTGGGATTGTAAGTACTTCTGCATGTTAATACTTGTATTTTGTATAACCTTCTGTTTGTATTAGTTCGACTAATATGATTATAGGAATGTGGTAACGGCATGACTTTGTCAATGAGATGGAAACTCAAGTAATGTGTACGTTTTTATGGATATAATTTTATGAATGCATGGTATTTTTGTACAAGCATGTGTTTCCGAATGCTGATTAATTGCTTATGCCATTTGTGAATATGTTATGCATTGACGACCATTGTGAATGGTCGTCCTTATTGCTATGTGTTTTCCCCACTAAGCGTTATCTCTTAGTACGGGCTCTTTTCCCGTGCAGGTGGCAGGTTTGGTTCGGTTCGAGTCGCGCATCTGCAGGGTCGGCCACGTTGGAGTTAGAAGTTCTGTATTTTGTTATCAGCTTATGTAATTTTGGATTTTGTAATTCAGTAATGTTTTGTATATGTATGATTTAAAGATCTTGTTATAATTTTGGGCTATGTAAGTGTTTTTAAATATTGACGTCTTGAATTAGTTTTTGTATCTTTTCTGCCTATTGGATGCTTCCGCTGAATCAATGCATGTGTGCATGATAGTATACTTTCGCTTAGTGCTCGAGTGTGTGTGTGCGATGTAATGCATGATCACCTTGTGCCCTCAAAAGTTTTAATTCCCTCGTATTTCTGCATGCTCTTGATGTGTGAATGTATGCTTCATTCAGTGTAGCACAACTACCGGCGCCCTTTCAACGAGGGTGTTGGAATGGGGGTGTTACAGTTAATGGTATCAGAGCGCCGGTTTGGCGGTTCTGGTCGCCTTTGTTTGTTTGAGTGTCAAGTCTTGGTATGCTAGTTGGTTTGTGTCGTATTTTTGCATACGAGTCAGTTGTGTCGTGGCCTAATGCAGATGTGTCTTGTCTTGTGTCGTGTCGAGATGGTGTCTGATCCGAGTGAGAATGTGGGCGAGACAACGGAAAGTGTAAACCCAGCTAGTGCTTATCAAAGTGTTTTCGAGCTTCCTTTGGTTGGAAATTCCGGTCCTGCTTCCGATGATAGGACATTAGTACAAGGGTTGATTCGGATTTTTGATAGATTGATTGCTCTTCGTGCTTCTCAAGAATTTGTGCGGCATGTTCCCCAAAAGAGAAAAGGATTGGGTAGAGAGATGTCATCGGGTAAGAGAATTCGAGAACCTCCGATGTGTCAACAATATCACAAGCAACACGGGGACAAGTGTAAGAAGAAGTGGGTACCGCCGATATGTCAGTATTGCCAGAAATGACATCGAGGTCCGTGTCAAAAACTCACGGGTGCTTGTTATGGATGTGGCAACATGGGACACCGGATTGCCGATTATCCTAAGAAGATGAGCAGGGATCTAGCCCAGCAAGCTAGGAGGGATGTAGAGGAATTGCTTTGAGTTGCTCGAGTGCCATCGGGATTTGTTGCGCACCGCAGTGAAGAGACAGAGCCTATCGAGCCTTCCGGTAAGTTTTGTTTTGATATGTTAGAGTAAAGATTGTTTTGGTACTTTGAGAAAGAAGGGCACTTGGATTCTGTAAGGTCTTGGTAATACTCTATATACCTGTCAGCTATCTCTAGAAAAAGTTTTTGAATGAAAGCATATTTAATCATGGGGATGGGACAAAGTGCATCATTATAGCATCAATTGCATGACTCTGCATACATAAGTCATCGCATTTTCATTGCATTATCGTCCCTTTGACCATACATGAAAATCATTTGCATATGTGTTTTGACTGAGGGAAAGCTGACAGGGTGTACATGGAGTATTTGGTATTAAGGTTAAGAGTGGTACTTGTAAGCATAGCGGTTTAAGGAAAGTGTTCTGTGTTTGGTTAAAGTTGAGTAGCAAGAGTATTTCGGAACCTTGTGCGAGTTAAGGTGATATGATTTCGGAGTTTATCAGAGGTATTGTTGGTAAGAGGGAGTAGCATGTATAACGGATATCTTTGAAGTATTAAAAGGGATTTGTGTAGCTATTGGCGAAAGTCAGTTGGTTTATACGTGAAGTGTTTGTGCTTTGGTTTCTAATATGCAGTTAAGTAAGGATTATTTTGCTGAACATGTTTGATTTGGGTGTAAGGAAGTGATTTGTGAGCATAGCGATGGGTGTACACAAGTGAGTAGTTTGACAGTGAAGTGTATGAGTTTATTGGGGTCTCGGAATGTAGTATTGAGTATCCTTCCAGTGTAAGTGAATTTCGAGGACGAAATTCTTTTAGGAGGGAAGAGTTGTCACACCCCAAATCAGGCCTGGTCGGAATTGGCACGTTAAGTCGGGAATTCAAGGGTATTTCAGTAATTTGTGCATGAGGAATTTGGATAGTAAGGACTTAATGGCAAATAATTAATTAAGTATGTTAAGAAGAGAAATGTTAGAGTGTGCTTGTAGTGTATGGTTGTAGGGTGTTTGTTGTGGTTTTATCTAGTGAGGTAAGAGTTTGGTGCCTTGGTGTTTAAGAGTCAAAGGAGGAGTCTTGGTCCAATAGGAGGTTGCCAAGTGGGTTTGGTAGGTGGGCAATTAATGGGAAAATGAGAAAAAAAGACAAAGAATGAGGGAGAAGAGCAGATCACGTTTTCTGCTCTCTCTTCTCCTCCTCTTTGTTTTTCTTTCTTTTCCTTTTCCCATTTCTTGTTTCCCCTTCCGTGGCTGTGTGTGATTTGGCGTCTTGGTGGAGCTTGAGGATTGCTTGAAGAGGTAAGTTGGGGTTTAAGGTTTCCTGCATGCTGTTCTTCTTCTTTTTCTTCTTCTTCTTCTTCAACTGGTTTTATTTGAGTTAGGGTTTAGACTAAGGATTTTGAGGGTTTCTGGTTTTTGTAAGCTTTGGGTTGCAAGAAGAAGTTTCAGGACAAGGTTAGGATTGAAGATTGAACTTGAAGTGTGATTTTGGATCTTCAATTTCAGGTTTGGGAACTTGTTTTCTACATTTTCAGTTTTGGGTTGTCTGCCCTAATTCTCCTTTGGATCATGAATGTGTAGTGTGTGTGTGTGATTTCAAAAAATTTGAGTGTTGATATGAGGTTATGCATGATTTGTTTGGGAATTTGTGTTTTGAGTATTGTTGGCATGTTATTATTTGAATGAATTCTGGAAATTTGTGATGTTCTTGATGTTGTTTTTAGAATTCATGAATAGGATTTGCTTATGGCATGATTTGTTGATGATTGGTTGGTTTATTATTATGGTATGGGTGAGGATTTATTGTTTGGAATGAGAATTTTTGGGATTTTGGCTTGAATGATCTGGAAACCCCGTGGCTCTGTCACGAGTCGTGACAGTAAGCCCATGTCACTAGTAGTGATGACTGTCACGAGTCGTGATAGTAAGCCAAGCCCCTGTCACTAGTAGTGACGACTATCACGAGTCATGACAGTAAGCCCTTGTCACTAGTAGTGACGACTTTCAAGAGTCGTGACAGTAAGCCAAGCCCCTGTCACTAGTAGTGACGACTGTCATGAGTCGTGACAGTAAGCCCCTGTCACTAGTAGTGACAACTGTCATGAGTCGTAATAGCCTCCTCTCCCACAGCGTGTTTCTAAATGTCTTCTGTGTTGAATTTTGATGTTTTAATTCTTGTCCTTTGTTCATTTTAACTTATGTTCTGGTTTTTAATAGTTATTTAACGTTACCTCAGTTTTTAAGTTATAATTAACTGTAATTATCTTTGTTGCATCGTATTATATTGAATATTATGTTTCGATTATGGAATATTTTGCATAGCCTGCAAGAGTCAGTCTAGTGGATAGTTAGGCATGCCTAATAGAGTCTCTTAGCTGCAGCGCCCTTTGAATGTTTGGACCCTGATCAGGTCCCCCATTTAGTTCCCCGCGAACCCTTTATGTGCTCGGATCCTCACGATCCTTTTTTTTAAATGTGTTTGGATTTTGTTTAAGATCCCCTTTAGAAAATGTTTTGAGTAAAATTATATGAGAGTATTCGATTCGCACCCGTAAGGTGGTGATAGTATTCGATTCGCACCCATAAGGTGGTGATAGTATTCGATTTGCACCCGTAAGGTGGTGATAGTAAACTCCTTATCCACTATTTTGAGTCAGCAGGTATTCTGTTTATTTTGCCTAATATGAACAAGAGAATGTGATATTCGAATGAGCATGATTTTGGACCGGTGAATTGGTTATGTATCCGAATGTGATTATGAATCTCCGACTGGGTTGAGTGTGACCTAAACTTGTGAATTGGGCTTATTTATCTACATGTATATGCATATGTATATCGTATTGTGAATGTATTTGTATGCCATCAATGGTGGATATTAGTAATGGAATTAAGACATGTATGACTGTGATCATAACTGCTCTAATGCCATGAACATATTTTATTATGTTATGCATTTGAGAATGTGAATCTGACTAGTTAGGTTATAAGCATATGAAATACTCTGTGTACGAATGTAAGCTGAGTTCGAATCAATATGGTTAATTATGTGTATATGAATGAGGTTCTGTACTGCTAACCATTGTGGAAGTATGTGTTTAAGTGTGCGTATTAAGGTGATATGGGCGATTGAATGATCACATACGTGTTATTTGGGGTACAATACATATGGATCGGCCTTGGTAAGTGCATGTACGGTAATGGACGTTAATGAGGCAAGTTAAAGTGTATAAGAATCTGATTTTGAACTAGTATATGCTCTAAATGTAATATTTGGCTATATGTTCCGTTGGTCTAAACTATTGTAGTATCCTCAGCATGTTGTCATGTTTCTGCGTGTATGGCATGATATGTTATGTTATGTTATGGAGTTGTACTTTTTTACGGTGGACATGGAGTGTTTGACCTCTTTCCCTTGGGTTCGGTTAATGTGTGTGTTATGGCATAACAAATGTATATTTAAGCAGCCAGTGTTCTTAGCATGATAGTTATTATTATAGTAATGATGTTGTATGCGACTGAGTTATCAGTTAATGCATGGGTACCCCGGTATGATATTTTGCACGTGTAATATCTCTTGTGTCTGCGCACGGTAAGACATTGATACTTGATACCACGGTAAGTTCATGCATGTGGGATTGTAAGTACGTCTGCATGTTAATACTTGTATTTTGTATAACCTTCTGTTTGTATTAGTTCGACTAATATGATTATAGGAATGTGGTAACGGCATGACTTTGTCAATGAGATGGAAACTCAAGTAATGTGTACATTTTTATGGATATAATTTTATAAATGCATGGTATTTTTGTACAAGCATGTGTTTCCGAATGCTGATTAATTGCTTATGCCATTTGTGAATGTGTTATGCATTGACGACCATTGTGAATGGTCGTCCTTATTGCTATGTGTTTTCCCCACTAAGCGTTATCGCTTAGCACGGGCTCTTTTCCCGTGCAGGTGGCAGGTTTGGTTCGGTTCGAGTCGCGCATTTGCAGGGTCGGCCACGTTGGAGTTAGAAGTTCTGTATTTTGTTATCAGCTTATGTAATTTTGGATTTTGTAATTCAGTAATGTTTTGTATATGTATAGATTTAAAGATCTTGATATAATTTTGGGCTATATAAGTGTTTTTAAATATTGACGTCTTGAATTAGTTTTTGTATCTTTTCTGCCTATTGGATGCTTCCGCTGAATCAATGCATGTGTGCATGATAGTATACTTTCGGTTAGTGCTCGAGTGTGTGTGTGCGATGTAATGCATGATCACCTTGTGCCCTCAAAAGTTTTAATTCCCTCGTATTTCTGCATGCTCTTGATGTGTGAATGTATGCTTCGTTCCGTGTAGCAGAACCGCCGGCGCCCTTTCAACGAGGGTGTCGGAATGGGGGTGTTACAAGAATAATCCCTGCTCCTGCCCCTTTACTGTTGACTGCCCCATCAAAGAACAATTGCTAGCCTTGTACTATTATGGCCATGACATCTTCATCTGGGAAATTGTATTTGAATTGGTCTCCCTCAATAGGATGTTCAGCCAAGAACTCAGCTACAGCTCTTCCCTTAATGGTTTTCCTGGTGATGTATTCGATATCAAACTCCTGCAATAGTAATAACCACCTTCCCATTTTTCCTAGTAGAGAGGGTGCTTCCTGAAGGTACCTAAGCGGGTTATGCTTAGCAACCGCTTGTACACTGAAGGAATGAAAGTAGTGCCGCAACTTCTTAGAATCCCAAACAACTGCTAAGTAAATCTTTTCCACTTCCACATATTTGGCTTTATATGGCAGGAATTTCTCGCCAAGATAGTAAACAGCAAACTCTACCCCAAATTCATCCTCCTGGGCCATCATGGCACCCACTGAACTGTCTTCTACTGTCAGATACAAGATTAATGGTTTGGCACGTCGCGGTGGTCTTAAGATTGGCGGATTCAGGAGATAATCCTTAATAGTATCAAAGGCCAATTGACAATCATTATTCCACACCACCGCCTGATTCTTCCTAAGAAGCTTGAAGATGGGCTCACATACTGAAGCCAGCTTGGCGATAAACCGACTGATGTACTGAAGCATTCCCAGGAAACTTCTAACCTCTTTCTCTTTTTGAGGTACTGGCATCTCTCTGATGGCCCTGACCTTATCAGGATCCACTTCAATTCCTCTCTGGCCTACCACATGGCCTAACAGCTTACCCGAGGTAACTCCAAAAATGCACTTCTTGGGATTGAGGCACAGATCATACTTATTGATCCTTTGAAAGAACTTTTCCAAAGCCTCGAAGTGACCTTCTCTGGTAGCTGACTTGATCATCATGTCATCAACATACACCTCCACCTCCTTGTGGATCAAATCATTGAGAACTCTGGTGGCCATCCTCTGATAGGTCACTCCTGCATTCTTTAGTCCAAAAGGCATGACCCGATAAGCAAATGTACCCCATTCGATGATGAAGGCTGTCTTTATTCAATCCACGATCCTGTTGAGGATTTGATTGTACCTTGCATACCCATCTACAAAGCTGTACATCATGCAAGCAGCGACACTATCTACCAGCACATCAATATGAGGAAGAGGAAAATCATCTTTCGGGTAGGCTTTATTCAGGTCCCGATAGTCCACACATACTCGAACCTTTCCATCCTTTTTAGCCATAGGAACTACATTAGCTAGCCACGTCGGGTATTTAACCTCCAGTAGAAACTTAGCCTCAATCTGCTTATGGATCTCCTTTTTCACCTTCTGAGCCCATTCTGGCCTAAGTCTTCTGAGCTTTTGCTTGACCGGTTTACTCTCTGGGTAAGTTGGAATGGCATGTTCGGCTACATCTCGATCAATTTCCGGCATGTCCTCGTGGGTCCAGGCAATATTCTCTCAAATTTTAGCCTCTCCTCAGGAGTTATGTCTGATGCTATCAAAATTTCCTTTGGATTCTCCAAAGTTCCGAGATTAAATGCAGTCGTGCTAGTTGAGTTAATATCAAAGATGAATGTATCATGTTTATGATCATGAGAAATGAAATCATCAGAAACATCACACAAGTAAGCAAAGTTATTCATCTCATTGATGTAATCAGCAACATTAACATTGTCATCAAAAAGTTCTGGCATAAAAAGACTATCTAAACAACTACTACCTTCATCTTCTGTCCATGATGATGTTGCAGTCGACTAGACTTTGACTTCTTGACTTGGTGGAGGCTTTTCAACTACCTCCGGTGAAATCTTCAAATCTTCAAACTTCAGATCTGACTTTACCATCTTTTCTTTTCTCTTCAACCTGGTAGCTAACAGCTT
This sequence comes from Excoecaria cochinchinensis, assembly GCA_947683425.1. NCBI lineage: Eukaryota > Viridiplantae > Streptophyta > Magnoliopsida > Malpighiales > Euphorbiaceae > Excoecaria > Excoecaria cochinchinensis. Next base: position 1,513,267 of record CANTUQ010000127.1, read on the forward strand.
ATCAGTGACAATCTCCTCAGGCCCATCCCTGTCCCAAATATTGCATTGAGTCATGATCTCCTCATCCCAGAAGTTCTCTGCAGACTTGATAACTCCAACATCCTAGTCGAAGACGTCTTTGAAGATTTCAAACCCCGGAATGATCTTTCCATTTATCCACTGAGGCTCTTCATCTCTAGTGTAAGCACAGACCGAAGATGAGGGAACAAAACTCTCTGAAATATGGGGGATCTTCTCTGACACTTTCTTCCTGCCATGCTTTCCTTTGTAGCCAAGACCCTTCCGATCTTTCTGGCCTTGTGTTGTGATAGCAGACTGCAGCCCTTGTGAGTTTTTTCCCAAACCAGCACCTGGAAGGAAGTGCATCCTCTTCATCATGTTCATCACCTGAGGGCTACCTGCCAAGCCCTGCTCCTCTCCTATCATCAATATATGAAAACCACTGAATGGCTGATTAGAGATCCCCAAGGCAGACACTTGGTTTTCTCTCGCTACTTTGACAGTCACCACCTCTCCTTCATGAGATATCTTTATCATCTGGTGTAGGGTAGACGACACTCCTCCAAATTTATGGAACCATGGTGTAGAAACCAGGTCCTGAGACAGCCCAGATCAGAGTTACCCAATGATGATAAGATGCCTTGTTACAGGCAAAAAGGTTGAAAGTGGTGATTTCCTTGTAAAATTTGTATTTTAGAGTGAAAAGATAAAAAATAATAAAAAATATTTTAAAAATTATTTTTGAAAATTGGGGGCTTGAAATTACAATATTTTTAGTTAAATTAGAAAATTAAAAAAAATATTAAAAAATTGAGTGTCGACCGCGGCGGCGCCTTGCGGCAGCGCGCAGGCGCAGGCGCGTGCTGGCGCAGTGGGCCGCGAAGCTCTGCGGCGTGCACGGAGCGCCATTGTGTGGCGCTCAGCGCATAAGCGTCGAGCGTGGGATGTGCGATCCTCCGTGCGACGCTGCGCGCATTCGCACGCAGCGTCGCGAGCAAGCTGGGCGAGGGCTCTCGGCCAGCGGGCACGTCTGGCCGGCTACGGACGCCCGTCGGACTCTCCGACGGTCGTCCGTAGGCCCTGTTCCGCCGCAAATGTGCAATTTTAAGCCCCCCCATTTTTCAAAACTAAAATTTAAAATATTTTTTATTATTTTTTTATTTTTTTATCTTTTCACATGGCCTCCCTAGTAGAGCTGAGAAATTTGCTGGAATAGGCAAGACCACAAATTATGCTTCTGTCTCAATGGGCCCAGTGTTGAATAGAGCTCTAAAAGTTCCTGATGCTTGTCTTCAAGAATTGTTGTAGGCTGTGATGGTTAAATCAGACTTGCTCAGCATGCTTTCATTTAGCCCAAAAGCCTGAAGTGCCACTAGAAGGCAAATATTTATGGATGAGCCATCATCAACCATAACACAAGCGGTGTGCTTGTCATTAATTTGTGCTTTGATGTACAACGGCAGATTATAATTGTGGCCTTCAGCTGGCAAATCAGCATCAGAAAACATCAATCTCTCCCCTGATCCCCCCTTGACGAAATCTAGAAGCTCGGATGGAGAAATTTTGGTGGCTACAGTGGACTCACTCAATGCCTTAACTAACTTCTATCTATGAGAAGGGGACTACCTTAAAAGGTCCCAAATAGATATCTGAGCCGTGGTCTTTTTCAGTTGCTTTACTATGGGATTTTCTTCCGGCTCCTTCTCCACAGGTGCTTGCACTGAGTCCTGCTGCTTCTCAACTTCGGGGACAACTCTCCCACTTCTTGTTATAGCCCCGACTCTTTCCTCCTCCTCTGAATCCCACGGATCCATGAACTGTCCATCTTTCTCCTCTTTATCTTCCTCTCCACTCTCACTAGTGGACCAACAGTCTATCACTGCCACAGGAATCCCTTCTTCACTTGCCTCAGGGTGAGTGATAGCGACGTATTCATTGCCATACAAATCCTGTAATACATACCATTCGGGTAGGCTCGACCCAATCATGAAGACAGGCGGAGGCACAATATTGAAATTGGGCTTCTTCTTGCTCTCCCTCTTTTCAGGATCGGTGATTTGCTTACTATCGATCAAATCCTGAATCTGGTAGCCTGACGCAATTGTCTGTCAGATGCCCAGTATGTTGGTGAAAGGCACAGTATTCGTTCTCTTTATGCCCCGGCTACCCTTGGGTCCTAGCTGGCCTAAGTGGCAGGGGTTGTAGTTCCCCTCCTTTATCAACCTCTTCAGTACCCATGACAAAGGCCTGCCCAAATTTGAGAAGTACCTCTGGTTCACACCTGTCGCTGACACCTCAGCTGTCTTCCCATTTCTATTACCACTGCTGGAACTAGCTGACTTGGTTGCACCTAGATTACTGTAGCTGTGACGTGCGCCGAACCAGCAAGGCCCTCATTGAGCCCGCCTTTTGGGGCTCGAGGAATTGGTTCGCGTCTCTTATGATCTTGGGCATCATGAGTCATTTTGGATGCCTCCTTTCTAATAGAACATTAGAAAGGATCATCTAGACCCACAATGCATTTAGGCACCTTTTGAGGTATTTTAGAGTCACCACCCAATTTACAAGAAATTGGGAGAGGTCTCTAACCTCTATTGGTCAAAACCAGAGAAGGTGTTCGAAACATCACTCTTATTAATGGCTTAAGTCTTATAAATGAGTTATTAATGAATCTAAATTCTATGCCTTATCTCACGCATTAATGCAATAAATTAAAGCGCATTCATTCACATAAAAAAGCGATAAATAAAGCAGTAAATAAATAAATTGCTTAAAAAATAAAAATAAATTAGATAACAAATGGGACAGAATAATCCCCCAATAAATAATAAATAAATAAAATTGGGACAGAACAATCCCAAAAATAAATAAGTAAATAAATGAATAAATAAATAAACACATACGAAAGATTAAAATGTAACATACATAAATTGAACTATTCATTTAGACGAGAACATTGGTTCCCGGCTACTTGTTTTATAAAAAAAGCATAAAATTCTCAAATCGGTTTAAATCTTTTAGTTTGGGATAAAATCGAGGACATTGGTCCAGTTTTGTTAACAAATATTCGATTTAGTATAAAACATTTGTGTGGTGGTTCTTTTTAAACGCGGTCGAAAATCATTTATTATTACAGATCACAAGCGAATGAAAAAGAATAAAATAATAATTACATATTAGAATAATAAATAAATTCTAATCTATCCGCCTCGACTATGCTCCTTGGACGAGCCACGTGTCACTCACGTATCGCGGTAAAGACAGAAAACAATATTAGTTAATAATGAATTAAACTAAATTAGGTGACAAATAAATAAATTAATGAATAAAATAAATTGAGAATTGATGAATATAAAAACACAAATGAGAATTATGATAATGCTAATAATGATGCCATAAAATAATAATAATAATAATAAGGGTAATAATGATAATAATGATACTGTAAGATGATAATGAATAAATAAACAGAAAATGATAATAATAAATAAAATAATAATAATAACAATAACAATAGTAACAAAATGATAAAACAAATAATAATAATAATAATAATAATAATAATAATAATAATAATAATAATAATAATAATAATAATAATAAAAGATAATAATATTAAAAATAATAATAGCAATAATGCAAAGTAATAGTAATGACATGAACAAAAATAATAATAATGATAACAATTACACAATCACAAATATAATGTTAATAATAATACCCTAATATCAATAATGATTATAACATGGATTAAACATAAAATAATAATATTGATAATATAAATGAATAACAATAATGATAATATAACAATAAAAATAAACAAATAATAATAATAATAATAATAAATAAACATAATAATAATAAATAATATAAAATAAACTTAAATTAAATAATACTAATAACTATAATATTAATATAACCCAATAATAATAATAATAATAATAATAATAATAATAAAATAAATAAATATATAATAATAATAATAATAATAATATGAAATAAATGAAAATTGAAAAAACTAAAGGGCTTACCGGATTTCCCTCGTCGGAGCTTCACCGGAGCAGTCGTTGGTGACATCGCCGACACGGGACGATAGATCGGAGCACCGGGATCAAGCAGTCGTCGGTCACGCGCCGAAAAGAACCTCACCGACGCCAAAAAATGAGCTGGAATGTCGTGCCTTCTTTCCTTCCGATCTCCCTCACACCGGCAATTGCGGCTGATCGGCGACCATTACCGGCTTCGCCCGGGTCTCCTCTTCACTCCGGCGGGGCTCGTGCGGCGGTTGGCCGCCTTAGCTGGCTGGCGGTGGCCCCGCCCTTCTCTCGTCCTTTTCTTCTTTTCTTCCAGCGTCTGCGCTGTGTGTTTTACTTTGGTCCTCCCCTCTTTTATTTCTTTGGTCTTCTTCCCTTATTTTCTTACCTTGTTCTCTTCTTCTCTCTTTTTATTTCTTTGATTTCCTGGTCTCCTTACTCTCAGGTCTTGCTCTCCCTTTTTATTTCTTTTTCTTTCTCTTTTTATTCTTTCTTTCTTCTTCCTTTGGCCGGCCCTGTCTCTGTTCTTGCTCACTCTTTTTCTTTCTCTTTCTTTTCTTTTGCTCAGCCCTTCCCTTAGTCTGCCGAGAGCCTCCCTATTGTTCTTCATCTCTTTCTTTTTATTCCCACAAATTAGGTAGGTTAGGTCACCAACACCCTCCAATAATTCCTCCATTTTTACTTTTTAATTAATTAAATTTACTTAAATTATTACACATTTTAATTAATTAAACATTCTATTAATTAGACACTACCTTCAATTAATCTACTTAAATTATCACATATATTTTATCTAATTAAACCCTACATTTATTTTCTTTTTTTCAATTTTAATTATCCAATAATATTAACTAATAATTAACTAATAATATTAACTAATAAATTAACTAATTAATTTTTAATTTTACACACATGCATATATATATTTTTTGGAGGAATTATCAAGGACCCAAGATTGCCATTGCCATTTTTTTTAATGTTACACCTGACTCGGGAACTGGTGTCTACAGTAGCCCTTCTTGGCATAAGCCTCACTGCTTGCCCTCCTGGCCTTATATTCTCCCTCTGCCTCTATAGCAATGTCCTTCAAGGACTCCCAATCTTTCAGCCCCTTCATCTTCAGTCCATCTCTTAGGTATGGGCTGGCATTCCGAATGAACAATCGGATCTGATCAGAAGTGTCAAGCTTGCGCTTTATCTCCATAACTCGATTCTTCCACCAAGTAAGGTACTCGTGAAAAGACTCCCCAGCCTTCTGCTGCAGCAGCTCTAGATCCTTCAGTGTGACCTCCATCCGAGTACTGCAATCGTATTGCTTTAGGAACTCCTCAGTCAACAAGTCCCAGTCTTCTTTGGACCTCCTGTCCAGCCCATGGTACCAGTCAATAGCAGCTGCTGTGAGACTCAAGGAAAAGTACTCTATCTTCTGCTTCCTTGTTAAAGTTATCCCCTTCATGACCAGTGAGTACTGCTTGATGTGTGCAGCAGGGTCAGAGGTGCCGTCAAATTTTGGGATATCAGGCATCTTGAAGTTCTGGGGGATCAGATCATCCCCATCCAGCTCACGATCCTCGGGCTTCATTCCCCTTCCTACCGTTATCATCCTTGTCATAGCCTCAAACTTCTCCTCCATCTTTCTCCATATTGCCTCTTCCAGCTTAGGCTACTTTCCTTTTGCCACCATCTGCTCCTCTTGCTCATCTTCCCATAAAGTCAACCTCAGACTTAAGGCCTTCTCTATGCTCAACAGGCGCTGGTGCTCTTTGCTCAACCGCAGGTGAGTCAGCTATAGCAGGGGGATCCTCTCTAATAGCCCCTTGTTCATCTGGTCCCCTAATAGTAGCAGCAGCAACTTGTTGCCCAGCTATGGTAATGGCAAGGTTGCCTATCATTGCCATCAATTTTTGCCTCAAACTCCTCCATTCTTCTTCCTACTTCCTCGGCGATCATTGCCCGGGTTACATCAGACCCACTTGATTGGTTAGTCACACTTGTATCAGCTGATGATTCTGAAGAGAAAGTCTCACTACCCTCTGAAAAAGAATCTGAGCTCTGATGTGACACTAGCTCTGGTAACCCCAAGAGTGGAATCCTTCTAAGCCGACCGTCGAAACCCCTAAACCACCCGGGCGAATCTATGATGGCTAAAAAAATACAACTCCTTAGGATGATGCATGATTGAAATGCAATGCATGGTCGTACTGATGCAGCATAGACAAACACATGCAAGCATATAGATCCTTCCAACCTTATTGTCCCCACACACGAGGTAGCATAGTCTTTTTCCTAGGTGGGCTTTATCCAAGGGTTACCAGGGAACCCATTGGACGGGTATGGTGCACGATAGAAAACCGGCAACATAACAGCTCTTATTTAATGTACATACATATGATTGTTTTGGCCATTATGTATTTAAACACCTCAATTAAATTAAGATGGGCCTACCAGGGTATGAAAGCCTTTGATCAAAGACCATTTAATTTAACTGATCTTGTTCAATATATAACGGCCCGGGTAGCAAGCACGGTATTATGGTACATTTCACCTAGTCAAAGTATCTATCCTTAACACTTCCCCACATTGAGTGAACTTAGGGTCGTGCTTCGGGAATACACCGGGTTAAAATAGGGACCAAACTAGCCTAATATAAGGCTCTAGCATGGATGCAATGTAATTTCGAAAAGAAATGAAATTTTTAAATTAAAACTCAATCATAAATTTCAACCAAGGTACTTTCGAAGGGAAGTCTCTTAGATCTCCAGTGGAGTCGCCACTGTGACGCACGCCGAACCCCGTGGTCCGCAAAAGTCCGCCTTTAGGGTGATCGGGAGAGGTTCATTAAAACTTGTAAGAAATTACAAGTGCGTCCATTTTGGGCAACAAGGAGGTTTATTGGAGTCGCCACCCAATAGAACATTGGGAAAGGTCGTCTAGCCTCAGTGAGCCTAAGATAGCGCTGCTATGTCCATTTTGGGCAAGCTAGAGGTGTCTTGGAGATCCCACCGGTAGACACCGGGTCTTGAGGTAGTCCAGGTCAGAGTTACTCGATGAAGAGATCAACGTTGGTTTTCGGATAAATGGGTGAAATTCGGAGGTTTTCGTCTTTCATGTTTCGCGAGGATTAAAATTTTTTTCGTTAGCATGGAGTTTTAATAGAGTTTGATAAATTTTGGTTGAAATTGAGAGTTTTGCTCCACAGACGGGATTCACGTCTGTGTAGGGGCGCCCGTCCCTACTTGGGGTGATCCCCGTCTCTAGGCGTAGTGGGGACGGACGCGTGGCGGTATAGGGATGCCCGTCCCTAGTACCATGCCCTGTCTGTAGTCGGTTTTTCGTGTGTGCCCTTAGTAGGGACGGCAGTCGGTATCTGCAGGGAAGCCCGTCGGTACGTTAACTGATCAAATCACGCCGGATTGGATAAAATTTAATCTCTTTTCCTTCAAAATGGGGATAAGATTTATTAAAAATTTGAATTTTAAAGTCCTTTTAAAATTCAAACTTTGGGTTGAGGCTTATCTGAATTATTTCCTAAAATCCTATAAATAGTGGATTAAATTCCATTTTTAGGGGTTAGAAGTTTTGAGAATTTTTGGTGAGAAAAGTGATTATTTTTTATAAGAAAAGTTCTTTGAAAAAATTTATTAATTTTCTTCGAGAGATCATTTTTAAAAAAGGGTTTTGTGAGCAATTTACTCAAAAAGGTTTATAAAATCTTTGTTCATTTGCAGAATTTTATTTGATAAAATTTCTTCCAATTAATTGATTCCTCCAAATTTTTCTTACGAATTAAGCCAAATTGAGGTAATGAAATTCATTCGTTTCCATCAATACAGCTAATTCAAACACTCAATTGCTATAAGATTTTCAAGGGAAGAAAAATATAAATCTTCTTTCTCTGATTTTTTTTACTTGATTCTTACGAAGCATACGGGAATCAGAATCATTCGACATTCACCCTAAAAGGTAAAATCTGAGGGTAAACATTCTGGACTAATATTTGTATAATTTTATTTAATTTACATTAATTTTATATATTTTTATTATTCTATTTTATAATCTTTTACAAAGAACTGAAAGTTTTTCTCTTCTAATTGTTTCCCCATACTAGGGACGACCGCTGGCACCGTACAGGAGGCCGTCCCTAGGCAAACTCTCATGTTTTTAATTTATAAATTTTATCTTTCAACTCATTTCTGTTAGAATTTCTCATTCTTTTATTTTTATTTTTATCCACGCTTTTGATGCTAACGTGTTTATCCCTATGAGTTATTTTCTGACCATTTGTAGTTGATGGGGGTTGCGTTAGTCTGAGCACTTCCACTCGGGTTCTTTCTTTACCCTTATCTTTTATTCATGTTATTATGGAAATGGTTTTAATGACGTTAAAGGAAAAAAGGCCAAAAGATTTCTAACAGTTAACTTTGGGATTTTATCAGAAGTTGTGGACCAATGTCCCGTTTTAGCCAATAAAATTGACACTTCATGAAAAATCACTTTTTGTAATAAAATATGCATAGTAGGACCAATGTCCTCATCCCAATGAATACCCCGTTTTATGCATGTGTTGTACTTTTACAAATGGGAGTTGTATTCCGTTCCTGGTGTTATTGTAATATATTTTTGAATGCCTTATTTTGATTTTTACTTCCTTTTACCGCTTTTGACGTGAATGATTGCGCCTTTAATTAAAATGCATCGTGTGGAAAGATGGTGAAATAATAAAATTCAAAACTTATTTATAATTTTAATCAAGGTACAAATAAATGAGAAGTCCCGAACTCACTCTGGTCTTTGGGGCTCAGTGAGGCGAGAGGTCTAGGACTTCCAAGACACCTCTTGAGTCCCACCAAAAGGCTTAAATGTACAATCCTAGGCTCTAGGGGGTAGAGGCTGAGGCCTCCAAAATCTCTCTAGCTAGCCCAAAATGGATATGTATGCGCAAAATAGACGCACTTGTAAATATCTTACAAGTTTTAATGAATCCCATCCTGATCGCCCTAAAGCGGACTTTCGGGAGGTCACGGGGTTCAGCGCGAGTCACAGTGGCGACTCCACTGGGGACCTACTCGTGACTTCGATTCGAAAGTACCTTGATTAAAAATTATAATAGAGTTTTAGTTTAAAAATTTCACCTTCTTTCAAAACTGCATCACATCGCATTAGAGCCTTAGATCTATGCTAGTTTGGTCCCTCTTTTAGCCCCGGTGCGTTCCTAAAGCACGACCCTATTTTCACTCAATTTAGGGAAGCGTTAAGGATAATCACCAGCCCAATCCTCGTACCATCATGGTATATTAAATGGAGACCCGATCGGTCGTTACGCTCGTGATGAGCTAGACCCGTCGGCAGGGACCATGCTTGGGTAACCCTAAAGTAACACCACCCTTTGACTAAAGCTCATGTAGTGGAAATAGTTACTTCCCCTAAGTGGTATGAACCTTAATACTATGGCTGCTGTATGGATCATTATGTATTGGACAAGCCCAGATAGTTTGACTAGTCACCTAATCAAAGGCTTTCATGCCCCAATAGGCCCAAGATGAATTATTCGGATTGCCTAGATACATAATGATCATAACCCATCCACCTGTGCATTATTTAGGAGAGGTTATGCTGCCGGATTTTCACCCTGCACCATACGTGTTCATCGGGTCCCCAGATGACCCATGGGCCAATCCCACCTAGGCAAGAGACTATGACCTCGTGTGCGGGAGTAATAAGGTTGGAAGGACCTATGTGCTTGCATGTGGCTTGTGAGTGTTGCATAGCACGATCATGCATTTTTAGCACAGTCATGCATCATCCTGACCCCTTGTGTTTTATAGCCATCATAGATTCGCCTAGGTGGACAAGAGGGTCTCGGGGGCACCTACGCAGAAATCCGTTCTTTGAGTTACCGAAAAGGGTAGAGTATCTGGACAATTCTTCTAAAACCAGTTACGCTACTTCAGATTAGTTCTCAGTACCCAAAGAAATGGCAAACTCACCGAGAGGGGCAGGGGCCACCAGGGCAATGATAGCAGAGGAAGTGGGCCGAAGGTTGGAAGAATTTGAGAACCGGATGATGGTAATGATAGCCGCAATGGGTCAACAAGCGGCCCCGCAGAACCCACAACCTCCCCCTATGAGAAATAATGAAAGGGAGGAGGTCAGAGAGGATCCACAAGAGGTTCGCGCGCCTGTAGACTTAAGAGCCACTACTTTGGGGGCACAGAGAGGAAGACCTGTCACATGGCTAGATGATGACTGGGAAGACGAAGAATATGAGGAACATATGTCTGAGAAAGGGAAAGCCCCTCAAATTGAAGAGGCCATCTGGAGGAAGATGGAAGAGAAATTTGAAGCTATGACGAGAATGTTGACGAAGGGCCTAGGAGTGAACCCTGAGGATAAGGAGTTAGAAGGAGAGGATCTAGTCCCCATGAACTTTAAAATGCCGGATGTACTGAAGTTTGACGGTACTTCTGATCCCCTAGCACATATAAAGCAGTACTCGCTGGTGATGAAAGGCACCACTTTGACGAAAAAACAGAAGATTGAGTACTTTTCCTTGAGCTTAACGGGCCCGGCAGTGGATTGGTACCACGGGCTTGATCGCCGAACTAAAGAAGACTGGGATTTATTGACGGATGAGTTTTTGAGGCAATACGTGTAACACCCCTTACCCATACTTAGGCGATCCCATCCGATAAGGAGTGAGATGCCGTATGAGTAAAGGTGCCACCACACAGATACAGAATACAAATACATTCATACATAAACCTACATAACGAAATACAGGGTAATTTAAAACTTTACAACACCATTCATAAAATTAAGCTGATCATGCACTAATATAATGAAAGTATTACATTATTGTTCTGATCAACTGAGAGATATAAAAGATAATTACAACACCCAAGATACATGTACATAAGCGGAAGCTATTACAAAACCAAAATAAGAGAGTTCTATACAAAAGAATCCTCAAAATACAAAAATGAAGCCCTACACTAAGACCCTGCTGTGTTGGCTTCGATGGCGGCGACTCTCCCAAGACAAACTCCTTCCGCACCTGCACGGGTAAACACACCGTGCTAAGCGATAAAAGCTTAGTGGGGAAAACACACATATAAAATAAGGACAACCATTCACAACGGTCGTCAAGGCAATTCACATGCGTACTTCATGTTCATACGATAATCATAGCATAACAATAGCATAAACTCATGCCCACATACGTAGAGCCATTCATCAGAAAGTTCATAATAATAGTCTTATCTACATAACAGATTATACTTTTCACTACTGAATCCATAAAGATATAACATATGTTTTTCCCATATAACAATTCATACAAAGCACCTGCTGACCTGAGGGAGTGGATAACGAGTTTACGGACAGTACTTTACGGGTATGAGCCGATACAGACAGTACTTTACGGGTACGAGCTGAGAAAACTAATTTTGCATTTTGACTTTCACAAAACATTTCAAAGGGGATCTTAAACAAGATCCTTTCACATAAGGGTTCGTGAGAAACCAATCGGGGACCTGATCGGGGTCCAAACGGAAACAGAAGCTGCAGCACAGACTCTATTAGGCATGCCTAACTATCCACTTACTAGACTCTAGCAGGTAATACAAAAACCATTCAATCCATTTCAAAATTTCCATCATATATGTGCATAATCATATCATGGTTCCATATTCGTATTATTCATAAAATACCAAGCATAAATCTCATAACTGTTAAAAGAAACAGAAGTTCAAACCACACGCAATGAAAGAAAACTCATTTAACAAACAAGGGACTGTCGCGCTCGCGACAGAGACCGAAGTCTCTTCGCTGCGTGCGCGCGACGGACTTGGCGACCACGAGGAGGACGGAAGGGCCAGACTCTGTCGCACTCGCGACGGATGTCGCGATCGCGACAGAGGACAAATGGTGCTGTCGCGGGCTCGCGACGAATCACGTGCTCGCGATGGCACTTGCCCAGCAACGCGCTCTGTCGCGATCGCGATAGTTGTCGCGCTCACGACAGAGGGTGCACAAGACTTTGGCTGTCGCGGGCTTGCGACGGCGTCGCGTACTCGCGACAGCGAAGCTCCCAACACCGCTTTCTATCGCGATCGCGACAGAATCGAAATTTCGAAATTCTGCAGATTTTTCCTCCTCCAAAAACACCCAATCCCACATACAATTCAATCAAGAGCCTCTTACCTAAAACCCAGCCATCCATTGACATCAACAACCATAATACAACATTTATTAACAACAAACTTCATACAATCCAATGATTTAAGCATTCAATTTCAAGAATCAATCAAAAACCCAATTTATGCATCAAACCACGTCAATTCCAAAATTATCATGATCAACTCATAATCTTGCAAATTCCACATTCCAAAACAAAGACCCATAGCATATACATCAAAATAAAGGACATCTAATAACCAAATTCCAAGAACCCATCAAAACACATACATGAATATATTCACATGCAAAAGCAAGAAATTCCCAAACCTCAAAATCCTTTGCTCCTATTGCTTAGTTCCACTTGGCCCAACCTTCTCCTTACCCTTCGGTTCATGAGGAGGCTCAACTAAGCAACAAAACAACACAACACACAAACATAACATCCAACTTCAAACCCAAATCCGAAAATAGGAAAAAGAGAATGAGATGGAGAACCAAAAGAAGAAAAGGAGAATAATGCAGTAGATTTACCTTTAAAATGCTATGAAATGATCAATTTCCACCACTAGAGGCTTGAATCTAAGTTAGGGCACTTGAGATAGTGCAAAGGAGGGAGAAGAAGAAGGAGAAGAAGGAAAACGGGAATGGATTTCCAAAAATCTGATTTTTTTCCCTTTTCGTCTTTTTCGCTTTCCCACTTTACACATGTGAATCATCTAGTGGAGGAGATTTCTCACTCACACCATAACTAAGTGCATCACATACACACAATGAGACACCCTAATAATGCATCCTACAAATGTGTGAGCAACACACACAAGCACCTCTCCCTAAGCACACCCTACAAACATATGCATGTCCACATATTACAATGACCCACTAGTGCATATCCTACTATGGTGCACTCATGCACACACAATTCTGTCCCAACTAATTCACACCATAGCACCAAGCATGCACCCACATGCTAGCAAAACTCTTAAAACATGCAAAATTACCAAAATGCCCTTATTATACAAAACTCATGCAAATGCACACACATACATATATGGCTCATTCAACTAGGGGGCAAACGGGGTGTGACAACTCTCCCCTACTAACAAGAATTTTGTCCTCGAAATTCTCACCTGAACTGAATAACTGCGGGTACTGCAATCTCATCGACTCCTCCAGTTCCCATGTTGCTTCCTCAACCCCGTGGTGATTCCACAAAACCTTGACCAAAGGAATCTGCTTATTCCTCAACTATCTTACTTCCCAAGCTAGGATAGCTCTAGGTTCCTCATCGTAAGAAAAATCTGACTGCACTTGAACTTCTTGAACTGACAACACATGGGAAGGATCCGATCTATACCGACGGAGCATCGAAACGTGAAACACATCATGAAGCTTCGATAATTCCATCGGAAAAGCTAACCTGTATGCCACTGGACCAACTCTTGCCAAAACCTCATACGGACCAATAAAGCGAGGACTAAGCTTTCCTTTCTTTCCAAACCTAAGCACTTTTCTCCAAGGTGACACTTTAAGAAAAACCTTGTCCCCAACTTCAAACTGCACATCTTTTCTCTTCAGATTGGCATAAGACTTCTGTCGATCCTTGGCCACTTTCAGATTCTGCTGCACAACTCTGATCTTCTCTTCTGTATCTCTAACCAGATTTGGCCCAATCACTGACCTCTCAGATAACTCTGTCCAACAAACTGGAGTCCTACACTGACGTCCACACAGAGCCTCATACGGTGACATACCAATGCTCGACTGAAAACTGTTGTTGTAGGCAAACTCCATCAATGATACATACTTGTCCCAACTACCCGGAAAGTCCAAAACACAAGCCCTCATCATATCCTCTAAGATCTGAATCACACGCTCGGACTGACCATCTGTCTGAGGATGAAATGCCGTACTGAACTTCAGCTTGGTACCCAAAGCTCGCTGCAATTCTTTCCAGAACATAGATGTGAACCTTGGGTCCCTATCTGAAACTATGGACAATGGCACTCCATGCAACTGAACTATCTCATCCACATAAATACTGGTCAATCTATTCATCAGATAATCCATACTAACCGGCAAAAAGTGAGCGGACGTTGTGAGTCGATCCACAACAACCCACGTAGAATCATGCTTCCTCTAAGTTAATGGCAATCCGGAGATAAAATCCATAGCGATGTCATCCCATTTCCACTCAGGAACGGACAAAGGTGTAAGCAATCCAGAAGGAACCTGGTGCTCAGCCTTGACTTACTGACAAGTCAGGCACTTGGATACAAAGTCCACTATGTCCCTCTTCATACTAGACCACCAAAAGAACTGCTTCAAGTCCCGATACATCTTCACACTGCCAGGATGCATGGTGAAAACTGAACTATGTGCCTCATCCAAAATTTGTCTTCTTAACTCTTCACTATCCGGTACACACAAACGGTTTCTAAACAGAAGAACCCCATCCTGAACCGAGAACTCTGACTACTTGCCCAAACTGACTTCTTGCACAATCCGCTGAAGCTTCTTATCAACCTTCTGAGCATCAACTATCCGCTGTCTCAAAGTAGGCTTGACCCTCAACTGAGCTATCAAAGCCCCATCCGAACCAAACCTCCATCTGAACCGTCTCAAAAATAAGGCAGCAACTGACTTCCTACTCAAAGCATCAGCGACCACATTGGCCTTACCCGGATGGTAATCTACAATGCAATCATAATCCTTAAATAGCTCAATCCAACGACATTGTCTCATATTCAGTTCCTTCTGAGTCAGGAAGTACTTCAAGCTCTTGTGGTCCGTAAAGATCCTGCATTTCTCCCCGTAGAGGTAATGACGCCAAATCTTCAAAGCAAAGACAACCGCTGCTAACTTAAGATCATGCGTCGGATAATTCCTCTCGTGCGGCTTCAACTGTCGAGAAGCATAAGCCACAACCTTACCTTCCTGCATCAGAACGCATCCCAAACCAACACCTGAAGCGTCACTATACATAACGAACTCCTTACCCGAGCTGGGTTGAGTTAGTATAGGAGCTTCGACTAACAACTGCTTCAACCTCTCAAAACAGGCTTGACCCTTATTTGACCATTCGAACTTAACTCCTTTCCTCTATAACCTGGTCATCAGAGCAGCAATCACTGAGAAACCTTTCACAAACCGACGGTAGTACCCTGCTAGACCAAGGAAACTCCTTACTTCCTGAACACTTCTAGGCGCTTTCCAATCTACTATCGCCTCAATCTTGGCTGGATCCACTTGGATACCCTTAGCTGAAACTATATGGCCCAAAAATGACACTTCCCGAAGCCAAAAGTCACACTTACTCAACTTAGCAAACAACCGATGCTCTCTCAAAACTTGCAAAACTAACCGAAGATGTTCTTCATGCTTGGTCTCATCCTTGGAATACACCAAAATGTCGTCTATAAACACCACTACAAACCGGTCTAAGTATGGCCTAAAAACTCTATTCATCAAATCCATGAATGCCGCTGGAGCATTAGTCAAACCAAACGGCATAACAAGGAACTCATAGTGGCCATACCGAGTCCGAAATGCAGTCTTAACCACATCCTCATTCTTAACACGTAGTTGATAATATCCAGACCGAAGATCAATCTTGGAAAACACACCTGCACCCCGAAGCTGATCAAACAAATCTTCAACTCTGGGCAACGGATACTTATTCTTCATTGTGACCTTATTGATCTGTCTGTAGTCGATACACATCCTCAAGGACCCATCCTTCTTCTTAACAAATAGAACTGGAGCTCCCCAAGGAGATATGCTGGGTCGAATGAACCCCTTATCCAATAGCTCTTGTAATTGAGTTTTAAGTTCTCTCAACTCCACAGGAGCCATCCGATAAGGTGCTTTCGACACCGGTGTGGTACCCGGCATAATCTCTATGGCTAGCTCAACTTCCCTTTCCGGAGGCAAACCCGGCAAGTCACTAGGAAAAACATCAATAAATTCTCGGACAACAGGGATGTCCTCAATCCTAACTTGATCCCTCTTGAAATCCAAAACCACCGCCAGAAAAGCCTCACAACCTTTTCTCAAAAACCTCTTAGCTTGGATTGCAGAAATCACATTATTCACAGAACTCGCACCCAAACCTCTAACAAACACTGGAGCTCGGTTCCTATCCCGAAGCACGAAAGTCTTCCTATGACAATCAACCACAGCTCTATGCTTGCTCAACCAATCCATACCCAGAATCAAATCATACTCTCTAAAGGGCAACTCTATCAAATCCACAGGGAATTCCACACCTTCTACCATCAACGGACAACTCCTATAAACTCTACTCACACTGACACTATGCCCTAATGGATTGGTCACACATATCTCGTAGTCTAACTGTTCTACCACATGCAACTTATCAACAATCTTATGCGTGCACAAATATGAGTGTGTGGAACCAGGATCTATTAGAGCATATATTTCAGTGTCATGGAGTAGGAACTTTCCGGCAATCACATCAGGGGCATCCTGCTCCTCTCTGGCTCTAACTGCATAAGCTCTAGCGGCCATTGGGGGAGGACGCTCAACTGTCTCAGAAACAGCTCTATCTCTAGGTCGACCGCCTCGACCTCTACCTCTACCTCTTCCTCTAGCAGCCTGAGAAGCATTCGATCCAACTCTGCTAGCTCCTCCCTGAGGACCCGAGTCTTCACCCATCTGAGGACAATTAGCCACACGGTGCTCGGTGCTCCCACACCTAAAGCACCCACCAGTGAGCCACCTACACTCACCTCAGTGAGCCTTACCGCAATTCTCACAAATTGGAATAGCATCAGACCGACCACCTCTACTAGATCCAGATACTGCAGTTGAACCTTGCCTTCTTCCTCTGGTAGCCGAACCAGCTGATGGTTCATCTTGCGGGTTCCTTGATCTCTTACCTGAAGATGAGGAAAAAGCACCCCTAGCAGAACTCCTTCGCTGAGCTCTCTCTCTAATCAAAGATTTTGTCTTCTCTGCCCTCACGGCAGCCTCAGTAATCTGATAATAATTTACCCCTGGCATACACATCAAAGAAATCAGAGCAATCTTCAAAGAATCATTCAACCCGGCTTCAAAGTGCTTGCATCTGAAATCATCTGTCATAACCCCACGCGGAGCATAACGAGACAACCGGTTAAACTCCTTCTCATAATCTGCAACTGACAAGGCCCTTTGCCTCAAACTCAGAAACTGCGCCCATCTTGCGTCCTTATATGCCTGAGTCACATATTTCTTAGTGAACTCCTCACTGAAGAAGTCCCAAGTAACAGGATCAGGCATCTGAGGTTGCCTACTCACCAACTCCCACCATTTATATGCTGGACCTTAAAGCAAAGCTACAGCACACTCAGCTTGCTGATCAAGAGGACACCTAACTTCCCTCAAAGCTCTCTTAACTTTATCAAGCCACTTCTCAGCTAACTCAAATTCATCAAGTCCGGTCCCATAAAAATCTTCGACACCAGCTCTTCTCAGACTTACTATCGGAGCTTTCGGGGCAGTCACCCTTTCTAAAACCCGAGCCATGTCCTGATGCAATCTAAACATCACCTCGAAAGGCATGACAGCGGCCTCAGGCTGAACCCTAGCACGTTGAACCGACACCGAAATAGAGACAGACGGATCTACCGCTGGAGGGTTCACACTTTCAACGGACTCCTCGAGCGTACCGTGAGCAGAATCAGAATTCATCTAATCAAACAAGAGGACAACCACATCAGCCAACACAGCCCTAGACATAGACATATGCATACATAACATCATATAAACAATCACCCAGAAATGCCTAAACCGGAGCTCTGATACCACAACTTGTAACACCCCTTACCCATACTTAGGCGATCCCATCCGATAAGGAGTGAGATGCCGTATGAGTAAAGGTGTCACCGCACAGATACAGAATACACATACATTCATACATAAACGTACATAACGAAATACAGGGTAATTTAAAACTTTACAACACCATTCATAAAATTAAGCTGATCATGCACTAATATAATGAAAGTATTACATTACTGTTCTGATCAACTGAGAGATATAAAAGATAATTACAACACCCAAGATACATGTACATAAGCGGAAGCTATTACAAAACCAAAATAAGAGAGTTCTATACAAAAGAATCCTCAAAATACAAAAATGAAGCCCTACACTAAGACCCTGTTGTGTTGGCTTCGATGGCGGCGACTCTCCCAAGACAAACTCCTTCCGCACCTGCACGGGTAAACACACCGTGTTAAGCGATAAACGCTTAGTGGGGAAAACACACATATAAAATAAGGACAACCATTCACAATGGTCGTCAAGGCAATTCACTTGCGTACTTCATGTTCATACGATAATCATAGCATAACAATAGCATAAACTCATGCCCACATACGTAGAGCCATTCATCAGAAAGTTCATAATAATAGTCATATCTTCATAACAGATTATACTTTTCACTACTGAATCCATAAAGATATAACATATGTTTTTCCCATATAACAATTCATACAAAGTACCTGCTGACCCGAGGGAGTGGATAACGAGTATACGGACAGTACTTTACGGGTACGAGCCGATACAGACAGTACTTTATGGGTACGAGCCGAGAAAACTAATTTTGCATTTTGACTTTCACAAAACATTTCAAAGGGGATCTTAAATTAGATCCTTTCACATAAGGGTTCACGAGGAACCAATCGAGGACCTGATCGGGGTCCAAACGAAAACAGAAGCTGCAGCACAGACTCTATTAGGCATGCCTAACTATCCACTTACTAGACTCTAGCAGGTCATACATAAACCATTCAATCCCTTTCAAAATTTCCATCATATATATGCATAATCATATCATGTTTCCATATTCGTATTATTCATAAAATACCAAGCATAAATCTCATAACTGTTAAAAGAAACAGAAGTTCAAACCACACGCAATGAAAGAAAACTCATTTAACAAACAAGGGACTGTCGCGCTCGCGATAGAGACCGAAGTCTCTTCGCTGCGTCACGCGACGGACTTCGAGACCGCGAGGAGGACGGAAGGGCCAGACTCTGTAGCGCTCGCGACAGATGTCGCGATCGCGACAGAGTACAAATGGTGCTGTCGCGGGCTCGCGATGGCACTTGCCCAGCAACGCACTCTATCGTGATCGCGATAGTTGTCGCGCTCGCGACAGAGGGTGAACAAGACTTCGGCTGTCGCGGGCTCGCGACGGCTAAGCTCTGAACACCGCTTTCTGTCGCGATCGCGACAGAATCGGAATTTCGAAAATCTGCAGAATTCTGCAGATTTTTCCTCCTCCAAAAACACCCAATCCCACATACAATTCAATCAAGAGCCTCTTACCTCAAACCCAGCCATCCATTGACATCAACAACCGTAATACAACATTTATTAACAACAAACTTCATACAATCCAATGATTTAAGCGTTCAATTTCAAGAATCAATCAAAAACCCAATTTATGCATCAAACCACATCAATTCCAAAATCATTATAATCAACTCATAATCTTGCAAATTCCACATTCCAAAACAAAGACCCATAGCATATACATCAAAATAAAGGACATCTAATAACCAAATTCCAAGAACCCATCAAAACACATACATGAACATATTCACATGCAAAAGCAAGAAATTCCAAAACCTCAAAATTCTTTGCTCCTATTGCTTAGTTCCACTTGGCCCAACCTTCTCCTTACCCTTCGGTTCACGAGGAGGCTCAACTAAGCAACAAAACAACACAACACACAAACACAACATCCAACTTCAAACCCAAATCCGAAAATAGAAAAAAGAGAATGAGATGGAGAACCAAAAGAAGAAAAGGAGAATAATGCAGTAAATTTACCTTTAAAATGCTATGAAATGATCAATTTCCACCACTAGAGGCTTGAATCTAAGTTAGGGCACTTGAGAGAGTGCAAAGGAGGGAGAAGAAGAAGGAAAAGAAGGAAAACGGGAATGGGTTTCCAAAAATCTGATTTTTTTTCCCTTTTCATCTTTTTCTCTTTCCCACTTTACACATGTCAATCATCTAGTGGAGGAGATTTCTCACTCACACCATAACTAAGTGCATCACATACACACAATGAGACACCCTAATAATGCATCCTACAAATGTGTGAGCAACACACACAAGCACCTCTCCCTAAGTACACCCTACAAACATATGCATGTCCACATATTACAATGACCCACTAGTGCATATTCTACTATGGTGCACTCATGCACACACAATTCTGTCCCAACTAATTCACACCATAGCACCATGCATGCACCCACATGCTAGCAAAACTCTTAAAACATGCAAAATTACCAAAATGCCCTTATTATACAAAACTCATGCAAATGCACACACATACATATATGGCTCATTCAACTAGGGGGCAAACGGGGTGTGACAATACGACTGCAGTACAAGGATGGAGGTAACCTTGAAGGACCTGGAGCTGTTACAGCAGAAGGAGGGTGAGTCCTTCCACGAGTATCTAACCCGTTGGAGGAATCGGGTGATGGAAATGAAGAGGAAACCTGATACTCAGGATCAAATACGGCTATTCATTAAAAATGCGAGCCTGTATTTGAGAGAGGGATTAAGAAAGAAAGGATTGAAGGATTGGGAGTCGCTGAAGGACATCGCCATTGAGGCCGAGGGAGAGTACCTTGTTAGGAAAGCAGGTAATGAGAACTATCCCAGGAGGGATAGCACTAGCCAGGGGGCCAGTAGACCATCAGGTTCCGCCAGTGGTACAAGAAGACTGCCGAGGTGTTAGCTGCGAATGCTACCCCGAGGCGTTTTTCCAATCTTGGAAGGTCTTTGTCATAGGTATTGAGAAGATTGATGAAAGAGAGTAAGTTACAACCTATGCCACCCAAACCTGCTAGAACCCAAGGCACGCCAGGACATAATGATAATGAGTATTGTGCATATCACCAGCACACTGGGCATATAACTGATAACTGCAAGACTTTGAGGCACGCGATTCAAGATCTAATTGACTCAAAGTAGATTACAGACCCGGAGAAGAGAGGGAGTCAAAAGAAAGCTGGGTACAATAGCATGCCTCCGCCAGTGAATATGATCGGGTCCAGTTTGCCTGAGAACTTTGTGTTGAAGGAGTTATACGGCAACGATATCCACACTGCTGTCGCAAACCTCTATAAGGGGAGTGAAGAAGGGCTTCCTGCTGCAGTGATTGATTACTGGTCCACTGATGATAGTGGAACTGAAAATGATGATTCTGAAGTATTTTCCGACCTATAGGGTTCAGAGGAGGAAGGAGAAGAGCCAAAGAAGAAGGAAGTGGGAGCTGTAACCTGAAGCGGAAGGGTAGCCCCGAAAGTTGAGAAGTCCCAAGAGCCGGTTGAGGGCAGAAAGGGAAAGGAGCCAGAAGAAGATTCAATTATTAAACAACTAAAAAAGACGCCGGCTCAAATTTCAATATGGGATCTTCTGAGGCAGTCGCTATCACATAGACAGAGGGTGGTAGAAGCTTTGTGTGAAGCAACTGTGGCAACAACCATCTCGCCAATGGAACTTCTGGATGTAGTGAAAGGAGGATCGGGGGAAAATGTTATTTTCACCAGTGCTGATTTGCCGGTGGAATGCCGCAATCATAATCGCCCTCTGTATATAAGGGCGCAGATTAACCAAAAGTACACTGCCTGTGTAATGATAGATGATGGTTCTTCGATAAATGTGTGCCCACAGGTAGCAACGGCAGCTTTTGGGGTAACAGAGGATATGTTGGCAAAATCTGATCTTACCATCACGGCATATGACAACTCACATAGGCAGGCTTCGGGGACATTCACAGCAATGGTGAAGACGGGACCGGTAGAGTCAGAAGTGGAGTTTGTGGTGCTGCCTATACCCGCTAATTTCTCAGCTTTGCTAGGCAGACCATGGTTTCATAAGTTGGGAGGAGTTCCCTCTACACTGCACCAGATGGTAAAGATACCTCACGAAGGCCAGATTGTGACTATAAAGGTTGCACAGGAGAATCAGGTTTCAGTACTGGAGATAGCTAGGCAGCCGTTTAATGGGTTTCATGTTGCCATAATAGGTGAAGAAGAGCAGAAGGAAGAAAGCCCCCGGGTATTGAATATGATGAAAAAGATGTCATTCCTCCCCGGCGCAGGATTGGGCAAGAATTCTCAGGGGATACCAACAGCTGTTACCACCAAGGGCCAGAAGGACAGAAGGGGCCTAGGATACACAGGTGTGGTAGGGAGGGGTGAGAAGTCAAAAATTGAAATTCCTCATATCTGGAAAACTTTTGTGCCAGCAAATGTGCCTATACAAGGGAAGAGGAACCTCAGTGGCTGAATGGAAGAATTGTACTAGGGTTCGAGGTTTTCAATGATGTCTATGACTGGGACATTGGATCGATCAAGCCAGCAGAGGGCTTTTAAGACGAGGAAATCATGACCAGTAAGACAATTTGGGACTATGAGATGCCTGAAGAAGTGATGACTGAGAAAATGGTAGCCGCCCAGCTGAAAGGGAAAGCGAAGGTGGAGGGAACCGTGCAGGAGTTGATTGGGGAGCCCCTGAAGAGACAAGGTGATGCAGGACCGTCAATCGTGGCAGATACGCCAGCAGAGGAAGAAGAGGAAAATAGTTTAGATTTTCTTTTTGCTCCAGAACTTTTCAATGATGTTAATGATAATTTCAATCTTATTAATAAATTGAATGATTTTGCTTACTTGTGTGATGTTTCTGACGATTTCACTATGCATGATCATGATCATTCATCCATATTTGATATTGATTCAACTAATGCTACTCCATTTAATCTTGGAAACATAGAAAACCCAAAAGAAATTTTGGTAGCATCAAATATAACTCCTGAAGAGCGAGAAAAATTTGAGAGAATCTTAAAAAAATATGAAAAAGTCTTTGCCTGGACCTACGAAGATATGCCAGGAATCGATCGGGAAATTGCAGAGCATGCCATTCCCACCTATCCAGACCATAAACCCGTTAAACAGAAATTGAGAAGGCTTAGGCCGGAATGGGCAGAGAAAGTGAAAGAGGAGATTCGCCAACAAATCAAAGCCAAGTTTCTAGTTGAGGTGCAATATCCAACTTGGTTGGCCAATGTTGTCCCCGTAGCCAAAAAGAATGGCAAACTAAGGGTATGCGTGGATTATCGGGATTTGAATAAGACATGTCCAAAGGATGATTTTCCATTGCCTCATATAGACATGCTGATAGATAGCGCTGCTGCTTGCGAGATGTATAGCTTTGGAGATGGTTATGCGGGTTACAATCAGATTCTCAATAAAATAATTGATCGAATTAAGACGGCTTTCATCACAGAATGGGGGACCTATGCTTATCGGGTAATTCCTTTTGGCTTGAAAAATGCAGGAGCCACTTATCAGAGGATGGCAACAAAGATATTGGATGACCTGATCCATAAAGAAGTGGAGGTATACGTGGACGATATGATGATCAAGTCAGTCACTAGAGAAGGTCATTTTGAAGCCTTAGAAAAGTTCTTCCAGAGGATAAGCAAGTACAACCTGCGGTTAAACCCTAAGAAGTGTATTTTTGGTGTTACCTCAGGGAAGCTCCTAGGACACATAGTTAGTCAAAGGGGAATTGAGATTGACCCGGATAAGGTTAAGGCCATAAGAGAAATGCCGATACCGCAGAAGGAGAAGGATGTGAGAAGTTTTCTGGGAAGGTTGCAATATATCAGTAGGTTTATTGCCAAGCTTACTCCGATCTGTGAACCGATCTTCAAACTACTCAGAAAAGACCAACCAATAGTATGGAACGAGAATTATCAGAAGGCTTTTGACACTGTCAAGGAATACTTGCTGAATCCACCAGTGCTGAGACCGCCGCGGCCTGTCAAACCATTGATCCTATACCTGGCCATAGAGGACAGCTCTGTAGGCACTGTGATGGCCCAAGAGGACGAATTTGCAGTGGAATTTGCTGTTTACTACCTTAGCAAGAAGTTTTTGGCTTATGAGGTCAAGTACACGGAAGTAGAAAAGATTTGCCTTGCGGTTATCTGGGCTTCTAAGAAATTGCGGCATTACTTTCATGCCTACAGGGTGCAGGCAGTAGCGAAACAAAATCCCCTGAGGTACTTGCAAGAGGCCCCGCCCTTACTTGGGAAAATGGGTAGGTGGATGTTGTTACTTCAAGAATTTGATGTAGAGTATATTACCCGGAAGACCATCAAAGGGCCTGTTGTGGCTGAATTTCTAGCAGAACACCCGATCCAAGGATGTAACACCCCCTTCCCATACATAGGCAATCCCATCCGATAAGGAGTAAGATGCCGTATGAGACAAGGTGTCACCAAACAACAACAAAGCAAAATATACATCCATTCATAACATACATTCAGAATATACAGAATAATTAAAAACTTTGCATAAAAAGAAAGCACAGGCTGATCATGCATTACTATAATTAAGCTATTACAATAACGTTTTGATCAGCAAGCTGATATCAAAATAATATTACATATACAAAATATAACTACAAAAGCGGAAGCTGATACAGAGAGTTCTATACAAAAATGAATCAATAACTGATACAAAATTGAGCCTACACTAAAACCCTTCTGTGTTGGCCTGATGACGGAGACTCTCCCAAGGCAAAACTCCTTCCGCACCTGCACGGGTAAAAACACCGTGCTAAGCGATAAAACGCTTAGTGGGGAAACACACATAATTAATGGACGGCCACTCACAGTGGTCGTCAAGGCATATCACATTCACAATGGCAGAATGCAAGGTCTATTGCATAACTCATGTAAGCATGCTCGTATTTAAAAGTCACACATTCAGAATTTCATCATCTTAAGCATTACAGAATAAACCAGTATGTATTTCATCATTAAACTCATTCAAATATTCCATTCAAAGCTATATCAGATCATAACATTTTCATTAACATTTAAAGAATACCTGCTGACTCTAGACAGTGGATAACGAGTGTACTGAGGGTACCTTACGGGTACGAATCGAATACTGAGGGTACCTCACAGGTACAAATCAATTATTATATCATTTATCAGAACATGTCATTTATATACTGAGGGAATCTTAAACAAGATTCTATACTGAAGGGTTCGCGAGGAACCAAACGGGGACCTGATCGGGGTCCAAACTGAACTGAGGGCTGCAGCTAAAGACTCTATTAGGCATGCCTAACTATCCACTTACTCGACTCTAGCAGGTTATGCGACATTCAATTCACATTTCAGAATACGAAGTATATTTCATCAGAAAATCATGGTATCACGCATATCAAAGCATTAATCAGTAAAACATGCATCAGATAACAGTAAAGTCTATTCAGAAGAAACACCAAATTCATTTCGGAGTTAAAAACCAGGAAATTTCGGAAAAACAAGCTGAGCGGAGAGAACTGGCGACTCAACAGGCAGGTCACGGCGTGACCGAGGGTCACGTCTCGTGACCTGCTTGCTTCCCGCCTAACGCGTTGCGTGATCCTCGCAGATCACGCAATGCGTATGCAGGTCACGGCGTGACCGAAGGTCACGCGACGTGACGCTGCTCTCCCTCGCAGATCACGTTGCGTGATCTGCCTCTTCCTCGCAGGTCGCACGACGTGACCGAAGATCACGTCGCGTGACTTGCCTGAACCTCAGCGCAACTCGCTTCTCAGCAGGCAGGTCACGCCGTGACCGAGGGTCACGCGACGTGACTTGCCTTCCTGCGTAGCGAATCGCGCGACAGAGGGAGTTTCAACAGTAAATCGATTTTTCCCAGAATTTCCAGAATTTCCAGATTTCAATCCCAATTTGATTTAACTCACTACAAACCTGTCTTTTCCTTCCAGAAATCATCTCAAACAGCATATAAACAACTCAAACCAGTATTCAGTCAAACTAATCAAAGGTATTTGCATTCAATTCTTCAAGAACATATAAACCCTAACATTTGACAGTAGGATTAAAATCACACAAATCACAATCATAAATTCCCAAACCTGAATTCTAACTTCTATCACTTAGCTCCACTTGGTCCAGCAACCTCTTTTCCCTTTGGATCACGTGGAGCCTCAGCTAGAACACAAATACAGTAAATTCAACCCTAGGTTAAAACTCAACCTAAAGAAGAAGATGAAGATGCAAACTTACAGTAAAACAAAGACAAAATCATGCACTTACCAAGCTAGGGGATGCAAGGGGAGGATTAATTTCACCAATAGAACCTTGAATCCAAAATACACAGTACTTGAGAATAAAGAAAGTGAGGAAGAAGAGAGAGTGAGTGAGAAAGAACGTAAATCTGTAAGTTTAGGTTCCTTTTTCCCTCATTCCCTTTTCTATTTCTTTTCTATATTCAAAATATGTATCAAACTCCTATTGGTGACATTAATCACTCACACCAAAACAACCTACACTACACACACCTTAAACCCTCTTCACTTATGCATATCCTACCATGGTATGAACACATGCACACAAGTATATCTCATTTAATTAAACACACTAATGCCATGTATGCACCCACACAATAATAAAACCCCAAAATCACATATATTTTACTGAAATACCCTTATGCGATGCTGAACACATGCGAATGCCTACACATACAGACAGACAGATAGACAGACAGACAGACGGACAGACAGGCTCATTCTACTAGGGGGTAAATGGGGTGTGACAACTCTCCCCTACTAATAAGAATTTCGTCCTCGAAATTCTCACCTGAACTGAATAACTGTGGATACTGAGCTCTCATCGACTCCTCTGGTTCCCAAGTCGCTTCCTCAACTCCATGATGGATCCACAACACTTTAACCAAAGGAATCTGCTTATTTCTCAACTGCCTAACCTCTCGGGCAAGAATAGCTCGCGGTTCCTCATCATAAGAGAAGTCTGGCTGAACCTGGATATCCTGAACTGACAGAACATGCGAAGGATCTGATCTGTACCGACGAAGCATCGAAACGTGGAATACATCATGTAACTTTGCTAACTCCATCGGTAGCGCTAATCTGTAGGCTACAGGTCCTACCTTAGCCAAAATCTCATAAGGTCCAATGAAACGAGGACTCAGCTTACCCTTCTTTCCAAACCGAAGCACTTTCCTCCAAGGTGAAACCTTAAGGAAAACCTTGTCCCCGATCTCAAAATGTACGTCTTTCCTCTTCAAATTGGCATAAGACTTCTGTCGATCTTTGGCTGCCTTCAAATTCCGCTGCACTACTCTGATCTTCTCTTCAGTATCTCTAACCAAGTCGGGTCCAATCATAGATCTCTCAGATAGCTCTGTCCAACAAATCGGAGTCCTACACTGACGACCATACAAAGCCTCATATGGTGCCATACCGATACTAGACTGAAAACTGTTGTTGTAGGCAAACTCCATCAATGATACATATCTGTCCCAACTGCCCGGAAAGTCCAAAGTACAAGCCCTCATCATATCCTCCAGAATCTGAATAACTCGCTCTGACTGACCATCGGTCTGAGGATGAAACGCTGTACTGAAATTCAACCTAGTGCCCAAAGCTCTCTGTAATTCCTTCCAAAACTTGGAAGTAAACCTCGGATCCCGATCTGACACTATGGACAAAGGCACACCGTGCAACCGAACTATCTCATCCACATAGATACTGGCTAATCTGTCCATGGAGTAGTCCACTCTAACTGGCAAGAAGTGAGCTGACTTCGTAAGCCGATCCACAATAACCCAAACCGAATCATGCTTCCTCTGAGTCAAAGGCAAGCCAGAAACAAAGTCCATGGTGATATCACTCCATTTCCACTCAGGAATGGATAAAGGCATAAGCAAACCTGAAGGAACCTGATGCTCTGCCTTCACCTGCTGACAAGTCAAACACTTGGAAACAAAATCCACTATATCACGCTTCATACCAGACCACCAATAGAATTGCTTCATGTCTTGGTACATCTTCGTACTGCCAGGATGCATAGTAAAGACTGAACTATGCGCCTCACTCATGAGCTGTCTCCTCAAATCCCCAGACTCTGGCACACACAAACGGTCTCTGAACATAAGTACCTCATCCTGAACTGAGAACTCTGATGGCTTACCCGATCTAACCTCATGCACAATCCGCTGAAGTCCCACATCATCTCTCTGAGCATCCACAATCAACTGTCTCAAAGTAGGCTTCACACGCAACTGGGCAAGCAAAGCCCCATCTGAACCAAAACGCCATCTGAAACGCCCCAAGAACAAGGCTGAAACCGACTTACGACTCAAAGCATCTGCAACTACATTGGCCTTACCAGGATGGTAATCCACAATGCAGTCGTAGTCCTTAAACAACTCAAGCCATCTGCGCTGCCTCATATTCAACTCTTTCTGTGAAAGGAAGTACTTTAAACTCTTGTGGTCCGAGAAGATCCTACACTTTTCCCCATACAAGTAGTGACGCCAAATCTTCAAAGCAAAGATCACAGCTGCCAACTCTAAATCATGTGTCGGATAGTTCTTCTCATGTGGCTTCAACTGACGAGAAGCATAAGCCACTACTTTTCCTTCCTGCATAAGCACACAACCAAGACCAACTCCAGAAGCATCACTGTAAATGACAAACTCCTTACCCGAAATGGGTTGAGTAAGGATAGGAGCCTCAACAAGCAACTGCTTTAACCGATCAAAACAAGACTGACACCTGTCTGACCACTCAAATCTGACTCCTTTCCTCAACAATCTAGTCATAGGAGCAGCAATCACAGAAAATCCCTTGACGAACCGACGGTAATAACCTGCTAAGCCGAGGAAACTCCTCACTTCCTGAACATTTCGAGGCGCTTTCCAATCAACAATCGCCTCAATCTTAGCTGGATCCACCTGGATACCACTAGCTGAAATGATATGACCCAAGAATGATACCTCCCGAAGCCAGAAATCACACTTGCTGAGCTTAGCAAACAAATGATGCTCTCTCAACATCTGAAGAACCAATCTGAGATGCTCCTCATGCTCACTCTCATTCTTGGAATACACCAAGATGTCATCAATGAACACTACTACAAATCGATCTAAATATGGCCTAAACACACGGTTCATCAGGTCCATAAAAGCCGCTGGAGCATTTGTCAAACCAAACGGCATCACAAGAAACTCATAGTGGCCATACCTAGTCCGAAATGCAGTCTTAACCACATCTGCATCCTGAACCCGAAGCTGGTAGTACCCTGATCGAAGATCTATCTTGGAAAAGACACCTGCACCTCGAAGCTGATCAAATAAATCCTCAATCCTAGGCAATGGATACTTGTTCTTCACCGTAACTTTATTAATCTGACGGTAGTCAATACACATCCGCAGGGATCCATCTTTCTTCTTAACAAACAGCACTGGAGCTCCCCAAGGAGATATGCTAGGTCGAATAAACCCCTTATCCAATAACTCTTGTAGCTGAGATTTAAGTTCCCTCAACTCTACAGGAGCCATCCGATAAGGTGCTCTCGAAATAGGTGCAGTACCCGGCATAATCTCAATGGACAACTCAACCTCTCTCTCAGGAGGCAAACCAGGCAACTCGCTCGGGAACACATCCCCAAACTCTCGCACAACAGGAATATCCTCAATCTGAACCTGATCCCTCCTGGAATCTAACACAACTGCTAGAAAAGCCTCACAACCTTTCCTGATGAATCTCTTGGCTTGCATCGCAGAAATAACATTATTCACAGAACTAGCACCCAAACCTTTCAGAAACACAAGAGACTGACTTCTATCCCGAAGTACCACTGTCTTCCTATGGCAATCCACTACCGCCCGATACTTACCCAACCAGTCCATACCCAGAATCAAGTCAAACTCTCTGAAGGGTAACTCAATCAGATCCGCTGGAAGCTCAACCCCCTCAACAATCAGAGGACAACTCCTAAAAACTCTACTCACACTGACACTATGCCCTAATGGACTGGTCACACAAATCTCATAATCTAACTGATCAACTGAATGCAATTTATCAATAACTCTATCTGTGCACAAATATGAGTGTGTGGAACCAGGATCAATTAGAGCATACAACTCAGTGTCATGGAGTAGGAACTTACCAGCAATAACATCAGGCGCGTCCTGCTCATCTCTGGCTCTCATAGCATAAGCTCTAATGCCACTCTGATGAGGATGCTCAACAGTCTCAGAAGCAGCACCATCTCTATGCCGACCACCTCTACCTCTACCTCGGCCTCTGCCACGGGTAGCCTGAGAAGCATTCGAACCGACCCTACTGCCCTCTCTCTGAGAACCTGAATCCTCCTGTGCTCTCGGACAACCGGCCAACCGATGCTCAGAACTCCCACACCTGAAGCATGCCCCAGTGAGCCACCTACACTCACCACGATGCGACCTACTACAATGAGGACAAACTGGAGTAGTCTCAACTCTACCACCCCTACCAGAACCTGACTGAGCTGTAGAACCCTGACGTCTACCTCTAGAAGCCGAACCAGATGCTGACTCATCCTGTGGGTCCCTCGATCTCTTACTCGAAGAAGATCCTCCACGAGAAGAACTCCTCCTCTGAGCTCTCTCTCTCATCACAGTCTCATTCAACTCAGCTCTCACTGCAGCCTCCACTATCTGATAGTAACTAACCCCAGGAATGCACATCAGAGAAATCAAAGCAGTCTTCAGTGACTCATTTAACCCTGCCTCGAAATGCTTACATCTAAAGTCATCAGTCATAACTCCTCGAGGGGCATAGCGAGATAACCTGTTAAACTCTTTCTCATAATCAGCTACTGACAAAGCTCTCTGTCTCAAACCCAAAAACTGCGCCCATCTCGAATCTCTGTAAGTCTGGGTAATGTACTTCTTTATGAACTCACCCTCAAAGAACTCCCAGGTGATCGGATCCGGTAACTGAGGATGCCTGCAAACTAACTCCCACCACTCAAAAGCAGACCCCTGTAGAAGAGCTAAAGCACACTCTGCCTGCTGGTCGGGAGGACACCGAATCTCTCTCAAAGCACGCTTCACTTTATCTAACCATCTCTCTGCAGACTCAGACTCATTCAAACTGGTACCATAGAAATCCTCAACTCCTGCTCTCCTCAGATTCTCCATAGGTGCTCTAGGAGCAGTCACTCTCTCCAATACCCTAGCCATGTCCTGATGCAGTCTAAACATAGCCTCTAAGGGCATGGCTGCGGCCTCGGGCTGGACCCTAGCATGCTGAGCCGACTCATTAACAGAAACAGACTGATCAACAGCGGGAGGATTCACACTCTCGGCGGACTCCTCACGCGCACCAAGAGCAGAGTTAGAAGCCATCTAACAAACAAGAAACAACCGTATCAGCCAACACAGATCTAGACACATACACATCACAGAAACTCAGAACAGTCACATCAACACCCAGAAACGCCTAAACCTATGCTCTGATACCACTAACTGTAACACCCCCTTCCCATACATAGGCAATCCCATCCGATAAGGAGTAAGATGCCGTATGAGACAAGGTGTCACCAAACAACAACAAAGCAAAATATACATCCATTCATAACATACATTCAGAATATACAGAATAATTAAAAACTTTGCATAAAAAGAAAGCACAGGCTGATCATGCATTACTATAATTAAGCTATTACAATAACGTTTTGATCAGCAAGCTGATATCAAAATAATATTACATATACAAAATATAACTACAAAAGCGGAAGCTGATACAGAGAGTTCTATACAAAAATGAATCAATAACTGATACAAAATTGAGCCTACACTAAAACCCTTCTGTGTTGGCCTGATGACGGAGACTCTCCCAAGGCAAAACTCCTTCCGCACCTGCACGGGTAAAAACACCGTGCTAAGCGATAAAACGCTTAGTGGGGAAACACACATAATTAATGGACGGCCACTCACAGTGGTCGTCAAGGCATATCACATTCACAATGGCAGAATGCAAGGTCTATTGCATAACTCATGTAAGCATGCTCGTATTTAAAAGTCACACATTCAGAATTTCATCATCTTAAGCATTACAGAATAAACCAGTATGTATTTCATCATTAAACTCATTCAAATATTCCATTCAAAGCTATATCAGATCATAACATTTTCATTAACATTTAAAGAATACCTGCTGACTCTAGACAGTGGATAACGAGTGTACTGAGGGTACCTTACGGGTACGAATCGAATACTGAGGGTACCTCACAGGTACAAATCAATTATTATATCATTTATCAGAACATGTCATTTATATACTGAGGGAATCTTAAACAAGATTCTATACTGAAGGGTTCGCGAGGAACCAAACGGGGACCTGATCGGGGTCCAAACTGAACTGAGGGCTGCAGCTAAAGACTCTATTAGGCATGCCTAACTATCCACTTACTCGACTCTAGCAGGTTATGCGACATTCAATTCACATTTCAGAATACGAAGTATATTTCATCAGAAAATCATGGTATCACGCATATCAAAGCATTAATCAGTAAAACATGCATCAGATAACAGTAAAGTCTATTCAGAAGAAACACCAAATTCATTTCGGAGTTAAAAACCAGGAAATTTCGGAAAAACAAGCTGAGCGGAGAGAACTGGCGACTCAACAGGCAGGTCACGGCGTGACCGAGGGTCACGTCTCGTGACCTGCTTGCTTCCCGCCTAACGCATTGCGTGATCCTCGCAGATCACGCAATGCGTATGCAGGTCACGGCGTGACCGAAGGTCACGCGACGTGACGCTGCTCTCCCTCGTAGATCACGTTGCGTGATCTGCCTCTTCCTCGCAGGTCGCACGACGTGACCGAAGATCACGTCGCGTGACTTGCCTGAACCTCAGCGCAACTCGCTTCTCAGCAGGCAGGTCACGCCGTGACCGAGGGTCACGCGACGTGACTTGCCTTCCTGCGTAGCGAATCGCGCGACAGAGGGAGTTTCAACAGTAAATCGATTTTTCCCATAATTTCCAGAATTTCCAGATTTCAATCCCAATTTGATTTAACTCACTACAAACCTGTCTTTTCCTTCCAGAAATCATCTCAAACAGCATATAAACAACTCAAACCAGTATTCAGTCAAACTAATCAAAGGTATTTGCATTCAATTCTTCAAGAACATATAAACCCTAACATTTGACAGTAGGATTAAAATCACACAAATCACAATCATAAATTCCCAAACCTGAATTCTAACTTCTATCACTTAGCTCCACTTGGTCCAGCAACCTCTTTTCCCTTTGGATCACGTGGAGCCTCAGCTAGAACACAAATACAGTAAATTCAACCCTAGGTTAAAACTCAACCTAAAGAAGAAGATGAAGATGCAAACTTACAGTAAAACAAAGACAAAATCATGCACTTACCAAGCTAGGGGATGCAAGGGGAGGATTAATTTCACCAATAGAACCTTGAATCCAAAATACACAGTACTTGAGAATAAAGAAAGTGAGGAAGAAGAGAGAGTGAGTGAGAAAGAACGTAAATCTGTAAGTTTAGGTTCCTTTTTCCCTCATTCCCTTTTCTATTTCTTTTCTATATTCAAAATATGTATCAAACTCCTATTGGTGACATTAATCACTCACACCAAAACAACCTACACTACACACACCTTAAACCCTCTTCACTTATGCATATCCTACCATGGTATGAACACATGCACACAAGTATATCTCATTTAATTAAACACACTAATGCCATGTATGCACCCACACAATAATAAAACCCCAAAATCACATATATTTTACTGAAATACCCTTATGCGATGCTGAACACATGCGAATGCCTACACATACAGACAGACAGATAGACAGACAGACAGACGGACAGACAGGCTCATTCTACTAGGGGGTAAATGGGGTGTGACAAAGGAGACTCATACGAGTTTAACTTTCCAGATGAGGATGTGACCGCCATCGAAATTCAGGGTTGGAAATTGCACTTTGATGGAGCTGTAAATAGCAATGGGGCAGGAGTAGGAGCCATTTTGACAACTCCGAACGATGAGAAGCTTCCCTTGGCGAAGAAGTTGAGATTCAAGGCTACCAATAACGAGGCTGAGTATGAAGCTTGTATTTTTGGATTAGAGGCCTTAATAGCCTTAGGAGCAAAGAATGTAGAAGTGTTCGGTGATTCCTCCCTGGTGGTCAATCAAATTCGAGGTGAATGGGCCGTGAAAAAAGAGAGGCTAATGCCATATATCCAGCGTTTGAGGGGCCTAAGCAGTCGGTTTGAAGTATGTACATTCCATTTTGTTCCAAGGGATGAGAATCAATTAGCTGATGCGCTCGCCACGTTAGTATCAATGTGGGACAACCCTGAAGGAGTGGTAATGAAGCCAGTTTTGATTTATAGCTCCGAAAGACCTAGCTTCGAGTCCAAATCAGTTATGGAGGTAGAAGTGGCAGATGGGAAGCTATGGTATCATGATATTATGACCTATCTAGAGAATGCGACATTTGCAGAGGAGGCTACCGAAAAGGATTAGAGAATGATTCGCAAACTGTCCACTCAGTTCATCTGCATAGATGGGATGTTGTACAAACGACAAGCTGATGGTATCCAATAGAGGTGTTTGGATGAGAAAGAGGCCAAGAGGGTAATGGAAGAAACACACGCCGGAGTATGCGGAGCCCATATGAACGGGATGACATTGGCTAAGAAGATCATGAGGCAAGGCTTCTACTGGCTTACGATAGATAACGATTGCTCAAAATATGTCAAGCAGTGTCAGCTATGCCAGCAGTACGCGGATTTAAGGCATTTGCCAGTGTTAGAGCTACATAGCCTAACATCACCTTGGCCATTCGCTGCTTGGGGAATAGACATTATTGGAGAGATCTGCCCTACGGCCTCCAATGGGCATAGATACATAATAGTCGCAATCGATTATTTTACAAAATGGGTAGAAGCGGAGTCCTTCAAGAAGATTGACGCAAGAGATATGGCCAGGTTCATTGAAAGGAATCTGATTTGCAGATACGGACTCCCACATCACATAGTGTCTGATAATGGGGTTCAGTTCATGGGGGAAACCAGGAAGCTTCTTGAGAAGTATGGAGTTGAGCACCATAAATCCTCTCCCTATCGACCACAAGCTAACGGGGCAGTAGAGGCTGCCAATAAGAATGTGAAGAAAATCCTAGCCAAGATGGTCCAAACCTACAAAGACTGGGCGGAGAAGCTACCTTTTGCTTTGTGGGGTTACAGAACGACGGTAAGGACATCTACAGGCGCTACGCCGTATTCTCCGGTTTATGGGACAGAAGCAGTGCTGCCAGTCGAGGTAGAGCTTAAGTCGCTGAGAGTAGTCATGGAAGCTCAGATCCCAGAGACTGAATGGGCACAACAGAGGTTATAGCATTTGCATTGATTGGATGAGGGCAGGCTGAAAGCTTACTATCATAATCAGATCTATCAGAAGAGGCTGGCCAGATCATTTGGGAGGAAGGTGAAAAAGCATCCGCTTAAGGAGGGAGATTTAGTGTTCAAACAGATGAGACCAGGGGTACCGGATATCAGAGGGAAGTTTAGACCAACCTAGGAAGTACCATTCATCCTCAAGAAGCTGTTGTCAAAAGGAGCTGCGAATTTGTCGGATAGTGATGGCAATGAATTCAAAGAACCGATCAATATTGATAGACTCAAAAGGTTCCATGGCTAAAGGCTATAAAATCAAAAGAAGAGAATGGAAGCCCCGCGGGTCGAAAACCGAAAAAAGGCGGCCTTGCTAAAATTGGGCGCCTCGTCACGGTGAAAATCGAAAAAAGGCATCCTGGGCAAAATTTAGAGGCATGAGAGAAAATGTCCAATCATGAGAACCCGAGAGGGCTGATTGGAGACAGGAGTTTGATACTATCAAGATTTTGATTCCATGAATGAATGTAGTCGTGCATAATTGAATCAGTACCAAAATGATCGTGTATTTTAAAATCGTACTGAAATGTACACAATTTTGTGAAATGAAATAAGACTTGATTTATTCATTTATATCATTGTCTAATTCTGCTTTAAAAAGAAACATATTGCTCAAAATGCATGTAAAACTAAACTATGCCCTACTACTACCCTCGCTAGCTAAATGCCTCAGTCGCCGAGTTCGGTTATCAGATGATGGGCTAAGTATCCACCTTTTGTACGCGCTGGTGGAAGTGACAGAGTGATTCCCGAAGGGAGGTATGATAGTTTTTAGTGGAAGCCGACTCCAGAGCTCATGATAGCGGCAAGAAAAAGCCGCAGAAAGCACTCCACATCGGAAGGATAGAGGGAGTCTCACCACATCCTGAGTCATCCCAAGTTGATGGGAGCAACTGGCCGTAATGTAGAAAGTTGCCTCGCGAAGCCTGCATAGGGGAACGCATCCTGAAGACCCATCAATAACTGCACTGGACAAGGGAAGCCAAGCGTGCGTGAAGCTAATATCCTCATCTGATATCTCACTGAATCTGGTAATGCCCTCGTCAGGGGTCCCAGGTAAGTACGGAAGCCGGCGAGGAAGAAAACACTTCGCAGAGTACTGATTAATGACTCTAGGAGGTGGCTCTGACAAAAGCTTCAATTTCTCCTGCAATCAAATCTTAAAGAGGAAACAAAGAAACAAAAATAAAAAAGCCAAAGAAAATAGAATAAAAGGCAAAGAAAAGCCACTGGAGTAAGTTGGATTTACTTCAGGCAAAAATTAGGCATAGGGTTGTGTGAAAATCTGAAAGGACGCACTTCCCGCTAAGAAAAGCTAGTGTGAAAATCCACAAGGGACGCACTACCTTTTAAAATAATGACGTACCTGAAGTAACAAGGGGCTCCCAGAGAATGAAGTGGTAGGCCCGGCACGAACAGAGTCCAAACCTAAGATAGTCTCAGCCAGAATGAGAGGGAAAGGGGTCAGCCCGCGATGAAATTCGTCCAGAACTCCAAACAGATGGGGGTCTCCGAGCAGTTCCTCTGAGGTCACGACTAGATACTTCATCAAGCAGAAAAGGAAGAGGACACTTACGCTATATGAGGGAATGTCGGAGAATTCATCCATTGCTTTAATCAGAGGTTCCAAAGCAAATACTGGGCCTTGAGGAACTAGACGAGCGGCATCAAAAGGAGCTATACTTAAGGACAGAGCAATATCCCAGATTTGGATCAAACCACAGCGAGGTACGCAGGGCAAAGCACCAGGAGGATACCAACTCCCGACGATAGCAGCAAGTTCTTCAGGCAGGGGGCATGTTTCCTGATAGGTGAACCTGAAAACATGAAAACGAGCATCCCAGAAGTGGGTCGCAGCCAAAAGAAGGTTGTAGTAAAAACCTCAGTCTAGAAAGGGGGGCAAGGGTGCTGTGCTCCCAAATTTGAGCATCGTCTAAGATACGGTACATTTTGGAAAGAAAAGGAGAATTCATGGCCCAACAGCTAAAGTCACAGTTGCTAAGGGGAATAAAGGAGGAAAAAAGGGAAAAAACTAGAGAAAAGAGCCTATTGTGAAGCTAAAATAAGGAAGAGGCACGAAATCCAAGAAAAAGGTTCGGTTTTATAGGTTTGGCCTACAGACGGCTAACCCGTCCCTATAATCAGACAATGAACCCGTCTGTACTTGTCCACCTGGTAGGTTTTGCATCGTGCATATCCACTACAAGAAAATGTTTATTTAGCGACAAAAAATTAGCGACGGAGTCATTTCCGTCGCTAAAAATGGCGCCAAAATTTCCCTCCAAAGTTGCCGACCGAAATTTGAGACGGTTCTTAGGAACCGTCGCTAAAAATAGCGACGGAAATTCTTTTTCGTCGCTGAAAAAATAAGAAAATAACTTAATTTTATTTTTAGCGACGGAATAAACATCCATCGCTAAAAATTAGCGACGAAATAAAAAAAACTGTCGCTAATAAATTGTCTTTTTTTTTTAGCGACAGCATATTCAATTCGTCGCTAAAATTAGCGACGGATTGAATATGCCGTCGCTATTTCTAGCGATGGAATATTAATCCGTCACTAAATTGAAATTAAATCACTTTCCCTCTCTTTTTAGCGATGGAATATACTTTCCGTCACTAAAGTGAAATTAAATTTACTTTTTCCCTCTCTTTTCTCTCTCTCTCTCTCTCTCTCCCTCTCCTCCCTCTCCTCTCTCCATTTCTGGCCCTCTGCCCAGCCGCTGCCGGCCACCGCCCCTCCCCCTCCCTGCTGCGCCGATCGGCGCGCCTCCCCCTCCCTCCCCTCCCGCTCCTCCTTCCCTCTCTCTCTCTCTTTCTCTCTCTCTCTCTCTCTCTTTCTCTTTCTCTCTCCTTTCTCTCCTCTCCCCGTTTCTGGCCCTCTGCCTAGCGCCGCCAGCCGCCACCCCTCCCCCTCCCTCCTGTGCCGATCGGCGCGCCTCCCCCTCCCCCCTCTCCCGCTCCTCCTTCCGTCTCTCTCTCTCTTTCTCTCTCCTCCCTCTCCTCTCAGCATTTCTGGCCCTCCGCCCAGCCGCCGCCGACCACTGCCCCTCCCCCTCCCTCCGGCGCCGATCGGCGCACCTCCCCTCCTCCTCCTCCGGCGCCAGGTACAGATCTGTCACTTTATTTTTTTTTTCTTTTAGATAATTAAATAATGATTATTATTATTATTATTATTATTATTATTATGTGATTATCCATATTATTATTGGTATTATTATTATCATGTTTTAACATGCCATGTTAATTTTATTTCCTATTATTCTTGCATGTTTATATGATTAGTCATATCCTTGTTTGATATTGTGCTTTGTTATTATTATTATCACCATTGTTATTTTGATTACTTTTGCTATAATTTGTTACTAGTATCATTATTATTATTAATAATTATATTTTTTATGCATGCTGATTTTTTATTATTACCTTTGCTTTTTATGCATGTTGGGTGTTAATGCTATTATTTTGTGTTTTTACACATGCTGAATTTTATGTTTGTATTTTCTATTCATGTTTTTTGCATGTTGAGTTTTATAATTATTATTTCATGTTTGCTTATGCATGTTGGCTTTTATCAATATTATTAATATGTTTTATGCATGCTGAATTTTATATGTATTATACTTTTTATGCATGATTGGATATTATTTTATGCTTTTATGCATGTTAAATTTTATTAGCACTGTTTTATGTTTTTTTTAGCATGTTGATTTTATTAATTTGTTAAATTATAAATTTTTATTATGTCATTTTAATTGGCTTGTCACGCATGATGCAATTTTGTTTGCCTAAATTTAATTGTTTTAATGTTATATGTTTAATTCATTTTTTATTACTAACTTCATTTTCATTTGTTTTTATTTTCAATACTCATTTTTTTTGTGTGAGTTTTTGTTAAGTGGGAGCCCATGAAGATTTAAAGATCCATTTGGGAGTTGTTTATTTTATTGCTTTTCATTATTTTGGATTAATTCATTTTATCATCTAATTTGTAATAAAATTTATTTTTATGCACGTTAATTAAAAAATCACAAAAATATTTATATTAATTAATTTGATTTTTTTTCATAAATAAAAATGGACCAATGTCCTAGCTTTTTCATCCAAAATAAATTGTCACTTTAAAAATTATTTTCTTTAATTATGCATGAGAGGACCAATGTCCTCATTTTTAATAAATAGCTCGATTTATGTATGATTTGTATTTTATTTACAAATGGGGGTTGTATTCCGCCCATAGTTTTTTTGTAATTTATTTTGCTTTCATTTATTTTATTTACCGCTTTCTTTATGTGATTGACATGTGCTTTAATTAGATTGCATTAAAATTGAATGAGAAATGGGATGAAATAATAAATTCAAAACTCAATTATAAACTTAACCAAGGTATGAATAAATGGGGAGTCCCGAATGTGACGCGCACCGAACGCCGTGGCCCCCGAAAGCCCGCTTTTAGGGCCATCGAGAGAGGTTCATAAAACTTGTAAGAAATCACAAGGGCGTCTATTTTGGGCAATAAGGAGGTTTCATGGAGTCGCCACCCAATAAAACATTAAAAAAGTTCGTCTAGCCTCAATGAGCCTAAGACAGCGCTGCTATGTCCATTTTGGGCAAGCCAGAGGTGTTTTGGAGATCCCACCCTAATAGAACATTAGGATGGTCCTCTCGCCTCGTGGAGCCTAGGACTATGCAAATTAAAGCCTTTTTACAAGACACAAGAGGTATCTTGGAAGTCCCATTCCAATGGAACATTGAAATGGTCCTCTTGCCTCGTTGAGCCCAAAGACCAGATGTCACACCCCATAAGTGGCCTATTTGGAAATCAGTGATTTTAATTGGTCAAATTAGGGCAATTTGGTATTTTATTTGAGGTAAGAGGATTAAATTGCAAGAATCTAATTTAAGTAATCAGATTACAGACTTTTGGGTAGTGAGTAAAAGGTAATTTGACATGGATTATTTTGTTAAAAGAGGATTTAGTGAATGGTGTAATCGTGCATGTGTGCCAGGTGGAATGTGTGTGTGCACATGGTGAGGAAAAAGGGAAGAATGAGAAAAACTCAGTTGGCTGGGAAACAAAGGACTGAAAAGTTTTCTCTCTTCTTGCTCTCTCTCTCTCACGTAAAAACCACATTCTGCTGTTCTTTCTTTTGCATGTGGGTATTCTTCAGTTTTGAGCTTAGGTTATGAGCTTTAAAGGGGTTTCCAGAGGTAAGTGGTTATTGGTTTTCGTGTGATTCTTATTTCTCATTTGAGTTATTTAGAGATTCTGTCCTTGGGTTTGATTGTGGTTTCATCTGTTTGCAAGCTTTTGTGGATAAAAGAAAAGAGAAGGGAAAGGGCAAAATTGTGGATTGAGAAGTGCAGTGGTCGTTCTTTTTGGACTTCATTTCAGGTTTGGGAGTGTGTCAGTCCTTCCTCATTTTTGGATCCTAGTTACTGTTCTATTATGAATATTAGTTGTGTGTGTATGTTTATCATAATATATGAGAAATGCAATGTGTGTATATGATTCCTGTAGAAAAGTATGCAAATGAGATGTTTATGCATGAATTGGGATGTGAAATTCTAGGATGATGACTTTCTGGTTTTTGCCTCTGTTTGAATTGTGATAATACGTGACTTGTATTATGAGTCTTATAATTATGCTCTGATGACTTAAAGGTACATGTGTGAATGATTTTGCATGAAAAATGGTTTTAGATAAATGGGGTATGCTAATGGTATGCACAATACAAATCTTATGCCCAGTATGCTAATGGTATGCACAATACAAATCTCCTCGGTGACTGGGACGTCGTAGGCTCCTGGCGAGTTTTGCAGGCTTCGGCTGTAGCTTTCCCTTATTGATAAAATGGAGGAGGTGCTCAAATAAAGGCTTATCCCAGATGGTATAGCGGCCTTCAGTAGTTCCCATGTTTGGAACCTTAGTGGTCCCAACATCCCTCATGCTGTTATCATCGAGACTAGAGCTTTCCTGATTATCACCCTTAATGATGTTGTCACCTCCTTCAAGGGCCACCAGTTGCTTGCCAATAACAAGATTCTGTACTTGACATTTCGAGGTTTGGCCATCACTCCTCAGATATCTAGCATGCTGACGACAATTCCTATGCCCCTGATTTCTGGCTGGGTTGGCTAACCATGAGCTCAGGTCCCCCTCGTCTACTTGAGGAAAAGATCCGTCTATGCCAAAATAATGCTCCTGACCCGTTCTAACCATCGATGCTTCCTTTGTCCCTTGAATGCCAGCACAAATGTCACACCTATCCAGTTGACCTCCCTTCTCTAAGTCCATAAAGACTTTCTCCTGAGCGGCTAGGGTAATTGCAAGTTTAGACTTTGTAATTTCCTCTTCGAGGACATCCATCCTTCTCTTCAGGCCCTGTGCTACTGCCAGAAGGGCATTCTCTGAAACATGCCCTTTGTCTTTTCGCTCGAGTGACATAGCAGCAAGTAACTCTCCTTCAGGCCCAGTTGGTGGTGGGTGTATTTCCTTAGTCGGATCATACTCTTTTTGCAACTTGGTAGGAGCAGTAGGCTGCTGTTCAGTAGGTAGCGCCACAACAGTGACTAAATTATCTATAACAGCCATGGTCTGAGCTTCAAACTTTTCAACCCTTTGTTCTATCTCCTTTACTGCGCCATCCTCTCCCTTGGGTACTTCATTCATGTAACACCCCCATCGCCGTCCCCGTTGGAAGGACGCTGACGGGCGCACTACCCGACGCTCGCACATACAGATATACACATGCACAATGCGGAAGCATACATTCATACATAACATATATATGGAAATACGGGTTAATTAAAAACTTACCTTACCTAAGGCACAGACTGAACATACAATAACTCACGCACATACAGGCACTAAACAAAAGCATACACAAAAACATACATATAACCATTCAACGGAAGCATAATCGGAATAATAAAACAAAGGAATAACTAAACATAAAAACATACTAACTATTACATTCCCAAAAGAAAACTCAAGATCAAAACATAATTAATTACATATACAATACTACAGAATTACAAAAGCTGAACTACAGAAGCTGAATAAAATACAGAACTTCTAATTCCTACGTGGCCGACCTTGCAGAAGCGCGACTCGAACAGAATCAAACCTGCCACCTGCACGGAAAGGAAATCCGTGCTAAGCGATAAACGCTTAGTGGGGAGAACACACAAGAGTATGGACGGCCACACACAATGGTCGTCAAGGCAAAACACATTCAAATGGCAAATGCCGATAATCATAACATATACATAAATAGGCTTGCGTAATAAAGGCATTCATTTCAAAACTCACAATCAAACCATAAACTCATGTCCAGGATAGACTAAAACAGACACAATACAATACACGTTACAAGCATCATCATGCTGAACTACATACTATATCACATGCATAAACCTACATGGGTAGTAAATATCAACATCTTACCGTGCGGAGTCACATGAGCTTTACACATGCAATTGACATAACTAATTACCCATGCCGGAACTGACAACCCAATCATCATGTTAAGAATGCTAGCTAACCAACATACTTAGACATACCAAACACACACTAGTCAAATATCCAAAGGATAACATTTAGAGCATCACAATACCGCTGCGCAACTCTACTATATAAAATATCATGTAAAAACACTCTGATAGCGGATACTGAAGGCATAATCATATATATTACATTCATATCAACAACATGCAGAAAGTACAGTAATCATCACATACTTACCATCAAACCTGCTTCGGTTCACAAGCTAATAGATATAACAAAACTATGCTTAAGTCATAAACTTAAATACATCAATCGAATCATTTCAAAGCATTCGGAAACTTATAACAAATCACATGACAAGTACGGATAATCATGTTAGATATATAGTCATGCTTACTTAATACAGACATACATTCTGAAGCCCATAGTCACATTCATATACATATAAACTGATCCCTGAAATCCTTATCATAATCAATCGGATATCACATTTTGATGGTTATTTCAAAATAACAAAGACAATACGCAAAGGCTAAAACATAATCCATATAAACATGCTCATATAATAAAGCCATACAATCAGTCTTTCATAATCATATCCATTCAGAAATAATCCAATATACATTACATCGATATACTCCTTCAGATAATCCATTTATAGCCAAAATAGATCAGAGCAGTTCAAATAAACATTCAAAGAACACCTGCTGACTCTAGGTAGTGGATAACGAGTGTACAGACAGTACTTTCCGGGTACGAGCCAATTACAGACAGTACGTTACGGGTACGAATCGATTAAACCATTATACTTTAACTTTCACAGATATTTTTAAAAGGGACCTTAAACAAGATCCAATACAGAAAAGGG
Organism: Excoecaria cochinchinensis; assembly: GCA_947683425.1. Taxonomy (NCBI): domain Eukaryota; kingdom Viridiplantae; phylum Streptophyta; class Magnoliopsida; order Malpighiales; family Euphorbiaceae; genus Excoecaria; species Excoecaria cochinchinensis. The sequence continues at coordinate 1,557,207 of CANTUQ010000127.1, forward strand.
TTCACGAGGAACCAAACGGGGACCTGATCGGGGTCCAAACAGAACGATGGGCTGCAGCAACAGACTCTATTAGGCATGCCTAACTATCCACTAGACTGACTCTCGCAGGTCATGCATAAAACAATCCACGCTTCAAATCGCATAACGCATAAATATATATACATCATGCATAAACTAGAGAATGATAGACATATGAATATGCTCATAAAGTTGGTCATATCTCATACAATTCCCATTACAAAACATAATACAGTCAATATACTTTAACATTTAAACAATGTTCTAAAGCATGCCAAGAATCAGGTAAAGAAGCACTACCCTGCCAATGATTATCAATACCAAAATCTTAATCATGCATTAGGTGCAGATACTAAGCATAAATCATGCACAGTTAAAATTACATTTAAACATAACACATTGAGTTCCCAGGCTAAAGCATAATCATGCATTCAGACATTAACCATATTATTCAAATAAATATAGCATAGCATAATATCAATCATACCTCATTCAAGTCATATTCTGAAACATGCAATAGGTCAATCAATCGCATTTTATCACTATTCAATTTACTAGAGCATATCAGGAACACAGGTGGAATTATATTATGCCAATGAATAAAAACTCATGGAATGATACGAAATACTCTTAAGTATGGTAGATTATCCTTACAAGAGAATCAGATCAGGGATATGCATAACATATTGCTAATCACAACTAAGATAGGCTAACCATTCAGATAGGATAGCACACAGTAGAGGAAGAAGCCATAAAAGCATTTGAGAATCATTTTAAGAAAACCAGTCACTTGGGGAACCAGGCAAAACAGAACAGACCATACAAGAGCATATAACAGTATAACATGACACATATAACAGTATAAGTCCATACCAGTTCATACAGAAGAAATAGGAAACTCATTTTGGTTAAAACCGGGCGAAATCGGAAAAAGGAGCTGAAGAGGGGTCGGTCACGAGTCGTGTCACGACTCGTGACTGTCCTCACAGGAGGGTCACGGCGTGACCTAGTGTCACGCCTTGTGACCTACAAAAGAGTCACGGGACGTGACTCTATATCACGCCTGGCCTCACAAGAGTCACGCCTTGACTCTAAGTCACGAGACGTGACTTTCCTCTCACAGAGAGAGATAGTCACGCTTCGAGACTGGAGTCACGCTTTGCCCTTCATAAGAGTCACGTCGTGACTCTAAGTCACGAGACGTGACTTGCCTCCCTCCAGGCAGTCACGCTTCGCAATTGGGAGTCACGCCGTGCAATCACGTCCAGCCCGCCGAGAAGTCACACGTCGTGACTAGGAGACGGAGTCACGTGGCGTGACTGGGAGTCACGCCTCGTGACTTCTCTCTCTCAGAAAGTCCCGACACATACTGGAAATGGAAATCCTACAGAGACGCAATTTTCCATTCCCAGTTTACCCAGAAATCAAGAACTCGATAATAATCATTTTCAATCTAATTCAAAACACATCCAAACTCATCTTACCTTTCAATCGATGTCCCAAACAGCATAAGCAAGATAATTGCAACTTAATTCAACAATCAAATCAACCAAAATCATGCATAAACACCTTTAATCCATTCAAGAACATGAACCCTAAAAGTTACAGTAAGTTAAGAACCCCAAACTCAGAACTTCCAATTCAATCATGTTCATGCATTGCTAACACATAATCATACATATACACATTCCAAAACACACCAAATTCCAGGAATTAGACAATGCAACTCATTTATAACCTTGGTGAGAAATAGGGCAAAGACATTCAACTGAAATTGAAGAACAGAGAAGTTCAAACATTGCATGCATTCAAAATGCTCCCAAACCTGGAAATGACGATCCAAAATCAGCTTCAAGATCAATCCTCAATCCTTTCCTTGCCTTTACTTTGCTTCTTCATACCATCAACCACTTGCACAAACAAAACCCACGATTACTCTTCAAAACCCTAACTCAACCAAAACCAGGAAAAGATGAAGAAGAACAGTACGTAGAAACCTTAACCCAACTTACCTCTTCAAGCAAAGCACAACTCCACCTAGAAACCCAAACACAACTCCAAGCCAAAGCCAAAGAGAATGAAAGGAAAAGCAGAGAAAGGAGAAGAGAAGAAGAAGGGAGGGCGTGAGAGGAGAGAACGAACGGGAATGCTATCTGTGTTCTCCCTCTCTTCCTCTTTCCTTTCTTCTTTTCTTCATTCAATGCCCACCTAACAAGCCCACATGGCAGATCCTAATTAGACCACAAACTCCACTAAGACTATTCCAAATCCATTAATACTCTTAAGTCCTTAGACAAATAACACTTCACTCACTTACACATTTCTTTCCTTACAAACTTAATTATCTTTTCAATTAGGTCCTTAACACTCCAACTTTCTCAAGCATAAATTACCGAAATACCCTTTCCGATCCCGACTTAGCATGCACAATCCGACCAGGGCTATTTTGGGGTGTGACAACTCTTCCCTCCTAAAAGAATTTCGTCCTCGAAATTCACAGTGAAACACTTACATCCAAATAACCCAAACAAACAAAACTTTCTTAAACAAAAGATTGCAATGTAACTTACCAGAAGAACCTGCAGTCTCCTTCGAATCCTTGCTAGACGCTACAAACTCTGAAGACACTCGAGAAGATCTGAGCAAATCCTCCACATCCTTTCTAGCTTGCCCAGCTAGACTCTCACTCATCTTTTTAGGACAACCGGCAATCTGGTGTTCCATACTGCCACACCTGAAACAAGCACCTGAGAGCTTCCGACATGGACCTCGATGTCGCTTCTGATAGTGCTGACATACTGACGGTACCCACTTCTTACACTTATTCCCATGTTGTTTCTGACATTGGTGACATATCGAAGGTTCTCGAACCCTCTTCCCTGCTGGCACTTCACTAACCAATCCTTTTCTCTTCTGAGGAACATGCCGCACAACTTCTTGAGAAGCACGAGGAGCAGTCAATCTATCCAAAATCCGAATCAATCCTTGTACTAATGTCCTATCATCAGAAACACGACCAGAATCTTCAACTGGAAGACGCTCGGAAACATTCTGATCAGCACTAACTCGGTTCACATTTTCCATTGTCTCGCCCACATTCTCACTAGGATCAGACTCCATCTAGACATGACACAAAACAAGACGCATCTGCATTAGGCCACGACACAAAACTGACTCTCATGCAAAGACTCAACACATAACAAACAACACACCCAGAACCATCAAACCTGGGCTCTGATACCACTAACTGTAACACCCCCATCGCCGTCCCTGTTGGAAGGACGCCGACGGGCGCACTACCCGACGCTCACACATACAGATATACACATGCACAATGCGGAAGCATACATTCATACATAACATACATACGGAAATACGGGTTAATTAAAAACTTACCTTACCTAAGGCACAGACTGGACATACAATAACTCACGCACATACAGGCACTAAACAAAAGCATACACAAAAACATACATATAACCATTCAACGGAAGCATAATCGGAATAATAAAACAAAGGAATAACTAAACATAAAAACATACTAACTATTACATTCCAAAAAGAAAACTCAAGATCAAAACATAATTAATTACATATACAATACTACAGAATTACAAAAGCTGAACTACAGAAGCTGAACAAAATACAGAACTTCTAATTCCTACGTGGCCGACCTTGCAGAAGCGCGACTCGAACAGAATCAAACCTGCCACCTGCACGGAAAGGAAATCCGTGCTAAGCGATAAACGCTTAGTGGGGAGAACACACAAGAGTATGGACGGCCACACACAATGGTCGTCAAGGCAAAACACATTCAAATGGCAAATGCCGATAATCATAACATATACATAAATAGGCTTGCGTAATAAAGGCATTCATTTCAAAACTCACAATCAAACCATAAACTCATGTCCAGGATAGACTAAAACAGACACAATACAATACACGTTACAAGCATCATCATGCTGAACTACATACTATATCACATGCATAAACCTACATGGGTAGCAAATATCAACATCTTACCGTGCGGAGTCACATGAGCTTTACACATGCAATTGACATAACTAATTACCCATGCCGGAACTGACAACCCAATCATCATGTTAAGAATGCTAGCTAACCAACATACTTAGACATACCAAACACACACTAGTCAAATATCCAAAGGATAACATTTAGAGCATCACAATACCGCTGCGCAACTCTACTATATAAAATATCATGTAAAAACACTCTGATAGCGGATACTGAAGGCATAATCATATATATTACATTCATATCAACAACATGCAGAAAGTACAGTAATCATCACATACTTACCATCAAACCTGCTTCGGTTCACAAGCTAATAGATATAACAAAACTATGCTTAAGTCATAAACTTAAATACATCAATCGAATCATTTCAAAGCATTCGGAAACTTATAACAAATCACATGACAAGTACGGATAATCATGTTAGATATATAGTCATGCTTACTTAATACAGACATACATTCTGAAGCCCATAGTCACATTCATATACATATAAACTGATCCCTGAAATCCTTATCATAATCAATCGGATATCACATTCTGATGGTTATTTCAAAATAACAAAGACAATACGCAAAGGCTAAAACACAATCCATATAAACATGCTCATATAATAAAGCCATACAATTAGTCTTTCATAATCATATTCATTCAGAAATAATCCAATATACATTACATTGATATACTCCTTCAGATAATCCATTTATAGCCAAAACAGATCAGAGCAGTTCAAATAAACATTCAAAGAACACCTGCTGACTCTAGGTAGTGGATAACGAGTGTACAGACAGTACTTTCCGGGTACGAGCTGATTACAGACAGTACGTTACAGGTACGAATCGATTAAACCATTATACTTTAACTTTCACAGATATTTTTAAAAGGGACCTTAAACAAGATCCAATACAGAAAAGGGTTTGCGAGGAACCAAACGGGGACCTGATCGGGGTCCAAACAGAACGATGGGCTGCAGCAACAGACTCTATTAGGCATGCCTAACTATCCACTAGACTGACTCTCGCAGGTCATGCATAAAACAATCCACGCTTCAAATCGCATAACGCATAAATATATATACATCATGCATAAACTAGAGAATGATAGACATATGAATATGCTCATAAAGTTGGTCATATCTCATACAATTCCCATTGCAAAACATAATACAGTCAATATACTTTAACATTTAAACAATGTTCTAAAGCATGCCAAGAATCAGGTAAAGAAGCACTACCCTGCCAATGATTATCAATACCAAAATCTTAATCATGCATTAGGTGCAGATACTAAGCATAAATCATGCACAGTCCAAATTACATTTAAACATAACACATTGAGTTCCCAGGCTAAAGCATAATCATGCATTCAGACATTAACCATATTATTCAAATAAATATAGCATAGCATAATATCAATCATACCTCATTCAAGTCATATTCTGAAACATGCAATAGGTTAATCAATCGCATTTTATCACTATTCAATTTACTAGAGCATATCAGGAACACAGGTGGAATCATATTATGCCAATGAATAAAAACTCATGGAATGATACGAAATACTCTTAAGTATGGTAGATTATCCTTACAAGAGAATCAGATCAGGGATATGCATAACATATTGCTAATCACAACTAAGATAGGCTAACCATTCAGATAGGATAGCACACAGTAGAGGAAGAAGCCATAAAAGCATTTGAGAATCATTTTAAGAAAACCAGTCACTTGGGGAACCAGGCAAAACAGAACAGACCATACAAGAGCATATAACAGTATAACATGAAACATACAACAGTATAAGTCCATACCAGTTCATACAGAAGAAATAGGAAACTCATTTTGGTTAAAACTGGGCGAAATCGGAAAAAGGAGCTGAAGAGGGGTCGGTCACGAGTCGTGTCACGACTCGTGACTGTCCTCACAGGAGGGTCACGGCGTGACCTAGTGTCACGCCTCGTGACCTACAAGAGAGTCATGGGACGTGACTCTATGTCACGCCTGGCCTTACAAGAGTCACGCCGTGACTCTAAGTCACGAGACGTGACTTTCCTCTCACAGAGAGAGATAGTCACGCTTCGAGACTGGAGTCACGCTTTGCCCTTCACAAGAGTCACGTCGTGACTCTAAGTCACGAGACGTGACTTGCCTCCCTCCAGCCAGTCACGCTTCGCAACTGGGAGTCACGCCGCGCAATCACGTCCAGCCCGCCGAGAAGTCACACGTCGTGACTAGGAGACGGAGTCACGTGGCGTGACTGGGAGTCACGCCTCGTGACTTCTCTCTCTCAGAAAATCCCGACACATACTGGAAATGGAAATCCTACAGAGACGCGATTTTCCATTCCCAGTTTACCCAGAAATCAAGAACTCGATAATAATCATTTTCAATCTAATTCAAAACACATCCAAACTCATCTTACCTTTCAATCGATGTCCCAAACAGCATAAGCAAGATAATTGCAACTTAATTCAACAATCAAATCAACCAAAATCATGCATAAACACCTTTAATCCATTCAAGAACATGAACCCTAAAAGTTACAGTAAGTTAAGAACCCCAAACTCAGAACTTCCAATTCAATCATGTTCATGCATTGCTAACACATAATCATACATATACACATTCCAAAACACACCAAATTCCAGGAATTAGACAATGCAACTCATTTATAACCCTGGTGAGAAATAGGGCAAAGACATTCAACTGAAATTGAAGAACAGAGAAGTTCAAACATTGCATGCATTCAAAATGCTCCCAAACCTGGAAATGACGATCCAAAATCAGCTTCAAGATCAATCCTCAATCCTTTCCTTGCCTTTACTTTGCTTCTTCATACCATCAACCACTTGCACAAACAAAACCCACAATTACTCTTCAAAACCCTAACTCAACCAAAACCAGGAAAAGATGAAGAAGAACAGTACGTAGAAACCTTAACCCAACTTACCTCTTCAAGCAAAGCACAACTCCACCAAGAAACCCAAACACAACTCCAAGCCAAAGCCAAAGAGAATGAAAGGAAAAGCAGAGAAAGGAGAAGAGAAGAAGAAGGGAGGGCGTGAGAGGAGAGAACGAACGGGAATGCTATCTGTGTTCTCCCTCTCTTCCTCTTTCCTTTCTTCTTTTCTTCATTCAATGCCCACCTAACAAGCCCACATGGCAGATCCTAATTAGACCACAAACTCCACTAAGACTATTCCAAATCCATTAATACTCTTAAGTCCTTAGACAAATAACACTTCACTCACTTACACATTTCTTTCCTTACAAACTTAATTATCTTTTCAATTAGGTCCTTAACACTCCAACTTTCTCAAGCATAAATTACCAAAATACCCTTTTCGATCCCGACTTAGCATGCACAATCCGACCAGGGCTATTTTGGGGTGTGACAATTCATGACAGCCCATGGAATTACTTGTTCATCCTCTTCCTCTCCCATAATATCACCCTTCACATCAAGGGTCTTCTTTTGCTCAACAAGCATCGTTGCTCTGAGCTCAAAATCTGGCTGTTGCACTATAGTGAATGCTATAGGAGCTTCTTCCCTGACAGGCGATTCAAATGGTTTAACAGAAGGGGCCGTAAGCAGCTGCTTGAAATTTGATGCCACTTGAGAGACGATGTTTTCCATCATGGTTAACATCTTCCTCTCAAAATCGTTGAGCCTCTTATCTAGGTCCTGTACTGTCAAAGCACCAATCTCCCGTGGTAATTCCGCCATTGATGATTTTAGAGAGGATTCACGGGATGAGAGTGACTCAGAATCCCCGTCAGGCATAAATTCTGGTAACTCAAAGAGCAAGTTTGTCCTTACTAGCCAACAGTCGGAACCTCTAGTCCACTTAGATGAACCTATGATGGCTGAAAAGATAGATTGTTAGAATGATGCAAGAATGATATATACAATGCATGATCGTGTTGATGCAGCATGGACAATCATATACAAGCAGATAGATCCTTCCAACCTTATCACTCCCACACACGAGGTAGTGTATTCTCTTTCCTAGGTGGGCTTGGTCCATGGGTCAATAGGGAACCCATTAGACGCGTATGGTGCACGGTGAAAAGCCGGCATCATAACATCTCTTGCATATTGTACATATGTATGGGTTTTGGCCTTTATGTATTTAAACATTTCAACTAAATTAAGATGGGCTCACCGGGGCATGAAAGCCTTTGATAATAGACCATTTAATTTGGTTGATTTTGTTCAATATATAATGGCCCACATAGCAAGCATCGTGTTAAGGAGCATATCACCTAGGGGAAGTATCTATTGCCATTACATGAGCTTTGGTCAAGGGTGATGATACTTTAGGGCTACCCAAGCATTATCCCTGCCAACGGGTCTAGCTCATCACAAGCATAACGACCGATTTGGTCTCCATTTAATATACCATAAGGTACGAGGCTTAGGTTGGTGATTATCCCTAACACTTCCCCACATTGAGTGAACGTAAGGTCGTGCTTTGGGAATGCACCGGGGTTAAAAATAAGGACAAAACTAGCATAATTCTAAGGCTCTAATAAAATGATATGCAATTTTGAAAAGGGATAAAATTTTTAAATTAAAACTCAATTACAATTTTTAACTAAGGTACTTTTGAATCGAAGTCTCTTAAGTCCCCAGTGGAGTCGCCACTGTGACGCGCGCCGAACCCCGTGGGCGCCGCGACTGCCCGCCTTTAGGGCTTTCGAGAGAGGTTCATGAAAACTTGTAAGGTATTTACAAGTGCGTCTATTTTGGGCAACAAGGAGGTTTCTTGGAGTCGCCACCCAATAGAACATTGGGACAGGTTGTCTAGTCTCGGTGAGCCTAAGACGGCACATATTATCCATTTTGGGCAAGCCAAAGGGATCTTGGAGATATCATCCCAATAGAACACTGGAATGATCCTCTAACCCCGTGGAGCCTAAGATTGTAAATTTAAGTCTTTTGGTGGGACACAAGAGGTGTCTTGGACATCCCATCCCAATGAAACATCGGAATGGTCCTCTCGCCTCCTTGAGCCCAAAGACCAGAGATGGTTCGGGACTTCTCATTTATTCATACCTCGGTTATTCTATAATTAAGTTTTGAATTTAAGCTTTCATCCCTTTTCTCATACATCTCGATGCAATAATTAGAGCGCAAGTTTGATCATTCAAGGAAAGCGATAAATAAAAGGATAAATAAAGTAAAGTACATAAAAATAAATTACAACAAAACTAGGGGCGGAATACAACCCCCATTGTAAAATAAAGGTAAATCATGCATAAAACGGGTTATTTATTAAGAATGAGGACATTGGTCCTCACATGTATAATTAAAGAAAATAATTTTGAAGTGACAATTTATTTGGATAAAAAACTAGGACATTGGTCCCATTTTATTAGAAAAAATTCCAATTTATTAATATAAAATTTTATGCGACTTTTAATTAACGTGCATGAAAATAAATAAATTACATATTAAATAATAAAAGGAAATGAAATTAAAATAATACTAATAATGCTAAAAATACTAAAAGATATAAACTCCACCAAAATGGTGTCTTCAAACTTCCATGGGCTCCCACTTGGCATTGAAAAACTCACACATGAAAAATAAGTATTGAAATAAAACAATTTATAAAGATGATGTTAGTAATAAAAAAAATGAATTAAACATGTAACATGTAAAAAATGAATTAAAATAAATAAAACAACATGCATAATATATGACAAATTTATTAGATGGCATAATAAAATATAACTTAACACATGAACAATTAAACATGCATAAATTAAAATAATACAATTTAACATGCATGAAAATAAAAATATAACTTAATAAAATTCAACATGCATGAAAACATGAATAATAATAATGATGACAACAATAATTAATTATAATAATAAACAAAACTAATAAAAATAATAGTAGTAGTAGTAATGATAAATATTAATAATAACAATAATGATAACACTAATCACAATAATAATAACAAATAATAATAATAATGATAATATCAAAGAATTTGAACAATCAAATTAAATATGCAGGTAATAATAATAATAATAATAATAATAATAATAATAATAACAACAACATCAAAGAATATGAACAATCAAATTTAATATGCAAGTAATGATAATAATAATAATAATAATAAATAATAAATAATAAATAAGAATAAAAAAATAAAAATAATGATGGTAATAATAATAGTAAATTATAATAATAATGATGATAATAATAATACTAATGATAATAATAATATATGAACAAAAATAATAACAAGAATATGAACATGAACAATTAAATAAGAAATAAGAATAAGAAATAATAATATAAATAATTAAATAAAAGATTAAGAATAAGAAATAATAATATGAACAATTAAATAAAAGAGAAATGATAAGAAATAATAAGTAAAATAAATAAATAGATCTAAAAAAATTTACATGATAGCTAACTAATTGTGAACAAAAATAAATTGAAAATTAAATTAAAAGTGGAGCTAAGAAATGTTTACTCTCAAATTTGATGTAATGAATGAATTTGGATGATAATTTCCTTGCTTTGATTTGATAAAAATAAAATATAATAAAATTTTATCCCAAGAACAAATAATTGATTTATTTGTCTTAAGAAAAAATTATGAAAATCAAGAAGTGAAAAAATTCACAAGAATAAATAATTGATTTATTTGTCTCAAGAAGTAAATTAAAAAAATCAAATTAGAACACTTGGAGAATTTTTCTTGAAGAAGGAAAAATAAGAAGAAGAAGAAGAAGATGAAAAAGAGAGAAAAACAATATTTTTCTTAAGAAAAATCTCCCCAAAATCCTTACTAAAAACCCCTTTTTATACATAAAAAAACCCAAAGAAAATCATAGTTTTATTAAATTGAATTAAATAAATTTAATTGCAATATTCACAAAAAAAACTCATGAATTTGAAGGGTTTTGGAAAATAAAAGGTTTTTGCATTAAATTACACAAAAAAAAATGAAGAAAAAAATCAATTTTTAGGCCAATAATCGGAAAAACAGCAAATCGGCCGTCGAAGTGGGGCGCAGGGCATCGCCCGCGCGCGCGCGGGGTGCTGTCGCAGCCTGACACTCGCGACATTTTTTTTAAAAAAAAAATACACAATAATTTCAAAACATACCCTTTTTGTCTCAAAAATAATTTTTAAAACATTTAAAATATTTTTTAAAATACATTTTTATTTATTTCTAATAAATCAATTTGACAAGAAAATCATCACTTTCAACTTTCATTTTTGCCTATAAATAGGCACACTTAATTTTATCATTGGATTATCCTAATCTAGGCCGACTCGGGACCCGGTGTCTACACGAGCCGTAAGCATACTTTATTTACAACTCATTTAGCAGAAGACTCTCCTGTGACAATGAATTCGACTTTCGTGTCATGAGTCATAAGCGTATTCTACCCACAACTTATTTTGCAAAGGACTCTCCTCTGACAATGAATTTGAATTTCGTGTCGTGAGTTGTAAGCATATTCTATTTACAACCCATTTTGCAGAAAACTCTCCTCTGATGATGAATTCGACTTTCATGTCATGAGTTGTAAGCGTACTCTACTTAGAACTCATTTTATAGAAGACTTTTCTCTGATGATTAATTCGACTTTCGTGTCGTGAGCTGTAAGCATACTCTACTTACAACTCATTTTGCAGATGACTCTCCTCTGATTATGAATTCCACTTTCGTGTCGTGAGCTATAAGCGTACTCTACTTACAACTCATTTGATATACTGTAGCTATTTTGTAGATCACCATCGGGTCTGCATGGCATGTGCTTGCTAACCACCATCAGGTCTGCATGGCATACGATTGTTGCTATTGAGTTGTAAGCATATTTTACTATAACTCATTTGATATACTGCAGCCATTTTGCTGACTACCATCGGGCCTGCATGGTATATGTTTGCTAACCACCATCGGGTCTGCATGGCATACGATCATCGCCATTGAGCTGTGAGCATATTCTACTACAACTCATCTGATATACCGTAGTTGTTTTGCTGACCACCATTGGGCCTATTATAACACTTCGATTCTCACCCTAGTAGTTTTGAGATTGTGTGTGTGTGTGTTAGAGTGTCTTTGCATGATTTATTAAGTTTAAGGGTGTAATTGTATTTTATTTATTTTATTGTGTGGTGTGTTTGTGTGGTTAAAAGAATAAGGAGAATTAGTTGGGAATTTGTCAAATGCACCACAACCTTATGACATGTGGCAAGTGAGGGGCTATATAAGTCTAGGAGAGAGAAAATGATAGAGAGAGCAAATCTGCCCCTCTCCCATTTCCTCTTCCACATTTCTTCTTCTTTGCTTTTCTTCTTCCTCTTTGCTCACTTGCATCTCCTTGAGTTAGTGATTTGTGTTGGGTTTGACAAATTCAAGAGCTATTTGAGCAAGTTTCTTCTTCTTCTTCTTCTTTCCTCCTTGTGTTTCACATTGGTGTGTGTGTGTTGATATTAGGGTTTTGAGTTTTGTGTGTTTTGGATTTCTTTGATAAGAGTTGCCTTTTAAGGATCCGAAAGGAAAGGAGATTGCTGGTAGTAGTGCCGCCAATTGATGGTCAAGGAGCTTAGGATTTGAGGTTTGGAAATTTGTTTGTAATTGCATAGTTTTGACCTATTATTGATTTATTATTTAATTTCTAGTAATTGAATGTGAAAGTGTGTATATGTGTTTTTAATTGAAGTGTATATTGTGGAATTTAAGTGGGTTTGGTGATTATGAAAGTGAAAGTGAATTTGGGTATGATTTTACATGAGTTTAGGCAAAATTTCTGGGTTTGAGAGTTTGTGGTTTGATATGTTTATTTTGATGTTTTATTTTATGATTCTTGGCATAAAACTTGGGATTTATTTTACTTCATATGTTATGAATGCCTATTGATGTTTGGGTTGAGCTTAAACGGATGAATTGCATGTTGGGAATGTTTGGGGATTGAGTTTTCTATAGATTTTCGGCTGTTGGAGCTAAAAAATTGACTCTGTCGCGGGCGCGATAACCGTAGAGAGCGTGACAGAGCTTGGCCCTTCGAGCTCCCAGTGTGAAGTGCATCTATCACGGGCGTGACTTCAATTACGAATGCAACAGAGAGTTTGGCTACCGAGCGTAGAGCCTGGTCACCCGAGCTCTTGCTAAGAATCTTGCCTCTGTTGCGAGTACGACAGAGAGCTTGGTTGCCGAGCTTATGTAGGACTGATGGCTGTCGCGAGCACATCCTTGCGCGCGAGTACAACAGTGATCTTCCTTTCCTCTTCTGTCATGAGGGTGACTTTGTCGTAGCCATGAAAGAAGCTTTTCTGCCTTTCTGTCGCGAGCACGACAGTCCCTTATGCTTTTATGTTATTTGTTTATGCCTTTTTGCATGATTTCTCTCTCATAATTTCAATTACATTTATGAATGAACTATCATGTTATTCAATATATTCGCAATATGTTTGGTGTGTGTGAATTATGCCTAGCCTGCAAGAGTCAAGTTAGTGGATAGATAGGCATGCTTATAAAGTTTTATAAGCGACAGCCTTAGTGTTCTTGACCCTGATCAGGTCACCTTTTGGATCCTCCTAATCCTGAGTGTTTGGATCTTATTTAAGATCCCTAGTGAAAATGTTTTTTTATGAAAATGAAAGAAGTTGTCGGGTACCCAGTGTTCACTCATTATCCGCTACTCTAAATTTGCAGGCATATATGTTTGATTCTCTTATGAAAGCAACCTTGTTTATGATAAGACATGATTGTGACTATGTTAAGTTACTCTTATGCGTATTGTATGATATAAGTGATATGTTTTATATGATTAATTGTATACTTCTGTATGTGCCATATGTATGCGTTTTGTCTTGACGGCCACTGTGAGTGGTCCTCCATCTTTTGTTTTCCCCACTAAACATTATCTCTTAGCACGGGTGTTTCATTCATGTAGGTGTGGAAGCTATCCGAGTTTTTGAGGAGTGTGATCCGAAGCAGTCAGAGCCAATAAATTAGAGAGATTCTTTTTGTAGCTTATCGTTTGTATTTTGGTATTTTGATGTAATCTTTTGTAATGTATAAGACTTTGTAAATAATTTAGTATGTAATTTCTGTAATTATGTAAGGATAATGTACCCCCCTTTTGTAAAGAATATTTTGTTTTAGAATGATTTTTTTTTTGGCCTATTATTGTGTTACCTCTTTTAAGTTATTATATTTTGAATATTTCTTTTCCTCTCTTGTTATGTTTGCATGTTTGTTTTGTTGGTAACACACTTATCTTTACGGGTACACTCTCCTTGTGGGTGTGTTTCCCCTATGTATAGGTATGGGGTGTTACAATTTTTTTTGGTATCAGAGCATAGGCTTAGTCTTTTCTGAGCGACCGTAGAATAGAACTATGTTTAGGATTGTGTTGGTCTGATGCGGATCTTGTATGTTTTGTCTTTAGATAGAGTCTGTGTGTGGGTACCTCGAGTGATCAGCCAAAAGTACGAATCCCCAAGAGCAAGATCCATCTGTGTCTGGTCCGGCCCAACTAGCTAGGGTGCAACCTGAGGCTCTAGCCATGCCTTTTGTGGCTATATTGAAGATATCCCAAGATATGGCTCGAGTCTTAGAGAGGGTGACGGCCTTGAGAGCTCCGATTGATAGTGTAAGGAAGTCTGGAGCTGAGGACTTTTATAGGACTCGTTTGGATGAATATGACAAGGTAGAGCTATGGATTGAGAAAGTAAAGAGGGTTCTAGAAGAGATTCGTTGCCCTATCGATAGGAAAGTGGAGTGTGCGGTTTCACTTTTGCAGGGTTCTGCTTATGATTGGTGGAGACTGGTTTTGAGTCAACCCCAGTTGCCTGACCCGATCACATGGGATTTATCTGAGAGGGAATTTCATAATAAGTATGTGACTAGGGCATATAAGGATGCTAAGTGGGCACAGTTTCTGAGCTTTAAGCAGAAAGCATTATCAGTTGCCGAGTATGAGAAAGAGTTTAGCAGGCTTAGCAAGTATGCGCCTTCGAGCGTTCTTATGGAGGATTTCAAGTGTCAGCTCTATGAGGTTGGTATGAATAAGTCTTTGAGGGCTATGTTAGTCTCTTTGATGAGTTCCCTGATAGTGGGTTATTACCAGATTGTGCAAGCGGCTTTGCGAGCAAAGCGCTCAGAATCTGTTTTGTGGGAGAGAGCTCAGAAAAGGAATGCTTCTCATGGAGGTTCATCTTCTGGGAAGAGGTTTAGGGGTTTCCAAGGGAATTCTCCAGATGAATCTACTCCCAATCTAGCTTCGAGAGGAAGAAGACAAGGATCTTCTCAAGGTTTTGGCAGTGGTAGAGGTGGTTCGGGTGGTCGAGGTGACTTAGCACCAGAGTGCTCTCATTGCAATAAGCGTCATTGGGGCGAGTGTCATTGGTTGACTGGTGGTTGTTTTAAGTGTGGTAGCACAGACCATTTCTTGGCCAACTGCTCGAATCTGTTTGAGAATGTTCAAGGGAGGCAAGAAGCCAGTAGAGTAGGGTCTAATGCCCCTTAGGGCAGTCGAGGTCGTGGTAGAGGTCGATGTTGTGGTGGTTGGCCTAGAGATGGAGCTTCATCTGAGTCTATGGATCGCCCGGTAGTGGCATCAGCAAGGGCTTATGCCATGAGAGGTCGAGAGGAGCACGATGCACCTGAAGTGAATGCTGGTAAGTTTCTACTCCTTGACACTGAATTGCATGCTCTAATAGACCCTGGTTCCACACACTCATTTATGTTATGATAAGTTATGTGCTAAGTTGCCTAGTGTGGATCAATTCGACTATGAGATTTGTGTGACCGGTCCCTTAGGGCATAGTGTCAATGTGAGTAGAGTGTTTAGAGATTGTCCTTTGAGGGTGCAAGGTGTAGATTTTCCTGCGGATTTGATTAGTCTGCCTTTCTATGAGTTTGATATGATTTTGGGTATGGACCGGTTATGCAAGCACCGAGCAGTAGTGTATTTTCATAGAAAGATAGTAGTTCTCAAGAGTGGTCAGTCTTTAATGATTGTAAGAGGTTTGGGTTTTAGTTCTTTGAGCAATGTGATCTCAGTTATGCAAGCAAGGCGTTTTATAAGAAAGGGTGTAAGGCATTTTTGGCATTTGTTTTGGATTCTAGGTGGAGTCAAGTTGAGATTCAGGATATCCCTATTGTAAGAGAGTTTGTGGATATGTTCCCTGAAGAGTTTCCGGGTTTACCTCCTGAAAGAGAAGTAGAGCTATCTATCGAGATTACGCCAGGAACTACTCCTATTTCTAAAGCTCCTTATCGAATGGCCCCTATAGAATTGAGAGAATTGAAAACTCAATTACGGGAGCTATTGGATAAAGGCTTTATCAGGCCCAATGTCTCTCTATGGGGTGCTCCGATTTTGTTTGTTAAGAAGAAAGATGACACCTTAAGGATGTGTATTGATTATCGGCAGATCAATAAAGTTACTGTGAAGAACAAATATCCATTTTCGAGGATAGATGATTTGTTTGATCAGCTTAGGGGAGCAGGAGTATTCTCCAAGATTGACTTGAGGTCAGGATATTATTAGTTGCAGCTTAAGGACATGGATGTGGCTAAGATTGCTTTTTGGACACGATATGGCCATTATGAGTTCCTAGTGATGTCGTTTGGTTTCACTAATGCACCTGTGGCTTTTATGGATTTGACAAACAGGGTGTTCAGGCCATATCTTAATTGATTTATAGTTATGCTCATTGACGATATTTTGGTGTATTCAAGGAATGAAAGTGAGCATGAAGAGCATTTGCGATTGGTACTTCAAGTATTAAGAGATCATTAGTTATTTGCTAAGCTTAGCAAATGTGATTTTTGGTTGAAAGAGGTGTCTTTTCTAGGACATATTGTTTCCTCGAAAGGTATCCAAGTAGATCTATCTAAAGTTGAGGCCATTGTGGACTGAAAGCTGCCAACAAGTGTACCGAAAGTTAGAAGTTTTCTTGGTTTGGCTGGGTGTTATAGCCAATTTGTGAAAGGGTTCTCAGTCATTGCTGCACCTCTAACTAGGCTTCTTCGGAAAGGTATGAAGTTTGAATGATCTAGCAGGTGTCAATTAAGTTTTGATCAGTTGAAGAATAAGTTAGTCGAGGCACCTGTACTTACTCAACCCATTTCGGGTAAAGAGTATGTTATGTATAGTGATGCATCAAGTATTGGATTGGGTTTTGTTTTGATGCAGGACAGGAAAGTGGTAGCTTATGCGTCTAGGCAGTTAAAGCCTCATAAGTAGAATTATCTTACGCATGATTTGGAATTAGCTGTAGTAGTGTTCGCCCTTAAGATATGGCGACATTACTTGTATGGAGAAACTTGTAGAATTTTCACCGACAATAAGAGTTTGAAATACCTGCTCTTACAGACAAAATTGAACTTGAGATAGCGAAGATGGTTAGAATTGTTTAAGGACTACGATTGTATTATAGACTCTCATCTAGGTAAAGCGAATGTGGTTGCAGATGCATTGATTAGAAAGTCAGTTTCAGCTTTAGCATTGCAATGTATGAGATGGAATTTGATGCCGATGGGGCTCTGATTGCTCAACTAAGAGCTAAGCCAAGTCTAAAGTAGTTGATTGTTGATGCGCAAAGGGAGGATCCTAAATTGCATCGTGCTTTGCAAGTGATTAGAAGTGGAGAGCAAACGGACTATTCTGTAAGCAGTGAAGGGGTATTAAGTTTTAGAAATCATTTGTGTATGCCTGATGATGGAGATTTAAAAAGGAAGCTTTTGTTTGAGGCACATGCTACGATTTTCACGATGCATCCAGGAAATGATAAAATGTATTGTGACTTGAAGTAATTGTATTGGTGGCCTGGTATGAGAAGGGATATAGTGGATTTTGTTTCTAAGTGCTTAACATGTCAGCAGGTAAAGGCTGAGCATCAAGTCCCATCTGGATTGCTCAACCCTTTACCTATTCCTAAATGGAAGTGGGACAATATCACTATTGATTTTGAGCCAGGTTTGCCTCTAACTCAAAGAAAGCATGATGCAATTTAGTTATAGTTGATCGGCTCACCAAGTCGGCTCACTTTTTGCCAGTTTGACTTGATTACCCAATAGATCATTTGGCCAAGATTTATGTGAAAGAAGTTGTCCGATTGTACGAGGTTCCATTATCGATTTGTCAGATCGAGATCCAAGATTCACATCGAAGTGTTGGAAAGTATTACAGTCTGCTTTGGGTACTCATCTAAATTTTAGTACTGCATTTCATCCTCAAACTGACGGTCAATCAGAAAGGGTTATACAGATTCTTGAGGATATGCTTTGTGGGTATGCATTAGATTTCTCGGGAAGTTGGGACAAGTATGTGGCGTTAATGGAATTTATATATAACAATAACCATGAAGCGAGCATTAGAATGGCCCCGTATAAGGCTCTCTATGAAAGGAAATGTCGAACTTCATTTTGTTTGATTGAGTTTTTAGAACGTTCCGTTGTGGGTCCGGAATTAGTCAAAGACACTGAAGTGAAGATTCGACTAGTGTAACAGAATTTAAAAGTGGCAAGCGATAGACAAAGATCTTATGCCAATATAAAACAGAAGGATATTCACTATGAGGTAGGGGCTAAAGTTTTTCTGAAAGTGTCACCTTGGTGTAAGGTTCTCCGTTTCGGTAAAAAGGGAAAGTTGAGTTGAGGTTTATAGGGCCTTATGAGATTCTGGAAAAGGTTGATCCAGTTGCCTACCATTGAACTTTGCCGTTGGAACTAGCCAAATTGCATGATGTATTCCATGTATCAATGCTTCGAAGGTATAGATCAGATGCATCTCATGTACTATCAGTTCAAGATGTTAGGGCAACCGGATTATTCGTATGATGAGGAACCCAAGGCTATTTTGGCATGGGAAGTGAGACAGCTTATGAATAAATAGATTCCTCTAGTTAAGGTTTTATAGTAACATCATGGAATTGAAGAAGCTGCATGGGAACCGGAGTCAGCTATGAGATCTCAGTATCCGTATTTGTTCAATTTAGGTGAGAATTTAGAGGATGAAATTCTTTTAAGGAGGGGAGAGTTGTAACACTCCGATTCTCACACTAATAGTTTTGAGCTTGTATGTGTGTGTATTAGAGTGTCTTTGCATGATTTATTAAGTTTAAGGGCGTAATTGTATGTTATTTATTTTATTGTGTGGTGTGTTTATGTGGTTAGAAGAATAAGAAGGATTAGTTAGGAATTTGTCAAATGCACCACAACCTTGTGACATGTGGCAAGTGAGGGGCTATATAAGCCTAGGAGAGAGAAAATGAGAGAGAGGGCAAATTTGGCCCTCTCTCGTTTCCTCTTCCACGTTTCTTCTTCTTCTTCTTATTCTTCTTTGCTTTTCTTTTTCCTCTTTGCTCACTTGCATCTCCTTGAGTTGGTGATTTGTGTAGGGTTTGACAAATTCAAGAGCTATTTAAGTAAGTTTCTTCTTCTTTTTCTTTTTTCCTCCACTTGTTTCCTATTCGTGTGTGTGTGTTGATATTAGGGTTTTGAGTTTTGTGTGTTTTGGGCTTTTTTGATCATAGTTGCCTCTTAAGGATCTAAAAGGAAAGGAGATTGTCAGTAGTAGTGCCGCCAATTGACGTTCAAAGAGCTTAGGATTTGAGGTTTGGGAATTTGTTTGTAATTGCATAGTTTTGACCTATTATTGATTTATTGTTTAATTTATGGAATTGAGTGTGAAAGTGTGTATATATGTATTTAATTGAAGTGTTTATTGAGGAATTTAAGTTGGTTTGGTGATTTTGAAAGTGAAAGTGAATTTGGGTATGATTTTACGTGAGTTTGGGCAAAATTTCTAGGTTTGAGAGTTTGTGGTTCGATATGTTTATTTTGATGTTTTAATTTACTATTCTTGGCATAAAACTTGGGATTTATGTTACTTGATATGTTTTGAATACCTATTGATGTTTGGGTTGAGCTTCGATGGATGAATTGCATGTTAGAGATGTTTGGGGATTGAGTTTTCTGCAGATTTTTGGCTCTTGAAGCTGGAAAATCGACTCTATCGCGAGTGCAACAACTGTCGCGAGCACGACAGTGCTCGGCCCTTCAAGCTCCTAGTGTGAAGTGCCTCTATTGCGGGCATGACCTCAGTCACAAGCACGATAGAGAGTTTGGCTGCCGAGCATAGAGCCCGGTCACCTGAGCTCTTGCTAAGAATCTTGCCTCTGTCGCGAGCGCGACCTTGGTTGCCGATCTTGTGCAGGACTGATGGCTATCGCGAGTGCGACAGTGATCTTCCTTGCCGCTTCTGTTAAGAGCACGGCTTTATCATTGTCGCAATAAAAGCTTTTCCGCCTTCTTATCGCAAGCGCGATAGTCCCCTATGCTTTTATGTTATTTATTTGTGCCTTTTTGCATGATTTCTCTCTCATGTATTGCAATTACATTTATGAATGAACTATCATGTTATTCAATATCTTTGCAATATGTTTGGTGTGTGTGAATTATGCCTAGTCTGCAAGAGTCAAGTTAATGGATAGATAGGCATGCCTATAGAGTATTGTAAGCTGCAACCCCAGTGTTCTGGACCCTAATCAGGTCACCGTTTTGGTCCTCGCAATCCTGAGTGTTTGGGTCTTGTTTAAGATCCCCAGAGATAATGTTTTTGTATAAAAATGAAAGAAGTTGCATTTGTTTGTACCCTCCGGTACCCAGTGTTCACTCGTTATCCGCTACTCTGAATTTGCAGGCATATATGTTTTATTCTCTTATGAAAGCAACCTTGTTTATGATAAGACATGATTGTGACTATGTTAAGTTACTCTTGTGCACATGGTATGATATAAGTGATATGTTTTCCATATGTATGCGTTTTGCCTAGAAGGCCACTGTGAGTGGTCGTCCATCTTTTGTTTTCCCCACTAAGCATTATCGCTTAGCACGGGTGTTTCATCTGTACAGGGGTGGAAGCTGTTTGAGTTTTTCAGGAGTGTGATCCGCAGTAGTCAGAGCCAACACATTAGAGAGATTCTTTTTGTAGCTTATCTTTTGTATTTTGGTATTCTGATGTAATCTTTTGTAATGTATAAGACTTTGTAAATATTTCAGTATTTAATTTATGTAATTATGTAATGATAATGTGCCCCCCTTTTGTAAAGAATATTTTGTTATGGAAATGAGTTTTTCTTTTGGCACATTATTATGTTACCTCTTTTAATTAATTGTATTTTGAATGTTTCTTTTCCACTCTTGTTATGTGTGCGTGTTTGTTTTGTTGGTAACACACTTATCTATACGGGTACACTCTCCTTGTTGATGTGTTTCCCCTACGTATAGGTATGGGGTGTTACACCTATGACTGTCATCATCTTTGCTGGTGCTCATCCTGAACCTCTTTTCCTACGAAAATGGGCAAAACAAATGTGCAGGGTATAGGAATGAGATACGTAACTGTGGCAGTACGTACTTTTTGGGGTCGATGCTAGATGGGTGTCCCCTGAAGGACGGTTGGTTGTTCCCTAGAGAACGGTTTCTGAAATATGAATATCATCCTCTTGATTTGCACCGAGTTATTTTCTAGACTTCTAAAATGCAGATATCATCCTCTTGATTGCACCGAGTCACTTTCTAGACTTTCAAAGTGCGGATATCACCCTCTTGGATTGCACCAAATCTTTTCAAGACTTCCAAAGTGCGGATATCACCCTCTTGGATTGCACTGAGTCTTTTCTAGACTTATGAAGTGCGGATATCATCTTCTTGCAAAGTGCGGATATCATCCTCTTAGAGATCCGTTACCGACAGTGATATACCGGATACCGATCACTCTATCATCTCCAAATGGAGCCTCCTTGTAGAAAAAAACCTTTATGCCTCTTAAGAGGGCTTTGTGCTCGCTGGGAGACTTTGAATATTTAAGCTCACTGAGAGGCTTAGATGCTCACTGAGAGGCTTAGATGCTCATTGAGAGGCTTAGATGATCACTGAGTGGCATAGATTTTGAGCCGCCTGAGAGGAAATTAGATTTGCGGCTCCATAGAGAAAAATTAGATTTGAGCTTCTATAGAGCAAAATTAGATTTGAGCCTCCATAGAGGAAAATTAGATTTGAGCCTCTAGAGAGGAAATTGGATCTAGGCCTCCAGAGAGAAAATTATATTTGGCGTTTCGATGCTTGCATGTAGGCGGATAGATTTTAGAATTTCAGTGTTTCTTAAGAGGTTTTGGTCCTGATTTTTTTATGATTTTTTTTTTAAAAAAAGTCTTGGATTTTTTTTTTTGAATCTTTACAACTAAGATATTTTTTCATGTGAATTTACACCTCGGATGCATTCTGCATTTTTGCAATTTTTTGATGGATCTTGAATCTGCACTTGGGTGAACCTTACATTTTAAGTGTTTTTTTACAACCTTTACATTTTATGATAGAGAAACTTACCTAATTGCCCCCAGCATGGTGTGCATAAATAGGATTGCTCTTTTAAATGTCCTCTTTAGGACGAGTCCGTGGGATTTCTCTTCCATGAGGACTTCATCTTGATCTGATTGTCCAGTAGGGATGAGCATCGACATTGAGCTAAATTTGTACCTAATTGCCGGCAAAAAAGTTTTGTGTGGGCAGTCCATCTTCTCGAAAGGTCTTCTTTTCTATAGATTTGTACGATTATTGATTGCCCTCAACATTGGTGTGCCCGAATAGGCTTGTTCTTCTGGGTGTTCCTCCTCTGTACAGACCCATGTGAGTTGATGCCGAATATAGTGGCCGACAATGTTGAGCTGAATTCATCTCTTGGATCATCTTTGCGCATGAGGTTTATTCGGATCTTTCCCCCAGAGTTATGTACACAGCAATGTATACAAAAGATTATGTGTCCGTATGAATTAAGTGTGTGAAATATATACACAAAGCTATATACACACAATACATGCCAAGGATTATGTACAAAAATTATGTGTACACAACTATACTTGTAAAGGATTAAATGCATACGATATGTGCTTGAGATATGCACGCTAAATATGTGCACAGAATTGTGTTATATGTATGCAGAAATTATGTACATGAAATGTGCACGAATCTTGCATATGCAAGAAATATACAAAGTTCGTGCATGTGTGAATGCATGTTGGGCATCGTGGAAGGCTATGCACATGTAAAGTTATGCAAAGAGATATGCAAAAGAATGTACATGTAGGATGCACGTGAGATGCAAAAATGGATAGACCACATCCTAGGTGGTTAAGGGACTCATTGAGGGTACTGCTTATACTGTCTGATGCTCCCAATGATCTAGAAGAGTATCATCTTGGCCTAAGAACTCTGACCCATAAGCTTTCAAAAAGAACTATTCGGTGTGCATCTTTGCCCCCTCAATCAATGAGTGTGCGCCTTTTGCTATAAGCTGTACAACGTTTTGCCCCCAGGACTCTGACTCGTGTCCTGCATTATGCATTATTTCCTAAAGGGAGGCTATTCGAACCGCCATATCGCTTCGAGTATTGGAAGTCATTTATTGAAGGTAGTACATCCCTTGTGGATTTTCACACTAGCTTTTCTTTGCGGGAAATGCATCCCTTTGGGGATTTTCACATAATCCCGTGCCTAATTTTATCCTGAAATGGACCCAACCCACTCTAGCGGCTTTTATTCATTTTATTTTTTTCTTCTAGGATAGACTGCCTGTTTTCAGGTTTTCACCCTGCCCTTTGACCTAACTTTTGCTTGGAGAGCTAGTTACGGTTTTCATATCTAACGGCCTTTTTTTTCTCTTTATTTTTTTTTGTTTTTTGAAGGGTAGGATTAGTCACATGAAGTATTGTTATCGCTGCCTTGAGACTTGCTCCAGCACATGTCCCTATGCATGCCATAGGTTTCTCTTGACCATTCAATCTCATGTTTATGCCCAGCTTATGCATGCGTTTCTATTTATATGCACCATATAGCAACAACAATAATCATGTCTAGACATGTGATGCAAAAATACAAGTTTTATTCAATCTTAGGGAGTAACACCTTGGGCGCATTCAACTCCTATTATCAATCAGCCCTTTCGGGTTTTCTTGATTGAATATTTTCCCTCAGTCCCTAATTTTTTCCCAGGATATCTTTTTCATTTTTAACCTAGCAGGGTGCCCAATTTTAGCAAGGTTGCCTAACTTCGGCTTTCAGCCTATAGGGCTTTTACTCTCTTCTTTTTTCTTTTTTTGCCTTTGCCATGAGACCTTCTTCATTTTTTCGGCATTGCTTGATTTCTTGAGTCCTTCATCATTGTTCCAGTCGAGACGGTTGTTGAAAATGCCTCTTCCGATAGTGGCTTTTCAGCATAAAAGGCTTAATCTTTACCATTGTGCAAACTAGTTGAGTCAAGACCTTCTTCATTCTATTGGCATTGCTTGATTTTTTGAGTCTTTCATTATTGTTCTAGTCAGGACTTGCTGACAATGCCTCTTTTGATATTGGCTTTTCACCACAAAAGGCTTAATCTTTAACATGGTGCAAACTAGCTAAGTCAACGAGCTCTCCTTTTGCAACTTGACTGTGAAAGCTTGCATTTTACCTTTTTTCGATTTTGGTCACTCGATTTCTGAGGTAGCTCTCAATGGTTGAGATTTTGTTGCAGGTTGGCCTCAGATAGTTTAGACCAAAACTATGTGTAATGACCCAAAATGTACCCTAGAAGGATTAGTGGTGTCAATTGTATGATGAGGGTACAAGAGTGATTAAATGAGTAAACAATTTTGAGTAAGTAAAGATGTAATTGAATGAAATTAAAAGATATTAGAAGAGAAGAATTTATAAGAGATTTGCCAAGGACCAAAAGAGTGTTTTGGAGGAAGAGGTGAGTGCATTCCACGTGTGGAATGCAGCCTTTGCCAACACCCTCTTTACATGCATATATATAATGAGTTTTGGGACAAAAGGTGGTCTCAAATCTGCATGTGTGGTCCGGCCATTCCATTTGTGTTTTTGCTCTCTCTTTGTTCTTCACTTTCTTTTATTTTTTCCTTCATCTTCTCCATTTTTGTTTGGTTTCTAGAACATGGATTGGTTTGAAGTGGTTTATTGAGAAGGTATGTATGGGTAGATGGTTTAAGATCTTCTTCTTCTTCTACTCATTTTTGTTTTGTTTGATTTTAAGTTTGGTTTGATAAATGGATTAAGAGTGTGTCTATTGTTTGTGCAAGAAACTTTGAACAAAAGGAAAGACAAGGGCAAGGATAAAGTTTGAATTGAAGCAAGGTTGATTAAGCTGCCAAATTTAGAGGTTTTGGATTATATGTTAACATTGCTCAAGTGTATGTGCTGATTAGTTTGGGACTTAAATGTACAATAGATGTATGAATATATGGTTAGAGAAATTGTATGTGATTATGTGTTAATAGATAGATGGTATAGTTGAAATGTGTAATTGATGTGTGTTGAAATGTTAGATGATAGCCATGAGTATAGTAAAGTGACCAAAACATGAACCCTAATTTTGGAGATATGAGTAATGACCGTGTAAGTTCTGGATAATGGCATACGCTGAGAATTTAACCATGCCTGCTCACATATGTGTATAGGAACTATAGTTTGAATTTGGAGTATTAGTTTGGCCAAGTTGGCTGATTTCAAGCTTGATAAGCTTGATTGTGTCAAACTGTCTTTGAGGTCTATTTTGACCCACGTCAACTGTTTATACTGTAAATTGAGTTTTACAACTCCACAAGGGATGATAGTAATTGGGTTCGAACCATAAGATCTATGTCTATAAATATTATAGAAATAGTTCTATTGATTTGAGGACTCTAATGTCTTCAAAATTGACCATTAATATAGTTAAAATTATGTAGGAGGGCTTTTGGAACTAGTTATGTTCCCTTGAATATAACTCCTTAATTCTATGTCCAATTAACCTAAAACATGTTCCATATGAAACATAACATCCCATGGAACAAATGTTAAGAAGGGACTTTTGCCTAAAATTGAGATTTAGATGTAGGTATAGGCTATAAAAAATTGAGGAGAGAAGCAGTCCCAAGATTTTGCTTTTGTTTTGCTTATTTTTTATATGTCACTGTGACAACCAAATCATTGCCACCGTAACCAATGCCGAGAGAAGGCAGAATTGCCTATTTTTGGACCTCACGGTCACAACCAAATGGTTTCCACTGTGAGGTATGCCTATTTTAAGTTCTGTTTGATATTTTCTTATGTCATGATGACAACCAAAAGGTTACCACCGTGAGGTACCTTTAACTTGCATATTTCTTTATCAAACATTATCAAATGTTATATATATATGTCAAATGGAATATAAACTAGTTTAAATACATTATTTGAGAATTCTAATGTGTTAAACCTATATATATATATATATATATATATATATATATATATATGATGTGGAAATGAATAATGAATTGTGTACTTATACGTTGAACTATATGTAAGTGTTTATAGTAATGTATATGGCTAAGTGTACAAAGTGACTACATTAAGCTTGAGATGTTTATAGAAGTAGATAGATGGGTATGCCTATAAAGAGTTAGATGTTTTGCAGCTGCTAGAGTTGTACCGATTGGTGTCTACATCTTTAATACCTTTTGTATCTAGATGTTTGATACCTTCGATTATCTAGATAATTTGAGACTCCGATCTCTAGACGTTTGACATTGTCCATCAGTATCAAGATGTTTACCCGTATCCACTTATATTATGAATTTAGGCTATTAACTGTTTGCAATATATAAGAGATGCTGCTACATGTTAGTGAGTTACTAAGAATGCAAATAGAAGTATATGACTATTGTACTAGAGATGCTAATATGAGTTTACAAGTGCATATGAGAAGCTATTATTGTACATGATTATGCTAGAGATATGCCATTGTGTTTATATGCATACGAACGTGCATGAGATACAATGACAGGGTTTTACTTGTTGTTTGTGATAGTAGTTAAAGTTAAAAGAACATGAACATAAAATAGGATATATAAAAGTTATAAATACGTTAAATGCATGCTTGATAGTATGCTCATCATGTTATACGTATGATAAATGCCCGTTCTTTTAGTATGCTCGAAAATGAATAGCATGCCAACTATTGATATGTTTTGATGATTAATGCTTGTGACTTCATTAGAAGTCTATTATTTGTGATATCCCGACAAAGCATTATCACTTAGAACGGGTGTTTTCCCATGTAGGTTTGCAGGTTTTGTAAGGAGTTGAGCATCTGCAGGTCGTGGCCACTAGGAGTACATGTTTAAGTTCTTTTTGTATATGTGATATAGTACTTTTGTATAGTTTAGTATATGTATATGTAAAGCATTTTTGTATATGATATGTAAATGTGATAGTAGGAGAATGCTTTTGTAATGTATATAAGACAACAAAATAACGTAATGCAAATGACTATAAGAAATTGTTTTAAGCATGTGTATTGATATTTGATTATTAGTTGTTTAAGTATGTTGGAATTGTTTAACTTTAATGTGTATGCTTGCGTAGCGACTCTGATATCCTTCCAAGGGGTATTGGGGCATTACAAGTTGTGGTATCAGAGCATAGGTAGATGATTCAGGACGATGAGATATTAGAGTACAGATTAGATTTTTGTGTCTGTCTAGAATCATGTCCTAATGCAGATGTTGTTTTATGTAGAGAGTAGATGGAATCAGATCCGAGTGAGGATGTAAAAGAGACGATGGGAAGTGTAAATCTAGTGAGAGTTAATCAGCCTGCACCTAAGCTGTAACACCCCTTACCTATATGTAGGGAGCTTCATCCCCGAAGAAGGATGAAGGGCACCTATAGATGAGGGTTGTCACGCAAAAACACCAAACCAAGCAAATAAAGTTGCAAAACATACATTCAAGCTGTAAAATAAAATTCTTAAAACAAAGAACAGATGTTGAAATCCAAAAGTACAATATTATTAATTTATGTAATAGTTTTACATATCCAAAAATACAAAGGTACCGTAACACAAAAGCCCATATACAAATCTGTTGTAAAACCAACTTACAACATCATTAAACTAAAACATATACAAAAAGTACAATCCTGTACAACAAAATCTCTCTCCTAGTTGTGTTGGCCCTGCTAAAACGGATCACCCTGCCCAAAACTCCAACATCTTCCACACCTGCACGGATGAAACACTCGTGCTAAGCGAATATGCTTAGTGGGGAAAACACAAAGAAAAACGACCACTCATAGTGGACGTTGAAACAAATTACATACACATAGCACATCCTGAAAATCCATGCTTAAAATAGTTCATCATACTCAAAATAACAATATCTTTCATCATACAAACATTTACACTGAACTAAATTATAACACATAATTACAATAAGCCTACTTATTCAAAAGAGTGGATAGCGAGTAATGCATAGTCATTCAAAACGCATGGATACCCGAGGGTATCAAAATTATTATTTTCTTTTTTATTCAAACATTTTCGCATGGAATCTTAAACAAGATTCAAGTTTAAAAAGCGTTCGCGAGGATCCAAATTGGGACCTGATCAGGTCCGGAATGCATACGCATCGCTGTAGCTAACTGAACTCTATAGGCATGCCTATTTATCCATTTATTAACTTTCGTAGGTCTAGCATAGATTCATCTAATTGCATTCATATAGTTCATAAAATTGTCCATGTATAACTATAAAAGCATGTCAAGGTTGAAAATTAAACATTGAAAGCATAAAAAGAAAACTCACTTTTTGAAGCCAGGAGGTGTCATGCTAGCGACAAAGGCGAAGTTTGCCCTACGTCGTGATGGTGGCAGTCCTCGCACTCGCACAGGGACAAAAACACACCTCACTGTCGCGCTCGCAACAGTGAGCGGCCAACAGTTGCTGTCACGCTCGCGTGCTCGCGACAGGAGACTGTCCAACTCCACTCGACAGCTGAGTGCTCTGTCGCGCTCGCGACAGAGAGCTCTCACTATGGCCGCTCAGCGCGCGCAAAGGGTGCAATCACCAGGCACTGTCACGACCTCGCGACAACGTCGCACTCGTGATAGGGTCGCCATTTCCAGCCCTAACGCAAAAAACCTGCAAAATTCCACTTCCAAACTTTACCCAAACCTCCAATTGACTTCAAAACACAACTCCACACAAATAGATCATTCACAACATCTTAAACAACCTAAAACTCAACTTATAAACCAATCATCATCATCAAATCATACAAATTACAAGATCAAAATTCAAAATTTGCTAAACCAGTAATTTCTCTTAGAATTTCATATAAACCCACTCTATAGTTCAATTCTTCACTACCTAAGCATCTCAACTCAAAATAACCAATACCCCTATCAATTAGATAAAAATACCCACAATATACCCCATCAATTTCAACAATTACAAAACACAAAAATCACACAAAACACACACAAAAAAAACAAACATTCCCAAACCTCGAATTCTTGAACTCTAATCACGGGCTCCGCTTCCACATGCTATTTCCTTGCCTTAGGGCACTCTAGGAGGGAGCTCTGAACAAAAACATCCATAACACAAGCTTCAAAACTCAAACTCCAAAATACCCAAAGAATCAAATTAACTAAATTAGAAGAAAATAAGAGGATGAGGAAGAACAATTAGCTATTACTCACCCAAGATTCCAGCAAAAAGGGAAGATTACAAGGAAGTAAAAGAGAAATGAGGAAGAAAAGGAAGAACAGGGAAGAAAGGAAGAAACGGGAAAAAGAGCGAGAGGGAAAAGCTGATTATCTCTCCTCTCTCCACAAAACATATATATATCACCCCCACTTTCCACATGGCAGCCCCCTATTGGAAGACTACCTCAAGACACACCCAAAACCCATCCTCTTACCTACACCCAAAGCCAACCCCACAATAACATAATATTAAAACTCAACCCATACACATACACAAAATAACGCATGTCAATTTATAAACACACACACAATCACACACACATAAGGCTCAAACTACTATGGTGGGAACGGGGCATTACAATACTCCCTTCCTTAACAAAATTTCTTCCTCGAAATTCTCACCTAATCCAAATAACTGAGGATGCTGAGCTCTTATAACTGCTTCCGGTTCCCAAGTTGCCTCTTCAATTCCATGGTGCTTCCAAAGTACCTTAACCAAAGGGATTTGCTTATTACGGAGCTGTCTGATCTCCCTAGCCAATATTTCCTTCGGTTCTTAATCAAATGAGAAATCTGACTGAACCTGAATATCTTGCACTTGTAGCACATGAGATAGATCGGATCAGTAGCGGTGGAGCATAGACACGTGGAAAACATCGTGTAACTTAGCTAACTCCACTGGCAATGCTAACCAATAAGCTACCGGGACAACCTTATCTAGGATCTCATAAGGTCCAATAAACCGAGGACTTAATTTCCCTATCTTTCCAAACTGAAGAACTTTCTGCCATGGTGATACTTTTAAGAATACCTTATCACCAACATCATATCGAGTGTCCCTTTGTTTCAAATAAGCATACGATCGTTGCGTATCCTTAGCTGCCTTCAAATTTTGTTGTACTACTCGAATCTTTTCTTCCGTGTCTCTAATCAATTCCGGATCCACAACTGACCTTTCCGATAACTCAGTCCAACACACTGGAGTTCTGCATTTTCGTCCATAAAGAGCTTCGTAGGGAGCCATTCCGATACTCACCTGATAACTGTTGTTGTACGCGAACTCAATTAAAGACATATACTTATCCCAGCTACCTGAGAACTCTAAAGCACATCCCCAAAGCATATCCTCCAAAATCTGAATAACTCTTTCTGACTGACCATCAGTCTGAGGGTGAAAGGCAGTGCTAAAATTTAATCGAGTACCCAAAGTCGATTGTAACTCCTTCCAAAACTTTAACGTAAACCTCGGATCCTGATCAGATACAATAGAGATGGGAACTCCATGGAGCCTTACTATCCCATTCACATAGATCTCAGCTAACTTGTCCATGGAATAATCTAACCGAACTGACAAGAAGTGTGCTAACTTTGACAACCGGTCAACTATCACCCATACAGAATCATACTTACGCTGTGCCAAGGGCAAACCAACTACAAAGTCCATCGTGATATCATCCCACTTCCATTGAGGAATGGGTAAGGAATGCAACAATCCTGTTACAACTTGATGCTCAGCTTTCACTTGCTGACACACCAAACACTTCGAAATGAATTCTACTATATCCCTTTTCATACTCGGCCACCAATAAAATTGCTTGAGATCTCTGTACATCTTATTCCCTCCTGGATGCATCATAAAAACTAATGAATGAGCTTCTTGCAAAAGTCTTCTCTTCACCTCATCCACATTAGGTACACATAACCGATTTCAAAATCTGAGCACTCCCTCACTATCTACAAAAAATTCAGCCTGCTTACCATCTCTAACCATATGAAAAGCACGCTGCAACACCAGGTCATTCAATTGTGTATCCACTATCAATTGTCTCAAACTCGGTCTAGCTTTCAATCAAGCAATAAGTGCTCCTTCTGAATCAAACCTCCACTTCCCTCTACGCAGAGACAAAGCCGAAACTGATTTCCTACTTAGAGCATCGGCTACTACATTTGCCTTGCCCGGATTGTAATCAATGATACAGTCGTAGTCTTTGAATAACTCCAACCATCTTCGCTGCCTCAAGTTTAATTCTTTCTGAGTAAGCAAATACTTCAGACTTTTGTGATCTGTGAAAATCCTATAAGTCTACCCATACAAATAATGCTGCCACACCTTTAGTGCAAATACTACCGCGGCTAACTCTAAGTCATGTGTCGGATAGTGTTGCTCATGAGGCTTCAACTGCCTGGAAGCATAGGCAATCACATTGCTGTCTTGCATCAGAACACAATCCAATCCTATACCTGAGGCATCAATGTACATAGTATACTCTTTACCCGAGATGGGTTGAGTAAGTACAGGAGCCTTAATCAACATATCTTTCAACTGCTCGAAACTCGGTTGGCACCTATCGGACCAATTGAACTTAACCACTTTTCGGAGAAGCCAAGTCAACGGTGAAGCTATCAAAGAAAATCCCTTTACAAACCACCTATAATAACTAGCTAACCCTAGAAAACTCATCACTTCTGTACAGACTTAGGTGGCAACCAGTTCATAATGGCTTCAACTTTGGATGGATCTACTTGAACACCTTCAGCAAAAACTATGTCACACCCCGTTTGCCCCCTAGTAGTATGAGCATGTCTGTATGTGCAAGCATTTGCATGTGTTCAGCATATCATAAGGGTATTTTAGTAAAATGAATGTTTTTGGGGTTTATTAGCATATGGTTGTATGTATGACATTAGTGTGTGAATTAATTGGGATGTGATTGTGTGCATTTGAGCATACCTTTGTAGGGTGTGCATAAGTTGGGAGTGCATTGGGTATGTGTAGTGCATGGTTGTTGGGTGTGAGTGATTGGTTTCCACCAACAGGAGAGTGATAAATGTAGGGATAGGAAAAAGAGGAGTTAATAGAGAAAGGAAAATGGGAAAGGTAGAAATTCATTTCTTCTTCCCGATTCTTCTTCCTCTTTGACTCATTTTCTTCCTTGCTCTTATTTTGAAACCCTAGCTTGGATCAAGCTACTGTTAGTGGAAATCAATCATCTCTTTGGCATTCTTTTGGGTAAGTCATTGCATTCCTCACTCTGTTTTTCATTTATTTTCTTCTTCTTCTTCTTTGGGTTTAGATTAACTTAGGGTTTTTATTTTGGTTGTTCTTCGTTGTGTTGTTGCTTAGCTGTGGCTCCTCGCGATCCCAAGGGCAAGGAGATTGCTGGTAGTAATGGAGCTAAGTGAAGTGAAGCTTAGAATTCAGGTTTGGGAATTGTTTGAAAAGATTACTTGATTTTGAGTTTACTGTAATTTAGGGTTTATGTTCTTGAAAGTTTGAATGCATTTATGCTTGATTTGGTTGTTTTAATTTATGAATTAAGTTGCATGTATCTTATTTATGCTGTATGGGACATCTTCTGGAAGGTAAGAACAGATTTGTATGGTTTTGATTCAAATATGGGATTGATTTTTTGAGTTCTGGAATTTTGGGAAATGGAAAATCGTATTTACTATTGAATTTTCCCGTTATTCTGTGTCTGTTGTGTCTATCGCGTGACCAGCCAGATAAGCAGTCACGAGTGGTGACTGCCAGTCACAACTCGTGACCAGCCAAGAGGAAGCCAGTCACGAGGTGTGACTCCCAGTTACGACTCGTGACCGGCCAGAGAAGGCAGTCACGGGTGGTGACTGCCAGTCATGACCCGTGACCAGCCCAAAGAAAGAAGCCAGTCATGACTCGTGACCAGCAAGAGGAAAAGGCAAGTCATGACGTGACCAGAAGCCAGTCACGAGGCGTGACGCCCAGTCACGACTCGTGACCAGCCAAAGGATGAGGCCAGTCACGAGTTGTGATACCAGTCACGACTCGTGACCAGCCCACCTTGTTGGTCACCCCCGTTCGGCCTATTTTCTGAAATTTCCCGGTTTTAACCCAAAAACGAATTTCGTATTGCTTTCGAATGGACTTATACTGCTGTATGATGCATGTCATACTTTTATATGCTTTGATATGAGTGATATCATGATTCTTCAGATGAATTTTATTCTGTACTCTGAAATATGATTTGAATGACGCATAACCTGCTAGAGTCAAGTAGGTGGATAGTTAGGCATGCCTAATAGAGTCTCTTAGCTGCAGCCCTCATTTCAGTTTGGACCCCGATCAGGTCCCCCGTTTGGTTCCTCGTGAACCCTTCAGTATTAGGATCTTTTTTAAGATCCCCTCAGTAAAAATATTGTGTTTTGATAAAAATGAAATGACTTTTGATTTGTACCTGTGAGGTACCCTCAGTATTCGATTCGTACCCGTAAGGTACCTTCAGTACACTTGTTATCCACTACCTTGAGTCAGCAGGTGTTCGATTGGTTTGCTCTGTTCTGTTTTGGCTATATATAATGTGATATCCGAATGAGTATAATTGATGAGATGGATTTTGGATTATTTGGCATGAATATGAATCTGAAATGCGGAATGTATGGCTTTAAATTATGAGCATGTTTATATGGATTATGTTAAAGCTATTGCATTTTGCCATTGTGTATGTGTTATGCCTTGACGACCATTGTGAATGGCCGTCCATATTTTATGTGTGTTTCCCCACTAAGCGTTTATCGCTTAGCACGGTGTTTTTACCCGTGCAAGTGCGGAAGGAGTTTTGCTTTGAGAGAGTCACCGATGTCAAGCCAACACAAAAGGTTTTAGTGTAGGGCTTAGTTTTTGTAATCTGTAATGATTCTTTTTGTATAGAACTCTCTTGTATCAGTTTTGTTATAGCTTCCGCCTATGTACTTAATTTTGGTTATGTAATATCTTTTGTTTCAGCTAGATGATCAGAACATTATGGTAATGGTTTATTATATTAATGCATGATCAGCTATGGTGTTCTTTTCCTTTAAAGTTTTAAATTATCCCGTATTTTTGTATGTATGTTATGCATGAATGTATGTTTTGCTTTGTATCTTTTTGGTGGCACCTTGACTCATACGGCATCTCACTCCTTACCGGATGGGATCACCTACGTATGGGTAGGGGGTGTTACAGTTTTTGGTATCAAAGCTCCGGTTTAGGCATTTCTGGGTGTTGTTGATGTTATGTTGAGTTGCTTAGATGTGTATATGTCTAGATCTGTGTTGGCTGATGCGGTTGTTTCTTATTTGTTTAGATGGCTTCTAATTCTGCTCGTGGATCACTTGAGGAATCCGCTGAGAGTGTGAACCCTCAAGCTGTAGATCCATCAATTTCTGTGTCGGCTCAGTATGCTAGGGTCCAGCCCGAGGCCGCAGCCATGCCTTTTGAGGCTATGTTTAGATTGCATCAGGACATGGCTAGGGTTTTGGAGAGAGTGACTGCTCCTAGAGCCCCTATGGAGAATTTGAGAAGGGCAGGTGTGGAAGACTTTTATGGCACAGGATTGGATGAGTCTGAGATGGCTGAGAAATGGTTAGATAAAGTGAAGCATGCTCTGAGAGAGATTCGGTGTCCTCCCGACCAGCAGGCAGAGTGTGCACTAGTTTTACTGCAAGGGTCTGCTTTTGAATGGTGGGAATTGGTTTGCAGGCATCCTCAGCTACCAGATCCAATTACTTGGGAGTTCTTTGAGGGTGAGTTCACAAAGAAGTATATTACTCAGACTTATAGAGATGCTAGATGGGCGCAGTTTTTGAGTTTGAGGCAAAGGACCATGTCAGTTTCAGATTATGAGAAAGAGTTCAATCGGTTGTCTCGCTATGCTCCGCGTGGGGTTATGACAGATGATTTCAGATGCAAGCATTTTAAAGCGGGGTTGAATGAGTCTTTGAAGGTTGCTTTGATTTCTTTGATGTGCATGCCTGGGGTGAGTTACTATCAGTTAGTGGAAGCTGCTGTGAGGGCTGAGAGATCAGAGACTGTGATGAGAGAGAGGGCTCAGAGGAGGAACCCTTCTCGTAGAGGATCTTCTTCATCCTCGGGTAAGAGATCGAGGAACCCACAGGATGAGTCATCATCTGGCCCGGCTTCCAGAGGTAGGAGACAGGGTTCTGCAGCTGTGTCAGGTTCTGGTAGAGGTGGTAGATCTGAGACTGCATCAATTTGTCCTCATTGCAGTAAGACTCATCGGGGTGAGTGTAGGTGGCTCTCAAGTGCGTGCTTCAGGTGTGGGAGCACTGAGCATCTTTTGGCTAGCTGTCCGAGATTGCATGAGGATTCAGGTTCCCAGAGAGAGGCCAGCAGGGTCGGTTCGAATGCTTCACAGGCTACCCGTGGTAGAGGCCATGGTAGAGGTCGAGGTGGTCGACCTAGAGAGGGTGCTGCATCAGAGACTGTGGATCGTGAGTTGCCAGTTGCATCCAGAGCATATGCTGTGCGAGCCAGAGAGGAGCAGGATGCGCCTGATGTTATTGCTGGTAAGTTCCTACTCCATGACACTGAATTGTATGCTCTAATTGACCCTGGTTCCACACACTCATATTTGTGCACAGATAAAATATTTGATATGTTGCATGTGGTGGATCAGTTAGATTATGAGATATGTGTGACCAGTCCATTAGTGCATAGTGTCAGTGTGAGTAGAGTCTTTAGGAGTTGTCCCCTTATGGTTGAGAGAGTTGTGCTTCCAGCGGATTTGATTGAGTTGCCTTTTAGAGAGTTTGATCTGATTCTGGGTATGGACTGGTTGGGTAAGCATCGGGCTGTAGTTGATTGCCATAGGAAAATAGTTGTGCTTCGGGATAGAGGTCAGTCTCCTGTGTTTATGAAAGGTTTGGGCGCTAGTTCTTTGAATAATGTGATTTCTGCGATGCAAGCCAAGAGGTTTATCAGGAAAGGTTGTGAGGCTTTTCTAGCAGTTGTGTTGGATTCCAAGAGAGATCAAGTTCAGATTGAGGACATCCCTATTGTGCGGGAGTTTAGTGATATGTTCCCGAGCAAGTTGCCTTGTTTGCCTCCTGAAAGAGAGGTCGAGTTATCCATTGAGATTATGCCGGGTACCACACCCATTTCGAAAGCACCTTATCGGATGGCTCCTGTAGAGTTGAGGGAACTTAAGACTCAACTACAAGAGCTATAGGATAAGGGGTTTATTCGACCTAGCATATCTCCTTGGGGAGCTCCAGTTCTGTTTGTCAAAAAGAAAGATTGATCTCTGCGGATGTGTATCAACTACAGGCAGATTAATAAGGTCACAGTGAAGAATAAGTATCCTTTGCCTAGGATTGAGGATTTGTTTGATCAGCTTCGTGGTGCGGGTGTTTTCTCCAAGATAGATCTTCGATCAGGGTTAAGACTGCATTTTGGACTAGGTATGGCCACTATGAGTTTCTTGTGATGCCGTTTGGTTTGACCAATGCTCCAGTGGCTTTTATGGATTTGATGAACCGTGTGTTTAGGCCATATCTAGATCGATTTGTAGTAGTGTTCATTGATGACATCTTGGTATATTCTAAGGATGAGAGTGAGCATGAGGAGCATCTCAGATTGGTTTTGCAGTTGTTGAGAGAGCATCAGTTGTTTGCCAAGCTTAGCTAGTATGATTTTTGGCTTCGGGAAGTGTCGTTTTTGGGCCACATTATTTCAGCTAGGGGTATTCAGGTGGATCCAGCCAAGATTGAGGCGATAGTTGATTGAAAAACGCCTAGGAATGTTCAGGAAGTGAGGAGTTTCCTTGGTTTGGCAGGGTATTACCGTCGGTTTGTTAAGGGTTTTTCTGTGATTGCCGCTCCGATGACTAGATTGTTGCGAAAATGGGTCAGATTTGAGTGGTCAGATAGATGCCAGGCTTGTTTTGATCGGTTAAAGCAGTTGCTTGTTGAGGCTCCTATTCTTACTCAACCCATCTCGGGTAAAGAGTTTGTCATTTATAGTGATGCTTCGGGTGTTGGTCTTGGATGTGTTTTGATGCAAGAAGGCAAGGTCGTGGCTTATGCTTCTCGTCAGTTAAAGCCACATGAGAGGAACTATCCGACGCATGATCTAGAGTTAGCGGCTGTGATCTTTGCTTTGAAGATTTGGCGTCATTATCTGTATGGGGAAAAGTGTAGGATCATTTCGGACCATAAGAGCTTGAAGTACTTTCTCGCACAGAAAGAGTTGAACATGAGACAGCGCCGTTGGCTTGAGTTGTTTAAGGACTACGACTGCATTGTGGATTACCATCCTGGTAAGGCCAATGTAGTCGCTGATGATTTGAGTCGGAAGTCAGTTTCAACCTTGATCTTGAGACGGTTCAGATGGAGATTTGATTCAGATTGGGCTTTGATTGCTCAGTTGTGTGTGTGGCCTACCTTGAGATAGAGGATTGTGGATGCTCAGAGGGTTGATGAGAGGCTTCAGCGGTTTGTGCAAGAGGTCAAATCGGGTAAGCAGTCAGAGTTCTCAGTTCAGGATGAGGTGATTATGTTCAGAGATCGCTTGTGTGTGCCAGAGTCTGAGGATTTGAGGAGACAGCTTATGAGTGAGGCGCATAGTACAGTTTTTACTATGCATCCTGGCAGTGAGAAGATGTATCGGGACATGAAGCAGTTTTTTTGGTGGTCCGGTATGAAGAGAGACATAGTGGATTTTGTGTCTAAGTGTTTGACTTGTCAGCAGGTAAAGGCCGAGCATCAGGTTCCTTCGGGATTGCTTACGCCTTTATCCGTTCCTAAGTGGAAGTGGGATAATATTGCCATGGACTTTGTATCTGGTTTGCCTTTGACTCAGAAGAAGCATGATTCAGTTTGGGTGATAGTGGATCGGCTTACGAAATCAGCTCACTTTCTGCCAATTAGAGTGGACTACTCGATGGATAGGTTGGCCAGTATCTATGTGGATGAGATAGTTCGGTTGCATGGTGTGCCTTTATCCATAGTTTCAGACCGGAATCCGAGGTTCACTTCCAAGTTCTGGAAAGAGTTACAGAGAGCTTTAGGCACTAAGTTGAACTTCAGTACATCGTTTCATCCTCAGACCGATGGTCAGTCAAAACGAGTCATTCAGATTCTGGAGGATATGATGAGGGCTTGTGTTTTGGATTTTTCGGGTAGTTGGGACCGATATTGTCGCTGATGGAGTTTGCCTACAACAATAGCTTCCAGTCGAGCATCGGTATGGCACCATATGAGGCTTTATATGGTCGGCAGTGTAGGACTCCAGTTTGTTGGACCGAGCTATCCGAGAGATCAGTGATTGGGCCAGAGTTGGTTAGAGATACCAAAGAAAAGATCAGAGTTGTGCAGCGGAATTTGAAGGCAGCCAAGGATCGACAAAAGTCCTATGCCAATTTGAAGAGGAAAGACGTGCAATTTGAGATCGGGGACAAGGTTTTCCTTAAAGTTTCACCTTGGAGGAAAGTGCTTCGGTTTGGAAAGAAAGGTAAGCTTAGTCCTCGTTTCATTGGTCCTTATGAGATTTTGGGTAAGGTTGGACCTGTAGCCTATAGATTGGCCTTACCGATGGAGTTAGCAAAGTTGCACGATGTATTCCATGTTTCGATGCTTCGTCGGTACAGATCAGATCCTTCGCATGTTCTTTCAGTTCAGGATATTCAGGTTCAACCAGATTTTTCCTTTGATGAGGAACCGAGAGCCATCCTAGCTCGAGAGGTGAGGCAACTGAGGAGTAAGCAGATCCCATTGGTAAAAGTGTTATGGAACCATCATGGAGTCGAGGAAGCGACTTGGGAACCGGAAGAGTCGATGAGAGCTCAGTATCCGCAGTTGTTCAGTTCAGGTGAGAATTTCGAGGACGAAATTCTTATTAGTAGGGGAGAGTTGTCACACCCCGTTTGCCCCCTAGTAGTATGAGCCTGTCTGTATGTGCAAGCATTTGCATGTGTTCGGTATATCATAAGGGTATTTTAGTAAAATGAATGTTTTTGGGGTTTATTAGCATATGGTTGTATGTATGACATTAGTGTGTGAATTAATTGGGATGTGATTGTGTGCATTTGAGCATACCTTTGTAGGGTGTGCATAAGTTGGGAGTGCATTGGGTGTGTGTAGTGCATGGTTGTTGGGTGTGAGTGATTGGTTTCCACCAACAGGAGAGTGACAAATGTAGGGATAGGAAAAAGAGGAGTTAATAGAGAAAGGAAAATGGGAAAGGCAGAAATTCATTTCTTCTTCCCGATTCTTCTTCCTCTTTGACTCATCTTCTTCCTTGCTCTTATTTTGAAACCCTAGCTTGGATCAAGCTACTGTTAGTGGAAATCAATCATCTCTTTGGCATTCTTTTGGGTAAGTCATTACATTCCTCACTCTGTTTTTCATTTGTTTTCTTCTTCTTCTTCTTTGGGTTTAGATTAACTTAGGGTTTTTATTTTGGTTGTTCTTCGTTGTGTTGTTTCTTAGCTGTGGCTCCTCGTGATCCCAAGGGCAAGGAGATTGCTGGGAGTAGTGGAGCTAAGTGAAGTGAAGCTTAGAATTCAGGTTTGGGAATTGTTTGAAAAGATTACTTGATTTTGAGTTTACTGTAATTTAGGGTTTATGTTCTTGAAAGTTTGAATGCATTTATGCTTGATTTGGTTGTTTTAATTTATGAATTAAGTTGCATTTATCTTGTTTATGCTGTATGGGACATCTTCTGGAAGGTAAGAACAGATTTGTATGGTTTTGATTCAAATATGGGATTGATTTTTTGAGTTCTGGAATTCTGGGAAATGGAAAATCGTATTTACTGTTGAATTTTCCCGTTATTCTGTGTCTGTTGTGTCTATTGTGTGACCAGCCAGAGAGGTAGTCACGAGTGGTGACTGCCAGTCACAACTCGTGACCAGCCAAGTGGAAGCCAGTCACGAGTCATGACTCCCAGTCACAACTAGTGACCGGCCAGAGAAGGCAGTCACGGGTGGTGACTGCCAGTCACGACCCGTGACCAGCCCAAAGAAAGAAGCCAGTCACGAGACGTGACTCCCAGTCACGACTCGTGACCAGCAAGAGGAAAAGGCAAGTCACGATGTGACCAGAAGCCAGTCACGAGGCGTGACTCCCAGTCACGACTCGTGACCAGCCAAAGGATGAGACCAGTCACGAGTTGTGATGCCAGTCACAACTCGTGACCAACCCACCTTGTCGGTCACCCCCGTTCGGCCTATTTTCTGAAATTTCTCGATTTTAACCCAAAATCGAATTTCGTATTTCTTCCGAATGGACTTATACTGCTGTATGATGCATGTCATACTTTTATATGCTTTGATATGAGTGATATCATGATTCTTCAGATGAATTTTATTCTGTACTCTGAAATATGATTTGAATGACGCATAACCTGCTAGAGTCAAGTAAGTGGATAGTTAGGCATGCCTAATAGAGTCTCTTAGCTGCAGCCCTCAGTTCAGTTTGGACCCCGATCAGGTCCCCCGTTTGGTTCCTTGCGAACCCTTCAGTATTAGGATCTTGTTTAAGATCCCCTCAGTAAAAATATTGTGTTTTGATAAAAATGAAATGACTTTTGATTTGTACCTGTGAGGTACCCTCAGTATTCGATTCGTACCCGTAAGGGACCTTCAGTATTCGATTTGTACCCGTAAGGTACCTTCAGTACACTCGTTATCCACTACATTGAGTCAGCAGGTGTTCGATTGGTTTGCTCTGTTCTGTTTTGGCTATATGTAATGTGATATCCGAATGAGTATAATTGATGAGATGGATTTTGGATTATTTGGCATGAATATGAATCTGAAATGCAAAATGTATGGCTTTAAATTGTGAGCATGTTTATATGGATTATGTTAAAGTTATTGCATTTTGCCATTGTGTATGTGTTATGCCTTGACGACCATTGTGAATGGCCGTCCATATTTTATGTGCGTTTCCCCACTAAGCGTTTATTGTTTAGCACGGTGTTTTTACCCGTGCAGTTGCGGAAGGAGTTTTGCTTTGAGAGAGTCACCGACGTCAAGCCAACACAGAAGGTTTTAGTGTAGGGCTCAGTTTTTGTAATCTGTGATGATTCTTTTTGTATAG
The DNA here is from genome assembly GCA_947683425.1 of Excoecaria cochinchinensis. NCBI lineage: Eukaryota > Viridiplantae > Streptophyta > Magnoliopsida > Malpighiales > Euphorbiaceae > Excoecaria > Excoecaria cochinchinensis. Next base: position 1,598,692 of record CANTUQ010000127.1, read on the forward strand.
AACTCTCTTGTATCAGTTTTGTTATAGCTTCCGCTTATGTACTTAATTTTGGTTATGTAATATCTTTTGTTTCAGCTAGTTGATCAGAACATTTTTGTAATGGTTTATTATATTAATGCATGATCAGCTATGGCCTTTAAAGTTTTTAATTATCCCGTATTTCTGTATGTATGTTATGTATGAATGTATGTTTTGCTTTGTATCTATTTGGTGGCACCTTGACTCATATGGCATCTCACTCCTTACCGGATGGGATCGCCTACGTATGGGTAGGGGGTGTTACAAACTACATGTCCAAGGAATGTTACCTCTTTTAACCAAAATTCACACTTATTAAGTTTAGCGTACAGCTGATGATCTCTCAACACTTGCAATACCAATCTTAGATGTTCCTCACATTCCTTTTCATCCTTGGAATAAACCAAGATGTCGTCGATGAACACTACCACAAAATGATCCAAATACTGCCTGAATACCCTATTCATTAAATCCATGAAAGCTGCGGGCACGTTAGTCAAACCAAATGGCATCACTAAAAATTCATAGTGACCATAACGTGTCCGAAAAGCTGCCTTCGCAACATTCGTATCCTTGACTCTCAACTTATAGTAACCCGATCTCAAGTCTATCTTAGAAAACACTCCTGCTCCTTTTAACTGATCAAAAAGATCCTTGATCCGTGGCAATGGATACTTATTCTTGACTGTAACCTTGTTAATCTGCCGGTAATCAATACACATTCGCAAGGTACCATCCTTTTTCTTGACAAATAGAACCGGAGCACCCCAAGGCGACACACTTGGTCGAATAAAGCCCTTATCCAGAAGCTCTCGCAACTAACTTTTCAACTCCTTCAATTCCATCGAAGCCATTCTATGCGGAACCTTAGAAATTGGAGCTGCACCTGGTACAATGTCCACAGACAGTTCTACTTCTCTCTCTGGTGGCAAACCCGATAATTCCTCTGGAAATACCTCCGCAAATTCTCTTACTACTGCAATCTCTTGTATCTTTACTTGCTCTCATCGAGAATCCAAGATCAAAGCTAGGAATGCTTTACATCCCTTTCTCATATACCTTTTACTTTCATAGCCGAAATCACATTATGCACTAAGTTACTTCCTAAACCTCTTACTACTATAGGCATCCGATCCCTATCTTTGAGCACAACCATTTTCCTCTGACAATCAATTATAGGTCGATGCTTGGATAGCCAATCCATACCCAGAATGAGGTCGAACTCATGAAATGATAGACTAATCAGATCAACCAGAAATTCCTTATCTTGCACCAAGAAAGGACAATCCCGATTCACTTTCACACACTGCCCTAATGGACTAATGACACATATCTCATAATCCAGTTTATCCTCATTAGACAATTCATCACACAACTTATCATAACATAAATAAGAATGAGTGGAACTCGAATCTATCAAAGCATACATTTCAGTACTGAAAAGTAAGAACGTACCAGCTATCACTTTCGGAGCATCCTGGTCATCACAGGATCTCATTGCATAGGCTCTTGTAGCAGTCGGCACTGGACGATCAACTGTCTCAGAAGATTCTCTTTCCCGAGGTCGTCCACCACGACCCCGTCCTCTACCTCCAGCACGACTGCCTTGAGGAACATTTAACCCAGCTCGACTTGCCTCTTGTTGACCCTAAGTATTCTCATATAAATTTGGGCAATTGGCTAGAAAGTGGTCGGTACTACCACATCTGAAACATCCTCCTGTCAACCATCGACATTCATCCCAATGGCGCTTATTACAATGGGAACACTGAGGCACACCGTCACCTCTACCACCCGAAGCTCCTCTACTCGTGCCAGACCCTCTAAAGGAATCATGTCTCCTCCCTCTAGTAGCCGGACTCAGGTGTGACTCACCAGAGGGATTTCCTTGAGATTCACGCGACCTCTTTGCTAAAGAAGAACCTCCTCTCGATGCCTTTTTCCTCTAAGCCTTCTCTCTTAAAATATTCTCAGAGCGTTCCGCTCTCCAAGTCGCCTGCACGATCTGATAATAATTGGTATCCGGTGTAGACATCAAGGAAACTAACATCACCTTCAGAGACTCATTCAAACCCGCCTCAAACTATTGACATCGAAACTCCTCAGTGAGAACTCCTGGCAGTGCATACTTACTGTGTCGATTAAATTCCTTCTCATAATTCGCTACAGATAATACTCTCTGTCGAAGACTCAAAAACTGCACCCATCTAGCCTCTTTAAATGCTTTAGTCATAAACTTATTCCGAAACTCCCTTTTAAAGAACTTCCATGTCACAAATCTAAGCACCAATGTCCACCAATCATACGCTGAGCCCCGTAATAAAGATACTACAAATTCCACCTCTCTTTCGGGATGGCAACGAATTTCCCTTAACACCCATCTAACTTTCTCAATCCATATTTCAGTTTTATCCAATTCGTCCAAACTGGTTCCAAGGAAATCCTCTGCTCCAAACTTTCTTATATTCTCAATCAGAGCTCTAGGGGTAGTAACTCTTTCCAAAACCCTGGTCATATGCTGGGATATCTTGAGCATAGCCTCGAAGGGAACTGCAGGGACCTCAGGTTGCACCCTAGGTGGCTGACCCAAACTAGAAATAAATGGATCTTGCTCTCGGGGATTCGCACTCTCAACTGACCCCTCAAGTGATCCACGAGCGGACTCCATCTAACTACAAAACATACACAATAATCCGCATCAGGCCAACACAATACTAGATATACACTCTATTTTAGACTAGTCCAGAAATGCCTAAACCTAATGCTCTGATACCACAAAATGTAACACCCCTTACCTATACGTAGGGAGCTTCATCCCTGAAGAAGGATGAAGGGCCCCGATGGATGAAGGATGAAGAAGGATGAGGGTTGTCACGCAAAAACCCCAAAACAAGCAAATAAAGTTGCAAAACATACATTCAAGCAGTAAAATAAAATTCTTAAAACAAAGAACAGATGTTGAAATCCAAAAGTACAATATTATTAATTTATGTAATAGTTTTACATATCCAAAAATACAATGGTGCCATAGCACAAAAGCCCATATATAAATCTGCTGTCAAACCAACATACAAAAGTAGAGTTTACATCAAGAGATATCATTACAAAATCATTAAACTAAAATATATACAAAAAGTATAATCCTGTACAACAAAATCTCTCTCCTAATTATGTTGGCCCTGCTGAAACGAATCACCCTGCCCAAAACTCCAACATCTTCCACACCTGCACGGATGAAACACTCGTGCTAAGCGAATACGCTTAGTAAGGAAAAAACAAAGAAAAATGACCACTCACAGTGGACGTTGAAATAAATTACATACACATAGCACATCCTGAAAATCCATACTTAAAACAGTTCATCATACTAAAAATAACAATATCTTTCATCATACAAACATTTATACTGAACTAAATTATAACACATAATTACAATAAGCCTGCTTATTCAAAATAGTGGATAACGAGTAACGCATAGTCATTCAAAACGCAAGGATACCCGAGGGTATCAAAATTATTCTTTTCTTTTTGTTTCAAACATTTTCGCATGGAATCTTAAACACGAATCAAGTTTAAAAAGGGATCATGAGGATCCGAACTGGGACTTGATCAGGGTCTAAAATGCATATGCATGGCTGCAGCTAACTGAACTCTATAGGCATGCCTATTTATCCATTTATTAACTTTCGTAAGTCAAGCATAAATTCATCTAATTGCATTCATATAGTTCATAAAATTATCCATGTATAACTCTAAAAACATGTCAAGCTTGAAAATTAAACATTAAAAGCATAAAAAGAAAACTCACTTTTTTAAGCCAGGAGGTGTCGTGCTCGCGACAGAGGCGAAGTTTGCCCCAGGTCGCGATCGCGGCATTCCTCACGCTCGTGAGGGGATGAAAACATGCCTCATTGTTGCGCTCGTGACACTTATTGCGCTTGCGATAGTGAGCGGCCAGCAGTTGTTGTCGCGCTCGTGATAGGAGATTATCCAACTCCACTAGGCAGCTGAGCGCTCTGTCGCGCTCGTGACATGCGTCATGCTCGCGACAGAGAGCTCTCACTGCAGGTGCTCAACAGCGCACGCTCGGTGCACATTAAGGCTGCCATCACCGAGCTCTATCACGACCTCATGACAACATCACGGTCGTGATTTCCAGCCCTAACGCGAAAAACCTGCAAAATTCCACTTCCAAACTTCACCCAAACCTCCAATTGACTTCAAAACACAACCCGACACAAATAGATCATTCACAATATCTTAAACAACCTAAAACTTAACTTATAAACCTATCATCATCATCAAATCATACAAATTACAAGATCAAAATTCAAAATTTGTTAATCGAGTAATTTCTCTTAGAATTTCATACAAACCCACTTTATAGTTCAATTCTTCACTACCTAAGCATCTCAACTCAAAATAACCAATACCCCTATCAATTAGATACAATTACCCACAATATACCTCATCAATTTCAACAATTACGATAAAACACACACAAAAATAACAAACATTCCCAAACCTCGAATTCTTGAACTCTAATCACGGGCTCCGCTTCCATTTGCTATTTTCTTTCCTTTGGGCTCTTTAGGAGGGATCTCTGAACAAAAACATCCATAACACAATCTTCAAAACTCAAATCCCAAAATACCCAAAGAATCAAATTAACTAAATTAGAAGAAAATAAGAGGATGAGGAAGAACAATTAGCTATTACTCACCTAAATTAACTTTAGATTACCCAAACTCACCCAAGATTCCAACAAAAAGGGAAGATTACAAGGAAGTAAAAGAGAAATGAAGAAGAAAAGGAAGAACATGGAAGAAAGGAAGAAACGGAAAAAGAGCAAGAGGGAAAAGCTGATTCTCTCTCCTCTCTCCATAATACATATATATATCACTCTACTTGCCACATGGCAGCCCCTATTGGAAGACTACCTCAAAACACACCCAAAACCCATCCTCTTACCTACACCCAAAGCCAACCCCACAATAACATAATATTAAAACTCAACCCATACACACGCATAAAATAACACATGCTAATTTATAAAAACACACACAATCACACACATACAAGGCTCAAACTACTCGGATGGGAATGGGGCATTACACGAGCAACCTCCAGCTAAAGGTCTGGGTCTAGCTCAGGATAATCCAATATTAGTGCAAGGGTTGATGTAGTTTATAGACAGATTGACTGCTCCTAAGGTTCCTTTAGACCTTAGCAAAAAGAGAGGAACAGAGGAGTTTAGTGGGGCTAGTTTGGATCAGTCAGATGTGGCTGAGTTTTGGTTGGAAAAGATGGAAAGGATACTGCAAGAAATTAATTGTCCTAAGAATCATCGGGTGACTTATGCTATATCATTACTGCAAGGTCTAGCTTATGACTAGTGGAAACTTTTGCTTCGGAATCCCCAGTGACCAGTTGAGTTAACGTGGGACTTCTTTGCCCAAGAATTTGAGAACAAGAATGTCACTAAAGCCTATAGGGAAGTGAAATGGAAGGAGTTTGTAAGTCTAAAATAAAGGAGTGCGATAGTAGGAGAATATGAGAAGGAATTCAGTCGACTGAGTAAGTATGTGCCAGATGCATTATTAACAGAAGACTTCAGATGTCGACAGTTTAAGGACGAATTGAGAGAGTCTATTAGAGGACCTTTATCAGCGATGGCTATTTTGCAGTCGATGAATTATTATTAGTTAGTCTTGGCAGCCATGAAATTGGAAGAAGCCGAGTTGGTAAAGCAGAGGAAAGAGCAGAAGAGGAAAGTACTAGAAAATGATAGAGTTAGTTGCAAGAAGGCTCGAGGAGCTCCAAGTGGATAGGTTACTAGAAGTTCGATTCGAGAGCCTGCATTGATGGGAAGTGTTGTGCCACCTTCCAGTAGAGGTAGCACAATACCTAAGTGTGAGCATTGTTAAAGGAATCATTGGGGTACATGTAGGAAGCTCATGGGAGCATGTTTTAAGTGTGGCAGTATGGACCACGTGTTTGCCAATTTCCCAGAGATTAAAGAGAATTCAAGTTTGCAAGTGAGTAAAGGAAACGTGAATGTTTTTGGATCAGTTAGAAGTGGCAGAGGAAGAGGAAGAGAGGCTCAAGTAATGTCAGAGATAGTACAAAAGGCAGTTGTTTTGGCGATTCGGGTCGAGTCTTTGCCATGATTGGAGAAGAGGTCGATGATCCTGCTGGTCCATCTGGTAAGTGTTAAATTTGTATAATTTTGGTACGATCTTATGTTTAGTAGTGTGGGAAATTTTGAGGATGAAATTACTTAAAGAGGGAAAAATTTACGCTAGAAGGATTAGTGGTGTCAATTGTATGATGAGGTTACAAGAGTGAATAAATGAGTAAACAATTATGAGTAAGTAAGGACGTAATTGATTGAAATTAAAAGATATTAGAAGAGAAGAATTTATGGAGGGACTTATAGGAGATTTACCAGGGACCAAAAGAGTGGTTTGGAGGAAGAGGTGAGTGCATTCCACGTGTGGAATGCAGCCTTTGCTAACACCCTCTTTACATGCATATATATAATGAATTTTGGGACAAAAGGTGGTCTCAAATTTGCATGTGTGGTCCGACCATCTCATTTGTGTTTTTTCTCTCTCTTTGTTCTTGACTTTCTTTCATTTCTTGCTTCACCTTCTCCAATTTTGGTTGGTTTCTAGAACTTGGATTGGTTTGAAGTGGTTTATTGAGAAGGTATGTATGGGTAGATGGTTTAAGATCTTCTTCTTCTTCTACTCATTTCTATTTTGTTGGATTTTGAGTTTTATTTGATAAATTGATTAAGAGTGTGTCCATTGATTATTCAAGAAGCTTTGAACAAAAGGAAAGATAAGGGCAAGGACAAAGTTTGAATTGAAGCAAGGTTGATCAAGCTGCCAAATTTAGAGGTTTGGGATTACATGTTAACTTTGCTCAAGTGTATGTGTTGATTAGTTTGAGACTTAAATGTACAATAGATGTATGAATGTATGGCTAGAGAAATTGTATGTGATTATGTGTTAATTGATAGATGGTATAGTTGAAATGTGTAATTGATGTTTGTTGAAATGTTAGATGATGGCCATGAGTATAGTAAAGTGACCAAAACATGAACCCTAATTTTGGAGATATGAGTAATGAATGTGTAAGTTCTAGATAATAGTATATGCTGAGAATTTGATTCTGCTTTAATGTTCATATATGTGCATAGGAACTATAGTTTGAATTTGGTGTATTGGTTTGGCCAAGTTGGCTGATTTCAAGCTTGATAAGCTTGATTGTGTCAAACTGTCTTTGAGGTCTATTTTAACCCACGTGAACTTTTTATTCTAAAATATTGATTTATACAACTCCAAAAGGGATGAATATAATTGGGTTGGAACCATAAGATGTATGTCTATAACTATTGTAGAAATAGCTCTATTGATTTGAGGGCTATAAGGTCTTCAAAATTGACCATTAATGTAGTTAAAATTCTGCAGGAGGGCTTTTGGAACTAGTTGTGTTCCCTTGGCCATAACTCCTTAATTATAAGTCCAATTAACCTGAAACTTGTTCCATATGAAAATTGCCATCCCATGGAACAAATGTTAAGAAGGGACTTCGCTTAAAATTTAGGGTTAGACATTGGTATAGGCTGTACAAAATTGAGGAGAGAAGCAATCCTAAGATTATGCTTCCATTTTGCTTAATTTTTGCATGTCACGGTGACAACCAAATCATTGCCACAGTGACTAATGCCGAGAGAAGGCAGAATTACTTATTTTTGGACCTCATGGTCATAACCAAATGGTTGCCACCGTGAGGTATGCCTGTTTTCAGTTCTATTTTGTATTTTCTTATGTCACGATGACAACCAAAAGGTTACCACCATGAGGTACCTTCAACTTGCATATTTCTTTGTCAAACATTATCAAATATTATATATGTATGCCAAATGGAATCTAAACTAGTTTAAATACATTATTTTAGAATTCTAATGTGTCAAACCTATGAATATATATATATATATATATATATATGATGTGGAAATGAATAATGAATTGTGTACTTGTATGTTGAACTATATGTAAGTGTTTATAGTACTGTATAGTTAATATATGTATTTATTGAGATGTATGAGCGATAGTATAACATGACAGTTGAATAGAAGTAATGTATATGGCTAAGTGTACAAAGTGTTTATATTAAGCCTAAGATGTTCATAGAAGTGGATAGATGGGCATGCCTATGTTAGATGTTTTGCAACTGCTAGAGTGGCATCGATCGGTGTCTAGATGTTTGATACCTTAGGTATCTAGATCTTTGATACCTTCGAGTGTCTAGATGATTTGAGACTTCGGTTGCTAGACGTTTGATACTATCCATCAGTATCCAGATGTTTACCCGTATCCATTTATATTATGAAGTCATGCTATTAACTGTTTGCAGTATATAAGAGATGTTGCTACATGTTAGTGAGTTATTGAGAATGCTAATAGAAGTATATGACTATTGTACTAGAGATGCTAATATGAGTTTACAAGTGCATATGAGAAGCTATTATTGTACTTGATTATGCTAGAGATATGCCATTGTGTTTATATGCATACGAATGTACATGAGATGCAATGACAAGGTTTTACTTGTTGTTTGTGATAGTAGTTAAAGTTAAAAGAACATGAACATGAAATAGGATATACAAAAGTTATAGATACATTAAAAGCATGCTTGATAGTATGCTCATCATGTTATAAGTATGATAAATGCCCGTTCTTTTAATATGCTCGAAAATGAATAGCATGCCAACTCTTGATATGTTTTGATGATTAATGCTTGTGACTTTGTTAGAAGTCTATTATTTGTGATATCCCCACTAAGCATTATCGCTTAGCACGGGTGTTTTCCCGTGTAGGTTTGCAGGTTTTGTAAGGAGTTGAGCATCTGCAGGTCATGGCCACTAGGAGTACAAGTTGAAGTTCTTTTTGTATATGTGATATAGTACTTTTGTATAATTAAGTATATGTATATGTAAAGCATTTTTGTATATGATATGTAAATGTCATAGTAGGAGAATTCTTTTGTAATGTATATAAGACAACAAAACAACGTAATGCAAATGACTATAAAAATTGTTTTAAGCATGTGTATTAATATTTGATTATTAGTTGTTTAGGTATGTTGGAATTGTTTAACTTGAATGTGTATGCTTGCATAGAGACTCTGATATCCTTGCAGGGGGTATTAGGGCATTACAATGTGGGTTTTCTTTTCTTTTCTTTTCTTTTTACTTTTCTTTCCTTTTTTTCTCTTTTACTTTTCTTTTCTTTCTTCTTCTCTCTTTCTTTTCTTCTCTTCCTTTTTCTTATTTTTTTATTTTTTTTAGAAGGCCCAAAGCTCCGTTCATCTTGAATTTGATAGTCCAGCTTCTGAAGTAGCACCTTAATGATTGGAGCTTGGTTTTGCTTGGCTGCACTGTATGCATCCTAGATGCCGAAGAAGCAAAGGAATGGCTTTTGAAAATTTCAATTGCTGTTATGTTGACAAATTGAAGCAGGTTGTCCTGATATGTCATTCTAGGGGGTCAATTTCACTCATGGTCACTCAACTTATCACTTATCGCACAAAAGTAACCGAATTTTTTTTTCTTATTTAAATGTCACTGAACTTCTAACATTTTTGCAAAAAAGTCATGTTGACCGGAATCCAGCGAGAACCCTTACCGAATTGATGACATGGCATATGACACGTGGCAACGAATAGTAAATATATGACTTTTTTGAAAAAATGTTAGAAGTTCAGTAACATTTAAGTTGGAAAAAAAGAAAATTGGTTACTTTTGCGCGATAAATGATAAGTTTAGTGACCGTGAGTGAAATTGATTTAGATGTAGCATTTGTTGTAGATATTGTTAAACGACATGTAGTTTCTGACATGGCATGCCATGCCATCAATCCGGCGAGGGTCCTCACCGGATTCCGGTCAAAATGACCTTTTTGCAAAAATGTTAAAAGTTCAGTGACATTTAAGTAAGAAAAAAAAAGTCGGTTACTTTTGCGCGATAAGTGATAAATTGAGTGACCGTGAGTGAAATCAACCCCATTCTAGGTCCAGGCAAAGGCCATTTTCTTTTTTTGTATTTTTTATTTTTTATTTTTTTATCTCTCAAATTTTATCTTGCTTCAGGAGTTAGATTGGATGCAACTACGATTATTATTTTTTGAAACTGAATGAAACAATGTTTATTAAACCAATGCCTTGATCATTATTATTACTATGCATGATGCGATAAGATATGACTATGCATACATAAGAAAAGCCCATACTATTAATATTGTTAGAGAAACAAGTGCATAACATAGTTCAAAAACACATCAAAAGAAATCTTTAAACCCATATGCTAAGGCCACTTCTTTAATTCCTAGCAGTGGAGGTGTTGTAGCCGATACTACTCAACTCTGTGTGCATGGCTTTAAAAGGTCCCTTTCCCACTTAGGCACTTAATCTATCTTACTCTTTTGCTTTCACTTTTTTGGGTCAGAGATCTAATTATCGTTTATAAGGTCTTGAACCCGATCCCTCAAAGTCTGACAATGATCTATCAAATGCCCGGTGTGCTGGTGGAAAGTACAATACTGATCCGCCTTGTGATTAGGCTACCCTTGGTTTTTGGCGAGCCTAGCTAGCAATGGTTGTAGCAACCCCTCCTTTATCAGCCTCGTAATGACCCAAGACAAGGATCTTCCCAAATTAGAATAGTGCCTTTGATTCACTTTCGTGGTTGGCGCCTCTGCTATATTTTCTTTTTCTGGGTCCTATATCAATTCTTGAATACGGTCTCTTAGGGGATGATAGTGATCTATTTTATGCCCTGTATGCTGGTGATATACACAATACCAATATGTTCTATGTCGAGGTTGTCTTTGGCTTGGGGTCGGCCATGTTGGCAATGGTTGTAACTTCCCTTCCTTAACGAGACGGGTGAGGTGCCAAGACAATGATTTACCTAAGATGGTATGGTGACGCTGAGTTATTCTAGTGGCTTGGGTCTTCTACTGCCCAAACATTGCCCTTACTGTTCTTGTGGCTACCTGTGCTTCCATCTTTTAAAGTATGCGTCATCGCTGGGTCTCCACCCTCTTTAGGCACAATGTTATATTCTAGAGTAGGCCTCCTATTTCCTCATTGCTCAATTGGTGAATCAAGTGGCACCTTGCCTCTGGTCTCAAAAGGAAATGGAAGCATTGCGACCGTCGATGTATAAGCCTTCCTGACCGTGGTCCGTTCAACTTGGTTAAGAGCAGTCTCCATAAGCTGGGCTTGAAGAACAAGCACTATTGCATCCACTCTTTCGTTAATCATGGACAACAACATTTTTTCAAGCTCTTCAAACCTTCTGTCCATCTCTTGGGCAATTAGGGTAGGAGTCTCTTCAGTTTATTGTAAAACGTCAGCCATTTCTAATGCCTGCAAATGTTTTAATAAGGATGCCAAATCTCTCTCAACCAACTTGGACTATGATTGCTCTTTAGGTAACTATCGGGATCCCAAAACCTCCCAAGTAAATGGTCTACGATGGCTGAAAAGTCAAAGGGTTATAATGATGCATGTGATGCATGGAATAAACTTATGCACAAGATGACATATACATGTGAAAATTATATTCATAGAATAGAATGTACACACACAAAATGAAATGTACATGTTTTTTTTCTTTTTTTCTATTTTTTTATTTTTTTATTTATATTTTTTATGTCACATGCAAGAAAGTAGATCCTTCCAACCTTATTACTCCTACGCAGGAGGTCGTGCGATCTCTTTCCTACGTGGGATTGATCTATGGATTAACGAGGAACCCAATGGACGCGTATGGTGCACGGTGGAAAACCGACAGCATAACATCTTCTAATTTAAAGCTCATACATATGAGTTTTGGCCATTATGTATTTAAGCATTTCAATCAAATTAGGATAGGCTCATAGGGGCATGGGAGCCTTTGATGAATGTGTAACACCCCGATTCCCATCCTAGTAGTTTTGAGCTTTTGTGTGTGTGTTATTGCATTTGTTAGGCCATTATGTTAGTTAATTAAAGAGTTAATTGCATGAATTATTAAGTTTAAGGGTGTAATTATGTTTTAGTATTTAATGGTGTGACTTGTTCGTGTGGTTTTGAAGAGTAGAAGGATTAGAAGAGGAATTTTGCCAATCTAGCCACAATTTTGTGACAAGTGGAAGAAAGGTTAGGGGGAGATAAGGTTGGACATAGTCCAAGGAAAGGGAAAAAGAGAGAGAGAGTGAGAATAGCTATTCCTTCTCTTCTCCCTCCCATTTTCTCTTTCTCAGCCAAAGCTTCTCTCATTCTCCTCCTTGCTTCTCTTCTTCTCCTCCTTTGCTATGTTTGTGAGTTGGGTTAGCAAATTTCAAAGCTTGGAGTAAGTTTCTTCTTCTTCTTCTTCTTCTTCCTCTTCTCCTTTTGTTTCCCATTGGTTGTGTGTATGAGTGGGCTATTGTGGCTATGATTGTGTTGGATTAATTGGTATGTATTGGGTTGTGATTTTTGGTTCAGAGGTTCCTCTTAGAGACCCAAAAGGGAAGGATATTGCTGGTGGTAGTGCCATAAATTGACAGTTGAGGAGCTTAGAAATTAAAGGTTTGGGATTTGATTGAGTTATTTTTATGTTGGATTTTTTATTTTGATTTTCTATAATTGCTAGAGTAATTGTGTATATTTATGTGTTTAAATGAACTGTGGGATATTGAATTGAAGTGAAGTTATGGATTTGATAGTAGAATTGTGATTGGGTATGATGTTGTATGGTTTTTGGCAAAATTTCTGGGTTTGAAGAACTTTTGGTTTTGATTGCCTATTTTGATGTTTTAATTCATGTTAAGTAGAATGAAAACTTGGGTTTTCTATTGTATACTGTGTATTAAAGGCTTGATTTTGATTGTGTTAGAGTTTGATAAGTTAATTGGAGGTTTGGGTAGGTTTGTGTGTTGGAATTTTCTGCAGATGGGCTGAAGGAGTTGGAAACCCAACTCTATCAGGAGCACGATAGAGCCCGGTTATCCGAGCTCTTACTAAAGAGGATCTTTGTCGTGGGCGCGACCTCGATCACGAGTGCGACAGAGTGCTCGGCTGATTGATTTCGCGAGCTTGCCTGTACACACGAGTGACCTTTTTTGCCCTCTATCGCGAGCACGACAGAGGCCTACTAGCATGACCTCGTGCGAGCATGGAGGCCATCGCGGGCATGACATTGGAGAATTTTTGCCTCTGTCGCGGGTGCGACTGTCTCATGTTCCTTCATGTTATTTATTTTTTGTCTTTTTACATGGTTGCTCACTCATGTTTTGGTAAATGCATTTATGTATGAACCGTTATATACTACAATATCTTCTATATGTATTCTTTATACTGAATTATGCCTAGCCTACAAAAGTCAAGTAAATGGATAGATAGGCAAGCCTATAGAGTTATGTTAGCTGCAACCCCTTTGTGTTTCGGACCCTGATCAGGTCCCTGTTTGGGTCCTCGTGATCCTTAATGGGTTTGGATTTTATTTAAGATCCCCCAATGTGAAAACGTTTTTGGATGGAAACAAAAGAAGTTTCTTTTAATTATACCCACGGGTACCAATATGTTCACTCGTTATTTGCTAGATTGAGTTTATAGGCATATTTATGGTTATCACTTGAATGTGAATTTGCCATATAAATATATATAAATGCTGTTGTGAATGTAATGCATGATGTAATCTTACTATGCTCTATATGGATTTATGTATATATGTATGTGCCATATGCATGTGTTTTCCTTTAATGTCCATTATGAATGGTCGTTCATCTTTTGTTTTCCCCATTAAGCGTTATCGCTTAGCACGGGTGTTTCATCCGTGTAGGTGCAGAATCAGTGGAATTTTTGGGAGGTCCGCAGCAGTCTAGGCCAATACAGTAGGAAGGCTTATTGAGAGACTTAGTTTTGTATATTGTACTATTTTGTATAACTTTTATTTCTGTCTTAATTTTGTAGTACTTCAGCTATGTATTTTGTAATTTTGTAAAGAATGATATTGTACTCCTATCCTTGTAATGAGTATTTTGTTATATTAATGAAAAGATCTTGAGATTTCTATTGGTAGTTTTGAGTATGTTAATTAAGTTGTAAAATTTTTATTTATTCTATTAATTTTGGTTATTTCCTTTTATGCTTGGTTGTGTTTTGGTTTGGTGGCACCCTTATCTATACGGGGTCTCACTCCTCTTGTGGATGAGCTCCCTTACGTATGGGTATGGGGTGTTACAATTTTTTGCATCAGAGCCAAGGTTTAGGCGTTCCTGGATGACCGTAGAATATAGATATGTGTTTAGGACTGTGTTGGCCTAATGTGGTTGGTTTTATGTTTTGTTATTAGATGGAGTCTGAGGCCCAGTGTATCTCCATGGGGTGTTCTGGTGTTGTTTGTCAAGAAAAAGGACGGGACACTAAGGATGTCTATTGACTACCGCCAGATCAATAAAATCACTGTGAAGAACAAGTATCCGTTACCTAGGATTGAAGACCTATTTGATCAGTTGAAAGGGGCTAGAATCTTTTCTAAAATTGATTTTACGGTCAGGTTATTATTAGCTTCGGGTTAAGGATGTGGATGTTGTTAAGACTACTTTTCGGATGCAATATGGCCACTATGAGTTCTTAGTGATGCCGTTTGGGTTGATCAACGCACTAGCGGCTTTTATGGATTTAATGAACAGGGTGCTTAGGTCGTATCTCGACCAATTTGTTATGGTGTTCATTGACGATATCTTGGTATACTCGAAGAATGAAAGTGAGCATGAGGAAGATTTGCGTTTAGTGCTTCAAATGTTGAGAGATCACCAGCTTTATGCTAAGCTTAACAAATGTGATTTCTGGTTGAAAGAGTTGTCTTTTCTAGGACATATTATTTCCTCAGAAGGTATCCGAGTGGATCCATCAAAGATTGAGGCTATTGTGGATTGGAAAGCACCGCGAAATGTGCCTGAGGTTAGGAGCTTTTTGGGTTTAGCTGGATATTATAGGTGATTTGTGAGAGGGTTTTCGGTTATTGCCGCATCGATGACTAGACCTCTCCGGAAAGGTGTGAAATTTGAATGGTCTTGTGATGCGTGTCGAACCAAAAAGGCTCCCTTTTTCGAAAGGCCCGCTTTTAGGGCTCGAGGGATTGGTTCATGTTATTTGATCTTGGGCAACATGAGACATTTTGTAATCCCCACCGAATAGAATATTAGGAAAGTTCATCTAGTCTCATGAAACCTTTAGGCACCTTTGAGGTATTTTGGAGTCGCCACCCAATTTACAAGAAATTGGAAAATGAATTCTAACCTTACGAGGCTAAAAGCAGAGATAGTTCAGACCTCACTCTTATTTATACCTTTCGTTAATGTTATATGACTGAGTTTTTAGAGTCAATTATTTTATCTCTCTTCTCACACAGTTCATGCAAGTAAATTAAAGCGCATTACAGGCACATAGAAAAGCAATAAATTAAGCGATAAATAAAATATAATTACAATTATCTAAAAAAGTAAATGTAAAATCCATAATAGTGATAGAATGAAATACATTCATAAAATCAAGACATTCATTTAGATGAAAACATTGGTTCCCATCTGCTTATTTTACGAAAAAAGTAAAGAGTTCTCAAACTAATTTTAGGAAGAAGGAAGAAGCGATATAATGGCCCAAATACCGGTTTAGAAGTGTCAGTGAATAATTTCAGTGTTATCATGATGATAACAGCGTCGAACAGTATAGGGAGTGAGTTTGCCAGTGTCAAAGTTTAGTGATAAGCGTGTTAAAAGTATAGTGATTCCGGGACAAGTGACACTAGGGTGGCTATACAGCGAACCCGGCTAGCCAGCGTCTGAAAAATTTTAATTTCGCAAAAATGATCTATGGACTGTAAGGAGTCTAGTGGTGAAATCGGAACTAAAAACGGAGTTAAATTGACCTCCGAAAAGTAATTTTGAAGTTGGCCTCCGGTTCGGTTCAATTTGAACCGGGGTTTGACTGAGGGCTTATATATATTAAATAAGGCCTAATGGATGTTGAGTGTGTAGAATAAGACAATAGAAATGTTATTTGTGAATTTTGACAGCTTTAGAGTTGAATTTTGCAATAGGAGAAAAATTGATCGAATCGGACCGATTTACATGAACCGAGGCCCAAATGGAGTTCGATTGAGCTAAAAATTTGCAGGGAGCCTATTTTTGATGTTATAAGATCAATGGAATTAGTTATAAGTGAAAATAATCAAAGAAACATATAGATGCTTTGGAAAAGTGCAATTGAACCGAAAAACAAAAATTTTGGTTTAAATCGGTTGGACAACTTTGGTTGGACCGGTTTGGTTCATTTATGGACTATATAAAGGAAGGAGAGGCTTGATTTATCTAAAAAAAATCCAGCCAAAACCGACCTCCTTCTTCTTCTTTCAAAACCGTATGTTATTTTTCATACTTTCCTCCATTTTTCTTCATTCTTTCTTCAATCTTTCTCCAAATCTTAGCCTTCCAAACAAATTTAAGTCCCTCTATAACATAAACACAGCAATCGGAGTCCATTTGGAGCATTGAAAGTGAAGAAAACTAATTATTCAAGGTTATGCCCTAAATTTGAGGGAATTAAAGGGAATGATGGAGTTTTAAGGAGTTATGGCATGGAAAATATGATTATGATGTGGAGAACAAGAATCTAAGGTGAGTGGATACATTATCCTTCCTTTTCCATTGATTATGTGTGAATTTTAGGTTATGTCTAAGTGTGAACACGAGATTTAGGCATGCTTAATTAAATCTAACTTGGTAATCATGTTTAGTGAACTTAAATAAGTGTATATGCTTGGAATAAATTACAACATTATGGTACGAAAACCCACATGTAGGCCGAATGGTAACTTAAGGAATTCATAATGTATACATGACTTATATGGCATTTAAATGATGGATATAACATGTATAACATGTTTAATGCATAATAGAGTGATTAAAAGAATTAGAAGAAATTATAATGAAATGGTAAAGTTGTGGCCGAATGGAATATTAAAGAAAATAATGTGTTATGTTGTGTAACATAGCAAGAAAATGATATTTATAGTAAACATAATATGTAAATTGAATGATTGAATTATTAAGTGGAATTAAAGTGAACTAAATGAAAAATTCGTGTAGTGGCCGAATGGTATATAAAGGATTTAATTGAGATATAAGATGAACTATGGCATATAAATGATATTTTTGGTATGTTTAATATGTAAAGAGTATGAATGAGTGATTAAATGAGATTAAAGTGAATGATGTGAAAAAGTGATACCTTGGCCGAATGGTAATTATGGTGATTTATGTGTTTATTTTGATAACTAGTGTAATGTGATAGCATAATATGATTAAGGGATGATAAATGAGTGTGTATGTAAAGTGATAAGTGGAAATGAAGCGTATGACAAAATAAGTGCGATGGCATAATGTGATATTTATATGAGTATTGATGAACTATTGCCCTTAGTAGTGGTTTGGTAGAAAAATCTTATCCAGGATATAATTAGCTAGCCATAGGGATTCTACATCGCGTTACGGGTCATGGCGACTCGCTATTGATAGACCAATGACGGTCTATTTCAGTGCAATGTTCAGTGTTTATAGTGTATTCGGTGATTACAATGATCAGTGTAGTGCAGTGCAGTGAGAAATGGTCCTATTGGGATCATTTCATAGTGTAGTGGATCTGTGGGATCCATGTCCCGCATATCCGGTCAGTAGATTTTCTACCGAGTGTATACTAGGGGCATTCTGGTAATTATGTGATAAAAGTGATTAAAATAGTGATAAAAGTGAAAATGAGTGAAACTGGGACTAAAATGAAGTAAATAGAAAGTTTAGGGAGAAAACGATAATTTTATAAAAAGTTGGTCAAAAGTGAGCAAGTTTGGTAAAAAGTGTAAGTGGAAGAGTAAAATTATAATTTTGGCAAAATGTGAGGTTAAAATAGTAAATTAGTAAAAAAGTGATAAAATAAGGACCTAAATGTAATTTAGTGAAATATAAGGTTAAGATGGTATTCAAGTGTAAAAAGGGTAAAATAGTAATTAAATAAGTAAATAAGGGTAAAAGTGTAAAATGGGGAAGTAAATAAGGTTAAAATGGTAATTATTGAATAAGTGAGGGCAAAATGGTAATTAAGTGGAAAATGAGGACATAAAGGGAATTAGTGAAAAAGAAAGGATATGGGTGGTATTATGGCAAAAGTAAGGATATGAATGTAATTAATATAAAGATGGGACATAGATGTAATTAATGGAAAAGTTAGGGACGTATGTGGAATTAAGTGAAAAGATTAAGGACTTAAGTTTAGGTAATTATAATTGGTGGAGTAATTATGATGTGTATATATATATATATAGTGTAATTATATATATATATATAATTATGATATATATATATATATATAGTGTAATTAAAGTGATTTAATAAATAATATGATTGAAATAAGATTAATTAATAAATTAGTATAAAAATATGTTAATTGACAAAATAATGGTATAATTAATTAATTGGTGAATTTAAGTGGATTATTACATTGAGGAAATAATTGGATAAATTATTATATTTAATTAGTTATATTGTGGTTAATGAAAATTTATGCATAAATGAATGAATGATTTAAATGAATGATTTAAGGACTAAAATGTAAAATTGTGAGTTAATAATAATATTAAAAGTATGACTAATTATAAATAATGGTATAATTATAATTATAGTGAATTGGAGTGGTAATATTGAAATTAATGAATAATAAGGGACTAAAGTATAAGGTGAGGAAAATATTATAGTAGTTACTAGATGGAAATTGTATGCTAAATAAATAATAAAGTAATGTAATAATGAAATTAAGTAATCACAGGTTCGTAATATAAGCTAATTGAAGGCTAAACTGTAAATTATCACAAAGTAAGGGACTAAATGGTAAATTGGAAATAATGAGACTAAGGAAGGGAATTAAAATGTAAATATGCAATAAGAGAGATAATAAATGCGTGTCTGTGATTAGTGAGCGAACAATTGAAAATTTTAGAATAATATTGTTTGATTAAATATTAAGTGAATAATGGATTAAATTGATTATAATTTAACTATTATGCTAGTGATAATGAAGTGTAAATAGGTAAATTGGTGTCATTATTGTAAATAAGTGAAATTTATGGGACTTATACGTAATTGATCATAACAAGGATAGTAATAATATTTAAGTGTAAATGGAAAGAAATAGACTACTAAGTAAATGAATAAATTGACTTTATGTATGTGTAAATTAATAGATGATATTTGGAAATAAATAAATAATAAGGTAGATAATAATGACAATATAAGTCAAGTGAAATGGAAAGATAGTGTTTTAAATTGTAAGAAATATAGAGAGATTAAATTGTAAAGTTAATTATTAAGAGGCTATAGTGAATAAAAGTACTGTCACACCCCAAAATAGCCCTGGTCGGATTATGCATGCTAAGTCGGGATCGGAAGGGTATTTCAGTAAATTGTGTTTGAGAATTTAGGGTGTTAAGGACCTAATTGAAAAGATAATTAAGTTTGTAAGGAAAGAATTGTGTAAGTGAGTGAAGTGTAATTTGTCTAAGGACTAAAGAGCATTAAGACAAGATATTTATTAAGGAAAGGTTTGGGTGCATGTGAGGGTATGGTACTTTGATTTGGAAAAGTTGAGTGGGTTTTGAGGTCCTATTAGGATCTGCCAAGTGGATTGTTAGGTGGGCATTGAAAGAAGAAAAGAAAGAGGAAGAGAGGGAGAACACAGTCCCGATCGTTCTCTCCTCTCACGCCCTTCCTTCTTCTTCTCTTCTCCTTTCTATGCTTCTCCTTTCTTTCACGTTTGGCTTGGAGTTGAGTTTGGCTTGGATTCTTCTTTGTTTGAAGAGGTAAGTTGGTTTAAGGTTTTCTATGTGCTTCTGTTCTTCTTCATCTTCCTGGTTTTGTCTTCAATTAGGGTTTGAACTAAGGATTTGTGGATTTTGTTTGTGCAAGCTTGGGATTGTAAGAAGAAGCAAAGTAAAGGCAAGGAAAGGATTGAGCAGTAATCTAGAAGCTGATTTTGGATCTTCGATTCCAGGTTTGGGAGTGTTTGGATTGCATGCAATGTTTGAAGAACTCCTGTGTTCATGTCTCTGCCCTATTTCTCTCTAAACTTATAATGTGTTTGTATGGTCTAATTTCTGGAATTTGATGTGGTTTAGAATGTGTACATGCATGATTAAGTGAATAGATGTGTTAGTAATGCATGTTAGGAATTGAATTGAAGTTACTGAGCTTTGGGTTTTGAACTTACTGTATTTTTAGGGTTTATGCTCTAGAATGGATTAAATGTGTTTAAGCATGGTTTTAATGATTTGATTGTTGAATTAAGTTGCAATTGTCTTGCTTATGCTGTTTGGGACATCGATTGAAAGGTAAGATGAGCTTGGATGTGTTTTGAATTAGATTGAAAATGATTTTATCGAGTTCTTGGAGTTCTGGGTAACTGGGAATGGAAAATCGCGTCTCTGTAGAAATTCCAGTTCCAGTGTTCTGTGAGAAGCGAGTCACGTCGCGTGACTTAGAGTCACGACGTGACTCATGTGAAGGGCAGTGTGACTCCCAGTTGCGAAGCGTGACTCTTCTCTCTGTGAGAGGAAAGTCACGTCTCGTGACTTAGGGTCACGACGTGACCCTTGTGAATGGCGAAGCGTGACTCCAGTCGCGAAGCGTGACTCCTCTCTCTGTGAGAGGGAAGTCACGTCTCGTGACTTAGAGTCACGGCGTGACTCTGGTAAGGGCAAGGCGTGACTCCTCTCTCTGTGAGAGGGAAGTCACGTCACGTGACATAGAGTCACGACGTGACTCCTGTGTAAGGCAAGGCGTGACTCCAAGACACGAAGCGTGACTCCTCTCTCTGTGAGAGGGAAGTCACGTCTCGTGACTTAGAGTCACGGCGTGACTCTTATGAAGGCCAAGCGTGACATAGAGTCACGTCCCGTGACTCTCTCTAGCAGGTCACGAGACGTGACACTAGGTCACGACGTGACCCTTTGAGGTCAGTCAGTGACCGACCCCTCTTTAGCTCCTTTTTCCGATTTCTGACCAGTTTTATCCAAAATGAATTTCTTATCTCTTCTGTATGGGTCTTCACTACTGTATAAATTATGTCATACTGTTATATGCTCCTGTATGGCTTTTCTGTTTTGATTTGTTCCCCCGTGACTAGTTTATTATAAAATGACTTCCAAATGCTTCTATGACTCTTTTCTCTACTGTGTGCTATCCTATCTGATTGGTTAGCCTATTTTAGTTGCGTTCAGCATTATATTATGCCTGTCCATGGTTGGATTCTTACCTAGAATAACATGCCATGTTTAAGAGTATTGTATCATTCCATGATTCAGATTATACGTTATTGATCATTGGCATAATATGATTCCACATGTGTTCCTGACATGCTTTAATTTGATGAGTATTGCTAAAATGTGATTAAGGGAATTATTGCATGCTTCTACATATGACTTGTATGAGCTTTGTTTGATATTATGCTTTAGCCTTTGAACTCAGTGTGTTAGGTTAAATGTAATTTGGACTATGCATGATTTATGTTTAGTATCTTCGCCTAACGCATGATTAAGATTTTGTATTGATAATCATTAGCATGGTAGTGCTTTTATACCTGATTCTTGGCATGCTTTAGAATATTGTTTAATGTTAAAATGTATGGACTGTAATATGTTTTGCAATGCAAATTGCATGATGTACGACCGACCTTATGAGCATATTTATATGTCTATTGTATTCTGGTTTATGCATGATCTATATATTTATATATATATTTATGCGTTGTGCGATTCGG
This sequence comes from Excoecaria cochinchinensis, assembly GCA_947683425.1. Lineage (NCBI taxonomy): Eukaryota > Viridiplantae > Streptophyta > Magnoliopsida > Malpighiales > Euphorbiaceae > Excoecaria > Excoecaria cochinchinensis. Next base: position 1,620,613 of record CANTUQ010000127.1, read on the forward strand.
AATGTGTATTATTTTATGCATGACCTGCGAGAGTCAGTCTAGTGGATAGTTAGGCATGCCTAATAGAGTCTTTCAGTAGCTGCAGCGCCCTTTGAACGTATTGGACCCTGATCAGGTCCCCCGTATGGTTCCTCGCGAACCCCCCCTCAGTACGGATCCTCGTGGTCCTTTTTAATGAATTTGGATCGGGTTAAGATCCCCCATCAGTAAAATGCTTTTGTGATAAAATAAAGTGGTTTTCGATTTGTACCCGTAAGGTACTAATCAGTTCAGTACACTCGTTATCCACTATTGTGAGTCAGCAGGTGCTTTACTGGTTTGTAGTACTTTGAAATAACTATATGAATGTGATATCCGTTTGATTATGATAAAGATCCCAGGAATCAGTTTATGTGTATATGAATGTGATTATGGGCTTCAGAATGTATGTCTGTTTTAAATAAGCATGACTTTATATCTAACATGATTATTTGTACTCGTCATGTGATTTGTTATAAGTTTGTGAATGCTTTGATTATGATGCGACTAGAGAATTTATGTATGTGATTTAAACATGTTTTGTTAATATATTAGCTTGTGAAACGAAGCAGCTGTGATGGTAAGTATGTGATGATTACTGTGCTCTCTGCATGATGATGATATGAATGTAATACTAAGTGGTTATGCCTTCAGTCTCCGTTATCAGAATGTTTCTGTTTGATGCTTAGTATATATTAGAGTTGCGCAGCGGTATTGTGTTGCTCTAAATGTTATCCTTTGGATATTTGACTAGTGTGTATGCTTAACATGATGATTGGGTTGTCAGTTCAGGCGTGGGTACTTAGTGATTTTTAATGCATGTGTATAGCTCTTGTGACTCCGCATGGTAAGATGCTATCATTTGATACCCATGTAGGTTTATGCATGAGATATAGTATGTGGTTCAGCATGATGATGCTTGTAATGTGTATTGTATTATGTCTGTTTTAGTCTATCCTGAACATGAAGTTATGGTTCGATTATGAGTATTGAAATGAATGCCTTTATTGTGCAGCCTGATTATTGATATGCTATGAATATCCGCATTTGTCATTTGAATGTGTTTTGTCTTGACGACCATTGTGAATGGCCATCCATATTCTTATGTGTTCTCCCCACTAAGCGTTATCGCTTAGCACGGATTTCCTTTCTGTGCAGGTGGCAGGTTTGGTTCTGTTCGAGTCGCGCTTCTGCAAGGTCGGCCACGTAGGAGTTAGAAGTTCTGTATTTTGTTCAGCTTCTGTATTTCAACTTTTGTATTCGGTAGTATTGTATATGTATTTAATTATGTTTTAGTCTTGAGTTTTTCTTTTGGGAATGTAATAGCTAGTATGTCCTTATGTTAGCTATTCCTTTGTTTTATTATTTCAATTACGCTTCCGTTGAATGGTCATCTGTATGCCTTTGTGTATGCTTTTGCTTAGTGCCTGCGTGTGCGTGAGTTATTGCATGTTCAGTCTGTACCGCAAGGTAAGTCAAGGTAAGTTTTTAATTAATCCGTATTTCTGTATACCTGTTATGTATGAAAGTATGCTTCCGCATTGTGCATGTGTATATCTATTTATGTGAACGTCGTGTAGTGCGTCCGTCGGCGTCCTTCCAACGGGGACGGCGATGGGGGTGTTACAGTTAGTGGTATCAGAGCCCAGGTTTGATGGTTCTGGGTATGTTGTTTGTTTTGTGTTGAGTCTTTGCATGAGAGTCGGTTTTGTGTCGTGGCCTAATGCAGATGCGTCTTGTTTTGTGTCATGTCTAGATGGAGTCTGATCCTAGTGAGAATGCGGGCGAGACAACAGAAAGTGTGAACCGAGTTAATGCTGATCAGAATGTTTCTGAGCGTCTTCCAGTTGAAGATTCTGGTCGTGTTTCTGATGATAGGACATTAGTACAAGGGTTGATTCGGATTTTGGATAGATTGACTGCTCCTCGTGCTTCTCAAGAAGTTGTGCGGCATGTTCCTCAGAAGAGAAAAGGATCGGTTAGTGAAGTGCCAACAGGGAAGAGGGTTCGAGAACCTTCAGCATGTCAACAATTTCAGAAGCAACATGGGAATAAGTGTAAGAAGTGGGTACCGTCAGTATGTCAGCACTGTCAGAAGCAACATCGTGGTCCATGTCGGAAGCTTTCAGGTGCTTGTTTCAGGTGTGGCAGTATGGAACACCGGATTGCCGATTGTCCTAAGAAGATGAGTGAGAGTCTAGCTGGGCAAGCTAGAAAGGATGTGGAGGATTTGCTCAGATCTTCTCGAGTGTCTTCAGAGTTTGTAGCATCTAGCAAGAATTCGAAGGAGACCGCAGGTTCTTCTGGTAAGTTACTTTGTAAGCTTTTGTCTAAGTAAGTTTTGTTTGTTTGGGTTGTGTGGATGTAAGTGTTTCGCTGTGAATTTCGAGGACGAAATTCTTTTAGGAGGGAAGAGTTGTCACACCCCAAAATAGCCCTGGTCGGATTATGCATGCTAAGTCGGGATCGGAAGGGTATTTCAGTAAATTGTGTTTGAGAATTTAGGGTGTTAAGGACCTAATTGAAAAGATAATTAAGTTTGTAAGGAAAGAATTGTGTAAGTGAGTGAAGTGTAATTTGTCTAAGGACTAAAGAGCATTAAGACAAGATATTTATTAAGGAAAGGTTTGGGTGCATGTGAGGGTATGGTACTTTGATTTGGAAAAGTTGAGTGGGTTTTGAGGTCCTATTAGGATCTGCCAAGTGGATTGTTAGGTGGGCATTGAAAGAAGAAAAGAAAGAGGAAGAGAGGGAGAACACAGTCCCGATCGTTCTCTCCTCTCACGCCCTTCCTTCTTCTTCTCTTCTCCTTTCTATGCTTCTCCTTTCTTTCACGTTTGGCTTGGAGTTGAGTTTGGCTTGGATTCTTCTTTGTTTGAAGAGGTAAGTTGGTTTAAGGTTTTCTATGTGCTTCTGTTCTTCTTCATCTTCCTGGTTTTGTCTTCAATTAGGGTTTGAACTAAGGATTTGTGGATTTTGTTTGTGCAAGCTTGGGATTGTAAGAAGAAGCAAAGTAAAGGCAAGGAAAGGATTGAGCAGTAATCTAGAAGCTGATTTTGGATCTTCGATTCCAGGTTTGGGAGTGTTTGGATTGCATGCAATGTTTGAAGAACTCCTGTGTTCATGTCTCTGCCCTATTTCTCTCTAGACTTATAATGTGTTTGTATGGTCTAATTTCTGGAATTTGATGTGGTTTAGAATGTGTACATGCATGATTAAGTGAATAGATGTGTTAGTAATGCATGTTAGGAATTGAATTGAAGTTACTGAGCTTTGGGTTTTGAACTTACTGTATTTTTAGGGTTTATGCTCTAGAATGGATTAAATGTGTTTAAGCATGGTTTTAATGATTTGATTGTTGAATTAAGTTGCAATTGTCTTGCTTATGCTGTTTGGGACATCGATTGAAAGGTAAGATGAGCTTGGATGTGTTTTGAATTAGATTGAAAATGATTTTATCGAGTTCTTGGAGTTCTGGGTAACTGGGAATGGAAAATCGCGTCTCTGTAGAAATTCCAGTTCCAGTGTTCTGTGAGAAGCGAGTCACGTCGCGTGACTTAGAGTCACGATGTGACTCATGTGAAGGGCAGTGTGACTCCCAGTTGCGAAGCGTGACTCTTCTCTCTATGAGAGGAAAGTCACGTCTCGTGACTTAGGGTCACGACGTGACCCTTGTGAATGGCGAAGCGTGACTCCAGTCGCGAAGCGTGACTCCTCTCTCTGTGAGAGGGAAGTCACGTCTCGTGACTTAGAGTCACGGCGTGACTCTGGTAAGGGCAAGGCGTGACTCCTCTCTCTGTGAGAGGGAAGTCACGTCACGTGACATAGAGTCACGACGTGACTCCTGTGTAAGGCAAGGCGTGACTCCAAGACACGAAGCGTGACTCCTCTCTCTGTGAGAGGGAAGTCACGTCTCGTGACTTAGAGTCACGGCGTGACTCTTATGAAGGCCAAGCGTGACATAGAGTCACGTCCCGTGACTCTCTCTAGCAGGTCACGAGACGTGACACTAGGTCACGACGTGACCCTTTGAGGTCAGTCAGTGACCGACCCCTCTTCAGCTCCTTTTTCCGATTTCTGACCAGTTTTATCCAAAATGAATTTCTTATCTCTTCTGTATGGGTCTTCACTACTGTATAAATTATGTCATACTGTTATATGCTCCTGTATGGCTTTTCTGTTTTGATTTGTTCCCCCGTGACTAGTTTATTATAAAATGACTTCCAAATGCTTCTATGACTCTTTTCTCTACTGTGTGCTATCCTATCTGATTGGTTAGCCTATTTTAGTTGCGTTCAGCATTATATTATGCCTGTCCATGGTTGGATTCTTACCTAGAATAACATGCCATGTTTAAGAGTATTGTATCATTCCATGATTCAGATTATACGTTATTGATCATTGGCATAATATGATTCCACATGTGTTCCTGACATGCTTTAATTTGATGAGTATTGCTAAAATGTGATTAAGGGAATTATTGCATGCTTCTACATATGACTTGTATGAGCTTTGTTTGATATTATGCTTTAGCCTTTGAACTCAGTGTGTTAGGTTAAATGTAATTTGGACTATGCATGATTTACGTTTAGTATCTTCGCCTAACGCATGATTAAGATTTTGTATTGATAATCATTAGCATGGTAGTGCTTTTATACCTGATTCTTGGCATGCTTTAGAATATTGTTTAATGTTAAAATGTATGGACTGTAATATGTTTTGCAATGCAAATTGCATGATGTACGACCGACCTTATGAGCATATTTATATGTCTATTGTATTCTGGTTTATGCATGATCTATGTATTTATATATATATTTATGCGTTGTGCGATTCAGAATGTGTATTATTTTATGCATGACCTGCGAGAGTCAGTCTAGTGGATAGTTAGGCATGCCTAATAGAGTCTTTCAGTAGCTGCAGCGCCCTTTGAACGTATTGGACCCTGATCAGGTCCCCCGTATGGTTCCTCGCGAACCCCCCCTCAGTACGGATCCTCGTGGTCCTTTTTAATGAATTTGGATCGGGTTAAGATCCCCCATCAGTAAAATGCTTTTGTGATAAAATAAAGTGGTTTTCGATTTGTACCCGTAAGGTACTAATCAGTTCAGTACACTCGTTATCCACTATTGTGAGTCAGCAGGTGCTTTACTGGTTTATAGTACTTTGAAATAACTATATGAATGTGATATCCGTTTGATTATGATAAAGATCCCAGGAATCAGTTTATGTGTATATGAATGTGATTATGGGCTTCAGAATGTATGTCTGTTTTAAATAAGCATGACTTTATATCTAACATGATTATTTGTACTCGTCATGTGATTTGTTATAAGTTTCTGAATGCTTTGATTATGATGCGACTAGAGAATTTATGTATGTGATTTAAACATGTTTTGTTAATATATTAGCTTGTGAAACGAAGCAGCTGTGATGGTAAGTATGTGATGATTATTGTGCTCTCTGCATGATGATGATATGAATGTAATACTAAGTGGTTATGCCTTCAGTCTCCGTTATCAGAATGTTTCTGTTTGATGCTTAGTATATATTAGAGTTGCGCAGCGGTATTGTGTTGCTCTAAATGTTATCCTTTGGATATTTGACTAGTGTGTATGCTTAACATGATGATTGGGTTGTCAGTTCAGGCGTGGGTACTTAGTGATTTTCAATGCATGTGTATAGCTCTTGTGACTCCGCATGGTAAGATGCTATCATTTGATACCCATGTAGGTTTATGCATGAGATATAGTATGCGGTTGCGGTCATGACATAAAAAAAATAACATTGGTCAGTAACGGATTAAATTAAACAAAATGATAAATAAATAAATAATTGAATGAAATAAATTGGGAAAAATAATAAATCTAATATAGTAGAAATAGAATAAATTGATAGAACTAAAAAATTAGTAAATATAAAACACAAATGACATAATTATAATAATCACTAACGATAAAAATAATAATTATAGCAATAATAATAATAAGAAACAATAACTGTAAAACTAATATTTACGACACAATGATAACAATGTAAACAATAATAAAAATAATATTCACACCACAATAATAACAATAACAATAAAAATAATATTAATAATAATAATAATAAAAATAATAATAATAATAACAGCACAACAATAATAATAACAACAACCATAATAATATTAATTATAACAATAAAAATAATAACATTAATAATATTAATAATAACAATAATGATAATAACACTAAAACAAATACTAATAATAATAACAAATAATAATAATAACAATAATAATAATAGTAATAATATAATAAAATAACTAGTAATAATAATAATAATATTGATAATAATATTAATTAAACAATAACAATAATAATAATAATATAAAATAATAATAATAATATAAAAATAATAATAATATAATAATAATAAATAAAAATAATATTAATATTAATAAATAAAATAAAAATAAAAAATAATCAACTCACTTGCTGCCTCGTCGGAAGCTCGGCGGTGGTCGACACCATCATGACTGGAAGGTAGATCGGGGTGCCAGGAGTCCGTCGCAGGTGACCACGTGCCGAGGAGCCTCGTCGGTTTGCCGGAAATGCCGTCGGCAGGCTCCGTTTCACCTCTTTCGATTTCCCTATTGCCAGTGAGTGGGGACGATCGGACGGTACCGAGATGTTCGTCTCACCACCGGGAGTCCACCGCTACCTCGCGTGTCGCTGTCGGCAGCCGAAGGTGGCCGAAAATGACTCCAGACAATAACGCTACCCTCACGGCCGATCCGCTGTTCAGTAGCCACCGGGGGTGATCAGACGGTGGCGGGAGCTGCGTCTTGATATGAGTCTAAATAGCTCATATTAATCCATGTTTTAGGTTTAAAATAATGTTTGTGTATAGTTAATTGTGTTAGAAATAGGTATGTTTTATGTTTTTGTTTGAGTTTTGTGTGTGTAGGAGAAATTGGAGAAAATGGAGAAGATTGGAGAAAAGAAGTAGAAATGAGCCAAAGAAGGAATCAATCTATCGCGAGCGCGACAGGAAGCGCCAAGCCAAGAAGAAGAGAAGAAGAGAAGAAGAGAAACCAAAGGAGAAAAGTGTTCTGTCGCGAGCGCGACAGGACGCGCATTTGAGGGGAGAAGAAGAAAAGGAGCCAAGGAGTCAGCGTGCAGTGTCGCGAGCAAGGCCGCCATCCCGAGGTCGCGACAAGGTGCGGTGGGAAGTCAGCGCGAGGAAAGTGGAGCGAAGAGCTAGGCGTGTTTCGTCACGAGCGCGACAGAGAGGACTGTTGGAAGATTAATTTAAATTTTGCCTTGAAAAAAGATAACTTTTCACCAAACTTTGCAACCTTTCTAAGGGACACTTGAAGGAACATATCTCTTGGAATTTTATGAATAGTAGATTTAACTGTAATTTTAAGGGTTGAATAGTTTTATTTGAATATTTATTATTAAGATTTCTGTAAGTAGAAAGTACAATTTTTAGTTAAAGTTTAAAGTTATATTTTTATGTTTTGAAGAGAATATTACTTGCAAGGAAGAAGAAATCCTTTGTGGAAGGGAAAAGGGTTGAAAGATCTCTTTCTTATTTCTCATCTTTACTTCTTCTTTGTAATTATTTTATGATGAACATATGAACTTGATTATTTAATGCTATATTTCATTATTCACATCAATTTAATTATTCTTTCTTGTAGAATTTTCTATTAGTATTTTTATGCATGATCATTATAAGTAAGTATTTAATTGAAAGAATAATTTTTTACTTACATCTAATAGAATTTCATCATTGAAGTATTATTTGAGAAATCATAATATTAAAATGATTGCTATAGGTTGTTTATTATTCCTAAAATTTGCATGAATAACACTTTAATTCATTAATGAAAATTGTGAGTTAGAATTATAAATGCATATTTAGGCACTCTAATTTATGTTGAAAGAGTAAATAGGAATCTTATTCAACTTGGCTTGCATGATAAGAATATATTCATAATCAAGAATAATTAATTCAAGTTCTATTTATTATTTTATATCATTGATCTTTTATCTTCTCCGATTATTTATAACTAGGTTAATTAGAATTAAACATAGTTATTCCACTTTCATTCAACAAATTAATGATCATTGTAAACAAGATTAAAATTAAGTAGTAATAGTGTGTAATAATTAGCACATTCCTCGTGAGATCGACATCTTTTGTACTATTTCGGTACACCGTATGCTTGCGGAATTAGCACATATAAAATAAGCCAACAAGTTTTTGGCGCCGTTGTAGGGGAATGATGTTTTATTTGTTGCCATTGTGAAACTTGATTTATGATTTTGGATTACAATATTTATTTTATTTTGCTTGTTTGTTTGATTAATTAACTTATTTGTTTTTTGTGTTGTTTTTACAGGATTTGATAAGTTCATGCCTAGTACTTGAAGTTCTCAAGAAGAGCTTGAACCTTTGAATCCTAAAATAGAGAGATATTTGTCAAGTAACAGAAAATCCAATAAAAAGAAGAATAATAATAAGAGACCAATAATGGCTGAAGAGGAAAATCCACAAAGATTGATGGATTTTGCTACACCCACATTGAGTGGTGCTCAACAAGGTGTGGTAAGGCCTACGGTAAATGCTAACCAATTTGAGATTAAACCTTATCTTTTGCAAATGATACAAAATAGCATTCAGTTTTATGGTTTGGCAAATGAGGATCCTAATGCTCATTTGGCAAATTTCTTAGAGATATGTGATACTTTTAAAATTAATGGAGTTTCTAATGATGCAATTAAGCTTAAACTTTTTTCTTTCACTTTGAAGGATAAAGTGTGACGCGCGCCGAACCCAGCAAGGGCCCTCACGTTGAATCCGCTTTAGGATTCGAGGGACTGGTTCGCGTCTTTTGTTCATGGGCGCCATAAGACATCATCGATGTATTCCTCCCAATAGAACATTGGGAAGAACCACCTAGCCTAATGGCACCTATAGGCACCTTCGAGGTATTTTTTGGAGTCGCCACCCAATTGACAAGAAATTGGGAAAGGTCTCTCACCTCTATTAGTCAAGACCAGAGATATAGTGTTCGGAACTTCACTCTTATTTATGCTTTGATTAATTATAAGTGAATTTTTAACTTCTTAAAGTTATATCTCTCACCTCACGCGATTAATGCATTAAAAATAAAAGCGCATCTCAAGCATCCCAAAGCGATAAAAGGAAAGCAATAAGTAAAATAATAAATAAAGCGATAAAAGAAAGCGATAAACACGCAAGCACACAATTACAATAGAAATGGAGGCAGAATACAACCCCAATAAAAGGAGATTTAAAGATGTGAATGGGGACGAAATACAATCCCCCAAAAATAAATAAAGTTGCCCCAAAATTAATTACAAGGGCTCAAAAGGAAATAAACATAAATTTAAACAATCACACAAAATCAAACATGAGAAAAACATGCATAAATTGGGGCATTCGTTTGGTTTAGGAACATTGGTTCCTATACGCTTATTTGGATGCTTAGGAACATTAGTTCCTTCACGTTTATTTAAAGAGGGTTCGAAGAGTCATTTTAATTGTTTGATGAAAACGGGGATGAGTGATCCCATTTTTGGAGAAAATTGACTCTTCGTTTTAATTGTGGTGTTTTTATTGTTGGGCTAAAACAAGGGACATTGTCCCAATTTTATTAGTAAAAAAAAACCAATTTAATTATAAAAATATTTTTGTGACTTTTTATCACACGCGTGCATAAATGAAATAAGTATTTACAATTAAACACAAAACACATAAACAGAGGGTTGAAAGGATCTCACCGAGCCGAAGTGTTCGCCCACGTGTCGCGACCCATCCGGGGAGTCGCGGGGACGCTCACATAACGTAGCCCAAATTAAATCCCAGACAAAAAATAATATCAAAAATATTAGTAATAATTCTAGAAATTAATCAAATAAAGACAAAGTAATTACGACAATAAAATTATAGTGATGTTGCAACAAAAATCTTAATGATAATAGATAACAATAATATTTAATGATGACAATGACAAATACTATTAATAAGGATAATAAACTTAGCAATAATAATAATAATAATAATAATAATAATAATAATAATAATAATAATAATAATAATAATAATAATAATAATAATAATAATAATAATAATAATAATAATAATAATAATAATAATAATAATAATAAGGGGAAGGGGAAATGATGGACGGCATCAGGGGGGCTCTAAAACCAAAAGAAAATCTTAAAAATTAATTAAAAGGCACAAGGGAAAACAAATGAAAAAAGGAAGAAAACTTGATACTAATAATAATAATAATGATAACAGTGAATGAGCATGAAAATCAAAGCAAACAAATGACATATTGATAGTGATATTAACACATTAAAATGCTAAAAATAAATAATAGATGTGGTAATAATGGAAAAAATAATATTTAACAACAACAAATAATATACAAAAATAAATGAGAACGAGTCCAAAAATGTTTACCCTCAGAATTTTTAGATCGGAAATAGGATTTCTCAATCCGTTCCCCTTGTCAATTTTTGCGGTGATAAACACCCGAAGCAAGTGTTAAAATCTGTGTTTTAAATAAATTAGTTCAAGAAAATATTTTTGGTGGGATGAATAAGCTAAGAAAATTAATTTCTCTTGCTCAAATCAAACCCAAGATTAAGTATTTTAGAGTAGCAAAGACTAAAACTTGAGAAGAAAACTTAAAGATTTTTGAAGAATTTTTGAACAAGAAAATGCTTCCTGGAGAGTAAAAATGCTAGAGAGAAAAGCAAAAAAATTCCTTTTTAAAAATGTTGCCCTCCCTCTCAAAATGAAGGGAAGTCCCCTTTAATTTTTAGTCTTGGCCAAAAATAGGAAGGGACAGGAAATCTTTTTATTTTAGTGGACCCAAATTAGCAAAGAACTGGTAAAAAAAACAAATTGAAAACATGGCTGAAAAAGCAGGAACCAATGAAAACGACGGGTCAAGGGGCTGGGCAAGCATGCCCGCGCGGAGAGGAGGGGAACGCGCGTGCCAGGGGGGAACTGCGCTGGCACCGCGCGCGTAGACCTGTGCATGCGGAGCTCCTCTCCGCACGCCGTACAGCTGTGCGCGCAGTGCAGCTGTACACGATGCACAACCTTGCGCATGCGGACAGACTCCGCCGCACGTGGCTGCGCGCACAGCGGGACCGGCCCGTACACAAGAGAAAAAATAATAAATAAAAAATAAAAAATAAAAATAAAGTTTAAAAGGAATGAAATAAATAAAAATAAAAACATAGATCATATAAATAGGGATAAAAATAAGAATAAAATAAAAGTAAAACAAAGGGAGTTTTTGACACAGGGAGCATTTTTCTGACACCTTTACTAGCAAGTGTTGTTTTCATCATCGGGTAATTCTGATCTTGGACCGCCTCAGGACCCGGTGTCTACATAAAGCCAAGGCTTGGTTGAACATTGACTAGAGGATCAATAACCATTTGGGACCAATTGGCCCAAGCATTCTTATCAAAATATTTTTCTCTAGCCAAAACTAAAAAAATTATAAAAGATATCACAACTTTTGTGCAAAATGACAATGAATCTTTGTATGAAGCATGGGAAAGATTTAAAGAATTGCAGAGAATGTGTCCTCACCATAACCTTCCAAGAGAGCTATTGATGCAAACCTTTTACTGTCACACCGCAAGTCGGGCCTAGTCGGATTTGGCATGCTAAGTCGGGATTTCAAGGGTAATTCGGTAATTTATGAATGAGAATATTGGACATTAAGGAATTTAGTGCAACAATTAATCTAATATGTTAAGTGGAGGAAGTATCTAGTGAAGTGTGAGTATTGTACCAAGGTATTAAATATCTACTTAAGTAATTATGTGGTGTATGTATGTGTATGGTGCCTTGGTGTATGAAAGTCAAGATAGTGGAATTATTGGTCCAATGAGAGCTTGCCAAGTGGACTTAGTTGGTGGGCATTGAATGTGAATGAAAGAAAAGAGAGAAGAGAGAGAGAGGGAACATAGGAAAATCTACATTCCCGTTCTCCTCCCTCTCACGCTTCCTCTTCTTCTTTTCTTCTCTATTTTCTGCTTTTCCTCTTTATTTCTCCGTTGGCTGGGATTTGTGCATTCTGAGAGGTGATTTTGATAGAGATTTGGAACAAGATTGAAGAGGTAAGTGTGGCATTAGGATTTCCTGCGTTTGGGTTCTCCTTCTTCTTCTTCTTCTTCTAGTTTTATTTGAGTTAGGGTTGGATTAAGAAGTTTTTGGGTTTTTGTTTGTGCAAGCTTTGGGGGCAGGAAGAAGAATAAGGGCAAGGAGAAGATTGAAGGTTAAAGAAGAGTGATTTTGGGATCTTCATTTTCAGGTTTGGGAGCTCTGTGTCCTTCATTTTTAGTTTTGGTGTTTGTCTCTGCCCTAATTCTCATTTTAATTGTGTATGTGTTTTGTAATGTTAATTTCTGGAATTTTGAGTGTCTAAGCATGTGTATATGTATGTTTTTAGTTGGGTAATTGTATTGGTAATTCATGATTAAGGATTGAAGTGTATATATGTGAGAATTGAAAGTGAAATTAAAGGATTTGGATAACCTCTGTTCTTGGTGTTTGGTTTGCAATTTTCTGTTTTCCTTGAATTAATTGTTGAATCTTGTGATAATTGAATGTATTTTGATCATAAACATGTTTTGGTTTGCAGTTGAGTGACGAGGTAAGAATGTTTGCATGATTGTGTGGTTTTTGAATGGTTTTGAAATGGTCTTGGAAGAAGAGGAAATGTCTGTATTTTGATCATAGACATTCATCGCGATCGCAACAGAGCTGCATATGCCCAGATGAGAGGAAGAGCACGAGTCATGCTCAAGAGCATGAATCATGCTCATCCCCTCATAGCACTTTGCTTTCACTCGGAGGAGAAGCACGAAGCGTACATGGGAACATTACTCGTGCTCTTGAGCACGAGTCGTTTTGCTGCCTTGGTTCTTCCTCCTCTTATGCTCTTGAGCACGAGTCGTGCTGCTGCCTTGGTTCTTCCTCCTCCCTCTGTTAGAGAGCACGAAACGTGCTCAACGAAGACAAGTCGTGCTCAGAGAGCACGAGTCATGGTCGTAAGCACGAGACGTGCTGATTCTCCTTTCTTCCTCTATTTTCTTCCTCTTCCCTCAGCTGTGGCTGATCAGCAGCATGAGCACGAGAAGTACTCTTCAGACACGACTAGTACATGTGAGCACAAGTCGTGCTCAGCTCTGGCCAGCGACGCTTCCTCAGGCCTCTGTCGCGAGCGCGACTTTATGTCTCGATCGCAACAGAGTTTTCTGTTGTCTGCCCTATTTTCTACCCGGTTTTCGAAAACAATCCATTTTCTTTCACTTTGCATTGTTTCTCACTATTGCATGGTACACATTTTTGCTTATTATTGTTAGTATTTGTATTGTAAAGTGTGTGACTATTGAAATGATAGCATGCTATTATTTGACTAAGATATGCTTAGCAATAGTGATCTCGGGTAGACTAGTATTTGATGTAAATTGTACGTGTTGATTTATTAACGTTAATTATTGTAATTCATATCGCATATTGCATGTGGAATACAAGTGAGTTGAATGCCATGTTTCATGGTTATTATTATTTTGAGCATGTTATATTAAAATGTGAAAGGTGTTATGCATATATTTACTCATGATTCTTCCCTAAGAGTAATATGTTATAGTTAACATGAGTAGTACCATTGTATGATTAGGGTTTTGTATTGATGATCTTTGGTATAATAGTGCTTTTATATCTAACTCTGGTATGCTTGATAGCGATGATTATTCATATAGTGTGTTGACTGAATTATATTGTATGCTTGGCAATACAAATGGTATGATGCATGTTTATACTTAGTGCATGGTGTATGCTTATTTATTCCCATTTATGCATGATTAATATGATGAACTATACGTTTATGAACCCATGAATGATATATGAGTATTTTGGTAAGTATCATGAAATGAGTTTAATTTATTATGTAAACCTAAGATTTGTGATCCTTGCTATGAATAATGTGTTATGCTTAAGTGTGATTAGTGTTATGCATGACCTACGAGAGTCAGTCTAGTGGATAGTTAGGCATGCCTAATAGAGTCTCTTTAGCTGCAGCACCTTTGGACGTTTGGACCCTAATCAGGTCCCCGTTTGGTTCCTCGCGAACCCTTTTAATGTGTTCGGATCCTCGCGATCCTTTTCAATGTGTTTGGATCTTGTTTAAGATCCCCCCCTCAATAAAATGTTTTGAATGCGATAAAATAAAATGGTTTTCGATTCGTACCCGTAAGGTATGCTATGCATTCGATTCATACCCGTAAGGTACGCTATGCGTTCGATTTGTACCCGTAAGGTATGCTATGCGTTTACTCGTTATCCACTATTGTGAGTCAGCAGGTATTTGATTTGCTCGCTTTGTCTGATATGAATGTAAGAATGTGATATCCGAATGCGCATAATGGTAAGTATGAGAAATCAGTTATTATGTACATGGAATGTGGATATGAGCTTCTGAATGTATGTCTTTGCTATGCAAGCATGATTATATATCTGACATGATTATTCTCATATGCCATATCGTATGCGTTATGCAATAGTCAGTTAGTATCTGAATGTGATTATAAGTTTCGGAATGCTATGATCGTGATTCGATTACTATAATGTATTAGCTTTGTGATCGGTTTCGGCTAGTGTATGGGCATCTTTGTGTGACAGTTTTATGCATGTTCAGATAGTTAGAGATTATGCATGGTGTAATATACGACTTTACATATTTAATTGATCTCAGTAAGTGTATGTAAGTTAATTGTATTTTCGCATGATGATGTTATGAATGTGATGTTATGTTATTATTCTTCGGTCTCTGCTATTGGGGTGCCTTCGGCACGTTGTTAGGTGATTATGTTTTTGGTATGATATTATATGTATTAAAGTGGCGCAACGAAAGTGTTGCGCTTTGACCTTGTCAGTCGGTTCTCGGCTAGTGTGTGTATTATGGCATGATAGTTGTATGTTTGGACCTCTAGTGACTTTGCATGATATTTGTGTGCATTATTATATGGTAGTGTAGTGCATCAACTTCGTAACTCGGGTATCAGTTAACATGTATGGGCATCTCTGCATGATAGTTGCATTACGTGTGATTCATCATTTGGTTGGTATATGGGAGCTTTGGTATGATAACTGCATTTATATATAATTTGTGCCTTCGCATGATTCGCCCTCTGATATATGATACTTTGGTGGAGCCGGTAAGTGTTTGCCTGCAAGTGTATATGTATATTTATATGATGTTATATGTTTGTTCATTTAGTGTCCTTTTGTTCTGTTCCTCCCCACTAAGCGTTATCGCTTAGCACGGGTTCTTTTCCCGTGTAGGTGGCAGGTTTTGGTTCGGTTTGAGTCGAGCATCTGTAAAGTCGGCCGCATAGGAGTAATGAGTTTTGTGTTTTGTTCAGCTTCTGTATTTTGGGTTTTGTATCTCCGTAGTCTTATGTATATGTAATTATATGTAAGGATATGGATGTAATATTTAGGCTATTTAAATGTTATTATATTTATGTTAAAAGTTATTCCTCGATTTTATCGTTTGCCTTATGCTTCCGCTGATTGAATGAGTGAATGGGGGTATGCATGTGCTTATACTTCCGCTTAGTGCCTGAGTGTGTATGAGTTAATGCATGACCAGCTTTTGCCCACAAGGTAAGTTTTTAATTATCCCGTATTTATGCATGTGTGATTATGTGTGAATGTATGCTTCCGCATAGTGTATGTGTGCATGTATGTGAGTGAGCATCGGTAGCACTCTCCGGCATCCTTCCAACGGGGACGTAGGGGGTGTTACATTTACAATGGAGTGAATCCTACCACAAGAGGTACCATTGATGCTACAGCCGGTGGCTCTTTAATGAGGAAAACAATAGAAGCTGCCTTTGAATTGCTTGAAGAGATGGCTATGAATAATTTTATGTGGCCCACCAAAAGAGTAAGGGAATCTAATTCTAATAATATGGGGGTTCATGCCATAGATTCTGTTGTAGCCTTACAAGCCCAAATAGAAGCTTTAACTTAAAAAGTTAGTAGCTTAGGAATGGGGGTAGTTCACAAAAGGTATGCACTATTTGTGGCCAACAAGGTCATACAAGTGAGGCATGTAATTTGGGAATAAATAATTCTGAAGAGCAAGTTAGTTTTATGCAAGGGTAAGGAAGAGGTAATCCATACTCAAACACCTATAACCCTGGTTAGAGAAACCATCCTAATTTTTCTTAGGTTAATAGTAGTAACCAAAATAGGAGAGTAGGATTTCAACCAACCACCTCAAGATAGGTTTGGAGCTTTAGAGGTGAAAATGGATAGATTCTTAAAGGGGATTAATCTAAAATTTAGTTCACAAGAAGAAAACCAAAAGAGGCTAGAAACAAAATTTGACCAAATCACTAAAAATCAAGCCTCATCCATCCATAACTTGGAAGTGCAAATAGGCCAAATAGCTAAGGCTTTACCTTCAAGAATGCAAGGAAATTTACCAAGTAATACGGAGGAGAATCCAAGAGAACATCTTAAAGCCATCAATGAACAGACAAATTTGTTTCTACTAATGTGGGTGAGAATGTGCAGGAAAAACAGACAAATTTTTAGAAGGATGAACCTTCTGTCGCGAGCGCGACAGAAGAGGGGAAGGCAGACATCACGAGCGCAATACCTTTCGAGAGCGCGAGGACTGGCAATCCGCCTACTGTCGAGATCGCAACACCTCTCACGGGCGCGACAGAAGGGATGACCAAAAGCCAAACTCCATAAGTTTTTCAACCTCGTCCGCCCTTTCTACAACGCTTGAAGCAGCAACACCAAGATAAGCAATTCCAATCTTTTATTGATAAATTGAAACATTTACACATAAATTTAAATTTTATTGAGGCCATTACACAAATTCCTAATTATTCAAAATTTCTTAAAGACTTGATTTCAAAGAAAAGAAGTTGGGAGTATATATCTACTATAGAATTGACTGAGGCATGTAGTTCAATAATTTCAAATAATTTGCCTACTAAGCTTAACGATAATGGTAGTTTCACTATTCCTTGCACTTTAGGGGATGTTGATTTTCCTAAATGTTTATGTGATTTGGGGGCTAGTATAAACCTTATGCCTTTGACTATCTTTAACAAGTTAGGATTGGACTATGTTAAACCTACTTCTATGTTTTTGCAATTGGCTGATCAATCTATTAAAAAACCATATGGAATAGTGGAAGATGTGCTTGTGAAAGTTGATAAATAAATTTTTGAATTTTAAACCGTTGCAACCCTATTATTTCACTCCCCTATAAAAGCCTAAAGCCCTAATTGCAGTTTTTTCTCTTCACTTTCAAGTTGTCCCTCACGTTTCTTTTGTTTTCTCTCTAAAATCTCTCAAATCTTCTTCTTATCTCAAAATTCTTCAGTTTTCAGTTTTGTTCTTCCTCTATTTCTTCTTTGTGAGTTTATTTTGCAAGGTTTCTTCAGATTTCATTCACAATCAAGATGGTTAGAACCAAATCAGTGGGAGACAAGGGGAAGAAGGCGGCAGAGGGGTCTAGTGCAAACCAAGATCCTGTGCATCTATAAAACAGGTTTGAATGTCCATTCCCTATTTTAAATGAGGAAGAAGGTGATAAATTTGTATATTTTGACAAGAAAACTTATGTGGGCATGTGGCATGTGGATTTCACTTTGTTAAATCAGTTAGGCATCAATGATCAATTTGAAAAATATTTGAAATATATGAAATGGGGGAAGTTTGTGCACTTAAATTTACCTATTAAGCATGATTAGGCCTTAAAATTTTTTGTTACTCTTGACTATGTTTACAAGGGTAGGGATAGGATGAAATTTAGACATCAAGGGATAGACTATTCCTTTGGATTCCCTGAATTGCATTAATGGTTTGGGTTTCCTCTTAATGGGAAGTGATTTGATGCCCATTTATTTGATCCTAGGCCTGTTTGGAAGTGTTTGTCTGGTCTTGATTCATTTAATAACAAGAATTCCACAAATTGCCAAATTAAAGATGATGTGTTAATGCTTTTTCATAAATACTTGTGTCATGCTTTATTTGGTAGAGTTGAGAGTTCTAAAGTTCAGACCAAAGACTTGTTTGTGCTTAATTTGTTATATTCTAGGAAAACCCCCTGCTCTATAGATTTTATTTTTGATGGTTTATATCATGCCTCTACTACAAAAAGTAAAACAATTGGAATGTGTCACATGGTGACCGGGATTATTTTAGGATGTCTAGGGGATTTACATAATTTTCATTTAGAAGAGGGTGAATCTGTTACTATGCTTGATGTAGTTTACTTGAGGCGGGCTAACATTTTGACAAAAGACAGTTGGCCGCCCAAGTTTGTTGATAGAGGATTGCAGGTTGATAGTTCACGCCTTGACAAAGGTAAAGGTAAGGCCCCTGAGTCATCCACAGCAGCTGGAGAGCATGAGGATGCTGATGATGATGATGAAGATGATGAGGAGGAGGAAGCTGCACCATTTGGAGCTGGTGAGGGTGCAAAAGCTGGTTGGCAGCAAGTGTTAACTAGGTTGGATGGCATGGAGGTTGCCAACCAAAAGCATGGCTGCTAGAATGGATTCTTTAGACCATGAAGGCTGTCCACAAGGGACATAAGAGCTTGAGTCGCAAGCTTCTCTCCTTTTTCAAAAAGCAAAACGTTGATTTTTCTCCTTCTCCACCTGATTCCCCTAGTGGGAATTGAGATAAGTTTCTCCACACACTTTTTATTTTTAGTGTTATTTTTGTTTTTATTTTATAGTTTTTTGTTTTTGCTTGTATATATTTACTTTTTGTTGTTTTCACACAATGGGGACATTGTGTCCTTTAAGTGTGGGGGCATTATTATTGTTGTTGTTATATTATATTTAGTTATTGTGTAGCCTGTGTTTTGCATGTGCTGCTAGTTTTAGGTTCTTAATATTAGGTATGTTGAGTTAGATTTGTACATATGTGTATTATTATTTTTATGTATAGGTTGTTTTGTGCATTATATTTTGGAGCTTATATATTTGATATATGTTTGGGAATATATGCATGAGTAAGCTGATATTTCTTTTAATTATGTCTATATATGCCATATTTTGAAAAATGTCATTTTTATTTTTATTTGGACAATTAATTTTACATAGTGAAGGTCATGACTTGGCAAAGCACTTTAGTGTAGGGTTTTTCTAAGTTGATTATCTTTTCACATGTATATAAGGATTATTTTTCCAATTCATTGCTTATGATAGTTTGACCTATAGCTATGTGAGCTTTTGAGCCTTATACTTTAAAATTTTTCTTGTATGAGAGCCTTAGTATGCCATATCCTCTAGAACGTATCTTTAGTAAATTTTTAGATTACATTTAGTATGGGATGCGCATGAGAAATGAAAAGGGCAATTAGATTAAACCACTTTGGCTTACTATAAAAAACTAACCTTTTTGACTTTAGGTAGCCATTTTGTGCCTAAACCTGTTTTTGTTGTTAAGCATATTATTTAACCAAATCATTTGCTAAACAATAACTATTAATTTTTGTTACCCTTGTTGTGTTGAGAATTAGAATTACGATACCATGGGATATATTTGTTAGTATAAGCATGATTATAGTGATATATAAGTAAATTCCTTTATTTTTTGTATCAAAAGTCCATTATTAGAAAAATCTAGTTTCTTTGTACAAAATAAAAAAATATAAAAAAAATAAGTGGGATGGAGCATAAAATGCACCCACTATAGAAAAAAAAAGAAAAGAAAATAAAAAAAAAAGGAGAAAGCAAATGAAACTAGAAGAACAAGGGTGGACATTAGGAAGGGAATTAGAATAGAAACTTTTAATATCATGCTATACTTAATTTTTACATTTCTTGTGGTATAGTTATACTTATTCTCTACACAATATTAGCTACTTAAACCAAATTTATCGTACCCTTACCTAAGCCAAGTTACAACCCTTTGTAAGACCCTTTAATTTCATGTACTACTTTATACTAGTAGTGGAGATTTTTACTATTTACAAGCTTATGGTATGCAAAGGCATATTTAAGGATTGAGAGAAATACTAACCTTGAAACACATTGAGTGATTGAGAGCTTAAGGAAAAAATAGTGTTTGAGTGAGAATTATTTTAGGGAATGTCTTGTGTGAAATAATCTTTACATGTGTTAAGATATTCAACATCTTGAGGTCAAACATTCTTGTGTTTTGCAACTTTATGGTTTTCCAAAATGTGCATGATTGTTCAAGTATGATGGATAATGGTATTGATTGAGATGTTGCATATTTAGACTACTTTGCTAAGAGATAAAAGCTTATACATGTCATTTCCAAATGTTTATCAAAGATATAAGTAAACTCCACAATTGTATGCAATTTTTTTGTATGTTATTTGTTTGTGTTGTTTGAGTGTTTGTTATGTTTTGCTTGGAGACAAGCAAATATTTAAGTGTGGGGGTTTGATATGAGTCTAAATAGCTCATATTTAATCAATGTTTTACGTTTAAAATAATGTTTAAGTATAGTTAATTGTGTTAGAAATAGGTATATTTTATGTTTTTATTTGAGTTTTGTGTGTGTAGGAGAAATTGGAGAAAATGGAGAAGATTGGAGAAAAGGAGCAGAAATGAACCAAAGAAGGAATCAATTTGTCACGAGCACGATAGGGAGCACCAAGCCAAGAAGAAGAGAAGAAGAGAAACCAAAGAAGAAAAGTGTTCTGTCGCAAGCGCGATAGGACGCGCATTTGAAGGGAGATGAAGAGAATGAGCCCAGGAGCCAGCGTGCAGTGTCGCGAGCAAGGCCGCCATCACGAGATCGCGACAAGGCGCGGTGGGAAGTCAGTGCGAGGAAAGTGGAGCATAGAGCAAGGCGTGTTTCGTTGCGAGCGCGACAGTCGTCGCGATCGCGATAGAGAGGACCATTGGAAGATTAATTTAAATTTTGCCTTGAAGAAAGATGACTTTTCACCAAGCTTTACAACCTTCCTAAGGGACACTTGAAGGAACATATCTCTTGGAATTTTATAAATAGTAGATTTAACTGTAATTTTTAGGGTTGAATAGTTTTATTTGAATATTTATTATTAAGATTTCTGTAAGTAGAAAGTACAATTTTTAGTTAAAGTTTAAAGTTAAATTTTTATGTTTTGAAGAGAAGATTACTTGCAAGAAAGAATAAATCTTTTGTGGAAGGGAAAAGGGTTGAAAGATCTCTTTCTTATTTCTCATCTTTACTTCTTCTTTGTAATTATTTTATGATGAACATATGAACTTGATTATTTCATGTTATATTTCATTATTCACATCAATTTAATTATTCTTTCTTGTAGAATTTTCTATTAGTATTTTTATGCATAATCATTGTAAGTAAGTATTTAATTGAAAGAATAAATTCTTACTTACATCTAATAGAATTTCATCATTGAAGTATTATTTGAGAAATCATAATATTAAAATGATTGCTATATGTTGTTTATTATTCCTAAAATTTGCATGAATAACACTTTAATTCATTAATGAAAATTGTGAGTTAGAATTATAAATGCATGCTTTAGGCACTCTAATTTATGTTGAAAGAGTAAATTGGAATCTTATTCAACTTGGCTTGCATGATAAGAATATATTCATAATCAAGAATAATTAATTCAAGTTCTATTTATTATTTTATATCATTGATCTTTTATCTTCTCGATTATTTATAACTAAGTTAATTAGAATTAAACATAGTTCTTCCACTTTCATTCAACAAATTAATGATCATTGTAAACAATATTAAAATTAAGTAGTAATAGTGTGTAATAATTAGCACATTTCTCGTTGGATCGACATCTTTTGTACTATTTCGGTATACCGTATGCTTGCGGAATTGGCACATATAAAATAAGCCAACATGTCTCGCCTTCTGGGTCATTCCGCCGCCGGAGGTGGCCAGCGCCACCTCTTTCTTCTTCTTCCTCTTTTTCCTTCTTTCCTTCGGTTTCTTGCATTTTTGGTCCCGTTTTCCTTCTTATTTTCCTTTATTTTCTTTGTTTTTTGGTCCCCTTGCCTAGGTCTCTCGCTCTTTTTCTATTTTCTTTCTTTCTCTCTATTTTTTTTCTTTTTCTTTTCTTTGGCCCCCCTCCCTTTTCGTATTTCGTCCTCCTCTCTTTCAAAATGCCAACCCCTTCCCTCTTAGGTTATTTTCCCTCCTTTTATATCTAGGGTTTCTCTTTCCTTTTCCTCATTTGTATTTTATTTTATTTTATTATTATTTTTCCTTTTTATCAATATATATATTCTTTTATTTTTGCCACCTCAGGACTTAGTGTCTACAGTTGCCCCCAACTTTAGGGAAGCTAGTACACTAGTGAGTAGGTGAGCCAAAGTTCAGAGAAAAGGAGAGAGATGCATACCTGAGGTAAAGGGACTCTACTGAATTGATGCCTCTTGAAAGCGCTTTGGATGCCTGTTGAAAGGACTTTGTTGAATTGCGATTGATTAATACCAATTTTTCGGCATGTTAAATCACGTTAGATGAGGTGTGATTGGTTGATGCCAGCTTGTCGGCATGTTAAATCACGTTGATGAGATATTTTACTAGATTTTGCCTCATAAGAGGACTTTGGTGCCTCTGGATCGAAGGACGGTTCCCCCCTGAAGGACGGGATTGATGCCTCCAGAGAGATGATTTGATGAAATCTAATGTGACTAGCGCCAGTTTATCGGCATGCAGAATCACATGGAGATGATGAACATGATTAGTTAACGTCAGTTTGTCGATGTGGTAAACCATGGTTGGTGATTGGTTAATGCTAGCTTGTCGGTGTGTTAAACCACCGAGATTTAGTGAACGCGATTGGGTTGGGGTGTGTTTAATAAAAGTCATGACGTGTGAAACTACAGTTGAGCGATTGATAAACACCAGCTAGTAGGCATGTGAAACCACGTTTGAGTGATTCATAAAGACCAACTAGTAGACGTGTGAAACCGCCAGACTTAAACACCAACTTGTAAGGCATATGTGTGATGCACGCCGAACCTCGGGAGGCCCCAAACACCCTTCTTTAGGGCATTCGAGAGAGGTTCATGGAAACTTGCAAGAGATTGCAAGGGTATCTATTTTGGGCAATAAGGAGGTTTCTAGGAGTTGCCACCCAATAAAATATTGGGAAGGGTTGTCTAGCCTCAATGAGCCTAAGACAACACATATGCATCCATTTTGGGCAAGCCAGAGATATTTTGGAGACCCCACCCCAATAGAACATTGGGATGATCCTCTAACCTCGTGGAGCCTAGAACTATGCATATTAGGCCTATTTTGGCAACAAGAGATATTTTGGAGATCCCACCCCAATGAGACATTGAGATGATCCTCTAACATCGTTAAGCCTAAGACCAGAGATGGTTCGGGACTTCGCATTTATTCATACCTTGATTAAATTACAATTCAGTTTTGAATTTAAGATTTTATCCTCTTTTCTCATATATTTAAATGCAATAATTAGAGCGTATATCAACCACATAATAAAATGGTAAATAAAAGCAAGATTAAAATAAGGTAAATAAAAATATAATAAATTACAACAAAACTAGGGGCGGAATACAACCCCCAATGTAAATGAAATGTAAATCATACATAAAACGGGATATTTATTAAGGATGAGGGCATTGGTCCTCTCATGCATAGTTAAAGAAAATAATTTTAATGTGACAATTTATTTTGGATGGAAAAACTAGGATATTGGTCCCATTTTATTAGAAAAAAACCCAACTTATTTATAAAAATATTTCTTTGATTTTTAATTAAATGTGCATAAAATAAATAATTTTATTAATAATTACATGACAAATAAATTAAAAATACAAATAAAGGAAAAATAATAAATACAATAAAAAGATAAATCCCCGAATCTTCTCGTACGTTCGCATGGATGCTCAAACATGACAAAAATAAGTATTTGAAAACAAAAACAAACACAAATAAAATAATTTTAATAATTAAATCAAAAAATCAATTAAATATATAAAATAATAAATAAAAAATTAAAATAGATAAAATATGCATTATGGATGACAAATAAATTAACTAACATAATAAAACAAATAAATTAGCATATTAATAAATTAACACAAAAAACCATAAATTATGATGATGATGATGATGATGATGATGATGATGATGATGATAATAATAATAATAATAATAATAATAATAATAATAATAATAATAATAATAATAATAATAATAATAATAAAAATAATTGAAGGATGAAAAATTATAGCAAATATAATTTATACGGAGGTAACATTAATAAATGGTACCTAACTCTTGTAGCGCAGAAACTCGTTGCGAAAGTGTCTACAAGGATCCCATTTGTTTGTGGTCACTGGCCTGGCTTTTATCCACATGTGGAATAACAGCAGCTATTCCACAATCTAAAAGCCCCTGAAAGATTAAGACAAAAACAAGCATGAGTGGGAACGAGCAGCCTTGCGGCGTATACATTTTCTCGTTACCAAATACTGAGATCTCCCATCTATTGATATAGATCCTAAAAGCTAGAGACCTAACTCTAGTTTAACTCAGACTCTTTCTGAGATAAGATTTGGTAATCTTAATCAGATTGAATTACTTAATTCTATTTGGATTGGACCTTTATCCAAATTAGAGTCATGGGCGTACCCAAACTCTATCATCTTCCACTCGCACATGACAGAACGAATTCAAGTATTAATCTTCAGTTATACTGGCAGATAGATTGTGTGACCAGCATACCTCGAGAGCACTAATGCTATACACCAGTTAGGGATATATAGCGTCTCAAAAAAAAAAGATCCTCCTTTTCACGTATGCCTAACCCCAGATTGCTTTCTCACATTCACTATTTTTACTCATGATCTCATAAAATAATTTTCGTGTTCACTATTATATTTTTACTCATAGAAACTATAATAGGCTAGCCAGTGAACCACGAAACCTTATGAAAGTGACCAAAAGGCTATCTTCCCCTCTTACTGTATGCCATCCATTATGATTCAACTCGCTTTTCTAGTTAGATCCTCCAGGCCTAAACTTTTTTCGGACCTCTTGGAAACTAACTAAGCTAGCCACATTGAACCATACTTCAGGGATAAGTTAAGGGTTCTAAGGGTTAAAATTTAAATAGGGTCTCACAATAGGGAAAGTTGAGATCAATGATAATATTAAATTCCCATCCCTTTGGTCACATAAGCACACACGGTATAAAACATGTGTTATGGCATTCTTTCCTTCCCTTAAAGGAGCACATGTCTCACATTTAAATAATGTGTATATCAAACACCATACAGAAGCATAAGGTTGCGATGCACTGAAGCACCCAACTTTAGTCCGCTTACTTAAGGACTACTTCTGACTTTTTAGACAGAATATGGTAGTTACATATAACTTACCATCGGATTCCATATAATCCTTATTTGGGTCTCAATCCAAACCATACAACTTTATGTATGTCTTTATCTCGCACTTTAACAAGACTCATCTTATAATTTCTGCAAGAGGGCACTTTTATTTTGAATAGGCTCTCGAGCATTCTCATATGTTCAAAAATTTCCTCATCTTAGTCTTTGCCAACTCATTGACAAAACTAAGGTAAACACCCTTGTGAGTGGGCTACTTCTCTGTCTGACATGCTCAATCTCATACAAATAACAGTAAATGTTTACACATAAACATTCACACTCATGTATTGCCAACAATGAACTTTGGTTATTATTCACAAATAATAACGTTAAGGGATTATATAAAATATAACAACACTAATTAAATTCTACGCAAACCTCGATATCTAATGTGTCTCTCAAAACACATCTCTCGTTATAGGTTTACTCAACGGATCTGCATGCGTAGAAACGTACTGTTAGTTCACTTCTCCTCGTGCAACAATATTTCTCATGTATTAATACTTAATATCGATATACTCAGCTCCATTATAAGCTATCAACGACTGATTGTCACTAAAGACTATCACTAATACCTCTAAGGCAGTTATTCTCAAATGGTTGACAAACCATTTTATCCAAATTGTCTCTTGTAGAGCAATTGAGGAAGTGACAAATTCAACTTCCACTATTGATAGGGCTACACAGGTTTAATTCTTATTACTCCATGAGATGGCATCTTGGGACACACATCTTTGCTAAGAAACTAATTCTTGGCAATGGTGTTATCTATGGGTTTGTAGTTTTGCATATTAAATTGTTCAAGATTTTTGTTAATACATTTCTCTCGAGAAATAGACAACAATCTTCTCAAACAATCTCTTGAAATCCTAACTTCAAGAATATAATATGCTTGACCCATATCCTTTATCTCAAAGTTAGACGATAACCAATCTTTGATTTCATTTACGTACCCATTGTCATTTTTTGCTTTAAGTATGTCGTCTACATACAATGTCAAAATGACAAATTTACTTTCAGAGCTTTAACTATAAAGACAATGATCATCATCAATCATATTGAACACATTCGATATGATTGTATGATGAAGTCTTAAGTACCATTGCCTTTTTTCGATGAAACCTTTAGGTTGTTCCATCCATTTCTCCATTGAGAAAAGAAGTCTTTCCATCCATTTGATGAAACTCTAGGTCCAAAATCGCTACTATGGCCAGAATCAACCTTATGGACATAAATCTTACAACAGATGAGAAAGTCTATTGATAGTCAATCTCTTCCTATTATATGAACCCCTTAGTGACTAGCCGAGTCTTATATCATTTGATACCTCTATCAGCTTTTCAATTTACTTTGAGAATACATTTATTCTCAATTTGTGTCCTTCCACTAGATCAACCAGTTCTCAAACATGGTTTTGATCTCATGGTTACCATTTCTTCTTCCATTGCTTTAATCCATTTTTTTTTCTTAGATGGGCATGAAAAAGCCTTTTAAATATTTTTGTGCTCTTTCTTGTCTTGTGGGGTGATATGATTCTAAATAGCTCATATTTAATCCATATTTTAGGTTTAAAATAATGTTTATGTATAGTTAATTGTGTTAGAAATAGGTATGTTTTATGTTTTTGTTTGAGTTTTGTGTGTGTAGGAGAAATTGGAGAAAATGGAGAAGATTGGAGAAAAGGAGCAGAAATGAGCCAAGGAAGAATCAATATATCACGAGCGCGACAGGGAGCGCCAAGCCAAAGAGAAAGAAGAAAGAAAGAAAGAAAGCAAAGGAGAGAAATGATATTCCACGAGCTGGATAGTGGTCGCGAGCACGACAGGACGCGCACTTGAAGGGAGCCAAAGAGAAGGAGAAAGGGAGCTAGCGGGCATTATCGCGAGTAAGGCCGCCTATCGCGAGGTCACGACATGGCGTGGAGGAAAGCCAGCCTGAGGAAAGTGGAGCGAAGAGCAAGGCGTGTTTTGTCGCGAGTGCGATAGTTGTCGCGATCGTGACAGAGAGGACCGTTGGAAGTTAAATTCAAATTTTGCCTTGAAGAAGGATGACTTTCCACCAAGCCTTGCAACCTTCCTAAGGGACACTTAAAGGAACATATCTCTTAGAACTTTATAAATATTAGTTTTAACTGTAATTTTAAAGGTTGAATAGTTTTAGTTGAATATTTTTTATTAAGAATTTTGTAAGTAGAAAGTACATTTTTTTAGTTAAAGTTTAAAGTTTGAATTTTTATATTTTGAAGAGAATATTACTTGCAAGGAAGATGAAAGAAGATATCCTTTGTGGAAGGGAAAAGGGTTGAAAGATCTCTTTCTTATTTCTCATCTTTACTTCTTCTTTGTAATTATTTCATGATGAACTTATGAACTTTATTATTTAATGCTATATTTTATTATTCACATCAATTTTATTATTCTTTCTTATAGAATTTTCTATTACTATTTTTATGCATGATCATTATAAGTAAGTATTTAATTGAAAGATAAATTCTTACTTAAATATAATAGAATTTCATCATTGAAGTATTATTTGAGAAATCATAATATTAAATGATTGCTATAGGTTGTTTATTATTCCTAAAATTTGTATGAATAACACTTTAATTCATTAATGAAAATTGTGAGTTAGAATTATAAATGTATATTTTAGGCATTCTAATTTATGTTGAAAGAGTAAATTGGAATCTTATTCAACTTGGCTTACATGATAAGACTATATTCATAATCAAGAATAATTAAGTCAAGTTCTATTTTATTATTTATTAATCATTAATCTTTTATCTTCTCCGATTATCTATAACTAGGTTAATTAGTATTAGACATAGTATTTCCACTTTCATTCAACAAATTTATGATCATTATAAATAAGATTAAAATTAAGTAGTAATAGTGTGTAATAATGAGCACATTCCTCATGGGATGGACATCTTTTGTACTATAATCGGTACACCGTATGCTTGCAGAAATTAGCATGTAAAATAGGCTAACAAGTTTTTAGCGCCGTTGCCCTGGAATGATATTTTATTTGTTGCCATTGTGAAACTGAATTTATGATTTTGGATTACAATATTTATTTTATTTTGCTTGTTTGTTTGTATAAATTGACTTATTTTTGTTTTGTGTTATTTTTATAGGATTTGATAAGTTCATGCCTAGTACAAGAAGTTCTCAAGAAGAGCTCGAACCTTTGAATCCTGAAATAGAGAGATTTTTCTCAAGTAACCGAAAATCTAATAAAAAGAAGAATAAGAATAAGAGACCAATCATGGCTGAAGAGGAAAATCCACCAAGGTTGATGGTTTTTGCTACACCCGCATTGCGTGGTGCTCAACAAGGTGTGGTAAGGCCTGCGGTAAATGCTAACCAATTTGAAATTAAACCTTCTCTTTTGCAAATGATTCAAAATAGCATTTAGTTTTATGGTTTGGCAAATGAGGATCCTAATGCTCATTTGGCAAATTTTCTAGAGATATGTGATACTTTTAAAATTAATGGAGTTTCTAATGATGCAATTAAGCTTAGCCTTTTTCCTTTCACTTTGAACGATAAAGCCAAGGCTTGGTTGAATTCATTAATTAGAGGATTAATAACCACTTGGGACCAATTGGCCCAAGCATTTTTATCCAAGTACTTTCCTCTAGCCAAAACTGCAAAAATTATAAAAGATATCACAACTTTTGTGAAAAATGACAATGAATCTTTGTATGAAGCATGGGAGAGATTTAAGGAATTGCATAGAATGTGTCCTCACTATAATCTTCCAAGGGAGTTACTCATGCAGACTTTTTATAATGGAGTGAACCCTACAACTAGGGGTACTATTGATGCTGCAGCTGGTGGCTCTTTAATGAGGAAAACAATAGAAGCTACCTTTGAATTGCTTGAGGAGATGGCTATGAACAATTATATGTGGCCCACCGAAAGAGTAAGGGAATCTAATTCTAATGCTAGGGAGGTTCATGCCATAGATTCTGTTGTAGCCTTATAAGCCTAAGTAGAAGCTTTAACTCAAAAAGTTAGTAGCCTAGGAATCGGCGGTAGTTCACAAAAGGTATGCACTATTTGTGGCCAACGAGGTCATACAAGTGAGGTGTGCAATTTGGTAATAAGTAATTCTGAAAAGCAAGTTAGTTTTATCCAAGGGCAAGGAAGAGGTAATCTATACTCAAACACATATAACCCTGGTTGGAGAAACCATCCTAATTTTTTTTGGGGTAATAGTAATAACCAAAATAAGGGTGTAGGATTTCAACCAACTCAAGATAGGTTTGGAGCTTTAGAGGTAAAAATGGATAGGTTCTTAGAGGGGATTAGTCTAAAATTTAGTTCACAAGAAAAGAACCAAAAGAGGCTAGAAACAAAGTTTGATCAAATCACTAAAAATCAACCCTCATCCATCCATAACTTGGAAGCTCAAATAGGGCAAATAGCTAAGGCTTTACCTTCAAGAATGTAAGGAAATTTACCAAGTAATACGGAGGAGAATCCAAGGGAACATCTTAAAGCCATTAATTTGAGGTCAGGTAAATCCTATAATAATGAATTTGTTTATACTAATGTGGAGGAAAATGTGCAGGAAAAACAGAAAAATTTTCAAAAGGATGAACCTTCTGTCGGTAGTGCGACAGAAGAGGGGCAGGCAGATATCGCGAGTGCACTACTTTTCGCGAGCACGAGGACTGGCAATCCGCCTACTATCGCGATCGCGACACCTATCGCGGGCGCGACAGAAGGGGTGACCAAAAGCTAAACTCCACAAGTTTTTCAACCTCGTCCGCCTTTTCCACAACGCTTGAAGCAGCAACACCAAGATAAGCAATTCTAATCTTTTATTGATAAATTGAAACACTTACACATAAATTTAAATTTTATTTAGGCCATTACACAAATTCCTAACTATGATAAATTCCTTAAAGACTTGATTTCAAAGAAAAGAAGTTGGGAGGATATATCCACTATAGAATTGACTAATGCATATAGTTTAATAATTTCAAATAATTTGCCCACTAAGCTTAAGGATAATGGTAGTTTTACTATTCCTTACACTTTAGGGGATGTTGATTTTCCTAAATGTTGATGTGATTTGGGGTCTAGTATAAACCTTATGCCTTTGACTATCTTTAAGAAGTTGGGATTGGACTATGTTAAACCTACTTCTATGGTTTTGCAATTGGCTAATCAATCTATTAAAAAACCATATGGTATAGTGGAAGATGTGCTTGTGAAAGTTGATAAATTCATTCTACCAGCTGACTTTATTATTTTAGATTTTACATATGATGTGAAATGTCCATTGATATTAGGAAGACCTTTCATGAGAACTGGTACGGCTTTGGTTGATGTCTATGAGGGCACTTTAATCTTAAGAGTGGGGGAAGATAGTGTGCAATATCAAATGGATAAGTCCCTAAAATATCCCATGGATAAGAATGTGTGCATGAAAATAGATGTCATTGATGCTTGTGTTTTGGAAGTGTTAGACAATGCAGGTCAATAAGAGGTTGATTTTGAAGAAGTCCATGAAGATGTGGAGCAAGAGAGCTCAAGGCCTGAACTTCTAAATAGAAATAAAGCTCCATTGCCACCATCCATTATAAGTCCTCCTAATGTAGAATTGAAAGAGTTACCTAGTCATTTGAGGTATGCATTTCTTGGTCCAAATCATACTTTACCAATTATTATTTCTAACAAACTCACTAGTGCACAAGAGTCTTCATTATTAGAGGTTGTTAGAAAGAGGATAAAGAGTATAGGTTGGCAAATTTCTGATTTAAAAGGAATTAGTCCTAATATAGTAATGCATAGGATTAATATGGTAGATGAATGTCAACCAAAAGCTGATAGACAAAGAAGACTTAATCCTAATATGAAAGAAGTTATTAAGAAAGAAGTCATTAAGCTATTAGATGCTGGGATTATTTATCCAATTTCGGATAGTTCTTAGGTAAGTCCTATTCATTGTGTACCAAAGAAAGGGGGTATGACAGTAGTTAGAAATGAGATTGGGGAATTGATTCCTACTAAAACCACCACCGGTTAGAGGGTGTGTATTGACTATAGGAAATTAAATTCAGCCACTAGAAATGATCATTTTCCTTTACCATTCATTGACCAAATGTTAGAAAGGATAGCTGGCCATTCTCATTATTGCTTTTTGGATGGTTTTTTAGGATATTTCCAAATGTTTATCTATCCTAGTGACCAAGAAAAGACCACCTTTACTTGTCCATATGGGACTTTTGCCTATAGAAGAATGCCATTTGGGTTATGCAATGCACCAACAACTTTTCAAAGGTGCATGACTTCTATTTTTGGGGATATGATAGAAGACATTATGGAAGTGTTCATGGCTGAGTTTTCTGTGTATGGGGACTCATTTGAGTTATGTTTAAGTAATTTAGATAGAGTATTGGCTAGATATGAGGAAACTAATTTGGTACTAAATTGGGAGAAATGTCATTTTATGGTTGAAGAATGGATTGTTCTAGGCCATGAAATTTCAAGTAAAGGGATTGAGGTAGATAGAGCGAAAACAGAATTGATAGAGAAATTACCTCCACAAACTACACTTAAGGGTGTAAGGTCATTTTTGGGACATGCTGGTTTTTATAGAAGGTTTATAAAGGACTTTTCCTTAATTGCTAAGCCTTTAACTAATTTGTTAGTTAAGGATGTACCTTTTGAATTTTCTCATACATGTATGCAACCTTTTGATACATTAAAAAATGCTCTTATAAGTGCACCTATAATTACTTCTCCTAATTGGGAATTATCTTTTGAAATTATGTGTGATAGAAGTGACCTTACTGTTGGGTGTGTGTTAGGACAAAGACAAGGTAAAAATTTGCATGTGATGTACTATGCTAGCCATACATTGTTATCACCTCAAGTTAACAACACAACTACTGAAAAAGAAATGTTAGCAGTTGTCTATGCATGTGATAAGTTTAGGTCTTATTTGTTAGGATTTAAAGTAATCATCTATATGGATCATGCTGCATTAAGGTACTTATTTGCTAAAAAAGATGCTAAGCCTAGATTAATTCGTTGGGTTCTTTTATTGCAAGAGTTTGACCTTGAAATTAGAGACAAGAAGGGGTCTAAAAATTTAGTGGCTGATCACTTGTCAAGGTTAGAAAATGAGGAAGGACCTATAGGAGATAATAATGAAATAAATGAATCCTTTCTGGATGAATCTCTTATGTCTATTGAGCAAGTAAATGGTCTTTGGTTTGCAGATTTTGCTAATTTTCTTGCTGCAGGAATTATACCTAATGATTTGACATGGCAACAAAAGAAAAAATTCTTTAGTGATGTCAAAAATTATCTTTGGGAAAAACCCTATTTATTTAAGATAAGTGGGGATTGTATTATTCGTAGGTGTGTTAGTAAGGGTGAGTATGCAAACATTTTAACACATTGTTATTTATCTTTGTATTCTGGTCATAATGGTAGTACTAAGACTACCTCTCATGTGCTAGAATGTAGTTTCTTTTGGCCTACTTTATTTCATGATGCTAGAGTATTTGTAGCTCATTGTGATAAGTGTCAAAGAGCTGGTAACATTGGGAAGAGAAATGAAATGCCTTTGAACAATATCTTGGAAGTAGAGATATTTGATGTGTGGGGGATAGACTTTATGGGTCCTTTTCCTACATCCTTTGGTCAAAATTACATTTCGGTTGGTGTTGACTATATATCCAAATGGGTTGATGCCAAAGCAACATTAACTAATGATTCCAAGGTGGTGATCAAATTCTTAAAGAAGATCTTTTCAAGGTTTGAAGTGCCAAGAGCCATCATAAGTGATGGAGGTAAGCATTTTATTAATCACTCTTTTGATTCTTTATTGCATAAATATGGTGTGCATCATAGGGTAGCTACTCCATATCATCCACAAACTAGTGGTCAAGTAGAGGTATCTAATAGGGAACTAAAATGGATCTTAGAAAAAATAGTTTCTAGCTTTAGGAAGGATTGGGCACATAAGTTAGATTATGCATTATGAGCATATCGCACAACATTTAAAGCACCTATTGGGATGACACCATATAGGTTAGTATACGGAAAAGCTTGTCATTTGCCTGTTGAGGTAGAGCATAGAGCAAATTAGGCTATTAGAGCTTTGAATTATGACATTAAAGATGCAAGTGTTAAAAGATGTTTACAACTTAATGAGCTTGATGACTTAAGACTCCTTCCTTATGAAAATGCTAATATATACAAAGAAAGATCCAAAAAATGGCATGATGCTCATATTAGATACAAAAGTTTCAAGATTGGGGATAAGGTCCTATTATATAATTCTAGATTGAAACTTTTTCCTGGAAAATTGAAATCTAGGTGGAGTGGACCCTTTGAGGTCAACCAAGTTTTTGATCATGGGTATTTGGAACTAAAAAAATAGTAATCGGGAATTATTTAAAATAAATTGTCAAAGATGCAAGGTCTATTTTGTAACACCCCCTACTCATACGTAGGCAAACCCATCCGGATAGGAGTGAGATGCCATAGGAGCAGGGGTGTCACACAAGACAGATCGATACAAAGCAAACATTCATCCACAATAAACATACAGAAACATAGCGAAAATTAAAACTTTTGAGAAACAACAACTGATCATACATTAATATAACAAAATCATTACAATAATATTCTAATCAATTGCCAAGCAAAAGAATTACATATCCAAAATAAACAAGAGCGGAAGCTTACAAAATTACAGATACAATGAGAGTTCTAATGTAAAAAGAATCATCCTAACTATTACAAAAATAGCCCTAACACTAATCCCTTTTGTGTTGGCTTGACTGGCGGTGACTCTCCCAAAGCAAAACGCCTTCCGCACCTGCACAAATAAAAACCGTGCTAAGTGATAACGCTTAGTGGGGAAACACACAACAAAAGAGTGGACGGCCATTCACAACAGTTGTCAAAGCATAACACATACGATATGACATATACGGATAACCATGTCAAATATAATCATGCTTACATAATAAGGACATACATTCAGAAGCTCATATCCACATTCATGTACTTATTAACTGATAGCTCATACGTATCATCATACTCATTCGGATATCATAATCTTGTAATCATTCCAAAGCAGAACAAAACAAATAAAGCACCTGCTGACTCACAATAGTGAATAACGAGCATACAGACAGTACCTTACGGGCTGCAGCTAAAAGACTCTATTAGGTGTGCCTAACTATCCACTAGACTGACTCTTGCAGGTCATGCATAATCCAAATCATGTTCTTAAACACAGCATATAATCTATCATGGATAACATGTGATTTGATATGAAGAAATCATGATGTTACACATATAAGCGAAATAATGTGGCACATAGCATTGAAAAGACAAAACAAGACGTTCAAAATCAATTTTAGACAAATAGAGTACGTAAGAGAAACAGGCCAAAGTCACTGTCACGATCGTGACAAAGTCGCGCTCGCGACAGAATGGCCGTGAGCATTGCTCATGCCAGGTGAGCATTGCTCATGAATCGTGAGCCTTGCTCAAGCCTTGTGAGCATTGCTCACGCCAAGTGAGCATTGCTCACGACTCGTGAGCATGGCTCACAACTCTTGAGCTTTGTGTAGAGATCGGGTCCTGAAACAGCCCAGATCAGAGTTACCCAATGATGATAAGACGCCTTTTCACAGGCAAAAAGGTTAAAAGTGATGATCTTCTTTTCAAATTTGCATTTTAGAGTGAAAAGATAAAAAAATAATAAAATAATAAAAAATATTTTAAAAATTAGTTTTGAAAAATGGGGGCTTAAAATAATGGTATTTTTAGTTAATTTAAAATTTTAAAAAAAATCGGATCGAGAGTGTAGGGCACGGCGGCGCGCCTGCGGCAGCACGCTGGCTCCCAGCTCGCGGGCGCCCAGGCGTCCAGCGCGCTGCGCGCGCAAAGGCGATGCGCAGCGTCGCCAATGCTGCGCGTCGCTAAAAGCGCGCGCACTGGCACGCGCTCTTCGTGCACGAGGCAGCTCCGCTCCGACGCCCGTCCCTATATAGCGACAGGCATCCCTACTCCTGGCTGTCGCTAAAGGGTCTGATACCCAATTTTTCCGATTTTTGGACCTAAAAATCAGTTTTTTATCCATTTTTTCAAGGTTTTAAGGGATTTTTTCCATTTTTAAAAATTAAAATAGGTAATATCTGATTTAATTAAATTTTATCCTTTTAATTATTTTATTTTTTTCCTATTTTTTCATATAAAAGGAATGAGATGAAAACCTAAAAGGGGGATTTTTGGCTAGGGTTTTTTCTCTTCATCTTTTCTCTTCTTCTTCCTCAAACTCTAAAAAAAATCCAGATTTTTTCCCTACCAAAGAAGAACAAAAAATTGAGTTCATCTTTCATTCTTTTTTTTTCCAACATAATTTCTTCTAAATATATATTTAGAAGGAGTTTTTGTTGTTTGATTAATTTTTGGAGACAAACACAACAATTGTTTGTTCTCAATTTTTTTTAACCTTTTATTTGTGTTCAGTAAAATTTTTTACATTGATTTTGTTTTGAATCTCTTTTTGATGGAAAATTAATTTTGATACAAATAAAGTAATTGTTTTTTATCAAAATCTAATTTTTTCCATTTGATTTTTATTTTGATATAAATCAAATCATTTTTTTTCTTTAATTGTAATCAATAAAAATCTTTTTTTAATCAAAATCATTTCTTTAGGCAAAAAAATCAATTCTTTGCCCTTAGAGAATTTTTGATCATTTTTTATCTTATTTCTTTCTTGGAATGAAATTCCAATATTTTTATTATTATACTCTAATATTGCAAATCAAGAATAAAGAAATCGATCATCATTTTACCTTCATCGAATCCGAAACTCTGAGGGTAAACATTTCAGGCTTGTTCTTTTTATTATTTTTGTTCATGTTAATTTATTCATGTATATTTTTATTAACTTCATTTATTTATTTATTTATTTTATTTCAGATTTGTTTTATTTAACTTGTTTATGTATGATTTTATTCTTATTCGTGTATATTATTATATTATTATTATTTTCATTTACTTATTCATTTATTACCATGTATATTTTTATTATTATTCTCATTCATTTATTTTATTCATGTGAATATTGATTTCTTTTAATTCCTAACATATAATTAATTTATTTCACTTTAAATCATCATTATTTTTAACATGTAATTAAATTAATTCATTTTGTTTGATGTTTTTGCCATGTAAATGGTTTATATCATTTGTGAACATATTTAATTAATCATGTCATTTATTTAATCATTTTTTATTCTTTTCCATTGTCATTATCATATATTTAATATTTTGTTCACTTATTTATTTTCACTATTATCATGTTCATATTTTTACACATTAATTAACATGTTGTATTTTATTCCAATTACATCTTTTAATCCATTTGTTGTTCATAACACATTTTTTTCTCATTTACTTTAAATTGATAACATGTTAATTCATTTGTTATTTTAATATCATTTCATTTTATCTCATTTTATTTTATTTTATCATTTGTTTTATATTTAATTAATTTTAATTGATTCAATTACTAACATTATTTTTATTTGTGTTTTATTTTATTTCACATCTCATTTTTTGCTTGGGCATTTTTGCGAGCACACGGGGAGATCCAAGAGGCTCGTTCGGGTTACATATTTATTTTCTTCGTTTGTAATATTTATTTATTTTGTCTTTTTCATTTATTTTTTCCATGTAATTTTCTTGTAACATTATTTATTTAGGCCCACTAGAAAGAAAGTCACTAAATGTTTTTTTTATTAATTAATTTGAAATTTTTCCTAAATAAAAATGGGACCAATGTCTCAATTTTCTCCATCCAAAATAAAACCATCACATCAAAATTGTTTTATAATAAATGTGAATGCGAGGACCAATGTCCTCATCATTAATGAATACCCCGATTTATGCATGATTTATATTTTACTTATAATGGGGGTTGTATTCCGCCCCTAGTTTTATTGTAATTTATTTTGAGAATATTTATTTTAATAATGCTTTACTTATTGCTTTTGCCGTGTATGATTGCGCCTTAATTAAATGCATCGTGTGGAAAGTTGGTGAAATAATGAATTCAAAACTTAATCATAATATTGATCAAGATAGAAAGAAATGAGAAGTCCCGAACTCACTCTGGTCTTTGGGGCTCAATGAGGCGAGAGGTCCAGGACTTCCAAGACACCTCTTGAGTCCCACCAAAAGACTTAAATTTACAAATCCTAGGCTCCAGGGGGTAGAGGCTGAGACCTCCAAGATCTCTCTGGCTTATCCAAGATGGATATGTATGCGCCGTCTTAGGCTTGCTGAGGCTAGACGACTCTTTCCAATGTTCTATTGGGTGGCGACTCCAAGAAACCTCCTCGTTGCCCAATATAGACACACTTGTAAATACCTTACAAGTTTTAATGAATCCCATCCCGATCGCCATAAAGTGGGCCCTCAACAGGCCACGGGGTTCGGTGCTCATCACAGTGGCGACTCCGCTGGGGACATACTCGAGACTTCGATTCGAAAGTACCTTGATTAAAAATTATAATTGAGTTTTAGTTTAAAAATTTCACCTTCTTTTAAAGCTGGATTGCATCGCATTAGAGCCTTAGATCTATGCTAGTTTGGTCCCTTTTTCAGCCCCGGTGCGTTCCCGAAGCGTGACCCTATGTTCACTCAATGTAGGGAAGTGTTAAGGATAATCACCAGCCCAAGCCTCATACCATCATAGTATATTAAATGGTGACCCAATCGGTCGTTACGCTCGTGATGAGCTAGACCCGTTGGCAGGGACCATGCTTGGGTAGCCCTAAAGAAACACCACCTTTGACTAAAGCTCATGTAATGGCAATAGATACTTCCCCTAGGTGGTATGAATCGTAATACCTTACTTGCTATATGGATCATTTTGTATTGGACAAACCCAAATAATCTGATTGGTCACCTAATCAAAGGCTTTCATGCCCCGATAGGCCCATGTCAACTTATTCGGGCTGCCTAAATAAATGATGGTCAAAACCCATGCGTATGCACATTAGCTAAGAGAGGTTATACTATCGATTTTTCACCGTGCACCATGCGCGTCCATCGGGTTCCCTGTTAACCCATGGATCAAGCCCACCTAGGATAGAGACCGCACGACCTCGTGTGTGGCGGCAATAAGGTTGGAAAGACCTACCTGCTTGCATGTGTTTGTGAATGATGCATTGCACATTCATGTCAGTCATGCACAAATAAATTTCTGTATCTCTTCTACATGTATACATCCTTTTCTTTGCATAAAATTATTACATGTACATATTGTCCTGTGTATAATTTTTCAAATGTTTCACATGTATCATTATAATCTCTTTTAGTCATTGTATACCATCTGTTGCACAGCACGATCATGAATTACATATTATTCATACATCATTCTAACTCTTTGCTTTTCAGCCATTATAGACCATTTACTTAGGTGGTTAGGGGATCCCAATAGTTGTCTAAAGAGCGATCAGAGTTCACGTGGGCTGACAAAGTTTTTAGCGTTCTTACCAGAGCATCTAAAGGCATTAGAAATGGCTGGCCCTTTGCAACAGAATGAAGAGACTCATACCCTAATTGCCCAGGAGTTGGATAGAAGGTTCGAGGAGCTTAAAACAAAGATGTTGGCTATGGTCAAAGAAAGGATGGATGCCATGGCGCTTGTTCTGCAAACTCAGCTTATGGCAACAACTCTCAACCAAGGAAAACCGGCCACAATCGAGAAGGCTCATATAGTGACAGCTCCAGTACCTCCTTTTCCTTTTGAGACTAGAGGTAAGAGATCACTTGATTCCCCGATTGAGCAAGGACGAAATAGGAGGCCTATTTTAGAACATGGCACTATGTCCGAAGAGGATAAAGACCCTGCAATCATGCGTACTCCAAAGAGTGAAAGCTCAGGAGGCCTTGATAATAGTAAGGCGAAAGCTAAGGCCGCAGAAGTCTTAGCCACTAGAGCGGTTCAGTCCCACCTCACTGTTTCGGGTAGGCCATTATCCTGGCACTTCAGCCGTCTCGTCAAGAAAGGGAAGTTACAACCCTTGCCAACTAGGCCTGCCCCAAGTCAAGGAAAGCCTAGGCACAGAACGGACTGGTATTATGTATATCACCAGTACATAGGGCATAGGACAGACTATTGTCGCCCTCTGAGAGATTGCATTCAAGAGCTGATGCCAGGCCCAGAAAAGGAAGAGATTATAGAAGCGCCAACCACGGAAGTAAAGCAAAGGCATTTTTCTAATTTTGGTAGATCTTTGTCCTGGGTCCTCAAGAGGTTGATGAAGGAGGGGATATTACAGCCATTGCCATCTAAGCCTGCCAGAAGCCAGGGACAGCCCGATCATAAAGGGAATGAGTATTGCGCCTTTCACCAGCATACCGGGCATACCACAGATGATTGTAAGGCCTTAAGACATGCCATTCAAGACCTGATTGATTCCGAGAAGATCTCAGACCCAGAAAAGCGAGAGGGAAAGAATAAGATGGAATAAATGCCTAGGTGGAAAGGCAGGACGTTTCTTAGGGATGATAATGGACCATCGACTGCAACAGCTGTGTTGGCAAGAACAGAAGTTGATTAGCTATTTAGAATGTTCTTTTTATTTTCGAACTGCTTAATAATGACATTTTAGCTTCATTAATAAGATGAATGTTTTTGCTTACTCGTGTTATGTCTCTTATGACTTCACTATACATAATCATGATCATGATTCATTCATATTTGACATTGATTCAGTTGATGCTACTCTATTTAATCCCAAAAATTTTGGAAAGTCTAAAAAAAAACTTGATAGCATCTAATGTAACTCCTGAAGCGAGAAAAATTTGAGAGAATATTAAAAAAAATATATATGAAAAAGTCTTTGCCTGGACTTACGAAGACTTGCCAGGAATTGATTGGGAAGTCGCAGAGCATGCTGTTCCTACATATTCAGACCATAAACCTGTTAAACAGAAACTGAGAAGGCTTAGGCCGGAATGGGCAGATAAAAGTGAAGGAAGATATTCGCCAACAAATCACAGCCAAATTTCTAGTTGAGGTGCAGTATCCAACTTGGCTGGCCAATGTTGTCTCCGTAGCCAAAAAGAATGGCAAGGTAAGGGTATGCATAGATTATCGGAACTTGAATAAGGCTTGTCCGAAAGATGACTTTTCGTTGCCCCATATAGATGTACTGATAGACAGCGCTACTGCTTGTGAGATGTATAGCTTTGGAGATGGTTATGCGGGCTACAATCAAATTCTCAATAAAATAATCGACCGAATAAAGACGGCTTTCATCACGGAGTGGGGGATGTATGCCTACCGGGTAATGCCTTTTGGCCTAAAAAATATAGGAGCCATTTATCAGAGGATGACAACAAAAATCTTAAATGACTTGATCCATAAAGAAGTGGAGGTATACATGGATGACATGATGATCAAGTCGGCCACTAGAGAAGGTCGTTCCGATGCCCTAGAAAAGTTCTTCCAAACAAGTATAATCTACGATTAAATCCTAAGAAGTGTATCTTTGGTGTCACCTCAGGAAAACTCCTAGTACACGTAGCTAGCCAGAGGGGAATTGAAATTGACCCAGATAAGGTTACGGCCATCAGAGAGATGCCAATATTGCCGATGGAAAAAGATGTGAGACGCTTCTTGGGCAGATTGTAGTACGTCAGTAGGTTTATCACTAAGCTTACTTCGATCTGCGAATCGATTTTCAAATTACTCAGAAAAGACCCACCAGTAGTATGGAAAAAAAGCTGTCAGAAGGCTTTTGATACTGTCAGAGAGTATCTGCCAAATCCATCGGTGTTGAGACCGCCGCAGCCAGTCAGGCCATTGATTTTATACTTAGCTATAGAAGACAGTTCTGTAGGCGCCATGATGGCCCAAGAGGACGAATTTGGAGTGGAATTTGTTGTTTACTACCTTAGCAAGAAGTTCCTGGCCTATGAGGTTAAGTATACAGAAGTGGAAAAGATTTGCCTTGCGGTGATTTGGGCTTCTAAGAAATTAAGGCATTACTTTCATGCCTATAGGGTACAGGCGGTAGCTAAGCAGAATCCTTTAAGATACTTACAGGAAGCCCCCTCTTTACTCGGGAAAATGGGTAGGTGCTTGTTGTTGCTACAAGAATTTGATGTGGAGTATATTACTCGAAAAACTATCAAAGGGCGTGCAATGGCTGAATTCCTGGCAGAACACCCAATTCAAGGAGAGTCGTACGAGTTTAACTTTCTAGATGAGGAAGTGGCAGCCATCGGAGTTCAAGGTTGGCAATTGCACTTTGACGGAGCCGTGAACAGCAAGGGGGCAGGAGTAGGGATCATTTTAACAATCTCGGAGGATGAGAAGCTTCCTTTGGCCAAGAAATTAAGGTTCAAGGCTACCAATAATGAAGCTGAGTATGAAGAGTGTACCTTTGTGTTAGAGGCGTTGATAGCCTTAGGAGCGAAAAACGTGGAAGTGTTTGGTCATTCCTCCCTGGTGATCAATCAAATCTGAGGTGAATGGGCGGTTAAAGAAGAGAGGCTAATGCCCTACATCAAGCACTTGAGAGACCTGAGCAGTCAATTTGAAGTATGCACATTCCATTTTGTTCCAAGGGACGAAAACCAATTAGCCGATGCGCTCGCCACTTTAGTCTCAGTGTGGGATGATCCCGAAGGAGTGGTTATGAGGCCAGTTTTGATATCTAGCTCTGAGAGACCTAGCTTCGAATCTAAATCAGTCATAGAAACAGAAGTAGTGGATGGGAAGCCGTAGTGCTACGATATTATAAACTACCTAGAAAATGCGACCTTTCCAGAAGAAGCCACCAAGAAAAATCAGAAAATGATTCGCAAGGCTGATGGTATCTAGCTGAGGTGTTTGGATGAGAAAGATGCCAAGAGGGTAATGGAAGAAATGAATGTCGGAGTATGTGGGGCCCATATGAACAGGTTGACATTAGCCAAAAAGATTATGAGACAAGGATTCTTCTGGCTCACCATGGATAACGATTGCTCAAAGTATGTAAAGCAGTGTCAGTTATGCCAGCAGTATGCAGATTTAAGGCACCTGCCAGTTTCGGAATTACATAATCTAACGTCACCTTGGCCGTTCGCAGCTTGGGGGATTGATATTATTGGAGAGATATGCCCCACAGCCTCTAATGGGCATAGATACATTATCGTCGCCATTGACTACTTCACCAAGTGGGTAGAAGCTGAGTCCTTCAAGAAAGTGGATGCTTGGGATATGGCAAAATTCATCGAGAAGAACTTGATAAGCAGGTATGGCCTCCCACACCACGTGGTATCTGACAACGGGGTCCAGTTCATGGCTAAAACGAGGAAGTTACTCCAGAAATATGGTATTGAACATCATAAGTCTTCTTCTTATCGTCCTCAAACCAACGGGGCAGTAGAAGCTGCCAACAAGAATGTCAAGAGGATCCTAGCTAAGATGGTCCAGAATTACAAAGATTGGGCAGAAAAATTGCCTTGTGTGCTTCAATGCTAAAGAATCATTATCGGAACCTCTACAAAAGTCATAGGGGGGCAGAAGTAGCATGGCCAATCATTGTAAAGTTCAAACCTTTAAGACAACCTAAATCTTGGAAGCTGAAAGGGGCACAACAATGGCAACGGCAGTTAAACGCGTCAGGCAAGGACAAATCATGGGATTATTACCACAGCTGGATCTATCAAAAAAATGCTCTGCTCGACCATTCATGAGGGGGGTTAGAAAGTATCCAATGAAAGAGGGAGGTTCAGTCTTCGAGCAAATGAGACCAGGGGTTCCGGACAAATGAGGCAAGTTCAGGCCGATGTGAGGAGGGCCCTCGTTCTTTAGAAGTTGTTATCCGAGACAACAGCAATAGGTAGCGATAAAGATGACTTCAAAGAACCAGTCAACATCAACAAATTCAAGAGGATCCATGGCTAAAGACTAAAAAATCAAAAGAAGAGAATAAAAGCCCCGCGGATCGAAAACCGAAAAAAGGCGGCCTTGCTAAAATTGTGCGCCTCGTCAAGGTGAAAATAGAAAAAAGGCATCCTGGTAAAAAATTAGAGGCTTGAGAGAAAATATCCAATCAAGAAAACCCGAGAGGGTTGATTGGAGACAGGAGTTTGATGCTTACAAGATATACTCTAAGATTAGATATAGTTTTGCATTTTGAATCGATGTTAATGATCATGTGTGGAGAAATCATATTGAAATGTATACAATCTTTGCAAATACATGTGTTCATTATTTTCTAGTTCATTTATAAAAAGAGAAATGTTGTTCATTGCTGAATGCATGAAATCTAAATGACTACGCTCTGCTACTACTCTCATTGTCCAGATGTCTAAGTCGATGAGTTATGTTATCCACTGTGAGACTAAACACCCACCTCTTGAGTGCATTAGGGGGAGTGAAAGAACAACCCCCGATAGATGGCATAATAGTCTTCACC
The DNA here is from genome assembly GCA_947683425.1 of Excoecaria cochinchinensis. Taxonomy (NCBI): domain Eukaryota; kingdom Viridiplantae; phylum Streptophyta; class Magnoliopsida; order Malpighiales; family Euphorbiaceae; genus Excoecaria; species Excoecaria cochinchinensis. The sequence continues at coordinate 1,664,584 of CANTUQ010000127.1, forward strand.
AGTAGCTTGCCCAGAGGCTATGGTATCTGGAGGTAAAAGCCAAAGATAAAGGTCCACTTTGGAAGGATAGGGATGCCTCACTACGTCATTAATCCCTCTGAACTATTAAACACAATGGGTGGTAGTGTAAAGGGCAGCTTTATGAAGCCCTAAAGAACTCGATCCTCATCTACTACTTCACCCAATCTAGCAACACATTCATCAAGGGAAGCCATGGAATGCGATCGATGCCTAGAGAGAAATGCCTCAAAGAATAATTGCAGATTACTCTACGAAGAGTCTTTGATGGCAGCTTCTACTTTTCTTGGAGCCGTCCTTGAAAGGCAAGATGAGTCTTAAAAAAAAAAAAGAAAGAAGAAGGCCGTTGAGATGAAAACCGTGACTGGCTCTCTGAGCAAAAGTTAGGCCAAAGGACAGGGTGAAAACCTGGGAATAGGCAGTCTGTCCTTCAAAAAAATGAAATGAAGAAAAAGCCGCTAGAGTGGGTTGGTTCCATTCCAGGCAAAAGTTAGCCATAGGGTTATGTGAAAATCCCTAAAGGGACGCATTTCCCGCTAAGAAAAGCTAGTGCAAAAATCCACAAGGGACGCACTACCTTTAAAACAATGACTTTTGAAGCCTAGAGCGATAAGACGGCATTACCTCCAATAATTCACCTTTAGGCAGATAATGCATAATGCAAATCTTGATTCAGAGTCTTGGGGGCAAAATTCTCATTGATCGGGGGGCAAAAATGCGCACGAGTCAGTTCTCTTTAAAAGGATTATGGGTCAGAGTTCTTAAAGCCAAGACGACGCTTTTCTAAATCCTCGCGGGTATCAAACAATGTGAGCAGCTGAGCAGCACCCTCAATGAATCCCTTAACCACCTGGGATGTGGTCTATTCATTTTTGCATATCACATGCATGTCACGTGCATTCGGTCTTTTACGCGTGTACAAATGCACACACAATTCTTGTATATTAATCCTTTGCACGTGTTTCTTATATATAGTTTTGTATGTATACTTCACACACATTATTCCATACGTGCACACAATCTTTTATATATGTTATTGTGTACATGACTTAGAGGGAAGGGTCCGAATAGACCTCATGAGCAAGGGTGATCCAAGGTATAGGTTCAACTCAACATTATCGGCCACTATATCCAGCATAAAATCAGGTGCATATGTGAGGGGGTGGAATGCCCAGAAGGACAAGCCTATCGGACACACCATGCTCAGGGCAATCCGGAATCACACAAATCTATAAAAATTAAGATCCTTTGAGAAGACAAACTATCCATACATAGTCGGAGGCAAATCAGACACAAAAGTGAGCCAAGGTACAGTTTTGAATCTACATCGACGCTCATCCATGCCGAACAATTGGATCAAGATAAAGTCCTCACGAGAATGGAATCTCACTGACCCGCTCCTAAGAAGGCATTTAAGAGAGCAAGCCGACTCATACACACCATGTCAGGAGCAACAAGGTAAGTTTCTCTATCATAAGATATATGCTTGCACACATTTGTACAATAATTAAGATGAAGTCCTCATGAGAGAAGAATCTTAAGGATCTGTTCCCAAGAGGGAAAAGAATAAGCCTCTCCATGCGCACCATGCCGGGAGCGAACAGGTAAGTTTTTTTTGTCATAAGATGTACGCTAACACACCTCACACAATTCGGATTCAAATGTATGTATATTGCACACACATGATTTCGCACACGTGCACAATGTTTTGTATATGTACATGGCTCAGATGAGGGGTCTGAATAGACCTCATGTTTAAAGATGATTCAAGAGATGAGTTCAGCCTAACATTGTCAGACTCATGCATGCCATGCCGGGGGCAATCAGGTAAGTTTCCCTATCATAAGATATATGCTCACACACATCACACAAAGTGTACAAAAGCCAAATTTAAATGTACAAAATCTCAAACCAATTCAAATGTACAAAGAATACAAACTCTCAAAGAAAAATAACAAAAACAAATTCTCAAACAAAACAACACAAAACAAAAAGAAGAAGATATTTTCAAGGCCTTGAAAATCCAATACACTGTAAAAGTCCAAACGCGTCCAAAAATGTGAGAACGCAAAAAAAAAATAAAAAAAAAAACGAAAACAAAATAGAAAAATCATCGGCCTGCAGGCAAACAACAAAACCTCAAATATAATTTTCCTTTGAGAAAGCTCAAATCTTTTTTCCACCCCGGACGTTCAACATCAAATTCTCTCACCCTCTTGAGAAGTATGCAGGTCTTTTCAAAAAGGAGGCTACATTGGAGATGATAGAGGAATCGATATCTGGCATGTCACAATCAGTGCAATCAAGAAAATGGGGAACAACCAAACATCCTTCGGGGGCACACTCTGACATCGGCCCCAACAGGTATGTACTGCCACAGGTATGCATCTTTTATATGCCCTGTACATTTGCTTTTCCCTTGTTGTAGTAAAAAGAAGAGGTCTAGGATAAGCGCCAGCAAAGAAAGCGACGAATGGTTCACCATACCGATCTAAGGATGGTCGACAGATCAGATAATATACTAGCCGAATGGGGATGAGATGAGGCTAGCGTGACAGATTAGTCACCACGCATACTGAGACGAGGACAGTAGGGCGCACGCGATAGATTGCACCGCACTTTGTAAGTTGGAGTAAACTCGGTACAGTTCAGGAGAGCAATCCGCACTTTGTAAGTTGGAGCAAACTCGGTGCAGCTCAAGAGAGCAATCCGCACTTTATAAGTTGGAGCAAACTAGGTGCAGCTCAAGAGAGCAATCCGCACTTTGTAAGTTAGAGCAAACTCGATGCAGCTCAGGAGAGCAATCCGCACTTTGTAAGTTGGCAAACTCGGTGCAGCTCAGGAGAGCAATCCGCACTTTGTAAGTTGGAGCAAACTCGGTGCAGCTCAGGAGAGAAATCCGCACTTTGTAAGTTGGAGCAAACTCGGTGCAGCTCAGGAGAGCAATCCTCGCGTTTTGTAAGTCCGGAGCAGACTCGGCGCATCACCATCCGCACTTTGTAAGTCTGGAGCAAGCTCGGTGAAGCTCAGAAGAGCAATCCTCGCATTTTGTAAGTCTGGAGCAGACTCAGCGCATCACCATCCGCACTTTGTAAGTTGGAGCAAACTCAGTGCAGCTCAAGAGAGCAATCCTCGCATTTTGTAAGTCTGGAGCAGACTCGGCGCATCACCATCCGCACTTTGTATGTTGGAGCAAACTAGCTGCAGCTCAAGAGAGAAATCCTCGCGTTTTGTAAGTCTGGAGCAGACTCGGCGCATCACCATCCGCACTTTATAAGTTGGAGCAGACTCGGTGCAGCTCAGGAGAGCAATCCTCGCGTTTTGTAAGTCCGGAGTAGACTCGGCGCATCACCATCCGCACTTTGTATGTTGGAGCAAACTCGGTGCAGCTCAAGAGAGCAATCCGCACTTTGTAAGTCTAGAGCGGACTCGGTGCAGCTCAGAAGAGCAATCCTCGCATTTTGTAAGTCCGGAGCAGACTCGGCGCATCACCATCCGCACTTTGTAAGTTTAGAGCAGACTCAGTGCAGCTCAAGAGAGCAATCCTCGCGTTTTGTAAGTCTGGAGTAGACTCGACGCATCGCTGCTTCCACGGCAAAAAGGCAAGGGCTGCCTCAGGTACGCATCTCTTTCCTTCTTCTCTGAATTTTGGCTCATCCAGGCACTACTGCACTAATTTCCCCAAAATTGGGGGCAACTGTAGACACCGGGTCCTGAGACAGCCCAGATCAAAGTTACCCAATGATGATAAGATGCCTTTCCACAGGAAAAAAGGTTAAAAGTGATGATCTTCTTTTCAAATTTGCATTTTAGAGTGAAAAGATAAAAAAATAATAAAATAATAAACAATATTTTAAAAATTAGTTTTGAAAAATGGGGGCTTAAAATTATGGTATTTTTAGTTAATTTAAAATTTAAAAAAAAAAAATCGGATCGCGAGTGTCGGGCACGGCGGCGCGCTGGCGCCCAAAGCGCTGCGCGCGCAAAGGCGAATGCTGCGCGTCGCTAAAAGCGCGCGCTTCGTGAGTGAGGCAGCTCCGCTCCGACGCCCGTCCCTATATAGCGACGGGCGTCCCTACTCCTGGCTGTCGCTAAAGGGTCCGATACCCCTTTTTCCGATTTTTGGACCTAAAAATCAGTTTTTTATCCCTTTTTTCAAGGTTTTAAGGGATTTTTTCCATTTTTAAAAATTAAAATAGGTAATATCTGATTTAATTAAATTTTATCCCCTTAATTATTTTATTTTTTTCCTATTTTTTCATATAAAAGGAATGAGATGAAAACCTAAAAGGGGGATTTTTGGCTAGGGTTTTTTCTCTTCATCATTTCTCTTCTTCTTCCTCTCAAACTCTAAAAAAATTCCAGATTTTTTCCCTACCAAAGAAGAACAAAAAATTGAGTTCATCTTTCATTCTTTTTTTTTCCAACATAATTTCTTCTAAATATATATTTAGAAGGAGTTTTTATTGTTTTATTAATTTTTGGAGACAAACACAACAATTGTTTGTTCTCAATTTTTTTTTAACCTTTTATTTGTGTTCAATAAAATTTTTTACATTGATTTTGTTTTGAATCTCTTTTTTATGGAAAATTAATTTTGATACAAATAAAGTAATTATTTGTTATCAAAATCTAATTTTTTCTATTTGATTTTTATTTTGATATAAACCAAATCATTTTTTTTCTTTATTTGTAATCAATAAAAATCTTTTTTTAATCAAAATCATTTCTTTAGGCAAAGAAATAAATTCTTTGCTCTTAAAGAATTTTTGATCATTTTTTATCTTATTTCTTTCTTGGAATGAAATTCCAACATTTTTATTATTATACTCTAATATTGCAAATCAAGAATAAAGAAATCGATCATCATTTTACCTTCATCGAATCCGAAACTCTGAGGGTAAACATTTCAGGCTTGTTCTTTTTATTATTTTTGTTCATGTAAATTTATTCATGTATATTTTTATTAACTTCATTTATTTATTTATTTATTTTATTTCAGATTTGTTTTATTTAACTTGTTTATGTATGATTTTATTCTTATTCGTGTATATTATTATTTTATTATTATTATTTTCATTTACTTATTCATTTATTACCATGTATATTTTTATTATTATTCTCATTCATTTATTTTATTCATGTGAATATTGATTTCTTTTAATTCCTAACATATAATTAATTTATTTCACTTTAAATCATCATTATTTTTAACATGTAATTAAATTAATTCATTTTGATTGATGTTTTTGCCATGTAAATGGTTTATATCATTTGTGAACATATTTAATTAATCATGTCATTTATTTAATCATTTTTTATTCTTTTCCATTGTCATTATCATATATTTAATATTTTGTTCACTTATTTATTTTCACTATTATCATGTTCATATTTTTACACATTAATTAACATGTTGTATTTTATTCCAATTACATCTTTTAATCCATTTGTTGTTCATAACACATTTTTTCTCATTTACTTTAAATTGATAACATGTTAATTCATTTGTTATTTTGATATCATTTCATTTTATCTCATTTTATTTTATTTTATCATTTGTTTTATATTTAATTGATTTTTATTGATTCAATTACTAACATTATTTTTATTTATGTTTTATTTTATTTCACATCTCATTTTTTGCTTGGTCATTTTTGCGAGCACACGGGGAGATCCAAGAGGCTCGTTCGGGTTACATGTTTATTTTCTTCGTTTGTAATATTTATTTATTTTGGCTTTTTCATTTATTTTTGCCATGTAATTTTCTTGTAAAATTATTTATTTAGGCCCATTAGAAAGAAAGTCACTAAACGTGTTTTTTATTAATTAATTTGGAATTTTTCCTAAATAAAAATGGGACCAATGTCTCAATTTTCTCCATCCAAAATAAAACCATCACATCAAAATTGTTTTATAATAAATATGCATGCGAGGACCAATGTCCTCATCATTAATTAATACCCCGATTTATGCATGATTTGTATTTTATTTACAATAGGTGTTGTATTCTGCCCCTAGTTTTATTGTAATTTATTTTGAGAATGTTTATTTTAATAATGCTTTACTTATTGCTTTTGCCGTGTATGATTGCGCCTTAATTAAACGCATCGTGTGGAAAGTTGGTGAAACAATGAATTCAAAACTTAATCATAATTTTGATCAAGGTATAAATAAATGAGAAGTCCCGAACTCACTCTGGTCTTTGGGGCTCAATGAGGCGAGAGGTCTAGGACTTCCAAGACACCTCTTGAGTCCCACCAAAAGACTTAAATTTACAAATCCTAGGCTCCAGGGCGTAGAGGCTGAGACCTCCAAGATCTCTCTGGCTTGCCCAAGATGGATATGTATGCGCCGTCTTAGGCTTGTTGAGGCTAGACAACCCTTCCCAATGTTCTATTGGGTGGCGACTCCAAGAAACCTCCTTGTTGCGCAATATAGACGCACTTGTAAATACCTTACAAGTTTTAATGAATTCCATCCCGATCGCCCTAAAGTGGGCCCTCGAGAGGCCACGGGGTTCGGCACGCGTGACACTTTGCTCACACCTCGTGAGATGCTCACAATTCCTCAGCCTTCCACACGAGAGCTGGAAATTCCGTTCTGTAGCGCTCGCGAGAATGTCATGCTCGCGACAGCATCGGGATTTCCATTCTCAACAAAATGTAGGAACCCAATTTCTAATCAAATCCAAAACTATTTTCACCCAAATCAAACTTAAACTCCAACTTACCTCAAAATAGGCCTTCCAAACACCATACCAACATAAAACAACACATTTCCACAATTAATTACAATCAATTTATTAATTCACAACTCAAGATCTCAAAAATCACAAAACCAGATAATTTGCAGCAAGGTTCAATCAACTTCACATTTGATTCAATAATTCAATAATTATGCAACATAACTCATCAAAACTCAAAACCTATATCATATACACCAATTTAAGCCTATTACACATCATAATTTCCAAGAATTCATGCCTATCTCAAACCCCACATATGAACATCATTTCAAAGAAAGTTCCCGAACCTGAATCTCCTAAGCTCCAAATCACTTTGTGCCACTAATACCAGCCTTCTCCATGCCTTTAGGATCACGAGGAGGCTCAACTAACAAACAAACCACAAAACCCTAGATCAAAACCTTAAACCCAGAAAATGAGAAGAGATGAAGAACAAGATGAAGGAGATGATGGAAATGCAGAAAACTTACCTAAAATAAGACTAAGAGATGATCAATTCCCACCACACCAACTTGGATCCAAGGCTAGGGCTCTTTTGAGAAGAGAAAAGGAAGAAGAAGAGTGAGAGAGGAGGAGAACGGGAAAGGAGATGGAAATTCTGCTTTTCCAATTCTCTTTCTTCTTTCTATTCATCTTTTCCTAACCCTAGCCATGTGTCCTCTTCCTAGTGGTGGATCTTGATCACTCACACCCAACAAGCATGCACTACACACACACAAGTCACCCGAACTAATAACACCCTACAAAGATATGCTCATGCACACACTAATACAACCCAACTTACTCACTTACATCCTACAACCATGTGAGCAAACACACCCAAATGCAACCCAACTAATTCACACCCTAGCACCGTGCATGCACCCACATACTAACAAAACCCGCAAACATACATTATACCCAAAATACCCTTATCACATGCCAAAACACACTCAATGCACATGTACAAACATGGCTCGAACTTCTAGGGGGCAAATGGGGTGTGATAACTCTCCCCTACTAACAAGAATTTCGTCCTCAAAATTCTCACCTGAACTAAACAAATGCGGATACTGAGCCCTCATGGTCACCTCTGGTCCCCAAGTAGCTTCTTCTACTCCGTGGTGATTCCATAACACTTTGACCAACGGGACTTGCTTATTCCTCAACTGTCTGACCTCTCGAACTAGGATGGCTTTCGGTTCTTCATAACAAGAAAAGTCTGGCTGCACTTGAACATCCTGAACTAACAGAACATGCGAAGGATCTGATCTGTACCGACGAAGAATCGAAATATGGAAAACATCATGCAACTTCACTAACTCCATCGGTAAAGCCAACCTATAGGCTACCGGACCAACCTTATCTAACACTTCATACGGTCCAATAAATCGAGGACTAAGCTTGCCTTTCTTACCAAACCGAAGCACTTTCCTCCAAGGAGAAACTTTAAGAAAAACTTTATCCCCGACTTTAAACTGAACATCCTTCCTCTTAAGGTTAGCATAAGACTTCTGCCGATCTTTAGCCACCTTCAGATTTCGTTGCATAACTCTAATCTTTTCCTCTGAGTCCCTAACCAACTCTTGCCCAATAACTGAAAGCTTGGATAACTCTATCCAACACACCGAAGTCCTACACTGCCGACCATACAAAGCTTCATACGGTGTCATACCAATGCTCGACTGATAGCTATTGTTGTAGGCAAACTCCATAAGCTGCACATATCTTTCCCAAGTACCCGAGAAATCCAAAGCACAATCCCACAACATATCCTCTAAGATCTGAATGACCCTCTCTGACTGACCATCTTTCTGAGGATGAAATGCCGTACTGAAGTTCAACTTGGTACCCAAAGCTCTCTGCAATTCTTTCCAAAACTTTGAAGTAAACCTTGGGTCCCGATTTGACACTATAGATAACGGCACTCTATGCAATTTGACTACCTCATCCACATAAATACTGGCTAACTTATCCATCGAATAATCCACTCTAACCGGCAGAAAATGAGCTGACTTCATGAGCCGATCCACAATCACCCAAACTGAGTCATACTTCTTCTGAGTCAAAGGCAAACCAGATACAAAGTCCATGCCGATATCATCCCACTTCCACTAGGAAACGGATAAAGGTGTGAGCAATCCCGAAGGAACTTGATGCTCAGCCTTTACCTGCTGACATGTCAAGCACTTAGACACAAAATCTACAATGTCCCTCTTCATACCGGACCACCAATAGAACTGCTTCATATCCCGATACATCTTGTCACCACCGGGATGCATAGTAAAAATCGTAGTATGTGCCTCACTCAAAAGCTATTTCCTTAACTCCTCATTCCCAGTCACACACAAGCGGTTTCTATATATCAGCACTCCATCCAAAATCGAGAACTCTGACTGCTTACCAGAACTGACCTCATGCAAAACCTATTGTAGCCTCTCAATATCCTTCTGAGCATCTACAATCCTCTATCTCAAGGTAGGCTTCACTCTCAACTGAGCAACCAAAGCTCCATCTGAATCAAACCTCCACTTAAGCCGCCTTAACAACAAAGCAAAAACTGACTTTCGACTCAAAGCATCGGCCATAACATTGGCCTTACCAGGATGGTAATCCAATATGCAGTCGTAGTCCTTGAACAACTCTAGCCAACGGCGCTACCTCATATTCAACTCCTTCTATGTGAGGAGATACTTCAAGCTCTTATGGTCCGTAAAGATCCTATACTTCTCCCCACATAGATAATGCCGCCAAATCTTCAAAGCAAAGATCACAGCCGCCAACTCTAAATCATGCATAGGATAGTTCCTCTCATGCGGCTTTAACTGACGGGAAGCATAAGCCACAACCTTTCCCTCTTGCATCAGCACATAACCAAGACCGACACCCAAAGTGTCATTATACATTATAAACTCCTTGCCCGAGCTGGGTTAAGTAAGTACAGGAACTTCAACTAACAAACTCTTCAACTGCTCAAAATAAGCCTGACACTTATCCGACCACTCAAATATGACCCCTTTCCTTAACAATCTCATCATCGGAGCAGCAATAACTGAGAAACCCTTCACAAACCTACGGTAGTAACCCGCCAAACCAAGAAAACTCCTCACTTCTGGAACATTCCTAGGCGCTTTCCAATCAACAATCGCCTCAATCTTAAAAGGATCCACCTGGATACCCTTAGTTGAAATAATATGACCTAAGAATGACACTTCCCGAAGCCAAAAATCACACTTACTAAGCTTGGAAAACAACATATGCTCTCTCAGAACTTGCAAAACCAATTGGAGATGCTCCTCATGCTCACTTTCATCCTTGGAATAAACCAATATATCATCTATGAACACCACCACAAATCGGTCAAGATATAGCCTGAGCACTCGGTTCATCAAATCCATGAATGCCAAAGGTGCATTGGTCAAACCAAACGGCATCACTAAAAACTCATAGTGGCCATACCTAGTCAAAAATGCAGTATCAACCACATCCGCATCCTGAACTCGCAGCTGATAATAACCCGACCGAAGATCAATCTTTGAAAAAACTCCTGCACCTCGGAGCTGATCGAACAAATCCTCAACTCTAGGCAAAGGATACTTATTCTTCACTGTGACCTTATTGATTTGCCTATAGTCGATACACATCCTCATAGAACCATCCTTTTTCTTAACAAACAAAATCGGTGCTCCCCATGGTGATATGCTAGGTCGAATAAACCCCTTATCCAATAGCTCTTGTAGCTGAGTTTTGAGCTCTCTCAACTCTACAGGAGCCATCCGATAAGGTGCTTTCGATATAGGCAAAGTACCCGGCACTATCTCTATGGACAACTCCACTTCTCTCTCAGGAGGCAAACTAGGCAACTCGCTCAAAAACACATCACCAAACTCTCGGACAACCAGGATATCCTTAATCTTAACTTAATCCCGCTTAGAATCCAATATCACTGCCAGAAAAGCCTCACAACCCTTCCTAATGAATCTCTTGGCTTGCATTGCGAAAATCACATTATTCAAAGAACTAACACCCAAACCTTTAACAAACACAGACGACCGATCTCTATCCCGAAGCACAACTGTCTTCCTATGACAGTCAACCACTGCCCGATGCTTACCTAACCAATCCATACCTAAAATCAAATCAAACTCTCTGAAAGGCAACGCAATCAAATCTGCTGGAAACTCAACTCCCTCAACCAACAGGGGACAATTCCTATACATTCTACTTACATTAACACTATGCCCCAGAGGACTGGTCACACATATCTCATAGTCTAACTGATCTACCTCATGCAACTTATCAATTAACTTATTTGTACACAAATATGAGTGTGTGGAACCAGGGTCAATTAGACTATATAATTCAATGTCATGGAGTTGAAACTTACCAGCTATAACATCAGGTGCATCCTGCTCGTCTCTGGCTCTCACTACATAAGCTCTAACTGGGACTGGCAAAGGACGCTCAACTGACTCTGATGCAGCTCCTTCCCTAGGTCGACCGCCTCGACCTCTTCCACGGCCTCTACCATGACTAGCTTGCGTGGTATTCGAACCAACTTTGCTGGTCTCTCTCTGAGCACCCGAATCCTCATTCAACCTCGGGCAATTGGCCAAAAAGTGTTTAGTGCTCCCACATCTAAAACACCCACCTGTGAGCCACCTACACTCAACCCGATGAGGCTTACTGTAATGACAGCACACAGGCATCGACTCGATCCTACCACCAGAATCGCCTCTACTAGAACCAGACACCGCTGCTGAACCCTGTCTTCTACCTCTCGTAGCCGGGCCTGCGGAGGATTCATCCTGCGGGTTCCTTGACCTCTTTCCCAAGGATGAAGAAGATGAACCTCCACGAGAGGGATTCCTCCTCTGAGCCCTCTCTCTCAAAACAGATTCTGACCTCTCAATCCTAACAGCAGCTTGCACAATCTGATAGTACCCATCTCTAGGAGTACTCATCAGAGAAATCAATATCGCCCGCAGCGACTCATTTAACCCGGTCTCAAAATGTCTACACCTGAACTCCTCTGTCAAGATACCTTCTAGTGCATACTTAGCCAATCGGTTAAACTCCTTCTCAAACTCAGACACAGACATCGCCCTCTGTTTCAAACTCAAGAACTAAGCCCATCATGCATCCTTGTATGTCTGAGCCACATACTTGTTCGTGAACTCTCTTTCAAAAAACTCCCAAGTAATCGAGTCAGGCAACTGAGGATGTCTACAAACCAACTCCCGCCATTCATATGTAGACCCTTGCAACAAAGCCACTGCACACTCTACTTTCTGATCAGGAGGACACCGAACTTCTCTCAAAGCACGCTTTACTTTATCAATCCACTTCTCAGTGACCTCCGACTCATCCAAACCCGTTCCATAAAAGTCTTCAGCACTAGCTCTTCTCAAACTCTCAGTCGGGGCCTTAGGGGCAGTCACTCTCTCCAAGACTCGAGCCATGTCCTGAGATAGCTTAAGCATCCCCTCAAAGGGCATGGCTGCGGCCTCGGGCTATACCCTAGCAGGTTGAGCTGACACAAAAATCGAAGGATCAATAGCTTGGGGATTCACGTTCTCGGTTGATCCCTCAAGAGACCCTCGAAAAGAATCGGAATCCATCTAAACAAACAAAGACAACCGCATTAGCCAACAAAGTCCTAGACATATATGCATCTATACACAACAACGATAACAAAACACCTAGAAAAGCCTAAACCTAGGCTCTGATACCAAAAACTGTAACACCCCCTACCCATACGTAGGCGAACCCATCCGGATAGGAGTGAGATGCCATAGGAGCAGGGGCGTCACACCAGATAGATCGATACAAAGCAAACATTCATCCACAATAAACATACGAAAACATAGCAGAAATTAAAACTTTCGAGAATCAACAACTGATTATACATTAATATAACAAAATCATTACAATAATATTCTGATTAATTGCCAAGCAAAAGAATTACATATCCAAAATAAATAAGAGCGAAAGCTTACAAAATTACAGATACAATGAGAGTTCTAATACAAAAAGAATCATCCTAACTATTACAAAAATAGCCTAACACTAATCCCTTCTGTGTTGGCTTGACTGGCGGTGACTCTCCCAAACCAAAATGCCTTCCGCACCTGCACGGATAAAAATCGTGCTAAGCGATAACGCTTAGTGGGGAAACACAAAACAAAAGAGTGGACGGCCATTCACAACGGTCGTCAAAGTAAAACACATACAATATGATATATACGGATAACCATGTCAAATATAATCATGCTTACATAATAAGGACATACATTCAAAAGCTCATATCCACATTCATGTACTTGTTAACTGATAGCTCATATGTTTCATCATACTCATTCGAATATCATAATCTTGTAATCATTCCAAAGCAGCACAAAATAAATAAAGCACCTGCTGGCTCACAATAGTGGATAACGAGTATACGGACAGTACCTTACGGGTACGAATCGAAAAACCATTTATGTTATCACATTCAAAACAATTTTCGGAGGGACCTTAAACAAGATCCAAAATTCATAAGGGTTCGCAAGGAACCGGACGGGGACCTGATCGGGGTCCAAACGAAACTGAGGGCTGTAGTTAAAAGACTCTATTAAGCATGCCTAACTATCCACTAGACTGACTCTTGCAGGTCATGCGTAATCCAAATCATGTTCGAAAACATAGCATATAATCTATCATGGATAACATGTTATTTGATATGAAGAAATCATGATGTTACACATATAAGCGAAATAATGTGGCACACAGCATTGAAAAGCCAAAAGAAGACGCTTAAAATCCATTTTAGATAAACAGAGTACGTAAGAGAAACAGGGCAGAGTCACTGTCGTGATCGCGACAAAGTCGCACTTGCGACAGAATGGATGTGAGCATTGCTCACACCATGTGAGCATTGCTCACGACTCGTGACCATGGCTCATAAAAGGCTCACGCCTTGTGAGCATTGCTCAAGCCAAGTGAGCATTGCTCACGACTCGTGATCCTTTCTCACTCTAGTGAGCATTGCTCATGACTCGTGAGCTTTGCTCACGCCTCGTGATCTTTGCTCATGCCTTGTGAGACGCACACAATTTCTCAACTTTCCATGCGAGAGCTTCTGGAAATTCCATTCTGTCGCGCTCGCAACAGCATCGGGATTTCCATTCTCAACAAAATGCAGGAACCCAATTTCAAATCAAGTCCAAAACCACTTTCACCCAAATCAAACTTAAACTCCAACTTACCTCAAAATAGGCCTTCCAAACACCATACAAACATAAAACAACATATTTCCACAATTCATTACAATCAATTTATTAATTCACAACTCAAGATCTCAAAAATCACAAAACCAGAAAATTTGCAGCAAGTTTCAATCAACTTCACATTTGATTCAATAATTTAATAATTATGCAACATAACTTATCAAAACTCAAAACCCATATCATATATACCAATATAAGCCAATTACACATCATAATTTCCCGGAATTCATGCATATCTCAAACCCCACATATGAACATCATTTCGAAGAAAGTTCCTAAACCTGAATCTCCTAAGCTCTAAATCAGTTGGTGCCACTAATACCAGCCTTCTCCTTGCCTTTAGGATCACGAGGAGGCTCAACTAACAACAACCCACCAAAACAAACAAACCACAAAACCCTAGATCAAAACCTTAAACCCAAAAAATGAGAAGAGATGAAGAACAAGATGAGGGAGATGATGGAAATGCAAAAAAACTTACCCAAAAGAAGACTAAGAGATGATCAATTCCCACCACACCAACATGGATCCAAGGCTAGGGCTCTTTTGAGAAGAGAAAAGGAAGAAGAAGAGTGAGAGAGGAGGAGAACCGGAAAGGAGATGGAAATTCTGCTTTTCCAATTCTCTTTCTTCTTTCTATTCATCTTTTCCTAACCCTAGCCATGTGTCCTCTTCCTAGTGGTGGATCTTGATCACTCACACCCAACAAGCATGCACTACACACACACAAAGTCACCCGAACTAATAACACCCTACAAAGATATGCTCATTCACACACTAATACAACCCAACTTACTCACTTACATCCTACAACCATGTGAGCAAACACACCCAAATGCAACCCAACTAATTCACACCCTAGCACCGTACATGCACCCACATACTAGCAAAACCCGTAAACATGCATTATACCCAAAATACCCTTATCACATGCCAAAACACACTCAATGCACATGCACAAACATGGCTTGAACTTCTAGGGGGCAAACGGGGTGTGACATATTTAGAGGAAACTTTTCATGGTAGAGAAGTTTCCTTTATCTCTTTTAAAATGGTTTAAAAGTTACTTACATTTCTTTTTATTTTGTATTTATTGTAATTTTAAGTTGTTTTGTATGTTGTTCATTAGATTTTAGTGTGATTTTTGCATTAATATATTACTAATATTGTTTATTTTTTATTCTACAGGGTGTCTTAGATAGTGAGAAATTCAACTTATTTAATTTACAGTGTTATTTTGAAAAAAAAAATTTATTCTCCGAAAATTCCTCACTATTGCGAGCGCAACAGTGGAGGGAAGTTATTTTCGCAAGTTGCTGTCATGATCGCGCCTGGCATGGAGCGCACAACAAGAAAATGTTAGTTTGGGCAAATCCATTCTATCGCGAGCGCAACCAGCATTGCGAGCGCGACAGAGAGGTAAGAAAAATTTTTATCGCGTGATCGCGATGGGTTCGCGAGCAGTTGATTTGAAAATTCATCTCTGTCGCGATAGAGCACGGAGTTTGAAAATTTTTGAATTTTAAACCGTTACAACCCTAGATTTTTACTCCCCTATATATATTCTAAAGCCCTAACTGCAGCTTTCCTCTTCACTTTTAAGTTGTCTCTCAGTTTTCTTTGGTTTTTCTCTCCAAACTCTCTCAAATCTTCTTCTTCTTCTCTCAAAGTTCTTAAGTTTTCAGTTTTTTTCTTCATCTATTTCTTCTTTGTGAGTTTCTTTATCAAAGTTTATTTAACTTTCACTCAATATCAAGATGGTAAGAACAAAATCTATTGGAGATAAGGGAAAGAAGGCTGCTGAGGGATCCAATGCAAACCAAGATCCTATTCGCCTGCAAAACAGGTTTGAATGTCCTTTCCCTTTTTTTTTCTGAGGAAGAAGGTGAAAAATTTGTGTATTTTGACTAGAAATCCTATGTGGGCTTGTGGCATGTTCATTTTTCTCTGTTAAATGAATTGGGCATTAATGATCAATTTGAAAAATATTTAAAATATATGAAGTGGGGGAAATTGGGCCTTAGAATTTTTTGTTACTCTTGATTATGTTAATAAGGGTAGAGATAGGATGAAATTTAGACATCAATGGCAAGAATATTTCTTTGGCTTCCCTGAATTGCATGTTTGGTTTGGGTTTTCTCTTGATGGGAAAAGATTTGATGCACATATATTTGATCCTAGGCCTGTATGGAAACGCTTGTTTGGTCTTAATTCATTTAATAATAAGAATTCCACAAAATGCCACATTAAGGATAATGTTTTAATGTTTTTTCATAAATATTTATGTCATGCCTTATTTGGTAGAGTTGAGAGTTTTAAGGTTCAGACTAAAGACTTGTTTGTGCTTGATTTGTTACAATCTAGGAAAACCCCCTGTTCTGTTGATTTTATATTTGATGGTTTATATCATGCCTCCATTGCAAAGAGTAAAACTATTGGGATGTGTCACATGGTGACAAGGATTATTTTAGGATGTCTAGGGGATTTACACAATTTTCAATTAGAAGAGGGTGAAGATGTTGCTATGCTTGATGTTGTTTCCTTGAGGCGGGCTAATATTTTGACAAAAGGGGGTTGGCCGTCCAAGTTTATTGATAGAGGTTTGCAGGGTGACAGTTCACGCCTAGGCAAGGGAAAAGGGAAAGCCCCTGAGTCATCTATAATAGCTGGAGGGCATGATGATTCTGCTGATGATGATGAGGAGGAGGAGGAGGAAGCTGCCACGTTTGGTGCTGGTGAAGGTGCAAATGCTGGTTGGCAGCAGGTGCTTACTAGGTTAGATGGCATGGAGGCTGCCAACCAAAATATGGCTACAAGAATGGACTCCTTAGAGACAACTATGAAGGCTATCCACAAGGGGCATAAAAGCTTGAGTCGCAAGCTTCTCTCCTTTTTTCGAAAGCAAAATGTTGATTTTTCTCCATCTCCGCCTGATTCCCCTAGTGGGAATTGAGCTAAGTATTCTCCACACAATTTTTTTTTGTGTTATTTTTTTTTTATTTAATAGTTTTTTTTATGTTTGCTTATATATATATAATTTTTGTTGTTTTCACACAATGAGGAAATTTTGTCCTTTAAGTGTGGGGGCATTATTATTATATTGTGTTTAGTTGTTGTGTTTAGTGCAGCCTGTGTTATGCATGCACTGTTAGTTTTAGGTTGTTAATATTAGGTATGTTGGGTTAGATTTCTACATATGTGTGTTATTGTATTTATGTATAGGTTGTTTTGTGCATTATATTTTGGAGCTTATATATTTGATGTATATTTGGGAATATATGCATGAGTAAGCTGGTATTTCTTTTAATTATGTCTATATATGACATATCTTAAAAAATGCCATTTTCATTTTTATTTGGACAATTAATTGTACATAGTGAAGGTCATGACTTGGCAAAGCACTTTAGTGCAGGGTCTTTTAAGTTGAGTATCTTTTCACATGTATATAAGGATTATTTTGCCAACGCATTGTTTAGGGTAGTTTGACCTATAGCTATGTGAGCTTTTGAGCCTTGTACTTTGAAATTTTTCTTATATAAGAGCCTTAGTATGCCATATCCTCTAGAACTTGTCTTTAGTAAATTTTGAGATTACATTTAGTATGGGATGTGCATGAGAAATGAAAAGGGCAATTTGATTAAACCACTTTGGCTTGCTTTAAAAAACTAACCTTCTTGACTTTTGGTAGCCATTTTGAGCCTTAACCTGTTTTTGTTGTTAAACATATTATTTAACCAAATCCTTTGCTAAACAATAACTATTCATTTTTATTACCCTTGTTGTGGTGAGAATTAGGATTACTATACCATGGGATACATTTGTTAGTATAAGCATGATTATAGTGATGTATAAGTAAATTCCCTTATTTTTGTATCACAAGTCCATTATTAGAAAAATCTAGTTTCTATAAAAAAAACAAAAAAATAAAAAAAACAAGTGGGATGGAGCATAAAATGCACTCACAAATGCAAAGACAAAGATAAAGAAAAGAAAAAGAAAATAAAATTAAAAAAAAAAGCAAATGAAACTAGAGAACAAGGGTGGACATTAGGAAGGGAATTAGAATAGAAACTTTGAATATCATGCTATACTTAGTTTTTACATTTCTTGTGGTATAGTTATACTTATTCTCTACACAATATTAGCTACTTAAACCAAATTTATCTTACCTTTACCTAAGCCAAGTTATAACCCTTTTTAAGACCATTTGATTTCATGTACTACTTTATACTAGTACTGGAGATTTGTACTATTTACAAGCTTATGGTATGCAATGGCATATTTAAGGAATGAGAGAAACAGTAACCTTGAAACACATTGAGTGATTGAGTGCTTAAAAAAAATAGTGTTTGAGTGAAAATTATTTTAGGCAATATCTTGTGTGAAATAATCTTTACATGTGTTAAGATATTCAAAATCTTGAGGTCAAACATTCTTGTGCTTTGCAACTTTATGGTCTTCCAAAATGTGCATGATTGTTCAAGTATGATGGATAATGGTATTGATTGAGATGTTGCATATTTAGACTAATTTGTTAAGAGATAAAAGCTTATACATGTCATTTCCAAATATTTATCAAACATATAAGTAAACTCCATAATTGTATGTATTTTGTTGTTTGAGTGTTTGTTATGTTTTGCTTGGGGACAAGCAAATGTTTAAGTGTGGGGGTTTGATATGAGTCTAAATAGCTCATATTTAATCCATGTTTTAGGTTTAAAATAATGTTTATGTATAGTTAATTGTGTTAGAAATAGGTATATTTTATATTTTTGTTTGAGTTTTGTGTGTGTAGGAGAAATTGGAGAAAATGGAGAAGATTGGAGAAAAGGAGCACAAATGAGCCAAGGAAGAATCAATCTGTCGCGAGCACGATATTGAGCGCCAAGCCAAAGAGAAAGAAGAAAGGAAGAAAGAAAGCAAATGAGATAAGTGATATGTCACGAGTGGGACAGTGGTTGCGAGCGCGACAGGACGCGCACTTGAAGGGAGCCAAAGAGAAGGAGAAAGGGAGCTAGCGGGCATTGTCACGAGCAAGGCCGCCTATCGAGAGGTCGTGATATGGCACGGAGGAAAGCCAACGCGTGGGAAGTGGAGCGAAGAGCAAGGCGTGTATTGTCGCGAGCACGACAGTCGTCGCAATCGCGACAGAGAAGACCGTTGGAAGTTAAATTCAAATTTTGCCTTGAAGAAGAATGACTTTCCACCAAGCCTTGCAACCTTCCTAAGGGACACTTGAAGGAACATATCTCTTAGAACTTTATAAATATTAGTTTTAACTATAATTTTAAAGGTTGAATAGTTTTAGTTGAATGTTTTTTATTAAGAATTCTGTAAGTAGAAAGTACATTTTTTTAGTTAAAGTTTAAAGTTAGAATTTTTATGTTTCGAAGAGAAAATTACTTGCAAGGAAGAAGATATCTTTTGTGGAAGGGAAAAGGGTTGAAAGATCTCTTTCTTATTTCTCATCTTTACTTCTTCTTTGTAATTATTTCATGATGAACTTATGACTTAATTATTTAATGCTATGTTTTATTATTCATATCAATTTTATTATTCTTTCTTGTAGAATTTTCTATTAGTATTTTTATGCATGATCATTATAAGTAAGTATTTAATTGAAAGATAAATTCTTACTTAAATCTAATAGAATTTCATCATTGAAGTATTATTTGAGAAATCATAATATTAAATAATTGCTATAGGTTGTTTATTATTCCTGAAATTTGCATGAATAACACTTTAATTCATTAATGAAATTTGTGAGTTAGAATTATAAATGCATATTTTAGGCATTCTAATTTATGTTGACAGAGTAGATTGAAATCTTATTCAACTTGGCTTGCATGATAAGACTATATTCATAATCAAGAATAATTAATTCAAGTTCTATTTTATTATTTATTAATCATTAATCTTTTATCTTCTCCGATTATCTATAACTAGGTTAATTAGAATTAGACATAGTGTTTCCACTTTCATTCAACAAATTTATGATCATTGTAAACAACATTAAAATTAAGTAGTAATAGTGTGTAATAATTAGCACATTTCTCGTGGGATCGACATATTTTGTACTATAACCAGTACACCGTATGCTTGCGAAAATTAGCATGTAAAATAGGCTAACAAGTTTTTGGCGCCGTTGCCAGGGAATGATGTTTTATTTGTTGCCATTATGAAACTTAATTTATGATTTTGGATTACAATATTTATTTTATTTTGCTTTTTTGTTTGTTTAAATTGACTTATTTTTATTTTGTGTTATTTTTACAGGATTTGATAAGTTCATGCCTAGTACAAGAAGTTCTCAAGAAGAGCTTGAACCTTTGAATCCTGAAATAGAGAGATTTTTGTCAATTAACCGAAAATATAATAAAAAGAAGAATAAGAATAAGAGACCAATCATGGCTGAAGAGGAAAATCCACAAAGGTTGATGGATTTTGCTACACCCGCATTGAGTGGTGCTCAACAAGGTGTGGTAAGGCCTACGGTAAATGCTAACCAATTTGAAATTAAACCTTCACTTTTGCAAATGATTCAAAATAGCATTAAGTTTTATGGTTTGGCATATGAGGATCCTAATGCTCATTTGGCAAATTTTCTAGAGATATGTGATACTTTTAAAATTAATGGAGTTTCTAATAATGCAATTAAGCTTAAACTTTTTCCTTTCACTTTGAAGGATAAAGCCAAGACTTGGTTGAATTCATTAACTAGAGGATCAATAACCACTTAGAACCAATTGGCCCAAGCATTTTTATCGAAGTACTTTCCTCTAGCCAAAACTGCAAAAATTATAAAAGATATCACAACTTTTGTGCAAAATGACAATGAATCTTTGTATGAAGCATGGGAGACATTTAAAGAATTGCAAAGAATGTGTCCTCACCATAATCTTCCAAGGGAGTTGCTCATGCAGACTTTTTATAATGGAGTGAACCCTATAACTAAGGGTACTATTGATGCTGCAGCTGGTGGCTCTTTGATGAGGAAAACAATAAAAGTTGCCTTTGAATTGCTTGAGGCTTCACATAGATACTTCAGAAAATCTCACATAGATACTCTTTTCACCTCTTGGTCTCAAATTTACCAAATTGAGGTATCATGGATGCAAGCATTATAGCCCAAAAGTTGTAAATGGCTTAGATCAGCTTGTCGACCTGTCAACAACTCATAAGTTGTGAAAGTGACATATTCAAAGGGCACTCGATTTAGAACATATGTGGCAGTCAATAAAGTATCTCCCCAATAGGAAATGGGCAAATTTGCCTCTACCATCATAGATCTACCATATTTAGGAGAGTCCTATTTCTCCTTTCCACAACACCGTTTTATTGTGGATTTTTAGGAATGAACAACTGACGTTCAATCCTTTTTCATCACATAAAGCTTTAAATTTATCTATAAGATATCACCGACCTCTGTAGTTCTTAAAGCTTTGATTCTTTTGTCTAATTGATTCTCAACTAAACTAATATAAGTCTTGAAGCAACTCAATGCTTCTGACTTGTGAGAAAACAAATAGACATGACCATACCTAGTATAGTCATCTATAAATGTGATGAAATAGTAAGCCTCATGCCTTGCCTTCACATTCATTTGACACATACGTCATAATGAACTAACTACAATGGAAATTTGGCTCTAGTACATTTTATGAATGATTTTCTAACTAGTTTTTCCTTTTAGGCAATGCTCATGCGTGGGCAATTCAACCTTATTTAAATCTCCTATTAAACCTATTTTGAATAACCGACTCATTCGGTCTTATCCAATATGGTTTAATTTAGCATGCCATAATTTCACATTGTTCTCATAACTATGTGAAAAATAAGAAATTAAAAGAAAAATTAGTTTTACTCAAATAGTTATGGTCCACATCCATAACAATAAAGTCATTCAGAATATAACCAGAACTATAATAGAAATCATTCAAGCATAAGCTTACACTATCATCCTCAAAATATAAATTGAAAACAAATTTCAATAAGGTAAGAACAGAAGCTAAATTTCATAACAAAGACATCTCTATCCCTTATTACACGGTCCATTGGTTTTGAATCTATCATCCACAAAGAATAAAATTCAGAACTAGATACATAAATTTCACTCACTCTTAAGTTAAAATAGTGTATCTTTTTGGGCATAATACAGTCTCTTGCATAGTGTCCTTTCTATAGGCAATTGAAACATTTCACTCTTGAAATGTTTACCTCCTTTTTGCCTTTGGACATTTAGTGATTCCATTTTTCTTTTTGCTTTTTAGGCTCTCGAGCCTTTTCCTTATCCCTATTGTTGAGGAACACATTATATTAGAACGAGACTGTGCCACATGCACTATGGCATTGACCTTAGTCCTTGCCAAACGGTCCCTTTTAAGCTCCAAATGATAAACAACATCCTTTTATGTTGCCCATATGAATTAGTTGCATCTTCATATGCTCTCAACTCTTGGGTAAGTAATTGATAACAGTTTGGACTTGCTGCTCGTCAATCAACTTATGACCAAATTCACTAAGCTCACTTATTCTTTTCCATCTCTCTTAGATGTTTCTGCATCGAATAATTAGACTTTTTCTGATATGTATCAAATTTGATCGTCAATGATCAGAGCTTATTCAGAGTCACATCTCTGAACTTCTCATGCAAAGCGATCCATAGATCCATTGCATTTTGATACTTGCGGAATTACTTAGTGATATCATCTTCCATCACACTTAAAAAGATGATATGAGCAGTGGAATTCTTATTTTTTCATGCCACATAGGCATCTTGGTCCCGCCTATGCTGGGCTATAGTGCCATCCTCATGTTTAGCCATAACCGAACTTAGGGATTCAAGAGCCTCTTGCTCTTCAAGCACACACTGGATTTTCGTATTCCAGATTTTATAAGTGTCAGCATTTAGTTTCATATTTTTATTAAGCTTGGTAATAATTGACTTGGAAGCAGCATCCATTAGGATCCTCTGATCTCAAATTGAACAACATTGCACATTTTTAAGGGAGAAAAGGCAACACATGCAATTTATTATGCATCTGAAATAATAACCTAGTAAAATTTTCTATTGGGCTCAAATTCGAAAAAGTTAGTAATAGTATCCAATTACCCTCTAAGTCCTAATGTCCAACCTTACAGGTTAAAATTTCATGCATAATAAATATGAATTATTGGATTATTAAGTTCTCAAACTTATGAGGGGATTTTTACTAAGCCTCTACTTAATAAACATGCAATCATTTTACTCATAAAATATTGCAGGGCAATTAACAATGACACATTTATTATAAAGTTAAATGCCATCATAATAAATAAACACATTTATTTTACCAATAATTAAAATCCAATAATCCCAAAAATAAGACACTCATGTCAAATATCAATAGGAAACATAAATCCTATTTAACAAAAATAAACGCCAACTCAAATTGACACTTATGTCAACTATTCTAGAAGTCCAGATTACATAAAATCTTTTTTAGATATTAGGATTATTTATTTTACTGACTTCATCAATTCATCAAGCAACTCATAAGTCAATTGATGAAGCCATGGACGATGCACACTACATCCATTCCTTAGTGTTATTACACTTTCCTTTTGGCAACTCCAACTAAAGTTCCATTTCCATACTCAGACCACCAGTCCAAATGAACTCTTGCATTTGTTCTCATACATTTACTTTATAATGTACTATTGCATCAATGTCATCAGCTCAAATCTTCCTTCGCATTCTGATGTTACTTATAGATTGCACTCTTGCATTTCCCAAAGCAACCTATGCACAATTTAAGGAAGACCTAGTGTCCTGATTTAATATTTCTGTAACATATTACAGAAAAAATTTATACACTCATGTATAAACACACATAATTGAAACACATTTCAATCAATAGTTAAGGACAAAATGTCAAAAAATTTTCAAAATATTTTTGAAAATTTTTGAAAGCAGAAAACACATTTTTATAATAATTTTTAAAATTTTCAAAATAAAATTTAATTTTATGGTCATCAAAAAATTTTAAAAAAATGGCCAAAAAATCTGAAATAATTTGAAAAAAATATTTGATAAAAATCGAAGCTAAAATGGTGGCCGTAAACAACCACACGCGCTGGCTAGAGGGAGGAGGACGCACTCACGCGCCTAGAAGCGCCACACGCGCGACCTCCCACTTGACTAGACACGTGTTACACTCACAACATGAGACGTGTAGGCCCACTACTGGTCCAAGTGGTGCCAGCATGGTATATCTGGTACATGTCATTAGCCATATGTCATGACGTTATTTAACCACGTGTCACTAATGACACGTCATCAATGACACGTGTTAGACCTCTATCAGACACGTGTCTCCCCCTCATTGGTCTACGTGTCGCCCATGTGGCGCACAATGGGCATGTCATCTCCATGTGGCATGATCATTGTCATTTACGTGGCGGTCAACCATTGGGCCACGTGTCACTACACGTCACTCACACGTGGCATAGTCACTGCCGGCCATGTGTCGTTATCCCATTGGTCCATGTGTCCATAGTGACTCATCACTGTGTACACATGGTCGCGCACGTGTGGGCCACTGCCCACACGCACGTACCAAACATATGGTGGCGCGTGTAATACATGCACCACGTTTCCGACCGATTTCGTCATTGGGGTTCCGGCCGGTGGGGGGTTTTTGGGGTCCATGAATCCAATGGTGAGGTCAAAAATTAAAAATCCCGACTTCTAGTCATGCATTTTAAACACTCAAATTTTAGATCTATTTAGCCACGTGCCAGGACAAAAAAAACAACGGCTTTGATATAAATGAAGGATGAAAAATTATATCAAATATAATTTATACAAAGGTAACATTAATAAATGGTACCTACCTCTTGTAGCGAAGAAACTCGTTGCGGATGTAACACCCCCTTCCTATATGTAGGAAAACCTATCTGCTAGGGAGTGAGAACCCGTATGAGCAGGGAGGTCACCAAGCAAAGCGGTACAAACCATTCATTCACATAATATAAACATACATATAAATAGTGAAAATTAAAACTTTAAATCAAACCAAACATATAATCGTAGAATAATGATATTTAATACATAACTCTTCTAATACCAACATAATTATAACTTTTAGAGATACATAGCGGAAGCTGAACAAAAGACTAAATACAATAGAGATCACTATTATAAAATAATCATGATACAAAAAGAAACTAAGTCCTATCAATAAACCCACTGTGTTGGCTTGACTGGCAGCGACTCTCCCAAAAGCTATTGTAGACACCGGGTCCCAAGTCCGGCATAAAATGAAAATAGTGATTTTTTGATCCTTGATTATTCCCTCCGAAAAAAAAAATAATAAATATAAATATTTGTGTGTGAAATTAAAACTTAATTAGTTAATGTTGTTTGTTAATTAATTAGTTAATTTATTGGTTAGTTAAATGGCTAATATTATTGTGTAATTATAACGCATGAAAAATTAAAGTTTATTTAATTAATATTAATTAGTATGTAGAGTGTTTAATTAAATAGATAATATATATGATAATTATATTAAGATGTAATATATGTAATGAGTAATTAGTGTAATGTTTAATTAATATGTAGTGTTTAAATTAATTAATTAATGTGTGTTATTTGAATTAAGTTAGATTAATTAAAAAGAAGAAAAGGAGGGAATTATGGAGAAAATTACCATTGTGACCCTTAGCCCTAATTTGTGGGGTATAAAAAGAATAAGATGAGGAAAATTGGAGGGGGCTCGGCAGATCAAGAAAAAAGGACCAAGAAAAAGAAAAAAGAAGAGAGAAAGAAAAGAGAAGAGAGAAGAAAAGGAAAGGAAAAGAAAAAGAAAGAAAAAGAAAGAGGAAGAGAGCAAGAACAGGGAACCCGAGACCCAGAAAATCAAAGAAATAAAAAGGAAAAGAAGAGGAACAAATCAAGGCAAAGAGGATCAAAGGAAGTGAAACCAAAAATCAAAGGAAAATAAAAGGGAAATAGAAAGAATAGGAGAGAAGAGAGGAACAAGGGCCAAAGGAGACCAGAAGCACCGGAGAGAAGAAGAGAAAGAAGAAAAAAGGAGAGGAGGGGCGCTGCTCCCGCCGGCCAACCGCCGCCGCACACGGCGGCACGCGCCACACCGGCGCAGTCCCCACAGCCGGACGATTCAGGCGATGCCCACCGTTCCTCCATCGGACTCCGGCAGACGGCGCATGAGAGAAGAAGACCCGGACGCTTCAAGGCATTTTCCAGCGACGGCAGCGCTCTTTCCGGCAAGTGACCAGCTCCGGTGGATTCCCGGTGTCCCGATCTCCCTTCCGGCATAGGTGGTGTCGACCACCTCTCTTCCGGCGAGGTAAACTCCACTTCCCCCTATTTTTATTATTATTATTATTATTATTATTATTATTATTATTATATATTTATTTATTTAATTTCTGAATTTTTATTATTATTATTATTATTTATTTTTCTGTTATTATTATTATTATTATTATTATTGGATTTGTCTATTATTGTTTTATTGGTTATTGATATTATTTTGTTATTATTATTTTTTATTATTTGTTTATTTATTAATATTCTGTTTTACATTATTTTATTATTATATTTATTATATATTTATTTATTATTATATATTTATTACTATATATTTATTATTATATCATTTATTATTATTATTATTATTATTATTATTATTATTATTATTATTATTATTATTATTATTATTATTATTATTATTATTATTATTATTATATATTTATGTATTTTATGTTTATTATTAATTAATTTTTATTATTATTATTGTATTTATTTATTGCTTATTTATTATTAGTATTATTATCCTTAATATTATCTTTTTTATGCTTAATACATTTTATGATTATTATTATTGTTAATATATTATTATTATTATTTGGCTAATGTGATTTGTTTTATTATTTCATTATTATAATTATCATTTATATTGCGCATCCGTTGATTAACTATTAATTTATTCCATTATTTCATCTATTTAACTAATTATTCACTTATCGTTTTAAATATCTTCTTCAATTTATTTTATTCAATTATTTGCTTATGCATTCATTTATTTATTCAATTATTTATTAATTCATTGCTAATTGCTATTGTTGTCCTGTCATGACCGTAACCACGAGAGTGGCAAATGTGACTCGTTCGAGGGACATAGTCTGAACAAATAGTTTAGTATTTATTTATTTATTTAGAAATATGTAATTATTTTATTTATTTGTGGTCTGTAATAATAAAACGATTTTCGACCGCTCTAAAAAGAACCACCACACAAATGTTTTCTACCAAATAAAATATTGGTTAATAAAACTGGACCAATGTCCTATTTTTACCCAATAAAGCCATCACATAAAAATTGTTTTCCATAATGAATGCATGCGAGGACCAATGTCCTCATTGTTAATGAATAATCCGTTTTATGCATGTATCGCACATTTACAAAAGAGGGTTGTATTCTGCCCTTAGCATTATTGTAAATATGTTTTATGTTTTAATGCTATTTTATTTTATGCTCTTAAATGGATTATTGCGCCTTTAATTCAAATTGCATCGTATGGAAAAATGGTGAAATAATAAATTCAAAACCTAATTGTAAAATTAATCAAAGTACGAATAAATGAGAAGTCCCGAACCTATCTCTGGTCTTTGGGCTCAAAGAGGCGAGAGGTTTACCCTCCAAGACACCTCTTGTGTCACGAGACTTTGACGTTAATCCTAGGCTCCTTAGGGCGAGAGGTTTACCCTCCAAGACCCCTTTGGTTGGCCCAAAATGGATACTAAGCGCAGTCTTAGGCTCTCCGAGGCGAGAGAAACTTTCCCAATGTTTTATTGGGTGGCGACTCCATGAAACCTCCTTGTTGCCCAACATAGACGCACTTGCAATTTATTGCAAGCTGTCAATGGACCCTCAAATTCCCCGATCGCCCTAGAGCGGGCAGTCCCACGGGCGGCCGCGGGGATCCGGCGCGCGCGTCACAGTGGCGACTCCGCTGGGGAGATATTTGAGACTTCGATTCGAAAGTACTTTGATTAAAATTTACAATTAAGTTTTAGTTTAGAAATTTTGCTTTCTTTCAAAGCTGTATTGCATCACATTAGAGCCTTAGAACTATGCTAGTTTGGTCCCTTTATTAGCCCCAGTGCGTTCCCGAAGCACGACCCTATTTTCACTCAATTTAGGGAAGTGTT
The DNA here is from genome assembly GCA_947683425.1 of Excoecaria cochinchinensis. Lineage (NCBI taxonomy): Eukaryota > Viridiplantae > Streptophyta > Magnoliopsida > Malpighiales > Euphorbiaceae > Excoecaria > Excoecaria cochinchinensis. The sequence continues at coordinate 1,692,821 of CANTUQ010000127.1, forward strand.
AAAGATAATCACCAGCTCAAGCCCCGTACCATCAAGGTATATCAAATGGTAACTCGATCGGTCGTTATGCTCGTGATGAGCTATGCCTGTTGGCATGGACCATGCTTGGGTAGCCCTAAAGTAACACCACCTTTTGACCAAAGCCCATGTAATGGCAATAGAAACTTCCACTAGGTGACATGTACCATAATATCATGCTTGCTAATTGGGCCATCGTATATTGAACAAAATCAATTGAAGCAAATGGTTTTCATCAAAAGCTTTCATGCCCCGATGGGCCCATCCTGATTTAATCGAATTGTTTAAATATATAATGGCCAACATCCATGCGCATGCGCTTTAAAATAAGAGCTGTTATGCTGCCGGGTTTTCACCGCGCACTATACGCGTCCATTGGGTTCCCTGTTAACCCTAGGATAAAGCTCACCTAGGAAAAAGACCGCACGACCCCGTGTGTGGGCGAAATAAGGTTGGAAGGATCTACCTGCTTGCATATGGCTGTGAATGCTGCACAATATGCACATATATCACATGTCATTCATGTCAAAAAAATTAATCAAAAATAAAAATATATATATATATAAATATATAAAATATAAAAAATAAGAAATACATTTCATATTGTGTGTATATATCCTTTTTCCTGCATATTGTTTTTCACATACATATACCATCACGTGTACATTTATTTTCATGCATGGCATCGCATAATTGCAATTTATTGATTTTTTCACTCCATCCGCACAATTCACGATCATGCATTGTATATTGTCATACACACATCATTATAATAATTTAAATTATCAGTCATCATAGATTCGTCCAAGTGGGTTAGAGGTCCCGACAGTCGATTAGTAAGGACAGACTCGCCCTTTGGATTGCTGGAATTAGTGCTTGATTGGGATCTTGAGCCACTCTCAACATCTAGTGCATTATCCCCAATGGCGGACGAAACTGAAAACTTAACCACTCAAGACCTTGCCCGGAGGCTGGATGAATTCGAACAGCGAATGTTGGACATGATGGGCATTATGGCCGAAAGAATTTCTCATCCCCCTGCTGCACAAGCACCTCCTGTTCTGCAACCACCTGTTGATCCACAACAACCAATAGCCCATGCTGGGGGCAAGCCGAACCACTTGCTGGTGGAGAGGCTCTTTTTATTGGCAATGCTACTGTTAACCTGTCAATGAGCATGGAACTGCGGCACCTATTAAGCCAAGAAGGGAAAAGATTCCCAATCCAAATGATGATTTATGATGGAGGAGAAAGATGAACCAAAAGTCTATCAAGCCGTGAGGGGTAGAGCACCCGGGGTAGAAGAAAAAGAGGCTTCAAAAGGGAAAATTACATCCATTGTCGGCTAAGCCTGCCTTAAACCAAGGGGAAGCTGTTCATAGCACGGATCAATTTTGTGCTTTCCACCAACGCTGGCCAGTTAACAGATCAATGCTAAATTCTGAGGGATCGAATTCAAGATCTTATCAACAATAAAGAAATTGTTGACCCAGAGAAGAAGGGGAAATAAAAGCTGATGACAGATGAACGACATGGGTTGCAGTGCTTACTTTGCTAGGAGATGTCTTTATATTTGAGCTTTTCAAATAATGGCATATGCAATATTGGTCATTTTAATTATATTGTTGCTTGCTTGTATATTATTTCTAATGATTTCATTTCTTATGATCATGATATATTCATTCATTTTGACATTAATTCAATTAATACTACTGCATTTAATCTTAGAACTTTGGAAAATCCAAGGAAAATCTTGATAGCATCTGATATAACTCCTGTAGAGAGGAAATTTCAGAGAGAAAGTAAATAAAAATAAGGAAGAAAAACTAGTTGCAATTAGGAGATTGGATGAAAACTCACTAAGGGCACTAGAACCTTTCTGATTACCCGTCAAAGCGATCTCTGGATAAGACAGAACCTAGAAAATGATTTAGGCAATCTTTTTTTTGCATAGCTCTCTAAATGACTATTTTCCTACCCTTATTCTGTAATCGCTTGCTAGCCCGTTGAGCCTTTATACTGGTATGCTGAATGCGTGCTAATTTTGTTGTTACACACATTAAAACTATCCCCTCGCCTAAAATGATTTTGGCTTCCCCTTAGAAGAGTGGCCGCTCTAAAAAGGATGGATGTACGTTTGAACAATTCTTTGGGTTATCAAAAATTGCCTTGGTAAGGGCGAGTTTACACTTTGAAAAAAAGGGTTTAGTCGTGCATAAAAGGCATGAGCTCAAAAAAAAACAAAAAAAGAAAAGCAAAAATAAAAAAAGAAGAGAAGAAGCAAAAAATAGAGCTCAAAACAGTAACCAATTGACTAGTTTCAATGATTACTCTTTTTTATTCTGATCTCAAGGAGCTAAAATGTTACCGAGCCCAAATTCAAAAAATCCTTTATATATACAACCGAGCTGAGAATGGTTCATCCATCAGTCGAGAAAATATCGCGGCCATTTTTCTCTAGCGACCTGATCTTTCTTTGATAGCCATCTACCTAAGCCTAACATTACAACCAAAGTAAAACCTCTTGATTCTGGGTTTGGCCTTATCCAATTAGCGGAGATGACCTTCTAAAAAGGTTTGGTACGTAAGAAGAGGCCTATGGTGTTTCTTGAGCTTCAAGCGAGGAGCCACGAGTGCATTCATGCATTCGAGTTAAGTCTTGTCTCCAACGTTGCATCTAGAATCCACGTTCAAAGAATAAAATAAGAGCAGATAGAAAATATTCAATTGTGAAAATCAAAAGAGTGCTGAGTGATAATAGGAGTTTGATGCTTTCAAAATCCATCCCGAGATTAGATGAGGTTTTGTATCTTAAGATTAATGCCAAATAATGATCATGTATTATGAAATCAAATTGAAATACGTGCATTTATACAATGATATTGATGTAACCAGAGCAGTTCATCTTGTATACTCAAAGCTACTGTCTATCCGCTGCTGCTCTCATCATTCAAGCATGCCAATCAACTCATCATGTTGTCAACTGTGAAACCAATGTCTACAGTTGTGCTTCATGACAGGAATCAAGCCTGTACAACTGTGATTTGAGGCACAAGCACATGGTAGTCACACCCGAAAGACCTTTGGTAACAATTTCAGCTTCTCTACAAAAAAAAAGGAAAAAAAAAGAAGGTCGTTAGAGATAAAAACCGTAATTGGCGCTCTAAGCAAAAGTTAGGCCAAAGGACAGGGTGAAAACCTGGAAACAGGTAGTCTGTCCTAAAAAAGAAAAAAAGAAAAAGCAGCTGGATTGGGTTGGGTCCCTTCCAGGCAAAAATAAGGCACAGGGTTATGTAAAAATCCGAAAGAACGCATTTCCCGCCAAGAAAAGCTAGTGTGAAAATCCACAAGGGACGCACTACCTTAAAATAATGACTACAGGTTTTAGATGAGAACCTCATGATCCCCAAAAAGCATGAAATTCAAAGGCAATTCCAGAAGGCACCGATCTTACTGCAAATTGCAACCAAATCGGCTGTCGCCTCCAAATCCAATTAGAGGAATTTTTATACTGCATTGCTGCATACATACGCATCTCACGTGCATGCTCACAATTTTTTTTTGCATATTTGCCTTTCTAAGTCTTACAGAAAAAGAGACTCGATGCGGACACCGGCAGAAACCGAGTGACGATATCATTCCATCCATCAATCAAGACAATCAAACCCAAGACCTCTCAGGGGGCAGATCTCAACCAAAGACCTCTCAGGGGGCAGACAATCAACCCAAGACCTCTCAGGGGGCAGTTCTCATCCCAAGACCTCTCAAGGGGCAGTTATCAAAATCCAAAACCTCTGAGGAGGCAAATCTTGAAGTCCTTTGAGGAGCAAAAACATGAAGCCCTCTGAGGAGGCAAATCTTGAAGACCTCTGAGGAGGCAAATCTTGAAGTCCCCTGAGGAGGCAAATCTTGAAGTCCTTTGAGGAGGCAAATCTTGAAGACCTTCGAGGAGGCAAATCTTGAAGACCTCTGAGGAGGCAAATCCCGAAGACCTCTGAGGAGGCAAATCTTGAAGACCTCTGAGGAGGCAAATTTTGAAGACCTCTGAGGAGGCAAATCCCGAAGTCCTCTGAGGAGGCAAATCCTGAAGACCTCTGAGGAGGCAAATCTTGAAGACCTCTGAGGAGGCAAATCTTGAAGTCCTCTGAGGAGGCAAATCTTGAAGACCTCTCAGGAGGCAAATCTTGAAGTCCTCTGAGGAGGCAAATCTTGAAGTCCTCTGAGGAGGCAAATTTTGAAGACCTCTGAGGAGGCAAATCCCGAAGACCTCTCAGGAGGCAAATCCTGAAGGCCTCTGAGGAGGCAAATCTTGAAGACCTCTGAGGAGGCAAATCTTGAAGACCTCTGAGGAGGCAAATCTTAAAGACCTCTGAGGAGGCAAATCTCGAAGTCCTCTGAGGAGGAAAATCTCGAAGACCTCTGAGGAGGCAAATCTCGAAGTCCTTTGAGGAGGCAAATCTTGAAGTCCTTTGAGGAGGCAAACCTTGAAAACCTCTGAGGAGGCAAATCTTGAAGACCTCTGAGGAGGCAAATCTTGAAGTCCTTTGAGGAGGCAAATCTTGAAAACCTTTAAGGAGGCAAATCTTGAAGACCTCTGAGGAGGCAAATCTTGAAAACCTCTAAGGAGGCAAATCTTGAAGACCTCTGAGGAGGCAAATCTTGAAGTCCTTTGAGGAGGCAAATCTTGAAAACCTCTGAGGAGGCAAATCTTGAAGTCCTTTAAGGAGGCAAATCTTGAAGACCTCTGAAGAGGCAAATCTTGAAGTCCTTTGAGGAGGCAAATTTTGAACTCCTTTGACGAGGCAAAACCCAAAAGCCCTCTGAGGAGGCAAAATTCCAAAGTCCTTTGAGGAGGCAAATCTCGAAGCCCTCTGAGGAGGCATCTCTTTATCCGACTCTCGGCAAGAAGGCAAGGTCTCCGCCACAGGTATGTAGTCCCCTCTCTCCTCCTCTTTGAATTTTGGCTCACCTAGGTGTCTACTACTAGATTTGCCAAAATTGGGGGCAACTGTAGACACCGGGTCCCGAGTCCGGCATAAAATCAAAATAGTGATTTTTTTATCCTTGATTATTCCCTCAGAAAAAAAAATAATAAATATAAATATATGTGTGTGAAATTAAAAATTAATTAGTTAATGTTGTTTGTTAATTAATTAGTTAATTTATTGGTTAGTTAAATGGCTAATATTATTTTGTAATTATAACGCATGAAAAATTAAAGTTTATTTAATTAATATTAATTAGTATGTAGAGTGTTTAATTAAATAGATAATATATATGATAATTATATTAAGATGCAATATATGTAATGAGTAATTAGTGTAATGTTTAATTAATATGTAGTGTTTAAATTAATTAATTAATGTGTGTTATTTGAATTAAGTTAGATTAATTAAAAAGAAGAAAAGGAGGGAATTATGGAGGAAATTACCATTGTGACCCTTAGCCCTAATTTGTGGGGTATAAAAAGAATAAGAGGAGGAAAATTGGAGGGGGCTCGGCAGATCTAGAAAAAAGGACCAAGAAAAAGAAAAAAGAAGAGAGAAAGAAAAGAGAAGAGAGAAGAAAAGGAAAGGAAAAGAAAAAGAAAGAAAAAGAAAGAGGAAGAGAGCAAGAACAGGGAACCCGAGACCCAGAAAATCAAAAAAATAAAAAGGAAAAGAAGAGGAACAAATCAAGGCAAAGAGGATCAAAGGAAGTGAAACCAAAAATCAAAGGAAAATAAAAGGGAAATAGAAAGAATAGGAGAGAAGAGAGGAACAGGGGCCAAAGGAGACCAGAAGCGCCGGAGAGAAGAAGAGAAAGAAGAAAAAAGGAGAGGAGGGGCGCTGCTCCCGCCGGCCAACTGCCGCCGCACACGGCGGCACGCGCCACACCGGCGCGCTCCCCACAGCCGGACGATTCAGGCGACGCCCACCGTTCCTCCATCGGACTCCGGCAGACGGCGCGTGAGAGAAGAAGACTCGGACGCTTCAAGGCGTTTTTCGGCGACGGCAGCGCTCTTTCCGGCGAGTGACCAGCTCCGGTGGATTCCCGGTGTCCCGATCTCCACTTCCCCCTATTTTTTTATTATTATTATTATTATTATTATTATTATTATTATTATTTATTTAATTTCTGAATTTTTATCATTATTACTATTATTATTATTATTTATTTTTCTGTTATTATTATTATTATTACTATTATTGGATTTGTCTATTATTGTTTTATTGGTTATTGATATTATTTTGTTATTATTATTTTTTATTATTTGTTTATTTATTAATATTCTGTTTTATATTATTTTATTATTATATTTATTATATATTTATTTATTATTGTATATTTATTACTATATATTTATTATTATATCATTTATTATTATTATTATTATTATTATTATTATTATTATTATTATTATCATTATATATTTATGTATTTTATGTTTATTATTAATTAATTGTTATTATTATTATTGTATTTATTTATTGCTTATTTATTATTAGTATTATTATCCTTAATATTATCTTTTTTATGCTTAATACATTTTATGATTATTATTATTGTTAATATATTATTATTATTTGGCTAATGTGATTTGTTTTATTATTTCATTATTATAATTATCATTTATATTGCGCATCCATTGATTAACTATTAATTTATTCCATTATTTCATCTATTTAACTAATTATTCATTTATCATTTTAAATATCTTCTTTAATTTATTTTATTCAATTATTTGCTTATGCATTCATTTATTTATTCAATTATTTATTAATTCATTGCTAATTGTTATTGTTGTCCTGTCATGACCGTAACCCCGAGAGTGGCAAATGTGACTCGTTCGAGGGACACAGTCGGAACAAATAGTTTAGTATTTATTTATTTATTTAGAAATATGTAATTATTTTATTTATTTGTGGTCTGTAAGAATAAAACGATTTTCGACCGCTCTAAAAAGAACCACCACACAAATGTTTTCTACCAAATAAAATATTGGTTAATAAAACTGGACCAATGTCCTATTTTTACCCAATAAAGCCATCACATAAAAATTATTTTCCATAATGAATGCATGCGAGAACCAATGTCCTCATTGTTAATGAATAACCCATTTTATGCATGTATCGCACATTTACAAAAGAGGGTTGTATTCTGCCCTTAGCATTATTGTAAATATGTTTTATGTTTTAATGCTATTTTATTTTATGCTCTTAAATGGATGATTGCGCCTTTAATTCAAATTGCATCGTATGAAAAAATTGTGAAATAATAAATTCAAAACCTAATTGTAAAATTAATCAAAGTACGAATAAATGAGAAGTCCCGAACCTATCTCTGGTCTTTGGGCTCAAAGAGGCGAGAGGTTTACCCTGCAAGACACCTCTTGTGTCACGAGACTTTGACGTTAATCCTAGGCTCCTTAGGGCGAGAGGTTTACCCTCCAAGACCCCTTTGGTTGGCCCAAAATGGATACTAAGCGCAGTCTTAGGCTCTCCGAGGCGAGAGAAACTTTCCCAATGTTTTATTGGGTGGCGACTCCATGAAACCTCCTTGTTGCCCAACATAGACGCACTTGCAATTTATTGCAAGCTGTCAACGGACCCTCAAATGCCCCGATCGCCCTAGAGCGGGCGGTCCCACGAGCGGCCGCGGGGATCCAGCTCACGTGTCACAGCTATAATCCTTCTACACCTGCACGAGTGAAACACCATGCTAAGCGATAACGCTTAGTGGGGAAAACAAACAACAATAATATGGACGGCCATTCGCAATGGTCGTCAAGGCAAATCACATACGTAATGGCATACTAAATATCATAAGATATAATCACAAATGAATCACATTCATAACCATTCAAAGGTTCATAATCATAATCATATGCCAACAGATTCATACGCTTATAAATAGAGTCATTCAAATTCACATTCTCATAAGCATATCAGAACAAATCACAACACCTGCTGACTCACAGTAGTGGATAACAAGCAACACATGGCGGTACCTTACGGGTATGAATTGAACGCATGGCGGTACCTTACGGGTACAAATCGAAAAGCAATATCACATTTTCTCATTTCAAAACATTTTACAAAGGGGATCTTAAACAAGATCCAAACACATTGAAGTTCGCAAGGAACTAAACCGGGACCTGATTAGGGTCCAGAACAGAACTGAGGGCTGCAGCTATATAACTCTTTTAAGCATGCCTAACTATCCACTAAATTGACTCTCGCAGGTCATGCTTAATACAAATCACATACCAGTATAACACATTGTTTATAAAGGAGAACCATGAACTTAGATATGCATAACACATTCCGTATTCAAACACAACATCCAATATAATTTGATAAGGCACAATAAAATACAATTTAACATTAATAGCTAATTGAAATGACACCAAATAAGATCAAAAGCAATAATAAATGAAAAAGGAATTAAAAAGACAAAAATTGAAAACTTTAAAATTAACAGGGCAGAGACGTTTTACACGGCGGTATGATATACACTTACCGCCGTGTAAGACATCCTACACAGTGGTAAGGTAAAACCATAGCACTGTGTAATATGCCCAACACAATAGGCAAAATGCTTTTACATGGCGGTATGGAGGATTCCATACCCCCGTGTAAAATGCACAGCCCAGAATTCCTTCAAGGCAGAATGACTTTACATGACGGTATGAAGAGTACTTACCGCCATGTAAAATCACGAACAAGCAATATTGAATGAGAACACACAATTCACATGGTGGTATGCAATACCATACTGTCGTGTGGATCGACCCAAACCCAGAAAATTCCCAGAATTTCATCCTAACTCAAAGCCAAACTCAACATACCCATAATTTAAACATTCAACTCATCAAAACCAACTTAAAACCCACCTTTAAAGCTCGTAATCCAAAGAAAATCATGTAATAACCATGATCAAGTCATCCAACCCAAAATTCAGCAATTTATAATCCAAAACATAACCAAATGCATCTATAATCCAACAAAAATCGTAATCTAAGTTCTTAACTCAACACACTCAAAACTTATAACATATAAACCATTATAGACTCCAATAACCATACAATTTCTAGAAAAATAACAAAGAACAAAATCATCAAAATGCACATAATTGCCCAAACCTAATATTCCTTTGCTCCAATCACTGAGCACTACTCCCACTAGCCTTCTCCTTTCCCTTGGGATCGCGAGGAGCCTCAACTAATCAAAAATACCCAACATCCATACAAACACAAAACCTAAATTAAAACACAATCTAACCAAAATCAAGAACAATGGAAAAAGAAGAAGAAGAAGAAGAAGAAACCACTACACTTACTAATTAAAACTCAAGGAATGATCAATTTTCACCACAAAGCACTTAGATCTAAGCTAGGGCATACAAATGAAGAGAAAAGAAGAAGAAGAAGCAAAGAGAAGAGGAGAAAACGGGAACAGCAACAAGAATGGTTGTCCCTCTTTTTCTCTCTCTTCTATTTATACCTCCTTTCAAAATTCTCTAGCCACATTTCACCCTTTGGTTGGTGGAACTTGACCACTCACACCCTACACTCATGCAAGACAATACACACAAGACTAACCCTCATAAATTACACACTACAACCGTATGCACATGCACATACTAACACAACCCAATACACATAGACCCTACTAACATATATGCAACCACACTCTATTAAAACCCACAAAACATGCATTTTGCCCAAAATACCCATAATACATGCCAAAACACTCACACATGCACACATACACATGGCAAACATGGCTCAAACTACTAGGGAAAGAACGGGGTGTTACAGCGGAAGCATCTACAAGGATCCCATTTATTTTTGGTCACTGGCCTGGCTTTTATCCACATGCAGGATAACAGCAGATATTTCACAATCTAAAAGCCCCTGAAAGATTAAGACAAAAAAAGCGTGAGTGGGAACGAGCAGCCTTGCGGTATATACGTTTTCTCGTTACCAAATACTGAGATCTCGCATCTATTTATAGAGATCCTAAAAGCTAGAGACCTAACTTTAGTTTAACTCAGACTCTTTATGAGATAGGATTTGGTAATCTTAATCAGATTGAATAACTTAATTCTATCTGAATTGGACCTTTATCCAAATTAAAGTCATGGTCGTACCCAAACTCTATCAATAATAATAATAATAATAATAGAAAGGAAGAATAAATAATTAAATAAGATAAAGTAAAAAGAATATTAAAAATGTTAAATCTATATCTAAAATCAAATAAAATAAATAAATAAATGATAAATGAAAATATCTACATGATTACTAATTAAATATGAACAAAAATAAATAGAAGCAAAATAAAATTAAGAGATCGAGTCTAGGATGTTTAACCTCAGATTTTGAATTCGATGTAGGAAAAATATGATTGACTTTCCTTGTTTTAGTTCACAAAGTAGAAATAAAAAATAATAAAAATTGAATTTTTATTCCAAAAGAAAATTGCTTAAAAATAATAGAAGAAAAGAAATTAATTTTCAAGAATAAATAATTGATTTCTTTGTGTCAAGTATGATTATTGATTAAAATTAAAAAAAAATAGAAGAAAAGAAATTTAATTCCCAAGAACAAAGAATTATTTTCTTTATTTCAAGAAATTATAATTGATAAAAAAAACAAATCTCAAAAACAAAGAAAGATTTTATTTGTCTCAAGAAAAATTCTTGATTAAAAATTAAATTTTTAACCTTAAGAATTTTTTATTTGGAGAAAAAAAATAAAAGAAATGTAGAGAGAATTCTTGGAGAAGAAGAAGAAAAGAAAAATGAAGATTTTTGATCAAAAGAGAATTCCCCATTTCTTCTTTCTAAATTTTTCTATTTAAATGAGTAAAAATGGAAAAAATTATTAATTAAGGAATAAAATAGGATTTTTATCAAATTCCCCTTAATTTGTGTAACACCCCAAATCGGCCGTAGTAGTATGTTGGCTTGACTAGGGTAGTTAGGTGAATTTAATAGTGAGTTTGCTAATTTGGATTTAAGAGTAATTGAGAAATTGAGGACCCAATTGCATAAATGAAATTGTTTAAGTGACTAAAGTGTTAATGGGCTAAATATTATGTAGAAGGCTGGACTTGCATTTGCATGATCAAGTGGGCTTAAGAAATCAAATTGGTTTGTTGGGCTTAACTAGGAATAATGTGGTTGTGGGCTTAGTTCTTATTAGCATGGTTCAATAGGCCTAAGGCCATATTTGTATTTGTAGAGCCCATCATCCATTGCTGTAAATGCCACCTAGGATTGTGCATGAGGGAGAGAGAAGGTGCCAAATAGGATTGGCATGCATTAGAGGAGAAAGAGGTGGATTGGCATGCATTGGTGAGTTTGGGTGGCATCTTTCTCTTCATCTTTCATTTTTTCGTCTTCCTCCACTCTCCCAAAAATGTCCCCTCCTCCATCTTTCTCTCATTTTCTGTATTTTCTCCTCTTCTTTTACTTCATTCTTTCACTCTCTCCTAGTTTATGAAGTGGTAACTTCTGTTGCATTTGAGAGTTTTAGAAGAGTACATGTGTGAGTGCATGTGTTCATCTTAGAAGGTAAGTAAGTAATCCTAACCGAAAATTCTTTCTCTTCCATCTTCTTTTTGTGTTTGGAAATGAGATTCTGATTCTTGTTCTCCATTTCTTGAAAAATGAGTCTTGGTTGGAGTGGTAGAACCTAAGAGGGGCAAAGGAAAGAAACAAGGTGGTTAATCAAGAACGATGTGATTTCTAAGGAGCTAAGGAGAAGAGGTTTGGGAACTAAATTGCTTTGTGTATATTAAATGATTTTCTTGTGTATAAAAGTGGGTAAATTATATTATGTGAAGTGTCGAGTTGATGAAATGAATATGATGGTATATCATGCATATCATGAGTTTGAGTGGTCAAAGACTGAACCCTAAGTTAGAATGAGCTATGAATTGTTGTGTTTATTATAAGGAATGAACTTTGTTAAGAAAGTGTAGGTTTTGTTATGTACATAATTGAGTTGGGAAAGTGTATTATGTGGATGATGATAAAATAATACTAAATAGGTTAGTTTGTAGTTAATGAGCTAGAAGTAAAAAATTGGGTTGAGGTTTATTTGACCTACCTTAATTATAAGTATTATAACTTGAGTTAAATGACAGTAAAAATGAATGGGCATGATGGGATTAGGTTCCTATAATATGTGTCTATAAAGGTCTTAGAATATAATGAATTTAGGGCTTAAAGTTGCAAAAGTGAATTTAGGTGTAGCTAATTCTGTAGGAGGGCCTTTCGGAGCATGTTAAGTTCCTTTGGCCATAACTCCTTCTACTTTAATCAAATTGAGATGAGGATTGTGCCTACTACAAGTTAACACATATATAAACAAATGATTAGTTGAGCATGTTGTCTAAAAATGTCATTAAAGTTGAATTTAGAAGTCATATTCATGAAGTACGAAAAATGTGTATGTAGGGTGAGTTTCTGTGTAGGTCGCTCTTGACCTTTAGTGACTATTTTGCCCATAGATTGAGTTTTAATGATCCAAACGGGTTTATTCAAGTTTCATTTGAAATCTAACATCCACACCTAAAAATTTCTAAAATAAGGTCGAGCTAATTTTTGCTCTCAGTGTCTCAAAATGCTGCCATAACATAGGTATCCCTATTCTGGCGGTTCATCATAATAGTATGCAGTGTTTTGGTCATATCTTATTTTTAGATATTCTACTGACCTGAAACTTGTCTCATTGGAAACTTAACATCCTAGGGAACAATTATCTAGAAGGAAGTTTTGATTGAAAATTCCTCTAACCATGTGAAAAATGCAGTACAAGTTTGGAGCATGAAGTCTGTCTTCTGTCTGCCTTGTGCTTTGAGGCAAAATAGGTTTACACGGCGGTAAGGACTTTCATACTGCCATGTAAAACCATTGTGCCCCATAAACACCCATTTTTAGCATCCTACACGGAGGTATGGAATATCTTACTGCCGTGTGACCTCAACTTTCAGCCAAAAATGTACTTTTTCCTTCCCGAATTGAACCCGAATTTCGCCGGAAGTTCTTACCACTTATCCAAATCATGTTTAACGTTATGAAATGAGTATTATGATGTTTGTTAATTGAAATTACATGCAAATGATGCTACGGCATAATAGTTTAATTATGGAGTTAAATATATATATATGCTTTTTAATTATTGAACATGACATGATATGCAAAATTGATCGTACATGATTTAATCATATTGTATTGAGCCTATGAATAAGCATGATGGAGTGTATACTTGGTAGATGAGTTTGTTAAATCTAACAACATTAAATTGAACCTAGAGTGTGTATTTATATAAGAAAATGTGAGCATGATGTAAACCTACTTGTACTAGTGTATGTTAACTTACACTACGATATAAATCTATGAGATTAATAATACTTGATGAGGAAAATAATGTGTAAAACCTAGTAAAAAGTGTACATGACAATGAACAACACTATACGAATGAGAATTACTATGCGAATGAATATTGTTATGTGAAGGAATGATATTGTATGCTTGATGATTAGATGGTGTGCTTAAAGCATGAATGTACTTTCATTGACTAATAATAGTGTTATGCATGTTATATTTGTTCATGTGGATAAATGCGTGAATATATTTAAGATAATGACAAATGTGATTTATGGTTTTAACTTTATGAATTGTTTAATTATTTGGAGTGTAACATACCTTGAATTTCATCCTTCCGGTTTGGGTTGGTATGTCACGATGACAACCAAATGGTTGCCACCGTGAGGTACCCCTGTTTTATACAATGAACTATAGAACTTGAATAAATGATATATTCATGCATAATCAATAATGAAAACATGTCTAACATCATCTACTGTGGATTATTATGTGCCAAATGCTATAATTAAGTATGATGAATGAATGTGATTGACTAATGGGGGTTTGCTTGATAAGCCATGTGAATGTGTAAATTACAGTTTATACAATGTTGCTTTATGCATTATGATTTGAATAAGATAAAGTTGGAACAAATGAACAAATAATCGAATTAATAATTCAGCCTGCGAGTCAAGTAGTGGATAGATAGGCATGCCCATAGTGTTTAAGTGCTGCAGCCTAATGCGTCCGATTCCTCTGGAATCACAATGCGAGTCAAATCCTTACTAGATTTCCCAATGCGAAATTATGTTGATATCTTGTACCTTAGGGTACCAATGCAAATGTGAGGTATCCACGAATAACAATGTACCCATGAGGTACCAATGCGATACCCGTTATCCACATTTTTGAATTGCAGGCAAGAAAACTATAATGATTGTGCTAATAAATAAGAAATGATTATTTTGTATTATGCATATATTGATAAGAATGTGATGTGCATGTGAAGAGTAAGTGACAATGCGAATCCAATGTGATTATTCAACATGTACGTTATGTATTAGGTATGAAGCATGATAGTTAGCATGAAACTTGATGAGAATATATTTTTATATTGGTATGGATAATTGTTAGTAATTGTTTGAGCTTAATGCTCAAGGAGTATTGTATGTGGTATCAAGTAAACGATTTTAACATGAAAATGGATTTGGAAAATATGTGAGATTGCCATAAAATGAATAAAGTATGCATTATACCGGTTTGTATTTTTAATTTTGAGATGTGATGTTTATATACATAAGTAAGTGTTATTTGATATTATGCTTTAGGTGATCATGCTGATTTATTATATGTATGTGATAATGCAAGGCCTGTTCAAAATTGGATGTAATGGCTTTTATGTATGATTATGTTATTTTATGTTGTATCTTGTTCCCTACTAAACGTTATCACTTAGCATGGATGTTTTATCCATGTAGTTATTTGAAGATAGTGTTTTGGAAGACAATCCTGTATCGCCAACGGCCAACACATTAGGAACCGCTATAATTGTAGAATATTTGTAATATTATAAGATGTGTAACTATAGTTAGTATTGTGTAAGGGGACTAAGTATTGCATTAAGAAAGTTATATTTTGTAAAGTGAATTATAAATAAAGACCATAAGTGTTTTATAGTGTAATGCATGGATTTTCAGAGTGAAATTGAGTGATGTTTTGAAAGAAAAATTTATTAAACCTGAGTTTTATGTGAATGTTAATTCGTATTCACGTGTTTTTGTGTGTGACACTCCATAGCCATCATAGTAAAGCTCTACGGATGGTTAGGGGGTGTTACAATTTGGGTGTAAAAAAGGAAATTATCATTAAAAATCATGAAAAAAAAAGGTTAAAAAGTCAAATAAAATCAAGAAAAACGGAAAAAAATGGGCGAAAAATGGGTTTGCGGAAGACCAAGGGCGACCGCGCGCCCGAGGGCTGCTGCATCGCGCCAATGCGACCCGATTTTTTTATTTTTATTTTTAAACATAACTCAAAACATAATAATTTTTAAACTCCACTTTTCAAATTTAATTTTTAATTCATTTTTTATTTTTTTATTCTAAAAAACAAATTTAACAAGGATATCATCATTTTTAACCTTTTTGCCTGTGAACGGGCATCTAATCATCATTGGGTAACTCTGATCTAGGCTGACTCAGGACCCGGTATCTACAGTTGCCCCAAGTTTTGGGGAAGCTAGTGCATAAGTGCCTAGGTGAGCCAAAACTTAGAAAAAAATGGAAAGAGACACGTACCTGAGGCAGCTATCTTTCCGAACTGAGTGATGCTGTTGGGGTGGTTATTTGCTAGCTTGTCGGCATGTTATTCTTTGCTGAAGTGGTAGTGCCGTGATCGTGCTAACCCTCCATAGAGTGGTAGTGCCGGCATCGTGCTAACCCTTCTGAAGTGGTGTGAAGTGGTGGTGTCATGATCGTGCTAACCTTCCGGAGAATTGTAGTGCCGCCATCGTGCTAACCCTTCTAAGATGTGAAGTGGTAGTGCCGTGATCGTGGTAATTCTCCATGGAGTGGTAGTACCGTCATCGTGCTAACCCTTTTGAAGTGGTAGTGCCATGGTCGTGCTAACCATCCGTAGAATAGCAGTGCCCCGTGCTAACCCTTCCGAGATGTGAAGTGGTAGTGCCATGGTCGTGCTAACCCTTCGTAGAATGGTAGTGCCGCCATGCGCAAACCCTTCTGAGATGTGAAGCGGTAGTGCTGTGATCGTGCTAACCCTCCATGGAGTGGTAGTGCCATCATCGTGCTAACCCTTATGAAGCAGTAGGGCCGTGGTCGTGCTAACCTTCCGTAGCATGGTAGTGCCGCCATCATGCTAAGCCTTCAGAGATGTGAAGTGGTAGTGTCGTGGTCTTGCAAACCTTCCGTAGAATGGTAATGCCACCATTGTGCTAACCCTTCTGAGATGTGTAGTAGTGTCGTGATCGTGCTAACCCTCCATAGAGTGGTAATGCCGTCATCGAGCTAACCCTTATAATGTGGTAGTGTCATGGTCATGCTAACCTTCCGTAGTATGGTAGTGCTGGCATCGTGCTAAACCTTCTGAGATGTGAAGTGGCAGTGCCGTGGTCGTGCTAACCTTACATTGAATGGTAGTGCGGCCAACGTGCTAACCCTTCTGAAGTGGTAGTGCCGTGGTCGTGCTAACCTTCCGTAGAATGGTAGTGCCGCCATCGTGCTAACCCTTCTGAGATGGAAGTGCCATGGTCGTGCTAACCTTTCGTAGAATGGTAGTGCCGCCATCGTGCTAACCCTTCTGAGATGTGAAGCGGTAGTGCCGTGGTTGTGCTAACTTTCCATAGAATGGTAGTGCCGCCATCTTGCAAACCCTTCCGAGATGTGAAGTGGTAGTGCCGTGATCGTGCTAACCCTCTGTTGATTGGCAGTGCCGTCATCGTGCTAACCCATCTGAAGGGGTATGAAGTGGTAGTGTTGTGATCGTGCTAACCCTCCTTGGAGTGGTAGTACCATCATCCTGCTAACCTTTCTGAAGTGGTAATGCCGTGGTCGTGCTAACCTTCCGTAGAATAGTAGTGCCGCCATCATGCAAACCCTTCCGAGATATGAAGTGGTAGTGCCATGATCGTGCTAACCCTCTATGGAGTGGTAGCTCCGTCATCGTGCTAACCCTTCTGAAGTGGTATAAAGTGGTAGTGCCATGATCGTGCTAACCCTCCTTAGAGTGGTAGTGCCGTCATCGTGCTAACCCTTCTGAAGTGGTAGTGTCGTGGTCGTGCTAACCTTCTGTAGAATGGTAGTGCCGCCATCGTGCGAACCCTTTTGAGATGTGAAGTGGTAGTGCTGTGGTCGTGCTAACATTCCATAGAATGGTAGTGCTGCCATCGTTCAAACCCTTTTGAAGTGGTAGTACAATGGTCGTGCTAACCCTCCATGGAGTGGTAATGCCGTCATCGTGCTAACACTTTTGAAGTGGTAGTACCGTGGTCGTGCTAGCCTTCCGTAAATTGGTAGTGCCGCTATCGTGCAAACCCTTCCGAGATGTAAAGTGGTAGTGTCGTGATCGTGCTAACCCTCAGTGGAGTGGTAGTGTCATCATCATATTAACCCTTCTACAGTGGTAGTGTTGTGGTCGTGCTAACCTTTCGTAGAATGTTAGTGCTGCCATCGTGCAAACCCTTTCGAGATGTGAAGCGGTAGTGCCATGGTCGTGCTGACCTTCCGTAGAATGGCAGTGCCGCCATCGTGCTAACCCTTCTGAAGTGGTAGAGCCGTGGTCGTGCTTAGCTTCCGTAGAATGGTAGTACCGCCATCGTGCAAACACTTCTGAGATGTGAAGTGGTAGTGCCGTGATCGTGCTAACCTTCCGTAGAATGGTAGTGCCGCCATCATGCTTACCCTTCCGAAATTTGAAGCGGTAGTGCCGTGATCGTTGTAACCCTCCATGGAGTGGTAGAGCCGCCATCATGCTAACCCTTCCAAGATGTGAAGTGGTATTGATGTGGTCGTGCTAACCCTCCGTAAAATGGTAGTGCCGCCATCGCGCAAACCCTTCCGAGATGTGAAGCTGTAGTGCCGTGATGGTGCTAACCCTCCGTGGAAAGGTAGTGCTATCATCGTGCTAACCCTTCTAAAGCAATAGGGCCATGGTCATGGTAACCTTCCGTAGCATGGTAGTGCCGCCATCATGCTAACCCTTCTGAGATGTGAAGTGGTAGTGCCGTGGTCCTGCAAACATTTCGTAGAATGGTAGTGCCGCCATCTTGCTAACCCTTTTGAGATGTGAAGTGGTAGTGCCATGATCGTGCTAACCCTCCGTGGAGTGGTAGTGCCGCCATCATGCTAACCCTTCTGAGATTTGAAACGGTAGTATCGTGATTGTGCTAACCCTCTGTGGAGTGGTAGAGCCGCCATCGTGCTAACCCTTCTGAGATGTGAAGTGGTATTGATGTGGTCGTGCTAACCCTCCGTGGAATGGTAGTGCTGCCATCGTGCAAACCCTTCTGAGATGTGAAGCGGTAGTGCCATGATCGTGCTAACCCTCCGCGGAGTGGTAGTGCCATCATCGTGCTAACCCTTCTGAAGTGGTAGTGCCATGGTCGTGCTAACCTTTCGTAGAATGGTAGTGCTGCCATCGTGCTAACCCTTTTGAGATGTGAAGTGGTAGTACCGTGGTCGTGCTAACCTTCCATTGAATGGTAGTGCCGCCATCGTGCTAACCCTTCTAAAGTGGTAGTGTCGTGGTCATGCTAACCTTCCGTAGAATGATAGTGCCGCTATCGTGCTAACCCTTTTGAGATGTGAAGCAGTAGTACCGTGGTTGTGCTAACTTTCTATAGAATGATAGTGTCGCCATCGTGCAAACCCTTCCGAAAGGTGAGGTGATAGTGCCGTGATTGTGCTAACCCTCCATGGAGTGGTAGTGCTGTCATCGTGCTAACCCTTCTGAAGTGGTATGAAGTGATCGTGCTAACCCTCCTTAGAGTGGTAGTGCCGTCATCGTGCTAACCGTTGTGAAGTGGTAGTGCCGTGGTCATGCTAACCTTTCGTAGAATGGTAGTGCCGCCATCATGCAAACCCTTTCGAGATGTGAAGTGGTAGTGCCGTGATCGTGCTAACCCTCCGTGTTGTGTTAGTTTCGTCATCGTGCTAACCCTTCTGAAGTGGTATGAAGTGGTAATGTCGTGATCGTGCTAACCCTCCTTGGAGTGATAGTGTCATCATCGTCCTAACCCTTTTGAAGTGGTAGTGCCATGGTTGTGTTAACCTTCTGTAGAATGCTAGTGCCGCCATTGTGCTAACCCTTCTGAGATATCAAGTGATAGTGTCGTGGTCGTGCTAACCTTCCATAGAATGGTAGTGCCGCCATCGTGCAAACCCTTCTGAAGTGGTAGTACCACGGTCGTGCTAACACTCCGTGGAGTGGTAGTGACGTCATCGTGCTAACCCTTCTGAAGTGGTAGTGTCGTGGTAGTGCCGCCATCATGCAAACCCTTCCGAGATGTGAAGTGGTTGTGCCATGATCGTGCTAACCCTCAGTGGAGTGGTAGTGTCGTCATCTTGCTAACCCTTCTGAAGTGGTAGTGTTGTGGTCGTGCTAACCTACCGTAGAATGGTAGCGCTGCCATCGTGCAAACCCTTTCGAGATGTGAAGTGGTAGTGCTGTGGTCGTGCTAACCTTCCGTAGAATGGTAGTGCCACCATCGTGCTAACCCTTCTGAAGTGGTAGTGTCGTGGTCATGCTTAGCTTCCGTAGAATGGTAGTACCGCCATTGTGCAAACCCTTCTGAATGTGAAGTGGTAGTGTCGTGGTCGTGCTAACCTTCTGTATAATGGTAGTGTCGCCATCGTGCTAACCCTTCTGAGATTTGAAGCGGTAGTGCCGTGATCGTGCTAACCTCCATAGAGTGGCAGAGCCGCCATCGTGCTAACCCTTCTGAGATTTGAAGTGGTAGTGTCGTGATCGTGCTAACCCTCTATGGAGTGGTAATGCCGTCATCGTGCTAACCCTTCTGAAGTGGTGCCCTCTATGAGCCCTTTGGTTGATTTCCCCCTAAGAGGTCTTTGGCTAATTGTTTGGATTGATGTTTGGACTGATGTCGTCACTCAGCTTTTGTCAGTGTCCGCATCGAGTCTCTCTCACTGCAAAATTGGAAAACCAAATATGCAGGAAAAATAGTGGGCATGCAAGTGAAATGCATTGTTCATGCAGAAATGCAAGATAAGAATTCATCTAAGTGGATTTAGAGATGATAGCCGGTCTGGCTACAATTTACAATAGGATCGATGCCTTTTGAAGCTGCTTTTGAATTTTATGCCTTCGGGATTGCGAGATTCTCATCTGATACCTGTAGTCATTTTTTGAAGGTAGTGCGTCCCTTGTGGATTTTCACACTAGTTTTCCTTAGCGGGAAATGCATCCTTTGCGGATTTTCACATAACCTTATGCCTTATTTTTGCCTAAAATGGACCCAACCCAATCCAGCGGCTTTTTTTTTCTTTTTTTTATTAAAAGACAGACTGCCTATTTCTAGATTTTCACCCTATCCCTTTGCCTAACTTTTGCTTAGAGCACCAATTACGGTTTTCATCTCTAACGGCTTTTTTTTTCTCTTTTTTTTTTTTTACAGATTGTAGAGGCTAAAGCTATTGCCAAAAATCTTTCAGGCATAATCGACATGTACTTATGCCTTAGATCATAGTTGTCTGAGCTTGATTCTTCTCATGATGGTGCTGTAAAATTGCCTTCACGGTTGATAGCAAGATGAGTCGATTGAAGGACCCGAGTGCTGAAAGTAGCAGAGGGTAGACAGTAACAATGTGCTAGACAATTTTGAGTATGTAAAATGAGCTGTTCTGATCATATCTTCATATTATGGCGTAAATGCATATGTTTCAGTTTGATTTCATTACACATGATCATTATTTGGCATTAATCTCAAAAATACAAAACCTCATCTAATCTCGGGATGGATCTTGAAAGCATCAAACTCCTGTTATCAATCATCCCTCTCGGGTTTTCATGATTGAATATTTTCTCTTAGCCCTTAATTTTTGCCCAGAATGCTTTTTTTTCTAGCAGGGCGCCCAATTTTAGCAAGGTCGCCTTTTTTCGATTTTCAACCCGTGGGACATTTATTATTTATTTATCACTTTTTTTTTAGCCTTTGCCATGGAACCTCCTTCAGTCTGTCAGTATCGATTGGTTTTTTTTTTAATTCTCTTTCATCATTGCCAATTGGGACGGCTGCTCCTTTCGACAGTGTTCTTTCTCTCTTTTTTTTTCTTTTTTTTTTCTTTCCAAAGGCTTCATCTTGACTCTTGTGTAAACTGGCTAAAGTAGTGAGTTCTCTATTTGAAACTTAATGGTGAAAGCCCGTACTTTCCTTTTATTGGATTTGATGGCTCTATTTATGAAGTATCCTCTAATATTTAAGATTAGGTTGCAAGTTAAACTCAAATAAATTAGGGCAAGATGCTGGTTTTTTCTTTCTCTTCTCCTTTTTTTTTTGAAGTAGAGGCAAGACTTTTAAGTTTGGTTATAAGGGTCCCTGCTTTACCTATCTTGGTTTCAGATGGTTATACGTCAATCTTGATTGGCTTTGGAGTGATCATCTCAATTGATTGGGAGGAAATAAATTCTAAGGCTTGGTTCTAATGAGCTATTTATTCCTTATGAAAGCTCAGAGTTTTATCTGCATAACTTCTGATGTAGCCCTTTAATGAACGGAGTTTGATTTTTCTTGGCTGCACTGTATGCGCCCTAGATGTTGAGGAGGCAAAGGAATGGCTTTTGAAATTTCGCTCGTCGTCATGTTCTATCGAAGTAGCATTGTCCCAACAATGCCCTTGTCATTCCATTTCTAGGCAAAGGCTTTTTCATTTTCTTTTTTTTTATGACATTATCTCTCAGAATTTTTCTCTCTTCAGGAGTTATATCAGAGGCTATCAAGATTTTCTTTGGGTTTTTTAAAGTTTTGAGATTAAATGCAATGATATTTGATGAGTTAATGTAAATGATTGTGATCATGTATAGCAAAATCATGAGAAACATAAGCAAAAATCATTAATATAATTAAAATGATCAATACTATATACACCATTATTGAAAAGCTCAGATATGAAGATAAACATATAAAATCGCCTGAGTGGTTTCAAGCTTATACTTTATGATTTCTTCCTTGAGATCACCCATTCTCCTTCCCAGATTTGAGAGATTGGACATACCTACTGATTGTGAATGATTTTGATCTTCTGTCTTTCCCACTTATCTTGGCAACCATATCGAAAATCTTTCTGATGTATTTTTCAGGCCAAGATTTGAGTCTGCCTTATATTCTGCCCTTACTTTTTTTGCTTTTTCAGACTTGTATCTCAGCTGGATCACACTCTGAAGTGAGTGTCTTACTTCTCCCATGCTCAAATGGTGAAAAGAGTAGAGGCTTGCCCTCGGAATGAATGGCTTGAGGAGGTAGGTTAGCCGATGATCCTACCCTGAAAGTCTCCTAAACCTTGATTGGTTTGACTTGGGTAATAGCAGGTTCTCTAAGTTTTCTATCAAAGGCAGTCATCATAGTGGCCATTTTCTCATTAAACATGCCTAAAATATTCCTTTCAAACTTCTTTAGTTTCCTATCCAACTCCTCAGCAGTCAGGGTATAGGTTGCATCAGATTCTCTGGGGCCATTTTTAACTTTGAAGTATATTGTGAAGAAGATGATTCATTCTCAGAACCCCAATCAGACACCAATTTCGGTAACTCAAAGAGCAGATTTGTCCTCACCAGCCGACCGTCGGAACCTCTAGTCCACTTAGATGAATCTATAATGGCTGAAAAAATTAAATTGTTAGAATGATGCTTGAATGACATATACAATGCATGATCGTTATGCAACATTTACAACCACATACAAGCAAATAGATCCTTTCAACCTTATCACTCCCACACATGAGGTAATACGGTCTCTTTCCTAGGTAGGCTTGATCCATGGGTTAACAGGGAACCCAATGGATGCGTATGGTGCTCGGCGAAAAATCAAAAGCATAATATCTCTTAATTAATACGCATACGTATGAATTTTGGCCTTTATGTATTTAAACATTTCAACTAAATTAAGATGGGCTCATAGGAGCACGAAAGCCGTTGATAAAAGACCATTTAATTTGGTTGATTATGTTCAATATATAATGGCCCACATAGCAAGCATCATATTAAGGTACATTTCACCTAGGGTAAGTATCTATTGCCATTATATGAGCTTTGGTCAAAGGTGATGATATTTTAGGTCTACCTAAGCATGGTCCCTGCTATTACGTCTAGCTCATCATGAGCATAATGACCGATCGGCTCTCCATTTAATATACCATGATGGTACAAGGCTTGGGCTGGTGATTATCCTTAACACTTCCCTACATTGAGTGAACATAGGGTCATGCTTCGAGAATGCACCGTAGTAAGAATAGGGACCAAACTAGCATAGTTCTGAGGCTTTAATAAAATTTAATGCAATTTCAAAAAGTGATGAAATTTTTAAATTCAAACTCAATTATATGTTTTAACCAAGGTACTTTCGAAGCAAAGTCTCTTATGTCCCTAATGAAGTTGCCACTGTGACACGCATCGAACCCCGAGAGGCCCCGAACACCCTCCTTTAGGTCGTTCGAGAGAGGTTCATGGAAACTTGCAAGAGATTGCAAGGCCATCTATTTTGGGCAACAAGGAGGTTTCTTGGAGTCGCCACCCAATAAAACATTTGGAAAGGTCGTCTAGCCTCAATGAGCCTAAGATAATGCATATGCATCCATTTTGGGCAACTCAGAGATATTTTGGAGACCCCACCCCAATAGAACATTGGGATGGTCCTCTAATCTCGTGGAGCCTAGGACTATGCAAATTAGGCTTATTTTGGCAACAAGAGATATTTTGGAGACCCCACCCCAATGAGATATTGAGATGGTCTTCTAACCTCATTGAGCCTAAGACCAGAGATGGTTCGGGACTTTCCATTTATTCATACCTTGATTAAATTACAATTGAGTTTTGAATTTAAGATTTTATCCCCTTTTCTCATACATTTAAATGCAATAATTAGAGCGCATATTAACCACATAATAAAACGGTAAATAAAAGCAAGATTAAATTAAGGTAAATAAAAATATAATAAATTATAACAAAACTAGGAGCGGAATACAACCCCCAATGTAAATGAAATGTAAATCATACATAAAACAGGATATTTATTAAGGATGAGGATATTGGTCCTCACATGTATAGTTAAAAAAAATAATTTTAATGTGACAATTTATTTTGGATGGAAAAACTAGGACATTAGTCCCATTTTATTAGAAAAAACCCAACTTATTTATAAAAATATTTGTGTGATTTTTAATTAAACGTGCATAAAATAAATTATTTTATTAATAATTACATTACAAATAAATTAAAAATATAAATAAAGAAAAAATAATAAATACAATAAAAAGATAAATCCCCGAATCTCCTCGCTCGTTCGAATGGATGCTCAAACATGACAAAAATAAGTATTTGAAAACAAAAACAAACACAAATAAAATAATGTTAATAATTAAATCAAAAAATCAAGTAAATATATAAAATCAAGTAAATATATAAAATATGCATTATGGATGACAAATAAATTAACTAACATAATAAAATAAATAATAATAATAATAATAATAATAATAATAATAATAATAATAATAATAATAATAATAATAGAAAGGAAGAATAAACAATTAAATAAGATAAAGTAAAAAGAATATTAAAAATGTTAAATCTATATCTAAAATCACATAAAATAAATAAATAAACGATAAATTAAAAGATATACATGATTACTAATTAAATATGAACAAAAATAAATAGAAGAAAAATAAAATTAAGAGATCGAGTATAGGATGTTTACCCTTAGATTTCGGATTCGATAGAAAAAAAAAATATGATTGATTTTCCTTATTTTGATTCACAAAGTAGAAATAAAAAAAATAAAAATTGAAATTTTATTCCAAAAGAAAGTTGCTTAAAAATAAAAGAAGAAAAGAAATTAATTTTCGAGAACAAAGAATTGATTTCTTTGTGTCAAGTATGATTATTGATTAAAATAAAAAAAATGGAAGAAAAGAAATTTAATTCCCAAAAACAAAGAATTATTTTCTTTGTTTCAAATTATAATTGATAAAAAAAAAACAAATCTCAATAATAAAGAATGATTTTCTTTGTTTCAAGAAAAATTCTTGATTAAAAATTGAATTTTTAACCTTAAGAATTTTTTAATTGGAGAAAAAATAAAAGAAATGTAGAGAGAATTCTTAGAGAAGAAGAAGAAGAAAAGAAAAATGAAGATTTTTTATCAAAAGAGAATTCCCCCTTTCTTCTTTCTAAATTTTTCTATTTAAATGAGTAAAAATGGAAAAAAAAAATCATTAATTAAGGAATAAAATAAGATTTTTATCAAATTCCCCTTAATTTGGGTGCAAAAAAGGAAATTATCATTAAAAATCCCAAAAAATAGGTGAAAAAGTCAAAGAAAATTAAGAAAAACAGAAAAAATGTGCGAAAAACGCGTTTGCGGCAGACCAGGGGCGACCGACACCCATCGATGCGCGCGACGGGCATCGGGCGCGCCCGTTGGCAGCCCGCGCGCTCTCCCAGAGCGGAGCAATGCCTCGCGCATGGGCGACGCTCCGCGTGTCGCTTGCGGGCGAGCGCCGCAGCGCCCCGACTCGGCAAACTCCATTTTTCAAATTTAATTTTTAATACATTTTTTATTATTTTTTATTTTTTTATTCTAAAAAACAAATTTAACAAGGAAATCATCATTTTTAACCTTTTCACAGGCATCTAATCATCATTAGGTAACTTTGATTTAGGCTGACTCAGGATCCGATGACTACAGTATGTAACCACAGTTGAAATTGATGTGATTGATAAACTTTAGCGTGTGATTGATAAACGTCAACTTGTTGACATGTGAAACCACAGTTGAGTCGCGTGATTGATAAACATCAACTTGTTGACGTGTGAAACCACAGTTAAGTTCATGTGATTGATAAACGTTAGCTTGTCGACATGTGAAACCACGGTTGAGATTGATGTGATTGATAAACATCAGCTTATCGACGGGTGAAACCACAGTTTAGTCGCATGATTGATACACGTCCGCTTGTCGACGTGTGAATCCACAGTTAAGATTGATGTGATTCATAAACGTCAGCTTGTTAACGTGTGAATTCATAGCTGAGTCGCGTGATTGATAAACATCAGCTTGTCAACGTGTGAATCCATGGTTGAGTTATGTGATTGATAAACGTCAGCTTGTCAATGTGTGAAACCACGGTTAAGATTTACGTGATGGATAAACGTAAGCTTGTCGATTGATGTGATTGATAAACATCAGCTTGTCGATGTGTGAAATCATGGTTGAGATTGATAAACACCATCTAGTAGGCATAGGGCACCATGTATGCACGGAATGCATGTGAAAAGTTATGCATGTATGAAACGACATGCAAAGTTATGCACGTGTGAAATTTAAGCACTGAATTATACATATGAAGTATTAGACATATGCAAAAGATTATAAATGTGGGATACCTAGAAGCTACATGAGACAACTGTAAGGAATTATGTATGTGAAGTGTGTACTATGCATGTACTTGCATGCAATGGACTACAAACATGAAATGCATGCAAAGAATTTTTTATATGACATGTATGCCACAATCACGTGCACAGATGGCTTGTATATATGTAAAGGATTATGAAATGTGTACAAAGAGTCGTATTCTATAAAATGTTTGCAAATGATCATGAATGAGAAATATATGTAAAGGATCGGGCATGAGAAATATATGCAAAAGGATTATGTATGCGAAATATATGCAAATGATCATGCATACGATAAGGGTGAAGAATTGCGCACCGTTAAGGACGCAAAGAATCATACGCAGAAATAGGTGGAGAATCTATGTAAAGAATTGGGTGTGTATGATGTGTGTAAAATTACGTGTATGAAGATACACAAAGAATCATACCTGTATGATGTGTATATGCATAACTATGCACATGAAACTCATGCAAAAAAAATCATGCATATGGATGTGCAGAATGCATGCGAAGAATGTGCACGTGAGATACATGCAGAGGATGTGACCGCAAAATGCGTGAAAATAAGTGATTATGAAGTTTAGAGAGCAATGTACGCAAAATTATCTACAGACACTCATATGGTGAAAGATGCTTGCTAAAGATTTTATGCAAAATGACGTACATCAAAAGTTATACGTGTAAAAC
The DNA here is from genome assembly GCA_947683425.1 of Excoecaria cochinchinensis. Lineage (NCBI taxonomy): Eukaryota > Viridiplantae > Streptophyta > Magnoliopsida > Malpighiales > Euphorbiaceae > Excoecaria > Excoecaria cochinchinensis. The sequence goes on from CANTUQ010000127.1 coordinate 1,720,031, forward strand.
TATTTATAAGAATGTTTGCTACAATTATATGTAAAAACACTTGGAAAAAGCATATGTGCAAAGAATATTGCCGGGTGTGTATGCAAAGTATCACTTTTGTGAGTAGTGATAAGAAATACCCCAAGATTGTAAAATGATATAATAATATTAGGTACTCCAAACTCAAGTTCCTATCTGCCCTTGAACACACTGAATGAACCACATTCTCAACTGATTCAATCTCAGCAAAATGAATTCAGGAGTCATTTCCAATGAAGGGCAAGAAGATAAATATGTAAATATCAAGATTTATTAAACCAACACATAAATACAAGGCATACCATACAATCTCTGTTTGTGTGTGCAAAATGCCAAAACATAATTTTTCACCATTTGAAAGCAAATTCTAGATGCAACGTTGGGGATGAGACTCAACTCAAATGCATAAATGCACTCGTAGCTTCCCAATTGAAGCTCAAGAAACACTATATGCCTCTTCCTATGTACCAAATATTATTAGAAGATCATATCTGCTAATTAGATAAGACTGAACCAAGAATCAAGAGGTCTTACTTTGGTTGTAATGTTAGGCTTAGGTAGATGGTTACTAAGAAAGGATCAAGTTGCTAGAGAAAAATGGCTGCAACGTTCACTCGATGGATGATAGGACCATTCACAGCACAATTGCATACTGTCAATGTATTCTTGAATTTGGACTTGGTAATACTTTAGCTCATCAAGCTCAGAATAACAATTAAGTTAAAAAGATAACCATTGAAACTCATCAAGGGGTACTATCTTGAGCTCTACTTTTTTTTTCTCTTTTCTTTTTTTTTGCAAGCTTATGTCTCTAATTACGCAAAGAGTTTGTCAATGATTAAACCCTCTTCCCGAAGTGTAAAAGCATCCTTATTAGGGCAATTTTTGATAGCCCAAAGAATTGTCGAAGATTGAAGCTCTTTTCCCGAAGTGTAAACCCATCCTTATCAGGGCGATTTTTGATAGCACAAAAAATTATCAATAATTGAAACTCTTTTCCCGAAGTATAAACCCCTCCTTCTCAGGGCGATTTTTGATAGCCCAAAGAATTGTCAATGATTGAAACTCTTTTCCCGAAGTCTAAACCCATCCTTATCAGGGCGATTTTTGATAGCCCAAAGAATTGTCAATGATTGAAAGTCTTTTCCCAAAGTACAAACCCATCCTTATCAGGGCGATTTTTGATAGCCCAAAGAATTGTCAATGATTGAAACTCTTTTCCCGAAGTGTAAACCCATCCTTATGAGGGCGATTTTTGGTAGCCTAAAGAATTGTCAATGATTGAAACTCTTTTCCTGAAGTGTAAACCCATCCTTATCAGGGCGATTTTTGATAGCCTAAAGAATTGTTATAATGTACATCCATCCTTACTAGGGCGGCCATTCTTCTAAAGGGAGGCAAAAATTATTTTAGGCGAATGGCAGTTTTAACATGTGTAATAACACATACCAAAATAAAGGCTCAACGGGCTAGCAAACGATTGCGAAATAAAGGTAGAAAACAGTCGTTTAAAGGGCTATACAAAGAAGGGAAGCCTAAATCATTTTCTTAGTTCTGTCTTATCCAAGGATCATTTTGACGAGTAATCAGAAAGGTTCTAGTGCTCTTAGTGAGTTTCCATCCAATCCCCTTATTGCAACTAGTTTCTTTTTTCTTCGGTTTGTTTTCAAAACGGGCCAAAAGTGCTCTGAACTTAAAAATTACATGGTATAGTCAAAGTTTTCATGTGATCTAGCAATCGGAGACCAAATATATTTACCTTTTGCTTAATTCAAAATGGAATAAAACGCAGATTTCTAGAGTTGAGATCAAAGCCATTCATAGTTGAGAACTACTTAGGTAGAGTCAAACCTTGAATCAAAGGTACCTTAATGAGCTGCAATCATGTCAGCATTTTGGGTACAACTTAACACAAAAAATTTTGCGCTATCAAAATTTATATACACAAGAATCGTGTAGGCATACAAAGAATTATTTGTAAAATATGTGCAAACTATGTGCTAAGAATCATGTACAGGGAAAGATGCATGCAATAGTGTCATGCATATTAGTAATGCGTGTAAGGAACTATGTATGTGAAATATGTGTGAAAACATATTGTATAGAAATGCATACATGAAATATGTGCAAAGACGTGTGTGCGTGAAACACATACAAAAAAATTATAAGTGAGTGTGTAAACACTGCATGACAAATGATGTGCATACATAAATTTGCAGTGTACATGCAAGCAGCTTATAATGAAGGCGTAAGTACAAAATATGGCATAACATGAGAATGAATGTTCATGATACATGGTGCATGTGCACATGGCATGACTTATACATGATAGTGATACGTATGGGATGTAAGATTAATAAGATCTGGCACGATAATGTGTATTAATGAGTTGTGAGGTATGGCTGTCACACCCCAAAGTGGCCCTGGTCGGATTTTGCATGATAAGTCGGGATCGGAAGGGTAGTTCGGTAATTTGTGTTTAAGAATTTGGGATGCTAAGGACCTAATTGAGAAGTTAATTAAGTTTGTTAAGAAAGATGTGTAAGTGAGTGAAGTGTATTTTGATTAAGGACTAAAGAGCAATATTTGAGTTGGAAAAGTTAAGTGGATTTTGTGGTCTTATTAGGATCTGCCATGTGGGCTTTTTAGGTGAGCATTAAAAGAAGAAAAAGAAAGGAAAGAGAGTGAGAGAGGAAAAACACAGATTGCATTTCCCGTTCTCCCTCTCTCACGCTCCTCCTTCTTCTTCTCTTCTCCCTTCTTTGCTTTTCCTTTCTTACTCAATTGGCTTGGAGTTGTGTTTGGCTTGGTTGAGTTTTGGGTCAGCTTTGAAGAGGTAAGTGGAGTTAACTAACGTACTGTTCTTCTTCTTCTTTTCTCCTGGTTTTTGGTTGAGTTAGGGTTTGAAGAATAATTACTGGTTTTGTTTGTGTAAGCTTGGGATTGTAAGAAGAAGCAAAGCTAAGGCAAGGAAAGGATTGAGCAGTGATTTCGAAGCTGATTTTGGACCTTCGATTCCAGGTTTGGGAGCATTTTGGATTGCATGCAATGTTTGGGAGCTCTGTTTACTGTATTTGAAGTTCTTAGTGTTTCTGCCCTAATTCTCACTTAGGGTGTATTTGTGTTTGCATTTCTGGAAATTTATGTGTTTTGAAATGTGTATATGTATAATTAAGTGAGTAAATGTGTTAGTAATGCATGACAAGTATTGATTTGGAAGTTCTGAGTTTGTGTTTTGAATCTACTGTAACTTTTAGGGTTTATGTTCTTAATTGGATTAAATGTGTTTATGCATGGTTTTGATTGTTTTAATTGATGGATTAAGCTGGTTTTATGTCAAATTAATGTTTGGAAGATCGATTGAAAGGTAAGAGGAGTTTGGATGTGTTTTGAATCAGATTGAAAATGATTTTATCGAGTTCTTGGAGTTCTGGGTAAACTGGGAATGGAAAATCGCGTCTCTGTGCAATTTCCATTTCCAGTCTGTGTTCTGTGAGAAGCGAGTCACGTCACGTGACTTAGAGTCACGGCGTGACTCATGTGAAGGGCAGCGTGACTCCCAGTTGCGAAGCGTGACTCTTCTCTCTGTGAGAGGAAAGTCACGTCTCGTGACTTAGGGTCACGACGTGACCCTTGTGAATGGCGAAGGCGTGACTCCAGTCGCGAAGCGTGACTCCTCTTTCTGTGAGAGGGAAGTCACGTCTCGTGACTTAGAGTCACGACGTGACTCTGGTAAGGGTAAGGCGTGACTTCAAGACACGAAGCGTGACTCCTCTCTCTGTGAGAGGGAAGTCACGTCTCGTGACTTAGAGTCACGGCGTGACTCATGTGAAGGGCAAGGCTTGCGAAGCGTGACTATTTCTCTCTGTGAGAGGAAAGTCACGTCCCGTGACATAGAGTCACGGCGTGACTCTTGTGAAGCCAGGCGTGACAAAGAGTCACGTCCCGTGATTCTCTAGGAGAGTCACGAGACGTGACACTAGGTCACGCCGTGACCCTCCTGTGAGGACAGTCACAAGTCGTGACACGACTTGTGACCGACTCCTCTTCAGCTCCTTTGTCCGATTTTGCCCAGTTTAACCAAAAATGAATTTCCTATTTCTTCTGTATGGGTCTTTACTGCTGTATAAATTATGTCATACTGTTATATGCTCCAGTATGGCTCTTCTGTTTTGATTTGTTCCCCGTGACTAGTTTATTATAAAATGATTTTCAAGTGCTTCTATGACTCTTTTCTCTACTGTGTGCTATCCTATCTGTATGGTTAGCCTATCTTAGTTGTGTTCAGCATTATGTTATGCCTGTCTTTAATCGGATTCTTACCTAGAATAACACGCCATGTTTAAGAATATTGTATCATTCCATGATTCAGATTATACGTTATTGATCATTGGCATAATAGAATTCCACATGTATTCCTGTTATGCCTTAGAAAGATGAATAGTGCTATGATGTTATCAATTGAGTTATTGCATGCTCCAGTATTTGACTTGTATGAAGTATGATTGGCATCCTGCTATGCCAGACTTATTTGAATAATATGGTTAATGTCTGAATGCATGATTATGCTTTAGCCTGGGAACTCAATGTGTTATGATTAAATGTAAACTGGACTACGCATGATTTATGCTTTGTATCTGCACCTAATGTATTATTAAGATTTTGTATTGATACTCATTGGCATGGTAGTGCTTCTTTATTTGATTCTTGGCATGCTTTAGAACATTGTTTAATGTTAAAGTATATGGACTGTGATATGTTTTGCAATGCGAATTGCATGATATATGACCGACTTTATGAGCATATTTATATGTCTACCGTATTCTGATTTATGCATGATGTTTATTTATATTTATGCATTATGCGATCCGAGATGTGAATTGGTTTATGCATGACCTGCGAGAGTCAGTCTAGTGGATAGTTAGGCATGCCTAATAGAGTCTTTCAGTAGCTGCAGCGCCCTTTGAACGTATTGGACCCTGATCAGGTCCCCCGTATGGTTCCTCGCGAACCCCCCATCAGTACGGATCCTCGTGGTCCTTTTTAATGTATTTGGATCGGGTTAAGATCCCCCATCAGTAAAATGCTTTTGTGATAAATAAAATGGTTTTCGATTCGTACCCGTAAGGTACCTTCAGTCGACTTGTACCCGTAAGGTACTAATCAGTTCAGTACACTCGTTATCCACTATTGTGAGTCAGCAGGTGCTTTACTGGTTTGTAGTACTTTGAAATAATTATATGAATGTGATATCCGTTTGATTATGATAAAGATCTCAGGAATCAGTTTGTATGTATATGAAGGTGACTATGGGCTTCAGAATGTATGTCTGGATTAATTAAGCATGAGTTTATATCTAACATGATTATCCGTACTTGTCATGCGATTTGTTATAAGTTTCTGATTGCTTTGAAATGATTTGATTGATGTATTTAAGTATATGACTTCAGCATAGTTTTGATATATATATATTAGCATGTGAACCGAAGCAGCTGTAATGGTAAGTATGTGATGCTTAATATATATTAGAGTTGCGCAGCGGTATCGTGATGCTCTAAATGTTATCTCTTGGGTATTTGACTAGTGTATATGTTTGACATGTTTAAGTATGTTGGTTAACTAGCATGCTTAACATGATGGTTTGATTGTCAGTTCATGCATGGGTACTTGGTTATATCTATTGCATGTGTATAGCTTTTGTGACTCCGCATGGTAAAATGCTATTATTTGATACCCATGTAGGTTTATGCATGAGTTATAGTATGTAGTTTGGCATGATGATATTTGTATCATATATTGTATCATGTCTGTATTGGTATATCCTGGACATGAGTTTATGGTTTGTTTATGAGTTATCGATTGAATGCTTTTATTATGCAGCCTGATTATTGATATGCCATGAATATCTGCATTTGTCATCTGAATGTGTTTTGCCTCGACGACCATTGTGAATGGCCGTCCATTATTCTTGTGTGTTCTCCCCACTAAGCGTTTATCGCTTAGCACGGATTTCCTTTCCGTGCAGGTGGCAGGTTTTGGTTCTGTTCGAGTCGCGCTTCTGCAAGGTCGGCCACGTAGGAGTTAGAAGTTCTGTATTTTTGTTCAGCTTCTGTATTTCAGCTTTTGTATTTCGGTAATATTGTATATGTAATTATTATGTTTCGTTCTTGAGTTTTCTTTTGGGAATGTAATAGTTAGTATGTCTTTATGTTTAGATGTTTAGTTATTCCTTTGTTTTATTATTTCACTGATGCTTCCGTTGAATGGTTATATGTATGTTTTTGTGTATGTTTCAGCTTAGTGTCTGTGTGTGCATAAGTTATTGTATGTTCAGTCCGTGCCTGCAGGTAAGGTCAGTTTTTAATTAATCCGTATTTCTGTATGCATGTTATGTATGAAAGTATGCTTCCGCATTATGCATGTGTATATCTGTATCTGTGAGCGTCGTGTAGCGCGTCCATCGGCGTCCTTCCAACGGGGACGGCGATGGGGGTGTTACAATGGCAAAACTCACATACATAGAAGTGCAAAATATATACAAATAATGCACATGACATGGGACACAGTATAAGAATGAATGTGTACAGTGAGTGGCATATGTGTGCGATGCAAAACATGGTATGAAAGTGGCTGCAAGAAATGAATGGTGTATACAAGGAATGTGTATTCACATGGTACGCATATGCAAAGCATGGCATGGAATATACAATGACTAACATACATGATGTAGGATTCATATGTACATGGTATAACTCATGCATGATAGTGCACGTGCATGATATGGCATACAATATGAAAGGTGCGAGATGCCTACCGTGCACAATGTGTAGAATGGCCCGGCTTAATGATGTATGCTAATATGTACACACTATGATATGCAATGTAATGTATATGCTCTACCACATGATGCTTATGTATATATGCAATGTGAACATACTAAGATATATGTGCATATGTACATGCTATAACACATAATTGAATGTTTTTTATTATTTATTTTATTTATTTTTATTTTATTTATTTATTTTATGTGTTATGGTAGAGGCTTGTCTATGCGTGTTATGATGTATGTCAATATATACTTTCCATGATACATGCTATATGTAATGATTATGGGGCACGATGGGTGTTATGGGTGTCATGATGTATGCTGGTATGTATATGTTGTGACACGCATCGCTATGTACATGCATGACAAGTACATGTTACATTTATATTCACATATTATGATACAAGAAATTTTACATATAAAATGCACATGTTTTATTATTGTACGGAAAGAATTATACATAAGACAATATGCATATGCTTTATTTACTATTGTTGTTTTAAAATTAATTAAATATTCCCTGCATGAAAAATTTGCTAGCAGTACGAATACACACATACAAGAGAAACTCCTCCTAATCATATTTCTCCCACACAGGAGGTCATACGATCTCTTTCCTAGGTGGGCTTGATCCATGGGTTAACGGGGAACCCAATGGACTCGTATAGTGTGCTGCAGAAAGCCAACAACACAATCTCTCATTACTAGAAAATGTATGTGTAGACACTGGGTCCCGAGTCGGGTTTAATGTCAAAAAGTGATTTTTGGGTCCTTAGTAATTCCCTCCGAAAAAAAAAATATATATATATATATAATATAGATTAGGTAGGTAAAATTAGAAATTAATTATTAATGTTGGGTTAATTTAATTTATTAATATTGTAAGTTTAATTAGATAATTAAAATGCATGAAAGATTAAAGATTAATTAGTTAATATGTAAAGTGTTTAATTAATTAGATAAACTATATGATGTAGATTAATTATATTAAGATGTAAAATATTTAATGTAATTAATATGTAATGTTTAATGAATATGTAATGTGTGTTATTTGAATTAAGTTAAATTAATTAAGAAATTAAAATGGAGGAAATTATTGATTGACCCAAAAACCAACCCTAATTTTAGGGTATAAAAAGAAAAGAATGAAGAGCAATTAAGGGGGGGCTCTCTCTTTCGGTAACTAGGGAAATTAGTAAGAAAAAAAAAAGAAAACTGAGAGGAGGAGGAGAGAGCTCTCTCGGTTGAAGAACACAGAAAGACCAAGAAAAAATAGAGAGCAAGAAAGATACAGAGAGAGCAAGAACAAGGCAAAGAAAGAAAAGAAAAGGAAAGGGAAATAGAAAGAAGAAGAGCAAAAGAGAGGGAGGGCCAACGGAAAACACACAGACCCAGACCCACGACGCCGGAGAGGAAAGAAAGAAAAGAGAAAGAAAGAAAGGAGGCCGCCGGCGCTACCCCCGACGGCGGAAGAGGCCACGCGCGGCGGCGTTGCGATCGTCGTGGCCGGACGATCAGACCGGCGGCTACCTCCTCCTCCCAATCACCGGCGGGAAGCACACCGGCGTGAAGAGGATCCGCAGCTTCCGACGGCATTTCCGGCCGGCATTCCGGCGCGTGACCCACTCCGGCGGGATCCCGGCGGTCCGATCTCCCTTCCGGCATAGGTGGTGTCGACCACCTCTCCTCCGGCGAAGCTCCGGCGAGGTAAGTCCCCTCTCCCTATTTTATAATATTATTATTATTATTATTATTATTTATTTTCTGTTTATTAATATTATAATATTATTAATATTATTATTATTATTATTTATTTTCTGTTTATTAATATTATTGTTAAAATTATTATTATTGTTAATATTATTATTATTGTTATTTTTATTATTATTATTATTATTATTGGTATTTATTTATTATTATTATTTGATATTCTGTTTTATATTTATTATATTTATTATTAATCATCCTGTATATTTATTTATTATTATCATTATTATATATTTATTTAATTTCTTTTATTGTTATCATTATTTTATCTATTTAATTTCTGTTGTTATTATTATTATTATTAATATTATTAGTATTATTATTATTTGCATTATTGCTATTATTATCATTATTATCAAATACTATTTGTTTTATTATTAATATTATTATTGTTAGCATTTTTATTTTCGTTGGATTATTATAATTGTCATCATATTTTGCATCCATTAATTATTCTAATTTAATTCATTTAATCGTTCATTTAGAATTTATTTATTTATTCGAAAAATATGTAATTACTATTTTATTTCATTTTATGTATTTGTGGTCTGTAATAATAAAACGATTTTCGACCGCTCTTAAAAAGAACTACCACACAAATGTTTTCTACCAAATAAAATATTGGTTAATAAAACGGGACCAATGTCCTCATTTTCATCTCGAGCCAAAAGGTTTAACTTGATTTGAGAATTCTATACTTTTTTTGTAAAATGAGTATTTGGGAACCAATGTTCCCGTCTAAATGAACATCCCGATTTATGCTTGTTTTGTACCTTATTTACAATGGTGATTGTATTCCGCCCCTATTTTTATTGTAACTTAATTTTGGATATTTTATTTTAGTAATGCTTTATTTATTAACGCTTTTGACATGAATGATTGCGCCTTTTAATTGATTGCATCGTATGGAAAGATGGTGAAATAATAAATTCAAAACTTAATTGTAAAATTAATCAAAGTACGAATAAATGAGAAGTCCCGAACCTATCTCTGGTCTTTGGGCTCAATGAGGCGAGAGACCCGTTTTGATGGGATCTCCAAGACACCTCTTGTGTCCCATCAAAAAACTTAATCAATGAATCATAGGCTCCAAGGGAGAGAGGTTCACCCTCCAAGACCCCTTTTGGTTGGCCCAAAATGGATAAATGCGTTGTCTTAGGCTCTCCGAGGCGAGAGAAACTTTCCCAATGTTCTATTGGGTGGCGACTCCATGAAACCTCCTAGTTGCCCAAAATAAATGCACTTGTCAATATCTTTACAAGTTGCCAACGGATCCTCAATTGCCCGATCGCCCTCAAGCGGGCGGTCAGAGGGGCGGCCGCGGGGTCCGGCGCGCGTCACAGTGGCGACTCCACTGGGGACAATACTTGAGACTTCGATTCGAAAGTACGTTGATTAAAATTTATAATTAAGTTTTAGTTTAAAAATTTCACCTTCTTTCAAAACTGCATTGCATCGCATTAGAGCCTTAGATTTATGCTAGTTTGGTCCCCTATCAGCCCCGGTGCGTTCCCGAAGCATGACCCTACGTTCACTCAATGTAGGGAAGTGTTAAGGATAATCACTAGCTCAAGCCTCGTACCATCAAGGTATATCAAATGGTGACCCGATCGGTCGTTATGCTCGTGATGAGCTAGGCCTGTTGGCAGGGACCAAGCTTGGGTAGCCCTAAAATATCATCACCTTGGACCAAAGCCCATGTAATGGACATAGATCCTTCCACTAGGGGGCATGCGCTATAATATGTTGCTTGTGTAGTGGGTTATTGTGTATTGAATAAATCCAAATAAATTTAGATGTTCGCTCCTTAAAGGTTTTCATACCCTGAGGGGCGTGTTTTGGTTTATTGGAATTGTTTAAATATACGATTACCAAAAATTCATTTGCATGCGCATTTAGTAATGAGAGTTCGTGCTTCGCAGCACGCTGTACGCGCTCATTGGGTTCCCCGCTAACCCATGGGTCAAGCCTACTTAGGGAAAGAGCCCGCACGACCTCCTAGGTGAGAGAGAAACGGTTGGGAGGAATTCTCTTCTTGTATGTGTATTCGTGCTCGTGCATTATTTCTTTCATGAACAATGTAAATAAAACACATGCATTTTGTCTCATGTATAGTTCTTTCCATACAATAATAGAACCTGTGCATTCTGTATATAAAATTACTTGTATCATAATTTGTGAATATGAACATGACATATATTTGTCCTGCATGTACATACATAGCAGCGCTTGTCACGACTCACACTAACATTATGACATTCATAGCATCCATCATGTACTATAGCCAGTACATACGGCATGCGTCCTTGAAGGTACGTATTGACATGCATCATAACACGCATAGACATAATACCACCATGACACATAAAATAAAATAATAATAAAAAATAATATCAAATCAAAATAATGCATTCACCATGTGTCATAGCATGTACATATCCGTATGCTCACATTACATACATGTACTGTTGCATGTCATAGTGTGCACACACTGGCATACTTCATTAGACTAGACATTATACACATCATGACACTTTGCATCTCTCACATTTTGTGTGCCATATCATGAACATGCATTATCATGCATGCTTATGCCATGTGCATATGAATCCTGCATCATGCATGTCAGTCGTTACATATATACCATGCCACATTTTGTGTGCGCATACCATGTAAATATACATACTTTGTAAACATCATTCATTTCTTGCAACCATTTTTTATCTCATGTGCATTATTTGTATATATTATGCACTTTTATGTATGTGAGTTTTGCCATTTCTCGCGACTCATTGGTGCACATTACCATGCTAGGTCGTCTTCACCTTGCATCATGTATTCCTATCTTGTCTAAATTATGCCATTTCACATGTACCATATATCATGAACATCCAACCCCATGTTGTGCCATGTTTTACACTCATACCTTCATTACACGTTGTTTACATGCACACTGTAAATTTATGCATGCACGTCATTTATCATGCAGTGTTTACACACATTTTTCTCGCAGGTGTTTTACACACACATCTTTGCACATATTTCATGTACACATTTTTATACAAAATGTTTTTACACATGTTTCGCACATACAGTTCCTTGCACGCATTATTAATATACATGACGCTATTGCATATGCCATTCCATATACATGATTCTTAACGCATAGTTTGTGCATATTTAATAAAAAAAATTCTCTATTTGTTTAAACGATTTTTGTGTATATACATTTTAATAGAGTCAAAATTTTTTGTGTTAAGCCATACCCTAAAACGCTAGCATGTTTGCACCTTATTGAGGTACCTTTGATTCAAGGTTTGACTCTGCCTAATTAGTTCTCAACTATGAATGGATTTGATCTTAACCCTAGAAATCTGAGTTTCATTCCACTTTGAATTAAGTAAGGAGTATATATGTTTGGTCTTTAAGAGCTAGATTACATGAAGATATTTGACCATACCATGTGATTTCTAAATTTCGAGCACTTTGGCTCGTTTTTGAAAACAAAACTGAAAAGCTAGTTGCAATTAGAGGATTGGATGAAAACTCACTAAGAGCACTAGAACCTTTCCGATTACCCGTCAAAGCGACTCCTGGATAAGGCTGAATCTAGAAAATGATTTAGGCACCATTTCTTTGTATAGCTCTCTAAATGACCATTTCCTACCCTCATTTCAAAATCGCTTGCTAGCCAGTTGAGCTTTTATTTTGGTATGCTAAATGCATACCGATTTTATTGTTACACATGTTAAAACTACCCTTCGCCTAAAATGATTTTGGCTTCCCCTTAGAAGAATGGCCGCTCTAGTAAGAATGGATGTACATTATGACATTTCTTTGAGCTATCAAAACTTGCTCCGATAAAAGGGGGTTTACACTTCGAGAAGAAAATTTCGATCATCGATAATTTTTTTGGGGTTACCAAAAATTGCCCTGATGAAAATGGATTTACACTTTGGGGAAAAGAGCCTCAATTTTTGACAATTCTTTGAGCTACCAATAATCACCCTGATAAGGATGGGTTTACCCCTTGAGAAAAATTTTCAATTATCGATAATTTTTGGACTACACTTCTGGAAAGGGGTTTGAATCATCGATAAACCTTTTGTGTAGTTAGAGACATGAGCTTGCGAAGAGAAAAATAAAAAAAAAAGGAAAAAAAAGGAGCGAAAAAAAAAAGAAAAAAAATCAAAATTAAAGAAAAAATAAAAAAAAAAAGATGAAAAAAAAAAAGAAGAAAAAAAAAGAAGAAAAATGGTAGGGCCCAAGATAGTACCCCTTGATGAGTTCGGTGGTTATCTTTTTAACTAAATTGTTATGTTGAACTTGATAAGTCAGAGTGTTACCGAGTCCAAATTCAAGAGTATCTGGACAGTATACAATTAGTCTGAAAATAATTCCATCATCCAAATGAACGCTGTGGTCGTTTTTCTCTAGCGACTTGATTCTCCTTTGATAACCATCTACCTGAGCCTAACGTTACAACCAAAGTAAGACCTCTTGATTCTTGGTTTGGTCTTATCTAACTAGCGGAGATGACCTTCTAATAAGGTTTGGTACGTAGGAAGAGGCATATGGTGTTTCTTGAGCTTCAAACAAGAAGCCATGAGTGCATTTATGCATTCGAGTTGAGTCTTGTCCCCGACATTGCATCTAGAATTTGCTTTTGGAAAATGAAAAATCTTGTTTTGGCCTTTTGCACATACACACAGAGATTGCGTGGTATGTCTCGTATTTACATGTTGGCTTAGTAAACCTTGATGTCTACACATTTATCTTCTTGCCCTTCATTGGGAATGACTCTCGAATTCTTTTGCTGAAATTGAATCAGTTGAGAATGTGGTTCATTCAGTATGCTCAAAGGCAGATAGAAACTCAAGTTTGAGATACCTAATAGGTTGCACTCATTTTACAATCTTGGGGTATTTCTTATCACTACCCATGAAAATGATACTTTGCGTACACTCCCTACAATATCCCTTGTACATATGCTTTTTGCAAATGTTTTTACACATAATTGTAGCAAATATTTTCAATAAATAGTTTTACATGTACAATTCTTGGTGCATGTCTTTTGGCATAAGAGCTTTAGCGAATACATTTCATAAGTGTTTTTGACGTATGTGGCTCTTTATGGGCATATCCTTTGCCAGCATCTTGCATCCACATTTTTCGCATGCATTCAATACTCATATATATGATTTTTCCTACATATGTTTCATACACATAGTTGTATGTGCACACATCGCACACACCCAATTCCTTGCATAGCTTTCATGTATATAACATATCCCACCTGTCTTTGCATATGATTTTTTACATCTATGCCGATGAATGACTCTTTACCACATGCATGATCATTTGCATGCATGGTCATTTGCACATAGTTTGCATACATAATCCCCTTGTATATATTTATCATGCATGAACTTTTGCATGTCTTTCTCATTCTTGATCATTTGCAAACATGTTAGAATAATGATTCTTAGCACATGTTCCATAATCTTCCACATGGATATAAGCCATTGGCATATATGACATAAGCATAAGCATTTCAGGATCATAGTCCTTTGCATGTCATTTCATAAATGCATGGCCTTTCACATGCATTCCATGCATACATGGTGTCCAATGCACACTAGATAGTATACATCAGTCCCACATAGACAAGCTGACTTTCTCAAAATCCTCTGAGTGGGCAAAATTTCTAAGTCCTCTGAGGAAGCAAAGATCTCAAAGTCCTAAGGAGGCAAAATCTTTAAGTCCTCAGAGGAATCAAACTTTCCAAATCCTCTGGAGAGGCAATTCTCAAGTCCTCTGAAGAGGCGATTCTCAAGTCAACCCAAGTCCGGGGGCAAAGATGCACACGGTTCAGAAGATTGTGGGTCAGAGTGTAATAGCCCGAATTACACCCTAGTAGTATATCGGGTTAATTGTGGTAAATGGGTATAGTGAATTCGAAGAGTATGTGATTCAGGATCCAAATGTAAGTGGGATAAGGACTTAATTGAGTAACTAAAATAATTATAAGTGGCTAAAGTGGAATTGTGCATGCTTAGAACTAAGTGAGATTAATTAGTGTTAATGGAATCCAGATTTCTATTAATGAAGATTAAGGGATTATAATGGAATCCATGTGTCTAGCTGTGGCATTGCCAACCTAACCCATTACATGCAGAAATTACAAGCAGATTTGGAGGATTCTAAATGGAATCCACGTGTATTGTGTTGGCTGTGCCTTTGCATGCAGTATCTACACCTCATTGTGGAAAGAGAAAGCTCACTCTTGCATGTGCATTTCTAAATTAACCCTCTCCAAATACTCATCTTCCTCTTTTCAATTCGTAAGATATTACTTAAGTGATAATCATAAGGATTCTGCTGAAGATAGATGATATTTGAATTGGATTGCTAAGGTTCTACTTTAACATGGTAAGTGCTTAACTATTGGATTGTTCTTGTACTTCTACCCTTTCTCTTTTGGTTGAATTGGAATTGATATTTGGTATCCAATTCTGGAAATTTGATTTGGAATTGTAGTTGAGGAAGTGAAGGGAACCAAAGGAAAAGAGAAGGCGATTGATCAAGAGACTAAGTGAACACTTGGAGCATAGGAGAAGAGGTTTGGGAACTAACTATTGTCATGTGTGTGTAAATTAGTTTATTATGTGTTAATTGATTGATGATATAGTTGAACATATGATTTATTTGTGTTGAAATTGATGATTGGTTTGTTATGAGATTAACCAAAGTAAGAACCCTAGTTTAGGGAAAATTCTGTTTATATGTCATCAGACCTCCGTGCAGTGTTTTGGTCATAACTTGAGTTTAGAAAATCTAAATTAATTAATTGTTGCTCCATTTGAATCATGACTCCCATAACTACAAAAGTCACAGATATGACTATGATCTAATTCTAGCTCTAAGACACTTAAAAATGGCAAAAACAGATGTGTCTCTACCTTGGTAGGCTCACTGGAATAGTCTGTATTGTTTAATTTATAAATAATGTTTTACAAATCCAATTGACCTGAAACTTGTCCCATTGGACAGATAAGCCATAGATAAATAAATGTTATGAAGGGACATTTGCCTAAAATTGAGTGTAAGACATCCGTTTGGGCTGTACAAAATTGTGGTGTGAACCAGTGTCGAAAGTTAGCTTCTGTTTTGCTTAATATAGTATGTCACGGTCACAACCAATTCATTGCCACCGTGACCCCTTCTGTTTTAACCATTTTATGGGTTTTTCTTCCCGAATTGAACCCGTATTGCACCGAAACTTTCTAGGATCTATTCGATGCATATTTAGGACCTTAAAATGAGTATAAGAATAGTTATCCCTTGGAAATAAAGATGAATAAGATTAAAATTAATAATGAACCAATGAAGTAATGATGTTTAATTGTATAAAATGGAATCAAATCAAGTATAATGACATTATAGAGGATTATAAGACTTTAATCTATATGAGCATGTATAATATGAATAAGTGTACATAATTATGAATTGAGATTAAGTTATATACACATGAAGGATATCAAAAGAATGAGTTTGCTTAATAAAATGAGTATGGCAATGATGTTAATTGCAATTGCAAGTAAATGGTACTATGGCATAATAGTTTAAATATGGAATTAAATTTTTGTATGCTTTTAATTATTGAACTTGGCATGGAAACACAAATAACTTAAACAAGTTTAAGATTTCATATGGTTAGAAGCATGATTGGGCTAAGAATGTTACTTGAAATTGCATTAAGAGAACTTGGAAAATTGATATAAGGAGTGGATTGAAAGCACAGCTGTGCATTGGTAAAACACAGTTGTGTTTTGGCAAGTTTGCATAGGTCACGGTGACAACCAGATTGATTGTCATCGTGAGGTATACAAGTTTGCATTCTGACTTGTGAGTTTGAAGTATGTCACGGTCACAACCAAATTGGTTGTCACCGTGAGGTACCTCTATTTTGCATATTAAACAATGATGACTTGTACCATGATGTTACTTTAATGAGGTGCATAAGTAACTTACTATGCGAACATATAATATTATTTGAATGAATTGTACCATGCGAATATGCTAACCATGATGATGCTGTTAATCACGATTGATGACATTATGTATGAGCATTATTTTAGAACCCAATGGTGTGTATATACATATGATTAAGATGTTTCTTGAACTTAATCAAGTATAGGTTTAAAGACCACGAATGAATGAATTTGGGAAACATAATGTGTATGCAAATGAAGTGGATAGCTATGTGCTTAAGAGCATTTGCAAAGTGAATGCGATGATGGTGAACAACATATGTGATGTACTAAAGTACATGTGTAAAAGAGATTGTGATTATGAATGTTATATGCAATGCGAAGTTTGATCAATGTGAATTGAATAATTTGTTAATAACTTAAGCCTGCGAGTCAAGTAGTGGATAGTTAGGCATGCCTATAGGGTCAAGTGCTGCAGCCCCATGCGTTAAATGTGTCTGATTCCATGGGAATCACAATGCGAATAATCCTTGCTGGATTTTATTATATGTGGAATAATGTGAAGTACCAGAAGGTACTAATGTGATGTGAAGTACCAGAAGGTACTAATGTGTAAAAGTAGTCTCGATGAGATTACTGGTACCTGAGAGGTACCAATGCGATACCCGTTATCCGCGTCTTTGAGTTGCAGGCAAGGTTAAAGGAAATATGTGCATTTGCTGATTCTAAAATATGGAATGTTATGATTATGTTATTATTGCAATGAAATATCTTTCTGTCAATAATTAAGAAATTATAATCTTGTGTATATACATGTGGATAAGAATGCGATGTGCATGTGAAGAATAAGTGAAGATGTGAATTTCTATGATGGTTATCCAACGTGTAGACTTATAAATGGTAAGTGTGAAGTATGATAGAAATCATGAACCTTGTCGTGCTTATAATATGCTTTATAAGTATACGTGAACATTATGTTATTGTATATTGTATTCTGTTCCCCACTAAGCGTTATCGCTTAGCATGGATGTTTAATCCATGTAGGTTCCCGAAGATAACATTTTGGAAGACAGTCCTGCATCGTCAACGGCCAACACATTAGGAACCGCTGCAATAGTGGGTTATTTTGTTATAGTATAAGATGTGTAAATATAGTTGATATGTGCATAAGAACTGAAGTGTTTGTAACAAAGAGGTTGCATTTTGTAAAGTGACAGCTGATGTAAGACTATTAATGTTATGAAATGTAATGTACGGAATTTCGAAATGTAATCTAGTATTGCATGTTAAAGAAATTTTATTAATCCTGAACTTTGTTGTAAAACTATTTGATGCGTATGTGTTGGTGTCGTAACACTCCATAGTCACCGTAGTAAATCTCTACAGGTGGTTAGGGGGTGTTATACAGAGTCCATGAAGCAAGAAGACGCTTTTCTAGACTTTTCAGGGAGCATCAAAGCCTCTCAGTGAGCATCAAACCTCTCAGTGAGCATCAAAACCTCCCAGTGAGCATCAAAGTCTCTCAGTGAGCATCAAAGCCTCTCGGTGAGCATCAAAGCCTCTCGGTGAGCATCCAAGTCTTCCAGTGAGCGTCAACTGACAACGACCCCAATAGGCAGGTACTGCCACAGGTACGTGTCTCTTTTATAATTTACCCTACAAATTTGCGTTTTCCTTTTTTTGCAGAAAAAAAGAAAGTTCAAGAAAAACATCAGCGATAGAGCAGATCGCAACTTGGACTGCAGTTAGAGAACACTGCATCTCACAATCGAGGTTGTAGTCAGAGAGTACTGTACCTCACAAGGCGGGACTGCAATTAGAGAATACTGCATCTCACAAATGAAGTTGCAGTTAGAGAACACTGCTCTTCACACCGAGATTGTAGCCAGAGAGTGCTACATCTCACAGTTCACAAGTCGTAGCCAGAGAGTGCTACGCGCCTTGCAGATCGGATAGCGGTTAACAAGGGAACTTCACTAATCGAAGTTGCAGTTAGAGACCACTGCTCGTCACACTGAGATTTTAGCCGGAGAATGCTACATCTCACAGTTCACGCGGCAACCAGAGAGTGCTACGCACCTTGCAGATCGGATGGGGGTTAGCAAGGGAACTTTACAAATTAAAGTTGCAGTTAGAGAACACTGCTCTTCACCTCAAGACTGTGGTTAGAAAACACCGCTTCTCACCAATCGAAGCTGCGGTTAGGGAAACACTGCTCTTCACATTGAGTTTGTAGTCAGAGAGTGCTACATCTCAGTCGAGACGAGGCCAGCAGAAGTAGAAGCTGCGGTTAGAGAAACACTGCTCTTCACACCGAGATTGTAGTCAGAGAGTAATGCATCTCATAAGTCGTAGTCAGAGAGTACTATGCACCTTGCAGATCGGATGGGGGTTAGCAAGGAAATTCCAACGAACTGGGATTGTAGTCAGAGAGTACTACATCTCACAACCGGGATTGCAGTCAGAGAGTGTTGCATCTCACAAACCCCGTGCAGGCCGAGACGAGGCTAGCAGAACGCTCGTGGTAGAACAGACCACAAATCGAGGTTGCAGTCAGAGAGTGCTGCATCTCACAAACTCCATACAGGCCGAGACGAGGCTAGCGGAACACTGGTTTTAGAACAGATCACAGATCGAGGTTACAGTCAGAGAGTGCTACATCTCACAAAATCTGTGCAGGCCGAGATGAGGCTAGCGGAACACTCGTGGTAGAATAGACCACAGATCGAGGTTGTAGTCAGAGAGCACTATATCTCACAAACTCCGTGCAAGCCGAGACGAGGCTAGTGGAACACTCGTAGTGGAACAAGCCACAAATAGAGGTTGTAATCAGAGAACACTACATCTCACCAAAGCTGCGCGAGCCGAGACGAGGCCAGCAGAAACAAGTCGAGACGAGACCGGTAAGGGCACATGTACCAGCGCCAATAAGGTAAGGTCCGGCATCCCCAGGTATGTAATTCTCTCTCTTCCTTCTTTGAATTTTGACTCACCTAGGTGTCTATACACTAGCTTCTCCAAAATTGGGGGCAACTGTAGACACTGGGTCCCGAGTCGGGTTTAATGTCAAAAAGTGATTTTTGGGTCCTTAGTAATTCCCTCCGAAAAAATATATATATATATATATATATATAATATAGATTAGGTAGGTAAAATTAGAAATTAATTATTAATGTTGGGTTAATTTAATTTATTAATATTGTAAGTTTAATTAGATAATTAAAATGCATGAAAGATTAAAGATTAATTAGTTAATATGTAAAGTGTTTAATTAATTAGATAAATTATATGATATAGATTAATTATATTAAGATGTAAAATATGTAATGTAATTAATATGTAATGTGTAATGAATATGTAATGTGTGTTATTTGAATTAAGTTAAATTAATTAAGAAATTAAAATGGAGGAAATTATTGATTGACCCAAAAACCAACCCTAATTTTAGGGTATAAAAAGAAAAGAATGAAGAGCAATTAAGGGGGGGCTCTCTCTTTCGGCAACTAGGGAAATTAGAAAGAAAAAAAGAAAACTGAGAGGAGGAGGAGAGAGCTCTCTCGGCTGAAGAACACAGAAAGACCAAGAAAAAATAGAGAGCAAGAAAGATACAGAGAGAGCAAGAACAAGGCAAAGAAAGAAAAGAAAAGGAAAGGGAAATAGAAAGAAGAAGAGCAAAAGAGAGGGAGGGCTAACGGAAAACACACAGACCCAGACCCACGACGCCGAAGAGGAAAGAAAGAAAAGAGGAAGAAAGAAAGAAGGCCGCCGGCGCTACCCCCGATGGCGGAAGAGGCCACGCGCGGCGGCGTTGCAATCGTCGTGGCCGGACGATCAGACCGGCGGCTACCTCCTCCTCCCACTCACCGGCGAGAAGCACACCGGCGTGAAGAGGATCCGCAGCTTCCGACGGCGTTTTCGGCCAGCTCAGCCGGCGTTCCGGCGCGTGACCCACTCCGGCGGGATCCCGACGGTCCGATCTCCCTTCCGGCATAGGTGGTGTCGACCACCTCTCCTCCGGCGAGGTAAGTCCCCTCTCCCTATTTTATAATATTATTATTATTATTATTATTATTATTTATTTTCTGTTTATTAATATTATAATAATAATAATATTATTATTATTATTATTATTATTATTATTATTATTATTATTATTTATTTTCTTTTTATTAATATTATTGTTAATATTATTATTATTGTTAATATTATTATTATTGTTATTTTTATTATTATTATTATTATTATTATTATTGGTATTTATTTATTATTATTATTTGATATTCTGTTTTATATTTATTATATTTATTATTAATCATCCTGTATATTTATTTATTATTATCATTATTATATATTTATTTAATTTCTTTTATTATTATAATTATTTTATCTATTTAATTTCTGTTATTATTATTATTATTATTATTATTATTATTATTTGCATTATTGCTATTATTATCATTATTATCAAATGCTATTTGTTTTATTATTAATATTATTATTGTTAGCATTTTTATTTTCGTTGGATTATTATAATTGTCATCATATTTTGCATCCATTAATTATTCTAATTTAATTCATTTAATCGTTCATTTAGAATTTATTTATTTATTCGAAAAATATGTAATTACTATTTTATTTCATTTTATGTATTTGTGGTCTGTAATAATAAAACGATTTTCGACCGCTCTTAAAAAGAACCACCACACAAATATTTTCTACCAATAAAATATTGGTTAATAAAACGGGACCAATGTCCTCATTTTCATCTCGAGCCAAAAGGTTTAACTTGATTTGAGAATTCTATACTTTTTTTGTAAAATGAGTATTTGGGAACCAATGTTCCTGTCTAAATGAACATCCCGATTTATGCTTGTTTTGTACCTTATTTACAATGGGGATTGTATTCCGCCCCTATTTTTGTTGTAACTTAATTTTGGATATTTTATTTTAATAATGCTTTATTTATTAACGCTTTTGACATGAATGATTGCGCCTTTTAATTGATTGCATCGTATGGAAAGATGGTGAAATAATAAATTCAAAACTTAATTGTAAAATTAATCAAAGTACGAATAAATGAGAAGTCCCGAAACTATCTTTGGTCTTTGGGCTCAACGAGGCGAGAGACCCGTTTCGATGGGATCTCCAATACACCTCTTTTATCCCATCAAAAGACTTAATCAATGAATCCTAGGCTCCAAGGGAGAGAGGTTCACCCTCCAAGACCCCTTTTGGTTGGTCCAAAATGGATAAATGCGTTGTCTTAGGCTCTCCAAGGCGAGAGAAACTTTCCCAATGTTCTATTGGGTGGCGACTCCATGAAACCTCCTAGTTGCCCAAAATAGACGCACTTGCAAATATCTTTACAAGTTGCCAACGGATCCTCAATTGCCCGATCGCCCTCAAGCAGGCGGTCAGAGGGGCGGCCGCGGGGTCAGACGCGCGTCACAGTATGTAGATGAATTTTTGGCCCTCGTGTATTTAAACAATCCGAATAAACCAAAACGTGCCCCTCGGAACATGAAAACCATTAATAAGCGAACATCTAAATTTATTTGAATTTGTTCAATACACAAAAACCCACTTAAGCAATGTATTATGGTGTATGCCCCCTAGTGGAATTATCCCAAGCATGGTACTTGCCGACGGGTCTAGCTCATCCCAAGCATAACGACCAATCGGGTCTCCATTTGATATACCATAAGGTACGAGGCTTGGGCTGATTATTATCCTTAACACTTCCCTACAATGATTTGGGAATGCAAGGTCATGATTTGGGAATGCATCGAGGCTAAGAAAAGGTCCCAACTAGCGTAGATCTAAGGCTCTAGTGAAATACAATTCAATTTTTCGAAAAAGAGACAAAATTTTAGAGCAAAATCTCATGACATTCCCCAGTAGAGTCGCCACTGTGATGCGTACCGAACCAGAAAGGCTCCCTTTTTCTAATGGCCCACTTTTAGGGCTCGCGTCATTTGATCTTGGATAACATGAGACATTTTGGAATCCCCATCCAATAGAACATTGGGAAAGTTCGTCTAGCCTCATGAAACCTTTAGGCACCTTTGAGCTATTTTGGAGTCGCCACCCAATTTACGAGAAATTGGGAAATAAATTCTAACCTTACGAGGCTAAAACCAGAGAGAGTTCAAGACCTCTCTCTTATTTATACCTTTTGGTTAATGTTATATGACTGAGTTTTTAGAGTTAATTATTTTATCGCTCTTGTCACACGATTCATGCAAGTAAATTAAAGCGCATTACAGGCACATAGAAAAGCAATAAATAAAATATAATTACAATTGTCCAAAAAAATAAATGCGAAATCCATAATAGTGATATAATGAAATACATACATAAATCGAGACATTCATTTAGATGAGAACATTGGTTCCCATCTGCTTATTTTACGAAAAAAGTAAAGAGTTCTCAAACCAATTTGAGGAAGAAGGAAGAAGCGATCCCGTTTTGATGAAAACAAGAACCTTTCTTTTAATGTATCATTTTTGGGATGAAAACCAAGACATTGGTCCAGTTTTAACAAATATCAAATTTTGTATAAACATTTTGTGTGGTGGTTCTTTTTAAGTGCAATCGAAAAGCCTTTATTACTACAGACCTCAAGGAAATAAAAAAAATAAAACAATAATTAATACATGCCTCGAATAATAAGTAAATCCTAAACTATTTACCTCAACCATGCTTCGCCTAGCCCCATAGACGAGCCGCATGCTCCTCGCGGTTGCGGTCATGACATAAAAAAAATGACATTGGTCAGTAACGGATTAAATTGAACAAAATGATAAATAAATAAATAAATAATTGAATGAAATAAATTGAGAAAAATAATAAATCTAATATAGTAGAAATAGAATAAATTGACAGAACTAACAAATTAATAAATATAAAACACAAATGACATAATTATAATAATCGCTAACGATAAAAATAAAAATTATAGCAATAATAATAATAATTGTAAAAATAATATTCACGACACAATGATAACAGTGAAAACAATAATAAAAATAATATTCACACCACAATAATAATAATAATAATAATAACAACAACAACAACAACAGCACAACAATAACAATAACAACCACCATAATAATATTAATTATAACAATAAAAATAATAACATTAATAATAATTTTATTAATAATAATAATGATAATAACACTAAAACAACTACTAATAATAATAACAAATAATAATAATAACAATAATAATAGTAATAATATAATAAAACAACTAGTAGTAATAATAATAATAATAATAATAATAATAATAATATAAAATAATAATAATAATAATAATAATAATAATATAAAAATAATAATAATAATATAATAATAATAAATAAAAAAAATATTAATATTAATAAATAAAAAAAATTAAAAAATAATCAACTCACCTGCTGCCTCGCTGGAGCCCGCCAGAAGCTCGCTGATGGTCAACACTACCGCGACCGAAAGGTAGATCGGGGTGCCAAGAGTCCATCGTAGGTGATCACACGCTGAGGAGCCTCGCTGGTTTATTGGAAATGCCGTCGGTAGGCTCCGTTTCACCTCTTACGATCTCCCTGTTGCCGGTAAGTGGGGACGATCAGATGGTACCGGGATGTTCGTCTCACCACCAGGAGTCCGCTGCCACCTTGCGTGTCGCTGTCGGCAATCGGAGGTGGCCGAAAATGACTCCAGACAGTAGCGCCACCCTCATGGCCGATTTGCTCTTCAGCAGCCACTAGGGGCGATCGGACGGTGGAGGGAGCTGCGTCTCGCCTTCTGGGTCACTGCGCCACCGGAGATGGCCGACACCACCTCTTTCTTATTCTTCCTCTTTTTCCTTCTTTCCTTCGGTTTCCTGCGTTTTTGGTCCCGTTTTCCTTCTTATTTTCCTTTATTTTCTTTGTTTTTTGGCCCCCTTACCCAGGTATCTCTCTCTTTTTCTATTTTCTTTCTTTCTCTCTATTTCTTTTCTTTTTCTTTTCTTTGGCCTCCCTTATCGTATGCCATCCTCCTCTCTTTCGAAATGCAAACCCCCTCCCTCTTAAGTTATTTTCCCTCCTTTTATATCTAGGGTTTCTCTTTCCTTTCCTTCATTTTTATTTTATTTTATTATTATTTTTCCTTTTTATTAATATACATATTCTTTTATTTTTGCCACCTTAGGACCCAGTGTCTACAAGTCTGACAAGTGTCAAGCGAGTTTTGAGCAATTGAAGGGTTTATTGGTCGAGGCTCCTGTACTTACTCAACCCACCTCGGATAAAGAGTATACTATGTACAGTGATGCTTCAGGTGTTGGACTTGACTGTGTTCTAATGCAAGATGATAAGGTCATAGCCTATGCTTCCCGGCAGTTGAAACCCCATGAGCAAAATTATTCGACGCTTGATTTAAAATTGGCTACTGTGGTTTTTGCTCTCAAGATTTGACATCATTATCTGTATGGGGAGATGTGTAGGATTTTCACCCACCATAAAAGTTTAAAATATCTCCTCACGCAGAAAGAATTGAATTTAAGGCAATGTCGGTGGTTAGAGCTATTTAAGGATTATGATTGTATTTTTTACTATCATCCGAGAAACGCAAATGTAGTCGCAAATGCTTTGAGTCGGAAGTTGGTTTCGGCTTTAGCATTGCAGCATATTAAATGGAGGTTTGATTCAGAGGGAGCTTTGATTGCCCAACTGAAAGCTAGGCCATTTCTACAGTAGTTCATTGTTAATGCTCAGAAAGATGATTCGAAGTTGCAGCAAATGATGCAAGTGGTTCAGAGTGGTAATCAAAATGGCTTTTCTGTTAGGGATGGGGTGCTAAGTTATAGAAATCATTTGTGTTTATCTAATGATGATGAGTTGAAGAAAAAGCTTTTGATAGAGGCACACATTACAGTTTTTACTATGCACCCTAAAAGTGAGAAGATGTATAAAGACCTAAAGCAATATTACTGGTGGCCCAGGATAAAGAGGGATATTGTGGATTTTGTCTCCAAGGGCCTAACCTGTCAGCAGGTAAAGGCTAAGCACCAAGTTTCATCTGGGTTGCTTAATCCCTTACCCATTCCTTAGTGGAAGTAGGATGATGTTACTATGGATTTTGTATCGAGTTTGCTATTGACTCAGAGGAAATATGACTCAGTTTGGGTTATAGTTGATTAGCTCACCAAGTCAGCTCACTTTTTGCCAGTCCGCCTCGATTACTCGATGGATAGGTTGGCAGAAATCTAGGTTAATGAGGTAGTCAGATTGTATGGAATTCCATTGTCAATTGTGTCGGACCGGGATCCAAGATTTACATCGAAATTTTGGAAAGAGTTGCAAGCTGCTTTGGGTACTCAACTGAACTTTAGTACTGCTTTCCATCCTCAGACAGATGAGCAGTCAAAGAGGGTGATTTAGATTTTGGAGGATATGCTTTGGGGTTATGCATTGGACTTTTCAGGCAGTTGGGATAGATATGTACCTCTAATGGAGTTCACATACAATAACAGTCATCAGATGAGCATAGGAATGGCCCCATATGAGGCTTTGTATGGTAGGAAGTGTAGGACTTCAATTTATTGGACTGAACTGACTGAATGTTCTTTTGTTGGCCCTGAATTGGTTAGAGATACCGAGAAAAAGATCAAGGTTGCGAAATAGAATTTAAAAATAGCCAAGGACAGACAAAGATCTTATGCCAATTTGAAGCGAAAAGATATGCAGTACCAATTTGGGGATAAAGTGTTTTTGAAGGTTTCTCCTTAGCGTAAGATTCTTTATTTGGTAGGAAAGGAAAACTAAGTCCTAGATTCATAGGACCTTATGAGATTTTGCAAAGGATCGGACCAGTTGCCTACAGGTTAGCTTTATCGTGGGAGTTAGCTAAGTTGCATGACGTATTTCATGTGCCGATGCTTCGCCGATATAGATCGGACGTGTCTCATGTGCTATCAGTTTAGGATGTATGGGTTCAGCCTGACTATTCATATGATGAGGAACCAAAAGCTACTCTAGCTCAAAAAGTGAGACAGCTCAAAAATAAATAGATTCCTTTGGTTAAAGTATTATGGCATCATCATGGTATCGAAGAAGCTACTTGGGAACCAAAGTCAACTATGATGTCTCAGTATCCATATTTGTTCAGTTCAGGTGAGAATTTTGAGGACGAAATTCTTTTTAAGGATGGTAGAATTGTAACACCCCGATTCCCACCCTAGTAGTTTTGAGCTTTTGTGTGTGTGTTATTGCATGTGTTAGGCCATTATGTTAGTTAATTAAAGAGTTAATTGCATGAATTATTAAGTTTAAGGGTATAATTGTGTTTTTGTATTTAATGGTGTGACTTATTTGTGTGGTTATGAAGAGTAGAAGGATTAGAAGAGGAATTTTGCCAATCTAGCCACAATTTTGTGACAAGTGGAAGAAAGGTTAGGGGGAGATAAGGTTGGACTTAGTCAAAGGAAAGAGCAAAAGAGAGAGAGAGTGAGAACAACTGTTCCTTCTCTTCTCCCTCCCGTTTTCTCTTTCTCAACCAAAGCTTCTCTCTTTCTCCTCCTTGCTTCTCTTTTTCTCCTCCTTTACTGTGTTTGTGAGTTAGGTTGGAAAATTTCAAAGATTGGAGTAAGTTTCTTCTTCTTCTTTTTCCTCTTCTCCTTTTATTTCCAGTTGGTTGTGATTGAGTGGGTTGTTGTGGCTGTGATTGTGTTGGATTAATTGGTATGTGTTGGGTTATGATTTTTGGTTCAGAGGTTCCTCTTAGAGACCTAAAAGGGAAGGATATTGGTAGTGGTAATGCCACAAATTGACAGCTGAGGAGCTTAGAAATTCAAGGTTTGGGATTTGTTTGAGTTGCTTTTATGTTTAGCTTTTTGTTTTGATTTCTGGTAATTACTGGAGTAATTGTGTATATTTATGTGTTTAAATGAAGTGTGGGACATTGAATTGAAGTGAAGTTGTGGATTTGATAGTAGAATTGTCATTGGGTATGATGTTGTATTTTTTTGGCAAAATTTCTGGGTTTGAAGAACTTTTGGTTTTGATTGCCTATTTCGATGTTTTAATTCGTGTTAAGTAGAATAAAACTTGGGTTTTATGTTGTATATTGTGTATTGAAGGCTTGATTTTGATTATGTTAGAGTTTGATAAGTTAATTGGAGGTTTGGGTAGGTTTGTGTGTTGGAATTTTCTGCAGATCGGCTGAAGGAGTTAGAAACCCGACTCTGTCGTGAGTACGACGCCTCTTGCGAGCACGACAGAGCCCGGTCATCCGAGTTCTTGCTAAAGAGGGTCTCTATCGCGGGCGCGACCTCAATTGCGAGCGTGACAGAGAGCTCGACAGCCGAGCTGTTGCTGGGCTGATTGCTTTTGCGAGCGCGCCTATGCACACAAGTGACCTTTTTCGCCCTCTGTCATGAGCACGACAGAGGCCTGCCAGCCTGACCTCGCGGTGGCCATCGTGGGCCCGACATTAGGCAATTTTTGCCTCTGTCGCAGGCGCGATGGTCATTGCGAGCGCGACTGTCTCCTGTTCCTTCATGTTATTTATTTTTTATGTCTTTTTTCATGGTTGCTCGCTCATGTTTTGGTAAATGCATTTATGTATGACCATTATATATTGCAATATCATCTATATGTATCCTTTATACTGAATTATGCCTAGCCTGCAAGAATCAAGTAAGTTGATAGATAGGCATGCCTATAGAGTTCTGTTAGCTGTAGCCCCTTTGTGTTTTGAACCCTGATCAGGTCCCCTTTTGGGTCCTCATGATCCTTAATGTATTTGGATCTTGTTTAAAATCCCCTAATGTGAAAATGTTTTTGGATGGAAACAAAAGAAGTTGCTTTTGATTGTACTCATGGGTACCAATGTGTTCACTCGTTATCTGCTACATTGAGTTTGCAGGCATATTTATGGTTTTCACTTAAATGTGAATTTTCCATATAAATATATATATGTTGTGAAACCCTTGTGAATGCAACGCATGATGTAATCTTACTATGCTCTATATGGATTTATGTATGTATGTATGTGTTTGCTTTAACGGCGATTATGAATGGTCGTTCATCTTTTATTTTCCCCACTAAGTGTTATCGTTTAGCACGGGTGTTTCATCCGTGCAAGTGCAAAAGCGGTGGAATTTTTGGGAGGTCCGTAGCAGTTTAGTCCAACACAGTAGGAAGGCTTATTGAGAGACTTAGTTTTGTATGTTGTACTCTTTTGTATAACTTTTGTTTCCATCTCGATTTTGTAATACTTCAGCTATGTATTTTGTAATTTTGTAAAGAATGATATTGTACTCCTATCCTTGTAATGAGTATTTTGTTATATCAATGAAAAGATCTTGAGATTTTTGTTGGTAGTTTTGAGTATGTAAATTAAGTTGTAAAATTTTTATTTATTCTATTCATTTTGGTTATTTCTTTTTATGCTTGGTTGTGTTTCGGTTTGGTGGCACCCTTATCTATATGGGGTCTCACTCCTCTTGTGGATGAGCTCCCTTACGTATGGGTATGGGGTGTTACAGAATGTTTATTTAATTGAGTTGACTTTACTCAGTATATAGTGGCCCACATAACAAGCACATTATTATGGTACATGTCACCTATTGGAAGTTGTTATTGCCATTACATGAGTTTTAGTCAAAGGTAATGATACGTTAGGGCTACACAAGCATGGTTTCTGCCAACGGGTCTAGCTCATAACGAGCATAATGACCAATTAGGTCTCCATTTAATATACCATGATGGTACGAGGCTTGGGCTGGTGATTATCCTTAACACTTGCCTATATTGAGTAAATATAGGATCGTGCTTCGGGAACGCACCTGGGTTAAGAGAGGGTGTAAACTAACGTAGATCTAAGGCTCTAATGAAATGCTAGGCAATTTCTAAGAGGGATGAAATTTTTTAAATTAAAACTCAATTACACATTTTTAACCAAGGTACTTTCGAAGCGAAGTCTCGTAGTATTCCCGAGTGGAGTCGCCACTGTGACGCATGACGAACACCGGAGGCCTCGAAAACCCGCTTTTAGGGTGTTCGGGAGAGGTTTATAGAACTTGTAAGGATTACAAGGGCGTCTATTTCGGGCAAAAAGAGGTGTTTTAGAGTCGGCACCCAATAAATATTGGGTAAGTTCATATAGCCTCACTGAGCCTAAAACAGTGCGTATGTATCTATTTTTGGTAACAAGAGATATTTTGGAATCCCCATTCCAATAGAACTCTGGAAAGGTTCATATAATCTCATGAAGACTAAGACGATGCGTATGAGTCTATTTTCGACAACAGGAGATATTTTGGAATTTTCTTCCCAAAATAATATTGGAAATGTTCATCTAACCTCATGAAGCCTAAGGCCAGAGAGAGTTCGGGACTCCACTCTTATTCATACCTTTGGCAAAGTTACAATCGAGTTTTAAATTTAAAATTTCACTCCTTTTCTCATACAATTTAATGCAATAATTAAAGCGCGAATCAATCACAAAATGAAAGTAGTAAATAAAAATAAATCAAGTATAAAGTAGACAAAAGTACAATAATTTACAATAAAACTAGGGGCAGAATACAAACCCCAATAAAAAAGGAAATGTAAATCATACATAAGACGGGATATTTATCAAGGATGATGACATTGGTTCTCGCATGCATACTTAAGAGAAAAAATATTAAAGGTGATAGTTTATTTGGATGGAAAAAACTAGGACATTGGTCCTATTTTATTAGAAAAAACACAATTTATTAATAAAAATATTTTTTATTATTTTCATTTAAATGTGCATAAAATAAATAATTTTATTACAAATTACATTGAAAAAAAAAATAAAAAGCCAAAATAAAGAAAATAATAAAAATAATAAGTCAAAGCCAAACGAGTCTCCTAGAGCTCCCCATTTGCTCACGAGAATGCCCAAACAAGGAAAATAAATATTCGAATAAAAAACAAACACAAATAAAATTAATGTTAGTAATTAAATCAAGAATATCAATTAAACACATAAAATAATAAATAATAAATAAAAATATATAAAAAAAATGCATTATGAATGACAAATAAATTAAATAACATGATGAAACAAATAAATTAACATATTAATAAATTAATACATAAAAACATAAAATAATAATAATAATAAATAAATAAATAAATAAATAAAAGAAAATTGAACAATCAAATAAATAAAAAGGAATAAAAAATGTTAAAGAATGTTAAATTTATGACTAAGATCATAAAAAATAAATAAATACACAATAGATCTAAAAATTTACATTGTGACTAATTGACTATGAATAAAAATAAATAGAAGAAAATAAAAATAAGGGATCGACCCCAGAATATTTACCCTTAGAATTCAGATTCGATAGAGGGAAAAATATGATTGATTTCGTTATTGTGATCCACAAAATTAGTATTAAAAAATACTAAAAATTGGAGTCTTATTCCAAGAAAAAAAAATTTGCTTAAAAAAAAGTGGAAAAAAATAAAAATTCTCAAAAATAAAGAATTATTTTCTTTATCTCAAGAAAAATTATTGATTAAGAATTAATTTTTAAAACCTTAAGAAATTTCTTTTAAGAAGAAGAACTTAAAAGATGTAGAAGAAACTCTCTTAAAGAAGAAGAGAAAAGAAAATAAAATTTTTAACCTAAAAAATAGTCTCCTCTTCTCTTTCTTTATTTTTTCTACTTATATGATTTTTAGGGAAAACCTAGTTAATTAAGGGAAAGAGATTGTATTTTTATCAAATTCTACTTTATTTGGGTTCAAAAATCGGATTTATCTTTAAATATCCCGAAAAAAATGATTAAAAATCAAATTTTATCCAAAAATTCCAGAAAATTTGGTGAAAATCACATTTTCAGCAGACGGGGGGCACAGGCGCTTGCCCCAGCGCCAGCGCATGCGCCCTGCGCACAGGCGCTCGCCTTGCATGTGAGGAGGGCTGCACTACCGCGCCGACGGTCGAAAACGTCCGATTTTTTTTTAAAAGTAATTTTGACCAAAACACTATAATTTTCAACCTCTCTTTTTTATTTTTGATTTTTTATTTCTAAAAAAATAATTTTTACAAGGAAACCATCACTTCAATCCTTTTTGCCTGTGAACAAGCATTTAATTTTTTTCATTGAGTAACTCTGATCTGAGCTGTTTCGGGACCCAATGTCTACACACGTATATCTCTTTAGGAATTTATTCCATTTAAGGTATAATCCAATCATATATCGTAATTATCAAATCATTAGTCAAGTAATATAAAAGTTCAGGAAAAACAAAATATGCAAAACCGAGTAAAAATAAAAAATGAAAAATGTTGAAAATAGGGCTCACACGGCGGGCAAGAATTCCTGCCCACCGTGTAAACAGCATGAAATTTGAATTTCAAAACATACGCTATTTACACAGTGGTAAGGATTTCTTACACATAGGACACACCTAATTACATGGCAGGCAGACATTTTTGACAGCCATTTAAACCAACGAATCTTTAAAGATTCCCAAAAGATGCTAAACAGAATGCATTTACACGGCGGTAAAGTAATTCTATACGATGGTCAGACATACCACATGATGGGCAGAAAACCTTGGCCTAAGATGATTCAAAAGCAAAAAAAGCAATTCAGAATGCTTTTACAAGGTGGGCAGAAAATCCTGACCGCCGTGTAAAACCAAAGATAGGCAAATTTAAACTTCCAGAATACAATTACATGGCGGTGAAGATTTTCTAACCACCGTGTAACTAGAAAAATGCAAAATTCTCAATCTGTAAACAACTCAAGTTCCATTTGCTAAAAAAACTAAACACATAATCAACAACACAACCTCATTCCTCTTATCACCAATACATATAGGTATTCAAAATTCTTCATTCAATTCAACATTTATATATATAAGATTCCCAATTCAACATTATACCAAATATACCATAGTTCCTACCTTTTTTTCCAAAATAAAAACAGAATTCATTATTCAATTTTGTGTCTTGTAATCACTGTCCAAACTTTGTTATCAGTCCAATATTTCCAGCTATTCAAAACCAAAAACTGAAAATGCATAACAACCAAAACTAGCCCATCAAACTTCATTAACCTAGAATTCAACTATATTAATAGAGTTTGCTTTCCTACTTAAAGTTAGAAATTTAACCCACCAATATCTTGATCACTAATATGCTAAAATCCTTTCAACTGTGAACAATCCTCATAATAAAACCAAATCACTATACACACACAAATTGGCAAACTTAAATCCCAAACCTGAATTGAAGCTAAATCCTCCTTCTTCCAGCTTATTCCACTACAGCCTTTCCTTTCCCTTTTTTCCTTTTATCAGCTTCCTCAACTGATGATATAAACACAATCAGGTCTCTTCATTATTTTCTGCAATTCCTTCATTTCCAGCAATACCCACAATAACCAGAGATTGAAGAGAAATAACAGCAAAAGAAACTAAACTTACCAACTGCTTCTTAATCAAACAATTAACTTGACAAGCATGATTCTTACTAATTTCCTTCAATTTAATTCATGAAAGTAAGAAATTAGGAAGGAAAACATAAATTGCAGAGCTAGAATTGCTTCCCACCGAAAATGGCTTCGTCACCAATTTTCCCTTTTAGCTAAGTGTCCAACTACAGCTTTGCATGAGTTAATATATATGTCTTGGACAATTACATTTCCAATCCCCCTTAATTTCTTAATAGCTAGAATAGCATGCATGAATACTTTCTTATTCAATTTAATCCTCAATTCTCATTATTCTTGTAAAATATAATGTGATATTCCATTAATTAACCACATTAATCAAATTAACTTCCACTTATACCCCCTTTTTACATATCAAAATTATAATCATGCTTCCTGAACCACCGTAATTATAAAAAATGCTACTAGAGTAGGTTTCGAGCCATTACAAAACATTTGCCAACAGAACTTGAAATCTTATCAGTAAAGATTACCGACAATAATTCACTTTTCGTCGGTAAATATTACATTTATCAACAGTCTATACAATTCCTTCTTTAAATATAATATTTACTGACGGAAATGAAAACCCCGTTGGTAATTATTACCGATAGTAATTCAGTTTCTATTGGTAAATATTACATTTACCGACGGACAGTACCTTTCCATCAGCAAACATTACATTTACTGATGGAATACAACATTCCGTCGTTAAAATGTAAAATGTTAGCGACAAAGTTAATTTTTTCACCACTATATTTAATATTTATTGATGGTATAGTGTTTTCCGTCGATAAAGTTCACCCTAAATAAAAAAAATCCCCATTTTCATATCTAAAACACACACACACTCTCTCTCGCACTGCAGATCTGCCACGCCTGTCCTAACTGCCATTTTCGCCGCCTTTCTGCCTTTGCGATCTCACCTTCTCCACTGCCCTCCTCCCTTCGCCTGTGTGTCATCTCCGCCACCCTCCTCCCTTCGTAGGCTCGCCTTCTCCGCTGCCATTCTCTCTCTTTAACTCGCCAGATCTATAGCGCCTGCCTTCTCTGGTTTGTCTTTTCGTTCTGCCTAATTTTTTTTCTTTTTTTTCATTTCTAGTGTATTTTTTTTATTTTTTTTCATTTCTGGTGTATTTTTTCATTTATTTTTTTGATAGAAAATTACACTTTTTCTTTGAAGAAAAAATAGAAAATTGCATTTTGAATCAAATAAGGCAGAACAAGAAGATAAATTAATAAAAATACAAATAAAGTAATGGCCCAAATACCGGGTTAGAAGTGTACAGTGGATGTTTATAGTGTCTTTAGTGTGATGTCAGTGTAGAGTGATGTTATAAGTATGATTATGTGGAATAATATTGAGTATAAAGTGTGTTTATGGTATAGAAATTTCAGGGTGGTTAACTTTGGGGTAGCTATATAGCTGGCCCGGCGTCCGTCGGCCGAAAAATTCTAATTTGGTGAAAATGATATGTGGTTTATCAGGAGTCTAATGGTGAAATCTGGAGTGAAAATGGAGTAAAATAGGCCTCATAAAGTCATTCTAAAGTTAGCCTCTAATTCGATTCAAATTGAACTGGAGATTGACCGAAGTTTGACTGAGAATTTAAAAATAGTTATTGAGCCATAATGGGTTTGTAGTGGGGAGTATAAAGGCATAAAATAATTTCCTGTAAGTTTTGACAGCATTAGAATTGGATTTTACGACAGAAAAAAAAAAAAGTGGTTGAATCGAACCGGTATAACTGAACCGGGCCCCAAATGTACTCCGATTGAGCTAAAACTTTGCAGAAAGGCTATTTTTAATATTTTAAGAATGATGGAATTGTTTGGGAGTGAAAATAAGTTAAGGAACACATAGATGCTTTAAAACAGTGGAAAATTGCCGAAAAAATCAAAATTTTGGTTCAAACTGGTTGGATCGCTTCTGTTGGACTGGTTCGGTTCATTTACAGCCTATATAAGGAAGTAAGAAGCCAAATTTCTCTAGAGAAATCCAGTAGCCACCTCCTCTTTCTCCTCACTTCAAGGCCGAATGGTATATCTCCTTTTCTTCTCCATTTTTCGTTGACTTTCATCCAATCTCTCCGCAAATTTCTGCCTCCTAGACAAACATCAGCCCCTTTGTAACATAAAGATAGTATTTGGAGTCCATTTGGAGCACTGGAAGTGGGATTTTTCTTGTGTATAAGGTTTATGGTCAAATTTGAGGTAAGAGATTTTGGTGTTTTGAAATTGGTTTATTGGTCCCTATAGGGGTTTTCAAGGGTGTAGAGTTCATTTATTACGTTAGTTTGTAAAAAGGAAGCATGGATTTGATGTTATGGCGTTGTTTGAATTCGGCCACCTTAGGTTTTCATAAGGAAGGAAGTCATATCATGGGTTAAAAGCATGAAAAGGAAGCCTAAGGAGTGGAGATTAAGGAAATAAGGTGAGTGGATACAATATCCTTCTTTTTCCATTGATTATGTATGAGTTTTAGGTTATGTTTAAGTGTGAATTTGTGATTAAGGCATGTTTAATTGGATCTAACTTGATAATCATGTTTAGTGGACTTAAGTAATGGTATAAACATTCTTAAAATAAATTAAATCACATTGGTATGAAATCTCATGTGTGGGCCGAATGGGAACTTAAGGAATTTATAAGGTATATATGACTTTTATGGCATGTAAATAATGGTTATAATGTATATAACATGTGTAGTGTATGATGGAGTAGTTAAAAGATTGAAAAGCAAACTTAATAAATTTGTATAAGCTTGGTCGAATGGATTATTAAAGGAAATAATGAGATATGTTGTGAAATAAGGTATATAATTGGTAATTATGATGAGTACAATATGAAAATAGTATGATTGAATGATTAAATGAAATTAAAGTGAACATATTGAGAAGTTAGTGTGTTGGCCGAATTGAATAATGAAGAATTTAATCATGTATATTGGTAATTATGGCATGTAAAGGATGTTTATAATAAGTATAACATGCAATTGGAATAATTAAGTTATTAAATAAATTAAAAGTGAATATAATGATATGATAATGCTTTGGCCGAATTGAGTGTATTGGAATAATAAAGTGTATTTTGATGTTTTACTATGTATAATGGCATTAAATGATTAATTGATGATAAATGAGTGTGTGTGCAAGATTATAAGTGATAATGAGGTGTATGCCAAAATGTGTATATTGGTATAATGTGAAATTCAAGTGAAATTATGATGATATTTTCCCTTAGTAATAATCTGGTAGAAAAATTTAGTCCAAGATATAATTGGCTAACCATACGGATTTCACACCGCAGTACGAGTCATGGCGACTCGATATTGATAGGCCAATGACGGTTTATCTCAGTGTACAGTGTATACAGCATTTATAGTGATCAGTGTAGTGCAGTGATAAATGGTCCCATTGTGATCATTCTATAGTTTAGTGGATCTGTGGGGTCCATGTCTCGCGTATCCGTTTGATAGATTTTCTACCAAGTTTATACTAGGGGCATTATGGTAATTAAGTGATAAAATTGACTAAAATAGTGATAAAAGTGAAAATGAGTGAAAATGGGACTAAATTGGAATAAATGGAAAGTTTAGGGGTAATATGGTAAATTGACATTAATTAGGTAAAAAGTAGTAAAGTTAGGTAAAAAGTGTGAATGTAAGGGTAAAATGCTAATTTTGGCAAAATATATGAGGGTAAAGTGGTAATTTAGTGTAAAAGTGGTAAATTAGGGACTTAAATATAATTTGATAAATTTATAAGGCCCAAAGTAGAATTTAAGTGTAAAAAGGGTAGATTGGTAATTAAAATAATCATGAAGGGTAAAAGTGAAAAAATAAGATAAAGTAAGGTTAAAAGTGTAAATAAAGAATAATTAAGGGCATAATGGTAATTAAGTGAAAAATGAGGATATAAATAGAATTAGTGTAAAAGACAGGATATGGTCGGTATTAAGGTAAAAGTGGGGACATAGATGTAATTAAGGGAAAAGTCAAGGATAAAATTTGAAAACAAGGAAAAAGATTAGGGGCAAAAAATGTAATTAGTGAATAAATAAGTTTAATTAAAGGATTAAAATGTAATTAGTGAATAATATAATTTAAGGAGTGAATATGTAATTAAATTGATAAATTATTGGTTAATTATGATTAATAATTCAATAGACTATATTAATAATAGATTAAAAGTGAAATTAAGATTAATTAGTGGCATAATTGAATTGTAATGAATTGGAGTGTTAATATTGTAATTGAAGGTTAGATCAAGGACTAAAGTGTAATTTAAGTTAAAATATTATGGTAAGGGCAAAAAGGGAAATTGTAGGCCAAATAATAAATTGAGGTAATAATGAAATTAATTGGGGACACTTTTGCAAATATGAGACAACTAAGGATGAAATTGTAAATTAACATAAAGTTTAGGGACCAGATTGTAAAATTATAATATTGAGGCTAATTAGAGGATTAAAGTGTAATTAATCGATGATATAAATAATAAATGTGTTATTGATAATTAATGAGTGAATAATTTAAGAAGCATAGAATAATATTGCATGAATAATTATTGAATGGACAATAATTACAATTGATATATATATATATAGTGAGTGTGAATGTCAGTGTATTTTAATAAAAATTAAGATGATGAAATAATTGGAAATAAGTAGAAAAGAATGAAATTAATTGTAAAGTGAAAAAGAAATGGATTATTAAGTAAAATTGTAAAACATTGATTTGGGTTATATGATGGTTAATTAGAGAGTAAAAATAGAAATTAATAAAATTAATTATGAGGATAATAATAATAATATTAATAAAGTGAAATAAAAAGGCAAATTTGTAATTGTGATAATTCTATAGGAATAAATTGTGAGTTAGTCATGGTATGATTATTAAGGGGGCCATAGTGAATTAAATTATAGTGTAAGATTATTAGATAAAAATTATAAAAGATTGATGAAATTGGTGATTAGTAAATAAGTGAAAGGTAAAAATGATGGATTATAGTGTGAGTAATAAGAAAGTGAAAATAAAGAAAGAAATTAATAGATCTAATGTAATGTCAACTGTATAAGTGAATAAAATTGAAAAGGAATTAAAATAAAAATATGATAAAACAAAATGAATTAAGAAAATTGATAAGATTAATGTCTAATTTGTAATAATAATCATTAATGTTGAATTGCTAGAATAAATAATAGGAATGATGGCAATGTTAGTAATAATAGAAATAACATTGATTAAGAGATTAACAAGAAAATAGTGATCGAATAATAGGTATCTAAATAAGCTAGAAATTGAATAGTAGTGTTATCGATTTAAGGATTAAATGACTCGTAATTGGGGAAAGTTAAATAACCTAATGAAAGATTTGATATAGTAAAACATAGTAATGCAAAGAGTTAATGTAATGCAAGAGAACAAAGGAAATGATTAGGAGCATAAAGTAAGTTGTAATAGTAAACCAGCGTCACTAATATCGAAATAATGACTATTTAATAAGTGAATCAATAAACAATAGAGTGTCCGAATTTAAATCGTAATTAAATAAGTTAAGAAAAGGGAAGGAATCCACAAGTCACAATATTGATATAATAAATAAAAGAATCATTAATAGAATTGATTATTACTGGACAGGCCAAATTTAGTGTAATTAGTATTGAGAATTATTAGTATACACGATGAAGATACTAATATTAGAATAAAAAGATAAAGTAATTGATAATGAATAGTTATAAAGATGAAAACAAGATAATATTAAGGATTTCTATTGGAATCGATAGTTAATTGATAATCCAATCGTAGTATCATAATGTTAAGAGTTTTAAAATAATCAATAATGACACTGATAATCAAATCAAAAATGTTAAAGTTAATTATATAGACATAAACAAGGGATATAGTGATAAATGACTAAAATTAAGAACGTAATAATAATATATCGTAAACATTAACAGTGTAAGTGATAGTTGTTAGCTTATTTTACATGCTAATTCCGCAAGTATACGGTGTACCGGTTATAGTACAAAAGATGTCGATCCCATGAGGAATGTGATAATTATTACACACTATTACTACCCAATTTTAAACTTGTTTACAATGATCATTAAATTGTGAGTTAAATCTAAACTACTCTATCATATAAACTAATTAAACCTAGTTCATGTTAATCAAAGAAGACAAAGTATTTAATGAAGAATTAATAAAAATGAAACTTGATTCCATCATTTAATTATAATTTTTAATCTCTTAAGCAAGCCAAGTTGGAATATAGTTCAAATTTACTCCCTCGACATAAATTAGAGTGTCTAAAACATATATTTATAATTCTAACTCATAATTTTCATTAATGAATTAGAGGATTATATATGTAAATTTCAGGAATAATCACCAACCTATAACAACCATTTAACATTATGATTTCTCAAATAATACTTCAATGATGAACTTCTATTAGATGTAAGTAAGAATTCATTTCTCAATTAAACTCATACCTATAATGATCATGCATAAAAATACTAATAGAAAATTCTACATTAAAAGACTACTAATTTAGATGGGAATGGAAAATAACAATAATATTCAAGTTCTCAAATAATATTCATTTGATTTACAGAGAAGAAATAACAGATAAGAGTAATGAAAAAGAAATCTTTCAACCCTTTTCTCAAACCCTTGTAAAAATTCTTCTTCTCCTTGGTCTTCTTTTTCAAAACATGAAAACAAACTAAGTAAATCTAACTACAGTGCTTACAGAATATAAATAAAATTTAACTTGTAATAAAAATAATCCTCTCTAATTACATCATCCTAAAATTACAGTTGAGAAACAAATTTATATAATTCCAAAAGTTGTGTTTCCTCCTTCAAAAGTTGCAAATATTGGTGAAGAATTATGCCTTTTCAATTGACTTTTCGTAGAAAACTGCCCCAATGGATAGTTCTGTCGCGCTCACGACAGAACACGAATTGCCTTTTTGCCTTTTCTTTCTTTCTTCTTTTCTCCTCTTTCTCTCTAGCCATTCACGACTCGTGATCCCCTTTCACGAGTCGTGACCTGCTTGCGTGAGTCGTGAGTTTGGCTCACGTCTCATGAACTTTCGCTTTTCCTTCTCTCGCTCTTTCTTTTCTCCTCTGGTCTCTCTGCATCATCATGAATCGTGATCTCTTTTCACGACTCGTGACCCTACTCCTCTTTGGCAACTCTTCTTTCTTCCATCGTTTGTATCTTCTTCTTTCTTAATTGGCCCTTCATGACTCGTGACCCCTATTCACGAGTCTGCTCTTTCCTCCACCAGTTAGGCTCTTTTATTCCTTTTTCATCTAATTCACCTTACACACATAAAAACAAATAAACTAAACAAATAACATGAAAAGTACATATATTTACATAATTAACTTCTTAAACTCACATAAAATATATACTAAATAATACATCAATTAGGCACTTATCAAATTCTCCCACACTTAACCCTTGCTTGTCCTCAAGCAAGAGAAAAGAATGAGAAAAATTAATACCAACATACTAAGTAAACCATATTATATAGCATTGTTCATAAGGCATATCACAAAAGAAATCAAATATGTCACATCCTCAAAATATCAGTTAATCAAATTTTAAAACATGTACTGAAAATTTAACAAGTCACCAAACTTTACTCATTTCAACAACAAGATTATAGAGTCCCAAAACTAAACATGTTTCAAAGATAGAATATTAATCATAAACTTTAAAACTCTAAAGTTACTAGCTGCTTTTTAGGACAATTTGTAAGCACACTTCCCCTTAATCCAATCTAATGGCATTTTTAGACTTTTTTTTTTTTGTGTGTGTGTTTTGATCATGGATATATTTTTAATTTTTATCCCATGAATAGCAAGAAAATGTAGTATGGGTGCGTTTTATGCTCCATCCCATACTTTTCAATTTTAGATATACATCTTGCTTTCTTTTCTTTTTATGAACACTGTGGGTGCATTTTATGCTCCATCCCACTTTATTTTTT
This sequence comes from Excoecaria cochinchinensis, assembly GCA_947683425.1. NCBI lineage: Eukaryota > Viridiplantae > Streptophyta > Magnoliopsida > Malpighiales > Euphorbiaceae > Excoecaria > Excoecaria cochinchinensis. The sequence goes on from CANTUQ010000127.1 coordinate 1,761,101, forward strand.
CTTTTATTTTGTCTAATTCCTCATCCATTATTGAAAAGACATAAGTGAAGTATTATGGCTATAGTTTCCATAGGCAACTAGAAACTTAAAATTTTAAACTAAATGAGCAAATTCAAACTTAAAAACATAGTTAGTAAAAAGACTAAATAATCTACAATGTTGCAAGAAGTAAAAGAAAATAACTTGAAAAACTTAAAACACATGCTAAAAATTTTGAAAAACTAGTAAAATGAGCATAAAAGATAAATGACTTAACAACCTATATAATATACCAATTGAATAATCCCCTATAATAAAACTTATAAAAAAAACCTAATTGAAAAATAAAATCACACAAACAACTAACATATAAAACATACTAACAAAAACTCGTCAAACACAAACAAACTTATAAATATACTCACTCCCCCACACTTAGAACCAACATTGTCCTCAATGTGAATAAATTAGATAAAAGTAAACAAGATTAACAAAAATAAAATTAAAGTAAGAAAATCAAGAAAAACTCCCCTAATTATGGTGATGGTGGAGGTGAGAGAACCAAATAACTAGCTTGAGCTATAAATGTGTCCACCTTATGCTCAAGCCTTCTTTGTCTTCTAGCCATAGAAGAAAGCTGATCTTGCATATTGGATTGATTTTATAAAATCTGCTCAAGCATTGCTGGCACGTTAGAGAAAGAAGACCCTATAGCAAGAGCAGCAGGCACATCAGCTGGAGCATCATGCATAGCATCATCACTACTCTCAGCAGCAACCTCCTCATCTTGTGGAGCATATGAGCCTGAAAGATCCCTCCAATAAGACCTTAAATGTGGTGGGATTTCCTAAAAATTCCTACTAACAACCTCTCCACGCACAAATAAATTTTGAGTTAAATAAACACAAGGACGATCTCTATGATAAGCACTAAGATCAACATCTAAATTTCTCGCAAGAACAATAATGATATGCCCATGTGTTATAGGTGAATCATATTTATTAGCACAATTCAACAATTGAGTACAAACCCAATAAGACCAACATAAATCCTTCCTCTTATGCACACACCACATCAAAAATAATTCATGAAAAGAAACTCTATTAAATTCAAACCTGTTAAAAATCAACGAAGCAAAAATCTTATGCAAAATCCATAATTTTAAATCTTTGATAAACATGAATTTAGCATCTCTATCATTATATGGTGTTTGCAAACCAGTTAAAAATGACCAAAATGCATTAGGTTTAAAAGATTTAGGTGGGCCAAATAAACTAGTTTGTGAAAACCCAAACATACGATTCATCATAAAATAAGTAAGAGTGTGGGACTTTCCATCCAATCGAAAATCTAACCAATGTTCATTATCCTCATTCTTTTGCAAAGTTGTGTAAAATTCACGCATTAAATCAGGATAAATATTCTCATGCATATTGGCAAATCTAAGGAAGCCACAAAATGACAACATTTCATTTACAGTATCTAGTATGCCTACCTGTTCAAGAAGAGTTGTGGGGAAAAACTTACATTGCAAAAAGGGTCTGTCATGAAGAGTAAGAAATTTACTACCTTCATCCACGAAAAAAATTGAAAAACCAGCACCAAATATGGCAGAGATATCTCCTTCTTCAGCCTCCTGACTTGCTTGTTCAATGTGCGAGGAAGATGAGTTCTTGGTTCTTACCATTGTGTGTGAAAGACAGGTAATGAAAGAAATAGATATAGTGACTAAAATATAAAATGCTAAACACACACTGGTAAACACACAAATTAAAGATATAGAATAGTAATAGTTACGAAACTGCAAATATTTAAAAGTGAAAAGGGAAGGAGAAGAAAAATGAAAACATAACAAGAAGAAAAGAAACAAAGAGAATGATGAAGTTCAAAGGAAAAAACAAACTGATGAAGGGATAAACACGAAAGATAACACGATACGGGAATAAAAATAAAGAAGAGGGAAGCGCAAGGGAGAAAATGAAGTGTGCAACTCGTGACCTAGAATGCTAAAAGTTTACAAATGAGAGGGAAATGTGAAAAGTTAAGTGAAATAAAAAGAAAAGGGAAGAATACGAAAAGTCACGACGTTTAGGGTTTTGAAATAAAATTATCCCTCTTTTAATTTCTGATTTTGTGTTTTAAGGGTTTAGGGTTAATCTAAATTAAATTAATTGAAATTAAGGCATATTAATCTGAGGAGAAATAAAATTAAACAATTTAATAGAAAAATAATAAGACAAGGAAATAAAATAACTTACTGGAAAAATCAACTCAGGCTCTACGCTTCACGAGCCGTGATTCATCTTCACGACTCATGAAGAGACCACTTACCTGCAAGCTTCACGAGTCGTGAATCATCTTCATGACTCGTGAATTGGCCCTTACTTCCCTAGCCAAAACTGCATGTTGCTTGCCATCACGCTGCACGTTGCTTCTCATTGGCAACACCTTCACGAGTCGTGCATGGTTGTCATGACACGTGAAGGTGTGCACCTACTCGTGATCCCTCAACGCGAGTCATACCTGAAATGAGCATCATCGCCTTCTGTCGCGATCACAATGCTGGTCGCGCTCGCGACAGAAGCCTCAAAATGTAATGCGTCAATCCTCCACTCATTTTGTCGTGATCGCGATGGTGGTCGAGCTCGCTACAGAAACATCATGTCTTGAAAAATTATTATTATATTATTTATATATATATATATATATATATATATATATATATATATATATATATATATATATATTTCTGTATTAACAATAAATAAAACAACACCTAATCTTACTATTTTGACCTATAGAACAAAAATTAACCGTGTTAGTAATATTAAAAATTAAAATATAAAAATTAATTAACAAATTAACATAAAATAACTTAACACTACATAAAGAATATATATAGAAAGAAAATCTAAGTTAGCAACCGAAATAAGAGACTATAAAAGACTAGAATTTAATATGCTGTCTAGGATTTTCTTCCGTATTACTTGGAAGACACCCTAAATTTCTAGATGGTAATGAACTTGTTATATGTCCCAATTGAACCTCAAGATTATGAATGGATGAAGCATGATTTTTAGTAATTTGATCAATTTTTTCCTCAAGCTTCTTTTGGTTCTCATCTTGAGAGCTAATCTTACAATTAATCTCTCCAATAAATTTATCAATTTTCCCTTCAAATACTCCAAATCTATCTTGTGGTTGTTGGAAACCTACATTTCTATTTTGGTTATTACTATTATTTCCCCATGAAAGATTAGGATGGCTTCTCCAACCAGGGTTATAGGTATTTGAACATGGATTTTCACGTCCTTGGCCTTGAATAAAATTTACTTGTTCCGCCTTATTAACAAATCCTAAATTGCAACTTTCACTAATATGACCTTGTTGACCACACATAGTGCACGCATTTTGTGAACTTTCCCCCATTGCAAAACTATTAACCTTTTGAGTTAAAACCTCAATTTGAGCTTGCAAAGCTACAACAGAATCTATTGCATGTACCCCCCCCCCCTAGCAGTAGAATTAGATTCCCTTACTCTTTCGGTAGGCCACATACAATCGTTCATGGCCATCTCTTCTAACAATTCAAAATTCTATTGTTTTCCTCATAAGAGAGCTACCAGCTGCAGCATCAATAGTACCTCTAGTTGTAGGGTTCACTCCATTATAAAAGGTTTGCATAAGTAACTCCCTTGGAAGGTTATGGTGAGGAAAAATTCTCTGCAATTTTTTAAATCTCTCCCAAGGTTCATACAAAGATTCATTGTCATGTTGCACAAAAATTGTGATAACTTTTATAATTTTTGCAGTTTTGGCTAGAGGAGAGTATTTGGATAAAAATGCTTGGGCCAATTGGTCCCAAGTGGTTATTGATCCGCTAGTTAATGAATTCAACCAAGTCTTGGCTTTATCTTTCAAAGTGAAAGGGAAAAGCCTAAACTTAATTGCATCATTAGAAACTCCATTAATTTTAAAAGTATCACAAATCTCTAAAAATTTTGCCAAATGAGCCTTAGGATCCTCATTTGCCAAACCATAAAACTGAATGCTATTTTGAATCATTTGCAAAAGAGAAGGTTTAATTTCAAATTGGTTAGCATTTACCGTAGGCCTTACCAAGTCTTGTTGAGCACCACTCAATGCGGGTGTAGCAAAATCCATCAACCTTGGTGGATTTTCCTCTTCAGCCATATTGGTCTTTTATTTTTATTCTTCTTCTTGTTATATTTTCGATTACTTGACAAAAATCTCTCTATTTCAGGATTAAAAGGTTCAAACTCTTCTTGAAAACTCCTTGTACTAGGCATAAATTATCAAATCCTGTAAAAACAACACAAAAACAATACTAAGTCAAACTAAACAAACAAACAAACAAACAAAATGAAATAAATATTGTAATTCAAAATCATAAATTAAGATTCATAATGGCAATAAATAATCAATCATTCCCCGGCAACAGTACCAATTAGCGACGATTTACTGAATTAGTTGCGAATATCCCTTTAAATAATCAAGTAACGATATTATCGACTAAATAGCGACAAAAATTAATAAATCGCCACTATTATTTAGCAGCAATTTATAGCACCATTTTTATCGACTAATTTTGTTGTCGCTACATATATTTTATTTATGTATTTTGGAAAATTATATTGTGACTGAATTTTAGTCGCTAATGGATGTACAAAGTTAGCGACTAAATTGCAACGGAAAAAGTAGTCGCTAAATGTGCAAACAAATTTCTGTTATTAGCGACTAATTTAGTGACCAAATTGAGTTGTCGCTATTTTTATAAAAAAATTTAACTTACTTCATAAACCGTGAATTGAAATCCCTAAATTAAAAATTTTTCCCCAACTTGACCCCTCGCTCTGTCACTCTCTATCGAAGGCGCATCTCTTCTCCTCTCTCCGTTCCCTGTATCTCCGATTCCTGGCCACCATTATCTCTCTCTCTCCGTCGAAGCCACCTCCCTGTCGTCACCTCGCTCACTCGCCCTTTTCTCGTTCTCTGTTGATCGAAACTTCAGCCCTGTATATCTCTCCCTGAGTCATCTCTTCTGCTTCTTTAAGGTGCATTCTCGTCTTCCTCGAGGTGTGTTCTCTCCTGCTTCTATTCACAGCTCAGAACCCTAGCCTCATGCCGATCGGCTTCTGTCGCTACCCGATTTGCTTCTCCCAAGCAAGCCTGCATTTCCCCTCCGCCTTTCGTTTCTCTTTTCAATCGCTTTTTCAGTGAATCAGGTTCTTCTCTCAATCTCTGCAGATCTCACCTAGAGATAATAAAATCTGTCTGCATAATGTATGGTTCTTGAAAATTGATTTTATCATTTTGTTTTACGATGGATAATGAATATGTACATGCTTGCACAATTTTTAAATGTATTTTTTTGTCTTTGTTTTTTTTACTGGAAGTTACATTTATCTAGGTATTTTAAGAGAAGAGTTGATCATAGGTGTTATAGTTTTACAGCTGTTAATGCTTCGCCGAACTCAAATTGAGAAGAAAACCATCAATTATAAGCATGGATAGGAAAATACATATTTGTGCCATTTGTAAAAACAGACTTTTCTCAGATTGTGTTTATGTCTGATATTGATCAATTGGATTTAACTTATGGTGAAAAATACATTTAGCATATAATTAGTTTGTCTATTGGTGTTGGCTCAAGTACTAGTATATATATTTGATGAGTATATAATGTGGAATTCTTTTTGTGTTTTAGTGGATGCTGCTTTGAAGAAGAAAGTTGAGGATGTAATGCCTATTGCTACTGGACATGAACGAAAGGAGCTTGAAGCAGAGCTTCAGGTACTTATTCTTGGTTTATGTGTTAATGGAAGAACTGAGAATAAAGAGAAAATTAAAAAATAAAAAAGGGACTCTATTCATACTAGAGCTAATAAACCAGCAAGCACTTAGATTATAATGATGAGTATTTGTTAAAAGTGAAATTGGGTGGATTCAAACATATTGAGGAATTTATTTTGCCTTTGACAAAATGATTAGGCAATTGTAATTTAATAATAAGAAGATTGAATTAAGGATATATTAGAAAATAGGAGTTGAATACTGATTGATTTGAGCAAATATTGATCCAATCTTTATGTATTATTATTATTATTAGTATTGAACAAAGGGTGGATCAAATCATTAAGGGATGGCGTGTTCTAACCTAATCTCTAGTGAGCATATTTGTTTGGGCTTCTTACGGCCCACCCAGATCTGTCAAAATTGAATTTGCTCAGTAAGATTGTCCTTTCCTTCCAACGTATAGTTAAGTTTTTGACTATTTTAATTCAAATTATATAACTGCTAATAGTTTTTCTTTTTCCTGGCCATTTTTGTATGATGATTGGTTTCAGTATTTTGTATTATGGGCATAAGGTTAGGTATTTTCATGTGAGTATATATGATGAAGCCATTAATTACCATCTGATTTGTATAATTAGTTCCTGCTTTTAATCACATGATTAAATTATTTTTCACTATGCTTAATATTTGAATGGAAACAATTGTAGATTGGTAATCATCGGGTAAATCCTTGTCACAATGGCATTTATTTTATGTGGAATATTTCTAGTTTTTCACAAGCAAGCTGTATTAGTTTTATTAGGGCTTTCTTCTTCTTTCTTTCAGTATTATAAAATAATCATCTTTGAACGTCTAATTCAGCTCAGTGGCGGATACATGTGTTGCAATTGATGAGTGGATTGAAGACCCAAATGCTAATGCAGCACTTAGTCTTGAGTTGCTTTTGTATGGACAAAAAAACCAAAAAGGCAACCTTGAACACAAGCAGAGAAGCATCTTTGTATCTGATTGATGACGCAAACAAATATATCACTGATGTTGCCAATAAATGGAAACAATTTTAATTCTATATACTATATGTAATGATATTATGTTTTATATTATAAATTCATAAATTGTATTATAATTTACATTTATATACATATGCATATTCATTGTTTAATATTATGTAAATAATGAATCAATTTTTTGTTTATTGTTTATTGATGTTTAGATAAATTTAAAATTTTTTGTGACGGATTAGCGACGAAATAGTTCGTCGCAAATAGATAATTTTCATTTGGGACTAATTTAGCGACTAAATATTCCGTCGCAAATTACATTTTATATTATTGGCGACCATTTTTAGGGGTTAGCGACGATTAATTTTCTTTTAGCGACGAATATTGATTTTCCGTCACAAATATACTTGCGACAATCAAAATAGCGACTGTTAGTCGTCTAGTCGCTAATTTAAATTGGCGACTAAATATGCATTAATAGCGACGAATTTTTCTGTCGCTAATTTTGATTTTTTTTGTACTGTTTCATTTTCTCTGAATTTTGGCTCACCTAAACACTCATATACTAGTTTTCCCAAAATTAGGTGAAATTGTAGACACTAGATCTTGAGACAGCGCAGAGTAGGATTATTCAGTGATGAAATTAATGCTTATTCAAAAGCAAAAAGGTTGGAAATAATGATTATTTTGTCAAGTTCCCTTTCCTTAAAAAAATAAAATAAAATTCGGAGGTTTGCGGCCACCAGCGCAAGGGGGCAGGCCCCACTGGTGCCCCTGGCGCGCGAGGCTGGGGTGTCCCTCACCCGTGCGGAGCGAGCGCTCACACTAATGCGCAGCTGGGCGCCCTACCCATCCCTCGCCGCCAGGCCGCCTAAAATCGCATATTTCTCAAAAAAAAAATTGGGATTTTGAGTCCAAATTTTACTCTAAATCATTTTTTCTGGATTTTTTTATAATAATTTTGGATTTTTACATCTAATTAAGGTAGAATTTGATTAAAAATCAAATTATTTTCCTAAATTAACTAGGTTTTTTCCTAAAATCATATAAATAAGAAGAGAAAGAAAGAGAAAAGGGGGGAGGAAAAGAAAAATTCTGCATTTTTAATTCTTCTTCTTCAATAAAATTTATTCTAAAATTTCAAATTGAATTTTTGTAATGAAAAATTAATTTGAGACAAAAAAAAAATAGTTTTTTGCTCTTGAGATTCAATTATCTCATTTGTTTTTTTTTTTTAAACAAGCTATTTGCAATTATTTTTTTAGAGAAAGTTTAGACTTTTTTTTTTTATTTTTGATTTAATTCTTGCCGGTCTTGACAAGGAAATCATTCATTTTCTTCTCTCCATCGAATCTGAATTCTAAAAATAAATATTCTGCACTCGATCTTACATTTTTTTGTTATTTGTTTTTACAATCAATTAATTACTATCTAAATTTTTAGATCTATTATGTATTTGTTTGTTTGATGTGATTTTATGGTTTTGTTTTCCTTTTTACTTTATTTTCTTTATTATTTTCTTTATTTCATTTATTCACTTTCCCTCATCCCTGCATGTATTTGTATTTGTCTTATTTTATTCTATTTTCATGTTAGCACTTGCATGCACATTTTGCATTTCATTTTAATTGCTTTGGCCATACTGTTGACTCTTGCATTTTAAATTGTTTTCATTTTTATTTTCTTTATTTTACATAAATTCCATTCTATTGTCTTTTTTATTTTGTGAACATTTTTTCTGTGTGTTATAAAAATTCATTAAATTTATTTAGTTTTATTATTATTATTATTATTATTATTATTATTATTATTCGTTAAATTCTACTTTTGCATGTGTTTTCATGTTGGCCACTGTCACTTTATTATCTTATTTTTGCATTTTACGTTGTTTTTCAGTTCTTTCTAATTTCCCTTTGTTTTATTTATTTTTGCACGCATTCCATGTTATTATCTTTTCTAATTTCATGGCCTTTTACCCATTTTTGCATGTGTACTGTTCATGTGTCATTGATACTCATGCCTCGGAATATGCCTCCGGATAGTGCCCGGCCTTAGTTCAATGATACAAGAACAAAGCATCTAATTCGGTAAGGTTCTCGGTTCACCTGACTGCAGAGACTCTATCATATAACTCGGAAAGCTATCATAGTCGCCTAGATACTGAGCCCGGTCCATCGGAGAGCTCGGTAACTCCAGAGATAGATCGGTTCGACAAAACAGCTGTCATACCCGTTATACAGTGAACTAGCCGTTAAGGTAACCGTTATTCACGCTCATTGCCCATCAATTAAAGTAACCGGGCCCCAAATGGTCATCATGAGTAATGGACTTATAAAAGAAGCACAACACCTCATAAGGTAGATCTCCTTTTTTTTTCTCAGATTTCAGAAACTCTCTCTCTTTATCATACTTGATTTTCCAAAATTACTGACTTGACCGTCGGAGTCTCCCTTGTCGGAAACCCGCCGGAATCTTATTTTCAGGTGATTGCCCGGACGTAGCTCAGAAGAAGCTCGGAACATCCTTCCCAGCTTGCCCGGAAAATTCGCTCGGTCATCATTTGGTGCGGTGAGCGTGGAGCATAGCATTCTCATGGATCTTTTTCCAGACCTGAACACTACCGCGGCACCTCCAAGCCCATCTCAAACTCCTCCCCCACTCTCCCAACAAATCCCTTTCCAGCTATTCGGGCAACAAATACAACCTCCCCAAACTTCCCATTTTTCCAATATTCCAAGCTTGACTCCCCAAACTGCTCAGGCCCTCCTTGCCACTCTGGCTGCAGTAGCAGCCCAGGCACCGCCAATTCATACCCCGCCCCCAGGGCATTACACTCCCCCTGCTCCACAAGTCACTCAAAATACCCCGGCTCCTTTACCAGCGATAACTCCCGGATCCACAATAACTCTCGCAGCCGAGCAATTCGAAAAGCTCTTTGAAGAGCGAATGCAAAGATAGCAGAACCGAAACACCCTCCAATACCACAGTAACTTCCGCTCGCCCCTCTGCAGAACAATTTTGGAAACTCCTTTCCCAAATATTCGCCTACCCAGTCTGCTTAAATACAATGGTAGCACGGATCCCGGAGCTCACCTAGATCAGTTTCATCACACTATGCTCGTCTTCACAACCGATGATAGTGCCCTATGCAAAATTTTCCCCCAGACTCTTACAGAGTCCGCCCAGATTTGGTTTCGGAACTTGCCCGAGCACTCTATCTCGAATTTCACTCAATTCAGTGACATGTTCATCGCCAAATTCGTGGCCGCCATCTGACCAACGAAGGTTTCGGCGGACTTGAACTCGGTGAGACAGGACAGAGGAGAAACACTACGAGCATATGTGGAGAGATTCAACACGGTGGCAATGGACATCAAAGATTTGAACCTGGAAGTAGCCAACAACGCCCTCATCCGCAATACTCGCTGCCAGGACTTCAGTGATTCACTCAGCAAAAAACTGCCCTGTGATTTCACCGAGCTCATGTCCCGAGCTCATAAATACATAAGGATGGACGAGGCCAGACGACTCCGAAATAGTTTCATATATGACGAACCGCGTCGAGACTCTTTCCGGACATTAGACAGGGGCACAGGGCGAGGTGACGGCCCGAGCAGAAGTTCCGGAAACTCGCACAAAACTTATATGGTCTCTCGAACTGCCGAACGAAGAGAAGAGAAGTGGACGCCCTTGAACTCTTCCAGAGCACAAATCCTAAAATGGTTAAAGGAATCCGGCAAGGTGAACTGGCCCAGACAGATGAAAGAAGATCCGAGCCGAGATCAGAGCCTCTACTGTGCATACCATCGGGATAAGGGTCACGAGACAAACGATTGCCATCAGCTAAAAAGGGAGATCGAGTTCTTAGTTCGGCAAGGGAAGCTCCCCCAGTATGTCAAAGAGGACCGAGCAAGAGAAAGATCCCGATCTCCCAGACAACGAGAAGCTCAGCCCGCTTCCAATAAGAAAGCCCCAGCAGGAATAATTTATGTTATCGCTGGGGGAAAACATTATGATGCCATGGGAGACTCGCGAAAGAGGAAAGCAAAAGAAGTTTTTCCCGTACAGACCAATTCCTCCAAAGCCAGCCACGAAGTAAAGTTCTACAAATCGGATGGCGATCACATTAAACAACCGCACACAGATTCCCTGGTTGTTGAGGCATTGATGGAAGATTATCTTGTCCAACGCATTCTGGTGGACACTGGGAGTGCGGTCAATCTCATCACATTGCAAGCATTCAAGGCCCTTAAAATGCCGAGCAAAGTCCTTGAACCCGTTGCTACCCCGCTAATCGGGATATCCGGACAACCAGTGAAAGTGGAGGGCTCAGTTGTCCTATCCATGGAATTAGGAGATGGCGGGATAACTCAGGCCTACACCAGCCGCTTTATGGTCGTAGATATACCTCTGGCTTACAATGTCATATTTGGAAGACCACTGCTCGTAGGAATCGATGCCTATATCTCAATGCGCCACTTAATGCTCAAAATCCCGACCTCCAGGGGCGAGGCCACTCTAAGGGGAAGTCAAAAAGCTGCTCGGGAAACATACTTGACCATGCTAAAAGAGGCCAATCAGGCCCTTCCACTAGACTCCCTCGACATCCCTGTTGAAACAAGGGCCGAGCCAGGGGACTCGCTTGTTGACATTCAGTTAAGCCCGGACAAAAGAGTAAAAGTGGGAGCAATCAAAAGAGATAAAGCGCAGCTTATCGAAGTCCTGAAAGAGTTTTCTGATGTGTTCGCTTGGACGCCCTCAGACATCAAAGGAATTTCACCGTCAATTATATGCCACTCCCTTAATGTCTCGCCGGGCACTAGACCGATCAAACAGAAGAGGAGAAATCATGCACCAGAACGACAGATAGCCATGTCGCATGAAACCGAGGTCCTCCTACAGAACGGATTTATCCGAGAAGTCTTGTATCCGGACTGGTTGTCGAATGTAGTCCTAGTAAAAAAGTCCAACGGAAAATGGAGTATGTGTGTAGACTTTACCGACCTCAACAAAGCATGCCCGAAAGACAGCTATCCTTTGCCAAGCATTGATCTACTCGTAGACTCTACTGCTGGGTTCGAAGAATATGCATTCTTAGATGCATCATCCGGGTACCACCAGATCCCAATGAATCCGAAAGATGAAGAGAAAACGGCCTTCATCACTCACCAGGCCACATATTGCTACCAAAGGATGCCGTTCGGGCTAAAGAACGCCGGCGCAACCTACCAGCGGTTAATGAACAAATTGTTTGCCGAACAGATAGGTCGGAACATGGAGGTCTACGTAGACGACATGATTGTCAAGGCCCGGTCTTTAGAACTTCTTCCCACCGAGCTCCGGGAAACTTTTCAAGTTCTTAGGCAGTGTGGCTTAAAGCTTAATCCGGAAAAATGTGCCTTCGGTGTCAAGTTCGGAAAGTTTTTGGGTTTCATGATTTCGAAGAGAGGTATAGAAGCAAACCCTGTGAAAATTCGAGCGATACTCGACATGCACCCGCCAAAGACGAGGAAGGAAGTTCAGATTCTCAATGGCAAGATAACCGCCTTGGGTCGGTTCATTTCTTGCTCGGCCAAACGTTGTCTTCCCTTCTATGGAGCGCTTAAGAATCTCAAGAACCTCGAATGGACCGAGGAATGCCAGCAAGCCTTTGAAGATCTTAAGTCTTTTCTTAGCTCGCCCCCACTATTGAGCAGACCACAAACCGGGGATATTTTATACCTCTACTTAGCTATCACACCGGGAGCTGTTGGATCTGTGCTCATTCGAGAGGAAGGTAACCAGCAGTACCCCATCTACTATGTCAGCAAGGTACTGAAAGGAGCCGAGCTCAACTATCCCATCCTGGAACAACTGGCGTTCTCCTTGATCACTACGACAGTCAAACTTCGACCCTACTTCCAGGCACATACTGTAATAGTCCGGACTAACACAAACCTGAGGAAAGTACTGCAACGCCCAGAAGCATCAGGTCGGCTTACTGAATGGTCTACCAAGCTAGGCGAGCTAGATGTCCGATATGAAGCTCGACCATCTATGAAAGCACAGGTATTAGAAGACTTTGTAGCTGAATTGCATACCTCACCACCCGAGCCGGATACCCGGTCTTGGAAGTTATACACAGATGGCGCCTCTACAGCCGAAGGAGCAGGTGTCGGAATAATGCTAATAGGTCCGGGACGGATCATCATCAAAGGCATGGCCCAACTTGCTTTTCCAGCTTCTAACAACGTAGCCGAATATGAGGCTATTTGCTTCGGACTACAATTGGCGATGGAAGTCAAACCGGACTCACTTGCCATTTTTTCTGACTCACAGCTAATGGTAAATCAAGTACTCGGTAGATTCGAAGCCAAGGAAGACAATATGATTCGGTATAAGGAGTTTGCCATTCTCCTACTCTCCCAATTGAAGAATTCCGGGTGCACATGGTCTATCGAGCAGATCCCGAGGAATGACAATAAAGAAGCAGACGCCCTAGCAAAAAGGGCATCGGATAACTCTCAAAACCCCCCACTGGAGGTCATATTTTGCATCATCAAATCGCCATCCTATGAGACGTATCAAGTTCAGCTTAACGGAATAATGGACGGATGGCGATTACCGATCTATCAGTTTCTGGACACTGGAGCTCTCCCACCCAATCAACTTGAAGCCCGGAAGATAGTCCGGAGATCAGCAATATATGCCATTCTCGATGGAAAATTGTACAGACGCTCATTCTCACACCCATGGACTTTGTGCTTAAGTTCGAAAGATGGGGACTATGTACTCAGAGAGATACACGAAGGTATTTGTGGAGCTCATGAAGGCGGGCAAGCTATAGCTCGGAAAGCCCTCATACAGGGCTACTATTGGCCTACAATGGAGAAAGATGCCCGGGAACTCGTTCAGAAATGTGATAAATGTCAAAAATACAGCAACATTCTGCACAGCAAATCGACTCGCCAAGTACCGATATATAGTCCATGGCCATTCGCCCAATGGGGAATCGACATCCTCGGTCCTTTTCCCATGGCTACAGGCCAGAGGAAATTCTTGGTGGTGGCAGTTGATCACTTCACGAAGTGGGTAGTGTAACACCCCTTACGCATACTCAGACGATCCCATCCGATGAGGAGTGAGATGTCGTAGGGGTAAAGGTGCCACCACGCAGATACATAACATACATACGCAGATTCATAAACATACATAACAAAATACCAGGTAATTTAAAACTTTACAAAACCATTCATGAAAGCTGATCATGCATTAATATAATAGAAGCATTACATTACTGTTCTGATCAACTGAAAGAAACAATAGATAATTACAACCCCAAATTACATATACAAAAGCGGAAGCTATTACAGAATCTTAAGAGAGTTCTTATACAAAAGAATCATAACGCTACAAAAATAAGCCCTATTCTAAGACCCTGCTGTGTTGGCTTTGATGGCGACGACTCTCCCAAAAGCCACTCCTTCCACACCTGCACGGGTAAACACACCGTGCTAAGCGATAAACGCTTAGTGGGGAAAACACACATAATATAAAGACAACCATTCACAACGGTCGTCAAGGCGATTCACATGCGTACATACATATAGCCATTCATCAGAAGGTTCATATTAATAATCATATTCTCATAACAGATTGTACTTTTCATCATCGAATCCAGAAAGATAACACATGCGTTTGCTCATATAACAAGTCATACAAGTACTTTAAACAATGAAAACCCTGCTGACTCAAGGTAGTGGATAACGAGTGAACAGAAAGTACTTTACGAGTACCAATCGAATACGAAAAACCATTTTAACTTTTCATTCACAAACATTTCCAGAAGGACCTTAAACAAGATCCAAACACATTACAGAAGTTCGCGAGGAACGAACGGGGACCTGATCGGGGTCCAAACAGAAATAACAGAAGCTGCAGCAAAGACTCTATTAGGCATGCCTAACTATCCACTGACTAGACTCTAGCAGGTCATACATAAACCATTCAATCCATTTCATGATTCCAAAATAATCATCATCGAATAAGCATAATCATATCATAATTACACTTGCATATCATTTATAGAATACCAAGCATAAATCTCATAACTGCTAAAGTAAACTGAAGTTCAAGGAACACGCGAAGAAAGAAAACTCATTCAGCATACAATGGACTATCGCGCTCGCGACGTCTGTCGCGCTCGCGACAGAGACCACAGTCTCTTCACTGCGCGCGCGCGACAGATTTCGCGACCGCGGGGAGAACGGAAGAGCCAGGCTCTGTCGCGCTCGCGACGGATGTCGCGATCGCGACAGAAGGCAAAGGGTGCTGTCGCGATCTCGCGACAGATCGCGTGGTCGCGATAACACCAGGCAACAATACTCTCTGTCGCGATCGCGACAGTTGTCGCGCTCGTGACAGAAGGTATACAACATTTCGGCTGTCGCGGGCTCGCGGCGGATGTCGCGTGCTCGCGACAGCGAAGCTCCCACTACCGTTCTCTGTCGCGATCTCGCGACAGTCGTCGCGATCGCGACAGAGTCGGGATTTTGAAAATCTGCAGAAATTCTGCAGATTTTCCTCTTCCATTTCCTCCTCCAACCACACAAATCTCAATCAAAGGTTACTTACCTCAAATCCAGCCATCCAAAAGCATAAACAACCATAATACAACATTTATTAACAATAAATTGCATGCTATCCATTAATTTACACATTCAATTCCAAGAATCAATCAAAAACCCCTTTTATGCACCAAACCACATTCATTCAAAAATTACCCTAATTAACTCATGCCTTTGCAAGATCCACACTTCAAAGCAATTACCCATATCATATACATCAAGATAAAGAGCACATAACAACCTAATTCCATGAACTCATCAAGAACACACACATGAACATTTTCACATAACAAAGGAAGAAATTCCCAAACCTCAAAATCCTTAGCTCCTAGTGTTTAGTTCCACTTGATCCAGCAACTTCCTTGCCTTTAGGATCCCGGGGAGGCTCAACTAAGAAACCCAACCAAGAACAAGCAAACAAAACCAAAATCCAATCTTCAAACCCAATCCGAAAATAAGAAAGAGAAGAAGATGGAAAACTTAAACAAAGGCAAAATGGATGCATAATACTTACCAAAGACTACTAAGAGATGATCAAATCCCACTAGAACTCTTGAATCTCCACCAATGTCCAAGAGAAGAAGACAAGAAGAAGAAAAGAAGAGGGGCGGCGTGAGGAAACGGGAAGCACAAATGAAAAATCTGATCTTTTCCCCTTTCCTTTCTTTTCCTTTTCTTTTCTTAACCCTAGACAAGTGTCAAGTTCTTATTAGTGGGATTTGGCCACTCACACCCTACATGCTTATATCACACACACACAAGATCCTATCAACTAAAGCATACCCTACACTTGTATGCACAACACACACAATGAAACTCTCATGAACACACACTACAATGGTGCATTTACACACACACAAAACCAACCCAACTAATACACACCATAGCACCATGCATGCACCCACATGCAAGCAAAACTCTTATAACATGCAAAAATTACCAAAATGCCCTTATAATCCAAAACTCATGCAATTGCATACACATACAAATATGGCTCATTCAACTAGGGGGCAAACGGGGTGTGACAGGTAGAAGCCGAGCCTCTAGCAACAATCACGCCAGCAAACATCATCAAGTTCGTTCGGAAGGATATCATAACTCGGTTTGGGATTCCTCACACAATTATCTCAGACAATGGCAAGCAATTCGATTGCTCAGCCTTCAAAAACTTCTGCGCCGAGCTAAAAATTCAACTCTGCTTCACCTCGGTCTATCATCCACAGTCCAACGGAATGACGGAGGTCACAAACCGAACTATTCTAGCAGGCCTAAAGAAGCGACTGGATAAAGCCAAAGGTTTATGGGTTGACGAACTCCCACACGTCCTATGGGCATACCGGACATCAGTCAAAACAGCAACCGGGCACACGCCCTTCTCACTAACATATGGATCCGAAGCGGTGATTCCTTGCGAAATCGGGGTCCCAAGTGCTCGGGTAAGCTCATACAAACAGCAAGCAAACGACGAAGCCTTATCATACCATGTGGATCGGTTAGAAGAAGTCAGGGAGTCAGCGCTCATCCAAACGGCTATTTACAAACAAAGAATGGCTGTATATCATGACAGGCATATTAATCATCGGTCTTTTTAGATCGGTCAATTGGTCCTTAGAAAAATCGTTGCTACACAGAATATGGGTGGAGTGGGGAAGCTCGGTCCAAACTGGGAAGGCCCTTATGAAATTCATCAAGTCCAAGGATCGGCTTACAGGCTCAAAGACCTCTCGGGAAAAGTGCTCCCCTACTCATGGAACGTCTCTCATTTGAAAAAATATTTTCAGTGAGGTTGTCATATTTTACCGAGCTGTTTGTCTACATATTTATCAAAATTCATTTAAGGCATTTGAGTTCATCTTCCAAGTTTTATTATACTCGATCTACCGAACAAAAGATATTCAAATATCTATTATACTCGATCTACCGAACAAAAGATATTCAAATATCTATTATACTCGATCTACCGAACAAAAGATATTCAAATATCTATTATACTCGATCTACCGAACAAAAGATATTCAAATATCTATTATACTCGATTTACCGAACAAAAGAAATTCAAACATTGAACACATTCGATTTTGCCGAACAAAATAAATTTTTATTGATTCAAAGGAAATGTACAAGCTGAAACCTAACTAATCGTCGGGGTAAACGTCTTCGAGCCAAGACCAATCCATGTCCGGATATCGGTCTTTAACTGACTGAATCAGTTTACCGCCGAACGAGATACATTTATCGGCAGCCATATCGACCATCTTATATTCTAAGACTGCCACACTCTGCTTCAGCTCTGCATTCTCTTTCATGAGTGCCTCCTGCTCGGTCTGAGCCTTCTTCAGATCCGCTTCGGCCTTGGAAGCCCTCTCCGTTTCTACTAGCACTTCAGCTGCCCGGGCTTGCATTTCTTCTTCGGCCTCTGAAGCTCGCTTATTTACAGTTTCTATCTTGGACAAGGCTTCACCGAGCTCATCACGAAGCCGATCCCTCTCTGCCTCTTCCTTCTTTTTGCTTATTATAAGTTTGTTCATCTTGGCGATGGCAGCCCCGGCTATCATGGCCCCCTGCACAAACACTTAGATTTTTAATCAACTGTTATCATCAAACGAAAGACTCGGAGTACAGCAGATTACCTCTATCTCGTGCCTCTTCATTATTTCGGTCAACTGCTCAGCCCCGACCTTCAACAAGGGGGCGGTCTCAGAAGGGACGCAAGCCACTCGGTGTGCGAACGTAGTGAACTCGGTCCTATTCTTTGACCAATAATCCCCTCGGCTTTGCCAAAATCTCACTACCTCCTCGGAAAATGCCTTCACATCCTCTGCCACAACGCGAGGATCAGAAGATGGAGCAGCCCCTTCCTGGGGGGCAGATTGGCCTTTAGTTGGCTGTGAAATAGGAGTCTCGGTGGAAGCAGGCTCGGAATCAATATGGTCCACGATCAATACAGGGCTTGTTTCACCCAGGCCCTGACCCTCAGTCACATTAGGCTCAGGATTGGGTGAAACCGTTGGAGCAGCGGCAGAAGTGGAAGTCCCAGCAAGGGCTTTTTGTTTCTTTGCCTTGATGACCTCGGCAACCGAAGGCGTTCCGGACCTCTTCATCACTACAAAAAACGAAACAATAAGACACATATCAGAGCTCGGAAAATAGAAATGAATATATCTACCTCTTTTCTTTCGCTTCGGTTTTGGAGGTGGAGGAGGGACGCCGCATTGAAGTTGAACATTGATGTCAATCTTCTCGGCTGCTAGCACTTTCCACCGAGCCAATATATTCTCCTCCTCTTCACTCAGAATCATGGGGTTGTCATTTCTGTTGACATACCGACCCCATCGAGTCCGGAAAGGGAAATCCGTCTTGCTCTCCAGTATGAAGAAGCGATCCTTCCACTTCTTCAATGACTCGGGATTCCCCTTGAAAAGACTATATCCAGGCCGAGCCTGGATATAATTGTGGTCCTCTCCATGAATCCGAAGGCCTACTTTTTGGGTGGCTTGGAAGAGGCGGATGCTCAAATTGATATCATGCTCGTACGACCATATTTGCAAGGCTGATAGTGTTCGCCAAGCATTCGGATGAACTTGCCCGAGTGTCATATCGTAATAGTTCAGAAAGTCGACCTCAAAAGCTGTCAAGGGAAGATTCACCCCGGCTTCAAAGTTGGCCTCGTAAACGATAATCTTCCTTTTTCCAGGATATTGAGCATTGGCCCGAGTAGATAAACCCGGAACTTCCATTGCATACTCGGAAGGTATATCGTACTTAGATCTCAGCATTTCCAACTCGATCGGAAGTATACTTGAACGTATACTTCCCACCCGAGTGATATCTCTTGTGGCTTTCCCTGATCGCGAGCTCGGTTGATCGACCACTCGGACAGAAGGCCCTTCTGGGTGAGAGCTAGTAGAAGGGGGCGAATCATTGCCCGAGCTTTGAGCGGCGAGACCCTCCTCCACCATCCTCTCAATAGAGTCCTCCGAGAAACTCATGATGAAGAGAAAGTAGACTAACCTGAAATCGGCAGGATCACTCGGAAGAGAAGATCTGAAGACGCTAACACGACGCACGGTCACCGGAAAGAAGGCCGGAAAGGGAAGAACACCAAGAACAAGAAGAAGAAAGAGAGAATCGAGAGCTTCAAGAGTGCAAAGCAGCTGAAATGCCAAAACATCCAACCTATTTATAAGCCAGGACAAAACTGAGCGCCCAATAAGAGCATGACACTTGGCACACTCCCATAGGCTACCCCTTTTGGCGGGCACGAACACCGAAGAGACACAATAATGGCATAAACGTCCCCTCACAAGAATCGAAGCGTCAATCACGCTAGACAGCTCATGTCCCGCTCAGACACTTGAATTTTTCCCCCAAAAAACTCCAAACCTTCCCGCCTACATGACATAAATATCATGTACATGGGGGGGGGGGGGGGGACTTATGATACTCATGCCTCGGAATATGCCTCCGGATAGTGCCCGGCCTTAGTTCAATGATACAAGAACAAAGCATCTAATTCGGTAAGGTTCTCGGTTCACCTGACTGCAGGGACTCTATCATATAACTCGGAAAGCTATCATAGTCGCCTAGATACTGAGCCCGGTCCATCGGAGAGCTCGGTAACTCCAGAGATAGATCGGTTCGACAAAACAGCTGTCATACCCGTTATACAGTGAACTAGCCGTTAAGGTAACCGTTATTCACACTCATTGCCCATCAATTAAAGTAACCGGGCCCCAAATGGTCATCATGAGTAATGGACTTATAAAAGAAGCACAACACCTCATAAGGTAGATCTCCTTTTTTTTTCTCAGATTTCAGAAACTCTCTCTCTTTATCATACTTGATTTTCCAAAATTACTGACTTGACCGTCGGAGTCTCCCTTGTCGGAAACCCGCCGGAATCTTATTTTCAGGTGATTGCCCGGACGTAGCTCAGAAGAAGCTCGGAACATCCTTCCCAGCTTGCCCGGAAAATTCGCTCGGTCATCATTTGGTGCGGTGAGCGTGGAGCATAGCATTCTCATGGATCTTTTTCCAGACCTGAACACTACCGCGGCACCTCCAAGCCCATCTCAAACTCCTCACCCACTCTCCCAACAAATCCCTTTCCAGCTATTCGGGCAACAAATACAACCTTCCCAAACTTCCCATTTTTCCAATATTCCAAGCTTGACTCCCCAAACTGCTCAGGCCCTCCTTGCCACTCTGGCTGCAGTAGCAGCCCAGGCACCGCCAATTCATACCCCGCCCCCAGGGCATTACACTCCCCCTGCTCCACAAGTCACTCAAAATACCCCGGCTCCTTTACCAGCGATAACTCCCGGATCCACAATAACTCTCGCAGCCGAGCAATTCGAAAAGCTCTTTGAAGAGCGAATGCAAAGATACCAGAACCGAAACACCCTCCAATACCACAGTAACTTCCGCTCGCCCCTCTGCAGAACAATTTTGGAAACTCCTTTCCCAAATATTCGCCTACCCAGTCTGCTTAAATACAATGGTAGCACGGATCCCGAGCTCACCTAGATCAGTTTCATCACACTATGCTCGTCTTCACAACCGATGATAGTGCCTTATGCAAAATTTTCCCCCAGACTCTTACAGAGTCCGCCCAGATTTGGTTTCGGAACTTGCCCGAGCACTCTATCTCGAATTTCACTCAATTCAGTGACATGTTCATCGCCAAATTCGTGGAATTCTACTTTTGCATGTGTTTTCATGTTGGCCACTGTCACTTTATTATCTTATTTTTGCATTTTACGTTGTTTTTCAGTTCTTTCTAATTTCCCTTTGTTTTATTTATTTTTGCACGCATTCCATGTTATTATCTTTTCTAATTTCATGGCCTTTTACCCATTTTTGCATGTGTACTGTTCATGTGTCATAATTAGTGCATTTCTTTTAATTCAATCTATTTCATTTTCTATTTGTGTATTAAATTTATTTTACTATTTCTCCATATTAATTTGTTTTATTACATTGCTAAATATTTATTTCTTTTTAATTAATTAATTAATTTTATTGCATTACTAACTATTTGTGTCATTTTGCTTTGTCAATTTAATAAACCCACACATGTGAGTGTTCCCACGGAATGAGGAGATCCATGAGATTTAAGCCTTCATTTTGGTTTAATATATCATTTTTTGTTATTTTAATTATTTTTCTTTAATTATTTTGGAATGTGATTTGTAATAAACTTATTTTATTTTATGCGCAATTAATAAAGAAAATTACAAAAATATTTTTATTAATAAATTGTGGTTTTTCTAATAAAATAGGACAAATATCATTATTTCAACCAATAAAATTTCACTTTTAAAAATATAATTAATTTTCATAAAATGATATTACTTATCTCTGTTTTCTCAATAATGTCTAGAAATAATTCTTTATTTTTTAATTTATTTTTTAAGTGTACATAAAAAGAACCAATGTTCCTATTTCAAAAATAATGTTCCGTTTTCTGTATGTCATTTATTTATTTATTTTAGTTTTCTATTTTTGGGGATTGTATTTTTGTCTTGATTTTTATCTTATAATTTATTCTTGTAGTTTATTTTATTTTATTTTATTTATCGCTTTTTATTACTTTTCTCGATGCTTGATGTGCACTTTAAATACATTGCATGATGTGTAAGATGAAAGATGAAAATTTAATAATAAAAACCCATTTATAATTAATCAATGCATTAATAAGAGTGTAGTTCCGAATTTTTCTCTGATTTAGATTTTAGAAGTTAGAGGAAATTTCCCAATTTTAAATTGGGTGGCGACTTTAAAATATCTCAAAGGTGCCTAAAAATTTCATGGGATTAGATGAACTTTTCCAATGTTATATTGGATAGAAATTTCAAAATATTTCATGTTATTTAATATCTAGACGCGAACCTTGTCAAACCCTAAAAGCGGACTTTTCGAAAACACAAGCGTGTTCGGCGGGCATCACAGGAGCGCTATTGCCACTTAAGATATCGTGTTACACACGTGCTCTATCATTCTGCAGAAATTTGTCCTGAGGTGTTTAAAAATAGTAATAAGTCCAAGTTGAGATGTTTAAATGGGAAGAGTTTAAGTTAAGGGGCCGGCTCTGTAAAAGTGTGCAAGTTCAGGAGGCAAATGCACATTAAGCCTAATAATTCTCATAAAAATATTTAGAGTATGAATTATTAACGCCTCGAAAAGCTGCCGAATTTATATCTAAGAATTTTAACACTCATAAGATGGTTATGTATCAAAACATACATGATTCAAAACCTCGACTTCTTTTCTCTTTGTCCTTATAGTCATTTTTTTAGAAAGAGAGACTAAAGATGAACTGTCAAGTTCCGCAACTTTTGTCATCATCCAGTCGAGAAATATCACAAACACCTGAGAATGTGCGCGAGAAAAATATTGGTTGCATGTCTGGCATTTTTCGGTTGGTTTCGAAATATAATAAACGCCGCAGATTTCTCACTTCCGGTAGGTTTTATATGTGATATATAGACACACTTACGCACAATATCACTTTTTTTTTAACTCGTCGAGCATATAGTAAGTAAATGTAAAAAATTTATAGGAAAAACTTCTTCTAAGCCACAAGAAATTACTACCATGATTAAGTGCCCTAAAGTCGTTTCATGCGATGTGGTACTGAGAAGTCCGACATTGCCAGCAGAGTTGAGATCAGTTTGTCCCCTTGCTCCGGCAGACAAATTCCGAAGTCCGCTGGCTGTAGTAGCAGCCAAAGCAGAAATCGAGGAGAAGCGGAGGAGATTGATAGGCGCATTAGAGAAATGCGACGAGGATTTGAAGGCTTTGAAGAAGATGGTTGAGGTGGTAAGGAGCTTAGCAGATAATAAAAAAATTTATGAGAAAGAAAAAGAGGAAGGTGAGGTGGAGGAGGCAAGTCCTGCTGTTTCAATGGTTGAAGAGCTCAGTCGTTCAGCTTTATGTGGTTTTGCTTCAACAAACGGTAAGTTCTACATCAATAATTTATTTATTTATTTATTTTTAAGTATTGAAGGCATCTACAAACAATTTTTATTTTATCAATAGATACAAAGATTATGACAATTGACAGGCAAATTGGCAGGTTATATATATAAACTTCTATGTTCTAGGTTTACTGAAAAAACTAAAATGCCTTTATTTTCTCCAATTGCTACAAAATTTATAGAACAATTTAATCTCATTTTATTGTAACCGGAACAATTTAATCACTCCTTACATTCCACTTAATAGGACTACTTTCAACTTTTCATGCGAATAAAAATATCAGAAATTAACATTAATTTTAGAAAATATTTATTATAATTTACTAAAATATTCCTTTATTAGTTCTCCATATTTATATGTTTTCACTCCATTAATTATCTATTTTTTATGCATAAATATGAATAAAATAAAAAAAAATACATGATTAATATTTTTAAAATTTAAAAATTATCATTTTGAATAAAAAAACTCTTAAATATTATCTGCTATCAATGGAACAAAGAGGATAGTATAGATGTTCTAATTTTAGAATATAGTACTTATTAAATATTAAGAAAAATATTCGAGGTTAAACCTATGTTATTTTTTTTATGTGATATTGTAAAAATGGTCAAAGAGTAACAGGCTACATATAGAATTCCAACGTTCAAAAATCATAGCATCTTATGTTGCGTAGAGACACGATTACATTTGATCTTTAAAATATTGGGAGACATAATTACTGCTGTGGCCTATGTTTGGTAGAATATGGAAAATTGGAAATTGAAGAAAGGTTCTTTGTTATATTCTCTCTCCTGTAGAAAGAATTAGCTAAAAAGAAAAAAGGTGAAATTTCAATGGTTGTGTGTGGGTATCTAGACCAGCAACATGATAGAGTCGAACGTGTCAAAAACTTTTACTGAGAAGACAATAATTACAAAGGAAACACCATCTTTGCTTTGGCAGAATCCCACTTCAAGCTGCTTTGTGCTCCCTTCTTTTTATCTTTCCTTTGTTTGGAAGGACTTATGAAAAAAAAAAAAAAAAAGTCATTTTAAACAAAGAAAGGTGTAAAAATTTATTATGTAAAAAATAATTACATAAATTTAAAAGAAATAACCAATACAATATATAAAAAAACAAAAATAAATAAAAAATTTTGATTTATCCCTAATATTTTGTTAGAAAAAATAACTTATTTACCCTTAAAGTTCATTTTACAACTAATTTGCCCTTAGCATTTTGATTTTGATGCTAAAATGGTCATTTATGGTCTCTTAATTTTTTTAATTTTATTTCTTATTTCAATTTAATTTCTTTTTTTTTTTCTCAAAACTTATTTTTTCTTTTTAATGTGTTCAAAACTTATGAAATTACTTCAAAATACTTGTATAAAACCTCTAATATCAATTGAAGCAAAATTGCTCTATACTAGAAATTTTCAAAGTATTCTAACCGGAATTGTTTAGGAATCTTAAAATTATTTTTAACTATTATGAGTAGCTCTAAAATTCAACCTAAAATTGTTACAAAATTATTAGTATAGAACAAGTTCTCTTTAATTGGTATCAGAGTCTTGATAAAAATATTTTAAAATAATTTTATAGGTTTTGTATGTAATTTAAAAGAAAAAATAAGTACTAACAAAAGAAATTAAGTTGGGGTAAAAAAAATAAAATTGAAAAACTAAGGGAACATGAAGGGGGCATTTTATTATCCAATATCAAAACGTTAACGGCAAATTAATTTCAAAATAAACGTTAAGGACAAATAAACTCTTTCAACAAAACATTAACCGCAAATTAGAACCTCATCCCAAGATAAATCAACAATGATTTAAAATTTATTTTTCTTCCTTCTTGGAATGTAAATGCAGAAATTAAGACTATACTTTAATTTTACTAATAAATCCTTCTCAATAGATAACATAGCCAGTACATTCAATCTTTCATGTTACATAGTTGTCCTTAAGTAAAATTTAATTAATTTTAAATTTGAAAAAGAAAATAACATTTTTATGTAATTTAATATTTGAATTGGTGTATTTATTTCAACTTGTATCATCTTTCAAAACTTATCTTTGGATATTTATATTAAGATTGATATGAACAATAATAAGCTTCATATTTATTAAGAATTTTATTATATATAGAGAGAGAACTAAGATAAGAAAAGTTCAAAACTTATAAAGAAAACTAAAAGCTATAGTAATCACTAATATCCACAACATTATGATCAACAGCAATCCGATCAGCCTTCTGCTTTGCAAGCTAATTGGCTAAAATCTTTTTGGCCAGCTTCAAATCCTTCTTATATTGCTCATTCTTTTGTCTTAAAATAATATTCTCACCAAACATAATCCTGGACTGTTGAACTCCATATAAAAGACAAAGGGAAACAATGTTGGAAGAAAGATGTAACAACCCCAACTGACACCTATAACTCCTGTTACATTTAATCTAAAACCAGACTGGGGTGTCACACTACTAATAAGAATTACCTATTATTACATTTTACATTTACAATCATTTTCACATTGGACTCTTCTATATACATTGCGTGTATAATATCGGTCCCATTTAAAATTTTTCCTTCGATTACATATATATTATCCATGCATACTTCAACTTATTAATTCTATGTATTATCTTTTACATATACATATTCACAATAGAATTACATTTACATAATAGTTTAGCCTTAAAAAAAAAGGAAATATTACATTTACAAACTTCACTACAAAATACACATCACTTATACAAAATTTACACTAAAAAGAACCTACATCAAACATCTCCCCCTAACTCTGTGTCGACTCTGGCAACTGCAGATGATTCTTGGAAGAGATACTAACTCCGGTACCTACACAGATTGAAAACCCATGCTAAGCATATAGTTTAGCAGAAAACTTATAATGAAATCCCTCACAGAAGTCATCAATGCATGTGCACACACATAGTCACAAGTATGTAACTATAGTCCTATCTTCATACCCAAATGATGGCATTAAAGAAGTACATGTATATTCTCATGTCGTATATTTATAATCATCAAATTATATGTCGTATGAAATACATGCTTAAAGTTTACACAGTTGAAATAATCCTAAATAACAGCTATATATATATATATATATATATATATATATATATATATAACTTCATACTATTCTCTTTACCCTTTTTCATATTTCTTGTAACCTTTAATTTCGAGTACACATTTAGATAATCATATAATTTCTTTGGCCTGCACACTGTCAAACGGTGTGGATAATGGGAGCTATGGATACCACTTGGGTATCATCTATGGATATTGTATATTCAATATCAACATTATGATGACATCATTATCTCTAAATGACTATGAACACTGGTGGTGTCAAAACTATGGACACGATAAACGTGTCAGACTATAGCAGCTGCAACTATATCCCTATAGGTATGCCTATCTATCCACGAGCCAAACACTTTGCAGGCTCTAGGCATTCACTTTTACATCAAGATTCCAATCATATCCCTATACTCTTTATGCATTTCAAATTCATATGTACAAATATTCTTTTGCATCATATGCATTCATAGCATTTTTACATGTGCTCATCTTAAAACATACAGTTTTTACATGTAATTAAGCATATAGAATCTATAATCTTGAATAATGCTAATAAAGAGCAACTGTGCTTCATGTATACTTTCTGTATACATATTCAATAACACATGTTATGTCATTTTCATAACAATATTTGCCAAACATTTTTATAATTGTTAATATTATATGTTAAGTTCATACAATCTTTTATTTACAATCAATGACATGTACACTTATAACAGGTCATAATTTGATCATTCATAGTCATATATGCGTCATGTACAATCAATAATATATGCCATGACATTTTTAGTTATATTCGGTAATTTTATAATCATTATACACATATTATCCTCATTAGCACATAATATTCATAATGCTAATTATATGTATTTTTCGGTGGTGATTATACATATAGTCATTTCAAAACATTAGATGCATGTTGGATAAGTTTAGGGAAACTCTGGTGAAGTTCGGGCTCAAACCAGTGAGAAAAATTCACTGCCCGCCGTGTGGGCTAATTTTTAGGCAATTTTGGTATTTCAATATACATTTACACGGCGGTTAGAAGAGTTACATGGTGGTCAGAACTACCTAACAATCGTGTACCCCTAATCTGCTGCACTCTGCACAGGGCAGATTCCAAGTCTAATTTTACACAGGAATTTTCACCTAGGTAGAGGCATTTTTGGACAAAAATGTCTTCTAGACATTTGTTCCCCTATGTCTTAAGTTTACTATGCCATAAAAATCACCTAATTTAGACATCAAAATTGGGGGATAAACCATTGAAAACATCAACTGCTTCTAGTGGCTCGACAGAATTAGGTCTCCAACTTCAAGCAACCTATAGGGCAAATCAATTCACAAGTTCTCATAACAATTATAGGTCTATTTGTTAAGGTTATTTTTTTCAACTGGAATCACATCAATTAGAGGTTTGTAGCTCAAATTATAACCTAAAAACCGAAGCAAGATTAAGTGTGTCCTAAGACAGTTTTTCACCAACAACCTTGTCATACACAAATGTTCACTTCCCATGCAAAATCTCAACAATTCCACATCATACCAACATAAACACATCTAATTGAACTTATATTATGCATCAAGATCCAAAATTAACACATGCATGAGATTATAAGTTTCCAAACCTCTTAGATGCTCCAACTTGCTTCTTTATACTCCACTATCTTCTTCCCTTTAACTTTCTTGCTAGAATCTTCCACTAAACCATCACAAAAGTCGTTACCATCTCCCTCAAATACAGAATTTCCAGCCCCAAGAAATAGAGAAGAAAAAGGAAATAATCATACACAAAGAACTTACCTTTGTAGTTCCAAAACTCAACTAAATCTTCCTTAACCCTTAGTGTTCCAAAATAGCAAAGGAAAATAAGGAGAGAAGAACAGGAATTTGCTATAAATCTCACCCAAAAATGGTCGACCTCATCTCTCTCAATTTCCTCTTAAACACCTTTACACAATTCTAGAAATCAACTTGTTAAAAGGTTATTGGTTACTTTTGCAAATATCCGATTTAGTCCTCAACTTTTCTTTTAATCTAACATTTGCATATAATGAACTATTAATAATGATTTAGCCCACTAATAAAATCAAACTTATTCATAGAAGTCTCAATTTAACAATTTCCAACTTTAATGCACTTGCTGAAACTTTTGAATTAATGACGATTACGTCCTTTTAGCACATTCATCACTAAATCTTGCAATACCGGCTATTATTACACCCTAATATGCACTAATTCTAGTAGGGTATAATTTGGCTCCTTACAAAAGAACATACCATAAAAATAAGACAATTAAATCTCACCTCCAAAAACAGGAAGCTAAGCTTACAATCGATTTCGATAGCATTCTATGGATGTTTTTGGGAGATGCTAGATCGCCATATTTGTTGACCAGTATATCCTTCAATGGAGGAATAAGCAATAAATCTACACTATTAGATGATCGGCCCATTCCTTCCATTGAGTGCCAATCAATAAAGGGTTCCCTTGAGGGATGACGGCTTATAGAAGGGTTCACAGGATTAGAAACACTCGGTGTGTTCCTTAATGGATCGGTCAAAATCGGAGCTAGAGCTGGAGGATTCTAATCCCCTTAGCCCTCTTCGATGCAGTCTCACTAGCAACAATAATAGTTGGATTCTTCCTCTTTGTTGCTCGAGCTATAGGTTCTTCTCTATTCTGTGTAGTCCTCTCGGCGAGTTCTTTCTGAAAATCAAAAACCATCTTGCCTTAAAAAAAAAAGAAAGCTTGGTCAGATCAAATGAAAAAAAATAAACAACAACAAAACAAAACAAAACAAAACAAAAGTATAAAGTTAATAACGAGGCTCACCCTTTGCATCCCCTTCTCTATCTAGAAGAGAATAATCCAAAGCTCTTAATAACATATCCGAGTTGAAATGACCTCCATTCCTTTTAACTATGGAAAACAGCTTCTCTATATATGTCTTTATGGAATATAGGCAAAATGGAACCAATATCGTCAATAAATGTCAGTTTCTCTGATAGAATAAAATAGACAACAAATCCTCCCTTTTGGTTGATTGGACAAAATTTTCCTTAAACCCTTTGAGGGATTCTGGCAAAGCATGCAAATTTTCCCATTTCGACTGGTAAAAAAAGAGAAAAAAAACTCTAAACCTTTTTCTTGACTAGATAAGAAGAAAATATGCTAAACAACTATGAAGAGGATGTTATGTTATGCTCTTTACATAATATCTTAAAAAACACAATTGTTCTCCATCCATTCAGATTTTGTTGATTGGGCGCTACAATGTAAGCCTCCAAAATCCTTCGATCAAAAGAATTTAAAGGGAACTTAAGTCCATACTCTAAAATTAAACTATGGAAAATAAAAAATTGATTATTACTAAAAGGCCTTCCAATACACTTACAGACAATAGGTAGGGGATCATTATGACATTACGAGATAAATTAAACTGAGACCTAAAACTAGCAAATTTTTTATGGTTGGAGCTTTGTATGTTTCTTCACAAACATCCTATCGCTATAATGAGTCAGAAAATTAGTGTATAGTTCCTTAAAGCTAGTATGACCACTAGCACTGGCGCAAGGTATAGCCATTCTAAAGGGGAAGGGTTCTATCACATTGCATGAAGAAAAAGGAGAAAAACTTAAATTTGATCAAGATTCTAAATAAGTCTTAGAACTAGAACTAGCTTTTGAAGAATAGGAAACCATAAAAAGTCAGAAAGACTTACTTGATTTGGTGTAAACTTTGGAGAATGAAAGAGAGAATTTTGGAAAGCAGGAGGAGAAAGTAAGACAGAAATTTGGAAAGTCAAAGGAGAAAGCAAGATATGTTAAAAGAAAACACAAAATATAAAAGAGAATGGCATATATAGAACGTTTAAAAGCATTAGCAAAAATGCGACCTTTTGGGAAAATGAAACAGGTGGCAAGTGTCAAAATACACCAACCATTATCAAAGCATTTTTCAGGATGAAAAGATGTGCTCATAAATGAGGTGAAAGCTATCACCAATTGCCTGCAAGGATAAAGAGACGGATGACATTTGAATTCAAAATTTAAATTAGAGATATGAAATTCAAATCCAATTAGATAAACTTGATAGGGGATAGGTGATAATACATTATCAAAATAGCTTGAGAGCCCAACTTTGCAAATAAGCCCAAGTAAATAAGCCTATCAATGACTCTTCCTATAGTCAATGATTGGGTTTCTCATACCATGCCACCAAGCCCTATAATAGGCCTACATCTTACTAGCCTTTACTTTGAATGACATCCTTTCAGACCATCATTCCTTCATATATGCCTCAACACCATACCACCCATTCCTCGTCAAACTTGGTATGTACAAACACTCCATAATGGTACGTTTATAGCAATCGCAAGAAACTTTATAAGGAGATCTCATAATCTATGGTGATACTTTTAAAACTCTTTAGAACTTATCTCTCTATATTCTTTCTCTAATTGAGCGTCTTACTATTTATCCCTACAAAGAGGAGATTAGACCACTACAAAGTAACTTTTTTTTTTTTAGGAAAAAAACTTTAAATCTTTTAATTTAATGTGTTTTAAAATATTTAGAAACTCGTGTTCAATAACTTTATCATTAATTATTTGATAAAAATATTTAAAAAATGCGATTTTATGTCATGAACAAGCATAAAACAAATCTATAATTATTTAAGAAAATATTTGAAAAAAAGAACTTAATGAATAAGAAATTAAAATTCATGATAAACATTAAGAATTTTGATCAAAACAAACTAATTAAAAGAAAGGAGAATTCCAGGGTTGATTTCACCCATGGTCACTCAACTTATCACTTATCGCACAAAAGTAACCGACTTTTTTTTTTTCTTATTTAAATGTCACTGAACTTTTAACATTATTGCACAAAAGTCATGTTGACCGGAATCCGGCGACGACTCTTGCCGGATTGATAAGTTCAACAAATGCTACATTTAAATTAATTTCACTCACGGTCACTAGACTTATCATTTATCTCGCAAAAGTAATTAACTTTTTTTTTTCAACTTAAATGTTACTGAACTTTTAACATTTTTGCAAAAAAGTCATCAATCCGGCAAGGGTCGTCGCCGGATTCCGGTCAACATGACTTTTGTGCAATAATGTTAAAAGTTCAGTGACATTTAAGTAAGAAAAAAAAAAAGTCGGTTACTTTTGCGCGATAAGTGATAAGTTGCGTGACCATGAGTGAAATTGACCCGAGAATTCCATGAGATGTTTCTAAATTAGTTAGCTAAGAAGGTCATGAATTAACCTCATATAAAACCTGTTACCAAATTAATAATTAGGGTGCAATTGTATTATGGAAAATGTGGACAAACGAGCTTGATTTTATCTATGGTTACTAAATATATACTTTAACAATGATTCGGTCACAAATAATTTTGTTCCATAAAAATAATTGAACTTTTAAAATATTAATACTAAAGTCACTTTAACAAGAAAAATCATAGATCCAGTATCAGAACACAAACTTTATAAGTCATATTAATTTGAAACATCCATATGACATGCTATGAAAGGTTACACATGGCATTTTTTGAATATTCCAAGCTAACATACATGACTTGCCACATCAATGCTCTATTGCCAGGTTTGAGATATTTTTGTGGGACAAAAATTTTTTATCACTGAACCATAGTTAAGATATAAGTCCAACACTACAAAAAAACAGGAAATTAGCGACGGCCATTTCCGTCGCTAATATTAAAAATTCCGTCGCTATTTTATTTTAGAGACAAAACGACTAACTGTCGCTAATAGCTCCGTCGCAAGAAATTTTGCGACTAAAATAAAAAACAGTCGCTAAAACTAGCGACGAAAAAAACCGTCGCTAAATGTAAAAAATTATGTTGCTAAATAATTCCTAAAATTGGTCGCCGTAAATATTAAAAATTATTAGCGACAAAAAATTCGGTCGCTAGAAATATTAATTTTTTTTATTTTTTTAATTTAATTTTTTTATTATTATTATATCCAAAATTTAATTTATGTAAATAATAATTATGCAATATTATTAACAATACTATTAATTTAAAAAATATAATATTATAGAAGTATATTAAATTATACAATTAGGAGTGTAAACAAAATTACACTAAAAAAACATACATTGAAAACAAATACAACATAAAATTTGATTAATAATACATTCTGATTTCATAACTTGATTTGATTGGTCTCGGACTGATTTTGCTTCTCATCTTGAGTGAAGAGAGTTTGAGCCTCATCACGAATGGAGGTCTAAAATTAAAAAATAAAAATAAGCAATTCCAATACCAATTCATCAAATACAAGATACTCTTTTCAACAATCAAAATAACCACAACAATAATAAGCTGGTTTAATGTATAAGCCACTGTTACCATCTATTCTAAAAACTGTAACATTAGAATATTAAAATTTCCTACTTAAAATTTCCTCTAGCTGTGATATTCATAATCATTTCAGTAGGTTATGGGAGTATTGAAGCTCTATAGCTTATATGCAGGTGCTGTTCATAAGAACAGAGTTAATGCACCAATTTTGCATCATGATTCAATCCATCACTGCAACAGTTAATCTGCATTGGAATTATTCAAGTTTTTATAATAAAGGTCAACAGCTTTCATGCTTTTTCCAGCAATTTTAATTCTAGGATCTGTTACGAGAATTGCATGATGACCAAAGAACATACAACACAAGATAATGCTGATTTTTCTAAGCGTGACTTGTAAGAAATTTAACGTAATGAACTTGTAAAGTTTCATTAGAAACTAAAATTCATAGTTCAACCCTTATAATCTTCAACATCTCAGCAAGCAAGTCACAGTATTTGACATTACAAGTAGCAGCAGAAGACATTAATTTATTGAAGGCTCAAAGCAAATTACAGAAAATAATTAACCACACAAACTCACTATGTCTTCTGTGAAGTTGGCATTGCTAGAGAAACTCCACCAGCTGGTAAATCCTTCCATTGTTGAGTTATTGTCTTGATTTGGGTGTAAAAGTCCACTCCAGCCTTACCTGCAATTCAAAAAATTATCTTGTTTAATGAATTAAGAGTTTCTTATTTCCTTGCACAATTATTCACAAGGGTGAAAAGAATTAGTAACACGTGCGCACACAAAATCATGGGTAATATACCATAGAAATTAAGGTCGCCAGCAAAAGATGCCTTGGAGCCAATAAATGAGAAAAAGGGCAACGGAACTGGTATTGGAACATTGATGCCAACCTGAATCCAAAAGAGTCAGATTATATATAAATTTTACACAACAAATTATTGAAGCAGAAATTAACTCATCTTGTAAACTTAGGTTCAGACTTCAGATAAACCACAAAAACCAACCTCGGCAACACATTTTTTAAAGAAAATAATATATTCTAATTACTTATGGAAAAAAGAACTGCACGTTCCTTTTCTTTAGTACCATCCACCGATATCAACATAAATTGGGTAAGTGCCACTATTAAAACTGTGGCTTCACATAACAAACAATTAAGACAGTTGTAGCTTTTAATGATTGTACTACTGACAACTCTACTATGCTCCCTTTAGTATAACCTGTCCAGCTTCAATTTCAGTCTGGAATTTCCTTGCAACTGCACCATATGTAGTAAATATAGCAGCTCCATTGCCATACCTGAAATGAAAGTATTTGTCCATATTTAAAGAGAGAATAACAAGAGAATGATAATTTAGGCTGACAAAGTCCGAGTAAATGGTGTACTTATCAGGAACATTAACTATCTGGACAAAATAAAAACCATACTTATACACCATCACAGATTGTTACTGTACAAAAGTTGAAGGACAAGAGATGTACGGGAGAAGATATCCACTTGGAATTCCATTTGCTAACAAATTTATGATAAAAGTTCAATCATAACAGATGAACTCCTTGAAGTTTTATAGCCATCAAACTATTATATGTAAACTTTTGCAATATAAAACATGAAAGCAACACATGGTTAATCAAGACAATTTACATTTTGGTAAAGCACTCAGTTTCTATATTTAGGTTCTATTAAACAAAATGATAACAATAGTGCCAAAGATATTCATTATGACATTGCAGTAAGATCATTAGTAAAATCATTAGTATTAAGGACACGCACTAATACACACACAAGTTCACACTTGCGTATTTTATATTACCAAGTAATTTCCCATTGTCAGTTCAAGCTTAAAACTTGTAGTTAGCCATTCTTTGAATTAAATCCCAAATTCTAACATGACTAGGAAAGTAACCATGCAGATAAAAAGTTGAATCAAATGCATCAATTTCTCAAAATCCTACTACAATTAAAACCAAAAACATCAAGAAGCAAAAGCAAGATGGATACAAAGTACTCGATAAGAAGATAGGCACATCTGTTCTACGCGCTTCAGCCAAAGGTTTTTCGCCCCAGGGATACCAATCAACCTTCAATTCAAACACAAAATTGAAAAGACAAACTAGATTAAAACTCACCTAATCTCTTAGCGTAAGAAAATTAAACTTAAAATCCTAAATCTCTGATTTAGATAAACCTGCCACTCTCTCAAATCTCCCAAAAATTTCAGATTAAAACTCACCTTACAGCTACCGTTTGAAGAGGAGGAGGCTGGTGGCGTGACCATTAGTCGGCGGTGTCAAGAAAACGTCGGAATGGAGCTGCAAACCCGGAGCAAAATGCAGTAAATGGAGGGAAGAAATGGGGCTGTCGTCACGTACAAAGAAGAAGAGAATGAGAGAAAGGCCAGCGACAGCTGTAGTGAAAGGAGGGGAGGGCGAAGATGGTGGAGATGGCGAGAACGACGGTGAGGGAAGGAGAGAAGCAGATGGGGGTGGCTGGAAAAAAAGGGAGATCGGGGCAGAGACCACGAAAGGGAAGAGAAGAAAAAGAAAAAGAAAAGAAAAGAAAAGAAAAGAAAGAGAAAAAAGAAAATAAAAAGGCCAAAACGACATAGTTTTGGGCCAAGACGAGGCAGATTTTTTATAATTTAGCGACGACCAATTTAGTCGCTAAACCGTCGCAAACCAAGGTTGCAAAGTTGACCTCTAAATTTAGCGGTCAAAATTTTCGTCGCTATTTAGTCGCTAAATTTTTAACGACTCCTATAGTCGCAAAATTATTGGTAAATTGAATAATTTTTAGCGACAAACAAAATAGTCGCTAATTTTGTCGCAAAAAATGGCGCCATCAATTAGCGCCAAAATTTAGCGACGATTTATTTTTCCGTCGCTAAACTCAATGCCAAATTGAAAATATGCATTTTCACGACGGATTCAGAAAATGGTCGCTAATCCGTCGTTAATTAGCGACGAAAATATTCCATCACTAATTTTAGTCACTAATTAGTGTTTTTTTTTTTTTTGTAGTGCAATAACTATTAGTGAAATTAACCCAAGAAATTGGTAATAAATCATCTGATAGAAAATAGAGCACTTTAACCAGAAAAATCATAGATCCAGTATCAGAACACAAACTATGCAAGTCATGTTAATGTGAAATATCCATATGACATGCTATGAAAGGTTACACATGGCATTTTTTGAATATTCCAAGCTAACATACATGACTTGCCACATCAGTGCTCTATTGCCAGGTTTGAGATATTTTTGTGGGACAGAAAATTTTTATCACCGAAACGTAGTTAAGATATAAGTCCAATAACTATTAGTGAAATTAACCCAAAAAATTAATAATGAATCATATGATAGAAAATATATATTTGTGCATAACTAACAAGCTGCTTCGTTATGAAAAAAAAGCTACATCAATTTATTTTATGGTGCAGGAGAAGTGCTACAACAACGAAAGAAAAAGCCTGGAGAAGAGGATATTATCAACACAAGTATATTTGAAAGAAAAAAGAAAGAAACAGTAAATGAACATGAAAAATTTGGTTGCCCTTTATGGAACAGAAAGGCCATGGAAGAAAGTGTAAATGAAGTACGTGCAGATATTGATCTGGGCCAAAGGAGAGAAATTGGGAGAATAGGAATAGCTTTGCAAGATTATATATGCAGAGCTTTAATTGAAGAGACTGTTAGAGAAATTGGAGTTTGTTGCTTCTATTTTCATCTACCACTTGAATCGTGCAAGAGGAGACTCTCTTTCTAAATATTTTCTGTCAACAACATAACAAAAAACAACCAATTTTTTTTTTTTAAATTATTGTTCTCTTTTTCACTTATTTTTAATTATATTCCAACAACTTCAACTTCTTCTTCTTCTTCTTATTATTAAGAAATCAAATTATAGCTCAAATTTATAGTTTCACTATTGCATGTTCAACTAGTTCTCATTGGCATATGAGAATCATTTATTGCTCAAATAGTTAAGATTATTATTGAATGCTTCTTAATCCCCCAAGCTCAGATTCTTCTTCCACCCTGAGGGAACAGGTTACAATATAAAATCAAGTATATGGCGGCTGTTATTTTTGGCTCCGGCAGTTAAAACTGACTATAATTTTTAGGGGCGGTTAAAAAAATTGTTCCAAAATTGTCATTGATTAAGCCATCTCTATCTTATAGAAGCAATTTTACAAAGCGTCGAGATATGTATATTTGTAGTGGCAATAATTGTAACGGTGACTGAAAAATGCCGCTGCCCCTTTAAATTTTATACTTATTTTTGTTAAAGATAATTCCAACCACCCTCGTAAATTCGATGCTAATTTTATCAACGACAATTCTAACTGCCCCTAAATTTTATTGACCCTAATTTTTTCTAATAAAAAAAGAGACGCTGAAGCTTTTAGGAGACATGTAGGAGTCACTTTTATTTGCACTTATGAATATTTTTATTTTTTTGTGTCAACAAAAGAATTTTTGATATACAAAGTAGGGGTCAATAGTTAAATCATTTATGAGCAATTTCAGTTGCCCTAAATCCTTTTAGCACCATTTTTCAATTAATATATATAATTTTTTTAATTTCTTCAACCATTCATATGAGCACTATTATAGAAAAAATACTCAATAAAATATCAAAAGTAGAAGCAACTTTTAATTGTAAAAAATCATATATTCCAATCATTTAATTGTGATATATTCATTGCAAATAACAAATTTAAACCACACTAAGAAATCCACAACTTGTATATATATAAAAAAATGTAGATAGAAAATGTAAGGTCAATTAAGTTTGAAGTGCAATCAAATCTACTCCGACTATAAAATGTAAATCTGATAATCTCACTCCATAGTAGCAAATTTTGAATTTGGAGACTAATTATCAAGAGAGAGTACATGTTAGTCGTTACTTGAATCACCACCCCAACAATATAAAAAGATAAAGTGGTAAGGTATACATTTTTGTAAATTCTTGATATATATAGTGTAAAATACTATTAATCTTCTAAACATAATAGAAAAAGAAAGAAAGGAAAATTGAACTATGCTTACTATAAACAAAAGAAAAGGCAAATAATAGAAATGTATAAAAAAAAAAAAACCGTTTTGCTTAGGAAAAATCCATGACATTTGAACTTAATCATCATAAATAACCTCTTTCATTCTAAAAAGAAGAATGTAAAAAACAACCTCATGAATCCATATGGATAATTCTCATATACATGCATCCTATAAATAATTCATTATAAACAAACCTACATACCGCAATATGAATCATACACATGTGAAGCTAGAACCCTATAAGTGTTCAATGAACATATTTCATTTTTCTTAAAAAATATATGAAATAAAAGAAAATTTTAATTACTTAAGGATCATCAACTTCTGTAGGTATCCATGCATCAAGGAAACATCTTAGTCATAAATGTTGCCACTTGTCATAATTCAGCCACCACTTTTTTGCAATTTTGTTTCAATTTCTTTAACGCGAGCAGCTTGGCTTGCATCGGTGACATGTTCCCATCTTTGCCCCTACATTGTACGAGTGGGTTGATTTCACCCACGGTCACTTAACTTATTACTTATCGCGTAAAAGTAACTGACTTTTTTTTTTTTACTTAAATGTCACTGAACTTTTAACATTTTTTCAAAAAAGTCATGTTGACCGGAATCCGGAGAGGACCCTCACCGGATTGATGACATGGCATGCCATGTCAGAAATTACATATCGTTTAACAATATTTTCAACAAATGTTACATTTAAATCAATTTCACTCACGGTCACTAAACTTATCATTTATCGCGCAAAAATAACCAAACTTTTTTTTTCCAACTTAAATGTTACTGAATTTCTAATATTTTTGCAAAAAAATTATGTATTTACTATTCGTAACCACGTGTCATATGCCATGTCATCAATCCGGCAAGAGTTCTTGTCGGATTCCGGTTTACATGATTTTTTTGCAAAAATGTTAGAAGTTCAGTGACATTTAAATAAGAAAAAAAAAAGTCGGTTACTTTTGTGCCGATAAGTGATAAGTTGAGTGACATATGCCATGTCATCAATCCGGCAAGAGTTTTCGTCGGATTCCGGTTTACATGACTTTTTTGCAAAAATTTTAGAAGTTCAGTGACATTTAAATAAGAAAAAAAAAAGTCGGTTACTTTTGTGCCGATAAGTGATAAGTTGAGTGACTATAAGTGAAATTGACGCTTGCACAAAGTAACTCCAAAGCAGCTCAAAAGAGTGGGTCCTAAACCTAAACCTCACAGTCCACTACAAAAAAAAACAGAAAATTAACGACGGCTATTTTCGCCGCTAATTTCAGAAATTTCATCGCTAATTGATTTTAGTGACAAAAAAACTAACTGTTGCAAATAGCTCCGTAGCAAGGAATTTTGCAACTAAAACATAAAGCAGTAGCTAAAAATAGCGACGGAAAAAACCGTTGCTAAATATAAAAAATTTCGTCACTAGAGACTAATTGTCCAAAATGTTAAAAATTTATTAGCGACAAAAAATTCAGTCGCTATTCCGTCGCAAAAAATATTAAATTTTTTTATATTATTTTTTTTTATTTTTTTAATTTAATTTATTATTATTATTACATCCAAAATTTAATTTATATAAATAATAATTATACAATATTATTAACAATACTATTAATTTAAAAAATATAATATTATAGAAGTATATTAAATTATACAATTAAGAGTGCAAATGATCGGTTCGATTTTGGACCGAATCAAATAGACTGAAAATTGAACTTATATTCAACAAAATAAAACCATTTAAAATAACTGAAAGAAAAATTACATAAATTTTTCATATTATATTCCTAATAAATACTAAGCAAAATTACATTAAAAAAACATACATTAAAAATAAATACAACATAAAATTTGATTAATAATTCATTTTGATTTCGTAACTTGATTGGTCTTGGACTGAGAGTTTAAGACTCATCTTGAATAGAGGCCTAAAAAAAAAAAAAAAAAAAAAGCAATTCCAATACCAATTTATCAAATGCAAGATATTCTTTTCAATAATAAAAATAATACAACAATAATAAGCCGGTTTAATGTATAAACCAGATAAGAATGTTACCATCTATTCTAAGAACTGTAACATTAGAATATTAAAATTTCCTACTTAAAATTTTAAGTTACTCCAAACGTACTATCAAATTCTTCCGAAATTTCAACATAATTTCCTCTGTAATATTGCCTAACCCCCTGTAAAGAAAAAATCTTATAACACTCCTAAATATCACACATTTAATCACCATACCCCAATCAAACTCCAATCAAAAACTCATATCAACTAACAATCAGCTCATAAAGAGTGACGTTCCACATCAATCCTATTTTTTTCAACATAAAGTGAAAGTATAACTGTAACCTAATTATGTTATTATTATTGGATTTAGGTTAATGGGTTGGTCCAACATTATGATATAGAGTAATTAAACCATAATAATCAATTTTACCAACTAATAAGCTCAGAAAGAGGTGATGTGGAGCTAGTTTAGGTTCACTACGTCATGGAAAAGCAGAGATTTTAATTTAACCGCGATAAATGCCACATGCCACATATGGTCATCATAATCATAGATTAAATAAAAGAGGAATAGCTTAGCAATAGTACAAAATAATTAGCAAATTAATAGCAATGCAAACTCATATTTAATGATTATAATAACAATAAAAAGAAAGATGGTTGATCATATATAGT
This sequence comes from Excoecaria cochinchinensis, assembly GCA_947683425.1. Lineage (NCBI taxonomy): Eukaryota > Viridiplantae > Streptophyta > Magnoliopsida > Malpighiales > Euphorbiaceae > Excoecaria > Excoecaria cochinchinensis. The sequence continues at coordinate 1,801,666 of CANTUQ010000127.1, forward strand.
TATGGTTACAACTCAATTGAGAACCAAGGCTGCAACCTATATATAAAGTTGGTTATTTTATTATATATTTTTAACTTTTAATTTATTATTTTTTAAATTAAGTTTAAAATTTTAATCAAGCAAAGACATGTGTAATTTTATTGTTCAAGTTCTGCGAGCAATGTTTTGAACAATATCCAACCAAATATGTCTTCTGAATCATTTTATCATTGTGCAAATTGAATAAATTTAAAAGCTTTCCTCCAAACTTGAAAACATTTGATCAGAGGTTACAAGAGATAAGTACTAAAAGCATAACTAACCTGATCAGAACCAACCAAAACAATAAGATATTCCAATTTAAACCAAAGGTTGTCCAAATTTCATCATTTAACATTCGGAAGAGAAACATTCTTAAGTAACCTAAGGCAGTGATATCCAAATTTTATCACCTAGTCATCAGAAGAAATACACTATTATATTTATAAAACTTAAGCACCAAAAGATTAAATAGAAAGGAATTCATATCAAATATAAGAAGTAGCTTACTTTGGAGAAAAAAGAGCATCATTAAAAGATACTTTAGCAAGACCAAAATCACATATCTTCAATTTGCAATTAGCATAAGTTCTAACTAGACAATTATAATAGAAAAGAAGACCTAATAATAAGATATTCTAAAACATCAGTTCCCATAACCAAGGGCAGATCTCTAAAACAACACCGACAGCACTCCATTAGCATAAATCTCAAACAGCACAAGCAGTAGGCAATTTTAAACATACAAAACCATCAAAGAACTAGCAACAGAGCTTTAAGAAACTACCAATAAATGAAACAGATCAAAGCAGCAATGAACTTTATCAGAAACATTACTCGTATCAAAACCGAGAAACTCATAATTCAACTCCAAGTACAACTAAATTAATCTTCGAAAGGAACATCATAGCATATTCACCAAAAACTTCTTAAAGAACAAATATTTTTACCTGAGCTAACTCTATTAACATGGTAAGACTCAGCAACAGAACCTTCTTTGACCGAATCCTTCATGGCCACTTCTTTGACGGCACCACCACCTCCACCACTGCCCTCCTTGTTTGATGATCCAAAACAAGGAAAACACCCACCTATATCAAATCCAAATCAAACCCGACCCACAAACCTCAAAACAGGTACACTCAAAACCGGTGCGAGAGAGGGCGGAGTCGCCGACGAGTAAGAGACGAGGAACGAGTGGCGATGGCGATGGGCCATGGTGGTGAACTGACAGCTTGCGAGGGAGATGGTGCGCGAGGCAGCGGCAACGGCGAGATTAGATCTACAACGGCGGGGTAAGGGTGAGCGGCGGCGGGGTGAGAGGCGACGCCGGATCTAGCGTCTGGTGGCTTAAGAGGGAGAGGAGGCATGATGGAGGGGGCGACGCTGGTGAGGGTCACCCCTTCCTCTCTGCGCACGGTCCCTCTCTCTCTCGTTTTCCATCTTCACTCTTTCCTGCATTTTTCCTTTCTTTGATTTTAATTCCGTGTTCTTCTTATTTTTTAAGTATTTATTTATTTATTTTATTTATGATTTAATTATTTAATTATTTAATTAAAGTTGACACTTAACTATTTTCGGGTTTAAATTTAACATTCAATAAATTTTTTCTACCGGATTATATTTTATTTTTTCATCTATATATATACACATACATATATTAATTTAATCAAAGTTATTAATTCAAAAACCAAAAATAATATCAACACATATTCCTTAATAAATTTTTTATTAATATTAATTTAATTTTACCCATCTAATTAATATTTTCATTAAATTTTTAAATAATTGATTAATAAAAAATTTATTTTAGACAAATTAAAAATAAAATCCATAATATAAAATGATTACAAGCTAAAAAAAATACAATTAAAAAATTTATTTTAATTAATGAAAGTACTACAAAATTTAATTTCTAAAGCAAAAATATTAAAAATAATTAATAAACATAAGCATGTGTGCATATTTTTATTATTATAATACTTAGTAAAATCAATAATCAAAATTTTAAATTTTTTAAAAATTTAATTTAAAATAGCAACGGATAATTTGTCGCTATTCCGTCGCTAACTTATCACTAATTTTCTCCAAATTTGAAAACTTTTTAGTGACAGAATATTCCGTCGCTATTTAGTCAGTAAAATTGATGAAAATTTGCATGTCGCTAATCATTCGCGAATCAGTCGCTAATTAGCGACTAAAAAATTCCGTCGCTAAATTCAGTAGCAAAAAAAGGCGTCACCTATTGCCGCCAAAAAATAGTGACTGTTTCTTTATTTTCGTCGCTATTCTGTCGCTAAAATTGAAAAAAATAAATTTTGCGACTAATTCTCCAAATAGTCGCTAATTAGCGACGAAAATGTGTCCGTCGCTAATTTTCATCGCTAATTTATGTTTTTTTTTGTAGTGGTCGTCCATTATGCTATGGCCTAGTAAATCTTGAAATATTTTTTCATTTATCTTTTCCAATTTTTCATTTGGAGTTTGAATACACTCTGCTTGTAAAGTTGAAGCTTTCTCCTATTACAATTTGAAGCATGATGTAAACATGATGGTGACTTATAATAACAAAAATGTTAAGTTGTTACACATATATAGTTCACAAAATATAAAGATGAATTTGAGAATATAAATATGGTGAAGTTCATAGAAAAGTTCCTAAAGTTTGTCATCTATGTATGTGCCATCTTTCTTCCCTCGAGCTGTTTGGCAAAAAAAAGTAAGAAAAACTAGAGCTTTCCGATTTGCTTTCTCCCACAAACATAAATTTTATTTTAGTTTAATAACTACACATTATTAAATGTGTTATAGAAATTTTATATATTAAAAGGGTTACACTCAAAAATCCTGACCAATTAAAAATAGTGATTAAGGGCGAAAGAAATAACTCAGCACCGAGTTTCTTATTAGCATTAAAAGCTCGAAAGTTGATGTGAAATAGTTGTGAGAAATTAGGCCAAAGAAGAAGAACATGAGTGTAGTCACCGAGTCCCGAGTCAAAGGAAAAAAAAATAGCAGTTTTGGCTCTCCATGCTCCTTGATAATTTCTCCAAAAAAAAATATAAAAAATTAAAAATTAAAAATATATATATGTTTATAAAATTAAAAATTAATTAGTTAATATTTTAGGTTAATTAAAGTTGAAAAAGAAAATAAATATAGGGTTTAATTAAGTAAAATATAATTTAAGTAAATTAATTAAATTAAAGAATTAAAATATAGGAGAAATGAATTAAGGGCCAAACCCTAATTGTGGGTATAAAAAGAAAATGATGAAGAGAAGAAAGGAGGCTCGGCAAAAAAAGAAAGAGAGAACAAGAAGAGGTGAGGCCGAAGCCAAAGAAAAGAAAAATAAAAAGAGAAAGAAGAGGGACAGTGGACAAGTGAAAACAAAATCAAAGGAAAATAAAAGGGAAATAGAAAGAAGAAATAAAAGGAGAGAGGCAAACCAACGGGAATGGAAAATGCAGAGAGGAGGAGAAAAAAAAAGGGAGAAGGAGGCAGTGCCTCCGCCGGCCACCCACGGTGCCGGAACGGCACACACACGGCGGCGCTAGGCTTCTGGTAGCCGGATGAACCGGCCGGCACCCACCGGCCTCCACCACTCGTCGGCAGCGGCGAGATCGAAGGGATAGCAGCGCGACGCTCCAAGGCGTTTTCAGGCAAGAAGGCGTCGTCCTCCGGCGCGTGACCACCTCCGTCGCACTCCCGGTGTCCTGATCTGTCTTCAAGTGGAGGAGGTGTCGACCACCTCCGGCTCACAGCGGCTCCGGCAAGTAAATCCGGTGAGCCCCTTTCTCTTATTATTATTATTATTATTATTATTATTATTATTATTATTATTATTATTATTATTATTTAATATTCTGTATTATTATTATTATTATTATTATTATTATTATTATTATTATTATATGTTTATTTTATGTTTATTGATATTATACTATTATTGTTATTATTATTATTATTATTTGATTTATCTATTATTAATGTTATTGTGTTATATTGATATTTTTGTTATTGATATTATTTAATTTATGTTTATTGTTATTATTATTGTATATATTTAGTTATTGTTATTTATTATTGTGTTTTGTTATTATCATTTTAATATCATTATTATTATCATGTTCATATTTTTACATATTAACTCATTAACATGTTTTATTTATTTTAGTTAAATCATTTAATTCTTTTATCATTTAATGTATATTTTCATTTATTTTGATTTGTTAACATTTTAATTCAATTATCATTCTTTCATATCACCTTATTTTATTTTAATTTGTCATTCATTTATTATTATTTAATTTATTTAATCACTAACATTATTTCATCTGTGTTTTGTTTGTTTATGTCAAAACTTATTTTTCGCTTGGGCATTTTTGCGAGCACACGAGGGGATCTAGAAGGCTCGTTTGGGTTAAATGTTTAATTGCTTTATTTGTAATATTTTATTTATTTGCCTTATTTATTTTGCCATTTAATTTCCTATAAAATTGTTTATTTTAGGCACGCTAGAAAGAAAATCGCTAAACATTTTTTTATTAATTAACTTGGAATCTTTCCTAATAAATATGGGACCAATGTCTCAATTTTCTCCATCCAAAATCATCACATCAAAACTGTTTCATAATAAAAATGCATGCGAGGACCAATGTCCTCATCATTAATGAATATCCCGATTTATGCATGATTTGTATTTTATTTGCAATGGGGGTTGTATTCCGCCCCTAGTTTTATTGTAATTTATTTTCATATGCTTCATTTTTAATTCTGCTTTATTTACCGCTTTTTCTTGAGTGGATGACATGCGCTTTAATTAACTGTATTAAAATGAATGAGAAATAAAATGAAACTCTAAATTCAAAACTCGACTATAAAATTAACCAAGGTATGCATAAATGGGACGTCCCGAACCCACTCTAGTCTTAGGCTCAACGAGGTTAGAGGACCATCTCAATGTTTCATTAGGATAGAGCCTCCAAAATATCTCTTGTTGCCCACCAAAAGGCCCAACTCGAATAATCCTAGGCTCCACGGGGTTAGAAGATCATTCCAATGTTCTATTAAGATGAGGTTGTGACGCGCGCCGGACCCCGCGGCCGCCCCTCTGACCGCCCGCTTGAGGGCGATCGGGCAATTGTGGGTCCGTTGACAGCTTGCAATGAATTGCAAGTGCGTCTATTTTGGGCAACAAGGAGGTTTCATGGAGTCGCCACCCAATAGAACATCGGGAAAGTTTCACTCGCCTCAGAGAGCCTAAGACTGCGCTTAGTATCCATTTTGAGCCAACCAAAGGGGTCTTGGAGGGTAAACCTCTCGCCCTAAGGAGCCTAGGATTAACGTCAAAGTCTCGTGACACAAGAGGTGTCTTGGAGGTCATAGTTCCAATGAGTGATCGGATAGACCTCTCGCCTCTTTGAGCCCAAAGACCAGAGCTGGGTTCGGGACTTCTCATCTATTTCTACCTTAATTATTTTATGATCAAATTTTAATTTTCATTAATTCGCTCTCTCTCCACACGATGCAATTGAATCAAAGCGCATTTATTCACATTTGGAAAGCGGTAAATGGACGAGTAAATAATGAAAGCGATAAATTACAATAACACAAGGAGCGGAATACAACTCCCTTTTATAAATGTGCGATACATACACAAATCGGGGCATTGCTTATTTTGAGGACTTTGGTCCTCGCATGCATCATTATTAAAATGGATATTTCTATTGTGAGGATTTTATTGGATAAAAATAGGACATTGGGTCCTTGATTTTATGAAGAATTCAGTTTATTAAATATAAAACGTTTGGCCGATTTTTACGTTAGCGAGAAATACAACAATTTTGTCCTATACAGGAAAAACAATAAATAAATACATGAAATAAAAAGAGAGGGAGATAGGGAACTAAACCAGGCGAATTTTTCATATATGGGAGAACTCCCTCAGGCTCTAGCCGGTCCAAAAAACAGAAACATATTCTCACAAAACAAGCCAAAAGGATGTTAAAATACAGAAGAAAAACTATAAATAACATAAAAATTTGAGTGAACAAAAAAGGAAAAAGAAAAAGATTTGAAAATGTGGGACAGAACCCACCGACGGACTATGCTGAATGACCGGCGGGCGTCGGTCAAGGTGACCAATACAGTCCGCCGCTCACTCGAAGGGAGCCGTCTGTGAGGGTGACCGACGGGCGTCGGTCACAGCAGATGACCCGTCGGTCACCTCTGTCCCAGAAAAAAATAAAAGCTTTTCAAAAGCAAAAAGACAAATTTTACACAAATTCAAAAAGAATAGCAACAAGAAATAAAATAGAAATAAAAAAAAGGACAAGAGCAAAGATAATATCGAAAATGAAGGTAAAAAAGGGACATAAAAGGGTCCGAAATATTTACCCTCAGAACAACCTTTTGGTTGGATTCCTTGTTGTTGTCTAGCTTCCCGCACGCTCCACGAGAAGGTCCGAACAAAAGATCAAATGTTGGAAATAGAGTGTGTCCTCAATAGCTCGACGAAAATTGAGTTCCAAAAACCCGTGAAAAATCAACTAAATCCTCTTTCTTTTGAAGATTTAATTTCTTGAATTAGTTAAATCTTTTTAGAAATGTGTTTGTTGGAAGAGAGAGAAAACGCACGTGAATTTTGGCAGAGTTTCCCCTATTTTTGCAAAAATTTCCAACCCCCTTTTATGGGAAAATTCAAAGCTTTTATAGGCCAGGGGTGACCGACGGGCGTCTGTGGTTCATCGACGGGCGTCAGAAGAATCCTACTGACATTAGGATTCATCCGACGGCCCTGCAACCTGACCGACGGGCCTGCCATTTTGATAGACAGACGTCGGAAGAATCCTTCTTGTAACAACCCAAATAGGGCCCGGTCGGAATTTGTGCGGTAAGTCGGTTAATTGAGGGTATTTTCGTAATTTGTGTAAGAGGAAATTGGATAATAAGGATTTATGTGTTATAAGAATTAATTATTTAAGAGAAGAGGAAATAATAGTGTGTGCTTATAGTGTATGGTTGTAGGGTGTAAATGGACTTAGGGCTTTTATTGTGTGGGTTGTGGTGCATGGTGCCTAGGATGAGAAGGGTTTTCAAGAAATAATATGGTGTGAGTGAGTTTAGGCGCATTGAAGATATTTGTGTAAGAAAGGCTTGTGTGTGTTTAGTGTATGGTGCCAAGAGTGGTTTTGTTAAGATGGATTGATTGATTCTCTAGGATTGTGACATGTGGCTTGGAGGTTGGTGAGCAATTAATGAAAAGTAAGAGAGAGAAGGGAAGGGCAGAAATTGCCTAGCTTCCCGTGGAAGCTATCTCAATTTCTCTCTTTTCTTTTTCATTTCCCGTCCTCCCCTCTCTCTTGCTTCCATTTTTCTGCTCTCATCTCTCTTCTCTTGTGTTTTCTTGAGTTTTGAGTGGGATCTTTGAAGGTTTGAGCTGGAAGTGTTGGAGGTAAGTGTTTGAGTTCGATTGGGGTTCCTTTATTTAATTAGTGTTCTTTGGATCCTAGTTTTGTTGTGGTTTGGGTCTGATTTGAGTGTTTGTGGCTGGGTTTTGTGCAAGTTTCGGAAGAGAGAAGGAAGAGCAAGGGCAAGGATAAAGTGGTTTCGTGAGGGGCTCGGTTTGAAGCTTCGTTTTCCAGGTATGGGAGCTGTGTTCTTAAGTGCTTATTTGGGAATGGGTTTTGAATGCATGCAAGTGATTGGAAGCTAAGTTGTGGATTTTGTGTTTTCCCCTAATTTCCTCCTTGGATCAACTCTATGTTGTGATTGCATGTCATTTATAATCTTGAGTGTTTTATGAATGCATGTTTAATTTAAGTAGTGATTTATAGTGAAGTGTTAGTGATATAGTGAAATTACTATGTGTTTTTGAGAACATGATTATGCCATGTTAAGGATTTTGAGTTGGGTTGTGAGTGAATCTTTGATAAATTGATGATGGATTATTGTTTAAAATCTGTTTATGTGACCTTGAGAATGATGTGGTGATGTGCTGGAGGCTTGAGGTAAGTGCTTGTGCATGTTGTGTTTTGTATGGAAAAATTGTGTGCGGATAGTGAAGGAAAAGTGCAGAATTGGGCGAATCTGGGTTCTGTCGCGATCGCGACAGAAGGTAGACTTGGGCCCTTGTTCTTGTAGAGCCCTCTTTCGCGATCGCGACACTTGCCGCGAGCGTGACAGAGAGCTCGGTAGCGAAAACCTCCGCGCGGGCGTGTTGTCGAGCATGCGCGTGAGGAGGAAGGAACTGGTCACTATCGCGAGCGCGACAGAGCTCGGCTCCGTGAAATTTTGCCGCGAGTGCTTCGTCGCGAGTAGGCCCCCTGGCGCGACCTCGCGAGGAAGTGCCTCGTGCTCTGTCGCGAGCGCGACACTTGTCGCGATCGCGACAGAGGCCCTTCCTGCTTGCCTTGTTTTCTGAATGTGTTTCTTTTGTTCCACTTTGCACGGTTTCTCACTATTGCATGAGTTGAGTTGTGTTTATGACTTGTGATAGCAAGGTAATAGTGTCTTAGTTATGATTTTATTTGATGATTAGAGTCTTGAACTGAATCTTGCTTTTGATTGTGTAACGTTGTGTGAGTCAATGTGTTGTCGAGCCTGAAGTGTCAAGGTATAGGATAATTAAGCATGCTTAAGAAGTGTTAGTGTACAGCTGTTCGGTCTGCCCCGTTTGGGCGAAGCGGTCGACCTCCGAGATGGTCATCTTCCGTGTAGTGATAAAATATTTTGAGACTTCGGTCTCCCGCGCTACCTTCGGGTATTAAAGTGTTTTTGAGGCTTCGGTCTCCCGTGCCGTGTTCCCGTATCCTCCACCATTGATTTCAGGCTATTGTGTGAACTGTCTGGTATTTATTTAGTGAAGTGTTCTGATTATTGTGTGATTCTGAATAGTGTAATGGATTAGTGTTTTGCATTATTTATCCTGAATATATATTTATATCTCTGTACTCTGATTCATAATGAATTATGTATGTAGTGCATGTTTTCTTGTATAGTGCTCTGTTGTGTTGTTTCTCCCCACTAAGCATTATCGCTTAGCACGGGTTTTTATCCCGTGCAGGTAGCGTGAAGGATTTTTGGGAGTTGCTCGTGTCGCATATCTGCAGGCAGGCCACATAGGAGTCGAGTTATTTATTTTTGTCTCCTCCTATAATTCTCTTTTTGTATATGTATTAATTTTGTAATCTTTTGGGATATTGTATATATATAACTTTATATTTTTTTTATTATATGATGAAGTATATTTTTATAATTGGTTATCGAATGCTTCCGCTTAGCGCATGTATGCTTCCGCTGTTTGTTTTGCCGCGTTGTGAGTGAGCGTCGTGTAGCACGCCCGCCGGTGCCCTTCCAACGGGGGCGGCGGCGGGGGTGTTACACTTATGACATAAGGATTCACCCGACGGTCCTGCCAGCCGACTGACGGGCGTCGGAAGAATCCTTTTAACACAAAGATTCATCCGACGGTCCTGCCAGCCGACTGACGGGCTGGCCGTCCGTCGAGGAAAACATACTTTTTTGGACTTTAAAAACTCCCCGTTTCCTCCCCTTCTGCCTACGAAAGGTAAAAAGACTCATTTCTCGTGGAGCATGGGACTAAAGCCTCTGAATCTAAACCGTTTGTACAGGCTCGGATGCCGATTTCATCATAGGATAATCTCTGATCCGGACTGCTCCGGGACACGGTGCTTACAGTTGCCCCCAGTTTTGGGGAAACTAGTGCACGAGCTCCTATATGAGCCAAAACTCAGAGAAAGGACGGAAAGGAACAAAGCGTACCTGTGGCAGTTCTTACCTTCCGTGCCTTTTACCGGGTAGACCTCATCTCAGTCTGTTCGGCGGGTGAAGATATCCTTATCGGTCTCGTCTCGACCTATAGGTGTTGGTGAGATGTAGCACTCACTAACCACGACCTCGATATGAAGAGCAGTGTTTCTTTAACCACAACTTCGATTGTTTCTGCTGGGCTCATTTCAGCTCGCGCAGTGTTGAGGAGATGTAGCATTCTCTGACTACAAACCCGATGTGAAGAGCAGTGTTTCTCTAACCGCAGCTTCTGCTTCTGCTGGCCTCATCTCGGCTCGCGCAGTGTTGAGGAGATGTAGCACTCTCTGACTACAAACTCGATGTGAAGAGCAGTATTTCTCTAACCGCAGTTTCGATTGGTGAGAAGCGGTACTCTCTGACCACAGTCTCGAGGTGAAGAGTAGTATTCTCTAACTACAACTTCAATTTGTGAAGCGGTACTCTCTGACCACAATCTTTGCTCATTGGCATTGATTCTTTCTTTCTGCAAGACTTAGAAAGCAAAATATGCAAGAAAAGTGGTGAGCATGCACGTGAGATGCATATGTATGCAGGAGCAGGACAAGAATTCGTCTAAGTGGATTTGGAGGCGACAGTTGGTTTGGTCGTAATTTGCAGTAGGATCGGTGCCCTCTGGAATTGCTTTTGAGTTTCATACCTCCGGGGATTATGAGGTTCTCTTCTGTTACCTATAGTCATTTTTTGAAGGTAGTGCGTCCCTCGTGGATTTTCACACTAGCTTTTCTTAACGGGAGATGCATCCTTTCGGATTTTCACACAACCCTTTGCCTTACTTTTGCCTGAAGTAAACCCTACTTACTCCAGCGGATTTTTTTTTTGAGGAACAGACTGCCTGTTTCCAGGTTTTCACCCTGTCCTTTGGCCTAATTTTTTGTTTAGAGCGCCAATTACGGTTTTCATCTCTAACGGCCTCTCTTTTTTTTTTTAAAAATCTGGTTGCAAGAGAAACTGAGGATGCTGTCTGAGCCACCTCCTCGGGTCATCCTGTCACATCCCAAATCAGGCCTGGTTGGAATTGGCGCGTTAACTGGGGAATTTAAGGGTATTTCAGTATTTTATGCTTGAAAAAAATTCGATAATAAGGATTTTATGGCAAAGTAATTAATTAAGTAGGTTATAAAGGGGAAATGTTAGAGTATGTTTATAGTGTATGGAAGTAGGATATAAGTGGACTAAGGGGTTTTATAGTGTGGGTTGTATGTATGGTGCCTTGGATGTAAGTGGGATTTAAGGAATGATTGGGTGTGGCTCAAGTTTGGTGCCTTGAAGATATTTATTCAAGAAATGTTTGTGTGTGTGTTGTGTATGGTGCTTAGAGTGGAAAGTTAAGTGAGTGGATGTTTGGTCCAATTGGAGAGGGACAAGTGGCTTGGTAGGTGGGCAATTAATGGGAAAAGAGTTAAAGGAAAAGAAGAAAGAGAGGGAGAGCAGATTTCACGTTGGGGCTCCCTCCTCTCTCTCCCGTTCTTCCTCTTCTTCTCTTCTTTCCCGTTTCTTGCGTTTCCTCTCTTGTTTGTGTGGGTTTGGAGCTGGTTTTGGAAGTGGTTGAGAGCAAGATTGAAGAGGTAAGTGGTTAGATTTTGGATGTTGTGATTGGATTTTGGATTGTCTTCTTCTTTTGTTTTGTTTAAGTTAAGGTTTGTGGAAGAGTAATTGTGGGTTTTGGTTTTGTGCAAGCTTTGGGTTTCAAGGGAAAGCTCAAGGGTAAAGAGAAGGTGAAGATTGGGTCTTGAAGCTACAAAGAAATCAGGTTTGGGAGCTTTGATTTATGAATTGGAATCTAGGAGTTGTTGTGCCCTAATTCTCACTTAAGATGTAAATGAGTTTGTATTGTTTAAATCTCTGAAATTTGAGTGTTTTGGTATGTGTAAATGCATGAATTAGTTTGGGTAGATGTGTTAGTAATCCATGTTATTGATTGAGATGAATGTATATGAGGGTTGGTTTGAAATGCATGAGTTTGGCAATTCTGTCCCGTTTTTATTTGACCTCTGTGTATTGTTTTTGACATAAGTATAGTTATAGACCTCTAAATAGTGTGATTCTTGCCCCATTAGAACCATGGTTTCCATACCTTTAAATGTATCAGAAATAGCCTTGGGCAAATTCTTGCTCTAAGACCCAGAAATTGACCAAACTCGTAGTGTTTCTGTTTGGGTCGGGTTATTTGAATAGTTTGGGTTGTGGAGATCATATCTGGAGTTATAGATGTTATTTTGATCTGAAATTTGTTTCATTTGAACTTTAACATCCTAGGGAACATTTGTTAAGAAGGAAGTTTTGGCTAAAAATGAGGTTTAGAGGTCGGTTTAGGCAATACAAGTTTGGGGCGTTAAGCAGTCTCGTTTGACTTCAGAGGAGAGCCTCTGTCGCGATGGCGACAGTGTCGCGACCTCGTGACAGAAAAGTATGTTTAGCCTTTATTTCTTCATTTTTGAGCCCTGGGTTGACCCGGATCAATCCCGTACCTTCCCCTCAACTTATTATGCATCTTTAGGGTAATTAAATGACTATATAAGTAGTTGTCTTCGGTAAAACTTATGAGTATGCTTAAGAATTGGAGATTTATCAAGTGAATAATAATAGATATAACTCCGTGAAGGTTGGGTTATGGATGAGGGTGGATATGTGTTGATCTCATGATTAACCTAAGCATGATGTACCATATGTATGAATGCATTTAAGGTGGGTGCGATTGAGATGATTGATGAATAATGTTGTTATTATAGATTGTGTAAATGGATATTGTTAGTGGCATGTTTTATTGAAATTCTTGATACGAATGTTGTGTTTATGTTGTCAATGATGTGTGGCCTGCTGGAGATGAGGTAAGAGACCTTTGAATATGTTTCGTGTGTTGTGGATGAGTTTGAGGAAGGAAAGATCCTGCAGATTTTTGAAATCATGACTCTATCGCGATCGCGACACTGTCACGAGCGCGACAGAGACCAGTGATTCTGATGCTGTGCCATCGCGAGTACACGACGCTGTCGCGAGCCCGCGATAGCAATAGCTTGTGTGCTCTCTGTCGCGAGCGCGACAACCGTCGCGATCGCGACAGAGCACATTGTTGGCCTGTGCTATCGCGAGTATGCGACTTGTCGCGACCCCGCGATAGCAATGATTGCCCTCTGTCGCGATCGCGAGCGCGATAGAGCCGGGCCCTTCTCTCCTTCCCGCGATCGCGAAGTCCGTCGCGCGCGCGCAGCGAAGAGACTATGGTCTCTGTCGCGAGCGCGACAGGGATCGCGAGCGCGACAGATGTGTTGTATTGAATGAGTTTTCTTTGGTGTTTCCAATGTTTGAATTCCGAACTTGTGGTACCTTTAGGTTTGTAATTGGACTATTTTATGAAGTATGTTAATATAATTGGATGTATTATGCATATCTATACTTATGATCTTTCTCTAAGATTGTTATGTTATGCTTAAAGTGTAAATTGTATGATGCATGTTTGACTTTATGAACTTATTCATATGTCTCACCTATTGCTGATTCTGCATAATGATATATAATTATGTGATTTGAAATATGATTTGTATTATGCAAGACCTGCGAAAGTCAGTCTATTGGATAGTTAGGCATGCCTAAAAGAGTCTTCCTGCTGCAGCTTCCATTATCGTTTGGACCCCGATTAGGTCCCCGTTTGGTTCCTCGCGAACCCCTTTATTGTGTTTGGATCTTGTTTAAGGTCCTTCCGAAAAATGTTTGTGAATGAAAATAGAAATGCTTTTCGATTTGTACCCGTAAGGTACTTTCCGTAATCGGCTTGTACCCGTAAAGTACTTTCTGTATACTCGTTATCCACTATTTTGAGTCAGCAGGTATTCTGTTTGTTTTGCCTAATATGAACAAGAGAATGTGATATTCGATTAAGCATGATTCTGGACACGTGAATCAGTTATGTATCCGAATGTGATTATGAATCTCTGAATGGGTTAAGTGTGACCTAAACATGTGAATTGGATATAATTATCTGCATATATGGGTATATGCATAACATATTGTGAATGTATGGTATGCTAATGGTTGTGAATATAGGTACGGGAATCCAGATGTGTGTAACTGTGACCATGATCTTTTGAATGCCATGAGTTCGATTAGTTATGTCTATTTTGAATGCTATGATTAGTAAGTATGTGCACAAACGTGATTTTGTACTTTTGGCGGTTATAGTGAATTATATGAATCAAGATACGTAACGAATGTGCTCTTGACCTTGGAATGTATATATATTGTGTTATGTTACGTGCCTCCTCTCTCTAGTTTTCCTATTGTAGTGATTTCAGCGTGTGGGCATGTATTTACATTTCAAGGCATGATAGAAGTATGTTTAGTTAACTAGCGTTCTCGGCATGATAATTGGGTGTGTATTTGCCTGATAATTGTATTACATGTGAATGGGTTTTCCGTTAAATGCACGAGTCCTTGGCATGATAGTCGTATGTGTATATGAACTTCCGAATGCATGGCTTTCCTATGCAGGCTTATTTATTCATCTGTTGTGATTATTTGTATATGCCATTTGTGTATGTAATTTGTTCTGGCGACTATTGTGAATGGTCGTCCATCTTGCTTGTGTGTTCTCCCCACTAAGCGTTTATCGCTTAGCACGGGCTCTTTTCCCGTGCAGGTGGCAGGTTTGGTTCGGTTTGAGTCGCGCGTCTGTAGGGTCGGCCACATAGGAGTTAGAAGCGTTATGTTATTCTGTTCAGCTTCTGTATTTTGATTTCTGTAATTTGTAGCCTTCTGATTATATAAGGATCTTATTATAATTAAGTTTCAGTTATTTCTCCGCTTTATGCTTCCGCTGAATGATCATATGTATGCTTATGTATATGTTTCGGCTTAGTGCCTGCGTGTGTGTGAGTTAATGTATGTCCAGTTTTGCTTCTCAAGATAAGTTTTTAATTTTCAGTGTTTTTGCATGAACGTATGCTTTCGCTTAGCTTACGTGTGCTTGTATGTGAGTGAACGTCGGTAGCGCACCCGCGTCCTTCCAACGGGGACGTAGGGGGTGTTACACATCCCACAGTACTCGGCGAGCCATTTTCTTCCGCGTCGACGGCTGTATGAGTGTGCCACTGTTGGTGAAGGCATTACCAGATTTGGTGAACTGTCAGATGACGATATCAGTTCCACGTCTGCCTGGCTCCCACTGTCTCATGTGGTGACTGATGGGCTATCAGGGTGTGTTCCCCTCTGTGGGCTCCGTCAAGCCACTTTCTGCATCACTTCTCGATGTGCACGTTAGCTTGGGATGACCCAGGACGTGGTGAGAGTTCCCTTATCTTTTTGGGGAGCTCTTTCGGCTACCTTCGCTTCTAGGTATCATGAGCTGTGGAGCAAACTACTAGTGAAGACTATTATTTCGAGGTTCGGCGATCATTCCAAGGCTTCAACCAGCGAGTACAAGAAATGGGTCCTTAGTCCGGCATCTGATAATAGGACACGAGGGCTCAAGCATCTGGTTGGCGAGAGCAGTGGCAGGACTTAGCTTAGCTTACATATGTATTTCTTTTGGTGTTACATTTCTTTTTAATGCAGAACTAGAAAATGATGAAAATGAAAGGAATAATATTTGTTTTATTTCACGAAATTATGTACATTTCCATGTAATTTCAGCATACATGATCAGTTTTGACATTAACTTGACCGTGTACGCCCTATTAATACATGAAACTAGATTTTAACAGCATCAACTCCTGTTACCAATCGGCCCTCTCGGGTTTTCACGATTGGACACTTTCTCTCGTGCCTCTTATTTTTGCACAGGATGCCTTTTTTCGGTTTTCACCCTGTCGAGGCGCCCAATTTTAGCACGGCCGCCTTTTTTTCGGTTTTCAACCTGCAGGGCATTCTATTCTCTTCTTTTTATTTTGGTCTTTAGCCATGGAACCTTTTGAGTCTGTCAACATTGATCGGTTCTTTGAATTCATTTCCATCGCTATCCGACAAGATTGCAGCTCCTTTGGACAACAGCTTTTTAAGGATATACGACCCCTCCCAGGTTGGTCTGAATTTTCCTCTGATATCCGGCATACCTGGTCTCATATGCTTGAACACTAAGTCCCCTTCCTTCAGCGGATGCTTTCTCACCTTCTTCCCGAATGTCCTGGCCAACCTCTTTTGGTAGATCTGATTGTGATAATAAGCCTTCAGCCTACTCTCATCCAGTAAGTTTAAGTGCTGTAGCCTCTGTCGTGCCCATTCAGCCTCCGAAATTTGGGCTTCCATAATCACCCTCAACGATTGGAGCTCTATCTCTACTGGCAATACTGCCTCCGTCCCGTATACCAGAGAATATGGCGCAGTGCCCGTAGATGTCCTTACCGTTGTCCTATATCCCCACAGTGCGAAGGGTAGCTTCTCTGCCCAGTCTTTATAAGTTTGGACCATCTTGGATAGGATCCTCTTCACATTTTTGTTGGCGGCCTCTACTGTCCCGTTAGCTTGTGGTCGGTAGGGAGAGGATCTATGGTGCTTGATACCATATTTCTCAAGGAGCTTCCTGGTTTCCCCCATGAACTGCACCCCGTTGTCAGACACTATGTGGTGAGGGAGGCCATATCTGCAGATCAGATTTCTCTCTATGAACTTGGCCATACCCCTTGCATCAAACTTTTTGAAGGATTCTGCCTTTGCCCATTTGGTAAAATAGTCAATTGCGACTATGATGTATCTGTGTCTGTTAGATGCCGTAGGGCGAATCTCTCCAATGATATCTATCCCCCAAGCAGCGAAAGGCCAAGGTGATGTCAGGTTGTGTAGCTCTGATACTGGCAGATGTCTCAAATCTGCGTACTGTTGGCATAACTGGCATTGCATGACATACTTTGAGCAGTCATTGTCCATCGTAAGCCAATAGAAGCCTTGCCTCGTGATCTTCTTTGCCAGAGTTAAACCATTCATGTGAGCCCCACAGACGCCTGCATGGGTCTCCTCCATTACCTTGCGGGCTTCTTTTTCATTTAAGCACCTGAGCTGAATCCCGTCTGCCTGTCTTTTGTACAACACTCCTTCCAAGGATATAAACTGAGTAGATAGCTTCCGGACCATTCTCTGGTCTTTCTCGGTAGCTTCCTCTGGAAACCTAGTGTTTTCCAAATAATTCATAATGTCAAAGTACCATGGTTTTCCATCCGCCACTTCTACTTCCATTGCTGGCTTGATCTCAAAGCTAGGCTTCTCAGAACTTGAAATCAGCACTGGTTTCATAGCTATCCCATCAGGATTATCCCACATCGACACTAGGGTTGCCAATGCATCAGCTAGACGGTTCTCATCTCTTGGCACGAAGTGGAAAGTGCAGGTTTCAAACTGCCCATATATCTCTTTCAAATGTTCAACATAGGGTACCAGCCGCTTTTCTTTTACAGCCCACCCACCTCGGATCTGGTTAATCACCAAGGATGAGTCACTAAAGACTTCTACGTTCTTTGCCCCCAAAGCAGCTAAAGCTTCTAACCCGAAAGTGTATGCTTCATATTCGGCTTCATTGTTGGTTGCTTTGTACCTCAACTTCTTAGCTAGAGGGAGTTTCTCATTATCTGGGGTTGTCAAAATAATTCCAACTCCGGCCCCCTTGTTATTCACTGCCCCGTCGAAGTGTAACTGCCATCCTTGGACAGAAATCACGACTATGCGCTCATCAGGAAAGGTGAACTCGGGGGTGTCCCCTTGAATAGGATGCTCTGCAAGAAATTCGGCTACGGCTCGCCCCTTAATAGTTTTGTGAGTGATGTATTCAACATCAAACTCCTATAGCAAAAGCAACCACCTCCCCATCTTACCCAGCAAAGACGGTGCTTCTTGCAAATATCTCAACGGATTCTGCTTGGCCACTACCTGAACTTTGTACGAATGGAAATAATGCCTCAGCTTCTTTGATGCCCAAATCACTGCGAGGCAGATCTTCTCTACCTCAGCATATTTTATCTCATAAGCCAGGAACTTCTTGCTGAGGTAATAAACTGCGAATTCCACTCCAAATTCATCCTCCTGAGCCATCATGGCGCCCACAGAACTGCCTTCCACTGCCAGATACAGGATAAACGGTTTGACTGGTTGTGGCGGCCTTAACACTGGCGAATTCAACAGATATTCCCTGAAGCTGTCAAAGGCTTTCTGGCAGTCTTTGTTCCAGACCACAGGCTAATTCTTTCTGAGCAGCTTAAAAATGGGCTCTCATATCGAAGTGAGCTTGGCAATGAATCGACTGACATATTGTAGCTTGCCTAGGAAGCTCCTTACATCCTTTTCCCTTTGCAGCACGGGCATCTCTCTGATGGCCTTTACCTTGTCCGGGTCAATTTATATTCCCCTCTGGCTGACGATATGTCCCAACAGTTTCCCTAAAGTTACTCCGAAGATACACTTCTTGGGGTTAAGTCGCAGACTGTACTTATCAATCCTGGTGAAGAACTTCTCTAGAGCTTCAAAATGGCCCTCTCGGGTAGCTGACTTGACCATCATGTCATCGACATACACCTCTACCTCCTTGTGGATTAGGTCGCTTAGGATCTTGGTCGCCATCCTCTGGTATGTGGCCCTTGCATTGTTCAGGCCAAAAGGCATAACTCGGTAGGCGTAGGTCCCCCACTCTGTGATGAAAGCGGTCTTAACCCGGTCAGCTATCTTGTTTAGGATCTGGTTGCAGCCCACATAACCATCCCCAAAGCTCTACATCGCGCAGTTGGCGGCACTGTCTATCAACACATCAATGTGGGGTAGTGGAAAATCAACTTTAGGGCAGGCCTTGTTCAGATCTCGATAATCCACACATACCCTGACCTTCCCATTTTTCTTCGCTACAGGGACTACGTTTGCCAAACATGTAGGATACTGCACTTCAATAAGGAACTTGGCCTCAATCTGCTGCCGAATCTCCCCCTTGACCTTGTCTGCCCATTCTGGCTTGAGCCTTCTCAACTTCTGTTTTACAGGCTTATGGTCTGGATAAGTCAGGATAGCATGTTCTGCTACGTTCCGATCGATACTTGGCATGTCTTTATAGGTCCAGGCAAAGACTTTTTCATATTTTTTTATTATTCTCTCAAATTTTTCTCTCTCATCAGGAGTTATATTTGATGCTATTAGAATTTCCTTCGGATTTTTCGAGGTTCCAAGATTAAAAGGCGTTGTATCAGTGGAATCAATATCAAAAATTGATGGAATATGATCATGTTCATGCATGTTGAAATTATTGGAAACATCACACAAGTAAGAGAAATCATTTGCCTTATTAATAATATTATAATTGTCATTTACATCATAAAAAAGTTCTGGAATAAAAAGACAATCTAACCTAGAGTTTGCTTCTGCTTCCCTAGAGGTTGATGCTGCTGCAGCTTGCTCATCGGCTTCTTGATTCAGCAGAGGCCCTTCAGGTATGTCTGAGGAAATCTTTAAATCCCCAATCTTCAGTTCTGGCTCTACCATCTTTTCTTTCCCTTTCTGCCTAGCAATCAACATCCGTTCTGTGACTACCTCTTCGGGCTCACCTTTGTCCCAAGCAATGCATTGAGTCATGACCTCTTCATCCCAGAAGCTCTCAGCGGTCTTGATAACCCCGACATCCCAGTCAAATACATCGTTGAAGATCTCAAATCCGGGGACAATCCTCCCATTCACCCATTGTGGCTCATCTTCACCAGTATAAGCACATACTGAGGATGCGGGTATAAAGCTTTCTGAAATGTGAGGGATCTTATCTGCCGTCTTCTTCTTGCCAAAACCGCCTCTGTACCCCAAACCCTTCCGGCTCTTCTGACCTTGAGTGGTGATCGCAGTCTGCAGCCCCTGAGAGTTTCTACCCAAACTAGCTCCAGGGAGATAGTGCATTTTTTTCATCATGTTAACCACTGCTGAGTTATCCACTGGTCCGTGCTCTTCTCCTATCATTGACACATGGAAGCCACTAAATGGCTGATTAGCAATTTCAAGAGCCGACACCTGATTCTCCCTAGCTGCCTTAATAGTTACCACTTCCCCTTCATGTGGGAACTTTATCATTTGATGCAGCGTGGATGGTACTCCTCCTAGTCTGTGAAACAAAGGCCTCTCGAGCAGGGCTGAGAAATTAGATGGAATGGGTAGAACCACAAACTCTACTTCTACCTCAATGGGCCCCGTTTTGACCAGGGTCTTGAATGTTCCTGAGGCTTGTCTTCTTGAATTATCATAGGCTGTAATCGTCAAATCTGATTCACTGAGCATATCCTCATTCAATCCAAAAGCCTGAAGAGCTATCAGAGGTCAAACATTAATAGAAGATCTATCATCTACCATAACGCAAGCGGTGTGCTTGCCGTTAATCTGTGCTTTGATAAACAGGGGTCGGTTATGATCGCGGCCTTCGACTGGCAGGTCGGCATCGGAAAAAACCAATCTCTCCACTGCTGAGTTATCCACTGGTCCGTGCTCTTCTCCTATCATTGACACATGGAAGCCACTAAATGGCTGATTAGCAATTTCAAGAGCCGACACCTGATTCTCCCTGGCTACCTTAATAGTTACCACTTCCCCTTCATGTAGGAACTTTATCATTTGATGCACCGTGGATGGTACTCCTCCTAGTCTGTGAAACCAAGGCCTCCCGAGCAGGGCTGAGAAATTAGCTGGAATGGGTAGAACCACAAACTCTACTTCTACCTCAATGGGCCCCGTTTTGACCAGGGTCTTGAATGTTCCTGAGGCTTGTCTTCTTGAATTGTCATAGGCTGTAATCGTCAAATCTGATTCACTGAGCATATCCTCATTTAATCTAAAAGCCTGAAGAGCTATCAGAGGTCAAACATTGATAGAAGATCCATCATCTACCATAACGCAAGCGGTGTGCTTGCCGTTAATCTGTGCTTTGATAAACAGGGGTTGGTTATGATCGCGGCCTTCGACTGGCAGGTCGGCATTGGAAAAAACCAATCTCTCCCCCGATCCTCCTTTAACTAGACCTAAAAGCTATGATGGGAAAATCGTGGTGGCAATAGTGGAC
Organism: Excoecaria cochinchinensis; assembly: GCA_947683425.1. Taxonomy (NCBI): domain Eukaryota; kingdom Viridiplantae; phylum Streptophyta; class Magnoliopsida; order Malpighiales; family Euphorbiaceae; genus Excoecaria; species Excoecaria cochinchinensis. Next base: position 1,822,511 of record CANTUQ010000127.1, read on the forward strand.
TCAGTCAAGGCCTCTACCACTTTCTGCCTGTGAGAAGGGGACCGTCTTAAGAGATCCCAGATGGATATCTGAGCCGCGGTCTTTTTCAACTGCTTAACAATCTGGTTCTCCTCCGGCTCCTTTTTCGTCGATGACTGCGCTGGTTCTGGTACCCTCATAATCTCAGGGACCACTCTCCCACTTCTTGTCACAGCCCCTACCTCTCCTTTATCCTCATCAGATCTCCACAGATCAAAGTTCATCTCTCCTTCCTCTTCGGCCTCTTCACCGCTCTCACTGCTCGACCAATAATCAATGGTTGCTACAACTGCCCTTCCTTCTCTATCTTCAGAATAAACAATAGCAATACTCTCGCTCCCATATAAGTCCTGCAGTACGTACCACTCTGGCAAGCTGGATCCGATCATAAAAACTGGTGGCGGCACGACATTGTAACCAGGCTTCTTCTTGGATTCCCTCTTCTTAGGGTCGGAGATCTGCTTGTCATTAATCAGATCTTGAATAGAGTGTCTCAGCACCTTACAATTGTCTGTTAGATGGCCTGTGTGCTGATGAAATGCACAGTATTCATTGTCCTTGTGACCTGGCTTCCCTTGCGTTTTCGCTGGCCTAGGAGCCAAAGGTTGCAACTTTTCTTCCTTCATCAAGCGCCTCAAAACCCAAGATAAGGGTTTCCCCAGGTTTGAAAACCTCCTCGCGGGCTGGATGTCAGTAGCGGACACCTCAACAGATCTTCTGGGGCTGCTACTGGGACCAGTTGGGTTTCCCCAGGTTTGAAAACCTCCTCACGGGCTGGATGTCAGTAGCGGACACCTCAATAGATCTTCTGGGACTGCTACTGGGACCAGTTGGCCTATCGGTTCCCTGACCGGTGTTAGCCCTTTTTGTAAAACTATCATCGCTAGCTTTCCGGGCCAAGAATTCTCCCTCCGCCTCAATGGCTATGTCTTTTAGAGACTCCCAATCCTTCAGCCCTTTCATCTTCAGACCATCCTTCAAATACGAGCTTGCATTCTTGATAAACAAGCGGATCTGGTTTGGGTGTCTGGCTTTCTTCGCATTTCCATTACCCTGTTCCGCCAGCGGGTGAGATAGTCGTGAAAAGATTCCCCGACCTTCTGCTGGAGCAATTCCAGGTCCTTAAGAGTCACCTCCATCCTGGTGTTGCAATCATATTGCCTCAAGAACTCCTCTGTGAGTAGATCCCAATCTTCCTTAGTTCGACGATCGAGGCTATGATACCAGTCGATGGCAGGGCCAGTCAGACTCAAACAAAAGTACTCCACCTTCTGCCTCTTAGACAAAGTGGTCCCTTTGATGACCAGAGAGTACTGCTTCACATGGGCAGTCGGGTCAGAGGTACCGTCAAATTTTGGCACATCAGGCATCTTGAAATTGTAAGGAATCGGGTCTTCTCCCTCCAATTTTTTGTCCTCCGGGTTCATCCTCTGACCTCTACTCAGCATACGGGCCATGGCTTCAAACCTCTCTTCCATCTTTTTCAGAATGACCTCATCAGTTTGGGGCGCCTTCCCTCTCTCAGATACAATACTCATTTTGTCGTCTTCGTCATCCCTGTCATCATCTATCCTCAGCACTGGTATTCTCCTCTGACCTCCCGAAGCTACTAACCTCAGCTCTATTGGTGGCGGCCGAATAGGCTCTTCTTATCTCTCAGCTTTTTCCTCTTCTTGCTCATTTTGTCTCACGGGAGGAGGAGGTGGTGGTGGATTCTGCGGAGCATTCTGTTGCGTCAGAGCAGTTAGCATGTTAATCATTCTGCCCTCAAACTCTTCAAACCGTCGGCCCACTTCTTCTGCAATCATGGCCCTGGTGGCATTATTTCCCCTAGGTGAGTTTGCCATCTCAGATACGGTATAACTGACTTCCGGTAAAATCTCTGGAAGGCCTTCTCTATCTAACAGTTCAGATACAGGAACTCGGATCAACCGTCCGGTAGGCGCTCTAGTCAACCTAGGCAGATCTATGATGGCTGCAGGGACAAGGCGTTAGATGTGATGCATGGAATGCAGATGCAATGTATGATCTTGATATGCAACACCCACAAAACACAAGCAAGCAGGTAGGTCCTTCCGCCCTTATTTCTCCTACACACGTAGTCGCGCGGTCTCTTTCCTAGGCAGGATTAGTCCAAGGGTCAGCGGGGGATCCAATGGACGCGCATGGTGCACGGCGAAAAATTGGTAGCATGACACTCCTATGCTAATGAACAAGCGAATGGATAATGATCGTCATGTATTTAGTCATTCCAAAAATTTTGATATGGCCCTACCGGGGCATGAAAGCCTTTGGCTAGGTTACTAAGCAAGATGTCTGGACTCGCCCAATACATAAGGATCCATACAGCAAGCATGGAATTATGGTTCATATCACCTATGGAAAGTAGCTACGGCCATTACATGAGCTTTGGACAAGGGAGATGTTACTTTAGGGCTACCCAAGCATGATCCCTGCTGACGGGTCTAGCTCATCACGAGCATAACGACCGATCGGGTCATCATTTGATATACCATGATGGTACGAGGCTTGGGCTGGTGATTATCCCTAATACTTCCCCACATTGAGTGAACGTAGGGTTATGCTTCGAGAACGCACCGGGGTTTAGAAGGGACCAATCTAGCATATTCTAAGGCTCTAATGGGTTGTAAATGCAAATTTGAAAGAAAGTGAATTTATGAATTAAACTTTAATCATAAACGTTAAGCGAGGTATTTTCAAATCGAAGTCTCGAACCAGAGATTCTGGGTTCGATCCCCAGCGGAGTCGCCACTGTAAGGGGCGCCGGACCCCGCAGTCGCCCCTCTGACCGTCCGCTTGAGGGCGATCGGGCAATTGTGTGTCCGTTGACAGCTTGCAATTAATTGCAAGTGCGTCTATTTTGGGCGACAAGGAGGTTTCATGGAGTCGCCACCCAATAGAATATGGGGAAAGTTTTTGTCGCCTCGGAGAGCCTAAGACTGCGCTTCGTATCCATTTTGGGCCAACCAAATGGGTCTTGGAGGGTAAACCTCTCACCCTAAGGAGCCTAGGATTAACGTCAAAGTCTCGTGACACAAGAGGTGTCTTGGAGGTCATAGTTCCAATGAGTGATCGGATAGACCTCTTGCCTCTTTGAGCCCAAAGACCAGAGCTGGGTTCGGGACTTCTCATCTATTTCTACCTTGATTATTTTATGATCAAATTTTAATTTTCATTAATTCGCTCTCTCTCCACACGATGCAATTGAATCAAAGCGCATTTATTCACATTTGGAAAGCGGTAAATGGACGAGTAAATAATGAAAGCGATAAATTACAATAACACAAGGAGCGGAATACAACTCCCTTTTATAAATGTGCGATACATACACAAATCGGGGCATTGCTTATTTTGAGGACTTTGGTCCTCGCATGCATCATTATTAAAATGGATATTTCTATTGTGAGGATTTTATTGGATAAAAATAGGACATTGGGTCCTTGATTTTATGAAGAATTCAGTTTATTAAATATAAAACGTTTGGCCGATTTTTACGTTAGCGAGAAATACAACAATTTTGTCCTATACAGAAAAAATAATAAATAAATACATGAAATAAAAAGAGAGGGAGATAGGGAACTAAACCAGGCGAATTTTCCATATATGGGAGAACTCCCTCAAGCTCCAGCCGGTCCAAGAAACAGAAACATATTCTCACAAAACAAGCCAAAAGGATGTTAAAATATAGAAGAAAAATCATAAATAATATAAAAATTTGAGTGAACAAAAAAGGAAAAAGAAAAAGATTTGAAAATGTGGGACAGAACCCACCGACGGACTATGCTGAATGACCGGCGGGCGTCGGTCAAGGTGACCAATACAGCCCGCCGCTCACTCGAAGGGAGCCGTCTGTGAGGGTGACCGATGGGCATTGGTCACAGCAGATGACCCGTCGGTCACCTCTATCCTAGAAAAAAACAGAAGCTTTTCAAAAGCAAAAAGACAAATTTTACACAAATTCAAAAAGAAGAGCAACAAGAAATAAAATAGAAATAAAAAAAAGGACAGGAGCAAAGATAATATCGAAAATGAAGGTAAAAAAGGGACAGAAAAGGGTCCGGAATATTTACCCTCAGAACAACCTTTTGGTTGGATTCCTTGTTATTGTCTAGCTTCCCGCACTCTCCATGAGAAGGTCTGAACAAAAGATCAAATGTTGAAAATAGAGTGTGTCCTCAACAGCTCGACGAAAATTGAGTTCCAAAAACCCGTGAAAAATCAACTAAATCCTCTTTCTTTTGAAGATTTGAATTCTTGAATTAGTTAAATCTTTTTAAAAATGTGTTTGTTGGAAGAGAGAGAAAACGCGCGTGAATTTTGGCAGTTTCCCCTATTTTTGCAAATTTTTCCAACCCCCTTTTATGGGAAAATTCAAAGCTTTTATAGGCCAGGGGTGACCGACGGACGTCTGTGGTTCACCGACATTAGGATTCATCCGACGGCCCTGCAACCTGACCGACGGGCCTGACATTTTGACAGACGGACGTCGGAAGAATCCTTCTGACACAAGGATTCACCCGACGGTCCTGCCAGCCGATTGACGGGCGTCGAAAGAATCCTTCTGACACAAGGATTCATCCGACGATCCTGCCAGCCGACCGGCGGGCCGGCCCCCGACCTACGGGCTGGCCATCCGTCGAGGAAAACATACTTTTTTGGACTTTAAAAACTCCCCGTTTCCTCCCCTTCTGCCTACGAAAGGTAAAAAGACTCGTTTCTCGTGGAGCATGGGACTAAAGCCTCCGAATCCAAATCGTTTGTATAGGCTCGGATGCCGATTTCATCATAGGGTAATCTCTGATCCGGACCGCTCCGGGACACGGTGCTTACAGAGGTCTCCAAGATCCCTCTGGCTTGCCCAAAATGGATATACATGCGCCATCTTAGGCTCACTGAGTCTAGACGACCTTTCCCAATGTTCTATTGGGTGGCGACTCCAAGAAACCTCCTTGTTGTCCAACATAGACGCACTTGTAATTCGTTACAAGTTTCAATGAACCTCTCTCGAAAGCCCTAAAGGCAAGCTGTTCGGGGCACCCTGGGGTTCGGTGCACGTCACAGTGGCGACTCCACTGGGGACAATACTCGAGACTTCGCTTCGAAAGTGCCTTGGTTAAAATTTACAGTTGAGTTTTAATTTAAACATTTCATCCTTTTTCGAGATTGCATTACATCTCATTAGAGCCTTAGATCTACGCTAGTTTGGTCCTTCTTTTAGCCCCGGTGCGTTCTCGAAGCATGACTCTACGTTCACTCAATGTAGGAAAGTGTTAAGGATAATCACCAGCCTAAGTCTCGTACCATCATGGTATATTAAATGGAGACCCGATCGGTCGTTATGCTCGTGATGAGCTAGACCCGTGGGCAGGGACCATGCTTGGGTAGACCTAAAGTATCATCACCCTAGCCAAAGCTCATGTAATGGAAATAGTTACTTCCTCTAAGTGGTATGAACCTTAATACTATGCTTGCTGTATGGATCATTATGTATTGGATAAACCCAAATAATTTGATTGGTCACCTAATCAAAGACTTTCATGCCCCGATAGGCCCAAGTCAGTTTATTCGGACTGCCTAAATACGTAATGATCATAACCCATGTGCCTGTGCATTAGTTAGGAGAGGTTATGCTGCCGGTTTCCCACCGTGCAACATACGTGCCCATTGGGTCCCCTGTTGACCCATGGGCCAATTCCACCTAGGAAAGAGACTATAACCTCGTGTGCGGGAGTAACAAGGTTGGAAGGACCTATGTGCATGCATGTGATTTGTGGATGTTGCATAAGCACGATCATGCATCTTATACGTCATTCATGCATTATTCTAACTCCTTGCTTTTCAGCAATTATAAACCATTTGCTTGGGTGGTTAGGGAATCCCAATAGTTATCTAAGGAGTGATCAGAGTTCACATGGGCTGACAAAGTTTTAGCATTCTTACAAGAGCATCTAAAGGAATTATAAATGGCTGGCCCCTCACAATTGACAGAAGAGACTCGCGCCTTGATTGCCTAGGAGATAGATAAAAGGTTTGAAGAGCTAAAAAAAAGGATGTTGGCCGTGATCAAAGAAAGAATGGATGCCATGGCGCTGGCTCTCCAAGCTCATCTTATGGCAACAGCTCTCGACCAAGTGAAGTCGGTCACAGTTGACAAAGCTCATACAGAGACAGCTACAGTACCTCTATTTTCTTTCGAAACCAGAGTTAAGGGTCCACTTGATTCACCAGTTGAGCAAGAAGGAGATAGGAGGCCTACTCTAGAATGTAACACTGTGCCTGAAGAGGATGGGGCCCTTGCAATCACGCATAAAGATGAAAGCTTAGGAAGCCATAACAATAGTAAGGCAAATGTTAAGGTTACAGAAGTCTCATCCACTAGAGCAGTTCAGTCCCACCTCACTGTTTCGGGTAGGCCATTATCCTGGCACTTCACCCGTCTTGTCAAGAAAGGAAAGTTATAACCCTTGCTAGCCGGGCCTGCCCCAAGTCAAGCACGCCCTAGACATAGAGCAGATTGGTACTGTGCATATCACCAGTATTCAGGGCATAGAACGGACTATTGTCGTCCCTTGAGAGATCACATTCAAGAACTGATGCTAGGCCCAAAAAAGGAAAAGATTGTAGAAGTGCCAACCACGGAAGTAAAGCAAAGGCATTTTTCTAATTTGGGCAGATCTTTGTCCTCGGTCCTTAAGAGGCTGATGAAGGAGGGGACATTACAGCCATTGCCGGCTAGGCCTGTTAGAAGCCAGGGACAACCCGATCACAAGGGGGATCACTATTGTACCTTCCACCAACACACCGGGCATATCACAGACGATTGCAAGACTTTGAGACATGCTATTCAAGATTTGATTGATTCTAAGAAGATCTCTGACCCAGAAAAGCGAGGGAAAAAGAATGAGATGGATGGTTCTTAGGGATGATAATGGACCATCGGCTGCAACAGCTGTGTTGGCAAGAACGGAAGTTGATTAGCTGTTTAGAATGTTCTTTTTATTTTTGAACTATTTAATAATGACATTTTAGTTTCATTAATAAGATGAACGTCTTTGCTTACTTGTGTTATATCTCTAATGATTTCACTATGCATAATCATGAGCATAACTCATTCATAGTTGACATTGATTCAATTGATGCTACTCCATTTAATCTCAGAACTTTGGAAAACCCAAAGAAAATCTTGATAGCATCTAATGTAACTCCTGAAGCGAGATCAAAATTTGAGAGAATTAAAACAAAATATGAAAAGGTCTTTGCCTAGACATATGAAGACACGCTAAGAGTTGATCATGGAATCACTAGGCACATCGTTCAAGCACACCACAATCATGAACCGACCATGCAGAAGCTTAGAAGATTGAAGCTAGAAGGGGCAGAAAAGGTTAAAAAGAGGAATCCACAAGCAGAAATGAAGCCAAAATTTCTAGTCAAAGTTCAATGTCAGTCTTGGTTGGTCAATGTTGTACCAAATCGAGAAGAGAAGGAGTGCGTGTATCTGTAAACTATTAGGATTTGAACAAAGCTTATCCTCAAAAGAACAAAAAGAAAAAAAAGAAAAGAGAAAAATAAAATACAAAAAAAAGAGAAGAGAGAGAAAGAAAAGAATCGATATGTAGATCGAAAAATCATAATGGGGGGCAAGCTTTGTTCAAATCCCGTTGATCTACACATGCCCGTACTTTGACATTTTTCTCGACTTCCAAAAAGGACCACAAGAATTATATCGACTTACAACGTATACGGGATGCTCGATCTTGGGAAAAGACATCATAGGGGAGGTACACCCTATGACCACTAATGGATGGGGGTCATTAAAAATAATCCGGTAGGTCACTATATTTTCCCACGCCACGTAGGGTTCAAGGACGGAAGGACATTTTATGGTTAAGTTGTTCCAAAAGTATGGCATTGAAGACCATTAGTCCTCTCTGTATTGCCCTGAAACTAATGGGGCAGCAGAGGTTGCTAATAAGAAGATCTTGATCAAGATGGCTCAAAACTATAAGGATTGGGTAGAGCAACGGCCTTTTGCACTTTGAAGCTAGAGAACCGCCATCGAAACCTCTACAAGAGTCACTTTTTATTCCTCGACACATAGGGCAGAAACAGTATGGCCAATCAAAATAGAGCTCAAATCTTTAAGAACAATCATGAAAGCCCAAATTTTGGAAGCTGACAGGGCACAGCAACGGCAACAACAATTGAACAAGTCAGACAAGGACAGGTCATGGGATTATTGCCACGGTCAGGTATATCAGAAAATATTCTGCTTGATCATTTGGAAAGATGGCCAGAAAGCATCCGATGAAAGAGAGAGATTCAATTGTCAAGTAAATGAGACCAGGTGTTCCAGGCATACGGGATAGGTTTAGGCTAACGTGAGAGGACCCCTTATCCTTCAAAGATTGTTATCTAAGATAGCAGTAACAAGTAAAGATAAAGATGACTTCAAAGAACCAGTCAACGTCGACGAACTCAAGAGGGTCCATGGCTAAAGACTTAGAAATCAAAAGAAGAGAATAAAAGCCCTGCGGGTTGAAAACCGAAAAAAAGCGGCCTTACTAAAAATAGGCGCCTTGTCAGGGTGAAAACCAAAAAAAGGCATCCTGGGCAAAAATTAGAGGCTCGAGAGAAAATGTCCAATCAAGAAAACCCAAGAGGGCTGATTGGAGACAGGAGTTTGATGCTTGCAAGATCTACTTTGAGATTAGATGTAGTTTTGCATTTTGAATCAATGTTAGATAATGATCATGTATAGAGAAATCATACCGAAATGTACACAATCTTTACGACTACATGTATTCATTGTTTTCTAGTTCATTTATAAAAAGAGAAATGTTGTTCATTACTGAATGCATGAGATCTAAATGGCTACACTCTGCTACTACTCTCACCATCCGGATGTCTAAGTCGATGAATTCTACTATCGATTGCGGGACTGAGCACCTACCTCTTGAATGCATTAGTGGGAGCGAAGGAACAATCCCCGATATATGCTATAATAGTCTTCATCGGCAGCTTGCCTAGAGGCCATGATGTATGGAGGTCAAAACTGAAGATAAAGGTCCATCTTGGAAAGATAGGGATGCCTTGCTATATCGTTAATCCCTCTGAACTATCGAGCACAATGGGCGATAATGTAAAAGGCAGCCTCATGAAGCCCTAAAGAACCCGATCCTCATTCGCTACCTCACCTAATCTGGCAACACATTCATCCAGAAAGTAAAAGGAATGCAATTGATGCCTAGAGAGAAATGTCTCAGAGAATAACTGCTGTTTACCCTAGGAAGAGGCTTTGATAGTAGTTTCAACTTTTCTTGCAGCTGTACCTGAAAGGCAGGAAAGTCTTAAAAAAAAAAAGAAAGGCCGTTAGAGATGAAAACCGTGACCGGCTCTCTAAGCAAAAGTTAGGTCAAAGGGCAGGGTGAAAACCTGGGAACATGCAGTTTGTCCTTCAAAAAATGAATAAAAAGTCGCTGAAATGGGTTGGGTCCATTCCAGGAAAAATTTAGGCACAGGGTTATGTGAAAATCCCCAAAGGAATGCATTTCCCGCTAAGAAAAGGTAGTGTGAAAATCCACAAGGGACGCACTACCTTTAAAACAATGACTCTTGAAGCCAGAGCGATAAGGTAATGTTACATCGAGTAACTTCCTTTTAGGTAGATAGTACATGATGCAAAACTTGATTCAGAGTCCTAAGGGCAAGATGCTCATTGACCGGGGGGCAAAGATGCGCACGAGTCAGTTCTCTTTGGGAATATTATGGATCAGAGTCAGTAAAATTGAGACAATGCTTTTCTAGATCTCTGGGTGCGTCAGAGTAGCCGGGCAGGCGCCCTCAATGAATCTCTTAACCACCTGGGATGTGGTCTATCCACTTTTGCATATCACATGCATCTCACGTGCATTCGATCCTTTATGCGTATAGATATGCACACACAATTCTTGTACACTAATCCTTTGCTTATGTCTCGTGTATATAGCTTTATGTGTATATTTCACACTCATGATTCCATACACACACACAGTCTGTTGTATATATTGTTGTGCGCATGACTCAGAAGGAAAGGTCCGAATAGACCTTATAAGCAAGGATGATCTAAAGGACGGATTCAGCTCAACATTATCGGCCACGGTATCCAACATAAAATCAAGTGCGTATATACAGAGGTGGAACGCCCACAAGGACAAGCCTATCCGGACACACCGTGCTCAGGGCAATTTGAAATCACACAAATATATAGAAAATGAGATCCTTTGAGAAGCTAGACTACCCACGCATACTTTAATTAGAGGCAATCAAATGCAGAAATGGGCCGAGGTACAATTTCAGCTCTACATTGGCGCTCATCCATGTCGAACAATTGGATGAAGATAAAGTTCTCACGAGAGAAGAATCTCAAGGACCTGCTCCCAAGAGGGAAAAGAATAAGCCTTTCCATACACCCCATGCCGGGAGCAAATAGGTAAGTTTCTCTTTCATAAGATATATGCTCACACACCACACACAAAGCGTATAAAATCCGGATTCAAATGCATGTATATTGCACACACATGATTCCACACACGTGCACAGTGTTTTGTATACGTACATGGCTCAGATGAAGGGTCCGAATAGACCTCATGCCTAAAGACGATCCAAGAGATGAGTTCAGCTTAACATTATCAGATTCATGTACGCCATGCCGGGGGCAATCAGGTAAGTTTCTCTATCATAAGATGTATGCTCACACACATTGCATAATAAGTGTACAAAATCCAAATGCAAATGTACAAGAATACAAACTCTCAAACCAAAAACAACACAAACCAAATGACAAAATGGCAAAACAAAACAAAAAGAAGAAGACATTTTCAAGGTCTTGAAAATCCAATATACTGTAAATACATTCAAAATGTAAAGATAAAAAACAAACAAAAAAACAAAGACGAAAAAAAATTGAAAAATCATCTGCCTGCAGGCAAACAACAAAACTTCCAATCTATTTTTTTCTTTGAGAAAGCTCAAATCTTTTTTCCTCTCTTGAGGTTCAACATCAAATTCTATCACCCTCTTAAGAAGTACGCAGGTCTTTTTAACAAGGAGGCTACGATAGAGGAGACGATATCTAGCATGTCATAGTCAGTACAATCAAGAGAACGACGCCCGTACTTTAGAAGTTTAGAACAGACTTAGCCAAAAGGCCAAGAGGATGACACTCCACAAATTATCTTCCAGGGGAGCAACCAACCATCCTTCAAGGGGGCACCCGTCTGACATCGGCCCCAACAGGTATGTACTGCCACAGGTATGTGTAACACCCCCATCGCGGCCCCGTTGGAAGGACGTCGATGGGCGCGCTACCAGATGCTCACTCACATAGATATGCACATGCACAATGCGGAAGCATACATTCATACATAACATACATATGGAAATACGGGTTAATTAAAAACTTGACTTAACTAGCAGGCACAGACTGATCATGTAACAACTCACACACACGCAGGCACTAAGCGGAAGCATAAAGCGAATGATAAAACAAAGGAAACTTAACATAAAAACATACTAACGTTACATTCCCAAAAGTAATCTCAAGATTCTTACATATAATTACATAAACAATAATACAGAAATACAAAAACTGAAGTACAGAAGCTGAACAAAAAACAAAACTTCTAACTCCTACGTGGCCGACCTTGCAGATGCGCGACTCGAACAGAACCAAACCTGCTACCTGCACGGAAAGGAAATTCGTGCTAAGCGATAAACGCTTAGTGGGGAGAACACACAAGAATATGGACGGCCATTCACAATGGTCGCCAAGGCATAACACATTCACAATGGCAAATGCAACAGTCAAAAAAATACATATATAATCAGGCTTGCATAGAAAGGCATTAATTCGAAAACTCACAACCATAGCCATATACTTATGTCAAGAATAGGCCAAAACAGACATAAAACAATACACGATACAAATATCATCATGCAGAACTACATACTGTATCACATGCATAAACCTACAATGGTATCAAATAACAGTACCTTACCGTGCGAAGTCACATGAGATTTACACATGCAATCTTCATAACCAAGGACCCATGCATAAACTGACAACCCAATCAAATGCGATACAATTACATCTAATATACTTAGACATGCCATACACACACTAGCCAAAATCCAAGAGACGACATCCAAAGCACCACATAACCGCTGTGCAACTCTAATATATAAAATATCATGCCGAAAACACTCTAATAGCGGAGACCGAAGACATAATCACATAACATCACATTCATATCATCACCAAGCAGAAAGTACAGTTAAATCTTACATACTTACAGCCACAACTGCTTCGGTTCACATGCTTATATATAACAAAACCATGTTTGAGTCACATACATAAATACATTAGTCGATTCACATTCAAAGCATTCTGAAACTTATAATACAACACATGACAAGTGCGGATAATGGTGTTAGGTATCCAAACATGCTTACAATATAAAGACATACATTCCGAAGTTCAAAAATACGTTCATATACTTAGAAACTGATTTCCCAAATCATTATCGTGCTCATTCGGATATCACATTCTTATAGTTATTTCAAATTAAAACCAACCAACAAAGCACCTGCTGACTCACAATAGTGGATAACGAGTGAACTGATAGTACCTTATGGGTACAAATCGGCCAAAGGGTACCTTACGGGTACGAATCGAAAACCATTTTATTTTATCACAATTGAAACATTTCACTGAGGGGGGGATCTTAAACAAGATCCAAACACATTAAAAAGGATCGCGAAGATCCGAACACATAAAGGGTTCGCGAGGAACAAAACGGGGGACCTGATCAGGGTCCAAACGTCCAAAGGGCTGCAGCTAACGGGACTCTATTAGGCATGCCTAACTATCCACTAAACTGACTCTCGCAGGTCATGCATAAAACATTTCATGTTTCGAATCGCACAACGCATAAATATATATACATCATGCAAAAACCAGAGTACGATAGACATATAAATATGCTCATAAAGTCGGTCATATTTCATACAATTTCTATTGCAAAACATAATACAGTCAACACACTTTAACATTAAACAATATTCTAAAGCATGTCAAAATCAGGTATGGAAGCACTACCATGCTAATGATTATCAATACAAAATCCTAATCATGCGGTAGGTGAGGATAACTAAGTATTAATCATGCATAATCCAAAATTACATTTAAGCCTAACACATTGAGTTCAAAGGCTAAAGCATAATAATGCATTCAGACATCAACCATATTATTCAAATAAATTTGGCATAGCATAATATCAATCATACCTCATACAATTCATATTCTGAAGCATGCAATAATTCAATCAATTACATTTTAGCACTACTCATTATACTAAAACATGTCAGGAACACATGTGGAATCATATATGCCAATGATTAATAACGCATAATCTTAGTCGTGGAATGATACAAGAAACTCTTAAGCATGGCAGAATTATTCTTAGAGGAGGATCTGATCAAGGATATGCATAACATATTGTTAATCACAAATAAATTAGGTTAACCATTCATATAAACAAGGTAATATAGCACACAGTAGGGTAAAAAGCCATAAAAGCATTTGAAAGTCATTTTATAAGAAAACTAGTCACTTGGGGAACACGGCAAAATAGAAAAGGCCAAATAAGAGCATATAAAAGTATGACATGAATCATGCAGTAGTATAAGTCCATACAAGTCCATACAGAAGAAATAGGAAATTCATTTTGGTTGAAACTGGGCTAATTCGGAAAAATGGGGCTGAAGGGGGGTTGGTCACGAGCCATGTCACGACTCGTGACTGGCCTCAAAGGAGGGTCACGAGTCGTGACTCTATGTCACGCCTCGTGACATGGCTCACAAGGAGTCACGAGTCGTGACTCTAAGTCATGAGTCGTGACTTGCCTCTCACAGGGCAGTCACGCGTCGTGACTGGGAGTCACACCCCGCGACTACTTCCAGCTCGCTGAAAAGTCACGCCTCGTGACTGGGAGACAGAGTCACGTGTCGTGACTGGGAGTCACGACTCGTGACTTGCCTCTCAGGGCAGTCACGACTGACACATACTGGAAATAAAAATTCCACCAGAATCGCGATTTTTCGTTCCCAGCATGCCTATAATTCAAAGAACTCGACAAAATCAGTTTCAATTTGATTCAAAACGCTACCAATCTCATCTTACCTTCCAATCGATCTTCCATACCTCAGAATGGCGTAAAACAAATTAATTCAACAATCAAAACACCCAAAATCATGCATAAACACATTCATTTCCTTCAAGAACAGAAACCCTAAAAGTTACGCTAAGTTCAAATCCCAAACTCAGTAACTTCAATTCAATCCTTATCATGCATTACTAACACATCCACTCACATAAATCTTGCATATACACATTCCAAAACACACAAAATTCCAGAAATTAAACAATGCAAACACATTTACAACCTAGGTGAGAATTAGGGCAGAGACATTCAATTAATTCACAAACTGAAATTGAAGAACACAGAGCTCCCAAACCTGGAATTGAAGATCCAAAAATCACACTTTAAGCTTCAATCCTCAACCCTCTATTTGTCCTTAAGCTTCTTCTTGCAATCCAAAGCTTGCACAAACAAGAAACCCACAAAATGCTTAGTCCAAACCCTAACTGAAGTAAAACCAGTAGAAGAAGAAGAAGAAGAATAGCACGTAGAAAACCTTAAACTCCAAATTACCTCTTCAAGCAAAACACACTCCAAGCCAAACACAACTCCAAGCCAAAATAGAAAGAAAGGAAAAGCAGAGAAAGGAGAAGAGAAGAAGAAAGGAGGCGTGAGAGGGGGGGGGGGGGGATGGGAAAGCCAAAAATCTGTGTTCCCTCTCTCTTCCTCTTACTTCTTCTTTTTCTTCATTCAATGCCCACCTAACAAGCCCACATGGCAGCTCCCAATTGGATCACAAAACCCACTTAGACTTTTCCAAACCAAAGCACCATACACTCACATGCACCCAATCCTTTCCTTAAATAAATATCTCAAGCCAAGGTACCAAACTCACACTTCACTAAATAAAAGCCACAACCAAAACACCCTACAACCGTATACCACATGCACACTCTAACACTTTTCTTCTTAACACACTTAATTAATTATTTGCCATTAAGTCCTTATTATCCAAGTTTCTCATGCACAAATTACTGAAATACCCTTGCATTCCCGACTTAGCATACACATTCCGACCAGGGCTATTTTGGGGTGTGATAACTCTTCCCTCCTTAAAGAATTTCATCCTCAAAATTCACTGCTAACCACTTACATCCAAATAACCCAAACAAACAAAACTTACTTAGACAAGAGCTTGCAATGTAACTTACCAGAAGAATCTGCGGTCTCAATCGCATCCCTGCCATACGTTACCAACTCCGTAGGCGCTCGAGAAGATCTGAGCAAATCTTCCACATCCTTTCTAGCTTGCCCAGCTAGACTCTCACTCATCTTCTTCGGACAATCGATTATCTGATGTTCCATACTGCCACACCTGAAACAAGCACCTGAAAGCTTCCGACACGGGCCCCGATGTCGCTTCTGGCAGTGCTGGCATATAGGCGGTACCCCCTTCTTCCTACTCTTGTCCCCATGATGCTTCTGACATTGTTGACACATCGATGCTTCTCGAACCCTTTTCCCTGCTGGCACTTCACTAACCGATCCTTTTCTCTTCTGAGGTACATGCTGCACAACTTCTTGAGAAGCACGAGGAGCAGTCAGCCTATCCAAAATCCGAATAAATCCTTGTACTAATGTCCTATCATCAGAAACAAGACCGGAATCTTCAACTGGAGGACGCTCGAAAACATTCTGATCAGCACTAACTGGGTTCACACTTTCCGTTGTCTCGCCCACATTCTCACTAGGATCAGACTCCATCTAGGCACGACACAAAACAAGACGCATCTGCATTAGGCCACGACACAAAACCGACTCTCATGCAAAGACTCAACACATAACAAACAACACACCCAGAATCATCAAACCTGGGCTCTGATACCACTAACTGTAACACCCCCATCGCCGCCCCCATTGGAAGGACGTCGACGGGCGCGCTACCCGACGCTCACTCACACAGATATGCACATGCACAATGCGGAAGCATACATTCATACATAACATACATACGGAAATACGGGTTAATTAAAAACTTGACTTAACTAGCAGGCACAGATTGATCATGTAACAACTCACACACACGCAGGCACTAAGCGGAAGCATAAAGTGAATGATAAAACAAAGGAAACTTAACATAAAAACATACTAACGTTACATTCCCAAAAGTAATCTCAAGATTCTTACATATAATTACATAAACAATAATACAGAAATACAAAAACTGAAGTACAGAAGCTGAACAAAATACAAAACTTCTAACTCCTACGTGGCCGACCTTGCAGATGCGCGACTCGAACAGAACCAAACCTGCCACCTGCACGGAAAGGAAATCTGTGCTAAGCGATAAACGCTTAGTGGGGAGAACACACAAGAATATGGACGGCCATTCACAATGGTCGCCAAGGCATAACACATTTACAATGGCAAATGCAACAGTCAAAAAAATACATATATAATCAGGCTTGCATAGAAAGGCATTAATTCGAAAACTCACAACCATAACCATAAACTTATGTCAAGAATAGGCCAAAACAGACATAAAACAATACACGATACAAATATCATCATGCAGAACTACATACTGTATCACATGCATAAACCTACAATGGTATCAAATAACAGTACCTTACCGTGCGAAGTCACATGAGATTTACACATGCAATCGTCATAACCAAGGACCCATGCATAAACTGACAACCCAATCAAAAGCGATACAATTACATCTAACATACTTAGACATGCCATACACACACTAGCCAAAATCCAAGAGACGACATCCAAAGCACCACATAACCGCTGCACAACTCTAATATATAAAATATCATGCCGAAAACACTCTAATAGCGGAGACCGAAGACATAATCACATAACATCACATTCATATCATCACCAAGCAGAAAGTACAGTTAAATCTTACATACTTACAGCCACAACTGCTTCGGTTCACATGCTTATATATAACAAAACCATGTTTGAGTCACATACATAAATACATTAGTCGATTCACATTCAAAGCATTCTGAAACTTATAATACAACACATGACAAGTGCGGATAATGGTGTTAGGTATCCAAACATGCTTACAATATAAAGACATACATTCCGAAGTTCAAAAATACGTTCATATACTTATAAACTGATTTCCCAAATCATTATCGTGCTCATTCGGATATCACATTCTTATAGTTATTTCAAATTAAAACCAACCAACAACGCACCTGCTGACTCACAATAGTGGATAACGAGTGAACCGATAGTACCTTACGGGTACAAATCGGCCAAAGGGTACCTTACAGGTACGAATCGAAAACCATTTTATTTTGTCACAATTGAAACATTTCACTGAGGGGGGGATCTTAAACAAGATCCAAACACATTAAAAAGGATCGCGAAGATCTGCACACATAAAGGGTTCGCGAGGAACCAAACGGGGGACCTGATCAGGGTCCAAACGTCCAAAGGGCTGCAGCTAACGGGACTCTATTAGGCATGCCTAACTATCCACTAGACTGACTCTCGCAGGTCATGCATAAAACATTTCACGTTTTGAATCGCACAACGCTTAAATATATATACATCATGCAAAAACCAGAGTACGATAGACATATAAATATGCTCATAAAGTCGGTCATATTTCATACAATTCCTATTGCAAAACATAATATAGTCAACACACTTTAACATTAAACAATATTATAAAGCATGTCAAAATCAGGTATGGAAGCACTACCAAGCCAATAATTATCAATACAAAATCCTAATCATGCGATAGGTGAGGATAACTAAGTATTAATCATGCATAATCCAAAATTACATTTAAGCCTAACACATTGAGTTCAAAGGCTAAAGCATAATAATGCATTCAGACATCAACCATATTATTCAAATAAATTTGGCATAGCATAATATCAATCATACCTCATACGATTCATATTCTGAAGCATGCAATAATTCAATCAATTACATTTTAGCACTACTCAATATACTAAAGCATGTCAGGAACACATGTGGAATCATATATGCCAATGATTAATAAAGCATAATGTAAGCACCGTGTCCCGGAGAGGTCCGGATCAGAGATTACCCTATGATGAAATCAGTATCCTAGCCTGTATAAATGGTTTGGATTTGGGGGTTTTAGTCCCGCGTTCCACGAGAAATGAGTCTTTTTACCTTTCGTAGGTAGAGGGGGAGAAAACAGGGGAGTTTCGAGTCAAAAAGCTTTTTTTCCTCCACAGACAGCCAGCCCGTCTGTGAAGTCAGCCCGTCGCTTAGGGTCACCGACGGCTTGTGGTATTTTCCGACGCCCGTCGGAAAATCACCGCCCCTGTCAGAATGCCGCCTGGTTTCCCGAAGCACGCAACCCTTCCGACGCCCGTCGGTGGATATGGCAGGGCCGTCGGACGAATCCTTGTGTCAGAAGGATTCTTTCAACGCCTGCCTCCATTCACCGATGCCCGTCGGTCGTGTCTGGCTTATAAAAGCTCCGAATTTTCAATAGAAAAGGGTTCCAAAATTTTTGAAGAGGGGAAACTCTGCCCAAATTCAAGCATATTTTCTCTCTCTTCCAGCAAACACATTTCATAAAGAAATCTATTTCAAAAGAGAATCAAATCCATCAAAAGGGACTAAAAACTAATTAGTTTTCCTTAGATCTTGATTCCAAAGACAATATTTTGAAGGGTTGAGGAGGAAATAACCTGTTTTCCTTTTTTTGATCCTTCATCTTGCTTTTCGTTGAACACGCGGGGCTCTAATCAACATAAGAATCTCACCCAAAGCGAATATCTGAGGGTAAATATTCTGGATTCCTTTTTTATATTCATTCCATATTTATTATTTATTTGTTTGCTTCTTTCAATTTTGCCATCATCCTTTTTATTATTTATTTGTTTTTATTTTGACTCTCTTTATATGATTTTATGATAAAACCCTTTTTTGGCTTTAAAAAGAGTTGTCTTTCTCCTATTTTTTCGAAGACAG
Source organism: Excoecaria cochinchinensis (assembly GCA_947683425.1). NCBI lineage: Eukaryota > Viridiplantae > Streptophyta > Magnoliopsida > Malpighiales > Euphorbiaceae > Excoecaria > Excoecaria cochinchinensis. The sequence continues at coordinate 1,841,716 of CANTUQ010000127.1, forward strand.
TGGTGACCGACGGGTCATCTCCATCACCGACGCCCGTCGGTCACCTCACTTACAGATGCCCTCTTTTTGAGTGACAGACGGACATGTCGGTTATCTTAACTGACGCCCGTCGGTCACCTAAAAGAGGCCGTCGGTGGGTTCTGTCTCTTCCCTTTTAAATGATTTTCTATCTTTTTCTAGTCCCTTTGGATTCCCATATATTGATTTTATGTATATTGACATCTTTTAACTTTCTATGAGTGTATATTGATTCTCTTGGACTATCCTGAGTTGGAGCGGCTACCTACCATATTTGGAGGATTTCGTCCGGTTTAGTTTCCTAATCCTCTTGATTATTTCTTTTATTGATTTTGTGTATATGGATATACTCTTTTCATATCTCGTTAATGTATAAAAATGACTCAATGTTTTATATTCAATAAAATGAGGTTTACACAAAAGCAAGGGTCCAATGCCCTATTTTTATCCAATAAAGATCATCACGAACAAAAATATCCAATTTTGATAATGATGCATGCGAGGACCAAAGTCCTCAAAATAAACAATGCCCCGATTTGTGTATGTATCGCACATTTATAAAGGGAGTTGTATTCCGCTCCTTGTATTATTGTAATTTATCGCCTTTTGATATTTACTTACTAATCTACGGCTTTCCAAATGTGAATACATGCACCTTTAATCAATTGCATCATGTGGAGAGAGAGCGAATCAATGATAATTAAAATTTGATCATAAAGCAATCGAGGTAGAAATAGATGAGAAATCCCGGACCCAGCTCTAGTCTTTGGGCTCAAAGAGGCTAGAGGTTCACCCTCCAAGACACCTTTTTGTGCCACGAGACTTTAGCGCTAATCTTAGGCTCCTTAGGGCGAGAAGTTTATCTTCAAAGACCTCTTTGGCTGGCCCAAAATGGATATCAAGCGCAGTCTTAGGCTCTCCGAGGCGAGAGTAACTTTTCCAATGTTCTATTGGGTGGCGACTCCATGAAACCTCCTTGTTGCCCAACATAGACGCACTTGCGATTTATTGCAAGCTGTCAACGGACCCACAAATGCCCGATCGCCCTCAAGCGGGCGGTTGAACGGGCGACCGCGGGGATCCAGCGCGTGTCACAGTGGCGACTCCACTGGGGACGTTTATGGTTCGAGATTTCAATTTGAAAATACCTCGCTTAAAATTTATGATTAAAATTTAATTCATAAATTCGCTTTCCCTAAAAATTGCATTCGCATATCATTAGAGCCTTAGAATATGCTAGTTTGGTCCCTCTTTTAGACCCGGTGCGTTCTTGAAGCACGACCTCATTTTCACTCAATTTGGGGAAGTGTTAAGGATAATCACTAGCCCATACCACGTACATCAAATAGTATATCAAAATGATGACCCGATCGGTCGCTATGCTCGTGATGAGCTAGACCTGTCGGCAGGGATCATGCTTATGTAGCCTTAAAGAAATATCTCCCTTACCCAAAGCTCATGTAATGGCCGTAGTTACTTTCCACAGGTGAAATGAACCCTAATTCCATGCTTGCTGTATGGATCCTCATGTATTGGGTGAGTTCAGAAGTCTCGCTTGGTAACCTAGCCAAAGGCTGTCATGCCCCGGTAGGGCCATGTTGAAATTTATGGAACGTCCAAATACGTGACGATCATTATCCATCCGCTTGTACATTAGCATAGGAGTGTCATGCTGCCGATTTTTTGCTACGCACCATGCGCATCCATCGGGTCCCTCGTTGACCCTTGGGCTAATCCCACCTAGGAAAGAGACTGCACGACCACGTGTGTGGGAGAAATAAGGGTGGAAGGACCTACTTTCTTGCTTGTGCTCTGTGAGTGTTGCATATCACGACCATGCATTATACCTGCATTTCATGCATCATGCCTAACGTCTTATCCCTGCAGCCATCATAGATCTGCCCAGGTGGACTAGATCACCAACCGGATGACTGATCCGAGTTCTGCTCCTGAGCTGCCAGATAGAGAGGGTCTACCAGAAATCTTGTCAGAAATCAGCGGTACTTATCTCAGATGGCAAACTCGCCTAGAGGGGATGACGCCACCAGGGCCATGATCGCGGAAGAAGTGGGCCGGCGATTTGAGGAATTCGAGGGCAGGATGATGAATATGTTGACCGCCCTGGCACAATAGAATGCTCCATAGAATCCTCCTCATCCTCCTCCTGTGAGACAAAATGAGCCAGAGGAAGAAAGGGCCGAAAGACGAGAAGAGCCTGTTAGGCCGCCGCCAGTAGAGTTAAGGTCAGTGGCCTCGGGAGAGCAGAGAAGAAGGCCTGTGCTGAGAATTGATGATGATAGAGATATTGAAGATGATAGGATGAGCATTGCATCCGAGAGGGGGAAGGCACCTCAGACCGATGACTTCATTTTAAAGAAGATGGAAGAGAGGTTCGAAGCTATGGCTCGTATGTTGAGCAGGGGTCAAGGGATGAACCCAGAGGATAAGGAATTGGAGGGAGAGGACCCGATCCCTTATAACTTTAAGATGCCAGACGTGCCAAAATTCGATGGAACTTCTGACCCAACCGCTCATGTGAAACAATATTCTCTGGTCATGAAGGGGACCACGTTGTCTAAGAAGCAGAAAGTAGAATACTTTTGTCTGAGTCTGACCGCCCATGCCATCGACTGGTATCATAGTCTCGACCGTCGCACTAAAGAAGATTGGGATCTACTCACTGAGGAGTTTTTGAAGCAGTATGACTGCAATACCAGAATGGAGGTGACTCTAAAAGATCTTGAACTGCTCCAGCAGAAGGCCGGAGAGTCTTTCCATGATTATCTCACCCGATGGCAGAACCGAGTAATGGAGATACGGAGAAAGCCGGACACCCAGGATCAGATTCGTTTATTTATCAAGAACGCAAGCCCGTACTTGAAAGATGGGTTGAAGATGAAGGGGTTGAAGGACTGGGAGTCTCTCAAGGATATCGCCATTGAAGCGGAGGGAGAGTTCTTGACTCGGAAAGCTAACAATGATAATTTCGCCAAAAGGGCTAGCCCCGGTCAAGGAACCAGTAGGCCGGCGGGTCCTAGTGGTAGCACCAGAAGAACAGGTGAGGTGTCTGCTACTGAGGTAACCACCCAGAGGAAGTTTTCGAACTTGGGGAGACCATTATCTTGGGTCTTGAGAAGGTTAATGAAGGAGGGAAAATTGCAGCCCTTAGCTCCTAGACCTGCTTTGACGCAGGGGAAGCCTGGGCACAAAGACAATGAATTCTGTGCGTTTCACCAGCACTCAGGCCATGTCACAGATAAGTGCAAAGTGCTGCGGCACTCTATCCAAGACTTGATTGATAGCAAGCAGATTTCTGACCCTGAAAAGAGGGAAGCTGAGAAGAAGCCCGGTTACAATGCCGTACCACCACCCGTGTTTATGATCGAATCTAGCTTGCCAGAATGGTATGTGCTACAAGATCTATATGGGAGCGATAATCATGCTGCTGATTGTTCTGAAGATAGAGAAGAGAGGGCAGTTGTGGCGACCCTTGATTGCTGGTCTAGCAGTGAGAGTGGCGGAGAAGCCGAGGAGGAGGGAGAGATGAACCTTGACTTGTGGGGGTCTGATGAAGACAAAGAAGAGATAGGGGCTGTAACGAGAAGCAGGAGAGTGGTCCCCGAGATTACAAGGCTTCCTGAGCCAGCGCAGACGCCAGCAGAGAAAGAGCCAGAGGAGAATCAGATTGTCAGGCAATTGAAGAAAACTGTGGCTCAAATATCCATCTGGGATCTTTTGAGACAATCCCCCTCTCATAGGCAGAAGGTAGTAGAGGTTTTGGTTGAGGCCACGGTCACCACCACGATTTCCCCATCAGAGCTTTTGGGCTTAGTTAAGGGAGGATCTGAGGAGAGATTGGTCTTTTCTAATGCCGACCTACCGGTCGAAGGCTGTAATCATAATAGACCCCTGTACATCAAAGCGTAGATTAACGACAAGCACACTGCTTGCGTTATGGTAGACGATGGGTCTTCTATCAATGTGTGCCCCCTGATAGCTCTGCAGGCTTTTGGTTTAAACGAGGATATGCTCAGTGGATCAGATCTGACTATCACAGCCTACGATAATTCAAGGAGGCAAGCCTCGGGAACCTTTAAGACCTTGGTCAAGACAGGACCCATTGAAGTGGAGGTAGAATTTGTAGTTCTGCCCATCCCTGCTAACTTCTCAGCTCTGCTTGGGAGACCCTGGTTTCACAAATTAGGAGGAGTGCCATCCACGCTGCATCAAATGATAAAGTTCCCACATGAAGGGGAGGTGGTGACTATCAAGGCAGCCAGAGAGAACCAGGTCTCAGCGCTTGAAATAGCTAATCAGCCATTTAGTGGCTTCCATGTGTCCATGATAAGAGAAGAGCACAGGTCAGTGGATAACCCAGCTGTGGTTAATATGTTGAAGAAGATGCATTATCTCCCTGGGGCTGGTTTGGGCAGAAACTCTCAAGGGTTGCAAACCGCGATCACCACTCGAGGTCAGAAGAACCGAAAAGGTCTGGGGTACAGAGGCGGCTTCGGCAAGAAGAAGGCGGCAGACAAGATCCCTCACATTTCAGAAAGCTTCGTGCCAGCATCCTCGATTTGCGCATATGTTGGCGAAGATGAACCGCAATGGGTGAAGGGGAGGATTGTCCCTAGGTTCGAGATCTTTAATGATGTATTTGACTGGAGAGTCGGGTTTGTCAAGACTGCTGAAGACTTCTAGGATGAGGAGGTCATGACTCAGGGTATCACTTGGGACAGATGCGAGCCTAAAGAGGTCGTTACCGAGAAGATGATAGCTGCCAGGCTGAAAGGCAAAGAAAAGATAGCAGAATTAGAGCCGAAAATGGGAGATTTGAAGATTTCCTCCGACATGCCTGAGGGGCCTCTACTAAATCAGGAAACCAATGAACAAGCAGCGACAGCATCAACCTCTGGAGCGGCACAAGAAGACTCTAGCTTAGACTGTCTTTTTATTCCAGAACTCTTTTATGATGTAAATGACAATTATAATATTATTAATAAGGCAAACAATTTCTCTTACTTGTGCGATGTTTTTAATGATTTCAACATGCATGAACATGATCATATTCCATCAATTTTTGACATTGATTCCACTGATACAACGCCTTTTAATCTTGGAACCTCGGAAAATCCGAGAGAAATTCTAATAGCATCAAATATAACTCCTGAGGAGAGAAAATATTTTGAGAGAATAATAAGAAAACATGAAAAAGTCTTTGCCTGGACCTATGAGGACATGCCAGGAATTGACCGAGACGTGGCGGAACATGCTATCCCAACTTACCCGGATTACAAGCCTGTAAAACAGAAGTTGAGAAGGCTCAGGCCAGAATGGGCAGACAAGGTTAAGGAGGAAATCCGACAGCAGATTGAAGCCAAGTTCCTTGTTGAAGTGCAGTATCCTACATGGTTGGCAAATGTAGTCCCTGTAGCGAAGAAGAACGGAAAGGTCAGGGTGTGTGTGGATTATCGAGATCTGAACAAGGCCTGCCCTAAAGATGATTTTCCACTACCTCATATCGATGTGTTGATAGATAGTGCCGCCAATTGCGCGATGTACAGCTTTGGAGATGGTTATGTGGGCTACAACCAGATCCTGAACAAAATAGCTGACCGAGTTAAGACCGCTTTCATCACGGAATGGGGGACCTACACCTACCGAGTCATGCCTTTCGGCTTGAAGAATGCAGGGGCCACATACCAGAGGATGGCGACCAAGATCTTAAGTGACCTGATCCACAAAGAGCTAGAAGTGTATGTCGATGACATGATGGTTAAGTCAGCCACCCGAGAGGGACACTTTGAAGCTCTAGAAAAGTTCTTCACCAGGATCGACAAGTATAATCTGCGACTTAACCCCAAGAAGTGCATTTTTGGAGTAACTTCAGGAAAACTATTGGGACATGTCATCAGTCAGAGGGGAATAGAAATTGACCGAGACAAGGTGAAGGCCATTAGAGAGATGCCTGTGCCACAAAAAGAGAAGGATGTAAGGAGTTTCCTGGGCAAGCTGCAATATGTCAGCCGATTTATCCCCAAGCTCACTTCGATATGCGAGCCTATTTTTAAGCTGCTTAGAAAGAATCAACCTGTGGTCTGGAACAAAGACTGCCAGAAAGCCTTTGACAGCATCAGGGAATACCTGTTGAATCCGCCAGTGCTAAGGCCGCCACAACCGATCAAGCAGCTTATCCTATATTTGGCAGTAGAGGGCAGTTCAGTGGGCGCCATGATGGATCAAGAGGATAAATTTGGGGTGGAATTCGCAATTTATTACCTCAGCAAGAAGTTCCTGGCTTATGAGATAAAATATACTGAAGTAGAGAAGATCTGCCTTGCAGTGATTTGGGCGTCAAAGAAGCTGAGACATTACTTCCACTCATACAAAGTTTAGGCAGTGGCCAAGCAGAATCCGCTAAGATATTTGCAGGAAGCCTCGTCTTTGCTTGGTAAGATGGGGAGGTGGCTGCTCTTGCTACAGGAGTTCGATGTGCAATACATCACTCGCAAAACTATCAAGGGGCGAGCTGTAGCAGAATTTCTTGCTGAGCATCCTATTCAAGGAGACACTCCCGAGTTTACCTTTCCTGATGAGAGCATAGTCGCGATTTCTGTCCAGGGATGGCAGTTACACTTCGACGGGGCTGTAAATAACAGAGGGGCCGGAGTCGGAATTGTCCTGACAACCCCAGATAATGAGAAACTTCCCCTAACCAAGAAGCTGAGGTACAAAGCAACCAACAATGAGGCCAAATATGAAGCATGCACTTTCAGGTTGGAAGCTTTGGCGGCATTGGGGGCAAAGAATGTAGAAGTCTTCGGTGACTTATCCTTGGTAATTAACCAGATCCGAGGTGAGTGGGCTGTAAAAGAAGAACGGCTGGTCCCCTATGTCGAATACTTGAAAGAGGTATGTGGGCAGTTTGAGACTTGCACTTTCCACTTCGTGCCGAGAGATGAGAATCGTCTAGCTGATGCATTGGCAACCTTAGTGTCAATGTGGGATAACCCTAAAGGAGTGGCTATGAAGCCAGTGCTAATTTCGAGTTCTGATAAGCCCAGCTTTGAGATCGAACCTGTAATGGAAGTAGAAGTGGCGGACGGGAAACCATGGTACTTCGACATCATGAATTACTTGGAAAACAATAAATTTCCAGAAGAAGCTACTGAGAAAGACCAAAGGAAGATCCGGAAGCTATCTACTCAGTTTATATCCTTGGAAGGGGTGTTGTACAAAAGACAGTCGGACGGGATTCAGCTCAGGTGCTTGAATGAAAAAGAAGCCCGCAAGGTGATGGAGGAAACCCATGCAGGTGTCTACGGGGCACACATGAACGGTTTGACCTTGGCTAAGAAGATCATGAGGCAAGGCTTCTATTGGCTTACGATAGACAATGACTGCTCAAGATATGTTAAGCAATGCCAGTTGTGCCAACAATACGCAGACTTGAGACACCTGCCAGTATCAGAGTTACATAACCTGACATCACCTTGGCCTTTCGCTGCTTGGGGGATAGATATCATTGGAGAGATTCGCCCTACGGCATCCAATGGGCACAGATACATCATAGTCGCAATTGACTATTTCACCAAATGGGAAGAGGCGGAATCCTTCAAGAAGATTGATGCAAGGGATATGGCCAAGTTCATGGAGAGAAATTTGATCTGCAGATATGGCCTCCCTCATCACATAGTGTCTGATAATGGGGTGCAATTCATGGGGGAAACCAGGAAGCTCCTCGAGAAGTATGGTGTCGAGCATCATAAATCCTCTCCTTACCGACCACAAGCAAACGGAGCAGTAGAAGCCGCGAATAAAAATATGAAGAAGATCCTGTCCAAGATGGTCCAAACCTACAAAGACTGGGCTGAAAAGTTACCCTTCGCTCTGTGGGGGTATAGGACAACGGTAAGAACGTCTACTGGCGCTACACCATTTTCTCTGGTATATGGAACGAAAGCAATATTGCCAGTTGAGATAGAGCTCAAATCACTAAGGGTGGTCATGGAAGCCCAAGTTTCGGAGGCCGAATGGGCGCAGCAGAGGATACAGCACTTGACCTTACTGGATGAGAGTAGGCTGAAAGCTTATTATCATAACCAGATTTACCAGAAGAGATTAGCAAGAACTTTCGAAAAGAAGGTGAGAAAGCATCCGCTGAAAGAAGGGGACTTGGTGTTCAAGCAGATGAGGCCAGGTATACCAGATATTAGAGGGAAATTCAGACCCACCTGGGAGGGACCGTATATCCTTAAGAAGCTGCTGTCCAAAGGAGCAGCAATCTTGTCGGATAGTGATGGGAACGAGTTCAAAGAACCGATCAACGTCGACAGGCTCAAAAGGTTCCATGGCTAAAGACCAAAATAAAAAGAAGAGAATAAAATGCCCTGCAGGTCGAAAACCGAAAAAAGGCGGCTGTGCTAAAATTGGGCGCCTTGACAGGGTGAAAACCGAAAAAAGGCATCCTGTGCAAAAATTAGAGGCATGAGAGAAAATGTCCGATCGTGAAAACCCGAGAGGGCCGATTGGTAATAGGAGTTGATGCTGTTAAAATTTAGTTCCTTGTATTAATGGTGCGTAAGCAGCTGAGTAAATGCCAAAACTGATCATGTATGCTGAAATTATATGGAAATGTATACAATTTCGTGAAATAGAGTAAATATTATTCTTTTCATTTTTGTCATTTTCTAGTTCTGCATTAAAAAGAAATGTAGCACCAAAAGAAATACATATGCAAGCTAAGCTAAGTCCTGCTGCTGCTCTCGCCGACCAGATGCTTGAGCCCTCGAGTCCTGTTATCAGATGCTGGACTAAGGATCCACTTCTTGTACTCGTTAGTCGAAGACACAGAATGATTGCCGAACCTCCGGATAACAGTCTTCACTGGTAGTTTGCCCCACAGCTCATGATACCGAGAGGCAAACGCGGCCGAGAGAGCTCCTCCCCGGAAAGATAAGGGAACCCTCACTACATCCTGGGTCATCCCGAGCTGACGCGTACATCGAGAGGTGATGCAGAAGGTGGCTCGATGAAGCCCACAGAGGGGAACACACCCCGATGGTCCATCAATGACCACATGGGACAGTGGGAGCCAGGCAGATGTAAAACTGATGTCGTCATCCGACAGCTCGCCAAATCTGGTAATGCCTTCACCAGTAGTGGCACACCCTTGCAGTCGTCGACGTGGCAGAAAGTGGCTCGGCGAGTACTGTGGAGTAACTCGAGGGGGTGGCTCAGACAACTTCCTCAGTTTCTCTTGCAGCCAGATCTGAAAAAATAATAATAATAATAATAAAAAAAAAGAGATAAAAAAAGAGAAAAAGAAAATAATAATAATAATATAAAAAAAAGAAAGAGAAAAAAAGAGAAAAAGAAAGAAGAGAAGAAAAGAAAAAAAAAGCCGCTGGATTAAGTAGGGTTTACTTTAGGCAAAAATAAGGCACAGGGTCGTGTGAAAATCCGAAAGGACGCACCTCCCGCTAAGAAAAGCTAGTGTGAAAATCCATAAGGGACGCACTACCTTTAAAATAATGACGTACCTGGAGCAATAAGGGGCTGCCGGTAAAGGTTGTAGTGGATCCAGAGCTCACAACGTCCAAGCCCAGAATGGTTTCAGCCAGAATGAGTGGTAAGGGTGATAATCCCCGATGAAAGTCGCTCAGGACTCCGAACAGGCGAGAGTCACCTGTCAAACCCCCTGGAACAACAGTGAGAAAGTTCACCATGCAAAACAGGAATGTGATGCTTACCCGGTAGGTGGGGATGTCAGTGAACTGATCCAGAGCCTTGATCAGTGGCCCCAGGGCAAAGGAAGAGCCCGGAGGAATCAGCCGGACGGCCTCAGAAGAAGGTATGCCGAGAGCCATGGCTATGTCCCGGATCTGGAATAGGCCGCAGCGGGTGATGCAAGGCAGAGCGCTAGGAGGGAACCAGGCTCCAAGAATGGTAGCTAACTCTTCAGGCAAAGGGCACAGTTCCTGGTAGGTGAACCGGAAGACGTGGAACCGGGGGTTCCAGAAGTGGGTCGCCGCTAGGAGGAGGTTTTGATCGACTTTGACCCGGCACAGGTATTTTAGCCCAGACAGAGAGGAAAGGGCACCTTCTCCCCAAGTGTGTTTGTCATCTAAGATACGGTGCATCCTTTGGGCTAGAGGGGAAGACATGCTGAGAAATATGAAAGGCTCAAAATATTGAAAAATGAAGAGACTCAAGAAGAGCAAAAATTTTGTGAGAATTTATAGGGAAGTGTCACCGACGGCCTACCCGTCTCTCCTAAGAGACGGCCTGCCCGTCGATATAGATCCACCTGGCAGACGTCAGCATTGCATTCATCACGCGCATTAACTTGCATTTATTGCGTGACAGACGGCCAGCCCATCGGTCACCTATAGACGCCCAGCCCGTCGGTCACGAAATTCTATATAAGGGTGAGTGACAGACGGTGCAAACGCTGCTGTCCCTTTCATTTTCCTCTCTCAAACCGTTTTTTAGCGGTTTTTCAAGCATTTCTTCTTATTTTTTCGCGATTTCTTCATATTTTCGCATTCTCTACTCACCGGGTGCTTGGATATTTATATTTCTCCAGTTTCTACACTTCTCGCGACTACAAGTAAGTAAATAACTACTTTCTTTTAAATTTTATTTCTTCATTTCTTCTTCTTTTAACTTTAGAAATGTTTAGAAAGTTCTAGATGCCTTAGGAATTTAGGGAGGATGCTGCCCATTTTTCTTTGTTACTTTAGTGCAATTAAACCTGAACCTTCGCATGATCACATAGAAATAGAATTTTTTTCTATAACTTTGGTGCTCTAGAAATAGATCTTTCTAGCGCACTATTCTGTGCATATGTTGCTTGTGAGGCCTGAGGCCATTGTTTTGTGTTGTTGGGGACTCACTCTTGCCGGGGTGTGTCCGGTTTACATGCGTATATTATTGTTGAGGCCTGAGGCCTATTTTGTTGCCTTTTTATGCAGGAGGTCGGGCATACCCCTGCCGGGGTGTTGCCCAAATTTTTATTATTTATCCTAGAATTGAATATTTTCATGTATAATGCATGCCTTGGGACCTAGAAAGCCCATTTTCTTTATTCGCTTCAAATTATTTCCGTGCTAATTGCATGTTGTGTTTACTTTGATATGTGCAAAGCACGTGGGCAGCCTTTGCCCTTTTCATTTATTATCAGTTTTCTTTATCTAGTTTTCGGGCCGCCATTGCCCTGGTGAGGCCTAAATGGGCCGTCACCTTGAAAATAAGTCTAATAATACTTGTTTTGTCAAATTTTCGTTATCTAATTTTTCTCCTTTTGCAGGATGCCTCCCAGATGTAGAGCACCGCAGGCCCAGCCCGAGATCGTAGTTCCGGGTTGGATGGATGCTGAGTCAGCTCAGAGGTATAGAGCGTTGGCTCAGGTAGAGCTTCGGGCCAGCCGTTTCGTGTCTCGGCCGTTTCTAGAGGCCCTAGGGATGGCCCCAGAGTTTGATTTGCTCATCGAGGGTGCTGGCTGGACAGAGTTCCTTGAGCCCTCCTTCCAGACTTTTCCAGAGGCTACTCGCCAGGTCTTAGCCACTCTCCGCTATGCCGGTTTCTAGAGTGCAGATACCGACCCAGGGGTGGTTCAGTTTTGGTTCGACGGCGACCACTACAGTATCACTAGGCAGAGATTCGCGCAGGCCATGGGGCTCCCTACAGAGGAGGGGGTCGAGATCCCACGGCGAGCTGTGAGACGCGCCCATTGGGCGGCTATTGCCATACCGGGAGTGCTGTATGATCATAATACAGCAAAGAGCACTGTACTGGTGTCTCAGGCACTCCGGTATTTGCATAGAGTGCTATCCAGTTCGTACCTCGGTCGAGCTGGTAATCCAGGGTCGCTTAATGCGGCTGAGATCTGGAGCCTCTGGGCTATAGTGGCAGGCCAGCGTCTCAACATTAGCCATGAGATCTTGGCCAACTTGACCAGAGTCGGCAGAGGGTTGACACCTGTGGTGATAGTGGGAGGAGTTATCACCCGGCTGCTTCTGAGATTGGGAGTTACCCCTGGCAGGTTGAGAGCACCCTTGGGGGAAGGGATCCATGTGGATGCCGCAGCGGCAGTGCAGATGGGGATGATCTCCCCGATATCAAGGCAGGCAGAGGCCTACAGGGTGCTTACCATTCACGAGACCCGACGGATGTTCTCACTTCCCCCCTTGGGTCCAGATCCAGACCACCCGGAGCACCCAGAGGATCAGCCTCCGCAGCCAGAGCTCCAGCCTCAGCCCGAGCCTTAGCCAGAGCACCAGCCTCTACATCCAGAGCCAGAGCCCCAGCCTCCTCAGCCTCCTCAGCATCCGACTATGCCATCGCCACAGCAGCAGGAGCAGCCCAGGACCCCTTCGGACTTCGATATAGAGTTCACGATGGATGATCTTTTGGCTGCCTCACCAGCATCCTGAGCACCGACTCCTGTCCCATCACCGGGCATTAGAGTGCAGAGGACTACCCACGGGCCCCCCGAGAGATATCATCCTTATTCTAGAGGCGACTCGGGGGCATCCACCTCTACAGCTCCGCCTCCAGAGCCACCACAGCAGCAGCCAGCACAGCCCGACTTCTCTCAGCTCCTCACTTCCATGTTCACAGCCTTAGAGCGACGACAGGATGAGAGGGACAGAGCTATTCACGAGAGGTTGGACCGCCAGCAGGCTGCTATTCAGGAGCAGTCCCAGTCAGTGGAGCGGTTAGCCCGGGAGCAGGCCGGCTACATCGAGCATACTACGCGGGAGCAGGCTCGGATCATGGATGCCTTCAGGGATGAGCAGGCTCAGGTCATAGAGACCTTCAGAGGTGAGCAGTTGAGGCTGATCGAGCAGATTGCTCAGGGCCAGAGGGAGCTTAGGCAGCAGCTCGCTCATGATTTGAGGACGTCACAGGACCAGGCATCTCAGAGGGTTGACATGACCCTACAGATGATTGACGAGTCACTTGACTCTCTTAGATCCCGCGTCCAGGCGATAGAGGGGATTCTCCCACCCTTGTCTCAGACCATGAGGGAGTTCAGGGAGCAGGCAGAGCAGCGCTTAGAGAACATGAAGAGAGCCGCCAGTGAGCAGACCACACAGTTGAGCCAGGCCTTCAAGAAGTTGGGAGGCACAGTATCAGAGACATTGGAGTTTATCAGGACTTGCACCCAGCCTTTCTTGGATGGCCATGCTCAGATTCGATTCAGGCAGACCCATGACGCTGAGGCAGGACCCTCCATAGCTCCGCCTCCACCTCCGGCACGGCCAGCTCCTCCTCCACCTCCGCCCGGGACAATGCACATATCGGATGATGAGGATCCTGATAAGCCCTCTGACTACACACCCCTATGACATTCAGGGAGTCATGTTTTTGTACATTTATGCTTCATATATACGTTGTACAAAATGGATATTTCTAGTGAAAAACTTTTGTTTTCAAAATTTATGAATTTATTCAGTCATTTATGATTCATTCATATAGCATATGAATATGTACCTTCACATTCATTCATATTCCAAAGCAAGGAAAATAAAAATGATAAATAACAACTCAATAAAAAAGAACAAATGAAACATGGCATAGCAAATAAAGCAGAATCACGCCATTAATAAATAGGTTAAAAGATGACCGCTCGAACATGAACTAACAAAACCTTTTTATCACACAGGTACAGAGAGCACCGCTTCTCAAATCGAAGCTGTAGTTAGAGAAACACTGCTCTTCACACCGAGGTTGTAGCCAGAGAGCGCTACATCTTTTCAACCCTGCGCAAGCCGAGACGAGGCCAGCAGAAGCAGAAGTTGTGGTCAGAGAGTGCCACACTTCACCAGACCGAGATTGTAGCCAAAGCATGCTACATCTCACAGTTCGCGCGGCAGCCAGAGAGTGCTATGCACCTTGTAGATCGAATGGGGGTTAGCAAGGGAACTTCAGATCGAAGCTGCAGTTAGAGAAACACTGCTCTTCACCAGACCGAGATTGTAGCCAAAGCATGCTACATCTCACAGTTTGCGCGGCAGCCAGAGAGTGCTACGCACCTTGCAGATCGGATGGGGGTTAGCAAGGGAACTTCAGATCGAAGCTGCAGTTAGAGAAACACTGCTCTTCGCCTCGAGTCCGTAGCTAGAGAATGCTACGTCTCACCAACCCCTACAAGTCGAGATGAGATTCGTAGGGATATCTTCGCATCGCCGAACAGACCGAGACAAGGTCTACCCGGCACAAGGCGTGAAAGGTAAGAACCGTCGCAGGTACGCCTTCTTTCTTTCTGTCCTTTCTCTTAGTTTTGGCTTATCTAGGCGCTTGTGCACTAGTTTCCCCAAAATTGGGGGCAACTGTAAGCACCGTGTCCCGGAGAGGTCCGGATTAGAGATTACCCTGTGATGAAATCAGTATCCTAGCCTGTATAAATGGTTTGGATTTGGGGGTTTTAGTCCCGCGTTCCACGAGAAATGAGTCTTTTTACCTTTCGTAGGCAGAGGGGGAGAAAACAGGGGATTTTCGAGTCAAAAAGCTTTTTTTCGTCCATAGACAGCCAGCCCGTCTGTGAAGTCAACTCGTCGTTTAGGGTCACCGACGGCTTGTGGTATTTTCCGACGCCCGTCGGAAAATCACCGCCCCTGTCAGAATGCCGCCTGGTTTCCTGGAGCACGCAACCCTTCCGACGCCCGTCGGTGGATGTGGCAGGGCCGTCGGACGAATCCTTGTGTCAGAAGGATTCTTCCGACGCCTGCCTCCATACACCGACGCCCGTCGGTCGTGTCTGGCTTATAAAAGCTCCGAATTTTCAATAGAAAAGGGTTCCAAAATTTTTGAAGAGGGGAAACTCTGCCCAAATTCAAGCATATTTTCTCTCTCTTCCAGCAAACACATTTCATAAAGAAATCTATTTCAAAAGAGAATCAAATCCATTAAAAGGGACTAAAAACTAATTAGTTTTCCTTAGATCTTGATTCCAAAGACAATATTTTGAAGGGTTGAGGAGGAAATAACCAGTTTTCCTTTTTTTGATCCTTCATCTTGCTTTTCGTGGAACACGCGGGGCTCTAATCAACATAAGAATCTCACCCAAAGCGAATATCTGAGGGTAAATATTCCGGATTCCTTTTTCATATTCATTCCATATTTATTATTTATTTGTTTGATTCTTTCAATTTTGCCATCATCCTTTTTATTATTTATTTGTTTTCATTTTGACTCTCTTTATATGATTCTATGATAAAACCCTTTTTTGGCTTTAAAAAGAGTTGTCTTTCTCCTGTTTTTTCGGAGACAGTGGTGACCGACATCATCTCCATCACCGACGCCCGTCGGTCACCTCACCTACAGACGCCCTCTTTTTGAGTGACAGACGGACATGTCGGTTATCTTAACTGACGCTCGTCGGTCACTTAAAAGAGGCCGTCGGTGGGTTCTGTCTCTTCCCTTTTAAATGATTTTCTATCTTTTTCAAGTCCCTTTGGATTCCCATATATTGATTTTATGTATATTGACATCTTTTAACTTTCTATGAGTGTATATTGATTCTCTTGGACTATCCCGAGTTAGAGCGGCTACCTACCATATTTGGAGGATTTCGTCCGGTTTAGTTTCCTAATCCTCTTGATTATTTCTTTTATTGATTTTGTGTATATGGATATACTCTTTTCATATCTCGTTAATGTATAAAAATGACTCAATATTTTATATTCAATAAAATGAGGTTTACACAAAAGCAAGGGTCCAATGCCCTATTTTTATCCAATAAAGATCATCACGAACAAAAATATCCAATTTTGATAATGATGCATGCGAGGACCAAAGTCCTCAAAATAAACAATGCCCCGATTCGTGTATGTATCGCACATTTATAAAGGGAGTTGTATTCCGCTCCTTGTATTATTGTAATTTATCGCCTTTTGATATTTACTTGCTAATCTACGACTTTCCAAATGTGAATACATGCGCCTTTAATCAATTGCATCATGTGGAGAGAGAGCGAATCAATGATAATTAAAATTTGATCATAAAGCAATCGAGGTAGAAATAGATGAGAAATCCCGGACCCAACTCTGGTCTTTGGGCTCAAAGAGGCTAGAGGTTCACCCTCCAATACACCTTTTTGTGCCACGAGACTTTAGCGCTAATCCTAGGCTCCTTAGGGTGAGAAGTTTATCTTCAAAGGCCTCTCTGGCTGGCCCAAAATGGATATCAAGCGCAGTCTTAGGCTCTCCGAGGCGAGAGTAACTTTCCCAATGTTCTATTGGGTGGCGACTCCATGAAACCTCCTTGTTGCCCAACATAGACGCACTTACGATTTATTGCAAGCTGTCAACGGACCCACAAATGCCCCGATCGCCCTCAAACGGGCGATCAAAAGGGCGGCCGCGGGGATCCGGTGCGCGTCACACATAATCTTAGTCGTGGAATGATACAAGAAACTCTTAAGCATGGCAGAATTATTCTTAGAGGAGGATCTGATCAAGGATATGCATAACATATTGTTAATCACAAATAAATTAGGATAACCATTCATATAAACAAGGTAATATAGCACACAGTAGGGGAAAAAGCCATAAAAGCATTTGAAAGTCATTTTATAAGAAAACTAGTCACTTGGGGAACACGGCAAAACAGAAAAGGCCAAATAAGAGCATATAAAAGTATGACATGAATCATGCAGTAGTATAAGTCCATACAAGTCCATACAAGTCCACACAGAAGAAATAGGAAATTCATTTTGGTTGAAACTGGGCTAATTCGGAAAAATGGAGCTGAAGGGGGGTCGGTCACGAGCCATGTCACGACTCGTGACTGGCCTCAAAGGAGGGTCACGAGTCATGACTCTCTGTCACGCCTCGTGACATACCTCACAAGGAGTCACGAGTCGTGACTCTAAGTCACGAGTCATGACTTGCCTCTCACAGGGCAGTCACGCGTCGTGACTGGGAGTCACGCCCCGCGACTACTTCCAGCTCGCTGAAAAGTCACGCGTCGTGACTGGGAGACAGAGTCACGTGTCGTGACTGGGAGTCACGACTCGTGACTTGCCTCTCAGAGCAGTCACGACACACACATACCGACACATACTGGAAACAAAAATTCCACCAGAATCGCGATTTTCCGTTCCCAGCATGCCCAGAATTCAAAGAACTCGACAAAATCAGTTTCAATTTGATTCAAAACACTACCAATCTCATCTTACCTTCCAATCGATCTTCCATACCTCAGAATGGCGTAAAACCAATTAATTCAACAATCAAAACACCCAAAATCATGCATAAACACATTCATTTCCTTCAAGAACAGAAACCCTAAAAGTTACGCTAAGTTCAAATCCCAAACTCAGTAACTTTAATTCAATCCTTATCATGCATTACTAACACATCCACTCACATAAATCATGCATATACACATTCCAAAACACACCAAATTCCAGAAATTAAACAATGCAAACACATTTACAACCTAAGTGAGAATTAGGGCAGAGACATTCAATTAATTCACAAACTGAAATTGAAGAACACAGAGCTCCCAAACCTGGAATTGAAGATCCAAAAATCACACTTTAAGCTTCAATCCTCAACCCTCTACTTGTCCTTAAGCTTCTTCTTGCAATCCAAAGCTTGCACAAACAAGAAACCCACAAAATCCTTAGTCCAAACCCTAACTGAAGTAAAACCAGTAGAAGAAGAAGAAGAAGAAGAAGAAGAAGAAGAAGAAGAAGAACAGCACGTAGAAAACCTTAAACTCCAACTTACCTCTTCAAGCAAAACACACTCCAAGCCAAACACAACTCCAAGCCAAAAGAGAAAGAAAGGAAAAGCAGAGAAAGGAGAAGAGAAGAAGAAAGGAGGCGTGAGAGGGGGGGGGGGGGGGAAGGGAAAGCCAAAAATCTGTGTTCCCTCTCTCTTCCTCTTACTTCTTCTTTTTCTTCATTCAATGCCCACCTAACAAGCCCACATGGCAGCTCCCAATTGGACCACAAAACCCACTTAGACTTTTCCAAACCAAAGCACCATACACTCACATGCACCCAATCCTTTCCTTAAATAAATATCTCAAGCCAAGGTACCAAACTCACACTTCACTAAATAAAAGCCACAACCAAAACACCTTACAACCGTATACCACATGCACACTCTAACACTTCTCTTCTTAACACACTTAATTAATTATTTGCCATTAAGTCCTTATTATCCAAGTTTCTCATGCACAAATTACTGAAATACCCTTGCATTCCCGACTTAGCATACACATTCCGACCAGGGCTATTTTGGGGTGTGACAGTATGCGTCTTTTATATGCCCTGTACATTTGCTTTACCCTTTCTGTAGTAAAAAAGAAGAGGTCCAGGATAAGCGACAGCAAAGAAAGCGATGAATGGTTCACGATACCGACCTAAGGATGGTCGACAGTTGGATAATGCACTAGCCGGATGGGGGTTAGTAGATCAGATATTGTACTGACCGAATGGTGGTTAGCAGATCAGATTAAACATCGTACTAGCCGGATGGGAGGTTAGCAGATCAGACATTGCACTAACCGAATGGGGGTTAGCATATCAGATAATGTACTAGCCGGATGGGGGTTAGCAAATCAAATAATGCACTAGCCGGATGGGGGTTAGCAGATTAGACATTGCACTAGCCAGATGAGGGTTAACAGATTAAACATTATACTAGCCGGATGAGAGGTTAGCAGATCAGATATTGCACTAACCGAATGGGGGTTAGCAGATCAGATATTGTACTAGCCGGATGGGGGTTAGCAGATCAGATATTGTACTAGCCGGATGGTGGTTAGCAGATCAGATATTGTACTAGCCGAATGGGGGTTAGCAGATCAGTCATTATATTAGCCGAATGGGGGTTAGCAGATCAAACATTGCACTAGCTGGATAGGGGTTAGCAGATCAGATATTGTACTGACTGGATGGTGGTTAGCAGATAAGATGTTACACGGATCGGTTGGAGGTTACCAAGGTTATGTTGTGCAAGCCCAGAAGCGGCTACCAAGACAGAATGTTCAATCACATGCGATACAATAGATCGCAATGGGATTGTAGTTAAAGAACACTACATCTCACAGACACTGCGCGAGTTGAGACGAGGCCAGCAGAGCACATGCGATAGGAGAGATCGCAAACAGAGGTTGTAGTCAGAGAGTACTGCATCTCATAGACACCGTGCAGGCCGGGACGAGGCTAGCGGATCACCAGCGATAGAACAGATCACAACAGAGGTTAGAGTTAGAGACACTGCACCTTACACCGTGTAGGCCAAGATGAGGCCAGCAGGACAGACTAACCATCGTGCAGACCGAGACGAGGTTAGCGGGGCACCAGCGATAGAACAGATCGCAATAGAGGATGGAGTTAGAGACACTGCACCTCACACTGTGCAGGCTGAGATGAGGCTAGCGGTACAAAACAACCACCGTGCAGACCGAGACGAGGTTAGCGGGGCGCCAGCAATAGAACAGATAGCAATAGAGGTTGGAGTTAGAGACACTGCACCTCACACCGTGCAGGCCGAGACGAGGCTAACGGTACAAAGCAGACTCCGTGCAGGCCGGAACGAGGCCAGCGGATCACCAGCGATAGAACAGATCGCAACAGTGGTTAGAGTTAGAGACACTTCATCTCACACCGTGCAGGTCGAGACAAGGCTAGCGGTACAAAACAACCACCGTGCAGACCGAGACGAGGTTAGCGGGGCGCCAACGATAAAACAGATTGCAACAGAGGTTGGATTTAGAGACACTGTACCTCACATCTTGTGGGCCAAGATGAGGCTAGCGGTACAAATCAGCCAACGTGCAGACCGAGATGAGGTTAGCGGAGTGCCAGCAATAGAACAGATTGCAAACAGAGGTTGTAGTTAGAGAGTACTACACCTCACAGACTCCGTACAGGCCGAGACGAGGATAGTGGATCACCAGCGAGACAGATCAGCTACCGTGCAGACCGAGATGAGGTTAGCGGAGAACCCGCGATAGAACAGATCGCAAATGGGATTGTGTTTAGAAAACACCGCATCTTGCAAACGCTGTGCAAGCCGACCGGAGGCGAGTCGCAACATTCCACACGGTAAAAGGTAAGGGCTACCTCAGGTACGCATCTCTCTCCTTTCTTCTCTGAATTTTGGCTCACCTAGGTGTCTAGGCACTAGCTTCTCCAAAATTGGGGGCAACTATAGACACCGGGTCCCGAGTCAAAGGAAAAAAAATAGCAGTTTTGGCTCACTATGCTCCTTGATAATTTCTCCGAAAAAAAATATAAAAAATAAAAAATATATATATATGTTTATAAAATAAAAAATTAATTAGTTAATATTTTAGGTTAATTAAAGTTGAAAAAGAAAATAAATATAGGGTCTAATTAAGTAAAATATAATTTAAGTAAATTAATTAAATTAAAGAATTAAAATATAGGAGAAATGAATTAAGGGCCAAACCCTAATTGTGGGTATAAAAAGAAAATGATGAAGAGAAGAAAGGAGGCTCGGCAAATGGGGAACCAGAGAAAAGAAAAACAAAAAAAAAAAAGAAAGAGAGAACAAGAAGAGGTGAGGCCGAAGCCAAAGAAAAGAAAAATAAAAAGAGAAAGAAGAGGGACAGTGGACAAGTGAAAACAAAATCAAAGGAAAATAAAAGGGAAATAGAAAGAAGAAATAAAAGGAGAGAGGCAGACCAACGGGAACGAAAAACGCAAAGAGGAGGAGAAAAAAAAGGGAGAAGGAGGCGGTGCCTCCGCCGGCCACCCGCGGTGCCGGAACGGCACACGCGCGGCGGCGCTAGGCTTCTGGCAGCCGAACGAACCGGCCGGCACCCACCGGCCTCCACCACTTGCCGGCAGTGGCAAGATCGGAGGGATAGCAGCACGACGCTCCAAGGCATTTTCCGGTGAGAAGGCGCCGTCCTCCGGCGCGTGACCACCTCCGTCGCACTCCCGGTGTCCTGATCTGTCTCCGGTGGAGGAGGTGTCGACCACCTCCGGCTCGCGGCAGCTCCAGCGAGTAAATCCGGTGAGCCCCTTTCTCTTATTCTTATTCTTATTCTTATTCTTATTCTTATTCTTATTATTATTATTATTATTATTATTATTATTATTATATGTTTATTTTATGTTTATTGATATTATATTATTATTGTCATTATTATTATTATTATTATTATTATTATTATTATTATTATTATTTGATTTATCTATTATTAATGTTATTGTGTTATATTCATATTTTTGTTATTGATATTATTTAATTTATGTTTATTGGTATTATTATTGTGTTTATTATTATTATTGTATATATTTAGTTATTGTTATTTATTATTGTGTTTTGTTATTATCATTTTAATATCATTATTATTATCATGTTCATATTTTTACATATTAACTCATTAACATGTTTTATTTATTCCAGTTAAATCATTTAATTCTTTTATCATTTAATGTATATGTAAC
Source organism: Excoecaria cochinchinensis (assembly GCA_947683425.1). Classification (NCBI taxonomy): domain Eukaryota; kingdom Viridiplantae; phylum Streptophyta; class Magnoliopsida; order Malpighiales; family Euphorbiaceae; genus Excoecaria; species Excoecaria cochinchinensis. The sequence continues at coordinate 1,863,182 of CANTUQ010000127.1, forward strand.
ACCCTATACCCGCAAATGATACGGATATCGAATGTCACCACACTGAACTGTATTGCATTCCTCAGAATTAGAGATTTTTTTTTTCAACAATAACAATTAACATTTCAATAACGAATAATAACACTAACACACTACTAATATACTTAACCTGTATAACCTCAAGTTAGCCATTGCAGTCGTATACATGCCAAGCCTATCACAATATCCTTGCTGTCCCGTAAATACTTTAGACCATCAGTAACATCGGCCACCATTACATCTTTTCTTTCTATAACCTGCACGCAGTAACCACACTACGTGCTGAGCATTGAAATGCCTAGTGGTGGATACATATCCTAAATTTTCCACACCAAAACCACATGCATGCACACACAAACATTTACTTTTAATCTCGTTATGTGAACATTACTTTCGGAATCTTTTAAATAGTCATAACATACTTTTACTGTAATCATTTATTCGTTACCTTTCCCTTTACTCCAATAACCATGCATTAACGTTACTTTTACTGTCGTCAGAGCAATTATTATTTACACTGTTAACTTTAACATTAATACTATCATGTTCATCTGTTTTTTTCTTTAGTTGTTTATAACTTTATTACATCAGTTACAGTCTAAATTAAGTGCTGATTTAGTTACTGATACATTTATGAAACAGCCATTATCCCAGTAATTATCGTTCACTATTAACTTTCAACATTTAATGACAGTTCTAGTTTATTTTGTGTCTTTAGTTTCGTTTCTAGCATTCTTAGGCAACCCCATTACTGAATTCTACACATGCAACACTATAAGAACATTAATTATGATAGCCAATACTTAGCTAATTAATCCAATTTATAATACTTATATTGGTTCTATGATAATGTCTTTACATATTACATTACATACTTTTAGTTAATTGCGTCTTGATAAAGAAATTCACAGTACTCAATTGAATTCATTTCACATATTAATATTTATCCTAACCGCATTATCTATTCCCAATTAATATTACAAGTTTAAATCTAAATCCTGATTATTTTCAATCAGTTATAATAATCCTTTAAAATTCCCCAGACATTTTTATTCTTTTATTTATGCTAATATTAGTCATCTATTTTCTTACATTAATCCTATTGTCATTTCCATGATATTAACATTATCAATAACATTTCCATTAACATTAATATAAATATCATTATCTTTCCTGCTGTCACTTAGTTATACATTTAACAATCAGATTGCCTATCGTTTATCGTTACTATCTCTCAATTACTTTGTTATTGAAAATTTTACAATTTAAAATCCCCAGACTTCCATTAATTTACAATTTTACGCTTTTACTTTCCACTTATTTAACACAATGCCACTAATTAACTTATTATTATTATTATTGCATTATCTAACGTACACTAGTATTCTTAGTGTTAATTAAATCACCCCTTTAAAGACATATACATTTATAGCACACATAAAATTTCATATTCGCATTTAGGTCCCTTAATTTTTACAGTAATCATATCTATGTCCATTCTTTTACATTAATACCATTTATGTCTTTTCTTTTCTTTATCACATAATTACCAAAATATCCTCTAATTATTCTTAAGTACCAGATGGCCCTCACTTACACTCTATTACTATTTTTATCCCTTAACTTTTCACTAAATTACATTTTGGTCCTTACCTTACCACTTTTATGCTCAATTACTAATTTAACCTTACATTTTCAAGTCATTTACACATTTAGTACATATAACAACCATATATTCACAAACAATACACATAAAAATCATACATACCATTTTGTCCTTAACTTATGACAAAATTACAATTATACCCTTGAACTTTTCAAAAATTATGAAAATGCCCTTAGTTCATTTCTATTTTATCAAAATTACATTTATGCCATTATTTCATTTTCAATTTCACTAATATTACAATTATGCCATTAACTTATTTGTCTTTACTCATAATTACCAAAAATGCCATCACTTACATTTTCTTTAGCCATTTTACACTATGTAACATGTAAAATTACTATTTTACCCTCCAATTATAATTTTCATGCCAAATTACATTTTTACCCCTAAAAAGTCACCAATTTTCATATTCAACCATTTAATGACATTTTTACCCTTATTAGCCATCATACACACACAAAGGCACAAAATTACCGTTTCGCCCTCCAATGTTTCATATAATTCCAATTATGTCCTTTTTACACATAATCATTAATTAAATTATATTTTAGCCATTTAAAGCTCATTATTACCATTATGCCCTCAAAACTTTTTATTAATTACAGTTATGTCCTTTTTCACACAAATAACATTTTTAAATCACAATTCAACCAATTAAAGCACATATTTACCATATTGCCCCTAAACATTTTACATATTACGATTTTGCCCTTCCTTTTTCTTTTATTTACAATTATGTCATTTTCAATCTTATTTTAACTTAACTTTATCCTTATCACTTTAATCATTACCATATATCATCTTTATCATAAAATCATTACCATACCTTTGTCTTTACCACATAATCACATGCATACTTTATTTTTATCGCAATATCACATGCATATCTTGTTTAATCATTCATATTTCATATTCATATCATTTTAACTTATTTTATTATTTTTCTTTACAATTTGCCCCTGTATAATGCTGGTAGATATCTATAACCAGGATAAACGAGATGGGAACCCCTAGAGGCTCAAATAACCTGAAGGACCATGAAAGATCACTTCAGTCTTTAATATATACAAGAGAAATCCTGAGGGACTACCCCTGTCTTTATATACTTTCGAAAACATTTTGACTTTAAATACAATGAGGTAGGACCGTCATTGGTCTACCATAAGTGAGACGCCATACTCACACCCGCAGTCTTATGTCCCTATGGCTAGCCATCATATCCTGAACTAGACTTGACTACCAGATTACTACATAGGGCATCAAAATTCCACTTTTCACATTCTTCAGTTACCAGTCATTCTTTTCATGGAATTTCATCATTTTATTCCATTCTTTTACATACAATTCAATCATTATCCATGTGATTATCATCATTATATCATCACATGTCATAAAAGCTCATTATTCCATCATGATACGCATGTATACATACATACACACACTTAGGCCAACATACTAACTTTTAACTATTAATTCTTTTTATCAACTTTAACATTTATTTATGTCATTTACATGCTAAATAACATAGCCATGTCATTATTTCACATTAAAACACATCAAAATCATACCTTTACATACATAACTCATTCGGCCTCACATGTATATCATACATCATACAACTTTACATGTTATAACACATGCCAATGGTTAGTTATCATACCAAATACCATGTTTATATCATAAACATGTCTTAAACATCATCATACATCATGAAAAACCCATGTATACCATTCGGCCTACATACTAATCTTTTACTCTCAATTATTTTCATCAACTTTAACATTTATTGAAGCTAATTACATGTTGTATAACATCACTATACCATTTATTTCCATTAAATCACATCAAAATCTCATCTTTTCATACATATACCATTCGGCCACATACTAACCACATACATAATGTGTCTTTCACATGGTCCAACACATACCATTCATTAATTCTCATGCCAAATACCATAAAACCATCATAAACATGCTTTAATCATCACTAAAACACATGAAAATTCCACATATACCATTCGACCAAAGAAGTAACTTTTTACACATAATTTATTTCTTTACTTTAATCATTCATTCCATCATTTATAACATCCTTAAGCATAAATATCAAGTTATTTTCAATTAAACATGCATATTTCTCATACTTTATGTTTAAATATAAACTAAAATCACACTTTTAATATGGAAAAAGAAGGATATTGTATCCACTAACCTTAGATTCTGGTTCTCCACATCATAAACATGCTTCCTATGCCATAACTCCTTAAAACTCCATCATTCCCTTTAGTTCCCTAAGGTGGCCGAATTAAAAAATCCACATAACTTTAAAACCAAACTTCCAATATGAAATATAACATCATAAATATCTTCTACACCCTCAAAAACCCCCATAGGGACCAATAAACTAAATTAAAACAACTTAAATCCCTTACCTCAAATTTAGGACATAACCTTGAATACTTAGTTTTCTTCACTTTCAATGCTCCAAATGGACTCCACTTGCTGTGTTTATGTTATAGAGGGACTTAGATTTGTTTGGGAGGCTAAGATTTGGAGAAAGATTGAAGAAAGAATGAAGAAAAATGGAGGAAAGTATGAAAAATAACATACGGTTTTGAAAGGAGGAGGAGGAGGAGGTCAGTTTTGGCTTGATTTTTCTAGAGAAATCTGGCCTCTCCTTCCTTTATGTAGTCCATAAATGAACCAAACCGGTCCAACCAATTTTAAACCAAAATTTCAGTTTTTCCGTTCAATTGCACTTTTCCAAAGAATCTATATGTTTGTCTTATTATTTTCACTTCTAACCAATTCCATTGATCTTAAAACATCAAAAATAGGCTCCCTACAAATTTTCAGCTCAATCGGAGTCCATTTGGATCTCGGTTCACTTAAATCGGTCCGATTCGATCAATTTTTCTTCTACCGTAAAATACAACTCTAAAGCTGTCAAAATTCACAGATAACACTCCCATTGTCTTATTTTACACACTTAACATCTATTGGGCCATTTACATCACTATTAACCCCTTGGTCGAATCTTGGTCAAATCCCGGTTCAAATTGAACCGAACCGAAGGCCAACTTCAAAATGACTTTCGGAGGTCGATTTAACTCCGTTTTCAGTTCCGATTTCACTACTAAACTCCTTACAGCCCACAGATCATTTTTGCGAAATTAAAATTTTTCGGGCGCCGGACAGCCGGATTCATTGTGTAGCCATCCCGGTGTCACCTGACCCGGAGTCACAATAATTTTAACACGCTTAACACTAAACTTTGACACTCGCAAACTCACTCCCTACATTGTTCAACGCTGCGATCATCATGGTAACACTGAAATTATTTAATGACACTTCTAGACCGTTATTTTAGCCATTACAGTATATTTTCATTTATTTTGATTTGTTAACATTTTAATTCAATTATCATTCTTTCACATCACCTTATTTTATTTTAATTTGTCATTCATTTATTACTATTTAATTGATTTAATCACTAACATTATTTCATCTGTGTTTTGTTTGTTTATGTCAAAACTTATTTTCCGCTTGGGCATTTTTGCGAGCACAAGAGGGGATCCAGAAGGCTCGTTTGGGTTAAATGTTTAATTGCTTTATTTGTAATATTTTATTTATTTGCCTTATTTATTTTGCCTTATAATTTCCTATAAAATTGTTTATTTTAGGCACGCTAGAAAGAAAATCGCTAAACATTTTTTTTATTAATTAACTTGGAATCTTTCCTAATAAATATGGGACTAATGTCTCAATTTTCTCCATCTAAAATCATCACATCAAAACTGTTTCATAATAAAAATGCATGCGTGGATCAATGTCCTCATCATTAATGAATATCCCGATTTATGCATGATTTGTATTTTATTTACAATGGGGGTTGTATTCCGCCCCTAATTTTGTTGTAATTTATTTTCATATGCTTCATTTTTAATTCTGCTTTATTTACTGCTTTTTCTTAAGTGGATGACATGCGCTTTAATTAACTGCATTAAAATGAATGAGAAATAAGATGAAACTCTAAATTCAAAACTCGACTATAAAATTAACCAAGGTATGAATAAATGGGAAGTCTCGAACCCACTCTGGTCTTAGGCTCAATGAGGTTAGAGGACCATCTCAATGTTTCATTAGGATGGGGCCTCCAAAATATCTCTTGTTGCCCACCAAAAGGCCTAACTTGAATAATCTTAGGCTCCACGGGGTTAGAGGATCATTCCAATATTCTATTGGGATGAGGTCTCCAAGATCCCTTTGGCTTGCCCAAAATGGATATACATGCGCCGTCTTAGACTCACTGAGGCTAGACGACCTTTTCCAATATTCTATTGGGTGGCGACTCCAAGAAACCTCCTTGTTGCCCAACATAAACGCACTTGTAATTCGTTACAAGTTTTAATGAACCTCTCTCGAAAGCCCTAAAGGCGGGCTGTTCGGGGCACCCCGGGGTTCGGCTCGCGTCACAATGAGGTAAAGAAAAATTCTTCCTAATCCCACCAAATTTAGGCTTTTATACCTTAGGTTAAAATCATAAGTCTAATAGGTTTAAGAATCTAAAAATTTTGGAGAATTAATTTGGATGAGCTCCATAATTATTTAATTAATTTGGACTCTATTTAAATCCAGTTCAAACTCTTTTTGAAATTGCCATGCACAGAAACCTATCCACTGGCCTTTTTGCACGAACTTGGATTTAAATACCCAAATCAGCTCCAAATACACTCTAATTAAATATATAAAGTCCATAACTATTATAGAACATATTTAATTTGACTTGTTCTAAAAATCAAGCCTTTAAGGCCTTCTACCAATGTTTTGTGTAGAAGACTCTTCCAGAAAGACTTTTGTGCAGATCATTTCCATTTTAAGCCCAATTTTAGTTCTCCAAGTGATCCAAAATCATTATATCAGTCCTATAACATTTACAGTCCAATATTATTTCATTTAGGATTAAAATGGATCATTCTGGCCCATTTCTCTAGATCATGCACAGACTCCTTTAAGAGGTCCTCTGTGCATGAACAATAAATTAATTGTTTCCCTCTTCTTTTTATTAGTCCATAATAATATCAAATATTATTAATGATGTCATTTTACCAAAATACCCTTTTTCTATAAGTGTCTAACCATTGGGTTTTCTAGTCTACTTGGCAGTACGAACATAATAGCAATTATGGAATCGCATAATTTAAATACTTTAAATCATTATATTAATTTTCAATTAATATTTATCCATATGCGCATGTACATATCATGAGAGGCTTCTAGCCAAGTATCATGACTACCCAAGTTATAGAAAAGTCAAGTGGTTTTACTATACCATTCCATAGAACAGTTACTGTGAATTTCATTTAGGTTTTGAGTATGGATAATGTCAACTCATATAAGCCTAAATATATTTTTTATAATAATATAACATTTGTTCCCAAAATGCCCTTTGTGAATCTCATCCACTTTGGCAATTCACTTTGGCTAGAGATAATCAGTACAAAGATATTATAGAACTTATAAGATAATTCCCTTAATAAATTTGGGATGGTGAATTCTATATTAATTACTTAACTATCTTCAAGTAAGTTATGATATACCCAACATCCTAACTATGTTCACTCATAAGCAATTTTAGAGTCAAAGTATACCACTCACTACTTAAGATAACTTTGGTGATCTCAAGTCTAAGGCTACTTGAACCACTACTAAGGAGAGATTTCTCACTGACCTAGATTTAATATCCATATGAGGATTCTCTTGACAGGTCTCCAATGTACTTGTTCTTCTAACAAGCATCCATATGTTAACTTTGATCATCTCCATGATCATAACTATGAAAATCATTGCTTGGACCTTTTAAGAAGCATAACACGTACTAATTTATACATATTAATAATGTCATGTCTTGTTAATACTCTGACTAGGGAAGGTATTAACACATTTGCATATAATAGGCATCTCATATCATGAAATCTTTCATGATTACCTTTGCACTGTATTTCTAATGCCAAGGACTTCATTTATTAATGTAAAATACAATCAAGAAAGATGTAATCAAACCATAGCATTAATACATGAATAGTGCCTACTCATAAATAATAATGAGATTGTATACTTGAAAAATATCCCTAATATAAATGGGCTCTAGGGTATACTCCTAACAATCTTCCACTTAGACTAGAGCTAATCACTCATATTGAGTACATGGTAATTGCACTTATTTTGGGATAGTGCCTTTGTGAGAGGATCCACCACATTATTATTTGTAGGAAGTCTTTCTATCTTCACATCATTTCTCACTATGATATCCCTAATGAGATGGTAGCATTTGAGAACATATTTGGATCACTGATGAGACTATAGTTCCTTTCCTTGCACAATGGCTCCATTACTATCACAATACAACTATATTGGATCAATAATGCTAAGGACCACTCCTAGTTCAGTTATGAAATTCTTGATCAATACTACTTCCTTAGCAGGTTCTGAAGTAGCAATGTACTTAGGTTATGTAGTTTAATTCGCAGTTGTCTCTTATTTGAAATTTTTTTAACCGACTGCTCCTCCTCTTATTATGAACACAAAACTAGATTGTGATTTACATTCATCCTTGTCAGGCTGAAAGCTAGCATCAGTATACTCGCTTACATGTAAATCACAATCTCTATATACCAAGAATACATCTTTAGTCATTCTTAAGTACCTAAGGATATTCTTAACTGTACTCCAGTGTTCCTCTCGACAGTTGGATTAGAATTTACTTATGACACTCAAAGCAAAATGCTACGTTCGGATGTGTACATAACATAACATACATGATAGAACCAAATGCTGACATATATAGTATTCTATTCATACTCTCTCTATCCTTTTATGTCTTTGGACACATAGACTTTAAAAGGTGTTTCCATGTACCATAGGTATAAACCTTTTCTTAAAGAGATCCATATTGAACCTTTTCAATACTTTATCTATGTATGTAGATTGATAAAGACTTAGAAACCTATTGGATCTATCTCTGTTGATCCTAATTCCTCTAATATAAGATGCTTCTTCAAAGTATTTATGGAGAATTGCTTGGATAACCATATCTTAACACTTTAAAGGATAGAAATATCATTTTTCATGATCAATATGTCATCTACATATAGAATTAAAAAAAACTATTACACTCCCATTATACAAGCAAGGTTCATCCTCATTCTATAAGAAACTAAACTATTTGATTGTCTCATTAAATTGGATGTTCCAGCTCCTAAATACTTGCTTTAATCCATAGATGGATCTTTAAAGCTTGCATACCCTTTGTGACGCGCGCCGAACCCAGCAAGGGCCCTCGAGGTGAATCCGCTTTAGGATTCGAGGGACTGGTTCGCGTCTTTTGATCATGGGCGCCATGAGACATCATAGATGCATCCCTCCTAATAGAATATTGGGAAGAACCACCTAGTCTAGTGATGCCTATAGGCACCTTTGAGGTATCATGGAGTTGCCACCCAATTCACAAGGAATTGGAAAAATGTCTCTTACCTCTATTGGTCAAGATCAGAGATATGGTGTTCAGAACTTCACTCTTATTTATGCTTTGGTTAATTATAAGTGAGCCTTTAACTTCTTAAAATTATATCTCTCACTTCATGCGATTAATGCATTAAAAGTAAAAACGCATCATAAGCATTCAAAAAGCAATAAAATGAAAGCAATAAAAGAAAGCGATAAATGAAAGCAGTAAACACACAAGCACGCAATTTACAAGAGAAATGGGGGGCAGAATACAACCCCATTGAAAGAAAGCTAAAGACATAAAGTGGGACGGAATATAATCCCAAGATTAAATTAAAGTTGCCCCAATAATTAATTACAAGGGCCTAAAAAGAAATGAATATAAATTTAAAACACTCACACAAAATCAAAATAAAAGGACATACATAAATCGGGGCATTATTTTAGGAACGTTGGTTCTTTCGCACTTGTTCGAAGTTTAGGAACATTGGTTCCCTCGCATTTATTTAAAGAAGGGTTCGAAGAGTCATTTTGGTTGTTTGATGAAAACGGGGATGAGTGATCCCATTTTTTGGAAAAACTAACTCTTCGTTTTAATGGTGATGTTTTTATTGTTAGGCTAAAACAAGGGACATTAGTTCCAATTTTATTAGTAAAAATTTCAATTTAATTATAGAAATATTTTTGTGATTTTTTATCGCACGAGTGCATAAATAAAATAAATATTTACAAATAACACAACATAAAGAGAGAGAGTTGAGAAAGATCTCACCAAAATCAGTGTGATCCTCCACGCATTGCGACCCATCTGGGGAGTCGCGGGGATGCTCAAATAACCCGACTCAAGTTAAATCTCAGATAAAAATTAACATCAAAAATATTAGTAATAGTTTTAAAGATTAATCAAGTAAAAAACGAAATAAATATTAGGCAAGTCAATTTGTAATGATAATAATAATAATGACAAGACAAACACAACAAAATAATAATAATATGAGTATGATGGTAGCAGTAACAATAATGATGATAAGTGCAATAATAATAATAATAATAATAATAATAATAATAATGATAATAATAATAATAATAATAAAGATGACAATAATACTAAGAGATTAATGAAATAATAATAATAACAAACTTTGAGAATATATTCATATAAAGTATTAATAATAATTAAGTAAAAAATAGTAAAATGGTGTAAAATAAAATAACAAGTTAAAAGAGAACTAAAAAGCAATAAAAGATTAAAACAAAAAAGAATGAACACGTGAACAATAAAAGGCCATGAAAGTTAAAGTGAATGAAAGTTAAAGAATGAAAATTAAAGTGAATCACGTGAGAATGTGTTGGCATAAAAGACAAAAAGTGGCCAAAGTTGATGGAAATGCAAATGAAAAAAAGAAAAGAATTGCAGATGGGAAAATGGACAAACAGAGCAACAATGGCGAGAGGGGCAAAAAAAAATTAATAACAGTAAACAATATATAGAGAAAATAAATAATTGGGAACGGTCAAAGTGTTTACACTCAGAATTTTATAGATTGGAGAAACGGTGTCTCGATTTGTTTTCCTTGTCAATTTTTTGGTGATAAATGTTGAAAAAAATACGAAAATATGTGTTTTGGAACAAAATAAATCAAAGAAAATATTTTAATGAAAGTATTTTTGGTTGAAACTTGAGCAAAGGAAATTGATTTTTCTAAACTCAAGATCATCCGGGAATCTAAAAAAATATTTTTTGAAAAAAGAAGGAGAAAATTTTAAAGTGGCTGCTGTTCTTGGTTGAGAGAAAATCAAGTCTTTTTTTTTGAAAAATGCAGCTCTCTGAAAATGAAACTCACTTTTTCTTTTAATTTGCTGGGTTGTTCCAAAATAAAGAAAAAACAATTTATTCTTTTAATTTTTCTTCCAAAAAATTGCACAGAAAAGGAAAAAAATCAGCAGTCAAAACGGACCGAAATGAAGAAAAATAGCGAAAATGGCGGGCCAAAGAGGTGGTCGCGTGGCACAAGGGGTACCACGCGGGCAAGGGGGAAATAGCGTGCGCGGTGGGCTGTCACCGCACGTGCTGCCCTCAGCAGCGCGCGGAGATGAGCGCGTTCCGCTGTCACCGCGCGCATGTGCGCACCCAGCGGCAAGCGGCCGCGTGATGGCCAAGTGGCCACCACGCGGCCACTTTGGCCAAAAACCAAAAGTGGCCGCGTGATGGCCATTTTGCCATCACGCGACCAACAATTGGTAAAGTGGCCGGCCACTTTACCATATTTTACATATATTTAATTTTTTTTTTTTTAGAAAAACCTTCTAAATTCTTTTCTTTTGCTTAAATTAATTAGATAATTTAATTCCTCTTTTCCAATTAAACCAATTAATTAGCTTAATTCAATTAAATTAAATAACTAATTTAATTTCCCTTTTCAATTAAATCAATTAATTAATTTAATTCAATTAAATTAAATAACTAATTTAATTTCCCTTTTCAATTAAATCAATTAATTAATTTAATTCAATTAAATTAAATAACTAATTTAATTTCCCTTTTTTTTTTAAAGAAAACGAAAATAACACTTCCCAATATTATTATTTTTAGAATCAATTTAATAAATTTTTTTTTATGATAATATATTTTATATATATTTATTTTTTTATTAAAAAAAATAACGAGGGTCTCGACAAGGGAAACATCATTTTTGACACCTCTGCCTACAAGCCTGTATCATTTTCATCAATGGGTAATTCTGATCTTAGACCGCCTCGGGACCTGGTGTCTACACCCTTTCACTATTTTCATATGTGAATCCTTAGGCTATGTCATATATATATCCTCGATCAAATTTTCATTTAAAAAATCTATCTTTACATTTATTTGCAAATCTTATAGTCAGAATAAGCGGTAATGGCCAAAAGTATTACAATGGACTTAAGCATCGTTATTGGAGAAAATATTTCATCAAAGTCAATTCCTTCTTTTTGATGATATCCTTTTGCTATCAGACGAGCTTTGTGGGTAACTATATGGCATCAAAATACACTCTAATAGAATTTTGGCATGTCTAGGGTGAATTAAAAAGTGTATATTAAGAGTTATGTAAGTTAACAGCTAGTAGGGGACATAAAAGGAATTAACCTAAAAGTTGAGGGGCAATTCGGTAATTTATTTAAATGATGATATATATGCATAAATGAATTTGAATTATGGGCCAATATGTGAATAGAGCTTAATTACATGCAAATATGGGAATAGAGGAAGTTTTGGGGTCAAATTGAAATTGCAAAAAGGTCCAAAAAGTTGAACCAATGAGATTGTACCACCTTTGCCCTTTAGAAATTGCATGAAATTTCATGCAATTAAATGGCAAGATGGCTGGCCACTATAAGGCCAAAAGAATGCAGAATTTTTCCACTTTAAACTCTCTCTAAACACACACTTCATAAGAGAAAATTGAGAATTTAAGAGTAAAGCCAAATTATGGTGCAATTTAGTCAATAAAAGGTAAGATTTGGTCTCCTTTTCTTTTCCTTCTTACTTTATATTCATTAAGAGAAGGAAATATGGGTTTAAAATTGATCTTGACATGAATTTACGATGTATGTTAGAAGTCAAACTCAACAAAAATAAAGAGAAAGAGAAGAAGTAAAGCATAGAGGAAGAAAGGTTGGCTATAAGAGGTATGGGAACTTCAAATTTGTATGTGTGTGCATGAGAAATTGAAATGATACTAATAATAAATGGTATGTAAAATGGTTGTTTAAGTATGGATGGAATACTTAATTTGTGCATGAAAAATAATTTTGTTGTGTTATTGGTTGAATTACACTAGAATTGTTCTTAAGCCATTTGTACAGTCCTTAGTTTTTTGCCATATTTTAGCCTATAGAACCTAGAATTGAGTGATTCTAGTTGAAAACTAAACTTACATATACCTACAATTTTCATGAAGAGATCTAAATCTAGTTTTGTCCCTACCCTTGAAATTGAGCTTAAAGACAAAGACCTAAATCTATCTCTTATTTTGGAATAGTCTTTAAGGTTTTATGTGTAATTCTCTTTACAAAACTCCAAATGACATGAATCAAAATTATACATAAACTAGACTTATAGTAGAGTAACTTTTATGAAGAAACTATGATCAGATTCTGTCCCAACCGTTCCTAGAAATTTTACAAATTTAGAACCACAATTTTGTCCCTGAAAACACCTAGAAGCAGTTTGTAATATTTTTGCCATATCTCTTAATTTATAGATTCAAATGACCTAATTATCGATCCATTAGAAACTTAATACATAGGGGAACATTTATTATGAAGACCACTTTGCTTAAATGTGTCCATATTGATTATAGGCTTATACTTATGTTTATATGTGCACATATATTGACTATATATGGTTATGTTTATATACGTAGATGATATAATAAATGCTGTTAATAGTAAAAAATTAATGATGATAGAGAAAGGCAATTGTAAAGGGTGAATATTATGATATGCTAAATAAGAGCATAGAAAATCCATGCATAAATATATAGAGATGAAAAGTAATCATAAATGAATTGTACCAATTGCTTCAATGACATGCTTATATGAATTGTGTTGTTATGCTAACACATGTTTGTTAGTTATTAATGTCTTATTAGCATATGCTTTGAAATATATGTCATGATATGTGTGACGCGCGCCGAACCCAGCAAGGGCCCTCGCTTGTGAATCTGCCATTGGGATTCGAGGAATTGGTTGTGTCTTTTGATCATGGGCACCATGAGACATCATCGGTGTGTTCCTCCCAATAGAACATTGGGGAGAACAACCTAGTCTAATGACACCTAAAGGCACCTTTGAGGTATTTGGAGTCGCCACCCAATTTGCAAGAAATTGGAAAAAGTCTCTCACCTCTAACGGTCTAAACCAGAGATACGGTGTCCGGAACTTCCCTCTTATTTATACTTTGGTTAATTATAAATGGGTTTTTAACTTCTTAAGATTATATTTCTCACCTCACGCATTCAATGCATTAAATTAAATTGCGCATATCAAGCATTCAGAAGCAATAAATGAAATAAATAAAGAAAACGGTAAATGAAAGCGATAAACACACAAACACACAATTACAAGAGAAATCGGGGCGGAATACAACCTCAATAAAAGGAAACTGAAGATATAAGTGGGACGTAATACAATCCCCAAAATTAAATAGAATTGCCCCAAAATTAATTACAAGGGCCCAAAAAGAAAAGAATTTAAACTTAAAACACTCACAAAATAAGAAAAAAGCATACATAAATCGGGGCATTATTTTGGGAACATTGGTTCCTTCGCACTTGGTCGAAACTTAGGAATATTGGTTGCTTCGCATTTATTTAAAGAGGGTTCGAAGAGTCATTTTGATTGTTGAGTGAAAACCGGGATGAGTGATCCCATTTTTGGAAAAAATTGACTCTTCGTTTTAATGTGATATTTTTTATTGTTGGGCTAAAACAAGGGACATTGGTCCCAATTTTATTAGCAAAAAATCCATTTTAATTATAGAAATATTTTTTGTGATTTTTTATCGCACGCATGCACAAATAAAATAATTATTTAAAAAGAAACACAACAAAAGGATTAGGAATTAGAGAGATCTCACCGAACCGATGTGACCCTCCTTGTGTCGCGACCCATCCGGGGGAGTCGCGAGGACACTCACATGACGCAACACAAATTAAATCTCAGACAGAAAATAATATCAAAAACATTAGTAATAGTTATAAATAAATTAATCAAACGAATGCAAAGCATAATGATAACAATGATAAATGTGGTAATAATAATGTCAATAGTTAAGAGTCATGGCATAAAAAAATAATAACGACATAATATAATGACAACAATAAAATTATAACAAATAATCATGGCATGGTAACAACAATAAAATAATAATAATAATAATAATAATAATAATAATAATGAAAATAATAATAAGTTATTGAATAATTACAAACAATAATAATAATAATAATAATAATAATAATAATAATAATAATAATAATAATAATAATAATAATAATAATAATAATAAAAGATAATAACACTAATGAAAATGAAGGCCACAGGGACACAATAATTATAATAGTAATGATTAATGCCAACGGGAAAATAAAAAAAAGGAAATCAAACTAGAACAAGTGAAAAAGATCTATCACTGGTAATATTAATCGCACAAAAATACTCAAAATAA
This sequence comes from Excoecaria cochinchinensis, assembly GCA_947683425.1. NCBI lineage: Eukaryota > Viridiplantae > Streptophyta > Magnoliopsida > Malpighiales > Euphorbiaceae > Excoecaria > Excoecaria cochinchinensis. The sequence goes on from CANTUQ010000127.1 coordinate 1,878,591, forward strand.
AATGACATCAAAAATAATAATAACAAATAAATGCAAAACAAAATAAATAAGAAAGGGTCCAAAGTATTTACCCTCAGAATTTATAGATCGAAAATAGGATGTCTCAATCCGTTCCCCTTATCGATTTTTGCGGTGATAGGCTGAAAATAAGAATGTAAAATTTGTATTTTTGAATAAACTAACTCTAGAAAATATTTTTTGTGGGATGAAAAAAAAGCAAAGAAAATTGATTTTTCTTGCTCAAATCAAACCCAAGATTAAATATTTTTAGAGTAACAAAGATTAAAACTTGAGAAGAAAACTTAAGAATTTTTGAAGAAATTTTTGAAGAAGAAAATGTTTCCTGGAGAGTAAAAGAAAAGAGTTAAAGAGCAAAACTCAGAAAACTCCCCTTGAGAAATAGTTGTCGTCCTTTGAAAATGAGGGGAAAACCCCCTTTAATTTTTGCCTTGGCCAAAAATGGAGAAAGACAAAATGATCTTTTAATTTTAGTTACTCAAAAATAGCATGAAAAGGTGAAAAAACTGAAGAAAAAGGACTGGAAAACAAACAGAAAACGCAGGAAAACGACGTGTCACGGGGACTGGGCATGCATGCCCGCGTGGAGAAGGGGCCGCGCGCGGTGAGGGGCTACCGCGCGCATGCGCACGCGGTAGGGCAACCGCGCGCCTGTGCGCGCGCGGGCCTTCCCCTGCGCGCTGGGGCAGCCTGCCGTGCGGGCTCCCCCGCGCGCTGCCGCAAGTGGCACTCGCGACTCCTTTTTTTTTTTAAATAATCTTAAGGACACAAAATTAATATATATTTTTTTTACCTTATTTTAATTTTTAATTTCTAATATATATTTTTTAATTATTTTTCGAAAAAACACAATTTTGACAAGGGAACGATCGATTCTCTCTTTCTCGCCGAAAGTCGGCATTTTGTTTTCATCATCAGGTAATCCTGATCTTGGACCGCCTCGGGACCCATTGTCTACAGTTGCCCTCAATTTTGGGGAACTTAGGACCCAGGTGCCTGAGTGAGCCAAAATTCAGAAAAGAAAGGAAAGAAACGCGTACCTGAGGCGGTTGTCTTCCCGGTCATGCTAAAGAAGTCATCTCCTTAGGTCGCCGTATAGACTGAGGGACGGTTTTCATCCTTCTGGGTGATACGGCGAGTCTACTCCAGACAAAACACGAGAGTTGCTCTTCTGAACTGCACCGAGTCTGCTCCAGACTTACAAAGTGCGAAGTTGTGTGAGATTTGTCTCCTCAGAGAACTAGGGGAATTTGCCTCCTCAGAGGACTTTGGGATTTTGCCTCCTCAGAGGACTTGGAAGATTTTGCCTCCTCAGAGGACTTTGAGATTTTGCCTCGTCAGAGGACTTCGAGATTTTGCCTCCTCAGAGGACTTCAAGATTTTGCCTCCTCAGAGGACTTTGAGATTTTGCCTCCTCAGAGGACTTTGCAATTTTGCCTCCTCAGAGGACTTCGAGATTTTGCCTCCTCAGAGGCTTTGAAATTTTGCCTCCTCAGAGGGCTTCGAGATTTTGCCTCCTCAGAGGACTTCGAGATTTTGCCTCCTCAGAGGACTTTAGGATTTTTCCTCCTCATAGGACTTTAGGATTTTGCCTCCTCAGAGGACTTCAGGATTTTGCCTCCTCAGAGGACTTTGAGATTTTGCCTCCTCAGAGGACTTTGAGATTTTGCCTCCTCAGAGGACTTTGAGATTTGATCTGTGTTAATGTCACCTCGGCCTGTTTGTCTAGCGCGAGTGAGTGCTACTGTTGAGCTAAGATTTCTCTGGCCTCGCTTTTGTGCGTGCTGTCTTCATTTGAACTTTTCCTGCAAAACTGTATGCGTAAGAATATATACAAGAGATTGTGTATGCATGTATAAAATGCCATATGCAGATATAAGATGCATGCAAAATGGATAGACCACGTCCTGAGTGGTGAAGGGTCCGTTTAGGGTACGGCTTGGCATTATCTGATGCCCCCAAGGATCTAGAAAAGCGTCTTCACGGCTCAGGAATTCTGGCCCATAACCCCCCCTCAAGGGGAACCATTATGCAGGCATCTTTGCCCCCGAAGATTCTGACTCATGTCCTGCATTATACTATCTGCTCGAGAGGATGTCATCTGAAAAACCACGGCCTTATCGCTCCAGGCGTTGGAAGTCATTAATTAAAGGTAGTGCGTCCCTCGTGGATTTTCACACTAGCTTTTCTTAGCGGGAAATGCGTCCTTGTCGGATTTTCACATAACCCTGTGCCTTATTTTTTGCCTGAAATGGACCCAACCCAATCTAGTGGCTTTTATTCATTTTATTTTTTATAGGGCAGACTGCCTGTTGCCAGGTTTTCACCCTGCCCTTTGGCCTAACTTTTGCTTAGAGCGCCAGTCACGGTTTTCATCTCTAATGGCCTTTTTTTTTTCTCTTTTTTTTTTGAGAGGTTGGAGTCGTTGCAAAAGATCTTTCGAATATGATTGACATGTGCTTATGTCTCAGATTATGGTTGTATGGACATGGTTCTTTATCGGGGAGGTGCCGTAGGATTGGCTTCACAGTTGATGGCAGAATGAGTCGACTGAAGTGCCTGAGTGGCGAGAGTGGCAAAGGATCGATAGTACCAATGTACTGATTTTATGCTGGAACCAGACAACTTTGAGTATGCAAAATGAACTGCCCTAGTCATAGACTACACCCTTGCCTCCCTAAGTGCATGCGAGAGAAGGATACTTAGCCCCGCAGTAGGTAATAGGACCCATCGACTTAGGCATCTGGCTGGTGAGAGCAGGAGTAAAGTAGCCATTTAGATTTCGTACATTCAGTAATGAATGGCGTTTATCTTTTTATAATAGAACTAGAAAATGATGAGCCAAACTGCCTTTGTTTTACGTATTTGCAAAGACTGTGTGCGTTTCAACATTATTTCTCCATACATGATCACCATTTAACATGGATTCGGAATGGAAAATTACATCTAATCTCAGAGTGGATCTTGTAAGCATCAGACTCCCATTTCCAATCAGCCCTCGCGGGTTTTCTTGATTGAATATTTTCTCTCTCTTTTTTTTTTAGCCTCTGCCATGGACCCTCCTTCATTTCATCGGGGTTGATTGAATTTGCTTCGCTTGCTGTCCGTCGGGATTTTGCTTCCTTGGATAACAACTTTTCAAGAATGAATGGGCCTTCATACGTTGGTCTGTATCCATCTCGTCTGCCTAGAACATGCGGAGCTATTTGTCTAGACACCCTATCTTACTCTCCCGGCGGGTGCTTTCTGACTTTCTTCCCCAATGATCGGATAAGGTGTTTTCTGATAGGGATAGCAATCTTGAAACCCTTTTCGTTTGACATTTTTAGTTGCTACGGTTGTCGCTTCCATGACTGCCCTTTAAGGATCTGACATGCTTCAATGGGCAGTAGTGTTTTCCCCTCACACGTCCAGGCATAAAGCGTGATTCTCGTAAAGGTTCTAATTGCAGACCCCAGAATGGGTCCACTCCATAACCTTCTTGGTCTTCCTCTTGTTTGTATGTCATCAGCTCATCTCTCGTGCAGCACATCCTCTATACTTATGGACTGGGCGGATGGCTTATGGATTACTCTTCAGGTCCTTTCAGTGGCAGGCGTGAGCAGTAGCAACACAAGAATATCCCTCGCATCGCGCATCCTCTATATTGATGAACTGATTCGGTGGCTCGTGGTTCAGTCTTCAGGTCCTTTTCAGTGGCTAAGAAGAACGGTAAAAGGCAGATACGTGTAGACTAACGGGACTTGAGCAGAGCTTGACCCCAAATAACATTCCCTTGCCCCCCCCCCCCCCCCCCCCAATCAATTCTCTCTTTTCTTCTCTCTTTTCTTTATACCCCAATTTTTTTTTTTGCACCCCAATTTTTTTTTACAAGCTTCGTTTAAGTCATGAAGTTACACATACGTGCACTTTTCATCTTAACCACTGGGACCGTTGTTGTTCAATTCGGAAGGGCATCAAGTTTTGGTAAGAAATTTGGCTATGAGGGTTCCGGATGGTTCGGGGGCTTTGGCTCTGGTTCTGCTTGCGGGTTCCCCTTTCAACCATTTATGTCTATTTTGGCTTGAGTCTTCTGAGATATGTTGGCATAGCGAGCTTGGCGGCTTCATGATTACCTCCTGGCATGTCCTCGTAGGTCCAGGTAAAGACTTTTATTTTATATTTTTTTTATTTATTTTTTTCATTCTCTCTTTTACTCTCTCTTCAAGAGTCATAACAGATGCTATCAAGATTTTCTTTGGAGTTTCCAAAGTTCCGAGATTAAATGGAATGGCATCGCTTGAATCATTATCAAATGTGAATGTGTTATGATCATGCATAATGAAATCATAAGGAAACATCACACAGATAAATGAAAATCATTCATTTCATTCAATAAAACTAGAATTAAAAATTGTCATCATTAAATAGTTCAGAAAATAAAAAGAACATCTAAATGGATGACACCCTCTTGCTTCCACCAGCAGGGACGCCTTGGCTGATGGCCCATCACCGTCCATGGGAATTGTCTTCTTTCTCCACTTAGGTACTCAACCTATCTGCCTCCCCCTTCGCTCTTCTGGGTCGGAGATCTGTTTGCTATCAATGAGGTCTTGAACCCGGTCTCTTAAGGCCCGACAATAGTTCATCAAATGTCCAGTGTGCTGGTGGAATGCACAATATTGACCAGCTCTGTGATTGGGCTGCCCCTGACTGCTGGCGGGCCTCGCGGGTAATGGTTGCAATAACCCCCTCTTCACTAGCTTTTCAAAAACTCGCGACAAGGATCTGCCCAAATTAGAGTAACGTCTTTGATTCATTTTCGTGGATGACTCTCCCGTCCTCCTCGAATTACCCTCACCGTCATTGCGGATATCCGAGTTTGCATTTTTTAGAGCTCACATCCTCGCCGGACCCCTATCCCTTTCAAGCATGATGTCACTTTCCAGAGTAGGCCTTTTACCACCTCTTTGTCCAACTGGTAAATCAAGCGATTCTTTACCTCTTGGCTTAGAGGTACAAGGAGACGCCGTGGTTGCCATTGTATGGGTGATCTCGATAATGGCTGGCTCAGCCCGGTTAAAGGTAGCCGCCATCAATCGAGCTTGCAGGACTAGTGCCATGGCATCTATTCTTTCCTTAATCATAGCTGATAACCTTCTTTCGAGCTCTTCAAACCTTCTATCAATCTCTTGGGCCAATAATGCACGAGTCTCCTCGATCTGTCGTGAAAGGTCAGCCATACCCAATCCCTGGTTAGAACCCTCCTGTTTTCCTTCTTCCTCTTCCTCCCCACTTTCGCTGGTGGACCAACAACCTATCATCACTATGGAAATCCCCCCTTCGTCTTTCTCAGGGCGACTGACAGTGGCGCATCCATTCCCATACAAGTCTTGCAGTACATACCATTCAGGTAAGCTTGAACCAATCATGGCATTATAGGAGAATTTCTTCTTACTTTCCCTCTTTTTCGGATCAGTGATCTCCCTGCTGTCGATCAAGTCCTGAATTTCATGCCTTAATCTTGCGCATCTGTCTGTCGTATGCCCCGTATGTTGGTGAAAATCACAATACTCATCATCTTTATAACCCGGCTGTCTTGGGTTTTGGCTAGCTTAGGTGGCAGGGGTTGCAACTTTCCCTCCTTTTCTAGTTTCTTTAACACCCAGGATAAAGGTCAGCCTAAATTCGAGAAGCGCCTCTGGTTCACCCCTATAGTCGATACCTCAGTTGCCTTTTCAGTCCTATCGCTGCTGCTGGAGCCTGCCCACTTATTTGCCCCCTGACTGTTATAGCCCTTCTTAACAAACCCTTCACCACTCGCCTTCTGGGCCATGCGTTCACTCTCCGCCTCTATGGCGATGTCTTTTAAGGACTCCCAATCTTTTAACCCTTTCATCTTGAGCCCTTCTCTTAAGTACGGGCTTGCATTTCTAATGAACGGCCTGATCTGATCTGTTGTATCAGGCTTTCTCCTCATCTCCATCACCCGATTCCTCCACCGAGTGAGATAGTCATGGCAGGACTCGCCGAGCTTTTGGTGCAATAGTTCTAGGTCTTTTAGAGTGACCTCCATTCTGGTACTACAGTCATATTGCCTAAGGAATTCTTTTGTCAACAGATCCCAATCTTCTCTAGACCTTCTATCCAACCCGTGGTACCAATCGATTGTCGGCCCCGTTAGACTGAGACAGAAATATTCCACCTTCTGCCTTTTTGTCAACCCTGTGCCTTTCATGATAAGGGCATATTGCTTAATGTGTGCAAAAGGGTCCGAAGTACCATCGAACTTTGGCAAATCTGGCATCTTGAACCTCTGGGGCAGTAACTCCTCCTCTTCTAGATCTATGTCTTTAGAGATGACCCCCTTACCAGCTGACAGTAAACGGGAGATAGCCTCAATCTTTTCCTCCGTCTTCTTTACCACGTCATCCTCCACTTTGGGGACTCTTCCCCTCATAACTTGAGGAACTACCGGCTCATCCTCCTCCTCCTCTACGAAGTCATCCATCGGGCTTGAAACGTTCACCCTTCTCTGCTCGGCAGGTGCCTTTGCTCTAGGCTCAATAATTGGCGGTTGCATAGTAGCGACTGCTATACAAGCCTCCTCCATAATAGGTGGTTCGCCTTGCTCCACGACAGGAGCCACAGATGGTGGTCCAGCACTTGGTGCTATCTGGGCAACGATGCTCCCCATCATAGCTAACATCTTCCTCTCAAAAACCTCAAATCTTTTGTCCAAATCTTGCGTCATTAAAGCATCTATTTCTTGTGGTAGATCTGCCATTACCAACCTTGAAATCTCTGCCACCCAATTCGAACTCTGCTTGCTCCTTAGGCGACTACAGGGACCCCAAAACCTCCCAGGTAAATGGTCTATAGTGGCTAAAAAATCCAAGGGGTTAGAATGATGCATGGATGAGATGTAATGCATGATCGTGCTATGCAGATAGTCCTTAATGAGTGAAAGATTAGTAGATCACAGTGATATTATATACATTTTATTTTATTTTTAACATGCGTGAATGACACGCGATGCATGAGCATGCTGTGCAACATCAACAACCACATGCAAGTAAGTAGATCCTTCCAACCTTATCACTCCCACATATGAGGTCGTGCGGTCTCTTTCCTAGGTGGGCTTCATCCGAGGGTTAACAGGGAACGCATCGGACACGTATGGTGCACGGTGGAAAATCGGCAGCATAACAGTCTTAATCTAATGTGCATTCGTATGGTTTTTGGCCATTATGTATTTAGGCAATCCAATCAAGTTAAGGTGAGCTTACCGGGGCATGAAAGCCTTTGATAAAAGACCACTTGATTTGGTTAATTCTATCTGATACGCGATGGCCCATATCACAAGCATTGTATTAAGGAGCATGCCCCCTAGGGAAAGTTTCTACTTGCCATTACATGGGCTTTGGTCAAGGTGATGAATTTTTAAAGCTACCCAAGCATGGTCCCTGCCAACGGGTCTAGCTCATCACGAGCGTAGTGACCGATCGGGTCTCCATTTGATATACTAAAAGGTACAAGGCTTAGGCTGGTGATTATCCTTAACACTTCCCTACAATGAGTGAAAGTAGGGTCATGCTTCGGGAACACACCGAGGTAAGAAAGGACCAACTAGCGTAAGTCTAAGGCTCTAAAATGCAATACAATTTTCGAAAAGAGATAGAATTTAAGTTTTAAAAACCCAATTATATATTTTAACCAAAGCACTTTCGGAGCAAAGTCTCAAACACAAAGTCCCCAGTGGAGTCGCCACTGTGACGCGCGCCGAACCAACAGCAAGGGCCCTCGCTTGTGAATCCGCCATCGGAATTCGAGGAATTGGTTGCGTCTTTTGATCATGGGTGCCATGAGACATCATCGGTGTGTTCCTCCCAATAGAACATTGGGGAGAATAACCTAGTCTAATGACACCTAAAGGCACCTTTGAGGCATTTAGAGTTGCCACCCAATTTGCAAGAAATTGGGAAAAAGTCTCTCACCTCTAACGGTCTAAACCAGAGATACGGTGTCCGAAACTTCCTTCTTATTTATGCTTTGGTTAATTATAAATGGGTTTTTAACTTCTTAAGATTATACCTCTCACCTCACACATTCGATGCATTAAATTAAATTGCGCATATCAAGCATTCAGAAGCGATAAATGAAATAAATAAAGAAAGCGGTAAATGAAAGCGATAAACACACAAACACACAATTACATGAGAAATCGGGGCGGAATACAACCTCAATAAAAGGAAACTGAAGATATAAGTGGGACGGAATACAATCCCCAAAATTAAATAGAATTGCCCCAAAATTAATTACAAGGGCCCAAAAAGAAATGAACCTAAACTTAAAACACTCACAAAATAAGAAAAAAGCATACATAAATCGGGACATTATTTTGGGAACGTTGGTTCCTTCGCACTGGGTCGAAACTTAGGAACATTGGTTCCTTCGCATTTATTTAAAGAGGGTTCGAAGAGTCATTTTGATTGTTGAGTGAAAACCGGGATGAGTGATCCCATTTTTGGAAAAAATTGACTCTTCGTTTTAATGTGATATTTTTTATTGTTGGGCTAAAACAAGGGACATTGGTCCCAATTTTATTAGTAAACAATCCATTTTAATTATAGAAATATTTTTGTGATTTTTTATCGCACGCGTGCATAAATAAAATAATTATTTACAAAAAAACACAACAAATGGATTGGAAATTAGAGAGATCTCACCGAACCGATGTGACCTTTCTTGTGTCGCGACCCATCCGGGGGAGTCGCGGGGAGACTCACATGACGCGACACAAATTAAATCTCAAACAGAAAATAATATCAAAAACATTAGTAATAATTCTATATAAATTAATCGAACGAATGCAAAGCATAATGATAACAATGATAAATGTGGTAATAATAATGTCAATAGTTAAGAGTCATGGCATAAAAAAATAATAACAACATAATATAATGACAATAATAAAATTATAACAAATAATCATGGCATGGTAACAACAATAAAATAATAATAATAATAATAATAATAATAATAATAATAATAATAATAGTAATAGTAATAGTAATAGTAATAGTAATAGTAATAATAATAATAATAATAATAATAATAATAATAATGAAAATAATAATAAGATATTGAATAATTACAAATAATAGTAATAATAATAATAAAAGATAATAACACTAATGAAAATGAAGGCCACAGGGACACAATAATTATAATAGTAATGATTAATGCCAACGGGAAAATAAAAAAAAGGAAATCAAACTAGAACAAGTGAAAAAGATCTATCACTGGTAATATTAATCGCACAAAAATACTCAAAATAAAATGACATCAAAAATAATAATAACAAATAAATGCAAAACAAAATAAATAAGAAAGGATCCAAAGTATTTACCCTCAGAATTTATAGATCGAAAATAGGATGTCTCAATCCGTTCCCCTTATCGATTTTTGCGGTGATAGGCGTAAAATAAGAATGTAAAATTTGTTTTTTTGAATAAACTAACTCTAGAAAATATTTTTTGTGGGATGAAAAAAAAGCAAAGAAAATTGATTTTTCTTGCTCAAATCAAACCCAAGATTAAATATTTTTAGAGAAACAAAGATTAAAACTTGAGAAGAAAACTTAAGAATTTTTGAAGAAATTTTTGAAGAAGAAAATGTTTCTTGGAGAGTAAAAGAAAAGAGTTAGAGAGCAAAACTCAAAAAACTCCCCTTGAGAAATAGTTGCCGTCCTTTGAAAATGAGGGGAAAACCCCCTTTAATTTTTGCCTTGGCCAAAAATGGAGAAAGACAAAATGATCTTTTAATTTTAGTTAATAAAAAATAGCATGAAAAGGTGAAAAAACTGAAGAAAACGGACTGGAAAGCAGACTGAAAATGCAGGAAAACGACGCGTCATGGGGACTGGGCATGCATGCCCGAGTGGAGAAGGGGCCGCGCGTGCTGCCTTAGCAGTGCGCGCGCCAGGCTCGCGTGCTGCCTTGGCACCGCGCGCATGCGAGCGCGGTAGGGCAACCGCGCCCCTGTGAGCACGTGGCAGGCCCCCCTGCGCGCTGGGGCAACCTGCCGCGCGGGTGCCCCCGCGCGCTGCCGCAAGTGGCACTCGCGACTCCTTTTTTTTTAAATAATCTTAAGGACACAAAATTAATATATATATTTTTTTACCCCTATTTTAATTTTTAATTTCTAATATATATTTTTTAATTATTTTTCGAAAAAACACAATTTTGACAAGGGAACGATCGATTCTCACTTTCTCGCCGAAAGTCGGCATTTTGTTTTCTTCATCGTGTAATCCTGATCTTGGACCACCTCGGGACCCGGTGTCTACAATATGAAGAAAATAACATGAATCAAAGGTGTTTAAAGCATATACGTACATGATTAATGATAAGATAGTTAAAGTGAATATTAATTATCATAATGTAAATGTAAATTTTTGCGGCCTATAAAGAGTCTGGGTCGTGAATAGATATGTAAGGCCCCAAAATGTACCCTAATAGCTTTAATGCAGGATTAGAGAATTATTGGAATTTAAAATGCATATTTATGTTATTGACGTGTTAAAAAGGACGTTATTATTTAAAAGACATGCAAGTTGGTAAAATGCAAAATTATATTAAATGTGTACAAATGGAATTATGTTGTGGGCTAATAAATATTAGCGGAGTTTAGTTGTATGTTAATTGAGTCAAAGATTAACTTAAGGGATTAAAAAAGATATTAACCATTAATGTAAAATGTGGCTTGCTAGTGTGATGACACCTAGCATATTGAGGAGGCAGAATTTGAGAGGCCATTTAAAAGTTCATTCTCAACTGAAATAGGAAGGGAATTCAACCATTACCTCTATCATTTCTCTCTAATTTTCATACAAATTATAAGTTAAGAATTTAAGGGATTAGACTTATTTATTGAAGTTGAAGTTTAAGTTAATTTGGTAAGTTGATTCCTCCGTTTTATCTTCTTCTTTTTATTCTTTATTTCTCTTCTTCTTATGATGATGAATTCTATAAAAATGGATTGATAATTGTTGTTAATGTGAAAATTATTGTGAATTAGTAGAAGAAATCATCAAGAAGAGAAAGAGAAAGGAAAAGGCAACTTGAACAAGATTTGGAGGTGTTGGTCTTCAACAGGTTTCAGAATTTAGGGTTTATCCATGTTTGAGTATGTTGAATTGAAATGAGTTTTAAGGCATATAATATGTGGAATTGTTGATAAAATGAAGACTTAGTGTTGATTTGGCCGGATTTCAAGGCTTTTGATGTTAGAAATGTAGTTAGCTAAATTCCAGTTTTTGGTTCACTTGAACCAATTCAGGAATTTTGAGTATAACTAGACTTGTAGACCTCTAAATGATATGATTCTAATTTCAATAGATCCACAAGAAATATACCTATAAATGTCTAGAAGGAATGAAAATACATTTGTAGACTTAAGGTGGGTGAAAATTCATTAGAACGTTTGAACTGAAGGTTGTCCCCACTGTTGGAACAATTTGGGTTCAATTAAGCATAACTCTTAGGTATGATGTCCATATTAGATGATTTTGGTACCAAATTAAACTTGAGACATAATGTAACAACTGTTTAGAAGACCTATTTGCCCTAAGAGGACTTTAACTAGGTGAAAAATCCCACTCAATTTTGGACCTAGAATTTGCCTTATTCCAGATTCCTACCAAAGCAAGATTCAGCTTTGGTCCCAGCTTTGGTTCTAGCTTTGTTAAGCTACTGCCCATTAAAGCTAGATTTTTGCTTTGATCACGAAACTTGTCTAGCACATGTCTAACATTATATAATTAATGAATATATGAACATCGGTTGGAAACATATTATGAACATGATAGTTTAATTGAGAAAATACATGTAATTATTATTGAGAGTATGAAGTGTTAGTTAAGAAATTTTGTAGTTTGTATGAACTGGACAAAATGATTTCAAAATGAGCCCTTCAATGGTTGTCATAAATAAATGATTAATTTTAAATGGTTAATTATAAAGGATCAAAATGGTATCTCTAGTATAAAACTAAATTTATCATATTAGAGCAATATTTTTAAAATTGGACCGGACCAGCTGATTGAACCGGTTCAACCACAAACCGGCAAGAAAATCGGTTTGATCCAATGCAAAAATCGGAATATGAAAAAACCGGCCTTAACAGTAAAAAAATCGGGTTGGACAGGAAAAAATCGGGTTGAACAAGGAAAATATGGTTGAACTGGAAAAAAAGTAATATACCCTAAATTATATTTTTATATTTTTATAATCTGGATTAAGAGCTATTGGATATTGTTCAATCAAAAATTAATATTTGATGATAAAATCAATTCATTTTAATATTAGGCTTGATAAAATTGAAAATTATGTGAAATTATTTCTACTATATTTTTATTTTATATTTTTTAGATATTGAATAACTATATAATTTAAATGTAATGAAATATTAAGAAGGAAATGAAGATAAACATAATAATTATAAAAATAATATCTTTAGGTAATGTCACAAAAATAAATTTTACAATTGAAATTAAAATTAAAAAATCTATAAATTCAAAAATACATCTTCCTTATAAATTCAAATATTTAACAGAGAAATTCAACTGTAGTGTTTAATCTTTTACTATTATTGCTAAAAAAAGGAGTAAAATAAATGACAAATGATTAATATATTGATATTTGACAATTAATAGGTTGTTTGAATGTGTTTCTTATATACCATATTTTTAATTTTTTATAAATAATTATATTTAAAAAAAAGATAAAAATTTTAAGTCAATCCGATCAAATCAGTTGACTCATAACTCAGTTGGTAGGCCGAATTGATATCCGATCCGATTTTAAAAGTATTGTATTAGAGTAAAAAGAGCTTATTATGTTATTGCTTGATTAATTGAGTTTCTGTGTGAATAACTTTAAGTGCATGACATTGATTGTAAGAAAAGATCAAGTTTAACAGTAGTGTGAAGAGTACATATATATATATGATTTTCCTTAATGATAATAACGTACAAGTTTTGTATTGAAAAGAATATATATATAATTAATGTATGATTTTGATATGAGAAATATATTGTTTGATAAGGTAAATGTCTAGTGAAATATGTATTATGTTTTAAATAATTTTGTAACACCCTTATACCACAGTATTGTACGTACGATGATCAGCTAATTCAAATATCAGACCAGTGTTAAAGTTACGAATTATGCTACACTAGACAATTCGGTAATTTTTTTTTTCAAACATCAATGACACTCATAACCCAATAACAATAATATAACAATTCAGGCTTGACACTATCTAAAAGTTACACTTAAACTTACATATAAAACATAAACTCGATAATATGTATTCATAAAATTTGTGTATCACGATTATATAAGTGCCATGCCTATCTTCCCATTCCTGCTTTCGTTCTTCTTCTTGACTGTCACCAAAATCTCGGCCACTTTAAGATTTCCTATCTTCATAACCTGCGCGCACTAACAACACTACGTGCTGAACATTAAAACGCCTAGTAGTGAATACATATCCTGAATTTTTCATTTCCAAATTCATACACACATGCATAATTTAGATTTATATTTAAGTCCTTTCTTTAATCTAACATTGACCACTACACATTTTTACTTATATTCAAAAGTAGTTATTTCATAAATTAAATTACTTGATACCATATAAATATTCAATTTATATTTTCATTCAAGTTTATTACATTATTATAATTATTTTATCACTAAGTCCTTCATTATCAATTACTTACACATTTAATTTTCATATTATATCGTCAATTACATTTTAATCCTTTAATTAACATTACTATCATTATTTTACAATTTAGTCCCTAAACTTTTACTAAATTACAATATTGCCATTCTTTTTTCACTTATTTACAAAAATGCCATTATTTAATCTTATTTTTACATTTGTTTCTTTATTTGACATACAAATTACTATTTGGTCTTTAAAATGTGATTTTCAAGCCAAATTATATTTTAATCCATATATTTCCATTAAATTACGATTTTGCCATTCAATTTTACTATAATTTACTGTAGCACCCCAATACCCCCTGGGAGGATATCAGAGTCGCTACGCATGCATACACATATAATACGATTCAATTAAACATTATTATCATCATCTTATAAGCGGAATATTATTATCACTCAAGTTGAACATGCATAAACCAATTTTAGTTATCACATTGCAAATTATCATTACCTTACATATATTACTATAACATTCTCTTCTATAATACCACACTTATCACATACAAAAATTCTGAAATAATCTATATTGTTCATTACAAAAAGAATCACTCCATAAACAAAAAGACACTTCAAGCTCCAACTCCCAGTGGCCAGCAGATGCACAACTCTCTATAAACCGAACCTGCAACCTACACGGGAAAACACTCGTGCTGAGCAAAGGCTCAGTGGGGATACACAAATCATAATAGACTTCTAATGAAGTCACATGCATCACACAATAATAGACATAACCACAGTAATCATGCTTAACAATATAACATTCATTATCAAATATTCCAAAACGAGCATACCCTTAGCATGACTATATCATTAGCATAAACTCTTCATGCATATGACCTCTAATTCTGACAATCATCATATACATTAGTTGACAGTTATTCTCACCTCTCACATATATTCATATACATGTACTTTTAACACAGCAACATACCATTAACATTTACATTCATCGGAACATGCACAAAATCTCTAGGTTTAGTACACATCACAAGTTATAATGATAACATACCACTGCTTCTATTATATAATCAAGACATATATACATATCATTACATCTCTTGTACAGACATAATCACTCAATAGAATAGCCTGAATTGATATCGATGGTGGATACGGGTATTCTGGATACTGATTGGCAGTACCAAACATCTGGAGAACTTAATCTCAAACATATGAATACCAAATGGTATAAAACTCTAGACACAAACGGTGCCACTCTGGTAGCTGCGACTACCCTTTATAGGCATGCCTATCTATCCACTACTATGACCATTCAGGCTTAACATAAATACTCTATTCACTATACCGCATACTTTACATTTGCTCAATTACCTTATTAGATCAATGCACATACATCTCACATCATCTATTAACTTTTGTAACTATGCTCATACATACATACATGTTTACTTTTGGGTTATGCCAAAGCAATATGTATCTAATATGCTCATGTTCATTCTACTTGCTCATATAGTACACACGAATATCTCATATTCATATTGAACTTTAACCATAACAAAATCATCAAACATTTCATATATTCTTTTATTTAAACACACTTAATCTTCCTTATGCATAGTCATTTATAATCCAATGCAATATTATACACAAATAAGGACAAATAACTTGCATTCAAGATCTTAACAATGTCACGTTCGCGATAAAACACAATTACACTACTATTGCGCTCGCGGCAGATGTCATATTCGTGATAGGTTGCCCAAATGACTTCTATTGCGCCTACGACAAAGCTCGTGTGTAGACACCGGATCCTAAGATAGCCCAGATCAGAGGTTACCCAATGATGAAATCAATGCCTGTCCACAGGTAAAAAGGTTGGAAGTGATGATTTTCTTGTCAAAATTTACTTTTTTGAAATAAAAAATAAAAAATATAAAAAACTAAAAATAAAAATAAAAAATGAGCTTTAAAATTATAGTATTTTAGTCAAAATTATTTTTTTAAAAATAAATAAATAAAAAATTTGTCAATTGCGGTAGCCAGCACGGGAGGGGTACCTCCCTCGCCCGCTGGCGCGCTCACCCCTGCTCTACGAGGCGTGAGCGCGATGGGTGAGGCGCCGCTCGCCCACTGCGCGACAAGTGAGGTGCCGTTTGCCCATCCCTCGCCTGCCAGCGTGTGCATCGGTCGCCCAGATCTACCAATTTTCGCCGAAAATGCAATTTTTGGCCTTTTTTCGCGATTTTTTTTCCAAAATTGTTTTTTATCCCATTTTTTTGTATTTTTATGGTTTTTAAATTTTTAAAATTAAGATAGGTTTTAAATTATTTTTTTATCATTTTTTATTTATTATATTTTATTAAAATTTATCCTTAAAATAAATATCAAAAATTTAATCTTATTTTCTAAATTCTAATTTGAATTCAAAAGGATTTGATTTTATTTCCAAATCTAATTTAAATTCAAAAAGATTAGATTTTATTTTCTAAAATCTAATTTGAATTAAAAAATATTTGATATTTATCTTTACGGATAATTCAAATTTTAAAAAGATTTAATTTTTAATTCAAATTTTAAAAAGATTTAAGTTTTTAGTTCAAATTTTAAAAAAGTTTAAATTTTTAATTCAAATTTTAAAAAAGATTTAAATTTTTAATTCAAATTTTAAAATGATTTGGATTTTTAATTTGAATTTTGAAAAGATTTGAATTTTTAATTTGAATTTTAAAAAGATTTGAATTTTTTATCCTTATCCTCAGTTAGCCTATAAATAGCAAGCTGAGTATCGAGAAAAGGATTCAAATTTTTTCTCTTCTTCTTCTTCAAAGGAATTCTTTATACATTTTTTTTCTCTTGAGTTTTCTTCTTCAAATAATTTTTTTAAGGTTTTAAAAATAAATTCTTCATAAAAAAGTCATTCTTAAGACAAGGAAAATAATTCTTTGCTCTTGAGAGTTTTTATTTTTTTCTATTATTTTTTTAAGTTAGTTTTCTTTCTTGGAATAAAACTCCAATTTTTATTATTTTCAATTCTAATTTTGCGGATCAAAGTAAGGGAATCAATTATCTTTTTTTCTCCATCGAATTCGAATTCTGAGGGTAAATATTCTGAGTTCAATCTTACTTTTCTTTCATTTTCTTTTATTTTATTTATTCACAATCATTTTATGAACATGTAGATATTTATATCTATTATTTATATATTTATTTTATCTCTGATATTTCCTTTTATTTCATTGTCCCACTCACGTGTGATTTGTTTTTCTTGTGAGTTTATTTATTTCTACTGAATATGGGGCGTTAAGAAGGGAGTCTACTAGGATGATCCGGGGACACCAATTTGGTTCATTTTCTTTACCCTATTTCCTTTTAGTTTATTTTTATTTCCAATTTATTGTAAATATTATTTTGAGCCCGCTATTGTAAAAATGGCTAAAGATTTCTATAAATAAATAGGATTTTCCTAAATAAAATAGGACCAATGTCCTTATTTTTTGTCCAAATAAAATAGATATTTTAATATTATTTTTCTCTAAATTTGCATGCGAAGACCAATGTCTTCATCCTTAATCTAATATCCCGCTTTGTGTATATTTCCTTTATTTATTTACAATAGGGGTTGTATTTCGCCCCTAGTTTTTTGTAAGCTATTGTATTTTTGATTTGCTTCATTTTGAGCTTACTTTATTTGATGCTTTCACTATATGATTGATCTGATGCTTTAATTAATTGCATTGAAATGAATGAGAAAATGGGATGAAAGATTAACTTCAAAACTCAATCATAATTTAATGAAGGTATGAATAAATGGGAAGTCCTGAACCATCTCTAGTCTTAGGCTCAACTAGGTTAGATGAACCTTTCCAATGTTCTATTGGGAAGGGGATTCCAAAGTATCTCTTGTTGTCCAAAATAGGCCCAAATTGCACTGTCTTAGGCTCCACGAGGTTAGACGAACCATCTCAATGTTCTATTTGGGTGAAAACTCCAAAATATCTCTGGCTTTTCCAAAATAGACATACATGCATTGTCTTAGGCTTCACAAGGCTAGATGAATCTTTCCAATGTTCTATTAGAAAGAGGACTCCAAAATGTCTCTGTTTGCCCAAAATAGACACACATGCACTGTCTTAGGCTTAGTAAGGCTAGACGACCTTTCCCAATATTATATTGGGTGGCAACTCCAAGAAACCTCCTTGTTGCCCAAAATAAACGCCTTTGCAATCTCTTGCAAGCCTTATGAACCTCTCTCGAATACCCTAAAAACGGGTCATTCGGGGCCTCACCGGGGTTCAGCGTGTGTCACAGTGGCGACTCCGCTGGGGATTACTTAAGACTTCGCTTTGAAAGTACCTTGGTTAAAATATATAATTGAGTTTTAATTTTAAATTTTCATCCCTTTTCAAAATTGCATTGGATATCACTAGAGCCTTAGATCTATGCTAGTTTGCACCCTCTATCAGCCCCGGTGCATTCCCGAAGCATGACCTTATGTTCACTCAATATAGAAAAATATCAAGGATAATCACCAGCCCAAGCCTTGTACCGTTTAGTATATTAAATGGAGACCCAACTGGTCATTATACTCATGATGAGCTAAACCCACTGGCAGGGACTATGCTTGGGTAGACCTAAAGTATCATCATCCTGGTCAAAGCTCATGTAATGAAAATAGATACTTTCCCTAAGTGGTATGAACCATAATACTATGCTTGCTGTGTGGATCCTTCTATATTGGTCAAACCCAGATAGGTTGGTTGGTCACCTAATCAAAGTGTTTCATGCCCCGATAGACCCATACCAGTTTTATCTGGTTGCCTAAATACACAATGGTCAAAAGGTATATGTATGTACATTACTAAGAGATGTTATGCTGCCGATTTTTCACCATGTACCATACGTATCCGTTGGGTTTCTCGTTAACCCATGGGCTAAGCCCACTTAGTAAAGAGATGACATGACCTCCTGTGTGGGAGTGACAAGGTTGGAAGGATCTATATGCTTGCATGTGGTTGTAGATGCTGCACAGCACGATCGTGCATCATATGTCATTCATGCATTGTCCTGATCGGGTATGTTTTGAGGTCATCATAGATATACCCATGTGGTCAAGAGATCCCCGTGGGCGGCTGTATAGAAATACATTCTTTGTGTTGCCAGAAAGAGTAGAATATTCGAATTCACTTTCTGAGAGCAGTCACGCTACCCAGGCCGTAATAGCCGAGAGGAAGAGATGCCACCCGGGCCGTAATAGCCGAAGAGGTAGGAAAAAGGATGGAAGAGTTTGAGAATAGAATGATGGCCAAGATGGCAACAATGGCCCAGCCTGCCACACAAAACCCAGCTGCCCCTCCTATGAGACAAAAATGAACAGGAGGAGGTTAGAGAAAACTCACTTGGGGAGATTCACCCACCACCAGTGGATTTAAGGCCTACCTGTCACACCCTGATTTTTCCCTAGTAGTTTGAGCCATGTGTATCTATCCATGTGTGGGTGTGTACGCATGTGTTAAGGGTATTCATGGGTAATATTCATGTTTTATGGGCTTTATTAGAGTGTGGGTGCATTTATGCTAGTAGTGTGTGCATTAGTGGGGTTGGTCTTGTGTGTGGTGTCTTGCATGGGTGTTGGGTGTGGGTGGTCAAGTTCTACCAATCTTAGGGTGACATGTGGCTACGGTTTTAGGGAGTGGGTATAAATAGAAAGAGCGAGAAAAGGGAGCAGCCATTTTGCTGTCTCTTTCCCTATTTTTCTTCCTCTTCTCTTTATCTCTTCTTCCTCTTTCCTCTTCTAATGTGCCCTAACTTGGATCCAAGTGGTTTGGTGGAAATTCATCATCTCTCAAGTTTATTTGGTAAGTTTTGGTTGGGTTTTCTCTTCTTCTTCCTCTCCTTCTCTTGGTCTGTTAGAATGTATTTTAACTTAGAGTTTTTGTGTGTTTGTGTGTTCTTCTTGGGCTCCTGGGTTAGAAGCGCCTACTCGTGATCACAAGGGAAAAGAGAAGGCCAGTGGGAGTGGAGCTTGCAACTAGGAGCATAGGATTTACAGGTTTGGGAATTTCTGCATTTTCTTGTGTTTCGTTGTGGTCGAACGATTTGCTAGAAATCTAATGATTTTGAGATGCATGTTGGAATAAATGTGATGAGTTTTGGTTGATTTAAGTTATAATGCATAATTTTTGAACTATGAGAGCATATTTGAGTTGGTTTGATGTTACTGTGAATTTTCTGGGTTACTGCTGTCGGGAATTGGGTTTTTGTTACTTCATGGATTGATTGTATTAATTGTATAAAAGTTGTGTTTGTGATGTTGGTTATGTTGATGAATGCCCGATCTGAGGTATGTTAATGTTGGAAAATGGTTTTCGAAGTTTTGGGTGTGTTTTGGAGATACGGAAGTCTGCAGATTTTCTATGAATTTAGGACGGAAAATCGGTGTATCCAAGTCTCGATTGAATTAACATCTTTCGATCAGACATGCATAGAGTACACAACGCTCAGCTTTCGATTGTAAGATGGGAAGTTCTCGATCGGGGAATAGAAAGCACAATTCATGCTTTTGATGGGATTTAGGTCACGAGACGTGTTGAAGAGCATGACTTGTGACATGGTAAAGAGAGGCGACATGAGTCGTGTCATTTTGCACGAGTCATGTCCCCTGCTCTCCCTTCTCGATCGTGAGCTCTCCCTTCCGATCGGCTCTCGGCTCTCGGTCATCCGCGCGATTGGGTGCTTGGCTGCCGAACGGAAGATGGGAGTTCTAATAGGAACTCGCTGAAGGAAATGCGATTCGTGAGGCCCATCTATCGGGTGAGAGGCAGCCTCACGTGCCCCACTGTCCCCTAACATCTCTTTTCCCTGTTTTCAGGGGTTTTGGTTTGAAAAAATATGTATTTATGTTGAATTGGGTGAGAAACAAACTAATCATATCAAATATAATTAAAGAGAAGTGAAAGCTGAAATGAAGAGGAATGGTTGGAGGGAGCTAAACTGAAAAGAGAGGAAATTCAGAGAAGAATTTTGGAGAGCAAGAAAATAATTCTCGTTTCTCAAAAGGCATTCTGAGATTGTCTCTTAAGCCCAGGAAATCAATTCTTGAGTTGGAGATTCAATCACATTTTGTTTTCTTTTTAATGTAAACTTTCACCAAAAGCTTTTTAGACTCTGTTTTAATCTTCTTTTCAAGAAGAGCAAAGAGGGAAACCAGAAATCTTTCATTTGAAGATCAAAGATCAATATCTGAGGGTAAATACTGAATAGCCATCTCTCTATTCCTTTTCTTTCTTTCTTTTTCTTCTTCTTTCTTTCTTATTTCTTTTCTTCATTTTGCAGTACCTGTTATTTCTCCTCATTGCATATATTATTTTTTTAGTTGTTGTTTGATTTATTAACTTGTTCATCGTGTTTGTTGTCGTTATGACTCATTAAGCATGTTCATTGCTTTATTACGCATGTTTTGATCACATGATATAGTGTTTGTTGGTCTGTTATTTGTCCTCTGTTCATCCCTGTTTTTACGTTGTCTGTTTGTGTCTTTGTTCTTCACGAGTTGTGATTTCCCTGATCAAGTCGTGATCTTGCTTTCTTTTTCTTTTCTTTCCGATCGGGCCGTTTTCAATTCTTTTTCTTTATTTCCCGATCGGATCCTAGTCTCTCTGTTGGATTTTATTACTGGTTCCCCGATCAGACGTCGTCTCGGATTTTGCCCACTCAGTCGCATCGCGTTTCCCCGATCGGACTGCATGAATCGTGCATGCATTGCACGACTCGTGCGATGCATTCACGAGTCGTGAATCCATTACACGACTTGTGCGATGCATTCATGAGTCGTGAATGCATTGCATGACTCGTGCAATACATGCACGAGTCGTGCACTCAGTGCCTCTCATTTCTATCTTCACGTTTCCTTTTCTCTGCATTGTATTTTCATCACTTTGGGCCAATCTACAGTGGTTTTGTCCTTTAGTCTAGCCATTCACGTGATTCATTAGCTTACTTATTTTAAGTTTTCATCCTTTATGGCTATTTTGTCCTCTTTTGATTTGTTATTTTATTTTATTTCATTTTACTCTATTATTGTTATCTTTATCTAGCTTAATTATTATTAATATTTCATATTAATATATTTTCAAAGGTTATTATTATTATTATTATTTTATTAATATATTTCTTAATATTGTTGTCATCTTTCTTCTTCTTCTTCTTCTTCTTATTATTATTATTATTAGTATTATTATTATATTTTTTGTTATTATTATTATTATTATTATTATTATTATTATTATTATTATTATTATTATTATTATTATTATTATTATTATTACTACTACTATTGTCATGTTATTATTGTTACTATCGGCGGTATTATTATTATTATTATTATTATTATTATTATTATTATGCTAGCATGACTTATTTTTAATCTATCTCGCATGTAAATTGTTTGCCTATTAAATTAACATATCTAATTTAACCTATTTTATCTCATACACATTCGATAATTATTTTTGCATGATTCTCTAACTTTATATTTATTTGGTTAATTTTTTGAATTATTACTAATATTGTTAATGTCATTTTTTTTGTTTGGGAATTTAAATATGATATGCCTCATGTGAGTGTTCCCGTGACCACGCGAGGGGGGTTACGATGCGTAGGAGACTATATTATTTTGGTGAGACCTTTCCTATCTCCTTATGTATTCGTGTTTGTTTGTAAATAAAATATTTTATTTTATGCACACGTAAGATAAGAAAATCAAAAAAAATATTTTTATAACTAAATGGGGATTTCATTAATAAAATTGGGACCAATGTCCCTCATTTTAGACCAATAGAGGTTAGAGACCTTTTCCAATTTCTCGTAAATTGGATGGCGACTCCAAAATACCTCAAAGGTGCCCAAAGGCATTGTGAGGCTAGATGATCATTTCCAATGTTCTATTGGAAAGGAGGCATCCAAGATTTCTCACGATGCCCAATATCAAAAAGACGCGAACTAATCCCTCGAGTCTTAAAAGCGGGCTCAGAGAGGGCCTTTTGCTAGGTTCGACGCGCGTCACAATAGGGTTCAGTATTTTTAAGATTAATGCCAAATGATGATCACGTGTGATAAAATTGGACTGAACATACTCATTTATGCCATAATATAAATAGAATACTTTATCTCACATACTCAAAATTGTTTAAGTTCCAGCATAAAAAGTAGCACATTGTTTCTCTTTTCCCATAGGCCTCCATTGCTATCGTCACCCTCATGTTTTAGTTGACTTGCCGTCATCGTCTTGAACTAGTCATACAACACCTTCATGAGAAAAATCGAAATCCATACAGCAGCTAAAAAAAAAACACAAAAACGGCCGTTAGAGATAAAAATCGTAACTGGCTCTCTAAGCAAAAGTTAGGCCAAAAGGCAGGGTGAAAACCTGAAAACAGGCAGTCTATCCTACAAAAAAATAAAATAAATAAAAGCTGATGGAATGGGTTGGGTCCATTCAAGGCAAAAATAAGGCACATGGTTATGTGAAAATCCCCAAAAGGACGCATTTCCCGCCAAAAAAAGTTAGCGTGAAAATTCACAAGGGACGCACTACGTTTAAAATAATGACTTCCAATGCCTGGAGCGATAAGGCGGCACTACTTCGGAAGACCTCCCTTTAGGCAAATGGGGTATAATTGTCACACCCCGTTTACCCCCTAGTAGTACGAGCCATGTGTATGTGTGCATTTGTATGTATTTTGACATGTAACAAGGGTATTTTGGGGTATATTGCATGTTACAAGGGTTATGTTAACATATGGGTGCATATATGTTATTAGGGTGTGAATTAGTTGGGATATATTTGTGTGTGCATGCATATACCATTGTAGGATGTGAGTAATGGTATGGTGATTGTGTGTTTTACTCACACATTAGTAGGGTGTTTGAGTGGGGTTGTGATTGTGTGTGGGTGAGTATAGCATAGTGGAAGGAATCTAAGTGGGATATTATTGTGTGTTTTACTCACACATTAGTAGGGTGTTTTAAGTGAGAATGCATTGAGTGTGAGTTGTGTATACTTGTTGGGTGTGAGTGATGGATTCTCACCAATAGTGAGGTGACATGTGGCAAGAATTAGAAAAAAAAATTAAAATGAAGATGTGTGTGTTCTTCATTTCCGTAAGTCATCTTATTCTTGTGGATAGAAATCAAGTAATTCTTGCATTATTTTGGTAAGTTTAATTCATATTTTCATCTTGTTTCTCCATTTTCTTTTACATTTTAATTGGGTTTTTAATCTAGGTTTTGTTTTTGTATAATTGTTGGGTTTGATTGTTTAGCTAAATCTTCCTGGGATTCCAAGGGCAAGGAAATTGCTGGGAGTTGTGGATCTAAGTAATTGAAGTGAAAAATTTCAGGTTTGGGATTTATTTGTTCAATGTTGATGTTTGTGTTCTGAAATTTTATTCAGTTTTTATCTGACCTCAGTGTGATGTTTTTGTCATAAGTAGAGTTATAGAGCTCCAATTGAGTTGATTCAAATTGCATCCGACAGCTAAGATCCGTATCTAAAATTGTCTAAAGAGTTCTGGAGCTAATTCTGGACTTAGGATCTTCAAAAATTCTAAAAACCGAGACCTCTCTGCTTAGGTGGGTCTGATTGACCTTTGGTCACTCTTTTTAGCATAAGTTGCGTTTTATGACTCCAAAATGCGTAATTCCAGTTGGGTTAGAACCACAACATCCGTGTCTAAAACTTTTTAAAAATAACTATAATTTAATTCGGACTCTAACTATTTTAAAATAGCCCATTACAGTAGCGAAATTCGTTAGGTGTGTCTGTGGAGCAGGTTAGAGCAATTTGAGTATATCTCCCAGATTTCAGCTCTTGTTGATCTGAAATTTTGTCACTAGAAAGATAACGTCTTGAGGATTAATTGTTATGAAGACTATTTGGTCTGAAAATGTATTTTACTAGTTCGAAAAAATGCAAGTAGACTAAGGAACTGAATTTTTGCCCTGTGCTGTGCTCTTAATTTTGATAACGTTTGGGGACTGGTTGGAAAGCACAGCTGTGCTTTTGGTAGGACACAGCTGTGTTTTTGGCAATTAGATCGATGATTAGCAGCAGAGCACAGCTGTGCTTTTATACAGCATAGCTGTGTTTTAGTAAAAATTTTCCCTCTTCACCAATTCATCCTAGAATCGGTTCCACACCTCCGAATTAGCCCCAAAGTGTCTAGAAATGCCTGAAAAATTTAATGTTACTTATTTTATAATTAGGTAATGAGGATATATAATTAAATTACCTGTGAATTGAATAAATTCTTATAACGAAGAATTAATTAATATGATGATTAACCATGAATTAAACTATAAGCCTAATTTGCTAGATGAATAAATACTCATGACGAGAATTATATAACATGTTTATAATTTATGATTAAGGCATTAAACCTAATATATTATTTGATTAAATCTAATTTAATTAGGAAGCAAGAACTTGTGATTTGAATATTACATGAGCTATATATTACTCGTGTTTGTGCTCTGTTATAGACGTGATAAGGGTGTACATTAGATGGCTTTCTCTGTTCAGTCATTTCTTTGCTTTGGATGTTTTTTTTTGAATTATATTTCATGCTAAGCTATCTAAATGTTATTTAGTGTCTTCTTATATGCTAAATATTTGTATGCTATATTATGCCTTAACCTATGAACTAAATGTGTCATGCTTAAATATAATTGATTTATGTATGTTAAATTCAATGGTTATTCATATTGAACAAATGTGTAACTAAATGTGAATTGTATTATACATGACCTGCAAGAGTCAGTTTAGTGGATAGTTAGGCATGCCTAATAGAGTCTCTTAGCTGCAGCCTTAGTTCTGTCTGGACCCCGATCAGGTCCCTGTTTGGTTCCTCGCGAACCCTATTGTGTGTAATGATCTTGTTTAAGGTCCCTTTTTGAAATGATTTGTGAAAGTTAAAAGTAAAATGGTTTTCTCGATTCGTACCCGTAAGGTACTGTCTGTAATCGGCTCGTACCCGTAAAGTACTGTCTGTACACTCGTTATCCACTACCCAGAGTCAGCAGGTGTTCTTTTGGTGTCTATTGGTTTGCTCTACTCTTATGACTATATACATGTGATATCTGCATGAGTATATTGATAAAATGTATGTTCAACTAATATGAAAATGGATATGAGTTTGAGATGTAGAATGTATGGCTTTAAATTGTGAGCATGTTCTTATGAATTATGTTATGAGCTATTGCATTTTGCCATAGTGAATGTGTTATGCCTTGACGACCATTGTGAATGGCCGTTCATATTTTATGTGTGTTTCCCCACTAAGCGTTTATCGCTTAGCACGGTGTTTTTACCCGTGCAGGTGCGTAAGGAGTTTTGCTTTGTGAGAGAGTCACCGCCGTCAAGCCAACACAGAAGGTTTTAGTGTAGGGCTCAGTTTTGTAATCTGTAATGATTCTTTTTGTATTGAACTCTCCTGTATCAGTTTTGTTATAGCTTCCGCTCTTGTATTCATATTTTGGTTATGTAATATTTTTTTTTTGTTTCAGCTAGTTGATCAGAACATTATTGTAATATTTTATTATATTAATGCATGATCGGCTATGGCTTTCTTTTCCTTTAAAGTTTTTAATTATCCTGTTTTTCAGTATATATGGTATGAATGAATGTATGTTTTACTTTGTATCTGTTTGGTGGCACCTTTGCTCATAAGGCATCTCACTCCATATCGGATGGGATCGCCTACGTATGGGTAGGGGGTGTTACAATAATGCAGAATATGAGTCGAAGTCCTGAGGGCAAAATGTTGTATAGCTCATAACAAAAGGTGCATGCTCATTGACCAGGGGGGCAAAGATGCACACCGGATGAGTCTCTCAGTAAAGGTTATGGGAGAGTCCTCAAAGCCAAGACCACCCTATGCATTTTATATTATACGGTTCTTTTGCAAATATTTGCATATAGCTTTTCACATGCACACATAATCTTTTTGGATGTATTATTGTGCACACAACTTTGTAGGAAAAGTCCAAATAAAGACCACACGCACAAAAGCGGGTCGAGGACAACTTCAACACAACATAGGCACTCACCCGTGCTTGACAATCAGACCAAGATGAAGTCTATAGAGGTTCAATTCTCCAAGACCTCTTAAGAGACAAATGTCCAAGTCCTCTTAAGTGGTAAATCTCCAAGACCTCTTAAGAGGCAAATCTCCAAGACCACTTAAGAGGTAAATCTCCAAGCCCTCTTAAGAGGCAAATCTCCAAGACCTCTTAAGAGGCAAATCTCCAAGACCCCTTAAGAGGCAAATCTCCAATACCTCTAAAGAGGCAATTTCCAAAGACCTCTTAAGAGCAATTCTCAAGGCCTCTTAAGAGACAAGTCTCCAAGACCTCTTAAGAGGCAATTCCCAAAGACCTCTTAAGAGGCAAATCTCCAAGTCCTCTTAAGAGGAAAATCTCCAAAACCCCTTAAGAGGCCAATCTCCAAGACCTCTTAAGAGGCAATTCCCAAAGACCTCTTAAGAGGCAATTCTCAAGACCTCTTAAGAGGTAAGTCTCCAAGACCTCTTAAGAGGCAATTCCCAAAGACCTCTTAAGAGGCAAGTCTCCAAGAACTCTTAAGAGGTAAATCTCCAAGACATCTTAAAAGGAAAATCTCCAAGTCCTCTTAAGAGGCAATTCCCAAAGACCTCTTAAGAGGTAATTCTCAAGACCTCTTAAGAGGCAAGTCTCCAAGACCTCTTAAGAGGCAATTCCTGTAATGGCCGCAAAATACCCTAGTTGTTTCGGTATGTCATATGAAGTATGTATGTATATTTATTAAGAGATAAATTCTGAATTTAAGGGTATTTAGATAATTAATTATAGGGGTGGATTAATCTGAAAATAAAAGAAGGATTTAATTGCAAAAATATAAAGTATGTAAGTGAGTAAAATGACATTATGCATGGGTAAATAAATGGAGGATTAACTAAGTTAATTAACAAAGGATTAAGGTAGAAAATAATGGGTAATTAATTATATGAAGGAGCAGATTTTTGTTAGTGGGAAATGATGGAACATGTGAGAATTTAAATAAGAGAAGTGGGAGCAGATTTTTAGTGGGAATTGATGGAACATTTGAGGAGTTAAATAAGAGTAGTGGAAGCTAATGGGGAACAACTTTTCTTAGTGGGTTTTGCTGTGGATTTATGAAGAGTGGACTCATCATCAATTAGCATTAAGTGTCTAGTGGAAGAGTAAAGTTAGTGGCTAGTGGAGCTTCCATTTTCTGCATCTTTGTACATAGATTGGAGCCTTCTTTAGTCTTTATTTTGTGAGAAAGAAAGAGAGAGGAAGAGCTGAAATTCGTATGTCTTAGAGAGCCATTCTTTTGTACTTGTTCTTCAGCAAATTAAGCTCTCTTCTCCCTTCAAAAACTCTGCCTTGAGTGAGTGTAAGTTGGAAGGGTTGAATGCATATCATTTAAGAGCAAAGATCAAGGATTTGTAAGGTAAAATGATGGTATAATCATGCATGTAAAATTCTGTTTCATCTACCTATTCTTAGTATGATTTTTATGAGGTTATTATGAGGATATTAATGCTGGAAATTTATGCTTAATAGGTGAAGAAAAGAGGAGGATTAAAGGCAAAGCAAAGGTTGGGGAAGCTAGTGAACAACAGCCCCATTAAGAGCTTAGGAGTGTGAGGTTTGGGAACTAGTTGCTTGTGTGTGTATTATTTGATTTATTATGTGTATTATGTAAATGGTTGTGTGGTGTGATAGATTGAAGGAATGAATATGTATTGTTAAAATGATGCTAAATGTGTCGGTTTATAACTAATGTGTTGGAAGTATAAAATAAAATAAAATGGAGTTGAGTTTCTGTGTTGGACTCTCCTGACCTTTAGTGACATTTTCATCCATATATTGAGTTATAATGCTCCAAATGCGTTGATTCAAATTGCATTTGAAACATAACATCCATATCTAAAAATGTCTAAGAGGAGTGTGGAGCAAATTCTGGCTTTAAGTGTCCCAAAATATTGTCACAACGTAGGTATTCCTATTCTGTCGGTTCATATGACCATCATTCAGTGTTTACGGAATATATTACGTTATAGATGTCCAAATGATCTGATTCTTATCCCATTTGAAAGATAAGACATAGCGGAAGATATGTTAAGAAGAACGTTTTGCCCAGAAATGACCCTAGCTATGTCAAAAATGCAATACAAGTTGAATTATAGAGTCAGTCTAGAGTCTGCCTCAATTTTTCACCGCCGTGTAAAACCATTTTGCCCAGTTTTACCAATTTTTCACGTCCCACACGGTTGTGAAGGAATTCCTCACCGCCGTGTAAAATCATGCTGTCCAATTTTACCCATTTTTCACGTCCCACACGGCTGTATGAGTGTCCATACCGCCGTGTAACCTTATTTTGCCCTCAAAATGTATGTTTTCCTTCCCAAATTGAACCCGAACTTCACCACGAGTTCCCTTAGTTTGTTCAATACATGTTTATCATTATAAAATGAGTATCTTAAGCATGATAAACTATGCATACTAATGTTATATGAGCTATAAATGTTCTAAGTGTAATGAATCAAGCATGATGATAATGATTAGATGGACATGAGAAACATGAAATGTATATAAGGGAAGTGATTTGTTATGTGTTAAAAATATATGTAAGGTGAATGTGATAATGCATATCTGAGGTGATTAATGAATGAGTATGAGCTTGTCATGATGTGAATAAGAAATAAAATAACTTAAGCCTGCGAGTCAAGTATTGGATAGGTAGGCATGCCTATAGAGGGTCTCTGAGCTGCAGCATAAGTAAGTTAAAGAAAGTTTGATTCTGATGATATGATTTTGATTGAATCCTTGCTGGATTCCAAGCTATAAAAGAATGAATAAGAAGGGTACCCATAAGTATGAAAGTTCTATATGATGAATGTGCCCAACGGGTACCAAGATATATGAAAATTCTATCTGAAAGAAGTACCTTCGAGGTACCTATATTCTGTTTATAAAAAGTACCTTTGAGGTACCTATATTCTGTTTGAAAATTACCCGTTATCAATAACTTTGAATTGCAGGCAAAATAATCGAATAAATAAAAAGAAAAGAAAAGGGCGAAAAAAATAATCTGATAAACATAAAATAAAGCTATGTGCATAAATTATTTGGATGGATAATCAATTGACATGATAAATATATTAAAGAAATGATGATATGCTAGAAAGATAAATATTATGAATCGATGCAGTATTAATTGGATGAAATGAGATGCTAGCATGTTAACCTATTTGTTGATGAGGCATGTTTTTGTATGTCATAAATGTTGTTGTATAATATTGCCTGTTATGTATGAGTTCCCCACTAAGCGTAAAACGCTTAGCACGGGTTTCTTTAATCCGTGCAGGTACGGAAGTAGGTTCTCGAAGGACGACTCCGCAGGTCAAAGGTCAACATTAGGCTTTGTGTAGGTTTTTGGGGTTATCATTTTGGGATGTGTATGTTGTTCTAATTTTATAAAATAATGATGAAAAGTCTATGATGTACAAAGTATGTTTCGGCATGTAAGTCTAAAGATAATAACATAGTATGTGTAAGATGGATAATAAGTAAAGTGGTGTGCTCGTGTGATGTAATAAGTTTATGTGTGATGCATGTGGAATGGCTTGGGTAAATGTAAGAAGAAATTTTATTTGAGCAAGTTTTTATGATCATATTTAACTCAGTATATGTAAGTTTTTTTTTTTGTGTGCACGATCATTTCCTACCGATTTAGCTGCTTCAGCTTTAACGGTTGGAAATGGGCGTCACAAGTTGTGGTATCAGAGCACTAGGTTTAGTCTTTTCTGGGAATAATGGGTAGATAGGATGTGTATAGTATGTTGACCTAATGCGGAAGTCCTTATTTAAATTGTGTAGTTTCAAAGATGGAACTTAACCGCCAAGTGATAGAAGAAACAGCTAAAAGTGTCAACCCTCGAGAAGCTGAAAGGATGGGCACTAGACAAACTGGGCCAGACAGACATGGCAATGAGGTTCCAATAGGACCTATGGAAGCTGTGATGAAAATGACACAAGATATGGCGAGGTTTATGGAGCGAATGATGGCACCCAGGCTACCAATAGAATCTTTAAGAAAACATGGAGCTGAAGAATTCTTTGGGACAAAGTTAGATGAATCTGAAAAAGCTGAATACTGGATTAAAAAAGTAGAAAGAATTCTTCAGGAGATACGGTGTCCTCAAGATCAATGGCTTGAGTGTGTGGTGTCTTTGCTACAAGGCGCTGCATATGACTGGTGGAAGCTGGTATTACAGAATCCTGAGCTTCCTAATCCTGTGGATTGGGATTTCTTTGAAAGTGAATTCAGACACAAGTTCCTTACTAAGGCATATCAAGAAGCAAACTGGAAGAAGTTCCTAAGCTTAAAGCAGAGATCTATGACTGTTTCTGAGTATGAGGCTGAATTTTGCAGACTAAGTAAATATGCTCCTAAGAAGGTTTTGACTGAAAGTTTGAGGTGTCAACAATTTGAGGAAGGGCTGAATGAAGAGATAAAGGCTTTGCTGATTTCTTTGACTACTGATCAGAATGTGAGCTACTACAGAATAGTTCAGGCAGCCTTGAGAGCTGAAAAGAATTTTGAGGCTCAGAGGGAATGGAGACAGAAAAGAAGTGCAAACAGAGGAGGTTATAGTACGGGAAAAAGGCCACGGGTTTCTACCATGGCACCACCAGAAGAATCTAGATATGGTCCTTCAGCAAGAGGAAAGAAATGGGGAAGACCTTCAGTAGCTCATCAGAGTCGAGGAACAGCTAGTGGCAGGAGTGAAATACCTGAGTGTTCTCATTGCAGAAAAAGACATTGGGGTGAGTGTTGGAAGGTTAGAGGTGCTTGTTTCGGATGTGGAAGCACGGAACATTTTATTGCCAATTGCCCTCAACCACGTATAGCGGTGAGTAATCAACAGGAGCAAAGTAGAGGTGGTTCAAATATGCCTTCAGTTAATAGAGGAAGAGGTAGAGGACGTGGCAGAGGAAGTCAGTCAAGGTGGGCAACTGATTCTGAGGCTGTGGATAGGCCTGGTGCAGGGTCTATTCGTGCTTATGCCCTGAAGGCTCGTGAGGAGCAAGATGCACCTGAGGTGATAGCAGGTACTTTTCTGTTTAATGATATGAAAATGTTTGCACTTATTGATCCTGGATCTACGCATTCATACATATGTTCTGATAAGATAAGTGAAAGCATGCCTAAAGCTGAATGTTTAGCATATGATATCTGTGTAATAAGTCCCTTAGGAGGTTGTGCAAATGTGAATCGGGTGTATAGGAATTGTGCATTACAAGTTCAAGGTTATGAGTTTCCTGCAGATTTGATTGAATTACCCTTTGATGAGTTTGATTTGATTTTGGGGATGGATTGGCTAACAAAGTATGATGCGGATGTGAAGTGTAAAAGGAAGATTTTGATACTTAAGGATGATAAAGGGAATAAAGTGATAGTCAAGGGAGTTTGTACTAATCCTCTTGTGAATGTGATATCTGCAATGCAAGCCAGTCGATGTTTAAGGAAGGGATGTGAAGCTTATCTTGCTTTGGTGTTGGATAGTAAAAGAGAGCATGTAAAGATACAAGATATACCAGTGGTAAGTGAGTTTCCTGATGTGTTTCCAGAAGAATTGAGTGGTGTACCACCAGTAAGAGAAGTAGAGTTGTCAATAGATGTGTTACCAGGTACAACACCAGTATCTAAAGCACCATACAGGATGGCTCCAACAGAGTTAAAAGAACTGAAAGTTCAGTTGCAGGAGTTGTTGGATAGGGGTTTCATTAGACCCAGTGTGTCACCATGGGGAGCACCGGTTTTGTTTGTTAAGAAGAAGGATGGTACAATGAGAATGTGCATTGATTATCGACAACTGAATAAGGTAACCGTGAAGAATCGGTATCCCTTGCCTCGGATTGAGGATTTATTTGATCAGTTAAGGGGAGCAGGTGTGTTTTCGAAGATTGATTTGCGTTCTGGGTATTATCAGTTGCAAGTAAAGAAGGAGGATATTTCAAAGACAGCATTTAGAACTCGGTATGGACATTACGAATTTTTAGTAATGCCATTCGGGTTGACTAATGAGCCTGCTGCATTTATGGATTTGATGAATAGAGTATTCAGGTCTTATCTTGATCAGTTTGTGGTAGTGTTCATAGATGATATTTTGGTTTATTCCAAAGATGAGAAGGAACATGAGCAGCATTTAAAGATGGTACTTCAGACACTGAGGGAACATCAGTTGTATGCCAAGTTGAGTAAATGTGAGTTTTGGTTACGAGAGGTATCTTTTCTGGGTCATGTGATATCTTCAGAAGGGATTAAAGTGGACCCAGCTAAAATAGAAGCTGTTGTGAATTGGAAGCCACCCAGGAACGTGCTTGAAGTTCGTAGTTTCTTGGGTTTGGCAGGGTATTATAGAAGGTTTGTGAAGGGATTTTCTGTTATAGCTTCACCAATGACAAAGTTGCTGCGAAAAGGGGTGAAGTATGTATGGTCTGAAAAGTGTCAACAAAGTTTTGATCAGTTGAAAAAGATGTTAGTAGAGGCCCCAGTTCTTACTCAACCCATGTCTGGTAAAGAGTATGTGTTATACACAGATGCCTCTGGAGTTGGGTTAGGATGTGTTCTTATGCAAGATGGGAAGGTGGTGGCTTATGCATCGAGGCAACTGAAGCCACATGAGCAGAATTATCCAACTCATGATTTAGAGCTAGCTGCAGTAGTGTTTGCTTTAAAAATATGGCGACATTATCTGTATGGTGAGAAGTGTAAAATCTACACTGATCATAAAAGTCTGAAATATCTGCTCACTCAGAAGGAGTTGAATTTGAGGCAAAGAAGATGGCTAGAGCTGTTTAAAGACTATGATTGCATAGTAGATTATCATCCGGGAAAAGCCAATGTGGTGGCTGATGCGTTAAGTAGGAAGACAGTTTCAACTATGCAGTTGCAGCATGTGAGATGGAGATTTACACCTAATGGAGCTTTGCTTGCTCATTTGAAAGCAAGACCGGTGTTGATAGATGATTTGTTAGCAGCTCAAAAGAATGATCCTAAGTTGCAGCAAGTTTGGCAGTCAGTGGGCAAAGATGATAAGTCTGAGTATATGGTGGATAAGAATGGAGTACTGCGGTACAAGAACAGAATATGCGTGGCTAATGATAAGGAATTGAAGAAAAGATTGCTTTACGAGGCACATAATACGGTTTTTACTATGCATCCGGGTGGAAACAAAATGTATCAAGATCTGAAACCACTGTATTGGTGGCCAGGCATGAAGAAGGATATAATTGAATATGTGTCCAAGTGTTTGATCTGTCAGCAAGTGAAAGCAGAGCATCAAGTGCCTCAAGGGATGTTGAATCCACTTCCTATTCCACAATGGAAATGGGAAAATGTTACCATGGATTTTGTTACAGGTTTGCCTCTGACTTTGAAAAAGCAAGATGCAGTATGGGTGATTGTGGATAGATTTTCAAAGTCAGCACATTTTATTCCAGTTCGGATGGATTATTCTCTTGATAAGTTGGCTGATCTGTATGTTAAAGAGATAGTTCGTCTTCATGGAATACCTTTGACAATTGTGTCTGATAGAGATCCTCGGTTTACTTCTAAGTTTTGGAAGAGTTTGCAAGCTGCTTTGGGGACAAGGTTGAATTTTAGTACAGCTTTCCATCCTCAGACAGATGGGCAGTCAGAAAGGATTATCCAAATTTTGGAAGATTTGATGCGGGCATGTGTTCTGGATTTTTCTAAAAGTTGGGATAAGTATCTTCCACTCATGGAGTTTGCTTATAACAATAGTTATCAAACTAGCATTGGCATGTCCCCATATGAAGTGCTGTATGGAAGAAAATGTCGTACTCCAGTTTGTTGGACAGAGTTGAATGAGAACAGAATTGTTGGGCCAGATTTGGTAAGAGATACAGAAGAAAAAGCTAAGATGATTCAGCAAAGGTTAAAAGCAGCAAGTGATAGGCAAAAGTCTTATGCTGATTTGAAGCGAAGAGACATTGAGTTCCAAGTGGGCGATAAAGTATTCCTGAAGGTGTCGCCTTGGAGGAAAGTATTGAGGTTTGGCAACAAAGGAAAGTTGAGTCCAAGGTTTATTGGACCTTATGAGGTTCTGGAAAGAATAGGTGCTGTGGCATATCGTTTAGCTTTACCTCCAGCTTTGAGTAAACTACACGATGTGTTCCATGTATCTATGCTGAGGAGATATAGATCGGATGAATCTCATATTTTGCCCCTACAAGAAGTAGAAGTGCAACCAGATTTCTCCTATGATGAGAAACCAAAGACAATTTTAGCAAGGGAAGTAAGACAGCTTCGGAATAAGCAAATACCGCTCGTGAAAGTACTTTGGCAACATCACGGAGTGGAAGAAGCAACTTGGGAACCGGAGGATGCTATGCATGAGCAACATCCACATCTGTTTGACTCAGGTATGAATTTCGAGGACGAAATTCTTTAAGGAAGGGAGAGTTGTAATGGCCGCAAAATACCCTAGTTGTTTCGGTATGTCATATGAAGTATGTATGTATATTTATTAAGAGATAAATTCTGAATTTAAGGGTATTTAGATAATTAATTATAGGGGTGGATTAATCTGAAAATAAAAGAAGGATTTAATTGCAAAAATATAAAGTATGTAAGTGAGTAAAATGACATTATGCATGGGTAAATAAATGGAGGATTAACTAAGTTAATTAACAAAGGATTAAGGTAGAAAATAATGGGTAATTAATTATATGAAGGAGCAGATTTTTGTTAGTGGGAAATGATGGAACATGTGAGAATTTAAATAAGAGAAGTGGGAGCAGATTTTTAGTGGGAATTGATGGAACATTTGAGGAGTTAAATAAGAGTAGTGGAAGCTAATGGGGAACAACTTTTCTTAGTGGGTTTTGCTGTGGATTTATGAAGAGTGGACTCATCATCAATTAGCATTAAGTGTCTAGTGGAAGAGTAAAGTTAGTGGCTAGTGGAGCTTCCATTTTCTGCATCTTTGTACATAGATTGGAGCCTTCTTTAGTCTTTATTTTGTGAGAAAGAAAGAGAGAGGAAGAGCTGAAATTCGTATGTCTTAGAGAGCCATTCTTTTGTACTTGTTCTTCAGCAAATTAAGCTCTCTTCTCCCTTCAAAAACTCTGCCTTGAGTGAGTGTAAGTTGGAAGGGTTGAATGCATATCATTTAAGAGCAAAGATCAAGGATTTGTAAGGTAAAATGATGGTATAATCATGCATGTAAAATTCTGTTTCATCTACCTATTCTTAGTATGATTTTTATGAGGTTATTATGAGGATATTAATGCTGGAAATTTATGCTTAATAGCTGAAGAAAAGAGGAGGATTAAAGGCAAAGCAAAGGTTGGGGAAGCTAGTGAACAACAGCCCCATTAGGAGCTTAGGAGTGTGAGGTTTGGGAACTAGTTGCTTGTGTGTGTATTATTTGATTTATTATGTGTATTATGTAAATGGTTGTGTGGTGTGATAGATTGAAGGAATGAATATGTATTGTTAAAATGATGCTAAATGTGTCGGTTTATAACTAATGTGTTGGAAGTATAAAATAAAATAAAATGGAGTTGAGTTTCTGTGTTGGACTCTCCTGACCTTTAGTGACATTTTCATCCATATATTGAGTTATAATGCTCCAAATGAGTTGATTCAAATTGCATTTGAAACATAACATCCATATCTAAAAATGTCTAAGAGGAGTGTGGAGCAAATTCTGGCTTTAAGTGTCCCAAAATATTGTCACAACGTAGGTATTCCTATTCTGTCGGTTCATATGACCATCATTCAGTTTTTAGGGAATATATTACGTTATAGATGTCCAAATGATCTGATTCTTGTCCCATTTGAAAGATAAGACATAGAGGAAGATATGTTAAGAAGAACGTTTTGCCAAGAAATGACCCTAGCTATGTCAAAAATGCAATACAAGTTGAATTATAGAGTCAGTCTAGAGTCTGCCTCAATTTTTCACCGCCGTGTAAAACCATTTTGCCCAGTTTTACCAATTTTTCACGTCCCACACGGCTGTGAAGGAATTCCTCACCGCCGTGTAAAATCATGCTGTCCAATTTTACCCATTTTTCACGTCCCACACGGCTGTATGAGTGTCCATACCGCCGTGTAACCTTATTTTGCCCTCAAAATGTATGTTTTCCTTCCCAAATTGAACCCGAACTTCACCACGAGTTCCCTTAGTTTGTTCAATACATGTTTATCATTATAAAATGAGTATCTTAAGCATGATAAACTATGCATACTAATGTTATATGAGCTATAAATGTTCTAAGTGTAATGAATCAAGCATGATGATAATGATTAGATGGACATGAGAAACATGAAATGTATATAAGGGAAGTGATTTGTTATGTGTTAAAAATATATGTAAGGTGAATGTGATAATGCATATCTGAGGTGATTAATGAATGAGTATGAGCTTGTCATGATGTGAATAAGAAATAAAATAACTTAAGCCTGCGAGTCAAGTATTGGATAGGTAGGCATGCCTATAGAGGGTCTCTGAGCTGCAGCATAAGTAAGTTAAAGAAAGTTTGATTCTGATGATATGATTTTGATTGAATCCTTGCTGGATTCCAAGCTATAAAAGAATGAATAAGAAGGGTACCCATAAGTATGAAAGTTCTATATGATGAATGTGCCCAAGGGGTACCAAGATATATGAAAATTCTATCTGAAAGAAGTACCTTCGAGGTACCTATATTCTGTTTATAAAAAGTACCTTTGAGGTACCTATATTCTGTTTGAAAATTACCCGTTATCCATAACTTTGAATTGCAGGCAAAATAATCGAATAAATAAAAAGAAAAGAAAAGGGCGAAAAAAATAATCTGATAAACATAAAATAAAGCTATGTGCATAAATTATTTGGATGGATAATCAATTGACATGATAAATATATTAAAGAAATGATGATATGCTAGAAAGATAAATATTATGAATCGATGCAGTATTAATTGGATGAAATGAGATGCTAGCATGTTAACCTATTTGTTGATGAGGCATGTTTTTGTATGTCATAAATGTTGTTGTATAATATTGCCTGTTATGTATGAGTTCCCCACTAAGCGTAAAACGCTTAGCACGGGTTTCTTTAATCCGTGCAGGTACGGAAGTAGGTTCTCGAAGGACGACTCCGCAGGTCAAAGGTCAACATTAGGCTTTGTGTAGGTTTTTGGGGTTATCATTTTGGGATGTGTATGTTGTTCTAATTTTATAAAATAATGATGAAAAGTCTATGATGTACAAAGTATGTTTCGGCATGTAAGTCTAAAGATAATAACATAGTATGTGTAAGATGGATAATAAGTAAAGTGGTGTGCTCGTGTGATGTAATAAGTTTATGTGTGATGCATGTGGAATGGCTTGGGTAAATGTAAGAAGAAATTTTATTTGAGCAAGTTTTTATGATCATATTTAACTCAGTATATGTAAGTTTTTTTTTTGTGTGCACGATCATTTCCTACCGATTTAGCTGCTTCAGCTTTAACGGTTGGAAATGGGCGTCACAATTCCCAAAGATCTCTTAAGAAGAAATTCTCAAGACCTCTTAAGAGGCAACTCTCTAAGACCTCATAAGAGGCAAATCTCCTGTGACGCGCGCTGAACC
Organism: Excoecaria cochinchinensis; assembly: GCA_947683425.1. Lineage (NCBI taxonomy): Eukaryota > Viridiplantae > Streptophyta > Magnoliopsida > Malpighiales > Euphorbiaceae > Excoecaria > Excoecaria cochinchinensis. The sequence continues at coordinate 1,917,064 of CANTUQ010000127.1, forward strand.
CCGTGGCCTCCCGAAAGCCCACTTCAGGGTGATCAGGATGGGATTCATTAAATCATACAAGAGGTGTCTTGGAAGTCCTAGAGCTCTCGCCTCATTGAGCCCCAAAGACTAGAGTGAGTTCGGGACTTGTCATTTATTTATACCTTGATCAATATTATAATTAAGTTTTGAATTCATTATTTCACCAACTTTCCACACGATGCATTTAATTAAGGCGCAATCATTCACGTCAAAAGCAATAAGTAAAGCATTATTAAAATAAACATTCTCGAAATAAATTACAATAAAACTAGGGGCGGAATACAACCCCCATTGTAAATAAAATACAAATCATGCATAAATCGGGATATTCATTAATGATGAGGACATTGGCCCTCGCATGCATATTTATTATAAAATAATTTTGATGTGATGATTTTATTTTGGATGGAGAAAATTGAGACATTGGTCCCATTTTTATTTAGGAAAAATTTCAAATTAATTAATAAAAAAAACGTTTAGTGACTTTCTTTCTAGTGGGCCTAAATAAATAATTTTACAAGAAAATTACATGACAAAAATAAATGAAAAATCCAAAATAAATAAATATTACAAATGAAGAAAATAAATATGTAACCCGAATGAGCCTCTTAGATCTCCCCGTGTGCTCGCAAAAATGTCCAAGCAAAAAATGAGATGTGAAATAAAAATAAAATAGAAATAGAATAATGTTAGTAATTGAATCAATTAAAATCAATTAAATATAAAATAAATGATAAAATAAAATAAAATGAGATAAAACGAAATGATATCAAAATAACAAATGAATTAACATGTTTACAATTTAAAATAAATGAGAAAAATGTGTTATGAACAACAAATGGATTAAAAGATGTAATTGGAATAAAATACAACATGTTCATTAATGTGTAAAAATATGAACATGATAATAGTGAAAATAAATAAGCGAACAAAATATTAAATATATGATAATGACAATGAAAAAGAATAAAAAATGATTAAATAAATGACATGATTAATTAAATATATTCACAAATGATATAAACCATTTACATGACAAAAACATCAATCAAAATGAATTAATTTAATTACATGTTAAAAATAATGATGATTTAAAGTGAAATAAATTAATTATATGTTAGGAATTAAAAGAAATCAATATTCACATGAATAAAATAAATGAATGAGAATAATAATAAAAATATACATGGTAATAAATGAATAAGTAAATGAAAATAATAAAAAAATAATAATATACACGAATAAGAATAAAATCATACATAAACAAGTTAAACAAAACAAATCTGAAATAAAATAAATAAATGAAGTTAATAAAAATATACATGAATAAATTAACATAAATAAAAATAATAAAAAGAACAAGCCTGAAATGTTTACCCTTAGAGTTTCGGATTTGATGAAGGTAAAATGATGATCGATTTCTTTATTCTTGATTGGCAATATTAGAATGTAATAATAAAAATGTTGGAATTTCATTCCAAGAAAGAAATAGGATAAAAAATGATCAAAAATTCTTTAAGAGCAAAGAATTGATTTCTTTGCCTAAAGAAATGATTTTGATTAAAAATAGATTTTTATTGATTACAATTAAAGAAAAAAATGATTTGCTTTATATCAAAATAAAAATCAAATGGAAAAAATTAGATTTTGATAACAAACAATTACTTTATTTGTATCAAAATTAATTTTCCATCAAAAAGAGATTAAAAACAAAATCAATGTAAAAAATTTTATTGAACACAAATAAAAGGTTAAAAAAAAATTGAGAACAAACAATTGTTGTGTTTGTCTCCAAAAATTAATCAAACAACAAAAACTCCTTCTAAATATATATTTAAAAGAAATTATGTTGGAAAAAAAAGAATGAAAGATGAACTCAATTTTTTGTTCTTCTTTGGTAGGGAAAAAATCTGGAATTTTTTAGAGTTTGAGAGGAAGAAGAAGAGAAAAGATGAAGAGAAAAAACCCTAGCCAAAAATCCCCCTTATAGGTTTTCATCTCATTCCTTTTATATGAAAAAATAGGAAAAAATAAAATAATTAAAGGGATAAAATTTAATTAAATCAGATATTACCTATTTTAATTTTTAAAAATGGAAAAAATCCCTTAAATCCTTGAAAAAATGGATAAAAAACTGATTTTTAGGTCCAAAAATCGAAAAAAGGGGTATTGGACCCTATAGCGACGGGCAGGAGTAGGGACGCCCATCGCTATATAGGGACGGGCGTCGAAGCGCCAGCCTCGCGCACGAAGCGTGCGCGCCAGGGAGATGGGCGGCGCGCGCTTTTAGCGACGCGCAGCATTGAGCGTTGCCCTTGCACGCGCAGCGCGCTGGGTGCTTGGGCGCTCGGGCGCCCGCAAGCTGGGCTCCAGCGCTCCGCCGCGCCCGACACTCGCGATCTGACTTTTTTTTTTTAATTTTAAATTGACTAAAAATACTATAATTTTAAGCCCCCATTTTTCAAAACTAAATTTTAAAATATTTTTTATTATTTTTATTTTTTTATCTTTTCACTCTAAAATGCAAATTTGAAAAGAAGATCATCACTTTTAACCTTTTTGCCTGTGGAAAGGCGTCTTATCATCATTGGATAACTCTGATCTGGGCTGTCTCAAGACCCGGTGTCTACATCTCCAAGACCTCTTAAGAGTCAATTCCCAAACACCTCTTAAGAGGCAAACCTCCAAGACCTCTTAAGAGGTAAGAGGCAATTCTCCAAGACCTCTTAAGAGGCAAATCTCCAAGACCTCTTAAAAGGCAAATTTGTAAGACCTCTTAAGAGGCAATTCTCTAAGACCTCTAAAGAGGCAAATCTCCAGGACCTCTTAAGAGACAATTCTTCAAAGTCCTCTTAAGAGGCAAATCTCTAAATCCTCTTAAGGGGCAAATTCTCCAAGTCCTTATAAGAGGCAAATTCTCAAAGTCCTCTTAAGAGACAATTCTCCAAGACCTCTTAAGAGGCAAATCTCTAAGACCTCTTAAGAGGCAAATCTCCAAGTCCTCGTAAGAGGCAAATTCTCCAAGTCCTCTTAAGAGGCAAATCCTTCAAATTCCTCTTAAGAGGCAAATCCTTCCAAGTCCTCTTTCTTAAGAGGCAAATCCTTCAAAGTCCTCTTAAGAGGGAAATCTCAAAGTCCTCTTTGAGGCACTAATATACAAATTAGCGAAAATCCTCCAGGGGCAATCGTTCTTTAGGGAACAACTAACTGTGACGCGCGCCGAACCTTCTAAAGGCTCTCGCTGAACCTGCTTTTAGGTCTCAAGGGATTGGTTCGCATAATTTTGATATTGGGTGCCATGAGACATTTTGGATGCCTCCTTCCCAATAGAACATTGGAAAGGATCATCTAGCCTCACGACGCCTTTAGGCACCTTTGAGGTATTTTGGAGTCGCCACCCAATTTATAAGAAATTGGGAAAGCTCTCTAACCTCTATTGGTCTAAAACCAGAGATGGTGTCTGGAACTTCACTCTTATTTATGTTTTGGTTAATTATAAATGAGTTTTTAAATTCAAAAAATTTTATCTCTTCTCTCACACGATTAATGCATTTAATTGAAAGCGCATCGCAAGCATCAAGAAAGTGATAAATAAATGACTGCAAAGAAAGCAGTAAAATAAAGCGATACACAATTAATGCATTTAATTGAAAGCGCATCGCAAGCATCAAGAAATCGATAAATAAAAGACTGTAAAGAAAGCAGTAAAATAAAGCGATAAAGGAAAGCAGTAAACACATCAAGCACACAATTACAAGGGAAATTAGGACGGAATACAACCCCAATAAAAGAAGATTAAAAATGTAAATTGGGAAGAAATACAATTCCAAATGGGAATTAAATAATATTGCCCCAAAATTAATTACAAGGGCCCAAAGGGAAATACATGAATACAAATTTAAAATAAATAAATGAAGTCAAACATAAGAAAAACATACATAAATCGGGACATTTGATTGGTTTAGGAACATTGGTTCCTTCACGCTTATTTAAAGAGAGCTCGAAGAGTTGTGCTAATCGTTGGTTCGAAAACCGGGATGAGTGATCCCATTTTGAAAAACTTAACTCTTCATTTTATTCATGATGTTTTACATTCCTTGGCTGAAATATGGGACATTGGTCCCAATTTTATTAGTAAAAATTCCAATTTAATTATAAAAGTATTTTTTTGATTTTTTATCTCACGCGTGCATAAATAAAATATTTACTTGCAAACAAACACAACACAAGGAGAGGGAATAGGAAAGGCCTCACCAGACAACGCAGTCTCCTACGCGTTGTAACCCACCCGGGAGGTCATGAAAATGCTCACACAATGCGACTCAAATTAAATCTCAGACAAAAAAAAAATAATAATAAAAATGTTAGTAATAATTCTAAACAAAATTAATCAAGTAAAGACAAAGTAAATATAGGACATATTAATTTAGTATACAAATGATTTACATGTAAAAGAAATAAAATAAATCGTACAAAAGCTCAAGGTTAATGACAAAACAATAATAAAATTATAATAACAATAAAAATAATTATTATGGCAACAGAATAGCAACGCTAATAATAATAATAATAATAATAATAATAATAATAATAATAATAATAATAATAATAATAATAATAATAATAATAATGATAATATATGGAAATAAACACCAGATAATAATAATGATAATACCCTCAAATAATAATAATAATAATAATAATAATAATAGTAGTAGTAGTAGTAGTAGTAGTAGTAGTAGTAGTAGAGTAACCATGGTATAATGATAGTATTAATAATAATAATGGTAGTAGTAGATTCATGATATTAATAATAATAGTGATGAGGAGAATAATGGCAACAGTATGATAATAGGACAAGCAAAATATTGGCAATGGTGATAATAACAACAATAGCAACGAGAATAGAAGAAAATAATCAAGTTAAAGCCATAAATAGTATACCAACATTAATAATCATATTAGAAATGCCAAGAACAAATGATAAATATGGTAATAGTAACAGAAAATAATAATATTAACAATAATAAATGATATACAAAAATAAATGAGGACGGGTCCAAAAATGTTTACCCTAAGAATTTATAGATCGAAAAATAGGATGCCTTGATCCGTCCTCGTTGATTTTTGTGGTAAAAAACACGAAAATATTTGGGAAAAATCCTAGTTTTGACAAACAAAAATTCAAGAAAATATTTTTGGTGGGATGATTAAGCAAAGAAAATTAATTTTTCTTGCTCAAATCAAACCAAGGATGAGATATTCTTTTTGAGAAGAAATAAAATTGAAGGGTGAAAAATGTTTAAAGATTTGTTTTGAAGTTCTCGGCTACCTTAAAAGCTTGAAAGGAAAAAAGCCTTTTCTTTCCCTCTGGAAAAATATGTAGCTCCCCTTGAAATGAAGACAAAATCTTCACTTATTTCCCTGTCTTGTCCCAAAATGGGAAGAGACAAATTTTTCTTTCATTTTTTATTACCCGAAAATTGTACAGAATTGTGAAAGAAACGGACTAATGAAAGCGACCATGCAAAGTGGTAAAAAATGCCCGCGTGTGGAACTCCGCGATGTGCGCCCCTATGGGCTTGCATCGTGCCAGGCGATGCATGCCTGAGAGCGGGCGTGCGTCGCCCAGCGAGGCGCGGATCCCCCCAGCGAGGCACGTCGGAGCGGACGCGCGCCCTCTCCACAGCGTGCGTCAGAGCGGGAGGGCGTCCTCTCGAGTGCGCGTGCGCCCTACTGGCATGACCCGCACGTGTGGCACGTGAATAAAAATAAAAAAATGAAAAGGGATAAAAATAAAAATAAAAAATAAAAAATAAAAAATGAATAGGAATAAAAATAAGAATAGAAATGCAAATTTTTGAATCAAAATTTTTACAGGAACAAACAGAATTTTCGATAAGGAAGACATCATTTTTTAAATCGTTACTTGTGGCATGTATCACTTTTATCATTGGGTAATCCTGATCTTGGACCGCCTCGGGACCCGGTGTCTATAGTTGCCCCCAATTTTGATAAACCTAGAACTTGGGTTTCTGGGTGAGCCAAAATTCAGAAAAGAAGGAAAGAGACACGTACCTGAGGCGGTCGCTTTTCCAAACTGGATGATATTGTTGGCATGTTATCCTTTCTGAGGTGGTGCCCCCTGAGAGGTCTTTGACTGTCCAGTTACCCCCTGAGAGGTCTTTGCTTGATCGTCCCCTGAAAGGTCTTCGGTTGATCGCCCCCTGAGAGGTCTTCGGTTGATCGCCTCCTGAGAGGTCTTCAGTTAGCTGCCCCCTGAGAGGTCTTCGGTTGATCGCCCCCTGAGAGTTCTTCGATTAGCTGCCCCCTGAGAGGTCTTCGGTTGATCGCCCCCTGAGAGTTCTTCGGTTAGCTGCCCCCTGAGAGGTCTTCGGTTGATGAGGTGTTCGGTTGATCGCCCCATGAGAGGTATTTGGTTAGCTGCCCCCTGAGAGGTCTTCGGTTGATCGCCCCCTGCGAGGTCGTCGATTAGCTGCCCCCTGAGAGGTCTTCGGTTGATCGCCCCCTGAGAGGTCTTCAATTGATCGCCCCCTGAGAGGTCTTCGGTTAGCTGCCCCCTGAGAGGTCTTCGGTTGATTGCCCCCTGAGAGGTCTTCGGTTGATTGCCCCCTGAGAGGTCTTCAATTAGCTGCCCCTTGAGAGGTCTTCGGTTGATCACCCCCTGAGAGGTTTTCGGTTAGCTGCCCCCTGAGAGGTCTTTGGTTGATTTCCCCCTAAGAGGTCTTCGATTAGTTGAGGTGGTGCCCCCTGAGAGGTCTTTGGCTGGTTGGATTGGTGTTTTGATCGATGTCGTCACTCGCCTTTTGTCGGCGTTGGCATTGATTCTCTCTTTTTGCAAAACTTAGAAAGCCAAATATGTAGGAAAAATAGTGAGCATGCATGTGAAATGTATGTGTATGCAGTAATGCAGGACAGGAATTCGTCTAAGTGGATTTAAAGGTGACAGCCGGTCTGGTCGTAATTTGCGGCAGTATCGGTGCCCTTTGAAATTGCCTTTGAATTTTATGCCTTTGGCGATTATGAGGTTCTCATCTGAAACCTGTAGTCATTTTTTTAAGGTAGTGCATCCCTTGTGGATTTTCACACTAGCTTTTCTTAACGGAAAATGTGTCCTTTTCGGATTTTCACATAACCATGTGCTTTATTTTTTGCCTGGAATGGACCCACAATCCAGCGGCTTTTATTCCTTTCATTTTTTGTAGGACAGACGGCCTATTCCCAGGTTTTTACCCTACCCTTTGGCCTAATTTTTGCTTAGAGCACCAATTACGGTTTTCATCTCTAACGGCCCTTTGTTTTTTTTAGAAGAGGATGAAGCTGTTACCAAAGATCTTTCAGGTATGATCGGCATTTACTTATGTCTCAGATTATAGTTGTATGAGCTTGGTTCTTATCATGAAGATGCTGTAGAATTGGCCTCACAGTTGATAGCAGGATGAGTCGACTGAAGTGCTCTAGTGGACAGACCATCAGAGGGTAGATAGTACTAATGTGCTGATTCTACGCCGGAACTAGACAACTTTGAGTATGCAAGATGAATTGCTTTGGTGACATTAATATATCATTGCATGAATGTATATATTCCAGCTTGATTTCATAACACATGATCACTATTTGGCATTAACTCGAAAAATATGAGACCTCATCTAATCCCGGAATAGATCCTGAAAGTATCAAACTCCTGTTATCAATCAGCCCTCTCGGGTTTTCATGATTGAATATTTTCTCTCTTTTTTATTGTTATTTTTTTAACCTTTACCATGAACCCTCCTTCAGTTCGTCGGTGTTGATTGAATTCGCTTTCATCTTCGTTAGCCGAGGAGACTGCTCCTTTTGAGAGTGGTTCTTTTAGCATTAAAGTCTTGTTCTTGGCCCTCGTGCAAACCAGCTGAGGTAGTGTGACGCGTACCGGATCCCCACGACCGCCCGTGCGCCCTCCCGCTTGAGGGCGATCGGGGCATTTGTGGGTCCGTTGACAACTTGCAATAAATTGCAAGTGCGTCTATGTTGGGCAACAAGGAGGTTTCATGGAGTTGCCACCCAATAGAACATTGGGAAAGTTTCTCTCGCCTCGGAGAGCCTAAGACTGCGCTTTGTATCCATTTTGGGCCAGCCAGAGGGGTCTTGGAAGGTAAACCTCTCGCCCTAAGGAGCCTAGGATTAACGCCAAAGTCTCGTGGCACAAGAGGTGTCTTGGAGGGTAGACCTCTAGCCTCTTTGAGCCCAAAGACTAGAGCTGGGTTCGGGATTTCTCATCTATTTCTACCTCGATTATTTTATGATCAAATTTTAATTATCATTAATTCGCTCTCTCTCCACACGATGCAATTAATCGAAGGCGCATTTATTCATACTTGGAAAGCCGTAAATGAGCAAGTAAATAGTGAAAGCAATAAATTACAATAATACAAGGAGCGGAATATAACTCCCTTTTATAAATGTGCGATACATACACGAATCAGGGTATTATTTATTTTGAGGACTTTGGTCCTCGCATGCATCATTATTAAAATTGGATGTTTTTATTGTGATGATTTTTATTGGATGAAGATAGGACATTGGGTCCTTATGTTTATGAAAACCTCATTTTATTGAATATAAAATATTTATCAATTTTTATACTTAACGAGATACAAAAAGGGTATACCCATGTACATACAAACAATTAATGAATAAACGAATAAAGAAAATGACCAAGAAAGTTAGAAAACTAAACCGGACGAAATCCTCCGAATATGGTAGATAGCCCCTCAAGCTCACGATAATCCAAGAGAATCAGTATGTGCTCACAGAAAGTTAAATGATGTCAATATATATATAAACTCAACATAAATAAAGTCAAAAGAACTTGAAAGGTATGGAAAAGATTTGAAAACGTGAGAACAGGACCCAGCAACGGCCTTTCTTAGATGACCGATGAGCGTCAGTCAAATTGACCGACATGTCCGTCGCTCACTCAAGAGGAAGAGTGTCTGTGAGTGGGGTGACCGACGGGCGTCGGTGATGAAGATGACCCGTCGGTCACCACTGTCTCCGAAAAAAACAGTAAAAAAACTCATTTTAAAGCCAAAAAGGGGGGTTTTATCACAAAATGAGATGAAAAGAGTCAAAATAAAGGAAAATAATAGCAAAAATTGAAAGAACAACAAAATAAGGAGCAAGGATGAAATGATATGGAGAATGGGTCCGGAATATTTACCCTCAGATAATGCTTAAATGAGATTCTTGTATCGATTAGAGCCCTGTGCGTTCCACGAGAAACAAAGTGAAGGATCGAAAAAAAGGAAAATGGATTATTTCCTCCTTAACCCCTCAAAAGATTGACTTTGGAATCAAAATTCAAAGAAAACTAATTAGCTTTAGTTCTTTTTTATTATTTAATCCTCTAATTAAAAGAAATTTCTTGATGAATGTGTTTGCTGGAAGAGAGAGAAAATGTGCTTGAATTTTGGCAGAGTTTCCCCTCTTGAAAATTTTTAGAACCCTTTTTAAGAGAAAATTCAGAGCTTTTATAAGCCAGGAACGACCGATGGGCATTGGTGTATGGAGGCGGGGGTCGGAAGAATCCTTCTGATACAAGGATTCATCCGATGGCCCTGCCACTTCCACCGACGGGCGTCGGAAAGGTTGCGTGCTCCGGGAAATCAGGCGGCACTCTGGCAGAGGCGGTGCTTTCCGATGGGCGTCGAAAAATACCACAGGCCGTCTGTGACCCTAACCGACGGGCTGGCCCTCATAGATGGTCTGGCCTTCTGTGGAGGAAAATATACCCTTTTGACTCAAAAATTCCCTGTTTTCTCCCCCTCTGCCTATGAAAGGTGAAAAGACTCATTTCTTGTGGAGCATGGGACTAAAACCTCCAAATCCAAACCATTTATATAGGCTCGGATACTGATTTCATCATAGGGTAATCTCTGATCCGGACCGCTCCGGGACACGGTGCTTACAGTTGCCCCCAGTTTTGGGGAAACTAGTGCACAAGCGCCTAGATAAGCCAAAACTCAAAGAAAGGACAGAAAGAAAGAAGGCGTACCTGCGACGGTTCTTACCTTCCGTGCCTTTTGCAGGGTAGACCTCGTCTCGGTCTATTCGGCGATGCGAAGATACCCCTATCGGTCTTGTCTCGACCTGTAGGTGTTGGTGAGACGTAGCATTCTCTAGCCACTATCTCGATATGAAGAGCGGTGTTTCTTCAACCGCAACTTCGATTTGAAGTTCCCTTGCTAACCCCCATCCGATCTGCAAGGTGCGTAGCACTCTCTGGCTGCCGTGCGAACTGTGAGATGTAGCACTCTCTGACTACAATCCCGGTGTGAAGAGCAGTGTTTCTCTAACTGCAACTTCGATCTGAAGTTCCCTTGCTAACCCTCATCCAATCCGCAAGGTGTGTAGCACTCTCTGGCTGCTGCGTGAACTATGAGATGTAGCACTCTCTGACTACAATCCCAATGTGAAGAGCAGTGTTTCTCTAACTGCAGCTTCCGCTTCTGGTGGCCTTGTCTCGGCTTGCGCAGGGTTGAAGAGATGTAGCGCTCTCTAGCTATAAACTCGGTGTGAAGAGCAGTGTTTCTCTAACTGCAGCTTCTGCTGGCCTCATCTCGGCTTGCGCAGGGTTGAAGAGATGTAGCGCTCTCTGGCTACAAACTCGGTGTGAAGAGCAGTGTTTCTCTAACTGCAACTTCTGCTTCTGTTGGCCTCATCTCGGCTTGCGCAGGGTTGAAGAGATGTAGCGCTCTCTGGCTACAAAGTCGGTGTGAAGAGGAGGAGATCTCGCCGGGTTCTTCGTTCCAAAAAAAGAATCTTAGGCGCCCTTGTTCGGACTTTTAATCGATGCTTGGGTTCGGATCGATGTTTCTCTGTACCTGTGTGATAAAAGGTTTTGTTAGTTCATGTTTGAGTTGTCATCTTTTAACCTGTCCATTAATGGAGTGATTTTACTTTATCTGCTATGCCATGTTTCATTTATATTCTTTCTTATTGAGTTGTTATTCATCATTTTTCACCATTTTTGTTTTCCTTGTTTTGGAATATGAGTAAATGTGAAGGCATATATTCATCTGTAATACGAATGAATCATAAATAACTGCATAAATGCCTAAATCTTGAAAACAAAAGTTTTTCACTAGAAATATCTATTTTCGTACAACGTATATACAAAGTGAAAATGTACAAAAATATGAAAATATGACTCCCTGAATATCAGAGGGGTGTGCAGTCAGAGGGCTCATCGGGATCCTCATCATCTGATATGTGCACTGTCCCTAGCGGAGGTGGAGCTGGCTGTGCCGGAGGTGGAGGCTGAGCCGTGGAGGGTCCTACCCCAGCGTCGTGGGTCTGCCTGAATCGGATCTGAGCATAGCCATCCAAGAAGGGCTGGGTGCAAGTCCTCATGAACCCTAAGGTCTCTGATACTGTGCCTCCCAACTTCTTGAATGCCTGGCTCATTTGAATGGTCTGCTCGCTGGCGGCCCTCCTCATCTGCTCTAGGCGCTGCTCTGTCTGCTCTCTGAACTCCCTCATGGTCTGAGACAAGGGTGGGAGGATCCCCTCTATCGCCTGGACCCGGGATCTCAGAGAGTCGAGTGACTCGTCGATCATCTATAGGGTCATATCAACCCTCTGAGATGCCTGGTCCTGAGATGCCCTCAAATCATGAGCGAGCTGCTACCTAAGCTCCCTCTGACCCTGGGCAACCTGTTCGATCAGCCGAGCCTGCTCATCTCTGAAGGCCTCTATGACCCGAGCCTGCTCATCTCTGAAGGCCTCTATGACCCGAGCCTGCTCCCGTGCCGTGTGCTCGATGTAACCGGCCTGCTCCTAGGCTAACCGCTCTATTAACTGGGACTGCTCCTGAATAGCAGCCTGCTGGCGGTCTAACCTCTCATGTATGGCTCTATCCCTCTCATCCTATCGTCGCTCTAGGGATGTGAACATAGACGTGAGGAGCTGAGAGAAGTCAGGCTGTGCGGGCTGCTGCGGTGCTGGCTCTGGCGGCGGTACTGAGGAGGTGGATGCCCCTGGGTCGCCTCAAAAATACGGATGATATCTCTCGGGGGGCCCGTGGGTAGTCCTCTGCACCCTGATACTCGGCGACGGGACGGGAGTCGGCGCTCTGGATGCAGGTGAAGCGGCAAAGAGCTCATCCATAGTGAACTCCATGTCGAAATCCGACGGAGTCCTAGGCTGCTCCTGCTGTGGTGGCGGTGGCACTGTCTGAGGCTGAGGCTGGGGAGGCTGCGGAGGCTGCTGCTCTGGCTCGGGCTTGGGCTATGGAGGCTGATGCTCTGGCTGAGGAGGCTGCTGCTCCGGTTGAGGAAGCTGCTGCTCTGGCGGCTCCGGGTGGTCCGGATCTGGACCCAAGGGTGGATGTGAGAACATCCGCCGGGTCTCGTGAATGGACAGCACTCTGTAGGCCTTTGCCTGCCCTGATATCAGCGAGATCATCCCCATCTACACTGCCGCTGCGGCATCTACGTGTATCCCCTCATCCAGGGGGCCTCTCAGCCTGTCTGGGGCAACTCCCAACCTCAAAAGCAACCTAGTGATGACTCCTCCCACTATCACCACCGGTGTCAGTCCCCTACCAACTCTCGTCAGGTTAGCCAAGATCTCATGGCTAATGTTGAGGCGCTAGCCTGCCACCATAGCCCAGAGGCTCCAGATCTCGGCCGCGTTAAGCGAGCCTGGATTACCAGCTCGACCAAGGTACGAACTGGATAGCACTCTGTGCAAATACCGGAGTGCCTGAGACACCAGTACGGTGCTCTTCGCTGTATCATGATCATACAACACTCCCGGTAGGGCAATGGCCACCCAGTGGGCGCGTTTCACCGCTCGTCGTGGGATCTCGACCCCCTCCTCTATAGGGAGCCCCATGGCCTGTGCGAATCTCTGCTTGGTAATACTGTAATGATGGCCGTCGAACCAGAACTGGACCACCCCTGGCTCGGTATCTGACCTCTGAAAACTGCCATAGCGGAGGGTGGCTAGGACCTGGCGAGTAGGCTCTAGAAAAGTCTGGAAAGTGGGGTCAAGGAACTCTGTCCATCCGGCACCCTCGACAAGCATATCAAACTTTGGGGCCATCCCCAGGGCCTCTAGGAACGGCCGGGACACGAAGCGGCTAGCTCGAATCTCTACCTGAGCCAATGCTCTATATCTCTGAGCTGACTCATCGTCCATCCAACCTGGAACTATGACCTCGGGCTGGGCTTGCGGTGCTCTGCGTCTAGGAGGCATCCTGCAAAGGAGAAAAAATTAGATAACGAAAAATTTGACAAAACAAGCATTATTAGACTTATTTTCAAGGTGAAAGCCCATTTAGGCCTCACCAGGGCAATGGCGGCTCAAAAACGAGATAAAAAACCGATAATAAATAAAAGGGGCGAACGTCCTGTCAAAGGAAGTTGCCCAACATGCCTTGCACATATCAAAACAAAAAAAACATGCAATTGGCAAGGAAATGTTTAAAGTGGATAAAAATGGGCTTTCTAGGCCCTAAGGCATGCATTATACACAAAAATATTCAATTTTAGAATAAATAATAAAAATTTGGGCAGCACCCCGGCAAGGGTGTGCCCAACCTCCTGCATAAAAGGCATCAAACTAGGCCTTAGGCCTCAACAACTATATATGTGCACAAATGGGATGCACCCCAGCAAGAGAGTGTCCCCAACAACACAAAAATAATGGCCTCAGGCCTCAACAACACAGAATAGTGCGCTACAAAGCATATTCTAAAGCAACAAAGTTATAGAAAAATTCTATTCCTATGTGATCATGTAAAGGTTCAGATTAATTGCACTACAAAAATAATAAAGAAATAAATAAATAAAGAAAACGGGCAGCATTGTCCCTAAATTTTTAAGGCATCTAAAGCATTCTAATCATTTCTAAGGTTAGAGGAAGAAGAAATGAAGAAATAAATTGAATTAATTAAAGAAGGTAGTTATTTTACTTACTTGTAGTCGCGAGAAGTGTAGAAAAACTGAAGACAAAAAATAATGTCTGAACGTCCGGTGGGTGGAGAACGCAAAAAGATGAAGAAATCGCAAAGAAAATGAGAAAGAAGGCTTGAAAATGAAGAAAAAATGAAGAAAAAATTGTTTTGGAGAGGAAGAGTGAAAGTGACAGCGCCGTTGGTCCGTCTGTCACTCGCCCTTATATAGAGTTTCGTGACCGACGTGCTGGGCGTCTGTAGGAGCGACCGACGGGCTGGCCGTCTGTCTCTCAATAAATGCGAATTAATGCGCATGATGAATGCGATGCTGATGTATGCATCTGCCAGGTGGATCTTTACCGACGGGCAGGCCGTCTCTTAGGAGAGGCGGGTAGGCCGTCGGTGACACCTTGTTATAAATTCTTACAAAATTCTTGCTCCTCTTGTGTCTCTTCATTTTCCAACATCTTGAGCCTTTCATCTTTCTTAGCATGTCTTCCTCTCTAGCCCAAAGAATGCACCGTATCTTAGATGACAAGCACACTTGGGAAGAAGGCGCCCTTTCCTCCCTGTCTGGGTTGAAATACCTGTGTCGGGTCAAAGTTAATCAAAACCTCCTTCTGGCGGTGACCCACTTCTGGAACCCCCGGTTTCACGCCTTCCGGTTCACCTACCAGGAATTGTGCCCCTTGCCTGAAGAGTTAGCTGCCATTCTTGGAGCCTGGTTCCCTCCTAGCGCTCTGCCTTGCGTCCCCCGTTGCAGCCTACTCCAGACTCGGGACATAGCTATGGCTCTCGGCATACCTTCTTCTGAGGCCGTCCGGCTGATTTCTCCGGGCTCTTCCTTTGCTCTGGGGCCACTGATCGAGGCTCTGGATCAGTTCACTGACATCCCCACCTACCGGGTAAGCATCGTATTTCTGTTTTGCATGGTGAACTTCCTCATTGTTGTCCTAGGGGGTCTGACAGGTGACCCTCGCTTGTTCGGAGTTTTGAACGACTTTCATCTGGGATTATCACCCTTACCACTTATTCTGGCTGAGACCATTCTGGGTTTGGACACTGTGAGCTCTGGGTCCACTACTACTTTTACCGGCAGCCCCTTATTGCTCCAGGTACGTCATTATTTTAAAGGTAGAGCGTCCCTTATGGATTTTCACACTAGCTTTTCTTAGCGGGAGGTGCGTCCTTTCGGATTTTCACACAATCCTGTGCCTTATTTTTGCCTGAAGTAAACCCTACTTACTCCAGCGGCTTTTTTCTTTTTTCTTTTCTTTTTTTTTTCTTTTTTCTCTCTTTTTTTTTTTTCAGATCTGGCTGCAAGAGAAACTGAGGATGCTGTCTGAGCCACCTCCTCGAGTTATTCCACAGTATTTGCCGATATATTTTCTTCCGCGTCGACGACTGTACGGGTGTGCCACTGCTGGTGAAGGCATTACCAGATTTGGCAAGTTGTCAGATGATGATATCAGTTTCACGTCTTCCTGGCTCCCACTGTCTCATGTGGTCATTGATGGGCCATCGGGGTGTGTTCCCCTCTGTGGGCTCCGTCGAGCCACCTTCTGCATCACTTCTCGATGTACGCGTCAGCTCGGGATGACCCAGGATGTAGTGAGGGTTCCCTTATCTTTCCGGGGAGGAGCTCTTTCAGCTGCGTTCGCCTCAAGGTATCATGAGATGTGGGGCAAACTGCCAGTGAAGACTGTTATTCTGAGGTCCGGTAATCGTTCTGTGTCTTCAACTAGCAAGTACAAGAAGTGGATCCTTAGTCCAGCATCTGATAACAGGACATGGGGGCTCAAGCATCTGGTCGGCGAGAGCAGCAGCAGGACTTAGCTTAGCTTATATATGTATTTCTTTTAGTGCTACATTTCTTTTTAATGCAGAACTAGAAAATGACAAAAATGAAAAGAATAATATTCACTCTATTTCACGAAATTGTGTACATTTCCATATAATTTCAGCATACATGATCAGTTTTGACATTTACTCAACCGCGTACGCCCTATTAATACATGAAGCCAAATTTTAACAGCATCAACTCCTGTTACGAATCGGCCCTCTCGAGTTTTCACGATCAGACATTTTCTCTCATGCCTCTAATTTTTGCACAGGATGCCTTTTTTCGGGTTTTCACCTTGTCGAGGCGCCCAATTTTAGCACGGCCGCCTTTTTTCGATTTTTGACCTGCAGGGCATTTTATTCTCTTCTTTTTATTTTTGTCTTTAGCCATGGAACCTTTTGAGTCTGTCGACATTGATTGGCTCTTTGAATTCGTTTCCATCACTATCCGACAAGATTGCAGCTCCTTTGGATAGCAGCTTTTTAAGGATATACGGCCCCTCCCAGGTTGGTCTGAATTTCCCTCTGATATCTGGTATGCCTGGCCTCATCTGCTTGAATACCAAGTCCCCTTCTTTCAGCGGATGCTTTCTCACCTTTTTCCTGAAAGTCCTGGCCAATCTCTTCTGGTAAATCTGGTTATGATAATAAGCTTTCAGCCTACTCCCATCTAATAAGTTTAAGTGCTGTAGCCTCTGTCGTGCCCATTCGGCCTCCGGAACTTGGGCTTCCATGACCACTCTCAGTGACTTGAGCTCTATCTCAATTGGCAATACTGCTTCCATCCCGTATACCAAGGAAAATGGTGTAGTGCCTATAGAGGTCCTTACCGTTGTTCTATATCCCCACAACATGAAGGGTAGCTTTTCAGCCCAATCTCTGTAGGTTTGGACCATCTTGGACAGGATCTTCTTCATATTTTTATTAGCGGCCTCTACTGCTCCATTTGCTTATGGTCGGTAGGGAGAGGATTTATGATGTTCGACACCATACTTCTTGAGGATCTTCTTGAGGATGTTCGACCCCATTGTCAGACACTATGTGATTAGGGAGGCCATATCTGTAGATCAGATTCCTCTTTATGAACTTGGCCATATCCCTTGTGTCAATCTTTTTAAAGGATTCTGCCTCTACCCATTTGGTAAAATAGTCAATTGCGACTGTGATGTATCTGTGCCCATTGGATGTCATAGGGCGAATCTCTCCAATGATATCTATCCCCCAAGCAGCGAAAGGCCAAGGTGACGTCAGGTTGTGTAGCTCTGATACTGGTAGGTGTTTCAAGTCTGCGTATTATTGGCACAACTGGCATTGCTTGACATATCTCGAGCAGTCATTGTCTATCGTAAGCCAATAGAAGCCTTGTCTCATGATCTTCTTAGCCAAGGTCAAACCATTCATGTGAGCCCCACAGACACCTGCATGGGTCTCCTCCATTACCTTGCGGGCTTCTTTTTCATTCAAGCACCTGAGCTGAATCCCGTCGGCTTGTCTTTTATACAACACTCCTTCCAAGGATATGAACTGAGTAGATAGTTTCCGGATCATCCTCTGGTCTTTCTCGGTAGCTTCCTCTGGAAACTTATTATTTTCCAAGTAATTCATAATGTCAAAGTTCCATGGCTTCCCATCCGCCACTTCTACTTCCATTACAGGCTTGATCTCGAAGCTGGGCTTCTCAGAACTCGAAGTTAGTACTAGCTTCATAGCTACTCCTTCAGGATTATCCCACATTGACACTAAGGTTGCCAATGCATCAACTAAACGATTCTCATCTCTCGGCACGAAGTGGAAAGTGCAAGTCTCAAACTGCCCACATACCTCTTTCAAATATTCAACATAGGGTACTAGCCGTTCTTCTTTTACAGCCCACTCTCTTCGGATCTGGTTAATCACCAAGGATAAGTCACCAAAGACTTCTATATTCTTTGCCCCCAATGCAGCTAGAGCTTCCAACCCGAAAGTGCATTCTTCATATTCGGCTTCATTGTTGGTTGCTTTGTACCTCAGCTTCTTGGCTTGGGGGAGTTTCTCACTATCTGGGGTTGTCAAAATGATTCCAACTCCAGCTCCTCTATTATTCACTGCCCCGTCGAAGTGTAACTGCAATCTTTGGACAGAAATCGCGACTATGCTCTCATCCGAAAAGGTGAACTCGGGAGTGTCTCCTTGAATAAGATGCTCAGCTAGAAATTTGGCTACGGCTCGCCCCTTAATAGTTTAGCGAGTGATGTATTGCACATCAAACTCCTGTAGCAAGAGCAGCCACCTCCCCATCTTACCAAGTAGAGACGGTGCTTCTTGCAAATATCTTAATGGATTCTGCTTGGCTACTGCCTGAACCTTGTATGAGTGGAAGTAATGTCTCAGTTTCTTTGATGCCCAAATCATTGCGAGGTAGATTTTTTCTACTTCAGCATATTTAATCTCATAAGCCAGGAACTTCTTGCTGAGGTAATAAATTGCGAATTCCACCCCAAATTCATCCTCTTGAGCCATCATGGCGCCCACAGAACTGCCCTCTACCGCCAGATACAGGATAAGTGGCTTGATCGGTTGCGTCGGCCTTAGCACTGGCGGATTCAACAGATATTCCCTGATGCTGTCAAAGGCTTTCTGGCAGTCTTCGTTCCAGACCACAAGTTGATTCTTTCTAAGCAGTTTAAAAATAGGCTCGCATATTGAAGTGAGCTTGGCAATAAATCGGCTGACATACTGCAACTTGCCCAGGAGACTCCTTACATCCTTCTCTTTTTGCGGCATGGGCATCTCTCTGATAGCCTTCACCTTGTTCGGGTCAATTTCTATCCCCCTCTGGCTGACGACATGTCCCAATAGTTTTCTTGAAGTCACTCCGAAAATGCACTTCTTGGGGTTAAGCCACAGATTATACTTATCAATCCTGGTGAAGAACTTTCTTAGAGCTTCAAAGTGGCCCTCTCGGGTGGCTGATTTGACCATCATGTCATCGACATACACCGCTACCTCCTTGTGGATCAAATCGCTCAGAATCTTGGTCGCCATCCTCTGGTATGTGGCCCCTGCATTCTTCAGGCCAAAAGGCATGACTCGGTAGGCGTAGGTCCCCCATTATGTGATGAAAGCGGTCTTAACACGGTCAGCTATTTTGTTCAGTATCTAGTTGTAGCCCACATAACCATCTCCAAAGCTGTACATCGTGCAGTTGGCGGCACTGTCTATCAACACATCGATATGGGGTAGTGGAAAATCATCTTTAGGGGAGGCCTTGTTCAGATCTCGATAATCCACACACACCCTGACCTTCCCGTTTTTCTTCGCTACAGGGACCACATTTGCCAACCATGTAGGATACTGCACTTCAACAAGGAACTTGGCCTCAATCTGCTGTCGAATTTCCTCCTTGACCTTGTCTGCCCATTCTGGCCTGAGCCTTCTCAACTTCTGTTTCACAGGCTTATAATCTGGATAAGTCAGGATAGCATGTTCTGCCACGTCTCAGTCAATCCCTGGCATGTCCTCATAGGTCCAGGCAAAGACTTTTTCATGTTTTCTTATTATTCTCTCAAACGTTTTTCTCTCATCAGGAGTTATATTTGATGCTATTAGAATTTCTTTTGGATTTTTCGAGGTTCCAAGATTAAAAGGCGTTGTATCAGTGGAATCGATGTCAAAAATTGATGGAATATGATCATGTTCATGCATGTTGAAATCATTAGAAACATCGCACAAGTAAGAGAAATCATTTGCCTTATTAATAACATTATAATTGTCATTTACATCATAAAAAAGTTCTGGAATAAAAAGACAGTCTAAGCTAGAGTCTTCTTCTGCCTCCCTAGAGGTCGATGCTGCTGTCGCTTGGTCATTGGCTTCCTGATTCAGAAGAGGCCCTTCGGGTATGTCTGAGGAAATCTTTAAATCCCCTATGTTCAGTTCTACTTCTGCTGTCTTCTCTTTCCCTTTCAGCCTGGCAGCTATCATCTTCTCGATGATAACCTCTTCAGGCTCGCATCTGTCCCAAGTAATATACTGAGTCATGACCTCTTCATCCTAGAAGTTCTCAGCGGTCTTGATAAACCCGATATGCCAGTCAAATATATCATTAAAGATCTCAAATCCGGGAACAATTCTCCCCTTCACCCATTGCGGCTCATCTTCGCCAGTATAAGCGCATACTGAGGATGCTGGTACAAAGCTTTCTGAAATATGAGGAATCTTATCTGCCATCTTCTTCTTGCCAAAACTGCCTCTGTACCCCAGACCTTTCCGGTTCTTCTTACCTCGAGTGGTGATCGCAGTCTACAGCCCTTGAGAGTTTCTGCCCAAACCAGCCCCAGGGAGATAGTGCATCTTCTTCATCATATTAACCACAGCTGGGTTATCCACTGGCCCGTGCTCTTCTCTTATCATGGACACGTGGAAGCCACTAAATGGCTGATTAGCAATTTCAAGCGCTGAGACCTGATTCTCCCTGGTCGCCCTAATAGTCACCACCTCCCCTTCATGTGGGAACTTTATCATTTGATGCAGCGTGGATGGCACTCCTCCTAATCTGTGAAACCAGAGTCTCCCGAGCAGGGCTGAGAAGTTGGCTGGAATGGGTAGAACCACAAATTCTACTTCCACCTCAATGGGTCCTGTCTTGACCAGGGTCTTGAATGTTCCCGAGGCTTTCCTCCTTGAATTATCATAGGCTGTGATAGTCAGATCTGATCCACTGAGCATATCCTCACTTAAACCAAAAGCCTGAAGAGCTATCAGAGGGCACACATTGATAGAAGACCCATCGTCCACCATAACTCAAGCGGTGTGCTTATCGTTAATCTGTGCTTTGATGTACAGGGATCGGTTATGATTGCGGCCTTCGACCGGTAGGTCGGCATCAGAAAAAACCAATCTCTCCTCCGATCCTCCTTTAACTAGACCCAAAAGCTCTGATGGGGAAATTGTGGTGGCAACAGTGGTCTCGACCAAAGCCTCTACTACCTTCTGCCTATGAGAAGGGAACTGTCTCAAGAGATCCCAAATGGATATTTGAGCTGCAGTCTTCTTCAACTGCTTAACAATCTGATTCTCCTCTGGCTCTTTTTCCGTTAGCGTCTGCGCTGGTTCCGGTACCCTCGTAATCTCAGGGACCACTCTCCCACTTCTTGTCATAGCCCCTATCTCTTCTTCATCCTCATTAGATCTCCACAAATCAGGGTTCATCTCTCCCTCCTCTTCGGTCTCTCCACCACTCTCGCTGCTTGACCAACAATCAAGGGTCGCCACGACTGCTTTCTCCTCTCTATCCTCAGAATGAACAATAGCAATACTCTTGCTCCCATATAAATCTTACAGCACGTACCACTCTGGCAAGCTGGATCCGATCATAAACACTGGTGGCAGCACGGCATTGTAACCGGGCTTCTTCTCAGATTCCCTCTTCTCAGGGTCAGAAATTTTATTGCTATCAATCAGGTCTTGAATAGAGTGCCTCAGCGCCTTACACTTGTCTGTTAGATGACCTGAGTGTTGATGAAACGCACAGAATTCATTGTCCTTATGCCCAGGCTTCCCTTGCATTATAGCAGGCCTAGGAGCTAAGGGCTGCAATTTCCCTTCCTTCATCAACCTTCTCAAGACCCAAGACAGTGGTCTTCCTAAGTTCAAAAACTTCCTCTGGGTAGTTGCTTCAGTAGCAGACACCTCAACTGTTCTTCTGGTGCTACTACTGGGACTCGCTAGCCTACTGGTTCCTTGACAGGTATTAGCTCTCTTCGCAAAATTATCATTGTTAGCTTTCCGAGCCAAGAACTCTCCCTCCGCTTCAATGGCTATATCCTTGAGAGACTCCCAGTCCTTCAACCCTTTCATCTTCAAACCATCCTTTAAGTACGGGCTTGCGTTCTTGATAAACAAATGGATCTGGTCTTGGGTGTCTGGCTTCCTCCACATTTCCATTACTCGGTTTCGCCAGCGGGTGAGATAATCATGGAAAGATTCCCCGGCCTTCTGCTGGAGCAGTTCAAGATCTTTAAGAGTCACCTCCATCCTGGTGTTGCAATCATACTGTCTCAAAAACTCTTCCGTGAGCAGATCCCAATCTTCTTTGGTCCGACGATCGAGACTATGATACCAGTCGATGGCATGAGCAGTCAGACTCAGACAAAAGTATTCAACCTTCTGTTTCTTAGACAACGTGGTTCCTTTCATGACCAGAGAGTATTGCTTCACATGAGCAGTCGGGTCAGAAGTACCATCAAATTTCGGCACGTCTAGCATCTTGAAGTTGTAAGGAATCAAGTCTTCTCCCTCCAATTCCTTGTCCTCTGGATTCATCCCCTGACCCCTGCTCAGCATACGGGCCATGGCTTCAAACCGCTCTTCCATCTTTTTTAAAATGAAATTATCAGTCTGAGGTCCCTTCCCTCTCTCAGATGCAATGCTCATCTTATCATCTTCGACATCCCTATCATCATCAATCCTCAGCACTGGCCTTCTTCTCTGCTCTCCCGAAGCTACCGACCTCAGCTCTACTGGCGGCAGCCGAACGGGCTCTTCTTGTCTCTCAGCTCTTTCTTCCTCTAGCTCATTCTGTCTCACGGGAGAAGGAGGAGGATTCTGCGGAGCATTCTGTTGTGCCAAGGCAGTCAACATATTCATCATTCTGCCCTCGAATTCCTCAAATCGCCAGCCCACTTCTTCTGTGATCATGGCCTTGGTGGTGTCATCCCCTCTAGGCGAGTTTGCCATCTCAGATATAGTACAGCTGATTTCTGGTAGGCCCTCTCTATCTGACAGTTCAGAAGCAGGAACTCGGATCAATCGTCTGGTAGGTGATCTCGTCTACCTGGGCAGATCTATGATGGCTGCAGGGACAAGGCGTTAGATATGATGCATGAAATGCAGGTGTAATGCATGGTCGTGATATGCAACATTCACAGAGCACAAGCAAGCAAGTAGGTCCTTCCACCCTTATTTCTCCCACACACGTGGTCGTGCAGTCTCTTTCCTAGGCGGGATTAGCCCAAGGGTCATCGAGGGACCCAATGAGCACGCATAGTGCACGGCGAAAAGCCAGCAGCATGACACTCCTATGCTAATGTGCAAGCGGATGGATAATGATCGTCATGTATTTAGACGTTCCACAAATTTCGACATGGCCCTACCGGGACATGAAAGCCTTTGGCTAAGTTACCAAGCGAGACATCTGGACTCCCCCAATACATGAGGATCCATACAGCAAGCATGGAATTAGGGTTCATATCACCTATGGGAAGTAACTACGGCCATTACATGAGCTTTGGGCAAGGGAGATGTTACTTTAAGGCTACCCAAGCATGATCCCTGCCGACAGGTCTAGCTCATCACGAGCATAACGACCGATCGGGTCATAATTTTGATATACCTTTGAGGTACGAGGCTTGGGCTGGTGATTATCCTTAACACTTCCCCAAATTGAGTGAAAATGGGGTCGTGCTTCAGGAACGCACCGGGGCTAATAGAGGGACCAAACTAGCATATTCTAAAGCTCTAATGAGATGTATTTCGAATTTGAAAGAAAGCAAATTTATGAATTAAATTTTAACCATAAATGTTAAACGAGATATTTTCAAATTGAAATCTCGAACCATATCGTCCCCAGTGGAGTCGCCACTGTGACGCGCGCCGGATCCCCGCGACTGCCCATGTGACCGCTCGCTTGAGGGTGATCGAGGCATTTGTGGGTTCGTTGATAGCTTGCAATAAATCGCAAGTGCATCTATGTTGGGCAACAAGGAGGTTTCATGGAGTCGCCACCCAATAGAACATTGGGAAAGTTTCTCTCGCCTCGGAGAGCCTAAGACTGCGCTTTGTATCCATTTTGGGCCAGCCAGAGGTGTCTTGGAAGGTAAACCTCTCGCCCTAAGGAGCATAGGATTAACGCCAAAGTCTCGTGGCACAAGAGGTGTCTTGGAGGGTAGACCTCTAGCCTCTTTGAGCCCAAAGACCAGAGCTGGGTTCAGGATTTCTCATCTATTTCTACCTCGATTATTTTATGATCAAATTTTAATTATCATTAATTTGCTCTCTCTCCACACGATGCAATTAATTGAAGGCGCATTTATTCATACTTGGAAAGCCGTAAATGAGCAAGTAAATAGTGAAAGCAATAAATTACAATAATACAAGGAGCGAAATACAACTCCCTTTTATAAATATGCGATACATACACGAATCGGGGTATTATTTATTTTGAGGACTTTGGTCCTCGCATGCATCATTATTAAAATTGGATGTTTTTATTGTGATGATTTTTATTGGATGAAAATAGGACATTGGGTCCTTATGTTTATGAAAACCTCATTTTATTGAATATAAAACATTTATCAATTTTTATACTTAACGAGATACAAAAAGGGTATACCCATGTACATACAAACAATTAATGAATAAACGAATAAAGAAAATGACAAAGAAAGTTAGAAAACGAAATCGGACGAAATCCTCCGAATATAGTAGATAGCCCCTCAAGCTCAGGATAATCCAAGAGAATCAGTATGTGCTCACAGAAAGTTAAATGATGTCAATATATATATAAAATCAACATAAATAAAGTCAAAAGAACTTGAAAGGTATGGAAAAGATTTGAAAACGTGAGAACAGGACCCAGCGACGGCCTTTCTTAGATGACTGATGGGCGTCAGTCAAATTGACCGACATGTCCGTCGCTCACTCAAGAGGAAGAGTGTCTGTGAGTGGGGTGACCGACGGGCGTCGGTGATGAAGATGACCCGTCGGTCACCACTGTCTCCGAAAAAAACAGTAAAAAAACTCTTTTTAAAGCCAAAAAAGGGGGGTTTTATCACAAAATGAGATGAAAAGAGTCAAAATAAAGGAAAATAATAGCAAAAATTGAAAGAACAACAAAATAAGGAGCAAGGATGAAATGATATGGAGAATGGGTCCGAAATATTTACCCTCAGATAATGCTTAAATGAGATTCTTGTATCGATTAGAGCCCCGCACGTTCCACGAGAAACAAAGTGAAGGATTGAAAACAAGGAAAATGGATTATTTCCTCCTTAACCCCTCAAAAGATTGACTTTGGAATCAAAATTCAAAGAAAACTAATTAGCTTTAGTTCTTTTTTATGATTTGATCCTCTAATTAAAAGAAATTTCTTGATGAATGTGTTTGCTGGAAGAGAGAGAAAATGTGCTTGAATTTTGGCAGAGTTTCCCCTCTTGAAAATTTTTGGAACCCTTTTTAAGAGAAAATCCGAAGCTTTTATAAGCCAGGAACGACCGACGGGCATCGGTGTATAGAGGCGGGCGTCGGAAGAATCCTTCTGACACAAGGATTCATCCGACGGCCCTGCCACTTCCACCGACGGGCATCGGAAAGGTTGCGTGCTCCGGGAAATCAGGCGGCACTCTGGCAGAGGCGGTGCTTTCCGACGGGCGTCAGAAAATACCACAAGCCGTCTGTGACCCTAAGCGACGGGCTGGCCCTCACAGACGGTCTGGCCGTCTGTGGAGGAAAATATACCCTTTTGACTTGAAAATTCCCTGTTTTCTCCCCCTCTGCCTATGAAAGGTGAAAAGACTCATTTCTCGTGGAGCATGGGACTAAAACCTCCAAATCCAAACCATTTATACAAGCTCGGATACTAATTTCATCATAGGGTAATCTCTGATCCGGACCGCTCCGGGACACGGTGCTTACAGGTAGTGAGTTTCTTCGCTTGAACCTTGACTGTGAAAGTCAACATATTCCTTTTGCATGCTTTGATGGCTTAATTTCTAAAGTATCCTATAGTGGTTGAGATTGGGTTGAGATTGGCTGAGATTGGGTTACAAGTTAGGCTTTAGTGGTTGAGATTAGGTTACAGGTTAGGCTCAGATGGTTTAGGGCAAAATTGTGGGTTTTTTTTCTCTTTTTTTTTTTTTTTGCGTACATTTTTTTTCCTTGCTCCCCAACAAGCTTCGTCCAAATCCTGATAGTTTACACATATGCGCACTTTCTCTTCTTAACCATTGGGGATGTCGTTGATCCACCTAGTTGGGCATTGCGCTTCAGTAAAAAATTTAGCCCTGGTTCTGCTTGTGAACTCTCCCTTTTAACCTTTCCTGTCCCTCCTGACTTAAATCTTCTGAGCTTCTGCTTGGCTAGTTCATGATCGGGATACACTGGCATAGCATGTTCGGCGGCTTCATAATCATCTCCTGGCATGTCTTCATGGGTCCAGGCAAAGACTTTTGTAGACGCCGCGTCCTGAGGCAGTCCAGATCAGAGTTACCCGATGAAGAGATTAATGTCTGTTTTTAGACAAATGGATGGAATTTGGGGGCTTTCATTCTTCGATTTTAAAAGGATTAGGGATTTTCTTAGTAATAGGAGGTTTCAGATGGTGAAAACTTTGAAAAAGAAAATTTGGGTCCACAGACGGGTTACCCGTCTGTTGTGGGACGCCCGTCGCTCGCAAGAGGATGCCGTCGCTCGGAAGCGGGGCCCGTCACTCATGATTGAGAGACGGCCGTCTCTTGTCGAGCGATGCTTGCCCCTCGCGAGGGATAGCCGTCGCTCAGCTCCCTATCAGCGGGTGGTTCGCCGGTCAAATGACCACGAGTACCCCTCCCACTGACGCCCGTCTGTAGTCCAACGACGGACATCGGTCGGTGATCAGGTTATTGAAACCGCCGAATTTTGTTATATTTATCAAATATTATATAAATCTTATTAAAATCCTCTAAATCTTTTCAAATATTTTCAAATATTAGATTTGATTTTGCAAATATTCTAACAACCGATTCGATTACGATTTGATTTCAGAAATCCTTTTCAAATTCAAATCTTAAATTTAAATTTATTTGAATTATCTTCTAAAACCTATAAATAGGGGATAGAAGTTCATTATATAGGGTTGGAAAAAATTTTCAGTTAGAAATTTTGAAAGAAACTAAAGTTTAACAGTTTTTCATAGAAATTTTATTTTTCGCATTTTTTCAAAATAATTTTCTCAAAATTTCTACTCTCTCTCTCATTTCTATTTGCGAATTAAGCTAATCTGAGGTAACGAAACTCATTCATTTCCATCAATCTTGCTAATTCTGACATCTAATTGCTATCAAAATTTTAAGAAAGAAAAAATATAATTTTCTTTTCTTGATTTATTCTCGAAACACGAGTTTTGTAATAAAAAATCTTTTGAAATCACATAATCACGGGCTGATCCTTATAGAACTCGAGGAGCCGAAATCACTCAGCGTTCACCTTCATGAGGTAAAAATCCGAGGGTAAACATTCTGGATGTATTATTTTAAATTTAATTATTTTTCAGTAATTTCCTGCATAAAAATACTATCTCAAATTAAAACAACAAAATAATTTGGGTTTTCCTTTTTCAGGAACAGGAGTGACCGACGGGCATAGGAACCACCGATGGCCGTCGCTCAAGCAAGCGATGGGACGCCGAGGGTAACCATCTATGCCCACCGGTCATGCCCAGGGATGCCCATCGCTCACACGCCTTGGGCCGTCCCTGCGCCTTCTTTCCCCATTTGTCTTCTCTTTCTTATTCCTTTTTTTTCTATAGATTTTTCACACAATTTCTCATTTTTTTTATTATTGTTTAATTTTTTATTTTAATTTGCTCTCAATTGGGCACTAATATGTCTTTTATTTTTTGAGTTTTTTATCTGATTTGTTTGGTGAATTTGGAGCTGTTTCTGATGGAGGTCACTGCAATAACCTAAGGGTCTTCTCCCGAGTTTATTCTCTGGACTTTATCCTTTTAATTTATGTTGTTATTGTGAATATTGTTCTTTTATTCCGCTAATACAAAAGTGGTTAAATATTTTCTACAATAATTAAATCGGGATTTTATTGATAAATCAAGGACCAGTGTCCCATTTCTACGCAAATAAAACCGACACTTTAACGTCATTTTGTAATAAATGTGCATGCGAGGACCAATGTCCTCGCCTTTAATGTATACCCCGTTTTATGCATGTTTCGTATTTTATTTACAATGGGGGTTGTATTCCGCCCCTAGTTTTGTTATAATATATTTCCATGCACTTTATTTTAATTATGCTTTGTTTATCGCTTTCCCTAAATGGACAACCTGCGCTTTAATTAAATTTCACTGAATTGAATGAGAAATGGGATGAAACAATAAATTCAAAACTCAATTATAACATTAATCAAGGTATAAATAAATGAGAAGTCCCGAACTCACTCTGGTCTCAGGCTCAACGAGGTTAGAGGACTATTTCAATGTTTTATTGGGATGGGGCCTCCAAAATATCTCCTGTTGCCGACAAAAAAGGCTCAACTTGCATAATCCTAGGTTCCACGAGGTTAGAGGATCGTTCCAATGTTCTATTCGGGTGAGGCCTCCAAGATATCTCTGGCTTGCCCAAAATGGATGCATAGGCGCTGTCTTAAGCTCACTAAGAATAGACGACCTTTCCCAATGTTCTATTTGGTGGCGACTCCAAGAAACCTCCTTGTTGCCCAAAATGGACGCACTTGTAATTCTTTACAAGTTTTCATGAACCTCATCTCGATCGCCCTAAGAGCGGGCATTCGGGGCACCCCGGGGTTCGGCATGTGTCACAGTGGCGACTCCACTGGGGACTTACTTTGAGACTTCACTTCGAAAGTACCTTGGTTAAAATTTACAATGGAGTTTTAATTTAAAAATTTCATATTTTTTTTTGAAACTGCATTGCATCTCATTAGAGCCTTAGATCTATGCTAGTTTGGTCCCTCTTTCAATCTCGGTGCATTCCTGAAGCATGACCCTACGTTCACTCAATGTAGGGAAGTGTTAAGGATAATCACTAGCCCAAGCCTCGTACCTTTTGGTATATTAAAAGGAGACCCGACCGGTTATTATGCTCGTAATGAGCTAGACCCCTTGGTAGGGACCATGCTTGGGTAGACCTAAAGTATCATCACACTGGCTAAAGCTCATGTAATGGCAATAGATATTTCCCCTAGGTGGTATGAACCTTAATACTGTGCTTGCTGTATGGATTATTTTGTATTGGACAAACCTAGATGATTTGGTTGGTCACCTAATCAAAGGCTTTCATGCCTCGGTAGGCCCATGTCAACTTATTCGAACTGCCTAAATACGCAACAATCACAACTCATACGTCTGTGCATTAGTTAGGAGAGGTTATGCTGCCGATTTTCCTCCGTGCACTATATGCGTCCATCCGGTTCCCTATTAACCCATGGGCCAATCCCACCTAGGAAAGAGACTATGACCTCGTGTGTGGGAGTAATAAGGTTAGAAGGACCTATGTGCTTGCATGTGATTTGTGGATGTTGCATAGCACGATCATGCATTTTTATGGCATTCGTGCATCATCTTAACGGGTATATTTTGCAGTCATCATAGATCGGTCTAGGTGGTCAAGAGGTCCTCAAGGGCGACTATGCAGAAATTCATTCTTTGAGCTGCCAGAAAGGGTAGAGTTCTTTAATTCAGTCTCAGAAAGCAGTCACGCTACATCCTCTCAATTCTCTATGGACTCTGAAATGGCCAACTCACCAAGGGGAATAGATCTACTAGGACCTTGATAGCAGAAGAGGTGGGCTGCAGGTTGGAGGAATTTGAGAAACGAATGATGGCTATGATGGCCACAATGGCTCAGTCAGCTACGCCACAGAACCTACCTCCTCCTCCCATGAGACAAAATGAATGGGAGGAGGTCAGAGAGGATCCACCAAGGGAGATACGTCCACCACCCATGGACTTAAGGGCTACCATATCAGGGGTCCAGAGGAGAAGGCCAGCCCAAAGTTTGGAAGATGACCTAGAAGAGGATGAATACGAAGAAACAGTGTCAGAAAGAGGGAAAGCACCTCAGAATGAAGAAGCCATCTAGAGGAAGATGGAGGAGAAATTTGAAGTGATGGTAA
The DNA here is from genome assembly GCA_947683425.1 of Excoecaria cochinchinensis. Taxonomy (NCBI): domain Eukaryota; kingdom Viridiplantae; phylum Streptophyta; class Magnoliopsida; order Malpighiales; family Euphorbiaceae; genus Excoecaria; species Excoecaria cochinchinensis. The sequence goes on from CANTUQ010000127.1 coordinate 1,946,774, forward strand.
GAATGCTGACGAGGGGTCAAGGGATGAACCCCGAAGATAAGGAATTGAAAAGGGAAGATCTGGTCCTGATGAACTTCAGGATGCCCGACGTCCCCAAATTTGAGGGCACTTTCGATCCCACCGCACATATAAAGCAGTACTCACTGGTAATGAAGGGTACTACTTTAACCAAAAGGCAGAAGATTGAGTAATTTTGCCTAATCTTAATCGGCCCAGTAGTGGATTGGTATCACGGGCTTGATCGCAGAATAAAGGAGGACTGGGATTTGTTGACGAAAGAGTTTCTGAGGCAGTACGAGATTGGAGGTGACTCTAAAGGACTTGGAATTATTGCAGTAGAGGGCAGGCAAGTCTTTTTATGAGTATCTGACCCGATGGAGGAACCGGGTAATAGAGATGAAAAGAAAGCCAGATACGGCTCTTCATAAAAAATGCAAGCCCGTATCTGAGAGATGGATTAAAAATGAAGGGATTGAGAGACTGGGAGTCTCTGAAAGACATCGCTATCGAAGCAGAAGGAGAGTACCTCTCTAGGAGAGCAAGCAATGAGAGTTATGCCAAGAAGGCAGCAGCAGTCAGGGGGCAGGTAGGTCAGCAGGCTCCGGTAGTGGCACGAGGAAGACAGTTGAAGTTTCAGCTACCAACATGGCCCCGAGGCATTTCTCCAATCTAGGAAGGTCTCTGTCATGTGTACTTCGGAGGCTGATGAAGGAGGGGAAGTTGCAGCCTTTGCCACAGCGACCAGCCAGGACTCAAGGTCTGCCAGGACATAAGGACAATGAATACTATGCATATCATTGACACGACCTCAGCAAGTGTACTGAATCGGCAAGTAATACAGTGGAGTATATTTAAGACCCCAAATTATCGTACCCAAGGGATTGTGTGTGCAAGCAATGAAAATCAAGTGTATGCTAAAGAATTCCTAATTGTTTGAATTGATTGAGTTAACTATTGATTAAAAACAAAAATTTTAAATAACCAAAATAAACAAATAGAATTAATCAAATTAAATTGACAGCAATAATTGCAAGAAATAAAATGATGGAAAAAATAACAATATAAGAATTCAAAATAGGCAAGCGTTGCTGAGGTTCACTCATCCACCCCATACCCAAATATGAATCAAAACACATAAAGGAAACATATATGAACGAAATTGGGATAACCCTCTTAACCCAAGCGTCCCATTCCGGAGCAAGCTACTCTAATTACATGACGTCCCATTCTGGAGCAAGCCATACAACTAGCCTAAGCACGGGTCTAAAATCCTAAGTTTGGTTTGCTTTCCCATTCCGGAGCCAAACAACCCAAAACCTAACTATTTCACTCCTCACTCCAATCTTAAACCATGAAAACCTGCATATCTAGATTCCCATTCCGGAGCAGTCCAAATGATACAGCAAACATGACAGAAAATCTGAAGATAATTGATCATGACATTCAATCATACAATTCAATAACCAATTAAGATACATGAATTAAATCATTCATCAAAACAGGAAATTAACTTGAAAATATACATCTCATGATTTGACAATAAGAACCAGTGAAATAAACCCTTCATTCATATATCGAATATCAAAATATGTTCAGAATTCACATCAAGGATAGGGGATTTAGAGATCCCCCAAGCAACTAAAAGTCTACTCACGATCCATTACAAAATCAAAAGAATAAAGGAAAGAATAAACCCAGAAATTCATTGAGGTAGAAATCCCGGTTGAATCCCACGTTCTTCGATCTTCTTCTTTGAATCTTCAATGGAGAATTAATTTAAAATTCTGGAAACCCAAATTAAAAACTCTATTCAAATTAAACTCTATGGATCTAATGAAATATTCTTGATTTCTAATTCAAAACTAAAGACAAAGATTCGAAAACTAAAATTAGAATAGCAGAAAAACTTAGAAAATTCTCAATCGCAAAACTGATATGAAAGCTACTCTCCAAAAATTCAGAACCCTAGCCAAACAGAAAATTGCGTTTAAATAGTCTCAGAGTGGTCACGGTAACAATGAAATTCATTGTCACCGTGAGGTGTCGAGATCGTTAATTTGCCTTTGCGCACAGGAGAGGGGTCACGGTGGCAATGAATTTCATTGTCACCATGTGGTCTTCAATTTTTGCTTCTGTACAGGAAAAATTATGTCACGGTGACAATGAACTTTGTTGGCACCGTGAGGTGCGTGCTGCTCTGATTCTGCCTTAATGATTTTCATGTCACGGTGATAATGAAATAGATTGGCACCGTGACATACTTCATACTTGCATTCTGTCCAAAGGTTTGCTATGTCACGGTCACAATGAAATTCATTGTGACCGTGACCCCTCTAAGTCTGCTCCTGTCTTCAATTTCTCTTTATGTCATGGTCACAATGAGTTTCATTGTGACCGTGAGGTACCTAGAACCACACCTGCAAAGATAAATCAAATTCCATCAAAAACTATCTATAATGCATCAAAATTCCAATTTGACTAAGATTAGTAAAATTAACCTAAAGGAAACAAAACATGACACAAAAACACAACTAAACACCCAAAAATCATATGAAAACACCATCAAAACTAAGTACTATATTGAAGTTATCAAAATACCCCACTCTTAGACTTTGCTCGTCCTCGAGTAAATGAATTATCCACATTCCTGAAATTTCAAACTCTAACTCGGAATATGAAAACTTAACAACAGTCTTAGCACTAAGCAGAGGGCCTTAGTTACAAATTCTCAAATCAATTTATATCAAGTAATTTCACGTGTGTGTGTGCTAGGCTCAAAACAAATTTTCTCTTTTCAAAACAAAACAACCACTGCATTCCAGCAATTGAGCAAAGAAAAAGAATATGCAAGTAAATTTTGCATACAGGTTTCGCACTTAAAACTCAGGATAACCATAAGCCTCTCCTTTAGCACCGGAACCACAAGGGTCATCTCCACTAAACAACTCAAGCTAAGAGCAGAATCATTAGGACTTATCCCAAGGTTGTAATGTTGGGTTAGGGTATTGGCTAACAAGAAAAGTAAGGGAAATCAAATAAAGAGTCAGCCACTCTACCTATAATTCCACTATCCAAACTGAACAAAGATTTCCATGACTTACCTTCAATTTACGCATAGTTGCCAAAGGTCGTCTAACTTCCCCAAACATGAAATGCATTAAACCTCAAGAAAACAAAGTGATGAGCTTTCTTAATAAATTTCTCTTTCAAACCCAAATATCCATGAATATGAATACGTCTTCTTCTAATTAAGGGTACCCCACACTCGAATTTTTCTATAATCAACTAACTCCAAGATTAACAATAATCAATCAACTTCTTTTCCTTTTCTTTTCTCTTTTTTTTTCTTCCTTTTTTTATTTTTTATTTTTTGAAATATGATGATATACCCAAAACCTCTATTTTCCCACCACAAATTTGACTCCATTAAAGGGAACTTAAACGATATAATAGACAACACCCCAAAGTTTCACAATTCTTCTCACTCCCACACTATTTTCACAATAAATACCCTAATTCAACTTTCAATGTTATTCCAACCCAATCCTAGAGTGGCCAATTATTAAAAAGGGTAGTCAAAGGCATTTAGGTTAAATGGTAAAATAATAGTGTAATAAAGAAAAATGCATAGTACGCTTTTAGCATACTAAATCAACTCAACGGGGCTAGCAATGGAAATGAAGTAAACAGGTAGGTCAAAAGCTATTTAAAATGGTTACCAAAGAAAGAAATTGCCTAAATCATGTCCTAAACTTGCTTGAGTTGTTATGATGTTTCGAAGGGTGATGAGGAAGGTTCTAACTATCCTAACATTCCTTCACTCAAAAACTCTTACGCACTGGATTTTTCAAATTTTTATAAACAAGCCTATAGTGCAGAAAAGATTGGAAATTATAAGATATATAACTGATTTAGATTAATTTGCTTCTAAAACTTCCAACTACTTATTTGCTATGATCAATTTTTAAGATAAACCATTCTCAAATTAAAGTTCAAAACATTCACAACAGGAATAACTAAGAGCCAGCCAAGCTAAGATAGGAAAAATTCTAACAACCACAATTAAATACTCAAATAACTGAAACACAATAAAATAGGCGAATATAATTAAAATAAAACATCAAACATGCAAAAACATAAAAACAATAAAGTAATTATTTACATATTAAGCTGTTGGATGGAGTTACTCCTTCTACCCCCCACTTAATACCTTGCTATCCTCAGCAAGTTGAAAATAATTACAAACCACAGTTAACATATAAAAAAAAAACAAAAGATAATAAGTCTCCCTGATTAATTCTCTAGAGGTGGTGGCGGTGGAAACTGGGCATTAAATCGCGCAGACCAGGAGGAAAAGGCCAAGAGCATCTGGTCCATTTGGGACTGAATGTCGGCCTGAGACGCAGAGATAGTGTCCACAGATGCGGCTATGTTGTCCATGCGCTCCATAATCGCGTCATACTGCGCGGAAGAAAACTACTGGTGCTCAAGGGCTGGGGGAGCTGGTGCCTCAGGATCCTCCTCGTTCTCGCGTGGCAAGCCTCCCAGACCACGCTCGACGCCGTGCAAATACTCGTCACGAGTGGACAACCGAAAGCCGTCAGCTGTTGTCACATCCTTCACTATGACCTTCATATTTGTGAGCATCTTCTGATCAATGGTAGCAATGGAAGGCAATGATTTATACTTCTTCAAGGGATGACAGACATGCTTAGCTATAGCAGTGACAAATCCACCAAGTGCGATTTTTGTCACCTTTTTCGGTTTCCATTGCATCTCCTCCAATTTATGCCAGAAATGAGTGGTACCATTTATTCGGACACCCTGGATCATGCACGCGAGAAATAGGGCTTCCGGTAAGTTTACTTGGCCCGCTGAATCTGCATGGCTTAGTATAGATAATGAAAAAAATCGATGGAGGATCCGCAGAATGTGGCTATTCAAATGATGCGCCTTAGTTTTGCCTGAGACATACTGTGTGGCAGTCACAGTGTCTCGAATTATCGACCACGCACTTTCTTTAGAGTAATCATCATAACAATCCGGCACTAGGTGTGGAAAACCAAGATACTCAGAAAATTTATGAAAAGTGATGTTATACTCTATAGTGTCCAAAAAGAACGAAACAGAACCTGGATTATTGATGAGATCGTGGCCTGGTCTACAAGTGATAGTGGACACAAAGTCTCTTGTCAAAGTCGGATAAACTTTCTCATTAAGCATGAAAACCCGCTCCCAGCCAATGTGGGCGATAAGCTGCTGGACTTCATTTTTTATTCCTAGTTTCTCCAACAATCCAAAATCCAAATAGCTCATTGGGATGTACGAGCATTTGGTGAATCGAGCATATGGAACCTTTTTAGCACCTGGAACCCAGGCTGGCACCTTAGAAATGTCCATTGAATCTGCGTTGGGGGGTTGGCTGGCAGAGCTAGAAGCTAGAGCAGAGCTTTTTCTTTTTGGAGCCACTGTACGAAAGCAATCAGCCAATTTCAATAACAATGTAATTTTAAACAAACAATGGCTACAACTTCACTCATCAATAACCAATCCATCCTACCCAAACCTATTCATCTTCCAACTGGGCTTGATTTTAACAAAGTGATATCGACCCATAATTAGGTTTAGAGTGTGCAATGACAACCTTAAAGCACAGTTAAACATAAGGGTAAAGAAAACTCTGCATTTCAAAATGTTAAAAATGGCCAAATCTGGAAAATCAGTTCATAGAGACATTTTATCAAGCACTTGGTAAGCAAGCATTTAAACGCACTACAATTGAAAACCAATGGTACTAACAACCCCCCAAATTTGCAATTAACAACAATACAATGCATAACAAATAGTTTAAGATCAATAAAATTCAAGTCCAATCCAAAATTTGAGTAAAATCACTAACCCAAGTTGTGCACCATTTATGCCCTAAATTCCTACTTCCCACTCAGTCACGGTCAGAAGTAAGGATCAAAATTAAGAAGGAAAGTAAGAATTAAGAGGATTCACATCAAGATTTCAAAGCAATAATAGAGAACAATACAAAATTTTCGGACAAAGCGACCAAGAAACGCATAGCAAGGGATAACGAATAAGAACAGGGGACGAGAGGAGGAGAAAAACAAAATTAAAATTAAAGTAAAAGAAAGAGAAAATTACTTGTTGTAGATTATCTGAAATGGTAGCCTAAAAGAGAGAAACGAACACAGAGAAGGCAGAGAAGAACAAATAATGCACGGTGAGAGTGAATGAGTTGTGGGAAAGTGAGAAATAACGAATGAAAAACTGGGATTTTAAAAGATGTTTTCGTGGGGTCATGGTCACAATGAATTTCATTATCACCGTGATATACCCAAAAACTTCAATCCAGAATTGAACCGCAATGAGGTCACGGTGACAATGAGTTTCATTAGCACCGTGACATAACCTATGTTGAAAACAGAATTGAATGTGCATTATGTCACGGTGACAATGAGTTTCATTGTCACCGTGATGTAAACCATTTTGAAAACAGAAATGAATGTGCCTCATGTCACGGTCACAATGAATTTCATTGTCACCGTGACATAACCCAATTTGAAAACAGAATGTAACTCACCTAACCTCACGGTGACAATGAATTTCATTGTCACCGTGACATGTGCACACCTCAAAACAGAATGTTACTTACCCGATGGTCACGGTCACAATGAAGTCATTGTCACCGTGACATATGCACCAACCAGAATCCAGAATGCAACTTCCTTTGGTCACGGTCACAATGAATTTCATTTTCACCGTGACCACCTGCACACTTGCAAAAAAATGTCATCAATCTCTCTAAATTTCTAGCTACTACTACTTTGAAAACTCTCCAACAAAACATAGTTTCACGAATAAACACAAATATGTCAAAACTAAACAAAACTAACTACCTACAAAGTTAAGAAGAAGTTATGCATTTAACAAGTCCGCAGCTGGACTTTTAAATACCGTCAAGGATCTGCAAGAGTGACAATCGCGGAAGCACTATCAAATGTAGACTCAAAGTAAGGCTTCACACGATGGCCATTCACCTTGAATTCATTATCAAACCTCGGGTGCCTTAATGTCACCACTCCAAACTTGTCAACTGCCACAACCTCATAGGGCCCCTTCCATCGCGATTTCAACTTTCCAGGAAATAATCGCAACCTGCTATCATAAAGGAGTACTCTCATTCCAGGTACAAGTTCTTTCCTTACCAGCTTTCGATCATGCCACTTCTTGGTATTGTCTTTGTATTTCATGGCATGATCATATGCCCAATATCGGTGCTCCTCTAACTCAGTCAACTGCAAGGCCCTGCACTTTCCTACATTCTCAAGGTCAAAATTTAAAAATTTGGTAGCCCAATAAGCCTTATGCTCTAATTCCACTGGGAGGTGACAGGACTTCCCATAAACCAACCTAAAAGGGGACATCCCTATTGGTGTCTTAAATGCTGTCCTATAAGCCCATAGAGCATCATCCAACTTAAGGTATCAATCTTTTCTAGATGCATTGATCATCTTTTCTAAAATGGCCTTTAACTCCCGGTTTGACACTTCAACCTGAACATTAGCTTGAGCATGATAAGGGGTCGTGACCTTATGCCTAACTCCAAATTTTTTCAATAAAGCCTTAATTTGGTGGTTAACGAAATGCTTACCACCATCGCTAATAATGGCTCTAGGGGCTCCATACCGAGTGAATATATTTTTTCTCAAAAATTCTAAAACAACCTTTGCATCAGAAGTTCTAGTGGCGACAACTTCTACCCATTTACTCACATAATCAACTGCCACTAGAATATATTCAAACCCGTATGATACCGGAAAAGGTCCCATAAAGTCTATTCCCCACACATCGAACAGTTCTACCTCTAGCATATTAGTCAAGGGCATCTCATCTCTCTTAGAAATATTTCCTACCCTTTGGCATCTATCACACGTTTTCACAAAGAATTGCACATCTTTAAACATAGTAGGCCAATAAAAACCAGAGGATAGAATTTTCGATACCGTTCTATTTGGCGCATGGTGTCCACCAGCTTCTCCGCTGTGACAAGCTGTGATAATCTCTCCCTTCTCCTCATTTGAGATGCATCTCCTTAGAACTTGATCTGCACACAAGCGAAATAGGTACGGGTCATCCCAAATGTAATGTTTGGCATTGGCTCGCAGCTTCTTCCTTTGCTGCCATGTAAAATCGTTCAGCATAAAACCTCCTGCAAGAAAATTTGCCACATTAGAAAACCAAGGGATAGAACTTTCACATGCAAATAAAGCACAAATCTGCTCATCAGGGAATAAATCTAGAATTTCCCCTTTCTCAATATGATCATTCTCTAATCTTGACAAATGATCTGCCATAAAATTTTTTGCCCCCTTTTTGTCCTTGATCTCTAAATCAAATTCTTGCAATAAAAGCACCCATCTAATCAGCCTCGGCTTGGATTCTTTCTTGGCAAACAAATGCCTCAAAGCTGCATGGTATGACCACACCATGATTTTTGCACCCAGCAAATACGGCTTGAACTTCTCAAAAGCATAAACAATCGCGAGAAGCTCTTTCTCAGTGGTGGTATAATTAACCTGTGCTCCTGTCAAAGTATGACTGGCATAATAAACTGCACAAAATATTTTATCCCGCCGCTGTCTAAGCACTGCTCCAACTGCATAATCACTAGCATCACACATTAATTCAAACGGCAGATTCCAATTCGGAGATATAATCACCAGGGCTGAAATGAGCCATTGTTTCAAAGTCTCAAAAGCTAGCATGCATTCACTATCAAAATTAAAAGGAGCATCTTTCATAAGCAAATTTGACAAGGATTTAGCAATTTTTGAAAAATCTTTGATAAAACGGTGGTAAAAACCTGCATGTCCGAGGAAACTCCTAATGCCCTTCACACTTGTCAGGGGTGGCAACTTTTCTATTACCTCCACCTTGGCCTTATCGACCTCTATCCCTTGTTCAGAAATTTTGTGCCAAGCACAATGCTCTCTCTCACCATAATGTGGCATTTTTCCCAATTTAAAACTAGGTTTGTTTTTTCACACCTCCCTAACACTAAATCGAGATGCTCTAAACAGCTCTCAAAGTCAGCCCAATATATAGTGAAGTCATCCATGAATACCTCCATAAATTTCTCTATGAAGTCATGGAAAATAGCCATCATACACCGCTAAAACGTAGCCGATGCATTACATAATCCGAAAGGCATTCTCCTATAGGCGAATGTGCCATAAGGGCAGGTAAAAGTTGTTTTCTCTTGATCTTCAGGGGCTGTAGGGATTTGCAAATATCCCGAGTACCCATCTAAAAAACAGTAAAACCTATTACCTGCTAACCTTTCTAACATTTGGTTAATAAATGGCAAGGGGAAATGGTCCTTTCTAGTGGCATTGTTTAGCCTTCTAAAATCAATATAGACTATCCAACCCGTAACAGTACGGGTTGGAATCAATTCATTCAGCTCATTTTTTACCACCGTCATTCCCCCCTTCTTAGGCACACACTGCACTGGACTAACCCATTTACTGTCAGTGATAGGGTAGATAATACCTGAGTCAAGGAGTTTAAGTACCTCCTTCTTTACCACCTCTTGCATTGCCGGATTGAGTCGCCTTTGAGGCTGAGCTACCGGCTTGCATTCCTCCTCCATCGGAATTCGGTGTGTGCAGCAACTAGGGTCAATTCCCTTCAAATCTGAGGTCTCCCATCCAATGGCACCCTTGTGCCTTTTTAGCACCTCAAGCAACATCTTCTCTTCAACATCTGTTAACAAAGAAGAGATAATTACTGGTTTTTTCTCAGTTTCTAAAAACACATATTTCAAATGAGAAGGAAGAGGTTTAAGTTCAGAATTTAAATCCCCCTTTTTTCGGATTAAGCTCTTCCTGCTGTAATTCCTCTTCTTCTTTTTCTATTTCCATGGCTGCTATCGATTTTCCCATCATCTCTTCTTCCATCTCTCCATCCTCCAATGAATGTATCAAATTCATATTCACTGGATCAGCTCCCAACACTTTTTCCTGCACCTCCTCTACACACTCATCTATTTCATCCACAAAATAAACAGACTCCTCCATATCACCAGATGGATACTTTTGAGCCTTGTTCATGTCCACCACCAACTCCTCATCATTGAACCTTAGGTTTACCGTTTGCCCATGTACATCTATCAATGCCTTGACTGTATTTAAAAACGGCCTACCCACAATGAGTGGTACCTTGCGGTCCTCTTCCATCTCCATCACTACAAAATCCACTGGGAAAATAAATTTTTCCACCTTCACTAACAAATCCTCAATCACTGCTTTGGGTCTCCTCACTGACCTATCTGCAAGTTGGAGTCTCATTCCCGTCTCCTTGAGCTCCCCAAGATTAAGCTTCCTGCAAATAGAATAAGGCATCAAATTTATGCTAGCACCCAAATCACACAAATCATTTCCATAAAAATCCTCACCGATTTCACAGGGTAAAGTGAAACTACCTGGATCCTCCAGTTTTTCAGGGATCTTGTTCATGATTATAGTACTACAATTTTCTGTGAGCTGCATAGTTCCATGCCCTTCTAATTTCTTTTTATTAGAACATAATTCTTTCATGAATTTAGCATAGTTAGGCATGTGAGCTAAAGCTTCACCGAATGGTAAATTTATGTGCAGTTTCTTAAACATCTCTAGAAACCTAGCCTTGTGCTCATTTTTCTTTTCCTGTCTAGCCACAGCAGGAAATGGCAGTCTATTAATATCAAGATCCTCTATTTTAGGATTCACTAGACCCTTACCCTTATCATTTTTAGGAGATTTCTCATTAACCTCTACCCTAGAATTAGAGTTACTTACCGTCCGTGTCGGCTCCTCCTTTTCTGATGATGAAGAATTTTTACCTTGGTCCTCTCTCGGTACCACTTCCTTGCCACTTCTCAGTGTGATTGCTTTCACTTTTTTCTTTGGATTCCGATCCACATTTGAGGGAAACGTTCCCGATTGCCTTTGAGATATAGAATTTGCAAGTTGTCCCACCTGAGTTTCTAAATTTCTAATGGAAGCATCTTGGTTCCGGTTCCACTGCTCTTGAGATTTCCACCTTGTTTCTTAATTGGCCATAAACTGTTGCTGGCTATTCACAAACTGTTGTTGACTGTTTATGAAAGTCGCCAACATATCTTCAAGGTTTGGTTTCTTTTTTTGCACAGGTGGCCTCGGTTGGTATCCTGGTGGATGGAATGGTTGAGCTTGTGATTGGTTAAAACCTTGTCCTTGGTTGTGATGGGGAGGATATGGTGTTTGATACTGAGTGGATATTGGAGGTTGGTATAACTGCCCTTGGTTGTGATGAGTGTTTTGGTTGAAGGGAGCTCTTACTTGTGAATTAGAGGATGAAGCATTTTGATTTCCATCCTTCCAAGAGAAGTTTGGATGATTTCTCCAACCCGAATTATATGTATTACTGTAGGGGTCATTTCTTCTATAATCTCCTATAGTATTTACATCTCCCATTGCTTCATTCTCTTGACCATATTGCCCATTTTCGTACCATCCACTCTCTTGAGCAATAGAAGCTACATTTTTCACCTTCAGACCACTCATCTCCTTTCGCATTGACTCAATTCTACCTTCAGCATTGACACCTCATTGACAGTATGTATTCCTTGCCTCTTCGGAACCGATCTAGGATTAGTCCATTGAGCATCATTCGCTACCATTTCATCCAGCAGATGGAAAGCTTCCTCTGGTAACCTATTCATGAATGAACCTCCTGATGATGCATCCAAAAGAGATTTTGTCTATGGTGTAACCCCAGAATAGAATATGGTCATTAAATGGTAGATTGCCATCTCATGATGTGGACAACTTCTCAATAATCTCCTAAATCTTTCCCAAGCCTCATGAAAGGGCTCCTCAACCATCTGACTAAAACCCAAAATACTGTTGCGGAAGTTCGCAGTCTTTGTAGGAGGGAAGAATCTCATCAAAAACCTCTCTTATAACTGGTCCCATGATCTGATTGACTGTCTCGGTAACATTTGCAGCCATTCTCTTGCTTTTCCAATCAAAGTGAAAGGAAACAACTTTAATCTTACCGAATCAGATGTCACTCCTGGAATCAAGACCGTATCACTAACCTCCAAAAATATATCCAAGTGCTGCGCAGGATCTTCCACTTCAGAACCCAAAAACTGGTTCCTCTGTACCATATTAATGGTTGCTGGCTTAAGTTCAAACTGTACTCCCTGTGGCAGCACAATTGTCCGATGATTCTCATTCCATCTTAGTACAGCATAGTCCCTTATCGTTCTCTGCCTAGGGGCCTCTTCTCTGTACATTCCCGGATTCTCTTGCTGTGCCCTCGGCACTTGTTCATTCTCGGGAGGAAATTCATCAATAGGAGGATTATTTTCCATATTGTTATCTCTGTTGGCTCTCCTTCGCTGATGTAAAGTCCTCTCGATTTCAGGGTCATAGGGTACTATTTGTTCTTGTCTCTATCTGCTCATACACCACGACTACCTGCAAAGAATAAAAAGTAAAATAAAATAAATAAGCAAAAGAAAAACACATACAAATAAAAATCAAAACTCACAAACAACGCCAATCCCCGGCAACGGCGCCAAAAACTTGACACAACCTCAACAAGTGTACTGAATCGGCAACTAATACAGTGGGGTATATTTAACACCCCGAATTATCGTACCCAAGGGATTGTGTGTGCAAGTAATGAAAATTAAGTGTATGCTAAAGAATTTCCAGTTGTTTGAATTAATTGAGTTAACTATTGATTAAAAACAAAAAATTTAAGTAACCAAAATAAACAAACATAATTAATCAAATTAAATTGACAGCAATAATTGCAAGAAATAAAATGATGGAAAAATAACAATATAAGAATTCAAAATAGACAAGCGTTGCTCAGGTTCACTCATCCACCCCATACCAAAATATGAATCAAAACACATAAAGGAAACATATATGAACGAAATCGGGATAACCCTCTTAACCCAAGCGTCCCATTTCGGAGCAAGCTACTCTAATTGCATGACGTCCCATTCCGGAGCAAGCCATACAACTAGCCTAAGCCCGGGTCTAAAATCCTAAGTTTGGTTTGCTTTCCTATTCCGGAGCCAAACAACCCAAAACCTAACTATTTCACTCCTCACTCCAATCGTAAACCATGAAAACCTGCATATCTAGATTCCAATTCCGGAGCAGTCTAAATGATACAGCAAACATGACAGAAAATCTGAAGATAATTGATCATGACATTCAATTATACAATTCAATAACCAATTAAGATACATGAATTAAATCATTCATCAAAACAGGAAATTAACTTGAAAATATACATCTCATGATTTGACAATAAGAACCAGTGAAATAAACCCTTCATTCATATATCGAATATCAAAATATGTTCAGAATTCACATCAAGGATAGGGGATTTAGAGATCCCCCAAACAACTAAAAGTCTACTCACGATCCATTACAAAATCAAAAGAATAAAGGAAAGAATAAACCCAGAAATTCATTGAGGTAGAAATCCCGGTTGAATCCCACGTTCTTCGATCTTCTTCTTTGAATCTTCAATGGAGAATTAATTTAAAATTCTGGAAACCCAAATTAAAAACTCTATTCAAATTAAACTCTATGGATCTAATAAAATATTCTTGATTTCTAATTCAAAACTAAAGACAAAGATTCGAAAACTAAAATTATAATAGTAGAAAAAATTAGAAAATTCTCAATTGCAAAACTGATATGAAAGCTACTCTTCAAAAATTCGGAACCCTAGCCAAACAAAAAATTGCATTTAAATAGTCTCAGAGTGGTCACGGTGACAATGAAATTCATTATCACCGTGAGGGGTTAAGATCGTTAATTTGCATTTGCGCATAGGAGAGGGGTCACGGTGGCAATGAATTTCATTGTCACCGTGAGGTCTTCAATTTTTGCTTCTGTCCAGGAAAAATTATGTCACGGTGACAATGAACTTTGTTGCCACCGTGAGGTGCGTGCTGCTCTGATTCTGCCTTAATGATTTTCATGTCACGGTGACAATGAAATAGATTGCCACCGTGACATGCTTCATACTTGCATTCTATTCAAAGGTTTGCTATATCACGGTCACAATGAAATTCATTGTGACTGTGACCGCTCTAAGTCTGCTCTTGTCTTCAATTTCTCTTTATGTCACGGTCACAATGAGTTTCATTATGACCGTGAGGTACCTAGTACCACACCTGCAAAGACAAATCAAATTCCATCAAAAAATATCTATAATGCATTAAAATTCCAATTTGACTAAGACTAGTAAAATTAACCTAAAGGAAACAAAACATGACACAAAAACACAACTAAACACCCAACAATCATATGAAAACACCATCAAAACTAAGTACTATATTGAAGTTATCAATCATCAAGACACTGGGCATACGACTGATGAGTGCAAAGCACTGAGATTTTGGACTTGATTGATTTGAAGCAAATCACAGACCCAAAGAAGAGAGAGAGTCAAAAGAAATCTGGGTATAATAATGTGCCGCCGCCAATATTCACTATCGGGTCCAGTCTGCTCGAATGGTTTGTGTTAAGAGACTTATACGAAAATGATGCCAACACTGCTGTCATGAGCCTCCATGAGGTAAGTGAAGAAGGGCTTCCCACTGCAGTGATCCATTGTTGGTCCACTGATGAGAGTGGAAGTGAAAATGATGATTCTGATGTGTTTTTTGACCTGTGGGGTTCGGAGGAGGAAGAAGAAGAAAAGAAGGAGAAGAAGAAGAAAGTAGGAGCGGTGACCCGAAGTGAAAGGGTAGCTCCAGAAGTAGAAAGGCCCCAAGAGCACGTAGTGGGCCAAAAGGAAAAGGAGCCGGAAGACGATCCGATAATCAAGCAGTTGAAAAAGACGCCGGTACAGATTTTGATATGGGACCTCCTGAGGCAGTCTCCATCCCACAGGCAGAAATTGATGGAGGCTTTATGTGAGACAACCGTGGCCACGACTATCTCACCCACAGAGCTTCTTGATGTAGTGAAAGGAGGGGCTGGGGAGAATGTAGTTTTTACAAGCGCAGACCTGCCGACAGAAGGCCGTAACTATATGTTAGTGGTTATGCCCTAGGCCAAACATTTGGACCTTGATGTAATCATTACATTTTCATTTATATAATGGTTTTCTTTGCATTGATACTATTGGCATGTTACATTATTGTAATGTTTATGAATAACAATGTTATTCATGTTGTCCCTAGTCATTTATCAATAAAGGGCATAAAGATAAATTAAGACTAGTATAGATTTGAATTGATAATCATGGGATGATTATATATTATGATATAAATCAAATCTATAGGTACTTGCTAGAGAACAAAGTACTGGATAGACCCACTGTAAGATCACTTCATGGGATAGTGTCATAAGTGATTTTATAATAGATATGTTATTGAATCCTTTGACCTGAGGTTATTATAGTTTCCTACATAAGGATCATTATGTTTTGACATAATCAAACGTTATCTTTAATCGGGTAATTATAAAATTTATGATCGGACATAATGAGAATTATGCGGAGGAAAGTGAATAATCAAGATGGAATTTGTCCCTCTCTAATGAGAGAGATATCTATTCGGCCCCTCGATAAGTAGGACTGTAAAATGCATGGCCGTGCTCGAATGAATTGATAGTGTCATCAATGTCATTTGAATTTATCAGTCTGCTTAGTGATCGAGAAATTATATGTTTGAACAATTTAAGTTTGACATAAACCATGACTTATGTTCAAACAAGATATCGTGTGACAAAAGGATAATAACATGTTTTATTGTCAGGTTAAAATCGGACTAACGATATTTATATTTTTTGGGTAGTCATAATGTCTTGCTAGAGACCAATTATGACTTGTGGGCTTATCATGGGATTAGGCCCACTGCTAACATAATATAAACCTATTGGGTCACACACCAAGACCAAAATGAACAAAATGGATTTTATTAGGTTATTTCGAAATAAAATGTAAATATAGGTATTTATATTTAATTTCGAAATTACATATTTATATATATTTATATATGTACACATGCATATATCTCTTATTTTGAATATGAGAGAATAGTATATATTAATATAATATTTCTTATTATTTTGAATAAGAAATAAATACATAAATAAATATATATATATATATAATAAAAATATCTCTTAATTTTGAATTAGAGATAATATCATTGTTAAGGGTTTAAAACTTATTTACATGTATATAGATATGTGTTAGGAAAGAAGTTAAAACCCTAATAAAACTCTAATCACGTTATTCAAATAGGAATAAGGATTAGAGTGGCTGTACAACTTCATATGAGAGAATAAGAAGTTGGAAAAGAAAGTACGATTTTTCTTTGAAAAGAAAATAAAAAGCTAACCCAGCCACCTTTTCTTTGATAAAGAATCTTAAAATCCATTCGCATAATAAGGGAGCCAGCACCCCTGCGAAGTTCTGTTCATTTTGTTCGTGCGTGTGGATACCAGTAGAGGGTGTTCGTGATCAAAGCAGCACCTATAGTCCGAGATAAGGCATTATTTCATTCTAAAGGTTAGTAATTCTTTATCTCTTCCTTTTGAATCAATTGAATATACATGGATCCTGTTTCGGGTTTCAATTTTATTCCGCTGCGTTAATGTTGAATTAATCCGATGAAACCCAGCACTATAATCGCCCTTTGTACATACGGGCGCAGAACAATCAGAAGCACATGGCTTGCATTATGGTGGACGATGGTTCATTAATCAATGTGCGCCTTCAGGTAGCAATGGCAGCTTTTGGGGTGACTATAGATATGCTGGCTAAGTCTGATTTAACGATCACGACTTATGATAACTCGCGAAGGCATGCCTCTAGGACGTTCAAAGCGGTGGTCAAGACGGGACCAGTGGAGATGGAGGTGGAGTTTGTAGCCCTACCTATCCCCGCCAACTTTTCGGCCCTCTTAGGAAGACCATGGTTTCATAAGCTGGGAGGAGTACCCTCCACTCTACATCAGATGGTCAAGATTCCTCACCGGGGGCAAGTTGTGACCATAACGGCTACAAGGGAAAACCAAGTCTCTATCTTGGAGATCGCAAGGCAACCTTTTAGTGGATTCGATATCGCTTTGATAGATGGGGAGGAGCAGATAGAAGGAAGCCCCCAAGTGCTGAATATGATGAAGAGGATGTCATTCCTCCCTGGCACAGGTTTGGGCAAGAACTCTCAAGGATCACCAATGGCCATTGCTACTAGAGACCAGAAGGATAGGAGCGGCCTCGGATATAAAGGTGTCTTGAAGAAGGGTAAGAAGCCGGTAGGTGAAGTGCCTCACATCAGAAAGAGTTTTGTGCCAGCCATAACAACGTGCACCTACATGGGGGAAGCTGAGCCTTAGTGGGTTGATGGAAGGATCGTGCTGGGGTTTGAAGTCTTCGATGATGTTTTTGACTGGGACATTGGATTGAATCAAGCCAGTAGAGGGCTTTTGGGACGAAGAAATCATGACCAGCAAGACAATTTGGGACCGACAAGTGCCTGAAGAAGTTATCACTGAGGGATTGGTAACTACCCAGCTGAAGGGGAAGGCAAAGAGAGGAGAAGCCGCATCGGAGGTCGCTGCAGAGCCTCCCAAAAGCCAGAATGATGTAGAGCCATCGACTTCAACAGTTGGGCCAGCGGAGGAAAAAGAAGAAAATAGTTTAGATTTTCTTTTTACTCCAGAACTTTTTGATAATGTTAATGATGTTTTTAATTCTATCAATGAAATGAACAATTTTGCTTACTTGTGCGATGTTTTTGATGATTTCATTATGCATGATCATGATCATAATCCATTTATATTTGACATTGATTCATCTGATGCTACTCTATTCAATCTTGGAACCTCGAAAAACCCGAACGAAATCTTGATAGCATCTAACATAACTCCTGAGAGCGAGAGAAATTTGAGAGCATTTTAAGAAAACACAAAAAAGTCTTTGCCTGGACCTACGAGGATATGCCAGGAGTAGATCGGGAAGTCGCAGAACATGCCATCCCAATATACCCAGACCGTAAGCCTGTTAAGCAGAAGCTAAGGAGGCGCAGGCCAGAATGGGCAGATAAAGTGAAAGAGGAGATTCACAAGCAGATCGAAGCCAAGTTCCTAATTGAGGTGCAGTACCCAACTTGGTTGACCAACATCGTCCCGGTAGCCAAGAAAAACGGCAAGGTAAGGGTATGTGTAGACTATTGGGATCTGAATAAAGCTTATTCGAAGGATGACTTTCCATTACCCCATATAGACGTATTGGTGGACAGCGCAGCCGCTTGTATGATGTATAGCTTTCTGGATGGTTATGCAGGTTACAATCAGATACTCAATAAGATAGCAGACAGGATCAAAATAGCTTTCATCACAGAGTGGGGGACATTTGCTTACAAGGTAATTCCTTTTGGTTTAAAGAACGCAGGAGCGACTTATCAAAGAATGGCAACAGAGATCCTAAATGACTTGATCCATAAGGAGGTAGAAGTTTATGTGGATGACATGATGATCAAGTCAGGCAGCAGGGAAGGCCATTTTGAAGCTTTGGAAAAGTTCTTTCAAAGGATTGGTAAGTACAACTTGTGGTTAAACCCCAAGAAGTGTATCTTCGGCGTTACTTTAGGGAAGCTTTTAGGGCACATAGTCAGCTAAAGGGGAATGGAAATCGACACGGACAAGGTCAAGGCCATCAAATAGATGCCGGTGCCTTAGAAGGAAAAGGACATTAGAAGCTTTCTAGGTAAGTTGCAGTATGTTAGCAGATTTATCGCCAAGCTTACTTTGATTTGTGAGCCAATCTTTAAACTCCTTAGAAAAGACCAACCCGTGGTGTGGAATGAGGACTGTTAGAGATCTTTTGACACTATCAGGGAGTATTTACTGAATCCGCCAGTGCTGAGACCACTGCAGCCAGTTAAGCCTCTTATTCTGTATTTAGCTATTGAGGATAGTTCTGTTGGTGCCATGATGGCTCAAGAAGATGAATTTGGTGTAGAGTTTGCAGTCTATTATCTCAGTAAGAAGTTCCTTGCTTATGAGGTCAAGTATGCAGAGGTAGAGAAGATTTGCCTCGCGGTAATCTGGGCCTCTAAGAATTTGAGACATTACTTCCACTCTTATAGGGTACAGGCGGTAGCAAAACAAAATCCTTTAAGATACTTGCAGGAAGCTCCATCCTTACTTGGAAAAATAGGGAGGTGGTTGTTGCTCCTACAGGAGTTTGACATCGAGTACATCACTCGGAAGACAATTAAGGGGCATGCAATAGCAGAGTTCCTAGCAAAGCACCCGATTCAAGGAGATTCATACGAATTTAGCTTCCCGAATGAGGATGTGGTAGCTATTACGATTCAGGGTTGGTAGTTGCACTTTGACGGGGCTATAAACAGTAAGGGGGCAGGAGTAGGAATTATTATGACAACCCCAGACGACGAGAAACTCCCATTGGCTAAGAAGCTAAGACATAAGGGTACCAATAATAAAGCCGAGTATGAAGCATGCACCTTCGGGTTGGAAGCTCTGATAGCTTTGGGAGTAAAGAATGTGGAAGTGTTTGGAGATTCATCTTTGGTCATTAATCAAATTCGGGGTGAATGGGCTGTTAAAGAGGAGCGGTTGATGCCATATGCCAAACATCTAAAAGATTTGAGCAATCAGTTTGAAATATGTGCATTCCACTTTGTTCCAAAGGACGAGAATCAATTGGCCGACGCGCTCGCTACTCTATTGTCGATGTGGGATAATCCAGAGGGGGTGGTTATGAAGCCAGTTTTGATTTCCAGTTCTGAAAGGCCCAGCTTTGAGTCCAAATCAGTAATGGAAATAGAAGTAGTAGATGGGCAGCCATGGTATCATGATATAAGGAATTATCTAGAAAATGCGACTTTTCCAGAAGAGGCCACAGAGAAAGATCAAAGATTGATTCGTAAGTTATCCACTCAGTTCATCTACATAGATGGAGTGTTGTATAAGCAACAGGCTAACGGTATCCAATTGAGGTGTCTGGACGAGAAAGAAGCCGAAAAGGTGATGGTAGAAACTCATGTTGGGGTATGCGGAGCCCACATGAATGGTTTAATGCTGGCCAAGAATATCATGAGACAGGGGTTATATTGGCTCACCATGGATACAGACTGTTCAAAGTACATGAAGCAATGCCAGTTGTGTCTGCAATATGCAGATTTGAGGCACTTGCCGGTTTTCGAATTACACAGTCTGACGTCGCCTTGGCCATTCAGGGCTTGGGGAATTGATATTTTTGGAGAAATACGATCCACGGCCTCTAATGGACATAGGTTTATCATAGTCGCTATCGACTGTTTTACCAATTGGGTAGAGGCTGAGTCTTTCAAAAAGGTTGATGCACGGGATATGGCCAGATTCATTGAGAAAAACTTCATATGCAGGTACGGCCTCCCACATCACGTGGTATCCGACAATGGAGTCCAGTTCATGGCTAAGACAAAGAGGGTGCTTCAGAAGTACGGAATTGAGCATCATAAGTCTTTTCCTTATCATCCACAGGCTAATGGAGCAGTAAAAGCCGCCAACAAGAACGTTAAGAGAATCCTGGACAAGATGGTTCAGAATTACAAGGATTGGGCGGATAAGTTTCCTTTTGCACTTTGGGATTACAGAACAACTATCAGAACCTCTATAGGGGCCATGCTATATTCCTTGGTGTATAGGACGAAAGCGGTATTTCCAGTCGAGATTGAGCTCAAGTCATTGAGGGTGGTTATGGAAGCTTAGATCCCGGAAGCCGAATGGGGCCAACAGCGGCTACGACACCTGAACATGTTAGACGAAAGTAGAATGAGAGCCTACTATCACAATCAAGTCTATCAGAAGAGGCTCGCCAGGTCGTTCAAAAAGAAGGTCAAGAAACACCCAGGATACTTGGTATTCAAGCATATGAGACCAGGTGTGCCCGATATCAGAGGGAAGTTCAGGCTGACATGGGAAGGTCCTTTCATCATCAAGAAGTTGTTGTCAAAAGGAGCAGCGATTCTATTAGATAGCGATGGCAACGAATTCAAGGAGCCGATCAACATTGATATACTCAAGAGGTTCCATGGATAAAGAAAGCAAAAATCAAAAGAAGATAATAAAAGCCCCTCGGGTTGAAAACTGAAAAAAGGCGGCCTTGCTAAAATTGGGCGCCTCGTCAGGGTAAAAACCGAAAAAAGGCATCCTGGTCAAAAATTAAAGGCTTGAGTGAAAATGTCCAATCAAGAAAGCCCGAGAGGGCTGCTTGGTAATAGGAGTTAATGCTATCAAGATCTGGCTCCTTGAATGAATGTAGCTTTGCATTTTTGAATTAATGTTAAATAACGATCATGTATATTGAAATCATACTGAGATGTACACAATTTTGTGAAATGAAATAAACTGAATTTATTCATTCATATTATTTTCTAAGTTCTGTTCTAAAAAGAAACATGTTGCTCAAAATGCATACAAATCTGAACTAAACCCCTACTACTACTCTTGCTGGCCAAATGTCTAAGTCGTCGAGTCTTGTTGTCAACGGCAGGGCTAAGCACAACATCTCTTGTATGCGCTAGTAGAAACAAGAGAATGATTTCCAAAAGAGGGAAGGACAGTCTTCACTGGTAGTTCAGCCGAAAGATCATAACACCGTGAGGCAAAAGTTGCAGATAGAACTCCGCCTCGAAAAGATAGACGAACTCTCATCATGTCTTGAGTCATCCCGAACTGTCGAGAGCATCGTGCTGTGATGTAAAAGGTAGCCTCACGTAGCCCACATAAGGGAACACATGCCAAAGAGCCATTGACTATCGCAGCTGTAGACACCGGGTCTCGAGTAGCCTTGATCAGGATTACCCAATGATGAAATTAAGTGTGCCGATTTATAGGCAAAAAGAATGAAAGTTGGAAGTGATAAATTCCTTGTCATTTTGATTTGTTAGGAATAAATAAAAATGTATTTTAAAAATTATTTTGAGATAAAAAAAGTTAGTTTTTAAATTATTGTGTTTTATAGAAAATTTTAAAAAAAAAATTCTTGTGAATGTCGGGCTGCGGCAGAGCTGGGCGCGCACCGCAGCGCCCCGGTGCGTAGGCCAGCGCACGGGAGACGCCTGTCGGGCGCTCTGAGGGCGTCTCTCGCCCCCTATCGCGTGAAATTGGCCTTTTGGCTGCCGAAATTTGTTTTATTTATTTTTAAGTGTTTTTAATTAATTTTTTTTGCATAATTCAATGCTAAAACCCTTATATCTTCTATCTTTTGGAATTCTTCAGTTTTTTTTGCATAATTCAATGCTAAAACCCTTCTATCTTCTATCTTTTGGAATTCTTCAGTTGTTTTTGCTATTAAAATTAATTTAATTATTTTTATTTTGTCATTAAAATTTAATTTTAATGGGAAATTTAAAATGGTTTTTTAGTGAGAATTTGGGGGGGGTGTGTGGGGGGATTTTTCTTTGGAAAATTATCTTCTTCTTCTTTCTTCTCTCAAAAACAAATTCTCTCAATTTCTAAAGGATTTTTCCAAAATAATTCTTAAGGCAAAAAGAAAAATTTTTGTTCTTGGAAATTTTTTTCTTTTCATTTAACAATTTTTTATTTTGAGACAAATAAATCAATTATTTGTTCTTGAGTACAAATTCATTTTCAATATTTTATTTTTCTAATATATTCTTACAATCAAGACAAGAAATTAGATCATCTACCTTCATTTCTTCAAGATAAATTTTGAGGGTAAACATTCTTGGCTCAATTTCTTAATTTAATTTTTAATTTCATTTTTTTGTTTCCAATTAATTAGTTAACATGTAAATTCTTTTAATTCTATCATTTTCTTCTTATTTTCTTATTCTTTTGTTTCCAATTAATTAGTTATCATGTAAATTCTCTTAGATCTATTATTTTTTTACTTCTTATTTCTTATTTAATTGTTCATATTGAATTGTTCATATATTATATTATTATTATTATTATTATTATTATTATTATTATTATTATTATTATTATGTGATTGTCCATATTATTATTGGTATTATTATTATCATGCTTTAAACATGCCATGTTAATTTTATTTCCTATTATTCTTGCATGTTTATATGATTATTCATATCCTTGGTTGTTATTGAGCTTTATTATTATTATTATTATTATTATTATTATTATTATTATTATTATTATTATTATTATTATTATTATTATTATTATTATTATCACCATTGTTATTTTTATTACTTTTGCTATAATTTGTTACTAGTATCATTATTGTTAGCATTATTATTTATGTTTTATGCATGCTGAATTTTATGTATATTATACTTTTTATGCATGATTAGATGTTATTGTTGTTATTTTGTGTTTTTATACATCTTAAATTCTATCATCATTATGTTATGCTTGTTTATGCAGGTTGAATTTTATTATTATCATGTTATTTTTTTATGCATGCTAAATTGTTAATTAGTTAAGTTGCATATTTTATTATGTAATTTTAATTGATTTGTCACACATGATGCATTTTTATTTGCTCTATTTTTATAGTATATTTTTAAATTCATTTTTCTTACTAACATGGCTTTTATTTGGTTTTTTTTTATTTCAATACTTATTTTTTTATGTGTGAGTTTTTTAATGGCAAGTGGGAGCCCATGAAGATTTAAAAATTCATTTGGGAGTTGTTTATCTTTTTTTATTGCTTTTCATTATTTTGGATTAATTCATTTTATCATGTAATTTGTAATAATTTATTTTTATGCATGTTAATTAAAAAAAATCATAAAAATATTTCTATTAATTAATTTGATTTTTTTTCTTAATAAAAAGGGGACCAATGTCCTAGATTTTTCATCCAAAATAAATTGTCACTTTAAAAATTATTTTCTTTAATTATGCATGATATGACCAATGTCCTCATCTTTAATAAATAGCTCGATTTATGGATGAATTGTATTTTATTTACAAATAGGGGTTATATTCCATCCCTAGTTTTATTGTAATTTATGTTGATGTGCTTTATTTTAATTTTGTTTTTTTATCGCTTTCTTTATACGATTGATGCGCGCTTTAAATAAATTGCATTAAAATTGAATGAGAAATAGGATGAAACGCTAAATTCAAAACTCAATTATAAACTTAATCAAGGTATGAATAAATGGGAATCCCCAAACCATCTCTGGTCTTTGGGCTCAATGAGGCGAGAGGACCATTTCAATGTTCTATTGGAATGGGACTTCCATGACACCTCTTGTGTCCCTTAAAATGGCTTTAACTTGCATAGTCCTAGGCTTCACAAGGCGAGAGGGCCATCCTAGTGTTCTATTAGGATGGGACCTCCAAGACCCCTCTGGCTTGCCCAAAATGGACATAGCAGCGCCGTCTTAGGCTCACTGAGGCTAGACGACCTTTCCCAATGTTCTATTGGGTGGCGACTCCAAGAAACCTCCTTGTTGCCGAAAATGGACGCACTTGTAATTTCTTACAAGTTTTATGAACCTCTCTCGATCGCCCTAAAGGCGGGCGGTTCGGGGCGCCCCGGGGTTTGGCGCGCGTCACAGGGGAAGTCAAGAGCTTGTGAAGCTAATGTCCTCATCTATTACCTCGCTGAATCTGTTAATACCTTTGTTAAGGGTCGTAAATGTGTACAGTCGCTGACAAGGAAGAAAGTGCCTCGGAGAATATTGACTAATGACCCTGGGAGGTGGTTCTGACAGCAGCTTCAACTTCTCTTGCAGCCATATCTAAAAAGGGAACAAAAAGGGAAAATAAAAACAAAAGAAAATAAATTAAAAAGAAAATAAAGTTAAAAGCAAATAATAATAAAAGTCGCTGGAGTGAATTGGGTTCACTTCAAGCAAAAGTAAGGCATAGGGTTGTGTGAAAATCCGAAAAGGACGCACTTTTCGCTAAGAAAAGCTAGTGTGAAAATTCACAAGGGACGCACTACCTTTAAAATAATGACTTACCTGGAGTAATAAGGGACTCCCAGAAAAGGAAGTAGAAAATCCGGCACGAACAGAGTCAAGACTTAGGATAGTCTCAGCAAGGATCAGTGGAAAGGGGGTCAGCTTGCGATGAAAATCATCCAGAATCCCGAACAGATAAGAGTCACCGGTCAACTCCTCTGAGGCCACAATCAAGTACTTCATCAGACAGAAAAGGAAGATGACGCTCGTACGGTATAGGGGAATGTCAAGAAACTCATCTAAGGCCTCAATCAATAGTTCTAAGGTGAATGTGGGACCCTGATGAACCAAACGAGCAGCATCGGAAGGAGCAAGGCTCAAGGCTGAGGTGATGTCCCAGGTATGCATCAAACCACAGCGAGGAATGCAAGGTAAAGCACTGAGGGGATACCAGGCTCTGACAATGGCAGCAAACTCCTCAGGCAGGGGGCATAACTCCTGATAAGTAAATATGAAAAAATGGAATCGCGGATCCCAGAATCGGGCTGCAACCAAAAGGAGGTTGTAATCTATCCTAACTCTTCTCAAGAATTTCAGACCAGAAAGCGGAGCAAGGGTGGAATTTTGCCAAGTTTGAGGTTGTCTAAAATTCGGTGCATGGCAGGAGAATACATTTTTCAAAGGTTATAATTGGAGCTCTAAATTAGCAAAGGAAATAAGGAAGGAAAAGGGAGAAAACCTGAGAAAGGAACACGGTATAGACTTGAAATGATGAGAAGGCACGAAGTCCAAGGAAAATGCTGCAATTTATAAGAAGGACATGACCGACGGGGTGCCCATCTGTAATCCTTCAGACGGCTAGCCCGTCGGTCATTGACCACCTGGCAGATTTATTCCCTGCATATTTTCCATGCATGTCACGCGCATAAACTAATTTTCATATATTTTTATTGTTTTGTCAATTTGACAGGGACACGCGCTAGACGAGAAAGTCGAGGAATATTCAAGGAGTCTGAAAAAGAAAGGGGCATTAATTACTTAGAAATTAATTAGAATTAATTGTGTAATTAATGAGGGGATAAGTTCAAAATTTCAAGCGACAGACGGACTGTCTGTCGCTCGGTTCTATGGACGGGCAGCCCGTCGATCATGAAAATATATAAAAAGAGGGCGTACCGACGGTCAGTTACTCTTTTCCCTCTCCTTTTCTTTTTTTCTCTCATTGCCCGTCGCTTCCCTTGCATCTTTTTGCATTTTTTTCACCCGCTTTTCATCCGTTTTACGTGCTATTCGTGCCAAAACGATCCCTGCAGTGTCACGCATCTTTAGGAGTAATTATTTTCATATTTCATCAAGTTTTCTTTTATTGTATTTTTGTCCACTTCAAGGTTAGTTGGTCAATTTTTTTCTACTACTTTATATTTCTTTTTTGAATAATTCACATGAAAAATGCCTGTGTAGTATAATTCTGCCTATTTCCACTTGATTTCTCTAGATAGTGTATAAACATAGTTATAAAAAAGCATTCACACTAGAACCAATAGGATAGAAAAACTATTGAACTTGTATAGTTAAATCATTTTAACTTAGTTTTAGGGTTAATATGAACTAAACAAGATTAGAAAAAAATTGTCTGAATATGTTGCTTGGGGCCTGAGGCCTCTCCATACATTATGTCTTTTTTATGCAGGAAGTGGGGCACATCCTTGCCGGGATGCTGCCCAAAATTTTTTTGGGTTGGGCACATTCCTGCTGGGATGCTACCCAAATTTTTTTTATTTTCTTTTATTTATCTTATTTTCTGGTTTGGCACATGCATGCCGGGGTGATGCCCAAATTTTTATTATTTCTTTTATTCTTCTGGTTGGGGCATTCTTGCCGGGATCATGCCCAAATTCTTTTTAATTTCCTTATCGAAATGCCGCCAAAATTTTGATAAACACATTTCAGTTAAAACTTTGTAGAAATTTTAAAGTTTTTTTAATTAACTGCCTGCGGCCATAATGCAAAGCTAATTTTTTCATTTTCTTTTCAGGATGCCTCCACGATGACATGTTTCGCATGATCAGCCTGAGCCTCAGGCTCCGACCTGGATGAGTGATGAGGCCAGGCAGAGGTTCAGAGCGCTAGCCTGAGTACAATTCCGAGCAAGCCGCTTTATCTCCAGGCCATTCTTAGAGGCCATGGGGATGCTAGATGAGGTTGATGCATTGGTAGCAGCTGCCGGATGGACGGAGTTCCTATGGCCTTCATTCCACACCCACCAAGGGGTTGTCCGGGAATTTCTCGCTACTTCGTATTACGGGGGATTCTAGAGATCAGACACAGAGGAGGGGGTCATTCAATTTTGGGTCGACAGCTATCACTACAGCATCACCTACCAGCAATTCGCAGAGGCTATGGGATTACCCTTCAGAGACGATGTAGTAGTACCTCAGAGGGCCGTTAGGCGCCAGCAGTGGGAGCTCATAGCTCTGCTGGGAGTGCTGTATGACCATAATACGGCAAAGAGTATGATGCTCTCGTCGCAGGCCCTCCGGTACATTCATAGGGTTATCTCCAGCTCCTACCTGGGATGGGCTAGTAACTCGGGCTCACTTAATGCCGTAGAGATCTGGAGTCTGTGGGCCATGGTTGCAGGGCATTAGCTTAACATCAGCCATGAGATCATGGCTAATTTGGTCAGAGTGTCTAGGGGGGCAGCCCCTATAGTATATGTGGGAGGAGTAATTGCCAGATTATTGCTAGAGCTAGGATCTCGTCCAGACCATTTAGGGCCCACTTTGGATGAGAGCATTTATGTGGATGCAACGTCAGCCCTGACTATGGGGATGATAGTTTAGCTGCAGGGTCAGCTTGAGGAGTTTAGGCTGCATACTATCCATGAGACCCGATGCTCTTTTGACCTTCCCTCCCTCCAGCCGGCAGAGGAGCAGCCTCCCGAGCAGCCCCAGTACCAGGAGGGCCAGCCTCCCCAGCAGTAGCTAGATGAGGAGCAGCCACAGACCCCTTTTGATATGGGGATAGAGTTCAGGGTTGACGAGTTGATCGTGACTCCTCTGTTGTAGAGGTTGGAGAACCCCACTCCTCCCCCTCCGTCTAGGGTACAGCGAACTGCACCCCAGGATCCTGAGAGGTTCCACCCTTATAGTAGAGAGAGGCACCCAAGGGTATCCACCTCTACAGCACCACCTCCCGAGCAGGCGCCAGAGTCAGCTCCGACCATCATCACCACAGCCAGCTCAGCTAGATCTATTAGCAGCAATGACCTCTCTCTTGCCTCCATGGA
The DNA here is from genome assembly GCA_947683425.1 of Excoecaria cochinchinensis. NCBI lineage: Eukaryota > Viridiplantae > Streptophyta > Magnoliopsida > Malpighiales > Euphorbiaceae > Excoecaria > Excoecaria cochinchinensis. The sequence goes on from CANTUQ010000127.1 coordinate 1,975,005, forward strand.
GCGTAGACAGGAGGAAAGAGATAGGGTGATTTTGGAGCGGCTAGATCAGCAGGACAAAGTTATACAGGAGCATGGGAGGCTCATTGAGGATCAGGGGATACTTATCGAGCAGCTGAGGCAGAGTTTGAGCACCTCCCATGATGCTACAGCTCAGAGGCCAGATGCAGCCGCTTAGATGGTGGATGAGTCAGTCGAGGCTTTTCGTTTCAAGATGGAGGTGCTCGAGGGTGCCATACCTCCCATCTCCCAGTCTATCAGAGAGTTCAGGGAGCAGACAGAGGATAGACTAGGGCACATGAGAGACACATCCAGAGATCAGACCCTCAGACTGTCTAGAGCCTTCACAGAGCTAGAGGGGTGGTTAGAGACACGTTAGAGTTCATGGCAGTGTGTGCACAGCCTTTCCTCGACGGGTACACCCAGGCTCAATTTCAGCAACAGGACCCAGCGAGGGGACAACCCTTATCTATGCCGGTCGCCGTCCCTCCTCGTTATCAGCCGCGGCCCGGACCCTTAGCTCCTACCAGTCAGCCTTCCACTTCGGGAGGTAGACCTTCTGCATCCACATCGCAGAGCGAACCAATGCACATATCGGATGATAAGGACCCGGATATGCCCTCAGATTACCATCCTCTTTGGACCATTCAGGGAGTTTGTTACACTGTGTTCTATAATTTTGGTGTTTGTATATGCATTGTACAAAACTTATATTTTGTTAGAGGATCATTCCAATGTTCTATTGGGGTGAGGCCTCCAAGATATCTCTGGCTTGCCTAAAATGGATGCATAGGCGCTGTCTTAGGCTCACTGAGGCTAGACAACCTTTGCCAATATTCTATTGGGTGGTGACTCCAAGAAACCTCCTTGTTGCCCAAAATGGACGCACTTGTAATTCTTTACAAGTTTTCATGAACCTCATCTCAATCGCCCTAAGAGCGGGCGTTCGGGGTGCCCAAGGTTCGACTCACGTCACAACTTTTTATTTCATTTTTTTATTCTCTCAAATTTTAATCTATCTTCAAGAGTTATAACAGATGCTATCAAGATTTTCTTTGGGTTCCCAAAAGTTTTGAGATTAAATGGAAAGGCATCATTTGAATCATTATTAAATATGAATGTGTCATGATCATGCATAGTGAAACCACAAGAAAATATCACAAAGATAAGTGAAATCATTCATTTCATTTAACAAAAACCAGAATTAAAAATGTCATCATCAAATAGTTCTAGGATAAAAAGAACATCTAAATAGCTATCTTCTTCCAGTTTCCATCAGCACAGCTGTTTCGGCCAATGGTTCATCACCATCCACGGGAATTACCTCCCTTCCCCACTCAGGTACTTAATTTGTCTTCCTCTCCTTCTTCCACTCTTCTAGGTTAGAGATCTACTTGCCATCAATGAGGTCTTGAACATGATGCCTCAAGGTCTTGCAATCATCTATGGTATGCCCGGTGTGTTGGTGGAAAGCATAATAGTCCTTGGTTTTCGGCGGGCCTAGGTGGCAATGGCTACAATATTCCCCCTTCATTAGCTTCTCGAAAACCCATGACAAAGGTCTGCCCAAATTAGTATAGTGTCTTTGAGCTATCTCAGGCATTGGTACTTTCCCTGTCCTTCCTGTACCACTGCTACCAACTCCTAGACTTGCGGGGCTAGTAATAGTCTTATTGAGAGGTGCCCGGGTAGTTGCAAGCTTGGACTTCACAATCTCTTCTTCAAGATCAGCTAATTTCCTTTTGGTGTTTGAGGGACTGAGGAGGCTCATTGACTGTAAAGGCTCTAGTCCTTTTGCTCTTCCCACTTGCCTGATTGGCGAGTCGAGTGGTGCCTTGGCCCTAGGCTTAAGAGTGGACAAAAACATTACACCCGTCGTTGCATAATCCTTTTTTACCGTGGCTAGCTCAACCTGGTTGTGGTTAGTTGCCATGAGTTGAACTTGAAGAACTAGGGCCATGGCATCCATCCTTTTCTTAATTGTGGCCAACAATCTCTTTTCAAGCTCCTCGAACCTTCTATCCATCTCTTGGGTTATTAAGGCATGAACCCCTTCAATCTGTCATGAAAGATCAGCCATTTATAATGCCTGTGGATATTCTGATAAAGACGATAGATCTTTGCCAACCACTTCAAACTCCATTTTCTTCTTGGGCAACTACAGGAACCCCAAAACCTTCCAGGTAAATGGTCTATAATGGCTAAAAAAACAAAGGGGTTAGAATAATGCATTGATGATATGTACAATGCATGATCGTGAGTTGTGCAACATTTCACAACCGCATACGAGCAAGTAGATCCTTCCAACCTTTTAAATCCCGCAAACGAAGTCAAATATTCTCTTCCTAGGTGGGCTTTGTGTTGGGTTTCATCACAATAATTCAAATTGACGCAGCGAAATAAAATCGAAACCCAAAATAGGATCCACGTATTTTCAATTGATTCAAAAGGAAGAGATTAAGATTTACCAACCTTTAGAACGAAATTAACTCCTTATCTCGGACTACAGGCACTACCTCAATCACGAACACCCTCTACCGGTATCCACACGCACGAACCGACGAACAAAATTCACAAGGGTGCTAGCTCCCGTATGTCGCGACTGGATTTTATGTTTTTCTTTCTCAAAGAAAATATGGCGGCAAGGTTTTTCTCTCTTAAGAAAATCAGCTACTCTCTATCCTTTTCTCTCTAGGAAAAACGTGATTAGGGTTAATCACTTATTAACCTATATCCAATTATATATCTGTATATATTTTAAACCCTAAAGAAATAAATAAGGATATTATCTCTTATTCAAAATTAAGAGATATTTCTATATATATATATATATATATTTATTTATTTCTTATTCGAAATAATAAGAAATATTATATTAATACATATTATTATCTCATATTAAAAATATGAGATTTATTTATACGTATATATATATATATATATATATATATATATATATATATATATATATATATATATATATATATATATATATATATATATACATGATTTCGAAATTAAATAAAATTCACATTATAATTTCGAAATACCTTAATTAAAATCCATTTTATTCATTTTGGTCTTGGTGTGGGACCCAATAGGTTTATATTAAGTTGGTAGTGGGCCTAATCTCATAATAAGCCCACAAGTCATAATTGGTCTCTAGCAAGATATTATGACTACTTAAATAATATAAATATTGTTAGTTCGATTTTAACCTGACAATAGAACATGCCATTATCCTTTTGTCACACGATATCTTATTTGAACATAAGTCATAGTGCATGTCAAACTTATATTGTTCAAACATATAATTTCCTAATCACTAAGTAAACTGATAAATTCAAAAGACATTGATCACACTATCAATTCATTCGAGCACGGCCATGCATTTTTACAGTCCTACTTATCGAGGGGCCCAACAGATATCTATCTCATAAGAGAGGCACAAATTCCATCTTGATTATTTATTTTCCTCTGCATAATTCTCATTATGTCCGATCATAAACTTTATAATTATCCGATTAAAGATAATGTTAGATTATGTCAAGACATAATATTTCTTATATAGGAAACCGTGATAACCTCAGGTCAAAGAATTCAATAACATATCTATTATAAGATCACTTATGATACTATCCTATGTAGTGATCTTACAGTGGGTCTATCCGGTACTTTGTTCTCTAACAAATACCTATAGATTTGATTTATATCATCTTATATAATCATCCCATGATTATCAATGCAAATCTATACTAGTCTTAATTTATCTTTATGCCCTTTAGTGATAAATGACTAGAGACAACATGAATAACATTGTTATTCATAAACATTACAATAATGTAACATGCCAATAATATTAATGTGAAGAAAACCATTATATATAAATGAAAATATAATGATTACATCAAGGTCCAAATGCTTGGCCTAGGGCATAACCACTAACACTTTGCCCATGGGTCAACGGGGAACCCAATGGGAGCGCATAGTGCACGGTAAAAAATCGGCAACATAACACTCTTAATTTAAAGCACATGCATATGAGTTTTAGCCATTACGTATTTGGACACTTCAATTAAATTAAGGTGAACCTATCGAGGCATGAAAGCTTTTGATAAAAGACCACTTAATTTGCTTGATTTTGTTTAATATGCAATAGCCCACATCACAAGCACCGTATTAAGGAGCATTTCACCTAATGGAAGTTTCTATTCGCCATTATATGAGTTTTGGTCAAGGTAGTGATATTGTAGATCTACCGAAGCATGGTCCTTGCCAATGGGTCTAGCTCATCACGAGCATAGCGACCAATCGGGTCTCCATTTGATATACCTTTAATAGTACGAGGCTTGGGCTGGTGATTATCCTTAATACTTGCCTACAATGAGTGAAAGTAGGGTCGTTCTTTGGGAATGCACCGGGGTAAGATAGGGGACCAACTAGAATAATTCTAAGGCTCTAAAGTATGTAATGCAAATTTCGAAAAGTGATAGAATTCTAGGTTTTAAAACTCAATTATATATTTTAACCAAAATACTTTCAGAACAAAGTCACGAAGTATCCCCAGCGGAGTCGCCACTGTGACGCACGCCGAACCTTCTGAAGGCCCTCGCTGAACCCGCTTTTAAGGCTCGAGGGATTGGTTCGCGTCATTTTGATCTTAGGCTCCATGAGACATTTTGGATGCCTCCTTCCCAATAGAACATTGGAAAGGATCATCTAGCCTCACGACGCCTTTAGGAACCTTTGAGGTATTTTGGAGTTGCCACTCAATTTACAAGAAATTGGGAAAGGTCTTTAACCTCTATTGGTCTAAAACCAGAGATGGTGTCCGAAACTTCACTCTTATTTATGTTTTGGTTAATTATAAATGGGTTTTTAAATTCATAAAATTTTATCTCTTCTCTTACATGATTAATGCATTTAATTAAAAGTGCATCACAAGCATCAAGAAAGCAATAAATAAAAGACTGTAAAGAAAGCAGTAAAATAAAGCGATAAAGGAAAGCAGTAAACATGTCAAGCACACAATACAAGGGAAATTGGGGCGGAATACAACCCCAATAAAAGAAGATTAAAAATATAAATTGGGACGGAATACAATCCCAAATGGGAATTAAATAATGTTGCCCCAAAATGAATTACGGCCCAAAGGGAAATACATGAATACAAATTTAAAATAAACAAATGAAGTCAAATATAAGAAAAACATACATAAATCGGGACATTTGTTTGGTTTAGCAACATTGGTTCCTTCGCACTTATTTAAAGAGGGCTCGAAGAGTTGTGCTGATTGTTGGTTCGAAAATCGGGATGAGTGATCCCATTTTGGAAAACTTAACTCTTCATTTTATTCGTGATGTTTTACATTCCTTGGCTAAAATAAGGGACGTTGGTCCCAATTTTATTAGTAAAAATTCCAATTTAATTATAAAAGTATTTTTGTGATTTTTTATCTCGCGCGTGCATAAATAAAATATTTAGTTGCAAACAAACACAACACAAGGAGAGGGAATAGAAAAGGTCTCACTGGATAATGCGGTCTCCTACGCGTTGTGATCCACCCAGGAGGTCATGGAAATGCTCACACAATGCGACTCAAATTAAATCTCAGACAGAAAAAATAATATTAAAAGATGTTAGTAATAATTCTAAACAAAATTAATCAAGTAAAGACAAAGTAAATATACGACATATTAATTTAGTATACAAATGATTTACATGCAAAAGAAAAAAAATAAATCATGCAAAAGCCTAAGGTTAATGACAAAACAATAATAAAATTATGATAATAATAATAACAATAAAATTATTATAACAATAATAATTATTATTATGGCAGCAGAATAGCAACACTAATAATAATAATAATAATAATAATAATAATATATGGAAATAACACTAGATAATAATAATGATAATGATAATACCCTCAAATAATAATAATAATAATAATAATAATAATAATAATAATAATAATAATAATAATGATGATGATGATAATAATAATATATGGAAATAAACACCAGATAATAATAATGATAATAATAATGATAATACCCTCAAATAATAATAATAATAATAATAATAGTAGTAGTAGTAGTAGTAGTAGTAGTAGTAGTAGACTAACCATGGTATAATGATAGTATTAATAATAATAATGGTAGTAGGAGATGCATGATAGTAATAATAATAGTGATGAGGATAATAATGGCAACAATATGATATTAGGATAAGCAAAATATCGGTGATAATAACAATAATGGCAACGGGAATAGAAGAAAAAATCAAGTTAAAGCCACAAATAGTATACCAACATTAATAATCATATTAGAAATACCAAGAACAAATGATAAATATGGTAATAGTAATGGAAAATAATAATATTAACAATAATAAATGATATACAAAAATAAATGAGGATGGGTCTAAAAATGTTTACCCTCAGAATTTATAGATCGGAAAATAGGATGCCTTGATCCGTCCTCCTTTTCGATTTTTGTGGTAATAAACACGAAAATATTTGGAAAAAATCCTAGTTTTGACAAACAAAAATTCAAGAAAATATTTTTGGTGGGATGATTAAGCAAAGAAAATTAATTTTTCTGGCTCAAATCAAACCAAGTATGAGATATTCTTTTTGAGAAGAAATAAAATTGAAGGGTGAAAAATGTTTAAAGATTTTTTTTGAAGAAGTTCTCGGCTGCCCTAAAAACTTGAGAGGAAAAAAACCTTTTCTTTCCCTCTGGAAAAATATGCAGCTCCCCTTGAAATGAAGATGAAGTCTTCACTTATTTCCCTGTCTTATCCCAAAATGGGAAGAGACAAAATTTTCTTTCTTTTTTCGTTACCCGAAAATTGCACATAATTGTGAAAGAAACGGAAAAAACGGACTAATGAAAGCGATCGCACAAAGGGGCAAAAAATGACGGCGTGTGGAACCTCGCAACGCGCCAGGCGATGCACGCCCGAGAGGGGGCATGCGTCACCCAGCGAGGCGATGTCAATTAGCCACCAAGAGCGTAGCTTTACACGTCAACAAGCTGGTGTTAATCAAACCCACCACAATCGTAAGCCACAACACAGCGAAAGGTAAAAACTGCCTCAGGTACGCGTTCCTTTCCTTTTCTTTGAATTTTAGCACACCAAGGCACCTATACACTATCTTTCCCAAAATTGAGGGCAATTGTAGACACCGGGTCCTAAGGCAGCCCATATCAGAGGTTACCCAATGATGAAATTAATGCCTGGTCACAGGTAAAAAGATTGGAAGTGATGATTTCCTTGTCAAAATTTGCTTTTTCGAAAAAAAAAATATAAAATATAAAATATAAAAAATAAAAAATAAAAATAAAAAATGAGTTTTAAAATTACAGCATTTTAGTCAAAATTATTTCTTTAAAAAAAAAAATCGTTGATTGCAGTAGCCAGCGCGAGAGGGGGACCTCCCTCGCCCACCTGCCTAGTGCTCAGTGCGCGCTAGACGGGCAAGGTGTTGCTCGACCCACGTGCGCGTGACGGGCGAGCTGTCGATAGCCCATTCCTCGCTTGCTAGCCTATCACTCGCCAACGACGGACGTCGGTCGCCAGATCTGCCAATCTTCGCCGGAAATGCAATTTTTGGCCTTTTTCTCGATTTTTTCTCCAAAATTGATTTTTTTATTCCATTTTTTTGTATTTTCAATTTTTAAAAATAAGGTAGGTTTTAAATTATTTTTTTTTATTATTTTTTGTGAAAATTTATCCTTAAAGTAAATGTCAAAAATTTAATCTTATTTTTTAAATTCTAATTTGAATTAAAATGGATTTGATTTTATTTCCAAATCTAATTTAAATTCAAAAACTTTGAATTCAAAAAGATTTGATATCTATCTTCACGGATAATTCAAATTTTAAAAAGATTTAAGTTTTTAATTCAAATTTTAAAAACATTTAAATTTTTAATTCAAATTTTAAAAAAGATTTAAATTTTTTAATTTGAATTTTAAAAAAATTTAATTTTTAATTTTAATTTTAAAAAGATTTGGATTTTTAATTTGAATTTTGAAAAGATTTGAATTTTTAATTTGAATTTTAAAAAGATTTAAATTTTTTATCCTTATTCTCAGTTAGCCTATAAATAGCAGGCTGAGTATCGAGAAAAGGATTTGGATTTTTTCTCTTCTTCTTCTTCTTCTTCAAAGGAATTCTTTCTACATTTTCTTTCTCTTGAGTTTTCTTCTTCAAATAAATTTCTTAAGGTTTTAAAAATAAATTCTTCATAAAAAAGTCATTCTTGAGACAAGGAAAATAATTTTTTGCTCTTGAAAATTTTTATTTTTTTCTATTATTTTTTAAGCAAGTTTTCTTTCTTAAAATAAAACTCCAATTTTTATTATTTTCAATTCCAATTTTGCAGATCAAAACAAGGAAATCAATCATTTTTTTTCCTCCATCGAATTCGAATTTTGAGGGTAAATATTCTAGGTTTAATCCTACTTTTCTTTTTTTATTTTATTTTATTTATTCACAATCATTTTATCAACATGTAGATATTATATCTATTGTTTATATATCTATTTTGTCTCTGATATTTCCTTTTATTTTATTGTTCCACTCACGTGTTATTTGTTTTTCATGTGAGTTTATTTATTTCTACTTAATATGGGATGTTGAGAAGGGGAGCCCACTAAGATGATCCGGGGACACCAATTTGGTTCATTTTCTTTACCCTATTTCCTTTTAGTTTATTTTTATTTTCAATTTATTGTAAATATTGTTTTGAGCCCGCTAATGTAAAAATGGCTAAAGATTTCTATAAATAAATGGGATTTTCCTAAATAAAATAGGACCAATGTCTTTATTTTTTGTCCAAACAAAATAGATATTTTAATATTATTTTTCTCTAAATATGCATGCGAAGACTAATGTCTTCATCCTTAATCGAATATCCTGCTTTGTGTATATTTCCTTTATTTATTTACAATGGGGGTTGTATTCCGCCCTAGTTTTTTATAAGCTATTGTATTGTTGATTGACTTCATTGTGAGCTTACTTTATTTGATGTTTTCACTATATGACTGATTTGATGTTTTAATTAATTGCATTGAAATGAATGAGAAAATGGGATGAAAGATTAACTTCAAAACTCAATCATAATTTAATTAAGGTATGAATAAATGGGAAGTCCCGAACCATCTCTGGTCTTAGGCTCAACGAGGTTAGATGAACCTTTCCAATGTTCTATTGGGAAGGGGATTCCAAAATATATCTTATTGCCCAAAATACACCCAAATTGCACTGTCTTAGGCTCCACGAGGTTAGACGAACCATCTCAATGTTCTATTGGGATGGGAACTCCAAAATATCTCTGTCTTGCCCAAAATAGATAACGTGCATTGTCTTAGGCTTCACGAGGCTAGATGAATCTTTTCAATATTATATTGGAAGGAGGACTCCAAAATGTCTCCATTTGCCCAAAATAGACACATATGCGCTGTCTTCGGCTTAGTGAGGCTAGACGACCTTTTCCAATGTTCTATTTGGAGGCCACTCCAAGAAACCTCCTTGTTGCCCAAAATAGACGCCCTTGCAATATCTTGCAAGCCTTATGAACCTCTCTCTAATACCTTAAAAGCGGGTCATTCGGGGCCTCACCGAGGTACAGTGCGTGTCACATCATGCTCACGACAAACTTCGCTTTCGGAACACTCTGTCGTGCTCGCGATAGAGCCTGAACTCTGTGTTCAAACTCTAAACTACACACATCTCTAGCACATACTTTTCATATACTTTCCTATACTTACATGCATGACTTCTATCATCAATCACACACTAATTCCAGCCAAAATGGCCTTCAAAACAAGCAATCCATGCAATTAACTTTCTCTTACCTAACTAGTAACAATCATATAATCAACATGCAATTAGTTAAAACTCTATACAACTTCAAATTGTCAATAAAACATCATGCCACTCATCAATATTAACCCAAGTATAAATGAACAACTAAAAGAGCTGTTGAACCCATAATTTCCCCCCGATCTAACATGCATGCTTTTATTAGAATTCAATAAAATCCCAATCCTCAAAAGTAGCTTGATCAACTTTCTCTTCAAAGCAAACCTTGTCCTTGCCCTTGTCCCTTCTCTTATCCACAGCTTCTTGCACAAATCCAACAAAACATACACTTAATCCAAGAATTAAACCCACTCATATACGTAAATAAGAACCAAAAAGAAGAAGATACTTAATTCTAACCCACACTTGCGTTTCCAATCTACCACTTAACCTCCTCAAACCAATCCAAAGCTCAAGAAGATTAAACAAAGAAAAGGAAACTTGCAAAGAACAATAAAAGAGCAACACAGGAAGAAAAAGGAAAAGAACCAAGAGAGAGAGAGATCGGATCCACATGTAGAAAAATGAGACACTTTTGCCTCCACTAACTCTTATATTGCATGTAGGATCCTAGGTGTCAAGCTCACCTCTTGCCACTTGTCCACTCCTAACCAAACTTCCACTAAGTCCTTTGGCCATTTCCCACTCACTCCCACAATTAAATTTTTTATTTCCAAAACTTTAATTTCCTTTCAATTACATCCTCACTTATACCATAACTCATACTTGTACAATTATGCTTGTACCCTTACTATGCAATCAACATTACAAAATCCTACTAGGGTACATTTTGGGTCATTATAATTACAATTATGCCACTAGTTATCCATAATTCTTACTTAATTCATTACTTATCATGTAAAATTTCTGTTTAGTCCCTAAACTTATATTTTATACAAAATTTCACATTTAATCCATATTTATTCATCATATTACATTAGTTAACCAATTAATTTCTTCTTCTTTTGTTTTCTATAATTACCCTATTTTCTCCATATCAAGCATAATTACTTTTTTTTTCTCTTAATACTTTTAAATCTTTGCATTTCATATAACAACCCAAAAGAGGGCCTAGTAGGATTTGCATGATTAATTCAGTAGTTAAGGGCATAATGGTAATTGGACAAGTATAAGATTAAGTTAATAAAGGACTAAATTGAAGGAGAATTAAAGTTTTATGGAAAAGAACTTATTTTAGTGAGTGAATGGTTTTTGGACAAGGACTAAAGAGTTATTAGCCAAGGATTTTAAAAGTTAAACCAATGGGGTTTTCCCACCTAGGATGGGTAGCTGGAGGCATTAAATGAAGAAAGAAGAGGGGAAGAGGGAGGGAAACCAAAAGTCAGATTTTGGTTCTTTCTCTCGTAAGCTCCCTCTCCTCTCCCTTCTGCTTCCTTCTTCCTTTTCCTCTTTCTTTGGTGGTTTTTGTAAGAGCTTTGGTCTGAAATTAAGAAGGATTAGTGGCTGTTTCAAGGTGATTTCGATATGGGTTTTTCTTATTCTTCTTCTTCTTCCCATTTTTTGGTTTTGGCATTTATTGGATATGGGTTAATGGTTGGTTGGTTGGTCTATTGCTTGCAAGAATTCGGTGTCAAGAGAAGAGAGAAAGGAAAAGAGAAGGTGCAAGCTTGAAGAAAAGTTGGTTTTGAGCTGCTTTTGAGAGGTTAGGGAGTTTGTGTAATTGATTGAGTTGCTGTGAATTCTTGTGATGATTCTGGAAATTTGAATTGGTAAATATGTTGATATACTTGGTTTGAGTTAAGTTCATGATATATGAATGATATGTTATGATCAAATTGGAGTATGAGAGTTTTGATATGAAATTGTATGATGTTTCGGGCAATTTCTGAGTTTGTGGTTTTAATTGTACCTTTCCCAATTTAATTGTTGCTATCAAATGTTATTTGTTGTTGATATGATTATCAGCATGTCTAGAATGCATATGTTGAATGAATTAAAGTTGTATGTTTGTTGGAGTGGTATGGGTTGCCTTGAACACCCAGAACAGAGCAAAATCTCTGTATTTTTGGGTTTCACACGGCGGTTAGGACATAGCAACAAATATCCATGAATGGATTTCACAACCTAAAACTAAAAATGCAATGCAAAAATAATTCAAAAGGAACTCAATTAAGAAGATACTGGTAGTAGATTAGCTGGGATAGCTAAAAGCTATATCCCATTTAGGGGCTAAAGCTATTTCAGTCGATATACCTTCAAGATTGTTTAAAATATGCAGACAATATTTCTGATATACCAGATCAGCATAAGCCGCAAGTACAGAGCATACTTATGAATGCAAAAGAATTTGTTTGAAAAATATATATTGAAATAGTAATACAAATTACAGAAACTGTAAGGTACAAAGGCTCAACACATGAGCTACACTTATAGGTTTTGAAATATAATAATTACAAAGTTTTTTGGAGAAAACACTCAGCTTAAGATTATAGGGGTTGATGCTCAACATATGAGCTACCTAAAATCTTTCCTAAGTGTGCGAGAGTTTGAAAACTGATTGAAATTTGGCTATCTGTGGCTTCACACTGCGGTAAGAGAAATCCTAACCACCATGTAAAGTGCTTCTAGATTTTGAATTTGGGTTTTCATCCGTTTACACGGCGGTAACACTTAGTCTTACCACCGTGTAAATTGATTCTGGAAGGATGGTTATGGCGGGATCAGTCAAAAATGCAGTATGGTTTTCCTGACCGCTGTGTAAGGTGATTCTACCCCGTTGGGTTGTTTGTTGTGTCTGTCACATGACGGTATGGTTTTATCCTTAGCACCGTGTGTATGTCACACAGCGGTATGGTTTTTCCTGACCGCCGTGTATAAGTGATCTGTATGCATGATTAAAGTGTAACTTGAGTGCTAGTTATTTGAATATGTTATATGCATATATTGACTAGAATTATTTGAATAGGTATATGTAAAGCCTGGATAAGGAATTGAATGTGTTATATAAATATCTTGAGTTTAGTTATGCAAATATGATATATTCATATGTTGATTGTAATTCCTCAGACTTTGTGTTAAGTGTTTAAATCTGTTCAGCCTGAATGGTTATAATAGTGGATAGATAAGCATGCTTATAAAGGGCTAGTGATTGCAGCTGCCAGTGTTTGACCCCATTTGGGTCTAGTGTCGGCCCCTTTTGGGTCTAGTGTTTGATACCTTTGGGTATCCAAAAGTTTTTAAAAAGGTTTTGAGGCTTCGGTCTCTAGTGTTTGGTACTGCTCGCAGTATCCATTGTACCTGTATCCACCACCCATGTAAATTCAGGCTAGTGTATTGAGTTTGTTATTGGAAATTACATTAAGAATTGTGTATGTGGTTATGATAATTGCTTATAGTAGTGTTTTGTCTTTGTTCATTATCTATGCTTACTGAGTTAAGTAAGTGATTATATTTATGAAGTTATTTCGCTTTATTATTAGAATGATTAATGTATGTTAATGCTTGTGAACTTTGCATGCTCTATATTTTTATTCTTGTATTATGTTATTAGTTGTATATGTTTCTATTCCTCCCCACTAAGCGTTATCACATAGCACGGGAGTTTTTCCCGTGTAGGTGGCAGGTTCGTTCGGTGTGGAACATCTGCAGGTCGGCCACTAGGAGTTAGAGTGGATTTCCTTTTTATATTTTTTTTTAGCTCTTATATTTTGTATATGTTTTGTATAGAATATTTTTGTACAATAGTTATATGTATATGTATTTGTTATGCTTTTGTAATTTTTTAAATAATGCACATTTTTTATATATGTAATTAAGTTTATTCATTTATGTTTATTTTTGCCCCCGCTTCCGCATGTATGATGTGTCTTGTGTGCGTGGCGCTCCGGTATCCTTCCAAATGGGATATCGGGGTGTTACATTTCATCCTTTCCATTTTGTTTTCACTATATTTATCTCTATAATCTCTTATTAAATTCGATTTTCTTATTTTACATACATACTTACTTACTATTTATCTTGTCTACTTATTTTCATTATTTAATTACAAAGAATTACTTTTATCTATTTCACTTACTATTATTTATACCCTTTTTCCATTTTATAACTTTATCATTTACTTTCTTTATTCTTTCCCCATTTTACACTTATCATTTTAACCTTTAGTTCTTCTTTCTTTACTTAATTATCTAATTAGTCCTTAATTTATGTATCTATTTCATTTTATTACCTTTTGCACTTATTTTTACTATTTAAATATTTATTCCTCCATATTTACTCTTTAATCTCATTATTTACATAATTACCATTTTACTCTCAATACTTATAATTCTTTACAATTGGTCCTTATCACATCATTTCTATTTACTTTATTTCTTTTACCTTTATTTCACCTTATTTTTTTCATCAAATCTCATTTCTTATTTTTGCCCCTAGTAATATCCAGTAGAAACCACCGGGTTGGATATGCGGGATAGGGCTCCAAATCCCTAAACATACCAAAGTGGCTAGTTAAGGGCCATATTGCATTTTGGTAGTGTCAAAGTGACCACTTAAGGCCCAGATTATGCTCCGACGACAGTACATTTACATTTTAACATTTAACATTCAGCAATACACTATGACACTATAAGTGTCACACCCCAAATCGGGCCTAGTTGGATTTTGCAAGCTAAGTCGGATAAGTAAAGGGTATTTTGGTAATTTGTGAATGAAGATTTTGGATAATTAGGATTTAATTACAAGGTAATTATTAATTAAGTTAAGTGAGGGAAATGTTAGAGTGTGCTTGTAGTGCATGAAAGTAGGATGTAAGTGGATTATAAGGAATTATATGGTGAATGTGAGAGTATGGTGCCTTGGGTTGAAAAGTCAAAAGTGGATGTTTGGTCCAATAGGGAGCTGCCATGTGGCATGGTTGGTGGGCATAGATTGAAGGAAAGAAGAAAAGAGAGAGAGAGAGAGAGAGAGAGAGAGAGAGAACACGGCATTTCCGTTCTCCCTCCCTTTCACGCCTCCTCTTCTTCTTCTCTTGTCCTTTCCTTGCTTTTCCTTTCTTTCTCTTTTGGCCGGATGTTGGTGCTTGCTTAGTGGTGTTTTGATGGAGTTTTGGAAGCAAGATTGAAGAGGTAAGTGGCTATTTTTATTTTTGGGTTTTTCTTCTTCCCTTTTTCGGATTGGATTGGGTTTTTGAAGGTTATGTTTTTGGATTAAGAGGTTTTTTGGTTTTGGTTTTGTGCAAGTTTTGGGTGGTAAGAGAAGCTCAAGGGCAAAGAGAAGGTGAAGATGGGGTTTTGAAGCTTCAAAGAAATCAGGTTTGGGAGCTTTGATTTATAAATTGGAATTTGTGATTTGTTGTGCCCTAATTCTCACTTAGGATGTAAATGAGTTTGTATTGTTTAAATCTCTGGAATTTGGGTGTTTTGGTATGTGTAAATGTATGATTGATGTGGGTAGATGAGTTAGTAATGCATGATTAAGATTAAATTGAAGGTACGTGAGTTTGGGAAATGTAATGTTTTGTATGTAAAGGTGTTTAAGCATGTGTTCTTGATAATTTCCGGAATTTAGGTTGTGATATGTTCTTGTCAAGGCATATATGTTATGGGTTTTTGGTTGGGTAAGGTAATTTTTGCATGAGTATGGGATTATTGTAGTGATTTTGAGGATTTGTGCGGTTTTTGCTGCAAATTTGTGGGTAATGGAAATTGTTGATGTTGTGAGTTTGAATTGATGTTTGGTGTGAAATTTATTGTTGATAAATGTTATATTGTGTAAATTGATGCTAATGAGTGCCTGGATTTGAGGTGAGACCATTTGAATGTGATTTGTGTGTTGTGGGTATGTTTCGGAAGAGGGAAAAATCTGCAGAATTCTGCAGATTTTGCAAATCCCGACTCTATCGCGATCGCGACACTGTCGCGAGTGCGACAGGGACTGGTGCTCTTGGCCCGTGCTATCGCGAGTACGCGACTCTGTCGCGAGCTCGCGATAGCAAAAGTTGAAAGGCTCTCTGTCGCGATCGCGACAGAGCGCGATGCTGGTCAAGTGCTATCGCGAGCACGCGATTCGTCGCGAGCTTGCGACAGCAACATTGGTTCTCTGTCACGATCGTGAAATCCGTCGCGAGCGTGACAGAGCCTGGGCCTTCCGTTCTCCTCGCGGTCAAGAAATCCGTCGCGCGCGCAGCGAAGAGACTTCGGTCTCTGTCGTGAGCGCGACAACTCCCTGTATGCTAAATGAGTTTTCTTTTATCGTGTGCGGTTTTGAACTCCAATTTTCTTCAAGTGTATACGAGTTTGATACTTGTTATTTTTACGAATTATATGAATGCGGAACTATGACATGATCATGTACATGTATGATGAGAATTTTTGGAATGTTATGTAATGAATTAAATGGCTTATACTTAGTTATCCTCAGCTATCGCATGATTAGGATTTTATATTTGTAATCACTGGCATGATAGTGTTTCTATACTCGACTCTGATATGGTTTAGAATTATGAATAATGTTAAAGTGTGTTGACTGCATTATATTATATGCTTTGCGATATGAATTGTATGAGGCATGACTGAAATTGTGAACTTATGTATATGTCTACCATACTCTGGTTTATGCATGTTGGATTATATTATGTGATTCGGAACATGATTGGTGATACGCATGACCTGCGAGAGTCGGTCTAGTGGATAGTTAGGCATGCCTAATAGAGTCTCTTAGCTGCAGCCCTTTGAACGTTTGGACCCTGATCAGGTCCCCCGTTTGGTTCCTCACGAACCCTTTATGTGCTCGGATCCTCGCGATCCTTTTTAATGTGTTTGGATCTTGTTTAAGATTCCCCTTCAGAAAATGTTTTGAATAAAATTATATGATAGTATTCGATTCGCACCCGTAAGGTGGTGATAGTATTCGATTCTCACCGGTAAGGTGGTGATAGTATACTCGTTATCCACTATTTTGAGTCAGCAGGTATTCTGTTCGCTTTTTCTGATATGAATATGAGAATATGATAACCGAATGGGTGAGATTGCAGTAATGTGAATCAGCTATTTTTCTAAATAAGACTATGAATTTCGGTGTGGGCTGAATGTGACTCAATATGTATTTTGTATATGTTTTCCCATATACATATATATCGTATTGTGAACATGTTTGACTTGATTGGTTAGAATTGTAAGTATGTGAACTAATATGTATAAGTACTCTGACTTGAATCATTGAATGCTAAGGTTGAATGTGTGAATGAGTATATGTACTATTATGATACCATGCAATTGGATCAACGACCGGTAAGTGCATGTGCCATAATGTATTGATATGCTATATGTTCCTTGAATTCAGTTATCGTAGTGTTATGGTACGTTGTTATGTGTTTGCATTTCATGGCATGATATTGTCTGGTTGCATTTCATGGCATGATATTTTCTGGTTTAGAGTTGCGAAGTGGAAGTGTGGTGGTTGATGTTATAGCTTGGGTTCCATTTAGTGTACGCCTCTTGTAACATGAATAATTGTATCTACTGTGATCCTTTGTCTGCTTGGGGCTTTGCTTATTATGATATTGAGATGAGCACGCGTGAAATCTGTATAGGTATATGATTACGAACTTTTGAATGCATGGTTTTCATATGCAGGCTTGTATATCCATCCGTTGTGATTATTTGCATATGCCATTTGTGTATGTATTATGCCTTGACGATCATTGTGAATGGTCGTTCATATTGCTTGTGTGTTCTCCCCACTAAGCGTTTATCGCTTAGCACGGGTTCTTTTCCCGTGCAGGTGGCAGGTTGTTCGGATCGAGTCGCGCATCTGCAGGGTCGGCCACATAGGAGTTAGAAGTTTTTGTATTCTTTTCAGCTTCTGTATTTCAGCTTTTGTATTCCTGTATTATGGTATTTGTAATTAAGCTTTCAGTCATTTCTCCGCTTTCTGCTTCCGCTGAATGATCATATGTATCCATGTGTATATGTTTCGGAGTCGAGCCAGTGTATGTATGAATTAATGTAAGTCCAGTTTTGCTTCTCGAAGTAAGTTTTTAAATTTCCCCGTGTTTTTGGATGAATATATGCTTTCGCTTAGCGCATGTGTGCATGTATGTGAGTGTGCGTCGGTATCGCACCCGCGTCCTTCCAACGGGGACGTAGGGGGTGCTGCAATAAGTAGACCGTCATTGGTCTACAATTGCGAGTCGCTATGACTCGCTACCGTGGTACACTATATCGTCCCTATGGCTAGCCAATTATATCCTACGCTCGGTGATTTCTCGTTCGATATACTAAGGGCACATATTTATTTCTTTATAAGCATAACCATATACATGTATTTCATTTCCAATCCACTTTTTTTTAATCACAATAACACTATATAACATGCACCATGTCGTACCACTAGCTCTTACATTTTTCAATTATAATTTAATTTGATGGGAATCATAACACATATTTAATTACATAACCATATCTGTTTGTATTACTCATACATTCACTTGTTATTAATACCATCTCATATTACAATTCCGTTTTCAATTATTTATTTTCTAACTTATTTTTCCTTAATTACACTATTATTTCATTTTAAGTTTACACATTTCACTTTTATTAATTTATACATAACATTTCCATCACCATATAATAATCACCCATCATATTATCATTCATGCATTTAATTTCCTCTCCAGTTTTCAATTCCTTTTTACTTATTACTTCATTTTAACCTTACTTATATCATTAAACCACTTTAACATAACATATCCATAACATTCACTTTAAACATAATGTATCCTCAACATATAAAATATTCAATTAAGCATTAAAAATTTCATATAAATTAACATACACTTCATTTTCATTCTACACTCATTATATGCCATTATATTTAACAAATTACCAAATTGCACAATAATATATTCATGTCTTCCATTTGGCCCAAGATACACTTTCCTACTAAATTTTATTTTTCGCTCTTTTATCACTTATTTAGCTAAATTACATATTAAATAGCTTAGATATATAATTAATTTGCATTAATTCATCAAATATACCCATATAATGCTAGATATACCATTCAGTATCATTAGAGTTTTCTTATACAAATGTTATCTTTTCAATTTAATCATTCAAATTTACATTTTTAACTTAGCATGCATATATCAAATGCATCCCATTTGAATATAACCTAAAATCATACCTTTTCAATAGAAAAAGAAGGATATTGTATCCGCTAACCTTATATTCTTGATCTCCTCACTGCAATCTTCATTTCCTTAGCCTTCTATCCTTGAAACATCACTTTCTCTTTAATTTCCTCAATTTTGATACATAACCTATTCTACTTATTTTCTCCCACTTTTTTCACTTCAAATGAACTCTAGAGGCCACTTCCAATGAAAAGAGAGGTTAAATTTTACTTGAAAGGTTTAAATTTGGTGGGAACTATGGAAAAGAAATGAAAAAAAACCATAGAGAAAAACTTGGCCAAGGAAGAACAAGGGTGAGATGGAGAGAAATGGAGAAACTTTAGGAGAAATCTAATTTTTCCACCTATTTATAGCCCCCTTAAATGGGCCAAACCATGGTCCAACCAATTAGGCCAACCTAAAAGCCAAATTAGGTCAACAAATTATTATTTTGACCCAATTTTAATTCCATCACTTCCCAAGCTCAAATCTCCATAAACATGCTTCAATAATTCTAGAAATATATTTATTAGGCTCTATGAATATTTTTGGGTCAATCGAAGACTGTTTCCCGGCCCAGTTCACTAATACCAGTTCGATTCACCAATTTTTTGTGTTACCGTAAAATTTCTTTTTCACTGGTAAATTGTTCTCCATACTATTTAGAGTCAAACTATACCTTCATATAATTTTTCAAAGGTTATTCACTATTTTTAAAGCCTTGGTGAACTCAAGATTTTTCTTATTTTTGACTTTTGGGGACCTATTTGACCTTATTTTCACGCCAACTTTTATCCTTGTACTAGTCGCGGCTAGTATTTTCCAATAATGAAATAAAATATTTTTCTCTTGGGTGTACTTTTTACCCTGAGAACTTTCCAAGAGGTCACCCATCGTAGTATTACTCTCACCCAAGCATGTTTAACTTTAGAGTTCTGATGAGATCCGATGCATTAATACTGGTATGATTGCACCCGAAAAGTACTTTTGATGGCTAACCAAAAATTAGGCCATTATAGATTTAGTTAGTGATTCTGAAACATGGAATGCTGTGACAAAATATGATTTATATTTTATGAAATAATGTTCTAAAGAATGAACTATAGTGAAACATGAATAATGATGCGAATTTTCATAATTCTAAATTGAATAGTAATATAAACAGTGATTGATAGTCTGGACTAGTGCCTGAATAGTGTCATTATTATGGATAGATAAGCATGCCTATAAGGGATAGTGTTTGCAGTTGCTAGTGATGACACTACATTGGCGTCTAGTGTAGTGTTTTGATGCCTGTTAGGTATTTAGACCATTGTGTCTCTAGTGATTGATACTATTTACTAAGTATCCAGTGTTTAATACCACTTTTGGTATCCTTGTTCCCATTATCCACTCCTAATGAGAATTCTGGCTGCTGAAGGTCTTCTAATTTTATTAAAGAATGTTAATGAGATGAAAGTGAATTAATAAATTCTTATTATATGAACACGTGTCAATATTAACTAGAATACCTATGTTTAATTAATGTATGTTTTAAAGTGAAATAAAGTGAATGTGATTTATTGCCTTATTTATTATGAGATGTATTTGTTTTATTCCTGCTTGGTTTTATACATAAATATGTAAATATATGCTTGATTATAAGTGTGCGTGTGCATGAAATGACTTCTATGAGAGGTCGTTTATATCATTATAGTTCCCCACTACGTTTTATGCTTAGCATATGTTTTTAATTCATGTCAGTGCTGGAGATGAAGTTAAATCCAAGGAAGACGATTTAGAGTGAGGCCAACACAAGATTAGAAGATGAGTCTATTATAGGATCTGTAAAAGCTTTTGTAATAATGATTATTTGGTAGAATAAATGATAAATGTATATACTAGTGTGCATGTGTAAAGCTAAAGAAATTAATGTACATAATAGTGATTTTGAATGCTGTATTGTATTAATGGAAGAATTATTTTTGTATTCTCATTTTATATATTATTATTATTATCTATATATCAAGATTTGATTAAGACATGATTTTACTTGATGGCAATCTTATTCTGAGAGTGTTGCACCCTCATATCCTCCTAGAGGGTATAATGGTGTTACAAGGTAGGAATGCCTAGGAGGGATATAGTTATAGCTGCCACAGTTTGACACATTTATATGTCTATAGTTTTGATGCCACTAGTGTCCATAGTTTCTTGAGATAATAATGTGTCCATAATATTGATACTGAATATACAATATCCATAGTTGATACCTTAGTGGTATCCATAACTCCCGTTCTCCACACCTATAGATAGTGTGCAGGCTAAAAAGAATATATATAAACTTATATCTGCCCATGATTAAAGGCTACAGGAAATGTGAAATAAGTCAGAGAATACAGTTTAAAGCATATAGTATTTGCTAATGTTATATGAGATTATCCCAACACATGTGAATAGAAAGCATGTACCCTATATGACATTTGATTTGAATATGAATATTTGAACTAAGGTGAGCACGAATATGTGTGTGTTTGTGTGTGTGTGTGTGTGTGTGTGTGTGTGTGTGTGTGTGTGTGTGTGTATGTATGTAGAGAGAGATAGAGAGAGAGAGAGAGAGAGAGAGAGAGAGAAGAATAATGTAAGAGCATAAATCCCATTCTTAACAAGAGATGCATTATGATATACATGTTTTGAAATAAAAAGTTTTGCTAAGAATATGATGACATTATGAACATGCATAACCATATTCATAGCAATTTACTTCATACGTAATGACAATTATGAGGTGGAGGAAATATGAGATAGTATGCTAAGTAAAGATAACCCACTTAAATGCATAGACTCTAATCAAATGATGAAAGAAATGGCATATGTGCTTTAAATGCAAGCACTTTGAGTAATGTGTATTTGTGATATGAAGGTGTATATTACTAGTATAACTATGCTATTTATGTATAAATATATGATTATATGTGTGCATGTGCATTATATGACTTCTGTGAGATGTCATCCGTATTATGTTATTTCCCCATTAAGCTCAGAAGCTTAGCACGGGTGCTTATTCGTGTAGGTTCTAGCAATAAGAGTTTGCATGGACAATCTGCAAGGACTAATGCCAACAGAAGGATAGTGTGAAGTATCTTAAAAGTACTTTTCTTTTGTGTTGTAAAATATATTTATATTTGTAATAATTATTTTCTAATATGAAACGGAATGTAAATTAAATGAACACAAATATGTTATTTTAATGTACGAACATCATTATACTGATGAAGTATATGTACATGATAAGCATGGAAACAAAAGAAAGAAAAATAAAATTATACCATGTAATATGTAACAAAAGATGTTTGCCTTATACAGTGTAATACCCTCTTAAATCGATAAGTAAATATGATTGTGTTAATGAGACATAGATACTTGGATTAGAAATATATGATATGTGTATAGAGTGATAGGTTATGTATAAGGGGTGTTACATTAACTATGTTATTGTCCATGTTAATCTTTTTCTTGAAGACCCATTTGCACAATATAGGTTTTATCCCTTTAGATGGTTGAGTCAAAGTCCATACTTTGTGCTCATAAATGGAGTCCATTTTAGACTGCATTTATAAGTTACGTTCTAAACTATTCAAAAATTATTCATGGCTGGTGGGCTCATTGTCCTTTACTACAGTTACATTCTTATCCACATCAACGAGAAATCTATATATATCTCACCGAAATAGAACATAACGTAGTAGATCTTCTAAGAACTTGTGTATTTATAGGTTCAACTATCATCTCATCATTATGAGATTCAGTCTTGGGTTTAATCGGTTGATCTGCTTCAATTTGTAGATCTTGAACTTCAACATCACTCCTACTGTCCTTTTTTAAAAGGAGTTCTTTTTCTATGAAAACAACATGCCTTGCAACAAACACATTTTGTTCCAAGGGATGATAGAAGTAATATCCAATTGATTCTTTTGAATATCCCACAAATAAGCACTTATCAAACTTAGCATCCAATTTTTCTGACATTGTCCTCTTCACATAAATAGGACAACCCCATACCTTTATATGTGAAAGTGTGGATTTTTGTTATTCCACATCTCATTTGGAGTAACAACAACCGATTTACTTGGAACTCTGATTAATGCATAAACAATAGTTTTTAATGCAAAACCCCAAAAAGACTTGGGCAACTTTGCTAGGCTCATCATGGATCGAACCACATCCAATAGTGTTCGATTTCTTCTCTGAGATACACCATTATGCTGTGGTATATATGGCTGAGTCTATTGAAATAAAATCCCATTATCTCTTATATAATCTTGGAATTCTTGGATTAAGTATTCTCCAACGTAATCTGACCTCGATGTCTTAATATTATTTCCAAGTTATTTCTCTACTTCATTTCTGAACTGCTTTTAACTTTTCAAAAGCTTCAATTAGATAGCTATATCCATATCTGAAGTAATCATCCAGGAAGGTTACGAGTAGGAATAGCCTCCTCTGGCATATATAGTCATTGGACCACGTACATCTGAATGCATTTACTCGAATGTCTCGTTAGCTTATACTTCTTTACCAATAACAGGTGTAATACACCTTACCCGTACGTAGCACACAATATGATAACATAAATTGTATGCGACAACGAGTGAAGGATGCTACAGGTGAAAACACGCTAGGAATAATAACAGAAGCAGAACTATAAAATTTCTTAAATTCATAAACACTCACATAATACGAAATATAATCACGTATAACTTGCATCATACTTTTCATTAAAATCGTATTACATACCACACGCTTAATACCAAAAACAATAATGAATTACATTACAAGTATTAACTATAAACTCCAATCAACAAACTACTACAGACTTGTTGGCCAAACTACTGCGAATTGTCCTCGGTGACACGACTAGCTCTAAACCTGCATGGATAAACACCCATGCTAAGTGCAAAGGCTTAGTGGGGAAAACACGTAATGTAGACGACTCACCACCGCAGTCGACAGCCAAAACACCCAATAAAAATATCCAATATAAATTCATATGTATATAAACACATGTTCTAAGCACACTTAATGATTCATTCGGTCATTGCATAAATTTGATCATAAATGAAATATATTTACCATATTCATCAACATAGTCGAATAGAGTGATAATTTTAATTAATACATGCTTTTCATGATTGACTACTCATATTTCTCATGCCTCACCTATAATTATAATCAACTAATAATCAATTCTTACACTACAACAATTCTCACACATTAAAGAATCATGAATAAGAAGCTAATAGTGAGAATCATGAATAAGAAGCTAATAGTGTAAGTTCTTTTCATAGCATATTAATGCATGTCACACATATAGTTATATTCAATTAATCACTTACTTCATGTCATTTACTCTTGTTTATATTCCAAAGGAATAACAATACTAAAACTCATCAGCACCCAATGGGGCTAGAACATTTTCATATAGGGATCCACACAGGATCTAACAACACATAGGTGCATGAAGCACTGGTTCAGACATCATATAAGTCACAATAAACAATATGTTCACATTCATATCAAAAGCTTAATCTCATACTTCCTTATAAGTCATCATGCATATTTATCAATTCATAACTCATTATTTCATTCACATTCTTTTGTTCATTTATTGCCTGCTAAGTCAAAGGGGTGGATAACGAGTAAACGCATGGTACCCATAAGTACAAAAACAATTTCTTTTCTTTTCATTTCAAAATATTTTCGTATGGGATCTTGAACAAGATCCAAACTCATAGGGATCACAAGGACCCAAACGGGGACCTGATCAGGGTCCAGAACACATAACTACAACAAACAAAACTCTATAGGCATGCCTATCTGTCCACGGCTTGACTATTGCAGGCTAAATTATTTGTCAAATTAATGTTCAATTATTTGCATAATATAGCATGGTAATTTCAATAAGCAATATCATAGTATAATTCACATATTGAATCATATATAATCCATAAATGAAAAACTATGCAAAATAAATTAAACAAGTAAACATTCATAGCACAAAGGAGGGTCGCGCTCGCGACAGAGATGAATCACACCTTATGTCGCGCTCGCGACAGAGAGCAGGACGACCTCCATTGCGCACGTGCTCACGACAGAGACATTTGACGGAAGATCATAACACAAGTTCTCTATTGCGCTCACGATAGAGACGAGTATCACATTCTGTCATTGTCCTGCATAGCTCTCATCAAACAATACCTTCCCAAAACACCGACTAACTCTTTGCCCACATGACACACATCCAAACATCTCAGATTATTCATTATTTAGATAGTCATTCAAAAATTATTGCATATACGAAAGATTTTTTCATTTTTAGATTATGACACACTTAACAAAATCATTAAATTCAGTCATAACATTCTTTAACAATTTTAACCCATAAGGAAGCCTACTCGAGGCTCGAATCATTAATGGCCCAAATAACTTTCTACACTTTAGTTTGGACTTGGAATGGTATTCTAAGCTTCCTATGTATCCCAAGGGATTGGGAATCAAAAACCCATAGTTCTAAAGGTTCAGTGTACAAAATTGTATTATTCTCACTTATAATCCATTAACATATCATGTCATGCCACTTCTGGATTTATTCGGAGGTGTTCGACTCAATAAGCTTTTAGGTATCTTAGCCATTATTCTTATGTACAACCTTATTCACTATATCTCTAAGTGATAACCATTTATTTACTCTTTTACAAACTCTAAACATGTGATAGATAAGTCTTAGGAAGTTTTAGTAAAATTCGGGTGCTTTTCGGAAGGATAAACATACCAAAATACACAAACTAGAGGAGGGTAAAGGTGGGAAATGATTCATACCAACCATGATGTTCAAAAGAAGAAGAAAATCCCTCATCAAGTAGGTTCTGTTGCGCTCGCGACAGAACCCTCCAACAAGTGTCTCGCGAAAACAAGATAACAGGACTGCTTTTCAATTCAAACTTGAACCGCCTAAACCAATATCTAAAACTACTTTTTAGGCAAAATGTCCTTGTAAACAAATTATTCCTAGGATGTTAGCTTTCATATGGAACAACTTTCAGATCATTTTGACATCCAAATCACCAGATATGATAAAAAAAACCTGAACTTCTCCAATGAGCCGGCCAAAGTAGAGACACCCTAGATGTGGCCAAATTTGGAGCACTTAGAGCTAGAATTAGCTTATATCTATTTCTAAGACATTTTTAGGTATATGATTAATATTTCCAACGACACTAGTTTCATACCATTTGGAGTTGTGAAACTCTAAATACAACCTAAAAAGTAAAAAGGGGTCAAGTGTGTCCTAGCACAATTTTCATCAAAGCCTATTCACATGCACATTTTTAACAATCTAAAGTTAACACTCGCTATCATCATCATAGATTCAACAAATATCATTCAAATATATCTCAAATCACATTATTCAACATCAAAACTCATAAAATCAAAATAGTTTCCAAACCACGCTTCCTTTGCTCCTTTTAGTTCAATTGGTTGCACTCTCCTACTCCCATACTCTTCCATGATCACAATCATCAAACTTCCTCATCAAAACCCACAAAATTACATGTTAGTATCCCTACTAACCATAATTTCTAGATAAATTTTAAATCTCACAGTTAGAGAAGAAGAAGAGATGCAACTACACAACTTACCTTTTTAACTTGATTTAGGCACTTGAATTTCAAAGTACCCATTTGGGGAGTATAAGCAAAAGAGGGAGAGAGCAGAAAGTTTTAAGAAATTTTTAAGAGGAAAGGATGGTCCCTTCTTTTTCCCTTAAGGCCGACTAAAGGTGGCCTAAGAAAACAACCAAAATGGCTTAAAGAGGGCCACCTACCAACACTTATCCCTATTGCCACATGTCACCACACTATTGGTCCAAAGTTGATTTTTTTTATCACAAACTTCCAATTGATACTTCAACTCTTAATTCTTCTTACCTTTAACAAATAACTTTTCTATTTAGTACATTGGCCCAAAAATCCAATTAATTCCATCAATTAAATCCATAATTGTTAAATGCCCAACTTGCCCATAATATTTCCATTAATACCAAACATGTCCTTAACTACCTTTAACCATTTTATTCCATCAATTACACATTTTTAGTCGCCAAACTAATTCTTTTGATTCCATTTAAGGCATAATAACATAATTGTCCAATTTACTGAAACTTGTCGAAACTTTCGAATTAATGACGGTTGTGTCCTTTTTGACACTTCCGTCACTAAATCAAACATATTCCATTTCCTTTACACCCCAAACTTGCTTTAATCCTATTAGGGTATATTTTGGGGTGTTACAACTCTCTCCTCCTTAAAGAATTTCGTCCTCAAAATTCACTCAGACCCGATTGTGACGCGCGCCGAACACCGGGGCTCCCTGAACTGCCCACCTTCTGGGCGGTCGGGATGAGGTTCATGAAAACTTGTAAGAAAATTACAAGTGCGTCCATTTTGGGCATCAAGGAGGTGTCTTAGAGTCGCCACCCAATAGAATATTGGGGAAGGTCGTCTAGCCTCAGTGAGCCTAAGACAGCGCTGCTATGTCCATCATAGGCAAGCGGGAGGTGTCTTGGAGGATTCCATCCTAATGATAGGATACTCCTCTAGCCTCACGCTTGGGCAAACCACAGGTGTCTTGGAGGTATCCACCTTAATAGAACATTAAGATGGCCCTCCTGCCTCGTGGCGCCTAGGACTGTGCAAGTTGATCCTTTTACGGGACACAAGAGATGTCTTGGAGGCCCTATCCCAATAGAATATTGTGATAGCCCTCTTGCCTCGTTGAGCACAAAGACCAGAGAAGGTTCGGGACTTCCCATTTATTCAAACCTTGGTTAGATTTATAGTTGAGTTTTCAATTTATCGTTACATCCCATTCCTCATTTCAATTTAATTCAGTTAAATTAAAGCTCAGATTTTCCATTCAGGTAAAGCGACAAATAAATAAAGCATAATTAAAGTAAAGTGCATGAAAATAAATTATAATAAAACTAGGGGCGGAATACAACCCCCATTGTAAATAAAATATAAATCATACATAAATCGAGATAATGATGGTCCTCGCATGCATACTTTTAAAAAAGTGTTAAAGGTGATGGTTTATTTGGGTATAAAAAACTAAGACATTGGTCCCATTTTTATATAGAAAAAATGCCAAATTAATTAATAGAAATGTTTTTGTGATTTTCTTTTTAACGTGCATAAATAATTTTATTAAAGACTACATGGCAAAATAAATGAAAAAGCCAAATAAATGAAATATTACAAATAAAGCAATTAAATATCTAACCCAAACGAGCCTTCCGGATCTCCTTGTGTGCTTGCAAGAATGCCCAAAAGGGAAAATAAGTTGTGAAATAAAAATAAAATACAAATAAAATAATGTTAGTGATTGAATCAATTAAGTATAATAAATGGTAAAATAAGGTGACATCAAAATGACAAATGAATTAATATGTTAACAATTTAAAATAAATGATAAAAATGTATTATGAATGACAAATGAATTGAATGATGTGATTGAAATAAATAAAAAAATGTTAATGAATTAATACATAAAAATTGATCATGATAATAATAATGAATAATGAAAATAAACAAATAAATGAATAAACAATAAATATATAACAATGAAAAAGAATGATAAAAAATGAATAAAAGAATGATGAAAATAATTAAATGAGTGACATGATTAATTAATGTTATCCCAATTAACATAAAATATTTACATGGCAAAAGGATCAATCAAAATAAATTAATTACATGTTAAAAATAATGAGAAATCATAGCAAAAATAGATTATTTACATGTTAGCAATAATAAGAAATCGATATTTACAAGTTAGAAATGATAAGAAATCAATATTTACATGAACAAAAATAATATTTAAACATACTAAATGAGATAAATATAAAAACAATAGAATAAATGAATGAAAATAATAAAAATAATATACATGTTAATAAATTAAATATGAACAAAATAATAAAAAATAAAAAGATTTAAGCCCAGAATGTTTACCCTCAGAATTTCGGATTCGATGAAGGTAAAAATGATGATTGATTTCCTTGTTTGTGATTTGCAAGATTAGAGTTGAGATAATAAAAATGTTTGAATTTTATTCCAAGGAAAAATAGTCTTAAAAAATGATCAAAAATTCTTTAAGAACAAAGAATTAATTTTTTTTGCCTAAAGAATGATTTTTATTGATTAAAGAAAAAGGGTTCTCAAGAACAAACAATCCTTTTGTTTATCTCAAGAAAAAAAATCATTTATGAAAAAAACAAAAAAACTTCTTTTTTAGAAAATCAAATGAAAAATTAGATTTCAAGAACAAACATTTATTTTAATTGTATCAAAAACTATTTTTCATCAAAACGGGATTCAAATAAAAATCGTTGAAAAAAAAGTTTAATTAATAGAAAATAATAAATCAAAAATGAATTTTGAGAGCAAACAATTGTTATGTTTGTATCAAAATCAACTGTCATCAACAAAATCCCATCTAAAAATATGTATTAGAAGAAATTCCATTGGAAAAAGAAGAAGAATTGAAGTATTTTTTATTTTTGTTGGGGAAAATCTGGAAATTTTTTGAGAGAATTTGAGAGGAAGAAGAAGAGAAATGATGAAGAAAAACCCTAGAAAAAATCCTCCTATTTCTCTTTCTATATTTTTCTTTTTATATGAAGAAAATAGAAAATAAAATTAATTAAGAAGAAAAAATCCAATTAAATCAAATCTTATTTAATTTGAATTTTGAAAAAGGATAAAAACCTTTAAAAACAAAAAAAAAATGTGATAAAAAACAGATTTTTGGGTGAAAAATCAGAAAAAAATGATTTTGGGGCCAAAAAGGCCAATTTCGGCGGAACAGGTGCGACGGACGCCCGTCGCTGGCGAGCGACGGACTGCCAGCACGTGCACCGCGCGCTGGCAGGCGAGATGGGCGAGCGCCAGCTCCCTGTCCCGCGAAGCGCTGCGCGATGGCACTCCGCGTCGTAGCAGAGTCCCGCGGCGCGCGCAGGCGCGGTTGACGCTCGACCCCCTTTTTTTTAAAAAAAAAAATCTTTAAAATTAACTAAAAATACTACAATTTCTAAACCCAATTTTACAAATCTAATTTTAAAAATATTTTTTATAATTTTTTTATTTTTTCACTCTAAAATGCAAATTTGAACAGGAAATCATCACTTTCAACCTTTTTGCCTGTGAGTAGGCATCTTATCATCATTGGGTAACTCCGATCTGAGCTATCTCAGGATCCGGTGTCTACAGTTGCCCTCAATTTTGGGGAAACTAGTGCACTAGTGCCTAGATGAGCCAAAATTCAGAGAAGAAGGAAAGAGACGTGTACCTGAGATAGTCCTTACCTTCTTAATGTTGCGTAGAAGCAAGTGATTTCTCATCTTCATCCGGTGAGCCTCGTCTCGGTCTACCCGGTAACTGAGAGTCGTGAGAGGTAGTGTTATCCAATCCATTTGCAATTTGTTCTATTGCAGGTATACTGCTGTAGACACCGGGTCCCGAGTCGGGTTTAATGTCAAAAGTGATTTTGGGTCCTTAGTAATTCCCTCCGAAAAAAATATATATATATATATAATATAGATTAGGTAGGTAAAATTAGAAATTAATTATTAATGTTGAGTTAATTTAATTTATTAATATTCTAAGTTTAATTAGATAATTAAAATGCATGAAAGATTAAAGATTAATTAGTTAATATGTAAAGTGTTTAATTAATTAGATAAATTATATGATATATTAAATAGATTAATTATATTAAGATGTAAAATATGTAATGTAATTAATATGTAATGTTTAATGAATATGTAATGTTTAAATTAATTAATGTGTGTTATTTGAATTAAGTTAAAGTAATTAAAAAATTAAAAATGTAGGAAATTATTAAATGACCCAAAAACCAACCCTAATTTTAGGGTATAAAAAGAAAAAAATGAAGAGCAATTGAGGGGGGACTCTCTCGGCTGGGAAAAACACAGAAAGAACAAAGAAAAAGAAAAGAAAAGAAAAGAGAAAGAAAAGAAAAGGGAGAGCAAAAACGAGAGAGCAAGAGAGGGATAACACAGAGAATGGACCAAGGAAATAAAAGAGAGAGCAAGGCAAAAGAAAAAGAAAATCAAAAGAAGAAATAAGAAGAGAAAGAAGAAACAGAGAGCAAGAAAGGCAAATATAAAGGAAAGAAAAGGAAAATAAGAAAAGAGAGAGCAAAAGATAAAAGGGACAGTGAGGAACCAAAGAATCAAAAGGAAAATCAAAGAATAAAAGAAGAAAGAAATAAGAAAGAGGAGGAGAAGGACCAAGGGCAACCCACGGGAACCAGACGCCGGAGCAGAAAAAGAGGAAAAAAGGAGAGAGGAGGCGGTGGCTCCGCTGGTTGATAACCGCCACAGACGGCCGCACGCGCCACACCGGGAGAACCAGCGCTTCCAGACGCTTCATGTAACGTCCCGATATCCCCGTTGGAAGGATACCGGAGCGCCACGCGAGCAAACACATATACTTAAACACATAAATGAATCCCAAATACATACTAGTAAATAAAACCAAAAGAGATGTAAAGAAACCTTTAAACATAATATAACAAGTCCTTGTACATATATCAAATCAATAGTGTTTTACCAAAAAGGGCTCGTAAGCAAATACATATACCAAAATAGTTGTTCCTTTACAAAAGATTCATTTTGCTATTAAACAGCCATGTACAAAATAACAGCGGAAGACTCAAAAATAACTTCATCCAAAAAGACTTCTAGTGGCCGATCTGCAGATATCTGACTCCAAACCGAACTCGCCACCTGCACGGGAAAAGAACCCGTGCTAAGCGATAACGCTTAGTGGGGAGGGACAAAACAAACGAACAATATACATATACAATATTTACAATAATAAAATAATCTCATCGCAACATAAACGTGCAATAAAGCTATGATTCACAAATCAACGGCATCAAAATCACATGTAAGCATATTTCCATGCTCTCTACTTGCCATGCATAAACATACATTACAAGCAAATAACTACTCAAATGATACTTAGGATTAACGAAATTCTCATCAATCTAAGTACACAGATACAAGGTGCATAATATAAAGTTATGCAAGAATTCATGTGCATCATATACTTTTAATCCTGTCAGTATGCATCTCAACATATACAACACAATTAAACATATAGCCTGATTAGTCTGAAAAACCATTTAGAAGTGGATGCGGTCCATTGGATACTGATAGAACACAGTATCCCAAGCATATAGAGACATAAGTCTCAAACATGTGATTTTTCATATAGAGACCGAAGTCTTGCATTAATTTCCATATAGACCCAAACGGGGTCGAAACAAGGATCCAACTAGGACCCGCATGTAACATTTTATCATATAGCAGCTGCACACACACCCTGACCTAAGTAAGCGCTTACCTATCCACTTCTATGACTATTCAGGCTTAAAAGACATAACTCAAAAAGAAATTCAAGTAATTAACATAACATGAGAGTTGCATTATATATATATATGCCCTTATAATCCATGTATACATGTATATTGGTCAAATTCAGAAACATATGAATATTTAAATATCAAATATAGGAGATAATAAAAACATATAACTCACATTGAAATAATCCATGTTCATATAAATTACAAATATTTAAATCATGTATATTAATTACTAATCATGAACACAAATCATAATTAATCAATTATTAAATTAAAGAACAGATTTGAACTTGATCTAGATTCAAACAGTGGAAAACCCCTTGTACTGAAGCTTAAAAACTTTGCTTTTCGAAAACAGGCAGTAGGGAGGGAAGGCCAGTCACGAGTCACCCAGGCAATGGTGACTCGTGACGCTGGCTTCACGCAAGCGCCACGCCAAAAACAGAGGCAGTCACGAGTCGTGACCCTCCGTCACGCCTCGTGACGCCTGAGAGGAGAGGGCAGGTCACGAGTCACTCAGGCAGTGGTGACTCGTGACACGCAGGGAAGGGCAAAAGTCACGGCGTGATGCTGCATCACGTCTCGTGTCCTTCAACAGATAAGGGGGTCACGGCGTGATGCTCCATCACATCTCGTGACCTTCTTCTCACACTTCTGCTTCTCATCTCCTCTACACAAACTTCAAAATTTCCAGAAAACGTAAAAACCAGAAAAATTGTGAAAACAGAGTACAACCAAAATTCAAAACCCACTTTGTCTAAAACCATTTTTCATGCAATAATTATTCAAACATATTTCTTCAAATCTCCAGAACACATTTACAGAAATTTTCACTCAATTAATCACATTCTAACACAATCAAATAATATTAACAGAGAGTCACAAACCCAGAATCTTCCCTTTTAACGTACATGCAAATGGACTTCCATTTAAACATGCAAAGCAACAGAACTTAAACCCTACTAACCATACATGTAATTTCTATTACTCATGCATCTTGATAAGCAAATACACGTAAATAACATTGATATCAGAACAGTAACCAGGATCCAAAATGAGAAATGACAGACACTCCCAAACCTGATCATGAAGTTCAAAATGTCCACTAAGATCTTCAATCCTCAACCTTCCCTTTTCCTTTATCTGTCTTCTTCTCTTCAGCAGATTTCATGAACCGACAAAACAAAACCAAAATTCAGATAAACAAAAACCAAAACTTCATACCCCAAACCATCCGTAACAGAGGAAGACAAAAGGAGAAGTTCAGCCACAACAACTCATTTACTTACCTCTTAATCTTCAATACTCAAAACCTTAGCTCAAAAACAAATGGATGAACAACTCAAACAAAAGAAGAAAGAACAGAAATGAAGAGGAGAAGGAGTGGCTAACGTGAGAGAGAGTGCAAGAGAGACCAATATCTGATTTCTGGACCCCTTCTTCTCTCTCCCACATGCACACACTCTCCTTTCCACTTGGCACACATGCACGGCTCACAAATCCACTAAATACTCTTTTACAATCTGCTCCTTCTATTACCAATAAGCCCTTGTCAAATTACTCTTTACTCACTAAACTAAAAATCTGCAAAATAATACTTTTAATTCCTTGCAATATAATCCTCATTCCTCTTGTAAAATAGCCAATTGCCCTAAATTATCTAATTAAAGTTGCTAATTCCAATTAGGCCACTTATGGGGTGTGACAACTCTCTCCTCCTTAAGAAAATTTCGTCCTCGAAATTTCCTCGCTTATCCAATACAACTCAAATATCTAAACCTAAACGAAACAAAACTTAACATAACAACACTTACCCGAAGGACCTGCGGCATTAGTCGCATCAGCTCCAATCAAAGCATATGCTCTATGCCGGTTATGATCTTCCGTAGCACCAGGTCGTTGCACCGTCTCTGATGGTGCTTGTGGGGCTCTACTTCTATCATGGTTGCTACGAGTCACATTGGATCTTCTACTTTCTTGTTGATTAGGGCAATTTGCAAACCGATGCTCCATACTCCCGCATTTAAAGCATGCACCGGTAATCTTGCGACATGTACCCCAATGGTACCTATGACAATGCTCACACTCTGGTGCTCGATTTCCCTTATTGCCAGGTGGGGCTACACTGCCTACTTCTGAAGGCACTTGGACCGACCCTCTAAAAAGTGTCTACATCTGAACTCATCCGTCAACAACTGCTCGGGCACATACTTACTCAACCGATTGAATTCCTTGTCATACTCACTCACGGTCATACCCCACTGCTTCAAACTAATGAACTCTCTCCATTTAGCTTCTTGGTATGCCTTTGTCACATACTTTTGCTCAAACTCTTGCTTGAAATATTCCCATGTCAATTCGGCTGGTCGCTGAGGATTCCTCATAACAAGCTCCCACCAATCATATGCTGATCCTTGGAGTAACGATACTGCACATGAAGCTCTCTGATCTACAGGACATCTAATCTCTTGCAAAATTCGACCTACTCTCTTAAGCCAAAACTCAGCCACATCTGATTCATCTAAGGCAGTCCCATGAAAATCCTCTGCTCCTCTTTTTCTTAACAACTCAATTGGAGCCTTAGGAGCTGTCAACCTATCAACCATTTGCAGCAAACCTTGCACTAATGTTGGATCCATACCAACACCTATATTCGGACCTACCGCTGGTGCATGTTCCTGTGCAGACCTATCTTGTCCAACCGGATTACCTCCTCTGATCAGATTATCTCTACGACCCACATTGACACTGTCCATTGTGTCGCCCATATACTTACTTGGATCCGACTCCATACAAACACTACACAACACAAGACATCTGCATTAGGCCATGACACAAAACTGACTCTCAAGCATAGACTCGACTCTACACTAAAACAATCACAACATAACCCAGAACCACCAAACCTGGGCTCTGATACCAAGCTGTAACGTCCCGATATCCCCGTTGGAAGGATACCGGAGCGCCACGCGAGCAAACACATATACTTAAACACATAAATGAATCACAAATACATACTAGTAAATAAAACCAAAAGAGATATAAAGAAACCTTTAAACATAATATAACAAGTCCTTGTACATATATCAAATCAATAGCGTTTTACCAAAAAGGGCTCGTAAGCAAATACATATACCAAAATAGTTGTTCCTTTACAAAAGATTCATTTTGCTACTAACAAGCCATGTACAAAATAACAGCGGAAGACTCAAAAATAACTTCATCCAAAAAGACTTCTAGTGGCCGATCTGCAGATATCTGACTCCAAACCGAACTCGCCACCTGCACGGGAAAAGAACCCGTGCTAAGCGATAACGCTTAGTGGGGAGGAACAAAACAAACGAACAATATACATATACAATATTTACAATAATAAAATAATCTCATCGCAACATAAACGTGCAATAAAGCTATGATTCACAAATCAACGGCATCAAAATCACATGTAAGCATATTTCCATGCTCTCTACTTGCCATGCATAAACATACATTACAAGCAAATAACTTCTCAAATGATACTTAGGATTAACGAAATTCTCATCAATCTAAGTACACAGATACAAGGTGCATAATATAAAGTTATGCAAGAATTCATGTGCATCATATACTTTTAATCCTGTCAATATGCATCTCAACATATACAACACAATTAAACATATAGCCTGATTAGTCTGAAAAACCATTTAGAAGTGGATGCGGTCCATTGGATACTGATAGATCACAGTATCCCAAGCATATAGAGACATAAGTCTTAAATATGTGATTTTTCATATAGAGACCGAAGTCTCGCATTAATTTCCATATAGACCCAAACGGGGTCGAAACAAGGATCCAACTAGGACCCGCATGTAACATTTTATCATATAGCAGCTGCACACACACCCTGACCTAAGTAAGCGCTTACCTATCCACTACTATGACTATTCAGGCTTAAAAGACATAACTCAAAAAGAAATTCAAGTAATTAACATAACATGAGAGTTGCATTATATATATATATGCCCTTATAATCCATGTATACATGTATATTGGTCAAATTCAGAAACATATGAATATTTAAATATCAAATATAGGAGATAATAAAAACATATAACTCACATTGAAATAATCCATGTTCATATAAATTACAAATATTTAAATCATGTATATTAATTACTAATCATGAACACAAATCATAAATAATCAATTATTAAATTAAAGAACAGATTTGAACTTGATCTAGATTCAAACAGTGGAAAACCCCTTGTACTGAAGCTTAAAAACTTTGCTTTTAGAAAACAGGTAGCAGGGAGGGAAGGCCAGTCACGAGTCACCCAGGCAATGGTGACTCGTGACGCTGGCTTCACGCAAGCGCCACGCCAAAAACAGAGGCAGTCACGAGTCGTGACCCTCCGTCACGCCTCGTGACGCCTGAGAGGAGAGGGCAGGTCACGAGTCACTAAGGCAGTGGTGACTCGTGACACGCAGGGAAGGGCAAAAGTCACGGCGTGATGCTGCATCATGTCTCGTGTCCTTCAACAGATAAGGGGGTCACGGCGTGATGCTCCATCACGTCTCGTGACCTTCTTCTCATACTTCTGCTTCTCATCTCCTCTACACAAACTTCAAAATTTCCAGAAAACGTAAAAACCAGAAAAATTGTGAAAACAGAGTACAACCAAAATTCAAAACCCACTTTGTCTAAAACCATTTTTCATGCAATAATTATTGAAACATATTTCTTCAAATCTCCAGATCACATTTACAGAAATTTTCGCTCAATTAATCACATTCTAACATAATCAAATAATATTAACAGAGAGTCACAAACCCAGAATCTTCCCTTTTAACGTACATGCAAATGGACTTCCATTTAAACATGCAAAGCAACAGAACTTAAACCCTACTAACCATACATGTAATTTCTATTACTCATGCATCTTGATAAGCAAATACACGTAAATAACATTGATATCAGAACAGTAACCAGGATCCAAAACGAGAAATGACAGACACTCCCAAACCTGATTATGAAGTTCAAAATGTCCACTAAGATCTTCAATCCTCAACCTTCCCTTTTCCTTTATCTGTCTTCTTCTCTTCAGCAGATTTCATTAACCGACAAAACAAAACCAAAATTCAGATAACCAAAAACCAAAACTTCATACCCCAAACCATCCGTAACAGAGGAAGACAAAAGGAGAAGTTCAGCCACAACAACTCATTTACTTACCTCTTAATCTTCAATACTCAAAACCTTAGCTCAAAAACAAATGGATGAACAACTCAAACAAAAGAAGAAAGAACAGAAATGAAGAGGAGAAGGAGTGGCTAATGTGAGAGAGAGTGCAAGAGAGACCAATATCTGATTTCTGAACCCCTTCTTCTCTCTCCCACATGCACACACTCTCCTTTCCACTTGGCACACATGCACGGCTCACAAATCCACTAAATACTCTTTTACAATCTGCTCCTTCTATTACCAATAAGCCCTTGTCAAATTACTCTTTACTCACTAAACTAAAAATCTGCAAAATAATACTTTTAATTCCTTGCAATATAATCCTCATTCCTCTTGTAAAATACCCAATTGCCCTAAATTATCCAATTAAAGTTGCTAATTCCAATTAGGCCACTTATGGGGTGTGACACTTCAGGCGACGGCCGCCGTTCCTCCATCGCTCGTCGGCAGCAAGGAGCGTGATGGAAGAGGACCCGTGACGCTCCGTGGTGTTTTTCGGCAATGACCGACTTCTTTCCGGCACGTGACCAGCTCCGGCAAGCTCCTCGAGCGGTGATCTACCTTCCGGCATGGGTGGTGTCGACCACCTCCCCTTCGGCGAAACTCTGGTGACCGGTAAGTCTTTTTCCCTTTTTTTATATATATTTATTACTAATTATTATTATTATTTATTATTTATTTTTCTATTATTATTATTGTTATTATCATTATTATTATTGTATTTGTTTATTATTAATTGTTATTCCGTTTTCATATTATTTGTTATTATTATTACTATTTTTATTTATCTATTATTAGTATTATTGAGTTATATTAATTTTATTGTTATTATTGTGTTTAGTTATTATGCATCATTATTATTATTTTCGTTATATTGTATTATCACTATTATTGTTATTAATATTATTTGTTTTACTATTATTATTATTATTATTATTATTATTATTATTATTATTATTATTATTATTATTATTAGTATTATTATTATTTTTATCGCATTTGATTATTATAATTGTTATTGTGTTTTTATATTCATTAATTTTTGATTTATTCATTCAATTGTTTATTTAATTATTTATCTATTTATTCGTTTACTTATTTAATTGTCATTTAATTTAATTTAATTCATTATCAACCTTAATTATTTTTCTCAATTTATTTTATTCAATTATTTATTGATTCATTCATTACTACCTAATATTGTTTTATACATTGACCGCAATGTGAGGGACATGTGGTCGTCTAAGGAGCACGGTCGAGGTTAGTAGATTAGGATTTATTTATTTATTCATAAATATGTAATTATTATTATTTTATTTTATTCGACTGTGGTTTGTAATAATAAATGATTTTTCGACCGCGCTTAAAAAGAACCACCATACAAATGTTTTATACTAAATGAAATTTGTTAATAAAACTGGACCAATGTCCTGGTTTTCACCCCAAGGCAAAGGTTTAAATTGATTTGAGAATTCTAAACTTCTTTATAAAATAAGTAATTGGGAACCAATGTTCCCGTCTTAATGAATATCCCGTTTTATGCATGTTCTGTACTCTATTTATGGGGGTTGTATTCCGCCCCTAGTTTTATTGTAATTTATTTCCATATGCTTTATTCTAATGTTGTTTTATTTACCGCTTTTAACGTGAATGATTGCGCTTTAATCAAATTGCATCGTGTGGAGAGAGAGCGAACTAATAAACTCAAAATTTGGTCATAAAATTAATCAAGGTAGAAATAGATGAGAAGTCCTGAACCCAGCTCTGGTCTTTGGGCTCAAAGAGGCGAGAGGTCTATCGGATCACTCGTTGGAACTAAAGACCCCCAAGACACCTCTTGTGTCACGAGACTTAGACGTTAATCCTAGGCTCCTTTGGGAGAGAGGTTTACCCTCCAAAACCCCTTTGGTTGGCCCAAAATGGATAATAAGCGCAGTCTTAGGCTCTCCGAGGTGAGAGAAATTTTCCCAATGTTCTATTGGGTGGCGACTCCATGAAACCTCCTTGTTGCCCAAAATAGACGCACTCGCAACTCCTTGCAAGTTGCCAACGGACCCACAAATGCCCCGATCGCCCACAAGCGGGCGGTAAGCGGGGCCCGGCGCGCGTCACAACTGCCAACCTCGTCTCGGCTTGCATGGTGTCTGTGGGATGCGGTATTCTCTAATCACAGTCCCGTTACGATCTGTTCTATCGCGTGTGCCCCGCTATCCTCGTCTCGGCATGCACAGTGGCTGATCTGTCCCGCTGGCCTCATCTCGGCTTGCACGGTGTCTGTGGGATGCGGTGTTCTCTAACCACAACCCTGTTGCGATTTGTTCTATCGCGTGTACCCCGCTGTCCTC
Source organism: Excoecaria cochinchinensis (assembly GCA_947683425.1). Taxonomy (NCBI): domain Eukaryota; kingdom Viridiplantae; phylum Streptophyta; class Magnoliopsida; order Malpighiales; family Euphorbiaceae; genus Excoecaria; species Excoecaria cochinchinensis. The sequence continues at coordinate 2,015,077 of CANTUQ010000127.1, forward strand.
ATCTCGGCATGTACGGTGGCTGGTCTGTCCCACTGGCCTCATCTCGGCTTGTACGGTGTTTGTGGGATGCGGTATCCTCTAATCACAGTCCCGTTGCAATCTGTTCTATCACGTGTCCCCCACTAACCTCATCTTGGTCTGCACGGCGGCTGGTCTGTCCAGCTAGCCTCATCTCAGCCTGCGCGGTGTGAGGTGAAGTGTTGTCTAATTGCAATCTCTGTTGCGATCTATTCTATCGCATGTCCCCCGCTAACCTCATCTCGGTCTGCACGGCAGCTGGTCTGCCCCGCTAGCCTCATCTCAGCCTGCACGGTGTGAGGTGAAGTGTTATTTAACTGCATCCTCTATTGCGATCTATTCTATGGCATGTCCCCCGCTAACCTCATCTCGGTCTACACGGCGGCTGGTCTGTCTCGCTAGCCTCATCTCGGCCTGCGCGGTGTGAGGTGAAGTGTTGTCTAACTGTATCCTCTATTGCGATCTATTCTATTGCATGTCCCCCGCTAACCTCATCTCGGTCAGCGCGACGGCTGGTCTATCCTGCTGGCCTCATCTCGACTTGCACGGTGTCTATGAGATGCAGTACTCTTTGACTACAACCTCGTTGCGATCTGTTCTATCGCGTGTGCCCCGCTGTCCTTGTCCCAGCCTGCACAGAGTCTATGAGATGCAGTACTCTAACTACAACCTCTGTTTGTGATATGTTCTATCGCTGGTGTCCCGCTAGCCTTGTCCCGGCCTGTACGGAGTCTGTAAGATGTAGTACTCTAACTATAACCTCTGTTTGCAATCTGTTCTATCACTGGTGTCCTGCTAGCCTTGTCTCGGCCTGCACGGAGTCTATGAGATGCAGTACTCTCTGACTACAACCTCTGTTTGCGATCTGTTCTAGCGCATGTGTTCTGCTAGCCTCGTTTCAGCTCGCACAGTATTTGTGAGATGCAGTGTTCTGTAACTGCAACTCGGTTGCGATCTGTTCTACCGTATGTGTTTTGCTGGCCTTGTCTCGGCTCGCGCAGTGTCTATGAGATGTAGTGGTCTCTAACTACCTGTTATATTGCATGTGATTGAACGTTCTGTCCTAGTAGCCGCTTCTGGGCTTGCACAGCATAACCTTGGTAACCTCCCACCGATCCGTGTAACATCCTATCTGCTAACCATTATTCAGTCAGTGTAATATCTGCTAACCACCATTCGGTCAGTACAATATCTGATCTGCTAACCACCATCCGGTCAGTATAATATATGATCTGCTAACCACCATTCGGTCAATACAATATCTTATCTACTAACCTCCATTCGGTCAATATAATATCCAATCCGCTAACCACCATCTAGTCAGTACAACATCTGATCTGCTAACCACCATCCGGTCAGTATAATATCTAATCTGCTAACCACAATCTGGCTAGTACAATATTCTGATCTGCTAACCACCATCTGGTCAGTACAATGTCTGATCTACTAACCCCCATCCGGCTAGTACAATATTCTGATTTGCTAACCCCCATTCGGCTACTACAATATTCTGATCTGCTAACCCCCATCCGGCTAGTACAATATTCTGATCTACTAACCCCCATTCGGCTAGTACAATATTTTGATCTGCTAAACCCCATCCATTTAGTACAATCTTCTGATCTGCTAACCCCCCCCTTAGGTCGGTATGGTGACTTGTTCATTGTTTTCTTTGCTGGCGCTTATCCTGAGCCTCTTCTTCTTTTTTTCTACAAAAAAGGGAAAAGCAAGTGTGCAAGGTATGTAAAAGAGATGCTTACCTATGGCAGTGCATACATGTTGGGGCCGATGTCAGACGGGTGCCCCCCTGAAGGACGGTTGGTTTTTCCCCAAATATCGATTCCTCTATCATCTCCAACGTCCTTATTGAAAAGACCTGCATACCACTCGAGAGGGCTCTGTGCTAGAGAGGCTTAAATGCTCATTGAGAGTCTTTGATGCTCACTGAGAGACTTTGATGCTCACTGAGAGACTTTAACGCTTACTGAGAGACTTTGACGCTCACTGAGAGACTTTGATTTCGAGCCTCCAGAGAGGAAAATATGTTTGAGCCTCCTCAGAGGAAAATTATATTTGAGCCTCCAGAGAGGAAATTGGATTTGAGCCTCCTCAAAGGAAAATTATATTTGAGCCTCTAGAGAGGAAATTGGATTGAAGGTTTTGGTTGCTTGCCCGCGGGCGGATAGGCTTCCATGTCTTTGGCAACCTTTTAAAATGATCCTTGTTTTTGTTTTGTTTTTTTTTTGTTTTTTTTTCCTGTTGTTTTTGGGATTTTTACATTTTGGATGTATTTGAATTTTTACAGTAGATTAGATTTTCAAGGCCTTGAAAATATCTTCTTCTTTTTGTTTTGTTGTTTTGTTTTGTTGTTGAGAATTTGTATTCTGTTGTTTTATGTTTTTTTTTATTTAAGGAGTTGTATTCTTTGTACATTTGAATTTGGATTTGTACACTTATTGTATGATGCATGTGAGCGTACATCTTATGATAGAGAAACTTACCTGGTTGCTCTCGGCATGGCATGTATGAGTAGGCTTGTTCTTTTAAATGTCTTCTTGGGAGCAGGTCCGCGAGATTCCATTCTCGTGAGGACTTCATCTTGATCTGATTATTCGGCATGGATGAGCACCGATGTAGAGCTGAAAATATACCTCAACCCATTTTTGCGTTTGATTGCCTCTGACTAAAGCATGTGTGGATAGTCTGGCTTCTCAAAAGATCTTATTTTCCATAGATTTGTGTGATTCTAGATTGCCCTTAGCATGGTGTGCCTGGATAGGCTCGTTCTTCTGGGCATTCCACCTCTGTACATATTCACCTAATTTTATGCTGGGTACAATGGCCGATCATATTGAGCTAAACCCATCTCTTAGATCACCCTTGCTGATGAGGTATATTCGGACCTTTCCTTCTGAGTCATGTGCACAACAGTATATACAAAAGATTGTGTGTGCGTATGGAATCGTGTGTGCGTATGGAAAACACATGCAAAGGATTAATGTACAAGAGTTGTGTGTGTATATCTATACGTGTAAAAGATTGAATGCACGTGACATGCATGTGATATGCAAAAATGAATAGACCACATCCCTGGTGGCTAAGGGATTCGTTGAGGGTACTGCTCGGCTGCCCACATTGTCTGATGCTCCCAAGGATGTAGAAAAGCATTGTCTTAGCTTTAGGGACTTTAACCCCTAATCTTTTCAAGGAGAACTGACTCGTGTGTATCTTTGCCCCCCCGATCAATGAGCATTTTGCCCCCCAGGACTCTGAATCAAATTTTCCATTATGCACCACCTGCCTAAAGGAAATTTATTTGGATTAATGCCGCCTTATCGCTCCAGGCATCAAAGGTCACTATTTTAAAGGTAATGCATCCCTTGTGGATTTTCACACTAGCTTTTCTTAGCGGAAAATACGTCCCTTTAGGGATTTTCACAAGACCCTGTGCCTAATTTTTCTTTGGAATGGACCCAACCCACTCTAGCGGCTTTTATTCATTTTCATTTTTTGAAGGAAAGACTACCTGTTCCTAGGTTTTCACCTTGCCCTTTGGCTTAACTTTTGCTTAAAGAGCCAGTCACGGTTTTCATCTCTAACTGCCCTTTTTTTTTTTTATACTCTCTTGCCTTTCCGGTATGGCTGCAAGAAAAGTTGAAGCTGCTATCAAAGCCCCTTCTTAGAGTAATCCGCAATTATTCTCTGAGGCATTTTCTCCTTAGGGATCGATTGCATTCCATGGCCTCCCCTAATGAATGTGTTGCTAGATTGGGTGAGGTAGCAGATGAGGATCGGGTTCTTTAGGGCTTCATGGGGCTGCTTTTTACCTTACCTACCAATTGTGCTCGATAGTTCAGAGGGATTAACAATATAGTGAGACATCCCCTATCTTTCCAAGGTGTATCCTTTATCTGCAGCTCTTACATCTAAACATCACGACCTTTAGGCGAGCTGTCGGTGAAGACTATTATGTCATCTGTCGGGGGTTGTTCTTTCACTCCCACTAATGCATTCAAGAGGTAGGTGCTTAGTCCCGCAATCGATACTAGAACTCATCGACTTAGACATCCGAATGGTGAGAGCAGGAGCAAAGTGTGCTCATTTAGATTTCATGCGTTCAGCAATGAACGATATTTCTCTTTTTATAAATGAACTAGAAAATAATGAACACATGTATTTGCAAAGATTATGTACATATCGGTATGATTTCTCTATACATGATCATTATCTAACATCGATTCAAAATGCAAAACTACATCTGATCTTAGAGTATATCTTGTAAGTATCAAACTCCTGTCTCCAATCAGCCCTCTCGGGTTTTCTTGATTGGACATTTTCTCTCAAGCCTCTAATTTTTGCCCAGGGTGCCTTTTTTCGATTGTCACCCTGACGAGGCGCCCATTTTTAGCAAGGCTGCCTTTTTTCGGTTTTCGACCCACGGGGCTTTTATTCTCTTCTTTTGATTTTTAGTCTTTCGCCATGGACCTCCTTGAGTCTGTTGATGTTGACCGGTTCTTTTAAGTCATCTTTATCGCTATCTGTTGGAATTGCCGCTCCTTTTGACAACAGCTTCTTAAAAACAAATAGGCCTTCCTGCACTGGTTTGAACTTGCCTCATTTGTCTGGAACATTTGGACTCGTTTGCTTGAAAACTGAATCTCTCCCTCCCATCAGATGCTTTCTGACCCTCTTTCCTAGATGATTCAACAGAGTGTTTTTTTTGACAGATCTGACTGTGGTGGTAATCCCTTGACATGACCTCGTCTGAAGTGTTTGACTGTTGCTGCCGTTGTTGCACCCTGTCGGCTTCTCGAATCTAGGCTTCCATGACTGTTCTTAAAGGTTTGAGCTCTATTTTGATTGGCCATACTATTTCTGCCCTATGTATTGAGAATGGGCGATGACTCTTGTAGAGGTTTCGATGGTGGTTCTCCAGCCCTAAAGTGCAAAAGGCCATTTCTCTGCCTAATCCTTGTAGTTTCGAGCCATCTTGATCAAGATCTTCTCTTTAGTAGTCTCTCCTGCCCTATTGGTTTGGGGGCAATACAGAGTGGACTTGTGGTTTTTAATGTCATACCTCTGGAGCACCTTCCTAGCCTTAACTATAAGGTGTCATTCTGTCCTTGAACCCTGCGTGGTGCAGGAGACCATCTTGACATGACCCTGTCCGTTGGGGCTATAGGGCGTACCTTCCCTATGATGTCTATTTCCAAGCTCGAGCAACCTATATCCATTGCAAGTCGATATAATTCTTGTGGTCCTTTTCGAAAGTCAAGAAAAATGGTAAAGTACGGGCATGTGTAGATCAGCAGGATTTGAACAAAGCTTGCCCCCCATGATGGTTTTCCAATCTACATATTGATTCTTTTCCTTCTCTCATTTTTGTATTTTATTTTTCTCTTTTTTTGTTCCTTTTTTTGTTCCTTTTTTTTCTTTTTGTTCTTTTGAGGATAAGTTTTGTTCAAATCCTAACAGTTTACACATACACGCACTCCTCCTCTTCTCAATTTAGGACAACATTGACCAACCAAGTCTGGCGTTGAACTTTGACTAGAAATTTTGGCTTTATTTCTGCTTGTGGATTCCTCTTTTTGACCTTTTTCGCCCCTTTCAGCTTTAATCTTCTGAGCTTTTGCATGGCCAGTTCATGATTCTGGTGTGTTTGAATGATGTGCCTAGTGATTTTGCGATCAACTCTTAGCGTGTCTTCATATGTCCAGGCAAAGACTTTTTTATATTTTGTTGAATTTCTCTCAAGTTTTGATCTCTCTTCAGGAGTTACATTAGACGCTATCAAGATTTTCTTTGGACTTTCCAAATTTCTTGAGATTAAATAGAGTAGCATCAACTGAATCAATGTCAAATATGAATGAGTTATGATCATGATTATGCATAGTGAAATCATAAGAGACATAACATAATTAAGCAAAAACGTTCACCTTATTAATGAAACTAAAATGTCATTATTAAACAGTTCAAAAATAAAAAGAACATTCTAAACAGCTTAATCAACTTCCGTTTTTGCCAACACAAATTGCTTGAAAATCTTCTGATACCTTAGGCTCCCCTTCTCTGGACCGTGTCCCCAAGACTGGTGATAACCGTTCTATCTCTTTCCCTTTTTCCTTGGATCTAGAATCTGATCAGTGTCAACCCATTTTTGTATGCAGTCCTCAGAGCATGGCAATAATCTATTTTATACCCTGTGTGCTGATGATATGCACAATACCAATTCGCTCTATGTCCTGGCCTTCCTTAGCTTATGGCTGGCCATGGCGAAAGTGGTTGCAGTATCCCTTCTTTGGTAAAATGATCAAGATACCAGGATAATGGTTTACCTATGTTGGAATTGCAGTGCACGGCTGTCTCAGTGACCAATGCTTCAGCCTTATCGTCACCATCATTCTCGTTATTATTGCTAGAGGCCCCTTTAGACCTTGTACTGCTATAACCATAGTTAGCGACAATTACCTTCCGTGCTAAATACTCCCCTTCTGCCTCGATGGCTATATCTTTAAGGGATTCCCAATCTTTTAATCCCTTTAACTTGAGTGCCTCCTTCAAATATGGTCTAGCATTCCTGATAAATAACCTGATCTGATCTGGGGTATCAAGCTTTCTCTTCATCTCCATTACCCGGTTCCTCCATCGGGTTAGGTACTCGTGGAATGATTCTCCCAACTTCTGTTGAAGTATCTCTAGATCCTTCATAGTGACCTCTATTCTTGTGTTGCAGTCGTACTGCTTGAGGAACTCCTTCGTCAGTAGATCCCAATCTTCTTTAGTTCTCCTGTCTAGTCCATGATACCAGTCCACCGCAGGACCTGTTAAACTCAAATAGAAGTACTCTATCTTTTGCCTCTTTGTCAACGTAATACCCTTCATTACCGGGGAGTACTGCTTGATGTGTGTGGTGGGGTCCAATGTACCGTCAAACTTCGGAACATCATGTAATTTAAAATTCAGAGGGACTAGATCCTCTCCCTCCAGCTCCTTATCCTTGGGGTTTATCCTTTTTCCCATCATCAGCACCCGAGACATCGCCTCGAACTTGTCTTCCATTTTTCTCCAAATGGCTTCTTCTGTTTGGGGTACTTTCCCTCCAATTTTATATTCATCCTCTCCCAACTCATCCTCTACTCCATGAGTTATCTCTCTTCTCTGGGCTCTCGGTATGGTAGCCCTTAAGTTCACCGGTGGCGGGCGAATCTCCTCAAGTGGGTTTTCTCTAGACTCCTCTTATTCATGTTGTCTCATAGGAGGAGCAGTTGGGTTCTGTGTAGTAGGCTGGGCTATTGTCGCCATCATGGCCATCATTGTGTTCTCAAATTCTTTGAGCCGTCTGCCCACTTCTTCGATAATCATGGCTCGTGTTGTATCTGCCTCTCTAGATGAATTGCCTATCTCTGAAGATTTTCTGAATGCCTATTAATTGTTTTTTCACTTCGATTCTGGTTGCTCAATCTAAACCCTCCGATAATGCGGCTGTCAGAACCCTAACCAATTAGGAAAGTGGTCTTTGATGGCTGAAAGATTAAAGAGTTAGAATGATGCATGAATAACATATTAGATGCATGATCGTGCTTATGCAACATCTATAAATCACATGCAAGCACATAGGTCCTTCCAACCTTGTTACTCCCGCACACAAGGTTATAGTCTCTTTCCTAGGTGGGATTGGCCCATGGGTCAACAGGGGACCCGATGGGCGCGTATGGTGCACGGTGGGAAACCGGCAGCATAACCTCTCCTAATTAATGCATAGGCACATGAGTTATGATCATTACGTATTTAGGCAGTACGAATAAACTGACTTGGGCTTATCGAGGCATAAAAGCCTTTGATTAGGTGACCAATCAAATTATCTGGGTTTGTCCAATATATAATGATCCATACAGCAAGCATAGTATTAAGGTTCATACCACTTAGGGGAAGTAACTATTTCTATTACATGAGCTTTAGTCAAGGTGATGATAATTTAGGGCTACCTAAGCATGGTCCCTGCCAACGGGTCTAACTCATCACGAGCGTAATGACCGGTCGGGTCTCCATTTAATATACCATGATGGTACGAGGCTTGGGCTAGTGATTATCCTTAACACTTCCCTACATTGAGTGAATGTAGGGTCGTGCTTCGGGAATGCACTGGGGTTAAAAGAGGGACCAAATTAGCATAGATCTAAGGCCTTAATGAGATGTAATGCAGTTTCAAAAAAGGATGAAATTTTTAAATTAAAACTCAATTGTAAATTTTAACCAAGGCACTTTCGAAGCGAAATTTCGAGTATTGTCCCCAGTGGAGTTGCCACTGTGACGGGCGCCGAACCCCCCGCCTTTAGGGCGGTCGGGATAAGGTTCATGAAAACTTGTAAGAAAATTACAAGTGCATTCATTTTAGGCAACAAGGAGGCTTCTTGGAGTCGCCACCCAATAGAACATTGGGAAAGGTCGTCTAACCTCAGTGAGCCTAAGACAGCGCTGCTATGCCAATCATAGGCAAGTCGGAGGTGTCTTGGAGGATTCCATCCTAATGATAGGATAATCCTCTAGCCTCACGCTTGGGAAAACCAGAGGTGTCTTGGAGGTATCCACCTTAATAGAGCATTAAGATGGTCCTCTCGCCTTGTGGCGCCTAGCACTGTGCAAGTTTGATCCTTTTACGGGACACAAGAGGTGTCTTAGAGGCCCCATCCCAATAGAATATTGAGATAGCCCTCTTGCCTCGTTAAGCCCAAAGACCAGAGAAGGTTCGAGACTTTCCATTTATTCATACCTTGGTTAGGTTTATAGTTGAGTTTTAAATTTATCGTTTCATCCCATTCCTCATTTCAATTTAATGCAGTTAAATTAAAGCTCAAATTGTCCATTCAGGGAAAGCGACAAATAAATAAAGCATAATTAAAGTAAAGTGCGTGAAAATAAATTACAATAAAACTAGAGGCAGAATACAACCCCCAATGTAAATAAAATACAAATCATACATAAATCGAGATATTGATTAAGAATGAGGACATTGGTCCTCGCATGCATACTTTTAAAAAAGTGTTAAAGGTGATAGTTTATTTGGGTATGAAAAACTAGGACATTGGTCCCATTTTTATTTAGAAAAAATGCCAAATTAATTAATAGAAATGTTTTTGTGATTTTCTTTTTAACGTGCATAAATAATTTTATTAAAGATTACATGGAAAAATAAATGAAAAATCCAAATAAATGAAATATTACAAATAAAACAATTAAATATCTAACCCAAACGAGCCTTCCGGATCTCCTTGCGTGCTTGCAAGAATGCCCAAAAGGGAAAATAAGTTGTGAAATAAAAATAAAACACAAATAAAATAATGTTAGTGATTGAATCAATTAAGTATAATAAATGGTAAAATAAGGTGACATCAAAATGACAAATGAATTAACATGTTAACAATTTAAAATAAATGAGAAAAATGTATTATGAATGACAAATGAATTGAATGATGTGATTAAAATAAATAAAAAAAATGTCAATGAATTAATACATAAAAATATGATCATTATAATAATAATGAATAATGAAAATAAACAAATAAATGAATAAACAATAAATATATAACAATGAAAAAGAATGATAAAAAATGAATAAAAGAATGATGAAAATAATTAAATAAGGGACATGATTAATTAATGTTATCCCAATTAACATAAAATATTTACATGGCAAAATGATCAATCAAAATAAATTAATTACATGTTAAAAATAATGAGAAATCACAGCAAAAATAGATTATTTACATGTTAGCAATAATAAGAAATCGATATTTACAAGTTAGAAATGATAAGAAATCAATATTTACATGAACAAAAATAATATACAAACATATTAAATGAGACAAATATAAAAACAATAGAATAAATGAATGAAAATAATAAAAATAATATACATGTTAATAAATTAAATATGAATAAAATAATAAAAAATAAAAAGATTTAAGCTTAGAATGTTTACCCTCGGAATTTCGGATTTGATGAAGGTAAAAATGATGATTGATTTCCTTGTTTGTGATTTGCAAGATTAGAGTTGAGATAATAAAAATGTTGTAATTTTATTCCAAGGAAAAATAGTCTTAAAAAATGATAAAAAATTCTTTAAAAATAAATAATTAATTTCTTTGCCTAAAAAATGATTTTTATTGATTAAACAAAAAGGGTTCTCAAGAACAAACAATCCTTTTGTTTGTCTAAAGAAAAAAAAATCATTTATGAAAAAAACAAAAAAACTTCTTTTTTAGAAAATCAAATGAAAAATTAGATTTCAAGAACAAAAATTTATTTTGAATGTCTCAAAATTTATTTTTCATCAAAAAGGGATTCAAATAAAAATCATTGAAAAAAAGAGTTTAATTAATAGAAAATAATAAATCAAAAATGAATTGTGAGAGCAAACAATTGTTATGTTTATCTCAAAATCAATTGCCATCGACAAAATCCCATCTTAAAATATGTATTAGAAGAAATTCAATTGGAAAAAGAAGAAAAATTGAACTATTTTATATTTTTGTTGTGGAAAATCTGGAAATTTTTAGAGAGAATTTGAGAGGAAGAAGAAGAGAAAAGATGAAGAAAAACCCTAGAAAAAATCCTCCTATTTCTCTTTCCATCTTTTTCTTTTTATATGAAGAAAATAGAAAATAAAATTAATTAAGAAGAAAAAATCCAATTAAATCAGATCTTATTTAATTTGAATTTTAAACAAGGAAAAAAACCTTTTAAAAAAATGGGATAAAAAATGGATTTTTGGGTGAAAAATCGGAAAAAAATGATTTTGGGGCCAAAAAGGCCAATTTCAGCGGAATAGGTGCGACGGACGCCCGTCGCTGGCGAGTGACTGGCTGCCAGCGCGCGCGCTGTCAAGCAAGACGGGCGAGTGCCAGCTCCCCGTCGCGTGCGCTGCACGAGGAGCGCCGCGCAATGGCACTCCGCGGCGCGGCTGACGCTCGACCCCTCCTTTTTTAAAAAAAATCTTTAAAATTAACTAAAAATACTATAATTTCTAAACCCCATTTTTCAAATCTAATTTTAAAAATATTTTTTATAATTTTTTTATTTTTTCACTCTAAAATGCAAATTTGAACAGGAAATCATCACTTTCAACCTTTTTGCCTGTGAGTAGGCATCTTATCATCATTAGGTAACTTTGATCTGGGCTATCTCAGGATCCGATGTCTACACTGAATATCTGAATACTAAACTCTTTATTGCTAACATTCATATACTCTAACTTTATACTACCATATAACATATATACTTTGCTTTTCACATAACCCGAATTTCTATTTCCTGTTTCATAGCATAATTATAAACCATTTTAATATTTACTTAAACTCCTTATTTTCCTTATTCCCAATTGTTATTATTTAGAAACAATGGTAGCTCACTTGGGAAAATGTTAACGTTGCTATCCGTATTGCAAGTCATCTCACTTAAATTATCATCAACTGTTATTATTACAATATGCCACCTTGCATCATCATTATACAATCTAATCCTTCTTACTAATATCATCATCTCCAAAATTTGAGTTACGGATCGTTTGCACTCTATCATAGTCAGGACCCTAATATCATTCTCATCTCTTATTGTTTATTTAATTGCCCTTAAACCATTTACACTTTAATCATTCAAACTATGCCTCACCTTGCACAATTAGCATATCATCCCAACACCTTTCTGATAAACCGTTACATACTTACTAAACTCTTTTCTTAATCAAAATAACCATAATATTATTCCTTCCAGAGTACCAGTATCTCTGGTCACAATCTGTCAATCACTTCTGAAACATTACATATATCTTATATTACTTACCATTTAACCACTTGTACTAAAAGTCCACCATATCATTCACTCTTATAAGCAAATTCAAATCCATAACCAATAAGTCAATCTAATCAAATGAAATTCCATTCCTCTAAAAACATGTCAAAATCTTATCACATTCTATACCTGAACTCACTGACAAAGAAGGGTCTAACCCACAAATTCTATAGAAACAAATCTCTTACTTATACTTATACACATTCAGTGATCCTTCTCCTTTCTCTTATCAATTTCTAATTTGTATCACTAACTCCTTATCACACTCATTCAACTTTGTTACACTCAATATACATCCTATCAGCTTTCTGTCAGTTGAGGCAAATGCACATGTTTGATGTTCATTAAGAATGAATAACTGAAGTGAATGTAATGGATGCTAAATGATTCATGTATGCAGAATGATGTAACGTATCAGTGCAGTTCATATAATGGCAATGCAAGTTGCCCAACCCCCATTATGTAACACATTCAAATAACTGCTCTCATCAGTAAAGTAGTTGACAGGTGTACAGAGTGTTACAATCCTCGAGATGCTTCTAATCATCGAAAATACAACACTATTTAATCCTTTATTTCCCATATCTCTTCAGGGCAAACTTGCACATAACTTATGATATACTGCAGATGATTTCTAAATAGAACTCCATAGCTACATCCAATAATTTATTAACAACAAACGGATTCACAAAAGATTGATTACAACTCATCACACACCATACTTAACCATCTTATTGACGATATCGTCAACATCTATTCATTCCTAAGACATTACTTAAACAAAACAGGGGCATCCATAATAGCCAATGCAAACACTATAAAAACTAATCTCTAAACTTTGATCGTCCATAATCGACTAAACCTATGCTTTGATACCACTATATATAACACCCCTTACCCGTACATAGCACACCGTATGATAACATAAGCAGTATGCGACGACGAGTGAATGATGTTATAGGCGAAAACAAGCTAGGAACAATAACAAAAGCAAAACTATAAAATTTCTTAAATTCACAAACACTCACATAATAAGAAATATAATCACATATAACTTGCATCATACTTTTCATTAAATTCTTAATACATACCACACGCTTAATACCAAAAATAATAATGAATTACATTACAAGTATTAACTATAAATTCCAATCAATAAACTACTACAGACTTACATTACAAGTATCTCCCAAACTACTGTAGATTGTCCTCGGCGACACGACTAGCTCTAAACCTGCATGGATAAACACCCATGCTAAGCGCAAAGGCTTAGTTGGGAAAACACGTAACATGAACGACTACTCACATCATGGGTGTTTGTATGTATTTGAGGTGTTATTGTTAGTTGAGCCTCCTCGTGATCCTAAGGGAAAGGAGAAGGCTAATGCGAGTGGTGCTCATTGATTTAGAGCATAGGAATTATAGGTTTGGGAATTTGATTAACTTTGATGTACATTTGTGATTTGTGCCTTTGCATGAGATTTCTGGAAATTTGATGTTTGATGAGGCTTATTATAGTGCTAATGTTATGGGTATTCAATTGATTTAAGTTATGATGCATAAGTTTGATGAACTTTTACTGAAATTTCTAGGTTTGTGTTCTTGAGAAGCTTGATTATGTTAATGCATGATCTTGATTTTGATAATTGTTAGAAAAGTTGTGATTTATGTTGTTTGTGATGCATGGAAGGCTTATTTGAAGGTAAGATGAAGTTTTGTTTGATTTGGGTCAAAATGGATTTGATTTTGGAAGTCTGGGGTTTTCTTGCGTTTGGCTAGAAATCACGATGCTATCGCGAGCGCAATATCCTCGTGAGCGTGATAGAATGGCAAATTCTAGTTTTTCACGATAGTTGCACCGTTGATTGTGAGGCGTCCGACTAGTGAATTTGCAGCACAACTCATGAAGCTTTGGCATGCGCGAGTGGTGTAGCAAATCACTCGTCGGTAGGGGAGACTGAGAGATTTATGAGACGTCAACTACGTTCACGAGTCGTGAACCAAGTTCACGAGTCTTGAACTATGTTCACGAGTTGAGAACAATGTTCACGAGTCGTGAACAACCTTCATGAGTCGTGAATGTTGTTCAGGACTCGTGCTGGCACAACACGACTCGCATGCCTTTGCCCGCTTCCCTCGTGTAGGCCATCCGGCCACTGTCACGAGCGCGACACTGGTCACGATCGCGATAGTGACCCCTATATGCCCTGTTTTTCCGATTTTGCTCCTTTCTTCTAAAATGAATTTTGTATCATTTCTTCATGGATTTTTGCTACTGTATGGAAATAAATATGCTTATATATGTACGATATTATGATTTCTTTATGATAAATTATATGTTATGCTTTGAGCATGATTTGTATTATGCATGACCTACAATAGTCAGTCTAGTAGATAGTTAGGCATGCCTAAAAGATTTCTATAGCTACAGCCCTAAGTTCTGTTCTGGACCCTGATCAGGTCCCTGTTTAATTCCTCGCGAACTTCAATGTGTTTGGATCTTGTTTAAGATCCCATTTGTAAAATGTTTTGAAATGAGAAAATGTGAATTGCTTTTCGATTCGTACCCGTAAGGTACCGCCATGCATTCGATTCGTACCCGTAAGGTACCACCATGCATTCACTCTTTATCCACTACTGTGAGTCAGCAGGTATTGTGATTTGTTCTGTTATGCTTACGAGTATGTGAATCCGAACGATTATGATTATAAGTATGTGAATCTGAATGACTCTATTTATGAGCATATGAATCAGTTGGCACATGAATATGATTATGAACCTTTAAATGGTTATGAATATGATTTGTTTGTGATTATATCTTATGATATTCAGCATATGCCATTACGTATGTGATTTGTCTTGAAGACCATTATGAATGGCTGTCCATATTATTGTTGTTTGTTTCCCCACTAAGCGTATCGCTTAGCACGGTGTTTTACCCGTGCAGGTGTGGAAGGTGTATAGCTTTTGGGAGAGTCACTGCCAGTCAAGCCAACACAGTGGGATTGTCGATAGGACTTAGCTTCTTTTTGTATTATGATTATTTTGTAATAGCGATCTCTCTTGTAATTAGTCTTTTGTTCAGCTTTCGCTTTGTATCTCTGAAAGTTGTAATTATCTTGGTATTAGAACAATTATGTATTGAATCTTATTATTCTATGAATGAATGTTCAGTTTGTTTTTAAATTTATAATTTTCGCTATTTATACGTATGTTTATATTATATGAGTGAATGTTTTGTACCATTTTGCTTGGTGACACCCTTGTTCATATGGGTTCTCACTCCCTTGCGGATGGGTTCTCCTACGTATGGGAAGGGGATGTTACAGTTTTTGGTATCAGAGTAAGGTTTAGGCATTTTCTTGGTGATTGTTGTGTATAGATATATGATTAGGATTGTGTTGGCTGATGCAGTTATCTTTGTGTTTTTTTTAGATGGATTCTGATTTTGTTCGTGGGTCGCTTGAGGGGTCCGCTGAGAGTGTGAATCTCCAAGCTGTAGATCCTTCAGTGTCTATTTTAGCTCAAACACCTAGGGTTCAGCCTGAGGCCGCAGCCATGCCCTTCGAGGCAATATTGAAGATTTCTCATGACATGGCTCGAGTTTTAGATAGGGTGACTGCTCCGAGAGCCCCTTTAGAGAGCATGAAGAGAGCTAGTGTAGAGGATTTCTATAGGACCAGTCTGGATGAGTCTGAGCTTGCTGAGAAATGGATTGAGAAAGTGGAGCGAGTGTTTGAGGAGACTAGGTGTCCTCCAGATAGGCAAGTAGAGAGTGTTGTGGCATTGCTCTAGGGATCTGCCTACAATTGGTGGAAGTTGGTCCGTAGGCATCCCCAGTTGCTTGACCCGGTCACATGGGAGTTCGTTGAGAGGGAGTTCACAAATAAGTTTTTAACTAGGGAGTATAAAGATGCTAAGTGGGCACAGTTCTTGAGTTTGAAGCAGAGGGCTATGTCAGTATCAGAATTTGAGAAAGAATTCAACCATCTTACCAAGTATGCTCCATAAGGTGTTCTAACTGAAGAGTTTCGGTGTTGGCATTTTGAGGCCGGTTTGAATGAGTCTTTGCGGGCTATGATTATTTCTCTGATGAGTACTCCAGGTATTGGGTACTACCAGATAGTGCAAGCCATAGTACGGGTTGAAAGATCTGAGTCAGTTTTGAGAGAGAGGGCTCAAAGGAGGAATCCCCCTAATGGAGGATCATCATCATCATCTTCGGGTAAGAGGTTTAGGAACCCGCATGATGAGTCTTTTTCAGGTCCGGCTTTGAGAGGCAGAAGGCAAGGTTCTGCCATGGGTTTCGATTCTGGTAGAGGTGGTTTTGGTGTTAGGACTAATGTTTTGCCTGAGTGTTCTCACTGTAGTAAGCCCCATCGGGGTGAGTGTAGGTGGCTAAGGGGTGGTTATTTCCGATGTGGGAGCACTGATCACTACTTGGCTAAGTATCCGAGGTTTAGTGAGGCTTCTGGTGATCAGCGTGAGGCTAGCAGAGTTGGATCTAATGCTCCGCAAGCCAGTCGTGGTAGAGGCTGAGGTAGAGGTCGAGGTGGTCGACATAGAGAGGGAGCTCCATCAGAGTTAGTTGATCGTCCTTTGACGGTTTCTACTAGAGCATATGCCATGAGAGCTCGGGATGAGCAGGATGCTCCGGATGTGATTACTGGTAAGTTCCTACTCTTTGACACTAAGTTATATGCTCTAATTGACCCTGGCCCCACACACTCATATTTGTGCATGAGTAAATTATTTGATAAGTTGCATGATGTTGATCAGTTAGATTATGAGGTTTGTGTGACCAGTCCTTTAGGGCATAGTGTTAATGTGAGTAGAGTGTATAGGAATTGTCCTCTTTTGGTTCAGGGTGTTGAGTTTTCTGTGGATTTAATTGAATTACCGTTTCGCGAGTTTGATTTGATACTGGGTATAGATTGGCTTAGAAAGCACCGGGCTGTAGTGGATTATCGTAGGAAGGTGGTTGTGTTGCGAGATAGAGATCAGTCTTCTGTAGTTGTTAAAGGCTTGGGTTCGAGTTCTTTGAGTAATATGATTTCTGCTATGCAAGCTAAGAGGTTTATGAGGAAAGGATGTGAGGCGTTCTTAGTAGTTGTGTTGGATTCTAAGCGTGATCAGGTTGAGATTGAGGATATCCCAGTTGTTAGGGAGTTTAGAGATGTTTTTCTGAGTGAATTGCCTGGGTTGCCTCCCAAGAGAGAAGTGGAGTTGTCCATAGAGATTTTGCCGGGTGCTTCGCCCATTTTGAAAGTACCTTATCGGATGGCTCCTGTAGAGTTGAGGGAACTCAAGACTCAGCTACAAGAGATATTAGATAAGGGATTTATTTGACCCAACATATCTCCATGGGGAGCCCTGGTTTTGTTTGTCAAGAAGAAAGATGGTTCTTTGAGGATGTGTATCGACTATAGGCAATTAACAAGGTCACAGTGAAGAATAAGTATCCCTTGCCTAGAGTCCAGGATTTGTTTGATCAGCTTAGAGGTGCAGGTGTCTTCTCCAAGATTGATCTTCGGTCGGGTTATTATCAGCTTTGAGTTCAGGATGCAGATGTGGTTAAGACTGTGTTTCGGATGCGATATGGCCACTATGAATTCCTTGTGATGTCATTTGATTTGACCAATGCACCTACGACTTTTACGGATTTGATGAACTGAGTGTTTAGGCCATATCTCGACCGTTTTGTAGTAATGTTTATTGACAATATTTTGGTTTACTTGAAGGATGAGAATGAGCATGAAGAGCATCTTCGATTATTTTTGCAAGTATTGAGGGAGCACCGTTTATTTACGAAGCTTAGCAAGTGTTACTTTTGTCTTCGAGAGGTGTCTTTCTTCGGTCATATTGTGTCAGCTAAGGGTATTCAAGTGGATCCAGTTAAGATTGAGGTGATTGTGGATTGGAAAGCGCCTAGGAATACTCCAGAAGTGAGAAGCTTCCTTGGTTTGGCAAGCTACTACAGTCGGTTTATGAAGGATTTTTCAGTTATTGCTGCTCCTATGACCAGATTGTTGAGGAAAGGAGTCAGATTTGAATGGTCAGATAAGTGTCAGCTGTGCTTTGAGAGGTTGAAGAGTTTGTTAGTTGAAGGTCCTATACTGACTCAACCCACCTCGGGTAAAGAGTTTGTAATGTACATGACGCTTTGGGTATTGGACTCGGATGTGTATTGATGCAAGAGGGTAAAGTAGTGGCTTATGCGTCTTGTTAGTTGAAGCCTCATGAGAAGAACTATCCGATGTATGATTTAGAATTGGCAGCTGTGATCTTTGCATTGAAGATTTGGCGGTATTATCTATATGTTGAGAAATGTTGGATCTTCACGGATCATAAGAGTTTGAAATATCTCCTCACACAGGAAGAGTTGAATATGAGACATCATCGATGGTTAGAGTTGTTCAAGGACTATGACTGCATTGTGGATTATCATCCGGGTAAAGCCAATGTGGTCGCGGATGCTTTGAGTTGGAAGTCAGTTTTGGCTTTGCTCTTGAGGCGGTTCAGATGGAGATTTGATTCAGATGGGGCTTTGGTTGCCCAATTGAGATTGAAGCCTACCTTGAGACAGTCGATTGTGGATGCTCACAAGGATGATTTGAGATTGCAATGGGTTTTGCAAGAGGTTCAGCAGGGTAAACAGTTTGACTTTTTCGTTTTGGATGGGGTGCTTATGTATAGGGATCGTTTGTGTGTTCTCGAGAGTGATGAGTTAAGGAAGAAGCTTTTGAGTGAGGCACACACTACGGTCTTTACTCTGCATCCTGGTAGTGAGAAGATGTATCAGAATGTGAAGTAGTTCTACTGGTGGTCTGGGATGAAGAGAGATATTGTGGAATTCATGGTGAAGTGTTTGACGTGTCAGTAGGTAAAGGCTGAGCACCAACTCCCTTCGGGATTGTTCACTCCTTTGTCTGTTCCTCAGTGGAAATGGGATGACATCGCCATGGATTTTGTATTGGGTTTTCCAGTGACTCAGAGGAAACATGATTCAGTGTGGGTCGTATGTGATTTACCTTGACGATCATTGTGAATGGTCGTCCATATTATTGTTGTTTGTTTCCCCACTAAGCGTTATTGTAACACCCCAAAATGGCCCTAGTCGGAATTGGCATGCGAAGTCGGGAACGGAAGGTTATTTCGGTAATTTGTGCTTGAGAAAGTTTGGTTAATTAGGACTAAAGTGCAAAGAAAATAATTAATTATTAATATGTTAAGTCAGAAATCATCTAGTGGAACATGTGTATGGTATTTAGGAAGTGATTGGATAGGATTGGGACACTTGGGTTTGTAGGATGATGACAAGTGGTTTATAAGGAATTGTTAGAGTATGCTTGAAGTGTATGGAAGTAGGATGTGAGTGAGCTAAGAAATGATATGGTGTGAGTGGTGTTTGGTGTATTGAAGATATTTATTCAAGAATTGTTTGTGTGTGTATGGTGTATGGTGCAAGGTGGAACAAGTCAAAAGATGGATTAAGGAACCAATAAGAGTAAGACACATGGCTTGTGGTAGGTGTGCATTAAGTGTGAAAAAGAAAAATAAAGTGAAAGAAAAAGAGGAGTCCACGTTTGTTTCCTTTCATCTTCCCGATTTTTCCATTTCCTTTTCTTGTCTTCCCTTTCTTTGCTTAATCTCTTGGTTTAGAATAAATTAGAAGTGATTTAGTGGAGATTGGAAGCAAGATTGTTAAGGTAAGTTGGAGTTTCAGGGTTCCTATGGTTGGGTTCTCCTTTCTCTCTTTTTATTTCTTTTGATTTTGTTTGAATTAGGGTTTTGGGTTAAGAGTAATTCTTGGGTTTTTGATTTGTGTAAGCTTTGGATACCAAGAGGAAGATTAAAGGCAAAGAGAAGGTGGAGGTTTGAAATAGAAGATTGAAGCTTCATTTGAGGTTTGGGAAACTTTATTTTTATATATATGAATTTTTATATATATATATATATATATATTCATGTATGTTATAAGTTTCTTGATTATGTGGTTGTTGATAGATGATGATGGTAGTGAGTGTTGGTTTAATTGCTCAATTGTGCATGTGAGTAGGTTTTTGGGTGAAACTGGGTTGGAATGCACTTGACCTCTCTTCAGTAATTAGGCTGTATTGGGAGTTTTAGAACTCCAAATCATGCGATTCGTGAACCTTTAGAACCATGAATTCCATTACTTTAACAGTCTTAGAAATAGCCTTGGGCAAATTCTTGCTCTAAGACCCTGAATTTTTGATAATACCGTAGGATTTCTTTTTGTGACGGGTTGTTTGACCAGTATGGGTTGTGGAGTGTATATCTCGAGTTGTAGATGTCAAATTGATGTGAAACTTATTTCATTTGAAAGCTAAGACGTAGGAGAACATTTGTTAAGAAGACCACTTTTCCTAAAAACGAGGTTTAGAGGTCGGTTTTCGCGATACTAGTTTATAGTAGAAAGCAGTCCGTTTTGGTAGCTGAGGCGAGCCTCTGTCGCGAGCGCGACAAGGGTCGCGACCTCGCGACAGAAAAATATGTTTTGAGCCTTTTCTTCTTTATTTTTGAGTCTAGGGTTGACCCGGATCAATCCCGTATCTTTCCCATCAGTTATTAGGCATGTTTGGGGTAATTAAATGACTATATAAGTAAGTATCGTTGGGAAGAACTTAGGAGTATGATTAAGATTGGTGATTTAGCTAGTAAATAATAGTAGGTATATCTCGTGAAGGATGAGGATTAATATGTGTTGATCTCTTGAGTAACCTAAGCATGATATATCATATGTTTGAATGCATTTAACGTGAGTGCGATTGAGATGATTGATGAATAATGTTGTTATTGTAGATTGTGTAAATGGACATTGTTAGTGGCATGTTTTATTGAAATTATTGATACGAATGTTGGGTTTATGTTGTTAATGATGTGTGGCTTGCTGGAGATGAGGTAAAAGACCTTTGGATATGTTTCGTGTGTTTGTGAGTGAGTCTGAGGAAGGAAAGATCCGGCAGAATTCTGCAGATTTTCGGAATCAGGACTCTGTCGCGAGCGCGACAGAGACCGATGATTCTGATGTTGTGCCGTCGCGAGCACGCGACGCTGTCACGAGCCCGCGATAGCACTAGCTTGTCTGCTCTCTGTCGCGAGCGCGACAACCGTCGTGATCGCGACAGAGCACATTGTTGGCCTGTGCTATCGCGAGCACGCGACTTGTCGCGACCCCGCGATAGCAATGTTTGCCCTCTGTCGCGATCGCGACAACATCGCGAGCGCGACAGAGCCGGACCCTTCTCTCCTTCTCGCGATCGCGAAGTCCGTCGCGCGCGCGCAGCGAAGAGACTATAGTCTCTGTCGCGAGCGCGACAGGGATCGCGAGCGCGACAGATGTGTTGTGTTGAATGAGTTTTCTTTGGTGATTCAAATGTTTGAATTCCGAACTTGTGATGCCTTTAGGTTTATTCTTTGACTATTTTATGAAGCATGTTAATATAATTGAATGTAATATGCATATCTATACTTATGATCTTTCTCTAAGATTATTATGTTATACTTAAATGTAAATTGCATGATGCATGATTGACTTTATGAACTTATTCATATGTCTCAACTGATTGTGTACAATGATATAAAGTATGTGATTTGAAATATGATTTGTATTATGCATGACCTACGAGAGTCAGTCTAGTGGATAGTTAGGCATGCCTAATAGAGTCTTTGTAGCTGCAGCGCCCTTTGAACGATTTGGACCCTGATCAGGTCCCACGACTGGTTCCTCGCGAACCCCTATCAGTACGGATCCTCGCAATCCTTTTTAATGTGGTTGGATCGGGTTAAGATCCCTCATCAGTAAAATGCTTTTGTGACAAAATAAAATGATTTTCGATTAGTACCCGTAAGGTACTCTCTGGCCGACTTGTACCCATAAGGTACTAATCAGTTCACTCGTTATCCACTATTATGAGTCAGCAGGTATTTTGATGGTTTGTTTTATTCTGTTTTGAAATAGCCATCAGAATGTGATATCTGAATGAGCAAGAATAAGTTTATGTGTATATGAATATGACTACGGGCTTCAGAAGGTAAATCTGTATTTAGTAAACATGACTTTTCAGTTAACATGATTATCCGTACTTGGCATGTGATTTGTTATTAGTTTCTGAATGCTTTGAAATGATTCGATCGATGTATTTATGTATATGAGTTAAGCATGGTTTTATTGTGTACAAGCATGTGAATCAAATCGGTTGTGAGGGTAAGTATATAAGATGTAATCGTACTTTCTGCATGGTTTTGATATGAATGTGAAGTGATGTGATTATGCCTTCAGTCTCCGTTATGGGAGTGTTTACAGCATGATATGCTATGTATTAGAGTTGTGCAGCAGTAGTGTGGTGTTTTGGATGTTTTCTTGGGTATGTGGCTCAGCATGATAACACTGGTGTCGTGTTTTGGGGTTATGACTGTTTTGGCCCATTCCTGATATATGTATATGATTATGTGTTTTGAATATTCGCAATTGCCATTTGAATGTATTTTGCCTCGACGACCATTGTGAATGGCCGTCCATATTATTATGTTTGTTTTCCCCACTAAGCGTTATCGCTTAGCACGGGCTCTTTTCCCCGTGCAGGTGGCAGGTTTTCTTTTGTTCGAGTCGCGCATCTGCATAGTCGGCCACATAGAAGCTAGAAGTTTTGTATCTTGTTCCGCTTTTGTAATTTAGAATTTTTGTATATCTGTGTTATATGTATAAGTAATAATATGTAAAGAGAACGATGTAATATTTCAGACTCCTATTGTATGATTGTAAAATTGTAGATGTGTATGTTTTCGTTAAAAAAAAAATGCGCGTTTATGAATATGTATGTTCAGATTTTTGCTCCATAAAAGTTTTAATTCTTTCATAATTATATACGCATTGTATCGTTCTGTTCGGTAACACACCTACTCGTACGGCTTCCTACTCCCTTGCGGATGGGTTCGCCTACGTATGAGTTGGGGTGTTACAGTTATCGCTTAGCACGGTGTTTCACCCGTGCCGGTGCGGAAGGTGTATAGCTTTTGGGAGAGTCGCCGACAGTCAAGCCAACACAGTTGGATTGTTGATAGGACTTAGCTTCTTTTTGTATTATGATTATTTTGTAATAGTGATTTCTCTTATATTTAGTCTTTTGTTCAGCTTCCGCTTTGTTCCTCTGAAAGTTGTAATTATGTTAGTATCAGAACAATTATGTATTGAATCTTATTATTCTATGAATGAATGTTCAATTCGTTTTTAAAGTTCTAATTTCTGCTATTTATACGTATGTTTATATTATGTGAGTGAATATTTTGTACCGTTTTATTTGGTGACACCCTTACTCATACAGGTTCTCACTCCCTTGCGGATGGGTTCTCCTACGTATGGGAAGGGGGTGTTACAGTATAGGCCAATGACGGTCCTATTCTGTAATACTCAGTCTTAATATTGTATTTATATTTTATGTATTATAAGGGTAGTCCCATGGGATCCCTCTATTCTGTATTGAACCTATTGGGATTCACATCTTATTTATCCCGATCATAGATGTCTGCCAGTTTTATACAAGGGGCAATATGGTAAAAATAAGCTTAAAAAGGTTAAAATGTGATTAAAATAATATTTGTATGAAAAAGGGAAATAATTGGAATTACTGAAAAAGTTCGAGGGTAAAATGGTAATTTTAACCTTAAGTGGATAAATAATAGTTAATAAGGGTAAAAAGGTAATTAAATGGTTTAATATGAAAATTGGTCACTTTTTAGGGATTAAAATGTAATTTGGCATGAAATTGGTAATTGGAGGGTAAAATCGTAATTTGCATGTTAAACAATAGTAAAATGGTGAAATAAAATGAACTAGTGGCATTATTGTAATTTTTGTGAAGTTTAAGGACCTAATTGTAATTTTGCTTTGTTTAGGGATAAAATGGTAATTATGGTCTTTTATGTGTATTAATTGTGTAAATGTTTTTAATTATGTGATTTAATGGTAATTAAATGTGAATTTCATGCATAATTGATAAATAAGTTAAATAATATTTATTTATGATTATTTTATTATATTTGTAATATTGTTTATGCATGATAACTTAGCTTAGTGGAAATACTTGGAATCGCAATCATCACTGGATATATTTAATGCTCAGCACGTAGTTTTATTGACTGCATGCAGGTACTCCTTAGGCGCGAAGCGGTAGTATACCTCACATTTTGGAAGCTGATTTGAAGATTTAGGTTTAGAATATTTTAAGTATGTTAAGTATCTTTGGCATGTATTTGAACTCATGCTATAGTTTTGGGTACTAGTTTGTAATAGACTGGCATAACTGGCACTAGTTAGTGATGTATGTGTGATATTTCTATTAGGTATCTGGATGTTTGTGTTGAGTTTTATGGCATGCCTGATAACCTGTAGAAGTTAAGTTAATACAATTGGTAATGTGAAATGTATGATTGCATGATAAAGTATAATTGACCAAATGAATAGTAACTTAGGACAATTATGTGTCAATCGACAAATTAGATAATAAGCTAAAATGAGGTTAGTAAATTTTTAGTTTAACATGGCCAATAGATATAGATAACATAAGTCATGTTTTTTAAAAAAAAAATGTACCGATTTTTAATTAAGTGGCTGGTTAATAATGTGGTTATTTAATTAGGCCAATTGACTTAGATAGATTAGTTAAATTATTTGGGTGTAATGTATAAGAGTGTTGTAGCTGCCCCACTTGACCAATCTACTCTAGTTCTTCCTTTCCTATCTATTCTTAAGGCGGTTACTATTTCTCATTTTAATTTAATACGTCAAGTTTTCCTGGACTTAAGGACATTTAGCCACTAAATGATCAGTACTACCACACTTAAAACAAACTCCAGTTAGCTTCCTACACACACCCTAATGAGTTTTTCCACAATGCTCACATAATGATGGGGCACTACCTCTACTCGATGGTGCTGGAACACTGACTTCAGAAGCTGATGTCATCTTGCCTAATATTTTACAATTCAATGATTTTTGAGATACACTATACATATCTTGTCTACCCTTAGCCTCGCGAACTTTCTTATGCCTAACAAACCTAATCCCACTATCCCGTGATTTCCTTCTTTGTTCCTTCTTTTGCTAGACTTTCTCAAATTTCTCCTCTTTCTGTGCACCTAATACTAGCTAATAATATCTCACTGGATGTATAAATGTCATTGCTGCTAGCAATCCCTTAATTCCCTCATTTAAACCATCCTCAAATTGCCAACATTTAAATTCTTCAGTCATCAATGCATTAGGTATATACTTACTAAGACAGCTAATTTCTTTCTCATAATCTGCCATGGTTAAATTTTTCTGCTTAAAACTTACAAATTCTCTCCACTTAGCTTCCCTATAGGCTTTAGTAACATATTTCTTTTTAAACTCCTAGACAAAGAAGTCACAGGTTAGCTCAGCAGATAGGTGGTGATTCCAAAGTACCAACTTCCACCAATCATTTGTTGAACTTTATAGTAATGACACTACACATAACACCCACTATTCTTGTGGATAATTAATCTCTTACAATATTCTTTCTGTCCTTTTTAACCAAAATTCTGCAATGTCAGACTCATATACAGTACTACCTCTAAATTCATCTGCTCCTGGCTTCCTAATTACGTCAAAAGGAGCCTTTGGAGCAGTCAATCTATCTATCACTTGCATCAACCCATATACTAACACTTGATTTCCTAGAGCAAGGTATGGGTTCCTTGCTGGTGGTGGCTCAGGTACAGGTGGGTTAACATATGTTGGGTTTACACTTCCAGTTGTTTCACCTATATCTTCACTAGGATCCGATTCCATATTCACTCTACAAAATAAGAAGAACAACATATGCATTAAGGCCATAACTCTAAACAGACTCATATCAAATCTATTCATTAACATCTTATAATCCAGAACTGCCTAAACCAATGCTCTAATACCACTTAAATTGTAACACCCCCTATATCCCCTAAGAGAATATGAAGGTATTACATGCTTAATATATAATTATCTAACAAAATTAAATATAATCGCTTAATCAAATAACATGCATAACAAATTCTTGATAACATATTAGCCATAATTATACATATAATATATGCAGCTTTACTATTATATTTGGTCACTTTACATATTTAGCAAAAGATTATATAATTACATTTCAATTAATTTACAAAAATATCATATTAACTTATACATATCAAAATGCTATACCAAAAAGAATCTTAAGTTATCCCTAATGGCTAGTAGATATAGTCTACAAAACCTTCACGATTCTACCTTGCAATACCTACACGGGAATAAACACCTGTGTTGAGCAATGGCTTAGTGGGGATATAAATAAAGCAAACTGACTTCTAAATAAAGTCATAAATTCATAAGTGTATAAACATAATAAAGCATACTTGAAATGTAAGAAGTAAATTAATCATTAATATTCACTGTGTTCCATTATCAGCACAAGTAATTTAAGCACTATTAATAATCATTGAAACATTACTAATTCAAAAGTTGATAGACACTTGAAGGCAAAACTTTAATCACTCAATAAATTTTGAGCTCTTATATTGCCTAAAGCAATAATAGAAATGGATAACAGGAACACTAGATACCATAAATCGTATCAAACACTAAATACTTGATAACAGTATTAAACACTAGACACATGAAAGTCCCAAGTCATTAGATATCTAATAGGTGTCAATACACTAGACACCATTAAAGTGTCAACATTAGCAGCTGCAAACACTATCACTTATAGGCATGCTTATTTATCCACGACTTTGAATAATTCGGGCAAATAGTAAAATATTTTATACATTAGTTCATATATACATTACATATATTTCATCATATATTGATGTTATTAAGTCAATAAACATTTAGTATGTAGTTTTGGAAAAGATAGAAAATGAAAAAGTAAGCAAATATCATTAATTTATAGTGCTGAAATTGGGGGTTACACAGTAGGTAGGATTACTTGACTGCCTTATAGGATGCCATCCATTTGAATATTCAAAACAAAAGCTATTTACACGGCGGGCAAAATGGACTATAGGGCTGGCAGAAATTCCTGACTGCAGTGTAAAATGAAATTAAGGCAATTTTAAAAATCCAAAATATGATTACACGGTGGGCAAGAATCCTTAACAGCCGTGTAACTGGGAAAATGCAGACATAATTTCTGCAGATTACGGGTCCATCTTCATTAGTACAATTCACTTCCTTAATGTCTTTTTTAAGCTATACATTTTTCATAATAAATGTTTATATATCTCCTAAGTTCATCATAAATTACATCAATTAAACTTGATAAACAATAATTAAATCCATTAAAATTTTCCTAACTAAACAAAATTCCAATTCAAACCTCTACATCAATTCAACATATCTTAAGGACAAATTAAATATCCATTTCTTTTAGATATTTAAAGAACTATATCTCTTAATTCTCTAACAACTAAAAACAGCTTAACTACTATTTAAAGGATAAATTATAGCCAAGATACAGAAATTACACTAAATAGTTTAAGAACAAAGTACAGTTTTAATCTTCTTCTAAACTTTATCAATTTTGTAATCCTAACTCAAACATGATTTCTAACATAAAATGAACTATTAAATTCTTCTTGCAATCCATAATTCATACCAATTTAGACTATCTTGGATCAAATAACAAACATTAAACCCCAAACCTATTAAAGCCACTTCTTCCAAGCTTAAAGCTTGATACTTAATTAATAGCTTTCCCCTTCCCTTTCTTTACTCTACTATTTCCTTCTTCAGTTAATTCACACAAGCATTTCACATTACAAACTACTTGAGCCAAATTTACAGAACTCCAATTTTTCGAAGAAAATAAATAATGAAAAAGATGAGAGAGAATAGAGTTTAACTTACTATTAACACTTGGATTTCCTAATTTATTCAATCTTGCAGAATTTCATTGGTTTTGCCTAGGCTAATCTTCTTGAAATAAGATGAAAAGGGAAATTGGAAGATTTACAGCAGCCTTTATCCAACTCCACCGAAAATGATTGCAAATGGTGGCCAACCTATACTATTAAGTGTCAACTACATATTCTAGATGGTTACTTATACATGCTTAGGTTAATTTCACATTTAATCCCTTATTTAATTTTTAGTTACATTATTATTTTCTTTTAAATTTACTTAATCCGTTTAATCTTTAATTATAATTTTTATAGATACAAACACAATTTGACATTTTATAAATTTACCATGTCCATTTATTTAATCCCAATTTCGTCCTTTATAACTCGATTAATACTTAAACATACAATTTCGATTCCGATAATATCCTAATTATGCTTCAAAACGACCAGGGTGCAATTCGATGTCTTACAAGAATTATAATAGATAATTACATGAATTACCTTAAGCACGAATACATATAATATATCAATAGCAATAAAATACGATACTTGAAAATCATGAAAACATAATGTTCTATCATGTGACTTTACTATTTTAATGGTACTCAATAGAAGATAATTTAAAAATATATAATCACTTTCAATCAAATAGTGCTCAATCTTTAAGTCGAGAAAAAATTTTAATTTTCAAGATTTGTTATTTAAAATTATTTCAAACTTTTCAAGAGTTTTAATCAACAAATCATATTCTAAAATATATGGAACAATGTAATCTTTCTATTAGTATGTCCAAATTTGGGAGATTTCTCATTTTCAAATGGGCAATATATCCACAATTAGTTACATACTAAAATTTTTAAATTGATAAATATCAAAATTTTATTTCATTCACTATATGAAAATACATCTCTTTATAATTAATGCTAATGCATTACAATAAATGCTTATGAAAGAAGACACATCTTATGAGTTTATTTTCTTTTGCATGAATATCATATGTAACACATTGGCATATTTTTGAATATTTGGACTACAAGTCCAAAAATTCATATTATATAATTGAATGCAATTAATATTTGTATTTTTCAATAGATTTAATTTTAAAATCAAAGTTAAAAATATGAACATCAATACTTTATGTAAAAATGTTGTCGACAATTTTATCTTTTTCATTTCCTTTGAATAACATAACATATTAAGATCTTTTGGTAAATTTCAAGTACTTGAACGACTTCTAGGATTTTTAAATTAGTTATTTCATGGATCTCTTTAGAAACACTCACCTCCATGATATGACCATTTGCATTTATTTGTTCCTTTCTTTTTCAAAGATTTTGTTTTGGTTTAGAACTAATTAAATTACCCAGCATGACAAATTGTACTACTAGGACATTATTTTGAATTGAAGCATTTGCAGCTAATACATATGAGATTCAATAAATCTTTACACATTAACAAGTACATTAGCATCATTACTGAATAATCTTTCAATCTTCAGGTTCATGATATAAGGATGGAAACTACCCATAATGTATATTTATTTGATTATATTGAATTCAGTTAAATAAAAGTTCAATGGACTAAATAGGAAATTAACCAAGACATATATATAGTAGCATGCAAAATTTAAAGAGAACACCTAGCATTGAAATGGTAAAAGTTAGAGGAACCATCGGTGGGAATTGATACAAGAAATTCTAGACAGAATTCTATTCTTTCTTCTTCTTTATTCATATGAATTACATCTAAGGAAAAATTAGTAGAGGGTTTGTATATTGGTCAAGTTGGGAAATTCAAAGTTAATGTGGTAAGTTAATTTACGATTTTCTTCTGCATTTTTTTGCTTCTTTTAGCAGTTAGAGTACTGTAAATATGTTCAAGTAGATTATTAGTGTGAATGCTTGTATAAATTAGTGGAAGAAGATAATAGCAAGAAGAAGAAAGGAAAAAAAAGGCAATAATTGAAGTTTAAAACTTGAGATTTTAGCTTCAACAGGTTTGGGATTTTATTGTTTGTTATTCGATGCATGAAAATTTAAGTTGATATAAATTGTGGATTGTTAGAAGAATATAATAGTTCATTTTGTGTTAGCAATCATGCTTGAGATAGGAATTTCAAATTTGATGAAGTATAGAAAGTAATAGGAAATATACTATGTTTTTTAAACTTCTTGGTGTAGTGTTTGTATTTTGGCTATAATTTGGCCTTTAATTTTCTAATTGAGGTGATTTCAATTGCCGGAGAATTATGAGACATACTTCTTCAAATGTCTAGAAGAAATGGATGTTTAATTTGGTCTTTAAGTTAGGCTAAACTGCTATGGAGGTGTAAAATAGAACTTTATTTTGTTTAGGGAATAGATTGTATATTAATGGATTTAATTTTTGTTTATCAAGTTTAATTAGTATGATTTTTTTTTATTCTATGGTAAACTTAAGAGGTATACAAATAATTGTTATGAAGAATGTGTGGCCTAAAAATAATATTAAGAGAGTGAATTGTGCCATTGAAATTTGACCTATAAATGTGCAGAATTTATGTCTCCATTTTCCCGGTTACACGGCAGTCAAGGATTCTTGCCCGCCATGTAATCGTATTCTAGATTGTTAAAATTGCCTTAGTTTCATTTTACACGGCGGTCAAGAATTTCTACCTACCATGTAGTTCATTCAGCCCATCATGTAAATAGCTTTTGTTTTGAATATTCAGTTTCATGCCACCTTACACGGCGGTCAGAAAATCCTGCCTGCCATGTAACCCTTAACTTCAGCATTATGAATTAATGATATTTGTTTAATTTTTCATGTTCAATCCTTTCCAAGACTACATGTTAAATGTTTATTGACTTAATAACATGAATGAATGAGGAAATATATGTAATGTACATATAAATTGATGCATGAAATTTGTTACTTTGTGCATGAATTATTTAGAGTCATGGATAAATACGCATGCCCATAAGGGATAGTGTTTGCAGCTACTAGTGTTGACACCCTAATGGTGTCTAGTGTATTGATACATGTTCGATATCCAGTGAATTGAGACCATCGCATCTCTAGTGTTTGATATTGTTATTCAGTATCCAGTGTTTGATACCACTTTTGGTATTAAGTGTTCTCGTTATCAATTTCTATTATTGATTCAGGCAATATAAGAGTTCTTAATTAAGTGGTTAAAGTATTGCTATAGAATGCTTATGAAATAATGCATTAGTAATATTTTATTAAATGCTAAAATTATGTAAAGTAATTATGCTACTAATGTTATGAAAAAACATTTTTAGATATTTTATTTGTTGTGTTTTATTTATATCTTTTATGTTTATGACTTTATTTAGAAGTCAATATGCATTATTTATATCCCCACTGAGCCATTGCTCAGTACGAGTGTTTATTCCCCGTATAGGTACATCAATATAGATGCATGAAGCTTGGAAGTCCACATCTGCTAGCCACTAGGGTATCCTCAAGTTTATTTTTGGTATAGCATTTTTGGAATGTATAGTTACTATAATATTGTAATGTTTTTGTAAAGCAATGTCATGTATAAACTAGTAATATAACACCCCTTACCTATACGTAGGGGAGCTCACCCTGCAAAGAGAAGTGTGTGGCCCAATAGACAAGGGTTGCCACTAGCAGAATAATGCATGCAGAATACATTCAATATAACTCAAACATATAAGTACATATATGTTAGTGGTTATGCCCTAGGCCAAGCATTTGGACCTTGATGTAATCATTACTTTTTCATTTATATAATGGTTTTCTTCGCATTGATATTATTGGCATGTTACATTATTGTAATGTTTATGAATAACAATGTTATTCATGTTGTCCCTAGTCATTTATCAATAAAGGGCATAAAGATAAATTAAGACTAGTATAGATTTGCATTGATAATCATGGGATGATTATATATGTTGATATAAATCAAATCTATATGTACTTGCTAGAGAACAAAGTACTGGATAGACCCACTATAAGATCACTTCATGGGTTAATGTCATAAGTGATCTTATAATAGATATATTATTGAATCCTTTGACCTGAGATTATCATAGTTTCCTACATAAGGATCATTATGTTTTGACATAATCAAACGTTATCTTTAATCGGATAATTATAAAGTTTATGATCGGACATAGTGAGAATTATGCGGAGGAAAGTGAATAATCAAGATGGAATTTGTCCCTCTCTAATGAGAGAGATATCTATTGGGCCCCTCGATAAGTAGGACTGTAAAATGCATGGCCGTGCTCAAATGAATTGATAGTGTGATCAATGTCATTTGAATTTATCAGTCTACTTGGTGATCGAGAAATTATATGTTTGAACAATTTAAGTTTGACATGGACCATGACTTATGTTCGAACAAGATATCGTGTGACAAAAGGATAATAACATGTTCTATTGCAAGGTTAAAATCGGACTAACGATATTTATATTATTTGGGTAGTCATAATGTCTTGCTAGAGACCAATTATGACTTGTGGGCTTTTATGGGATTAGGCCCACTGCCAACATAATATAAACCTATTGGGTCACACACCAAGAGCAAAATGAACAGAATGGATTTTATTGGGTTATTTCGGAATATAATATAAATATAGGTATTTATATTTAATTTCGAAATTAAATATTTATATATATATATTTATGCATATAAATATCTCTTATTTTGAATATGAGATAATAATATGTATTAATATATTATTTCTTATTATTTAGAATAATAAATAAATAAATATATATATATATAAATATATGTATATATATATATATATTATATCTTAATTTTGAATTAAGAGATAATATCCTCATTTATCTTTTCCTAAGAGGAAAAAGGATTTGAAATATATATACAGTTATATATGGGATATATGTTAATAAAAAGAGTTTAACCCTAATAGAAACACTAATCACGTTATTCTAAATAACAAGGATTAGAGTGGCTGTATACTTCATCATCTTTGAGAAAGAAAAGAAAAAACAGTGCCATCGTTCTTCTTTGAGAAAGAAAGAAAAGAAAACAGAACCAGCCACCATTACTCTTTGAGAAAGAAAGTAAAGAAATCCATTCGCATTCAAGGGAGCTAGCACCCCTGCGACTCCTGCTCATTTATTCGTGCGTGTGGATACCGATAGAGGACGTTTGCGTAAAGGCAGCGTCTTCAGTCCGGATTAAAGAGTTATTTCGTTCAAAAGGTCAGTTAATCTTTACCTCTTCCTTTTGAATCAATCGAAAATACTTGGATCCTGTTTCGGGTTTTGAATTTTCCGCTGCGTTTAATGTGATTTAATTCCGTAGAAACCCAACAATATATTCATACATTGATACAGGATATGTAGTGACAAAATTTTCTTTGACATACATCTCATTCGGAGAATTATCAAACTCAACAAAAACTGAAATTGGCAAAACTCATTCATTGATATACGAAAATATTTACATAAATAGGTTGTTACAAAATAATCCTTACATATAAAATTTTGAGTCTTACAATTTACATAACTGATCAAATTACAAAACTTTGCATAAGTACAAATCAATTGTCATATTTACAACACTAGTTACATTACAAAAGCTTTACAGCCAGAGATTACAATACCCAAATTCTTAAACATCTACAAAATCCCGTTCTTATTTTGTTGACCTTGGCTGCTGCAGATAAGTCCTCCTAAAATCTCCTACCGCTTCCACACCTGTACGAATGAAACACCCGTGCTAAGCCTAATGGCTTAGTGTGGAAAACAAGAGATGAACGGCCACTTACAGTGGATGTTAATGCAAATCACATTCCCATGGCACATGCATATAAATAAACATCAAAACTTAAATCATAACTTAAATTCATCAATATTTGCATCACTTCATACATTTTATGAATTATCATTTTAGCACATTACATTAGTTCATATCATATTCAAACACTTAGCTATGCCTGCAAACTTAGAGTAGTGGATAATGGGTAAATGCATAGGTACCCATAGGTACAAATAAATATTCTCTTTCTTTTTCAAATAATAATGCATAGGGATCTTAAGCAAGATCCAAACTCATAGTAATTCCAAAGAATTCAAATGCATAGGGACTTGATCAAGGTCCAAGAAATGCATAGGCTACAGCACATATAACCCTATAGGCATACCTATCTATCCACATCTCTACTAAGGCAGGCTAACTATTGATTCGAGTATGGCATAATTGATATAATATAATAATTCAACATTAAATCACATGTAAGTCAGAAGTGAGAAACCATGCAAAGTACAAGCGAAAAACCATACATGGCATCATAAATAAAGGATGTTCAAGGTACTAAAGAAGGTTGCGCTCGTGACCATAGTTGCGCTCGTGACTACTCGAGACGCTCACAACAGAGGATTGGATAGCCTCTGTTGTGCCTGCATGCCAAGTTGCGCTCGCGACAGAGGGTGGAAGGACCTCAATTGTGCTTACGCATGTAGATGAGCTCGCGATAGAGAATGGCCCTGCAGAAGTTCGACTACCAAACTCTCTATCATGCTCGCAAGAGAGGACACCTCGACAGAATTTCGATGACCTCACTCTCTGTCGTGCTCGCGACATATTCGAGCTTCACGCCCTAATGCTGACCTGCACAATACTCTTCAAGCCAAACTTCCCCAAAATATGCAATTAACCTCTAGAACTTTTACACCATCATCACAAAACATCCAAAACATACTACCCATCATATTACCCAAGTTATACACTTAAAGAAGTGATTAAAAAGGCAAAAGAGAACAATTACCCTAAGGTTTTACAAAAAATTTCCCAATTTACACATAAAACCACTTCTAAATTCTATACTCAACTTCCATTTCCAACTCCTATTTCAATTCACCAAAACACACTTCAAGGATGCATATAAACACATTACCAAACTCAATTTCTCAAAAATCATAAAATCACATAAATCCCAAACCTTAGCTCCTAAGCTCCTCAAAACTCAATTAGCAGTGCTTCCACCCATTATCTCTTTCCCTTTAGCTTCTTTAGCTGGAATTTCTGATCAACCAAATCAAACCACACCAATTGCTCAAAACCTAAACACAGCCACCAAAGAAAAATAGGGAGAATAAGAGAAGAAGAAGGAGAAGAAGAAGAAGAGAGAGAGCTATACACTTACTTGAATAACTCTTGAATTGCCCAAACCCCACCAAAATTACTGCAACTATAAGGGATGATTTAGGGCAAGGAAGGAGAAGAAGAAGAAGAAGAATGTGAGAGCTAGAATGGGAGAGAGGAGGGCAGATTTCTATCTCTCAGATTTCTGTCTCTTGGCTTTTAAAGCCAATCTTATCCTTCTCTTTCTCTCTCCTCATCTCACTATTCACTTGTCACATTCTTATGGGGGATTTGGCAATTCTCTCTTCTAGTCCTTCTTTTCTTCTCAAACCTCACACAAACCACATAATAATAAAGATGTTACACAATTGTACCCTTATAACTTATTAAAACATGCAATTAAACACTAAGGTAAGCAAAAATAACAACTCAGACTTATATAAAATACCCAACATCTCCTAAACACATACACACACACAAGCTACTAGGGTAAGAGTTGGGGCCTTACAACTCTCCCATCCTAAAAGGAATTTCATCCTCGAAATTCTCACCTAAACTGAACAACTGAGGGTACTGAGCTCTTGTAACAAAATTCTAAATGCATCTCTATTTTACACACTACAAGAAAATCTGGAAATAGCAATGGAAATTAGCAACCGAATCTATTGATTTTCCATTGCTAACGGAAAATAGCAACGGAAAAAACGGTTGCAAATTTGACGGTGGGTAATTTATAGCAATGGAATCAGCTTTCCGTTGCTAAATTTAGCAACGGAAACTGATTCCGTTGCTAAATTTAACCAATATTCATTTTGGTAAATTGTCAATATTAGGAACGAAAATTATTTTCCGTTGCTAAATTTAGCAATGGAAAATGATTTTCGTTGCTAAATGTTGGTTTTAATCGCATCCTCCTTGTAGAAGTTTAGCAACGGAAAAAGCATTCCGCCGTTGCTAAAAATAGCAACGGAATGAAGAATCTGTTGCTAAATATTGGTGCTTATCGCATCCTCCTTGGAGAAGTTTAGCAACGGAAAAAGCATTCTGTTGCTAAAAATAGCAATGAAATGAAGAATCCGTTGCTAAATATAGCAACGGAATTCATATTTCGTTGCTATATTAGCAACGGAAGGTGAATTCCGTTGCTATTTTTAGCAACGAAATTCAAGTTCCGTTGCTATTTTTATTTTTTATAAAATTTTTAATTTATAAATAAATGTAATTAAAATCCTGAAAATATATATGCTTATTGATAATATAATATAAAAATTATAATACACAACAATTAAAATTCTGAAAATATATTTATATTATTGTAAAATAAAAATCCATGAAAGCCATCACAAAAACAACATAAATTCAGTATAAATAACATTGCAAAGTAAAAATTTATGAGAACTATTACAAAAATAATATAAATTCAGTATAAATTAGCTTCAATTGGCAGCCTGCTGGCTATACCCTTTTTGTCCACCTCTGCTACTGATTCAAAGCCCTGCATTTTTAAACAAAAACATTAAAATAAAAACTGATTTATGTGAAAGTGGAAAAATATTGGGATTTATATTTACTATAAAAGTGTCTGAGTTCAAAGGAAAGAATTACAAGTATTTCCTCTATCAAACGTTTAAAGGAAAAACAATAACTAAGAGATCTGATTTCTCATTTGGTTCACCTTCGGAAATGGAAACATATCCTGCCCAGACATCCTGCCCAGAATATTTCTCCAAAAGGTCACTTTTTAGATATTTAGATACAATGATGATTTACCTCATTTCAAGTTATTAAAATATGAAAGACCTATAAGAAAGTAACTTATTTTCAAGTAATGACATTCCAGTTCTCTTATCATAGCAAACAATCTTCCTCTGAAATTTTTGAATCCAATAATTACCTATTTAGGCCTAAACCCTTCAGATTCATGCAAAAATCGAAATGATTTATGGAAAAATGATTTCACAAATAACTATCTTTCATGTGATACAATGAGCCATTTTACAGTGCATCAGCAAGTAACAAGCAAAACAGTACAAGGCCATGTAAAAGAGTGAGTGTAGACACCGGGTCTTGAGTCAGTCCAAGTCAGAGTTACCCGATGAAGAGATCAACTTCAATTTTTGGATAAATGGATGGAATTCGGAGGTTTTCGTCTCTCGGTTTCATAAGGATTAAAATGTTTTTCTCTATAGCGTGAGGTTTTGAAAGAGTTTGGGAAATTTAGCTTGAAAATTGAGATTTTGCTCCTCAGACGGGATGACCGTCGGAGTTGGGACGCCCGTCTCTATTTGGTGTTCCCTGTCTTTATATTTTGTAGGGACGGCCCGTCTGTAGTATAAGTGGCGAACACGTGTCTGCATAGAGACGCCCATCCCTAGTCCCACGCCTTGGCCCGTCTGTTGTCCAGATTTCCACGCATACCCTTCTTAGGGACGCCCCGTCGGTAGTTCTAGGGACGGCCGTCGGTAGTGGATCTGATCTGATAACGTCGGATTTGGTAAAATTTAATCAGATAAGCTTGATATCTTTCAAATTTGGATGAGATTTGGGGCAGATATTTGGTTAAAAATTGAATTTTAAAATCCTTTTAAAATTCGAACTTTAAAATCCTTTTAAAATTCGAACTTTAAATTGATGTTTATCCTAATTATCTCCTAAAAACACTATAAATAGTGGATTAAATTTCATTACAAGGGGTTAGAAAAATTAACAAATTTTTGGGGAGAAAAATTAGCAAATTTTGAGAGATTGGCAAATCTTTAAGGGAAAAAATCTTTTGAGAGCAGCTTAGTAAAATCTAAAAAATTCTTTCAATTAATTGACTTTTTTCTCAAATTCTACTTGTAAATTAAGCCAATTTGAGGTAACGAAATTCATTCGTTTCCATCAATCCAGCTAATTCCAATACTTAAATCGCTGTCAAATTTTAAAGAAAGAAAAACATAAATTTTATTTCCGTGATCCATTTTTATTTGATCCTTGTGAAGCGTGAAGGGACCAAAGTCATTCGACATTCACCCAAAAAGGTAGAATTCGAGGGTAAACATTCTGGATTAATATTTGTGTAATTTAATTGACTTATATTAATTGTTTTTCATTTTTAATAATTTTTTTACAAAGAATTTCAATTGAAATTTTGAAGGCCTTTTAACTTTTTCTGCAATCAGGGGTGACGACGGGCAGAGTGGTTACCGACGCCCGTCCCTATTCCGAGAGACGGGACGTAGGTGACACACCACTCCTCCGTCGGTCACACTAAGGACGCTTGTCGGTATTGTGTAGGAGGCCGTCCCTAGGCAAATTTTCATGTTTTTAATTTATTTCTTTTACCCCTTTTTTATTTCTTTTATCTTTTAACTCATTTCTTTTAAAGTTTCTTGTTATTTTACTTTTCTTTACTTTATTCAAGATTTTGACACTGACATGTTTATTTCCATGAGTTATTTTCTGACCATTTTGGAATTCGAGTTGTTAATGATGGTGGTCGCGCCAATCTGAGGATTTCCATCCGGGTTCTTTCTTCACCCTTGTCTTTATTCATTTTATTATGAAGATTATTTTAATGTCGTTAAAGTAAAAAGGACCAAATGTTTTATAGTAATTAATTTGGGATTTTTTCGAGAGCCGGGGACCAAAGTCTCGTTTTTAGCCAATAAAACTGACACTTCTCAAAAATCAGCTTGTAATAAATATGCATGGCAGGACCAATGTCCTCACTCTAATGAATATCCCGATTTCTGTATGAATTACATATTGTTTTTATAATGGGCGTTGTATTCCACCCCTAGTGTTATTGTAATTTATTTTGCGTATTTTATTTCGTGTCAATTTGCTGCTTTATCTACATAAATGGATTGCGCTTTAATTAGCTGCATTGTATGGAAAGTTGATGAAACAATGAATTTAAAACTTAATTATAATATTAATCAAGGTACAAATAAATGAGAAGTCCCGAACTAACTCTAGTCTTGGGCTCAATGAGGTTAGAGGTCTAGAACCTCCAAAATATCTCTTGTTCCTCTCCAAAAGGCCTAATTTACATATTCCTAGGCTCCAGGGGGTAGAGGATCATCCTAATGTTCTATTAGGCTGAGACCTCCAAGATCTCTCTGGTTTGCCCAAGATGGATATTTACGCACCGTGTAATCCTAGGTTTCACGAGGTCAGAGGGTCATCCTAATGTCCTATTGGGCTGGCACCTCCAAAACCCTCTTGGCTTACCCAAAATGGATATGTATGCACCGTCATAGGCTCGCTGAGGCTAGATGACCCTTCCCGATGTTCTAGTGGGTGACGACTCTAAGAAACCTCCTTGTTGCCCAAAATAGATGCACTTGTAAATACCTTACAAGTTTTTATAAACATCTTTCGAAAGCCCTAAAAGCGGGCCTTCGGGGCATCCTACGGGGTTTGGGGCGCGTCACAGTGGCGACTCCGCTAGGATCATACTCGAGACTTCGATTCGAAAGTACCTTGATTAAAAATTACAATGGAGTTTTAGTTTAAAATTTTCATCTTCTTTCAAAGCTACATTACATCTCATTAGAGCCTTAGATATATGCTAGTTTGGTCCCTTTATTAGCCCCAGTGCATTCTCAAAGCGCGACCCTACGTTCACTCAATGTAGGGAAGTGTTAAGGATAATCACCAGCTCAAGCCTCGTACCATTTGGTATATAAAATGGAGACCCGATTGATCGTTATGCTCGTGATGAGCTAGACCTGTCGGCAGGGACCATGCTTAGGTAGCCCTAAAGTAACATCACCTTTTGACTGTAGCTCATGTAATGAAATAGTTACATCCCCTAAGTGACATGAACCTTAATACTATGCTTGCTGTATGGATCATTATGTATTAGACAAACCCAGATAATATGACTGGTCACCTAATCAAAGGCTTTCATGCCCCGATAGGCCCAGGACGACTTATTCGGACTACCTAAATACATAACGATCATAACCCATGCGCTTGTGCATTAGTTAGGAGAGGTTATACTGCCAATTTTTTCACCATGCACCATACGTGTAACAACCCAAATAGGGCCCGGTCGGAATTTACGCGGTAAGTCGATTAATTGAGGGTATTTTCGTAATTTGTGTAAGAGAAAAATTGGATAATAAGCTTTATGTGTTAAAAGAATTAATTAATTAAGTACATAGTTAAGTGAAGGGAATATTAGTGTATGCTTATAGTGTATGGTTGTAGGGTGTAAGTGGTTTAAGGGCTGTTATTGTGTGGTTTGTGGTGCATGGTGCCTTGGATGAGAAGGGTTTTTAAGAAGTAATATGGTGTGAGTGAGTTTTGGTGCATTGAAGATATTTGTGTAAGAAAGGTTTGTGTGTGTTTAGTGTATGGTGCCAAGAGTGGTTATGTTAAGATGGATTGATTGATTCTCTAGGATTGTGACAAGTGGCTTGGAGGTTGGTGAGCATTTAATGAAAAGTAAGAGAGAGGGAAGGGAAGGGCAGAAATTTGCCTAGCTTCCCGTGGAAGCTATCTCATTTTCTCCCTTTTCTTCTTCATTTCCCGTTCTCCTCTCTCTCTTGCTTCCATTTTTCTGCTCCCATCTCTTTTATCTTGAGTTTTCTTGGAATTTTGGGCTAAGTTCTTGAAGGATTGTAAGAGGTAAGTGGTTTGGAGTGCTTTGGGTATTTCGGTTCTCTTTCTCCTTCTTTTTCTGGTTTTGATTGTGGTTTTGTGTTGTGGCTGGGTTTTGTGCAAGCATCGGAAGAGAGAAGGAAGAGCAAGGGCAAGGATAAAGTAGTTTCGTGAGGGGCTCGGTTTGAAGCTTCATTTCCAGGTATGGGAGCTGTGTTCTTGAGTGTTTATTTGGGAATGGGTTTGGAATGCATGCAAGTGATTGGGAGCTATGTTGTGGATTTTGTGTTTCTTTTCCCCTAATTCCCTCCTTGGATCGACTCTATGTTGTGATTGCATGTCATTGGTAATATTGAGTGTTCATGAATGCATGTTTAAATTTAGTGATTTATAGTGAAGTGATAGTGATATAGTGAAATTAGTATGTGTGTTTTTGGAGCATGATCATGCCAAGTTAATGGATTTTGAGTTGGGTTGTGAGTGAATCTATGATGAATTGATGATGGATTATTGTTTAAAA
Source organism: Excoecaria cochinchinensis (assembly GCA_947683425.1). Taxonomy (NCBI): domain Eukaryota; kingdom Viridiplantae; phylum Streptophyta; class Magnoliopsida; order Malpighiales; family Euphorbiaceae; genus Excoecaria; species Excoecaria cochinchinensis. The sequence goes on from CANTUQ010000127.1 coordinate 2,056,068, forward strand.
TGTGTTTATGTGGTTTTGGAATGATGCGGTGATGTGCCGGAGGCTTGAGGTAAGTAATTGTGCATGTTGGGTGTATGTATGGAGATTTGTGTGTGAATAGTGAAGGAAAAGTGCAGAATTGGGCAAATCTGGGTTCTGTCGCGATCGCGACAAGTGCCGCGATCGCGATAGAAGGCGGACTTGGCCCTTGTTCTTGAAGAGCCCTCTGTCGCGATCGCGACGTTGCCGCGAGCGCGACAGAGAGCTTGGTAGCTGAACCCTCCGCTCGAGCGTGCTGTCTAGCGGGCACGCGAGGAGGAAGGAACTGGTCTCTGTCGCGATCGTGATGCTTGTCGCGAGTGCGACAGAGCTCGGTTCCGTGAATTTCTGCCGTGAGTGCTTTATCGCGAGCAGGCCGCTTGGCGCGACCTCGCGAGGAAGTACCCCGTGCTCTGTCGCGAGCTCGACACTTGTCGCGATCGCGATAGAGGCCCTTCCTGGTTACCTTATTTTCTGAATGTGTTTCTTTTGTTCCACTTTGCACGGTTTCTCACTATTGCATGAAATATGTTTGTGCTTATGACTCGAGATATCAATGTACGATTGTTTTAGGTAGGAATTTATTTAAAATTAGAATCTTGAATTGAATCTTGCTTTTGATTGTGTAATATTGTGTGAGTCAATGTGTTGTCGAGCCTAAAGTGTCAAGGTATAGAATAATTAAGCATGCTTAAGAAGGGTTAGTGTACAGCTGTTCAGTTCGCCCCGTTTGGGCGAAGCGGTCGACCTCCGAGATGGTCATCTTCCGTGTAGTGATAAAATGTTTTGAGACTCCGGTCTTCCGCGCTACCTTCGGGTATTAAAGTGTTTTTGAGGCTTCGGTCTCCCGTGCCGTGTTCCCGTATCCTCCACCATTGATTTCAGGCTATTGTGTGAACTGTCTGGTATTGATTTAGTGAAGTGTTCTGATTATTGTATAATTCTGAATAGTGTAATGGTTTAGTATTTTGTATTATTTATCCTGAATATATATTTACACCTCTGCACTCTGATGCATATTGAATTATGTATGTTAGTGCATGTTTCCTTGTATAGTGTTCCGTTGTGTTTGTTTCTCCCCACTAAGCGTTATCGCTTAGCACGGGCTTTTATCCCGTGCAGGTGGCATGAAGGATCTTTGGGAGTTGCTCGTGTCGTGCATCTGCAGGCTGGCCACATAGGAGTCGAGTTATTTATTTTGTCTCCTCCTGTATTTCTTTTTGTATATGTATTCTTTTGTATAGTGGCTTATGTAAATTTTGTTAAGGATCTTTAATGTAATCCTTTGGTTATTGTGTTTAACTTTATATTTCGACTATGTTGATGTAAGTATTTATATTTTTGTTTTGTTTGGTTTTGAATGCTTCCGCTTAACGCATGTATGCTTCCGCTGTATGTTTCGTCGCGTCGTGTAGCGCGCCCGCCGGTACCCTTCCAACGGGGACGGCAGTAGGGGTGTTACAATACGTGCCATCGGGTCTCCGGATGATCCATGGGCCAATCCCACCTAGGAAAGAGACTATGACCTCGTGTGCGGGAGTAATAAGGTTGGAAGGACCTATGTGCTTGCATGTGGTTTGTAAATGTTGCATAGCACGATCATGTATCTTAGCACGTTCATGCATCATCCTGACCCTTTATATTTTTCAGCCATCATAGATTTGCCTGGGTGGACAAGAGGGTCTCAGGGGCGACTACGCAGAAATCCATTCTTTGAGTTACCAGAAAGGGTGGAGTATCTGGACACTTCTTCTGAAACCAGCTATGCTACTTCAGCTCAGTTTTCTTTACCCGAAGAAATGACAAACTCACCAAGAGGGGCAGATGCCACCAGGGCAATGATAGCAGAGGAAGTGGGCCGAAGGCTTGAAGAATTCGAGAACCGGATGATGGCAATGATGGCCATAATGGGTTAGCAAGCGGCCCCGCAGAACCCACCACCTCCTCCTATGAGAAATAATGAAAGGGGGGAGGTCAGAGAAGACCTATAAGAGGAAATTCGCCCGCCACCTGTAAACCTAAGAGCTACTACCTCACAAAGGGGAAGACTAGCCCCAAGGCTAGATGATGATTGGGAAGAGGAAGAATATGAGGAGCGTATGTCTGAGAAACGAAAAGCCCCTCAAACTGAAGAAGCCATCTGGAAGAAGATGGAGGAGAAATTTAAAGCAATGACAAGAATGCTGACAAAGGGCCGAGGAATAAACCCTGAAGACAAGGAGTTAGAAGGAGAAGATTTAGTCCCAATGAACTTTAAAATATCGGATGTTTCGAAGTTTGAAGGCACTTCTGACCCCATGGCACGCATAAAATAATACTCGCTGGTGATTAAGGGTACTACCTTGATGAAAAGGCAAAAGATTGAATACTTCTGCTTAATCCTGACTGGCCCAGCGATGAATTGGTACCATGGGCTCGATTGTAGAACTAAGGAGGACTGGGATTTATTGACGGAGGACTTTTTGAAACAATACGATTATAGCACGAGGATGGAGATGACCTTAAAGGACCTGGAGCTGCTACAGCAGAAGGGAGGCGAGTCCTTCCATGAGTATCTTACCCGATGGAGGAATCGGGTAATGGAGATAAAGAGGAAATAGGATGCCCAGGATCAAATACGGCTGTTCATAAAAAATGCGAGCTCGTATTTGAGGGAAGGATTGAAGATGAAAGGACTGAGAGACTAGGAGTCTCTGAAGGACATCGCCATTGAGGCTGAGGGAGAGTACCTTGTTAGGAGAGCAGGTAATGAGAACTATCCCAAGAGGTGTAGCAGTAGCCAGGGGGCGAGTAGACCAACAGGTTTCGCTAGTAGCACGAGGAAGACTGCTGAGGTGTCAACTACTAATGCTACCCCGAGGCATTTTTCCAATCTTGGAAGGTCTTTATCATGGGTATTGAGAAGACTGATGAAAGAGGGTAAGCTGCAGCCTTTGCCACCCAGACCTGCTAGAACTCAGGGCATAAGGATGATGAGTATTGTGCATATCATCAGCACACTGGGCATACGACTGATAACTGCAAGGCTTTGAGGCACGCAATCCAAGATCTAATTGACTCGAAGTAAATCACAGACCCAGAGAAGAGAGGGGGTCAAAAGAAAGCTGGGTACAACAGTATGCCCCTGCCAGTGAATATGATCGGGTCAAGTTTGCCCGAGGAGTTTGTGTTAAAGGAATTATACAGCAACGATGTCCACACTACTGTCATGAACCTCCATGAGGGGAGTGAAGAAGGGCTTCCTGCTGTAGTGATCGATTGCTGGTCCACTGATGATAGTGGAACTGAAAACTATGATTCTGAAGTATTTTTTGACCCGTGGGGTTCGGAGGAGGAAGGAGAGGAAGTGAAGAAGAAAGAAGGAGGAGCTGTGACCCGGAGCGGAAGGGTATCTCCAGAAGTCGAGAAGCCCCAGGAACCGGTTGAGGGCAAAAAGGGAAAAGAGCCGGAAGAAGATCTGATTGTTAAACAACTGAAAAAGACGCCAGCTCAAATTTCAATATGGGATCTCTTGAGACAGTCGCCATCACATAGACAGAAAGTAGTAGATGCTTTGTGCGAGGCAACTGTGGCCACAAACATCTCGCCTACAGAACTTTTGGATGTAGTGAAAGGAGGATGGGGAGAAAATGTTGTTTTCACCAGTGCTGATTTCCCGTCAGAAGGCCGCAACCATAATTGCCCTTTGTACATAAGGGCACAGATTAACCAAAAGCACACAGCCTGTGTAATGGTAGATGATTGCTCTTCGATAAATGTGTGCCCACAGGTGGCAATGGCAGCTTTTGGGGTGACAGAGGATATGTTAGCCAAGTCTTATCTCACCATCACGGCATATGACAACTCGCATAGACATGCTTCGGGGACATTCGTGGCAATAATGAAGATGGGACCAGTAGAATCAGAAGTGGAGTTTGTGGTACTGCCTATACTGGCCAATTTCTCAGCTCTTCTAGGCAGACCATGGTTTCATAAGTTGGGAGGAGTCCCCTCTACGCTTCACCAGATGGTAAAGATACCTCATGAAGGCCAGATTATGACTATAAGAGCTTCACGGGAGAATCAGGTTTCAATACTGGAGATCGCTAGGCAGCCGTTTAGTGGGTTTCATGTTGCCATGATAGGCGAGGAAGAGCAGAAGGAAGAAAGCCCCCAGGTGCTAAATATGATGAAGAGGATGTCATTCCTCCTTAGCGCAGGACTGGGTAAGAATTCTCAAGGGATGCCAACAGTTGTTACTACCAAGGCCCAAAAGGACAAAGGGTCCTAGGATACACAGGTGTTGTAGAGAGGGGTGAGAAGCCAGAAATGGAAATTCCTCACATCCGGAAGACTTTTGTGCCAGCAACCGCAGCATGGGCCTATACAGGGGAAGTTGAACCGCAGTGGCTGGATGGAAGAATTGTGCCGTCTTCAATGATGTCTATGACTGGGACATTGGATTGATCAAGCCAGCGGAGGGCTTTTAGGATGAGGAAATCATGACCAGTAGAATAGTTTGGGACCGTGAGATGCCTGAAGAAGTGACCTCTGAGAAGATGGTAGCCACCCAGCTGAAGGGGAAAGCAAAGGTAGAGGAAGCCATACAGGAGTTGACTGAGGAGCCTCCAAAGAGCCAAAGTGACCCAGGACCATCAACGGCGGCAGATGCGCTAGCAAAGAAGGAAGAGGAAAATAGTTTAGATTTTCTTTTTGCTCCAGAACTTTTCAATGATGTTAATGACAATTTCAATCTTAATAATAAATTGAATGATTTTGCTTACTTGTGTGATGTTTCTGATGATTTCACTATGCATGATCATGATCATCATCCATCCATATTTGATATTGATTCAACTGATGCTACTCCATTTAATCTTGGAACCACAGAAAATCCAAAAGAAATTTTGATAGCATCAAATATAACTCTTGAAGAGCGAGAAAAATTTGAGAGAATCTTAAAAAAATATGAAAAAGTTTTTGCCTGGACCTACGAAGATATGCCAGGAATCAATCGGGAAGTCGCAGAACACGCTATTCCTACATATCCAGACCATAAACCCGTTAAATAGAAACTGAAAAGGCTTATGCCAGAATGGGCAGATAAAGTGAAGGAGGAGATTCACCAGCAAATCAAAGCCAAATTTCTAGTTGAGGTGCAATATCCAACTTGGTTGGCCAATGTTGTCCCCGTAGCCAAAAAGAATGGCAAGGTAAGGGTATGCGTAGATTATCGGACTTGAATAAGGCCTGTCCAAAAGATGACTTTCCATTGCCCCATATAGATGCGCTGATAGACAGAGCCGCTGCTTGCGAGATGTATAGCTTTGTAGATGGTTATGCGGGCTACAATCAAATTCTCAATAAAATAATTGACCGAATTAAGATGGCTTTCATCACGGAATGGGGGACCTATGCTTATCGAGTAATGCCTTTTGGCCTAAAAAATGCAGGAGCCACTTATCAGAGGATGGCAACAAAAATCTTGAATGACTTGATCCATAAAAAAATGGAGGTATACGTGGATGACATGATGATCAAGTCAGCCACTAGAGTAGGTCATTTTGAAGCCCTGGAAAAGTTCTTCTAGAGGATAAACAAGTACAATCTGCAGTTAAATCCTAAGAAGTGTATCTTTGGTGTTACCTCAGGGAAGCTCCTAGGACACGTAGTTAGTCAGAGGGGAATTGAAATTGACCCAGATAAGGTTAGGGCAATCAAAGAGATGCCAATACCGCAGAAGGAAACGGATGTGAGAAGCTTTTTTGGTAGGTTGCAATACGTCAGTAGATTTATTGCTAAGCTTACTTCGATCTGCGAACTGATCTTCAAACTACTCAGAAAAGACCAACCAGTGGTATGGAACGAAAGTTGTCAGAAGGCTTTCGATACTGTCAGAGAGTATCTGCTAAATCCACCGGTGTTGAGACCGCCGCAGCCAGTCAGACCATTGATTTTGTATTTAGCTATAGAAGACAGTTCTGTAGGCGCCATGATGGCCCAGGAGGATGAATTTGGAGTGGAATTTGTTGTTTACTACCTTAGCAAGAAGTTCCTGGCTTATGAGGTTAAGTATATAGAAGTAGAAAAGATTTACCTTGCGGTAATCTGAGCTTCTAAGAAATTGAAACACTACTTTCACTCCTACAAGGTACGGGCGGTAGCAAAGCAGAACCCTTTGAGATACTTGCAGGAAGCTCCATCTTTACTTGGAAAGATGGGCAGGTGGTTGTTACTGTTACAAGAGTTTGATGTAGAGTACGTTACTCGAAAGACAATCAAAGGGCATGCAGTGGCAGAATTCCTAACAGAACACCCAATTCAAGGAGACTCATACGAGTTCAACTTTTCGGATGAGGATGTAGCAGCTATAACAGTTCAGGGTTGGCAATTGCACTTTGATGGAGCCGTGAACAACAAGGGGGCAGGAGTAAGGGTCATTTTAACAACCCCAGATAATGAGAAGCTCCCTTTGGCGAAGAAATTGAGGTTCAAGGCTACCAATAACGAAGCTGAGTATGAAGCGTGTGCCTTTGGGTTGGAGGCGTTAATAGCTTTAGGAGCAAAAAACATGGAAGTGTTTGGTGATTCCTCCCTGGTGATCAATCAAATCCGAGGTGAATGGGCCGTTAAAGAAGAAAGGCTAATGCCACACATCAAGCACCTGAGAGACCTAAGCAGCCAGTTTGAAGTGTGTACGTTCCGTTTTGTTCCAAGGGACAAAAATCGGTTAGCCGATGCGCTCGCCACTTTAGTTCCAATGTGGGACAATCCCGAAGGAGTGGTTATAAGGCCGGTTTTGATTTCTAGCTCTGAGAGACGTAGCTTCGAATCTAAATCAATCATGGAGATAGAAGTAGCATACGGGAAGCCGTGGTATTATGACATTACGAACTACTTAAAAAATGAGACCTTTCCAGAGGAAGTTATCGGAAAAGTTCAGAGAATGATTCGCAAGTTATCTACTCAATTCATTTGCATAGATGGGGTGTTGTACAAACGACAGGCTGATGGTATCCAGTTGAGGTATTTGGATGAGAAAGATGCCAAGAGGGTGATGGAAGAAACACACGCCGGAGTATGCGGAGCCCATATGAATGGGCTGACATTGGCCAAAAAGATTATGAGACATGGATTTTTCTAGCTTACCATGGATAATGATTGCTCGAAGTATGTAAAGCAGTGTCAGTTATGCCAACAGTATGCAGATTTAAGGCATTTGCCCATTTCAGAATTACATAATTTGACATCACCTTGGCCGTTCATAGCTTGGGGGATTGATATTATTGGAGAGATACACCCCACGGCCTCCAATGGGCATAGATACATCATCGTTGCCATCAACTACTTTACCAAGTGGGTAGAAGCTGAGTCCTTCAGGAAATTTGATGCTCGGGATATGGCGAAATTCATCGAGAAAAACTTGATATGTAGGTATGGCCTTCCACACTATGTGGTATCTGACAAAGGGGTCCAGTTCATGGCCAAAATGAAGAAGTTACTCCATAAGTATGGTATTGAGCACCACAAGTCTTCTCCATATCGTCCTTAAGCCAACGGGGCAGTCGAAGCCGCCAACAAGAATGTCAAGAGGATCCTGGCTAAGATGGTCCAGAGCTATAAAGATTGGGCGAAAAAATTGCCTTTTGCACTCTAGGGTTACAGAACAACCATCAGAACTTCAATAGGAGCCACTCCATATTCTTTGGTATATGGGATGGAGGCAGTATTGCCGGTCGAGGTCGAACTTAAGTCACTGAGGGTGATAATGGAAGCAAAGATTCCGGAGGCTGAATGGGCTCAACAACGGCTGCAACGCTTGAACATGTTGGATGAGAACAGGTTAAAAGCCTACTATCACAACCAAATCTACCAAAAGAGGCTCGCTAGGTCCTTTGGAAAGAAAGTCAAGAAACATCCATTGAAGGAGGGGGATTTGGTATTTAAACAGATGAGACCAGGTGCACCGAATATTAGAGGAAAGTTCAGACCAACGTGGGAAGGACCGTTCATCCTCAAGAAGCTGCTATCAAAAGGAGCCGCAATTATGTCGGATAGCGATGGCAATGAATTCAAAGAACCGATCAATATTACCGATCAATATTGATAGACTCAAAAGGTTCCATGGCTAAAGGCTACAAAATCAAAAGAAGAGAATGAAAGCCCCGCGGGTCGAAAACCGAAAAAGGCGGCCTTCCTAAAATCGGGCACCTCGTCAGGGTGAAAACCGGAAAAAGGCATCCTAAGCAAAATTTAGAGGCTTGAGAGAAAATATCCAATCATGAAAACCCGAGAAGGCTGATTGGTAGCAAGAGTTGATGCTATCAAGATTTGGTTCCATGAATGAATGTAGTCTTGCATAGTTGAATTAGTGCTAAAAATGATCATGTATGCTGAAATTGTACTGAAATGTACACAATGCTGTGAAATAAAATAAGATTTGAATTATTCATTTACATCGTTGTCCAATTCTGCTTTAAAAAGAAACATATTGCTCAAAACGCATGCAAAGCTAAACTATGCCCTACTACTACTCTCGCCAGCCAAATGCCTCAGTTGCCGTGTTCAGTTATCAGATGCTAGGCTAAGTATCCACCTCTTGTACGCACTGGTAGAGGTAACAGAATGGTTCCCGAAGGGAGGTATAATAGTCTTCAATGGAAGTTGGCTCCAGAGCTTATGATAGCGGGAGGCAAAAGCCACAGAAAAGATTGCACCTCGAAAGGATAAAGGGAGTATCACCACATCCCGAGTCATTCCGAATTAACGAGAGCAGCGGGCCGTGATGTAGAAGGTGGCCTCATGAAGCCCGCATAGGGGAACGCATCCTGAAGATCCATCAATAACTACACTAGATAAGGGAAGCCAAGCATGCATGAAACTAATATCCTCATCTGATATTTCACTGAATCTGGTAATGCCTTCGTCAAGGGTCCCAAATAGGTACAGACGCTGGCGAGGAAGAAAATGCTTCGCAGAGTACTGACTAATTACCCTAGGAGGTGGCTCTGACAGCAACTTCAATTTCTCTTTCAACCAGATCTGAAAGAGGAAGCAAGGAAAAATAAAAGCCAAAAAAAATAAGATAAAAGGAAAAGAAAAGCTGCTGGAGTAAGTTGGATTTACTTCAGGCAAAAATTAGGCATAGGGTTGTGTGAAAATCCGAAAGGATGCACTTCCCGCTAAGAAAAGCTAGTGTGAAAATCCACAAGGGACGCACTACCTTTTAAAATAATGACGTACCTGGAGTAATAAGGGGCTCCCAGAGAATGAAGTGGTAGGCCCGGCACGGATAGAGTCCAAACCCAAGATAGTCTCACCCAGAATAAGTGGGAAAGGGGTCAGCCCACGGTGAAAATTGTCCAAAATTCCAAACAGACAAGGGTCTCCGAGCAGCTCCCCTGAAGTCACAATCAGATACTTCATCAGGCAGAAAAGAAAGCTGACACTTACGCTGTATGAAGGAAGGTTGGGGAATTTATCCAGTGCTTCAATCAGAGGTTCTAAGGCAAATACAGGGCCCTGAGGAACTAGACGAGCAGTGTCAGAAGGAGATATGCTTAAGGACAGAGCAATATCCGAGTTTGAACCAAACCGTAGCGAGGAATGCAGGGCAAAGCACTAGGAGGATACCAACTCCCGATAATAGCAGCAAGTTCCTCAGGCAGGGGGCATATTTCTTGGTAGGTGAACCTGAAAACATGAAAGCGAGGGTCCCAGAAGTGGGTCGCAGCTAAAAGAAGGTTGTAGTCTATTTTGACTCTTTGTAAAAATCTCAGCCTAGAAAGGGGGGCAAGGGTGCTATTTTCCCAAGTTTGAGCATCATCTAAGATACGGTACATTTTGGGAAGAAAAGGGGAATTCATTTCTCAATGGCTAAAGTTGAAGTCACTAAAGGAAATAAAGAAGGAAAAGAGGAAAAACTGGAGGAAAGAACATGCTATGAAGCTAAAATGAGAGAAAAGGCACGAAATCCGAGAAAATGGTGAATTTTATAGGATTGATCTACCGACGGCTAGGCCGTCTCTAACTTAGACGGTTATCCCATCTGTAATTGTCCATCTGGCAGATCTTTGCATCATGCATATTATGCGCATTAATTAGGTAATTAATGAGGGTTAAAAAGTGGAATCCGGAAAGATAGACGGCATTCCCGTCTCTCGCTCTAGAGACAGAAAGCCCGTCGATTACTAAATTCTATATAAAGCTGCTGGCACCGACGGACTGTCACTTTCTTTTCTCTTTCATTTTCTTCACACCGACGCTCTCTCCTTCTTTTTCAGTTGCATTTTTTTCTGTTTTTTTCTTTCGGTTGGTCTCCTTTGCACCAGTGTCTTGAAGTTTTTTTCTTCATTGAGTCTCAACTTCCAGGTTAGTAAAATTCTTCTACTTTTTTTTTTATTTTATGAATAATGTAATTTTCATCTTCTGGATTAGTGTAATTAGGAACCTTGCTAATTGATTTCAGTTGCTGCTTTGAAATGCCATTGTTTAGTTAATGTTTTATTTTTTTTTTAATGCTTTAAGTGCATGAATTAACACATAGAGTAAATAATATGCTGTTCTTCAGTTGATATAAAATGCATGGATATATGCTGTTTTGAGAACAATTAATGATAAATGCATATTTATTTTTTCGAGTTTTTTAGTTAGATGTACAGGCATGGCCTTAGGAATGCATGCACATTGGAACAAATGTTAAGGATTAGAAAATAATGCTTGGGACCTGAGGCCTGTCCCTCGTTGTCGCTTTTTATGCAAGAAATTGGGCACACCCTTGCTGGGGTGCTGTTAAAATTTATTTTAATCAAAGTTGTACTGTACTGTTGCTTGGGGCCTGAGGCCTGTCCTTCGTGATCTTTTTTATGCAGGAGGTTGGGCACACCCTTGCCGGGGTGCTGCCCAAAATTTTTTTTTATTTAGGCACATTCTTGCCGGAATGCTGTCCAAATTTTTATTAGGTCCATTTATGACTATGATGCTAAACTAATTGTTTACTTTCTTTCCAGGATGCCACCACGACGATATGCTCCGCGTGATCAGCCTGAGCCTCAGGCCCTGGCTTGGATGAGTGCCGAGGCCAGGCAGAGGTATGCAGCACTAGCTCAGGTGCAGTTCCGAGCTAGCCGCTTCATCTCTAGGCCATTCCTTTAGGCTCTAGGGATGGCGGACGAGGTCGATGCTCTGATAGCGAGTGCGGGATGGACTGAGTTTCTGACGCCGGCTTTCCAGACTCATCCGGAGATAGTTTGGCAGTTCCTTGCTACATTAAAGTACGGGGGGTACCAGAGATCCGACACAGAGGAGGGTGTCATCCAGTTTTGGATCGAGAGCCACCAGTATAGCATTACCCGTCAGCGGTTTGCACAGGCTATGGGGCTTCCATTTGGGTAGGATGTTATAGTGCCCCAGAGAGCAGTTAGAAGCCACCACTGGGAGGTCATTGCCTTACCGGGAGTGCCGTATGACCATAATATGGCAAAGAGCATGGTACTCGCATCACAGGCCCTTCGTTATGTTCATAGGGTTCTATCCAGCTCCTATCTGGGACGAGATGGTAACCCGGGGTCTCTCAATGTCGTAGACATTTGGAGTTTATGGGCCATGGTGGCAGGCCAGTGGCTCAACATTAGCCACGAGATTTTGGTTAACCTGGTGAGAGTATCTAGGGGGACAACCCCTGTAGTGTATGTTGGTGGAGTCATTACTTGACTGCTTTTAAGTTTGGGTGTCCGTCCAGATATCCTTGGGCATGCTTTAGATGAGAGCATTTATGTAGACGCTCCGGTAGCTATTATGATGGCTATGATATTACCGATAAAGGGTTAGGCCGAGGCATACAGACTTTGCTCTATTCATGAGACCAGACGTGCATTTGGCCTGCCCTCACTAGAGCCAGTGGAGAAGCAGCCTCAGGATCAGCCATAGATGGAGCAACAGCCTCTCGAGCACCAGCAGGACCAGGAGGACTAGCCTCCTCGACATCCAGAGCACCAGGAGGGTCAGCCTCTGCAGCCGCAGCACAAGGAGGAGCATCCTTGTACACCTTCCAACATGGGGATTGAGTTCACCATGGATGACTTATTTGGTACTCCCCTAATGCAGAGAGTACAAAGTCTTACTCCTCCTCCGCCATCGAGAGTATAGCGAAAAGTTCCCCGGGCACCTGAGAGATTCAATCCATATACTAGAGCAAGGGACCCGAGGGCATCTACTTCTACAGCTCCACCTCCAAAGCGGGCCCCAGAGTCAGTTCCCTCTCCATCCACATCATCGACTCAGCAGGCACAACCGGATTTTACTGCGATTTTGACTTCTATGTTCACATCCTTCGAGCACAGACAGGAGGAGAGAGACAGTGCCCTTCTCGGGCAGCTCAGGGAGCGAGATAGAGTCACATTGGAGTGGCTAGATCAGCAGCAGGGTATCATCCAGGAGCAGGGGAGGCTTATTGATTATTTGAGATGGGAGCAGGAGAGACTCGCGAGTCAGTTAAGGCAGGACATGAGGGCCTCCCAAGATGAGGCGACCTAGAGGACAGATGCATCTTTACAGATGGTGGATGAGTCAGTTGAGGCCCTCAGGTTCAGGATCCAGGTTCTGGAGGGTGCCATACCTCCCATCGCCCAGTCCATTAGGGAGTTTAGAGAGCAGACAGAGGATAGATTGAGGAGTATGGGGACCACCTCCACAGATCAGACCCTCCACCTGGGCGACGCTTTTAAAGAGTTAGGGGGGTCATTACCAATACGCTGCAATTCATGGCAATATGTGCACAGCCTTTTCTCGATGGGTATGCTCAGGTCCAGTTCCAGCAGCAGGACCCGGCGAGATTGCAGTCATTATCTGTACCGGTGGCTATACCTCCCAGATACCAGTAGCAGGCTAGAGCCTCGGGTACTCAGCAGGCCGGACAATTAGCCCCTCCCAGTCAGCCATCTGCTCCAGATGCGGGACCCTCTGCTTCTTCATCACGAGGCCAACCAGTTCATCTATCAGATGACGATGATGATCTAGAGGAGGAGCCCTCAGATTATTCACCATTATAGACTGTTCAGGGAGTTCTTTTGGCTCTGTATTTATTCTCATTATTGTAATCACATCTGTATATTGTGCAAAATTTATCCTTCTAGTGGAAAACATTTATGGTTAACCTGTTAAATTTACATGTTATTTCTTTATGATTTGACTTTCTTCTTAAAAAAGGAAGATAATTGATCATATGGTAAAAAGGATGATAAATAATAAAGGGCAACATAAAAATCTTCATAAATCTACCAATCAAGTTAATTTGCGCAAGAATTAACAAGAATCTCTTACAATACAGGAACATGGTTTTACACCAATCCAAAAATGACCAGCAGTCAAAAGGAAGGATAAATAGATCAAACGTTACGTCCTTCAAGATTACATTCAACCAATTCAATATTATAGATTGGATGAGGATCAATAGATCAGAATCATACCTTACAGATTGGATGGGGATCAACAGATCAGAATCATACCTTGCAGATCAAATGGCCGTTAGCAAGGAAAGTTCGCAAGCCTAAACGGGACTAGCGGTATAAATCTGGCTCCATACAGACCGAAATAAAGAACACTACATCCCAAAGATATAGACATTGCGCAAGCCGGGATGAGGCCAGCAGACCATATGCGATAGAACAAATCACAACAGAGTTTGCAGTTAGAAAACGCTGCATCTTACAACGGGATTGTAGTTAGAGAACACTACATTTCACAAATACCATGCAGGCCGGGACGAGGCCAGTGGGATAGATCAGCCACCGTGCAGACCAAGACGAGGTTAGCTGGGCACCAGCGATAGAACAAATCACAACTGGGATTGCAGTTAGAGAACATTGCATCTCGCAATGGGGTTGTAGTTAGAGAACATTACATCTCACGGACACTGTGCAGGCCGGGACGAGGCTAGCGGATCACCAGCGATAGAACAGATCACAACAGAGGTTGTAGTTAGAGAACACTACATCTCAAAAACACCGTGCAGGCTGAGACAAGGCCAGCGGGACAGATTAGCCACCGTGCAAACTGAGATGAGGTTAACGGAGCACCCACGATAGAATAGATCGCAAATGGGATTGTGGTTAGAGAACACCGCATCTTGCAAACGCCGTGCAAGCTGACCGAAGGCGAGTCACGACATTCCATACGGCAAAAGGTAAGGGTTGCCTCAGGTAAGTATCTCTCTCCTTCCTTCTCTGAATTTTGGGTCGTCTAGGCGCTAGTGCACAAGTTTCCCCAAAATTGGGGGCAACTGTAGACACTGGGTCTTGAGGCAGTCCAAGTCAGAGTTACCCGATGAAGAGATCAACGTCAATTTTCGGATAAATTGATGGAATTCGGAGGTTTTTGTCTCTCGATTTCATAAGGATTAAAATGTTTTTCTCTATAGCATGAGGTTTTGAAAGAGTTTGGGAAATTTAGCTTGAAAATTGAGATTTTGCTCCTCAGACGGGATGACCGTCGGAGTTGGGACGCCCGTCTCTATTTGGTGTTCCCCGTCTCTATGTTTTGTAGGGATGGCCCGTCTGTAGTATAAGTGGCAAACACGTGTCTGCATAGAGACGCTCGTCCCTAGTACCGTGCCTTCGCCCGTCTATTGTCCAGATTTCCACGCGTACCCTTCTTAGGGACGCCCCATCGGTAGTTCTAGGGATGGCCGTTGGTAGTGGATCTGATTAGATAACGCCGGATTTGGTAAAATTTAATCGGATAAGCTTGATATCTTTCATATTTAGATGAGATTTGGGGCAGATATTTGGTTAAAAATTGAATTTTAAAATCCTTTTAAAATTCAAACTTTAAATTGATGTTTATCCTAATTATCTCCTAAAAACTCTATAAATAGTGGATTAAATTTCATTAGAAGGGGTTAGAAAAATTAACAAATTTTTGGGGAGAAAAATTAGCAAATTTTGAGAGATTGGCAAATCTTTAAAGTAAAAAATCTTTTGAGAGTAGTTTACTAAAATCTAAAAAATCTCTATTATTTTCAGAATTTTTTGTTTGATAAAAATTCTTTCAATTAATTGACTTTTTTCTCAAATTCTACTTGTAAATTAAGCGAATTTGAGGTAACAAAATTTATTCGTTTCCATCAATCCAGCTAATTCCAATACTTGAATCGCTGTCAAATTTCAAAGAAAGAAAAATATAAATTTTCTTTCCTTGATCCATTTTTATTTGATCCTTGTGAAGCATGCGGGGACCAAAGTCATTCGACATTCACCTAAAAAGGTAAAATCCGAGGGTAAACATTCTGGATTAATATTTGTGTAATTTAATTGTCTTATATTAATTATTTTTCATTTTTAATAATTTTTTTACAAAGAATTTCAATTGAAATTTTGAAGGCCTTTTAACTTTTTCTGCAATCAGAGGTGACCGACGGGCAGAGTGGTTACCGACGCCCGTCCCTGTTTCAAGAGACGGGACGTAGGTGACGCACCACTCCGTCCACCGGTTACATTAAGGACGCCCGTCGGTATTGTGTAGGAGGCCGTCCCTAGGCAAATTCTCATGTTTTTAATTTATTTCTTTTACCCCTTTTTTATTTCTTTTATCTTTTAACTCATTTCTTTTAAATTTTCTTGTTATTTTACTTTTCTTTACTTTATTCACAATTTTGACACTGACATGTTTATTTCTATGAGTTATTTTCTGACCATTTTGGAATTGGAGTTGTTAATGATGGTGGTCGCGCCAATCTGAGGATTTCCATCCGGGTTCTTTCTTTACCCTTGTATTTATTCATTTTATTATGAAGATTATTTTAATGTTGTTAAAGTAAAAAGGGCTAAATGTTTTATAGTAATTAATTTGGGATTTTTTCGAAAGCCGGGGACCAAAGTCCCATTTTTAGCCAATAAAACCGACACTTCTCAAAAATTAGCTTGTAATAAATATGCATGGTAGGACCAATGTCCTCACTCCAATGAATATCCCGATTTCTGTATGAATTACATATTGCTTTTATAATGGGGGTTGTATTCTGCCCCTAGTGTTATTATAATTTTTTTTGCGTATTTTATTTCGTGTCAATTTGCTGCTTTATCTACATGAATGGATTGCACTTTAATTAGCTGCATTGTATGGAAAGTTGATGAAACAATGAATTCAAAACTTAATTATAATATTAATCAAGGTACAAATAAATGAGAAGTCCCGAACTCACCCTGGTCTTGGGCTCAATGAGGTTTGAGGTCTAGAACCTCCAAAATATCTCTTGTTCCCCTCCAAAAGGCCTAATTTACATAATCCAAGGCTCCAGGGGGTAAAGGATCATCCTAATGTTCTATTAGGCTGAGACCTCCAAGATCTCTCTGGTTTGCCCAAGATGGATATTTGCGTGCTATGTAATCCTAGGTTCCACGAGGTTAGAGGGTCATCCTAATATCCTATTGGGCTGGCACCTCCAAAACCCTCTTAGCTTACCCAAAATGGATATGTATGCGCTGTCTTAGGCTCGCTGAGGCTAGACGAGCCTTCCCAATGTTCTATTGGGTGGCGACTCTGAGAAACCTCCTTGTTGCCCAAAATAGACGCACTTGTAAATACCTTACATGTTTTTATGAACCTCTCTTGAAAGCCCTAAAAGCTGGCCTTCGGGGTATCCTATGAGGTTCGGCGCGTGTCACAGTGAGCTTAAATAATTCCATTCATTGTATATTTAAGAATGCTATGAGACAAGACCTGAAATTTAATGGGATCCAATAAAAAAGGAATGAAAATAGTATACCTTGCGCTGGTAGATTGAACTAACTGCAGCAACAGGAATCTCAGCATATTAAGTATCAACAGGGACTATTTGATAGGAAATTGCAGCTATAACCTACATAATCATGGTAAAAAGTAAAATTATCAAATGTTTGATTCAATAACTTACAAATTCTTCATCAAAGCAAATTATAAATCAAATCGTTTTAGCATAAGTTTCATTATGTGCATTTATTTGCTGATGCGCATGTAGGACAATGGAGATAGAACCTAATGTTTATGAACTGATTATAAATATATGATTTTGATACTTATATATATATATATATGTTGATGTTAATAATTGATGAAATTAAACCACAGCACGACACATGTCTCGGCCATCATATACTGAGTTGGCTAATTTTGCCAATTGTCCTCTATGTTATGATTATAGGGATGGGGGGAAAATGAAATCATGCCAATATATATCATTAAATTGACAATAATAACATATAAAGATTGAAGGGGTGGTACGTACTCAGTAGGTGCTATTTGGATTTATTGCAAATGTCATATAACAAAACAAAAAAAGAAAACTAAACTTGGCTATGTACATATGAGAACAGAATACATGTTTGGTTCATACAAACTTGTAATAATTAGCTACTAAATTTATATATGCTATTTACATTGTCAACTTACCAAAAGAGCAGCAATACCATTACACTGAATTATGTTCAGGCCAAAAATAGATAGAAAAATAATACAACTCATTTTACAAGATCAACTAGCTACAAAGACAACATGGTATGCCAAATAATTAAGAGCGAGAAAAGAAACAATCAAATTTCATAAGATATTGATACGTCCCTTTTTAGCTATAGGTAAAAGCAATTAAAACTTCTCAAGTTTTAAATTTGACTGATGAACTTCATAGCGAATGACCCTAGATCCATACAAAAATAGGCAAAATTTACATAGGCAACTAGTTTGAGATTAAGGGCGAAATAAGACAAATATAAAAAGGGATACGAAAATAAGAATTCTAATATATATTATCCTAAATTCAAGGAAAAATTATAGTATATATGGGACACAAGAATCAAGTCATGTAATAACGATATTCAAAATGCCCTTCTACAATAGCTAAAAGACCCAATAATACAATACTAGAAAAGCAATTAGAAGAAATACTACCTTTCTCTAATTAATTTTTTAAATCACCAACCAACCACAGCCAAATTGGAACCCATAACACATCAAACAGAGAGTACCTGTAAATATCTTCTGGAGGTAAAACAAAATCGATATTCTATCTTTATTTTTCCACTGAAGTTCAACCATGCTATAAAGAACAATCTCTAAGAAATATGGAGTAAACACACTGCAATAGAAATTAGGTGCATGAGAAAACTAATTCATTGCGCAAATATATAGTGCCTCCTAAAACAAAATAATGCAGTAAGAAAATAAAACCTGAATGGTAGCATCTCACAAACTGAATCAAACTTTACCACTAGAAACAAAGAAAGAAAGAATTGCATTTACGTTAAAAAAACTCAATTAACAACTACAATTTACATTTTATTTGCTATTAAATAAAACTCAAATAACATCTACAATTTACATTTTATTTGCCTCACAAAATTCAAAGAATCGGACAAGAAGAAGAAGTGAAGGAAAATGAACATTTGGATTATCGAATACCAGGCAGAAGGCAAAGGCTTCAGGTAATTGTCTACGGTGGTAAATCCAGTACACACATTTGTTCTGCTACTTTACCCAATAAAAAAGTAAAAGGCCAGAATCAGAATAAGCTATCTAAAATGACACAGCTCAATTCATGAATAATAAGCACCACAGAATTGCAAGCACCATGGAATAGCAATAACAAACACCCAATAACAATAACCAAAGTTGAATTCAAATTGAAACCAAGTAAATTACAACACTCAAATCATATTAGCACTGAAAAGACTAGCATAAGCCACATTGTATCATTAAAAAAACAGTTCATTCATTGAATTCGTTATTAACAGATTAGATAGGTAACTAAAATAAACACATAAAATAGATGAATTATGACTAAATTCAAGAAATTAATGTGGATTCAAAAGTTCACCCTTTAACAATCCTTAAAATGTTCGCAATTATATTAAACAAGCTAACAGGTATATAATCAGTGTTAAAAATGAAGATCACTCATTCTATGGCATAAGAAAATAAGTAAAATTCCAAGCATTATCCAATAAACTAGCATAGTAAACCTTACATCTCCTCGTTCATGTAAAAAAATTAAAAATTCATAACAAAAAAAAAAAAGCAGAATTTAGAGATTGAACTAAATAGCTTGTTTAACAGGTCAAAACTGATAATAAACATAAAAAGAAAAAGAAAAAAGACAAAATCTTTGATATCTTTTTTGGAGCTCAATCAAGAGGAATCTCAACATCACCATCAATAATCTCCTGTTGAAGATTTTTAGGGTTCTTGGTTTTCTTCCTATCATGCTCAGGTGATAGTAATGCCTTAATCACAAGAGCTGCGGTAGAGGGGACCACCGAGGCCTTGGCTTGACGGTTCTGGACGGTGAGCTTAACGGTGATACGCAACCCCTTCCAATCTTTTGCAGTTTCCTTAGCAATATCCTCACCAATAACTTTGGCGGCTTGATTGATTAGGGTTCAGAGAAGATTTAGGGTTTCTCAAAAATGAGAGACAGAGAACAGAGGCGCGGCAGAGAAAGAGATTAGGAGTTTTCCCCGGAATCGATGAAATAGGGTAAAAAACGAGCAGTTTCTGATCGTGAAGCCCAAAAAATAGCTCGAAAAATACCAAGAAGATCTCAAATACTGAGAGAGAGCAAAGCGATCTAATAGATCTATAGGGCGATGAAGCGGTGACTAAGGGGAAGGGGGCTTGTGGATGTAGGTTTTCCGGGATAAAGAAGTGCATTAAAATCAAAACTGAGAATAACACCGGGATGAAGAAGTGTATTAAAATCGGTTGCTGTATTCTAAACATTTAGCAACGGTTTTAGTATTCCGTTGCAAACAAGTGTTAAGAATCAAAAAATAGCAACCGAATGGACATTCGGTTGCTAAATGCTTAACTATTAGCAACCGAATTTCTATACGGTTGCTATTTTAGAGTACAAAAATTTAATTCTTCCCATATAGCAACCGAAATTTTTTCGGTTGCTATATTGTAAAATTTAGCAACAGTTTTAGTATTTCGTTGCAAACAAGTGTTAAGAATTAAAAATTAGCAACCGAATCGATATTCGGTTGCTAAATACTTAAACATTAGCAACCAAATTTTTATTCGGTTGCTATTTTAGAGTACAAAAATTTAATTCTTCCCATATAGTAACCGAATAAATTTCGGTTGCTATATTCTAAACATTTAGCAACGGTTTTAGGATTTCGTTGCAAACAAGTGTTAAGAATTTAAAAATAGCAACCGAATGAACATTCGGTTGCTAAATACTTAACCATTAGCAACCGAATTTCTATTCGGTTGCTATTTTAGGGTACAAAAATTTAATTCTTCCCATATGGCAACCGAATAAATTTTGGTTGCTATATTCTAAACATTTAGCAACAGTTTCGTATTCCGTTGCAAAAATTTATTAAGTATTAAAAAATAGCTACCGAATTGTCATTCGGTATCTAAATGTTTAAATATTAGCAACCGAATTGTTACTCGGTTGCTATTATAGAATGAAAAAATTTAATTCTTCCCATTTAGCAACGGTTCTGTTGCTATATTTGCAGCCAAAACTATTTCGGTTGCTATTACGGAAAATTTTAGCAACGAAAAAATGTTTTCGTTGCTATTTTAGCAACCAAAATATATTCGGTTCTTATTTTTCTCCATTTAGCAACGGAGAAGTGATTCCGTTGCTATTTTTCATTCCAAAACATTCCCGCTCATCATTCGCGCGATATTTAGTAACGGTTTTAATATACCGTTGCTAAAATTCTATGCGCCAAACGTTCTCCCCTCTTTTAGCGACCGAAAATAACCAAATATTTTTCCGTTGTTATATATTAAAAACTTAATAGAAATTAGCAACGGATAGCAATGAAAAATAAAATTCTGTTGCTAAATAGCAACGGAATAATTTCCGTTGTTATTTTTCTGTTGCTATTTCTTAATTTTCTTGTAGTGACAGTCATCCAGAAACGTCTAAACCTATGCTCTGATACGAATAAAATTGTAACACCCCTTACTTATACGTAGGGGAGCTCACACTGCAAAGAGAAGTGTGTGCCCTAATAGACAAGGGTTGCCGCTAGCAAATAATGCATGCAAAATACATTCAATATAACTCAAACATATAAGTACATACATTCATACACCGATACTGGATATGTAGTGACAAAATTTTCTTTGACATACATCTCATTCGGAGAATTATCAAACTCATCAAAAACTGAAATTGGCAAAACTCATTCATTGATATACAAAAATATTTACATAAATAGGTTGTTACAAAATAATCTTTACATAAACAAGTTCAAGTCTTGCAATTTACATAACTGATCAAATTACAAAACTTTGCATAAGTACAAATCATTTGTCATATTTACAACACTAGTTAAATTATAAAAGCTTTACAGCCAGAGATTACAATTCCCAAATTCTTAAACATCTACAAAATCCCGTTCTTATTGTGTTGACCTTGGCTACTGCAGATAAGTCCTCCTAAAATCTCCTACCTCTTCCACACCTGCACGGATGAAACACCCGTGCTAAGACTAATGGCTTAGTGTGGAAAACAAGAGATGAATGGCCACTTACAGTAGATGTTAATGCAAATCACATTCCCATGGCACATGCATATAAATAAACATCAAAACTTAAATAATAACTTAAATGCATCAATATTAGCATCACTTCATACATTTCATGAATTATAATTTCAGCAAATTACATTATTTCATATCATATTCAAACACTTAGCTATGCTTATAAAGTCAGAGTAGTGGATAATTGGTAAATGCATAGGTACCCGTAGGTACAAACAAATATTCTCTTTCTTTTTCAAACAATAATGCATCGGGAACTTAAGCAAGATCCAAACTCATAAGAATTTCGAAGAATTCAAATGCATAGGGACCTGATCAGGGTCCAAGAAACACATAGGCTGCAGCAAACAGAACCCTATAGGCATGCTTATCTATCCACATCTCGACTAAGGTAGGCTAACTTTAATTCGAGTATGGCATAATTCATATAATATATAACAATTCAACATTAAATCACATGTAAGTCAGAACTGAGAATCCATACAAAGTACAAGTGAAAAACTATACATGGAATCATAAACAAAGGATGTTCAAGGTACCAAAGAGGGTCGTGCGACAAAATGTCCAAAGGACCGTGCTCGCGACAGAGGACTGGAACGCATCTATTGCACTCGCATGCCAAGTCATGCTCGCGACAGAGGGCGAAAGGACCTCGATCGCGCTCGTGCATGTAAATGAGCTCACGATAAAGAATAGCACGGCAGAAGTTCGACTATCAAACTCTCTGTTGCACTTGTGACAGAGGATACCTCGAAAAAATCTCAGTGACCTCGCTCTCTATTGCGCTTATGATGGAGTCGAGCTTCATGCACTGACGTTGACCTTCACAATACTCCTCAAGCCAAACTTAGCCAAAATATACAATTATCCTCTAGAACTTTTACATCATCATCACAAAACATTCAAAACATATTACCCATCATATTACTCAAGTTATGCACTTAAAGAAGTGATGAAAAAGGAAAAAGAAAACAATTTGAACCCCAAAGTTTTAAACCCAAAAAATTTCCCAATTTACACAAAAAGCCACTCCTAAATTCTATACTCAACTTCCATTTCCAACTCCTATTTCAATTAACCAAAACACACTCCAAAGATGCATATAAACACATTTCGAAACTCAATTTCTCAAAAATCATAACAGTAATTTTAAAGGCAAAAATTATACAAAATTATATAAATCACAAACCTTAGCTCCTAAGTGTGATGCGCGCTAAACCCCGGGAGGCCCCGAAGACCCACTTTTAGGGTATTCAAGAGAGGTTCATAACTTGTAAACATTACAAGGGCGTCTATTTTGGGCAATAAGAAGGTGTTTTGGAGTCGCCACCCAATAAAAAATTGGGAAAGGTTAGCCTCACTGAGGCTAAAACAGCGCATGTGTGTCTATTTTGGGCAATCAGAAATATTCTGGAATCCTTGTTCCAATAGAACTTTGGAAAGATTCATCTAATCTCACAAAGCCTAAGACGATGCATATATGTCTATTTTGGGCAAGCCAGAGATATTTTGGAATTTCCATAGGAAAGGTTCATCTAACCTCATGGAGCCTAAGACAATGCAACTTGGGCCTATTTTGGGCAACAAGAGATATTTTGGAATTCTCTCTCCAATAGAATATTGGAAAGGTTCATCTAACCTCATTAAACCTAACAACAGAGAGAGTTAGGGACTTCCCATTTATTCATACCTTGATTAAATTATAATTGAGTTTTCAATTTAATCTTTCATCCCATTTTCTCATTCAGTTCAATGCAATAATCAAAGCATCAGATCAATTATATAATGAAAGCATTAAATAAAGTAAGCTCAAATTAAAGTAAATCAAAAAAACAATAGCTTACAAAAAACTAGTGGCAGAATACAACCCCATTGTTAATGAGCAAAAAAGGAAAACATACACAAAATGGGATATTCGATTAAGGATGAAGACATTGATCTTCACATGCATATTTAGGAAAAAATAATATTAAAATATCTATTTTTTTGGACAAAAATATCAGGACATTGGTCCTATTTTATTTAGAAAAATCCCATTTATTTGTAGAAATCTTTAGCCATTTTTACATTAGCGGGCTCAAAATAATATTTACAATAAATTGAAAATAAAAATAAACTAAAGGAAAATAAGGTAAAGAAAATAAACCAAATTGGCATCCCCGGATCATCCTAGTCGGCTCCCCTTCCCGGCGCCCCATATTCAATAGAAATAAGTAAACTCACAAGAAAAACAAATAACACGTGAGTGGGACAATGAAATAAAATAATGAAAATAAAAGAAAATATCAAAGATAAAATAAATATATAGAATAATAAACAAAAAAAAAGATGTTAAATCTATGACTAAAATTGCATAAAATAAATAAATACACAATAGATATAAATATCTACATGTTGATTAAATGATTGTGAATAAATAAAACAAAAGAAAATAAAATAAATGTAGCATTGAACCTAGAATATTTATCCTCAGAATTCAAATTCGATGGAGGGAAAAAAATGACTTATTTCCTTGCTTTGATCCACAAAATTAGAATTGAAAATAACAAAAATTGGAGTTTTATTCAAAGAAAGAAAACTTGCTAAAAAATAATGGAAGAAAATAAAAATTCTCAAGAGGAAAGAATTGTTTTCCTTGTCTCAAGAATGACTTTTTTTATTAATAATTTATTTTCAAATTCTTAATAAATTTGTTTGAAGAAGAAAACTCAAGAGGAAGAAAATGTAGAAAGAATTCCTTTGAAGAAGAAGAAATTAAAAAATCAAAAATTCGAATCCATTTTTCGATTTTCAGCTTCCTATTTATAAGGTAATTGAGAATAAGAATAAAAAATTCAAATCATTTTAAAATTCAAATTAGAAATTTAAATCTTTTCAAAATTCAAATTAGAAATTTAAATTTTTCAAAAATTTGAATTATTCTTAAAGATATATATCAAATCTTTTTGAATTCAAATTAGATTTTAAATCTTTTTACAATTTGAATTATCCTTAAAGATAGATATCAAATATTTTTGAATTCAAATTTGATTTTAGAAAATAAAATCTAATCATTTTGAATTTAAATTAGATTTGGAGATAAAATCAAATCCTTTTGAATTCAAATTAGAATTTAAAAGATAAGATTAAATTTTTGATATTTATTTTAAGGATAAATTTTAATAAAAAATAATAAATAAAAAATAATTTATCACCTATCTTAATTTTAAAAATTGAAAAAACCATAAAAAAAAAAATTGGATAAAAAATTAATTTTGGGGAAAAATCCCGAAAAAGGCAAAAATCGATAGAAATCCGCAATCTGCGCAACCGACACTCGTCGTTTGATAGCGACGGGCGAGCGACTCCTCCACACGGGCAGGGCAAGCGATGCCTCTCCCGTCGCGAGTGCGCGGGTGAGCAACGCCTCGCCTGTCGCGCGTGCGATGCACACTGGGTGCTCGCCTGACGCGCAGGGGGGTCCCCCCACGCGCCAACTGCCACAAATGACCGAATTTTTTTTTTAAGAAACAATTTTGACTAAAATACTATAATTTCCAAACTCCTTTTTTATTTTTATTTTTTATATTTTTTATTTTTTATTTCTAAAAAGCAAATTTGACAAGAAAATCATCACTTCCAATCTCTTTACCTGTGAATTGTCGTTAATTTCAAAATTGGGTAACCTCTTATTTGGGCTGTCTCAGGACCCCGTGTCTACAGTTGCCCCCAATTTTGGAGAAGTTAGTGCAAAGGTGCCTAGGTGAGCCAAAATTTAAAGAAAAGGAAAGGAGCACATACCTGATGCTGCTACCTTCCTATTGTGTTGATGGAGTTGTGGCGGGTTTGACCAATGCAGACTTGTTGATGTGTTAAGCTATGCTCTTGGTAGCTAATTAACGTCACCTTTTTGGCGTGTTATATTCTCGTTGTGCTGATATCGGATGGACGTCCTTTGAAAGACGGTTGATTATTCCCTAAAGAACAATAACCCCTTTGAGGATTTTCGCTACTTTGTATATTAGTGCCTTTAAGAGGACTTTGGCGATTTGCCTCTTAAGAGGACTTTGGAGATTTACCTCTTAAGAGGAATTTGGGAATTGCCTCTTAAGAGTACTTGGAGAATTGCCTCTTAAGAGGACTTAGAGATTTGCCTCTTAAGATGACATAGGGATTTGCCTCTTAAGAGGACTTGGAGAATTTGCCTCTTAATAGGACTTAGGGATTTACCTCTTAAGAGGACTTAGGGATTTGCCTCTTAAGAGAACTTAGCGAATTTGGCTCTTAAGAGGACTTAGGGATTTGCCTCTTCAGAGAACTTTGAAGGATTTGCCTCTTAAAAGGACTTAAGGATTTGCCTTTTAAGTGGACTTGGAGAATTTGCCTCTTAAGAGAACTTGGAGATTACCCTCTTAAGAGGATTTTGAAGGATTTTCCTCTTAAAAGGACTTAGGGATTTGCCTCTTAAGAGGACTTTGAAGGATTTGCCTCTTAATAGGACTTAGGGATTTTCCTCTTAAGAGGACTTAGAGATTTGCCTCTTAAGAGGACTTTGAAGGATTTGGCTCTTAAGAGAACTAAGGGATTTACCTCTTAAGAAGACTTGGAGAATTTGCCTCTTGAGAGGACTTGGAGATTTGCCCCTTAAGAAGACTTTGAAGGATTTGCCTCTTAAGAGGACTTAGGGATTTGCCTCTTAAGAGGACTTGGAGAAAATGCCTCTTAAGAGGACTTAGGGATTTTTCTCTTAAAAGGACTTTAGAGATTTGCCTCTTAAGAGGACTTGGAGATTTGCCTCTTAAGAGGACTTGGTGAACTTGTGTAATGACCGGTGGGTCCATCCCTGGAACATATCCCACCGGGAGTCAGTTCACCACGCCGTACTCACGGGCTTTGCACCTCCCTTAGTGCATTTTTGCCTTTCGTGGGATTAAAACCAAGAACCTAGGGACCTTAAGCCCTTAATTCTTAGAATCCAACTACCATTAGGCTAGTCTAGCGAAATGCTCGGTGCTCCCACAACGGAAACACCAACCTGTGAGCCACCTACACTCACCCCGGTGTCACTTACTACAATGCGAACACTCAGGCAACATCTCGATCCTACCACGAGGACCACCTCTACCAAAACTCATACCCATGGCTGAACCTTGCCTCCTACCTCTCGAAGCCGGGCCTAAAGAAAACTCATCCTGCGGGTTCCTAGACCTCTTACCCGAGGATGAAGAAGATCCTCCGCAAGAGGGGTTTCTCCTCTGAGCTCTCTCTCTCTCAAAACCGACTCTGACCTCTCAGTCTGCACTGCAGCTTGCAAAATCTGATAATACCCAACACCTGGAGTACTCATCAGCGAAATCAGCATAGCCCTCAATGATTCATTCAACCCATTCTCAAAATGCCTACACCGAAACTATTCAGACAGAACACCCTCGGGAGCATACTTAGCATGGCGGTTAAACTCTTTCTCAAACTCTGAAACCGTCATTGGCCTCTGCTTCAAACTTAGGAACTGAGCCCACCTAGCATCTTTGTAGGTTTGAGTCACATACTTGCTAGTGAACTCCTTCTCAAAGAACTCCCATGTAACTAGGTCAGGAAACTGAGGATGCCTACGGACCAACTTCCACCAGTCATAGGCGGATCCCTATAACAAAGCCACCACACACTCTATCCGCCTCTCCGGAGGACACTGAATCTCGTCTAAAGCTCGCTCTACCTTCTCTAACCACTTATCAGCATATTCTGATTCATCCAAACCAGTCCCATAAAAGTCCTCTGCACCCGCCTTCCTCAAATTCTCATTATGGACTCTAGGAGCGGTCACACTCTCAATGACTCTAGCTATGTCCTGTGAAATCTTCAACATGACCTCAAAGAGCATGGGTGCAGCCTCAGGTTGTGCCCTAGCAGGTTGAGCCAAAATAGACACAGAAGGATCGACTGCTTGAGGATTCACTCTCAGCCGACTCCTCAAGAGACCCACGCACCGAATTGGAAGACATCTAAAATAAATACAAAGACAACTGCGTCAGCCAACACAGTCCTAGACGGATATCTATACACAACAACACCCAGAAATCGCCTAAACCAGGCTTTGATACCAAAACTTGTAACAGCCCCTATCCATAGGTAGGCGAACCTATCCATAAGGGAGTGAAAAGCCGTACAAGTCGGGGTGTCACCAATGAAACGATACGATAACATACATTCGCATACAATATACATACAAAAATACAGCAGAAATTAAAACTTTGGAAACATCAGAATGATCAATCATTAATATAATAAGAATCAGTACAATAATGTTCTGATCACAACTGTAATACAAAATAATTACATACCCAAAAATATACAAGGCGAAAGCTTCACAAAATAATAATACATAGATAGTTCTATTACAAAAGAATCATCATATACAAAAATAAAGCCCTAACACTAATCCCTCTGTGTTGGCTTGACTGGCGGCGACTCTCCCAAAATCACCGCACCTTCCGCACCTGCACGGGTGAAACACTGAGCTAAGCGATAATGTTTAGTGGGGAAACACATAAAATAATATGGACGGCCATTCACAATGGTCGTCAAGGAAAAACACATCCACAATGGCATATGCAATAATTATATAGGATATAATCATACTCAAGCCATATACATAACATTTAGAGGCTAATAAGGCTATACCGATAATAACCGATTCTTATACTTCTCATCAAAACATTCGGATGTCATATTCATATATTCACAACATAGCAAAGCAAAACACCTGCTGACTCACAATAGTGGATAACGAGTAAACGCATGGCGGTACCTTACAGGTACAAATCGAACGCATGGCGGTACCTTACGGGTACGAATTGAAAACCAACATTTATTCTTTTCATTCAAAACATTTTACTGAGCGAATCTTAAACAAGATCAAAAATACTTTAGGGATCGCGAGGATCCGAACAGGGACCTGATCAGGGTCCAAATATAACTGAGGGATGCAGCTAAGAGACTCTATTAGGCATGCCTAACTATCCACTAGACTGGCTCTTGCAGGTCATACATAATACAAATCACACTTAAGTATAACTTATTATTCGTAGTGAAGAGTCATGAGTTAAAGATATGCATAATACATTCTGAATTCAAGAAAAACATTCAATATAATTTGTTATAGCAGAAATACAATTTAATGATACTAGATACACGAAATGACACTAAATAATAATAATGAAGAGCAATAATAAATAAAAAGGGAACAAAAATGAAGAAAACCGAAGAACTTCAAAAACTGGAGGAAAAGACGTTTTACATGGCGGCATGACATTGCCTTACCGCCGTGTACGACATCTTATACGGGGGTAAAGCAAAACCATACTGCTGTGTAAAATGCCTCACACAAAAGGCAAAATGCTTTTACATGGCGGTATGGAAAATCCATACCCCCGTGTAAAATGCGCAGCCCAGAATTCCCTTCCAGAATGACTTTACACGGCGGTATGAATAGTCCTTACCGCCGTGTAAAATCACGGACAAGCATACTAAAGGAAACTCGCGATTCACACGGGGTTATAACATACCATACCGCCGTGTGGATCGATAGAAACCTAGAAATTCTCCAAATTTCAACCCAATTTACGCACACGAAATCAACATACTCAAAATCCAACATTCCACTCATCAAGAACAACTTAAAACTCACATTTTTAGCTCATAAACTCAAAGGAACATGCATTAACATGATTCAATCATCCAAACCAAAACCAGCAACTCATAATCCAAAAACTTAATCAATTGCATATATAATCCAATAAAATCACAACCTAAGTTTTATAACCCAACAAACTCAATACTCATAACATAAACACCATTATAACTTCATCAATCAAGCCAATTTCCAGAAATCAACAAAGAACACAATATTCATCAAAATACACATAATTTCCCAAAAGTGAAATTCCTATACTCCACTTCACTTGGCACCACTCCCACAAGCCTTCTCCTTTCCCTTGGGATCGCGAGGAGGCTCAACTAACAAACATACCTAAAAATCATACAAACACAAACCCTAGATTAAACCCCAAACCAACAAATTAAGAGGAGAAGAATGAAGAAGAAGAAGAAATGTAGCAAAACTTACCAAATGGAGGTTAAGAGATGATCAATTCCCACTAACAATCTCTTGGATCCAAGCTAGGTCACTCTAGAAATGAGAAATGGAAGAAGAGAAGTAGAGAGAAGGGCAGAAACGGGGAAAGAGGAAGCAAAATCTGCTTTCCCTTTTCTCTTTCTTCTCCTATTTACTCTTTTCCTAACCCTAGACACATGTCACTTCCTTATTAGTGGGATTTGATCACTCACACCCTACCCACATGCATTACAACACACACAATGCTATCCTCACTAATTCACACCCTACTAATATGTGAGCAAAGCATGCGCACACACACAGACTAGCACAACCCACACACTTACATCCTACAAACATACATGCATCCACGTACTTCTAAAGCCTACAAAAACATGCATTTTACCCAAAAATCCCTTATCATAAGCCAATACCCACACAAAGCACACATACATATATCTCCAACTTTTAGGGGGCAAACGGGGTGTTATAACTCTCCCCCATTAACAAGAATTTTGCCCTCGAAATTCTCACCTGAACTGAATAACTGCGGATACTGAGCCCTTATCATTGCCTCTGTTTCCCAAGTTGCTTCCTCAACTCCATGATGATGCCATAATACCTTGACCAACGGGACTTGCTTATTCCTTAACTGCCTGACTTCCTGAGCTAAAATGGCCTTTGATTCCTCATCATATGAATAATCCGGCTGAACCTGAACATCTTGAATCGATAACACATGTGAAGGATTTGATCTATACCGACGAAGCATGGAGAAATGAAAAACATCGTGTAACATTGCTAACTCCATCGATAAGGCCAACCTATAGTCTATCGGACCAATCTTAGCTAACACCTCATAAGGTCCAATAAATCGAGGACTAAGCTTGCCTTTCTTACCGAATCTCAACACTTTCTTCCAAGGTGAAACTTCAAGAAAAACTTTGTCTCCGACCTCAAACCGAATATTTTTTCTCTTCAGGTTAGCATAGGACTTCTGTCGATCCTTAGCCACTTTCAAATTTCGCTGCATAACTTTGATTTTCTCTTCGGTATCCAAAACCAATTCTGGCCTAACAACGGAACGCTCAGTCAACTTTGTCCAACAAATCGGAGTCCTACTTGGCCGACCATATAAAGCCTCATACGGTGCCATACTGATGCTCAACTGATAACTGTTGTTGTAGGCAAACTCCATCAGCTGCACATACTTGTCCCAACTACCCGAAAAATCCAAAGCACAAGCTCGTAACATATCCTTTAAAATCTGTATAACCCGCTCTGACTGCTCATCTGTCTGAGGATGAAATGCCGTAATGAAATTCAAATTGGTACCCAAAGCTCTTTGAAACTCTTTCCAAAACTTTAACGTGAACCTTGGATCCCGATCTGACACTATAGACAAAGGCACTCCATGCAATCTGATCACCTCATCCATATAGATACTGGCCAACTTATCCATCGAATAATCCACTGTAATCGGTAGAAAATGAGCTGACTTCATAAGCCGATCCACATTCATCCAAACCAAGTCATGCTTCCTCTGAGTCAACGGCAAACCCGACACGAAATCCATGGCAATGTCATCCCACTTCAACTAAAGGATGGGCAAAGGAGCAAGTAATCCCGAAGGGACTTGATGCTCAGCCTTTACCTGCTGACAGGTCAAACACTTCGCCACATAACCCACAATATCTCTCTTCATGCCGGAGCACCAATTAAACTGCTTCATGTCCTGATACATCTTCTCACCACCAGGATGCATAGTGAAAATCGTAGTGTGTGCCTCACTCAAAAGCTATTTCCTTAACTCGTCATTCTCGGGCACACACAAGCGATTCCTATACATAAGTGCCCCATCCAAAACTTAGAACTCTGACCGCATACCAGATCGGACCTCTTGCAAAATCCATTGCAATCTCTAATCATCCTTCTGGGCATCCACTATTAACTGTCTCAAGGTAGGCTTCACTCTCAGTTGGGCAACCAAAGCCCCATCTGAATCAAACCTTCATCTAAACTGTCTCGAGAACAAAGCCGAAACTGACTTCCTACTCAAAGCATCTGCAACCACATTGGCTTTACCTAGATGGTAGTCTAAAATGCAGTCATAATCCTCAAACAACTCTAACCATTGACGCTGCCTCATATTCAACTCCTTTTGCGTGAGGAGGTACTTCAGACTCTTGTGATCCGTGAAAATCCTATACTTTTCCCCATACAGATAATGCTGCCAAATCAAAGATCATAGCCTCCAATTCCAAATCATGTGTAGGATAGTTCCTCTCATGTGGCTTCAACTGACGGGAAGCATAACCACAACTTTTCCCTCTTGCATCAACACACAACCGAGCCCAACACCGGAAGCATCACTGTACATCACAAACTCTTTACCCGAGATGGGTTGAGTTAGTACAGGAGCTTCGATTAACAACCTTTTTAACTTCTCAAAACAAGCCTGACACTTATCTGACCACTCATATCTGACTCCTTTCCTGAATAACCTCGTCATAGGAGCAGCAATCACTGAGAAACCTTTCACAAACCGACGATAGTAGCCTGTTAAACCTAGAAAGCTTCTGACTTCCGGAACATTCCTAGGCACTTTCCAATTAACAATTGCCTCAATCTTAGTCGGATCAACTTGGATACCCTTAGCTGACACAATATGCCCCAAGAAAGATACTTCCCGAAGCCAAAAGTCACACTTGCTAAGCTTTGCAAACAACTGATGCTCCCTCAACACTTGCAACACCAACCGGAGATGGTCCTCATGCTCACTCTCATTCTTCGACTAGACCAAGATATCATCTGTGAACACTACTAAAAATCGGTCGAGATATGGCCTAAACACTCGGTTCATCAAATGCATGAAAGCTGTCGGTGCATTGGTCAAGCCAAACGGCATCACAAGAAACTCATAGTGGCCATATCACATCCGAAATGCAATCTTAACCACATCCGCATCCTAAACTCGAAGCTGATAATAACCCGATCGAAGGTCAATCTTGGAAAAGATACCTGCACCTCTAAGCTAATCAAACAAATCCTCAACTCTATGTAAAGGGTACTTGTTCTTCATCGTAACCTTATTGATTTGCCTATAGTCGATACACATCCTTAAAGAACCATCCTTCTTCTTAACAAATAGCACCGGACCTCCCCATGGAGATATGTTGGGTCTAATAAACCCCTTACCTAATAGCTCTTGTAGCTGAGTTTTGAGTTCTCTCAACTCTACAGGAGCCATCCGATAAGGTGCTTTAGAAATGCGCAAAGTACCCGGCACTATCTCTATGGACAACTCCACCTCTCTCTCTGGAGGTAACCCAAGCAACTCACTAGGGAAGACATCTCCAAACTCTCTAACCACTGGGATATCCTCAATCCTAACCTGATCATGCTTAGAATCCAACACCACTGCCAAAAATGCCTCACAACCTTTCCTTATGAACCTCTTAGCTTCCATAGAGGAGATCACATTACTCAAGGAACTAGAACCCAAGCCTTTAACCACAACCGAAGACTAATCCCTATCTCACAACACAACAACTTGGTAATCAACCACTGCCCGATGCTTACTAAGCCAATCCATGCCCAAGATCAAATCAAATTCCTGAAATCGCAGCTCAATCAAATCAGCCAAAAACTCAACTCCTTCAACCAAAAGAGGACAATTCCTATGCACCCTACTCACATTGACACTATGCCCTAAGGGACTGGTCATACAAATCTCATAGTTTCATAGATCTATATCATGCAACTTATCAATCAACTTATCCTTGCACAAATATGAGTGTGTGGAACCAGGGTCAATTAGAGTATATAATTCAGTGACAAGGAGTAGAAACTTACTGGCTATCACATCTGGAGCATCCTGTTCCTCCCGAGCTCTCATGGCATAAGCTCTCACGGGGACTGCCAAAGGACGATCAGCAGACTCTGATGCAGCTCCCTCTCTAGGTCGACTGCCTCGACCTCTACCTCAGCCTCTACTAAGGCTTGCTTGCGGAGCATTAGAACCAACTCTACTAGCCTCACGCTGATCACCAGAAACCTCACTCAAACACGGACAATTGGCTAAGAAATGGTTGGTGCTCCCACAACGGAAACACCCACCTGTGAGCAACCTACACTCACCTTGGTATCACTTACTACAATGCGAACACTCATGCAACATCTCGGTCCTACCACCAGGACAACCTCTACCAGAACTCATACCCATGGCTGAACCCTGCCTCCTGCCTCTCGAAGCCGGGCTTGAAGAAGACTCATCCTGTGGGTTCCTAGACCTCTTACCCAAGGATGAAGAAGATCATCCACGAGAGGGGTTTCTGCTCTGAGCCCTCTCTCTCAAAATCGACTCTGACCTCTCAGCCCGCCCTGCAGCTTGCACAATCTGATAATACCCAACACCCGGAGTACTCATCAGCAAAATCAGCATAGCCCTCAACGATTCATTCAACCCATTCTCAAAATGCCTACACTGAAACTCTTCAGTTAGAACACCCTCGAGAGCATACTTGGCAAGGCGGTTAAACTCTTTCTCAAACTCTGAAACCATCATTCTATCTGCTTCAAACTTAGGAACTGCGCCCACCTAGCATCTTTATAGGTTTGAGTCATATACTTGCTAGTGAACTCCTTCTCAAAGAACTCCCAAACAACTGGGTCACGAAACTGAGGATGCCTACGGACCAACTTCCACCAGTCATAGGCGAATCCCTACAACAAAGCCACCACACACCCTATCCGCTTCTCCGGAGCACACCGAATCTCATCTAAAGCTTGCTCTACCTTCTCTAACCACTTCTCAGCATATTCTGATTCATCCAAACCAGTCCCATAAAAGTCCTCTGCACCCGCCTTCCTCAAATTCTTAGTATGGACTCTAGGAGCGGTCACACTCTCAATGACTCTAGCCATGTCCTGTGAAATCTTCAACATGACCTCAAAGGGCATGGCTGCAGCCTCAGGTTGCACCCTAGCAAGTAGAGCCGAAATAGACACAGAAGGATCTACTGCTTGAGGATTCACACTCTCAACCGACTCCTCAAGAGACCCACGCACCGAATTGGAAGACATCTAAAACAAATACAAAGACAACCGCATCAGCCAACACAGTCCTAGACGGATATCTATACAAAACAACACCCAGAAAGCACCTAAACCAAGCTCTGATACCAAAACTTGTAACACCCCCTACCCATACGTAGGCGAACCCATCCACAAGGGAGTGAGAAGCCGTACAAGTCGCGGTGTCACCAACGAAATGATACGATAACAAACATTCACATACAATATACATACAGAAATATAGGGGAAATTAAAACTTTGGAAACATTAGAATGATCAATCATTAATATAATAAGAATCATCACAATAATGTTTTGATCACAACTGTAATACAAAATAATTACATACCCCAAAAATATACAAGGCGAAAGCTATACAAAATAATAATACATAGAGAGTTCTATTACAAAAGAATCATCATATACAAAAATAAAGCCCTAACACTAATCCCTCTGTGTTGGCTTAACTGGCGGCGACTCTCCCAAAATCACAGCACCTTTCGCACCTACACGAGTGAAACACCGTGCTAAGCGATAATGCTTAGTGGGGAAACATACAAAATAATATGGACGGCCATTCACAATGGTCATCAAGGCAAAACGCATCCACAATGGCATATGCAATAATTATATAGGATATAATCATACTCAAGTTATATACATAACATTTAGAGGCTCATAAGCCCATATGGATAATAACTGATTCTTATACTTATCATCAAAACATTTGGATGTCACATTCATATATTCACAACAAAGCAAAGCAAAGCACCCGCTGACTCACAATAGTGGATAACGAGTATACGTATGGCGGTACCTTACGGGTACGAATCGAATGCAAGACGGTACCTTACGGGTACGAATCGAAAGCCAATATTTATTCTTTTCATTCAAAACATTTTACTGAGGGGATCTTAAACAAGATCAATAATACTTTAGGGATCACGAGGATTTGAATAGGGACCTGATCAGGGTCCAAACATAACTGAGGGCTGCAGCTAAGAGACTCTATTAGGCATGCCTAACTATCCACTAGACTGGCTCTTGCAGGTCATACATAATACAAATCACACTTAAGTATAACTTATTATTCATAGTGAAGAGTCACGAGTTAAAGATATGCATAATACATTCCGAATTCAAATAAAACATTCAATATAATTTGTTATAGAAGAAATATAATTTAATGATACTAGATACATGAAATGACACTAAGTAATATTGAAGAGCAATAATAAATGAAAAGGGAATGGAAACGAAGAAAACTAAAGAACTTAAAAAACTGGAGGCAGAGACGTTTTACACGGCGGTATGACATTGCCTTACCGCCGTGTAAGACATCTTACAAGGGGGTAAGGCAAAACCATACCGCCGTGTAAAATGCCTCACACAAAAGGCAAAATGCTTTTATGCGGCGGCATGGAAAATCCATACCCCCGTGTAAAATGCACAGCCCAGAATTCCCTTTAAGGCGGAATGACTTTACACGGTGGTATGAATAGTCCTTACCGCCGTGTAAAATCACGGACAAGCATACTGAAGGAAACTCGCGATTCACACGGGGGTATGACATACCATACCGCCGTGTGGATTGACAGAAACCCAAAAATTCTCTAGATTTCAACCCAATTCACACACACAAAATCAACATACTCAAAATCCAACATTCCACTCATCAAGAACAACTTAAAACTAACCTTTTTAGCTCATAAACTCAAAGGAACATGCATTAACATGATTAAATCATCCAAACAAAACCAGCAACTCATAATCCAAAAACTTAATCAATTGCATATATAATCCAATAAAATCACAACCTAAGTTTTATAACCCAACAAACTCAATACTCATGACATAAACACCATTATAACTTCATCAATCAAGCCAATTTCCAGAAATCAACAAAGAACACAATATTCATCAAAATACACATAATTTCCCAAACTTGAAATTCCTATGGTCCACTTCACTTGTCACCACTCCCACAAGCCTTCTCCTTTCCCTTGGGATAGCGAGGAGGCTCAACTAACATACATACCCAAAAATCATAAAAACACAAACCCTAGATTAAACCCCAAACCAGCAAATTAAGAGGAGAAGAATGAAGAAGAAGAAGAAATGCAGCAAAACTTACCAAATAGAGGTTAAGAGATGATCAATTCCCACTAACAATCTCTTGGATCAAAGCTATGGCACTCTAGAAATGAGAAAAGGAAGAAGAGAAGTACAGAGAAGAGGAGAAACGGGGAAAGAGGAAGCAAAACTCTGCTTTCCCTTTCTCTTTCTTCTCCTATCTACTCTTTTCCTAACCCTAGACACATGTCACTTCCTTATTAGTGGGATTTGATCACTCACACCCTACCCACATGCACTACAACACACACAATGCTATCCTTACTAATTCACACCCTACTAACATGTGAGCATGCACACACACACGCTAGCACAACCCACACACTTACATCCTACAAACATACATGCATCCACATACTAGTAAAGCCTACAAAAACATGCATTTTTCCCAAAAAGCCCTTATCACAAGCCAATACACACATACATATGGCTCCAACTACTAGGGGGCAAACGGGGTGTTACAACTTGCCTCTTAAGAGGACTTAGAGATCTGCCTCTTAAGAGGACTTTGAAGGATTTGCCACTTAAGAGGACTTAGGGTTTTATCTCTTAAAAGGACTTAGAGAATTTGCCTCTTAAGAGGACTTAGGGATTTGCCTCTTAAGTGGACTTAGAGAATTTGCCTCTTAAGAGGACTTGGAGATTTGCCTCTTAAGAGAATTTATAAGGATTTGCTTCTGAAGAGGACTTCGGGATTTGCCTCTTAAGAGGACTTGGAGAATTTGAACCTATGTTGACTTCATCTTGGTCTGATTGTCTAGCACGGGTGAGTGCCTATGTTGTGTTCAAGTTGTCCTTGACTCGCTTTTGTGCGTGTGGTCTTTATTTGTCCTCGACCCGCTTTTGTGCATGTGCCTATAAAGTTGCGTGCACAAGAATAAGTACAAAAGATTGTGCGTGTGAAAAGCTATATGCATATGTTTGCAAAAGAATTATATGACATGAAATGCATGGAAAAATGAATAGACTGCGTCCCGGGTGGTTAATTGTCCGTTGAGGGTACGATTTGACTTACCGGTCATTGTTTGATGCCCTCAAGGATCTAAAAAAGTGTCATATTGGCTTTAGGGAATTTGACCCATAATCTTTTCTGAGAGACCCGCCCGGTGTGCATCTTTTGCCCCCCGGTCAATGATCATACGCCTTTTGCCATGCACCATACAACATTTTACCCCAAGATTCTAACTCCTGTCCTGAATTATGGATTAACTACCTAAAGGAAGATCATCCAAAGTAATGCCACCTTATCGCTTCAAGCATCAAAAGTCATTCATTAAAGGTAGTGCGCCTCTCGTGGATTTTCACAAATACGTCCCTTTGGGGATTTTCACATAACCTTGTGCCTTACTTTTGCCTAGAATTGACCCAATCCAATCCAGCAGCTTTTATTCATTTTATTTTTTTTTAGGGCAAACTACCTATTTTCAGGTTTTCACCCTGCCCTTTGGCCTAACTTTTGCTTGGAAAGCCAGTTACGATTTTCGTCTCTAACGGCCCTTTTTGTTTATTATTTTTTCCTTTTTGTTTTATGTATTTTTTTGTTTTTGTCTAGCGGCTATATGGATTTCGATTTTCCTCATGAAGGTGCTGTATGACTAGCTCAAGACGATGATGGGCAAGTCAGCTGAAACATCAGGATGATGATAGCAATAAAGGCCGTATGGAAAAAGAGAAACAATGTGCTACTTTTTATGCTGGAACTTAAACAATTTTGAGTATGCGAAATAAAGTGCTCTGTTTATATTAATATATTATGGTATAAATGAGTATGTTCCAATCCGATTTCATCACACATGATTATCATTTGGCATTAATCTTGAAAATACAAAACCCTATCTAATCTCGAGATAGATCCCAAAAACATCAAACTCCTGTTATCAATTATCCCTTTCGGGTTTTCATGATTGAATATTTTCTCTTTGCCCCTAATTTTTGCCCAAGATGCCTTTTCGGTTTTCACCTTGATGGGGCGCCCAATTTTAGCGAGGTCTCCTTTTTTCGATTTTTGACCTGCGGGCCATTTATTTATTTTTCTTTTTTTTAGCCTTTGCCATGGAACCTCCCTTAGTCTATAGGCGTCTATTGGTTTCTTTGAACTTACTTCCATTCTCGTTAGTCGGGAAGGCTGCTTCTTCTAACGGTGCCTCTTTTTTAGCACCAAAGGTTTCATCTTGATCCTTGTGCAAACTGGCTGAAATGGTGACTTCTCTATTTGGAACTTGAATATGAAATCTTTCATCTTGCTTTTATCAGCTTTGATGGCTCAATTTTTGAAGTAGCCTTTAATGGTTGAGATTGAGTTATATGTTAGCCTCAGATGGTTTAGGAAAAAACTATTTTTTTTCTTTTTTTTTTAGCTTTTTTGTAAAGGTAATGTGTAACACCACCTACCCATATGTAGGAGAACCCATCCTCTAGGGAGTGAGAACCCGTACGAGCAAGGGTGTCACCAAATAAACAGAACAATATACAAATATGCAACATACAGAAAATAGCAAAAATTAAAACTTAAAATTCATTCATTAATATCCAAAGGGGTTCATTACAGAAATACAATTAGTACATAACTGAAATTACAAAATTACATTCTTCCAAGGGAATACATAGCGGAGGCAATACAAAAGAATAAATACAATGAGAGCCCAAAAAATTACAAAATGAATCTTAGAAACAACGCTAAGTCCTAATACTTTAAAACTTCTATATTGGCTGGACCTGCAGAGACTCTCCCAAAAGCTCAAAACCATCCGCACCTGCACGGATGAAATACCCGTGCTAAGCGATAACGCTTAGTGGGGAAAACACACAATAACATGAACGGCCATTCACAATGGTCGTTGAGCCAAAACACATTCAAAATAGTATAGGCTTATAATCTCATATAAATAAATCATAGCTTAATCACATTCAATGGGATTCAAAAGCTCATAATCGAAATCATAAATCATGCTGATTCACATACTTATAGTCATAACAAAATAAACAAATGAAATGCCTGCTGACTCATAATAGCGGATAACAAGTGAACACATTGGGGGTACCCGAGCGTACAATCGAAAAGCAACATCATTATTTTCTCATTCAAAATATTTTCACATTGGGGGATCCTAAATAAGATCCATACACATTGAGGATCGCAAGGATCCAAACGGGGACCTGAGCAGGGTCCAGAACACATTGGGGCTGCAACTACTGAACTCTATTAGGCATGCCTAACTATCCACTAAATTAACTCTTACAGGCCATGTGTACATCATCCAATCATATTCATATTGTTCATAAAATCATCCATGCATAAGTCAAATAATATCATAAGTTCGGAAAACAAATATTGAAAGCATAAAAGAAAACTCATTTTGAAAACAGGAGATGTCGCGCTCGCGACAGAGGTGAAGCTCATCCCATATCACAGTCGCGACAGTCCTCGCGCTCACGCGAAGACAGAATCCATCACCCTGTCATGCTCGCAATAAAGAGCAGACTGCCCTAATCCGTTGCATTCGCGTGTAGGCAAGCGCTCGCGATAGGGGACTGCCTAGCTCCAGCTCGGCAGCCGAGCGTTCTATCGCGCTCGCGACAGTGTGCTTGTGCCACTGTAGCTTGGCAAAGTCAAAGATCGGTCACACGCAAGAGATGGAATCACCGAGCTCTGTCGCGCTCACAATAGAGTCACATTTTCCAGAAATCTGCAGAAACCTATTCATCTCCAAAACAGACCCAAACCTCTCAAATCAAACCACACTTCAACACAACTTAAATCAAACCCTCAAATCATCTTAAATAACATAAAACCTAACTTTAATGTCAATAAAAACAATTAAATCATGCCACAAACATAATCAAATTCTCTATTTAGTAAAACCAGAATTTTGCTTCAAACTTTCAATCAAATGCACACTTTGATCCAATATACCTTATTCAAAGCATCACAACACACATGAGTTAAAACCCATAACATTTCAACCCATATAAACATCATGAACCCCATAATTTCCAGAAAAACCAAATCGAACACAAAATCATAACAATGCATGAAAACTATAAAAATCCCAAACCTGAAAATCCTTAGCTCCAAATCAATGAGCACCACTTCCACTAGCCTTTTCCTTACCCTTGGGGTCTCTAGGAGGCACCTCTGACCAAAACACCCAAAAATCA
This sequence comes from Excoecaria cochinchinensis, assembly GCA_947683425.1. Lineage (NCBI taxonomy): Eukaryota > Viridiplantae > Streptophyta > Magnoliopsida > Malpighiales > Euphorbiaceae > Excoecaria > Excoecaria cochinchinensis. Next base: position 2,097,059 of record CANTUQ010000127.1, read on the forward strand.
CACACAATAACAAAATCCAAACTCAAAACCAAACTAACAAAATCAAGAACATAGAGGAGGATGAAAGAGAAGACCCAACTAAAACTTACCACTAAGCCACTTGAGTTGATCAATTTCCACCGCTAATTGAGGCCACACGAGGATGAGTCAAGGTGAACAAGGAGGAAGAAGAAAAGAAGGAAAGAGAAGGCATGAGGGGAGGGAGAACGGGAGAGCAAAGCGGCAAGTTGCTGCTCTCTCTTTCTCTCTCCACTCTATTTATACCCCTCTCCAAAAACCCTTGCCACATGTCGCCTAACCATTCGTGGAACTTGATCACTCACACCCTACAACCAAACACAACACCATACCCAATTCTAACTACACTAACACATACATTAACTCCCTACAACCATCCACATCCTAACAAAACCAAAACACACACACACACACTACCACTATACATGCAACCTCATTCTAGCAAAACTCATAACTCAGGCATAAAACTTAATTTAAAATAACACATGCAAAAACTCACACATACACACTTGCACACAGAATGGCTCAAACTACTAGGGGGGAAAACAGGGTGTTACAACTCTCCCCTAATAACAATCATTTCGTCCTCGAAATTTTCACCTAAACTGAACAACTGAGGGTACTGAGACCTCATCACTGGCTCTGATTCCCAAGTCGCTTCTTCCACTCCATGATGCTGCCATAACACTTTAACTAAGGGAAGTTGCTTGCTTCTCAACTGTCTCACTTCTCTAGTTAAAATGGCCTTCGGTTCCTCATCATACGAATAATCTAGTTGAACCCTTATGTTCTGAACCAACAACACATGCGATGGATCTAATCTATACTGGCGGAGCATCGACACATGGAAAATATCATGCAACCTTGCCAAATCCAAAGGTAAAGCTAATCTATAAGCAACGGGTCCAATCTTTTCCGAAACCTCGAAAGGTCCAATAAATCGAGGACTAAGCTTACCCTTCTTACCAAAACGCAACACTTTCCTCCATGGCGATACCTTTAGAAACACTTTTTCTCCAATCTCAAACTGAATGTCCTTTCTCTTCAAATTGGCATAAGATCTATGTCTATCCTTGGCTATCTTCAGATTCTGCTGAACTAATAAGATCTTCTCTTTAGTAACTCTAACCATCTCTGACCTAACAAAGGAACGCTTGGTCAATTCTGTCCAACAAACCGGAGTCCTACACTATCGACCATAAAGAGCTTCAAATGGTGACATTCTAATGCTCGACTGATAACTATTATTGTAGGCGAACTCCATGAGTGGCACATAGTTATCCCAACTACCTGAAAATTCCAAAGCACAATGCCGAAGCAGATCTTCTAAAATTTGGATAACTCGTTCTAACTGACCGTCTGTCTGAGGATGAAATGCCGTACTGAAATTCAATCAAGTACCCAAAGCTACTTGTAACTCTTTCCAAAACTTCGATGTGAACCTCGGATCCTGATCTGATACTATCGATAATGGAATACCATGCAATCTAACCACCTCATCCACATAAACACTTGCCAATTTATCCATTGAATAGTCAACTCGGACTGGCAAAAAATACACTGACTTGGTGAGTCGGTCCACGATCACCCAAGCTGAATCATGTTTCCTCTAAGTCAAAGGCAAGCCTGAGAAAAAATCCATAGCGATGTCATGCCATTTCCACTAAGGAATGGGCAAAGGATTGAGCAATCCCGAAGGAACTAGATGCTCAGCCTTCACCTGCTGATCAAACACTTAGGCACAAACTCCACAATGTCTCTTTTCATCCCAGACCACCAATAGAACTGCTTCAAATCCCGATACATCTTCTCTGTAACACCCCCTACTCATACGTAGGCGATCCCATCCGATAAGGAGTGAGATGCCGTATGGGTAAAGGTGCCACCACGCAGAAACAGGATAAACATACATTCATACATAAACATATTGTAACACCCCCAACTCATACGTAGGCGATCCCATTCGATAAGGAGTGAGATGCCGTATGGGTAAAGGAGCCACCACGTAGAAATAGGATAAACATACATTCATACATAAACATATATACCGAAATATAGGGTAAATAAAATTTTACAAAACCATTCATGAAAGAAGCTGATCATGCATTAATATAACGGAAAACATTGCATTATGAATTGATCAACCCAAAGGTACAAAAGATAACTACATGTCAAAAAATATGCATATACGTATGCGAAAGCTACAACAAAACTAACATAAGAGAGTTCTATACAAAAATAATCATCTAAGACTATAAAAGACCAAGTCCTACACTAAACTCTACTGTGTTGGCGTGACTGCGGCGACTCTCCCAAAGCAAAGCTCCTTCCGCACTTGCACGGGTAAACACACCGTGCTAAGCGATAAACGCTTAGTGGGGAAACACACACATGAAAAGGACGGCCACTCACAATGGTCGTCAAATGAAACACATTCAAGTAGCATAATCAGAAATACACATTAGAAATAAATATGAACATTCAACCACAAATAATCGTACATTAGATAATACATAATTGCATTCATATTTACTCATCATAGTACACATTCGGATAAAACATTCTCATAATTATCAAAACAGTTCAAAGTAATTAAGCACCTACTGACTCGAGGTAGTGGATAACGAGTGAACGAATAGTACTTTACGGGTACGAACTGATTACTGACAGTACCTTACGGGTACGAATCGCAAACCATTTACTTTATCATTTACAAAACATTTTGTTAAGGGACCTTAAACAAGATCCAAAAACATTTAAGGGTTCGCGAGGAACCAAATGGGGACCTGATCGGGGTCCAAACTGAACTGAGGCTGTAGCTATAAGACTCTATTAGGCATGCCTAACTATCTACTAAACTGACTCTAGCAGGTTATGCATAATCCATTCAATTCATTCCACAATATCCCAAAATCGTATATATATATATATATATATATATACACATACATATATACATATTCATATCATGGATTAGCATTCGTATAATTCATAAGTTAACAGATATAAGACTTATAGTCGCCAAAAGAAACTGGAGTTCAAAACCACACACACACACCAAGGGAAAACTCATTCAGCATAACAAGGCTGTCGTGCTAGCGACAGAGACCATGGTCTCTTCGCTGCGCGCGCGGGACGGACTTCGCGATCGCGGGGAGGAGGGAAAAGCCTGACTCTATCGCGATCGTGACAGGGAGTCTAAATATCGCTATCGCGGATCGAATGCTCGCGACAGCACAGGCCAGCATTTGGCTCTGTCGCGATTGCGACAAAGAGCACACAACAGCTTTTGCTATCGCGAGCTCGTGACAGGGTCGCGTGCTCGCTACAGCACAGCCCAAGATTACTGGTCTTTATCACGCTCGCGATAGAGTCGTGATTTCCAAAATCTGCAGAATTCTGCAAATCTCTTCCTCTCCCAAAACTCACACATAAATCACAACCAATGGCCTCTTACCTCAAATCCAGCCACCCATCACCATCAATACCCATAATATAACATTTATCATCAAGTAATTTCACACCAAACATCAATTCAAACTCACAATCCCAAAAATTATCAAAACCCATAAATTTACAGCAAAACCACATCAATCCTCACAATCACTACAATAATCCCATGCTCATGCAAAATTACCTTTCCCAAACAAAATCCCATAACATACTTGCCATATCAAGAGCATATCACAACCCAATTTCCAGAAATCACCAAGAACACATACATGAACATATTTACATACAAAAACAGGAAATTTCCCAAACCTTATATCCTTTGCTCCTAATGCTTAGATCCACTAGATCTAACCTTCTCTTTACCCTTCAGTTGACGAGGAGGCTCAACTAAGCATCAAACCATCAAAGCACACAACTCAAAACCCTAACTTCAAACCCAACATAAGAAAAATGCAAGGAAGAAGAAGAAGAAGAAGAAGAAGAACTTGGACTACACAAGGGAGATGCATAAACTTACTAAGGAAAAAGCAAGGAGATGATTATTTTCCACCACTTGAGGCTTGAATCCAAGCTAGGGCACCACAATGAAGTAGAAGAGGAAGAAGAGATAGGAAGAGAAGAGAGAACGGGATTGAGGGAGCAAAAATTCTGCTTTCCCTTTCTCTTTCCTCTTCTTTAATCCTTCCTTCCCCCCTCTTGCCAAGTGTCCTCATCCTAATGGTGGAATTCAATCACTCACACCCAACAAACATATGTCATGGACACACAATGAACACCCTACTAAAACACACCCTACCATGGTATGAGCAACCACACATAATGCAACTCCCACTAGGTACACCCTACTATGGTATGAGTAACCACACATAATGCAATTCCCACTAGATACACCCTACTATGGTATGCTCATGCACACACTATCATAACCCATATAACATGCAGTATACCCAAAATGCCCTTATGACCATGCCAAACACATACTAACTCATGCACACTCACAAGGCTCATTCTACTAGGGGGCAAACGGGGTGTGACAACTCTCCCCTACTAACAAGATTTCATCCTCGAAATTCTCACCTGAACTGAACAGATGCGGGTACTGAATTCTCATCGACTCTTCTGGCTCCCAAGTTGCTTATTCAACTCCATGGTGATTCCACAAAATCTTAACCAGAGGAATCTGCTTGCTTCTTAACTGTCTCACTTGCCGGGCTAAGATGGCTCTCGGTTCTTCATCATACGAAAAATCAGGCTGAACTTGCACCTCTTGCATTGTCAGAACATGCGACGGATCCGATCGGTATCGACGAAGCATTGAAACATGGAACACATAATGCAACTTCGATAACTCCATTGGCGAAGCTAATCTATAGGCCACCGGACCAACTCTGGCCAAAACCTCATATGGACCAATGAAGCGAGGACTAAGTTTCCCCTTCTTTCCAAACCGAAGCACCTTTCTCCAAGGTGACACTTTAAGGAAGACTTTGTCCCCAACTTCAAACCGCACATCTTTTCTCTTCAGATTGGCATAAGACTTTTGTCGATCCTTAGCTGCCTTCAAATTCCGCTGCACAACTCTGATCTTTTCCTCTATATCCCTAACCAATTCTGGTCCAATCACCGATCGCTCGGACAGCTCAGTCCAACAAATCGGAGTCCTACACTGCCGACCACACAAAGCCTCATACGGTGCCATACCGATGCTCGACTGATAACTGTTATTGTAGGCAAACTCTATAAGCGACACATATCTGTCCCAACTACCTGGAAAGTCCAAAACACAAGCTCTCAGCTTATCCTCCAAAATCTGTATAACTCGTTCGGACTGACCATCTGTCTGAGGATGGAATGCTGTATTGAAATTCAACTTAGTACCCAGAGCTCTCTGCAACTCTTTCCAAAACTTAGATGTGAACCTTGGGTCCCGATCTGAAATTATGGACAATGGCACTCCATGCAACCAAACTATCTCATCCACATAGATACTGGCCAACCTGTCCATCGAATAATCCACTCTCACTGGCAAGAAGTGAGCTGACTTCGTAAGCCGATCCACTATCACCCATACTGAGTCATGCTTCTTCTGAGTCAAAGGCAACCCGAAAATAAAATCCATGGCGATGTCATCCCACTTCCACTCGGGAACAGATAGAGACGTGAGCAATCCCGAAGGGACTTGATGCTTAGCCTTTACCTGCTGACATGTTAGGCACTTTGACACAAAATCCACTATGTCTCTTATCATACTGGACCACCAATAGAACTATTTCATGTCCCTGTACATCTTCTCACTACCAGGATGCATAGTAAAAACCGTACTATGCGCCTCACTCAACAGTTGTCTTCTTAACTCCACATTCCCCGGTACACACAAACGGTTTCTATACAGAAGAACCCCATCTTGAACTGAGAACTCTAACTGCTTGCCCAAAATAACTTCTTGTATAATCCGCTGAAGCCTTTCATCAACCCTCTGAGCATTAACTATCCTCTGTCTCAAGGTAGGCTTCACTCTCAACTGAGCCATCAAAGCTCCATCTGAACCAAACCTCCATCTAAACCGCCTCAGAAATAAAACAAAAACTGACTTCCGACTCAAAGCATCCGCGACTACATTGGCCTTACCCGGATGGTAACCCACAATGCAGTCGTAATCCTTAAACAACTCAAGCCAACGATGTTGTCTCATATTCAACTCCTTCTGCTTGAGGAGATACTTTAAACTCTTGTGATCTGTAAATATCCTACATCTCTCCCCATACAGATAATGTCGCCAAATCTTCAAAGCAAAGATCACCGCCGCCAACTCTAAATCATGCTTCGGATAATTCCTCTCATGCGGCTTCAACTGTCGAGAAGCATAAGCTACCACCTTACCTTCTTGCATCAAAACACATCCAAGACCAACACCCGAAGCATCACTATACAGGACAAACTCCTTACCCGAGATGGGTTGAGTCAGTATAGGAGCTTCAACTAGCAACTTCTTCAACTGCTCAAAACAAGCCTGACATCTGTCTGACCACTCAAACCTAACTCCTTTCCTCAACAACCTAGTCATCGGAGCGGCAATCACTGAGAAACCTTTAACAAACCGACGGTAATAACCCGCCAAACCGAGGAAACTCTGCACTTCCTGAACATTCCTAGGCGCCTTCCAATCCAATATCACCTCAATCTTGGCTGGATCCACTTGGATACCCTTAGTTGAAACTATATGGCCCAAAAATGACACTTCCCGAAGCCAAAAATCACACTTACTAAGCTTAGCAAACAATCGATGATCTCTCAAAACTTGCAAAACCAACCGAATATGCTCCTCATGCTCGGTCTCATCCTTGGAATACACCAAGATATCATCTATAAACACAACTACAAACTGATCTAAGAATGGCCTAAACACTCTGTTCATCAAATCAATGAATGCCGCTGGAGCATTAGTCAAACCAAACGGCATCACAAGGAACTCATAGTGGCCATACCGAGTCTAGAATGCAGTCTTAACCACATCCTCATCCTTAACCTGAAGCTGATAATACCCCGACCGAAGATCTATCTTGGAAAACACACCTGCACCCCGAAACTGATCGAACAAATCCTCAACTCTAGGCAGCGGATACTTATTCTTCACTGTAACCTTATTGATCTGCCTGTAGTCGATACACATCCTCAAGGATCCATCTTTTTTCTTAACAAACAAAACCGGAGCTCCCCATGGAGATATGCTGGGCCGAATAAACCCCTTATCCAATAGCTCTTGTAGTTGAGTTTTAAGTTCCCTCAACTCTACAGGAGCCATCCGATAAGGTGCTTTCAATACAGGTGTGGTACCCGGCATAATCTCTATGGACAACTCAACTTCTCTCTCCGGAGGCAACCCAGGCAAATCACTCGGGAAAATATCACTAAACTCCCATACCATAGGGATATCCTCAATCCTTACTTGATCACTCTTGGAATCCAAAACCACAGCTAGGAAGGCCTCACAACCTTTCCTAATAAACCTCTTGGCTTGCATCGCTGAGATCACATTATTCACAGAACTAGCACCCAAACCTCTTACAAACACTTGAAATCTGTTCCTATCCCGAAGCACAAAGGTCTTCCTATGGCAGTCAACTACAGCCCGGTGCTTATCCAACCAGTCCATACCTAAAATCAGGTCAAACTCATTGAAAGGCAACTCTATCAAGTCCGCGGGAAACTCAACCCCTCAACCAATAGGGGACAACTCCTAAAAATCTACTCACATTGACACTATGCCCTAATGGATTGGTCACACATATCTCATAGTCTAACTGATCTACCATATGCAACTTATCAATAATCTTATCCGTGCACAAATATGAGTGTGTGGAACCAGGGTCTATTAGAGCATACAATTCAGTGTCATGGAGTAGGAACTTACCAACAATCACATCAGGGGCATCCTGCTCCTCTCTAGCTCTCACAAGATAAGCTCTGGCTGCGCCTGGTGGAGGACGCTCAACTGTCTCCGAAACCGCTCCATCTCTAGGTTGACCGCCTCGACCTCTACCTCGGCCCCTACCACGGGCAGCCTGGGTAGCATTTGATCCAACTCCACTAGCCCCTCTCTGTGGACCTGAATCCTCACTCAACAGTGGACAATTAGCTAGACAGTGCTCGGTGCTCCCACATCTAAAACACCCACCAGTGAGCCACCTACACTCACCCCGGTGAGCCTTACTGCAGTGCGAACAAATAGGTATAGCCTCAGATCTACCACCCCTGCCAGAACCAGACTCAACTGCCGAACCCTGCCTTTTACCCCTCGTGGCTGAACCGGATGATGACAGATCTTGCGGATCCCTTGCTCTCTTACCCGAAGATGAAGAAGAAGAACCACCCCGAGACTGATTCCTCCTCTGAGCTCTCTCTCAGCACTGACTCTGACCTTTCAGCCCTCATAGCAGCATCTGCAATCTGATAGTAGTTCACCCCTGGCGTGCTCATCAAGGAGATCAAAGCTACCCTTAAGGACTCATTCAACCCAGCCTCAAAATGCTTGCATCGAAAATCATCTGTCATGACCCCTCGCGGAGCATATCGGGACAACCGATTAAACTCTTTCTCATAATCCGAAACCGACATAGCCCTTTGCTTCAAACTTAGAAACTGTGCCTATCTCGCATCCTTGTAAGTCTGACTCACATACTTCTTCGTGAATTCCTCAACAAAGAATTCCCATGTAACAGGATCGGGCATCTGAGGTTGTCTACACACCAGCTCCCACCATTCATACGCCGACCCTTGAAGCAAGGCCACAGCACATTCTACTTACAGATCAGGAGGGCACCTAACTTCTCTCTGTGACGCCCGTTCCCTAATGACAGATTAGCTCAGCTAATCTTAGTTAGAGAAGGCCGTACACACACAACAGAACGCATGCTTAACCTGAATTGAAAAAAAATCATCGCATATTATCTTATCTCATGCATCACATGCCAAGCTATTTATATGACATACATACATAAGAGGGGTTACATTCCAGATTATACATTATTACATGTCTTTACATATTCTTTACACATTTTAACCGTACAAAAAGCTTATACAAAAATCCCAAAATAACAACCCCCAAGCCTATGCTATTCACTTCCTATTATTGACTGTACCAAAATGCGGGGGACGTCCTTCAGTCACCTCTCGTCCGTACCTGCACGGATTAGAGTAAATCCATGCTAAGCGATAACGCTTAGTGGGGAACTCATATAGCAAACAACTTATCACGCATCAGAGATATCATACATTGCACATTAGTAGACATGCCAGAACAATCATTATTAAAGCATGAACCATTTCAGGCATAGTTTTGTCCATTACTATATTCAATTATAAAGCATCAATCACTTATTCACATGTCTGTACTTTCTTGTATCATAGTCACTTCTGTTTATTATTTAATTAACTGATTAGCCGATTAGCCTATTAGCCTTCTTGCCTGCAACTCAATGACGCGGATAACGGGTATCACATCGGTACCTCTCAGGTACCAGTAATCTCATCGAGACTACTTTTACACATTAGTACCTTCTGGTACTTCACATCACTTTAGTACCTTCTGGTACTTCACATTATTCCACATATAATAAAATCCAACAAGGATTATTCGCATTGTGATTCCCATGGAATCAGACACATTTAACGCATGGGGCTGCAACACTTGACCCTATAGGCATGCCTAACTATCCACTACTTGACTCGCAGGCTTAAGTTATTAACAAATTATTCAATTCACTTTTCACTTTACACATTTGCATTAGCACATAGCTAACATTTCACTTGCATATTCAGTGTGCTTTTTAATTCAATCTTCACATTTAATATTCACATAACTGATCATATTCAGAAATCACCATATTTGTATGCATTTCTAGATCACTTAACACACATACAATACTTACTCATGTTGTCTTTCATTTCAGCTCAAAGCCTTGCCATTTGAATGGCCAAACACATTAGGATCATATTGCTAAAACAGGGTGGGTCACGGTCACAATGAATTCCATTGTCACCGTGACATATTGAAGTCCAAAACAGAATGCAAACTGGGGGCATGTCACGGTCACAATCAATTTCATTGTCACCGTGACATGTTCCCAACTCTCGGCAGAATGCAACTTGAGGGTATGTCACGGTCACAATGAATCTCATTGTCACCGTGACATATTCTCACTTTGCAAAATAGAATGCCTTCCTGGGTACCTCACGGTCACAATGAATCTCATTGTCACCGTGACATACCAAAATCTGCTAGGCAGAATTGAACTCAAGCATACCTCACGGTCACAATGGATGTCATTGTCACCGTGACCTATGCAAAAACACCATAACATGGTTATGTTTTCAGTCCATTTCTTCCTTCTCATTAAGACTTCAAATCTCATTCTTACTTTTGGCAATCAACCCAAATACATCAACCACATGATCAATTAGCACATACCTGATTTTCCCTTCTTATTTAGCACTCATCTTTAGCACAAGTTATAATCAATTTCACCTCACACATAGCATACATGCTCTCAAGCAATTCATTCACTAAACACATTATCACATACACATACAGCTCATATCAATGGCCCTATTTAGCCAACACAAATAATTCAATTTCACACATTTAGGGTTTGTTCCCAAACCTCGTCTCCTTAGCTCCTAATTTCGACGGACGCTCGGCTCGCCGATTATAGCCTTTCCTTTATCTCTTTTCACTTCTTCAGCTAACAAAATAACACAGATGCTCAAGCCCAAACTCAAACCAATAATATCCCATCCAAACCAGCTCAACCAAGAAGAAAGAGTAGAAGATGAGAATATGCACTTATTCACTTACCTCTTAGGTTTAACCCTTAATTCTTAAGCAACTTAACATCAATATGCTTACACTTCTTTAACACTCACTCCCACGCAAGAAAGAAAAGAGAAGAACACAGAAAATTGCTAGATTACACAAATGAAACTCTTCCCTTCCCTTAACTCACTCTTGCATGCAAAGGTGTAGGTGGTATCCTCTCAAGAAGCCACACGGAAACCACTTCCTCAAATCTGCCTCCACTTTCCATTAAATCAAGTTATTTTATTCTTAATTAATCCTTCATTAAACTAGCTAATCAGCCTTTAACTCATGCTTAGTATTCATTCATAATTACCACTTAAACCCTTAACAATACTTCTTTAATTCAATTAAATCCTGCCTTCATTCAATTTAATCCCAAAACTCACATGCAATCACACACACATGCCAAAATAGATTAATTCTTTTAGGGTACAAGTCCGGCCATGACACTCTCAAAGCCCTCTTCACCTTATCTAGCCACCTCTCCGCTAACTCTGATTCATCCAACCCTGTTCCATAAAAGTCTTCGTCCCCAGCTTTTCTTAAGTTCTCCATGGGAGGCTTGGGGGCAACCACTCTCTCAAAGACCCTCGCCATGTCTTGTGATAGCCTGAACATGGCTTCAAAAGGCATGGCAGCGGCCTCGGGCTGGACCCTAGCAGGTTGAGCCGACACTGTAATAGAAGGATCCCTAACTTGAGGGTTCACACTTTTAGCTGACTCCTCAAGTGATCCACGAGCAGAATTAGAAGCCATCTAATCAAACAAGGAAAACTGCATCAGCTAACACAGCCCTAGACATATACGCACCCATACACAACATCACATGAAAAACACCCAGAAACGCCTAAACTGGGCTCTGATACCACAATTTGTAACACCCCCTACTCATACGTAGGCGATCCCATCCGATAAGGAGTGAGATGCCGTATGGGTAAAGGTGCCACCATGCAGAAACAGGATAAACATACATTCATACATAAACATATTGTAACACCCCCTACTCATATGTAGGCGATCCCATTCGATAAGGAGTGAAATGCCGTATGGGTAAAGGTGCTACCACACAGAAATAGGATAAACATGCATTCATACATAAACATATATACCGAAATACAGGGTAAATAAAATTTTACAAAACCATTCATGAAAGAAGCTGATCATGCATTAATATAACGAAAAACATTGCATTACGAATTGATCAACCCAAAGGTACAAAAGATAATTACATGTCCAAAAATATACATATACGTATGCGAAAGCTACAACAAAACTAACATAAGAGAGTTCTATACAAAAAGAATCATCTAAGACTACAAAAGATCAAGTCCTACACTAAACTCTGCTGTGTTAGCGTGACTGCGGCGACTCTCCTAAAGCAAAGTTCCTTCCGCACCTGCATAGGTAAACACACCGTGCTAAGCGATAAACGCTTAGTGGGGAAACACACACATGAAAAGGACAGCCACACACAATGGTCATCAAATGAAACACATTCAAGTAGCATAATCAGAAATACACATTAGATATAAATATGAACATGCAACCACAAATAGTCGTACATTAGATAATACATAATTGCATTCATATTAACTCATTATAGTACACATTCGGATAAAACATTCTCATAATTATCAAAACAGTTCAAAGTAATTAAGCACCTGCTAACTCGAGGTAGTGGATAATGAGTGAACGAACAGTACTTTACGGGTACGAACCAATTACTGACAGTACCTTACGGGTACGAATCGCAAACCATTTACTTTGTCATTTACAAAACATTTTGGTAAGGGACCTTAAACAAGATCTAAACACATTTAAGGGTTCGCGAGGAACCAAACGGGGACCTGATCGGGGTCCAAACTGAACTGAGGCTGCAGCTATAAGACTCTATTAGGCATTCCTAACTATCCACTAAACTGACTCTAGCAGGTTATGCATAATCCATTCAATTCATTCCATAATATCCCAAAATCGTATATATATATATACATACATACATATAGGCATATTCATATCATGGATTCGCATTCGTATAATTCATAAGTTAATAGATATAAGACTTATAGTCGCCAAAAGAAATTGGAGTTCAAAACCACACACACACAACAAGGGAAAACTCATTCAGCATAATAAGGTTGTCGCACTCCCGACAGAGACCATGGTCTCTTCGCTGCGTGCGCGCGATGGACTTCGCAATCGTAGGGAGGAGGGAAAAGCCTGTAACACCCCAAATCGGGCCTAGTCGGAATCGGCAAGCTAAGTCGGTTAAGTGAAGGGTATTTTGGTAATTTATGCATGAGTAATATGGATAATAAGGATTTATTTGCTAAGAAATTAATTAAATAAAGTAAGTAAAGGAATTATTATGGTGTGTTAGTAGTGTATGGTAGTAGGATGTTTATGGGCTAAGAGATTTTATTGAGTGATTTATGAGCATGGTACCTTGGATGAAAAGTGGGTTATAAGAAATGTTAGGGTGTGACTTAGGTTTGGTAACATGGAGATATTATTGTAGGAGTTATGTTAGCGTGTGTGCATAAGATAGGGAAGTAGGGTATGAATAAAGGAAAAGAATTATGTGTAGGTGAGAGTATGGGAGTAGGGTATTCTTGTGGGATCAAATCCTATGAGAGAGTGACACTTGGCAAGTGGATAGAGTTGAATTAATGAGTTGAGAGAGAGAGAGGACAGCTGTAAATCACTTGGGTTTTCTTCTTCCTTTCCCGTTCTCCTCTTCCTCCTCACGCCATTAATCTTCTTCTTTCTCTTCTTCTTCTTTCCTTTTTCTTCTTTACTCGTTTCTGCTCTTTCTTCTTCCCATGGGTAGTTTGAGTTGCTTCTAAGAGGTAAGTTAGGATTGTAGGTGGCTGATTTCTCTTTTTCCTTGTTTTGCTTTTAAACTGGATGAGTTAGGATTATAGATTAAGTAATATTCTGGGTTTGTTTGTGCAAGTGATTGGTGATAGGAAGAAGCAAGGTAAAGGAAAAGAGAAGATTTAAAGCTTGAAGAGAACCGCTATTGTGCAACAAGAGGTTTGGGAATTTGATTCTTACATTTGAGCTTTAATTTGTCTTTGCCCTAAATTCTTCTTGGATTAGGAATATACATTTGTATATGATTTCCAGTAAATTGAGTGTGTTGATATGAGTTTTATGCATGTATTTGCTTTGATAAATGTATTAATAATGCATGAAGTGGCTTAAGTTGAAGGTGTGTGAGAATTGGAAGTGAAGTGTGTAATTGGGGTAAACCCTGTTTCGTTCTCATCTGACCCTTGTGCAATGTTTTTATCATAAGTAGAGTTTTAGAATTCCAAACCATGTGATTCTTCCGCCATTAGAACCATTACTTCCATCTCTTTAAAAGTCTTAGAAATAGCCTTGGGCAAATTCTTCTTTATTTTTGAGTCTAGGTTTGACCCGGATCAATCCTGTATCTTTCCCATCAGTTATTATGCATGTTTAGGGTAATTAAATGGCTATATAAGTAATTATCGTTGGGAAGAACTTAGGAGTATGATTAAGATTGGTGATTTAGCTAGTAAATAATAGTAGATATAACTTGTGAAGGATGAGGATTAATATGTGTTGATCTCTTGAGTAACCTAAGCATGATATATCATATGTTTGAATGCATCTAACGTGGGTGCGATTGAGATGATTGATGAATAATATTGTTATTGTAGATTGTGTAAATGGACATTGTTAGTGGCATGTTTTATTGAAATTATTGATACGAATGTTGGGTTTATGTTGTTAATGATGTGTGGCTTGCTGGAGATGAGGTAAGAGACCTTTGGATATGTTTCGTGTGTTTGTGGGTGAGTTTGAGGAAGGAAAGATCCGGCAGAATTCTGCAAATTTTCGGAATCAGGACTCTGTCGCGATCGCGACATTGTCACGAGCGCGACAGAGACCGATGATTCTGATGTTGTGCCATCGCGAGCACGCGACGCTGTCGCGAGCCCGCGATAGCAATAGCTTGTCTGCTCTCTGTCGCGAGCGCGACAATCATCGCGATTGCGACAGAGCACATTGTTGGCCTGTGCTATCGCGACCACGCGACTTGTCGCGACCCCGCGATAGCAATGTTTGCCCTCTGTCGCGATCGCGACAACATCGCGAGCGCTACAGAGCCGGGCCCTTCTCTCCTTCCCGCGATCGCGAAGTCCGTCACGCGCGCGCAGCGAAGAGACTACGGTCTCTGTCGCGAGCGTGATAGGGATCTCGAGCGCGACAGATGTGTTGTGTTGAATGAGTTTTCTTTGTTGATTCCAATGTTTGAATTCCGAACTTGTGATGCCTTTAGGTTTATTCTTTGACTATTTTATGAAGCATGTTAATATAATTTAATGTATTATGCATATCTATATTTATGATCTTTCTCTAAGATTATTATGTTATACTTAAGTGTAAATTGTATGATGCATGATTGACTTTATGAACTTATTCATATGTCTCACCTATTGCTGATTATGTACAATGATGTAAATTAAGTGATTCGAAATATGATTTGTATGATGCATGACCTGCGAGAGTCAGTCTAGTGGATAGTTAGGCATGCCTAATAGAGTCTATGTATGTGTAGCTGCAGCGCCCCTTTGAACGATTTGGACCCTGATCAGGTCCCCGATTGGTTCCTCGTGAACCCCTATTATGTGTATGTGTATGGATCTTGTTTAAGGTCCTGTTCAATGAAATGTTGCCTTCCGACTTGTACCTGTGTGGTACATTATATTATGTGTTCGATTCGTACCCGTAAGGTACCTTTCAGTACTCGTTATCCACTATTTTGAGTCAGCAGGTATTTCGTTTGCTCTATTTGATATGATTATGAGGATATGATAACCGAATATGTAAGATTTTGGTCATGTGAATCAATTATGAATTCGAATGTGATTATAAATCTCTGGTTGGATTTAATGTGACTCAAACATGCCTATTATGTGCAGTTATTCATATGTATACCGTATTGTGACTGTGTTTGAACATAATCCATTGTGGTTATAAATATGTGAATTAGTATGGTTGAAAATGTGATTTTATACTGTTAACTATTATGAATTAGCAGGTGAACTAGTAAGTGTGCAAATTACTCATTGATCATTGAATGATTATATATGAATGTGAATGTGATCAATTAAATGCACGACTAATATATGGAAGTATAATACGATATGCGTTATGAATGGATGTATATGTCTTTTTCATGTATTATGTCTTGGCGACCATTGTTAATGGCTGCCCATATTTCTTGTGTGCTCCCCACTAAGCGTTATCGCTTAGCACGGGTTCTTTTCCCCGTGCAGGTGGTAGGTTTGCTTTTGTTCGGGTTGCGCATCTGCAGAGTCGGCCACATAGAAGCTAGAAGTTTTGTATTTTGTTCGGCTTTTGTAATTTGGGATTTTTGCATATCTGTGTAATATGTATATGTAATAATAGGTAAAAATTCTGATGTAATATTGTAAGCTATGTAAATATTTACACACTTATGTATCTTTCTTACTAGGTTGCTGTTGTATGATTATAAGTATGCATGTGTGTATGGTTTCTTATTTTTGTATATTAAATAAAGTATTCATTTTGTTCAGTATCACTCTTCTTTCTTTCAAAGTTTTTAATTATCCTGGATATGTCACTCTATTTATGTGATGTTTACTTGTTTACTCTAGTGGGATGTGACACTCCTATCTATCTTGGATTCTTCTTCCTCTAATCCGAAAAGAAGTCTCCATAATATAGGTTGGGGTGTGACATTAGGTGGTATCAGAGTGCGGTTTGATGATTCTGGTTGTCTTATTTGTTTGAGTATCGAGTCTTTGTATGTTACTTATTATGTGTCGAGTCTTTGTTTGAGCGTCGGTTTTGTGTCGTGGCCTAATGCAGATGTGTCTTGTCATGTGTGTGTTGTGTTAGATGGAGTCTGACCCTAGTGAGAAAGTGGACGAGACGACAGAGAGTGTGAATCCAGTTAGTGTTGATCAGAGTGTTTCCGAGCATCCGCTGGCTAGAGATTCTGGTTCTGTTTCTGACGATAGGGCCCTAGTGCGAGGGTTGGTTCGGATCTTGGATAGATTAACTACCCCTCGCGTTCCTCAGGATTTTGTTCGGGAGAGACCTCAGAAAAGAAAAGTTTCGGGCAGTGAAGTGTCGGCAGGGAAAAGAATTCGAGAAACTCCTATATGCCAATTCTGTCTGAAGCGACATTGGGGTCCTTGTCGGAAGCTCACTGGAGCTTGTTTTTGATGTGGCAACAAAGCCCATCAGCTTGCCGATTGTCTGAAGTCAAGGGAGAATTTAGCTCGGCAAGCTAGGAAAGATATGGAGGATTTGGTTAGAGCCACTCGTGGGCCAACAAGACTTGTTGAGCACCGTAGTGTAGTGACAGAGCCTGCAGAACCTTCTGGTAAGTTTTATTTTGAGGTGTTCGAGTAAAATTGTTTAGTAATCTGAGGTAGAAGGGTATTTGGATTCCATAAGGTTTTGGTAGTACTCTATATACCTGTCAGCTATCTCCAGAAAAGTATTTGAATAAAAAGCATATTAAATCATGGGGATGGGACTAAATGCATCATTACAGCATTACTTGCATTTCCTCAGCATCATTCTGCATACATGAGCCATCTCACTTTCATTGCATCATCATCCCTTTGACCATACATGAAAAGCATTTGTATATGTGTTTTGATTGAGAGAAAGCTGACAGGGTGTACGTGTACTATTTACTATTAGGAACAAGAGTAGTAGGAGTAAGTATAAGCAAGTAAGTGGATGGAATTGCGGACTTCTGTATAAGATGATTAAATAATAGGTACTGTAAGATTGATATGATGGTTTAAAAGTGAAAACCAAATTGTGACTAGTGATACTAGTAATCTAGGAGAGAATGTTATAGTCATTTTGATCAAGGAAAGAGTATAGTGAATGTGTGAACAATTTTGTACTTAAAAGACGAGAAGCGTTATGAGGAAGGAGTTAAGTGAAAAGATTGACATGATAGTGATAGAATGCAAACGATCTGTAACTCAAAATTATGGAAATGTTTATTTAGTGAGAAGGATTTCTACTATATGTCCTGGTATTAGTAAAAATGACTTGGATAGTATAATGTTAGTGTGTGAATGTTAGTAATAAAGATTTTGAAATTCAGAAAATCAGATATAAGTGAATTTCGAGGACGAAATTCTTTTAAGGAGGGTAGATTTATAACACCCCAAATCGGGCCTAGTCGGAATCGGCAAGCTAAGTCGGTTAAGTGAAGGGTATTTTGGTAATTTATGCATGAGTAATATGGATAATAAGGATTTATTTGCTAAGAAATTAATTAAATAAAGTAAGTAAAGGAATTATTATGGTGTGTTAGTAGTGTATGGTAGTAGGATGTTTATGGGCTAAGAGATTTTATTGAGTGATTTATGAGCATGGTACCTTGGATGAAAAGTGGGTTATAAGAAATGTTAGGGTGTGACTTAGGTTTGGTAACATGGAGATATTATTGTAGGAGTTATGTTAGCGTGTGTGCATAAGATAGGGAAGTAGGGTATGAGTAAAGGAAACGAATTATGTGTAGGTGAGAGTATGGGAGTAGGGTATTCTTGTGGGATCAAATCCTATGAGAGAGTGACACTTGGCAAGTGGATAGAGTTGAATTAATGAGTTGAGAGAGAGAGAGGACAGCTGTAAATCACTTGGGTTTTCTTCTTCCTTTCCCGTTCTCCTCTTCCTCCTCACGCCATTAATCTTCTTCTTTCTCTTCTTCTTCTTTCCTTTTTCTTCTTTACTCGTTTCTGCTCTTTCTTCTTCCCATGGGTAGTTTGAGTTGCTTCTAAGAGGTAAGTTAGGATTGTAGGTGGCTGATTTCTCTTTTTCCTTGTTTTGCTTTTAAATTGGATGAGTTAGGATTATAGATTAAGTAATATTCTGGGTTTGTTTGTGCAAGTGATTGGTGATAGGAAGAAGCAAGGCAAAGGAAAAGAGAAGATTTAAAGCTTGAAGAGAACCGCTATTGTGCAACAAGAGGTTTGGGAATTTGATTCTTACATTTGAGCTTTAATTTGTCTTTGCCCTAAATTCTTCTTGGATTAGGAATATACATTTGTATATGATTTCCAGTAAATTGAGTGTGTTGATATGAGTTTTATGCATGTATTTGCTTTGATAAATGTATTAATAATGCATGAAGTGGCTTAAGTTGAAGGTGTGTGAGAATTGGAAGTGAAGTGTGTAATTGGGGTAAACCCTGTTTCGTTCTCATCTGACCCTTGTGCAATGTTTTTATCATAAGTAGAGTTTTAGAACTCCAAACCATGTAATTCTTCGGCCATTAGAACCATTACTTCCATCTCTTTAAAAGTCTTAGAAATAGCCTTGGGCACCTTCTTGCTCTAAGACCATGAAATTTTGATAAAGCCGTAGTGTTTCTTTTTATGTCGGGTTAATTGACCAGTATGGATTGTGGAGTTCATATCTCGAGTTCTGGATGTCCAATTGACCTGAAACTTGTTCATTTTCAAATTTAAGACGTAGGGGAACATTTGTTAAGAAGACCACTTTTCCTAAAAATGAGGTTTAGAGGTTGGTTTTCGCGATACTAATTTATAGTAGAAAGCAGTCTGTTTTGGTAGCTGAGGCGAGCCTCTGTCGCGAGCGCGACAAGGGTCGCGACCTCGCGACAGAAAAATATGTTTTGAGCCTTTTCTTCTTTATTTTTGAGTCTAGGTTTGACCCAGATCAATCCTGTATCTTTCCCATCAGTTATTATGCATGTTTAGGGTAATTAAATGGCTATATAAGTAATTATCGTTGGGAAGAACTTAGGAGTATGATTAAGATTGGTGATTTAGCTAGTAAATAATAGTAGATATAACTTGTGAAGGATGAGGATTAATATGTGTTGATCTCTTGAGTAACCTAAGCATGATATATCATATGTTTGAATGCATCTAACGTGGGTGCGATTGAGATGATTGATGAATAATGTTGTTATTGTAGATTGTGTAAATGGACATTGTTAGTGGCATGTTTTATTGAAATTATTGATACGAATGTTGGGTTTATGTTGTTAATGATGTGTGGCTTGCTGGAGATGAGGTAAGAGACCTTTGGATATGTTTCGTGTGTTTGTGGGTGAGTTTGAGGAAGGAAAGATCCGGCAGAATTCTGCAAATTTTTGGAATCAGGACTCTGTCGCGATCGCGACATTGTCACGAGCGCGACAGAGACCGATGATTCTGATGTTGTGCCGTCGCGAGCACGCGACGCTGTCGCGAGCCCGCGATAGCAATAGCTTGTCTGCTCTCTGTCGCGAGTGCGACAACCGTCGCGATCGCGACAGAGCACATTGTTGGCCTGTGCTATCGCGACTTGTCGCGACCCCGCGATAGCAATGTTTGCCCTCTGTCGCGATCGCGACAACATCATGAGCGCGACAGAGCCGGGCCCTTCTCTCCTTCCCGCGATCGCGAAGTCCGTCGCACGCACGCAGCGAAGAGACTACGGTCTCTGTCGCGAGCGCGACAGGGATCGCGAGCGCGACAGATGTGTTGTGTTGAATGAGTTTTCTTTGGTGATTCCAATGTTTGAATTCCGAACTTGTGATGCCTTTAGGTTTATTCTTTGACTATTTTATGCAGCATGTTAATATAATTGAATGTATTATGCATATCTATATTTATGATCTTTCTCTAAGATTATTATGTTATACTTAAGTGTAAATTGTATGATGCATGATTGACTTTATGAACTTATTCATATGTCTCACCTATTGCTGATTATGTACAATGATGTAAATTAAGTGATTTGAAATATGATTTGTATGATGCATGACCTGCGAGAGTCAGTCTAGTGGATAGTTAGGCATGCCTAATAGAGTCTATGTATGTGTAGTTGCAGCGCCCCTTTGAACGATTTGGACCCTGATCAGGTCCCCGATTGGTTCCTCGCGAACCCCTATTATGTGTATGTGTATGGATCTTGTTTAAGGTCCTGTTCAATGAAATGTTGCCTTCCGACTTGTACCTGTGTGGTACATTATATTATGTGTTCGATTCGTACCCGTAAGGTACCTTTCAGTACTCGTTATCCACTATTTTGAGTCAGCATGTATTTCGTTTGCTTTATTCGATATGATTATGAGGATATGATAACCGAATATGTAAGATTTTGGTCATGTGAATCAATTATGAATTCGAATGTGATTATAAATCTCTGGTTGGATTTAATGTGACTCAAACATGCCTATTATGTGCAGTTATTCATATGTATACCGTATTGTGACTGTGTTTGAACATAATCCATTGTGGTTATAAATATGTGAATTAGTATGGTTGAAAATGTGATTTTATACTGTTAACTATTATGAATTAGCAGGTGAACTAGTAAGTGTGCAAATTACTCATTGATCATTGAATGATTATATATGAATGTGAATGTGATCAATTAAATGCACGACTAATATATGTAAGTATAATACGATATGCGTTATGAATGGTTGTATATGTCTTTTTCATGTATTATGTCTTGGCGACCATTGTTAATGGCCGCCCATATTTCTTGTGTGCTCCCCACTAAGCGTTATCGCTTAGCACGGGTTCTTTTCCCCGTGTAGGTGGCAGGTTTGCTTTTGTTCGGGTTGCGCATCTGCAGAGTCGGCCACATAGAAGCTAGAAGTTTTGTATTTTGTTCGGCTTTTGTAATTTGGGATTTTTGCATATCTGTGTAATATGTATATGTAATAATAGGTAAAAATTCTGATGTAATATTGTAAGCTATGTAAATATTTACACACTTATGTATCTTTCTTACTAGGTTGCTGTTGTATGATTATAAGTATGCATGTGTGCATGGTTTCTTATTTTTGTATATTAAATAAAGTATTCATTTTGTTCAGTATCACTCTTCTTTCTTTCAAAGTTTTTAATTATCCTGGATATGTCACTCTATTTATGTGATGTTTACTTGTTTACTCTAGTGGGATGTGACACTCCTATCTATCTTGGATTCTTCTTCCTCTAATCCGAAAAAAAGTCTCCATAATATAGGTTGGGGTGTGACAAAGCCTGACTCTGTCGTGCTCGCGACTCTATCGCGATCGCGATAGGGTGTCTAAACATCGCTATCGCAGGCTCATGATAGATTGCGTGCTCGCGATAACAGAGGCCAGCATTGCGCTTTGTCGCGATCGCGACACCGTCGCGCTCGCGACAGAGAGCACACAATAGCTTTTGCTATCGCGAGCTCGCGACAGGGTCGTGTGCTCGCATCAGCACAGCCCAAAATCACCGGTCTTTGTCGTGCTCTCGACAGTGTCGCGATCGCGACAGAGTCATGATTTCCAAAATCTACAGAATTCTGCAGATCTCTTCCTCTCCCAAAACTCACACACAAACACACAAATCACAACCAATGGCCTCTTACCTCAAATCCAGCCACCCATCACCATCAATACCCATAATATAACATTTATCATCAAGTAATTTCACACCAAACATCAATTCAAACTCACAATCCCAAAAATTATCAAAGCCCATAAATTTGCATCAAAACCACATCAATCTTCACAATCACTACAATAATCCCATGCTCATGCAAAATTAGCTTTCCCAAATAAAAACCAATAACATACTTGCCATATCAAGAGCACATCATAACCCAATTTCTAGAAATCACCAAGAACACATACATGAACATATTTACATACAAAAACAGGAAATTTCCCAAACCTTGTATCCTTTGCTCCTAATGCTTAGATCCACTAGATCCAACATTCTCTTTACCCTTCGGTTCACAAGGAGGCTCAACTAAGCATCAATCCATCAAAGCACACAACTCAAAACCCTAACTTCAAACCCAACACCAGAAAAATGCAATGAAGAAGAAGAAGAAGAAGAACTTGGACTACACAAGGGAGATGCATAAACTTACCAAGGAAAAAGCAAGGAGATGATTAATTTCCACCACTTGAGGCTTGAATCCAAGCTAGGGCACCACAATGAAGGAGAAGAGGAAGAAGAGATAGGAAGAGAAGATAGAACGGGATTGAGAGAGCAAAAATTTTGCTTTCCCTTTCTCTTTCCTCTTCTTTAATCCTTCCTTCCCCCCTCTTGCCAAGTGTCCTCATTCTAATGGTGGAATTCAATCACTCACACCCAACAAACATACGTCATGGACACACAATAAACACCCTACTAAAACACACCCTACCATGGTATGAGCAACCACACATAATGCAACTCCCACTAGGTACACCCTACTATGGTATGAGCAACCACATATAATGCAATTCCCACTAGATACACCCTACTATAGTATGCTCATGCACACACTATCACAACCCATATAACATGCAGTATACCCAAAATGCCCTTATGACCATGCCAAACACATACTAACTCATGCACACTCACAAGGCTCATTCTACTAGGGGGCAAATGGGGTGTGACATTCTCACTACCAGGATGCATAGTAAAGACCGTAGTTTGTGCCTCGCTTAAAAGCTTCTTCTTTAACTCAGCATCCTCAGGCACACACAAACGATTCCTATACATAAGCACCCAATCCAAAACTGAAAACTCAGATTGCTTACCATTCTGAACCTCTTGCAAAACTCGCTGCAACTTCACATCATCCTACTGGGCATCGATGATCAACTGCCTGAAAGATGGCTTAGCTTTCAATTGGGCGACCAAAGCCCCATCCGAACCCAATCTCCACTTAAAACGCTGCAAAAATAAAGCCGAAACTGACTTCCTACTCAAAGCATCCACTACAATATTGACCTTGCCTAGATGATACTCCAAAATACAATCATAATCTTTGAACAATTCTAACCAACGCCGCTGCCTCATATTCAACTCTTAATGCGTGAGGAGATACTTCAAACTATTATGATCCGTAAAAATCTTATATGTCTCCCTAGACAGATAATGCCGCCAAATCTTCAAAGCATAGATCACAGCTGCCAACTCTAAATCATGCGTCGGATGGTTCCTCTCATGAGGCTTCAACTAACAAGACACATAAGCTAGAACCTTACCCTCTTGCATAAAAACACATCCAAGCCCAACTCCTAAAGCGTCACTGTACATCACAAACTCTTTACCCGAAATGGGTTGAGTAAGTACACGAGCTTCGACCAACAACCTCTTCAACTGTTCAAAACATGCCTAACAATTATCCAACCACTCAAATCTGACCCCTTTCCTCAACAATCTAGTCATAGGAGAAGCAATGACTAAAAACCCCTTAATAAATCTGCGGTAATATCCACCCAAACCCAGAAAACTTCTCACTTTCGGAACATTCCTTGGTGCCTTCCAATTCACAATCGCCTCAATATTGGTCGGATCCACTTGAATACCTTTAGCAGAAACAATATGACCCAAGAAAGACACCTCTCTAAGCAAAAAATCACACTTGCTGAGCTTCGCAAACAAATGGTGTTCTTTCAAAACCTGAAGCTCTATCCGAAGATACTCTTCATGCTTACTCTCATTCTTCGAGTACACCAAAATGTCGTCAATAAATACCACAACAAATCGGTCGAGATATGGCATGAACACTCTGTTCTTTAAATCCATAAAAGTTGCAGGTGCATTGGTCAAACCAAACGGCATCACAAGAAACTTATAGTGGCTATATCGCGTCCGAAATGCAGTCTTAACCACATTCGCATCTATAACCTGAAGCTGATAATACCCAGACCGAAGGTTAATCTTAGAAAAGATACCCGCACCTCTGAACTGATCAAGCAAATCCTCAATCCTAGGCAAAGGATACTTATTCTTCACTGTGACCTTATTAATCTGCCGATAATCGATGCACATCCTTAACGTACCATCCTTCTTCTTAATAAACAACACTTGAGCTCCCTATGGAGATATGCTGGGTCTAATAAAGCCTTTATCCAATAGCTCTTGTAATTGAGTTTTAAGTTCTCTCAATTCTATAGGAACCATTCGATAAGGTGCTTTAGAAATGGGAGCAGTACCCGGCACTATCTCTATGGACAACTCCACTTCTCTCTCCAGAGGTAATCAAGGCAACTCACTAGGGAATAAATCCTTAAACTACCAAACAACTGGGATATCCTCAATCTTAACCTGACTGGACTTAGAATCCAACACGACTGCTAAAAATGCCTCACAACCCTTTCTCATAAACCTCTTAGCTTGCATGGCAGAAATCACATTCTCCAAAGAACCCGAGCCTAAACCTTTAATCACAACCGGTGACTGATCTCTATCCCGCAACACAACTGTCTTCCTATGATAATTTATCACTGCCTGGTGCTTACTCAACCAGTCCATGCCCAAAATCAAATCAAATTCTCGAAATGGTAAATCTATCAAATCTGCTGGAAACTCAATTCCTTGGACTAACAAGGGACAATTCCTAAACACTCTACTCACATTGACACTATGTCCTAAGGGACTGGTCACACAAATCTCATAATCTAACTGATCCCCATCATGCAACTTACCAAATAACTTATCTGTGCACAAATATGAGAGTGTGCAACTAGGGTCTATTAGAGCATACATCTCAGTGTCATAGAGTAAAAACTTACCTGCAATCACGTCAGGCGCATCTTGCTCATCTCGAGCCCTCATAGCATACGCCCTCGCTAGAACTATATGAGGACGATCCACTGATTTCGATGGAGTACCCTCTCTAGGCCGACCACCTTGACCTTTACCTCTGCCTTTACCTCGACTAGCTTGAGGAGCATTAGATCCCGCTCAGCTAGCCTTACGCTAATCTCCAGTATACTCACTCAACTTTAGATAATTGGCCAGAAAATGCTCGGTGCTTCCACAACGAAAATAACCTGCAGTGAGCCACCTACACTCGCCCTTGTGGTGCTTATTGCAGTGAGAACACTCGGGTATCACCTCACCTCTGCCACTAGAATTGCCCCTACTTACACCAAAACCAACTGTAGACCCTTGCCTCCTACCTCTCGAAGTAAGTCCAGAAGAAGACTCATCTTGTAGATTCCTTGATCTCTTACCCGTGGACGAACCTCCACGCGGGGGATTCCTCCTTTGAGCTCTTTCCCTTAAAATCAACTCAGACCTCTCTACCTGCACAGCTGCTTGAACAATCTGGTAGTAACTAATAGCAGGGGTACTCATCAAGAATATAAGCATTGCCCTCAAAGACTCATTCAACCCGGCCTCAAAATACTGGCACCGAAACTCTTCTGTCAGGATACCCGGAGGAGCATACTTCCCAAGCCTATTAAACTCTTTTTCGTACTCAAAAACTGACATAGCCCTTTGGTTCAAACTGAGGAACTGAGCCCACTTAGCCTCTTTATAGGCCTTGGTCACATATTTACTCGTAAACTCCTGCTCAAAGAATTTCCATGTGACCGAATCAGGCAACTGGCGCATAGGTCGATCCCTGAAGCAAGGCAACAACACATTCGACTTGCCTTTCAGGAGGGCAACAAATCTCCTCAAGAACTTGCTCAACTTTATCAATCCATTTCTGAGCCAATTCCGACTCATCAAGACTTGTCCCATAGAAATCCTCCACCCCAGCCTTCCTCATGCTCTCAATAGGGGATCTCGGAGCAGTCACCCTATCTAAGACCCGAGCCATTTCCTAAGAGATCTTCAACATAGCCTCAAAAGGCATGGCTGCGGCCTCAGCCTGCACGCTAACTGATTGAGCGGGACAAGACACAGCCAGATCTTTCTCTTGGGGATAAGCACTCTCAGCTAACCCCTCGAGTGATCCCCGCACGGAATCCATCTATAACAAACACAAAGACATCCACATCAGCCAACACGGTCCTAACGTACATCTATACACAACAAACACCTAGAAAATGCCTAAACCTGGGCTCTGATACCAAAACTTATAACACTCCCTACCTATACGTAGGAGAACCCATCCTCTAGGGAGTGAGAACCTGTAGGAGTAGGGGTGTCAACAAACAAATAGAACAATATACAAAAACGCAACATACAGAAAATAATGAAAATAAAAACTTAAAATTCATTCATTGATATCCAAAGGGGTTCATTACAGAAATACAGTCAGTACATAATTAAAATTACAAAATTACATTCTTCCAAGGGATTATATAGCGGAGGCAATACAAAAGAATAAATACAATGAGAACCCAAAATATTACAAAAAGAATCTTAGAAATAACGCTAAGTCCTAATACTTTAAAACTTATGTGTTGACTGGACCTACGGAGACTCTGCCAAAAGCTCAAAACATTCCGCACCTACACGGATGAAACACCCATGCTAAGCGATAACGCTTAGTGGGGAAAACACACAATAACATGAATGGCCATTCACAATGGTCGTTGAGGCAAAACACATTCAAAATGGTATAGGCTTATAATCACATATAAATAAATCATAGCTTAATCACATTCAATGGGATTCAAAAGCTCATAATCAAATTCATAAATCATGCTAATTCACATACTTATAATCACAACAAAACAAATAAACGAAATGCCTACTGACTCACAATAGCAGATAACGAGTGAACACATTGGAGGTACCCGAGGGTATAATCGAAAAGCAACATCATTATTTTCTCATTCAAAACATTTTCATATTGGGGTATCTTAAACAAGATCCGTACGCATTGAGGATAGTGAGGATTCCAACGGGGACCTGATCAGGGTCCAGAACACATTGGGGTTGCAGCTACTGAACTCTATTAGGTATGCCTAACTATCCACTAAATTAACTCTTGCAGGCCATGCATAAATCATCCAATCATATTCATATTGTTCATAAAATCATCCATGCATAAGTCTAATAATATCATAAGTTCGGAAAATAAATATTGAGAGCACAAAAGAAAACTCATTTTGAAAACAGGAGATGTCGCGCTCGCGACAGAGGCGAAGCTCACCCCTATATCGTAGTCGTGACAGTCCTTGTGCTCGCACGAAGATAGAAATCCATCTCCCTATCGCACTCGCAATAAAGAGCGGACTGCCCAAATCAGTCGCATTCGCGCGCAGGTGCGCACTCGGGATAGGGGACTGCCAAGCTCCAGCTCGACAGCCGAGCGCTCATGACATAGGTCGCACTAGTGACAGTGTGCTCGTGCCACTGCAGCTCGGCAAGTCGAAGCTCGGTCACACGCGAGAGCTGGAATAACCGAGCTCTGTCGTGCTCGCGACAGAGTCGCGTTTTCCAGATCTGCAGAAATCTGCAGAAACCCATTCATCTCCAAAATACACCCAAACCTCTCAAATCAAACCACACTTCAACACAACTTAAATCAAACCCTCAAATCATCTTAAATAACATAAAACCTAACTTTAATGTCAATAATTACAATTAAATCTTGCCACAAACATAATCAAAATCTCTATTTAGTAAAACCAGAATTTTGCTTCAAACTTTCAATCAAATGCACACTTTGATCCAATATACCTTATTCAAAGCATCACAACACACATGAGTTAAAACCCAAAACATTTAAACCCATATAAACATCATGAACCCCATAATTTCCAAAAAAACCAAATCGAACACAAAATCATAACAATGCATCAAAACCACAAAAATTCCAAACCTGGAAATCCTTAGCTCCAAATCAATGAGTACCACTTCCACTAGCCTTCTCCTTACCCTCGGGGAAAACACCCAAAAATCACACACAACAACAAAACCCTAACTCAAAACCAAACTAACAACATCAAGAAAATAGAGGAGGACGAAAGAGAAAACCCAACTAAAACTTACCACTAAGCCACTTGAGTTGATCAATTTCCACCACTAATTGAGGCCACATGAGGATGAGTCAAGGTGAACAAGGAGGAAGAAGAAAAGAAGGAGAGAGGAGGTGTGAGGGGAGGGAGAATGGGAGAGCAAAATAGCAAGTTGTTGCTCTCTCTTTCTCTCTCCACTCTATTTATACCCCTCTCCAAAAACCCTTGCCACATGTCGTCTAACCATTCGTGGAACTTGATCACTCACACCCTACAACCAAACACAACACCATACCCAATTCTAACTACACTAACACATACATTAACTCCCTACAACCATCCACATCCTAACAAAACCCAAACACACACACACACACTACCACTATACATGCAACCTCATTCTAGCAAAACTCATAACTCAGGCATAAAACTTAATTTAAAATAACACATGCTAAAACTCACACATACACACTTGTACACAGAATGGCTCAAACTACTAGGGGGAAAACGGGATGTTACAACTCTCTCCTAATAACAAGAATTTCATCCTCGAAATTCTCACCTGAACTGAACAACTAAGGGTACTGAGACCTCATCACTACCTCTGATTCCTAAGTCACTTATTCCACTCCATGGTGCTGCCATAACACTTTAACCAAGGGAACTTGCTTGCTTCTCAACTGTCTCACTTCTCTGGCTAAGATGGTCTTCGATTCCTTATCATACGAATAATTTGGTTGAACACTTATGTCCTGAACCGACAACACATGCGATGGATCCGATCTGTACCGGTAGAGCATCAACACATGGAAAACATCATGCAACCTCGCCAAAACCAAAGGCAAAGCTAATTTGTAAGCAACAGGTCCAATCTTTTCCAAAACCTCGAAAGGTCCAATAAATCGAGGACTAAGCTTACCATTCTTACCAAAATGAACCACTTTCCTCCATGGCGATACCTTTAGAAACACTTTGTCTCCAATGTCAAACTGAATGTCCTTTCTCTTAAAATTGGCATAAGATCTGTAGCACCCCTTACCTATATTGATTCAAAGCAGATTACAGACCCCGAGAAGAGGGAAGGCCAGAAGAAGGCAGGGTATAACAAGGTGCCCCCACCCGTGTTCATGATTGGATCCAGTTTATCCGAAGAGTTTGTCTTGAGTGAATTGTACGGCGACGATGTAAACACTGCTGTCATGAGCCTCTATGAGGTAAGTGAAAAAGGGATGCTCACTGCAGTGAACGATTGCTGGTCCATTAGTGAGAGTGGAAGTGATGATGATAAAGCTGTCGAGTTTCCTGACCCACGGGGTTCAGAGGAGGAGGAAGCAGAAGAGCAGAAAGGAAAAATGAAGGTAGGAGCGGTGACCCGCAGTGGGAGAGTAGTGCCGAAAGTGGTAGCACCTCAGGAGCCAGTGGAAGGTCAGAAAGAAAAGGGGAAGGAGCCAGAAGGGGATCAGGTAGTCAAACAGTTGCAGAAGACACCGGCCCAGATTTCCATTTGGGATTTACTGAGGCAGTCCCCCTCTCATAGGCAAAGACTGGTAGAGGCTCTATGCGCGACGACTGTGGCTACGATTATTTCGCCCACCGAGCTGCTGGAAGTGGTGAAAGGAGGGGCTGGAGAGAGTGTGGTGTTCATGAATGCTGATTTACCCACAGAAGGCCGTAACCACAATCGCCCCTTGTACATTAGGGCTCAAATCAATCAGAAGCACACTTCTTGTGTGATGGTGGATGATGGGTTGTCAATTAATGTATGCCCTCAAGTAGTCATAGCAGCCTTTGGAGTGATGGAGGACATGCTAGCCAAGTCAGATTTGATGATCACAGCCTATGACAATTCTTGTCGGGATGCTTCGGGGTCTTTCAAGGCGTCGGTCAAGATAGGGCCAGTGGAGACTGAGGTAGAATTCATAGTCCTGCCCATTCCTGCCAATTTTTCAGCATTACTGGGGAGACCGTGGTTCCACAAGTTGGGAGGTATTCCCTTTACTCTCCACCAGATGGTCAAGATACCACATGAAGGACAAGTGGCAACCATCAAGGCTGCAAGAGAGAATCAAGTGTCAATACTCGAGATAGCGAGGCAGCCTTTCAGTGGATTCCACGTGGCCATGATCAATGAGGAAGGGACAATAGAAGGAAGCCCACAAGTGCTAGCTATGATGAAGAAGATGTCGTTCCTTCCGGGTGCTGGATTGGGTAAGAACTCCCAAGGGATGCCAGAGGCCATCGCCACTAAAGGTTAGAAGGATAGAAAGGGCCTGGGCTATAAAGGAGGAGTGCAGAGAGAAGTGAAGCCAGCAAAGGGGATTCCCCACCTTTGGGAAAGTTTTGTGCCCACAACAGCACTTTGCGCTTACACTGGGGAGGCCGAGCCTCAGTTAGTCGATGGAAGGATTGTGCTAGGATTTGAGGTATTCAGCGATGTTTATGACTGGGACATCGGGTTGATCAAGCCAGCTGATGACTTTTGGGATGAAGAGGTCTTAACCAACAGAGCTATCTGGGACAGGGAAGAGCCTGAGGAAGTGGTGACAAAGCTATGTTGGCCACTCATGTCACAGGGAAGGCAAAGATGGAAGAAGCTGCTCAAGAGGTGGATGAAGAGCCTTTGATCAACCCTGATGATGTAGGACCGTCGGCATTGGGGGATCCAGCGGGAGATGAGGAAGAAGCCGGTTTAGATTGTCTTTTCATTCCTGAACTTTTTGGTGATGTAAATGACAATTATAATTTTATTAATAAAATGAATGATTTTGCTTACCTGTGCGATGTTTTTGATAATTTCAACATGCATGATCATGATCACATTCCATCCATATTTGATATTGATTCTACTGATACTACCCCATTTAATCTTGGAACCTTGGAAAATTCGAAAGAAATCTTGATAGCATCAAACATAACTCCTGAGGAAAGAGAAAAATTTGAGAGAATAATTAAAAAATATGAAAATGTCTTTGCGTGGACCTATGAGGATATGCCAGGAATCGATCGGAACGTTGCGGAGCGCGCCATTCTGACTTATCCAGACCACAAGCCGGTGAAACAGAAGCTGAGAAGACTTAGGCCGGAATGGGCAGATAAGGTGAAAGAAGAGATTCAGCAACAGATTGAAGCTAAGTTTCTGGTGGAGGAGTAATATACCACGTGGCTAGCCAATGTAGTCCCAGTGGCAAAAAAGAACGGAAAAGTGAGGGTATGCGTGGACTATCGGGATCTGAACAAGGCCTGTCCGAAGGATAATTTCCCACTGCCCCATATAGATGTGTTAATAGATAGCACCGCCAATTGTGCAATGTATAGCTTTGGGGACGGCTATGCGGGCTACAATCAGATACTCAATAAGATAATTGATTGGATTAAAATTGCTTTTATCACAGAGTGGGGGACATATGCTTACAGGGTGATGCCTTTTGGTTTGCAGAATGTAGGGGCTACCTACCAAAGGATGGCAATGAAGATTTTAAGTGACTTGATCCATAAAGAGGTGGAAGTATATGTAGATGACATGATGGTCAAGTCAGCTACCAGAGAGGGCCACTTCGAAGCATTAAAGAAGTTTTTCACCAGAATAGATAAGTACAACCTGCGGCTAAATCCCAAAAAGTGTATTTTTGGAGTAACTTCAAGAAAGCTGCTAGGACATGTGGTCAGCCAAAGAGGGATCGAAATCGACCCAAATAAGGTGAAAGCTATCAGGGAAATGCCAGTGCCGCAAAAGGAAAAGGATGTGAGAAGTTTCCTGGGCAAGTTACAATATGTTAGCCGGTTCATTGCAAAGCTCACCTCGATATGTGAGCCAATCTTCAAGTTACTCAGAAAGAATCAGCCCGTGGTATGGAACGAGGACTGCCAAAAGGCCTTCGACAATATCAGAGAGTATTTGCTGAACCCACCAGTACTGAGGCCACCACAACCAATCAAGCCGCTCATTTTATATTTGGCAGTGCAAGATGGCTTTGTAGGTGCCATGATGGCTCAAGAAGATGAGTTCGGAATAGAATTTGCAGTCTATTATCTCAGCAAGAAGTTTCTCACTTATGAGGTAAAGTATGCAGAAGTAGAAAAGATCTACCTCACCGTGATTTAGGCATCCAAGAAGCTGAGACACTATTTCCATTCATACAAAGCACAGGCAGTGGCAAAGCAGAACCCTCTGAGGTATTTGCAGGAGGCACCGTCTTTGCTTGGGAAAATGGGAAGGTGGTTACTGTTGCTACAAGAATTCGATGTCGAGTATATCACTAGAAAGACTTTCAAAGGGCGGGCAGTAGCTGAGTTTCTGGCTAATCATCCCATCCAAGCCGATTCACTTGAGTTCAATTTTCCTGATGAAAACATAGCAGCGATCTCTATTCAAGGTTGGCAACTGCACTTTGACGAGGCTATTAACAATAAGGGGGCAGGAGTAGGAATCATTATGATAACCCCGGATGACGAAAAACTCCCGTTGGCCAAAAAGTTGAGATAGAGGGCCACTAACAACAAAGCTGAGTATGAGGCATGCACTTTCGGACTAGAAGCTTTAATTTCCCTAAGGGCAAAGGATATGGAAGTATTTGGAGATTCATCCTTAGTAATCAACCAGATTCGGAGAGAATGGGCTATCAAGGAAGAGCGATTAGTGCCGTATGTTGAATATATGAGGGAGCTATGCGGTCGATTTGAGACTTGTACGTTTCATTTCGTGCCGAGGGATGAAAATTGGTTGGCTGATGCGCTTGCAACTCTAGTGTCAATGTGGGACAACCCAGAAGGAGTAGCCATGAAGCCAGTTCTAATCTGTAGCTCTGAGAGGCCTAGCTTTGAGGTCAAGCCGATAATGGAAATAGAAGTAGTGGACGGAAAGCCATGGTATTTCGATATCATGAACTACTTAGAGAACGTGACATTCCCAGAAGAGGCTACTGAAAAAGACCAAAGAATGATCCGCAAGCTATCTAATCAGTTTATATGCATAAACAGGGCATTGTACAAGAGGCAGGCCGATGGTATTCAGCTCAGGTGCCTAGATGAAAAGGAGGCCCAGAATGTGATAGAAGAAACTCATGCAGGTGGGTGGGGGACTCACATGAATGGATTGACACTGGCCAAGAAAATCATGGGACAAGGATTCTACTGGCTCACTATGGATAATGATTGTTCAAAGTATGTGAAGCAGTGCCAGCAGTATGCGGATTTGAGGCACCTGCCTGTGTCAGAACTACATAGCTTAACGTCGTCTTGGCCGTTTGCAGCCTGGGTAATAGTTATTATTGGGGAGATCCGTCCTACAGCATCTAATGGACACAGATATATCATAGTCGCCATCGGCTACTTCACCAAATGGGTAGAGGCAGAGTCCTTTAAGAAGATTGATGCATGGGATATGGAAAAGTTCATTGAGAAGAATTTGATTTGCAGATATGGCCTCCCGCATTATGTAGTGTCTGATAACGGGGTCCAATTTATGGGAGAAACGAGGAAGCTACTTGAGAAGTATGGGATTGAGCACCACAAGTCTTCTCCATACCGACCACGGGCCAATGGAGCAGTAGAGGCCGCTAATAAGAACGTCAAGAAGATTCTAGCCAAAATGGTCCAGACCTACAAAGATTGGCCGAAAAAGCTACCTTTCGCGCTTTGGGGCTACAGGACAACAGTTAGGACATCCACGGGTGTTACGCCATTTTCTCTGGTATATGGGACGGAAGCAGTGCTGCCAGTGGAGGTAGAGCTTAAGTCACTTAGGGTGGTCATGGAAGCCCAGATTCCTAAAGCTGAATGGGCACAGCAAAGGTTGTAACATCTGAACCTGCTAAACGAGAGCAGATTGAAAGCTTACTACCATAACCAGGTCTACCGGAAGAGACTCGCCCGGTCCTTTGGGAAGAAGGTTAAGAAGCATCCATTGAAAGAGGGTGACTTGGTGTTCAAATAGATGAGACCTGGGGCATCGAATATTCTAGGGAAGTTCAGACCAACCTGGGAAGGGCCGTTCATCCTCAAGAAGCTGTTGTCAAAGGGAGCTGCAATCCTATCGGATAGCGATGGCAATGAATTCAAGGAACTGATCAACATAGACAGACTCAAAAGGTTCCACGGCTAAAGACTAAAAAAAAAAGAGAGAGAGAGAGAGAAAAAGAAGAGAATAAGATGCCCTGCGGGTCGAAAATCGAAAAAAGGCGGCCTTGCTAAAATCGGGCGCCTCGACAGGGTGAAAACCGAAAAAAGGCATCCTGTGCAAAAATTAGAGGCATGAGAGAAAATTTCTAATCTAGAAAACCCGAGAGGGCCGATTGGTAACAGGAGTTGATACTATCAGAATTTGGTTCCATGAATTAATGTGGCGTGTACAGTCGAGTTAATGTCAAATACTGATCATGTATGCTGAAGTTCTACGGAAATGTACACAATTTTGTGAAATAAAATAAGAATTATTCTTTTCATTTCCGTCATTTTCTAGTTCTATTTTGTAAAAGAAACATAATACCCAAAGGGGTGCACATGTGTAAGATAAACTAGGTCTTACCGCTACTCTCGCTGGCCAAATGTTTAATTCCTCGTGTCCTGTTGTCAGATGCCGGACTGAGAACCCATCTCTTGTACTCACTGGTGGAGGCCACAGAATGAGCTCCGAACCAAGGTATGACGGTTTTCACTGGGAGTTGACTCCATAACTCATGATAGCGAGAAGCAAAAGTCGCAGAAAAAGCTCCTCCCAGAAAGGATAACGGGACCCTCACCACGTCTTGGGTCATCCCGAGCTGACGAGCACATTGACCTGTAATGCAGAAGGTGACCTAACGAAGCCCACATAGGGGAACGCACCCAAAAGGTCCATCAATGACTGCGTGAGATAGAGGGAGCCAAGCAGACATGAAACTGATGTCATCATCAGATAGCTCGACAAATCTAGCAATGCCTTCATCAGGAGTTGTAAACAAATGCAATCGTCGACGCGGGAGGAAGTGTCTCGGTGAATACTGTGCAATGACTCGGGGAGGTGGCTCTGACAGCATTCTCAGTTTCTCCTGCAGCCATATCTAAAAAAAATAATAAAAAGAAGAAAGAAAAAAGAAAGCCGCTGGAGTAAGTTGGGTTTACTTCAGGCAAAAATTAGGCATAGGGTTGTGTGAAAATCCTAAGGGATGCACTTCCCGCTAAGAAAAGCTAGTGCGAAAATCCACAAGGGACGCACTACCTTTTAAAATAATAACATACCTGGATTAATAAGGGGCTTCCGGTGAATGAGGTGGTAGATACAGAGCGAACAACATCCAGGCCCAGAATGGTTTTGGCCAGAATAAGGGGAAAAGGGGATAGCCCGCGGTGAAAGTCGTCTAAAACCCCAAACAGGCAAGGGTCGCCAACCAAGTCCCCTGGAGCTACGGTTAAGAGGCTCATCATAAAGAATAAGAACACAATGCTTACCCGGTATGTAGGGGCATTAGAAATCTGTCTAGAGCCTCGACCAGTGGCTCCAACAGAAAAGTAGGACCCTGTGCGACCAGCCGAGCGGCCTCGGAAGGAGCTATGCCCAGAGACAGGGCGATATCCCGAGTCTGAATCAGACCGCAACGGGGGACACAGGGCAGAGCATTAGGAGGATACCATGCTCTAGTGAGGGCGTTATTTTCCCAAGTGTGAGTGTCATCCAAGATGCAGTACATCTTTTGGAAAAGAGGAGAAGTCATCCTTTGAAAGTCAAAGATTTAAGATAGAAAAAGGTTAAAATAAGTGGAGACAAGGAAAAAGGGTCAAATTTATAGAAGAGCTCCACAGACGGCCTGCCCGTGCCTCAGTAGCGGTGGCCTGCCCGTCGGTAGTCGTCCACCTGGCAGATGCATGCATCATCATTGCATTTATCACGCGCATTAATTACGCATTTAATGGGGGAATATTGAACGACAGACGGGCAGCCCGTCTGTCGCTCCTGGAGGCGCCCAGCCCGTCGGTCACGAAAATTATATAAACGGGCAGAGACCAATGGGCAGGCAGTTTTTAGCTTTTGTTTTTTTTTTCTTTCCTCCTCCAAACCGTCCCTCATTACTGTTTTCTTACTTTTCTTCATCTTTTCACATTTTTATTTTGCATTTTCACGTTCCTTACATTACCAGGCACCCAGTGAAGTGTATTTTCTACTTTTTCATCAATTTTTTTGCTAATTACAGGTTAGTAACTACTTCTTTTTTTCCTTTTAATTTTCCTACTTCTCCTCTTAATTTCAAGTAAATAAGTTTAATTTTCCCATTTTATTTATTACTAAGGATTGCTATCAGTGTAGATATTGTACCTTAATAATTAGCCTTAGGTGCTGTTTAAATAATTAATTTTGGTATATATTTTCCCTCATTACAATGTTAGACAACTTTACATGAAATTTTTTTTTGCCTTGAATTCTAATAAAGCATGCTTACTTAGAAATGAGAAATTCTTATGCACGTATTAGTTGTGAAACCAATAAATATTGTGCTGCTGTTGGGGCCTGAGGCCTGTGGTTTTCTTATTTTTCATGCAGGAGGTTGGGCACACCCTTGCCGGGGTGCTGCCCAAATTTTTATTTTTATTATGATCGATTATTGGGGCCTGAGGCCTGTCATTACTTTGCCTTTCTAAATGCAGGGGGTTGGGCACACCCTTGCCAGGGTGTGCTGCCCAATTTTTTTTATGATGTTTGATTGTTGGGGCCTAAGGCCTGTTGTTTTCTTGCTTTTAATGTAGGGGGTTGGGCACACCCTTGCCAGGATGCCGCCCAAATTTTTTATGATGTTTGGTTGTTGGGGACTGAGGCTGTCCACTGCTGTGTGAATTTTTGTTGACTTTTTCTATGTAGAAGGTCGGGCACATACCTGCCAGAATGCTGCCCATTTGTTTATCTTTTTTTATCGTATTTCTTCTTGAGCCAGACCGTCATTGTCTGGATGATGCCCGATTTGCCCTATCTCGGAAATCAAGACTATTTATGGCCATTATATTAAATTGATTGCATAACTTTTCTCTTGCAGGATGCCTCTACGATGATGCGTTCCGCAGGGCCAACCCGAGCCATAGGCTCCGGATTGGATGGACCATGAGTCCGCACAGAGATATAGAGCACTGGCTCACGTAGAGTTCTGAGCCAGTCGCTTTATTTCTAGGCCATTCCTAGAGGCCTTAGGGAAGGCCAAGGAGATCGACGCACTCTTGGAGGGCACAGGCTGGATGGAGTTTTTGACACCTGCCTTCCAGACACATCCCGTGGCGGTGCGACAGGTTCTGGCCACACTGCGCTACGAAGGATTGTCATGGCCGGATTTGTACCCTAAGAGAATTAACCTAATTTGGCATGTGTGTGTAGGATTGGACTTAATTGAAAGAAAAAAGTTTAGTTAAGGGATTTAAATGGTAATTATGAATGTTTGTGCTAAGCATGAGTTAAAGGCTAGTTAATTAGTTAATGGAAGGATTAATTAAGAATATAATAACTTTGATTTATTGGAAGTGGAGGCAGACTTGAGGAAGTGGTTTCCGTGTGGCTTCTTGAGAGGTTGCCACCTCTTCCTTTGCATGCAAGTGTGGGTTAAGATGAAAGAGTTTCATTTGGTAACCTAGCTATTTTCTGTATTTTGGCTTTGGCTTTCTTCTTGTTTCCGTGAGTAAGGATAAGAGTGGTTTAAGTGGATGTGTGCTTGTAGCTAATTGGAACAAGAATTAAGTGTTAAGACCTTAAGGTAAGTGGTTTTGTGTGCATATTCTCATCTTCTACTCTTCTTCTTGGTTTTGAGTTAGTTTGGAATGAGGATTGATGGATTGTGCTCAATTCTGGAATTTGAATTGGTTTTGCTAGCTGAAGAAGTGAAGAGAGATAAGGGAAAGGCTGTAATCGGCGAACCGAGCGTCCGTCGTAATTAGGAGCTAAGGCGACGAGGTTTGGGAACAAACCCTAATTGTATGAATATGTGATTAGTGTTGGTTAAATAGGGTTTTGAACTGAATTGCATGATATGTGAAATTGAAGGTTGAGCATGAATTATGTGATGCTAAATTGTATGATTATAGTAGCAATATGATTGTGATAAAGTGCTTGAAAGTGATTATGATTTGTACTATTATTGAATGCCAAACAAGAAGGGAAAATCAGGTATGTGTTATTGATTGTGTGGTTGATGTATTTGGGTTAATTGCCAAAAGTGAGAATGAGATTTGAAGTCTTAATGAGAAGGAAGAAATGGACTGAAAAACATAACCATGTTATGGTGTTTTTGCATAGGTCACGGTGACAATGAAATCCATTGTGACCGTGAGGTATGCTTGAGTTCAATTCTGCCTAAGGGATTTTGGTATGTCACGGTGACAATGAACTTCATTGTGACCGTGAGGTACCCAAGGGAGCATTCTGTTTTGCAAAGTGGGAATATGTCACGGTGGCAATGGGATTCATTGTGACCGTGACATACCCTCAGGTTGTATTCTGCCGAGAGTTGGGAACACATCACGGTGACAATGAAATTGGTTGTGACCGTGACATGTCCCCAATTTGCATTCTGTTTTGGACTTCAATATGTCACGGTGACAATGAAATCCATTGTGACCGTGACCCACCCTGTTTTGGCAAAATAATCCTAATGTGTTTGGTCATTCAAATGGCATGGTTTTAAGCGGAAATGAAGGACAGCATGAGTAAGTAATGTATATGTGTTAAGTGATCTACAAATGCATACAACTATGATGACTTCTGAATGTGATAAGCTATGTGAATATTAAATGTGAGACTGAATTTGAAAGCATATTGAATATGCAAATGAAATGTATGGCTGTGTGCTAATACAAATGTGTAAAGTGAAAAGTGAACTGAATAAGTGTTTAACAACTTAAGCCTGCGAGTCAAGTAGTGGATAGTTAGGCATGCCTATAGGGTCAAGTGCTGCAGCCCCATGCGTTAAATGTGTCTGATTCCATGGGAATCACAATGCGATTATCCTTACTGGATTGTGTTATATGTGGAATGATGAAAAGTACCAGAAGGTACTAATGTGATATGAAGCACCAGAAGGTGCTAATTGTGAAAAAGTAGTCTCGATGAGATTACTGGTATCTGAGAGATACCGATGCGATACCCGTTATCCGCGTCTTTGAATTGCAGGCAAAGTGGCAAAAAGGCTAATTGGTTAATCGGCTAAAAGTTAATTAAATATAAACAGAAGTGATTGTGATACAAGAAAGTATGGAAATGTGAATAAGTAATTGATGCCTTATGATTGAATATAGTAATGGTTGATCTGGCATGTTTATTAGCATGTTATGTATGATGATTCTGATGTGTGATAAATTATATGCTATATGTATGAGTTCCCCACTAAGCGTTATCGCTTAGCATGGATTTACTCTAATCCGTGCAGGTACGGACGAGAGGTGACTGAAGGACGTCCCCCGCATTTTGGTACGGTCAACAATAGGAAGTATATAGTGTAGGTTTGGGGGCTTGTTATTTGGGACTTTTGTATAAGTTTTATATGGTTAATATGTATTTTGAATATGTAAAGGCATGTAATAATGTAGTAATCACGGATGTAACCTCCCACATATATGTGTGTCAAGTGAATGGCTAAGGCGTGTGGCTAATGGTAGTTTGCATGTGATGCATGAATTAAAACAGTGTGTGATGAAATTTTATTATTCAGTTTTCGCATGTGTTTCTGTGTGTGTGTGCGACCTTCTCTAACTAAGATTAGCTGAGCTAGTTTATCGTTAGGGAACGGGTGTCACAAGTTGTGGTATCAGAGCCTAGGTTGAGTCTTTTCTGGGAATTGGGTAGATAAGATGTGTATAGTTTGTTGACCTAATGCGGAAGTCCTTGTTTAATTTGTGTAGTAAGATGGATTCTGGAAGGTATACCGGTGAGGAATCTGCCGAAAGTGTGAACCCTCGTGAAGCTGAGGTGACAGGGTCTGGGCAGTCTAGATCGGTTGGCTATGGGAATGAGATTCCATTTGGGCCTATGGAAGCCATGATGAAAATGACACAAGATATGGCGAGAGTGATGGAACGTATGATGGCGCCAAGAGCCCCAATAGAATCTTTGAGGAAGCATGGTTTGGAGGAATTTCATGGAACAAGGTTAGATGAGTCAGAAAAAGCAGAGTACTGGATTGAGAAGGTGGAAAGGATTCTTAAGGAGATACGATGTCCTCCAGATCAGTGGGTTGAATGTGTGGAGTCATTACTCCAAGGTCCTGCATATGATTGGTGGAAGCTGGTCCTGCAGAATCCGATGCTTCCTGAACCATTAAACTGGGAGTTCTTTGAAAAAGAATTCAAGAACAAGTATATTACTAAAGCACATCGAGAGGCAAATTGGAAGAAGTTCTTGAGTTTGAGACAGAGGACTATGACAGTGGCGGAGTATGAAGCAGAATTCTGTCGCTTAAGCAAATATGCGCCGAAAGGTGTGTTAACTGATGTGTTGCGATGTCAACAGTTTGAGGATGGATTGATTGAGGAAATTAAAGCTTTGCTGATTTCTTTAACAACAGAGCAGAATATAAGTTACTATCGAATTGTACAAGCACCTCTGAGAGCTGAAAGGACTTTGGGAGCCCAAAGAGAATGGAGACAAAGGAAGAATGCGAATAGAGGTGGTTCCCAGACGGGGAAAAGATCAAGAGATTCTCATGTGGCATCACCTGCGGAATCAGGGTTCAGTTCTGCAGCGAGAGGTAAGAAGCGAGGCGCTCCCTCAGCATCTGGTTCTGGAAGAGGAACATCTGGTAATAGAAGTGAGGTTCATGAGTGTCCTCATTGTGGTAAGAGGCATAGAGGAGAATGCTGGAGAGTGTCGGGTGCTTGTTATAGATGTGGGAGCACTGAGCATTTCATTGCTAATTGCCCGAATACCTATGAGATGTCAGGAAATCAACAAGAGCAGAGTAGGGGTGGTTCAAACTTGCCTTCTACGAACAGAGGAAGAGGAAGAGGACGTGGCAGAGGTAGTCAGTCCAGAGGTGCAGTCGATTCTGAGATTGTGGATAGACCTGATGAGGCTCCAGTGCGGGCTTATGCTATGAGGGCACGAGAGGATCAGGACGCGCCTGAGGTGATAGCAGGTACTATTCTACTTTGTGATGTGGAAATGTTTGCACTTATTGATCCTGGTTCAACTCATTCATATGTATGTGATAAAAAGATATGTGAAAAGATGCCTAAAGTTGAATGTTTAAAATATGATATATGTGTGTCTAGCCCTTTGGGAGGTAATGTTAATGTGAACAGAGTGTATCGAAACTGTGCATTAGAAGTTCAAGGTAGTGTGTTTCCAGCGGATTTGATTGAACTACCATTTGATGAGTTTGATTTGATTCTGGGTATGGATTGGTTAACTAAGTATGATGCGGATGTTAAGTGTAAGAAGAAAATAGTTATACTCTCGGATGGTAAGGGTAACAGAGCGACAGTGAGAGGAGTATGCACTAATCCTCTTGTGAATGTGATATCTGCTATGCAAGCCTGTCGGTGTATGAGAAAAGGATGTGAAGCTTATTTGGCCCTGGTATTAGATAGTAAGAGAGAACAAGTAAAGATGCAAGAGATACCAATAGTCAGAGAGTTTTCTGATGTGTTTCCTGAAGAATTGAGCGGTATACCACCAATAAGAGAAGTTGAGTTATCAATTGACGTGGTACCAGGAACTGTACCGGTATCTAAGGCACCCTATAGAATGGCTCCAACTGAGTTGAAGGAATTGAAGGAGCAGTTGCAAGAATTACTGAACAGGGGTTTTATTAGACCTAGTGTTTCTCCTTGGGGAGCACCAGTGTTATTTGTTAAAAAGAAAGATGGTACAATGAGAATGTGTATCGATTATCGACAGCTGAATAAAGTAACAGTAAAGAATAGGTATCCTTTACCTCGAATTGAAGACTTGTTTGATCAGTTAAGGGGAGCCGGGGTAGTCTCAAAGATTGACTTGCGTTCAGGGTATTATCAGTTGCAAGTGAAGAAGGAAGATGTACCTAAGACCGCGTTTAGAACTCGTTATGGGCATTATGAATTTCTAGTAATGCCATTCGGGTTAACCAATGCGCCAGCTGCATTCATGGATTTAATGAATCGGGTGTTCAGACCGTACTTGGATCAGTTTGTGGTTGTGTTCATAGACGATATTTTGGTATATTCAAGAAATGAAAAGGAACATGAACAGCATTTGAGAGTTGTACTTCGGACTTTGCAAGAACATCAGCTGTTTGCCAAACTCAGTAAGTGTGAGTTCTGGCTCAAAGAGGTATCATTTCTGGGTCATGTGATCTCATCTGAAGGAGTTAAAGTGGATCCAACTAAGATAGAAGCAATTGTGAATTGGAAACCGCCTAAGAATGTGTTAGAGATTCGCAGTTTCTTAGGGTTGGCTGGATACTACAGAAGGTTTGTGAAAGGATTTTCAGTAATAGCTTCACCGTTGACAAGATTGTTACGTAAAGGAGTGAATTATGAGTGGTCTGAAAGATGTCAAACAAGTTTCGATCGGTTGAGGAAGATGTTAGTAGAGGCACCGATTCTTACACAGCCTATGACTGGTAAAGAGTATGTATTGTATACCGATGCTTCAGGTGTCGGATTGGGTTGTGTATTGATGCAAAAGGGGAAGGTGATAGCGTATGCGTCAAGGCAATTGAAACCGCATGAGCAGAATTATCCGACTCATGATTTGGAATTGGCTGCAGTAGTGTTTGCTTTAAAGATTTGGCGACATTACCTGTATGGTGAGAAGTGTAGGATTTACACGGATCACAAGAGTTTGAAATATCTGCTTACACAGAAGGAACTGAATCTGAGACAGCGAAGGTGGCTCGAGTTGTTTAAAGATTATGATTGTATTGTGGATTATCATCCGGGAAAAGCTAACGTAGTGGCCGATGCTTTGAGTAGGAAGTCCATTTCAGCATTACAGTTAAAGCGGATTGAGTGGAGGTTTTCTGCAGATGGAGCTTTATTAGCACAGTTGAAAGCAAGACCGGTTCTGAAAGATGAGTTAATAGTTGCTCAGAGAAGTGATGGGAGATTGCAACAAGTTCTGCAGTCAGTTGGGGTTATGGATAAGACTGACTATTCAGTGAATGAAGATGGAATACTGCTGTATAAGAATAGAATGTGTGTGGCCAACGATAAAGAATTAAGAAAGAGATTGATGCACGAGGCTCATAATACAGTTTTCACTATGCATCCAGGTGGAAACAAGATGTATCAAGATATGAAACAGTTGTATTGGTGGTCAGGGATGAAGAAGGATGTAGTGGAATATGTGTCTAAGTGCCTTGTCTGTCAACAAGTTAAAGCGGAGCATCAAGTGCCCCAGGGGATGTTGCATCCACTCCCTATTCCCCAATGGAAATGGGATAATATCACGATGGATTTTGTTACTGGATTGCCTCTGACCTCAAGACAACAAGACGCAGTATGGGTTATTGTGGACAGGTTTTCGAAATCAGCTCACTTTATACCTGTTCGGATGGATTATTCTATGGAAAAGTTGGTTGAATTGTATGTAAGGGAAATTGTCCGATTGCATGGGATACCTTTGTCTATTGTTTCTGATAGGGATCCCAGATTTACTTCTAAATTTTGGAGGAGTTTACAGGCAGCGTTGGGTACGAAATTGAATTTCAGTACTGCTTTCCATCCACAAACCGATGGACAGTCGGAAAGAATTATTCAGGTTTTGGAAGATTTGATGCGAGCGTGTGTTTTGGATTTCTCTAAGAGTTGGGATAAGTATCTTCCACTTATGGA
The DNA here is from genome assembly GCA_947683425.1 of Excoecaria cochinchinensis. NCBI lineage: Eukaryota > Viridiplantae > Streptophyta > Magnoliopsida > Malpighiales > Euphorbiaceae > Excoecaria > Excoecaria cochinchinensis. Next base: position 2,141,344 of record CANTUQ010000127.1, read on the forward strand.
ATTTGCTTATAACAACAGTTATCAGACCAGTATTGGTATGGCACCGTATGAAGTTTTGTATGGAAGGAAATGTCGTTCACCGATTTGCTGGACAGAATTGAATGAAAGCAGAGTCATAGGGCCAGATTTGGTTCGTGATACAGAAGAGAAAGCTAAAACCATACAGCAAAGATTGAAGGCAGCAAGTGACAGACAGAAGTCGTATGCTGATTTGAAGAGAAGAGATATTGAGTTCAGTGTAGGTGATAAAGTGTTTCTGAAAGTGTCTCCTTGGAGGAAAGTACTGCGATTTGGTAAAAAGGGGAAGCTGAGTCCAAGGTTTATTGGGCCTTATGAAGTGCTTGAAAGAGTAGGTTTTGTAGCTTATCGGTTGGCTTTGCCTCCGACTTTGGCTAAGCTACATGATGTGTTCCATGTGTCTATGTTAAGAAAATATAGGTCAGATGATTCCCATGTGCTATCTCTACCAGAAGTGGAAGTGCAGTCAAATTTCACTTATGATGAAAAGCCAATAGTGATCTTAGCAAAAGAAGTCAGAAAACTTCGGAACAAGCAGATACCACTTATAAAGGTACTCTGGCAGCACCATGGTGTTGAAGAAGCAACTTGGGAACCAGAAGCGGCTATGCGAGAACAGCATCCACAACTATTCCACTCAGGTATGAATTTCGAGGACGAAATTCTTTAAGGAGGGGAGAGTTGTCATGGCCGGATTTGTACCCTAAGAGAATTAACCTAATTTGGCATGTGTGTGTAGGATTGGACTTAATTGAAAGAAAGAAGTTTAGTTAAGGGATTTAAATGGTAATTATGAATGTTTGTGCTAAGCATGAGTTAAAGGCTAGTTAATTAGTTAATGGAAGGATTAATTAAGAATATAATAACTTTGATTTATTGGAAGTGGAGGCAGACTTGAGGAAGTGGTTTCCGTGTGGCTTCTTGAGAGGTTGCCACCTCTTCCTTTGCATGCAAGTGTGGGTTAAGATGAAAGAGTTTCATTTGGTAACCTAGCTATTTTCTGTATTTTGGCTTTGGCTTTCTTCTTGTTTCCGTGAGTAAGGATAAGAGTGGTTTAAGTGGATGTGTGCTTGTAGCTAATTGGAACAAGAATTAAGTGTTAAGACCTTAAGGTAAGTGGTTTTGTGTGCATATTCTCATCTTCTACTCTTCTTCTTGGTTTTGAGTTAGTTTGGAATGAGGATTGATGGATTGTGCTCAATTCTGGAATTTGAATTGGTTTTGCTAGCTGAAGAAGTGAAGAGAGATAAGGGAAAGGCTGTAATCGGCGAACCGAGCGTCCGTCGTAATTAGGAGCTAAGGCGACGAGGTTTGGGAACAAACCCTAATTGTATGAATATGTGATTAGTGTTGGTTAAATAGGGTTTTGAACTGAATTGCATGATATGTGAAATTGAAGGTTGAGCATGAATTATGTGATGCTAAATTGTATGATTATAGTAGCAATATGATTGTGATAAAGTGCTTGAAAGTGATTATGATTTGTACTATTATTGAATGCCAAACAAGAAGGGAAAATCAGGTATGTGTTATTGATTGTGTGGTTGATGTATTTGGGTTAATTGCCAAAAGTGAGAATGAGATTTGAAGTCTTAATGAGAAGGAAGAAATGGACTGAAAAACATAACCATGTTATGGTGTTTTTGCATAGGTCACGGTGACAATGAAATCCATTGTGACCGTGAGGTATGCTTGAGTTCAATTCTGCCTAAGGGATTTTGGTATGTCACGGTGACAATGAACTTCATTGTGACCGTGAGGTACCCAAGGGAGCATTCTGTTTTGCAAAGTGGGAATATGTCACGGTGGCAATGGGATTCATTGTGACCGTGACATACCCTCAGGTTGCATTCTGCCGAGAGTTGGGAACACATCACGGTGACAATGAAATTGGTTGTGACCGTGACATGTCCCCAATTTGCATTCTGTTTTGGACTTCAATATGTCACGGTGACAATGAAATCCATTGTGACCGTGACCCACCCTGTTTTGGCAAAATAATCCTAATGTGTTTGGTCATTCAAATGGCATGGTTTTAAGCGGAAATGAAGGACAGCATGAGTAAATAATGTATATGTGTTAAGTGATCTACAAATTCATACAACTATGATGACTTCTGAATGTGATAAGCTATGTGAATATTAAATGTGAGACTGAATTTGAAAGCATATTGAATATGCAAATGAAATGTATGGCTGTGTGCTAATACAAATGTGTAAAGTGAAAAGTGAACTGAATAAGTGTTTAACAACTTAAGCCTGCGAGTCAAGTAGTGGATAGTTAGGCATGCCTATAGGGTCAAGTGCTGCAGCCCCATGCGTTAAATGTGTCTGATTCCATGGGAATCACAATGCGATTATCCTTACTGGATTGTGTTATATGTGGAATGATGAAAAGTACCAGAAGGTACTAATGTGATATGAAGCACCAGAAGGTGCTAATTGTGAAAAAGTAGTCTCGATGAGATTACTGGTATCTGAGAGATACCGATGCGATACCCATTATCCGCGTCTTTGAATTGCAGGCAAAGTGGCAAAAAGGCTAATTGGTTAATCGGCTAAAAGTTAATTAAATATAAACAGAAGTGATTGTGATACAAGAAAGTATGGAAATGTGAATAAGTAATTGATGCCTTATGATTGAATATAGTAATGGTTGATCTGGCATGTTTATTAGCATGTTATGTATGATGATTCTGATGTGTGATAAATTATATGCTATATGTATGAGTTCCCCACTAAGCGTTATCGCTTAGCATGGATTTACTCTAATCCGTGCAGGTACGGACGAGAGGTGACTGAAGGACGTCCCCCACATTTTGGTACGGTCAACAATAGGAAGTATATAGTGTAGGTTTGGGGGCTTGTTATTTGGGACTTTTGTATAAGTTTTATATGGTTAATATGTATTTTGAATATGTAAAGGCATGTAATAATGTAGTAATCACGGATGTAACCTCCCACATGTATGTGTGTCATGTGAATGGCTAAGGCGTGTGGCTAATGGTAGTTGGCATGTGATGCATGAATTAAAACAGTGTGTGATGAAATTTTATTATTCAGTTTCCGCATGTGTTTCTGTGTGTGTGTGCGACCTTCTCTAACTAAGATTAGCTGAGCTAGTTTATCATTAGGGAACGGGCGTCACAAGGATACCAGAGGTCTGATATGGAGCCTGGGGTAGTTTAGTTCTAGTTTGATGGTCAGCAGGTCAGTATCACACGTCAGCATTTTGCGGAGGCCATGGGACTCCCATGGGACGACGGAGTGATAGTGACCCAGCGAGCAGTGAGACGCGCCCATTGGGCGGCCATAGCCCTACCCAGAGTGCTGTACGACCACAATACAGTAAAGAGTACCGTGTTGGTTTCACAGGCACTCCGGTGTTTGCACAGAGTGCTCTCCAGCTCGTACCTCGGACGGGCTGGTAACCAAGGGTTAATGCGGCAGAGATCTGGAGCCTCTGGGCCATGGTGGCAGGCAGGCGTCTCAATATTAGCCATGAGATATTAGCTAACATGGTCAGAGTTTCCAGGGTGATAGCCCTAATGGTGATTATCAGCAGAGTCATTACCAGATTACTCTTGGGATTGGGAGTCGCCCCGGACAGACTTGGGAATGCATTAGATGAGGGGATATACGTAGATGCACCAGCCGCTATACAGATGGGGATGGTGTTGTAGCTAGCAGGGAAGCCTGAGGCATTCAAACTCCTTACCATACACGAGACTCGGTGAGCCTTTGCACTTCCTCCGTTAGCACCGACGCAGGAGCAGCCAGAGCAGGCACCAGCACAGGAGCAGCCTCCCCTGCATCCAGAGTATCTAGAAGTGCAGCCTCCCCTGCATCCAGAGTATCCAGAGGAGCAGCCTCCCCAGCACCAGGACTATTAGGAGGAGCAACCACAGCTACAGCCGGAGCAGGAGCAGCCCAGGACCGCATCGGACTTTGAGATGGAGTTCGCTATGGATGACCTGTTTAGCACTCCTCCTCCAGCTACGAGGGTACAGCGGACCATCCTCAGGCCATCAAAGAGGTTTCACCCTTACTCCAGAGGCGACCTGGGGGCATCCACCTCCACAGCTCCGCCACCAGAGCAGACTCCGGATCCAGTTCAGCCTCTGTCATCACAGCCAGACATCTCCCAGCTCATGGTCTCCATGTTTACAGCATTTGAGCATAGGCAGGAGGAGAGGGACAGGGTCCTCCATGAGCAGATCAGAGAGAGAGACAGACTTACCTAGGAGAGGCTGGACCAGCAGCAGGCCATCATCCAGGAGCAGGCGAGGATCATTGAGCGCCTAGGCCAGGAGCAGGCCGGGCTCATTAACCACATGGTCCGGGAGCAGGCTAGACTTATAGAGAGCATGGGGCAGGAGCAGGCCAGGCTCATAGAGCATATCATACATGAGCAGGAGGGACCCAGAGAGTTGCTCAGGCAGGAGTTGAGGACGTCCCAGGACCAGGCAACTCAGAGGATCGACGTGACTCTTCAGATGATAAATGAGTCACTCAGTTCTCTCGGATCCCGAGTCCAGGCATTGGAGGGGATCGTTCCTCCCCTAGCTCAGTCCATGCGAGAGTTCAGGGAGCAGACAGAGCAGAGGCTATAGAGTATGAGGACCGATTCGGTTGAGCAGACTGGCCAGTTGAGCAGGGCCTTCAAGGAGCTAGGGGAGATGATGACAGACACCTTGGGTTTCATGACAATATGTGAACAGCCCTTCCTAGATGGGTATGCTCAGGTACAGTTTCAGCAGCATGGCTCTGAGGGACCACAGCATCGATCTGTGCCGGTGGCAGTTCTTCCTAGGTTCCAGCCCATGGTTAGAGTATGGAGCTCTCAGCAGCCAGGCCCAGCAGATCCTTCTAGCCAACCTTCCACTTCTGGGGCCAGACCTTCTACCTCACAACCTCAGCCTCAGCCTCAGTCTCCGCCTCAACCTCAGCCGATCCATGTGTCTGATGATGATGATGACCCCGAGGAGGATCTCACAGATTATATGCCATTATAGTCATTCAGGGAGATTGGGTGACATTCTTTTTGTATTTTTTTTTTTATTGTTATCACAGTTATATATGCATTGTACAAAATTGAGTTTTAGTGAAAAACATTTACTATCAGATTGACGTGTTTTTATCTCTTTCTATCTTTATTTGTACTTTACTTACATTATAGATAACTGAGTACTTTCTCTTCATTTACATTAAAGACAAATGACCATATAATCAGAAAAAAAGAAAAAAAAAACATAATAATAATAAAATAAAATAATGATGCACAGAAAATGGTGATAAACAATAAATAGTAATGCAAAATCATTTATGAGCCTGTCGAACAGGGATAATTCCCATAAGAATTAACAAAAAATTCTTTTACATGCAGGAACATTGCTTAACATCGGTCCAAGGATGGACATCGATCACATTGAAGGATGGACAGACCAAATGTTATGTCCTTCAAAATCATACTCAACTGGGCACGCACCTTGCAGATCGGATGGGGGTTAGCAAGGCAGCTTCACCAAATCGAGATTGTAGTCAGAGAGTACTGCATCTCACAAGTCGTAGTCAGAAAGTACTACGTACCTTGCAGATCTGATGGGGGTTAGCAAGGCAACTTTAACAAACCGAGATTGTAGTCAGAGAGTACTGCTTCTCACAGTTCATGCGGTAGTCAGAGAGTGCTATGCACCTTACAGATCGGATGGGGGTTAGCAGGGGAACTTCACAGTCAAAGTTACAGTTAGAGAACACTGCTCTTCGCATCGAGGTTGTAGTCAGAGAGCACTACACCTCACACCGTGCAGGCCGAAATGAAGCTAGCGGTACAGATCAGCCACCATGCAGACCGAGATGAGGTTAGCGGGGCAGACCACAAATCAAGTTTGTAGTTAGAGAGTACTACATCTCCTCAAAACTGCGCGAGCCGGGATGAGGCCAGCAGAAATAAATGAAGTTGCAGTTAGAGAAAACTGCTCTTCACAGCGAGGTTGTAGCAAGAGAACGCTACATCTCACCAAAACCTTACAAGTTGAGACGAGACCGGTAGGGGTATCCATCACTCTCCGCTGAGTAGACTGAGATGAGGTCTACCCAGCAAAGAACGCAGAAGGTAAGGATTGCTTCAGGTACGCTATTCTTCCTTTTGTTTTCGTTTTTTCTTTGAATTTTGGCTCATCTAGGCATCTGTACAATAGTCTCCCAAAAATTGGGGGTAACTGTAAGCACCGTGTCCCGAGGTGGTCTAGATCAGAGATTACCCGATGAAGAAATCGATGCCCGAGTCCGAATGAATGGTTGAGATTCGGAGATTTTGGCCCTCTAGATTCACGAGAAATGTGGTTTTTTTTATTCATGGCAATGAGAAAAAGAAAATTGGGAGCTTTGGGGTAAAAAAGGGAATTTTCCTCCACCGGCAGCCAGCCCGTCGCTCCCTAGGGAGCCCGTCTCTCGTTATGAGGGACGGCCCGTTGGTGAGATGAGGGACGAACACATGCCCTTGCACAGACGCCCGTCTGTGAGCCTTTGACGCCCGTCGGTGGAATCCTGTTTCCTATTGGAAAAGGGATTTAACCGACGCCCGTCTGTGGCTTAGACGCTCGTCGGTTGAATCCTGTTTCCAACTGGAAATAGGATTTAACTGACGCCCGTCGGTGGGTTTCCGACGGTCGTCGGTCATTCAAAAAACTATAAAAAGCTTTTCTTCACCTGTTTTTGGGGTTGGACGAATTTGGCTATTTTCCTACCTAAAAAACCCATTTTCTAGCGCTCTTCTCATCTCTCAAAATTTCTCTTTTCACTTTATTTGATTCGGGGAATCAAATTAATTCAAGGAAGCTAAAATCGATTAGTTTCCACTAAATTTGATTCCAATAGTTGACTCAAATGGGAGTTGTATTCCGCTCCTAGTGTTATTGTACTTTATTTTTTATGTAGCCATTCTCGTTTTATTTTATTTATTTATTTATTAATGCTTTAACATGAATACTTGTGTCTTTAATTGCATTGTGTGGAGAGAGAGCAAACTAATAAACTCAAAACTTAATCGTCAAATTAATCAAGGTAGAAATAGATGAGACGTCCCGTACCCAACTCTGGTATTTGGGCTCAACGAGGTGAGAGGTCTTTCCGATCACTCATTGGAACCTCCAAGACACATCTTGTGTCCCATTTAAAGACTTAAATAATAATCCTAGGCTCCATAGGGTTAGAGGGTCATTCTCAATGTTCTATTGGGATGATTGCCTCCAAGACCCCTTTGGCTTGCCCAAAATGGATATATGCGCTGTCTTGGGCTCTCAGAGGCAAGAGGAACTTTCCCAATGTTTTATTGGGTGGCGACTCCATGAAACCTCCTTGTTACCCAAAATAGACGCACTTGCAATTCGTTGCAAGATGTCAACGGACCCCTAATTTGCCCGATCGCCCTCAAGCGGGCGGTCAAAGGGCGCCCCGTGGGGCCCGGCACACGTCACAGTAAATACAGGAGCTTCGACCAGCAACCTCTTCAACTGTTCAAAACATGCCTGATACTTATCCGACCACTCAAATCTGACCCTTTCCTTAACAATCTAGTCAAAGGAGCAGCAATGACTAAAAACCCCTTAACAAATCTGCGGTAATATCCAGCCAAACCCTGAAAACTTCTCACTTCCGGTACATTCCTTGATGCCTTCCAATTCATAGTCACCTCAATCTTGGTCGGATCCACTTGAAAACCTTTAGCTGAAACAATATGACCCAAGAAAGACACCTCTCTAAGCCAAAAATCACACTTGCTGAGCTTCGCAAACAAATGGTGTTCTCTCAAAACCTGAAGCACTATCCGAATATGCTCTTTATGCTCACTCTCATTCTTTGAGTACACCAAAATGTCGTTAATAAATACCATAACAAATCGGTCGAGATATGGCCTGAACACTCTATTCATTAAATCCATAAAATTCACAGGTGCATTGGTCAAACCAAACGGCATCACAAGAAACTCATAGTGGCCATATCGCGTCCGAAATGCAGTTTTATCCGCATCCGCATCTCTAACCTAAAGCTGATAATACCAAGACCGAAGGTCAATCTTAGAAAAGATACCTGCACCTCTGATCTGATCAAACAAATCCTTAATCCTAGGCAAAGGATACATATTCTTCACTATGACCTTATTAATCTGCCGATAATCGATGCACATCCTTAACGTACCATCCTTCTTCTTAACAAACAACATTGGAGCTCCCCATGGAGATATGCTGGGTCTAATAAAGCCTTTATCCAATAGCTCTTGTAATTGAGTTTTAAGTTCTCTCAATTCTACAGGAACCATTTGATAAGGTACTTTAGAAATAGGAGCAGCACCTGGCACTATCTCTATGGACAACTCCACTTCTCTCTCCGGAGGTAACCCAGGCAACTCACTAGGGAATACATCCTTAAACTCCCGAAGCACTGGGATATCCTCAATCATAACCTGACTGCACTTAGAATCCAGCACGACTACTAAAAATGCCTCACAACCCTTTCTCATAAACCTCTTAGCTTGCATGGCAAAAATCACATTCCCCAAAGAACCCGAGCCTAAACCTTTAACCACAACCGGTGACTGATCTCTATCCCATAACACAACCGTCTTCCTGTGACAATCTGCCACTACCCGGTGCTTACTCAACCAGTCCATGCCAAAAATCAAATCAAATTCTCAGAATGGCAAATCTATCAATTTGCTAAAAACTCAGTTCTTTGGACCAATAGGGGACAACTCCTAAACACTCTACTCACATTGACACTATGCCCTAAGGGACTGCTCACAAAAATCTCATAATCTAACTGATCCCCATCATGCAACTTATTAAATAACTTATCCGTGCACAAATATGAGTGTGTGGAACCAGGGTCTATTAAAGCATACATGTAACACCCCGTTACCCCCGTTGGAAGGATACTGGAGCGCCACGCGTACAAACTCATAAACAAACTCGAATACATATACATATACTCAAATAAGTTAAGGAAATAAATACATTTAATCAAAAGATAACAAATCCATATACATAACCATATAGTTTTTACAAAAGGGATTTGTAAAAAGATAAATATTTACATATATAAAATAATTTTTTACAAAATTACATTTCCAAAATCATACTCCATAAACAAAAATACAGCGGAAGACAAAATAATCCCAACTAAAGACTTCTAATGGCCGACCTGCAGATGTCCGACTCCAAAAAGAACCTGCCACCTACACGGGAAAAGAGCCCGTGCTAAGCGATAACGCTTAGTGGGGAGGAACAACACATGCATATACATATATTTGCAACAAACATATATATAAGCTTAATAATAACAAAAGCATATAAACACTTGCAACTTATACTTATAGCAAATATTTATAACCGAATACAAGTATCATATCTCATCAGGTCATATCTCACATACATATACATGTAACATATATTCATTTCATATAACTAATAGCTTTGCATATCAATCTCATGTACTAAACTCAAGAAATAGCCTGATTACTCACTAACTAGTGGATACGGGTACTAATGATACTGATAGGACACAGTATCCCAAGCATATGGAGACATGAGTCTTGAAACATTTTATTTTTAATCATGTATACTCGAAAATATACCGGAGACCGAGGCCTCAAACATCTTATGTGACCCAAACGGGGCCCGCATGTAACAAGTAACATATAGCAGCTGCACTCACGCCCAGACCCTGGATAAGCGCTTATCTATCCACTAACTATGACTACCAGGCTCAAATAACATCTCAATCATGTTCTAAAATAATGTTCATGTAATAAAGAAATAAATCATGTATAATTATACAATTTCATGTATACGTTTATATTTAATCAAGATGAAGACATATAAATCATGTACAAATCTAATTAAGACCATATAATTGTCAATTTAAAATACATATTAAACCCAATCATGTGTCATGTAATGGAAACCCCATGTAAAACAAGCTCAAAAATCCAATTTTGGAAAAACAGTGAAGGCAACATGTGGGTTACTGTCGCGCTCGTGACAAGGAATCGTGATCGTGACAGTAGCCAAGGAAGCAGCGCGGAAGAAGAGGTCCAGCACAAGTTGAAGGGAACTGCACAACTCGTGCTTGGCCTGATCTCCCCAACACGGGTCGGACGTCTCCCTTCGACTCGTGTGTGCCCATCTGAGAGGAGCACGACTCGTGCTTAAATTGCCGAGTCGTGCTCTGCATAAGCCAACTCGTGCTCCTCTCACCGAGACAAGCATCCGATACAAAGCTCCCTCGTCTGACTCGTACACAACCGTCCAAGTCGTGCTCTTCCAGTCTACAAAGCGAGATGCAAGATGTGTGAGAGGAAAAACTAGCCTCTATCGTGCTCGCGATAGAGACGATCTTCCCCTTCCTCAAGAAAACGCAGAAAATGCAACTTCAAGGAAAAACAACCCAGCTTATACCCAAATCCATTTTTCATGCTAAAACATGTAAAACGTACCTGTTTAGCCTCCAACTCACATTTACAACACAATACCACAAATAATTTCGCATCATCACCCAATCAAATGACTTTTACAGAGATTCAAAAACCCAGAATTTCATCTCTCACATATATGCATATACACTTCCATTTTAACATGCAGAACATCAGAACTTCACCACTACAAATCATACACATAGATCTATTTTACTCATGCATTTTCATATACAAATACCCACAAATAACATCAACATTGCATTCAAATAGGATCCAAAGTGAGAATAACGCAACACCTTCAATCAACTACCAAACATGAAACCAAGTAAGCTCCCAAACCTGAAATGGAGCCAAAACTTTCACTATCTTCAATCAACCAACTTCCCTTTCCCTTTATCTCTCATCTTCTCTTCAGATTCTTGCAACCAATCAAAACAAACAACTATATTAACCCATGAACATAGCCTTTAAAAACCCAATCAATCTCGTAGAAGGAGAAGAAGAAGAAAAACCCAAAGAACTTGCTGCCACTTACCTCTTTGAATCCTTCAAAACTCAAACCCTAACCCAAAGATTGAAGAACACCCACATACAAGTCTTAAGAGAGCAGAAAATGGAGATGAGAAAGAGCGAGAGAGAACATGAGAAGGGAGAGGGCAAAACCAAATGGCTTCCACGGGAAGCTACGATTTCTTCCTTCCCTCTCTCTACTCCTTTCAAATCCTCTTTCAATGCTCCCACCAACAATTACACATGTCACTCTACTATTGGTCCTTTGTCTCATCTTTCTTGACTTTTGCATTTGGTCCTTATTAAATCTCTTTTAAGCCACTTACAAATTTCCACTTGGTCACTAATAAAAATTCTTTCTCTAAGTACTTTAAATAACTCTCACCAAAATACCCTTAATATCCAATTAAAATTATAAATTCCAACTAGGCCACTTTTGGGGTGTGACAAATCTCTCCCCCTTAAGAAATTTCGTCCTCGAAATTTCCCCGCTAATCACTTACATCCCAAATAGCAAAACCGAACTCAAATAGAAACTTAACCAATTAAACACTTACCGGAAGGACCTGCAGCTTTTGGAGTATCCTCTCTGATCATCGCATACACTCTAGCCAGAGCATAATCTCCCGTAGTCCTTGGCCGATGCACGGTTTCTCATGGCGCCTGAGGAGCTCTACTTCGATCCCGATTGCTTCTGGTTGCATTTGATCTACCTCCACCCACTTTGCTTTCTTGTTGGCTCTTGTTCTCTTGTCGATCAGGGCAACTAGCAAACCGATGCTCCATGCTTCCACACTTGAAGCATGCAGTCGTGATCTTGCGGCAAGTACCCCAATGGTACCTTTGGCAATGCTCACACTCCGGTGCTCTATTTCCTCTACTTGCTGGCGGTGCTACACTTCCCACCTCAGAGGGCACTTGAGCAGTCCCTTTTGTTCCTTGTCCTACCAGAGCACCCTTGGACTTCTTGTTATTAGCAACTCCTCCATCCGGTGTTCTCCTCTTCTGTTCTATTCTTTGCTTTGCCATCTCAGATTCTTCCAACTTTATCACTGCAGCCACTAATTGACAGTATCCAACCGGATCCATAACTGCCATTGCCGATAATGGACCTCTAATGACTTCTCTTAATCCACCCTGAAAATGTTGGCACTTAAAGTCTTCCGTCAATAGCGGTTGGGGCACATACTTGGTAAATCGAATAAACTCTTTCCCCTAGTCGCTGACCGATAAGTTCCTCTGTTTCAAATTGATAAATTCATTCCACTTTGCCTCCCGATAAGCCTTGGTCACATATTTCTGCTCAAACTCTTTCATGAAGAACTCCCATGTCAATTCAGCTGGTCTCTGGGGATTGAGAAGCACAAGGTTCCACCAATCATATGCTGACCCTTGCAAAAGTGATACGGCACAAGTAACTCATTGATGCGGAGGGCAAGCTATCTCTTGTAAAATCCTATCAGTTCTCTTCAACCAGAATTCCGCTACATCTGATTCGTCCAAGGAGGTTCCATGGAATTATTCTGCTCCTCTTTTCCTTATAAGCTCAGAAGGAGCCTTAGGAGCAGTCAATCTATCTACCACTTGCAGTAAGCTAATACCGGATCGAAACCCTGACCTTCTACTGGTGCACGCTCACGTGCAGGCCTATCTTGCTCGTCCGAATTACTTCCAATCGGATTCACACTTCCCATCGTGTCGCCCATATACTCACTTAGATCCGACTCTATCTAGACACTACACAAAACAACATCTGCATTAGGCCACGACTCTAGACAAACTCTCATGTAAAGACTCTATACTCAAATAATCACATAGAACTAGAACCGACTAAACGTGGCTCTGATACAAAGCTGTAACACCCCGTTACCATCGTTGGAAGGATACCGGAGCGCCACGCGCGCAAACTCATAAATAAACTCAAATACATATACATATACTCAAATAAGTTAAGGAAATAAAAACATTTAATCAAAAGATAACAAATCCATATATATAACCATATAGTTTTTACAAAAGGGATTTGTAAAAAGATAACTACTTACATATACAAAATAATTCTTTACAAAATTACATTTCCAAAATCATACTCCATAAACAAAAATATAGCGGAAGACAAAATAATCCCAGCTAAAGACTTCTAGTGGCCGACCTGCAGATGTCCGACTCCAAAAAGAACCTGCCACCTACACGGGAAAAGAGCCCGTGCTAAGCGATAACACTTAATGGGGAGGAACAACACATGCATATACATATATTTGCAACAAACATATATATAAGCTTAATAATAATAAAAGCATATAAACACTTGCAACTTATACTTATAACAAATATTTATAACTGAATACAAGTATCATATCTCATCAGGTCATATCTCACATACATATACATGTAACATATATTCATTTCATATAACTAATAGCTTCGCATATCAATCTCATGTACTAAACTAAAGTAACAGCCTGATTACTCACTAACTAGTGGATACAGGTACTAATGATACTGATAGGACACAGTATCCCAAGCATATGGAGACATGTGTCTCGAAACATTTTTTTTTAATCATGTATACTCGAAAGTATACCGGAGGCCGAGGCCTCAAACATCTTATGTGACCCAAACGGGGCTCGCATTTAACAAATAACAAATAGCAGCTGCACTTATGCCCAGACCCTGGATAAGCGCTTATATGTAAAACAAGCTCAAAAATCCAATTTTGGAAAAACAATGAAGGCAACATGTGGGTTACTGTCGCGCTCGCGATAAGGAATCGCGATCATGACAGTAGCCAAGGAAGCAGCGCGGAAGAAGAGGTCCAGTATGAGTCAGAGGGAACTGCACGACTCATGCTCGGCCTAATCTCCCCAACACGGGTTGGACGTCTTCCTCCGAGTCGTGTGTGCCCATCTGAGAGGAGCACGACTCGTGCTCAAATTGTCGAGTCGTGCTCTGCATAAGCCAACTCATGCTCCTCTCACCGAGACAAGCATCCGATACAAAGCTCCCTCGTCCGACTCGTACTAGACCATCCGAGTCGTGCTCTTCCAGTCTGCAAAGCGAGATGCAAGACGCATGAGAGGAAAAACTAGCCTCTGTCGCGCTCGCAGCAACATCACGCTCGCGATAGAGACGATCTTCCTCTTCCTCAAGAAAACACAGAAAATGCAACTTCAAGGAAAAACAACCCAGCTTATACCCAAATCCATTTTTCATGCTAAAATATGTAAAACGTACCTGTTTAGCCTGCAAGTCACATTTACAACACAATATCACAAATAATTCCACATCATCACACAATCAAATGACTTTTACAGAGATTCAAAAACCCATAATTTCATCTCTTACATATATGCATATACACTTCCATTTTAACATGCAGAACATCAGAACTTCACCACTACAAATCATACACATAGATCTATTTTACTCATGCATTTTCATATACAAATACCCACAAATAACATCAACATTGCATTCAAATAGGATCCAAAGTGAGAATAACGCAACACCTTCAATCAACTACCAAACATAAAACCAAGTAAGCTCCCAAACCTAAAATGGAGCCAAAACTTTCACTATCTTCAATCAACCAACTTCCCTTTCCCTTTATCTCTCATCTTCTCTTTAGATTCTTGCAACCAATCAAAACAAACAACTATATTAACCCATGAACATAGCCTTTAAAAACCCAATCAATCCCATAGAAGGAGAAGAAGAAGAAAAACCTAAAGAACTTGCTGCCACTTACCTCTTTGAATCCTTCAAAACCCAAACCCTAGCCCAAAGATTGAAGAACACCCACATACAAGGCTTGAGAGAGCAGAAAATGGAGATGAGAAAGAGAGAGAGAGAACGTGAGAAGGGAGAGGGCAAAACAAAGTGGCTTCCATGGGAAGCTACCATTTCTTCCTTCCCTCTCTCTACTCCTTTCAAATCCTCATTCAATGCTCCCACCAACAATTACACATGTCACTCTACTATTGGTCCTTTATCTCATCTTTCTTGACTTTTGCATTTGGTCCTTATTAAATCTCTTTTAAGCCCCTTACAAATTTCCACTTGGTCACTAATAAAAATTCTTTCTCTAAGTACTTTAAATAACTCTTCAATTAAGTCCTTAATCCAATTTCATAAATTACCAAAATACCCTTAATATCCAATTAAAATTATAAATTCCAACTAGGCCACTTTTGGGGTGTGACAATACATCTCAGTGTCACAGAGTAGAATCTTACCTGCAATCACGTCAGGCGCATCCTGCTCATCCTGAGCCCTCATAGCATACGCCCTCGCTGGAACCATCTGAGGATGATCCACTAATTCCGATGGAGTACCCTCTCTAGGCCGACCATCGCAACCACTACCTCTGCCTCTACCTCGACTAGCTTGAGGAGCATTAGACCCCGCTTGGCTAGCCTCATGCTGATCTCCAGTATACTCACTCAACTTCGGATAATTTGCCAGAAAATGCTCGGTGCTTCCACAACGGAAACAACCTCCAGTGAGCCCCCTACACTCGCCCTTGTGGCACTTACTGCAGTGAGAACACTCTCACCTCTGCCACTAAAACTGCCCCTACTTACACCAAAACTAACTATATTGCCTCCTACGTCTCGAAGTAGGACCAGAAGAAGACTCATCTTGCGGATTCCTTGATCTCTTACCCATGGACGAACCTCCATGAGGTGGATTCCTCCTCTGAGCTCTTTCCCTTAAAACCAACTCGAACCTCTCTACCCGCACAACTACTTGAACAATCTGGTACTAACTAATAGCAAGGGTACTCATCAAGGATATAAGCATTGCCCTCAAAGACTCATTCAACCCGGCCTCAAAATGCTGGCACCGAAACTCTTCTGTCAGGATACTCGGAGGAGCATACTTCCCAAGCTTATTAAACTCTTTTTCATACTCAGAAACCGACATAGCCCTTTGCTTCAAACTGAGGAACTGAGCCCACTTAGCCTCCTTATAGGCCTTGGTCACATACTTACTCGTGAACTACCACTCAAAGAATTCCCATGTGATCAAATCAGGCAACTGGGGATGCCTACGAACCAACTTCCACCAGTCATAGGCTAATCCCTGAAGCAAGGCAACAACACATTCGACTTGCCTTTCAGGAGGGCAATGAATCTCCTCAAGAACTCGCTCAACTTTATCAATCCATTTCTCAACCAATTCCGACTCATCAAGACTTGTCCTATAGAAATGCTCCACTCCAGCTTTCCTCATGCTCTCAATAGGGGCTCTCGGAGCAGCCACCCTATCTAAGACCCGAGCCATATCTTGAGAGATCTTCAATATAGCCTCAAAAGGCATGGCTGCGGGCTCAGGCTACACCCGAGCTGATTGAGCCAGACCAGACACAGTCGGATCTTGCTCTTGGGGATAAGCACTCTTAGCTGACCCCTCGAGTGATCCATGCAAGAAATCCATCTATAACAAACACAAAGACATCCGCATTAGCTAATACAGTCCTAACGTACATCTATACACAACAAACACCTAGAAAACGCCTAAACCTGGGCTCTGATACCAAAACTTATAACACCCCCTACCCATATATAGGAGAACCCATCCTCTAGGGAGTGAGAACCCGTACAAGTAGGGGTGTCACCAAACAAATAGAACAATATACAAATATGCAACATACAAAAAATAGCAAAAATTAAAACTTAAAATTCATTCATTGATATCCAAAGGGGTTCATTACAGAAATACAGTCAGTACATAATTGAAATTACAAAATTACATTCTTCCAAGGGAATACATAGCGGAGGTAATACAAAAGAATAAATACAATGAGAGCCCAAAATATTACAAAAAGAATCTTAGAAACAACGCTAAGTCCTCATACTTTAAAACATCTGTGTTGGTTGGACCTGCGAAGACTCTCCCAAAAGCTAAAAACCTTTTGCACCTGAACGGATGAAACACCCATGCTAAGCGATAACACTTAGTGGGGAAAACATACAAAACATGAACGGCCATTCACAATGGTCGTTGAGGCAAAACACATTCAAAATGGTATAGGCTTATAATCACATATAAATAAATCATAGCTTAATCACATTCAATGGGATTCAAAAGCTCATAATTAAATTCATAAATCATGTTGATTCACATACTTATAGTCACAACAAAACAAACAAACGAAATGCCCACTGACTCACAATAGCAGATAACGAGTGAACACATTAGGGATACCCGAGGGTACAATCAAAAACAATATCATTATTTTTTTATTCAAAACATTTTCACATTGGGGGATCTTTAACAAGATCCATACACATTGTGGATTGCAAGGATCCAAACGGGGACCTGATTAGGGTCCAGAACACATTGGGGCTGCAACTACTGAACACTATTAGGCATGCCTAACTATCCACTAAATTGACTCTTGTAGGCCATGCATATATCATCCAATCATATTTATATTGTTCGTAAAGTCATCCATGCATAAGTCTAATAATATCATAAGTTCGAAAAATAAATATTGAAAGCACAAAAGAAAACTCATTTTGAAAACAGGAGATGTCGCACTCGCGACAAAGGCGAAGCTCACCCCATATCGCAGTCCCGACAGTCCTTGCTCTAGCGCGAAGACAAAAATCCGTCTCCCTATCATGCTCGCGACAAAGAGCATACTGTCCAAATCCATTGCATTCATGCGCAGCCGCATGGTCGCGACAGGGGATAACCCAGCTCCAGCTCGACAGCCGAGCGCTCTGTCGCGCTCGCGACAGTGTGCTTATGCCACTGCAGCTCAGCAAGTCGAAGCTCGGTCACACACGAGAGCTGGAATAACCGAGCTCTATCGTGCTCGCGACAGAGTTGCATTTTCCAGATCTGCAGAAACCCACTCATCTCCAAAACACACCCAAACATCTCAAATCAAACCACACTTCAACACAACTTAAATCAAACCCTCAAATCATCTTAAATAACATAAAACCAAACTTTAATGTCACTAATTACAATTAAATCATGCCACAAACATAATCAAATTCTCTAATTAGTAAAACCAGAATTTTGCTTCAAACTTTCAATCAAATGCACACTTTGATCCAATATACCTTATTCAAAGCATCACAACACACATGAGTTAAAACCCATAACATTTAAACCCATATAAACATCATGATCCCCATAATTTCCAAAAAAAACAAATCGAACACAAAATCATAACAATACATTAAAACCACAAAAATCCCAAACCTGGAAATCCTTAGCTCCAAATCAATGAGCACCACTTCCACTACCCTTGGGGTCTCTAGGAGGCACCTCTGACCAAAACACCCAAAAATCACACACAACAACAAAACCCTAACTCAAAACCAAACTAACAAAATCAAGAACATAGAGGAGGACGAAAGAGAAAACCCAACTAAAACTTACCACTAAGCCACTTGAGTTGATCAATTTCCACCACTAATTGAGGCCACACGAGGATGAGTCAAGTTGAACAAGGAGGAAGAAGAAAAGAAAGAGAGAGGAGGCATGAGGGGAGGGAGAACGGGAGAGCAAAGCAACAAGTTGTTGCTCTCTCTTTCTCTCTCCACTCTATTTATACCCCTCTCCAAAAACCCTTGCCACATGTTGCCTAACCATTCGTGGAACTTGATCACTCACACCCTACAACCAAACACAACACCACACCCAATTCTAACTACACTAACACATACATTAACTCCCTACAACCATCCACATCCTAAGAAAACCCAAACACACACACACATACTATCACTATACATGCAACCTCATTCTAGCAAAACTCAAAACTCAGGCATAAAACTTAATTTAAAATAACACATGCCAAAACTCACACATACACACTTGCACACAGAATGGCTCAAACTACTAGGGGGGGAAACGGGGTATTACATAATGAGCTCTCCTTTTAAGTTTAGCTATAAGTGTCCATGCCTTACTCATCTTGGTCTCAAATGGTTAAAGGTTAATCTTGATTGGCTTTGTAGTAAATCTCTCAAATGACTAAGAGGGAAGGAATTCTAAGGCTTAGCTCTACTGAGCTATTTCTTGTGAAGGCCCAGAGTTTCATTTATCTAAGCCCTTTAATGATCGGAGTTTGACTTCATTGGGTTGCATCATATGCGTCCTAGACTTTAAGGAAGCAACAAAATGGCTTTTAAAATTTTGTTCATCGTCATGTTGGCTTATTGAAGCAACATTGTCCCAACAATGCCCTTGTCAATTTTTAGCATATCATTCAAAGTCCTTTTCTTTTTTCTCTTTTCTTTTATCTTATTATCTCTCAAAATTTTCCTCTCTTCAGGAGTTAATATCAGATGCCAACGAGATCTCAAGATTAAATGAGACAGTATTCATTAAGTTAATATCAAATGTAAATGACTTGTGGTTGGGATCATGCATAGTGAAATCATGAGAGACATAAGAAAAAAGTCATTAATATAATTAACGTAAATAGTACTGCATATATAAAAATTGAAAAAGTTCAATAAAAAAATAAAAAGCACATCTAATAGAAAGTCTTCTCTCCTACTTCTTGCTGTGTGGTAGCCACTTTCTGGAACTCTTTATTAGTGCCTTGAAATCCCTTTACGCCTTCTTTTTTTGATTCTCCGAATCAGTAATCTATTTATAGTCAATAAGGTTCTAGATTTGGTTTCTTAGAGTCCGACATTCATCAGTCTCATGCCCCATATGCTGATGGTTAGAACAGTACTGATCTACTCGATGATCGAGATGTCCCTGACTTCTGGCGGGTTTAGCAAGCATTCGTTGTAACTTACCTTCTTTCATTAGCCTTTTAAGTACCCAGGATAATGATCTTCCTAGGTTATGCCTTTGGTTTATTCTGGTAACCGCTACAACTACTGTGTTCCCAGTTTGATTTCTATTATTGGGCCCTACTGACCTTCCTGCCCCCTGATTACCGTAATTTATCCGGGTATAATTGTCATTGCTGGCCTTCCTTGCCAGGTATTCTCCTTCAGCTTCTATGGCTATGTCTTTTAGGGACTCCTAGTCCTTCAGCCCCTTCATCTTTAGTGCTCTCTCAAGTATGGGCTAGCATTTCTGATGAATAATCTGATTTGATCCGGAGTATCTGGCTTCCTCTTCATCTCCATCACTCAGTTCCTCCACCTAGTCAAGTACTCGTAGAATGATTCCCCTAGCTTCTATTATAGCAGCTCTAAATCTTTTAAGGTCACCTCTATCCTTGTGCTGCAATCATACTGTCGGAGGAACTCCTCCATCAACAGATCCCAATCCTCCTCGGTTCTTCTATCTAGCCCGTGGTACCAGTCCATCGTGGGGCCTCTCAAATTTAAACAGAAGTATTCAATCTTCTACCTCTTTATCAACGTCGTCCCCTTCATCACCAGGGAGTATTGCTTATTATGCGCGGTGGGGTTTAAGTTGCTGTCAAAATTTGGAACATCTGGCATCTTAAAATTCTGAGGAATTAAATCCTCTCCCTCTAGCTCCTTGTCCTCGGGGTTCATCCCTTGCCCCCTTGTCAGCATTCTCGACATTGCTTCAAACTTTTCTTCCATCTTCTTCTAGATGGCTTCTTCTGTGTGAGGTACCTTCCCTCTCACTGATACAGGCTCCTCATACTCATCTTCTTCCAAGTCGTCTTCTATCCTACGGTCTGTAACTTACCTTCTTTCATTAGCCTTTTAAGTACCCAGGATAATGATCTTCCTAGGTTAGAATAATGCCTTTGGTTTATTCTGGTAACCGCTACAACTACTGTGTTCCCAGTTTGATTTCTATTATCGGGCCCTACTGACCTTCCTGCCCCCTGATTACCGTAATTTATCCGGGTATAATTGTCATTGCTGGCCTTCCTTGCCAGGTATTCTCCTTCAACTTCTATGGCTATGTCTTTTAGGGACTCCTAGTCCTTCAGCCCCTTCATCTTTAGTGCTTCTCTCAAGTATGGGCTAGCATTTCTGACGAATAATCTGATTTGATCCAGAGTATCTGGCTTCCTCTTTATCTCCATCACTCAGTTCCTCCACTTAGTCAAGTACTCGTGGAATGATTCCCCTAGCTTCTATTATAGCAGCTCTAAATCTTTTAAGGTCACCTCCATCCTTATGCTGCAATCATACTGTCGGAGGAACTCCTCCGTCAACAGATTCCAATCATCCTTGGTTCTTTTATCTAGCCCGTGGTACCAGTCAATCGCGGGGCCTGCCAAACTTAAATAGAAGTATTCAATCTTCTACCTCTTTGTCAATGTCATCCCCTTCATCACCAGGGAGTATTACTTATTATGCGCGGTGGGGTTTGAGTTGCTGCCAAAATTTGGAACATCCGGCATCTTGAAATTCTGAGGAATTAAATCCTCTCCCTCTAACTCCTTGTCCTCGCTATTCATCCCTTGCCCCCTTGTCAGCATTCTCGACATTGCTTCAAACTTTTCTTCCATCTTCTTCTAGATGGCTTCTGATGTGTGAGGTGCCTTCCCTCTCACTGATACAGGCTCCTCATACTCATCTTCTTCCAAGTCATCTTCTATCCTACGGGCTACACCTCTTCTCAGCCTCGCGGCCGTGGTAGCCCTTAAATTCGCTAGTGGTGAATGAGTCTCCTCGAGTGGGTCCTTTCTAACCTCTTTCGATTCATTTTATCTCATAGGAGGGGCAGCTAGGTTTTGTACGGCAGGCTGGGCCATTATTGCCATCATGGCCATGATTCCGTTCTCAAACTCCTCAAATCGCCTACCAACTTCCTCAGCTATCAGGGTTCTGGTGGCATCCGTTTCTCTTGGTGGGTTGGCCATTTTATTGTCTATAGAGAACTGAGAGGATGTAGTTCGATTGCTTTCAAAAAATTAGTCTAAATACTCTACCCTTTATGGTAACTCAAAGAATGGATTTCTGCGTAGCCACCCACGGGGACCTTTTGACCACCTGGGTAGATCTATGATGGCTGCAAAACATATCTGGCCAGGATGATGCATGAATGACATATGATGCATGGTCGTGCTCTGCAGCATCCACAACCACTTGCAAGCAGATATACCCTTCCAACCTTATTCCTCCCACACACGAGGTCGTGCAATCTCTATCCTAGGTGGGCTTGGTCCATGGGTTAATAAGGAACCCAATGGACACATATGGTGCACAGTGAAAAATCGGCAACATAACCTCTCTTATCTATGTACATACGTATGGGTTCTGACCATTATGTATTTAGGCAGTCCAAATAAATCAACATGGGTCTATCAGGGCATGAAACCCTTTGATTAGGTGACCAATTAAATTATCTGGGTTTGTCCAATACATAATGATCCATACAGCAAGCATAGTATTATGGTCCATACCACCTAGGGGGAGTATATACTTTTGTTACATGAGCTTTGGCTAGGGTAATGATACTTTATGTCTACCTAAGCATAGTCCCTGCCAACGGGTCTAGCTCATCATAAGTGTAACGACCGATCGGGTCTCCATTTAATATACCATAATGGTATGGGGCTTGGGCTGGTGATTATCCTTAACACTTCCCCACATTGAGTGAACGTAGGGTCGTGCTTCAGGAACGCACTGGGGCTTAGATAGGGTGCAAACTAATATAGATTTAAGACTCTAGTGATATGCAATGCAATTTCGAAAAGGGATGAAATTTTTAAATTAAAACTCAATTATATGTTTTAACCAAGGTACTTTCGAAGCGAAGTCTCATTGGTCCCCAGTGGAGTCACCACTGTGATGCGCGCCCGAACCCTGAGAGGCCTTGAATACCCGCTTTTAGGGTATTCAAGAGAGGTTCATAACTTGTAAACATTACAAGGGCATCTATTTTGGGTAACAAGGAGGTACTTTGGAGTCGCCACCTAATAAAATATTAGAAAAGGTCATCTAGCCTCACTGAGCCTAAGATAGCGCATGTGTGTCTATTTTGGGCAATCAGAGATATTTTGGAATCCTCCTTTCAATAGAACGTCGGAAAGATTCATCTAATCTCATGAAGCCTAAGACGATGCATATATGTCTATTTTGGGCAAGCCAGAGATATTTTTGAATCCCCTTTCCAATGGAACATTGAAAAAGTTCATTTAACCTCATGGAACCTAAGACAATGCAACTTAGACCTATTTTGGGCAACAAGAGATATTTTGGAATTTTCTCTCTAATAAAACATTGGAAAGGTTCATCTAACCTCGTTGAGCCTAAGACTAGAGTGAGTTCGGGACTTCCCATTTATTCATACCTTGATTAAATTATAATTGAGTTTTGTATTTAATCTTTCATCCCATTTTCTTATTTAGTTCAATGCAATAATTAAAGTATCAGATCAATCATATAATGAAAGCATTAAATAAAGTAAGCTCAAAATAAAGTAAATCAAAAAAATAATAGCTTACAAAAAATTAGGGGTGGAATACAACCCCCATTGTTAATGAGCAAAAAAGGGAAACATACACAAAGCGGGATATTCGATTAAGGATGAAGACATTGGTTTTTGCATGCATATTTAGAGAAAAATAGTATTAAAATATCTATTTTATTTGGACAAAAAAATCAGGACATCGGTCCTATTTTATTTAGGAAAATCCCATTTATTTGTAGAAATCTTTAGCCATTTTTATATTAGCGGGCTCTAAATAATATTAATAATAAATTGGAAATAAAAATAAACTAAAAGGAAATAGGGTAAAGAAAATAAACCAAATTGGCGTCCCCGGATCATCCTAGTGGGCTCCCCTTCTCAGCGCCCCATATTCAATAGAAATAAGTAAACTCACAAGAAAAACAAATAACATGTGAGTGGGACAATAAAATAAAATAATGAAAATAAAAGGAAATATCAAAGATAAAATAAATATATAGAATAATAAACAAAAAAAAAGATGTTAAATCTATGACTAAAATTGCATAAAATAAATAAATACACAATAGATATAAAGATCTACATGTTGAATAAATGATTAGGGATAAATAAAATAAAATAAAATAAAATAAATGTAGTATTGAACCCAGAATATTTACCCTCAGAATTCGAATTCGATGGAAGGAAAAAGATGATTGATTTCCTTGCTTTGATTCGCAATATTAGAATTGAAAATAATAAAAATTGTAGTTTTATTCCAAGAAAGAAAACATCCTAAAAAAGAATGGAAGAAAATAAAAATTCTCAAGAGGAAAGAATTATTTTCCTTATTTCAAGAATGATTTTTTTTATCAAGAATTTATTTTTAAAAGCTTAACAAATTTATTTGAAGAAGAAAACTTAAGAGAAATAAAATGTAGAAAGAATTGATTTGAAGAAGAAGAAATGAAAAAATCAAAAATCCGAATCCATTTCTCGATCCATAGCCTGCTATTTATAAGCTAACTGAGGATAAAGATAAGAAATTTAAATCTTTTTAAAATTTAAATAAAAAATTCAAATCATTTTAATTCAAATTAGAAATTTAAATCTTTTCAAAATTCAAATTAGAAATTTAAATCTTTTTAAAATTTGAATTATCTTTAAAGATATATATCAAATCTTTTTGAATTCAAATTAAATTTTAAATCTTTTTAAAATTTGAATTATTCATAAAGATAGATATCAAATATTTTTGAATTCAAATTAGATTTTAAAAAATAAAATCTAATTTTTTTGAATTTAAATTAGATTTGGAGATAAAATCAAATCCTTTTGAATTCAAATTAGAATTTAGAAGATAATATTAAATTTTTGATATTTATTTTAAGGATAAATTTTAATAAAAAATAATTTATCACCTGTCTTAATTTTAAAAATTAAAAAAACCATGAAAATACAAAAAAAATGGGATAAAAAATAAATTTTAGGGAAAAAATCCCCAAAAAGGCCAAAATCGGCGAAAATTGGCAATCTGGGTGACCGACGCCGATCGCTGGCTAGCGATGGGCTGCCAGTGCTTGCGCTACGTGCTGCCGGGCGAGCGACACCTTGCCCGTCTCGTGCACGTGGGGCGGTCGACGCCTTGCCCGTTGCGTGTGCACAGGGCGAGCGACACCTCTACCATCGCGAGCGTGCGGGCTAGCGACACCTCGCCTGTCGCATGCGCGCCATGCAGCGCAGGGGCGAGAGCCCCAATGCTAGCACGCACTGGGCGCTCGCCTCCCACCCCCGCGCTCCCGCCGGCTGCCGGGAACGACTAATTTTTTTTTTTTAAAGAAATAATTTTAACTAAAATACTATAATTTCCAAACTCTTTTTTTATTTTTATTTTTTTTATTTCTAAAAAGCAAATTTGGCAAAGAAATCATTACTTACAACCTTTTTGCCTGTGAATATGCGTTAATTTCATTACTAGGTAACCTCTTATCTGGGTTGCCTCAAGACTCGGTGTCTACACTAAGCTTCTCAAAGCTGAATTAGCAGCGCTTCCACCCACTATCTCTTTCCCTTTAGCTTCTCTAGCTGGAATTTCTTATCAACCAAATAAAACCACATTAATTGCTCAAAAGCCAAACACAGCCACTAAAGAAAAATAGGGAGAATAAGAGAAGGAGAAGGAGAAGAAGAAGAGAGAAAGCTATACACTTACTTGAATTGCCCAAACCCCACCAAAATTACTGCAACTATAAGGGATGATTTAGGGCAAGGAAGGAGAAGAAGAAGAAGAACGTGAGAGTTGGAATGGGAGAGAGGAGGGTAGATTTCTCTCTCTCACGTTTCTCTCTCTTGGTTTTTAAAGCCAATCCTATCCTTCTCTTTCTCTCTCCTCATCTCACTATCCACTTGTCACATTCTTATGGGGATTTGGCAATCTCTCTTCTAGTCCTTCCTTTCTCCTCGAACCTCACACAAACCACATAATAATAAAGATGCTACACAATTATACCCTTATAACTTATTAAAACATGTAATTAAACACTAAGGTAAGCAATAATAACAACCCAGACTTATACAAAATACCCAACACGTCCTAAACACATACGCACACACACAAGCCACTCTCATGCAACACAAAATCTTAAAACTACTAGGGTACGAGTTGGGGCCTTACAAGTAATCATTTTGGTAAATATGTAAAGTGTTAAAATGTTATAGTAAGTTGTGAATATATATATATATATATATATATATATATCATAAGGATATTTGTGTAAGATATATTAAATTGATTAATTTTTAACTCGGATTGTCTAAAATAATCATGCTTAATATTTAAGATAAACATGTTTAGTGCGTGTAGCACCCATATATTCTCTTAGGGGGTATCAGGGTGTTACATTACTAATATTAGGTTTATAAATATTGTTATCAACAAGTAAATCTCAGGTTTACTAATTTTATATCAAACAATAAATTTCAAGTTTAATAATATTAGTATCAATTATTTAGTAAACTTCAGATTTACTGATATATATATATATATATATATATATATATATATATATATATATATATATATATATATATATATATATATATATATATATATATATATATATATATATATATATATATATATATATATATATATATATATATATATATATATATATATATATATATATATATATATATATATAACAATTAGTAAACTTCATTATATTAATATTTGTATTTATTAATAAACTTTAGATTTACTAATATTTGTATCATTTGTATCATGATAAAATCAAATTATCTTTAAAAATATATTGCTCATCTTATATAATGATTTTCATATATGGATCTAAATTATTTCTTATCTTAGTTTCAAAGTATTATTCATTTCAGGAATATTTTTTAAAGATTAATAAAATTCTTTGAGACATATTGGAGAAATAATATATCTCATAACAAATTTTATGCGAATAATGGCATTATAGCTCTTCAGGATCTTTCAAATAATTGTATTACCCATTAAAAAAAATAAAGTAATAAAACATACATATAGCATATCGATAACTAAAATATGGTTTTACATTAAAAATATTTCTTATAGATCCATAAATGCATTCATTTAAAAAATAAAAATGTGTAAGAATCAATTTGTAATTTTATAAAATAAATCTTAAAATTATAATATTGTGCACGGCAAAACCAACCTTATTCCAATTTTTTTATTATGATTCCGTGTATTTAGAATTTTAAAAAATCTATACAAATTAGATTTACTTATCATTTAATTTTTACAAATTAAAATTTCAATTCATTCAAGTTGGATTGTAATAAACTATTAACTTTCAATTATCAAAACTTGTGGGAGAAATTTGATCGAACTGATAACATGTTGTAATAAATAGAAAAGAGAAAATAAAAAATAGACCAAAAATATAAAGTAGAGAGAAACTAGTTTAATCTTATTATTATGGTGTACCTTGAATAATTCACAATAAACATATTTATAGGTGCAAAGATTTGGGGAACAAGTTAATAATAGAGTTTGAATAGGAATATACTAATAGTAGACCTAAAATCATTTTAAAATTAAGTAGTCATCCACAATAAAAATATTTCACAACACACTTCTTATTTTCTAGTCCTTTTTAAAGATATAGTTATACATTTAGATATAAGTAACACATCTAAAGAAAATAGATCCAACAAATTGGTCAGATCATACACAGGTTATTATAAATGAGTCACAAACAGATTAAACGGATCATGGGTTGATCTGTTTATTTTTCCACATATTTTTTGACAATTGTTCAAACACACAAATTTCCTCCACCATGAGGGCCTCCTCACACTACAAGAAAATTAGCGGATAGCAACGGAAATTAGCAACCGAATTTGTCATTTTTCAGTTGCTAATCAAAATTAGCAATGAAAAATTCGATTCTAATTTTGACCGATGCTAAAATTAGCAACGAAAATGGTTGCTATTGCTAAATTTAGCAACAGAACTTTATTCCGTTGCTAAATTTAGCAACGAAAACAATTTTCGTTGCTAGATATAGCAACCGAATTAGCAACGGAATAAGTTTTCATTGCTAAATATAGCAACTGTAAGTCATTTTCGTTGCTATTGGCAGGAACCGCGTTGGAAAAGTTTAGCAATCGTAGATTATTCCGTTGCTAAAAATAGCAACGGAAACTGATTTCCATTGCTATTTTTAGCAACGGAATCTAATTTCCGTTGCTATATATAGCAACGGAATATTTATTCCATTGCTATTTTTAGCAACGAATAAGTATTCCGTTGCTATTTTCAACAGTAGAATATTTATTTTATTTAAATAAATATAATTCAACTAGCAACGGAATAAAATTTCGTTGCTATTTTTAGCAAAGGAATAGTGATTCCGTTGCTATTTGCAACAGTGTAAAATTATTTTTTTAAATTAATATAATTCAAATCCTATATATACTGATAATATATGCTTATCGATAATATAATATAATATAATATAAAAATTGTAATACACAATAATTAAAATCTTGAAAATATATTATATTATTATGAAATAAAAATCCGGGAAAACCATCACAAAAGTAAATTCATTACAAATAACACTGTAAAGTAGAAATTTAGGAAAACTGTCACAAAAACAACATAAATTCAGTACAAATAACGACATATTACAAATGCTACAGAGGTGGAGGTGAAGGAGGCCGATCTGGCTGCTGAGCACGATGTGTTTCCAAATCTTCAACCCGATTCTTTAACTACGTTACAGTATCCATCAACATAGTGAGTGCGGTCTCTAACCGAACGACTTGCTGAGAAGACTCACACTGCTTACTACAAGCTAGTATGGATGATGCAGAGGAATTCGGATGGCAAG
This sequence comes from Excoecaria cochinchinensis, assembly GCA_947683425.1. NCBI lineage: Eukaryota > Viridiplantae > Streptophyta > Magnoliopsida > Malpighiales > Euphorbiaceae > Excoecaria > Excoecaria cochinchinensis. Next base: position 2,170,047 of record CANTUQ010000127.1, read on the forward strand.
TGTTTGCAATTGACCCTAAACCAAAAAACCTTCCACGATTATTCTTACCACCAACTGCTTCAAGAAATATACGACTCTCATCAACACTTTCAGAGCTCTACCGCTGTTGAGTGAGAGTCTCTTGTATTTGCTCCTGTCATTACAATAATCACAATTAATTAGCTATATTTTTTTTAAAATAATTAATATTGATGTATAAAGTTTACATATATTGAGTTGTCTGCAACGAGTATTGACGAATGTCTGCCTATCATGCTTCTTTATGTGAGTATGCATAAATAATTCAGGATATGTAAGCTTCTTACCTAAAGACTTTGCCTGCATAAGAAGCAATGTAAGGAAGCATATTTACTGAGCATGTTAAAAACAATTATTGAAATCTAATCCCTATTAACAAAACTGCCACAACATTACATAACTAAGTTCACATAATATTCCAAGTAAGCATATGGCTGAAACTAAACTACTTATTAATCAGTATTTGAACAAATAGACCAAACTAGTACAAATGAAAAATCTAATCCATGTATAAAATAAGCACATTTATACAAATGAAAGTGTTCCAAATTCAATGCAGACAACAATATGTTTCCTTTGCATAATTTAATAAGCAAAATCATGCAATCAACCAAAGTAGAACTTTGAGAAGATAAAATTTGAGTTTTGAAGGATTAAGTAGGTAAGACCAAGACATTAAACATGCAACTAACATCAAAAGTTGGATATGGATATACTATTCCAAATACAATATTGTTCGCAATACTTTCAATTCAATTTTAGCACATATTTTCTTATCATATTCGGTTGCTAAACTTCATAGCATAAACCATCAAGCAAAACAAATCTCTTTTTCTTAAATATTTAAAATACATGTCTTCTTTTTTCTACACTTGTTATTACCATTAAGTTTAGTTAACATTTTATGCAATTATTCATTTTACACATTCTTAACATTTACATTACTTAGTTACCGATGACCTATAACTGTCGTGATTACTATTCATTTGGTATAAATTTCAGCATTACGATGGCTTGTAAATTGCACTACCCAAACCTGCAAATAGAAATTTTCACAGCCTCGGCAAGGGCACAACAATATATTCATCCTATATCCATACATTTCCCAAACGCCGCACAGCCACAAAATATACAATACTTATTTTACTTGTGAATTGTGATTGAAATGTGAAGACAACTACGTGACATCGCTTGACGTGTGTACCTTCTTGAGGAATAATGCAACTAATGAGAGCTAAATAAAAAATTTATCTTAACAACAAAGCCATCCATTTAACAGACATATATTAAAGCTATCATTATCCATAAAAATTATACATTTGATGAATAAAATTGAGATACTTACCAAATTTTCTGCATCCTCGTGATGGCTCAAAGTTCCTCCATTATGCACAGCTAAACTCTCAACATCTGAGCCTCCCCATCTGTTTGAAGAATTCCTCTCTGAAGCTGCAATTGCCTCGGGAGTTGCCCAATACTGCTGCCAACGATTCCATATTTCTTTATAAATATAAGTAGGTCATTGACCCCCACTGCGTATCTTAGATAAAAAAATTTTATATCATTGGCGGGCCCGCTTTTCCCAAACTTCATAGATAACAGCATCAAATTTTGAATCCCAGAAAAATTCTTTTTAAAAAAAAACATAATATTATTATTGTGAAGTACAATAAATATTTTCTTTAATGTATGAAGTCAGTTATTTTGAAACGAATAATGCAATTTATTTTGTGTACCTCAAACTCCTGATAATAAAAATCTTTTGTCTGCAGAGAGAGATTATGTCACACCCCAACCTATACCATGGATACTTCTACCCGTGATTAGAGTTAGAAGGACCCAAGATAGATAGGAGTGTCACACCCCACTAGTACAAATATACAAACATCACATACAGAATAATATATCCAGCGTAAATAAAAAACTTTAAAAGAAAGAAAAGGGATACAGAACAATAGGAACACTTTTATTAATACTCAGAAATAGTTCTTTACATGTTACATCAGATTACAAAAAGAACCAATTTACAAAAGCCCAACATACGAAGTTCAAAAGGGCTAACAAAACATTATACTATTACAAAAGAAGGAAAGCCTAAACTATAAAACTTCTGAACTCTAGTTGCGTTGGCCTTCCCGATGCGACACGCCCAGAACACGCGTACCAAAACCTTCCACACCTGCACGGATAAACACCCGTGCTAAGCGAAATCGCTTAGTGGGGAAACACACAATGTATGACCGCCACTCACAGTGACGGTAACAGAAAACATATGATGACAATACAATTATATATATATAGATATATCATCATACATAGCCAATTCATTTAATTGCATTCTCATTCAGAATTCTTGCACAAAGGCACTCAATAACACCTGCTTAATCATAATGAGTGGATAACGAGTACACATAGATACTTGAGAGTATCAGTTCTATATGATAAACACATAGATACCCAAAGGTATCAAACATTCTTTTTATTTTATTCCAAGTGGTTACACATAGAATCTTAAGAAAGATTCGACAGAAGGATCGCGAGGATCCAGTCGGGGGACCTGATCAGGGTCCAAATCGTAAACATAGCTGCAGCGGCACATAACTCTATTAGGCATGCCTAACTATCCACTTATCCGACATTAGCAGGTTATGCAAAATATTATCACATTTTCATACATATAATTCATGTAAATAGATAGTCAAAGCTTTAATGAAAACTGCATGCAAAAGAAATTAAGTCATTAAGCAAAAAGGAAAAGAAATCAAGTTTGGAAGCTACGTCTGTCGCGCTCGCGACAACTGTCGCGCTCGCGACAGAAGCCAAGCTACACTTCCCCGCCTCGTCTCGCGATCGCGAGAGATCTCGTGGTCGCGAGAGGACGTAGGGATGGCTCTTCTGTCGCGCTCGCGACAGAAGAGAACCTCACACAAGCTCGGAGCTCGAGCACTCTGTCGCGCTCGCGATGGTTGTCGCGCTCGCGACAGAGAGCTCCCTCGAATTCTTCGGCGCGAGGATTGAAACCCCCGCATTCTGTCGCGCTCGCGGCAGTGTCGCGATCGCGACAGACACGGGTTTTTCAACTCTTACGCCCAAATTCTGCAGATTTCACACAAATTTCACATCCAAACTTCCAAAATTGATTCCAAAACTCAAAATTCAGCAAATCAAGCATTCACAACTCATAACATAAATAAAAACCCAACTTTATCGCCATTTATCTCAATTAAATCAAGTCAATTACATATCCAATTCTAAGAATTTCCAAAACAGCAATTTTAACATCACTTACAACTATTCACATAATTTCCCACAATTCCTTCAACAATATTCATTCTTTCACATCACATTTCACATTAATTTCAATTTAAGTTATAACCACTCAACTCATAATCCCAATCAAAGCATAAACACATTTATCAAACTCAAATCACAAAATGCACAAAAATATGAACAATTCCCAAACCTTCTCTCCTTAGCTCCTAATCGCGAGCTCCGCTTCCGCTAGCGATTCCTTTTCCTTTATCAGGTCTAGGAGCCTCCTCTGAACCATAAACCCATAACAATCAAGATCAATTTTACAACTACCCACAAATGAATTTACAAATATTTAAACGTAGAGAAGAGGAAGAAGAAGAAATATAAAACACCCATAACCCCAACTCACCTTTAAGCTTCCAAAATCACAAGCTAATCAACTCTAATTACCCAATTAAGGAAGAGGGAGCAAGATTGTGCAAAGAAAAAGGAAGAACAAAGAAAGAAGAAGAAGAAAAAGAAGGGAATGGCGTGAAGAGGAGGAGAGGAACGGGAAATCAAAGGAAGGCTGCCCTTTTCTCTCTCTTCACCAACCCAATAAATGCCCACTTATCCTCTTTGCCACTTGTCACACTCTCCTTAAGCCACATGCCATCTAACACATCCTACTCCCATACTTGCCTATACACACTAAGCTAACTCTTATTCACACATTTACTTCCATACACTCCCACATACTCTAGTCTAATTTCCTCTTCTCACTAATACACACACTTATACAATAAATAAATTAAATAATCCAATTTAACACAAACACATATAACAATACACACATATATACACGGACAGGCTCAAACTACTGGGGTGGTTTTGGGGTGTTACAATACTCCCCCACTTAACAGAATTTTGTCCTCGAAATTCTTACCTGATCCAAACAACTGAGGGTATTGCAATCTCATAGCTTCTTCTGGTTCCCATGTAGCTTCCTCAATACCGTGATGCTGCCATAAAACTTTGACTAACGGTATTTGCTTATTCCGAAACTGTCTGATTTCTCTCTCCAAAATCCTTTTCGGTTCTTCATCAAAAGAAAAATCTGACTGAATCCGGATATCTTGCACTGGTAACACATGTGAAGGATCTGACCGATATCTCCTAAGCATAGATACATGAAAAACGTCATGTAATCTAGCTAACTCCATAGGCAAAGCTAGTTGATACGCTACTGGACCTACTTTCCTTAGAATCTCATACGGCCCAATAAAGCGTGGACTTAACTTGCCTTTCTTTCCGAAACGGAGAACCTTACGCCACGGTGACACCTTCAAGAAAACTTTATCCCCCACTTCGTACTGTATATCTCTGCGCTTCAAATTAGCATAAGAACACTGTCGATCCTTAGCTGCTTTCAAGTTCTGTTGCACAACCCTTACTTTCTCTTCGGTATCCCTCACTATATCCGGACCTATCATAGCCTTTTCTGACAACTCAGTCCAACATACTGGCGTTCTACACTTCCGTCCATACAACACTTCATAAGGAGCCATACCAATGCTCACTTGGTAGCTGTTATTATATGCAAATTCCATCAAGGACACATATCGATCCCAGCTTCCTGAAAATTCTAAAGCACAACCTCGAAGCATATCCTCTAGGATCTGAATAACCCTTTCTGATTGCCCATCAGTCTGCGGATGGAAAGCAGTACTGAAATTCAACCGTGTTCCCAAAGCTGCCTGAAGTTCTTTCCAAAACTTAGATGTAAAGCGTGGATCTCGGTCTGATACAATGGATGATGGAATCCCATGCAACCGGACTATCTCATCCACATACAGTTCCGCCAATTTGTCCATCGAGTAATCCACTCTCACAGGTAGAAAATGTGCAGACTTTGACAATCGATCTACTATAACCCATACCGAATCATGTTTACGCTGAGTCATAGGCAAACCAGATACAAAATCCATCGTGATGTCATCCTATTTCCATTGAGGAATAGGTAAGGGATGAAGCAATCCCGATGGCACTTGATGCTCGGTTTTCACTTGCTGACAGGTAAGGCACCTTGAAACAAATTCTGTTATCTCTCTTTTCATTCCTGGCCACCAATAGTATTGCTTCAAATCTTGATACATCTTATCCCCACCAGGATGCATAGTGAAGACTGAAGAGTGAGCTTCTTGTAACAATTTCCTTCTTAACTCACCAACATCAGGCACACATAACCGATTCCCATGCCTAAGCACTCCTTCACTGTCTATCAGATATTCTGTCCGCTTGCCCTCTTTCACTGCTTGACAAACACGCTGAAGTACATGATCATCTAACTGTGCCCTTGCAATTTTAGATTTCAAACTTGGCTTAACTCTAAGTTGAGCAATCAGAGCACCTTCAGAATCAAACCTCCATCTACCTCGGCTAGCCAGCAAAGCAGACAAAGACTTCCTACTAAGAGCATCCGCCACCACATTAGCTTTACCCGGATGGTAATCAATGATACAATCATAATCCTTGAATAACTCTAACCATCTCCGCTGCCTCAAATTCAACTCCTTCTGTGTTAACAAATACTTAAGACTCTTGTGATCGGTGAAAATTCTGCACGTCTCCCCATACAAGTAGTGTCGCCAAATCTTAAGCGCAAACACTACCGCTGCCAACTCCAGATCGTGAGTCGGGTAGTTCCGCTCATGAGGCTTCAACTGTCTCGATGCATAAGCTATTACTTTATTCCCTTGCATCAGAACACAACCTAAGCCAATACCCGAAGCATCACTATACATAGTGTATTCCTTACCCGAAACTGGCTGTGTGAGCACAGGAGCTTTAACCAACAACTCTTTCAACCGATCAAAACTGGCTTGACACTTTTCAGTCCAAACAAACTTGACATCCTTTCGAAGAAGCTTGGTCAAAGGAGATGCTAACACTGAAAACCCTTGAACAAACCGTCGATAATACCCTGCTAAACCCAGAAAACTTCTCACCTCAGGTACATTCTTCGGAGGCATCCACTTAACAATCGCTTCAATTTTGCTTGGATCAACACGTACACCTTCTGCTGATATCACATGTCCAAGGAAGGCCACTTCCTTTAACCAAAACTCACACTTGCTGAGTTTCGCGTAAAGCTGATGATCTCTCAACATTTGCAACACCAGCCTCAGATGTTCCTTATGTTCTTGTCGATTTCTGGAATACACCAAAATGTCGTCAATGAATACCACAACAAACTTATCCAGATACGGTCGGAAAACTCGGTTCATCAGATCCATAAAGGCTGCAGGCGCGTTGGTCAAGCCAAAAGGCATCACTAGAAATTCATAATGACCATAACGCGTCCGAAAAGCCGTCTTTGCCACATCCGCTTCTTTAACTCCCAACTGATAATAGCCTGATCTCAAATCTATCTTAGAGAATACCCCTGCTCCTCTTAACTGATCAAAAAGATCTTCAATTCTCGGCAATGGATACTTATTCTTAATAGTCACTTTATTAAGCTGTCGGTAATCAATGCACATCCGAAGGGTTCCATCCTTTTTCTTGACAAACAATACTGGAGCACCCCACGGTGACACACTAGGCCGGATGAATCCTTTATCCAACAATTCCTGTAACTGACTCTTCAATTCCTTCAATTCCATTGGAGCCATTCTATAAGGAGCCTTTGAAATCGGAGCTGTGCCCGGCAGAATCTCTACTGACAGTTCAACCTCTCTCTCGGGAGGTAACCCCGGTAACTCTTCCGGAAAGACATCGACAAAATCTCTTACAATCGGAATATCTTGAATCTTAACTTGACCTCTCCGTGAATCCAAAACCACAGCCAGAAAAGCTTCACATCCCTTCCTGATGAATCTTCTGGCTTTCATAGCTGATACCACATTATGCAAAGAACTACTTCCTATTCCTTTCACAATAACTGGCAAATGATCTTTATCTCTCAAAACCATTACTTTCCTATGACAGTTTACTACTGCTCGGTGCTTATCTAGCCAATCCATCCCCAAAATATTATCAAACTCATGAAAAGGCAAACAAATTAAATCCACAACAAACTCTATATTCTGAATCTTCAAAGGGCATTTCCGACAAACCCGATTAACCATAATACTCTGACCCAACGGACTGGATACACAAATTTCATATTCCATCTTCTCCTCACTACCCAAACTATCCCATAATTTACCAGAACACACATAGGAATGGGTAGACCCCGGGTCAATCAAAACATAAACTTCAGAATCAAGCAAAGAAAACTTACCGGCAATCACTTCAGGAGCATTCTGTTCCTCTCGGGCTTTCATAGCATAAGCTCTACCAGATGATGGCACAGGGCGATCCACTATTTCCGAGGCTTCTCTATCTCGAGATCTTCCACCTCGACCCCTTCCTCTACCCCTATTACGACTTCCTTGGGGTACATTAGATCCAGCTCGACTCCCTTCCTGTTGTCCCTAAGGATCTCCATATCGACTCGGACAATTCGCGAGTATATGATCCGTGGAACCACATCTAAAATAGCCTCCTGTTAACCATCGACACTCACCCCAATGTGGTTTATTACAATACGAACATCGGGGAGGGCCATCTCCTCTACCTGAGCCCGCTCCCCGGGATGAACCCTGCCTTCTCCCTCTAGGGGCTGGACTAGCTACTGACTCATCAGCAAAGTTTCCTTGTGATTCTCTTGGCCTCTTGCCTGAAGAAGAGCCACCTCTTGCAGATTTTTGTCTTTGAGCTTTCTCTCTCAAAATATTCTCAGAACGCTCCGCCCTCAAGGCTGCTTGTACTAACTGATAATACCTCACATTCGGAGCCGACATCAATGATATTAACATCACTTTTAAAGATTCATTCAAGCCTGCTTCAAAATGCTGACATCGAAACTCTTCTGTGAGAACCCTTGGCGGCGCATATTTGCTCAACTTGGTAAACTCATCCTCATACTCAGCTACAGACATCGTTCTTTGCTTAAGAGTTAAAAACTGCGCCCACTTGGCATCCTTATAAGCTTTGGTCACATACCGGTTCTGAAACTCATCCTCAAAGAACTCCCATGTTATCGGTTCAGGAATTTGCGGTTGACTAGTCACCAATTTCCACCAATCATAAGCTGAACCTTGTAACAAAGACAAGGCACACTCCACCTCTTGCTCCGGTGGGCATCTTATCTCCTTAAGTACTCTAGCTGTCTTTTCTAACCACATCTCTGCTTTAGAAGATTCATCTATACCGGTACCAAAGAAATCCTCTGCACCATGCTTCCTCAACCTTTCAATAGGTGCACTTGGTGCTGTCACTCTTTCAAGTACCCTTGTCATACTCTGAAGCATCGCTTCCATTGGTCCCAAAGGCACCTCAGGTCGTCCCCTAGGAGGTTGAGCCGGACCAGAAACTGAGGGATCCTGCTCTTGGGGATTTGCACTTTCTGCTGACCCCTCAAGTGATCCACGAGCGGACTCCATAACTACAAAACATAAACGCAGTGCGCATCAGGCCAACACAACCCCAACAGACAGACTAACACACTGAAACCCAGTAACACCTAGAACCAATTGCTCTGATACCACCTAATGTCACACCCCAACCTATACCATGGATACTTCTACCCGTGATTAGAGTTAGAAGGACCCAAGATAGATAGGAGTGTCACACCCCACTAGTACAAACATACAAACATCACATACAGAATAATATATCCAGCGTAAATAAAAAACTTTAAAAGAAAGAAAAGGGATACAGAACAATAGGAACACTTTTATTAATACTCAGAAATAGTTCTTTACATGTTACATCAGATTACAAAAAGAACCAATTTACAAAAGCCCAACATACGAAGTTCAAAAGGGCTAACAAAACATTATACTATTACAAAAGAAGGAAAGCCTAAACTATAAAACTTCTGAACTCTAGTTGTGTTGGCCTTCCCGATGCGACACGCCCAGAACACGCGTACCAAAACCTTCCACACCTGCACGGATAAACACCCGTGCTAAGCGAAATCGCTTAGTGGGGAAACACACAATGTATGACCGCCACTCACAGTGACGGTAACAGAAAACATATGATGACAATACAATTATATATATATAGATATATCATCATACATAGCCAATTCATTTAATTGCATTCTCATTCAGAATTCTTGCACAAAGGCACTCAATAACACCTGCTTAATCATAATGAGTGGATAACGAGTACACATAGATACTTGAGAGTATCAGTTCTATATGATAAACACATAGATACCCAAAGGTATCAAACATTCTTTTTATTTTATTCCAAGTGGTTACACATAGAATCTTAAGAAAGATTCGACAGAAGGATCGCGAGGATCCAGTCGGGGGACCTGATCAGGGTCCAAATCGTACACATAGCTGCAGCGGCACATAACTCTATTAGGCATGCCTAACTATCCACTTATCCGACATTAGCAGGTTATGCAAAATATTATCACATTTTCATACATATAATTCATGTAAATAGATAGTCAAAGCTTTAATGAAAACTGCATGCAAAAGAAATTAAGTCATTAAGCAAAAAGGAAAAGAAATCAAGTTTGGAAGCTACGTCTGTCGCGCTCGCGACAACTGTCGCGCTCGCGACAGAAGCCAAGCTACACTTCCCCGCCTCATCTTGCGATCGCGAGAGATCTCGTGGTCGCGAGAGGACGTAGGGATGGCTCTTCTGTCGCGCTCGCGAGACTTGTCGCGCTCGCGACAGAAGAGAACCTCACACAAGCTCGGAGCTCGAGCACTCTGTCGCGCTCGCGATGGTTGTCGCGCTCGCGACAGAGAGCTCCCTCGAATTCTTCGGCGCGACATCTCTCGTGCCGGCGCGAGGTTTGAAACCCCCGCATTCTGTCGCGCTCGCGGCAGTGTCGCGATCGCGACAGACACGGGTTTTTCAACTCTTACGCCCAAATTCTGCAGATTTCACACAAATTTCACATCCAAACTTCCAAAATTGATTCCAAAACTCAAAATTCAGCAAATCAAGCATTCACAACTCATAACATAAATAAAAACCCAACTTTATTGCCATTTATCTCAATTAAATCAAGTCAATTACATATCCAATTCTAAGAATTTCCAAAACAGCAATTTTAACATCACTTACAACTATTCACATAATTTCCCACAATTCCTTCAACAATATTCATTCTTTCACATCACATATCACATTAATTTCAATTTAAGTTATAACCACTCAACTCATAATCCCAATCAAAGCATAAACACATTTATCAAACTCAAATCACAAAATGCACAAAAATATGAACAATTCCCAAACCTTCTCTCCTTAGCTCCTAATCGCGAGCTCCGCTTCCGCTAGCGATTCCTTTTCCTTTATCAGGTCTAGGAGCCTCCTCTGAACCATAAACCCATAACAATCAAGATCAATTTTACAACTACCCACAAATGAATTTACAAATATTTAAACCTAGAGAAGAGGAAGAAGAAGAAATATAAAACACCCATAACCCCAACTCACCTTTAAGCTTCCAAAATCACAAGCTAATCAACTCTAATTACCCAATTAAGGAAGAGGGAGCAAGATTGTGCAAAGAAAAAGGAAGAACAAAGAAAGAAGAAGAAGAAAAAGAAGGGAATGGCATGAAGAGGAGGAGAGGAACGGGAAATCAAAGGAAGGCTGCCCTTTTCTCTCTCTTCACCAACCCAATAAATGCCCACTTATCCTCTTTGCCACTTGTCACACTCTCCTTAAGCCACATGCCATCTAACACATCCTACTCCCATACTTGCCTATACACACTAAGCTAACTCTTATTCACACATTTACTTCCATACACTCCCACATACTCTAGTCTAATTTCCTCTTCTCACTAATACACACACTTATACAATAAATAAATTAAATAATCCAATTTAACACAAACACATATAACAATACACACATATATACACGGACAGGCTCAAACTACTGGGGTGGTTTTGGGGTGTTACAGATTATTCCATACATAACCCTCAAATTCTATCTTCTCTTTGAATTTGGATCTAATCTTTCTTGAACAAACACTTGATGGAATAAACCTGTTAACATGAACAATTTAAAATCAATTTTGATATTACATAACAATACCATCAGTATGTACTCGTGTTATTATCTTGTAATACAAAAAATTTTATAATATAACTTACATGTCATTGATGATCATAATGTAAATTCTTCCATCAACTCCCTTTGCCCCAGGCTGGAGACCTCCTTCTTCATCCTCAACATCAAAATCGGGTACATGCGTGCGCATAAAGTCAGGGTCTGATGCTGGAGTAGATGCATTTTCATATTGTGCGGATACGTTTGGGTTTTTGGATGCTGAACCGCTAGGTAGATTATGAGTGTCATCGGGGATGGCTGTTGGTGAAGGCGATGCTTCACTCTGCTGGTGAGGATCTGAACATGACCCTGCAACATGAGATGAGTGCACTTGTACATTATCGTTATCACTCAATGTTAATCTGAGCCTAGGTGGTAGCAATGGCTTCTTTCTTTTGGGTGGCATATTCTCAACATGAAAATCAAAGAATTGGGTTTATACTTGTTAAAATGGAACAATATAATTAAAGTGTATATGAAAATACTACATAAATGCAATAACAACACATTTTGGTTATGAGATTATAACACGTACACAAATTAATTGCTATCATCACTTAATTGCACATCAAAATCATCCTCTGTTTCTGAGTATTCGGAATTAAAGTCAGGCTCATCTTTAGAATTCTGCCCATCTATGGATTCTTCATCCTCTTCAAATACAATTTCCACAAATTCATTATTTGGATAATTTAAAAGTTCATTCTCCAAACATGCATTTATTTTATGTACATTCGCTTCTTCTTCCTGAAATGCTTCACTTTCATTTGTTTTGCTTTCTCCCTTTGCCTGTCTGTGAAAAACACCTCTTTGTTTTACTTTAACGACTGCTAACCAATCTGACTTATCCCTTCTTAAGTTGGGATAAGGGACATAATACACCTGGGTCGCTTGCATTGCCAAAACAAATAGTTCAAATTGTTTAAATCTTCTCCGCTGGTTGATTTATGTGAGATTATATCGGCTATGTACTTTTGTTCCGACGCTAGGAGTAGGATCAAACCACTCACACTTAAACAGCACACACCATTTCATCGACAATGCGGGATATTCAATTTCAAGTATCTCAATAATTTTTCCAAAATAATCCATCAATTCCCCCTGTATACAAACCCCACTATTTAGTGTTGCCATGCTATGCCCATGATTTTCTGTATGAAATTTGTATCCATTCACGAAGTAGATAGGATATGATTTAACAGTTCGCAAAGGCCCTTTTGCAAGATCACATATGAGCCTGTTTTTATTCCATTTTCAGAAGCCTACACCATAAAACCAAAAATTTAATCAATACATATAATATGTTGTAATTTTAACATTAATTTCTTAAATCATTCAATTTATTTCACTCTGCTAGCTTACGTAGTTTGCAAACTAACGTGGAAAGTTTTTATCCACTTCTTTATTGATGTTATCCTATGATTTCCCTGGCATTAGCTCCCTCAATAAATCCTTGTATTCACTACAGAAATTGTAGATTATCTCAGTATAAAACTCTATTTCCTGATAAAAAGAACTTGGACAATTTTGAATAGTGGAAAATAGTACATCCGCTTCCAAGGAACTAATTTTTGCTTCCAAGTTCGCTTTCTCGATTTGAACCTAGGTTGACTACAGTATTTGTACTCTTATAATCCCACATCCTCTCCCCAAAACAGCATACATCCCAACCTGTAACAATCTATTCGTTCAACGGGCAAACCAAGACCCCGAATAAGCTTCTTCATTTCATAAAAATTCTCAACCATTTTATGATTAGGAGGCAATGAATCATTGTACCATGTAAGAATTTTATCCAAACTTCGTTCGGAAATATGAGCTTTAGACTTTATTTTCAATATTCGAGCAATGGCAGACAATTGAGTCATTTTCTCATAATTAGGCCATAATTCTTGGCCGGCTGACTCTAATAGGTCAAAAAATCTTTTTGCATTTGGGTTTGGTTCCTCTTCAACATTCTGCATATTTTCTTAAAAGGAATGACCAGCTGCATCATAAACCATTTGTGCATAAAGATTTTCGTTCACATCCACATTATTTGGTCTAATTCCAGCTCGCCCTTCAGACCCATCTATATTTACTGATGAATATACTTGATTACCCCTAGATGTGCTGTAAATTATTGGCTCCCCATGTTGTGTCAATTCAAAATAGTTTGGAACAAATACTTTTTTTAACAAATGTAGATGCACTTCATCAGTAGGGAGAAAACGGATATGTTTGCACTTTCTACATGGACATCTAATCTTTTGACCATCTATATATGCAGGCTGTGAACTTGCATATTCAATAAATGATTGAACTCCCTCAGCAAACTCGAGATTTATGAATCCATCTGGCATTAATTGCCTATACATCCAAGATCTATCAACATTACTCATGCTTGCAAAACTGTTATTCAAATAAGATAATTTCATAATGCGATTTATGGATTAAATAAATGCGAAATGTTTATCAATGTATACATGTATGCGAATACATGTATATTAGAGACGAAATATTTAGCAATTTTAATCATGTAATATACAGTGCCAACTGTGACGCGCGCCGAACCCCGTTGGCCCAGAAAGCCCGCCTTTAGGGCGATCGAGAGAGGTTCTTGAAAACTTGTAAGGTATTTACAAGTGCGTCTATTTTGGACAATAAGGAGATTTCATAGAGTCGCCACCCAATAAAACATTGAGAAAGTTCATCTCGCCTCAGTGAGCCTAAGACGGCACTGCTATGTCCATTTTGGGCAAGCCAGAGGGGTCTTGGAGGTCCCATCCTAATAGAACATTAGGAGGGCCCTCTCGCCTCATGGAGCCTAGGACTATGCAAGTTAAAGCCTTTTTACGGGACACAAGAGGTGTCTTGGAAGCCCCATTCCAATGGAACATTGAAATGGTCCTCTCGCCTCATTGAGCCCAAGACCAGAGAAGGTTCGGGACTCCCCATTTATTCATACCTTGGTTAAGTTTATAATTGAGTTTTGAATTTAGTATTTCATGCCTTTTCTCATTCAATTTTAATGCAATTTAATTAAACGCATATCAATCATATAAATAAAGCGGTAAATAAAAAATGAATTTGAAATAAAAATATATTAAAACAAAACTAGGGGCGGAATACAACCCTCATTATAAAATAAAATACAAAACATACATAAATCGGGCTATTTATTAAAGATGAGGACATTGGTCCTTTCATGCATAATTAAAGAAAATAATTTTAAAGTAACAATTTATTTTGGATGGAAAAACTAGGACATTGGTCCCATTTTTATTTAGAAAAAAAATTAAATTAATTAATATAAATATTTTTATGGTTTTTTAATTAACGTGCATAAAAAAATAATTTATTACAAATTATATATTAAATAAAAAAAAGCAAAGTAAAGAAAATAATACTAATAATGCTAAAAATGCTAAAAGTATAAACTCCACCAAAATGGTGTCTTCAAACCTCCATGGGCTCCCACTTGGTATTGAAAAGGCTCGCACATAAAGATAAGTATTGAAATAAAAGCACAAATGAAAGTGATGTTAGTAATAAAAAATGAATTAAACATGTAACATGTAAAAAATGAATTAAAATAAGATATTTCATGCATGACAAATTAATTAGATAGTATAATAAAAAAAATAACGTAACACTTTAATAATTTAACATGCATAAATAAAAACAATAAAATTTAACATGCATCAAACATGAAAATAATAATGATAATCAAATTCAACATGTGTGAAAACATGAAAATAATAATGATGATGACAACAGTAATAAATTATAAAAATAAACAAAACTAATAAAAATAATAGTGATGATAGTAATGACAAATAATAATAATAATGATAACACTAATCACAATAATAATAACAAATAATAATAATGATGATAATAATATCAAAGAATATGAACAATCCAATTAAATGTGCAAGTAGTAATAATAATAATAATAATAATAATAATAATAATAATAATAATAATAATAATAATAATAATAATAATAATAATAATAATAATAATAATAATAATAATAATAATAATAATAATAATAATAATAATAATAATAATAATAATAATAATAATAATAATAATAATAATAATAATAATAATGATGATAATAATAATAATACTAGTGATAATAATAATATATGAGCAAAAATAATGACAAGAATATGAACAATCAAATATAATAATAATAATAATAATAATAATAATAATAATAATAATAATAATAATAACAATAATAATAATAATAATAACATCAAAGAAGATGAACAATCCAATTGAATATGAAGGAATAAAATGAAAATAAGATAAGCCAATTATGCTAAAACATGTTAAATGATAATACTAATAAAATATGTGAATAAAAATGATGACAATAATATGAACATGAACAATTAAATAAGAAATAAGAATAAGAAATAATAATATAAACAATTAAAAAATAAGAAGTAAGAACATGAACAATTAAATAATAGATCTAAAAGGATTTACATGATAATTAATTAAATAAAATCAAAAGAATAAGAAAATAAGAAGAAAATGATAGAACTAAAAGAATTTACATGTTAACTAATTAATTGGAAACAAAAAAAATGAAATTAAAAATTAAATTAAGAAATTGAGCCAAGAATGTTTACTCTCAAAATTTATCTTGATGAAATGAAGGTAAGATCCAATTCCTTGTCTTGATTGTAAGAATAAAGTTAGAAAAATAATATATTGAAAATGGATTTTTACTCAAGAACAAATAATTGATTTATTTGTTTCAAAGTAAAAATTCCCAAGAACAAAAGTTATTCTTTTTTTTGTCTCAAGAATTCACTTGGAAAAATTTTTTAGAAATTGAGAGAATTTGTTTGAGAGAAGAAAGAAGAAGAAAAATAATTTTCTAAAGAAAATCCCCCCCAAAATTCTTTTAAAAATTCCTTTTTATAACCCCAAAATTCAGAATTTTTTAATTAAGAAATTAAATTGATTTAATTCCAATAACTATAAAAAACCACTGAATTTAATGGGTTGGAAGACAAAAAGCTTTTAGAATTAAATTATGCAAAAAAAAATGAGTTAAACAGCATTAAAAATGAAGAAAATATGGCCAAAAAGGCCATTGGGGCGAAAACGGGCGCACAGCAGCGGGAGACGCCCGACGGGCAGGCCGTCGCCCGTGCGCGCAGGCGATGGCCAGCGCACCGCTCGCGCCCAGCGCTGCCGCAGCCGACATTCGCGAGGAAAAGTTTTTTTTTTTCAAATTTTCTATAAAACATAAAAAATTAAAAACTCACTCTTTTTACCCCAAAATAATTTTTAAAACATTTTTAAAAATATTTTTAAAATACATTTTTATTTATTCCTAACAAATCAAACGACAAGGAAATTATCACTTTCGACTTTCATTGTTTTTGCTTATAAATCGGCACACTTAATTTCATCATTGGGTAATCCTGATCAAGGCTACTCGGGACCCGGTGTCTATAGTTGCCCCCAATTTTGGGGGGGCTAGTGTGTGGGTGACTAGGTGAGCAAAAATTCAGGAAAAGGAAAGAAGCGCGTACCTGAGGCTGCCTCCTTCCAGCTGCTCCTTCGGGAACAGTGCTGTGATTCATCATCTTGGGTTGCATTGAGTCGCTGACAAGACTACAAAGTGCCAAGGAACCATCCTAAGACGGTGATGCGCCGGGTCTGCTACAGACTACAAAAAACGTAAGAAGAGGATTGCACCGAGTCTGTTACAGACTACTAAAAGTGCAAATGTCATCCGTAGATGATGATGCACCGAGCCTGCTACAGGCTAAAAAAATGCAAAAGAAGGATTGCACCGAGTCTGCTACAGACTACAAAAAGTGCAAAAAGAGGACTGCACCGAGTCTGCCGTGTAGCTGCCATCCGCAAATGGCGATGCGCCGAGCCTACTACAGGCTACAAAAAACGCAAAAGGAGGATTGCACCGAATCTGCTACAGACTACTAAAAGCGCAAGAGATGCCCTCTTAGAGGACTGCACCAAGTCTGCTACAGACTACTAAAAGCGCAAGAGATGCCCTCTTAGAGGACTGCACCGAGTCTGCTACAGACTACTAAAAGCGCAAGAGATGCCCTCTTAGAGGACTGCACCGAGTCTGCTACAGACTACCAAAAGCGCAAGAGATGCCATCTTAGATGACTGCATCGAGTCTGCTACAGACTACCAAAAGCGCAAGAGATGCCCTCTTAGAGGACTGCACCGAGTCTGCTACAGACTACTAAAAGCGCAAGAGATGCCCTCTTAGAGGACTGCACTGAGTCTGCTACAGACTGCTAAAAGCGCAAGAGATGCCCTCTTAGAGGATTGCACCGAGTCTGCTACAGACTGCTAAAAGCGCAAGAGATGCCCTCTTAGAGGATTGCATCCAGTCTGCTACAGACTGCTAAAAGCGCAAGAGATGCCCTCTTAGAGGACTGCACGGAGTCTGCTACAGACTGCCAAAAGCGCAAGAGATGCCCTCTTAGAGGAATGCACCGAGTCTGCTATAGACTCCTAAAAGTGCAAGAGATGCCCTCTTAGAGGACTGCACTGAGTCTGCTACAGACTCCTAAAAGCGCAAGAGATGCCCTCTTAGAGGACTGCACCTAGTCTGCTACAGACTCCCAAAAGCGCAAGAGATGCCCTCTTAGAGGATTGCACCGAGTCTGCTACAGACTGCTAAAAGTGCAAGAGATGCCCTCTTAAAGGACTGCACCGAGTCTGCTATAGACTACCAAAAGTGCAAGAGATGCCCTCTTAGAGGACTGCACCGAGTCTACTACAGACTACTAAAAGTGCAAGAGATGCCCTCTTAGAGGACTGCACCGAGTCTGCTACAGACTACCAAAAGTGCAAGAGAAAAAGAGATTTGTCTCTTAAGAGACCTCGGAGAATTGCCTCTTAAGAGGTCTCAGAGATTTGCCAGCATAGATTCTATCTTGACCTAATTGTCCAGCAAGGGTGAGTGCTAACGTTGCCATCCTTGACTAGCTTTTATGTGTGTGGCCTTCATTTGGACTTTCCTGCAAAGTTGTGTGCACAGGAATATATGCAAGAGATTGTGCATGCAAGTGTAAATGGCCATATGCAGATATTTGCTAAAGAATGGTATGAAATGCATGCAAAAATGGATAGACCATGTCCTGAGTGGTTAAGGATCCGTTGAGGATATGGCTTGGCCGCTCCACCATGCTGAGTGGTTAAAGGTCCGTTGAGGATATGGCTTGGCCGCTCCACCATGCCCCCTGAGGAACTAGAAATGGCATCTTTGCTTAGGGACCCTGACCCGTAAACTCTTCAAAGAGAACCGTCAGGTGTGCATCTTTGCCCCCCGGTCAATGAGCAAATGCCCGGGATTCTTACTCATGTCCTGAATTATGTCTTATCTGGCTGAAAGGAAGATCTTCTGAAGTATGCTGCCTTATTGCTCCAGGCATCGGAAGTCATTGTTTTAAAGGTAGTGCGTCCCTTGTAGATTTTCACACTAGCTTTTCTTTGTGGGTAATGCGTCCCTTGGGGGATTTTCAAATAACCCTATGCCTTATTTTTGCCTGGAATGGACCCAACCCAATCCAGCGGCTTTTTTTTTTAAGGACATACTGCCTGTTTCTAGGTTTTCACCCTATCCTTTTGCGTTACTTTTGCTTAGAGCGCCAATTACGGTTTTCATCTCTAACGGCTTCTTTTTTTTTTGTCCAAAATTCTTTTGGCTTTTTGAATAATGGTCGCATGGATTTTGGCTGACGAATAGCTCGAAGCCGATGTCGGGGCAAGTCTGCTAAAGGATCAAGATGAAAATGGCAACGAGGACCACTTATAGTAAATTGCACATATGCGAAGAAAAAACAATGCGCTACTTTTTATACTGGAACTTAAACCATTTTGACTATGCAAGATAAAGTGCTTTGCTTACATTAAAATATTATTGTATATATGCATATGTTCCAGTCTGATTTTATTACACATGATCATCATTTGGCATTAATCTCAAAAATACATGACCTTATCTAATCTCGAGATGGATCTTGAAATTATCAAACTCCTGTTATCAACCAGCTCTATTTTCATGGTTGAAAATTTTCTCTCTGCTCTTAATTTTTGCCCGAATACTCTTTTTCTTTTTTCTTTCTCTAAGCACATTGGGGATGAGACTCAACTCAAATGCATAAATACATTCGTGGCTCCCCGCTTGAAGCTTAAGAAACACCATATGCCTCTTCCTACGTACCAAACCTTATTAAAAGGTCATCTCCGCTAATTGGATAAGACTGAACTAAGAATCAAAAGGTCTTACTTTGGTTGTAATGTTAGCCTTAGGTAGATGGCTATCAAAGGAGGATCAGGTTTCTAGAGAAAAATGGCGCAACGTTCATTTGGATGATGGAATTGTCACACCCCAAAATAGCCCTGGTCGGATTGTGCGTGCTAAGTCGGGATCGGAAAGGGTATTTCAGTAATTTGTGCTTGAGAAAGTTGGAGTGTTAAGGACCTAATTGAAAAGATAATTAAGTTTGTAAGGAAAGAAATGTGTAAGTGAGTGAAGTGTTATTTGTCTAAGGACTAAAGAGCATTAATTGATTTGGAATAGTTTGAGTGGATTTTTGTGGTCCAATTGAGAGCTGCCAAGTGGACTGTTAGGTAGGCATTGAAAGAAGAAAAAGAAGAAGTAAGAGGAAGAGAGAAGGAGGAACACAGATTTTGGTTTCCCGTCCCCTTCTCTCACGCTTCCTCTTCCTCTTCTCTTCTCCTTTCTCTGTTTTTCCTTTCTTTCTCATTTGGCTTGGAGTTGTGTTTGGCTTGGATTGTGCTTTGTTTGAAGAGGTGAGTTGGTTTAAGATTTGTTACGTGTTGTGTTTCTTCTTCCTGGTTTTACTTCAGTTAGGGTTTGGCTAAGGATTTTGTGGATTTTGCTTGAAGAGTGTTTGATGATAAGAAGAAGCAAAGTAAAGGCAAGGACAAGTTGAGATTTGAGGATTGAAGCTGGAAGTGTGATTTTTGGATCTTCAATTCCAGGTTTGGGAGTGTTTTGAATGCATGCAATGTTTGGAAGCTTCTGTGTTCTTCAATTTCAGCATGTCTCTGCCCTTTTTCTCACTTAGGTTATAATGTGGTTGCATTGCCTAATTTCTGGAATTTACTGTGTTTTGTGTTTTGAAATGTGTATGCATGATTACGTGAGTAAATGTGTTAGTAATGCATGATAGGGATTGAATTGAAGTTACTGAGTTTAGGTTTTGAATTTACTGTATTTTAGGGTTTATACTCTTGAGGAATGTGAATGTGGTTATGCATGATTTTGTTTGTTTTGCTTAATTTCTGGAATGTTGAGTTTAGTTTGATCGTGAGTATGTTGTGATATGCATTTGAGTATTAAGGTAAGAGTTTATGCATGATTGAATGATTTCTGAGAGGTTTTAGAAAGAATTTATGGGTAACGATGGAAAATCTGCATGTTTTCGATAGCGGGGAAGAAGAAGGAGGCGGCTCACGCGACGTGAGCTATGCTCACGTGATGTGAGCCATGCTCACGCTAGGTGAGCAATGCTCACGCTACGTGAGCTATGCTCACGCGACGTGAGCAATGCTCACGAGGCGTGAGCTATGCTCACGCAACGTGAGCCATGCTCACGCTAGGTGAGCTATGCTCACGCGACGTGAGCAACCTTCACGTGACGTGAAGGTTGCTCAGGTCGCCCGACTCTTCTGTTTTGCTTCTGTTTTTCTTTCCCCAAGCGACCAGTTTTTATAAAATGATTTCCAAATGCTTCTTAATGGTATTTTCCTTTACTGTGTGCTATACTACCTTGCTGATATGATTGATTATCCCAATTTGTTTGGTATTAATAATATGTTATCTATGATAAGTTATATGTGGTATTTTGGAATAAGTTTTGGATTACAGTGATCCTGTTAAATGACTGTGGGATTTTAACTGTATGGTTTGGATTGAGATATGCCTATTGTTGTGATCTTTATTGCATGTCATATTTCGAATGCGAAGGATTTATGAAGGTTAACTTTCTGACTGTTTAGTTTCAAACATGTTCTGTCTTAATGAAATTATGTTAAGCATATCTTTAGTCTATTTCTTCTTTAGGAATAATTTGCCATGCTTAAGATTATGTTGTAACTTTCCCCGATTAAGATGATGCGTTTTTGGCCATTGGCATAATATGATTCCACATGTGTTCCTGACATGCTTGAGTATGATGAGTATTGTTAAAATATGATTGATGGAATTTTCGCATGCTCCAGAATATGACTTGAATGAGGTATGATTGATATTATGCTATGCTATATTTATTTGAATAATATGGTTAATGTCTGAATGCATTGTTATGCTTTAGCCTTGGAACTCATTGTGTTATGTTAAATGTAATTTGGATTATGCATGATTTATACTTAGTTATCTTCACCTAACGCATGATTAGGATTTTGTATTGATAATCATTGGCAAAATAGTGTTTCTATACCTGATTCTTGACATGCTTTAGAACATTGTTTAGTGTTAAAGTGTATTGACTGTATTATGTTTTGCATTGAGAATTGTATGATATATGACCAACTTTACGAGCATATTTATATGTCTATCATTCTCTAGTTTACGCATGATGTATATATATTTATGCGTTATGCGATTCGAAGCGTGAATTGTTTTATGCATGACCTGTGAGAGTCAGTCTAGTGGATAGTTAGGCATGCCTAATAGAGTCTGTTAGCTGCAGCCCATAATTCTGTTTGGACCCCAATCAGGTCCCCGTTTGGTTCCTCGCGAACCCTTTTCTGTATTGGATCTTGTTTAAGGTCCCTTTTGAAAATATCTGTGAAAGTTAAAGTATAATGGTTTAATCGATTCGTACCCGTAATGTACTGTCTGTAATCGGCTCGTACCCAGAAAGTACTGTCTGTACACTCGTTATCCACTATTGTGAGTCAGCAGGTGCTTTGATGGTTTGTTTTATTCTGCTTTGAAATAACCATCAGAATGTGATATCCGATTGAGTATGATAAGGATTTCTGGAATCAGTTTATATGTATATGAATGTGAATATGGGCTTCAGCATGTATTTCTGTATTATGTCAGCATGATTTTATAGTTAACATGATTATCCGTACTTGTCATGTGATTTGTTATAAGTTTTTGAATGCCTTGAATGAGATTCGACTAACGTATTTATGTATGTGACTCGTGTATGGTTTTAGTGTGTATAAGCATGTGAATCAGATCGGTTGTGACGGTAAGTATGTAAGATGTAATTGTACTTTCTGCATGGTTTTGATATGAATGTGATGCTATGTGATTATGCCTTCAGTTTTCGCTATTGGAGTGTTTCCAGCATGATATTATATGAATCAGAGTGGCGCAGCAGAAGTATGGCGCTTTGGATGTTTTCTTTGGATTTTTGACTAGTGTGTGTGTGTTTAGCATGTCAAAGTTTGTTGGTTAACTAGCATTCTTAACATGATGGTTTGGATTGTCTGTTCATGCATGGGTACTTAGTTATGTCAATTGCATGTCACTACAAGAAAAATGAAAAATAGAGACGGAAAATAGAGACGAAAATTTTTCCGTCTCTAAATAGAGACGGAAATCAGTTTTCCGTCTCTAAATAGAGACGGAAATCAGTTTTCCGTCTCTAAATAGAGACGGAAAATATTTTCCGTCTCTAAATAGAGACGGAAATCATTTTCCGTCTCTATTTAAAGACGAAAAAATTTCCGTCTCTATTTTTCGTCTCTATTTATGGCGGGATCGATTCCCTCCAAAATTTGAGACCGAAAATAGAGACGGAAATTTTTTCCGTCTCTAAATAGAGACGGAAAAATTATTCCGTCTCTAAATAGAGACGGAAAATATATTTCCGTCTCTAAATAGAGACCGAAATAATTCCGTCTCTATTTAGAAACGAAAAAAATATTTCGGTCTCTAAATTTAGAGACGGAAAGCAATTTCTGTCTCTAAATTTAGAGACCGAAATATTTTTCCGTCTCTAAATAGAGACGGAAAATTTTCGGTCTCTATTTAGAGACGGAAATATATTTTCCGTCTCAATTTAGAGACGGAATAATCGTGCGGTCTCTAAATAGAGACGGAAAATCAATTTCCGTCTCTATTTTAGGGATATTTTTTCCTGGACCCTTCTTTTTCTTCTCTCCTTCTTTTCCCTTGGTCCCTGCTTCCCCCCTTCCCTCCCCTCGCCTGCGGAAGTTGCACCGCCCTCTTCCCGTCGCCGTCCAACGACCGGCCTACCCCGCCACTGTGCGCCACCCCTCCTCCTCGCCAGCCCCCTCCCCGCCGTCCTTCTTCTTCCCCCTTCCCTTTCTTCCCCCGTCGCGGCCCCCTCTCTTCCCCGGCACCGACGGCGCTGCCCCCCTCCTCCCCGCCGACGTGCGAGCCCCTCTCCTCCCCCAGCCCACGCCGGCGCCGACGCAGCTCCCCCTCCTCCCCGTCGGTGGCCAGATCTGCATCTAAAGGTAATTTTTTTTCCTGTAAATTATTATTTTTTTATTAACAATTGTTAACAATGGCCTTCAATTGTTTCTCTATATGCTTAATCTCAGCTCTGTTTGCCAATTGCTTCTTTCTTATTTCCTCTGATTCTTTGTCTAAGAGCTACAATTAATGGAAAAAAATATATATATTAGTAGCAAAATAGAATATATAAATATACATAATTTTTGATATTGAAGAATTACATTGATTTTTTGTTGAATTGCTTCTTTGGATCCTAAGGAGTTCCAAATCTTTCCCTTAACAGCAGCATTAGCAATAACTTTCTCCCTTTTCTGTTTGAAGTGTTTGATCTTTTCAAGGTTATAGCTATGCCAATCTTTATCAAAACCCTTGTAATGACTCTGCGAAACATGCCCTGAAATCTGCATTCAACTTTCAAATATAACCATTAATTTGTTTTTAAGTCAAATTAGTGATAAAATGCTATATAAGAAAATTAGAGTTTAGATCAATTATCTACTTACAGGGAGCAGAATTGAAGACTTATATTGGGCTGACAATTTTAAATATTGCCAAAATTCATATATATATATATAAGAAAAAATGATAAAATTTTTCAAGCAAAAATCTAATTTCAAAAAAATTTTCTTGGTTATCATTAATTTCACTAAATCAATTCATATATATATATGAATAAGTCTCAAAAGGATTAAAAAAAAAAATTATGGACCAACAAAACGAACCTCAGATTTATTAATTCCCCGTTGGTTCATCTGTGCTTTTGCCTTCCCCTTCTGTTGAATATTTGTTGTCCTTTATGGATAAATGCTGACAAATCTTTCTTGTGTTTTGCTTTTATTTGGTTATTGTAGCCAATTGGTGAAAATGGTGCAACTCGGGCACCCATAAGCATTGATTTGAGTAGAGATAGTTCTTTAAGCACCAAGTCTATCATTTTACAAATTGACAATAAATCTCAGCAGGTTTCTGCAAGTAAGGCAGTGTATTGTATTACCTTAGAATTGCTTGTAGTTTATGTGGTTGGCTTAGATGTTTACTCCTGTTATGTTATTGATGTAAGATAATATCACATCTGTGAAATTGTAAGTTTGCTATTGTCTGAGTTGATACAGTGATATTTCTAATTGTTGCTGGGCTTTTTTTATGCACATTACAGGTGCTCTTCGGCATTCTCTACAGGATAGACTAAGCAAGGGTTCCTCAGGCAGAAGTCGTGATAAAATATACTTGAAACTTCGCACAAGCACAGGTTAACCTCAGCTTATTCTACTTTTTATTATATACTTGAAAAATTGACCTGATCTGTGATTTTTATATTAAGAAAGAGAGAGAAACAAAAGAAATGGTGATGCACATTATATCTATAAAATTATAAGTTAATTTTCTCAAGCCATTCAGAGGACCAGAATATTTAATACTAATAGCAGTACATTTTATTAGAGAAGGCAATAACTAATATATTTATAATTTTCATTTCAGAAAATAAACTAGGTTTTATGATTTTTGTGTGAGATAAGTTTTATAATATATCTATAATAATCCTTTGCAGTTTTTCGTTTTACCCCAATAAAAATGAGAGTACGAGTTTTACTTTATTTACTTTTTCAGATAAAAATAGATCAATCAGATTTCAATTATCTTCTAAAATTTGCACTTTAATTATTTATTAGATCTATTAATTATGGCATGTGTATAATTTTAGCTTTTAATAAAAAAAATATAAAGGTGTAGTTTGTACAAATTCCTATCTACTATCTACAATTTAATTTTAATTTTAAGTTTATCAATATATATTAAGAGTTTATAGCTTATTAACCCTTCTGATTTTCAATATTAAATTTTGGTATTCATAGTCAAGTCAAAAACTTGTAATGATGTTAGTAAGTAGCGTTGCCAATTAATTTCATATATATAAAAACAAAAGAAATGGTGATGCACATTAAATATGACATATGCCATTATAAATTCCTGAGTTTCTTATAAATTTTTGTGCATAATTTGTTATACCAATGATTGGGAATATGCATTCAGTAGTAATGCCCATTGCTTTATCTTATGTCTGTTAGTTCAGCGTGATCCTTTTCTAAAAATTGTCTGTTAGTAGGAGAGTATTAACGGAATATTCACAACTGTTGGTGATTTTATCCGTTAAATTTAGATGTTTGATGTGAATGGGTAAATTTCTTATTACAATGAGTTTGTTGTGGAGTTGCGATTGGTTGATATTTTACCGAAGTGTTAAAATTGCTAATGTTTGACAGGGGGATAGGGACCCGTATAGGGGGAACTCTGTCCGTTTTTTTACAAAATATTTATGATTTTAATTTAGGGAAATGAATCATTATGTAAAACTAATTAGGGATTAAAGCGAAATAGTAGGCTAGAGAATTGAGTTCAAATTAAATACTAACTTCGACCTTATGATTTTTTCTAAGCAGTTTAATATTAATGAGTAATATGGACAGAAGTTGGAGACGGTCAGCGTACTAATGAGGTCATTGAGCTACGCGGTATGGTCGGCGTACTAATGGACCGTATCAATGGAGGACTTCATTAGCCGTAGATTACCTGTTGACCCGCAAGTACCGTCTGCTGGTCATTCGCATTCTCCTCCATCATAGTTATTATTTTTAGAATTTTTATCTTTTTTTATTTGTAACCTCACTACACTTTTTATATATTAATACATTAAATAATACAATATTTTCATATTTATTTATTGTTTATTTAATTTTTTTCATTATATAAAATTAAGAATAATTTAAATTTAATATTATTTATTTTTAATATATAAAAAAATCAATAAATTAGAGACGAAAATTCATTATATAAAATTAAGGAATATTTAAATTTAATATTATTTATTTTAATATATTAAAAAAAATTTCAAAAAAAAATAGAGACGGAATTCATTTTCCGTCTCTAAAAATAGAGACGGAAAAACTTATTCCGTCTCTATTTTTAGAGACGGAATTGAGTTTGCGTCTCTAAAAATAGAGACGGAATCGTTCTTTCCGTCTCTATTTTTAGAGACCGAAATGCTCCTTCCGTCTCTAAAAATAGAGACAGAAAGCACTATTCCGTCTCTATTTTTAGAGACGGAAACGTCCCTTCCGTCTCTAAAAATAGAGACGGAACAGTTTGGTCTCTAATTTTTAGAGACCGACGAAATAGAGACGGAAAATTTCCGTCTCTATTTCCAATTAGAGACGGAATTCCGTCTCTATTTTTCGTCTCTATTTCTCAGATTTCTTGTAGTGTGTGTAAAGCTCATGTGACTCTGCACGGTAAGATGCTAATATTTGATACAATTGTAGATATATGCATGTGATACTGTTTGTGGCTTTGCATGATGATACTTGTATCGTGTATGGTATTGTGTTAGCGTGGGTTTATTCTTGATATATGTATATGATTATGTGTGTGAGTTTCCGAATGAATGCCTTTATTAAGCAAGCCTGATTATTTATATATTATGAATATCCGCATTTGTCATCTGAATGTGTTTTGCCTTGGCGACCATTGTGAATGGCCGTCCATACTCTTGTGTGTTCTCCCCACTAAGCGTTCATCGCTTAGCACGGATTTCCTTTCCGTGCAGGTGGCAGGTTTGGTTCTGTTCGAGTCGCGCTTCTGCAAGGTCGGCCACATAGGAGTTAGAAGTTCTATATTTTTTTCAGCTTCTGTACTTCAGCTTTTGATTTCTGTAGTTTTGTATATGTAATTAATTATGTTTGATATTGAGTTTTCTTTTGGGAATGTAATAGTTAGTATGTTTTTTTTTATGTAAGTTATTCCTTCGCTTTATGCTTCCGCTTAGAGCATGCGTGTGTGTGAGTTATTGCATGCTCAGTCCGTACCCGCATGTTAAGTCAAGTTTTAATTAACCCGTATTTTCGTATGTATGTTATGTATGAATGTATGCTTCCGTATTGTGCATGTGTATATTTGTATGTGTGAGCGTCGGGTAGTGCGCCCGTCGGCGTCCTTCCAACGGGGACGGCGATGGGGGTGTTACAGGAATCATTTTCAAACTAATTTCATGCTGTCTAGAAATTCTCGAATTTGGACTCGGTAATACTCTGACTTATCAAACTCAACGTAACAATTAAGCTAAGAAAGATAGCTACTAAACTCATCAAGGGGTATTATCTTGGGCCCTACTATTTTCCTTCTTTCTTTTTTTTCTTTTTCTCTTTTTTTCTTCCTTTTTTTTCACAAATTTATGTCTCTAATTACCCAAAATATTTATTGGTGATTTAAAACCCCTTTCCTGAAGTGTAGCCCAAAAATTATCGATGATCGCAAATTCGTTTTCCAAAGGGTAGACCCATCCTTATCAGGGTGATTTTTGGTAACCCAAAATTATCAATGGTTGAAATTCCCTTCTCGAAATGTAGACCCATTTTCATTGGAGCAAATTTTTGATGGCCCAAAGGATTGCCAATGGTCAAGCCTCAAAGATCATCAATGATTAAAAATCTCTTTCAGAAGTGTAAACCCACTTTCATTAGGAAATTTTTAGATAGCTCAAGCGGATATCGTAATGTACATCCATCCTTACTAGAGCTGCCATTCTTCTAAGGGGAAGCCAAAATTATTTTAGGCGAAAGGTAGTTTTAATGTGTGTAACAATAAAATCGGTACGCATTTAGCATACCAAAATAAAGGCTCAACGGGCTAACAAGCGATTTTGAAATGAGGGTAGGAAATGGTCATTTAGAGAGCTATACAAAGAAATAGCGCCTAAATCATTTTCTAGATTCAGCCTTATCCAGGAGTCGCTTTGACGGGTAATCAAAAAGGTTCTAGTGCTCTTAGTGAGTTTTCATCCAATCCCTTAATTGCATCTAGTTTTTCCTTTCCACTACTTTCTATTTTTATTTTTAGCTCTCAGGATTTTCCTCTCTTCAGGAATTATATTAGATGCTACAAG
Source organism: Excoecaria cochinchinensis (assembly GCA_947683425.1). Classification (NCBI taxonomy): domain Eukaryota; kingdom Viridiplantae; phylum Streptophyta; class Magnoliopsida; order Malpighiales; family Euphorbiaceae; genus Excoecaria; species Excoecaria cochinchinensis. Next base: position 2,198,846 of record CANTUQ010000127.1, read on the forward strand.
ATCTCGAGATTACATGAAGGAGTATTCATTAAGTTAATATCAAATGTAAATGACTTGTGATTGTGATCATGCATAGTGAAATCATGAGAACATAAACAAAAAGCCATTAATATAGTTAATGTAAACAGTACTGCATACATCAAGACTGAAAAAAGTTTAAATATGAAAAGCCTATCTACTAGAACGTTTCCTCCCCTATTTCTTGCGGCGCTCTGGATCAGTAATCTGTTTATTATCGATCAGATCTTGAATTTTATGCCTTAGCCTCACACAATTGTCCGTCACATGCCCAGTGTGCTGGTGAAAGGCACAATACTGATCGGCCTTGTGATTGGGTTGTCCCTGGTTTCTGGTGGGCTTAGAAGGTAGTGGCTGTAGCTTACCTTCCTTCATCAATCTGTTGAGTACCCAAGACAAGGATCTGCCCAAATTAGAGTAGTGCCTCTGATCCACTTTAATTGCTGATACTTTTCTTGCCCTTTGGGTATCACTGCTATTATTATAGTAACCAACTCCTGGACTTGCGGGGCCAGCAATAGTCTTATTGAGAGGTGCCCGGGTAGTTGCAAGCTTGGACTTCACAATATCTTCTTCAAGATCAGTTAGCTTCCTTTTCGTGTTCTAGGGACTGAGGAGGCCCATTGACTGTAAAGGCTCTAGTCCCTTTGCTCTTCCCAGTAGCTTGATTGGTGAGTCGAATGGTGCCTTGTGCCTAGGCTCGGGAGTGGATGGGAACATTACAGCCGTCGTTGCATGAGTCTTCTGAGTCGGGGTCGAGTTAACCTGGCTAATAGAAGTCATCATGAATTGGGCTTGAAGAATAAGTGCCATGGCATCCATCCTCTCCTTAATCACGGCCAATAACTTTTTTTCTAGCTCTTCAAATCTTTCATCTATCTCTTGGGCAATTAGGGCACGAACCTCTTCAATTTATTGCGATGGATCAGCCATTTCTAATGCCTGTGGATATTCTGATAAAGATACTAGATCTCTGCCAACCAATTTGAACTCCATTTGCCCCTCGAGCAACTACGGGGACCCCAAAACCTCCTATGTAAATGGTCTATAGTGGCTGAAAAAACTAAGGGGTTAGAATGATGCATGAATGGCATATAATGTATGATCGTGCTGTGCAGATGGTCCCATATGAGTGAAAGATCAATAGTTTACAATAATACGATGCGATGCATGGAAAAAATTATACGTAGGACGATATGTACATGTGAAATAAAGATAATAAAAGGATATACACACACAAAAATGAAATGCATAGATTTTTTTATTTTTTATTAACACACATGAATGACACGCGATGCATGAGCGTGCCGTGCAGCATCCACAACCACATGCAAGCAGATAGATCCCTACAAACTTATCACTCCCCCACACGAGGTCAATTGGTCTCTTTCCTAGGTGGGCCTTATCCAAGGGTTATCAGGGAACCCATTGGACGTGTGTAATGCACAATGAAAAGCCGGCAACATAACCTCTCCTATCTAATGTACATACATATGGGTGCTTAGCCATTATGTATTTAAACACCTCAATTAAATCAAGATGGGCCCACCGGGGCATAAAAGCCTTTGATGAAGACCATTTGATTTAATTAATTTTATTCAATATATGATGGCCCACATAGCAACTACGGGATTATGGTACATTTCACCTAGTGGAAGTATCTATTGCCAATACATGAGCTTTGGTCAAAAGGTAGTGACACTTTAGGGCTACCCAAGCATGGTCCCTGCTAACAGGTCTAACTCATCATGAGCATAACAACCGATTGGGTCACCATTTGATATACCATAAGGTACGAGGCTTGGGCTGGTGATTAGCCTTAACACTTCCCCATATTGAGTTAACGTAGTGTCGTGCTTCGGGAACGCATCGGAGCTAGAAAAGGGACCAAACTAGCATAATCTAAGGCTCTAATGATATGCTATGCAATTTCGAAAAGGGATGAAATTTCTAAATTAAAACTCAATTGTAAATTTTAGCCAAGGTACATTCGTAGGGAAGTCTCTGAAAGTCCCCAGCGGAGTCGCCACTGTGACGCGCGCCCCGAAAGCCCGCCTTTAGGGCAATCGAAAGAGGTTTTTGAAAACTTGTAAGGTATTTACAAGTGCGTCTATTTTGGGCAATAAGGAGATTTCATGGAGTCGCCACCCAATAAAACATTGGAAAAGTTCATCTCGACTCAGTGAGCCTAAGACGGCGCTGTTATGTCCATTTTGGGCAAGCCAGAGGGGTCTTGGAGGTCCCATCCTAATAGAACATTAAGAGGGCCCTCTCGCCTCGTGGAGCCTAGGACTATGCAAGTTAAAGCCTTTTTACGGGACACAAGAGGTGTCTTGAAAGTCCCATTCCAATGAAACATTGAAATGGTCCTCTCGCCTCGTTGAGCCCAAAGACCAGAGAAGGTTCGGGACTCCCCATTTATTCATACCTTGGTTAAGTTTATAATTGAGTTTTGAATTTAGTATTTCATGCCTTTTCTCATTCAATTTTAATGCAATTTAATTAAACGCATATCAATCATATAAATAAAGTGGTAAATAAAAAACGAATTTGAAATAAAACATATGAAATATATTACAACAAAATTAGGGGCAGAATACAATCCCCATTATAAAATAAAATACAAAACATACATAAATCGGGCTATTTATTAAAGATGAGGACATTGGTCCTTTCATGCATAATTAAAGAAAATAATTTTAAAGTAAAAATTTATTTTAGATGGAAAAACTAGGACATTGGTCCCATTTTTATTTAGAAAAAAAATCAAATTAATTAATATAAATATTTTTATGGTTTTTTAATTAATGTGCATAAAAAATGATTTATTACAAATTACATATTAAATAAAAAAAAGCAAAGTAAAGAAAATAATACTAATAATGCTAAAAATGCTAAAAGTATAAACTCCACCAAAATGGTGTCTTTAAACCTCCATGGGCTCCCACTTGGCATTGAAAAGGCTCACACATAAAGATAAGTATTGAAATAAAAGCACAAATGAAAGTGATGTTAGTAATAAAAATGAATTAAACATGTAACATGTAAAAAATGAATTAAAATAAGATATTTCATACATGACAAATTAATTAGATAGTATAATAAAAAAATAACGTAACACTTTAACAATTTAACATGCATAAATAAAAACAATAAAATTTAACATGCATCAAACATTAAAATAATAATGATAATTAAATTCAACATGTATGAAAACATGAAAATAATAATGATGATGACAACAATAATAAATTATAAAAATAAAAAAAACTAATAAAAATAATAATGATGATAGTAATGACAAATAATAATAATAATAATGATAACACTAATCACAATAATAATAACAAATAATAATAATGATGATAATAATAATATCAAAGAATATGAACAATCCAATTAAATGTGCAAGTAAAAATAAAAATAAAAATAAAAATAAAAATAAAAATAATGATGGTAATAATAATAGTAAATTATAATAATAATGATGATAATAATAATACTAATGATAATAATGATAATACTAATGATAATAATAATATATGAACAAAAATAATGACAAGAATATGAACAATCAAATATAATAACAATAATAATAATAATAATAATAATAATAACATCAAAGAAAATGAACAATCCAATTGAATATGAAGGAATAAAATGAAAATAAGATAAGCCAATTATGCTAAAACATGTTAAATGATAATACTAATAAAATGTGTGAACAAAAATGATGACAATAATATGAACATGAACAATTAAATAAGAAATAAGAATAAGAAATAATAATATAAACAATTAAAAAATAAGAAGTAAGAACATGAACAATTAAATAATAGATCTAAAAGGATTTACATGATAATTAATTAAATAAAATCAAAAGAATAAGAAAATAAGAAGAAAATGATAGAACTAAAAGAATTTACATGTTAACTAATTAATTGGAAACAAAAAAAATGATATTAAAAATTAAATTAAGAAATTGAGCCAAAAATGTTTACCCTCAAAATTTATCTTAATGAAATGAAGGTAAGATCCAATTTCTTGTCTTGATTGTAAGAATAAAGTTAGAAAAATAATATATTGAAAATGGATTTTTACTCAAGAACAAATAATTGATTTATTTGTCTCAAAGTAAAAAATTGTTTGATTGAAAGCAGAAAAATTCCCAAGAACAAAAATTGTTATTTTTTTTTTGTCTCAATAATTCACTTGGAAAAATTATTTAGAAATTGAGAGAATTTGTTTGAGAGAAGAAAGAAGAAAAAAAATAATTTTCTAAAGAAAATTCCCCCTAAAATTCTTTTAAAAATTCCTTTTTATAACCCCAAAATTCAGAATTTTTTAATTAAGAAATTAAATTGATTTAATTCCAATAACTACAAAAAACCACTGACTTTGATGGGTTGGAAGATAAAAAGCTTTTAGAATTAAATTATGCAAAAAAAATGAGTTAAACAGCATTAAAAATGAAGAAAATATGGCCAAAAAGGCCATTGGGGCGAAAACAGGCGCACAGGTCCGACGGGCATCTCCAGCGCGCGGGGCGCGCGCCCAGCTGCGCGTGGCGGGCAGGCCGTCGCCCATCGCGCGCTCCTCCTGCGCGCCAGGGCGCGCGCCACAGCCCGACATTCGCGCGGAAAAGTTTTTTTTTTTTCAAATATTCTATAAAACACAAAAAATTAAAAACTCACTTTTTTTATCCCAAAATAATTTTTAAAACATTTTTAAAAATATTTTGAAAATGCATTTTTATTCATTCCTAAAAAATCAAACGACAAAGAAATTATCACTTCCGACTTCCATTGTTTTTGCCTATAAATCGGCACACTTAATTTCATCATTGGATAATCCTGATCAAGGCTACTCGAGACCCAATGTTTACACCAACTAATTATCAACCAATTAATGTAAATGCAATCAGCCCTATTGGATTGATTTTAAAATAGTAGCATCGAAAGTAATATCACAAATAAAAATAGTGTACTTGCCATTATCGCAAATAATATTAAATTAAAAAGAGATCTCAAACTTAATACCTTTAGAATGCAAAAAAGGAAGTGGTCCAATACAAGGACAAATTTAACTCCAAAATAGTAAACTCAAAACAGCACCCTCCTCCTCTTTGTTGCTACTGCAGTGAATAGAATTTACTAAAAGAAGTCAGATTTTTCAGCATGTTATCCTTTAGATAAAATCAAGTTAAAGCATGGCATAAAATTAAGTTGTATCATGGTACGTGCCACTCAACCATAATAACCGAGTTATCCTTTGGAAACCAGTAGCCCGCAGGTCGAATCATTGCAGCCCATATACCTTGATACAACAGTGGCACAAACAAAATGCAAGCTAGAGTGATCGATGCAATAAAAATAGATATGCAGGTCCGCATAAGTGCTGGCATGAATGTATATAAAAATGCATTGGCAAACTATGAAATGAGATTTGGTTGGGCATTGCAATGACGGAGCCTTGAATAAATCTCTTTTTAGAAGATTTTAATTTTCTCAAAATTACGACATAATTACACAGAAGAAATTTCTTGAATAAATTAGACAATATCTAGATGCATTTTGATATACGTTAAAGTTCATCCAAACTAGAAAATTCTATTCCTCCTATTTGTAAAAGTATTCACTATTTATCAGGTGAAAAAGTAAGTACATATATATACATGCATTAGGTAAAAAGACCTTAGCTGGTTATTCTATTTTAAACCAATCACAATCTGATATCAAAATTTAAAGCTCTCTCATCCTTTTGGTCTATATCTCACCTTCTTTGGAAAATATTATTCTCCAAAAACAAAATAAATATTCCTTTAAGTATATATCAATGGGGTTGTTAAGGGAGTTGGGTTGTTCATTTCACAACTACTTTTCTAGGGTTTACTGGTAGAAAAAGCATGTTTAATATAAATGTGCAAGAAATTCCCATTTAATCAAACAATATTTAATGCACCTCATTACTATTTCTTAGTCCTATTCATGATAACTCATATTGATACAGTTCCTCTACTCTTAAATAATTGCCTTTCAAGATTATAGCATTAGAACAATAGGTCTATTTTTTTTTATACAAATCACACTCCTTTTCTTGAGAATGAAGCGTATAAAGTATTAACGCATAAAGTAAAATTGATTAAGGAAAACATTACATGTCCAGTAGAAACCAAAGCAGTAAACATTTGTTCATAGTCCCATTTTTCATGCAGCGAAAGTGCTAGAAATGCTCATCACTTCCCATTTTTTCGCAATCAATTGAAAACAAAAAGAAAAACATAGAAGTAAAATTTGTCAACTTCCTCAAAGAAAAAAAGGTAAGACAGAAATCTTACCAATCTCAGTTCTCCACCCAACTTTACATTTGCCCCCTCCTTGAAATTTCTTATGTATAATTTGAATTTTGCGTTGAACTAATTCATAAAAAACAGCAAAAATTTATTACATATTCAAAAGAAATCATAACAAATTACTAAAGTTATATATTATATTTGGTTCTTGAAGTCTCCAAGGGACACATCACACTTCACACAAAATCAAGAGGAATAAAAAACAAAAAATAAAACAATAGCTTAACACACAAATTAAGTCAAAGAAATCATAAAAAGCCGGCGAATAGCTCAAAAGGTAGAAGAAATTCAAAGCTCTACCTGCTATAATATATGAGCATGAAGCAGGAGAAGATCAAACTGTAACAACCCGATTTGGCCCTAGTAGAATTTTGGAATTTTTGTTCGGGAATTCAAGAGTTCGTATAGTGTATTTGAGTGAGTGGCTTGGTGTGGATTCTATCGCGAGCGCGACAGTGTCGCGGGCGCTACAGAATGCTCCACGGGAAGCCTAGTGGAGTTGGATTATTAGATGTGTATTGGACACATGGCATCGTAAGAGAGTGACACATGGCAACGTAGGAGTGAGACAAGTGGCAAGAGATGTACATGTATTTGACTAAGAGATATGCATCTAATTAAGTTGGTAAGTGGCATTTAATGGGAATATTTAATGTGGGATAAGGGATTGGAAAGCACAGCTGTGCTTTTGGATTTACACAGCTGTGTTTTTGGCACATTAATTGGTTTGGATGAGGATTGACCAGCTGAATTCTTTGTCCCTTCTTTTTCCCACGTTGGTCATGCTTTTAGCCTATTGTTCTTCATTTCTTTCTTTTTCCTTGGCCTTCAGCCGTTCTCCCTCTCTTGTTCTTTCTTTTTGTTGTTTTGGGTTGCTTTTCAAGTGAATCACTTGGATTGGTTTGAAGAGAGTCTGGAGAAGGTAAGTAACGTGACTTTATGTGTATTGGTCTTCTTCTACTACTTAGTTCTCGTTTCTAATTTAAAGTGAGAAGAAAAGTAACTCTAAGTGTCTTGCATTTGGTTCAAGTTGTGGCCAAGAGAGTGGATAAAGGCAAGGAGAAGGTTGGAGTGGAGTTCAAGCTTCCTAGAGGTAGGGATCGTGTGCGAATCTCATTTTTATTGCTTGCGGTCCTTATGATATGTGTATATATATGATTATAAGTATGTGAGATGATCAAGTGAGAGAGTGTGTTGATGATAAAGTTTGATTTGGCAAATTCTGCTTCTTTGTCATTAGACCTCTGTGTATCGTTTTTGTCATAAGAAGAGTTTTAGACCTTCAACTTGGATGATTTTAGTGTCATTATAAAGATAAGACATAGATATAACTAAAGAATGGGAAACCAATTCTGGCTCTAAGATCCTTGAAAATGTTAAAAATCGAAGAGTCCCTGTTTGGGTCGGGTTACTGGAATAGTATATCTTGTTTAGCTCATATCTAGAGTTATAGATGTCCAATTTACCTGAAATTTGTCCCATTTGAAAGTTAACATCATAGGGAACAATTGTTAAGAGAAAGTGTTGCCTGAAAAGGACGTTTAGAGGTTAGTTTAGACGATATAAGTTAGAGGTGAAAAGCAGTCTCGTAAAGGTTCCTGACGGAGCCTTCTGTCGCGAGCGTTCGTGCTCACAGAGAGAGGAAAGTGAGAGCACGTAACGTGCTCCAGGGAAAAGAAGGAATGAGCACGAGTCGTGCTCACCAAGAGAGAAATGTGGGAGCATGAGATGTGCTCCAGTTGTGTGAGAGAGTGAGCACGAGTTGTGCTCCTGCCTCTTCTTCTCTATTTGTCCTGTTTTGATCTTCTGCTCCTGTTTTGAGTTGTTATAGGTTTATATGAGTTTTGCATGTTACCATTTGGTCCGTGTTTGGTTTAAAATTATCTTTTAAACCTCTTACATGATTAGTAATAATTAAATGTACATGATTAATAAAGTTGTACATGAATTAAATGTCTCTGAATTTGATAAATGCACTTGAATTACAGTTGATGAGTTGGTATCTGTGTATAGTAATTGAGTCATTTCTGAGCCTGATTACAGTTATAGTGGATAGATAAGCATGCTTATAAAGGGATTATCGAGTGCAGCTGCCCATGTTCCGCCCCGTTTTGGGCGAAGCGGGTCGACCTCTGAGAATGGTCATTAATAGAGATAGATGAAAATGTTTTGTGACTTCGGTCTATCGAAAATATTTTTTATAGAGCGTCCCGTATCCACCATGAAAGGAATTCAGGCTTGTTAATGTTATGTAGTGAATTTGAGATGTTTAAAGAGTATTGTTCTAAATAGATGCTATAGTACATGAGAGAGATGCTTTAAATACATGACAGTTGTATGTGTAAATATATGGTTACATGATAGCGTATATTTGAATAAATGAGATGTATAAGTTATAGTGTGCGTGAATTAAGGAAAGAGTAGACGTTACTTATATGTGAGCTCAAAGTTTTTGATATTTGAGCATACAACCTATACACGTATAAGAGCTATATGCATGAGCTATTTGATTTTGTCAAATGAAATGTGTGATTTATTTGTGACTTCGAATAGAAGTCCTTTGCATTATTTTCATCCCCACTAAACGTTATCGCTTAGCACGGATGTTTATTTTCGTGTAGGTTGACAGGTTCGGACCAGTGAGAGCGGGCATCTGCGGGTCAAGGCCACTAGGGAGTTTTGTTCATCTTTTTGTATAAGTTAGAGATAGAGTTGGTGATGTTTTGAGTAACATCATTATGTAATAAAAGTAAAAGAATCACATTTAAATGTATATGTAAGGTTAAATGGAAACAGATTGTAATATGAACATGTATAAAGATAAATGTATATATGTAGTTAATATGAATTGCATGTTGGGCCTAGTCTAGTCTTATTTCATTATATTATACGTATATGGATGTGTATAGTATAATTGCTTCTGCTAGTGTATGTATATGTACATGTATACATGTGTGTCCGCGTGGCGCCCTGATATTCCTTACCGGGGGTATGGGGGTGTTACACAAACTGAATGGTTTAATTATCTTTGATTTTAGCAGAGAAACTGAGGAATTCATAGCGAGATAGATTTAATTATTCTTAATGCTAAAAATATTCATCTGCATATTTTGCAACAATACACCGAATAAAAATAAAAACCACATAAAATTTAAAATAATAATTAGATAATGGAGTTTTCTTATAACATTATTAGATAATAACTTAGATTATGATGATCAATACTATTTACTAGTCTATAAGCTTCAAATTTACAATTTAAAATGCTCTGCTTCTTACTGTTAATGCTTATATATTTGTTTCTTTAATAGTTCCCCTTCTCCTATTGACGCCAAAATATTTTCAAACTGCCTCAGTTTCCAAAACCATCTCAATGCTCTACTAAAACAATATGCAAAAAACAATTTTCTATGTGCTACCTACAGTTTTCTTAAATGGAAATGCATTTGTATGCATGCTATAAGAAGTAACTAGCAAATAGAACATATCTACAGAGCAGAGAAAGCTAGCTAAAATGATAATATATTGTATAGAATATCCCTGGCCATTAATCTAGTCGCTAATGCATGCAAATTACACATACTTGATATAAGGAATTACTTGATATAAGGAAGTATAATTGTTGTTACTGACAATGAGGATAAAACTCAAATCAAATCAGTACCCATCTAATCATGGTATACTCCCAGTAACACATTTCCCTATTTATACCAAATTCTTTTTTCTAAAAGAAAACCATCTCTAACAAACAGCTAGACAAATTATTAATCTAAAAAGTTAAAATACAGAAGTTCTAATTTATAGTTTGGGACAAGTTGGGTTATCCCCCTAATGGCAATCACAAAATAGAAAAATGCTAATATAGAGGGGGGAAAATAATAAAAATGTACCAGTGAAACTGATGTGTATCACTTAGCATTCAGGCCATTGATGATTTTCGAAAGTTCTTGATCTCATACAGCCATTAGAGAAACATAAGCCAAAGAATCAACTAGACTAAACACTATATAAACAAGCTACGAAAATAATTAATCAAATTAGTATAAAAAAGCTACTTTGATAAAGAAATAAGAAAACTTACTAACACAATCCAAAATGTGAGACTGGCTTCTTTCGTCGGAAGCACACAAAAAGAAATAATGTGAAATCTCCAGAAGCTTCAACCAAAATCAGCTGAAAATGGAAAAAAAAAACAACAAAATAAAAGAAACGAATCGATGGCTGAGGACATTAAGGACACACAGATCTGGAATTAAAAATGACTTACTCGATTTTCCTCAAGCTAATCGAATGGGGGAGCAAGGCGGTGGGGGAGCAGCGGCGCCGTGGGAGCAGCTCTGATGCGTCTGATATGTGGGGTAGGGGCACAACGGAACGGTAGCATGGGAGATCGTGGTCGCCGTTCGTCTGATCTGACGGGTAGTGGGCACGCCGAAAATTCAAGGAGCAGAAGACGCAAACAGCGGGTTAGGGAGAGGAGTCGGTGCAAGGGTATGGGTGAAGAAGAAATGAAGAAAAACTGAAGATTAAAATCCAGAATTAACCCTAATTTTAGCAACCGAAATTAATTCAGTTGCTATCGTTGCCATATTACCAACCGATTATAATTCGGTTGGTATTTTTAACGAAAAAAATTTAACATTTAGCAATGGAAATCAATTTCCGTTGCTATATTTGCAACTGATACAAATTCGGTTGCTATGTTTAAGACATTTAGCAACAGTTTCATTAATCCATTGCAAAAAAATGTCATCTATTAAAAAATAGCAACCGAATTTCTATTCGATTGCTATTTTCGAAACATTTAGCAACGGTTTATCAAATCCATTGCAAAATAGTGTTAACTAAAAAAATAGCAACCGAAATATTTTTCGTTTCTAAATGTTTCAAAATTAGCAACCGAATTAAAATTCAGTTGCTATTTTAGCCATTTAGCAAAGGTTATTTAAATCCGTTGCAAATTATTGTTAACTATAAACAAATAGCAACCGAATTTCAATTCGGTTGCTATTTCTTTCAATATTAGCAACTGATTATATATTCGGTTGCTATTACTGAACATTTAGCAACGGTTTATTAATTTCGTTGCTAAATGTTTCAATATTAGCAACCGAATTAAAATTCGGTTGCTAATTTAGCATCATTTAGCAACAGCTTATTAAATCTGTTGCAAATTATTGTTAACTGTAAAAAAATAGCAACCGAATTTCTATTCGGTTACTATTTCTTTCAATATTAGCAACCGAATATCTATTCGGTTGCTATTTGCGTAACATTTAGCAACGATTTTTTAATTCCGTTGCAAAATATTGTTAACTATAAAAAAATAGCAACCGAATTGATATTCGGTTGCTATTTTAGGATAATTTAGCAACAGTTTACTAAAACCGTTGCAAATTATTCTTAACTAAAAAAATAGCAATCGAAATTCTTGTCCGTTGCTAATTGTTTCAACAATGTAAAAATTTATTTCTTCCCTTTTAGCAACGGAAATTATTTTCCGTTGCTATATTTGCAACCGAAATAAATTCGATTGCTATTCTTGAAACATTTAGCAATGGAAATTGTTTCCGTTGCTATATTAGCAACCGATATTTTTTCGGTTGCTATTTTTCTCCATTTAGCAACAGAATTATTTAACCATTGCTAAATTAGCAACCGAAAATTTTTTCCGTTGCTATTTTTCTCTCCTAAAATTTCCCGCTCATCGTTCCCGCGATATTTAGCAACGGTTTTGGTATTCTGTTGCTAATAGTCGTTGCTAATTTTGCACGCCAATCCTTCCCTCCTCTTTTAGCGACCGAAAGTAACCAAAAAATTTTCCGTTGTTATATATATAAAACTTAACCGAAATTAGCAACGGATTGATTTTTCCGTTGCTAATTTCTGTTGCTGTTTCTTAATTTTCTTGTAGTGTCAACATCGATTATCTTTACATTCATGGACGATGACATAATCTGCTTATATTAAACATCTGTTGGGCCTACTATTCTAGAAAGGCATATAAGTAGTGAAACTACTTTTGGCATAAAATCATAATAGACCGTATTGCTTCAAGCAAATCTACAATGAAAGCAAAACGGGAAAATAATGGTGACATACAAGTACAAATGGAGCACAAATAATTCAATGTGAAAAACAATATCAAATAGGTAATTTGCCATACGAAAATTGACAATGAAAATAGTTTCTAAGGTGTTAAAATACTAAAAGAAAGAACAAGTTGAAATTCCACATCAATACTCAACTAAAAGAAAAGTATACCCAATTAATAATAACAAGAATGAATTAGCAACCAAAAGGAGTAATCAAGTTAGAATGGAGCAACTAAACCCATATCAATATGAGAATTTGAAAAGAGAACGAATAAATGTATAAGGATACCTAATAACAAGTAGGGGTGAGCATTCAATTGGTTCTGTTTGAAAAATGCCCAAACCAAAATTGTTATGGAAAAAAACTAAACTGATTGAACTTGCTAGTAGAAACCAAACTAAATTAACCGAAAAACACTTCAGTCAATTTGATCGGTTATTTCGGTTTTAACATGTTTGTAATATTTTTGGCCAATTTCCTATATTTTTCAATAGAACCCACTTGAATAAATCAAAGGTATCCAAATTAGAATAGCTGCAAGGTTGTTTTGAAAACCAAATCAATTAAAGATGTACATCTAATTATCAACAAAAGAAAACGTCTACAAAAAATTGGAAGAAAAATTATATAACATAGAAAGTTCATGAGCTAATGCAATTCAAGGCTATAAAATCCAAACAGAATCAACTATCAAATGAGCATAGAAATAGTTTAATAGAGAGTTTAATCTTCTCCAAGCAATTATCTATTTTGGGAATCAATAACAATTATAAGAGTTTAATCAAGATATTTTGGAATTTTTTTGGGACAAAATTACTCTTGTCCAATTGCCCATATAAAACAAACACACACACACACACATATATATATACTAGTTTTGTGTGCACTGCATTACACATGATATATACAATTATTTATTGGTAGGTACTTTAGGCCACACCAAATTGTCACTTTAAAAAAAAAAAAATTGTCTCGCCAAATTGTCATTTTTTTGAATTCAATATAACATTTAATGCTATATTTTCAATTTTTTCCTTCATATAATGTCAATAAAACATTTAATAACTTAATTAATGTTTTTCTTTTTTTGCACATGTTATTATGATAGTCTAAATTAAAGAAGAGATATTTTAGTCTATTCAATATATTTTTTCATAAAAATGAGTAAAATCAATTATTATTTTAATATTGATAATTTGTGTAAAAAGTGACAATTTGATGGAATATATGGAGTATATATAACTATTGACGAAATACGTTTACATCTATAGTTAAGTGTGTGCGTGATGAAATATTTTAGTAGAAAATGTAATTATAATTTTTTAATACCACATATAGATATACATATATATACATTGATAATTTTAAAATAAAGTGTGCATATAAATTAATCTCTATTTTATAATTCAAGTGCTAAACAAATCACATTTGATGATAATATCTAAGTAGTTGTATTTTAATTATAAATAAATTTTAAATATTTATGAAAACATTTTAACAATTTACGTTTCTATTAGTGATTTTATAAGCAAAACTATAATAGAATTATTTAATCTATTTTTCAAAAAATATTTACCTTCATCTCGTCTTGTATAAATTTGTTTGCTTAGAAAACATATATATTTTTGAATTAGTATGTGTGACACGCGCGGACCCGACCGATTCCCGGGATGCCCGCTTTTAGGGCCTGAGAGGGATTTGCGTCTTTTAGTCTTGGGCAATCATGAGATATTTTGGACACCTCCTTCCAATAGAACATTGGAAAGATCATCTAATCCCATAAATCTTTTAGACACGTTTGAAATATTTTGGAGTCGTCACCCAATTTTCAAGAAATTGGAAAAATTCGTCTAATCTCGGGGGTCTAAATAAGAGAAAGATTCAGAACTTTACTCTTATTAATGCCTTGGTTAATTATAAATGGGTTTTTAATTTTAAATTTCTATCTCTCTTCTCACACGATCATGTATAGAAAAAAAATAAAGTGCCAATCAAGCACGAGAGAAAGCAATAAAAAAAGCAATCTAAAGAAAGAAAAAAAGTGGGACAAAATACAATACCTCAAAATAAAAAGGTGTTAAAATTTGGGACAAAAAATACAATCACCCAAATAAAATCAAGCAAAATATAAATAAATAAATAAAACAAATGAATAAAATAAACATTCATAAATTGGGATATTATTTAAAACATGAACTTTGGTTCCTTCATGTTCACTTTAAAAAATCGAAGAGTTGTTTTTGGTATATTTTGGAAAAATCGGAATGAGTGATCCCATTTTAAGAAAATTAACTCCTTTTTTTAAAGTGAATTTTTATTGATTAAAATTAGGACATTTGTTCCATTTTATTAGAAAAAACCCAATTTATTAATATAAAACTTTTTATGTGATTTTTTGATTAATGTGCATAAAAAATAAATAGACTTATTACAAATTATATAATAAAAAAATAAAAGCAAAATGATAATAATACTAAAAATACCAAAAATGCTAAAAAGATAAATTCCACCAAAATGGTGCCTTCACCAAAATGTTATCTTCAAACCTCCATGGGCTCCCACTTGCCATTGAAAAAGGTCACATATGAAAATAAGTATTGAAATAAAAACACAAATAAAAAAGATGTTAGTAATAAAAAATGAATTTAAACATATAACATGTAAAAATGGAAGAATAAATAAAATAACACGTATCATGTATGACAAATCAATTAAATGACATAATAAAAATAAGTAACTTAACATATGAACAATTCAACATTCATAAAAAGTATAAACGATAATAATAATAATAATAATAATAACAACAATAATAATAATAATGATGATGATGATGATGATGATGATGATAGTAATAATAATATATAATAATGATAATAATAATACTAATGATGATAATAATCACAATAATAATAATAATAAAACAAAAGTAATCATGATATTAACAATAACAATAATAATAATAAACAATAACAATAAAAAAGATGAACAATCAACAATAAGCAAGATGAACAATCAAGAAAGTAAAAATAAAATAAAAAAAAACAAAACATGTTAAAACATGTTAAATAATAATACTAATAATAATAATAATAACATATGAACAAAAGTGATGATGATAATAATAATAATAATAACAATAACAACAAAAGATGAACAATCAAATAAATATGCAAGAATAAAAAAAATGTGCTAAAATATTAAATCTATGGCTAAATCACATGAATATAATCAAAATAAAATAATAGATGAAAAATCTACATAGTTGCTAATTATTTATAAACAAAAAAATTATAATAAAAATTAAATTAAAAATTGAGCCTAAAATATTTACCCTCAAATTTTAATGTAATGAATGAAGGTAGATGATCAATTTACTTGTCTTGATTTAGAAAAATAAAATATAGAGCAAAATTTTATCCCAAAAATAAATAATTAATTTATTTGTCTCAAGTAAAAAATTGTAAAAAAAGAAGTAAGAAAATTCACAAGAACAAAGAATTGTTCTCTTTATTTCGAGAATTAACTTAAGAAAAAATTAAAAATACTTGGGAAACTTGTTCTTGAAGAAGAAGAAAAAAAAGAAGAAGAAGAAAAGAGAAAATAATTTTTTCTTATGAAAAATCCCCCCAATTCTCTTCCAAAAAATGCCTTTTAATCCTCCAAATAAATCAATTTTTAATGAAAAATTAAATTAATTTAATTTCCATTAAAACCAAAAACTGAAGAATTTGAAGGGCTTAGAAGACAAAAGATTTTAAAATTAAATTTTACAAAAAAAATGAGTAAAAAACATGAATTTTGGGCCAAACACGCCCAAAGGGCTGCTGGGGAAGCGACAAGCTCGCGGCAGGGGCAACAGGCGCGTGGCTGGGCCGAGCGACGCCCGTTGGGCGCGGAAACGTGCTAGGGGCGCGCGAGCAACGCTATTCGCATCGCTCGCGTTGCGGGTGATGACCCACACTGCGCGAGGCACACGGGTGAGGGATGCCCGCGCGCATGCCCAGCGCTCTGCCGCAGGCCGACACTCGCAATTTTTTTAAAAAAAAAAAAAAAATTGCTAAAACACTATAATTTCAAAACTCACTTTTTTTCTTAAAATAATTTTTAAAACGTTTTCAAAATATTTTTAAAATACATTTTTATTTGTTTTTAATAAATCAATTTAACAAGGAAATCATCACTTCCAACTTTCATTTTTGCCAATTAACAGGAACAATTAATTTCATGATTGGGTAATCTCGATCTGGGCTACTTCGGGACCCGGTGTCTATAGTTTCCCCCAATTTTGGGGAGGCTAGTGTATAGGTGCCTAAATGAGCCAAAATTCAGAAAAGGGAAAGAAGCGCATACCTAAGGCGGCCTCCTTCCAGCTGCTCCCTGGAGAACAGTGTTGTGACTTGAATTGTGAATGTTACCCTTCCGGATCGCACCGAGTCGCTGACAAGACTACAAAGTGTGAATATTCTTAAATATCACCGAGCCGTTAAATAGGCTACAAAGTGATTGCACCGAGTCGCTGATAAGACTACAAAGTGCAGTGGTTGAATATCACCGAGTCGTTATATAAACTATAAAGTGATTGCACTGAGTCGTTGACAAGACTACAAAGTGCAAGGGTTGAATATCACCGAGCCGTTATATAGACTACAAAGTGATTGCACTGAGTCGCTGACAAGATTACAAAGTGTAGGGGTGCCATCCTCAGATGGTGATGCGCCGAGTCGCTAATAAGACTGCAAAATGGGGGAAATGTCCTCCTCAGAGGACTGCACCGAGTCGCTGAAAAGACTACAAAGTGCAAGGGTTGAACATCACCCAGTCGTTATGTAGACTACAAAGTGATTGCAATGAGTCGCTGACAGACTACAAAGTGCAAGGGTGCCATCCTCAGATGGCGATGCGCCGAGTCACTGACAAGACTGCAAAACGTGGGAAATGTTCTCCTCAAAGGACTGTACCAAGTCGCTGACAAGATTACAAATTGCAGGGGTTGAATATTACCGATCCATTATACAGGCTACAAAGTGATTGCACCGAGTCGCTGATAAGAATACAAAAAGTGAAGGAAATGTCCTCCTCAGAGGACTGCATCGAGCCACTGAAAAGACTACAAAAAGTGCAGGAAATGTCCTCCTCAGAGGACTGCACCGAGTCACTGACAAGACTACAAAAAGTGTAGGAAATATCGTCCTCAAAGGACTGCACATAGTCACTAACAAGACTACAAAAAGTGTGGGAAATGTCATCCTCAGAGGACTGCTGTAACACCCCCATACCCCCTGGAAGGATATCGGGGCGCCACACGGACACATACGTATACATATACATATACATACACTAGCAGAAGCGATAGCATTATACACATCCATATAAGCAAAATAAAATGAAATAATATTACACTAGGGCCCAACATGTAATTCATATTAACTACATATATATACATGTTCATAATACAACCTGTTTTCATTTAACTTACATACACATTTACATGCGATTACTATACTCATTCCTGTACATACACATTTACATAATGATGTTACTCAAAAGATCATCAACTCTATTTCTATCTTATACCAAAAAGATATAACCAAAAGCTCCTAGTGGCCTTGACCCGTAGATGCACGCTCTCACTGGTCCGAACCTATACCTACACGGAAATAAACGTCCGTGCTAAGCGATAACGCTAAGTGGGGATGAAAATAATGCAAAGGACTTCTTTACGAAGTCACAAATAAATCACACATTTCATCTAATAATCAAATAGCTCATGCATATAACTTTCACACTTGTACATATCATTTATTCAACTATGCAATAATCATGTGTCCACATCCATGTAAACATATACTTGTATATAAAACTGTCATGTATTTAAAACATTACTCTCATCTCATGTATTATAACATTTATTCAATGCAACACTTTTAGGCCTTTCATGTTTACTATACAATATTAATAAGCCTGAATTCCTTTCATGGTGGATACGGGTAACTCTAGATACTGTTTACAGTATCTTACATGTGGAGAATTAACTCAACTCTATGGAATACACAGGGTATTCCAAATTCTGGGCACAATTAAGGCCAACTCTAGCAGCTGCACTCTAACCCTTTATAAGCATGCTTATCTATCCACTATAACAGTAATCAGGCTCAATAAACCACTCACACACACTATATACAGATACCTATTCATCACGATAATTCACATACATTCATCAAATTCAGAGGCATCTACTTCATGTACAACTTTTATTAATCATGTACATTTAATAATACGAATCATGTAAGAGGTTTAAAAGATAATTTTAAACCAAACACAGACCAAATGGCGATATGCAAAACTCATCTAAACATATAACAACTCAAAACAGAAGCAATAGATCAAAACAAGACCAACAGAAAAGGAGAGGGCATGAGCACGACTCGTGCTCCTGAGCACGACTCGTGCTCACTCCCTCCTCTTCTTCCTCTCCTGGAGCACATCTCGTGCTCCCTCTTCTTTTCTCTATGGTTGAGCACGACTCGTGCTTCTGCTCCCTCTTCTTCCTCTCCTGGAGCATGCCTCGTGCTCCCTCTCCCTTTTCTCTCTGGTGGAGCACGACTCGTGCTCCTCCTCCCTAACGTGCTACTCAACATGACTAGGACAATACCAAGCTTCTGAAGAACGTGTTTCTGTCGCGATCGCGACTCAAGTCGCACTCGCGACAGAATCACTTTCTTTCTTCTAAACCCATCCTTGTCCCTTGTCTCCAAAACCCAAACCAACTCCCTCACTTTCACATGCAATAAACTCCTCTTTTAACATGCAAATGCCATATAAATCATGCTCATGATCACAATTACACCTAAACCATATAAATTAACTAAAATTATCAACCACTGCATGCAAATTAAATGATTAAAAATCAAACATATCCTCTAAGAGCTATTGAACTAATGAAAGCTCTTCATGCATCTCTATTTACTCATATTACTATTCAAACATATAAATCAAGAACACACACAAAATTATTCAAACACACACACGATCCCAACCTCTAGGAAGCTTGAGCTCGGCTCTCTATTCAGCTCCGACCTTTTCTTTGCCTTTATCCACAGCTTGAACCAAAACCATGTAAAACACTTAGAGTTATTCTTCTTCTCTTTACTTTAAATTAAAAACAAAACCAAGTAGAAGAAGAAGACCAATACTAGGTAGAAATCAAACCACTTACCTCTTCTTGTACTCTTCAAATCAATCCAAGGGATTCACTCAAAATAGACCAAGAAAGAATAAGAAGGAACAAAAGAAATGGAAAAAAGAAGAGAACGGTAGAAAACCTAAGGAAGGAAAAGAAACCAAAAGCCAAAGAAAACCAACGTGAGAGAAAGAAAGAAAGAGGCAAATGGTCAAAGCTAATCCATTATTTACTGCTCTAATTAATATCACTCACCTTAATTAATTACATATATATCTCTTACCCACTAATTCCCTTTTAGTTTTTTTTTTAACCATGCCAAGTGTCTTTTATCCATTGGTCACTTGTTCCATTTTTAAGTCATTTAATCCCATAACTTCTTGCCACTTATCAAGCTCCTATAATGCCACATATAAAAATTCCAATTTAGTTGACCTACCACAGGAGGGTTCTGTCGCGCTCGCAGCAGAACTCCCACACTCAACACTTAATATATTGAGCCCAAAATTTCTGTAATCCTACTAGGGCCACTTCAGGGTGTTACAACTGCACCGAGTCACTGACAAGACTCCAAAAAATACAGGAAATGTCCTCCTCAGAGGACTGCACCGAGTCGCTAACATGACTACAAAAAGTGCAGGAAATGTCCTCCTCAGAGGACTGCACCGAGTTGCTGACAAGACTACAAAAATTACAGGAAATGTCCTCCGTAGAGGACTGCACCGAGTCGCTGACAAAACTACAAAAAGTGCGAGAAATGTCCTCCTCAAAGGACTACACCGCATCGCTGACAAGACTATAAAAAGTGCGGGAAATGTCCTCCTCAGAGGACTGCACTGAGTCGCTGACAAGACTACAAAAAGTGCAGTAAATGTCCTCCTCAAAGGACTGCATCGAGTCGTTAACAAGACTACAAAAAGTGCGGGACATGTCCTCCTCAGAGGTCTACACTGAGTCGCTGACAAGACTACAAAAAGTACAGGAAATATCCTCCTCAGAGGACTGCACTGAGTCGTTAGCAAGACTACAAAAAGTGCAGGAAATGTCCTCCTCAGAGGACTGCACCGAGTCGCTGACAAAATTACAAAAAGTACGAGAAATGTCCTCCTCAAAGGACTGCACCGAGTTGCTGACAAGACTACAAAAAGTGCAGGAAATGGGATTTGCCTTTTAAGAGGAATCAAAAGAGAGAACTTAAGTAGACTTCATCTTGCTCGGGTGAATGTTAATGTCAAGTTGAAACTGTCCTTGACTGGCTTTTGCGTGTGCGGCCTTCATTTGGACCTTTCCTACAAAGTGGTGTGCACAGGAATATATACAAGAGCTTGTGCATGTATGTGTAAAAGGCCATGAGCAGATGTTTGCTAAAGAATGGTATGAAATGCATGCAAAAATTGATAGACCGTGTCCTGAGTGATTAGGGGTCCATTGAGGATATGGTTTGGCCGCTCGCATTGTATGATGCCCCCTGAGGATCTAGAAGTATCATCTTGGCTTAGGGACTCTGACCCGTAAAGTCTTCAGAGAGAACCATTAGGTGTGCATCTTTGCCCCCCAGTCAATAAGCATACGTCTTGGATTCTGACTTATGTCCTGAATTATGCCTTATCTGGCTGAAGGGAAATCATCCAAAGTAATGCTGCCTTATCACTCCAGGCATCGAAAGTCATTGTTTTAAAGGTAGTGAGTCCCTTGTGGATTTTCACACTAGCTTTTCTTTGTGAGAAATGCATCCCTTTAGGGATTTTCACATAACCCGTTGCCTAATTTTTGCCTGGAATGGACCCAACCCAATCCAGTGGCTTTTATTTATTTCATTTTTTTATAGGGCAGACTGGCTGTTTCCATATTTTCACCCTGCCCTTTGGCCTAACTTTTGCTTAGAGAGCCGGTCACGGTTTTCAACTCTAACGGCCTCTTTTTTTTTTTAAATTT
This sequence comes from Excoecaria cochinchinensis, assembly GCA_947683425.1. Lineage (NCBI taxonomy): Eukaryota > Viridiplantae > Streptophyta > Magnoliopsida > Malpighiales > Euphorbiaceae > Excoecaria > Excoecaria cochinchinensis. Next base: position 2,220,430 of record CANTUQ010000127.1, read on the forward strand.
AAAAAAGGCTATAAGAGGAGTGAAGGTTATTATCAGATCCTCCCTTAAGGATAACCAGCACAATTTGCTTAGACACCTTTTGACAAAAAACAATTATAGAATAGTTCAGATGGAATTCAAGATGTTGTGAGGCCCCTCCCATCCTTTCCAAATGGCATCTTATCTTCGACTTTCACCTCCAAGTACCATGGCCTCTGGACCCAATTGCTTGTGAAGGCTATTACACAACTAATCGAAGGTTGCCCCCATTGCTTCTACTAGTGCATGCAAGATACGGGTGCCCAGTCCAGCGGTTGATAATAGGATCATCGGCTTAAGCGCCTGGCCGGCAAGAGCAGAGTATAGTTATTTAGATTAGATGCATTCAATAATGAATGATGCTTTTCTTTTTATAAAAGAACTAGAAGGTAATGAACACATGAGTCTAATTGCCTTTGTTTCATAACTTTCTTGCAAAATTGTGTACATTTGAGTATGATTTCTCTATACATGATCATTATCTAACATAGATTCAAAATATAAAACTACATCTAATCTCATAATGGATCTTGAAAGCATCAAAACTCCTGTTTTCAATTAGCCCTCTCGGATTTTCTTGATTGGACATTTTCTCTCAAGCCTCTAATTTTTGCCCAGGATGCCTTTTTTCGATTTTCATCCAAACGAGGTGCCTAATTTTAGCAAGGCCACCTTTTTTTGGTTTTCAACCCGCAGGGCTTTTATTCTCTTCTTTTGATTTTTAGTCTTTAGCCATGGAATCTTTTTAGTCTTTCAGTGCTGACTGGTTTTTCATATTTGCTTCCATCACTTTCTGTCGAAAACACTGTTCCCTTGGATAATAACTTCTCAAGAACACATCGGCCTTCCTACACTTTCGTCTGGAACATTCGGACTCATTTTCTTAAAGATTAAATCTTCTTCTTTCAATAGGTTCTTTCTGACTTCCTTCCCGAATGATCGAATAGAGTATTTTCTGATAGATCTGATTGTGATAGTAATCCCACGATCTGTCCTCGTCTGACGTGTTTAACTGCTGCAACCGTTGCAGTGCCCAGTCGACTTTCAAAATCTGGGCTTCCATGACTGTCCTTAATGATTTGAGCTCTACTTCGATCGGCCGTACTGCTTCCACCCCATATATCGAGGAATAAAAGGTGACTCTTGTAGAGGTTTCGACGGTGGTTCTCTAGCCCCAAAGTGCAAAAACCATTTCTCTGCCCAATCCTTGTAGTTTCGAACCATCTTGACCAAGATCTTCTTATTAGCAGCCTCTCATGCCCCATTGGTTTGAGGGCAATACAGGGAGAACTTGTGGTCTTTAATGCTATACCTCTGGAGCAACTCCCTAGCCTTATCCATAAACTGCCCTTCCATCCTTGGACATAACATGATGAGGGAGACCATATCGACAAATCGGATTACTTTCGATGAACTTATCCGCTGGAGGCCGTAGGGCGCACCTCCCCTATGATGTCTATTCCCAAGCTCGAGCAATCAGTATCCATTGTAAGTCAATAAAACCCTTTTGGTCCTTTTTGGAAGTCAAGAAGAATGGCAAAGTACGGGTATGTGAAGATCAATGGGATTTGAACAAAGCTTGCCCCCGGGATTGCTTTCCTTTGCCCCCATATCAACAGTTTTCGCCCGGATCTACATATTGATTCTTTTTCCTCCTTCTCTTTTTTTTTTATTTTTTTATATTATTTTTCTTCTTTTCTATTTTTTTTGTTTTTTTTTTACAGGATTTGTTCAAATCCTGATGGTTTACACATACATGCACTTCTCTTCTTAACCATTGGGGACGACATAGATCAACCCAGTTGGGTGTTACGCTTCAATAAGAAATTTGGCCCCGTTTCTGCTTGTAGATCTCTCCTTTTAACCTTTTCTACCCCTTTCGGCTTGAGTCTTCTGAGTTTCTGTGTGACTGGTCCATGATCGTGATATGCTGGCATAGTGTGTTCAGCGACTTTATGATCATCTCTCTTCGTAGGTCCAGGCAAAGACTTTTTCACACTTTTTTTTATTCTCTCAAATTTTAATCTCTCTTCAAGAGTTACAGATGCTATCAAGATTTCCTTTGGGTTCTCCAAAGTCTCCGAGATCAAATGAAATTGTATCAATTGAATTAATGTCAAATATGAATGAGTCTTGATCATGATTATGCATAGTGAAATCATGAGAGATATTACAAAAATAAGCAAAAACCATTTATTTCATTTAATAAAAACTAGAATTAAAATGTCATTATCAACTAGTTCCAAAATAAAAAGAACATCTAAATAGCTATCTTTTTCCCATTTCCGCTAGCGCATATGTTTTGGCCAATGGTTCTTCATCATCCTCGGGAACCAATTTTTTTTCCACTTAGGCCCTTAATCTATCTTATTCTTTGTCTTTTGCCTTTCTGGGTTAGAGATCTTTTTGGAATCAATCAAATCTTGAATAGTATGTCTCAAGGTCTTGCAATCGTCTGTGGTATACCCGGTGTGCTGGTGGAAGGCAAAGTACTGATCCGACTTATGATTGGGCTATCCCTGATTTCTGGCAGGCTTAGTAGGCAATGGTTGTAGCTTACCCTCCTTCATCAACCTCTTAAGAACCCGAGACAAGGATATGCCCAAATTAGAATAATGCCTTTGATTCATTTTCATGGTTGGCGCTTCTGTCCTCTTAGCATTGCCCTTACTGTTGTTGTGGATACTTGAGCTTTCACTTTTTAGAGCATGCGTCTTCACTGGATCTTCACCCACTTTAGGCACAATGTTACATTCTAGAGTAGGCCTCGTATTTCTTCCTTGCTCAACTGGTAAATCAAGTGGCTCTTTGCCTCTGGCCTCAAAAGGAAGTGGAAGCACTGTACGAGCCTTCCGGACCGTGGTCGGTTCAACTTAGTTAAGAGCAGTCGCCATAAGCTAGGCTTGAAGAACGAGCGCCACGGCATCCATTCTTTCCTTAATCATGGCCAACAGCTTCTTTTTAAGCTTTTCGAATCTTCCATCTATCTCTTGGGCAATTAGGGCACGAGTCTCTTCAGTCTATTGTGAAGAATTGGCCATTTTTGAATATTTGAACTTCTATTAACTGCCCTTGATTCTGGTCCTAGCCTCAGATAGAAGGTCTTCTAATTAGGTGACTGTAGGAACCCCAAAACCACTCAGGCAAATGGTCTACATTGGCCTCAAATTTTGATGTGAATGACATATAATGCATGATCGTGCTATGCGAATAATCCTCAATGAGTGAAAAATAAATAAATTACAATGATATGATGCGATGCATGGAAAAAATTATACGCAGGATGGTGTGTACATGTGAAAAATAATATGCAGGCAAGAGGACACACACACACAAAATGAAATACATATATTTTTTAATTTTTTATTAACATGCATGAATGACACGTGATGCATGAGCATACTGTGCAGCATCCACAACCACATGCAAGCAGATAGATCCTTACAACCTTATCACTCCCACACACGAGGTCAATTGGTCTCTTTCCTAGGTGGGCCTTATCCAAGGGTAAATAGGGAACCCATTGGACATGTATGGTGCACGGTGGAAGACCGGTAGCATAACATCTCTTGCCTAATGTACATACGTATGGATGTTTGGCCATTATATATTTAAACACTTCAATTAAATCAAGATGAGCCCATCAGGGCATGAAAGCCTTTGATGAAAGACCATTTAATTTAACTGATTTTGTCCAATATATGACGACCCACATAGCAAGCACGGTATTACGGTACATTTCACCTAGTGAAAGTATCTATTGCCATTATATGAGCTTTGGTCAAAGGTAGTGATACTTTAGGGCTACCCTAGCATGGTCCCTACCAATGGGTCTAGCTCATCACGAGCATAACGACCGATTGGGTCTCCGTTTGATATACCATAAGGTACGAGACTTGGGCTGGTGATTATCCTTAACACTTTTCCACATTGAGTGAATGTAGGTTCGTGCTTCGGGAACGCACTGGGGTTAAGAAAGGGACCAAACTAGCATAATTCTAAGGCTTTAGTATGGATGCAATGCAATTTTTTGAAAAGAGATAGAATTTTAATTTAAAAAAATCCAATTATATTATTAACAAAAACAGTTTTGGAGCAAAGTTTCAAAGTCTCCAGTGGAGTAGCCACTGTGACGCGCACGGACCCGACCGGTTCCCAGGATGCCCGCTTTTAGGGCCCGAGAGGGATTTGCGTCTTTTGATCTTGGAAAATTATGAGATATTTTGGACACCTCCTTCCAATAGAACATTGGAAAGATCATCTAATCACATGAATCGTTTAGGCACCTTTGAGGTATTTTGGAGTCGCCACCCAATTTACAAGAAATTGGAAAAGTTCGTTTAACCTCGGGGTCTAAACCAGAGAAAAATTTAGAACTTTACTCTTATTAATGCCTTGGTTAATTATAAATGGGTTTTTAATTTTAAATTTCTATCTCTCTTCTCACATAGTCATGTATATAAAAATATAAAGTGCCAATCAAGCGCGAGAGAAAGCAATAAAGAAAGCAATCTAAAGAAATATAAAAAGTGGGACAAAATAAAATCCCCCAAAATAAAAAAGGTGTTAAAATTTGGGACAAAAAATACAATCCCCAAAATAAAATCAAGCAAAAATTAAATAAATAAACCAAATGAATAAAATAAACATTCATAAATCGGGATATTATTTAAAATAGGAACTTTGGTTCCTTCATATTCACTTTAGAAAACCAAAGAGTTGCTTTTGGTATACTTTAGAAAAATCGGGATGAGTGATCCAATTTTAAGAAAATTAACTCTTCTTTTTAAAGTGAATTTTTTTTTATTGAAATTAGGACATTGGTCCCATTTTATTAGAAAAAATCCAATTTATTAATATAAAAATTTTTATGTGATTTTTTGATTAACGTGCATAAAAAATAAATAGACTTATTACAAATTACATAATAAAAACAAATGAAAGCAAAATAATAATAATACTAAAAATACTAAAAATGCTAAAAAGATAAATTCCACCAAAATGGTGCTTTCACCAAACTTTTATCTTCAAACCTCCATGGGTTCCCACTTGCCATTGAAAAAAATCACACATGAAAATAAGCATTGAAATAAAAACACAAATAAAAATGATGTTAGTAATAAAAAATGAATTTAAACATATAACATGTAACAATGGAAGAATAAATAAAATAACACATAGCATGTATGACAAATCAATTAAATGACATAATAAAAATAAGTAACTTAATATATGAACGATTCAACATTTATAAAAAGCATAAATGATAATAATAATAATAATAACAATAATAATAATAATAATAATAATAATAATGATGATGATGATGATGATAGTAGTAATAATATATAATAATGATAATAATAATAATACTAATGATGATAATAATCACAATAATGATAATAATAAAACAAAAGTAATCATGATATTAACAATAACAATAATAATAATAAACAAAACAATAAAGAAGATGAACAATCAATAATAAGCAAGATGAACAATCAAGCAAGCAAAAATATAAAAAAAAAAAACAAAACATGTTAAAAAATGTTAAATAATAATAATAATAATAATAATAATAACAACATATGAACAAAAGTGATGATAATAACAATAATAACAACAATAACAATAAAAGATGAACAATCAAATAAATATGCAAAAATAAAATAAAATGTGCTAAAATATTAAATCTATGGCTAAATCACATGAACATAAGCAAAATAAAATAATAGATCAAAAATCTACATGATTGCTAATTAATTATAAATAAAAAAATTTATAATAAAAATTAAATTAAAAATTGAGTCTAAAATATTTACCATCAAATTTTGATGTAATGAATAAAGGTAGATGATCAATTTGTTTGTCTTGATTTAGAAAAATAAAATATATAACAAAAGTTTATCCCAATAACAAATAATTAATTTATTTGTCTCAAATAAAAAATTGTACAAAGAAGTAAGAAAATTCACAAGAACAAATAATTGTTCTCTTTGTCTCAAGAATTAACTTAAGAAAAAATTAAAAATACTTAGGAAACTTGTTCTTAAAAAAGAAGAAGAAGAAGAAGAGAGAAAATAAATTTTTCTTAAGAAAAATCCCCCTAATTCTCTTCCAAAAAATCCCTTTTATACTTCCAAATAAATCAATTTTTAATGAAAAAATTAAATTAATTTAATTCCCATTAAACGCAAAAACTGAAGAATTTGAAGGGATTAGAAGACAAAAGGTTTTAAAATTAAATTCTACAAAAACAAATGAGTAAAAAACATGAATTTTTGGCCAAAAACGCCCAAAGGGTTGTTGGAAAGGCGACACGCACACGGCACGGGCGAGCGACGCCTGTCGGCGCTCCCGACGGGCGTCGCCGCGCGCAGCAGCGCACTGCGAGCATCGCCCAGCGCGCGCCCCGCGCTGCGCGAGGTGCACTAGCGAGGGCGCGCTGCCGCAGGCCGACACTTACAATTTTTTTTAAAAAATTTTTGCTAAAGCACTATAATTTCAAAACTCATTTTTTTTCTTAAAATAATTTTTAAAACATTTTCAAAATATTTTTAAAATACATTTTTATTTATTTTTAATAAATCAATTTGATAAGCAAATTATCACTTCCAACTTTCATTTTTGCCAATTAACAGGCACATTTAATTTCATAATTGAGTAATCCTGATTTGGACTATCTCGGGACCCGGTGTATACAGTATGACATAGTGATGGAATTTGGATATGCCCGTAACTCTAAACATGGATAGAGTTTCATATCAAATAAGGTTAAGTATCTTTATCTGATAAGAATTATCTAATCCTAGCTCAGAAAGAATTTGAGCTATTGTAGACACCGGGTCCCGAGGCGTTCCAAGATCAGAATTACCCGATGATGAAAATGATACCGACTCACAGGCAAATGTGTCAAAAATGATGTTTTCCTTGTCGAGACCCTTATTTTTTTTATCATAAAAAATTATCATTAATTTTAATTCCAAAAATAATATTATCAAATAATTAAATTAGTTATTTAATTTAATTGAATTAAATTAATTAATTTAATTACAAAAGGAGAATTAAATTAGTTTTCTTAATTTAATTGAATAAATTAAGTAATTGATTTAATAAAAAAAAGGGAAATTAGTTATTAAATTAGTTAATTGGTTTAATTAAATAAAGAATTAAATTAAAAGATTTAAGAAAAAAAAGAAAAATGATTTAAAAAAAAAAAAAAAAAAAAACTAAAACTATTTAAAGATTTGGTAAAGTGGCCATTATGGCCACTTTATTATTGCAGGGTCGCGTGATGGCCTTTGCCATCACGCGACCATCCTTCTTAATTGGTGGAGGTGGCCGCGTGGTGGCCACTTGGCCACCGCGCGACCTCCCCTCACCATGCGCGCATAGGCACGCGGTTTCCCCCCACCGCGCGTGCCTCTTGCGCGCAGTCATCCCCTTCACGCGGGCATATTCTTTTTATCTGCATTTTCTATTTTTTTTCAGCGGTTTTACCGCCGTTTTGACCGATTCTTTTTCCTTTCCTGTGCAAATTTCGGAAAGGAAAATGAAAGAGGCATTTTGGCTTTCATATTTTGGAACAACCCAGCAAATTAAATAGAAACTTGATTTCATTTCTTAAGGGACGGCAATTTTTCAAAAAAAAATCCCTGAGACTTTTTCTCTCTAATTTTTCACTTTCCAGGGAGCATTTTTTGTCTTCTAAAAATTCTTCTTCAAAAATCTTTCAAAAATCTTTAAGTTTTCTTCTCAAATTTTGGTTTTTTACCACTACAAAATATTTGATCTTGGGTTGATTTGAGCAAGAGAAATTAATTTTCTTGGTTTGTTCATCCCACAAAAATATTCTTTAAATTAATTTGTTTAAAACACAGATTTTTACATTTGCTTCGAATATTATTATCATAAAAAATCGACAAGGGGAACGGATTGAGACATCCTATTTCCGATCTAAAAATTCTGAGGGTAAACACTTTGGACCCGTTCTCATTTAATTTTATTTTGTTTTGCATTTATTTGTTATTATTATTTTTGATATCATTTTATTTTGATATTTTGGTATTTTAGTGTGATTAATATTACCGGTGATAAATTATTTGCTTGTCCTAGTTTGATTTCTTTTCTTATTTTCTCGATGGTATTATTATTACCATTATTATTTTCTAATATCCTTGCCACTGTTGTCACCTCAAGTTTCTTGGTTTAATTTCTTGGTGGTTGGCTTATTTGACGTTTATAGTTTTGTTATTTGCTCATTGTTTTGCCGTTAGCCTCTCTTGTCATTATTATCATCATCATCATTATTATTATTATTATTATTATTATTATTATTATTATTATTACTATTATTATCCTATTACTATTACTATTACTATTACTATTATTATTATTATTATTATTATTATTATTTATTTACTATTGTTAATATTCTGTTTTTATTATTATCATTACTATATATTCGTTTTGTGTTTATTGATGTTACATTGTTATTATTATTATTATTATTATTATTATTATTATTATTATTATCATTATATTTATTATTAGTATTATTATTATCTCATTTATCCATATTATATTCACTATTGTTTATTATCAACCCTATTATTATTATTATTATTATTATTATTATTATTATTATTATTATTATTATTATTATTATTATTATTGTTATTATTATTACCATTATTATTATATATCCTATTTGTGCCACTGTTATCACCATTATTATTATAATTATTATTATCATCTATCAGCATTATATTAATATTTGTGTGTCTCATAATATTATAGTTGTCACCATTATTTATTAATTATTATATGTGTTATTGTTACATGTTGCATTTATTTGATTAATTCACTTAGAATATTTGCTAATATATTTTGATGTTAATTTTTGTATGAGATTTTATTTGAGTCGGGCTATGTGAGCGCCCAGCGACTCCCCGGATGGGTCGCAACGCGTGGAGGGTCACTTCGGTTTGGTGAGATCTTTTCGACTCTCTCTTTATGTGTTACGTGTTTATTTGTAAATAATTATTTTATTTGTGCACGCGTGCGATAAAAAATCACAAAAATATTTTTATAATTAAATCCCAATTTTACTAATAAAATTGGGACCAATGTCCCTTATTTTAGCCAAACAATAAAAAAATATCGCAATTAAAACGAATAGTCGATTTTCTCCAAAAATGGGATCACTCATCCCGGTTTTCACTCAACAATCAAAATGACTTTTCGAACCCTCTTCAAATAAACGCGAAAGAACCAATGTTCCTAAACATTCGAATAGGCACGAAGGAACCAATGTTTCTAAAATAATATCCCGATTTATGTATGTCTTTTTATTTCATTTTTGGGTGAGTGTTTTAAATTTATGTTCTTTCATGTTGGGCCCTTGTATTTAACTTTGGGGCAACTTTATTTATTTTTGGGGGATTGTATTCCGTCCCCACTCATATCTTTCCTTTTATTGGGGTTGTATTCCGCCCCGTTTTCTCTTGTAATTGTGTGCTTGGGTGTTTACCGCTTTCATTTATCGCTTTCTTTTACTGCTTTATTTATTGCTTTCCTTTATCGCTTTTTGAGTGCTTGCAATGCGCCATTTAATTTAAATGCATTAATCGTGTGAGATGAGAGATATAATTTTAAGAATTTAAAAACCATTTATAATTAACCAAAGCATAAATAAGAGGGAAGTTCCGGACACCATATCTCTGGTTTAGACCAATAGAGGTGAGAAACCTTTTCCCAATTTCTTGCAAATTGGGTGGCGACTCCAAATACCTCAAAGGTGCCTTTAGGCGTCAATAGGCTAGGTTATTCTCCCCAATGTTCTATTGGGAGGGATACACCGATGATGTCTCATGGCGCCCATGATCAAAAGACGCGAACCTTCATACCTCGAATCCTAAAGCGGATTCAAAGAGAGGGCCCTTGCTGGGTTACCCGGGTTCGGCGCGTCACAGTGGCGACTCCACTGGGGACTTTGTGTTTGAGACTTTGCTCCGAAAGTGCTTTGGTTAAAATATATAATTGGGTTTTTAAAACTTAAAATTCTATCTCTTATCAAATTTGCATCTCATTTTAGAGCCTTAGAATTACGCTAGTTGGTCCCTTCTTACCTCGGTGCGTTCCCGAAGCACGACCCTACTTTCACTCATTGTAGGGAAGTGTTAGGGATAATCACCAGCCCAAGCTTTGTACCTTTTGGTATATCAAATGATAACCCGATCGGTCGCTATACTCATGACGAGTTAGACCCGTCGGCATTGATCATGCTTGGGTAACCAAGAATTCATCACCTTGACCAAAGCCCATGTAATGGCAAATAGAAACTTTCCCTAGGGGGCATGCTCCTTAATACGATGCTTGTGATATGGGTCATCACGTATTAAGCAAAATCAACTAAATCAAATGGTCTTCATCAAAGGCTTTCATGCCCCGTTGGGCCCACTTTGATTTAATTGAATTGCCCAAATACGTAATAGCCAAAACCCATACGAATGCGCATTAGATTAAGACTGTTATGCTGTCGATTTTCCACCGAGCACCATACGTGTCCGATGGGTTCCCTGTTAACCCTCGGACGAAGCCCACCTAGGAAAGAGACCGCACGACCTCGCGTGTGGGAGTGATAAGGTTGGAAGGATTTATCTGCTTGTATGTGGTTGCGAAATGCTGCATAACTCACGATCATGCATTATAACTGTCATCCATGCATCATGCTAACCATTTGAGCTTTTCAGCCATCATAGATTCATCCAAGTGGACTAGAAGTTCTGACGGCCGGCTAGTGAGAACAGACTCACCCTTCGAATTGCTAGAATTAGTGCCTTTTTGGGATTCTGAGTCATTCTCAACAACTAGCGAATCATCCTCAATGGCAGAAGAAACTGGAAACTTGACCACTCAAGACCTCGCTAGGAGACTCGAGGAATTCGAGCGAAGGATGTTGGACATGATGGGAGCAATGGCCGAAAGGATTGCTCAGCCCCCTGCTCCACAAGCACCAGTTGCTCCACAACCACCGGTAGCCCCTCCTCGGGGGCAAGCCGAACCACCTGCTGGTGGGGAGGCTCCCCTTGTCGGAGGTGTTGCCCACCAACCTGTGGAAGAGCCTAAAGTCGCTGCTGTGCCCTTTGAGCCAAGAAGGGCAAGGATCCCTGACCCTAATGAGGATTTTCTGATCGAAGAGGAGGTGGAAGAGATAGCAGCCCATCAAGCCGTGAGGGGTAGAGCACCCAGGGCCGAAGATGAGGCCATGAGGGAGATGAAACAGCAAATTGAGGCACTCACTCGCCTGCTAACAGCTGGTAAGGGAATCAACCCCGAGGACAGGGATTTAGGGGATGAGGAGCTGCTGCCCCAAAGGTTTAGGATGCCCGAGCTACCCAAGTTCGATGGGACGTCGGACCCGTCTGCACACATAAAGCAGTATACCCTGGTGATGAAAGGCACGGGGCTGACTAAGAGGCAAAAGGTGGACTACTTCTGCCTCAGCCTAGCAGGTCCAGCGGTTGACTGGTATCATGGCCTCGATAGGAGATCGAAAGAGGACTGGGACCTCCTGACTGATGAATTCATGAGACAATATGACTGCAGCACTAGAATGGAGGTCACTCTAAAGGACCTCGAGCTTCTTCAGCAGAAACATGACGAATCATTCCACGAGTACCTCACCAGGTGGAGGAATCGGGTTATGGAAATGAAGCGTAAGCCCGACACTGCCGATCAAATCAGACTGTTCATCAGGAACTCCTGCCCCTACTTGAGGGATTTGCTTAGTTTCAAAGGGCTCAGGGATTGGGAGTCCCTCAAGGACATCGCTGTAGAAGCCGAGGCGGCCTACCTAGCAAGGAAAGCCAGCCAAAATAACTTCGCTGGGAGGAATTTCGGAAACCAGTCAGGCTACAAGTCAGGAGGAGTCGGGGGTAGCAGTAGCAGAAATGGTAAGACAGCCGAGGTCTCAGCCACTGGAGCAGAACAGGGCCAGCGGTACTTCTCTAACTTGGGTCGACCTCTATCCTGGGTGTTGGAAAGGCTAATGAAAGAGGGCAAGTTACAGCCATTGCCGTCCAGACCAGCCTTAAGCCAGGGACAGCCGGGGCACAAAAGTGATCAATACTGCGCCTACCACCAACACACCGGGCATCTAACTGACAATTGCCGAATCTTGAGGGGTAAGATCCAGGACCTCATCGACTCCAAGCAGATCACGGATCCTGAGAAGAGAGAGAGGAAGAAGAAAGCAGACTACAATGCGGTCCCTCCACCAGAGATGTGATCGGATCAATCCACTTGAGCGGCATGTTCCTCCAAAGCCGCAAGAAGAAGATTATGTTTTTCTAGATGTTTTATTACTTTTCAATTCCAGAACTCTTTTAGGACAATTTGGTTATTGTAACATGTTGAACAATTCATGTTTTGTTTATGTGATATTTCTTTGATTTCATTTCTCATGATTACGATGCATCCATTCATTTTGATATTAACCCAATTAATACGACTCCATCTAGTCTCGAAACTTTGGGAAATCCAAATAAAATCTTGATAGCATCTGTTATGACTCCTGAAGTGAGATAAAAACTTGAGAGATAAAAAAAAAAAAAAAAAGCCTTTGCCCGGATCTGGTATGACATGTTGAAAATTGATAAGGACATTCTTGAGATTAATACTACTTTCACGAGCCAACATGATGACGAACCAAATTTTGAAAGCCACTTCTTCGCATCCACAACACTTGAGCCACATATGGTGTCGCCGAATAAAATCGAACTTCGAAAGTTACATCAGAAGTCGGACAAATAAAACTCAAAACCACCATGAGAAATATACAACCCATCAGAAGCAAGCCATATGACCTTTTTCTCTCGACCCATTTGAAATGTTAAAATCGAACTTCGAAAGTTACATCAGAAGTCGGACAAATAAAACTCAAAACCACCATGAGAAATATACAACCCATCAGAAGCAAGCCATATGACCTTTTTCTCTCGACCCATTTGAAATGTGTACCCCAAAATCGATTATGACTGACCCTTAACCATCCAAAACCCTCATAACCAAATTTCTTACCAAAATTTAATGCCCGACCAAATTGAACAACAATGGTCCCAGTGGTTAAGATGAAAAGTGCACGTATGTGTAAACTTCAGGACTTGAGCAAATCTTGTTAGAAAAAAAAAATTTGGGTTGTAAAAAAAAAAAAAAAAAAAAAAAAATTGGAGTAAAAGAAAAAAAAATTTAAAAAAAAAATTGGGGTGTAAAGAAAAGAGAGAAGAAAAGAGAGAATTGATCAGGGGGCAAGGGAATGCTATTTGGGGGGCAAGTTTTGTTCAAATCCCGCTGATCTACACATGCCTGCACATTGCCATTCTTCTTAGCTACTGAAGAGGACCAAAAGGGCTAACCCCCGAGCCATCCATCCAATCCCAGCCGACGAAAACCATTTCGAAAGCTTGAACTACCAAGGCCAATAAAAGTACCCCAAATCATCCAAGCCCAACCTGTTACCCTAGCCCGGCCGTTGAAAGGCCATTCCAGGGTTTAAACCACCAAAATCGATAAAAGTACCCCAGATCATTCAAGCTGAACCGCCAAAGCCAATAAAAGCCAAGCATGAAACTTCACATTCAAGCCCCAAATAAGTAACCCATCACCTCAACTAGTCTGCACAAGCGCTAACACCAAAACTTTGATACTAAGAGGAATCATTCTCAGAAGCAGCAGTCTCTTCGACTAACAAAGATGAAACCAAATTCAACCAATATTGACGAACTGAAAGAGAGTCCATGGCAAAGGCTAAAAAAAAAAAAAGAGAGAAAATATTCAATCAAGAAAACCCGCGAGGGCTGATTGATAACAGGAGTTTGATGCTCTCAAAATCTATCCCGAGATTAGATGATGTCCCATATTTTTCGAGTTAATGCCAAATAATGATCATGTGATATGAAATCAGATTGAAATATATGCATTTATGTAAAGATGTATTGATGTAACCAGAGCAGTTCATCTTGCACACTCGAAGTCGTCTGGGTCCAATATAAAACCAGCGCATTGTTACTATCTACCTCCTGACGCTCTCGCCACTCAGGCACTTCAGTCAACTCATCTTGCTACCTACTGTGAAGCCAATCCTACAGCACCTTCCTAATAAAGAGCCAAGCTCATACAACCAATATCTGAGACATAAGCACATGCCAACCATACCCGAAAGACCTTTCGCAACAACTCCAACTTCTCTCTCAAAAAAAAAAAAAATAATAATAATAATAAAGAAGGCCGTTAGAGATGAAAACTATGACTGGCGCTCTAAGCAAAAGTTAGGCCAAAGGGCAGGGTGAAAACCTGGCAACAGGCAGTCTGCCCTACAAAAAAATGAAATATATAAAAGCCGCTGGATTGGGTTGGGTCCATTCCAGGCAAAAAATAAGGCACAGGGTTATGTGAAAATCCGACAAGGACGCATCTCCCGCTAAGAAAAGCTAGTGTGAAAATCCACGAGGGACGCACTACCTTCAAATAATGACTACAGGTATCAGAGGAGAACCTCATAATCCCCCAGAGGCATGAAACTCAAAGGCAATTCCAGAGGGCACCGATCCTACCGCAAACTGACGACCAAATCAACTGTCACCTCCAGAATCCACTTAGACGAATTCTTGTCCTGCATTCCTGCATACATATGCATCTCACGTGCATGCTCACCACTTTTCCTGCATGTTTTGCTTTCTAAGTCTTGCAGAAAGAAAGAATCAAATGGCAACGCCAACGAAAGGTCAAGCGACAACATCGATCAAAACATCAATTCAATCCAAGTCAGCAGCCAAAGACTTCTCAGGGAGCGTCAGCCAAAGACTTCTCAGGGAGCAGCAGCCAAAGACTTCTCAGGGAGCAGTAGCCAAAGACTTCTCAGGGAGCATCAATGAAAGACTTCTCAGGGAGCGTCAACGAAAGACTTCTCAGGGAGCATCAGCCAAAGACTTCTCAGGGAGCAGTAGCCAAAGACTTCTCAGGGAGCATCAACCGAAGACTTCTCAGGGAGCAGTAGCCAAAGACTTCTCAGGGAGCATCAACCGAAGACTTCTCAGGGAGCAGCTAACCGAAGACCTCTCAGGGGGCAATCAACCGAAGACTTCTCAGGGAGCAGCTAACCGAAGACCTCTCAGGGGGCGATCAACTGAAGACTTCTCAGGGAGCAGCTAACCGAAGACCTCTCAGGGGGTAATCAACCGAAGACTTCTCAGGGAGCAGCTAACCGAAGACCTCTCAGGGGGCGATCAACTGAAGACTTCTCAGGGAGCAGCTAACCGAAGACCTCTCAGGGGGTGATCAACCGAAGACTTCTTAGGGAGCAGCGAACCGAAGACCTCTCAGGGGGTGATCAACCGAAGACTTCTTAGGGAGCAGCGAACCGAAGACCTCTCAGGGGGCGATCAACCGAAGACTTCTCAGGGAGCAGCTAACCGAAGACCTCTCAGGGGGTAATCAACCGAAGACTTCTCAAGGAGCAGCTAACCGAAGACCTCTCAGGGGGCGATCAACTGAAGACTTCTCAGGGAGCAGCTAACCGAAGACCTCTCAGGGGGTGATCAACCGAAGACTTCTTAGGGAGCAGCGAACCAAAGACCTCTCAGGGGGTGATCAACCGAAGACTTCTGAGGGAGCAGCGAACCGAAGACCTCTCAGGGGGCGATCAACCGAAGACTTCTCAGGGAGCAGCGAACCGAAGACCTCTCAGGGGGCGATCAAACGAAAACTTCTCAGGGAGCAGCCAGCGAACCGAAGACCTCTCAGGGGGCAATCAAATAAAGACCTCTCAGGGGGCACCAGCCAGTCAAAGACCTCTCAGGGGGCGCCGATCAGCCCAAGACCTCCTAGGGAGCACAACCTCAAAAAGCATGACGCACCAACAATCCCTCCTTGTTTGGGAAAGCGACCGCCTCAGGTACGTGTCTCTTCCCTTCTTTTCTGAATTTTGGCTCACTTAGGCACCTATGTCCTAGAGTTCCCAAAAATTGGGGGCAACTGTAGACACCGGGTCCCGAGGCGGTCCAAGATCAGAATTACCCGATGATGAAAATGATACCGACTCACAGGCAAATGTGTCAAAAATGATGTTTTCCTTGTCGAGACCCTTATTTTTTTTATCATAAAAAATTATCATTAATTTTAATTCCAAAAATAATATTATCAAATAATTAAATTAGTTATTTAATTTAATTGAATTAAATTAATTAATTTAATTACAAAAGGAGAATTAAATTAGTTTTCTTAATTTAATTGAATAAATTAAGTAATTGATTTAATAAAAAAAAGGGAAATTAGTTATTAAATTAGTTAATTGGTTTAATTAAATAAAGAATTAAATTAAAAGATTTAAGAAAAAAAAGAAAAATGATTTAAAAAAAAAAAAAAACTAAAACTATTTAAAGATTTGGTAAAGTGGCCATTTATTATTGCAGGGTCGCGTGATGGCCTTTGCCATCACGCGACCATCCTTCTTAATTGGTGGAGGTGGCCGCGTGGTGGCCACTTGGCCACCGCGCGACCTCCCCTCACCATGCGCGCATAGGCACGCGGTTTCCCCCCACCGCGCGTGCCTCTTGCGCGCAGTCATCCCCTTCACGCGGGCATATTCTTTTTATCTGCATTTTCTATTTTTTTCCAGCGGTTTTACCGCCGTTTTGACCGATTCTTTTTCCTTTCCTGTGCAAATTTCGGAAAGGAAAATGAAAGAGGCATTTTGGCTTTCATATTTTGGAACAACCCAGCAAATTAAATAGAAACTTGATTTCATTTCTTAAGGGACGGCAATTTTTCAAAAAAAAATCCCTGAGACTTTTTCTCTCTAATTTTTCACTTTCCAGGGAGCATTTTTTGTCTTCTAAAAATTCTTCTTCAAAAATCTTTCAAAAATCTTTAAGTTTTCTTCTCAAATTTTGGTTTTTTACCACTACAAAATATTTGATCTTGGGTTGATTTGAGCAAGAGAAATTAATTTTCTTGGTTTGTTCATCCCACAAAAATATTCTTTAAATTAATTTGTTTAAAACACAGATTTTTACATTTGCTTCGAATATTATTATCATAAAAAATCGACAAGGGGAACGGATTGAGACATCCTATTTCCGATCTAAAAATTCTGAGGGTAAACACTTTGGACCCGTTCTCATTTAATTTTATTTTGTTTTGCATTTATTTGTTATTATTATTTTTGATATCATTTTATTTTGATATTTTGGTATTTTAGTGTGATTAATATTACCGGTGATAAATTATTTGCTTGTCCTAGTTTGATTTCTTTTCTTATTTTCTCGATGGTATTATTATTACCATTATTATTTTCTAATATCCTTGCCACTGTTGTCACCTCAAGTTTCTTGGTTTAATTTCTTGGTGGTTGGCTTATTTGACGTTTATAGTTTTGTTATTTGCTCATTGTTTTGCCGTTAGCCTCTCTTGTCATTATTATCATCATCATCATTATTATTATTATTATTATTATTATTACTATTATTATCCTATTACTATTACTATTACTATTACTATTATTATTATTATTATTATTATTATTATTATTATTTATTTACTATTGTTAATATTCTGTTTTTATTATTATCATTACTATATATTCGTTTTGTGTTTATTGATGTTACATTGTTATTATTATTATTATTATTATTATTATTATTATTATCATTATATTTATTATTAGTATTATTATTATCTCATTTATCCATATTATATTCACTATTGTTTATTATCAACCCTATTATTATTATTATTATTATTATTATTATTATTATTGTTATTATTATTACCATTATTATTATATATCCTATTTGTGCCACTGTTATCACCATTATTATTATAATTATTATTATCATCTATCAGCATTATATTAATATTTGTGTGTCTCATAATATTATAGTTGTCACCATTATTTATTATTTATTATTGGTGTTATTGTTACATGTTGCATTTATTTGATTAATTCACTTAGAATATTTGCTAATATATTTTGATGTTAATTTTTGTATGAGATTTTATTTGAGTCGGGCTATGTGAGCGCCCAGCGACTCCCCGGATGGGTCGCAACGCGTGGAGGGTCACTTCGGTTTGGTGAGATCTTTTCGACTCTCTCTTTATGTGTTACGTGTTTATTTGTAAATAATTATTTTATTTGTGCACGCGTGCGATAAAAAATCACAAAAATATTTTTATAATTAAATCCCAATTTTACTAATAAAATTGGGACCAATGTCCCTTATTTTAGCCAAACAATAAAAAAATATCGCAATTAAAACGAATAGTCGATTTTCTCCAAAAATGGGATCACTCATCCCGGTTTTCACTCAACAATCAAAATGACTTTTCGAACCCTCTTCAAATAAACGCGAAAGAACCAATGTTCCTAAACATTCGAATAGGCACGAAGGAACCAATGTTTCTAAAATAATATCCCGATTTATGTATGTCTTTTTATTTCATTTTTGGGTGAGTGTTTTAAATTTATGTTCTTTCATGTTGGGCCCTTGTATTTAACTTTGGGGCAACTTTATTTATTTTTGGGGGATTGTATTCCGTCCCCACTCATATCTTTCCTTTTATTGGGGTTGTATTCCGCCCCGTTTTCTCTTGTAATTGTGTGCTTGGGTGTTTACCGCTTTCATTTATCGCTTTCTTTTACTGCTTTATTTATTGCTTTCCTTTATCGCTTTTTGAGTGCTTGCAATGCGCCATTTAATTTAAATGCATTAATCGTGTGAGATGAGAGATATAATTTTAAGAATTTAAAAACCATTTATAATTAACCAAAGCATAAATAAGAGGGAAGTTCCGGACACCATATCTCTGGTTTAGACCAATAGAGGTGAGAAACCTTTTTCCAATTTCTTGCAAATTGGGTGGCGACTCCAAATACCTCAAAGGTGCCTTTAGGCGTCAATAGGCTAGGTTATTCTCCCCAATGTTCTATTGGGAGGGATACACCGATGATGTCTCATGGTGCCCATGATCAAAAGACGCGAACCTTCATACCTCGAATCCTAAAGCGGATTCAAAGAGAGGGCCCTTGCTGGGTTACCCGGGTTCGGCGCGTCACAGCTATATTGGATATTGGACTCTAGTTTTAGAATACTATAAATAGATAATGAGAAGTCAGATTGCTTGTTGGCAACATTTAAGGCATAATGCATAACGCATAAGAAAAAATAAAACACTCTAAACAAATATCTACAAGTCGTGGAAGTTGTTGTTATCCTACAAGTAGATAAAAGCTATTTTCAAAAAAAAACAAGTAACTAAAAGCCATGCCAATGACTCAAAAAGGGATCTTTGTAATTGTTTACGCAATAGTTCTGCATTAGCATTTTTTTTTCCACTTTTTTTTTCCTTCATTAGTATCAAAGCCTTTATTTTTGCATGCTAATATGTGGCTAGAGAAAATCTAAAATTTTATATGTAAAATTAGTAGAGCTATAAAATAGATTGTATTAAACATTATTACATTTTTTTTAGTGTTTATGATATATATGTGTATGTATCTTTTTTCATTTTCAATATCATGTATATGTACACTGTGTTTTGATGGGAAGAACATGAGTGTTAAAAAATGTTAAACTAGAAATTGTGTTTTGAAATTTTTGACCTCACTATTAGAATCACAAACCCTGAAAGTTCCCCAACGGCCGAAACCGAAATGTCAGATTCCACCAGGAAGGTAGTATGTGGATACATAGGGTGCGTGCTCGTGGGCAGTGGCCCACACGCATGGGGAAACATGTCAATAATGATATGTATTATTAACACACGGCCAAATAGGACTATGCCATGTGGATGGCAGTGATCATGCCACATGGCAATGACATGTCACACGGATGCCATATGGGCACCAAGTGGACCAATCAGCATTTGACACGTGTCATGACAAATGCATAACGTGTCACCACATGGCCCAATGGTATTGCGACACATAGCAAAAAAAAAAGCCTTGCCAGTGCGTGAGGCTTCCTCCGACCACCAATCAACTTTATTTTTTTACAAATCAATTTTTCATATTTTTTAGTCATCTTTTATATTTTTTATGACCAGAAAATAAAGTTTTATTTTTTATCAAAATAAAATATTAAAAAATTATAGAAAAATGTGTTTTCTGCCTTCGAATATTTTTTGAAATATTTTTGAAAAATTTTTGAGATTTTATCCTTACTTATTGATTAAAATGTATTTCAATCATGTGTGTTTATGCATGAGTGTATTAACCCCTTAAATTTTCTGTAATATGTTGCACAAATGTTGATAAGGATACCCATTCTTTCTAAAACTCCGCATGCTTTGAGAAATACAAGAGTGCAGTCCGTAAGCAAGATAAGAATTCATAGGAAGATTCGAGCTGATGATATTGATACAATAGTGCATAATATATTGCATGTGCAAGAACAAATGCAATAGTGCATTTGGATTGGTGGCTTGAGTATAGGAAGGGATGTTGAAGTCTTATTGAATGTAATGACTAATTCTTTCGAAAACCATCAGGAGCTAATGGATTTACTAAAAAGTAGCAGGTTTACAGGAGATAGATTTTATAAAAAATCTATTTCTCATTTTTTGTTCAGGGTTACCAAGAGGGAAGTGTTAAGAACCAATACTAAATCTGTAATGGTATTGAGAAGTGGACGTAGAGCGTATCATCTATGGCTTAATAAATGAACTTATGAGTTACCTAATGAGTTGGTAAACATGGTCAAAGAAATGATCCCTGTAACAAGAAGATTTCATGGAAAATCTAGACTTTTAACATAGTTGACATAAGTGTCAATTTTCGTTAGCATTTTTCTTAGATAGGCTTTATGTTTCCTATTTTAGACATTAGTATCTAAATAATGAATTATTAGGCTTATTTTTTAAAATAAATGTATGAGAAATTTATTATATATTTATGATAGTTTTTAACTTTATGATAAATGTGTTTATTTAAATATTTATTGCCTCACAATATTTTATGGTTGCATGATTATTAAATTGAGACTTAATAAATCATATCAATTGAATTCTCCTCATAAGTTTGAGAACTTAATAGCCAATAATTTAGATTTACTATGTATGAAATTTTAACCTATAAAGTTAGACATTAGAACTTAGTGGGTAATTGGATATTATAAGTAGTTTTTCGAATTTGAGCCCAATAGAAAACTTTACTGTATTATTATTTTTGGATGCATAATAAATAATATGTATTGCCAAATTTTAATGTTCAACTTTGTTCCATTAGAGATCATATGATCAAAATAGCTACTACTTCCAAATTAATTATCTCTAAGTTAAATAAAAATTTGAAATTGAATGGTGAAAATTACGAAATTTGGAGTATAAAGATCCAGTATATGCTTGAAGAGTATGAGGCTCTTGAACCCTTAAGTTAGATTATGGCTGAACCTGATTAAATTGAGACTTAATAAATCATATCAATTGAATTCTCCTCATAAGTTTGAGAACTTAATAGTCAATAATTTGGATTTACTATGTATGAAATTTTAACCTGTAAAGTTAGACATTAGAACTTAGTGGGTAATTGGATATTATAAGTAGTTTTTTCGAATTTGAGCTCAATAGAAAACTTTACTAGATTATTATTTTGGATGCATAATAAATAATATGTATTGCCAAATTTTAATGTGCAACTTTGTTCAATTAGAGATCAGATGATCCAAATGGCTACTACTTCCAACTCAATTATCTCTAAGTTAAATAAAAATTTGAAATTGAATGGTGAAAATTACGAAATTTGGAGTATAAAGATCTAGTATGTGCTTGAAGAGTAAGAGACTCTTGAACCCTTAAATTCGATTATGGCTGCACCTGAGGACGACGCAACAGCCCAGCAGGTCCAAGCTATTATCTGCTCCTTATCTAAAAGTTGAGAGCATATGATGATGCAACTAGCCTATATGAACAACATAAAGACATTTGAGGATGTCGCTCATCATTTGAAGCTTGAAGAGGATCGTTTGGCAACGATTAAGGTCAATGTCAAAATGCATATGGCACAGTCCCATTCTGATGGAATAAGTTCTAACAAGAATTAGAAAATAAGCTTTAAAAGTAGGGATAAGGATCCAACCATAAACAATAAAAAGCAAAAGGAGGAACAAAATTGTAAAAGGTCTAAAGGAAAAAAGAAGGTAAATATTTCAAAAGTGAAATATTTCAATTGCCAACAAAAAGGACATTATGCAAGAGAATGCACTGTGCCTAATAGATTTAGAAGCAATGGACCACGTAACAAGAGCCAAGATGCCTTTGTTGAATTCTGGCAAATTTCGAATGGAGCTAAATTAATTTATGTAGGAAATAACTCCAGAGTGGCAGTTCAAAGGATTGGAATGTGTAGATTAGTCTTGCGTGAAAACCAAACCCTAATCCTACATGATGTACTTTACGCCTCAGATATTCATAGGAATTTAATTTTTGTTCTTACTTTAATGAACTTGGTTTCAATTTAATTTTTAAAGATATCAATAAGCGCTTGGGCTTGGAAGATATTTATTATGATTTGGGTTTTATGCTAAATGATTTTATTGTTATTCATATTGAGCATGACTATTTGAATAAAACTAGTTTTTGTTTTATTTGTTCTTCTTCGTATAATTATGAGAATAATGTGAAATTGTGGAATACTATATTAAACCACATCGGACAAGACCGAATGTGATGGCATAAGGCATAAAGCATAAAAAGAAAGTGAAACACTCTAAATATATATCTCCAAGGGGTTTTTAAACCATGAAAATTGTTGTTATCTCGCAAATGGATAAAAAACACGCTAATGACTTAAAAAGAAATCCTTGTAATCGCTTTCGCAATAGTTCTGTGATACAATAAATCAATATTATATTGTGTATTGTTTCCACTTCTTTTTTCCCTTCACATAGAATTGCTTCATGTGTATCTTTTCCAAAAGTCATTCACATGATTATTTTTAAACATAGAATTTGTGGGGAAAGAATTTTAAACTATTATGTATATTTTTGTGGATAAGAGATTTTAGTATGAAATATAATTTTCAGTGAATTTTTCAATAGCTTCCTAACATAATTTTATAGAAGAATTTTTCTTTTCTCATTATTTTTATATTCCTTTTTTCTTGTAATAAACTGGTAAAGGTTTAGTTTGATCCTTAAATTTTTTCAACAAAAGTCAATTTTTTAAAAAGTCAAAATTTGAACCAAATTCACATGCAATTTTTAATTCATGGTTAATTCATCTCATTCTTATGCTATCTAAATAACACTTTTTTTTTTTTTTTACTTTTACATAATTTGCTGTATATAATCGTCAAAAGAAAACATAGTATTATAATAGAAATATACAGTAGGTAAAAAAAATGTTACAAAATAAAGAAAAATATACTTTTGTTGATGACACGGAGAAAAAGTGAAAAAAATTTTGGCTTTAAAGTTAATTTTGGAATTATTTAGCTAACTCAAATTAGACATTTTTGGAATTATATGGCTAAATCAAATAAGAAATTCTTTCTATAAAAATTCATTTTATGTTCTTGGCCTCCAAACATTTTTTTTTTCTCTTCCAAATAAAATTTTCTAGCTTCTTCCCTATTTACATGTCTAAATTATTCTTATAAGATATTACAATTAAATATTTTTTTTTATCTTTGATTAAAAAAAACAAAATCAAATACAATTGAAACATAGATAAATAAAGTATAAGTAAAAGTATTTAAGGCTTTATTTCAAAAAACTATAATTATATTTCTAATTTTATTGATGTTTTCTTTTACATCAAATAATAATAATAATAATTTACTTTAAAACTAATTTTAGTACTAATATTGGTGAATTGTTATATTCTTTTAGTTTGATTATTCTTAAGTTTTATATTTTATTTACTTATTTTTATTCAAGCAATGTTAACAATAAAAAATAACAAATATCATTTTTTTAATTAAAAATTTTTAACTTCTAAGGACCCATATATACACGTAGATTGCATTTCTAGCAAATTTTTTTGATTTTCTCATCTTATATTTTTTTTCCTTGTTTAATTTTCGAGCACGTATTTTCTCTAGTTATTATGGGAATGTATTGTCTTAGTTTATTAGGCAATAGAATTCATGCGAAAGACTACTTTCATTCCTTTTATTTTAATTTAATTGTATTTTTTAATATTAAAATGTTAATTTAGTCTAACAATAGAATAATAAAGAGTTAATTTAACATAAAAAAAAAAGTGTTAAAAGAATCCATATGAAATAGAAACAAGTAATATATAATTAAAATAGATTATTTTAGTCTAGTTTTAAAATTGATAGAGTTATTATAGTATAAAAAAATTTCACTGCTACAAATTATATATATATATGAGAATAAAAAGAAATACATATATATATATAATTTATAACATATAATACAAAAATAGGAATTTGAAATCGAATCAATTATTATGACAGAGAAGATCATGAGCCTGAGAGGAGGAGCAGCCCGCTATCGAATTAACTTTAGCCTTCAAAATCCAATCAGAATAAATGGAAGGGAGAGAAGCGGCAAGCGGAAAACTGTTGAAATACCGGTTGCCGAGGACCGGTGAAAATAGACATAAAAGAGAGTGGAGGAGCGATTCGCGAGAAGGGAAAGAGAGAGTAGTAAACGTGTTAGACCAGCAGAGAGGTTAAAATGGGATCTAGGGTTATAATTTTGTATATGTAAAGATTAAAAAAAAAAGGGACGTTCGGTCACTTTGGTTATTATAGTTTTTTACAATTAAAAACCAATTAAATACAACCTTATAAATTATTTAAAAAAAAAAAAAAATACAACCTTATAAATCAAAGTTTACAATAAAGAATAAACCCGATAAACTCAAAATTGAACAATGATTAATAAAACCTTCTAATCAATTAAGTTTTGGACATTTTAAAATTTATATTGTGCAGGTCTAAAATCAGATAAATTCTAAATCAGGTATTCTATTCGGATCAGAACAATTCAGGCGTGTTCTATCTATATTTCAATATCAGATCCGGCGTGTTTTGTTTATCAAGTTTTTTTTAGGAAATATTTGTAAAATTATTTCTGATTATTCACACACTCACATAAATCATTCACTGCATTTAAAACTTTTCAAAATCATATATTGACTTACTTAAATTTATTTCTTTCCAAAACTTAAGTTTTCCATATACACGCTTTTTTGAAAAAGAAAAGAAAAATTATGGAATATTTTCTAACTTTTTGGATTTTATCTAAGGAAACACAAATTAAATCTCTTTTATTTATGGAAATGTTTTTGAAATTGAATTCACACTCGACATCTATTTTATTTTGGCTATAAAATGATTTTCCGTTGAGGTGTTCTAATATGTGAGTGAAAACACATTTTCTAATTAAGCTTTAATCTGTTTGTAAGTTTTCATTCCATCATAAGCATTCATGATCACATTCCCTCAAAATTATTATAGTTTATAATGTAATCATGTTAGTGAGGTCCATCAAATTATGTGAGATAATGTGAGGTTAGGTTGCTAGAGTCTAAGGAAATAAACTAGCAAGTATTTAGATTCTTTTACTTGAAAAAAAATGTTAAATGTTTGGATCCTTTTCCTTGGAAAATAGTGTTACGAGTTTTAGAGTTTTTTACTTTGGAGAAAAACTTGTGTAGCTACATGTAATTGGCTTTTGACTCTTACCCGCTAAATAGAGTAACACTAGAAACAGAGAAACTCTTAAAATGAGTTATCTTAAGGAGATTATGTAGGCGATATCCGAATCTCTATAAATCGCGGTGTAACACCCCTCACCCCTATGTAGCAAACCATACCATAGAAAGGCAGATTCACTATGAGGAGTGAAAGATGTCACAAAAACAATGTAAATGCCTACAGATATTTCTCATATTCAGACATTCATAAAAGTAGAATTATAAAATTTCCGTTTTCACATAAAACCATTTACATTAATCTGTAAAGCATCCACATTAATTTACGATACAAAAGTTATTTTAGTTATATACATATCATTATACAAACTACATTACATATTTATAACAAAAAGGATTACATTAACATTACATATATTTAAAATATAGGGCCTACATGAAGAACTTATATTGATGTGCTAGCTTTGGTGACTGCAGGATCTTCGGTACCTATACGGATGAAACACCCGTGCTAAGCATATAGTTTAGTGAGAAATTAGCATAACATGAATGACCACTCACAGTAGCCGCTATAATTTACACACACCCAATGAAATCATAGAAATGAACAATAAACAAATATCTTATAATTTTAATAATTTATCATGCAAGGCAAATATATTAATGTATCTTTTATGAGTACATCTTCGGGACATATAATTTGCATATTTTGACATTACATTGCCTGCATTTTCTTTAAGTGAATAACGGGAAAACTGAACAGGGGTATCCGCAGGTACAATACAAGTTAATTATATTATTTATGTCTATATAACAAGGGGTGACCTAAATGGGTTCACCGATATCCCAAATAGGGTCCATAAAGTAGAACAGGGGTTGCAGCATTCGGGGTCCCTATAGGCATGCCTATTTATCCACTACCTAGTTAAACACATGCAATTTTAGTAACTTTATCATTACAAATGATTCATATACCCGTATTTTCCATTTCATCAGAATTCATACTTAACAAGCACATATAAACATATTACATAATTAATATAATAACTATTCTATTAACACATGTATAACAGTATAAAAACTTAGTAAGTATCACTTATTATTGCTAAATATGTGGTATAATTAATTTGATTCAGTTTGGAATTCATTTGATAGCAAATATTCACAAATAAATTTCGGAAAATAGGGGTCACACGGTGGTCAGACCTACCTGCACACCGTGAGGAATGCCAAAAATTAATCACTATCAAACATAATGGTTTCACAAGGTGGTCAGGACATTCTACCCACCGTGAGGGTCACCACACGATGGACAGAAAAATTCGACCACCGTGTGGGTCAACAGATTACCATAATTTCACAAGTCTGGAACTTTTATATAGAATCCAAAATGGGTTCACATGGTGGTCAAAACATCTTGGTCACCGTGAGGGTCACCACATAGTGGACAGAAAATCCTGACCACTGTGTGGATCGACAGATTACTGAAAATCTTCAAGTCTAGGCACATTGACATAATGGTTAGAATTTCCTGACCACTGTGTGGCCATGCTCAGATTTCATCTTCCCAATCCGTTTTGTGGCTCAAACACACATCTCATAAAATCAATCCTTCAAACTCATGTTTCACAAGTATTTAGCCTTACATAAACCTCAATTAAACTTTTCCACACAATACTTCCATCAAACTCAATTTCATACCAACTTAAAAACCACAAAACATCATTAAATAAATTTCCAATCACTCAAAATCATACATAGAAGAGAAAAGAATTCCCAAACCTCAAAATTGACTCCTTCTCCTTCTCTTTCACCTCCTTTCCTCTTCTTTTCCCTTTCTTTCTCCTTTACCCGCTTCTTCTTCAAGTTTGCACAACAAATTCATATTAACTTCACATAAATCACAACTTGCACTCTTGGAATTTAAGAGAAAGAAGATGATAAATAGTATATAATTCTTACCTTGATTAGTTAAATCCACACTAATAAATTAATCTCTAGCTTGAATCCTACTTAGAACAAATCTTAATTAAATTCTTGGGTGCTAAAACAAGCGGGAGAGGGCTGCCTTGGTGAGGGAGGCCGGCTGGCTTTTTTTTCTCCCTCGGTAGCCGGCCTTCATGGCTTTTATAAGCCATGAAGAGAGCTCCTCACAATTCTAGACTTGAGCATATAAAACTCTATGATTGGTGCAATTCTTTCTTCTCTTGCTTTTGTTATTTAGTCCATTACTTCCATTAATTTCTACATTTGGCTTGACATTTAATTTAATTTATTCAATTTGACTCACATACTTACTTAACTCATTCAATTAAATCCCCACATGCAAAAAAAAATTACTAAATTACTCTCTTCAATTATATTAATTCCCATTATATGCATATCACATTAACTCAATTATTCTCATTTGCCCACAAAAATATCCAATTAGATCCAAAATGACTAGGGTATAAATTGGGGTCTTATAGGAAGTGTCAAATATCTCTATCCTATACTCTCTTTAAATTCGTGCTTTATATATTTGTACTGTATTAAATATGTTTGTTCTATATCTGATACGTGTTCAAAATCAGTCTATGTTTTACCACATAATAAAATTGATTTTTTTTTTCATAAATTATTTTGGCAAGTTTTAATCTGAATTTTGCTAATCAAAAGTTTCATCCATGCATATGTTTAACATTGAAAAAAGATTGGTTAAAAATATTTTAAGTTAAATGCATGGAATAGATTCAATATGATCTTGGTGCTCTACTTCTAAAACTGCTTCTATTCTAATTTGTTTCAGTTCATGAAAATTTTATAATACTCTATTCATCCCCCTCTAGAGTATATATTTGAGACTCACTTTTTATATCAGAGTAGGTCTTATATTTTCTTTGCAGGTCTAGCAACCTAAAGAGATCCACATGATGGCTGGAACAAATCGCTTGAACATAACCTTTACTAAAGGACAATCATTAACACGTCCTCCTATGTTTTGTGGATAAAACTTCTCTTTTTAAAAAGCTAGAATGAGACATTTCATTCAAATGAAAGATATGGAAAGCTAGAGGATGGTGATCAACGGCTACAAATCACCAACAAAAACTGAGAATGGCACTGAAGTTCCTAAGGAAAAAAATAAGTATTCTAAAACTTGTATTGTTAATATTCAATGGAATTCATAAGCTATGAGTTTCCTATATTGTTCTATAGATTCTAATGAATTTAATAGAATTTCAGCTTGTGACACTGCTAAGGAGATTTGGGATAAACTTGTGGCAACCTATGAGGGAACTACACAATTCAGGGATTCTCGCTTACATGTATTGTTGTGTGATTACGAATCTTTCAAGATGAAACCTAATGAAACTATTTCTGAAATGAGTGACAAGTTTGTTAAAATCACAAGTTCCATGAAATGGATTGGAAAGATTGTAAGTGAAGAAGAGCAAATCAAAAAGCTGATCAAATCATTGTACTCAAACAGGAGAGAAAAAGTGATTCTACTTAATAAAGATTTGCAAAATTTTTTCTATGATGATCTTGTTGGATCCTTATTATCCTATAAGCTTGTTACGCAAAGTTAGGAGAATGACATGAAGCAAAAAAGAGTTGCTCTAACTGCTAATTCTAGTGAGAACACATCTGATGAGGAATTTGTTATGATCACATGAAAGTTTTAGGAATTCAACAGGAAAGAACTAAAAATGGAAAATTTCCAAAGAAAGTACGTAATAATAAGGCTAAAAATTCTCAACGGAATACTGGTGATTTGGTGTGTTATCATTGCAACAAACCTAGACATATCAAGACTAGATGTCCTCTCTTGAAAAAGAAGAATAAAAAGTTCAAAAAAAAGGCAACGGTGGCAACATGGAGCAATAGTGATGATTCAAGTAAAAAATCAAAATCAGATCAAAACATAGAACATATTGGTCTGATGGTTGTGTTAAATGAAGAAACAAAACATGAAACTGATTTGGTGAACCTTGAAGAAACCAGAATTGAAGAATATCAAAATTTAGTGATTCTGATTTTAATAATCTTGAAGAGGTAGATAAAATTTTTGAAGAGCTTTGCATGAAATATAATAGAGTAAAGAAAAAGAATTCAAATATCTTATCTATCCATCATGCATTAAATGAAGATCATAAAATTTTGCAAGAGTCACATGATAATTTGAAAAAAAAATGTGGAAAAATTGATGAATTATTCTCATGATGAACGTAAAAATTATCTAAAGCTACTTGAAGACTTAAATGAACTTGAAAATGAGCTCAATATTAAATCACGTGATTGTGTGGAGCTTTAGTTGAAAGTTGTTATTTTAAATATCGAGACTAGAAAAATGAGGAGAGAAAATGAAGTGTTAAAAGAGTTTTTCAAGGCTATGGTATACGATGAGAAAATGGGTGTAACACCCCCACCGTCGCCCCCGTTGGAAGGGCACCGGCGGGCGCGCTACCCGACGCTCACTTACATACATGCACGCATACACTAAGCGGAAACATACATTTATACATAACATACATATGAAAATACAGCGGAAATTAAAACTTTAAAGAAACAAAAGCTGAACAAACATTAACTCACATACGTACATATAATCACTCAGCGGAAGCATAAGGCGACAGATAAGACTGAGGAATAACTGAGAACCTAATTACAATAATATCCTTTACATAACCAAATACATAAGAAAAAGGCTACAAAATTACAGAATCCGAAATACAGAAGCTGAACAAAATAACAAAACGCTTCTAACTCCTATGTGGCCGACCTTGCAGATGCACGACTCGAACCGAACCAAACCTGCCACCTGCACGGGAAAAGAGCCCGTGCTAAGCGATAAACGCTTAGTGGGGAGAACACACAAGCAATATGGACGACCATTCACAATGGTCACCAGAACAAATTACATACACAAATGGCATATACAAATAATCACAATAGATGGATAAATAAGACTGTATAGGAAAGCCAGGCATTCGAAAGTTCATATACACATACGACTATCATGCCAAGGACTCATGCATTTAACGAAAAACCCATTCACATGCAATACAATTATCATATAGTAACGCACCCAACTATCAGGCCGAGAACATTATCTACCTAAACATATTTTTGTCATGTCATACACACACTAGCCAAAACCCAAGGGACAACATCCAAAGCACCACACTTCAGCTGCGCAACTCTAATACATAAAATAACATGCCAATATTCCGCAGTCACTACACTGGCATAAACTCAGGAAGCATATATCATAGCACTAGTTTCAAAGTAATCAAGAGGTCAAGATTACAATCTCAAACATGTCAATTTACATACTTAACATTACAACTGATCTGATTCACATACGTATATACAAAAGTCAAATTACATTCAAAGCATTCTGAAACTTATAACACATCACATGGCAAGTGCGGATAATGGTGTCAGATATAAAAATCATACTTACATAATACAGACATACATTCCCAAGCCAAGAGTCACGTTCGTATACATAGAAACTGATTCATCAAATCATTATCATGTTCATTCGGAGGTCACATTCTCTTGTTCATATTAGGCAAAACAAACAGAATACCTGCTGACTCAAAATAGTGGATAACGAGTGAACAGAAAGTACTTTACGGGTTACGGAAAGTACCTTACGGGTACAAATCAAAACCATTTCAATTTTCATTCACAAACATTTTTCGGAAGGATCTTAATCAAGATCCAAACACATTAAAGGGGTTCGCGAGGAACCAAACGGAGACCTGATCGGGGTCCAAACGATAACGGAAGCTGCAGCGGAAGACTCTTTTAGGCATGCCTAACTATCCACTAGACTGACTTTCGCAGGTCTTACATAATACAAATCATATTTCAAATCACATAATTTATATCATTATGCATATTCAGCAATAGGTGAGACATATGAATAAGTTCATAAAGTCAAACATGCATCATACAATTTACACTTTAAGCATAACATAACAATCTTAGAGAAAGATCATAAGTATAGATATGCATAATACATCCAATCATATTAACATACTATATAAAATAGTCAAAGTATAAACCTAAAGGTACCACAAGTTCGGAATTCAAACATTGGAATCACCAAAGAAAACTCATTCAACACAACACATCTGTCGCGCTCGCGACAGAGACCATAGTCTCTTCGCTGCGTGCGCGCGACGGACTTCGCGATCGCAGGAAGGAGAGAAGAGCCCGGCTCTGTCGTGCTCGCGACGCTGTCACGATCGCGACATAGGGTAAGCATTGCTATCGCGAGGTCGCGACAAGTCGCGTGCTCGCAATAGCACAGGCCAACAATGTGCTCTGTCGCGATCGCGACAGTTGTCGCGCTCGCGACAGAGAGCACACAAGCTATTGCTATCGCGGGCTCGCGACATCGTCGCGTACTCGCGATGGCACAGCATTAGGATCACCGATCTCTGTCGCGCTCGCGACAGTGTCGCGATCGCGACATAGTCATGATTCCGAAAATCTACAGAATTCTGCAGAATCTTTCCTTCCTCATACTCACCTACAAACACACGAAACATAACCAAAGGTCTCTTACCTCATCTCCAGCAAGCAACACATCATTGGCAACATACACACAACATCCGTATCAAGAATTTCGATAAAACATACCACTAACAATATCCATATACACAATCTATAATAACAACATTATTCGTCATTCGTCTCAATCGCACCCATGTTAAATGCATTCAAACATGTGATACATCATGCTTAGGTCACTCATAAGATTAACACATATTAATCCTCATCCTTCACAAAGTTATATCTATCATTATATACTAGCTAAATCACCAACCTTAATCATACTCCCAAGTTTCTCCCAAAGACAATTGCTTATACAGCAATTTAATTACCCTAAACATGCATAAAAAGCTGAGGGGAAGGTACGGGATTGATCCGAATCAATCGAGGGCTCAAAAATGAAGAAATAAAGGCTAAAATAGGTTTTTCTGTCGCGAGGTCGCGACCCTTGTCGCGATCGCGACAGAGGCTCAACTCAGAACCCGCCCCAGATTTTCATTGCCTAAAAAAACCTCTAAACCTCATTTTTAGCCAAAACTTCCTTCTTAACAAATGTTCCCTAGGATGTTAACGTTCAAATGCAACAAATTTCAGATCAAAAGAACATCTAGAACTCTAAATATGATCTCCACAACCCAAACTGGTCAGACAACCCGATACAAAAAGAGACTTTACGGTTTTAATCAGATTTCAGGGTCTTAGAGCAAGAATTAGCCCAAGGCTATTTCTACAACATTTAAAGGCATGGGAATTAGGGTTCTAATGAAGCAAGAATCACTCAATTTAGAGCTCTATAACTACACCTATGACAAAAACAATGCACGGAGTTCAAAAGAGAACTGAACAGGATTACTAAAATTACCATAAAACATCAAATTCAAAGAAATCCCCAAACTCATGCATTTCAATACCAACCCACATACACATTCATCTCATTCAATAACATGGATTACTAACACATTTACTCAAATTAAATCATGCATAAACTCATATCAAAGCACTTCAAATTATTGGAAACAAACATAAACACATACTCATGATCCAAGGAGAATTAGGCAAATGACAACTCAAACATAATGAAGAAATCAAAGCTCCCAAACCTCTTGTAGACCAAAAACCCAGTTGATCTTCACTCTTGAGCCTTCTCCTTGCCTTGTTCTTCTTCTTGTCACTCAAAACTTGCACATACCAAAACTCACAAATTACCCATCCAAACCTTAAATTCCCAAAATCAAAAGCAACTAGAAGAAGAAGAAGATCCAAACACAATAATCCAAAATCTAACCACTTACCTCTTAATCTTGCTCTCATACACTTCCAAAACCAGCTCCAACCCACACAAGCAAGAGAGGAAACGCAAGAAATGGGAATAAGAGAAGAAGAGAAGGAATGGGAGAGAGAGATGAGAGTCCCACGTGAAATCTGCTCTCCCTCTCATTCTTCTTTTCCTTTAACTCTTTTCCCATTAATTGCCCACCTACCAAGCCACTTGGCAAGCTCCTATTGGACCACAATCCCACTCACTTGACTTTTCCACTAAAAGCACCATACACAAACCACACACAACCATGTCTTGAATAAATATCTTCAAGGCACCAAACACCACTCACACCATATAATTCCTTAAAACCCACTTACATCCTACTCCCATACATTACAAGCACACACTAGATTAATCACAATTAACATACCCTACATCCATACACCACCTGCACACCTTAATATTTCTCCTCTTAACATACTTAATTAATTTCCTTGCACAAAATCCTTAATATCCAAATTTTCCTCTTACACAAATTACGAAAATACCCTTAATACCCCGACTTATCGCGCAAAATTCCGACTAGGCCCTTTTTGGGGTGTTACAATGGGTAACTAAAAGGAAAATATCAAAGTGGCTGATCATTCATCTTTCCCTAAAATCTCTTGTACTTTTTGTAGTAAGAATGGGCATATTACAAGGGACTGCTTTCACAAGAAAAAAGGGAAAAGGAAAGAACAATGAAACTGGAAATGAAATACTTGCTACAAAAACTAACCACCATGGACCCAAAATAAATTGGGTATCTAAGAAGAAATAATTATCTTGCATGTTTGTCTAAAGAGCAACGAAAATAACAAATGGTATCATGATAGTGGTTGCTCAAGACATATGACATAGGAAAAAAAAAATTGTTGAACTCTCTATGAAAGATAGAGGGACTATTAGTTTTGGTGACAAAAATAAAGGCAAAATTATTGGAGTTGCAACCGTTAGAACCAACCAATGTATTGAAGACGTTTCACTTATGAAGGGATTGAAATATAATCTTTTAAGTGTAAGCCAGTTATGTGATAAAAATCGAAGAGTTATCTTTAAAATAAAGAATTGCAAAGTTGAAAATGCCAAATCAGGTAACACTATTCTAACTAGTTACAAAACTGAAAATATTTATCAAGTAAGTTTAAATGACAATGATAATAATAATTCAACTTGCTTAATTTCTAATGATGATCAGAATTGCCTATGGCATAAAAGGCTAAGTCATGCAAATGTACATGCTATTGAAAAATTATCTACAAATGATTTAGTTATTAGTTTACCTAAAATTAAATTCAATAAAAAATATGTGTGTGAAGCATGTCAACTTGGTAAGCAAACTAGAAGTTCATTCAAATCTAAGAAAGAAATTTCAACTAAGAAATGCTTAGAAATGTTATATATGGATTTTTTTGGACCGATCTCACCATCTAGTCTAAGAGGAAAGAGTTATGTATTTGTGATTATTGATGATTACTCACGTTTTACTTGGACACTCTTTGTTATACATAAATATGAGACATTTGAGGCTTTCAAAAAGCTAACAAAGAAACTACAAAATGAAAATAACACCCTACATCCGTTCCAATAAGCAAGCCGAATAAGTATGTTACAACCTGTCTTAAAATCTGTCCTATATAATAATAATTTTTCTTTTCAAATTTAAAAAATACTCCAAATTGTACAATTCAATCTACAGAAATTTTGGTAGAGATTCCTTAATAATATTGCCCATCCCCCTGCAGGAAAATTTCTTTCACACTTCTAAAATCACACATCCATTTTCAATACTTCAAAACAAACTCTAACACAAGTTTTCCCATCCTCCATTATATATATATATATATATATATCAATCATACATATCATGCAATTCACATATTCCATCAGTATTCGATGTTTGTTTCAGTTATACAAAACACATAAACAATAATATCATACCTGTCCAAAGTATAACATACTTACTCCTAAATTAATTACATATAATACGAAGATCTACTGCATAAATAACATCAAACATCATAAACTAATAACTTAAATATGACTATTTGATACAAACTTTTATTTCAAATAATGCTTCAACTATCTATCTAGTGTAAATGCCAAACCAAGAATAGAACCCAAATTATAACACGAATTCCCCCATTCAGTACATCCATTCTTTTTGTCTTGATATGACTCCAGCTTGATTCAAATCTGTAGGAATTCTCTTTTTTATCAGTTAAAGCTGTTCTTTAACCTACATGCAAAAAAGAACCACGCGTTAAGCTAAAAGCTTAGTGGTGACTACCAATTTACTTTTCTGATATTTAAACATAAAATAAACACATAAAATTGAAACAAACAAATACATGGCTATGTTTTTGTACAAAGGTCACCAATTTCCACCTCATAGTGTGCACACAACATATAATAATTTATATTTCACACATTATACTCAATCTTTCTTATAATATGTATAAACACTCACTTATACCCATTTCTTATTAAATGATTCAATTTAAAAATATTCTTTACGGTCAATATACTATTTATTATTATCTATAATTTGTTTATATCAACTTCATAATACACACGTCTCATGCAATAAAGCAACATTTCAAGCAATACGCTCAATACCTATAGCCAAACCAGTAAAATTTCAAAAAACATATACAACCAAGTTTCCAAATCAATAATCAGAATCTCACTAAATATTGATCATGCATAAAAATATACTTATCATGTATAATTTCATAAATTTCATAGAATTTTTAAGCAGTTTAATTTGAATATATTATAGCATTAAATTTTTCATATGCACGTCAAGAATTATTTAATCTTGTTCTTTACACTATAATTAAACTACCAACATATATGCATATACGTTATATATACTTATGAACACTTAATTCATATACGTACATAAAGTCACTTTTATCATATCATTAATTTGTAAGATCATTTACTAATATCATTTATTTAATTAAATTTTTTATCACTAAAATTATCATTTTATTTCTTAACCATAATCTTAACACGTATTTGTTGTTTTGCCACTTAAATTTTCTATTTTTATTCTTTAATTTACATGTTTATTACATATCTAGCAAGTTGTTACTTAAATTTATCTTTTGCCCTCTAATTATTATTTTCTTACATAATTACTATTTCATCTCTTAATTTATACATTTAATTCATAATTATTATCTTATCACTTAAATTTATTATTTTGCCCAAAGTATATCCGATAGAAATTCTCAAATCGAATATGCAGAACATGGATCCCATTGGAACCAAATACATACATAAGAGAAAGTGATCACTAAGGATCACCTGCCTTGGAGCCATAATAACATAAAGCCATACATAGTAAGCCGTCATTGGCCTATACATAAAGCCATACATAATAAACCCTCATCAACCTACACATACGGGTCGCCATGACTCGAATCGTGGTAGGTGTCCCTATGGCTAGCTAATTGTATCCTATACTTCTGATATAACTACAAGTATACTAAGGGGCAAAACTAATTATTATTCAATTCTTTTACTTACATGATTTCAATTTCACATTGCATATCATGTGCATATACATCACAAATTATTCTATTAACATACTTTCTTAGCATTATTTAATAGCAAGCCTTAGGTTCGGATATGCCTTATTAAATCACCTTTATATTTCTTTCTTGCTTCTTTACTCATATAACATGTTATATTGTTTTCTCGTCTTATTCCATGTCATTGCACATATTGCACATGTCCAAAGTTCACATAATTAACTCATGTACTTTTATATTGCTTTTTACACATATTATCATGACATTAAATCAAATAAAATCTTAGATTACATACCTACATCCATTCAACAAAAGTACATTTACTATCCTTAAAATCCATTTCATAATTTTCTCATAAAATATTCCTTAATTATAGCATAATTAAGCAAATTACAATTTAATTTCTTGGTTCCATTATAACATACCATTCGGTCACTACCTTCCATTTTCATGTCATGGTTATTTCTTACACTTAAACTTATTTTTTTTACATGCTCTTTCCTAATTTCATAAATCTAACCTTATTTTATTAAAATAACATACATTAAGCTTATGTTTCACACTTACATATTAGGAGTCTTAAGGCAAACTAACTAGTTATTCATTATTTTATCAATTCTAACATTCCATTGTCTCAAATCATAATTATACCTAAATTCCTTAATTTGGACATAATGATTAACTTGAAGAAAATTCAATTTAAGCATCAACTAATTACTATTATTTTTTTTATTTTTATCAAGCATAATTTCCATGAATTCACCAACTTGCACAACAACTGCACTTTATATTTTCTACTTAAGTAAACATAAATTTAACATACCTTATTAACAATTCAATACCATTAACTAACTAAACTCAGCCATTATACTAATTATACAATAAAACACAAAACACAAAACACAGAATTTTCCATAACAAACTTAATTAAATTAAAGGTCATATGGAAAAGTAAATTCGATAGTGCACATACCATATTTCTAGCTCAAATCTATCGTTGTCAAATTCTTTTCACCAGTCACCATTGCCGAAGCCTCGCTGGAGCTTCACCAAAAAATGGTTTGTCATTGCTAAAATATAGTTCTACATGTCAAGGACCCAATTTCGGTAGTCATGCGCCCCATGGGGCAGTAAATTGGTCTAAATCGCTTGGAAGTACTTTGTGTACCCAACTTCGATGTGCTCATTGCCGATGAGTGGGAAGGAATAGAGAGCATCGGGAGGTGCACCTCACCCTCAAGAGCTTGGTGGTATGGTTTGGGTCACCATTGACACCGGAGTTGACCAAAAAATGGAGGAGAAGCTCTTGGTAGGATAGAGAAAAACTCAAGGGGACAGCGGAGCAAAATCGATGGAGGAAGTGGCGCTACTGGCCGGATTTCCAAATAGGCGCACTCCTTCTCCCTCTTTCTCCCCCGATCTCTGATCTCCTTCTTCCTTATTTTTTATTCTTCCTCTTCTATTTTCTATGTTTCTCCTCTCCTCCTTATTTCCTTATTTTTGTTTCTTATTTGTTCTTACTCTCTTTTTTTCTTTTTCTTCATTTTTTTAAAAAAATATGGACTTAAGTTATTTTTATTTATTTTATTTATTATTTACTTATCTATATATATGAATATATATTTAATTATTTATTTATTTGACTAGAATTATTTGTATATTTTATTATGTAGATTCCAAAGAAAAATTTTGGGTCTTTAATCCTTTAGCAAAATTAAAGTTTCCATTGCTTAAATTTCCTAATTTAACTAATAGTCGTAATTAATATTAATCCAACTTAATTACTTTAGTTAACTTCTTTTACAACTTAATCATTTAGTCAAAGTCGACTTTTAACTATTTTTAGGTCAAAAGTTGACCTTCAGAAAATTTTTGCTCTACCGAGTTATTATTTACAACAACAAAATTTTCAAGGCATTACATATCCTCTTGTCAATATCCGAAGTGATAATGGAGGTGAATTTGTGAACAAAAAATTTGAAGAATTTTGCTCAAATGAAAAAAATATAACAAAATTTTTTAGCACTAAGAACTCCATAATAAAATAGAGTAGCAGAGCGAAAAAATAGAATGCTACAAGAGATGGCAAGAATCATGCTAAATGAGAATGATCTTTGAAAGTATTTTTAGGCTGAAGCTGTGAACACATCAAGCTATATGATCAATAGAGTTTTAATTAAAGTTGTTCTCAATAACACTCCATATGATTAAAAAGGGAGGAAGCCCAACATTAATTATTTTCACACATTTGGCTATAAGTGTTTTATTTTAAATGATAAAAATAATCTAAGAAAATTTGATGCTAAATCTGATGTAGGTATTTTTCTAGGTTATTCACTTAAAAGTAAAGCTTATAGAATTTATAATAAGAAAACACACAAGGTTTAAGAGTTAATTAATGTTAAATTTGATAAAACTGATGTCTACAATACTGGACAAAAGTGTGTTTTTGATGAGGATACAGGAAATAAAGATGAATAAATTTAGAAGAAAAATTAAACAAAATAGAAGCCTAATCAAAATAGAGCTGATGAGATAGAACTATCAGATGCAGTAGAACACGCAGAACTAGAGCAGAATACTAATCTACCAAAACAGCGGGATGTTCATAGAAATCATTCAAAAGAATATTTCTAAGTAGTCCATTAATAAGAACAATGACTAGGAGAAAACTAAGTGAATTTTGTGGTAATGTTGCTTTTGTTTCTCAAATTAAACCAAATAATATTGAGGAAGTTCAAGATGACAACAATTGGATTCTTGCTATGCAAGAAGGGCTGAATCAATTTGAAAGAAATAAGGTATGGTCTCTTGTTCTCAAATCAAAAAATCATTCAATTATTGGTACAAAATGTCTTTAGAAACAAGTTGGATGAATAAGAAAATGTGATAAGAAATAAGGCAAGACTTGTGGCTCAAGACTACAATCAAGAAAAAGGTATTAATTTTGATGAGACATTTGCACCAGTTGCATGTTTTTTAAAAAATAGGACCCTCCCTGTCTTTAAATACAGTACAGTACAATAAAAATATTTTAATACAGTGAAATAGGACCCTCATTGGCCTATTAATAAGTGAGACGCCATGCTCACACCCGCGATCTTATATCCCTATAGCATGCCAATATATCCTGAACTAAACTTGACTACCAGATCACTACATAGGGCAATATTATTTTATTTTCCACATTATTAATGTGACATACATACATTTCATGGCATATCATCATAATACCTCATTCTTTTTCATACCATTTCATCATTACACATGCGATTATCATCATTACACCATCACATACCTTGTAAACTCATTATTTCATCATGCTACACATGCATCCATACATACATGCATACGGCCCACATACCAATTTATCTCCATTAATTATTTTTATAATTTATTTAGGCCAATTATATGTTGTATAACATCACCATACCATTAATTCCCATAGAAACACATCAAAATCATAACTTTACACATGACATACATTCGGCCATACATACATCACATACCTTATGATGTTTTCACATGCTCTAACACATACCATTCATTAGTTCACATGCCAAATACCATAGATCCATCATAAACATGCATTAAACATCATTAAAACACATAAAAATCCCATAGTTTACATTCGACCAAAAAAGTAACTTTTCACACAAAGTTTATTTCTTCATTTTAATCATGCATACCATCATTTTTAACATCCTTAAGCATGAATAACATGTTATTTTCAATTTCACATGTATAAATCACATACTTTCTTCACAAATATAACCTAAATCCATACTTTTACCATGGAAATAAATGGCATTTGTAATCACAAACCTCAAATCCTTGCAATACACTTCTCAAATATCCTTTTTCTTACCTTTAACTTGGCTAGAAATTCCTTCACCTAGTTGACATAATTATGTCCAAACACAAAAATGAAGATTTCATCAAAATCAAGCTTCCTTTCCACAAATAAACTTCATAAACATCTTATACACATCCTAAAGTACCCTTAGGAACCTTAAAAAAAAATTAAAAACACCTAAATCACTTACCTCAATTTTACACCTAAACTTTCAAGTCTAGGTTTCACCCACTTTTACTCCTTCAAATGAAATTATAAGACAACCAATGGATTCTAGAGGAGCTGAATTATGTTATAGAGGCTTCATTTTGAGGTGAAATGGAGGAAAAATGAAAGAAAAATGGTGGAGAAGTGAGGAAGAACCATTCAGCCAAGAGAGGGAAGAGGGAGGCTGGCTGCCAAAAGGGAATCCAAGGGATTTTCAAAAAATGTGATGTATTTATATGGGCCCAATTAGACCTAACCAGGTCCAACCAAAGTGGTCAAGCCGGTTTGGTCCGATTTTCAGTTTTCGGGTCATTTTTCACTGTTTTAGTGTAACTGAATGTTTTGGAACTCATTTTCACTCCCAAACAATTCCATAATTCTTAAAATATCAGAAATAGTCTCCCTGCAAAATTTTAGCTCAATTGGAGTCCGTTTGGGGTCCGATTCACTTAAACCGGTCCTATTCGATTCAGTTCAGTTTTGCCATAAAATTCAATTCTAATGCTGCCAAAAATTTCTAAAAATAATTATAAGCCTTTACACTTCCCCTAGTAGACCTTTTAATCCACTCTAACCATTTATGAAAGTTCGGTCAAAGCTCAGTCAAACTTCGGTTCAACCGAACCGAACTAGTGGAAACTTCAAGCTGACTTTCGGGGGCCTATTTGACCTTGTTTTTACATGACATTATATCATTATCCTCCATTTAACATCCACTTTCTAATAGTGAAATAAAATATTTTCAAGTACTATTCACCCTAAAATCACTATTTATGGGATCCACTGTTACTATTCACAGGGCCAACAGTTACTATTCACTGGACCAGTCAACGATGATGTCACTATTAATTATCCTACAATTACTATTTATGGGACTCAGTCATTGATGATGTTACTATTCATGTTCCCATAATTACTATTCATAGTCCCACAATTACTATTCATGGGCCCACTTTTACTATTCATGAAAGTAATTATTTTTAGGCCATTACACCTCAGGTGAGAAATGGCAACCGACCCTCCTTCGACGCATCCTATGGCATCCCGGTTGACCGACACCCATCGGTGAACCAAAAAAGAAAATTTTTTAGATAAAAAGGCTTCTTTCAAAATAAAAGAGACTCAAAAGGATTTTTGGTCACCAATTGTCATACCCTAAAGTGTACCCTAGTCGGATTGGAGTGTCAATTTCATAATAGGGTATAAATGTGATTGGAATAAGTGAGTTATTAAGTGTGCAAGGGTATAAGTGAAAGAAAGAAAGTTGTAGTTAAAGAGTAGAATTATAGTAAGGGATTGAATGGTTATTTGTCAAGGACTGCATGTGAGATTTTGCTGAGGCTAGGAAGTGGAATCCACTTGTGGATCTCACCTTTTGCTAGCCAACTTCCTACATGCAAAGGTAAAGTGATTTGGGAGCAGAATTAGTAGTGGAAGTTTACTGCAATTCAGCCATTCTTTGTTTTTCCTCTAATTCTGAATTTCTTCATCTTTCAAGTTTGAGTTTCATTTTCTTCTCATTGGAACCCGGAATTTGGTAATTGAATTGGTCGAAGAGTTAAGTGAAGAAGGTAAGTAAGAGTTGATGGTTATGTGTTTATTTTTACTTTTACCCCTTCTTTGAGTTAGATTTGGATTGATTGAGTAATGAACTAAGAGAGTTTGTGTTTGATTGATTATGTAAGATTTGGTCAAGAGAAGAGCTAAAGGCAAGGAGAAGCTTTAGATAGTGAGAGAGTGTCCAGCAACCTACTTTTGAGGTTTGGGATATATATGCGTTTATATGTTGATTTTACTTGAGTATGCATGTTGATTAGTTTGATCTTGATGTGTAATTTATGTATGAACATGAGATTTGAGATATTGAGCTTGATTATGTGCAATGTGATGAAATATAATTGAAGTGTTATAAATGCTATGTGATGAGAATGGAAATCTAGCATGTGCATAACAAAGAACAAGCAGAACCCTAATTTCAGAGATGTAGATATTGGATATGTAATTCAAAGATAATGGCATGTACTGATCATTTGACTATGTTTACATGTTCATATATGTGTATAGGAATTATAATTTGAATTTGGTGTCTTGGTTTGGCCAAATTGTCTGATTTCAAGCTTGACAAGTTTTATGGTGTCAAAACAGTCTTTGAGGTCTATATTGAACCCCGTGAATTGTTTATGGCATAAAACGATTTTTACAACTCCACAATGGGTGATATTAATTGGATTAGAACCATAATATCCGTGGCTTTAAATGTTATAGAAATATCTCTGTTGATTTGGGGACTCTACGGTCTTCAAAATTGACCATAACCGTAGTTAAAATTTTGTAGGAGGGCTTCTGGAACCAGTTGTGTTCCCTTGGCCATAAATCCTTCTGTTTAAATCCAATTGACCTGAAACTTGTCCTATATGAAACTTAAGATCCCAAGGAACAAATTTTATGAAGGGGCCTTTGCCTAAACTTAAGTGTAAGACATTGGTTTGGGCTGTACAAAATTGTGGAGTGAAGCAGTCTCGTTGTTTAGCTTCTATTTTGCTTATTTTGGTATGTCACGGTCACAACCAAAATAGT
The DNA here is from genome assembly GCA_947683425.1 of Excoecaria cochinchinensis. Classification (NCBI taxonomy): domain Eukaryota; kingdom Viridiplantae; phylum Streptophyta; class Magnoliopsida; order Malpighiales; family Euphorbiaceae; genus Excoecaria; species Excoecaria cochinchinensis. The sequence continues at coordinate 2,264,165 of CANTUQ010000127.1, forward strand.
TGCCACCGTGGCCAATGCCTGAAGAAGGCAGAATTGCCTATTTTTGGACCTCACGGTCACAACTAAAGGTTACCACCGTGTGTTACCTTCAACTTGCATATTTCTTTGTTAAACATCATCAAATGTTATATATGAATGCCAAATGGAATCTAAACTAGTTTAAATACATTATTTGAGAATTATAATGTGTTTAACATATGAATATGTATATATATGTGATGTGGAAAGGAATAATGAATTTTTTATTTGTATGTTGAACTATATGAACATGTTTATAGTTATGTGTTTGTATATGTATTTATTGAGTTGTATGAGCAATAGTATAAAATGGTAGTTGAATATAAGTAATGTATATGGACAAATGTATAGAGTATTTATTATAAGCCTGAGTTGTTCATAGAAGTGGATAGATGGGCATGCCTATGAAGGGTTAGATGATTTGCAGCTGCTAGATGTTTGGCATCGATGGATGTCTAGATGTTGATACTTACTAGTATCTAGATGAATTGAGACTCCGATCTCTTTTTGTCTCTAGATGTTTTGGTACCGTTACTTGATATCTATATGTACCCGTATCCACTTACATTATGAGTCAGGCTATTAATTGTTTCTATATGAATATGAGATGTTATATGTAAATGAATTACAGGAAATGCTAATAGAAGTACATGACTATTGTACCAGAGATGCTTATATGAGTTTATAAGAGCACATGAAAAGTTGGTAGTTGTACATGAATATGCTATAAGTATGCTTTTACGCTTATATGTAAATAAATGGACATGATAGGCAATGACATGATATTATATGTTATATGAGCTGATAGTTGAAGTTAGAAGAGTATGCATATGATATAAGTACATCAGAAATTATAGAAATGTTGTAAAGTATATTGATCATATGGTTAGCATGAACAAGTATACTAGATGTTTATTTCTTTTATATGCTTATACATGATTTGCATATCGACTATTGATATGTTTTGATGATTATGTTTGTGACTTTGTTAGAAGTCTTTTATATGTGATATCCCCACTAAACGTTATCGTTTAGCATGGGTGTTTGTCCCTTATAGGTTTACAGGTTCAGAGGGTTGCACATCTGCAAGGTCATGGCCATTAGGAGTATACATTGAAGTCTTTTTGTATATGGCATAGCTTTTTGTATACATGATATAGAAGTTTTGTAGAGCTTGGCATATGTAAATATAAAGCAATTTTGTATAAGATATGTAAACGAAATCTAAGTGTAAAAAGAATGTTTTGTAATGTATAAAGAATAGTATATGTTGAGATGTACATGATTATAAAGTTTTATTTAAGAAATGTCTATAGCTTGTATTTAAAAGGTATTCCGATGTGTGTGTTTGTATGTTTTCTATTTCGCTTCCGCATGATTGTTTGTATGTGTATGAGTGCGTAGCGACTCCGATATCCTCCCAAGGGGTATTAGGGCGCTACAAGTTGTGGTATCAGAGAATAGGTTAGATGTTTCTGGACAATAAGATGTTAGAGTATTGATTAGATGTATGTGACTTTGTCTAGAGTTGTGGCCTAATGCAGATGTTACCCTGTGTAGGGAGTAGATGGAGTCGGATCCGAGTGAGGATATAGGGGAGATGATGGGCAGTGTTAATCATGTGAGGGTTAATCAGCCAGCACAAGAGAGACCCCGAGCTGAAGGTGTAGGTCCAAATTATTGTGAGCCAGTGTTGTTACAGGGGATGATGCAATTGGTTGAAAGGTTAAGTGCCCTTAAGGCTCCAACAGATTTAATTAGAAAGAGAGGAGAGGAGGAGTATAGTGGGACTACCTTGGATTAGTCAGAAGTGGCTGAGTTTTGGTTGCAAAGGACAAAAAGGATATTACAGGAAATCAATTATCCATAAGATCAGCGAGTGACCTGTGCAGTATCATTACTGCAAGGTCCAGCTTATGACTGGTGGGAACTGGTGCTTCGGAATCCTTAGCGCCCAGATGAGTTGACTTGGAATTTCTTTGCTCAAGAATTTGAAAATAAATACATCACTAAAGCGTATAGAGAAGCTAAATGGAGGGAGTTTGTCAGTTTGAAACAAAGAAGTATGACCGTAGGAGAGTATGAAAAGGAATTTAGTCGACTGAGTAAGTATGTGCCAAATAAATTGCTAACAGAAGACTTCAAATGTCGACAGTTTGAGGACGGATTAAGAGAGTCTGTTAGAGGACCTCTATCGGCGATGGCTGTTATGCAATTAGCGAATTATTATCAGTTAGTATTGGCTGCCATGAAATTGGAAGAAGCAGAAGTGGTAAAACAGAAGAAGTAGTAGAAAAGGAAAGTATCCGAAAGTGATAGGGATGCTGGTAAGAGGGCTAGAGGAGCTACAAGTGGACAAGTTGTTAGAAATTCATTTCAAGAGCCAGCATCGATGGGGAGTATTGTGCCACCTTCTAGTAGGGGCAGCACAGTACCTAAGTGTGAACATTGCCAAATGAATCATTGGGGAACATGCAGGAAGCTCACAGGAGCATGTTTCAAATGCGGTGGTATGGATCATATGTTTGCTAATTGCCCAGAAACTAGAGAGAATATGGGTTCTCAAGTGAGTAAAGGAAATGCGAATGTGTCAGGATCAGCTAGATTTGGTAGAGGAAGAGGAAGACCGGCACAAGTAAGATCAGAGACAGTAGAGCGGCCCGTTGCTTCTACCGGACCAAATCAAGTCTTCGCCATGATTGGAGAAGAAGTTGATGATCCTGCTGGTCCATCTGGTAAGTTTTACATTTGTGTATTGACTGGTATGATTTTTTGTTTCTTATCGTGGAAATTTCGAGGACGAAATTTCTTAAAGAGGGGACAATTGTAATACCCCAAAGTGTACCCTAGTCAGATTGGAGTGTCAATTGCATAATAGGGTTTAAATGTGATTGGAATAAGTGAGTTATTAAGTGTGCAAGGGTATAAGTGAAAGAAAGAAAGTTATAGTTAAAGAGTAGAATTATAGTAAGCGATTGAATGGTTATTTGTCAAGGACTGCATGTGAGATTTTGGTGAGGTTAGGAAGTGGAATCCACATGTGGATCTCACCTTTTGCCAGCCAACTTCCTACATGCAAAGGTAAAGTGACTTGGGAGTAGAATTAGTAGTGGAAGTTTACTGCAATTCAACCATTCTTTGTTTTTCCTCTAATTCTGTATTTCTTCATCTTTCAAGTTTGAGTTTCATTTTCTTCTCATTGGAACCCGGAATTTTGTAATTGAATTGGTTGAAGAGTTAAGTGAAGAAGGTAAGTAAGAGTTGATGGTTATGTGTTTATTTCTACTTCTACCCCTTCTTTGAGTTGGATTTGGATTGATTGAGTAATGGACTAAGAGAGTTTGTGTTTGATTGATTGTGTAAGATTTGGTCAAGAGAAGAGCTAAAGGCAAGGAGAAGCTCTAGATAGTGAGAGAGTGTCCAGTAACCTACTTTTCAGGTTTGGGATATATATGTGTTTATATGTTGATTTTACTTGAGCATGCATGTTGATTAGTTTGATCTTGATGTGTAATTGACGTATGAACATGAGATTTGAGATATTGAGCCTGATTATGTGCGATGTGATGAAATATAATTGAATTGTTATAAATTCTATGTGATGAGAATGGAAATCTAGCATGTGCATAACAAAGAACAAGCAGAACCCTAATCTCAGAGATGTGGATATTGGATGTGTAATTCAAAGATAATGGCATGTACTGAGCATTTGACTATGTCTACATGTTCATATATGTGTATAGGAATTATAATTTGAATTTGATGTCTTGGTTTGGCCAAATTGGCTGATTTCAAGCTTGAAAAGTTTGATGGTGTCAAAACAGTCTTTGAGGTCTATATTGACCCCTGTGAATTGTTTATGGTGTAAAACGAGTTTTACAACTCCAAAAGGGGTGATATTAATTGGATTAGAGCCATAAGATCCTTGGCTTTAAATGTTATAGAAGTATCTCTGTTGATTTGGGGACTCTATGGTCTTCAAAATTGACCATAATCGCAGTTAAAATTCTATAGGAGGGCTTCTAGAACCAGTTGTGTTCCCTTGGCCATAAAACCTTCTATTTAAATCCAATTGACCTAAAACTTATCCCATTTGAAAGTTAAGATTCCAAGGAACAAATGTTATGAAGGGACCTTTGCCTAAAATTGAGTGTAAGACATTGTTTTGGGCTGTATAAAATTGTGGAGTGAAGCAATCTGGTTGTTCAGCTTCTGTTTTGCTTATTTTGGTATGTCACAGTCACAACCAATGTGGTTGCCACATGACCAATGCCTGAAGAAGGCAGAATTGCCTATTTTTGGACCTCACGGTCACAACTAAAGGTTACCACCTTGTGGTACCTTCAACTAGCATATTTCTTTGTTAAACATCATCAAATGTTATATATGAATGCCAAATGGAATCTAAACTAGTTTAAATACATTATTTGAGAATTCTAATGTGTTTAACATATGAATATGTATATATATGTGATGTGGAAATGAATAATGAATTGTGTATTTGTATGTTGAACTATATGACCATGTTTATAGTTATGTAAAGTTTGTATATGTATTTATTGAGTTGTATGAGCAATAGTATAACATGGTAGTTGAATATAAGTAATGTATATGGACAAATGTATAGAGTATTTATTATAAGCCTGAGTTGTTCATAGAAGTGGATAGATGGGCATGCCTATAAAGGGGTAGATGATTTACAGCTGCTAGATGTTTGGCATCGACGGATGTCTAGATGTTTGGCATTGACGGATGTCTATATGTTTGGATTGAGACTCCGGTCTCCCTATGATTCGAGACTTTTGTCTCTAGATGTTTTGGTACCATTACTTGGTATCTATATGTACCCGTATCCACTTACGTTATGAGTCAGGCTATTAATTGTTGCTATATGTATATGAGATGTTATATGTAAATGAATTGCAGGAAATGCTAATAGAAGTACATGACTATTGTACCAGAGATGCTTATATGAGTTTACAAGAGCACATGAAAAGTCGGTAGTTGTACATGAATATGCTATAAGTATGCTTTTATGCTTATATGTAAATAAATGGACATGATATGCAATGACATGATATTATATGTTATATGAGCTGATAGTTGAAGTTAGAAGAGTATGCATATGATATAAGTACATGAGAAATTATAGAAATATTGTAAAGTATATTGATCATATGGTTAGCATGAACAAGTATACTAGATGTTTATTTCTTTTATATGCTTATACATGATTTGCATATCAACTATTGATATGCTTTGATGATTATGTTTGTGACTTCGTTAGAAGTCTTTTATATGTGATATCTCCACTAAGCGTTATCGCTTAGCACGGGTGTTTGTCCCATGTAGGTTTACAGGTTCGGAGGGTTGCACATCTACAAGGTCATGGCCACTAGGAATATATATTGAAGTCTTTTTGTATATGGAATAGCTTTTTGTATACATGATATAGAAGTTTTGTATAGCTTGGCATATGTAAATGTAAAGCAATTTTGTTTAAGATATGTAAACAAAATCTAAGTGTAAAAAGAATGTTTTGTAATGTATAAAGAATAGTATATGTTGAGATGTACATGATTATAAAGTTTTATTTAAGAAATGTCTATAGCTTGTATTTAAAATGTATTCCGATGCATGTGTTTGTATGTTTTCTATTTCGCTTCCCCATGATTGTTTGTATGTGTATTAGTGCGTAGCGACTACGATATCCTCCCAAGGGGTATTGGGGCGCTACACCAATAACATTAAAATTTGTGAAATTCAAGGGCAAAAACCTATAACCTCACTCCTCTAACTTTGAAACAGGTACCGACATCGTCATTGGGTAACTCTGGTTTGGGCTGCCTCGGTACCCGGTGTTTACAGTTGCCCTCAATTTTGGAAAAACTAGTGCACTAGTGTCTAGATGAGCCGAAATTCAGAGAAAAGGGAAGAAGCGCATACCTGAGGCAGTCCTTACCTTTTTGCTGTGCTGTTTAAAGATAATGGATTGTGGCTTATGATTGTCACCACTGAGTCATTTTAAAGACTTTTGTTAAATCTTTCTGGCATATGATTGTCGCCGTTAAGACCTTGGCATATGATTGTCGCCGCCGAGTTGTCCTGTAGACTACTCTCGACCCATCTGGCATATGATTATCGCCATCGGGATATCCTTAAGACTACAAATAATCTATTCAGCATATGATTATCGCCATCAAGATCTCGGCCTATGACTATCGCCGTCGTGTCTTAGGTATATGATTGTCGCCACGACTTGTTCTGTAGGCTACAAGTTGTCTGTCAGGCATATGATTGTTGCCTTCGAGACATCGGCATATGATTGTTGCCATTGAGCCATAAGCATATGATTATCGCCACATCTCTTTTGATAAATTGCAGTTGGACTGTGCGACATATGATGGTCGCCTTCGAGACACCGGCATATGATTGTCACCGTTGAGCCATAGGCATGTGATTGTCACCATGTCACATTTGATATACTGTAGTTGGTCTGTCCTGCATATGATTGTTGCCTTTGAGACATTAATATGTGATTGTCATCATTGAGCTGTAGGCATATGATTATCGTCACAACTCGTTTTGAAGACTACTTTTTGTCCGCCCGGCATATGATTGTCGCCTTCAAGACAACGGCATATGATTATCACCGTTGAGCTGTAGGCATATGATTGTCACAACAACTCGTTTTGTAGACTACTGGAGTGCAATTCCTATAATTTCACAGAATTTTGTTAATTCATTGTATTAACTAGATTTCTTAAACAAAAATTTAACCCCTTTTTTTATCGCCTTTATTATTATATCTTTTTATTATATTCATTTATTATCTTATCATAAATTTCATTTTTCATTTTCATATTTATTATTATATTTTTTTTATTCATTATTTTTTCATGCATCACGTGTGTAATGCCCCAATGCCCCTTGGGAGGACAAGGGAGTGCTACGCAACACTAAATCAATACTTTTACTAGGTACTTTTAGTTTTAGTTACAAGGTTTACAACATAACTATACAAGTCCCCATTACATGCTTTAAATACAAAATTACCATTATCATATACACTGCCTCAATATACAAAATATGGAACATTATATACATTAAAAAAGTTAACCTACAAGAAGACTTGTAACTCTCTCATAGTAGCCTGTAGATGTTCCATGCACAACTCGAGCTTTACACTTCAAACCTACACGGGGAAAATACCCGTGCTAAGCGATAACGCTTAGTGGGGATAACTCAAACAATAGACTTCTTACGAAGTTGCAAGCATTAACAATCTGGCATATACATATCTGGCATGTTAATCATATAACAATATTCATTCCATGTAACACCCCCATACCCCCGGTAAGGGATATCGGGGCGCCACGCGGACACTTACGTATACACATACATATACATACGCTAGCGGAAGTGGTAATAACAAATAATTAGAAATAAGTTGGGCCCAAACAAAATTACTTTTACTATACATGTAAACTGTACATATTACCAAAACGTTATACTTATACATGTTCATTTCTCGATTCATATGCATATACTTTTAACGATTACATGTAACAACTATACTCTTTATTACATAATGATGTTACTCAAAACATCACCAACTCACCTCTAATTTATGCAAAAAGACATAGCAAAACTTCCTAGTGGCCCTTGACCTGCAGATGCACGTTCTCTGGTTCGAACCTGTAACCTACACGGAAATAAACATCCGTGCTAAGCGATAACGCTTAGTGGGGATGAAAACAATGCAAGGGACTTCTTTCGAAGTCTCAAAATAAATTATATATACACCACATATATTAGTCAAAGCACACATGCATATATTTTCACACTCATGTAAATCATATATTCCAATTCATATAAACATATACTTGTATACACAATTATCACGTTTCATTATTCTCATGTACTTTAACTTTTATTCGTAACACTATATACAATCATTTCATGTTCCACTATACACTAGCAATACCAATAAGCCTGTATTCCTTTCATGGTGGATACGGGTAACTCTGGATACTGTTTACAGTATCTTACATATAGAGAATTAACTCAAACTCTATGGAATACAAAAGGTATTCCGAACTCTGGGCACAATTAAGGCCAACTCTAGCAGCTGCACTCTAGCCCTTTATAAGCATGCTTATCTATCCACTATAACGGTAATCAGGCTCAAAAACAACTCAATTATACGCTACTCTGATGCCAAAGCATAGATTATAACTCAAGTGCACTCATCAACTTCAGAGGCATTTAATTCGTATACAGTCTTTATTAATCATGTTCAACAATTAAAAGCATGTAGCATTCAAATTTCATTACATATACATATACATCATGCAAAGCAAGATAAAAGGAAACACTCTTCAAAACAAGTAGAACAGGGCGAGAAGGGGTTCTCTGTCGCGATCGCGGCAAGAGGTCGCGCTCGCGACAGAAGACAGATTGCATAAGGGTTCTATACTCTATACCAAATGCATTATATAACAATTCATATCATATGGCATCTCATGGTCAACGCTAACTCTTGTGCCGTAGCATTGGTTACATAGATAACTAATCCTATAATCATTTGATAACCCTAAACATGTAGGGTATAAATCACGGAAACATTCCGGGGTAATACGGGTTCATTCCGGGGTGTAAAACATCAAGAAAATATACAATTTAGTTGAGGGGAAAGGCGAGGGGTTGACCCATGCCAACTATGAGCTCAAAATGAAGGAGAAAAAGCTTAAAATGAGTTGTTCTGTCGCGAGGTCGCGACATGTGTCGCGCTCGCGACAGAAGACTCGCCTCTGGTGCCTCACGGCACCACTTTTTACCCTAAACTTGGATCGCAAAATCCACCATCTAGATCACCTTTTTAGGAAAATTGGTCTTCATAACAATTGTTCCCTAGGATGTTATATTTCCAATGGGACAATTTCAGGTCATTTGGACATTTACAACTTAAGATATGACCTAAATAACCTATACTGTTCTAGTAAACCCGCCAGAACAGGGTCATCTACGTTTTAACTACTTTTTGGGATACGTATAGCCAGAATTAGCTCAAGCATCCTCTTAGAAATTTTTAGCTACAGATCTTATGTTTCAGATGCAATTTGAATCAACTCAATTGAAGTCTTTTAACTCTACTTATGTCAAATACAATACACAGAGGTCTGATAACATTCTGAACAGGATTCACCCACAAACACACTTTACACATGAAAGTTGTATGTAGACCATTTAACACACATATAATCACAACATATCCATATACATACACCATAAAACACTACAAGCAATCAAAATGAACAATAAAGATCGCACGCGATCCCAACCTCTAGGACGTTGAACCGCGCTCTCTACTCGGCTCCGACCTTCTCTTTGCCTTTATTGGGCCTCTTGTCCACAGCTTTCATACACAAACCATTCAAAATAACAAAGTTACTCTTCTCTCTTACTTTAAATCAAAAACAGAAATAAGATAAAAGAAGAAGACTAATACTAACTAAATAGCATTGCTTACCTTCTTAGGAGACCTAATCAAGCTCTACTAACCCCTCTCAAAGCTAATCCAAATAAATCACTCAAAACATGTAAAGAAGAAGAAGAAGGAACGAAAGAAAGAGCAGAATAATGGAAAAGAAAGAAACTCACATGAAAGGAGAAGAAAGAAATAGCTAAGTCCAAGTCAATCCCACAATTAACTATGGTAATAAATGCCATCTACCACTTAAATGCATATTTATCTTCTTATTCCTTTTTAATTAATCCTAATCTCCTTTAACTTAATAGAATACTAATTAAGCTCTTGCCACATGTCACCTCCGTACACCGCCATGTGTCGCTCTCCTACAAAGTTACAAATTAAAAAGGCCAATTTAAATACCCTATCACCGGAGTGGTTCTGTCGCGCCCGCGACGCTTGTCTCGCTCGTGACAGGACTCACACACACAACACTAATCTTTCTTGAACAAAAATTCTGTCATTCTTCTAGGGCTATTTCGGGGTGTTACATTCCAAGTATAATAATAGGAACATGCATTTAATATATAATAACATGTAAAACACTTAAATGATGTGCTATACATTTACCTTTGACATTTAATAACTTTATTTATGTCTATACTTTCTAACTTTATTTGTACCATATTAGCATGTCAATACATCTCATGTTCATACATGTAGTTATAAGCACATAGCAAATCTCTTGTATGATCATATGTAATAATAGCTTTACTTGTACTTTCAAGCAATAGTGCAAATACACATTTAGCATGCCAATCATATAACGTTATTCAATATGGTACACAACCAAATGACAAGCGTTTATTGAAATTATATCTATCATGTAGACTATATCATGTGCATATTCTCTAATTTTAACTTCAAGCAACATAATATCAAAAGCCAAGTCGTTACTTCTCACTTACGTTCATATGCATATAACCACAAGGGTAAATCTCTAGCATGTTCATGTACATAATAGCTTTCATATACTATAAGCTCATATTAGCATTGCCGATATGGTAATCATGTGCAATAATGGCATTTCCGACAAGTCACAACATATCGTGCCATCTTTTATATATCATGAACATATAAAAAACGTAAGCCTGACTTCATAACAAAAGCGGATATGGGTACATATAGATACTGTTAAATAGTACCAAACATATAGAGACTGGAGTCTCAATTCCTCTAGATACCAAAAAAGTACCAATATATAGACACCCGTCGGTGCCAAACATATAGACACCCTTCGGTGCCTCTTTAGTAGCTGCAAAACTCTAGCCCTTATAAGCATGCTTATTTATCCACTTCTATGACACTCAGGCTTAACAGATATTTCATGTCAAAACATGTACATATTCTTACTCATATTCACACCATGTACACATGTATCTCATAGATCAATACCGAAATAAAGTCCATGTATTTAATCCATAGTACATTATCAATACATACATATATGGCTTGATAAACACACTCACATTTCGTTATACATTTTTGTACTACACTTATTGATTAGAGTTTACACATTATAGTTCTCTCAAAGCATTATTAATCTCATAGATTTATACCATAGTATAAGTTAACATACACTAGTACTAGTAGGTTTACATCATGCTCACATTTTCTTATATAGATTCACACTATAGGTTCAATTTAATGTTGTTAGATTTAACAAACTCATCTACCAAGTATACACTCCATCATGCTTATTTAAAGACTCAATACAATATGTTTCATTCATATATGATCATTATCGTATGCCATGTCATGTTCAATAATTAAAAGCATGTATACATTTAACTCCTTTATTAAACTACTATGCCATAGCATCATTTCCATATAATTTCAATTAACAAACATTCATATACTCATTTCACAGTGTTAGACATGAATTGGTCAAGCTATAGGAACTTACAATGAAGTTCGGGTGCATTTCGGGAAGGATAAACACATAAAAATACACAAACTAGAGGAAGATAAAGGTGGGCAATGATTCATGCCAACCATGGGCTCCAAAATAAGAAGAAAATCCCTCTTTTAACTTGTTCTATCATGCTCGCGACAGTAGCTTCCATTAGGTGTCCTATGAGACTGCTTTTAACATCAAACTTGTACTGCCTAAACCAACATCTAAACCTTAACAATTATTTCCTATGATGTTAAGTTTCCATTGGGACAAATTTTAGGTCATTTGGGAATATTAAACGTGAGATATGACCTAAAAAGGCTATACTATTCCAATGGACCCGCTAGAATAAAGACACTTAAGTTTTGGCCACTTTTAAGGGTCTTAACATCATAATTCATTCATAGTAATTTCTAGAACTTTTATAGGTATGGGAAGTCATGGTTCTAATAGCTCAACAATAACTTAATTTGGATTTCTCAAACTCCATTTATGACCAAAACATGACACGGAGGTCTAGGACAATCTAAGCAGAGTTTTCCCCTAAAGCTAGGGTTCATACTTTGGCCATAATCTCATGGCAATTCAATCAACAATTTCAACACACATCTCAATTTATAACATCTTATCAATTATCACATAAGTACACATAAATCCTAAATTAATCAATCATGCATTTAATCAAAGGTTAACACTAATCTAATCCTAAACTCACCAAACATGTAACTAAAATAAAGAACTTAACAAAACAATCCCAAACCTCTTGAAGCACTCCTCCAACTTTCTCAAGCTAGATGACCTTCACTTTACCCTTTGCCTTTCTAATAGCTTTTCCCAGCTTACAAACAACATATACACACATTCAACATAAGATTTCTTCTATTAGCAAAAATCTAAGTCAAATTAAAAGAAGAAAGGAAACTAGACTCAAACTTACCTTTCTACTGAACACTTAATCTTCTTAATGCAATACAACTCTTGACTTAAGAAACCAATGAAATAGATGAAGAAGAAAGAGAGGTGGACGAGGAGAGATTGAAGAACAAAGAAGAAAGGAAGTAGAAATGAGAGAGAGCCAAACCGAAGGGTCCAAAGACAGGTTTTTCCACTTACTCTCTCTCTCCACACATGGATTTCCACTATCTTCTCAATTAGGTTAATTAATCTCCACATAAACTCATTAATCCTCACTTAATATTAATCATGAACTTTTACATTTTGATCACTACACTACTTTTATTTCATGCAATTAGGTCCTTAACTTCTTAATTTCAATTTAGTCCAAAATTGACCCTAATTTACACTCACTCACTTACGCTAATTACGCTCGATACTACTAGGGTCAATTTCGGGCTGTTAGAACATGCTTTCAAAGCAAAGTAAAATTTGAACAAAAATGTAAACACGTAACTAAATAATAAAAAGTTTGTACATCAACATATATTTATATACAAATCTCCCTAAATATGTACTACATGGGAGAGTAGTCAGTCAGCTCATTCGGATCCTGATCACTGTCAGACATATGTATAGGCTGAGCACCGGACGTCGATGGCCCTGCACTGGAGGAAGAGGGCCTGGCTCTAGAGGAAGAGGTCCAACTTTGGAGGAAGATGGTTGGTGGGTAACATCCACTAGTGGAGATCGAGGCGTTGCCAGTGGCTCTGCTCATGGAGGGTGCTGGAATTGAATCCGGGCATACCTATCCAGAAAAGGCTGACCGTAAGTCCTGAGGAACTCCAAGAACTCGCTAATCACTCTCGCCAGCTCTGAAAAACCTATGTCTACTCTGAGCTCTGGTGTCTAGAGGCATCCCTAATCCTAGTAAGCCTATCCTTCATATGTTAACGCAACTCCCTAACAGTCACAGATATCGCTAGTATAAAGGCCTCTACAATCTCAACTCGAAATCGGAGAGAGGTGACAGACTCATCAACAAGCTGGATGGCCTCATCAATCCTCTGGGCTACCACTACCTATGAGGCACTCAGACCCTGCCTCAAATCCTCTATGAGCCTCTCCTATCTATCTAGGCGCTCGCCTAACATCCTATCTCTCTCCTCCATACGCCGATCCATGGTGACGAGGGCAACAATCACCGCTGAGATAATATCCTGTTGTGCAGATGGAGAAGGTGGCTATGTGCTGGGCTATACTGACTCCACACGGGAAGCAGTAGATGTAGATTGCCTCGGGTGTCCAGGTCAGCTATAAGGATGATATCTCCTCTCTACTCAAACATCTGACCGCTAAACTGATGGTGGAGAAACATGTGTTTGTCCGGCATATGATTGTCGCCTTCGAGACATCGGCATATGATTATCGCCATTGAGCCGTAAGCATTTGATTGTCGCCACGACTCATTCTGTAGGTTGTAGTTTGTCTGTTTGGCATATGATTGTCGCCATTGAGACATCGGCATATAATTATTGCCATTGAGCCGTAAGCATCTTATTGTTGCCACGACTCATTCTGATATATTACAGTTGGTCTATTCGGCATATGATTGTCGCTTTTAAGTCATCGGCATATGATTATTGCTATTGAACCGTAAGCATCTGATTGTCGCCATGACTCATTTTGATATACTGCAGTTGGTTTGTCTAGCATTTGACTGTCGCCTTCGAGACATCGGCATATGATTGTTGTCATTGAGCCGTAAGCATCTGATTGTCACCACGACTCGTTCTAATATACTACAGTTGGTCTGTTCGGTATTTGATTGTCACCTTCGAGACATTGGCATATGATTATCACCATTGAGCTGTAAGCATCTGATTGTCGCTATGACTCATTTGATATACTGCAGTACTATTCCTATAATTTGACATCATTTTGTTAGATTATGGGATTAACTGGACTTTTTTTGTTGAAATATAAGTTTAGTATTTTGTTTGTTCATCTTTTTTATGAGTTATGGTTCTTGTTATTTCATCCTCTCTCTTATCACTATCTTTTGTTATGGACTTGCATAGGAGAATAGATAATAACAATAATAATAAAAAAAATGAGAGAAATATAATAGCTGTGATAAAAATATATATAGAAAAGTTTGCACATCAGAAAATATCAATACACAAGTCTCCCTAAACATACACTAAAGAGGAGGGTAATTAGATGGTTCGTCTAGATCCTGATCACTATCAGATACATGAATCGGCTGAACACTAGATGAAGACGACCTTGCTCTAAAAGTCGATGGCCAGGCTCTGAAAGAGGAAGGCTGATCCCTGAATGCCAATGGTCTGGCTTTGGTGGCTAGCTGCTGATGGATGACATCCACTAGTGGAGATCGTGGTGTGATTGGCGGCTCTGCTCGTGGAGGGTGCTGGAACTAAATCGAAGCATACCCATCCAAAAAAGGCTGAGCATAGGTCTTGAGGAATCCCAGCATCCTTAATCCTAGTAAGCCTATCCTCCATCTACTCTCCCAGCTCTCTGATAGTCTCAGATATGGTTGGTATAAAAACCTCTAAGATCTATACTCAAAATCAAAGAGAGGTAATAGACTCATCAACCACCTGAATAGCCTCATCAATCCTCTGGGCTACTGCTGCCTGAGAGGCACTTAGACCCTATCTCAGATCCTCTACAAGCCTCTTCTGTCTATCTAAGCGCTCGTCTAACACCCTATCTCTCTCCTCCATGCGTCGATTCATAGCAGTGAGGGCGGTAGTCACCGCTGAGATAATCTCCTGCCGTGCAGATGGAGAAGATGACCGTCTGTTAAACTGTGCTGGTTCTGTATAGGGCTCTGATGGCACTGGAGCAGTAGATGTAGATGCCCCCGGATTTTTAGGTCGGCTATAAGGGTGATACCTCTTCTCTGTGCGAATGTCCGATTATTGAACTGATGGCGGTAGAGGGACAGGGCTTTGCATCTCTATCTGGCCCTATTGTGGGTGATACTAAAGTGCTCTTTTCGAACCTGAAACTGTATAACGCCCTCCTTGGTGTCCGATCTTTGAAACCCTCTGTAATGAAGTGTGGCTAAGAACTCCCTCGTAATCTCTAGGTGAGTTTGGAATGATGGTCGGAGAAACTCGGTCCACCCCGCCACCTCTAGAAGTGCCTCAACCTCATTTAACATCACCATGCACTGGAGGAAGGGCCTGGACATGTATCGACTAGCACGAAATTGGACGCGAGCTAGGTCTTGAAATCTCTCCCACAGATCGGGGGTCATCCATGCTGGAGCCTGGGGCTCGGGCTAATCCTGGGGGATGTTTTTTCTCGGAGGTATCTTGTAAAAAAGGTAAGAGTTAGTTTATCCTTTGAAAATATGTTAATCGTAAATTATTTGCCTTTTGAGATTTTTTTTCAAAATTTCGGCAGCATTCCGGCTAAGATATGCCTAACCGAAAAATTTTTGGCAGCATCCTGGCAGGGATGTACCTAACCCCTTGCATAAAAGGTGCAAACAACAGGCCTCAAGCACTAGCAACATTTTTACAGGCATAATTATTTTGTCCTACAATAAGCACGTAAATGGAAAATGCTACTTTTCTGTCTTACTCTACTCTTAACAAATTTAACTTGCAATTGCAGAAATAGAGTAATTCTACAAAAGTAAAATAATTAATTACAACCAACTTTTCATTTAATATTTTATACATACTTTTCATTCAATTGGCAGTGTGCGAAGTTTAAACTGGAGAAAATAAAAAGGAGCTAATTTCATCTACATTTCTTAGCATGCTTATCTATGGTGCATCTAGAACAAAAAAGCCCCTTATTACTCCAGGTAAGTGTTTGTCATTCTTTTAAAAGGTAGTGCATCCCTTATGGATTTTCACACTAGTTTTTCTTTATCGGGAAATGCATCCTCTCAGATTTTCACATAACTCTGTGCCTTATTTTTGCCTGGAGCTACCCATTTCAACGGCCTTGTTTTTCGGAAGGTTAAAAACTCAATTAGTTTCAAATCATAGAGTATAGGATAATCAAAGGCTTAACACATTTTATTGCAAAACACAAGATCAGTCAACTCTTTACATTACATTTTCAATTAAACTGGTCCCCAATGCATTAGTATCTCTAATCTCCCTGATTTTCTTTGTTTTTCAGATATGGTTACAAGAAAAACTGAAATTACTATCAGATCCTCCTCCTAGGGTGATCAGCAATTATTTGCTGAGATATTTCCTTCCCAGGCAATAGTTGTATTCTTTTGCATCTCTCGATGAAGGTTTTGCTCAATTGGGTGAGGTGGCAGATGACGATATCAACTTCATGTGCCTCTGGCTGCCCCTTTCTTCTATAACTTTGGATGGTTCCTCAGGATGCATTCCTTTGTGCAGGCTTTACGAAGATACCATCTATATTACCACCCACTGTGTTCAGCAATTCGAAGGGAGTTAAGACGTTGTGAGGCACCCTATATCTTTTCAAGGTGGTATTTTGTCTTCAGCTTTCGCTTCCAGGTACTATAGCCTCTGGAAACAGCTGCCTATAAAGACTATTATACCACAGATTAGAGATTGCACCTTTACTTCTATTAGTGCATACAAGAGGTGGGTGATCAATCTTGCAGTTAATAATAGGACCCATTAACTTAGACATTTGGCTAGCGAGAGCAGTAGAAGAGCATAGTTATTAGATTACATAAATTCAGTAAAGAATAATGTTTTTCTTTTTATAAAAGAACTAGTTGATAATCAACACATGAGTTGAATTATTTCTATTTTATGTCCTTTTTTGCAAAATTGTGTACATTTTAGTATGACTTCATCATACATAATCATCATTTGATATGAATCAATAATGCAAAACTACAACTAATCTCAAGGTAGATCTTATAAGCATTAAACTCCTGTTTCCAATCAGCCCTCTCAGGTTTTCTTGATTGGATATTTTCTCTCAATTCCTAATTTTTGCCTAGGATGCCTTTTTCCAGTTTTCACCCTGGCGGGGTGCCCAATTTTAGTAAGGCCGCCTTGTTTTTATTTTGGACCTACGGGGCATTTATTCTCTTCTTTTGATTTTTAGTTTTTAGCCATGGAACCTTTTAAGTCTGTTAATGTTCACCGGTTCTTTGAACTCATTTCCATCATTGTCTGGTAAAATCATTGCTCCCATGGATAACAACTTTTTAAGGACAAACGGACCTTCCTATGTTGGTTTGAATTTATCACGTATGTCTGGAACACCTGGCCTTATTTGTTTAAAAACTAGATCTCCTTCATTTAGCGGATGCTTTCTAACCTTCTTTCCGAATGATAAGGCGAGCCTCTTCTGATAAACTTGGTTATGATAATAGGCCCATAGTCTTTCTTCATCTAACAAATTTAATTGCTATAGCCGCTGTTGTGCCCATGCGGCTTCTGGGATCTGAGCTTCCAGGGCTACTCTTAAAGACTTGAGCTATACCTTAACTGGCAACACTGCTTCCATCGCATATACCAAAGAGTAAGGTGTGATTCCTATGGAATTTTTAATAGTGGTTCTATAACCTTAGAGTGCAAAAGGTAGTTTCTCTGCCCAATCTTTGTAATTCTGGACCATTTTGAACAAAATCCTCTTAACATTCTTATTAGCTGTTGACAACCCCGTTGGCCTGTGGGCGATATAGAGAGGACTTATGATATTCGATGCTATATTTCTGGAGTAGCTTCTTTGTTTCAGCCATAAAGTATACCCCATTATCAGATGCGACGTGGTGGGGGAGGCCATATCTACATATCAAATTCTTTTCAATGAACTTGGCCATGTCCCGGGCATCGACTTTCTTGAAAGCTTCAGCCTCTACCCACTTGGTAAAGTAATCGATAGCAACTACAATGAACTTATGTCCATTAGAGGCTATAGGGCGTATCTCTCCCATAATATCTATTCCCCAAGCTGCAAATGGCCAAGGTGATGCTAAATTGTGCAATATCAAAACCGGCAGATGTCTTAAGTCCGCATATTCTTGCCATAATTGACATTGTTTCACATATTTTGAATAGTCTGTATCCATTGTGAGCCAATAAAACCCTTGTCGTATAATCTTTTTTGCTAATATTAGACCGTTCATGTGAGCTCCACAAACCCTAGCATGAGTTTCTTCCATAACTTTCTTGGCTTTTTTCTCATCTAAACATCTTAATTGAATGCCATTGGCTTGTCTTTTGTATAGTACATCATCTATGAGGATAAACTGAGTGGAAAGCTTACGTATCAATCTTTGATCTTTTTCGGTGGCCTCTTTTGGGAATACTGTTTTTCTAAGTAATTCTTAATGTCATAAAACCATGGCTTCTTGTCAACAACCTCAATTTCCATTATCTGTTTGGATTCAAAACTGGGCTTTTCTGAACTTGAGATTAACATTGGCTTCATTACGATCCCTTCAGGGTTATCCCATATGGATATTAAAGTGGCTAGGGCATCTGCCAACTGGTTGTCATCCTTAGGGACAAAGCGAAACGTACATGTTTCAAATTGACTGCTCAACATCTTCAAGTGTTTTATGTATGGCACAAATCGCTCTTCCTTAACGGACCACTATCCTTGAATCTGATGGATTACCAGTGATGAATCCCTAAAAACTTCTGCGTTCTTTACCCCCAAGGCTAATAATGCCTCTAATCCAAAAGTGCAAGCTTCATACTCAACTTCATTATTACTTGTCCTATACCTCAACTTCTTGGCTAATGCCAGCTTTTTGCTATCTAGAGTTATGAGAAGGATCCCTACTCCTGCCCCCTTGCTATTGACTGCTCCATTAAAATGCAACTACCAACCCTACACCGCAACGGTCGCAATGTCCTCGTCTGGGAAGTTATATTTAATCCGATCCCCCTCGATGGGATGCTCGGCCAGGAATTCTACTATAGCTCGGCCTTTGATGGTCTTTCTAGTGATGTATTCGACATCAAATTCCTACAATAGTATTAACCATCTTCCCATCTTTCCCAATAAATAAGGTGCTTCTTGAAAGTATCTGTGAGGGTTCTGTTTAGCAACAGCTTGTACCTTATAAGAGTGGAAGTAGTGTCTTAATTTCTTAGAGGCCCAAATCACCACTAGGCAAATCTTTTCGACTTCGGTATATTTGATCTCATAAGAAAGAAACTTTTTACCAAGATAATACACTGCAAATTCTACTTCGAATTCATCCTCTTGAGCCATCATAGCACGTACGAAACTATCTTATTTTCCAGGTATAGGATCAAAGGCTTGACTGGCTAAGATGGTCTCAAAACTAGGGGGTTTAACAAGTATTCCTTAATGGTGTTAAAAATCTTATGACAATCATCATTCCATATTACAGGCTAGTCTTTCCTGAGCAGCTTAAAGATTGGCTCGCAACTTGAAGTGAGCTTGGAGATAAATCTGCTAATATACTGCAACTTTTCCAAGAAGCTTCTGACATCTTTTTCTTTTTGGGGTACCGGTGTCTCCCTAATGGTCTTGTCTTTGTTTAGGTTGATTTCAATCCCTTTCTCCCAACAATTTTCTCGAGGTAACCTCAAAAATGTACTTCTTAGAGTTTAACTGCAAACTGTACTTGTAGATCCTTTGAAATAACTTCTCTAGAGCCTCGAAATGACCTTCTCTAGTAGCCGACTTTATCATCATATCATCGACATACACTGCTACCTCTTTATGAATCAGGTCATCGAAGATCGTAGTAGCCATCCTTTGATATGTTGCGCCCGCATTTTTCAAACAAAAAGGCATTACCCTATATGCAAATGTGCCCCATTCGGTGAAGAAGGCTATCTTAATCTGATCAACTATCTTGTTGAGGATCTGATTGTACCCGGTGTATCCATCCATAAAGCCATACATCATACAAGCGGCTATACTGTCCACTCAGACGTCAATGTGAGGTAGAAAACCATCTTTTTAACAAGCCTTGTTCAAATCCCAATAGTCCATGCATACACGTACGCCTTCATTACTGAACTTCTGTGAGAAACTTAGCCTCAATCTATTTGTGAATTTCTTCCTTAATCTTTTTTGCCCATTCTGGTTGGAGCCTTCTTAGTTTTTGCTTAACTGGTTTATGGTCAGGATATATTGTTATGGCACGTTCGGTGATTTCACAGCTAATTCCTGGCATGTCCTCGTAGGTCCACACAAAGACTTTTTCAAATTTTTTAAGATTCTTTCAAATTTTAATTTCTTTATAGGAGTTATGTTAGATGCTATCAAGATTTCCTTTGGGTTTTCCAAAGTTCTGAGATTAAATGGTGTGGCATCAGTTAAATTAATGTCAAATATGAATAAGTCATGATCATGATTATGCATATTGAAATCATTAGAAACATCGCATAAGTAAGCAAAATTGTTCATCTTATTAATGGAATCATAAACATTATAAACATCGTCAAAAAGTTCTAAAACAAAAAGAAAATCTACTTCACTATTATCTTTTTTTTCTGCCGACGTAGATGTTGCAGCTGACAATTGAGTAATATCTTGGCTTTTCGGAGGCTCTACAGTAACCCCCTATGGAACTCCATCTTATTTCTTCGAACCTACAACTTTATCTTCTACCTTCTCCTTACCCTTCACTTGAGTAGCCATCAGCCTGTCAATGACAATCTCTTCGGGCGCATCTCGGTCCCAAACAATGCCTTGGGTCATGATTTCTTCATCCCAAAGGCTCTCTACTGGCTTAATAAATCCAATGTCCCAATCAAAGACATCGTTGAAAACCTCAAATCCTAGTACGACTCTCCCATTTATCCACTGAGGTTCAGCTTCTCCAGCATAAGCACATACCAAGGAGGCTGGCACAAAACTCTTCGTAATGTGAGGGATCTCACATGTTGTCTTCTTATTCATTATGCCTTTATACCCAAAGCCCCTCCGATCTTTCTGACCTATCATCGTGACGGCTGCTTGTGGCCCCTAGGAGTTCTTACCTAAACCAGCTCCGGGAAGAAAGGACATTTTCTTCAGTATATTCACCACCTGAGAACTCCTTGCAATATCATCTTCTCTTTTTACCATCACCATATGAAAACCGTTGAAAGGTTATTTTGCAATCTCTAGGATGGATGCCTGATTTTCTCTGGCAGCTCTGATCATCACTACTTGTCCCTCATATGGGATCTTTATGATTTGATGCAATGTAGATGGTATCCCTCCTAACTTGTGAAACAAAGGTCTACCTAATAGTACTAAAAAATTGGCTAGAATAGGAAGGACCACAAATTCAACCTCCGTCTCTACCGGTCCAGTCTTCATTATTTCTCTGAAAGTCCCCGATGCTTGCCTTCAGGAGTTATCATAGGCGATGATCGTAAGATCTGTGTAGACACCGGGTCTTGAGGCAGTCCAGGTCAGAGTTACCCGATGAAGAGATCCATGTTGGTTTTCGGATAAATGGATGGAATTCGGAGGTTTTCGTCTTTCAGTTTCACAAGGATTAAAATCTTTTTCGCTATAGTGTGAGGTTTTGAAAGAGTTTGGGAAATTTTGCTTGAAATTGGAAGTTTTGCTCCACAGACGGGATGACCGTCTCAAGTAGGGACGCCCGTCTCTACTTGGGGTGATCCCCGTCTCTATGTCCCACGTTACAGCCCGTCTGTAGCTAGGGACAGACACGTGTCTGAGTAGGGACGCCCGTCCCTTGTCCCGCGTTACAGCCCGTCGGTAGCTAGGGACGGACATGTGTCTGAGTAGGGACGCCCGTCCCTAGTCCCGCATTACAGCCCGTCTGTAGCTAGGGACGGACACGTGTCTGAGTAGGGACGCCCGTCCCTAGTCCCGCGTTACGGCCCGTCTGTAGCCGAATTTTCACGCGTGCCCTTAGTAGGGACGCCCGTCGGTAGTTGCAGGGATGCCCGTCGGTAGTGGATCTGATCAGTTATCGCCGGATTTGATAAAATTTTAACTCTTATCTTTCAGATTTTGGGTAAGATTTGGTTAAAAATTGAATTTTAAAACTCCTTTTAAAATTCAAACTTTAAATTAATGCTTATCTGATTTTATCTCCAAAATTCTATAAATTGGGAGGTAAAATTCATTATTTGGGGTAAGAAAATTTGACAAATTTTTGGTGGAAAAAAATTAAACACTTTTTAAGAGATTGGAATTTTTAGAGAAGATTTTTTTGTGAGCAATTTACCAAAAAGCTATAAAATCTCTATTTTTAGAATTTTGTTTGATAAAAAATTCTTCCAATTAATTAATTTCCTCAAATTTTCTTGTGAATTAAGCCAATTTGAGGTAACGAAATTCATTCATTTCCATCAATACAACTAATTCAAACACTCGATCGCTATTAAATTTTCAGAAGGGAAAATACAAATTTTCTTATTTTTGATCTGTTTTTATTTGATCCTTGTGGAGCGTGCGGGGACCGAAACCATCTGATATTCACCCAAAAAGGTAAAATCTGAGGGTAGACATTCTGGATTAATACTTGTGTGATTTAATTAGTTTATATTAATCATTCTTCACTTTTTTATCTTTTAATTCATTTCTTTTAAAGTTTCCTATTATTTTCCTTTCTTTACTTTATTCACCAATTTTGATACTGACATGTTTATTCCTATGAGTTATTTTCTGACCATTTGGAATTGGAGTTGTAAATGATACTGGTCGAGCCAATCTGAGGATTTCCATACGGGTTCTTTCTTCACCCTTGCTTTTTATTCATGTTATTATTAAGATTATTTCAATGTCGTTAAAGTGAAAAGGGCCAAATATTTTATAGTAATTAATTTGGGGTTTTCTCAAAAGCTGTGGACCAATGTCCTATTTTTTTTAACCAACAAAATTGACACTTCTTAAAAATCAGTTTGTAACAAATATGCATGGCAGGACCAATGTCCTCACTCCAATGAATATCCCGATTTCTGTATGATCTATATATTATTTTTATAATGGGGGTTGTATTCCGCCCCTAGTTTATTGTAATTTGATTTATGGAAGTTTACCTTAATAATGCTTAATTTATCGTTTTGATGTGAATGATTGCGCTTTTAATTAAATGCATCGTATGGAAAGTTGGTGAAACAATGAATTCAAAACTTAATCATAATATTGATCAAGGTATAAATAAATAAATAAGAAGTCCCGAACTCACTCTGGTCTTTGGGGCTCAATGAGGCGAGAGGTCTAGGACTTCCAAGACACCTCTTGAGTCTCATCAAAAGACTTCAATTTACAAATCCTAGGCTCCAGGGGGTAGAGGCTGAGACCTCCAGGATCTCACTGGCTTGCTCAAGATGGATATGTATGCGTCGTCTTAGGCTCGATGAGGCTAGACGACCCTTCCCAATGTTCTATTGGGTGGTGACTCCAAGAAACCTCTTTGTTGCCCAAAATAGACGCACTTGTAAATACCTTACAAGTTTTATGAACCTTTCCTGATCGCCCTAAAGAGGGCTTTCGGGAGGCCACGGGGTTCTGCGCGCCTCACAGTGGCGACTCCTCTGGGGACTTACTGGAGACTTCGATTCGAAAGTACCTTGATTAAAAATTATAATTGAGTTTTAGTTCAAAAATTTCACCTTCTTTCAAAACTGCATTGCATCTCATTAGAGCCTTAGATCTACGCTAGTTTGGTCCCTTTTTCAGCCCCGGTGCGTTCCCGAAGCATGACCCTACGTTCACTCAATGTAGGGAAGTGTTAAGGATAATCACCAGCCCAATCCTCGTACCATCATGGTATATTAAATGGTGACCCAATCGGTCATCACGCTCGTGATGAGCTAGACCCGTTGGCAGGGACCATGCTTGGGTAGCCTTAAAGTAACACCACCTTTTGATTAAAGCTCATGTAATGGAAATAGTTACTTCCCCTAGGTGGTATAAACCTTAATACTATGCTTGCTATGTGGATCATTATGTATTGGACAAGCCCAGATAATTTGATTGGTAACCTAATCAAAGGTTTTCATGCCCCGATAGGCCCATGTCAATTTGTTCGGGCTGCCTAAATATATAACGATCATTACCCATGTGCTTGTGCATTAGTTAGGAGAGGTTATGCTGCCGATTTTCCACTATGCACCATGCACGTCCATCGGGTTCCCTGTTAACCCATGGATCAATCCCCCTAGGAAATAGACTATGACCTCGTGTGCGGGAGCAACAAGGTTGGAAGGACCTATGTGCTTGCATGTGGTTTGTAAATGTTGCATAGCACGATCATGCATCTTAGCACATTCATGCATCATCCTGACCCTTTATGTTTTTCAGCCATCATAGATTCGCCTAGGTGGACAAGAGGGTCTCGAGGGTGACTACGCAGAAATCCATTCTTCGAGTTATCAGAAAGGGTAGAGTATCCGGACACTTCTTTTGAAACCAGCTACGCTACTTTAGCTCAGTTTTCTTTACCCAAAGAAATGGCAAACTCACCAAGAGGGGTAGATGCCACCAAGGCAATGATAGCAGAGGAAGTGGGTCGAAGGCTTGAAGAGTTTGAGAACCGTATGATGGCGACGATGGCCACTATGGGTCAGCAAGCGGCCCCACAGAACCCACCACCTCCTCCTATGAGAAATAATGAAAGGGGGGAGGTCAGAGAAGACCCCCAAGAGGAAATTCGCATGCCACCTATAAACTTAAGAGCCACTACTTCAGGGGCACAATGGGGAAGACCAGTCCCAAGGTTAGATGATGATTGGGAAGATGAAGAATATGAGGAACGTATGTCTGAGAAAGGGAAAGCCCCTCAAACTGAAGAAGCCATCTAGAAGAAGATGGAGGAGAAATTTGAAGCAATGACAAGAATGCTAACAAAGGGTTGAGGAATGAACCCAAAAGACAAGGAGTTAGAAGGAGATGATCTAGTCCCAATGAACTTTAAAATGCCGGATGTTCTGAAGTTTGACGGCACTTCCAGCGCACATAAAGCAGTACTCGCTGGTGATGAAGGGCACCACTTTGACAAAAAAGCAGAAGATTGAGTACTTTTGCTTGAGTTTGATTGGCCCAGCAGTAGGTTGGTACCATGGACTCGATCGCCGAACCAAGGAAGATTGGGATTTATTGACAGAGGAGTTTTTGAGGCAGTATGATTGCAGTACAAGGATGGAAGTGACCTTGACGGACCTAGAGCTATTACAGCAGAAGGGAGGCGAGTCCTTCCATGAGTATCTAACCCGGTGGAGGAATCGAGTCATGGAAATGAAGAGGAAACTGGATACTCAAGATCAAATATGGCTATTCATTAAAAATGCGAGCCCGTATTTGAGAGAAGGATTAAGAATGAAAGGACTGAAAGACTGGGAGTCTCTGAAGGACATTGCCATTGAGGCCGAGGGGGAGTACCTTGTTAAGAGAGCAGCTAATGAG
The DNA here is from genome assembly GCA_947683425.1 of Excoecaria cochinchinensis. NCBI lineage: Eukaryota > Viridiplantae > Streptophyta > Magnoliopsida > Malpighiales > Euphorbiaceae > Excoecaria > Excoecaria cochinchinensis. The sequence goes on from CANTUQ010000127.1 coordinate 2,289,859, forward strand.
AACTATCCCAAGAGAGGTAGCAGTAGCCAGGGGGTAAATAGACCAACAGGTTTCGCTAGTGGCGTACGGAAGACTGCTGAGGTATCAGCTGCTATTGCTACCCCAAGGCATTTTTCCATTCTTGGAAGGTCTTTATCATGGGTGCTGAGAAGACTAATGAAAGAGGGTAAGTTACAGCCTATGCCACCCAAGCCTGCTAGAACTCAAGGCACGCTAGGACATAAGGATGATGAGTATTGTGCATATCATCAGAACACCGGGCATATAACCGATAACTGCAAGACGTTGAGGCATGTGATTCAAGATCTAATCAACTCAAAGCAGATCACAAACCCAGAGAAGAGAGGAGGTCAAAAGAAGGCTGGGTACAACAGTATGCCCCCGCCAGTGAACATGATCGGGTCCAGTTTGCCCGAGGAGTTTGTGTTAAGTGAATTGTACGGCAACGATGTCCACACTGCTGTCACGAACCTCCATGAGGGGAATGAAAAAGGGCTTCCCGCTGCAGTGATCGATTGCTAGTCCACTGATGATAGTGGAACTAAAAATGATAATTCTAAAGTATTTTTTGACCTGTGGAACTCAGAGGAGGAAGGAGAAGAAGCAAAGAAGAAAGAGGTAGGAGCTGTGACCCGGAGCGGAAGGGTAGCTCCAGAAGTTGAGAAGCCCCAGGAGTCGGTTGAGGGCAGAAAGGGAAAAGAGCCAAAAGAAGATTTGATTGTTAAGCAACTAAAAAAGACGCCAGCTCAGATTTCCATATGGGATCTTTTGAAACAGTCGCTATCGCATAGGCAGAAGGTGGTAGAGGCTTTATGCGAGGCAACTTTGGCAACAACTATCTCGCCTATAGAACTTCTGGATGTAGTGAAAGGAGGATCAGGAGAAAATGTTATTTTTACCAGTGCTGATTTGCCAGCAGAAGGCCGCAACCATAATCGCCCTCTATACATAAGAGCACAGATTAACCAAAAGCACACTGCTTGCGTAATGGTAGATGATGGCTCTTCAATAAATGTGTGCCCACAGGTGGCAATGGCGGCTTTTGGGGTAACAGAGGATAGGTTAGCCAAATCTGATCTCACTATCACAACTTATGACAACTCGCATAGACATGCTTCGGGGACATTCACGGTAATAGTGAAGACGGGACCTGTAGAATCAGAAGTGGAGTTTGTGGTACTGCATATACCCGCCAATTTCTCAGCTCTTTTAGGTAGACCATGGTTTCATAAGTTGGGTGGAGTCCCCTCTACACTTCACCAGATGGTAAAGATACCTCATAAGGGCCAGATTGTGACTATAAGGGCTGCACGGGAGAATCAGGTTTCAGTACTGGAGATTGCTAGGCATCCATTTAGTGGATTTCATATCGCCATGATAGGTGAGGAAGAGCAGAAGGAAGAGAGCCCCCAAGTACTGAATATGATGAAAAAGATGTCATTCCTCCCTGGCACAGGACTGGGCAAGAATTCTCAAGGGATGCCAATAACTGTTACCACCAAGGGCCAAAAGGACAGAAGGGGTCTAGGATACACAGGTGTTGTAGAGAGGGGTGAGAAGTCAAAAATGGAAATTCCTCATATCCGGAAGACTTTTGTGCCAGCAACCGTAGCATGTGCCTATACAGGGGAAGATGAACCACAGTGGCTGGATGGAAGATTTATGCCAGGGTTCGAGATTTTTAATAATGTTTATGACTAGGACATTGGATCGATCAAGCCAGCAGAGGGCTTCTGGGATGAAGAAATCATGACCAGTAGGACAATTTGGGGCCGTGAGATGCCAGAAGAAGTAATGACTGAAAAGATGGTAGCCACCCAGTTGAAGGGGAAAGCAAAGGTAGAAGAAGCCATGCATGAGTTGATTGGGGAGCCCCCAAAGAGCCGAAGTGATGCAGGACCATCGACTGCAGTGGATACGCCAGCAGAGGAGGAAAAGGAAAATAGTTTAGATTTTCTTTTTGCTCCAGAACTTTTCAATGATGTTAATGACAATTTCAATCTTATTAATAAATTGAATGATTTTGCTTACTTGTGTGATGTTTCCGATGATTTCACTATGCATGATCATGATCATCATCCATCCATATTTGATATTGATTCAACTGATGCTACTCCATTTAATCTTGGAACCATAGAAAATCCAAAAGAAATTTTGATAGCATCAAATATAACTCCTGAAGAGCGAGAAAAATTTGAGAGAATCTTAAAAAAATATGAAAAAGTCTTTGCCTGGACCTACGAAGATATGCCAGGAATCGATCGGGAAGTCGCAAAGCACGCTATTCCTACATATCCGGATCACAAACCCGTTAAACAGAAGCTGAGAAGACTTAGGCCAGAATGGGCAGATAAAGTGAAGGAGGAGATTCACCAGCAAGTCAAAGCCAAATTTCTAGTTGAGGTGCAATATCCAACTTGGTTGGCCAATGCTGTCCCCGTAGCCAAAAAGAATGGCAAAGTAAGGGTATGCGTAGATTATCGGGACTTGAATAAGGCCTGTCTAAAAGATGACTTTCCATTGCCCCATATAGATGTACTGATAGACAGCGCTGCTGCTTGCGAGATGTATAGCTTTGGAGATGGTTATGCGGGCTATAATCAAATTCTCAATAAAATAATTGATCAAATTAAGATGGCATTCATAACGGAATGGGGGACCTATGCTTATCGAGTAATGCCTTTTGGCCTGAAAAATGCAGGAGCCACTTATCAGAGGATGGCAACAAAAATCTTGAATGACCCGATCCATAAAGAAGTGGAGGTATACGTGGACGACATGATGATCAAGTCAGCCACTAGAGAAGGTCATTTTGAAGCCCTGGAAAAGTTCTTCTTAAGGATAGACAAGTATAATCTGCGGTTAAATCCTAAGAAATGTATCTTTGGTGTTACCTCAGCGAAGCTCCTATGACACGTGGTTAGCTAGAGGGGTATTGAGATTGACCCGGATAAGGCTAGGGCAATCAGAGAAATGCCAATACCACAGAAGGAAAAGGACGTGAGAAGCTTTCTTGTTAAGTTGCAGTACATCAGTAGGTTTATTGCTAAGCTTACTTCAATCTGCGAACCGATCTTCAAACTACTTAGAAAAGACCAGCCAGTAGTATGGAACGAAAGTTGTCAAAAGGCCTTCGATAATGTCAGAGAGTATCTGCTCAATCCACCGGTGTTGAGACCGCCGCAGCCAATCAAACCCTTGATTCTATATTTAGCCATAGAAGACAGTTCTGTAGGTGCCATGATGGCCCAAGAGGATAAATTTGGAGTGGAATTTGCTGTTTACTACCTTAGCAAGAAATTCTTGGCCTATGAGGTTAAGTATACAGAAGTAGAGAAGATTTGCCTTGCGGTAATATGGGTTTCTAAGAAATTAAGGCATTACTTTCATGCCTACAAGGTACAGGCGGTAGCTAAGCAGAATCCTTTAAGATACTTACAGGAAGCCCCCTCTTTACTCGGGAAAATGGGTAGGTGGTTGTTGTTGCTACAAGAATTCGATGTGGAGTATATTACTCGAAAAACTATCAAAGGGCGTGTAGTGGCTGAATTCCTGGCAGAACACCCAATTCAAGGAAAGTCGTACGAGTTTAAATTTCCAGATGAGGATGTGACAGCTATCGGAGCTCAAGGTTGGCAATTGCACTTCGACGGAGCCGTGAACAACAAGGGGGAAGGAGTAGGGATTATTTTAACAACCCTGGATGATGAGAAGCTCCCTTTGGCCAAGAAATTGAGGTTCAAGGCTACCAATAATGAAGCTGAGTATGAAGCATGTGCCTTTGGGTTAGAGGCGTTGATAGCCTTAGGAGCAAAAAACGTGGAAGTGTTTGGTGATTCCTCCCTGGTGATCAATCAAATCCGAGGTGAATGGGCGGTTAAAGAAGAGAGGCTAATGCCATACATCAAGCACTTGAGAGACCTGAGCAGTCAATTTGAGGTGTGCACATTCCGTTTTGTTCCAAGGGACGAAAACCAATTAGCCGATGCGCTCACCACTTTGGTCTCAATGTGGGACAACCCTGAAGGGGTGGTTATGAGGCCAATTCTGATTTCTAGCTCTGAGAGGCCTAGCTTCGAATCTAAGCCAGTCATGGAGATAGAAGTAGTAGATGGGAAGCCGTGGTATTACGATATCAAGAACTATTTAGAGAATACGGCGTTTCTAGAGGAAGCTACCGAAAAAGATCAGAGAATGATTTGCAAATTGTCTACCCAGTTCATTGGCATAAATGGGATATTATACAAACGGCAGGCTTATGGTATCCAGTTGAGATGTTTGGATGAGAAAGAGGCCAAAAGGGTAATGGAAGAAACTCATACAGGCGTATGCGGAGCCCATATGAACGGGTTGACATTAGCCAAAAAGATTATGAGACAAGGATTCTTCTGGCTCACCATAGATAACGATTGCTCAAAGTATGTAAAGCAGTGTCAGTTATGCCAATAGTATGCAGATTTAAGGCACCTGCCAGTTTCGGAATTACATAATCTAACGTCACCTTGGCCGTTCGCAGTTTGGGGGATTGATATTATTGGAGAGATACGCCCCACAACCTCCAATGGGCATAGATACATCATCGTCGCCATCGACTACTTCACCAAGTGGGTAGAAGCTGAGTCCTTCAAGAAAGTGGATGCTCGGGATATGGCAAAATTCATAGAAAAGAACTTGATATGTAGGTATGGCCTTCCACATCATATGGTATCTGACAACGGGGTCCAGTTCATGGCCGAAACGAAGAAGTTACTTCAGAAGTATGGTATCGAGCACCACAAGTCTTCTCCGTATCATCCTCAAGCTAACAGGGCAATTGAAGCCGCCAATAAGAATGTCAAGAGGATCCTGGCTAAGATGGTCCAGAATTATAAAGATTGGGCAGAAAAGTTGCCTTTTGCACTATAGGGTTACAGAACAACCATCAGAACTTCAACGGGAGCCACTCCTTATTCTTTGGTATATGGGACGGAGGCAGTATTGCCGATCGAAGTCAAACTTAAGTCACTAAGGGTGATAATGGAGGCAGAGATTCCGGAGGCCGAATGGGCGCAGCAGCGGTTGCAACGCTTGAACATGTTGGATGAGAACAGGTTAAAAGCCTACTATCACAACCAGATTTATCAAAAGAGGCTCGCTAGGTCTTTTGGAAAGAAAGTCAAGAAACATCCATTGAAGGAAGGGGATTTGGTATTCAAACAAATGAGACCAGAAGCACTGGATATTAGAGGGAAGTTCAGACCTACGTGGGAAGGTCCGTTTATCCTCAAGAAGCTGATGTCAAAAAGAGCTACAGTTTTGTCGGATAGTGATGGCAATGAATTCAAAGAACCGGTCAATATTGATAGACTCAAAAGGTTCCATGGCTAAAGGCTATAAAATCAAAAGAAGGGAATGAAAGCCCCGCGGGTCGAAAACCGAAAAATGGTGGCCTTGCTAAAATTGGGCGCCTCATCAGGGTGAAAATCGAAAAAAGGCATCCTGGGCAAAATTTAGAGGCTTCAGAGAAAATATCCAATCATGAAAACCCGAGAGGGCTGATTGGGAACAGGAGTTTGATGCTGTTAGGATTTAGTTCCAAGAATGAATGTAGTCTTGCATAATTGAATTAGTGTCAAAAGACGATCATGTATTCTGAAATCGTACTGAAATGTACACAATTTTGTGAAATAAAATAAGACTTGACTTATTCATTTATATCATTGTCCAATTCTGCTTTAAAAAGAAACATATTGCTCAAAATGCATGTAAAGCTAAACTATGCCCTACTACTACTCTCGCTAGCCAAATGCCTCAGTTGCCGTGTTCGGTTATCAGATGACGGGCTAAGTATCCACCTCTTGTACTCGCTGGTGGAGGTGATAGAGTGGTTCCCGAAGGGAGGTATGACAGTCTTCAGTGGAAGTTGACTCCAGAGCTCATAATAGCGGGAGACAAAAGCTGCAGAAAGGACTCCACCTCGAAAGGATAGAGGGAGTCTCACCACATCCTGAGTCATCCCAAGTTGACGAGAGCAGCGGGCCGTGATGTAAAAGGTTGCCTCACGAAGCCCGCATAGGGGAACGCATCCTGAAGACCCATCAATAACTGCACTAGATAAGGAAAGCCAAGCATGCATGAAGTTAATATCCTCATTTGATATCTCACTAAATCTGATAATGCCTTCGTCAGGGGTCTCAGGTAGGTACAAACGCCGGTGAGGAAGAAAATGCTTCGCAGAGTACTGACTAATGACCCTAGGAGGTGGCTCTGACAGCAGTTTCAATTTCTCTTGCAACCAAATTTGAAACAAAAAACAAGGAAAAGTAAAAGCCAAATAAAATAAGATAAAAGGCAAAGAAAAGCCGCTGGAGTAACTTGGATTTACTTCAGGCAAAAGTTAGGCATAGGGTTGTGTGAAAATCCGAAAGGACGCACTTCCCGCTAAGAAAAGCTCGTATGAAAATCCACAAGGGACACTGTGACGCGCGCCGATGGCACCCAGCAAGGGCCCTCGCTTGTGAATCCGCCTTTGGGATTCGAGGTATGAAGGTTCGCGTCTTTTGATCATGGGCGCCATGAGACATCATCGGTTTGTTCCTCCCAATAGAACATTGGGGAGAACAACCTAGCCTATTGACGCCTAAAGGCACCTTTGAGGTATTTGGAGTCGCCACCCAATTTGCGAGAAATTGGGAAAAGGTTTCTCACCTCTAACGGTCTAAACCAGAGATACGGTATCCGAGACTTCCCTCTTATTTATGCCTTGATTAATTATAAATGGGTTTTTAACTTCTTAAAATTATACCTCTCATCTCACGCGATCGATGCATTTTAAATTAAATAGCGCATTGCAAGCACTCAAAAAGCGATAAAGGAAAGCAATAAATAAAGCAGTAAAAGAAAGCGATAAATGAAAGCGATAAACACACAAGCACACAATTACAATAGAAATAGGGGCAGAATACAACCCCATTAAAAGGAGATTAAAGATGTAAGTGGGACGGAATACAATCCCCAAAAGATAAATAAAGTTGCCCAAAAAATTAATTACAAGGGCCCAAAGGAAAATAATGTACATAAATTTAAACACTCACGCAAGATCAAAATAAAAGACATGCATAAATCGGGACATTATTTCAGGAACATTGGTTCCTTCGCGCCTATTCTAAGGTTTAGGAACGTTGATTCCTCGCGTTTACTTGAAGAAGGTTCGAAGAGTCGCTTTGGTTGTTTGGAAGAAAATCGGGATGAGTGATCCCATTTTATTGAAAATTGACTCTTCGTTTTGATTGTGATAATTTTATTGTTGGGCTAAAACAAGGGACATTGGTCCCAATTTTATTAGTGAAAGTCCTGATTTAATTATAAAAGTATTTTTGTGACTTTTTATCTCACGCGTGCATAAATAAAATAAATATTTACAAATAAACACGTAACATATAAAGAGAGAGTCGAAAAGATCTCACCAAACCGGAGTGACCCTCCACGCGTTGCGACCCATCCGGGTAGTCGCAGGGGTGCTCAAATAACCCGACTCAAGTTAAATCTCAGACAAAAATTAACATCAAAAATATTAGTAATGGTTCTAAAAATTAATTAAGTAAAGATAAAATGAATATTAGGTAAGTCAATTTATAATGATAAGACAAACACAACAAAATAATAATAATAAGAATATGATGGTAGAAATAACAATAATAATGATAAGTGAAATAATAATAATAATAATAATAATAATAATAATAATAATAATAATAATAATAATAATAATAATAATAATAATAAACAGTAGCAAATATAAAGTAAGCAAACAATAAATTAATGGCAATAAAGATAATAATAGTAATAAGAAAACATTAACGGCAACCAATGTAATAATAATAATAATAATAATAATAATAATAATAATAATAATAATAATAATAATAATAATAATAATAATAATAATAATAATAATAATATAAATGGCAAAACGTTGAGACTAGCAAAAAGGGGAAAAGCCAACAGTAGAGTAAAGGTAATAATAATAATAATAAACACAAAATGAACATATAATAATAACAATGATAATAGCAGGATAATAATAATGATATTATAATAATAATAATAATAATAACAAAAAATCAAACTGAAGCAAACAAATAATATATTAATAGTGATATTAACACATTAAAATGCTAAAATTAAATAATAAACATGATAATAATAGTAAAAATAATTTTAACAATAATAAATAATGTACAAGAAAAATAAAAGAGAACAAGTCCAAGAATATTTACCCTTAGAATTTTTAGATTGGAAATAGGATGTCTCAATCCGTTCCCCTTGTCGAATTTTTGATTGTAATAATATTCAAAACAAGTGTAAAAATATGTGCTTTAAGCAAATTAGTTTAAGAAAATGTTTTTGGTGGGTTGAATAAGCCAAGAAAATTAATTTTTCTTGCTCAAATCAACCCAAGATTAAATATTTTGTAGTAGCAAAAACTAAAACTTGAGAAGAAAAACTTAAAGATTTTTGAAGAAGAATTTGGAAGAAGAAAGTGGTTTCTGAAAAATGAGAGAAAAGCCAAAAAAATCCTTTGAATCCAAATGTTGCCGTCCCCCTTGAAAATGGAGGAGGAATCCCTATTTTATTTTCAGTCTTGTCCCAAAATAGAGAAAGACCAAAGAGACTTTTAATTTTGTAAATCGAAAATAACACAAAACGGTGAAAAACGAAAAAAATCGGAGTGAAAAAACCAGTCTGAAAAAACGCAGATAATGGCTAAAAAAATGGGCCAGAGCAGGTGGTCTCGCGGTGGCCAAGTGGCCACCGCGCGGCCACTTTGCCAAGAAGCACAAAGGGGGTCGCGTGATGGCAATTCCCATCACGCGACCCCAAATTGGGCAAGTGGCTTTAAAAGCCACTTTCCCACGTTTTTTTTTTTGCACATTTTATTATTATTATTATTTTTTTTTAGAAAAACCTTTTTTCTTTTTCCTGAAAACATTTTCTTTAAAATTTCTTATTTTTAATTAAACTAATTAACTAATTCCATTTTTTGATTAAATCAATTACTTAATTTATTCAATTAAATTAAAAACTAATTTAATTCCCCTTTTCCAATTAAATTAATTAATTCAATTCAATTAAATTAAATAACACTTTCCAATAATATTATTTTTGGAATTAAAATTAATAATAATTTTTTATAATAAAAAAAAAACAAGGGTCTCGACAAGGGAAATATCATTTTTGACACCTCTGCCCGTAAATCGGTATCATTCTCGTCATCGGGTAATTCTAATCTTGGACCGCCTCGGGACCCGGTGTCTACAGTTGCCCCCAATTTTGGGGAACTTAGAACCTAGGTGCCTAAGTGAGCCAAAATTCAGAAAAGAAGGGAAGAGACACGTACCTGAGGCGGTCGCTTTCCCAGACTGGATGGGTGTTGTTGGAGTGGCTGTCGCCATGTTGTCGGTGTGTTGGCTATTGTCGTAGCGGTAATGCCGTGATCGTGCAAACCCTTCGTAGAGTGGTAGTACTGTTGTCGTGCAAATATTCCGTAGAATAGTAGTACCGGCAGCGTGCAAACCTTTTTGGAGCAGTAGTACCGAGATCGTGCAAACTCTCTGTGGAGCAGTAGTACCGTCCTCGTGCAAACCGTTTTGAAGTGGTAGTACCGTCATCGTGCAAACCTTCCGTAGAATAGTAGTACCGACAACGTGCAAACCTTTTGAAGCAGTAGTACCGAGATCATGCAAACCCTCCGCAGAGCAGTAGTACCGTCCTCGTGCAAACTGTTTTTGAAGTGGTAGTACCGTTGTCGTGCAAACCTTCCGTAGAATAGTAGTACCTACAGCGTGCAAACCTTTTGAAGCAGTAGTACCGAGATCGTGCAAACCCTCCGTGGAGCAGTAGTACCTTCCTCGTGCAAACTGTTTTGAAGTGGTAGTACCGTTGTCGTGCAAACCTTCCGTAGAATAGTAGTACCGGCAGCGTGCAAACCTTTTGAAGCAGTAGTACCGAGATCGTGCAAACCCTCCGTGGAGCAGTAGTACATTCCTCGTGCAAACTGTTTTGAAGTGGTAGTACCGTTATCGTGCAAACCTTCCGTAGAATAGTAGTACCGGCAGCGTGCAAACCTTTTGAAGCAGTAGTACCGAGATCGTGCAAACCCTCCGTGGAGCAGTAGTACCTTCCTCGTGCAAACTGTTTTGAAGTGGTAGTACCGTTATCGTGCAAACCTTCCGTAGAATAGTAGTACCGGCAGCGTGCAAACCTTTTGAAGCAGTAGTACCGAGATCGTGCAAACCCTCCGTGGAGCAGTAGTACCTTCCTCGTGCAAACTGTTTTGAAGTGGTAGTACCGTTGTCGTGCAAACCTTCCGTAGAATAGTAGTACCGGCAGCATGCAAACCCTTCTGTGATTTGAAGTAGTGGTGCTGTCTATGAGCCCTTTGGTTGATTGTCTGTTTTGATTTAACGATTGAGCTGATGTTGGATTGATGTCGTCGCTCGCCTTTTGTGGGTGTTAGTATTGAGTCTCTCTTCCTGCAAAATTTAGAAGACAAATATGCAGGCATAAATAGTGAGCATGCACGTGAGATGTATGTGTCATGCAGCAATGCAGAAATAGAGTTCATCTGTGTGGAATCGGGGGCGTCAGCTGGTTTGGTTATCCGTCGCGGTTGGCTTGATGCCCTCTGAAATTGCTTTTGAATTTTGTGCCTCTAGGGGATTATGAGGTTCTCCTCTAGTACCTATAGTCATTATTTGAAGGTAGTGCGTCACTCGTGGATTTTCACACTAGCTTTTCTTAGCGGGAGATGCGTCCTTGTCGGATTTTTCACATAACCCTGTGCCTTATTTTTTGCCTGGAATGGACCCAACCCAATCCAGCGGCTTTTATTTATTTTATTTTTTGTAGGGCAGACTGCCTGTCACCAGGTTTTCACCCTACCCTTCGGCCTAACTTTTGCTTAGAGCGCCAGTCACGGTTTTCATCTCTAACGACCTTTTTTTTTTTTTTTTTTTAGTGTGAGAGAAGTTGGAGTTGTTGCGAAAGGTCTTTCGGGTATGATTGGCATGTGCTTATGTCTCAGATTTTGGTTGTATGAGCTTGGTTCTTTATCGGGAAGGTGTTGTAGGGTTGGCTTCACAGTGGGTAGCAAGATGAGTTGACTGAAGTGCTCGAGCAAACAGAGCACCGGAGGGTAGATAGTAACAGTGTGCTGGTTTTATATTGGACTCAGACAACTTTGAGTGTGCAAGATAAACTGCCCTGGTTATACCAATACATCTTTGTATAAATGCATATATTTCAATCTGATTTCATATCACATGATCACTATTTGGCATTAACTCGAAAAATATGAGACATCATCTAATCTCGTGATAGATCTTGAGAGCATCAAACTCCTGTTATCAATCAGCCCTCGCGGGTTTTCTTGATTGAATATTTTCTCTCCTTCCTTTTTTTATTCTTTTTTTTTTTTAGCCTTTGCCATGGACCCTCTTTCAGTCCGTCAGTGTAGATCGAATTCGCTTTCATCTTCGTTAGCCGGAGAGACCACCGCTTCTATGAGTGGTTCTTCTTGGTATCAAAGTCTTGGTCTTAACCCTTGTGCGGACCGGCGGAGGTGATAGGTTTCTTGTTTGGGGCTTGGACATGAAGTTTCGTGCTTGGCTTTTATTGGCTTTGGCGGTTCGAACCCTGGAATGGCCTTTCAATGGCTGAGACGGGGTGACAGGTTGGGCTTGGATGATTTGGGGTACTTTTATCGGTTTAAGTTCCAAAATAAATTTTTTTTTTCGATGCCTGGGATTGGATGGATGGTTTGTGAATTAGCCTTTTAGGTCCTTTTCAGTGGCAGAAGAAGAATTGCAATGTGCAAGCATGTGTAGATCAACGGGATTTGAACAAAACTTGCCCCCAAATAGCATTCCCTTGCCCCTGATCAATTCTCTCTTTTCTTCTCTCTCTTTTTTTCCTTATTAAATTTTTTCTTTTCTTTTCTTTTAAAATATTTTCTTTTCTTTTCTTCTCTTCTAAAATTTTTTTTTCTTTTCTTTTCTTCAATTTTTTTTTCTTTTTTTCACCCCAATTTTCCTTCTCTTGGCAAGCTTCATTCAAGTCATGAAGTTACACATACGTGCACTTTTCATTTTAACCATTGGGACCATTGTTGTTCAATCTGGTCGAGCATGTAAGTTTTAATAAGGAATTTGGCTACAAGGGTTCTGGATGGTCAAGGGTCAATCATAATCGATTTTGAGGGTGCACATTTCAAGGGGTCGAGAGGAAAGAAGGTCATATGGCTTAGCTCTGATGGGTTGTATATTTTCTCGTGGTGGTTTCGAGTTTTATTTGTTCGATTTTTTATGTAAATCTTGGAGCTTTATTTTATTTGGTCGCACCACATGCGACTCAGGTGTTGCGGGTGCAAAGAAAAGGCTTTTAAAATTCGGTTCGTCATCATGTTGGCTCGTGGAAGTAATACTGATCTCAAGAACTTCCTTATCAATTTTTAGCATGTCACACCAGGTCCAGGCAAAGGATTTTTTTTTTTTTATTTACATCTCTCAAAATTATCCTCGCTTCAGGAGTTATATCAGATGCTACCAAGATTTTATTTGGATTTTCCAAAGTTCCGAGACTAGATGGAGTCGTATTAATTGGGTTAATGTCAAAATGAATGGATGCACCGTGATCATGAGAAATGAAATTATTAGAAACATCATACAAATAAGCAAAAAGTATTCATTTCAGTTAACAAAAACTAGAATTAAAAATGTCATCATCTAATAGTTCTGGGATAAGAAGAACATCTGAATAGCTATCTTCTTCCGGTTTCCATCGGTAGGGCTGTTTCGGCCAACGGTTCCTCGCCATCTGCAGGAACCACCTTCATCCTCCACTTAGGTATTCAATTTGTCTTCCTCTGCTCCTTTCGCTCTTCCGGATCAAACATTAATGCTTGAATAAGATCTCTCAGAGGACGATAATAGTCAGTTCTGTGCCCTGTGTATTGGTGATATGCATAATACCAGTCTGTTCTGTGTCTAGGCTGTCCTTGGCTTGGGGCTGGCTTAAGAGGCAATGGCTGCAACTTGCCCTCCTTCAAAGGTTCGCCCAGATCAGAATAGTGCCTTTGAGCTATTTTAGCCATTGGTGTTTTCCCTATCCTTCTTGTATCACCGTTACCAACTCTGTAACACCCCAACTCATACGTGGACGAACCCATCCGCAATGGAGTAGGAGGCCGTACGAGTAGGTGTGTTACCGGACTGAAGCGAGACAAAGCATACTAAAATACGGAAGAATTTAAAACTTGAGGAGTAGATTTGGACATGCATATTTCGCAAATGCGCATACACTAATCAAAAGCATACAGTTGTGAAAACTTACAAGCATACAATAGAAGTTATTCTCCAAACATCTCTATACAAATATTTACATGGCCCAGAATATTATATAAATATCTTTACATATTATTACATATACTTATTCATCAGAATTACAAAATCCAGGCTACAGAAATTCAACAAAATACATCACTTCTAACTCCTATGTGGCCGACTCTGCAGATGCGCGACTCGAACAGAAGCAAACCTGCCACCTGCACGGGAAAAAGAACCCGTGCTAAGCGATAACGCTTAGTGGGGAAAGCACAAAAATATAGACGACCATTCACAACGGTTGCCAATGCATACCACATACACGAAGGTGAATACATAAAATCCTGACAAATAAATATACATGCTTGTATAATATAGCCATGCACTCAAATATTCTTAACCACACTCATACACTCATTATTATTAACACACCCAATTGTTTTGCCAAAATCATTATATTTATCCAAACCCAAGAGATGATGTCAAAATACTACACTTCCACAGCGTAAACTTATTACAAATTATCATGCCATGAAACGTAAACACATAATAACATACCATAATTACTACAATAGCTAATAATAAGGAGCTATATAGCATCATATTAAATTTGTTACATATGTTGGTTTAAGATCACATTCCTAAGTATACAAATCAGTATACTTAATCTTAGTAATTAACAATACATATTCACGTTTATATATATATAGACTTTAACTATAGTATTCAGTAATTCAGATTCGCATTCACATACATATTAATTTATCTCATTACTATACAGAAGTGTAGTATCCATATTATGTGACAGACCGACTTCACATACGCATACTATAAACAAGACCATTTACAGATAACCATAAAGGTACAATATACAGGTCAGAGTTACATCTAACCCAATCAGAGATTCATAATCACATTCGATTTCATAACTGGTTCACACGACCGAAATCTTACACATTCGGATATCATATTCTCATATTCTCATTAGGCAAAATAGACAGAATACCTGCTGACTCAAAATAGTGGATAACGAGTACTGAGGAGGAGACCTCATGAGGGAACATATAGCCCGATCTCTGACCGGGTAAACCTCAGAGGGAACATATAATATAATGTACCATACAGGTACAAGTCGAAAAGCAACATCATCTTTTTCCACATTCCAAAAACATTTCATATCAAAGGGTTCGCGAGGAACCAGTCGTGGGACCTGATCAGGGTCCAAATCGTTCAAAGGGCGCTGCAGCTACAAAGACTCTATTAGGCATGCCTAACTATCCACTAGACTGACTCTCGCAGGTCATGCATCATTCAAATCAGGTGTCATATCAGACAGTATATAAATATCATCATATTTAATCCAGAGTACAATGGACATATTCACATTAATATACACATATTTCAGCCGCAGTATTCCGTAATTCAAACTCATATTCATATACACATCCTATAAACAAGACCATTTATAGATAAAAACGAAAGTACAATATGTAAGTCAGAGTTACCTTTAGCCTGTTCAGAGACTTGTACTCACATCCGCATATCCCAAAAATCATATAAATCATACTGAAATCATCAATCACTCAAAAATACTTTATACTCTATCAGAACGAAGCAATAATCCAATGTTATTGTGCACGCAAAATCATTAGTTCCACATTCAAACCACTGCATTTAACGAATAAATACTCATTACAAAATTAGGGTAGGTCACGGTGGTAACCAATTCCATTGCCACCGTGACATACAAAAGCCCCCAAAACAGAATACATCTCTGAGGTAGGTCACGGTGGTAATCAAATCCATTGCCACCGTGACATACCAAAATCCAAAGCAGAATGCAAACCAAAGGTAGGTCACGGTGGTAACCCATTTCATTGCCACCGTGACATACCAGAACCCCAAAACCAAATGCAAATCTGCGGGAGGTCACGGTGGTAACCACATTCATTGCCACCGTGACATACCAAACCCTCAAAACAGAATGCTATTCTTCTCACTTAATCATATTATATAGGCACTCAAATATCCACGTGAACCGTTATAGTATCATAATTATCTTGCATACTAACACCTTCTAATAACATTTATTACCAATGCATGCATCGTATAGTATTGTTAGGCAATTACTTTAATCATGCATTCATTACTCATATCCCCTATATACATTTTCTATTAAGCTAACTCAATTCATAATTATACATACTTGTTCACATCGTACATGATCAATACCACAAGCATATCCTGTTCGATAATTAAAAGCATATATATATATATACATTTAATTTCATTATTAAACTCTTATGCTATAGCTTTAATCACTTACAATTTGGATTAACGACTACCCACATACTCATTTCCTAAGGTTAGAAATGAGTTAGACATGCTATAGGAACTTACCATGAAGTTCGGGTACGTTTCGGGAAGAAAAACACTCAAATTATGCATATTAGGAGGTGGTCACGGTGGTAACCAATTGGTTGTCACCGTGAGGTCCAAAAATGAGCATTCTGCCCTGCATTTTCATAGGTCACGGTGGTAACCAATTTGGTTGCCACCGTGACATACCAAAATATTGCAAAACAGAAGCAAAATTTCGGGTCTGTTTCACTCCACAATTTTGTACAGCCTATATCAAAGTCTAGAACTCATTTTTAGCCACAACTTCCTTCTTAACAAATGTTCTATAGGATGTTAACTTCCAAATGCAACAAATTACAGGTCAATTGGACATCTATAGATTCAGATATGATCTAAACAACCCACAGTGCTTCTCTGAACCCGTCCAAAGAAGATAGGTCTACTTCTTGACCATTTTTCGGACACTTAGAGTTACAATTAGCTCAAACCTATTTCTAACACATATGTAGTAATATATCTTAGCTTTCCAACGGAACTTGTTTCATACCATTTGGAGTTCTAAAACTCCAAATATAGCCTAATAACCAAAGAGGGGTCAAGTGTAACCTAACACAGTCCTCACCAAAATCCTATTCACATGCACTTTTTATCAAATTAAAACCAACACTCACTACCATCATCAAAGATCATCATCAACACATTCAAATTACTTAAACAACTCATGAATATAATCAAAATCATACATAATTAAAAAGTTCCCAAACCTCAAAGAAGCACAACCAATACTCTTTATGCTCAGTCCTCCATCTTTCCTTTCCTCTTATTAGACTTCTTCATAGCATCAATCCCTTGCACAAACACATATCATGGATTCACTTAACCCAAACCTCAGTTCACCCAAACCAAAAGAAAACAGGGAAGAAGAAAGAGATAACATCCAAAATCAAAAACCCATATACATACCTTTAATCTTGCCCCTTATACTCCATCATAACACCCTCTATACATGCACAAGCCCAATCGAAAGAGGAGCAAGGAAGAAGAAAGCAGAAAGTGGGGAAAGGTAAGAAGAGGAGAGAGAGCGGGAAGGAGAGGAGGGCCAAATGTGATTCTGCCCCCCTTTCCCATTCTTCATTTCCTTTTTCTCTTTCTCATTTAGTGCACACACCAACCATACCACTTGTCACCATCCTAAAGGTCCACTTGTCATAATCCTATTAAATCCAAGATACATCTTTGACTAATTCCAACCTTGGCACCATACTCACTCCACACACAAACATTTCTTGAATTAAAATCTTCAAGGTACCACACTTGAGTCACACCAAATCATTTCCTAAAACCCACTTATACCCTACTTCCATACACAACAAGCACACCATAATACTTCCTTCACTTAACTTATTTAATTAATTTCTTTGCAAATAAATCCTTATTATCCATATTATTCATGTACAAATTACCGAATTACCCTCACTTATTCCGACCGAGCAAGCATATTCCGACTAGGCCCGATTTGGGGTGTGACAAATCTTCCCTCCTAAAAGAATTTCGTCCTCGAAATTCACTTACACTGGTAAGAAACCCCAAAACTACACTTCGAATCACTCTCAGACTCATACATTGCATTCTAAAACTATTCACTTACTTACAATTATCGCCATTGCTATACTCTTAAATCACTTTCTTATATTCGAATCAAACACATTCATCAGAACAATCATTACTCAAATGACCGACTGAAATCAAAACCCGAACATTTTACACATAAACCAACTAAGTTCGCCAATTGATACATAAATCCTTCACTACTTAAAAGATGTCCATCATACTTACGTTTCTCTTTACCATTAACACTCCTATCAAACTTTAAAATCCTTTTTACGGCCCCAAAATACTCTTTCTGTTCAATCTTTAACCAAACACAGAACACTTTCCTAAACGATTGCTGAGCGCGTCATTTTTACCCTTAATCTTAATATCAAATAGTACATATATACCCTGTCAGCTTTCTCTCAATCAAAACATATATGCATATGCTTATCATGTATTGTCAAAGGGATGATGATGATGTAATGAAATTGAGATGATTCATGTATACAGAGTGATGCAATTGATGCTATAATGATGCATTTTGTCCCATCCCCATGATTCAATATGCTTTCATTTAAACACTTTTCTGGAGATAGCTGACAGGCATATAGAGTACTACCAAAACCTTATAAGATCCAAATACTCATCCACTTACTCGATAACTTTCTTTACTGAGGTACACTCTGAACAAAACCTTGAGAAATCCTAGGAGCAGTCAGCCTATCCAAAATTCGAATCAATCCTTGCACTAATGTTCTATCATTAGAAACAGGACCGAAATTCTAACCAAAAGGTGCACAGAAACGAAACACTTTGATCAGTACTAACTGGGTTCACACTTTCTGTTGTCTCATTCACCTTCTCATTCGGTTCAGGCTCCATCTAACATAACACACACAGGACAAGACGCATCTGCATTAGGCCACGACACAAAACTGACTCTCGAACAAAGACTCGACACATAACAAGTACAATACAAAGACCCAATACTCAAACAAATAAGGCAACCAGAATCTTGTGCTCTGATACCACTAAATGTAACACCCCAACTCATACGTGGACGAACCCATCCGCAATGGAGTAGGAGGCCGTACGAGTAGGTGTGTTACCGGACTGAAGCGAGACAAAGCATACTAAAATACGGAAGAATTTAAAACTTGAGGAGTAGATTTGGACATGCATATTTCGCAAATGCGCATACACTAATCAAAAGCATACAGTTGTGAAAACTTACAAGCATACAATAGAAGTTATTCTCCAAACATCGCTATACAAATATTTACATGGCCCAGAATATTATATAAATATCTTTACATATTATTACATATACTTATTCATCAGAATTACAAAATCCAGGCTACAGAAATTCAACAAAATACATCACTTCTAACTCCTATGTGGCCGACTCTGCAGATGCACGACTCGAATAGAAGCAAACCTGCCACCTGCACGGGAAAAAGAACCCGTGCTAAGCGATAACGCTTAGTGGGGAAAGCACAAAAATATAGACGACCATTCACAACGGTTGCCAATGCATACCACATACACGAAGGTGAATACATAAAATCCTGACAAATAAATATACATGCTTGTATAATATAGCCATGCACTCAAATATTCTTAACCACACTCATACACTCATTATTATTAACACACCCAATTGTTTTGCCAAAATCATTATATTTATCCAAACCCAAGAGATGATGTCAAAACACTACACTTCCACTGCGTAAACTTATTACAAATTATCATGCCATGAAACGTAAACACATAATAACATACCATAATTACTACAATAGCTAATAATAAGGAGCTATATAGCATCGTATTAAATTTGTTACATATGTTGGTTTAAGATCACATTCCTAAGTATACAAATCAGTATACTTAATCTTAGTAATTAACAATACATATTCACGTTTATATATATATAGACTTTAACCATAGTATTCAGTAATTCAGATTCGCATTCACATACATATTAATTTATCTCATTACTATACAGAAGTGTAGTATCCATATTATGTGACAGACCGACTTCACATACGCATACTATAAACAAGACCATTTACAGATAACCACAAAGGTACAATATAGAGGTCAGAGTTACATCTAACCCAATCAGAGATTCATAATCACATTCGATTTCATAACTGGTTCACACGACCGAAATCTTACACATTCGGATATCATATTCTCATATTCTCATTAGGCAAAATAGACAGAATACCTACTGACTCAAAATAGTGGATAACGAGTACTGAGGAGGAGACCTCATGAGGGAACATATAGCCCGATCTCTGACCGGGTAAACCTCAGAGGGAACATATAATATAATGTACCATACAGGTACAAGTCGAAAAGCAACATCATCTTTTTCCACATTCCAAAAACATTTCATATCAAAGGGTTCGCGAGGAACCAGTCGTGGGACCTGATCAGGGTCCAAATCGTTCAAAGGGCGCTGCAGCTACAAAGACTCTATTAGGCATGCCTAACTATCCACTAGACTGACTCTCGCAGGTCATGCATCATTCAAATCAGGTGTCATATCAGACAGTATATAAATATCATCATATTTAATCCAGAGTACAATGGACATATTCACATTAATATACACATATTTCAGCCTTTAGTATTCCGTAATTCAAACTCATATTCATATACACATCCTATAAACAAGACCATTTATAGATAAAAACGAAAGTACAATATGTAAGTCAGAGTTACCTTTAGCCTGTTCAGAGACTTGTACTCACATCCGCATATCCCAAAAATCATATAAATCATACTGAAATCATCAATCACTCAAAAATACTTTATACTCTATCAGAACGAAGCAATAATCCAATGTTATTGTGCACGCAAAATCATTAGTTCCACATTCAAACCACTGCATTTAACGAATAAATACTCATTACAAAATTAGGGTAGGTCACGGTGGTAACCAATTCCATTGCCACCGTGACATACAAAAGCCCCCAAAACAGAATACATCTCTGAGGTAGGTCACGGTGGTAATCAAATCCATTGCCACCGTGACATACCAAAATCCAAAGCAGAATGCAAACCAAAGGTAGGTCACGGTGGTAACCCATTTCATTGCCACCGTGACATACCAGAACCCCAAAACCGAATGCAAATCTGCGGGAGGTCACGGTGGTAACCACATTCATTGCCACCGTGACATACCAAACCCTCAAAACAGAATGCTATTCTTCTCACTTAATCATATTATATAGGCACTCAAATATCCACGTGAACCGTTATAGTATCATAATTATCTTGCATACTAACACCTTCTAATAACATTTATTACCAATGCATGCATCGTATAGTATTGTTAGGCAATTACTTTAATCATGCATTCATTACTCATATCCCCTATATACATTTTCTATTAAGCCAACTCAATTCATAATTATACATACTTGTTCACATCGTACATGATCAATACCACAAGCATATCCTGTTCGATAATTAAAAGCATATATATATATATACATTTAATTTCATTATTAAACTCTTATGCTATAGCTTTAATCACTTACAATTTGGATTAACGACTACCCACATACTCATTTCCTAAGGTTAGAAATGAGTTAGACATGCTATAGGAACTTACCATGAAGTTCGGGTACGTTTCGGGAAGAAAAACACTCAAATTATGCATATTAGGAGGTGGTCACGGTGGTAACCAATTGGTTTTCACTGTGAGGTCCAAAAATGAGCATTCTGCCCAGCATTTTCATAGGTCATGGTGGTAACCAATTTGGTTGCCACCGTGACATACCAAAATATTGCAAAACAGAAGCAAAATTTCGGGTCTATTTCACTCCACAATTTTGTACAGCCTATATCAAAGTCTAGAACTCATTTTTAGCCACAACTTCCTTCTTAACAAATGTTCTATAGGATGTTAACTTCCAAATGCAACAAATTACAGGTCAATTGGACATCTATAGAGTCAGATATGATCTAAACAACCCACAGTGCTTCTTTGAACCCGTCCAAAGAAGATAGGTCTACTTCTTGACCATTTTTCGGACACTTAGAGTTACAATTAGCTCAAACCTATTTCTAACACATATGTAGTAATATATCTTAGCTTTCCAACGGAACTGGTTTCATACCATTTGGAGTTCTAAAACTCCAAATATAGCCTAATAACCAAAGAGGGGTCAAGTGTAACCTAACACAGTCCTCACCAAAATCCTATTCACATGCACTTTTTATCAAATTAAAACCAACACTCACTACCATCATCAAAGATCATCATCAACACATTCAAATTACTTAAACAACTCATGAATATAATCAAAATCATACATAATTAAAAAGTTCCCAAACCTCAAAGAAGCACAACCAATACTCTTTATGCTCAGTCCTCCATCTTTCCTTTCCTCTTATTAGACTTCTTCATAGCATCAATCCCTTGCACAAACACATATCATGGATTCACTTAACCCAAACCTCAGTTCACCCAAACCAAAAGAAAACAGGGAAGAAGAAAGAGATAACATCCAAAATCAAAAACCCATATACATACCTTTAATCTTGCCCCTTATACTCCATCATAACACCCTCTATACATGCACAAGCCCAATCGAAAGAGGAGCAAGGAAGAAGAAAGCAGAAAGTGGGGAAAGGTAAGAAGAGGAGAGAGAACGGGAAGGAGAGGAGGGCCAAATGTGATTCTGCCCCCCTTTCCCATTCTTCATTTCCTTTTTCTCTTTCTCATTTAGTGCACACACCAACCATACCACTTGTCACCATCCTAAAGGTCCACTTGTCATAATCCTATTAAATCCAAGATACATCTTTGACTAATTCCAACCTTGGCACCATACTCACTCCACACACAAACATTTCTTGAATTAAAATCTTCAAGGTACCACACTTGAGTCACACCAAATCATTTCCTAAAACCCACTTATACCCTACTTCCATACACAACAAGCACACCATAATACTTCCTTCACTTAACTTATTTAATTAATTTCTTTGCAAATAAATCCTTATTATCCATATTATTCATGTACAAATTACCGAATTACCCTCACTTATTCCGACCGAGCAAGCATATTCCGACTAGGCCCGATTTGGGGTGTGACAAACTCCCTGACTTATGAGGTTAGTGATAGTCCTATTGAGGGGTGCTCGGGGAGTTACCGTGAGTTGAGCTTGAAGAACTAGCGCCATGGCATCCATCCTTTCCTTAATTGTGGCCAACAACCTCCTTTTAAGCTCCTCAAACCTTCTATCCATTATGAAATCCTCATCAGGGTTTGGGATCCTTGCTCTTCTTGGCCCAACTGGCACAAAATCAGCTTTAGGCTCATTTACAGATTGATGGGCAGCGACTCCAACGAGGGGAACCTCCCCACCAGCAGGTGATTCGGCTTGCCCCCGAGGAGGGACCACCGGTGGCTGTGGAGTAGCTGGTGCTGGTGGTTGAGCAAATCTTTCTGCCATTGAGGATGATTCGCTGGTTGTTGAGAATGACTCAGAATCCCAAAAAGGCACAAATTCTAGCAATTCGAAGGGCGAGTCTGTCCTCACTAGCCGGCCGTCAGAACTTCTAGTCCACTTGGATGAATCTATGATGGCTGAAAAGCTCAAATGGTTAGCATGATGCATGGATGACAGTTATAATGCATGATCGTGAGTTATGCAGCATTTCGCAACCACATACAAGCAAGTAGATCCTTTCGCCTTATCACTCCAACACACGAGGTCGTGCGATCTCTTTCCTAGGTGGGCTTAGTCCATGGGTCAACAGGGGACCCAATGAACGTGCGATGTGCACGGTAAAAAGCCGGCAGCATAACACTCTTAATCTAATGGACATACGCATGAGTTTTGGCCATCTCGTATTTAGACATTTCAATCTCATTAAGATGGGCCTACCAGGACATAAAAGCCTTTGATAAGAGACCATTTTAAATTGGTTGATATTGTCTAATACGTGATGGCCCATATCACAAGCATTGTATTAAGGAGCATGCCCCCTAGGGGAAGTTTCTATTTGCCATTATATGGGCTTTGGTCCAGGTGATTTCTTTGGGCTACCCAAGCATGGTCCCCACCAACGGGTCTTCATTTGATATACCAAAAGGTACAAGGCTTGGGCTGGTGATTATCCCTAACACTTCCCTACAATGAGTGAAAGTAGGGTCGTGCTTCGGGAACGCACCGGGGTAAGATAGGGACCAACTAGCATAAATCTAAGGCTCTAAAATAATATGATGCAATTTTTGAAAAGAGACAGAATTTTAAGCTTCAAAAACCCAAATATAAATTTTAACCAAAGCACTTTCGGAGCAAAGTCTCAAACACAAAGTCCCCAGTGGAGTCGCCACTGTGACGCGCGCCGATGGCACCCAGCAAGGGCCCTCGCTTGTGAATCCGCCTTTGGGATTCGAGGTATGAAGGTTCGCGTCTTTTGATCATGGGCGCCATGAGACATCATCGGTATGTTCCTCCCAATAGAACATTGGGGAGAACAACCTAGCCTATTGACGCCTAAAGGCACCTTTGAGGTATTTGGAGTCGCCACCCAATTTGCGAGAAATTGGGAAAAGGTTTCTCACCTCTAACGGTCTAAACCAGAGATACGGTATCCGGGACTTCCCTCTTATTTATGCCTTGGTTAATTATAAATGGGTTTTTAACTTCTTAAAATTATACCTCTCATCTCACACGATCGATGCATTTTAAATTAAATAGCGCATTGCAAGCACTCAAAAAGCGATAAAGGAAAGCAATAAATAAAGCAGTAAAAGAAAGCGATAAATGAAAGCGATAAACACGCAAGCACGCAATTACAATAGAAATAGGGGCAGAATACAACCCCATTAAAAGGAGATTAAAGATGTAAGTGGGACGGAATACAATCCCCAAAAGATAAATAAAGTTGCCCAAAAAATTAATTACAAGGGCCCAAAGGAAAATAATGTACATAAATTTAAACACTCACGCAAGATCAAAATAAAAGACATGCATAAATCGAGACATTATTTCAGGAACATTGGTTCCTTCGCGCCTATTCTAAGGTTTAGGAACGTTGATTCCTCGCGTTTACTTGAAGAAGGTTCGAAGAGTCGCTTTGGTTGTTTGGAAGAAAATCGGGATGAGTGATCCCATTTTATTGAAAATTGACTCTTCGTTTTGATTGTGATAATTTTATTGTTGGGCTAAAACAAGGGACATTGGTCCCAATTTTATTAGTGAAAGTCCTGATTTAATTATAAAAGTATTTTTGTGACTTTTTATCTCACGCGTGCATAAATAAAATAAATATTTACAAATAAACACGTAACATATAAAGAGAGAGTCGAAAAGATCTCACCAAACCGGAGTGACCCTCCACGCGTTGCGACCCATCCGGGGAGTCGCGGGGGTGCTCAAATAACCTGACTCAAGTTAAATCTCAGACAAAAATTAACATCAAAAATATTAGTAATGGTTCTAAAAATTAATTAAGTAAAGATAAAATGAATATTAGGTAAGTCAATTTATAATGATAAGACAAACACAACAAAATAATAATAATAAGAATATGATGGTAGAAATAACAATAATAATGATAAGTGAAATAATAATAATAATAATAATAATAATAATAATAATAATAATAATAATAATAATAATAATAATAATAATAAACAGTAGCAAATATAAAGTAAGCAAACGATAAATTAATGGCAATAAAGATAATAATAGTAATAAGAAAACATTAACGGCAACCAATGTAGTAATAATAATAATAATAATAATAATAATAATAATAATAATAATAATAATATAAATGGCAAAACGTTGAGACTAGCAAAAAGGGGAAAAGCCAACAGTAGAGTAAAGGTAATAATAATAATAATAATAATAATAATAATAATAATAATAATAATAATAATAATAATAATAAACACAAAATGAACATATAATAATAATAATGATAATAGCAGGATAATAATAATGATATTATAATAATAATAACAAAAAATCAAACTGAAGCAAACAAATAATATATTAATAGTGATATTAACACATTAAAATGCTAAAATTAAATAATAAACATGATAATAATAGTAAAAATAATTTTAACAATAATAAATAATGTACAAGAAAAATAAAAGAGAACAAGTCCAAGAATGTTTACCCTCAGAATTTTTAGATTGGAAATAGGATGTCTTAATCCGTTCCCCTTGTCGAATTTTTGATTGTAATAATATTCAAAACAAGTGTAAAAATATGTGCTTTAAGCAAATTAGTTTAAGAAAATATTTTTGGTGGGTTGAATAAGCCAAGAAAATTAATTTTTCTTGCTCAAATCAACCCAAGATTAAATATTTTGTAGTAGCAAAAACTAAAACTTGAGAAGAAAAACTTAAAGATTTTTGAAGAAGAATTTGGAAGAAGAAAGTGGTTTCTGGAAAATGAGAGAAAAGCCAAAAAAATCCTTTGAATCCAAATGTTGCCGTCCCCCTTGAAAATGGAGGAGGAATCCCTATTTTATTTTCAGTCTTGTCCCAAAATAGAGAAAGACCAAAGAGACTTTTAATTTTGTAAATCGAAAATAACACAAAACGGTGAAAAACGAAAAAAATCGGAGTGAAAAAACCAGTCTGAAAAAACGCAGATAATGGCTAAAAAAAATGGGCCAGAGCAGGTGGTCGCGCGGTGGCCAAGTGGCCACCGCGCGGCCACTTTGCCAAGAAGCACAAAGGGGGTCGCGTGATGGCAATTGCCATCACGCGACCCCAAATTGGGAAAGTGGCTTTAAAAGCCACTTTCCCACGTTTTTTTTTTGCACATTTTATTATTTTTTTTTTTAGAAAAACCTTTTTTCTTTTTCCTTAAATCATTTTCTTTAAAATTTCTTTTTTCTAATTAAACTAATTAACTAATTCCATTTTTTGATTAAATCAATTACTTAATTTTTTCAATTAAATTAAAAACTAATTTAATTCCCCTTTTCCAATTAAATTAATTAATTAATTCAATTCAATTCAATTAAATAACACTTTCCAATAATATTATTTTTGGAATTAAAATTAATAATAATTTTTTATAATAAAAAAAAAACAAGGGTATCGACAAGGGAAATATCATTTTTGACACCTCTGCCCGTAAATCGGTATCATTCTCGTCATCGGGTAATTTTGATCTTGGACCGCCTCGGGACCCGGTGTCTACAGACACACTACCTTTAAAACAATGACGTACCTGGAGTAATAAGGGGCTCCCAAAGAATGAAGTGGCAGGCCCGGCACTGACAGAATCAAAACCCAAGATAGTCTCGGCTAGAATAAGTGGAAAAGGGGTCAGCCCGTGGTAAAAATCGTCCAAAATCCCAAACAGACAAGGGTCTCCAAGCAGCTCCTCTGAAGTCACCACCAGATACTTCATCAGGCAAAAAAGAAAGATAATACTTACGCTGTATGAAGGAAGGTGGGAGAATTCATCCAGTGCTTCAATAAGAGGATCTAAGGCAAATACTGGGCCCTGAGGAACTAGACGAGCAGCATCAGAAGGAGCTATACTTAAGGACAGAGCAATATCCCGAGTTTGAACCAAACCACAGCGAGGAACGTAGGGTAAAGCACTAGGAGGATACCAGCTCCAGACGATAGCAGCAAATTCCTCAGGCAGGGGGCACATTTCCTGGTAGGTGAACCTAAAAACGTGAAAGCGAGGGTCCCAGAAGTGGGTCGCAGCTAAAAGAAGGTTGTAGTCTATTTGGACCCTTCGTAAAAATCTCAGCCCAGAAAGGGGGGCAAGAGTGCTGTTTTCCCAAGTTTGAGCATCATCTAAGATATGGTGCATTTTGGAAAGAAAAGGAGAATTCATTTCTCTGTGACTAAGGTCGGGGTAGCTAAGGGAGATAAAGAAGGGGAAAAGAAAAAAAAATTGAGGAAAGGAACCTGCTATGAAGCTAAGATGAGAGAAAAGGCACGGAATCCAAGAAAATGAAGAATTTTATAGGATTGACCTACCACGGCTAGCCCGTCCCTAGATCAGACGGTGATCCCGTCTGTAGTTGTCCACCTGGCAGTCTTTGCATCGTGCATATCACGCGCATTAATTAGGTAATTAATGAGGGTTAAATGCAGAATCCGGAGAGACAGGCGGCATGCTCGTCGGTAACTGTATAGACGTAAAGCCCGTCGGTACGTAAATTCTATATAAGGACGCTAGTACCGACGGACAATCGCTTTCTTCTCTCTTTTCTTCACACCGACACTCTTCCCTCCTTCTTCAGTTACATTTTATCATTTTTGCTTTTTCGGTTGGTTTCTTTTGCACCAATGTTTAGTCCTTTTCTTCTTCATTGAGTCTCAACTTCTAGGTTAGTAAAATTCTTCTAATTTTTATTTATTATTTATTTTATTTTATGGTGAGTAATTTAATTTAATTTTATTTTTGGATTAGTATAATTAGGCTAATTGCTGTAGTATAATTTGAAAGGCCATAGTTATATTTTTATTTTATTATTTTTTTTAATGCTTTAAGCTCTAGAATTAACACATAGAGTAAGTAATATGCTTTTATAAAATGCATGGATATGTGCTATTTTGAGAATAATTAATTTTTAGTTATTGAGTTTTTAGATATTCAGGCATGACCTTAGGAATGCATGCACTTTGAAACCAATACTAAGAATTAGAAGCAAATGTGAGTATGTTGCACTGTTGCCTGGGGCCTGAGGCCTGTACCTCTTTCTTTCTGTTTTCTCATACAAGTGGTTGGGTACACCCTTGCCGGGGTGCTGCCTACTTGGTTTTAACAAGAGTGAATATATTGCACTGTTGCTTGGGGCCTGAGGCCTATCTTTTTTGTTTTCTCATGCAGGAGGTTGGGCACACCCTTGCCGGGGTGCTGCCCAAATTTTTTTTAATTTAATTTTAATTTTTTCGGTTTAGACACGACCCCGTCGAAATGCTGCCTAAATTTTTGTTATTTTCTGAGTAAAGTCCGTTTATGATTATAATACCAAACTAATTGTTTACTTTATTTTTAGGATGCCACCGCGACGATATGCTCCGCACGATCAGCCTGAGCCTCAGGCCCCGGATTGGATGAGTGCCGAGGCCAGACAGAGGTATGCAGCGCTGGCTCTAGTGCAGTTCCGAGCTAGCCGTTTCATTTCCAGGTTTCGTTCATTGAGGCTCTCGAGATGGCCGACGAGGTCGATATTCTGATGGCAGGTGCGGGATGGACTGAGTTTCTGACGCCTGCTTTCCAGACTCACCCAGAGATAGTTCGGCAATTTCTTGCTACGTTACAGTACGGGGGGTACCAGAGATCCGACACAGAGGAGGGTGTTATCCAGTTTTAGATTGAGCGGCACCATTACAGCATTACCCGACAGCGATTTACAAAGGCTATGGGACTTCTATTCGGACAAGATGTTATAGTGCCCCATAGAGCAGTTAGACGTCACCATTGGGCGGTTATTGCATTGCCGGGAGTGCCGTATGATCATGATACGGCGAAGAGCACGGTACTCTCGTCACAGGCCCTTCGATATGTTCACAGGGTTTTATCCAGCTCCTATTTGGGATGAGGTGGTAACCTAGAGTCCCTCAACGCTGTTGAGATTTGGAGTTTATGGGCCATGGTGGCAGGCCAGCGGCTCAACATCAGCCACGAGATTTTGGTTAACATGGTGAGAGTATCTAGGGGGTAGCCCCTGTAGTGTATGTTGGCAGAGTCATTACTAGACTACTCCTAAGTTTGGGTATTCGTCCAGACATCCTGGGGCCTGCCTTGGATGAGAGCATTTATGTGGATGCTCCGACAGCTATTACAATGGCTATGATACGGCCGATACCAGGTCAGGCCGAGGCGTACAGACTCCGCACCATTCATGAGACCGGACGTGCATTTAGCTTGCCCTCGCTAGAGCCGGTAGAGGAGCAGCCTCAGGATCAGTCTCAGATGGAGCAGCCTCAGATGGAGCAGGAGCCTCCCAAGCACCCACAGCACTAGGAGGACCAGCCTCCCCGATATCTGGAGCACCAGGAGGGTCAGCCTCCGCAGCCGCAGCACGAGGAGCAGCAGCCGTATACACCTTATGACATGGGGATTGAGTTCACTATGGATGAGCTATTTGCTACTCCTCCAGCACAGAGAGCACAGAGTCCTACTCTGCCTCCGCCATCGAGAGTACATCGGACAGCTCCCCGGGCACTTGAGAGATTCAGTCCATATGCTAGAGCAGGGGACTCGGGGGCATCTACTTCTACAGCTCCACCTCCAGAGCGGGCACTAAAGTCAGCTCCATTCACACCATCGATGCACCCGGCTCAGCCAGATTTTTCTGCGACTTTAACCTCTATGTTCGCATCCTTTGAGCACAGATAGGAGGAGAGAGACAGGGCCCTTCTCGGGCAGCTCGGGGAGTGAGATAGAGTCATTTTAGAGCGGCTGGATCAGCAGCAGGGTATTATCCAGGAGCAGGGGAGGCTTATTGACCATTTGAGATAGGAGCAGGAGAGACTTGCGGGTCAGCTGAGGCAAGAGATGAGGGCCTCCCAGGATGAGGTGGCCCAGAGAATAGATGCATCTGTGCAGATGGTGGATGAGTTAGTCGTGGCTCTCAGATTTAGGATCCAGGTCCTAGAGGGTGTCATACCTCCCATCGCCCAGTCCATGCGAGAGTTTAGAGAGCATACAGAGGATAGGCTGAAGAGTATGGGGACTACCTCTACAGATCAGACCCTCCGCCTGGCCGGCGCTTTCAGAGAGTTAGGGGGGTCGTCACTGACATGCTGCAGTTCATGACAGTATATGCACAGCCTTTCCTTGATGGATATGCACAGGTCCAGTTCCAGCAGTAGGACCCAGCGAGAGCGTAGCCGTTATCAGTACCAGTGGCTGTACCTCCCAGATACCAGCGACAGGCCAGAGCCTCAGCTGCTCGGCAGGCCGGACCATCAGCCCCTCCCAGGAAGCCATCTGCTCCAGATGCGGGACCATCTGCTTCTTCTTCACGAGGCCAGCCGGTTCATATATCAGATGATGATGATGATGATCCAGAGGAGCTCTCAGATTATGCGCCATTGTAAATTGTTCAGGGAGTTCTTCTGGATTTGTATTTATACTTTTTATTGTAATCACATCTGTATATTGTACAAAATTTAACCTTTTAGTGGAAAAACATTTATGGATTAACCTGTTAAATTTGCATGTTATCTCTTCATGATTTAAATTTCTTAAAAGAAAAGAGAGAGAAAAAGAAAAAAAAGACAATTGATCATAGAGAAAATAAGATGATAAATAATGAAGAGAGACATAAAAATGTTCATAAATCTACCAATCAAGTTAATTGGTATGAGAATTAACAAGAATCTCTTATAATACAGGCACATGGTTACATCAATTCGAAAATGACCAACAGTCAAAAGGAGGGATAGATCGATCAAACATTATAACATCCAATATTAGATGAGAGTCAACAGATCAGAATCATACCTTGCAGATTGAATGAGGGTTAGCAAGGAAAGTTCGCAAGCCTACATAGGACTAGCGATATAAATCAGACACCGTGCAGGCTGAGACGAGGCTACCAGGATAGATTAGCCACCGCGCAAGCCTAGACGAGGACAGCGGGGCACACGCGATAGATTGATCCGTACTTTGTAAGTTGGAGCAAACTCGGTGCAGCTCAGGAGAGCAATCCGCACTTTGTAAGTTGGAGCAAACTCGGTGCAGCTCAGGAGCACTTTGTAAGTTGGAGCAAACTCGGTACAGCACAGGAGAGCAGTCCGCACTTTATAAGTTGGAGCAAACTCGGTACAGCTCAGGAGAGCAATCCGCACTTTGTAAGTTGGAGCAAACTCGGTGCAGCTCAGGAGAGCAATCCGCAATATGTAAGTTGGAGCAAACTCGGTGCAGCTCAGGAGAGCAATCCGCACTTTGTAAGCTGGAGCAGACTCAGTGCAGTTCAGGAGAGCAATCCTCGCGTTCTGTAAGTCTGAAGCAGACTCGACACATTGTTACTTCCACGGTAAAAAGGTAAGGACTGCCACAGGTATGCATTTCTTTCCTTTCTTCTCTGAATTTTGGCTCATCTAGACACTAGTGCACTAGTTTCCCCAAAATTGGGGGCAGCTGTAGACACCGGGTCTTGAGGCAGTCCAGGTCAGAGTTACCCGATGAAGCGATCCATGTTGGTTTCCGGATAAATGGATGGAATTCGGCAGTTTTCGTCTTTCGATTTCACAAGGATTAAAATCTTTTTCGCTGTAACGTGAGGTTTTGAAAGAGTTTGGGAAATTGGAAGTTTTGCTCCACAGACGGGATGACCGTCTGAAGTAGGGATGCCCGTCTCTACTTGTGGTGATCCCCGTCTCTATGTTCCGCATTACAGCCCGTCTGTAGCTAGGGACGGACACGTGTCTGAGTAGGGACGCCCGTCCCTTGTCCCGCGTTACAACCCATCGGTAGCTAAGGACGGACACGTGTCTGAGTAGGGACGCCCATCCCTAGTCCCGCGTTACAGCCCTTCTGTAGCTAGGGATGGACACGTGTCTGAGTAGGGACGCCCGTCCCTAGTCTCGCGTTATGGCCCGTCTGTAGTCGAATTTTCACGCGTTCCCTTAGTAGGGACGCCCGTCGGTAGTTGCAGGGATGCCCGTCGGTAGTGGATCTGATCAGTTATCGCCGGATTTGATAAAATTTTAACTCTTATCTTTCAAATTTTGGTTAAGATTTGGTTAAAAATTGAATTTTAAAACTCCTTTTAAAATTCAAACTTTAAATTAATGCTTTTCTGATTTTATCTCCAAAATTCTATAAATTGGGAGGTAAAATTCATTATTTGGGGTAAGAAAATTTGACAAATTTTTGGTGGAAAAAAATTAAACACTTTTTGAGAGATTGGAATTTTTAGAGAAGATTTTTTTGTGAGCAATTTACCAAAAAGCTATAAAATCTCTATTTTTAGAATTTTGTTTGATAAAAAATTCTTCCAATTAATTAATTTCCTCAAATTTTCTTGTGAATTAAGCCAATTTGAGGTAACGAAATTCATTCGTTTCCATTAATACAGCTAATTTAAACACTCGATCGCTATTAAATTTTCCAGAAGGGAAAATACAAATTTTCTTATTTTTGATCATTTTTATTTGATCCTTGTGGAGCGTGCGGGGACGGAAACCATCTGATATTCACCCAAAAAGGTAAAATCTGAGGGTAGACATTCTGGATTAATACTTGTGTGATTTAATTAGTTTATATTAATCAGTCTTCACTTTTTTTTATCTTTTAATTCATTTCTTTTAAAGTTTCCTATTATTTTCCTTTCTTTACTTTATTCACCAATTTTGATATTGACATATTTATTCCTATGAGTTATTTTCTGACCATTTGGAATTGGAGTTGTAAATGATACTGGTCGAGCCAATCTGAGGATTTCCATACGGGTTCTTTCTTCACCCTTGCTTTTTATTCATGTTATTATTAAGATTATTTCAATGTCGTTAAAGTGAAAAGGGCCAAATATTTTATAGTAATTAATTTGGAGTTTTCTTAAAAGCTGTGGACCAATGTCCTATTTTTTTTAACCAACAAAATTGACACTTCTTAAAAATCAGTTTGTAACAAATATGCATGGCAGGACCAATGTCCTCACTCCAATGAATATCCCGATTTCTGTATGATCTATATATTATTTTTATAATGGGGGTTGTATTCCGCCCCTAGTTTTATTGTAATTTGATTTATGGAAGTTTACCTTAATAATGCTTAATTTATCATTTTGATGTGAATGATTGCGCTTTTAATTAAATGCATCGTGTGGAAAGTTGGTGAAACAACGAATTCAAAACTTAATCATAATATTGATCAAGGTATAAATAAATGAGAAGTCCCGAACTCACTCTGGTCTTTGGGGCTCAATGAGGCGAGAGTTCTAGGACTTCCAAGACACCTCTTGAGTCTCACCAAAAGACTTCAATTTACAAATCCTAGGCTCCAGGGGGTAGAGGCTGTGACCTCCAAGATCTCTATGGCTTGCTCAAGATGGATATGTATGCGCCGTCTTAGGCTCGATGAGGCTAGACGACCCTTCCCAATGTTCTATTGGGTGGCGACTCCAAGAAACCTCTTTGTTGCCCAAAATAGACGCACTTGTAAATACCTTACAAGTTTTATGAACCTTTCCTGATCGCCATAAAGCGGGCTTTCGAGAGGCCACGGGGTTCTGCACGCGTCACAATCTGATTTGCCTAACATATCCTCATTCAGTCCAAAAGCTGACATTGCCACTAGAGGGCACACATTTATTAAAGAACCATCATCTACCATAACGTAGGCGGTATGCTTTTCATTGATTTGTGCCTTTATATACAAAGGACGATTATGATTACGGCACTCTTCTGGCAAATCAGCACTTGAATAAACCAAATTTTCTCCGGCACTCCCTTTCACAATGTTTAACAGCTCTATTGGGGAAATGGTGGTTCCAACAGTGGACTTGCATAAGGCGTCTACTAACTTCTATCTATGTGATGGGAATTGTCTCAACAAATCCCAAATCGATATCTGGGCCGGAGACTTTTTTAGCTGCTTCATTACTTGGTCCTCTTCTGGCTCCTTCTCCACATGTACCGCCACTAGGTCTTATGGCTTTTCTACTTCCAGAACCACCCTTCTGCTTCAGGTCACGGCTCTGATCTCTTTTTTCTCTTCTTTTGAAGCCCATAGATCAGTAGATTCTTTATCCTCATCCTCATTTTTGTCTCCACTCTCACCAGTGGACCATTCACTTGCCTTCTCAAGACGTGTGATAGCAACATTTTCATCACCAAACAAGTCTTTCAGAATGTACCACTCAGGTAGGCTTAACTCAATCATAAAAATAGGCAAAGGGCACATTATTGTAACCGGATTTCTTCTTGTTGCTCCTCTATTCTGGATCTGTGATTTGCTTAGAATCAATTAGATCCTGAATTGCATTTCTTAGTGTCTTGCAATTATATATAACATGTAAGATGTGCTGATGGCATGCATAGTGTGACGCGCGCCGGATCCCGAGCGCCGCCCGTTCGACCGCCCGCACGTGGGCGATCGGGGCATTTGCGGGTCCGTTGGCAGCTTGCGATAAATCGCAAGTGCGTCTATGTTGAGCAACACGGAGGTTTCATGGAGTCGCCACCCAATAGAACATTGGGAAAGTTTCTCTCGCCTCGGAGAGCCTAAGACTGCGCTTTTTATCCATATTGAGCCATGAGGCCTAGGATTAGCGCCAAAGCCTCGTGACTCAAGAAGTATCTTGAAGGATAACCTCTAACCTCTTGAGCCCAAAGACCAGAGCTGGGTCTGGGATTTCTCATCTATTTCTACCTCAATTAGTTTATGATCAAATTTTAATGTCATTAGTTCGCTCTCTCTCCACACTATGCAGTTTAATTGAAAAGCGCATCTATTCACATTCGGAAAGCAGAAAACGGGCAGAATAAATATCAAAGCGATAAATTACAATAATACAAGGAGCGGAATACAACTCCCCTTATAAATGTGCGATTCATACACAAATCGGGGCATTGTTTATTTTGAGGACTTTGGTCCTCGCATGCATCATTATCAAAAACGGGGTATTTTATATGTGATGATCTTTGTTTGGATGAAAATAGGGCGTTGGACCCTTTTGCATTTTATACAAAACTCACTTTTATTTAAGTACAAATTGTTGGCCTATTTTACATTTAACAGGGTAAAAAGAGCTTATTCATACATATAAAATAATCAATGAATGAATAGGCAAGAGAAATAAATCAAGAGGTTTAAGAAAACTAAACTGGACGAAATCCACCATGCATGGTAGGCAGCCGCTCAAGCTCGAAATTATCCAAGAGGACCAATATACACTCACAGAAAGTTAAGAGATGTTAACATTCATAAAATTAACACATAAGAAATCGAAGAGACTGAAAAGAGATGAAAAATGATAAAAAAAATGGAGGCAGAACCCACCGACGGCCTTTCCTGGTTGACCGACGGGCGTCGGTTTGGTTATTCAACACGCCCGTTTGTCACTCAAGAAGGGGCGCCTGTAGGTGGGTGACCGACGGGCATCGGTCATAAAGATGACCCGTCGGTCACCTCTGTCTCCGGAAAACAGAAAGGAGAAAAGGGCCTTTTGAGATCAAAAAAACAAGTTTTATCCAAGAAGGAGACGAGGGAGTCAAAATGAAGAAAAGTAATGACAGGTATTCAAAAATTTCACAGAATGAATAAATAAATGATAAATAATTAAATATGAGATGAAAATGGAGAGAGAATCCGGAATATTTACCCTCAGATAGTTGCCTTGGGTAGAATTTTGATGTCGGTTAGATCCCCGCGCGTTCCACGAGAAAGTAAGAGAATGAAAGATTAGAGAGAGAAAATGAGCTATTTCACCTCCGATCCTTCAGAAAGTCGATTTAGGAGTCCAAATCTAAAGAAAACTAATTAGTTTTTAGTTCCTTTGATCGATTTGATCCTTGATTAAGTAAAGTTCTTTGGAAAATGTGTGTTTTTGGAAGAGAGAGAAAACGTGCTCGAATTTTGGCAGAGTTTCCTCTTCTGAAAAATTTTCCAACCCTTTTGAAGTGAAAATCCGGACCTTATATAGCCAGACACGACCGACGGGCGTCGGTGCGTAGGGGCGGGCGTCGGAAGAATCCTACTGACACAAGGACACTTTCTACGGCCCTGCCACATACACCGACGGGCGTCGGAACGGTTGCGTGCTCCGGGAAACCAGGCGGCTCCTGACAGGGGCGGTGACTTTCCGACCGGCGTCGAAAAAAACCCTGAGCCGTCGGTGACTCGAAGCGACGGGCTATCTCCACAGACGGGCTGGCCGTCTGTGGATGACAAAAAACCTTTTTTACTCAGAAAACTCCTGTTTTCTCCCCCTCTGCCCCTGAAGTGTAGAAAAACCTCATTTCTCATGGAACGCGGGACTAAAACCTCCAACTTCAGCCTCCTGTACAGGCCTTGAACATTGATTTCATCATAGGGTAACCTCCGATCCGGACCGCTCCAGGACACGGTGCTTACAGTTGCCCCCAGTTTTGGGGAGACTAGCGCACAAGTGCCTAGATAAGCCAAAACTCAGAGAAAGGTTGGAAAGAAAGCGTACCTTCGACGGCTTTTCACCTTCCGTGCCTTTTGCCGGTTAGACCTCATCTCGATCTGTAGGGCTTGGTGAGATGCAGCAAGCTTTGGCTTCAATCTCGATCTGGTGAAGAGCAGTGTTTCCCTAACCGCAGCTTCGGGGTGAAGAGCAGTGTTTCCTCAACTGCAGCTTCGATCTGATGAAGAGCGGTGTTTCTTCAACCGCAGCTTCGGGGGTGAAGAGCAGTGTTTCTTCAACTGCAGCTTCGATCTGATGAAGAGCGGTGTTTCTTCAACCGCAGCTTCGGGGTGAAGAGCAGTATTTCTTCAACTGCAGCTTCGATCTGATGAAGAGCGGTGTTTCTTCAACCGCAGCTTCGGGGTGAAGAGCAGTGTTTCTTCAACTGCAGCTTCGATCTGATGAAGAGCGGTGTTTCTTCAACCGCAGCTTCGGGGTGAAGAGCAGTGTTTCTTCAACTGCAGCTTCGATCTTGGAGTGTGAAAACTCCGCCGGTTTCCTTGCTTCGAAGGAGACCTCTTTAATCGATGTCCGTGCTCAGGTTGGTATTCCTTTGTACCTGTGAGATAAAAGATTTTGTTAATTCTTGTTTGAAAGGTCATCTTTTGACCTGCTATTGATTATTATTCTTTTGTTGTTTGTCTTTGTTTCATGTTATTATTGTTTTTTTTTTCATTGTCATTTTTATCGACACATGAGTAAATAGGAGAATATACACTTCCTGTGGTGTTATTTAAGTAATTAATCGAAAAGAAAAGGAAAACATGCAAATAATGGAGCAAAAGTTTTTTTTTCACTAAAAATGTCATTTTTGTACAATGCATATACAAAATACAAAAGATACAAAAATAACTCCCTGAAGCTCAGAGAGGTGTGTAGTCTGAAGGCTCATCGGGATCCTAATCATCCGAAATATGCACGGTCCCTGACGGAGGCGGACGGGCCTGAGGGGGTGGCGGAGCTGCAGAGGGTCCTGCCTCGTGATCATGGGCTCGCCTGAACTGAACCTGAGCATAGCCGTCTAAGAAGGGCTGGGTACAAGTGCCCAAAAACCCTAAGGTCTCAGAGATCTTGTCCCCCAACTTCTTGAAGGCTTGGCTCAGCTGAGTGGTCTGCTCAGCGGCGGCCGTCCTCCTACGCTCCAAACTCTGCTCCGTCTGCTCCCTGAACTCTCTCATGGTCTGGGAAAGAGGAGGGAGAATCCCCTCCATCGCCTGGACGCGGGATCTCAGAGAGTCCAGTGACTCATCGATCATCTGAAGGGTCATGTCAACCCTCTGAGATGCCTGGTCCTACGACGTCTTCACATTATGAGCGAGCTGCTGCCTCAACTCCCTCTGCCCCTGAGCAATCAGCTCAACTAGCCTCATCTGCTCTCCTCTGAAGGCCTCCAGAACCCGAGTCTGCTCCTCTCTAAGGGCATCCATGGCCCGAGCCTGCTCCCTCGCTGCATGCTCCATGTAGCATGCCTGCTCTCGGGATAGGTGCTCCACCGTCTGAGACTGCTCCTGGATAGCAGCCTGCTGGCGATCCAACCTCTCGTGAATGGCCCTATCCCTCTCATCCTGTCGCCGCTCAAAGGCCATAAACATGGAGGAGAGGAGCTGGAAATAGTCCGGCTGAGCTGGCTGATGTGGCGCTGGCTCTGGTGGTGGTGCCGAAGAAGTGGATGCCCCAGGATCGCCTCGGGAGTACGGATGGTATCTCTCGGAGGGTTCGCGGGCAGGCCTCTGTACCCTGGTACCTGGCGACGGGGCTGGAGTCGGGGCCCTAGATGCTGGTGAAGAGGGGAAGAGCTCGTCCATCGTGATCTCAAAATCAAAATCCATGGGGGTCCTAGGAGGCTCCTGCTGCTGTGGCGGAGGCACTGCCTGTGACTGAGGAGGTGGAGGAGGCTGATGCTTCGGCTGAGGCTCAGTCTGTGGAGGCTGCGGCTGCGCCTGCGGATGCTGAGGCTGTGGCTCGGGCTGTGGCTCGGGCTGTGGAGGCTGCTCCTCCTGGTGCTCTGGGTGATCAGGGTCTGCCCCCAAGGGTGGAAGGTTGAACATCTGTCGGGTCTCATGGATAGTCAACACCCTGTAGGCCTCTGCCTGGCCAGAAATCGGGGAGATCATCCCCATCTGAACCGCTGCTGCAGCATCTACATGGATCCCCTCCGGTAGAGGTCCTCTCAGCCTCTCGGGGTTAAACCCCAAACCCAAAAGTAATCTGGTGATGACTCCTCCTACCATCACCACCGGTGTCAACCCTCTGCCCACTCTGGTCAGGTTGGCCAAGATCTCGTGGCTAATGTTGAGACGCTGGCCTGCCACCATAGCCCAGAGGCTCCAGATCTCGGCCGCGTTAAGCGACCCTGGATTACCAGCTCGACCGAGGTACGAGCTGGAAAGCACTCTGTGCAGATACCGGAGTGCCTGAGACACCAGTACGGTGCTCTTCGCTGTATCGTGATCATACAGCACTCCTGGTATAGCAATAGCCGCCCAATGGGCGCGTCTCACCGCTCGCCGCGGGATCTCAACCTCCTCTCCCGAAGGAAGCCCCATAGCCTGAGCAAACCTCTGCCTGGTGATGCTGACATGGTCGCCATCAAACCAAAACTGTACCACCCCCGGGTCAGTATCTGCACTCTGAAAGCCTGTGTAGCGGAGAGTGGCCAAAACCTGGCGGGTAGCCTCTGGGAATGTCTGGAAGGCAGGCTCAAGAAACTCTGTCCAACCCGCTCCCTCGGCAAGTAAGTCGAACTCCGGGGCCAACCCGAGGGCCTCTAGAAAAGGGCGAGATACAAAGCGGCTGGCCCGAAACTCCACCTGAGCCAACGCCCTGTACCTCTGGGCGGACTCGTCATCCATCCAAGCCGGGGCCTCAAGCTCGGGCTGGGCCTGTGGTGCTCTGCGTCTGGGAGGCATCCTGTAAAAAGGAAAGAGTCAGATAGCGGAAACTTGGCGAAACAAGCACTATCAGTTTTATTTTCCAAAATCCAAGGTCCATCTGGGCCTTAACAGGGCAATGGCGGCCCAACATAAGATAAAAAAGTAATGACAGATAAAAATAGCAAACATTCCGTTTACGGAAGTATCCTAACATGCCTTGCACGCATCATGGCAAAGGAACATGTAATCCTCACGGAGATAATTAAAGCGAATAAAAATGGGCTTTCTAAGTCCTAAGGCATGCTTCATACTTGGAAAGTAAATAAATATTCAATTCTAGAATAAAAGATAAAAATTCGGGCAGCACCCCGGCAGGGATGTGCCCAACCCCCTGCGTGAAAAAAGCAAGACAATAGGCCTCAGGCCCTAGCAATATTAAGTGCTTGTAAATGGGGCGCACCCCGGCAAGAGTGTGCCCCCAACAAATCAAAATAATGGCCTCAGGCCATAAAAGCAAAGATATGCACAAAATGGTGCGCTAAAAAGGGTGTAATTCTAAAGCACCAAGGTTATAGATAAAACTCTATTTTTATGTGATCATGCAAGAAGTTCGAATTTAATTACAAAATAATATAGAAAAATGGGCAGCATTTCCCCCTAAATTCTAAAATTACCTAAAACTCCTTAGAGTTAGAAGAAGAAAGAATGTAGAAATGAATTAAATAAATAAATAAATAATAAAAAAATAATAATAACGAAGTAATTATTTACTTACTTGTAATCCGGAGAAGTGTAGAAACTAGAGAAACACAAATATCCGAGCACCGGGTGAGTATATAATGCGAAAAAACGAAGAAATCGCGAAAAAATAAGAAGAAAAGACTCAAAAAACGCTAAAAACTACTTAGAAACCGCTTGAGAGAGGAAGAAGAAAGGGACAGCAACGTTTGCGCCGTCTGTCACTCACCCTTATATAGAATTTCGTGACCGACGGGCAGGGCGTCTGTAAAAGCGACCGACGGGCTGGCCGTCTGTCGCGAAATGAATGCAATTTAATGCGCGTGATGGATGCGATGATGACGCGTGTTTCTGCCCGGTGGACTTCCGACGGGCAGGCCGTCCCTATAGAGAGGCGGGCAGACCGTCTCTGTAGAGGGGCGGGTAGGCCGTCGGTGACCTTCTCCTATAAAATCTGCAAGATTTTCTTGTCTCTTCATTTTCCAGCACTTTGGGCTTTTATTCTTCTCAAAATGTTTTCCCCTCCTGCTCAAAGGATGCACTGTATTTTAGATGACAAACACACTTGGGGAGAAGGCGCCCTTTCCTCTCTGGCTGGGCTGAAATATCTGTGTCGGGTGAAAATCGACCAGAACCTCCTCCTGGCGGCGACCCACTTCTGGAACCCTCGATTTCACGTCTTCCAGTTCACCTATCAGGAACTGTGCCCTCTTTCTGAAGAATTGGCTTCCATTCTGGGAGCCCAGTTCCCTCCTGGCGCTCTGCCTTGCATCCCCCGCTGCGGCCTACTTCAGACCCGGGACGTAGCCCTAGCTCTGGGCATATCCCCCTCGGAGGCCAACCGGCTGATTCCTTTGAGTTCCTCCTTTTCTCTGGAGCCACTGATCGAGGCCCTAGATCAGTTCACTGACATCCCCACCTATCGGGTAAGTATCACGTTCCTATTCTGCATGGTGAACTTCCTTACCGTTGTTCCAGGAGGCTTGACAGGTGACTTTCGTCTGCTTGGAGTCCTGAGCGACTTTCATCTGGGATTGTCCCCTCTACCACTTGTCTTGGCCGAAACCATCTTAGGTCTGGACGCTGTGAGCTCTGGGTCCACCACAACCTTTACCGGTAGCCCCTTATTACTCCAGGTACGTCATTATTTTAAAGGTAGTGCGTCCCTTATGGATTTTCACACTAGCTTTTCTTTGCGGGAGGTGCGTCCTTTCGGATTTTCACACAACCCTGTGCCTTATTTTTGCCTGAAGCAAACCCTACTTACTCCAGCGGCATTTTTTTTTTTTTTTTTCAGATCTGGCTACAGGAAAAACTGAAGATGCTGTCTGAACCACCCCCTCGAGTCATTCCTAGGTACATGCCGAGCCATTTCTTGCCTCGTCGGCGACTGTATGGGTGTGCCGCGATTGGTGAAGGCATTACCAGATTTGGCGAGCTGTCAGATGATGATATCAGTTTTACATCCGTCTGGCTCCCGCTGTCTCATGCGATCACCGATGGGTCATCAGGTTGCGTCCCTCTCTGCGGCCTCCGCCAGGCCACCTTCTGCATTACCTCGCGATGTTCACGGCAGCTGGGGATGACCCAGGATATAGTGAGGGTTCCCCTTTCTTTCCGAGGAGGAGATCTCTCGGTCGCATTCGCTTCCCGGTATCATGAGCTATGGGGTAGATTACCTGTGAAGACTGTCATCCCGAGGTTTGGCAACCATTCTGCATCCTCAACCAGCGGGTACAAGGAGTGGATCCTCAGCCCAACCTCCGATAATAGGACTCGAGGGCTCAAGCATCTGATCGGCGAGAGCAGCAGCAAGACCTAGTTTAGCCTACATGTGTATTTTTTTGTTACATTTCTTTTCAATGCAGAACTAGAAAATGACAAAAGTGAAAAGAATAATATTCATCCCTTTC
This sequence comes from Excoecaria cochinchinensis, assembly GCA_947683425.1. NCBI lineage: Eukaryota > Viridiplantae > Streptophyta > Magnoliopsida > Malpighiales > Euphorbiaceae > Excoecaria > Excoecaria cochinchinensis. The sequence continues at coordinate 2,331,830 of CANTUQ010000127.1, forward strand.
ACGAGTTTCGTGTGCATTTCTAGATAATTTCAGCATACATGATCAGTTTTGGCATTTACTCGGCTGCTTATGCACTATCAATACATGAAACCAAATTTTAACAGCATCAACTCCTGTTACCGATCGGCCCTCTCGGGTTTTCACGACCGGACATTCTCTCTCATGCCTCTAATTTTTGCACAGGATGCCTTTTTTCGGTTTTCACCCTGTCGAGGCGCCCAATTTTAGCACAGCCGCCTTTTTTCGGTTTTCGACTTGCAGGGCATTTTATTCTCTTCTTCTTCTTTTTTTTTATTTATTTTTTTTATTTTGGTCTTTAGCCGTGGAACCTTTTGAGTCTGTCGACATTGACTGGCTCTTTGAATTCGTTCCCATCACTGTCTGATAAGATTGCAGCCCCTCTGGACAACAGCTTCTTAAGGATGTACGGCCCTTCCCAGGTAGGTCTGAATTTCCCCCTGATGTCTGGTATTCCTGGCCTCATCTGCTTGAACACCAAGTCCCCCTCTTTCAGCGGGTGCTTCCTCACCTTCTTTCCGAAAGTTCTCGCTAATCTTTTATGATATATCTGATTATGATAATAAGCTTTCAGCCTACTCTCATCCAGTAGGTTCAAGTGCTGTAATCTCTGCTGCGCCCATTCGGCTTCCGGGATTTGGGCCTCCATGACCACCCTTAATGATTTAAGCTCTATCTCTATCGGCAATACCGCTTCTGTTCCGTATACCAGAGAAAATGGTGTAGCGCCCGTAGATGATCTTACTGTCGTTCTGTATCCCCACAGGGCGAAGGGCAACTTCTCAGCCCAGTCTTTGTAGGTTTGGACCATCTTGGACAAGATCTTCTTCACATTCTTATTGGCGGCTTCCACTGCTCCATTCGCTTGCGGTCGGTAGGGAGAGGATTTATGATGCTCAACACCGTATTTCTCAAGAAGTTTTCTGGTCTCTCCCATAAACTGCACTCCATTATCAGACACTATGTGGTGAGGGAGACCATATCTGCAGATCAAGTTCCTCTCTATGAACCTGGCCATATCCCTTGCGTCAATTTTCTTGAAAGATTCTGCCTCGACCCATTTGGTGAAGTAGTCGATCGCGACTATGATATATCTGTGCCCATTGGACGCCGTAGGGCGAATCTCTCCAATGATATCTATCCCCCAAGCGGCAAACGGCCAAGGAGATGTTAAGTTATGTAGCTCTGATACCGGCAGGTGCCTCAGATCCGCGTACTGTTGGCACAACTGACATTGCTTGACATATTTTGAACAATCAGTGTCCATCGTAAGCCAATAAAAGCCTTGCCTCATTATCTTTTTGGCCAAGGTCAAACCATTCATGTGAGCCCCACAGACCCCTGCATGGGTTTCTTCCATTATCTTGCGCGCTTCTCTTTCATTCAAACATCTGAGCTGGATCCCATCTGACCGTCTCTTGTACAGCACCCCTTCCAAGGATATGAACTGAGTAGATAACTTACGTATCATCCTCTGATCCTTTTCAGTGGCTTCTTCTGGAAATCTATCGCTTTCCAAGTAATTCATGATATCAAAGTACCACGGCCTCCCATCTGACGCCTCTAGTTCCATTACAGGCACGGTTTCAAAGCTGGGCCTATCAGAGCTCGAAATTAGCACCGGTTTCATGGCCACTCCCTCAGGGTTATCCCATATTGACACTAAGGTTGCCAACGCATCAGCCAAACGGTTCTCATCTCTGGGCACGAAGTGGAAGGTGCAAGTCTCAAACTGCCCACACATCCCTTTCAGATATTGAACATAGGGGACCAGTCGCTCTTCCTTAACAGCCCACTCACCTCGGATCTGGTTTATTACCAAGGACGAGTCACCAAATACCTCTACATTTCTTGCCCCCAACACAGCCAAAGCTTTTAACCCGAAAGTGCACGCTTCATACTCAGCTTCATTGTTGGTTGCTTTGTATCTCAGTTTCTTAGCAAGAGGAAGTTTCTCATTATCTGGGGTTGTCAGGATGACTCCGACTCCGGCTCCTTTGTTGTTTACCGCCCCGTCAAAGTGCAACTGCCATCCTTGAACAGAAATCGCGCCTATGCTCTCATCAGGAAAGGTAAATTCGAGGGTGTCCCCTTGGATAGGATGCTCAGCAAGAAATTCGGCTACAGCTCGCCCCTTAATAGTCTTGCGGGTGATGTATTGCACATCAAACTCTTGTAGCAAGAGCAGCCACCTCCCCATCTTTCCAAGCAAAGATGGCACCTCCTGCAAATATCTTAAAGGATTCTGCTTGGCTACAGCCTGAACCTTGTATGAGTGGAAGTAATGCCTTAGCTTCTTCGATGCCCAAATCACTGCAAGGCAGATCTTCTCTACCTCAGCATATTTTATTTCGTAAGCCAGAAACTTCTTGCTGAGGTAATAAACTGCAAACTCCACCTGTAGACACCGGGTCCCACACCGGGTCCCGAGTCCGGCATAAAATGAAAATGGTGATTTTTGATCCTTGATTATTCCCTCCGGAAAAAATAAAAAAAATATATATAAATAAAAAAATATAAATATAAATATGTGTGTGTGAAATTAGGTAATTAATTAGTTGATGTTGTTAGTTAATTAAGTGGTTAATATTATTGTGTTAATTAAAGTGCATGTAAAATAAAAGTTTAAAGTGTATAATTAATTAGATAAAATATAAATATATATGATAGTTGATTAATTATTGTAATGTTTAATTATTATATTAATGATTAATATGTGCATGGTTAATTAATTAGTATGTGGAGCCTTTAATTATGTATATAATATATATATAGATTAAGTGTATTAAGATGTGATTAATTAGTGTAATGTTTAGTCAATTAATGAATTAATGTGTTAATATGTAATGTCTAATTATATTATGTGTTAGTTTAATTAATATGTATGTATGTGTGTTATTAGAATTAAATTATTTAAAGTATAAAATGAAAAAGGAAAAGGAGGGAAATAATTGAGTGAGGAAATGACCATTGTACCCTTTAACCCTAATTTGAGAGTGTATAAAAAGAAAAGAATGAGCAAAAATAAGGGGAGCTCTCTAAGTCGGCAGATCCAAAAGAAAAGAAAGAAACAAAAAAAAGAGAGCAGAGCGAGAACCCAGAAAAAAATCAAAAAAATTAGGGAGGCAAAATAAAAGAAAATAGAAAGAGAAAGAGCAAGGAGAGAGCAGGAGAGTGAGCTGAAGAAATCGAAAAATCAAAAGAGAAACAAAAGAATTGAAAGTAAAAAACAAAGAAAAGAGAATACAGAGAGAGCAAGAAGAGAGGGTAAGAAAAAACCAAAGAAAAGCCAAACAAAGAAAGCAAAGAAGAAATAAACCAAGAAAAGAGAGAGGGACAGCCAAACGGAGCACAGCCAGGTACGCCGGAGAGAAGAAGAAAAAAGAAAAAAGGGGGGAGGAGGAGGCGTTGCCTCCGCCGGCCAGCCGCAGCCGCCGATCGCCGCACGCGCCACACCGGGAGAACCACCGCATCCAGACGCTTCAGACGACGGCCACCGATCCTCCATCGGACTCCGGTATACGGCGCGTGGAGGAGATCGGCGAGAAGAAGCCCACAACGCTCCGACGTGATTTCCGACCAACGTCGACGACTTTCCGGCGCGTGACCAGCTCCGGCGAGCCCCTCAAGCGGCGATCTACCTTCCGGCATAGGTGGTGTCGACCACCTCTTCTCCGGCGAGCCTCCGGCGTCCTAAATCCGGTAAGCCCCTATTTTCCTTATATTTTATAATATTATTAATATATATATATATATATATATATATATTATATTTATTTAATTTCTGTTTTTATTATTATTATTATTATTATTGTTATTATTATATATATTTATTTAATTTCTGTATTATTATTATTATTATTATTATTATTATTATTATTATATATATTTTATTAATTTTCTATTTTTATATTATTATATATATATATATATATGTATTTTATTTAATTTCTGTTTTTTTTATATTATTATTATTATTATTATTGTTATTATATATTTATTTAATTCCTGTTTTATTATTATTATTATTATTATTATTATTATTATTATTATTATTATTATTATTATATGGTTATTGTTAATTAGTTGTTATGTTTGTTTATTATTAGTATTTTGTGTTATGTTATTATTATTATTATTATTATTATTATTATTATTATTATTATTATTATATGGTTATTGTTAATTAATTGTTATGTTTGTTTATTATTAGTATTTTGTGTTATATTATTATTATTATTATTATTATTATTATTATTATTATTATTATTATTATATGGTTATTGTTAATTAATTGTTATGTTTGTTTATTATTAGTATTTTGTGTTATGTTATTATTATTATTATTATTATATGGTTATTGTTAATTAATTGTTATGTTTGTTTATTATTAGTATTTTGTGTTATGTTATTATTATTATTATTATTATTATTATTATTATATGGTTATTGTTAATTAATTGTTATGTTTGTTTATTATTAGTATTTTGTGTTATGTTATTATTATTATTATTATTATTATTATTATTATTATTATTATTATTATTATTATTATTATTATTACTTTATATTTTATATGTTGATCTACTAATGTGTTAATTCATTTAAATATGTCATTTAAACTTATTTATCACCTAATATGCATGCTTCATTTAATTTGTTTATTATTATTTGCTTAATTGAATTTCTTGTTTCGATTACTAAGATTAAGTTTGTTTGTATTTGTCGTCGGTGTCAAATACTTGCGTTCCCCTGTTTGAGCGCCCATGCGAACGAAGAGGGAGATCCAAGGAGTTGTTATTTTTCACTGTACTTGTTATTTTTCCTTTGTTTGTTTTTATTGAGTTATTTGGCATGTAGTAGTTAATTAAACCATTTATTTTTGCACGCTCGATCAAAAATCACAAAAAATATTTCTACAAATAAAAATGAATTTTTCTAATAAAATGGGATCAATGTCCTTGTTTTTCATCAAAAATAAATTGTCACTTCAAAATAGTTTTTTTATTATGCATGAGAGGACCAATGTCCTCATCCTTAATAAATACCTCGTTTTATGTATGATTTATGTTTTATTTACAATGGGGGTTGTATTCCGCCCCTAGTTTTATTGTAATTTATTTTTATCTTTATCTTTATTTTTATTTATCGTGATTGATATGCACTTCAATAAACTGAATTAATCGTGTGAGAAGAGGGATGAAATTTTATAATTAAAAAACTCATTTATAATTAACCAAGACATAAATAAGTGTGAAGTTCCGAATACCATCTCTGGTTTAGACCGATAAGAGGTTAAACTTTTCCAATTTTTTAAATTGGGTGGCGACTCCAAAATACCTCAAAAGTGCCTAAAGGTGTTATGGCGATGAATGGTCCTTTTCAATGTTCTATTGTGAAAGGAGGTGCCGAAAATATCTCATAACACTTAAGATCGGAAAAGACGCGAACCCATCCCTCGAATCCTAAAAGCGGATTCCCGAACGAGGGCCTTGCTGGTTCATGGCGCGCGTCACAGTGGCGACTCCGCTGGGGACTGTTTGTAACTTTGCACTGAAAGTGTCTTGGTTAAAATGTATAATTGAGTTTTTAAAATTAAAATTTCATCCCTCATCTAAAATTGCATTGCATCTCATTAGAGCCTTAGAATTATGCTAGTTTGGTCCCTCTATTAGCCTCGGTGCGTTCCTGAAGCACGACCTCATTTTCACTCAATTTGGGGAAGTGTTAAGGATAATCACCAGCCCAAGCCTCGTGCCATCAAATGGTATATCAAATGGTGACCCGATCGGTCGTAATGCTCGTGATGAGATAGACCCGTCGTGCAGGGACCATGCTTGGGTAGCCCTAAAGCAACACCACCTTGACCAAAGCTCATATAATGGCAATAGATACTTCCCCTAGGTTACATGTACCTTAATACAATGCTTGTTATATGGGCTCTTGTATATCAAACCAATTCAAACATATTAATCGGGCACTCATCAAAGGCTTTCATGCCCCGGTGGGCTCATTTTAGTTTGTTTGAGAGGTCCAAATATGTAATGGCCAAAATCCATGCGCATGTGGTTTAAATTAAGAGTGTTATGCTGCCGGTTTTTCACCGTGCACCATACGCGCCCATTGGGTTCCCCGTTGACCCATGGGCCAAGCCCACCTAGGAAGAGACTATTTGACCTCGTGTGCGGGAGTAATAAGGTTGGAAGGATCTACTTGCTTGCATGTGTTTGTTGCATAACACATGACCATTCATTGTATATTCATGCGTATTTTTAGGATAAAATTAAAAATAAAAAATAAAAAATAAAAAATAAAAAATAAAAAAAAAATGCATTTCATTTCGTGTGTGTATATCCTTTTGTCTTCATATCATTTTACGTGCATCACATTATGTCACTGTAATTTATTGATCTTTCTCTCATCTAGGACCACCTGCATAATTTGCGATCATACATTGTATATATATCACTCATGCATCATCCTAACAAAGTGAGTTATGCAGCCATCATAGATTCGTCCGGGTGGTCTAGGGATACTAGTGGATAGCTGATCAGGAAGTCCTAATCTATGAGTTATTTAAAGGGGCAATAGTTCTGGAGCCAGATTCAGAAAGTAGCAAGACTTCATCTTCAATAGCATCCAGTATGGCTGATCCTTCTAGAGAGTTCGAAGCTACCCGTGCATTGATTGCCGAAGAAGTGGGGAAGAGGATGGAGGAGTTTGAGGCTAGAATGATGACGATGATAGGCAACCTTGCAACTACCTTAGCCCCACCCAAGGGACGACAGGATACCGCTCCGACTTGGGGGCAAGATGAACAAAGGGCTACTAGAGAGGATCCCCCAGTGGCAGTTAATTCACCCATGGTTGAGCCAGGAGCGCCAATGCCTGTTGAACACAAAGAAGACCCCAAATCTGAGAGTGACTTATGGGAAGAGCAAGAAGAGCAGATGGTAGTAAAGGAGAAGTCGCCTAAGTTAGAGGATGAGATATGGAGAAAAATGGACGAGAGGTTTGAAGCTATGACCAAGATGTTGAAAGTGGGTGGAAGTATGAATCCTGAAGACCGAGAGCTAGATAGTGAAGACTTGATACCTCAGAACTTTAAGATTCCTGATATTCCCAAATTCGATAGCACTTCTGATCCCACTACACATGTGAAGCAGTATTCATTGGTAATGAAGGGCACTACCTTAACAAAGAGGCAAAAGATTGAATATTTTTGTCTGAGCTTGACAGGCCCTGCAGTGGACTGGTATCATGGGTTAGACAAGAGATCCAAAGAAGATTGGGACTTATTGACTGAAGAATTCCGGAGGCAGTATGACTGTTGTACAAGGATGGAGGTTACTCTAAAAGATTTGGAGCTACTGTACCAAAAGCCAGACGAGTCATTCCATGAGTACCTAACCCGATGGAGGAAACGAGTAATGGAGATGAAGAAGAAACCGGATACTCCGGACCAGATCAGGATATTCATCAGGAATGCTAGTCCATATTTAAAAGATGGGTTAAAGATGAAAGGGCTAAAGGACTGGGAATCCTTAAAGGATATAGCCATTGAAGTTGAGGCGGAGCATTTGGACAATATAGCTAAATCTACAAATCTGGCCTTGGGCAAAAGCAAGGGAGATGGCAGCAGTAATGGAGGCAATACTAAGGTAGCAGGAGTCTCAGCCGCGGGAATAGCTCCGAAACACCTCACTATCTTGGGCAGACCATTATCTTGGCACTTCACCCGTCTCATCAAGGAAGGGAAGTTACAATCCTTACCGGCTGGGCCTGCCCCAAGTCAAGGAAAGCCCAAGCATAGAACTGACTGGTATTGTACATATCACCAATACACAGGGCATAGAACAGACTATTGTCGTCCTTTAAGGGATCGGATTCAAGACTTGATCGACAGTAAATAAACCACTAATCCTGAGCAAAAGGAGGATGAGAAGTCGACCTGTATTGCCATGGTTGGGTCAGGCTTACCTGAATGGTATGTACTGCAAGACTTGTTTGGTAACGAGAGTGCCACTGTTACTCACCCTGAGATAGACGAAAGGAGGGTTCTCGTAGCAATGATACTGTTACTCACCCTGAGATAGACGAAAGGAGGGTTCTCGTAGCAATGATAGATTGTTGGTCCACTAGCGAAAGCGAAGAAGAAGTTGGAGAAGATAAAGAAGAGGGATCTGACCAAGTACTAAGAGAGACCAATTCTTCACGGACTGAAGAGACTTGTGCCTTAATTGCCCGGGAGGTGGACAAAAGGCTTGAGGAACTTGAAAAGAGGTTATGGGCCGCAGTTAAGGAAAGGATGGATGCCATGGCGCTAGTTCTCCAATCTCAAATGATGGCTACTGTTGAGAAGGCCTATGCATTGACTGCAGCAACATCTCCTTGTACTTCCAAGTCCGGAGGCAGGAAGCCACTTGATTCACCAGTTGGACAGAGGGGTGGTAAGAGGCCTACTTTGGAATGTGGCATTATGCTGGAAAGGGATGGAGATCCGGCGAGAGTGCATGCCCCAAAAAGTGCAAACCTGAGTATCCACAACGTCAATAAGGGCAATGCTAAGAAGACGAGAGTACCGGCTATGAAAATGAATCAAAGGCATTATTCTAATTTGGGTAGATCTCTATCATGGGTTTTCAAGAAGCTAGTGAAAATAGGGATGTTGCAGCCACTGCCCGCTAAGCCAGCCAGAACCCAAGGACAGCCAGGGCATAGAGATAATGAATATTGTGAATTCCACCAGCACACTGGGCATCTGACAGACAATTGTGCAAGACTGAGGCATCATATCCAAGATCTGATTGACAGTAAGCAGATTACTGACCCCGAAAAGAGGGAGAAGAAGAAAGAGCCAGCCTACAATGCAGTCCCTCTACCAGATACGTGATCGGGTCTGATCCAGCATAGTGGCATATTTTGCGAGAACTACATGGATATGAATAGGTCGCTGACACTCGTCGGGAGAGTGGGGAAGAAGATTATGTTTTTAGACATTTGGTTCATTTTGTTTCAAGAACTCCTTATGACAGTTTGGTTATTTTCAATAAAATTGAACAAGTTTGCTTATTTGTATGGTATTCCTAATAATTTCATTTCACATGGTCATGATGCATTCATTTTGACACTAATTCAATTAATACGGCTCCATCTAGTCTCGGAACTTTGGGGAATCCAAACAAAATCTTGATAGCATCTGATATAACTCTTGAGGAGAGTATAATTTTGAGAGATAAAAAAAAAATAAATAAAAAAAAAAGCCTATGCCTGGACCTGGTGTGACATGCTGAAAATTGACAAGGACGTTCTTGAGATCAGTACTACTTTCACGTGCCAACATGACGATAAACCGAATTTTGAAAGCCATTTCTTTGTATCCACAACATCTAAGTTGCATATGGCGCTACCAAATAAGTTCAAACCCCGAAATCTACATCAAAAGTTGGACAAATAAGACTCAGGACCTCCACGAGAAATATATGACCCATCAGAACCAAACCATATGACCTCTTTCCTCCTGACCACCTTTGAAATGTGCACCCTTAAAATCGATTATGATTGACCCTTGACCATCCAGAACCCTTATCGCCAAGTTTCTTGCTAAAACCCAATGCTTGACTAGATTGAACCACAACGGTCCCAGTGGTTAAGATGAAAAGTGCACGTATGTGTAACTTCATGACTGGAACGAACCTTGCAAGGGAATGCTATTTGGGGGCGAGTTTTGTTCAAATCTCATTTGGATTTGTCAACTTTGAGAATGCAGATGATGCTGCTAGAGCTGTTGATGTGCTTAATGAAAAAAAATTTTGATGATAAGGAGTGGTTTGTTGGGAAAGCCCAAAAGAAATCTGAAAGGTACCTAAAAGGCTAATTCACAAACCATCCATCCAACCCCGGCCGTTGGAAGGCCATTCCAGGATTTAATCCACCAAAACCGATAAAAGTATCCCAGATCATCCAAGCCCGACCTGTCACCCTATCCCAACCATTGAAAGACCATCCCAAGGTTCGAACCGCCAAAGCCAATGAAGGCCAAACGTGAAACTTCATATTCAAGCCCCACATAAGGAACCCATCACCTCAACCAGTCTGCACAAGGGCTAAGGCCAAGACTTTGATACCAAGAGGAGCCACTCTCAGAAGCAGCAGTCCCCCCGGCTGATGAAGATGAAAGCAAATTCAACTAATACTGACAAACTGAAGGAGGGTCCATGGCAGAGGCTAAAAAAAAAATAATAATAAAAAATAAATAAAAAATAAAAAAAAAATAAAAAAAGAGAGAAAATATTCAATCAAGAAAACCCGCGAGGGCTGATTGATAACAGGAGTTTGATGCTCTCAAGATCTATCCCGAGATTAGATGAGGTCTCATATTTTTTGAGTTAATGCCAAATAGTGATCATGTGTTATGAAATTAGATTGAAATATATGCATTTATGCAAAGATGTATTGGTATAACCAGGGCAGTTCATCTTGCACACTCAAAGTTGTCTGAGCTCGATATAAAACTAGCACATTGTTATCATCTACCCTCTATCATTCTCGCTGCTCAGGCGCTTCAGCTAACTCATCTTGCTACCTACTGTGAAGCCAATCCTGCAAGCTCATACAACCAATATCTGAGACATAAGCACATGCCAATCATACCCGAAAGACCTTTCGCAACAACTCCAACTTCTCTCGCAAAAAAAAAAAAAAAAAAAAAAGGCCGTTAGAGATGAAAACCGTGACTGGCGCTCTAAGCAAAAGTTAGGCCAAAGGGCAGGGTGAAAACCTGGGGACAGGCAGTCTGCCCTACAAAAAATGAAATAAATAAAAGCCGCTGGATTGGGTTGGGTCCATTCCAGGCAAAAAATAAGGCACAGGGTTATGTGAAAATCCAAGAAAGGACGCATTTCCCGCTGAGAAAAGCTAGTGTGAAAATCCCCAAGGGACGCACTATCTTTAATTAATGACTCCCGACACTTGGAGCGATAAGGCAGCATTACTTTGAATAACTTCCCTTTAGGCATGAGGTTCAGGACGCAAATTGAAGTATTGGGGGCAAAATGCTCATTGACCAGAGGGCAAAGATGTGCACGGGTCAGTTCTCTTTAGAAAGATTATGGACCAGAATCCAAAAAGTGAAGACGATGCTTTTCTAGATCCTTGGGGGCATCAGACAATGCCAAGCCGTGTCCTGAACGGACCCCTAACCACCTAGGACGTGGTCTATCCATTTTTGCATACATCTCATATCTGCATACAGCATTTTACGCATGCATACAGTCTCTGGTATATTCCTGTATACATAGCTTTGCAGGAAAAGGCCAAACCAAGAGATAGCTTCGGCAGGACAAATTTAAAATGAAGCCTGCGCAAGGCTGAAATCGCGTAAACCGTAGAGTGATAACTCCCTTTAAGTCCTCTGAGCAGGAAAGCAAGCCTATTCATGCATGCCATACCGGGGGCAAGCAGGTGATCCAAATGATGGGTCCAGCTCAACGTTGTCAGACACTACCTGAAAAAGCAAGCCTATCCATGCGGTGCCGGGGGGCAATTAGTGAGCATCAAAGCCTCTCGATCAAAGCCTCCTAATAAGCATCAAAGCCTCTCGATCAAGCCTCTCGATGAAAGCCTCCCAATAAGCATCAAAGCCTCTCGATCAAACCGCCACAGGTACGTATTTCTTTTATAATTTACCCTACGAATTTGCGTTTTCCTTTTTTTTTTGCAAAAAAAAAAAAATAAAAGTTCAAGAAAAACATCAGTGATAGAGCAGATAGCAACCTGGACTGCAGTTGGAGAACACTGCATCTCATAGATCGAGCTTGTAGCCAAAGTATGCTGCATCTCTCCATTCGAAGCTGTGGCCAGAGAATGCCGCACTTCACCAAATCGAGCTTGTAGCCAAAGCATGCTGCATCTCTCCAATCGAAGCTGTGGCCAGAGAATGCCGCACTTCACCAAGTCGAGCTTGTAGCCAAAGCATGCTGCATCTCACCAATCGAAGCTGTGGCCAGAGAATGCCGCACTTCACCAAATCGAGCTTGTATCCAAAGCATGCTGCATCTCTCCAATCGAAGCTGTGGCCAGAGAATGCCGCACTTCACCAAATCGAGCTTGTAGCCAAAGCATGCTGCATCTCACCAATCACCAATCGAAGCTGTGGCCAGAGAATGCCGCACTTCACCAAATCGAGATTGTAGCCAAAGCATGCTCATCTCACAGGCACCCCAGTCTCCTCAAAAATTATCCTTAAGTCCTTCTTTAAAGGCATTCTCAGTCTCTTCGGAGCATTATCCTTAAGCCCTTCTTTAAAGGCATTCTCAGCCGAAGAAGGGAGCATTACCCTTAAGTCCTTCTTTAAAGGCATTCTCAGTCTCTTCGGAGCATTATCCTTAAGTCCTTCTTTAAAGGCACTCTTAGTCTCCTCGGAGCATTATCTTTAAGTCCTTCTTTAAAGGCAAATTCATCATCTTTAAGTCCTTCTTTAAAGGCATTCTCAGCCGAAGAAGGGAGGATTATCCGTAAGTCCTTCTTTAAAGGCATTCTCAGCCGAAGAAGGGAGCATTATCCTTAAGTCCTTCTTTAAAGGCATTCTCAGCCGAAGAAGGGAGCATTATCCGTAAGTCCTTCTTTAAAGGCATTCTCAGCCGAAGAAGGGAGCATTATCCTTATGTCCTTCTTTAAAGGCATTCTCAGCCGAAGAAGGGAGCATTATCCGTAAGTCCTTCTTTAAAGGCATTCTCAGCCGAAGAAGGGAGCATTATCCTTAAGTCCTTCTTTAAAGGCATTCTCAGCCGAAGAAGGGAGCATTACCCTTAAGTCCTTCTTTAAAGGCATTCTCAGTCTCTTCGGAGCATTATCCTTAAGTCCTTCGTTAAAGGCATTCTCAGCCTCTTCGGAGCATTATCTGTAAGTCCTTCTTTAAAGGCATTCTTAGTTAAGTCCTTCTTTAAAGGCATTCTTAGTTAAGTCCTTCGTTAAAGGCATTCTCAGTCTCTTCGGAGCACTATCTGTAAGTCCTTCTTTAAAGGCATTCTCAGTCTCTTCGGAGCATTATCTGTAAGTCCTTCTTTAAAGGCATTCTCTTTAAGTCCTTCTTTAAAGGCATTCTCAGTCTCTTCGGAGCATTATCCTTAAGTCCTTCTTTAAAGGCATTCTCAGTCTTTTCGAAGTATTACGTCTTAAATCCTCTGAGGAGGCAAATTCCCCAAAGTCCTCTGATGAGGCAAATTCTCAAAATCCTCTGAGGAGGCAAAAATCCCAAAGCCCTCTGAGGAGGCAAATCTCAAAGTCCTATGAGGAGGTAAATCCTGAAGCCCTCAGGCATCTCTTTATCCAACTCCTGACACAGGTATGTAATCCCTTCTCTCTTTCTCTTTGAATTTTGGCTCACCTAGGTGTCTATGCACTAGCTTCTCCAAAATTGGGGGCAACTGTAGACACCGGGTCCCACACCGGGTCCCGAGTCCGGCATAAAATGAAAATGGTGATTTTTGATCCTTGATTATTCCCTCCGGAAAAAATAAAAAAAATATATATAAATAAAAAAATATAAATATAAATATGTGTGTGTGAAATTAGGTAATTAATTAGTTGATGTTGTTAGTTAATTAAGTGGTTAATATTATTGTGTTAATTAAAGTGCATGTAAAATAAAAGTTTAAAGTGTATAATTAATTAGATAAAATATAAAAATATATGATAGTTGATTAATTATTGTAATGTTTAATTATTATATTAATGATTAATATGTGCATGGTTAATTAATTAGTATGTGGAGCCTTTAATTATGTATATAATATATATATAGATTAAGTGTATTAAGATGTGATTAATTAGTGTAATGTTTAGTCAATTAATGAATTAATGTGTTAATATGTAATGTCTAATTATATTATGTGTTAGTTTAATTAATATGTATGTATGTGTGTTATTAGAATTAAATTATTTAAAGTATAAAATGAAAAAGGAAAAGGAGGGAAATAATTGAGTGAGGAAATGACCATTGTACCCTTTAACCCTAATTTGAGGGTGTATAAAAAGAAAAGAATGAGCAAAAATAAGGGGAGCTCTCTAAGTCGGCAGATCCAAAAGAAAAGAAAGAAACAAAAAAAAGAGAGCAGAGCGAGAACCCAGAAAAAAATCAAAAAAATTAGGGAGGCAAAATAAAAGAAAATAGAAAGAGAAAGAGCAAGGAGAGAGCAGGAGAGTGAGCTGAAGAAATCGAAAAATCAAAAGAGAAACAAAAGAATTGAAAGTAAAAAACAAAGAAAAGAGAATACAGAGAGAGCAAGAAGAGAGGGTAAGAAAAAACCAAAGAAAAGCCAAACAAAGAAAGCAAAGAAGAAATAAACCAAGAAAAGAGAGAGGGACAGCCAAACGGAGCACAGCCAGGTACGCCGGAGAGAAGAAGAAAAAAGAAAAAAGGGGGGAGGAGGAGGCGTTGCCTCCGCCGGCCAGCCGCAGCCGCCGATCGCCGCACGCGCCACACCGGGAGAACCACCGCATCCAGACGCTTCAGACGACGGCCACCGATCCTCCATCGGACTCCGGTATACGGCGCGTGGAGGAGATCGGCGAGAAGAAGCCCACAACGCTCCGACGTGATTTCCGACCAACGTCGACGACTTTCCGGCGCGTGACCAGCTCCGGCGAGCCCCTCAAGCGGCGATCTACCTTCCGGCATAGGTGGTGTCGACCACCTCTTCTCCGGCGAGCCTCCGGCGTCCTAAATCCGGTAAGCCCCTATTTTCCTTATATTTTATAATATTATTAATATATATATATATATATATATATATATATATATATTATATTTATTTAATTTCTGTTTTTATTATTATTATTATTATTATTATTATTGTTATTATTATATATATTTATTTAATTTCTGTATTATTATTATTATTATTATTATTATTATTATATATATTTTATTAATTTTCTATTTTTATATTATTATATATATATATATATGTATTTTATTTAATTTCTGTTTTTTTATATTATTATTATTATTATTATTGTTATTATATATTTATTTAATTCCTGTTTTATTATTATTATTATTATTATTATTATTATTATTATTATTATTATTATATGGTTATTGTTAATTAGTTGTTATGTTTGTTTATTATTAGTATTTTGTGTTATGTTATTATTATTATTATTATTATATGGTTATTGTTAATTAATTGTTATGTTTGTTTATTATTAGTATTTTGTGTTATATTATTATTATTATTATTATTATTATTATTATTATTATTATTATTATTATATGGTTATTGTTAATTAATTGTTATGTTTGTTTATTATTAGTATTTTGTGTTATGTTATTATTATTATTATTATTATATGGTTATTGTTAATTAATTGTTATGTTTGTTTATTATTAGTATTTTGTGTTATGTTATTATTATTATTATTATTATTATTATTATTATATGGTTATTGTTAATTAATTGTTATGTTTGTTTATTATTAGTATTTTGTGTTATGTTATTATTATTATTATTATTATTATTATTATTATTATTATTATTATTATTATTATTATTATTATTATTATTATTATTATTACTTTATATTTTATATGTTGATCTACTAATGTGTTAATTCATTTAAATATGTCATTTAAACTTATTTATCACCTAATATGCATGCTTCATTTAATTTGTTTATTATTATTTGCTTAATTGAATTTCTTGTTTCGATTACTAAGATTAAGTTTGTTTGTATTTGTCGTCGGTGTCAAATACTTGCGTTCCCCTGTTTGAGCGCCCATGCGAACGAAGAGGGAGATCCAAGGAGTTGTTATTTTTCACTGTACTTGTTATTTTTCCTTTGTTTGTTTTTATTGAGTTATTTGGCATGTAGTAGTTAATTAAACCATTTATTTTTGCACGCTCGATCAAAAATCACAAAAAATATTTCTACAAATAAAAATGAATTTTTCTAATAAAATGGGATCAATGTCCTTGTTTTTCATCAAAAATAAATTGTCACTTCAAAATAGTTTTTTTATTATGCATGAGAGGACCAATGTCCTCATCCTTAATAAATACCTCGTTTTATGTATGATTTATGTTTTATTTACAATGGGGGTTGTATTCCGCCCCTAGTTTTATTGTAATTTATTTTTATCTTTATCTTTATTTTTATTTATCGTGATTGATATGCGCTTCAATAAACTGAATTAATCGTGTGAGAAGAGGGATGAAATTTTATAATTAAAAAACTCATTTATAATTAACCAAGACATAAATAAGTGTGAAGTTCCGAATACCATCTCTGGTTTAGACCGATAAGAGGTTAAACTTTTCCAATTTTTTAAATTGGGTGGCGACTCCAAAATACCTCAAAAGTGCCTAAAGGTGTTATGGCGATGAATGGTCCTTTTCAATGTTCTATTGTGAAAGGAGGTGCCGAAAATATCTCATAACACTTAAGATCGGAAAAGACGCGAACCCATCCCTCGAATCCTAAAAGCGGATTCCCGAACGAGGGCCTTGCTGGTTCATGGCGCGCGTCACACCACCCCAAACTCATCCTCTTGAGCCATCATGGCGCCCACTGAACCGTCTTCTACTGCCAGGTACAGAATAAGCGGTTTGACAGGTTGCGGAGGTCTTAGTACCGGCGGATTTAACAGGTACTTCTTGATATTATCAAAGGCTCTCTGACAGTCTTCATTCCAGACTACGGGCTGGTTCTTTCTAAGCAGCTTAAAAACAGGTTCGCATATCGAAGTGAGCTTGGCAATAAACCGGCTAACATACTGCAACTTGCCCAGAAAACTCCTTACATCTTTTTCCTTTTGTGGCACAGGCATCTCTCTGATAGCTTTCACCTTATCGGGGTCAATTTCTATCCCCCTCTGACTGACGACATGTCCCAACAGCTTTCCCGAAGTCACCCCGAAAATGCACTTCTTGGGGTTAAGTCGCAGATTATACTTGTCGATCCGGGTGAAGAACTTCTCTAGAGCTTCAAAATGTCCATCTCGAGTGGCTGATTTGACCATCATATCATCAACATACACCTCCACTTCTTTGTGAATCAGGTCGCTTAGGATCTTGGTCGCCATCCTCTGGTACGTGGCCCCCGCATTCTTCAAGCCGAAAGGCATAACCCGATAGGCATAGGTACCCCACTCTGTGATGAAGGCAGTTTTAACCCGGTCAGCTATCTTGTTCAGGATCTGATTGTAGCCCACATATCCATCCCAAAGCTGTACATCGCGCAATTGGCAGCACTGTCTATCAATACATCAATATGGGGTAGTGGAAAATCATCTTTAGGACAGGCTTTGTTAAGATCTCGATAATCCACGCACACCCTGACCTTTCCGTTCTTCTTAGCCACAGGAACTACATTCGCCAGCCAAGTAGGGTACTGGACTTCCACCAGAAACTTAGCTTCGATCTGCTGTCGGATTTCCTCCTTAACCTTGTCAGCCCATTCTGGTCTTAGCCTTCTCAACTTCTGCTTCACCGGCCTGCAATCTGGGTAAGTCGGGATGGCATGCTCTGCCACGGCTCGGTCAATCCCCGGCATATCCTCGTAGGTCCAGGCAAAGACTTTTTCATGTTTTGTTATTATTCTCTCAAAATTTTTTCTCTCCTCAGGAGTTATGTTTGATGCTATTAGAATTTCTCTCGGATTTTCCGAAGTTCCAAGATTGAAAGGCGTTGTGCCAGTAGAGTCAATGTCAAAAATTAATGGAATATGATCATGTTCATGCATGTTGAAATCATCAGAAACATCGCACAAATAAGTGAAATTATTCATCTTATTGATAATATTATTGTTATCATTTACATCATAAAAGAGTTCTGGAATAAAAAGACAATCTAGGCTAGAGTCTTCCTCTGCCGCTCCCGAGGTTGACGCTGTTGCAGCTTGCTTACTGACTTTCTGATCTAGCAGAGGCCCTTCAGGCATGTCGGAAGAAATCTTCAAATCCTCCATTTCCAGCTCTAAATCTGCTATCTTCCCTTTTCCTTTCAGCCTGGCAGCTACCATTTTCTCAGTAACGACCTCCTCAAGCTCGCACTTGTCCCAAGTGATCCCCTGAGTCATGACTTCTTCATCCCAAAAGCCTTCAGCGGTCTTGACAAACCCGACGTGCCAGTCATACACATCATTAAAAATCTCAAAGCCAGGGACAATACTCCCATCTACCCACTGCGGTTCATCTTCACCAGTATAAGCACATACTGAGGATGCGGGGACAAAGCTTTCCGAAATGTGGGGGATCCTGTCCATTACTCTCTTCTTGCCAAAACCACCTCTGTACCCCAGACCTTTCCGGCTCTTCTGCCCTCGAGTGGTGATCGCGGTCTGCAGCCCTTGGGAGCTTCTACCCAATCCAGCCCCCGGAAGATAGTGCATCTTCTTCATCATACTAACCACAGCCGGGCTATCTCCTGATCCGTGCTCTTCCTTTATCATAGATACATGAAAACCGCTGAATGGCTGATTGGCAATTTCTAGCGCTGAGACCTGGTTTTCCCTGGCTGCCTTGATAGTCACCACCTCCCCTTCGTGCGGGAATTTTATCATCTGATGCAGTGTGGATGGCACTCCTCCTAACTTATGAAACCAGGGTCTCCCTAGCAAAGCCGAGAAATTAGCAGGAATGGGCAGAACCACAAATTCAACCTCCACTTCGATAGGTCCTGTCTTGACCAAGGTCTTGAAGGTTCCCGAGGCTTGCCTCCTCGAGTTATCGTAGGCCGTGATAGTCAGGTCGGATCCGCTGAGCATATCCTCGCTTAAGCCAAAAGCTTGCAAAGCTATCAAAGGGCATACGTTGATAGAAGACCCATCGTCCACCATAACGCAAGTAGTGTGCTTGCCGCTAATCTGCGCCTTAATGTATAAGGGTCGGTTATGATTACGGCCTTCTGCCGGTAAGTCAGCATCGGAAAAGATCAACCTCTCCTCGGATCCTCCTTTGATTAGACCCAAAAGCTCTGATGGGGAAATAGTGGTGGCAACTGTGGCCTCAACCAAAGCCTCTACTACCTTCTGCCTATGAGAGGGGGACTGCCTCAACAAATCCCAAATGGATATTTGAGCTGTGGTTTTCTTCAATTGCTTTATAATCTGTTCCTCCTCTGGCTCTTTCTCTGCCACTGGCTGTACTGGCTCAGGTGGCTTTGCAATCTCGGGGATCACCCTTCCACTTCTAGTGACAGCGCTTACCTCTTCCTCTTCTCCATCGGAGCCCCACAGATCAAGGTTCAATCCTTCTTCACCCTCGGCTTCTCCACCACTCTCACTGCTAGACCAGCAATCTAGAGTCGCCACAACTGCTCTCTCCTTCACATCCTCGGAATTACCGACAGCAGGTTCCTCATTCCCATACAGATCTTGTAGCACGTACCACTCTGGCAGGCTAGATTGGATCATAAACACAGGTGGGGGTACGGCATTATAACCAGGCTTCTTCTCAGCTTCCCTCCTTTCAGGGTCAAAGATCTGTTTGCTATCGATCAAATCTTGAATGGAGTGCCGAAGTGCTTTGCATTTATCAGTGATATGGCCCGAGTGCTGGTGGAATGCACAGAATTCGTTGTCCTTATGTCCCGGTTTCCCTTGTGTCAAAGCCGGCCTAGGAGTTAGAGGACGCAATTTTCCCTCCTTCATCAGTCTCTTCAAGACCCAGGATAATGGTCTCCCCAAGTTCGAAAATTTCCTCGGGGTGGCTACCTCAGTAGCAGACACTTCACCCATTCTTCTAGTGTTGTTACTGGGACCTGCCGGCCTACTGGCTCCTTGACCGGGGTTAGCCCTTTTGGCAAAATTATCATTGTTAGCTTTTCGGGTCAAGAATTCCCCTTCTGCTTCGATGGCTATATCCTTGAGAGACTCCCAGTCCTTTAACCCCTTCATCCTCAGTCCCTCCTTCAAGTATGGGCTCGCGTTCTTAATAAAAAGACGAATCTGATCTTGGGTATCAGGCTTTCGGCGCATCTCCATTACTCGGTTCCGCCATCGGGTAAGGTACTCATGGAAGGATTCCCCGGCCTTCTGTTGGAGCAGCTCAAGATCTTTCAGAGTCACCTCCATTCTGGTATTACAGTCATACTGTTTCAGAAACTCCTCAGTGAGCAGATCCCAATCTTCTTTAGTGCGGCGGTCAAGGCCGTGATACCAATCTATGGCATGAGAGGTCAAACTCAGACAAAAGTACTCCACCTTCTGCTTCTTAGACAATGTGGTCCCCTTCATGACCAGGGAATATTGCTTCACATGTGCAGTAGGATCAGAAGTACCATCGAACTTCGGCACATCCGGCATCTTGAAGTTATAAGGGATCGGGTCCTCTCCGTCCAGCTCCCTATCCTCAGGATTCATCCCGTGAGCTCTACCTATCATACGAGCCATGGCCTCGAACCTCTCTTCCATCTTTTTCAAAATAAAATCATCAGCCTGAGGTGCCTTCCCCTTTTCGGATGCCATGCTCAACCTATCATCCTCGATATCTCTATCATCATCAATTCTCAGCACTGGCCTTCTTCTCAGCTCTCCCGAAGCCACTGATCTCAACTCTACCGGTGGCGGCCTAACGGGCTCTTCTCGCCTTTCAACCCTTTCTTCTTCAGGCTCATTCAGTCTCACTGGAGGAGGAGGAGGATTCTGGGGAACATTCGGCTGAGCGTTCTGCTGCGTCAAGGCGGCCAACATATTCATCATCCTGCCCTCGAATTCATCAAATCGACGGCCCACTTCTTCGGCGATCATGGCCCTGGTGGCATCTTCCCCCCTGGGTGAGTTTGCCATCTGAGATACTGTGCCACTTACTTCTGATAAAATCTCGGGCAGACCCTCTCTATCTGACAGCTCAGGAGTAAGAACTCGGATCAGTCGTCCGGTCGGTGATCTAGTCCACCTGGGCAGATCTATGATGGCTGCAGGGACAAAAGTTAAAATGATGCATGAAATGTAGGTATAATGCATGATCGTGATATGCAACATTTACAGAGCACAAGCAAGCAAGTAAGTCCTTCCACCCTTGTTTCTCCCACACACGTGGTCGTGCAGTCTCTTTCCTAGGTGGGATTAGCCCAAGGGTCAACGAGGGACCCAATGGACGCGTATGGTGCGCAGCGAAAAATCCGGCAGCATAACACTCCTATGCTAATGTACAAGCGGATGGATAATGATCGTTACGTATTCGGACGGTCCATAAATTTCGACATGGTCTTACCGGGGCATGATAGCCTTTGGCTAGGTTACCGAGCGAGATATTTGGATTCGTCCAATACGTAAGGATCCATACAGCAAGCATGAGATTTAAGGTTCATTTTACCTGTGGAAAGTGACTACGGCCATTACATGAGCTTTGGACAAGGGAGATGTTTCTTTGAGGCTACCCAAGCATGATCCCTGCCGACGGGTCTAGCTCATTACGAGCATAGCGACCGATCGGGTCATCATTTTGATATACCATTGAGGTACATGGCTTGGGCTGGTGATTATCCTTAACACTTCCCCAAATTGAGTGAAAATGAGGAGGTGCTTCAGGAACGCACCGGGGCTAGAAGAGGGACCAAACTAGCTTATTCTAAGGCTCTAATGATATGCAAATGCAAATTTGAGAGAAAGCGAATTTATGAATTAAATTTTAATCATAAATGTTAAAAGAGGTATTTTCAAATCGAAATCTCGAACCATAAACGTCCCCAGCGGAGTCGCCACTGCGACGCGCGCCGGATCCCGAGCGCCGCCCGTTCGACCGCCCGCACGTGGGCGATCGGGGCATTTGTGGGTCCGTTGGCAGCTTGCGATAAATCGCAAGTGCGTCTATGTTGAGCAACACGGAGGTTTCATGGAGTCGCCACCCAATAGAACATTGGGAAAGTTTCTCTCGCCTCGGAGAGCCTAAGACTACGCTTTTTATCCATATTGAGCCATGAGGCCTAGGATTAGCGCCAAAGCCTCGTGACTCAAGAAGTATCTTGAAGGATAACCTCTAACCTCTTGAGCCCAAAGACCAGAGCTGGGTCCGGGATTTCTCATCTATTTCTACCTCAATTAGTTTATGATCAAATTTTAATGTCATTAGTTCGCTCTCTCTCCACACTATGCAGTTTAATTGAAAAGCGCATCTATTCACATTCGGAAAGCAGAAAACGGGCAGAATAAATATCAAAGCGATAAATTACAATAATACAAGGAGCGGAATACAACTCCCCTTATAAATGTGCGATTCATACACAAATCGGGGCATTGTTTATTTTGAGGACTTTGGTCCTCGCATGCATCATTATCAAAAACGGGGTATTTTATATGTGATGATCTTTGTTTGGATGAAAATAGGGCGTTGGACCCTTTTGCATTTTATACAAAACTCACTTTTATTTAAGTACAAATTGTTGGCCTATTTTACATTTAACAGGGTAAAAAGAGCTTATTCATACATATAAAATAATCAATGAATGAATAGGCAAGAGAAATAAATCAAGAGGTTTAAGAAAACTAAACCGGACGAAATCCACCATGCATGGTAGGCAGCCGCTCAAGCTCGAAATTATCCAAGAGGACCAATATACACTCACAGAAAGTTAAGAGATGTTAACATTCATAAAATTAACACATAAGAAATCGAAGAGACTGAAAAGAGATGAAAAATGATCAAAAAAAATGGAGGCAGAACCCACCGACGGCCTTTCCTGGTTGACCGACGGGCGTCGGTTTGGTTATTCAAGACGCCCGTTTGTCACTCAAGAAGGGGCGTCTGTAGGTGGGTGACCGACGGGCGTCGGTCATAAAGATGACCCGTCGGTCACCTCTGTCTCCGGAAAACAGAAAGGAGAAAAGGGCCTTTTGAGATCAAAAAAACAAGTTTTATCCAAGAAGGAGACGAGGGAGTCAAAATGAAGAAAAGTAATGACAGGTATTCAAAAATTTCACAGAATGAATAAATAAATGATAAATAATTAAATATGAGATGAAAATGGAGAGAGAATCCGGAATATTTACCCTCAGATAGTTGCCTTGGGTAGAATTTTGATGTCGGTTAGATCCCCGCGCGTTCCACGAGAAAGTAAGAGAATGAAAGATTAGAGAGAGAAAATGAGCTATTTCACCTCCGATCCTTCAGAAAGTCGATTTAGGAGTCCAAATCTAAAGAAAACTAATTAGTTTTTAGTTCCTTTGATCGATTTGATCCTTGATTAAGTAAAGTTCTTTGGAAAATGTGTGTTTTTGGAAGAGAGAGAAAACGTGCTCGAATTTTGGCAGAGTTTCCTCTTCTGAAAAATTTTCCAACCCTTTTGAAGTGAAAATCCGGACCTTATATAGCCAGACACGACCGATGGGCGTCGGTGCGTAGGGGCGGGCGTCGGAAGAATCCTACTGACACAAGGACACTTCCGACGGCCCTGCCACATACACCGACAGGCGTCGGAACGGTTGCGTGCTCCGGGAAACCAGGCGGCTCCTGACAGGGGCGGTGACTTTCCGACGGGCGTCGAAAAAAACCCTGAGCCGTCGGTGACTCGAAGCGACGGGCTATCTCCACAGACGGGCTGGCCGTCTGTGGAGGACAAAAAACCTTTTTTACTCAGAAAACTCCTGTTTTCTCCCCCTCTGCCCCTGAAGTGTAGAAAAACCTCATTTCTCATGGAACGCGGGACTAAAACCTCCAACTTCAGCCTCCTGTACAGGCCTTGAACATTGATTTCATCATAGGGTAACCTCCGATCCGGACCGCTCCAGGACACGGTGCTTACACATAGCATTCATTGTCCTTATGCCCCGGCCATCCTTGACTCATGGCTAGTTTGGGAGTTAAAGGCTGCAACTTCCCCTCCTTTATTAGCCTTTTCAATACCCATGAGAGAGACCTTCTTAAGTTTGAAAAATGTCTCTAACCGACTCCTGTGGCTGAAAACTCAACCATCTTACCTACTCTGTTACCACTACTAAAGCTCACTGATCTGCTAGCTCCCTGGTTGCCAGTGCTCCTTTTGGCAGAGGCTTCACTACTTGCTTTCCTTAACAAGTATTCGCTCTTAGCCTCTATAGCTATGTCCTTTAGAGACTCCCAGTCTTTCAATCCTTTAATCTTCAGCCCATCCTTTCGATACGGGCTAGCATTTCGATACCGGCTTTCTCTTCATCTCCATTACACAGTTCCTCCATCGGGTCAAGTACTTGTGAAACTACTCCCCTGATTTTTGCTACAACAGTTCTAAATCTTTCAGAGTTATTTCCATCCTCGTACTACAGTCATACTGCCTGAGGAATTCTTCTGTTAGCAAATCCCAATCTTCTTTCATTCTCCTATTAAGCTCGTGATACCAGTAAATCGCGGTACCTATTTAACTTAGGTAGAAATATTCTATCTTTTGCCTTTTTATCAGGGTTGTACATTTTATTACTAGCGAGTACTATTTCACATGTGCTATGGGATCTGATGTACAATCAAATTTTGGGACGTCGGGCATCTTGAAGTTCTGGGGAATTAAATCCTCGCCCTCTAACTCTTTATCTTTGGGATTCATTCCTTTCCAGACTGTCAACATACGAGACATTGCCTCAAATTTCTCTTCCATCTTTTTCCATATTACCTCTTCCATCTGAGGTGCCTTTCCTCTTTCCATTACGAGTTCCTCGTACTCATCCTCCACGAAATCATTTTCCAGTCAGTGGGCTCCACCTCTTCTCTGACCCGAAGGTGTGGTGCCTCTAAGATCAACAAGTGGTGGACGTACCACCTCCGGATGATTTTTCGTAACCGTCTCCTGCTAATTTTGTCCTACAGGGGGGCAGTTGGATTTGGTCTAACAGGCGGTGCCATTGCTACAGTTAAATTCCCTATCATAGTCATCATCCAATTTTTGAAATCTTTTAATCTCCTACCTACTTCCTCGGCAATCATGGGACGAGTTGCATCAGATTCTCTTGGTGGGTTAGCCATATTGACTTCTGTTAAAGATTCTGAAGTGTAGGTCTCGCTACTATCTAAAAGCAATTTTGAGCCCCAATGTGCCACCCTTGTAGGTAATTCAAAAAAATGATTTCTAAGTAGCCGACCACCGAGAGCCCTAGACCACCTGGATGGAGCTATAATGCCTATAAAACATACCTTATTAGGAAGATGCATGAATGACATATAATGCGTAGTCGTGCTTTACGTAACATCCATAACCACATGCAAGCAAGTAGATCCTTCCAACCTTATTACTCCCACACAGGGAGTCATGTTGTCTCTTTCCTAGCTGGGATTAGCCCATGGGTCATCGAAAAACCCCATGAATGCGTATGGTATGTGGCTGAAGACCGGCAGCATAAGCTCTCTTTATATAAAGCGCATACACATGGGTCTTGATTATCATGTATTTAAATAGTCCCAACGAATCAAAATGGGCCTATCAGGGCATGAAAACCCATGATTAGGTGACCATTCAATTCTTCTGGGCCTATTCAATACATAATGATCCATATAGCAAGCACAGTATTAAGGTTCATACTACCTAGGGGAAGAATTTATTTTCATTACATAGACTTTAGCTAGGGCAATGAAATTTTAGGGCTACCCAAGCATGATCCCTGCCAACAGGTCTAACTCGTCGTGAGTATAGCGATCGGTCGGGTCATTATTTGATATACCATGATGGTACATGGCTTGGGCTGGTGATTATCCTTAACACTTTTCCACATTGAGTGAGCATAGGGTCATGCTTCAAGAACGCACTAGGGTAGATAAGGGACAAACTAACATAGTTCTAAGGCTCTAATGAAATGCTATGCAATTTAAAAAGGGATGAAATTTTAAATTAAAGCTCAATTATATATTTTAGCCAAGGTACTTTTGAAGTAATGTCTCATTGGCCCAGTAGAGTCGCCACTGTGACGCGCTCCGAACCCCGAAAGCCTCGAAAACTCACTTTTATGGTGTCTGAGTTATAAAAACTATAAGGATTACAAGGGCGTCTATTTTGGGCAATAATAGGTATTTTGAAGTCGCCACCCAATAAAACATTGGAAAAGTTCATCTAGCCTCACTGAGCCTAAGATGATGCGTATATGTTTAGTTTGGGCAATAAGAAATATTTTGAAATTCATACCCCAATAGAATATTGGGAAGGTTCATCTAATCTCATGAACCCTAAGACAATGTGTGTATGTCTATTTTGGGCAACAAGAGATATTTTGGGATTTCCATCCCAATAGAACAATGGGAAGGTTCACCTAACCTCATGAAGCTTAAGACTAGAGAGAGTTCGGGACTTTATTTTTATTCATACCTTGGTCAAGTTATAAGTGAGTTGTTGAGATTAAAATTCCATTCCTTTTCTCATACAATTTAATGCAAATATTAAAGCGCAGTTCAAGCATATGACAAAAGCGGTAAGTAATACAATAAAAATGAAACATGTAAGAGCACATTAACTTATAATAAAATAGGGACAGAATACAACCGAAATTTAAATAAACAGAAATAAAAACCATGCATAAAATGGGGCATTTATTTGAGATGAGGACATTGGTTCTCGCATACATACTAAAATGATTTTTTATGACATTTTATTGGAGGAAAATCAGGACATTGGTGTAGACACCGGGTCTGGAGGCAGCCCAGGTCAGAGTTACCCGATGAAGAGATCAACGTCCGTTTTCGGATAAATGGGTGAAATTCAGAGGTTTTCATCTTTCATGTTTCGCGAGGATTAAAATCTTTTTCTATAGCATGGAGCTTTAAAAGAGTTTGATAAATTTTGGTTGAATTGGGAGTTTTACTCCACAGACAGGATGCCCGTCTGTGTAGGGGCGCCCGTCCCTACTTGGGGTAATTCCCATCTCTAGGCGTAGTAGGGACGGACACGTGGCGGTATAGGGATGCCCGTCCCTAGTACCGCGCCCCATCTGTAGTCGGTTTCCTGCGTGTGCCCTTAGTAGGGACAGCCGTCGATATCTGCAGGGATGCCCGTCGGTACGTTAACTGACCAGATCACGCCGGATTAGATAAAATTTAATCTCTTTTCTTTCAAAATGGGGATAAGATTTATTAAAAATTTGAATTTTAAAGTCCTTTTAAAATTCAAACTTTGGGTTGAGGTTTATCTGAATTATCTCCTAAAATCCTATAAATAGGGGATCAAATTTCAGTTTTAAGGGTTAGAAGTTTTGAGAATTTTGGTGAGAAAAGTGAAAATTTTTTATAAGAAATATTCTTTGGAGAAAAGTTATTAATTTTTTCGAGAGATTGTTTTTTAGAAAAGGTTTTTGTGAGCAATTTACTCAAAAGTTTATAAAATCTCTGTTCATTTGTAGAATTTTATTTGATAAAATTTCTTCCAATTAATTGATTTCTTCAAATTTTTCTTGCAAATTAAGCCAATTTGAGGTAACGAAATTCATTTGTTTCCATCAATACAGCTAATTCGAACACTCGATTGCTATCAAATTTTCAAGGAAAGAACAACATAAATTTTCTTTCTCTGATCTGTCTTTTATTTGATCCTTGCGAAGTATACGGGGACTTAAATCATTCAACATTCGCCTTAAAAGGTAAAATCCGAGGGTAAACACTCTGGACTAATATTTGTATAATTTAATTTGATTTACATTAATTTTTTATATATTTTTTATTATTCTATTTTATAATCTTATACAAAAGAACTGAAAGTTTTTTTTTCTTTTTTACTTGTTTCCCCATATTAGGGACGCCCGCTGGCACAGTACAGGAGGCCGTCCCTAGGCAAACTCTCATGTTTTTAATTTATAAATTTTATTTTTCAACTTATTTCTGTTAGAGTTTCTCGTTCTTTTATTTTTATTGTTATTCACGCTTTTGATGCTAACGTGTTTATCCCTATGAGTTATTTTCTGACCATTTGGAGTTGGAGTTCTGAAAGATGGTGGTTGCGCCAGTCTGAGGACTTCCATTCAGGTTCTTTCTTTACCCTTACCTTTTATTCATGTTATTATGAAAATGGTTTTAATGTCGTTAAAGAAAAAAGGCCAAAAGCTTTCTAACTATTAACTTTGGGGATTTTCTCGGAAGTTATGGACCAATGTCCTGTTTTAGCCAATAAAATTGACGCTTCATGAAATCATTTTTGTAATAAAATATGCATGGTAGGACCAATGTCCTCATTCCAATGAATACCCCGTTTTATGCATGTATTGTACTTTTACAAATGGGAGTTGTATTCCGCTCCTAGTGTTATTATAATATATTTTTGAATGCCTTATTTTGATTTTTGCTTCCATTTATCGCTTTTGACGTGAATGATTGCGCCTTTAATTAAAATGCATCGTGTGGAAAGATAGTGAAATAATAAAATTCAAAACTTATTTATAATTTTAATCAAGGTACAAATAAATGAGAAGTCCCGAACTCACTCTGGTCTTTGGGGCTCAGTGAGGCGAGAGGTCTAGGACTTCTAAGACACCTCTTGAGTCCCACCAAAAGGCTTAAATGTACAATCCTAGGCTCTAAGGGGTAGAGGCTGAGGCCTCCATGATCTCTCTGGTTAGCCCAAGATGGATATGTATGCGCTATCTTAGGCTTGTTGAGGCTAGACGACCCTTCCCAATGTTCTATTGGGTGGCGACTCCAAGAAACCTCATTGTTGCCCAAAATAGACGCAGCTTGTAAATACCTTACAAGTTTTTATGAACCTCTCCTGATCGCCCTAAAGCGGGCTTTCGGGTGGCCGTGAGGTTCGACGCGCGTCACAATTGGTCCAATTTTATTAAAGAAAATCTTATTTTATTCGTAGAAACCTTTTGGTGTTTTTTATGTTAACAAACACACAAAAAAAAATGCTTATGATATTTAAAGCCAATTAAATAAGGTCTAAGAAAAACCAAACTAAAATAAAGCTAAAATAGGAGGATGAAAGAGAATGAATAGAAACGTAGTTGCTTATTTAATTTGAGCCCCCCCCCCCCCCCCCCCCCCCCCCCCACCAAATTCTATCATCCATACTTCGGTAGTGAAACTCATCAAACAAAATAACATGTTAGAAAACATTAAGACAAAGAATTAAAGCAAAGTAGATGATAAAAATGGTAGAAAAATATCAAATGAGAGAATGAAGAATTAAAATTGTTGAAAACAAAAAAGGGGAGGGACGGCTAGATAACCGAGGGATGGCCATCCCGGGGATGATCGACAAGGATTCTACAAGGATTGGTTGACAATTTGAACACTATTGAAAATAATTTTTCTACCAAAAATTGTTCTTTTGAGATAATCTAAAGTCTCATGAAGGTAAATCAAGAAAAGATAATTTATTTCCCCCTTTACAAATTCACTTCTAGTTTTTTAGAAGATTTGGAAACTCAAGAAGGTGAATTAAGAGAAGATAATTGATTTCCCTTTCTTGAATTTACTTTTCAATTTTCTTTTCAACAGATTTCAAAAGAAAATCAAATATAAAGAGAAAACTTTTGTTTATAAAAAAAATCGATTTCTTTCTTTTCAAAAAGTTTTCCAAGAAACCAGCATCCCCGTATTTCTCCTTAGCCTCCTATTTGTAGGCTAATGCTGATTAATGGATAAAGATAAAAATTAAATATTTATCTTCAAAGATAAATACAAAATTTCAACATTCTTAGAGTTAAACACTAAGTTTGAAATCAAATTATCTTTTTGAAATCAAATATTTCTATTTATCCTTGAAGATAAATATCAAATATTTGATTTATTCATAGATAAAGTGATTTCAAATGTTTCAATTTATCTTTAGGATAAATGATATCAAATTATCTCTTTAAAATCAAATATTTCTATTTATCCTTGAAGATAAATATCAAGTATTTGATTTATCCACAGAGATAAAGTGATTTCAAATGTTTCGATTTATCTTTAAGGATAAATGATATCAAATTATCTCTTTCAAATCAAATATTTCTATTTATCCTTGAAGATAAATATCAAGTATTTGATTTATCCACAGAGATAAAGTGATTTCAAATAATCCTTAGGTATGAAATCAAATACTTTTAGTTTATCCTTGAGAACATTTAAAATTTTGTATTTATCCACAAAATAACCAACAGTTTGCCGCCAGGCTCCAACTGATGGGCGTCCCTCGACTGAGGGACGGGCGTTGGTCAAGGGGACATTCTCTCCTTCCGAGCGATGGTCACCCGGTCGTGCGACAGGGACGGGCATCGCCCCAATGCGACCGATGGGCCCCTACTCATGCGAGAGGGGCTGGCATCCCTCAAGCGCAAGCGACGAGCACCTGCTCGCCTAAGGGGAGGGTGTCCCTCGGGCGAACGACGGCGAGAGGCCTTCTTTCGATGCAACCGATAGGCACGCGGTTGACTGACGAGCGTCGGTCAACCAAAAGAAAAAATTTTCTTTAAATGAAAATGCTTCTTTCGAAATAAAAGAGATAATTTGGAGTGCGAATTATCTCATCTAGTTCTATGTCCATATGGCCCTACGAAGAAGTTGGAGTGCGAATCATCTCATCTAGGTCTATGTCCATGCCCTCATCCTAGGGAGTACGAGGTTGCTCCTCCTCAGGCTACTGCTGCTGTGGGTGGTCTTCCTCTAGCTGGACCTCCTCCTCTGAGACCTTTAGGTCTAGCTGAAGTGGAAGTAAATGAAAGAGGCATCTAGTCTCTGCTACTGCAAATAATCTGTACTCGTCGGGACGACCAGGCATCTGAGCTATCATCCCCATAGTCTGGGCTGCAGCTAAATCAACATAAACATCCTCGTCTAATGGAGGCCAAAGTCAGCTAGGGGAACTCTCAAGTATGTCAGCAACCTGGTGATCACACCCCTAGCATATATAAAAGGAGTCGTTCCATGTGCCAGTCTAACTAGATTAGCCAAAATCTCATGGCTAATATTAAATCGCCAGCCCGTCACCATTGCCCACAAAGTCCAAATCTCAGAGTTGTTAACCGATCTAGGGTTTCCTGCTCATCCAAGATAAGAACTGGATAACACTCAGTGTATGTACGTCAAGGCCTGTGATAAGAGCATGGTGCTCTTCGCCGTGTCATGGTCCTATAGGGCTCCTAGCAGTGTAATAGCCTCCTAATGCTGCCTTCAGCTCACCCTCTCTGGCATCATCACATCTACTCCAGATGGAAGTCCCATCGCCTAGGCAAAGACCCTGTGAGTGATGCTAAAGTGGTCTCCTCGGACCAAAAATGTATGATGCCCTTCTCGGTGTCCGGTCTCTAAAACCCTCTGTAATGAAGTGTGGCCAAGAACTCCCTCACAATCTCTGGGTGAGTCTAGAATGACGGTCGAAGAAACTTGATCCACCCTACTGCATCTAGAAGTGCCTTAACCTTATCTAATATCCCCATGTGCTGGAAGAAGGGCATGGGGAATGTACCGACTAGCACGAAACTAGAAGCGGTCTAGGTCCTAAAATCTCTCCCTCAGATCGGGGGTCATACATGCTGGAGCCTGAGGCTCAAGCTGGTCCTACGGGACATTTCGCCTCGGAGGCATCCTAAGAAAAATTAAGAGTTAGTTTAGGCCTTGAAAATATGTTAATTATATAATATTTGCATTTTTAGATTTTCTTTAGAAATTTCGGCAGCATTCCGTCTAGGATGTGGCTAACCGAAAAAATTTCGGCAGCATCCCTGCTGGGATGTGCCCAACTCCCTATAGGAAAAATCCAATCAACAAGCCTCAAGCCCCAACAACAATTTTACAGGCACAATTATATATAAATGGAAAATTCTACTTTACTGTCTTATTCTACTCCTAATAATTTCATTTTGCAATTGCGAAAATAGAATAATCTACAAAAATAATTAATTAATTATAACTGAATTCTTTTTCTCTTATTTGTTATTTACTATCTTTTTTATTTAATTATTAGTGTGTAAAGTTCAAACTAAAGAAAATAAAAGGACAGAATTTCCCCTACATTTCCAAGCATGCACATCTACAATGCATCTAGAATATAAAATTGAATACAAATTTAAATAAAAAAGAGATAAGTTGCCGAAAACCAACCTATGAGTTAATGAACTACACTGAAAAGATACATGAAATAAATTGCTGAAAATAAGACCCGTACTTATGTGACTATCACAGGAACGTTTTGGCACAAACGGTATGCAAAACGGACGAAAAATGGGGGAGAAAATGCATAACAACCAAATAGCAGCATCGGTTTGTATAGAGGAAAGAAAGAAGATGAAAAGGAGAAGAAGAAGAAGAAAAAAGTGAAGAGGCGGGCAACGACTCGCCTTAAATAAGATTTCATGACCGACGTGCAGGCCTTGCATAGAGTGAGC
Organism: Excoecaria cochinchinensis; assembly: GCA_947683425.1. Taxonomy (NCBI): domain Eukaryota; kingdom Viridiplantae; phylum Streptophyta; class Magnoliopsida; order Malpighiales; family Euphorbiaceae; genus Excoecaria; species Excoecaria cochinchinensis. The sequence continues at coordinate 2,364,101 of CANTUQ010000127.1, forward strand.
GACGAGTTGGGACAAAGATTTAAATAGGGTGATTTAATAAAATATTACTAAATTAGGGTTAGTTAAAACTATTTCCGGGAGGGGGGTAATTTTTTCTATGCCGCAGCTCACAGCTGCGGCATTGACAGGGCAGCACCTGCTGCTCTGACGCAGGGCAGCAAGTGCTGCCCTTTCTTTTTCTAATCAAATGCCGCAGCATTGTGCTGCGGCATTTGATAGGCCAAGAGCAGCTCATTTGAGCTGCTCTTGGCCTTTCATTTTTTTATTTTTTTATAAAATTTATTTTTAATAAATAATTAAATATAATAATATAATAAATAATTAAATATAATATAATATATAATTATGTAAAATAATTGAATATGTATTTTTTTATATAATTACAGTTAATTAGTATTTATTTTTATGTAAATTAATTTAATTTATTTGGATACTGCATAATTTTATCTAGAGTGATCAATAGTCGGTTCGGTTCAATAACCGAACTGAACCGAAAATCGAACTATTAGTATTTAGACCAAATCGAACCGAAGTGAAATTATATAATAACCGAAAATATATAATAACCTGGTTATTATATAATAAATCGAACCGAAGCGAAATTATATAATAACCGAAAATATATAAACCAGGTTATTATATATTTTCGGTTATTATATAATTTCACTTAGGTTCGATTTGTCTAAATACTAATAGTTCGATTTTCGGTTCAGTTCGGTTATTGAACCAAACCGACCATTGATCACTCTAGATAAAATTATGCAGTGTCCAAATAAAATTAAATTAATTTACATAAAAATAAATACTTATTTAACTGTAATTATATAAAAAAAATATATATTCAATTATTTTACATAATTATATATTATATTATATTTAATTATTTATTATATTATTATATTTAATTATTTATTAAAAATAAATTTTATAAAAAAATAAAAAAATGAAAAGGCCAAGAGCAGCTCAAATGAGCTGCTCTTGGCCTATCAAATGCCGCAGCACAATGCTGCGGCATTTGATTAGAAAAAGAAAGGGCAGCACCTGCTGCCCTGCGTCAGAGCAGCAGGTGCTGCCCTGTCAATGCCGCAGCTGTGAGCTGCGGCATTGAAAAAATTACCCCCCTCCCGGAAATAGTTTTAAACTAACCCTAATTTGGTAAATATTTTTTTAAATCACCCTATTTAAATCTTTGTCCCCGACGAGTTATCCCACAAGCCAGTTAGTCGTTCCGGATTTTCAATCAATTTTGTTTTTAAAACTCTAGTTTTGCCTTGGGACAATTTTGACCCTGTTGCCCTGACTTTAGTGTATGATTGCATCCATCAAATTTATTTCCCTGTAAAACTTAACATGACAAAAATACACGTAAATGATTTATGCACGTGAAATGCATGAGTTATCCAGAGAAAATGTTGCAGTAGAATCCACAAAGCAGTCCAAGGTTGACCAACGGGTTTACCGTGACTTGCTCGAGCCACCCCCCGTTGGTCGTTACTTTCTATAAATAGTCCCCTTTTCCTTGGATTTTGTGCATTCCTCCTTTTGGCTTTTGGTCAGAGTTCTTCCTCTAGGTATTTTCCCCTCTTCTCTTCCTTTTTTCTTTCTGTTTCTTTTTCTTTCTCAGCTTATATCTAATTTTTGCCCCGAAGTCTTGAAAATGTTGACATCAACCCATAGCGAAATGTACCGTTTTCTGGATGACCCCCAAACTTAAAAAAAATACCACTTTGACCCCTTATTCTGGCTTGAAATTTCTGAGGAGGGTTAAAGTGGACAAAAACCTTCTGTTATCAAAGGTTCACTTCTAGGACCCCCGATTCCACATTTTCAGATTTACCTATCAAGAATTCTGCCCCTTCTCTGAGGAATTTGCCGCAATCATTGGTGCGAGATTTTCTCCTGGTACCCTACCCTGCATTCCGAGTTGTGGATTAATTCATGCAAGGGTGGTAGCGCTAACCTTAGGTATTTAACCTTCAGCCGTTGCTAGATTGACTCTCCCAGATATCACGTTCATTTTGGAACCGTTGATTGAGGCACTAGAAGGCTTCTCTGATATACCCACATACCAGGCTAATGTTGTTCTACTATTTTGCTTTTCCAGATATCTGACGGTGGTTTCTAAGGAGTTGATTGGTGATTGCCAATTATTTGGGATTGTGGATGGCATACATCACGGGCTGACCCCATTTCCCCTAATTCTTACTGAGACGATCCTAGGCTTGGACACTGTCTGTACTGACCCTTCTGCATTCTTGACCGAAAGCCCCTTATTACTCCAGGTAAGCATTTGTCATTTTTTTTAAAAGGTAGTGCGTCCCTTATGGATTTTTACACTAGCTTTTCTTTAACGGGAAATGCATCCTTTCGGATTTTCACATAACCTTGTGGCTCATTTTTTCCTGGAGTGGATCTCACCCATTCCAGCAGCTTTTTTTTTTTAAACATGAAAGTTGAATATAAAGCACAAGATATAAAATATTAAGGGCTTAGAGCGTTATTATTGTTAAAAATAAATCAATGCTCTACATGACATTCCCAAGAATAAACATGGTATTATATATTTCTAATTTCTCTACTTTTCCTTATCTTTTGGGTATAGTTACAAAAGAAACTGAAACTACTATCAGAGACTCTTCCTAGGATAATCAGCAACTATTCGCTAAGGCATTTCCCTCCCAGGCAGCGGTTGTATTCCTTTGAATCTCCCGACGAAGGCTTTGCTAGATTGGGTGAGGTGGCAGATGACGACATCAACTTCATGTTACTCTGGCTACCCCTTTCTTCTGCAACTCAGGATGGTTCTTTAGGATGCATTCCTTTGTGTGGGCTTTATAAGGCTACCTTCTATATTATCGCCTGTTGTGTTTGACAGTTCGGAGGGAGTCAAGATGTTGTGAGGCACCCCCTATCTTTCCAAGGTGGCATCTTATCCTCAGCTTTCATTTCCAAGTACCATAGCCATTGGGCACAGCTGTCTATAAACAATGTTATACCACAGATTGGAAACTACACCTTTACTTCTACTAATGCGTACAAGAGGAGGGTGATCAGTCCTATAGTTGATAATAGGACCCATCGTGTAACACCCTTATACTATACGTTCAATTATAACTTATGCTAAATTCTCTAAACCTGTTATCACGATTATTTTGAAAATCTATTTACTATTCTAGTAATAATGCGAAGACTGGTACATTTTCTTTTTCAAATCAATTACAACATTATCTTAGGTACCTAAGTTCCTCGGTTAATTTAAGTTAACCTATCGGATTAACCATAACATTTTAACTTAACATTTACTTTACCGATTGACCTATAATTGTCCTAATTTACTATTTATTTGGTCAACTTCTCGATGGCGTATCGGTCACACATCTAAGTTACTATTTCTATAATCCAGACAATTCCTGACTAGTCCAAACTACAAGTACTATGCATTACACTAGTCCAATGTCTATTTATAGAAGTTCAATACATACCAATACCCAAAACCATAATAACTAAAGTTCATACACATGCCAAGTTCTTAACATACACAATATCCTTCAAAATGATTTCTTCGATTCAGCTTCCAAAATTGTGAGGTATGCTTTAGGCTGCGCGTCCTATGGATTACCTACACGCAGTCAAATAAAACTGCGTGCTTAGCATTAAATATGCCCAGTGGTGATTGCAATTCCAGGAATTTCCACTAGACTAAGTTTACATGCATAAATATAATTTATAAACCATAAAATATCAAAATAAACTAACATTTTGTTCATTTAACATTTATTCATGCAATAATATCCTTATTTTCAATAAAATTACCCATTTAAGGCATATACATAATTACTACACATATAAGTCCATATTTATATTTAGTCCCTTAACTATTGCATAATTACAATTTGGTCCTCAAACTTTTTCAAAATTATAAAAATGTCATCAATTCATCTTACTTACCTTTTTAACCCTTATTTAGCATGCAAATTACTGTTTAGTCCCTAAACTACCATTTTTATGCCAAATTATATTTTAGTCCTTATCAAATCACTTATTTACATAAAAATTTATTTAATTATATTTTTACCTTTAGTAACCATTATTAGCCTATTTATGGTCAAATTACCATTATACCCTTAAACTTTTCATTTATTCCATTTAAGCTCTTTTCCATCGTAAATTTCTTTTTAACTCCAATTTAATTATATAAATCTAATTTTTACCATTTTGCCCCTTGTATAAAGCTGGCAGAAATTTATGAACTGGATACTCAAGACGTGAACCCTAAAGGTTCACTACATTTTAGAGTGACCTCGAAGGACCACCCCTACATTCCAATTCACTTCATTTGACATTTCAACAGTTCAATAAATTTTAGTAGGATCATCATTGACCTACAATAAGTGAAACGTCAGGCTCATACCCGCGATTTGATGTCCCTATGGCTAGCCACTATATCATGAGCTAGATTTGACTACCAAACTACTACATAGGGTAACAATTATTTCATTTATGCATTTTCAAGTTATGATATACACAATTAATGGAATCTCATCTTAGAATTCCATTATTTTTATTCTAATTCATTCATTATATACTTAATTTTCATTCTTATGCCATTTTAAGCCATTAAACTCATGCTCAACCATGGAATTAAATAATTATGGTTATTTTTCTTTCCTTTATTCATTTAATTATCTAGATCTCATGCTCAACCTTGGAAAAACAAAGACATACCATTTGACCTAACTACATCACCATCACCAAAGTTTTATATTTTCATTTTAACCATTCAATTCATCATTTTTAGCCTTCATAAGCATGATTATAAGGTTAGATTCAATTAAACATGCATATTTCACATACTTTATTCTTAAGCATAACCTAAAATCAAACTTTAACCATGGAAATGGATGGAATTTGCAATCACAAACCTTAGATCCTTGCTTAGTACCCCTTAATACTCCTTTTTCCTTACCTTTAGCCTTTGTACAACTTCCTTGACCTTGGTTACCTAATGGATGTTGAAATCCTACAGTAAGATCTATTCAAAATCTTATTTCCTTTTTCCAATATAACAACATAAACATAAACTACATACCTTAAAGTACCTATAGGAACCTTTAAACTAATTTAAAAACACTTAAATCACTTACCTTAACTTTACACCTAAACTTTCAAGTCTTGGATTTTCCCATGTTTAATCCTTCAAATGAACTTCTAACACCACTACTAGTATATAGAGGAGCTCAAATTTACTTGGGAGGCTAAGATTTGAGGGGAGATGGAGAGAGGATTGAAGAAAAATGATGAACAATTCAGCCTATGGAGGTGGAGAGGAGAGGCGACAACTTAGGGAGAAATCTAGAGAAATCTAGCTTAAGGGGGGTTTATATATGAGGTAAATTGAATCAAACTAGTCCAACCAAAGTGGTTGAACCGGTTTGAACCAATATTCATTTTTTAAGCCATTTTCCAACCCAAAATGGTTTTTTTTTTATTATTTTCTCATTTTAATTTCTCTCAAAACCAATTCCATCATTCTTAAAATATAGAATTTAGCCTCTATAAAAAAAATTAAGCTCAATCGGAGTCTATTTGGGGTCCAGTTCACTTGAATCGGTCCGTTAGGATAATTTTCAGTACTGCTGTAACCACTAATTTTTCACTGTCAAAAATTCCCAAATATTATTTAGAAGCATCTTATACCTTCAAAATATCATTTTGACTCCATTTAATATTTTTAAAAATTAAGTCAAAGTTTAGTCAAACTTGGTTACTATTTGAACCGAACTAGAGGCTAACTTCAGTTTGTCTTTCAGAGACCTATATGACCTCATTTTTGCACCAAATTTTATCACTAGATTCCTGAGAGTTCATAGATTCTAATAGGCCAATAAAATATTTTTAGCAAATAGCTGCCATTTTTAGCTGTATAGCTTTCCAGGAGGTCACCCATCCCAGGATCGCTATACTTCCAGCACGTTCAATCTTTTAATTTTACTGCAATTAAGGGTACTAAAGCTGATATTTTCACACCAAAACCACACTACAAACTCTACATAATTCACTGATTAATACTAGGCTAATATTAGGGACATTACAATTCTCTCCTACTAATTAAAAATTTCATCCACGAAATTTTAGCTGTATTGAATAGCTGTGAATCTTGCTGTCGCATTGCCTCTTCTAGTTCCCACGTTGCTTCCTCAACATTATGGTGGTTCCAGATTACCTTTACAAGTGGAATCTGCTTATTTCTAAGCTATTTGACTTCTTTAGCCAGAATCTTTATTGGTTACTCTTCATAAGTCATATTTGGCTGAACCTGAATCTCTTCAGGCTTGATCACATGACTGGGGTCCGATCAATATCTTTCCAACATTGATGCATGGAAAATATCGTGAATCTTTTCCAATTCCGATGGCAACTTCAGTCGGTGGGCCACTGGTCCAACCCTTTGTAAGATTTCATAGGGGCCAATAAATCTCGAACTCAACTTGCCTTTCTTTTCAAACCTTAAGACTTTCTTCCATAGAGAAACCTTTAGAAATACTCTGTCTCCCACTTGGAACTCTACATCTTTCTTTTTAAAATCTACATAAGACTTATATCGATCCATGGCTTCCTTCAGTCTATCCTTGATCACTCGAACTTTCTCGTCAGTTTTTCGAACCAAATCTGATCCCACAATCTTGTTTTCACTTAATTCTATCCAACAAAGAGGAGTTCTGCACTTCCTACCATACAAAGGTTCAAAATGAGCCATTTTAATGCTAGACTGTTAGCTGTTATTATAAGCAAACTCAACTAATGGCAAGTACTTTTCCCAACTGCTACCAAACTCAAGGACACAACATCTCAACATGTCTTCCAGAATCTAAATTACACATTCAGATTGTCCATCAGTCTGCGGGTGAAAGTTGTACTAAAATGTAGCTTTGTCCCCAATGTTTCCTGCAATCTCTTCCATAACTGAGAAGTAAACCTCGGATCCCTATCTGAAATGATGGAAGATAGCACTCCATGCAATCTCACAATCTCAGTGATATACAATTCTGCTAGTCTGGTTAACGGATAATCCATTCTGATAGGTAAGAAAAGAGCTGATTTAGTGAGCCTATCAATGATCACCCAAACAGCATCATGTTTCTTCCTAGTGAGTGGAAACCCTATCACAAAATCTATGCTTATCGTGTCCCATTTCCATTTAGGTATTCTGATAGGTTGAAGCAAACCTGAAACAACCTGATGTTCTGCCTTGACTTGTTGAGATATCAAACACTTGCCCACAAATTCCATCACATCACGTTTCATACCTAACCAGCAGTAATGCATCTTCAAGTCTTGGTACATCTTGTTACCACCAGGATACATTGCATAGCTGCTATGATGAGCTTCTGTTAAGATGCTCTTTCTCAAATCAGCTTGATTAGGAACACATAATCTCTGCTTGTAGTAAAGACTGCCATCTGGACTCAAAGAGTAGTCACCATTATTGCCATCTTTCACCTGATTCAAGATGGAAGACAATCGATCATCCAGCTTCTGAGCATCCTTCACTTGCTAGAGGAAATCTGGCTTTACCTGCATTTCTGCCATTAAGGCTCCATTCTTTGCCATACACATTCTGACATTTATAGCCCACAAAGCTGCCGTAAACTTTCTACTAAGTGCATCAGCTACCATATTAGCTTTTCCAGAATGATAATCAATGAAACAATCATAGTCTTTAATCAATTCAAGCCATCTTCTTTGTCTCAGATTGAGATCCTTCTATGTAAGCAAGTATTTCAGACTTTTATGATCTGTGTAGATATAGCACTTCTCACCATATAGATAATGTCTCCAGATTTTCAAAACAAAAACAATGGCTGCCAACTCAAGATCATGAGTAGGATAATTCTTCTCATGAGTCTTAAGTTGTCGAGAGGCATAAGCAATCACCTTGCCATCCTGCATCAATACACAGCCTAAACCATTCCTGGAAGCATTACTATAGATCACAAAATCATTACCTGGTTTAGGTTGAGTTAACACTAGAGCTTCAGTCAACATATACTTGAGCTTCTCAAAGCTTTCTTGGCATTTATCTGTCCATTCAAACCTGACTGTCTTCTGTAACAGTCAAGTTAATAGAGCTGGAATAGTGGAAAAGCCTTTCACAAACCTTCTGTAATAACCAGCCAACCCAAGGAAACTTTTGATTTCTGTAACATTCTTGGGCGTTCTCCACTGCAATATTGCTTCAATCTTTTTAAGATTGACTTTAATACCTTCTGCTGACACTACATGTCCCAGAAATGATACTTCATTCAGCCAGAATTCACATTTACTGAACTTAGCATACAACTATTTATCCCTCAAAGTTTGCAAAACAATTCGTAGGTGCTCATCATGTTCTTCCGGAGTGTTTAAAAACACCAAAATATCATCAATGAAGACTATAACAAACCGGTTTAGCTAAGGGTGGAAAATCCTGTTCATCAAGTCCATGAAAGCTGTTGGAGCATTTGTCAATCCAAATGGTATGACTAGGAACTCATAATGACCGTACCTGGTGCGAAAAGCTGTCTTAGGCACATCTGCTTCTTTTATCTTTAACTGATGGTAGCCAGATCTTATATCAATCTTTGAAAACACACCGACACCCTTCAACTGATCAAACAAATCATCAATCCATGGGAGAGGATACTTGTTCTTAATGGTCACTTTATTCAACTGTCTGTAGTCGATACATAACCGAGGTGATCCATCCTTCTTTCTCATAAAGAGGACTAGTGCTCCCCAAGGTGAAACACTCGGTCTAATGAAACCCTTTTCAAGAAATTCCTGCAGCTGAACTTTCAAATCTCTGAGTTCTGTAGGTACCAGTCTATAAGGAGAAATAGAAATAGGTGTTGTGCCTGGCACTAAGTCAATAGTAAACTCTATCTCCCTATCAGGTGGCAAACCTAGAAGTTCATCAGGAAAAACATCCTAAAATTCACGTACAGTGGGCACATCTGACACTTTAGGATCTTCCTTCTTGTCTTCTGTTGCATAATACAAATAAGCAACACTTCCCTTCCTTATAAGCCTCGTAGCAGCAGTGGCTGAAATCACATCAAAAAGAAAATCCGTTCTTTTGCCAACAATCATTATCTCCTGACAATCTGGAGTTATAAGGGTCAATCTTTTTCTTTTGCAATCAACTGTGGCCTGGTGAGTGGATAACTAGTCCATACCCAGAATAACATAAAACTCTTGAAATGGAAGTTCTATAAGATTGGCTAAAAACATATAACTCTGGGCACTAATGTAACAATCTCTATATATCTTGTTCACCACAACACTATGACCCAAAGGATTACTCACTAAGATATCCTGGTCAAACTGTGAATCATGCAACCCTTTACCCATGCAATATCAGTTCTAATATAGGAATGTGTAGAACCAAGAACAATTAATGCATATAAAGAATGAGAGATTGGGAGAATGTACCGACTATCACATATGGTCTCAGGCTCTAACAGCTTATGTGCGTCCTGTAGCACAACCATGTCCCTGAGGAGGCTGGACTGAAGGGCCTGAAGCAACTTGATGGGAGACTGCTCCCCTACCATGACCTTTGGGTGGGGCGAATCTAGATCTAGGGGCTGGTGAAGCAGCTGTAGAAGGCTAGCCTTCTGGACAATCTCTCACCTGATGATCCTTGGACCGACATCTAAAGCAAGCTCTAGTCACGAATCTACATTCATCAGGATGGAATCTGTTGCAATGCACACACTGCTGAAGGGTACCACAACCTCTGCCCCTCAGTGTACTACCAACTGATGCAGCTGGAGCACTGCTACCTATTAGATTCTACTGAGTGTGAGTAGGTGTTGAAGATGTACGACCCTATGCATAAGGAGGCCCTCTCAATTTCTTTCCTTAACTAGGAGCACCAGAAGACTGACCCGGCTTCCTTTTCTGTCTGAATCGGGACTGTCTATCAGCTTCATCTGCCTGAATAGTCTCAACTTTAATGGCTGCCTCAATCAAAGATCTCATGTCAGGATGCCTTTGAGCACCCACAATCTGCCTGATATTGTTATGCAAGCCTCTCTCAAATCTCTGACACAACTTTTCTTCTGTCATGGAATTATCATCTAAATAGGCACTGAGCCGCTCAAATTCTCATTCATATTCAGCCACTGACTTATTTCCCTATCTTAGTCTCCAAAAGGCTTCTTGCATTGAAGCTTTATATTCTGACCCAATATATTTCTTTTCAAACTGAGACAAGAAATAATCCCAAGTTATCTTATCAGTAGGGGTATGCTTACGTACTGCACTCCACCATGTATAAGTAGGTCCTTGCAACAAATCTACTACTCCCTGTAACATCTCCTCAGGTGGGCTCTGGGTAGTCTCAAATATTCTCTTGACTTTGAACAACCACTCCTCATCTTGAACAGGAGTCAGAGGGTCTCGTCCATAAAAATCTTCAGCTGTCAACCTTTTTATCTACTCCAAAATCGGCTTCCTTTTAAGTGGAGGTGGAGGTTATTCAGGAATCTGGGGTGGAGGTGGCTACTGTGCCTACAGTTGCTGCTGAATATAGTTGGCCATCATATTCAAAAAATCAGGGTAAGGTGGAGGGGAAGCGCAACTGGTGGTGTAGCTTGTTGCTGTGGCAACTCATCATGTCCAACACTGACCGAAGCTGCACTTTCTACATCTCCCTCGCGCCGACCTTCTTCAGAAGCCATTTCGTACTATCTAACAAGAGGAGCAAGCATACATTAACCACACATTATTATCCATTTATCAATTGGCATGTATATGTACTTAACCTAATCCTAATAACCCACTCCGATATTAGAATCACCTAAACCGTGCTCTGATACCAATAAAAATTGTAACACCCTTATACTGTACGTTTAATTATAACTTATGCTAAATTCTCTAAACCGGTTATCACGATTATTTTGAAAATCTATTTACTATTCCAGTAATAATGCGAAGACTAGTACATTTTTTTTTTCAAATCAATTACAACATTATCTTTGGTACCTAAGTTCCTCGGTTAATTTAAGTTAACCTATTGGATTAACTATAACATTTGCTTTACCAATTATATTATAATTGTCCTAATTTACTATTCATTTGGTCAACTTCTTGATGGTGTATCGATCACACATCTAAGTTACTATTTCTATAATCCAGACAATTCCTGACCACACAGGCAATAATTGTAACAATATAACACAATCATAAACAGTCAAAACTATAAGTACTATGCATTACACTAGCCCAATGTCTATTTATATAAGTTCAATACATACCACTACCCAAAACCATAATAACTAAAGTTCATACACATGCCAAGTTCTTAACATACATAATATCCTTCAAAATGATTTCTTTAATTCAGCTTCCAAAATTGTGAGGTATGCTTTAGGCTCCGCGTCCTATGGAGTACCTACACATAATCAAATAAAACTACGTGCTGAGTATTAAATATGCTCAGTGGTGATTGCAATTCCAGAGATTTCTACTAGACTAAGATTACATGCATAAATATAATTTATAAACCATAAAATATCAAAATAAACTAACATTTAGTTCATTTAACATTTATGCATGCAATAATATTCTTATCTTCAAGTAAATTAATTTTAGTCCCTTAACTACGACATAATTACAATTTGGTTCTAAAATTTTTTCAAAATTACAAAAATGGCATCAATTCATCTTACTTACTTTTTTAACCCTTATTTAGCATGCAAATTACTATTTAGTCCCTAAACTACCATTTTCATGCCAAATTACATTTTAGTCCTTATCAAATTACTTATTTACATAAATATTTATTTAATTATATTTTTACCTTTAGTAACCATTATTAGCCTATTTATGGTCAAATTACCATTATACCTTTAAACTTTTCATTTCTTCCATTTAAGCCCTTTTCCATCATGAATTTCTTTTTAACTCCAATTTAATTACATAATTCTCATTTTTACCATTTTGCCCCTTATATATAGCTGGCAAAAATCTATAAACTAAATACACAAGACGTGGACCCTAAAGGTTCACTAAATTTTAAAGGGACCTCAAAGGACCACCCCTACATTGCAACAGTTCACTACATTTTAGTAGGACTGTTTAATTGTTCAATACATTTTCGTAGGACCATTCAATAGTTCAATACATTTCATTGGACATTTCAACAGTTCAATACATTTTAGTAGGACCTTCATTGGCCTACAATGAGTGAGATGTCATGCTCACACCTACGGTTTGATGTCCCTATGGCTTGCCACTATATCCTGAGCTAGACTTGACTACCATACTACTACGTAGGGCAATAATTATTTCATTTATGCATTTTCGTAGGACCATTCAATAGTTCAATACATTTCATTGGACATTTCAACAGTTCAATACATTTTAGTAGGACCTTCATTGGCCTACAATGAGTGAGATGTCATGCTCACACCTACGGTTTGATGTCCCTATGGCTTGCCACTATATCCTGAGCTAGACTTGACTACCATACTACTACGTAGGGCAATAATTATTTCATTTATGCATTTTCAAGTTATAATATACACAATTAATGGAATCTCATCTTACCATCCTGTTATTTTCATTCTAATTCATTCATTATATACTTAATTTTCATTCTTATGCCATTGCATGCCATTAAACTCATTATACCTTCAAAGTATACATTGATATACACATGCATACCATTCGGCTAACATGTTACACATCCATCATAAATTCTTTTTTCTCATTTATCATTCATTTAGCTAATTTACATGTTAATTAACATAGTCATACCATTAAATCACATCAAAACACATCAAAATCTCATTTTTCCATATATATACCATTCGACCTATATGTTCATCATCCATTATGATTATTTTTCTTTTCTTTATTCATTCAATTATCTATATCTCATGCTCAACATCACTTATAAATCATAAAATTGACATAAACATCAAAACATACCATGGAAAAATAAAGACATACCATTTGGCCTAACTACATCACCATCACCAAAGTTTCATCTTTTCATTTTAACCATTCCAATCATCATTTTTTACCTTCCTAAGCATGATTATAAGGTTAGATTCAATTAAACATGCATATTTCACATACTTTGTTCTTAAATATAGCCTAAAATCAAACTTTAACAATGGAAATGGATGGAATTTGCAATCACAAATCTTAGATCCTTGCTTAGAACCCCACAATACTCCTTTTCCTTACCTTTGACTTTTGTACAACTTCCTTCACCTAGGTTACCTAATGGAGGCCGAAATCTTACATTAAGATCTATTCAAAATCTTGCTTCCTTTTTGCAATACAGCCACATAAACATAACCTACATACCTTAAAGCACCTATAGGAATCTTTAAACTAATTTAAAAACACCTAAATCACTTACCTCAAATTTACACCCAAACTTTCAAGTCTTGGATTTTCCCTCTTATAATCCTTCAAATGAACTTCTAACACAAATACTAGGTTATAGAGGAGCTCAATTTACTTAGGACACTAAGATTTAAGCTGAGATGGAGAGAGGATTGAAGAAAAATGGGGGAAGATCAAGGATGAACAATTTAGCCTCTGGAGGTGGAGAGGAGAGGCAGCAATTTAGGGAGAAATTCAGAGAAATATGGCTTAAGGGGGGTTTATATATGAGGAAAATTGAATCAGACTAGGTCCAACCAAAGTGGTCGAACCGATTTGAACCAATTTTTGGTTTTTAAGCCATTTTCCAACCCGAAATGTTTTTTAATCATTTTCTCAATTCAATTTCTCTCAAAACCAATTCCATCATTCTTATAATATAGAATTTAGCCTCCATACAAAATTTCAGCTCAATCGGAGTTCATTTGGACTTAAATCGGTCCATTAGGACACTTTTTTAATACTGTTATTTTTCACTATCAAAAATTCCAAAATATTATTTAGAACCATCTTATACCTTCAAAATATCATTTTGATTCCATTTACTATTTTTAAAAATGAATTCAAAGCTTAGTCAAACTTGGTTACTATTTGAACCAAACTCGAAGCTAACTTCAGTTTGACTTTCAGAGACCTATATGACCTCATTTTTGCACCAAATTTTACCACTAGACTCCTAAAAGTTCATAGATTCTAATAGGCCAATAAAATATTTTTAACAGACAGCTGCCATTTTTAGCTGTATAGCTTTCTAGGAGGTCACCCATGCCAGGATTGCTATACCTCCAGCACGTTCAACCTTTTAACTTTGCTGCAATTAAGGGTACTAAAACTGATATTTTCAAACCAAAACCATACTACAGACACTACAGAATTCACTGATTAATACTAGGCTAGTATTAGGGCCATTACACATCGACTTAAATATTTGGCTGGTGAGAGTAGAAGAAAATAGTTACAATATTACATAAATTCAGTAAAGAATAATGTTTTTCTTTTTATAAAAGAACTAGATGATAATGAACACATGAGTTGAATTATTTTTGCTTTATATTTTATTGCCTGAATATGAACATTTCAATATGATTTCATCATATATGATCACTATTTGACATGAATCAAAAATGCAAAACCTCACTTAATCTCATGATAGATCTCTTAAGCATCAAACTCCTGTTTCCAATCAGCCCTCTTGAGTTTGCTTGATTTGATATTTTCACTCGAGCCCCTAATTTTTATTCAAGATGCCTTTTTTCGGTTTTCACCAATTTTAGCAAAGCCGCCTTTTTTCGATTTTTGACTTGCAGGGACTTTATTCTCTTCTTTTGATTTTTAGCCTTTAACCATGGAACCTTTTAAGCCTGTCGACATTCACTGGTTCTTTGAACTCGTTTCCATCGCTGCCCCCTTAGACAATAACTTCTTAAGAACAAACGGTCTTTCCCATGTTGGCCTGAATTTACCGCGTATGTCTAGAACACCTGGCCTCATTTGCTTAAAGACTAAATCTCCCTCTTTTAGTTGATGCTTTCTGACTTTTTTCCCGAATGACCGAGCAAGTCTTTTCTGATAGATTTGGTTGTGATAATAAGCTCGAAACCTATTCTCATCTAACATATTTAACTACAGCAATCATTGTTGCGCTGGAATCTTCCATAATTACCCTTAAAGATCTGAGTCTATTTCAACTGGCAATACTGCTTTTGTCCTGTATACCAAAGAATAAGGCGTGGCTCTTGTGGAGGTACTGATGGTGGTTCTATAGCTCCAAAGAGCAAAAGGAAACTTCTCTGCCCAATCCTTGTAGTTCTGAACCATTTTGGACAAGATCTTCTCAACATTTTTATTAGCCACTTCAACTGACCCGTTGGCCTATGGGCGATATGGGGAGGACTTGTGATGCTTGATGCCGTACTTCTGGAGTAATTTCTTAGTTTTGGCCATAAATTGTATCCCATTATCAGACAAAACTTGGTGGAGGAGACCATATCTACATATCAAATTCTTTTCAATGAACTTGGCTATGTCCCGGGCATCGATTTTCTTGAAAGATTCAACCTCTACCCACTTGGTGAAGTAATTGATGGCGACTATGATGAACCGATGTCCATTGGAGGCTGTAGGGCATATCTCTCCCATAATATCTATTCCCCAAGCTGCAAATGGCCAAAGTGATGCTAAGTTGTGCAATTCTGAAACTAGCAGATGCCTCAAGTTCGCATATTGTTGGCATAATTGACACTGCTTCACATATTTCGAACAGTCCGTATCCATTGTGAACCAATAAAACCCCTATCGTATAATCTTCTTTGCTAACGTTAGACCATTCATGTAAGCTCCACAGACCCCAGCATGAGTTTCTTCCATAACTTTCTTGGCTTCTTTCTCATCTAAACATCTTAGTCGAATGCCATCGGCTTACCTTTTGTATAATGCACCATCTATGTGGATAAACTGAGTGGACAGCTTGCAGATCAATCTTTGGTCCTTTTTGGTGGCCTCTTCTAGGAATACCTTCATCTCTAAATAATTTTGAATATCATAATACCACAGCTTCTTATCAATAGTCTCAACTTCCATTATTTGTTCAGACTCAAAGTAAGGCTTCTGGGAACTGGAGATCAAAATAGGCTTCTTTGACGCGCGCCGGACCCGACCACTTCCCAGGTGCTCGCTTTTAGGGCCCGAGAGGGACTGCATCTTTTGATCTTGGGTGCTATGAGACATCTTGGACACCTCCTTCCCAATAGAATATTGAAAATGATCATCTAGCCTCATGACACCTTTAGGCACCTTTGAGGTATTTTGGAGTCGCTACCCAATTTACGAGAAATTGGGAAAGGGGTCATCTAACCTCTATTGGTCTAAACCAGAGATAGTGTTCGGAACTTCACTCTTATTAATGTCTTGATTAATTATAAATGGGTTTTTAATTCTAAATTTCTATCTCTCTTCTCATACGATCATTAAAAAAATAAAGCGCAAATCAATCAATAAAGAAAGCAATAAAATAATAAAGCAAACTAAAAAAAGATAAAAAAAAATTGGGACAAAATACAATCCTCTAAAATAAAAAGGCATAAATGAATAGAATTACACCAAAATTAATTACAATGGCTCGAAATAAATGCTACACAAGAAGAATAAAATAAAAGACATCATACATAAATCGGGACGTTTATTAGGAACATTGGTTCCCTCATTTTCACTTAAAAAGATCGAAGAGCTATTTTTTAGCCGATAAAATCGAGATGAGTGATCTCATTTTGAGGAAATTAACTCTTCTTTTTCAAAAGTGAATTTTTGGTTTGAAATTAGGACATTGGTCCCCTTTTATTAGGAAAATCCCAATTTATTAATAAAATATTTTTGGTGACTTATTTAATTAGCGTACATGAATAAATAATAAAAAAAAATAAAAGCAAAATAATGAAAAATAATAAAAAATATAAATTCCACCAAAATGGTGTCTTCAAATCTATATGGGCTCCCACTTGCCATTGGAAAAAAACTCACACATGAAAAATAAGTATTGAAATAAAAACACAAATGAAAGTGATGTCAGTAACAAAAAACAAATTAAACATGTAACATATGAAAATGAATTAAAATAAATAAAATGCATCATGCAACAAATTAAACATGTAACATATGAAAATGAATTAAAATAAGTAAAATACATCATGCATGATAAATCAATTAAATGACACAATAAATATATGTAACTTATCATATTAACAATTCAACATGCATAAAAAGCATAAATAATAACAATAAAATTCAACATGCATGAAAACATAAATAATAATAATAAATAATAATAATAACAACAACAACAACAACAACAACAACAACAACAATAACAAATAATGATAACAATGAATAATAATAATAATAATAATAATAATAATAATAATAGTAGTAGTAGTAGTAGTAGTAGTAGTAGTAGTAATAAATAGTAATAAATAATACTAACAAAAATAAAAATAATAATGGTAATAATAATAGTAATAATATATAATAATGATAATAATAATAATAATACTAATGATGATAATGATCACAATAGTAATAATAATAAAACAAAAGTAATAATGATATTAACAATAATAATAATAATAATAATAATAATAATAATAATAATAATAATAATAATAAACAATAAAGAAGATGAGCAAATCAACAATAAGGAAGATGAACAATCAAGCAAGCAAAAATAAAAGAAATAAGAAAACAAAATATGTTAAAGCATGTTAAATAATAATACTAATAATAATAATAACATATGAACAAAAGTGATGATAATAATAATAATAATAATAATAAAAATAAACAAAAGATAAACAATTAAATAAATATGCAAGAATAAAATAAAATATGCTAAAAATATTAAATATATTACTAAATCACATGAGCATAAACAAAATAAAATAATAGATAAAAAATCTACATGGTTGCTAATTAATTATAAACAAAAATTAAATTAAAATTTGAGTTTAGAATATTTACCCTCAAATTTTGATGTGATGAATGAAAGTAAGTGATTAATCTCCTTGTCTTGATTTAGAAAAATAAAATATATAACAAAATTTTATCCAAAAAACAAATAACTAATTTATTTGTCTTAAGGAAAAATTGTAAAAAAGAAGTAAGAAAATTCACAAGAACAAATAATTAATTTATTTGTCTCAAAAATTAACTTAAAAAATTAAAAATATTTGGGGAACTTGTTCTTGAAGAAAAAGAAAAAAAGAAGAAGAAGAGATAAAATATATTTTTCTTAAGAAAAATCCCCCTCTCAAAATTCTCTCTAAAAAATAATTTATACCCCCAAAAAATTTAGATTTTTAATAAAAAAAAATTAAATCAATTTAATTTCCATAACCACAAAAAAATGAAAAATTTGAAGGGTTTAGAATGCAAAAGGTTTTAAAATTAAATTCTACAAAAAAATGAAGAAAAAACACATTTTGGGGCAAAAAATCGAACTGGGTGGCTGTCGGGCGCGCAGGGGCGAGCGACGCTCGTCTGCGAGCCCGATGAGCAACGCCGCGTGCGGCACGAGTGCGTCCTGCCTGCGCGCTACAGTAGGCCCGACACTTGCAATATTTTATTTTTATTTTTGCTAAATTACTATAATTTCAAAACATACCCTTAATATCTCAAAATAATTTTTTAAAATATTTTTTAAAATGCATTTTTATTTATTTCTAGTAAATCAAACCGACAAGGAAATCGTCACTTTCAACTTTCATTTTTTCCTATAAACAGACACACTTAATTTCATCATTGGGTAATCCTAATCTAAGCTGTCTCGGGACCTGGTGTCTACAGTTGCCCCCAGTTTTGGGAAAACTAGTGCACTAGTGTCTAGATGAGCCTAAACTCAGAAAAAAAGGAAAGAGACACGTACCTGAGGCAGTCGGCTTTCCTAACTGGACGATGCGGTTGGGATGGTTATCGCCATGTTGTCAGTGTGTTATCCTTTGTTCAAGCAGTAGTGCCGTGATCGTGCAAACCCTCCGTAGAGTGGTAGTGCCGTCATCGTGCTAACCCTTCTGAAGTGGTAGTGCCGTGGCCGTGCTAACCCTCCGTGGAGTGGTAGTGCCGCCATCGTGCTAACCCTTCTGAGATTTGAAGCAGTAGTACCGTGGTCATGCTAACCCTTCGTGGAGTGGTAGTGCCGCCATTGTGCTAAACCTTTTGAAGTGGTAGTGTCATGGTTGTGCTAACCCTCCGTGGAGTGGTAGTGCCGCCATCGTTCTAACCCTTCTGAGATTTGAAGCGGTAGTGCCGTGGTCATGCTAATCCTCCGTGGAGTGGTAGTGCTGCCATCGTGCTAATCATTCTGAAGTGGTAGTGCGGTGGTCGTACTAACCCTCCGTGGAGTGGTAGTGCTGCCATCGTGCTAACCCTTCTGAAGTGGTAGTACCGTGGTCGTGCTAACCCTTCGTGGAGTGGTAGTGCTGCTATCGTGCTAACCCTTCTTAGATTTGAAGTAGTAGTGTTGTGGTCGTGCTAACTCTCCGTGGAGTGGTAGTGCCGCCATCATGCTAACCCTTCTGAAGTGGTAGTGCCGTGATCGTGCTAACCCTCCATGGAGTAGTAGTGCCGCCATCGTGCTAACCCTTCTGAGATGTAAAGCGGTAGTGTCGTGGTCGTGCTAACCCTCCGTGGAGTGGTAGTGCCGCCATCGTGCTAAACATTCTAAGATGCAAAGTGGCAATGCCATGGCCGTGCTAACCTTCTGTGAGGTCTTTGGTTGATTACCCCCTGAGAGGTCTTTGGTTGATTGCCCCCTGAGAGGTCTTTGGTTGATGCTTGGATTAATGCTTGATCTGATGTTTGGATTGATGTCATTTTGGTTGGTTGCCCCCTGAGAGGTCTTTGGTTGATTGTTTGATGATGTTCTGACTGATGTCGTCACTCGCCTTTTGTCGATGTTCACATCGAACCTCTCTCACTGCAAAACTGAAAAACCAAATATGCAAGAAAAATAGTGAGCATGCACGTGAAATGCATGAGTCATGCCGGAATGTAGGATAAGAATTTAACTATGTGGACTTAGAGGTGATAGCTGGGCTGGCTGCAATTTGCGATTGGATCGATGCCCTTTGGAAGCTGCTTTTGAATTTCATGCCTTTGGGATTGCAAGGTTCTCATATTATACCTGTAGTCATTTTTTTTAAGGTAGTGCGTCCCTTGTGGATTTTCACACTAGCTTTTTTTAGCGGGAAATGCGTCCTTTGCGGATTTTCACATAATCCTGTGCCTTATTTTTGCCTAGAATGGACCCAACCCAATCCAACGGCTTTTCTTTTCTTTTCTTTTTTGAAGGATAGACTGCCTGTTTCCAGGTTTTCACCCTATCCCTTTGCCTAACTTTTGCTTAAAGTGCCAATTACGGTTTTCATCTCTAACGGCTCTTTTTTTTTTTTTTTTTTGCAGAGAGGTTGAAGCTATTGCCAAAAATCTTTCAGGCGTGATCGGCATGTACTTACGTCTTAAATCATGGTTGTATGAGCTTGATTCTTATCATGAAGGCACTGTAGAATTGATTTCACAGATGATAGCTACAGAATGTATCAGCTGAAGGGCCCAAGTAGCGAGAAAAGCAAAGGGTAGATAGTAACAATTGCTACCTTCATGTCAAAACCAGACAATTTTAAGTATGCAAAATGAACTACTCTGACCACATCAATATTGTATAAATGCATATATTCTTTGAGTTAATGCCAAATAAACTGTAGAATTGATTTCACAGATGATAGCGAAGAATGCATCAGCTAAAGGGCTCGAGTAGCAAGAAAAGCAGAGGGGAGATAGTAACAATTGCTACCTTCATGTCGGAACCAGACGATTTTGAGTATGCAAAATGAACTACTCTGACCATATCAATATTGCATAAATGCATATGTTTCAATTTGATTTCATGACACATGATCCTTATTTAGCGTTAACTCAAAGAATATAAGACCTCATCTAATCTCGGGATAAATCTTATAATCATCAAACTCCTGTTATCAACCAGCTCTCTCAGATTTTCATGGTTGAAAATTTTCTCTCTGCCCTTAATTTTTGCCCAGGATGCTCTTTTTTCTATTTTTTTTCTGAAGAAAATTCTAGATGCAACGCTGGGGACGAGACTCAACTCAACTCAAATGCATAAATGCACTTGTGGCTTCTCGCTTGAAGCTCAAGAAACCCCATATGCCTCTTCCTACGTATGGAACCTTATTAGAAGGTCATCTTCGCTGATTTGATAAGACTGAACCAAGAATCAAAAGGTCTTACTTTGGTTGTAATGTTAGGCTTAGGTAGATGGCTATCAAAGGAGGATCAGGTTGCTAGAGAAAAATGGCCGTAACATTTATCCGATTGATGGGAGGACCATCCTCAGCTCAATTGCGTACTATAAAGGTGTTTTTGAATTTGAATTTGATAATACTTTTAGCTCATCAAGCTCAGAATAACAATTAAGTGATTGCCACAGAAACTCATCAAGAGATTACTATCTTAAGCTCTACTTTTTCTTTCTTTTTTTCTCTTTTTTTTCATCTTTCTTTTTTTTTTCACTTTTCTCCTATCTTTTTCTTTTTTTTTTCTTTTCTCGCGAGCTCATGTCTTTCGTGCATGACTAAATCCTCTTCCCAGAGTGTAAACTCATCCATACCAGGGCCATTTTTGATAACCCAAAGAATTATTAAAACGTACATCTATCCCTTCTGGAGCGGCCATTCTTCTAAGGGGAGACAAAAAATCATTTCAGGCGAGGGGATAGTTTTAACATGTGTAACAATAAAATTGGCACGCATTTAGCATACCTCCATAAAGGCTCAACGGGCTAGCAAGCGATTGTGAAATAAAGGTAGAAAAAAGTCATTTAGAGAGCTATACAAAGAAAGGCTGCCTAAATCATTTTCTAGGTTCTGTCTTATCCAAGGATCGCTTTGACGGATAATTAGAAAGGTTCTAGTGCTCTTAGTGAGTTTTCATCCAATCCCCTAATTGCAACTAGTTTTTTTTTATCACTTTTTCCTATTTTTACTTTTAGCTCTCAGAATTTGCCTCTCTTCAGGAGTTATATCAGATGCTATCAAGATTTTCTTTGGGTTTTCCAAAGTTTCGAGATTAAATGTAATCATATTAATTGAATTAATATCAAAAAAAATGAATGCATCGTGATTATGAGAAATGAAATCATTAGAGACACAATACAAACACGCAAGATTGTTCATTATATTGAAATAACCAACATTGCAAATATTGTCATAAAAAGTTCATGGAATAAAAAGCAACTAAAACAACATAATCTTCTCCTCCGATCACATTCATGGTAGGGGGACTACATTATGCCCTACCCTCTTCTTCTTATCTCTTTTCTCAGGGTCAGTGATCTCCTTGGAATCAATAATATCTTGAATTTTATTCCTCAGGGTTCAGCAATAATCTGTTAAATGTCCAGTGTGCTGATGGTAAGCGCAGTATTGATCATCTTTATGCCCCGGCTTTCCTTGATTCATGGATAGCCTGGGTGGCAATAGTCTCAGCTTGCCTTCCTTTGTCAATTTCTCCAATACCCAAGACAGAGAGCAGCCCAAATTAGAGTAATACCTTTGACCCTATCCAACCTCAGTGGCTGAAAGCTCGACCGTCTTACCACTTCTATTATTGCTGCTTCCTGCATCGCCTGGTTTATACCCTAATTGGTTGCCTTAACCTTTCCCAGCAAAGTTTTTTTGGCTTGCTTTCTTTGCTAGGTAAGCCCCCTTAGCCTCCATAGCAATGTCCTTAAGCAACTCCCAGTCTCTGAGCCCCTTAAAGCTGAGCAAGTCCCTCAAGTAAAGGCAAGAGTTCCTGATAAATAGCCTAATTTGGTCAGCAGTGTCAGGCTTTCTCTTCATCTCCATGACCCTATTTCTCCATCTTATAAGGTATTCAAGGAATGACTCATCATTCTTTTGCTGTAAGAGCTCGAGGTCCTTTAAGGTAACCTCCATTCTGGTGCTGCAGTCATATTGCTTCATGAACTCCTCGGTCAAAAGGTCTCAATCTTCCTTGGACCTCCTGTCTAACCCATGGTACCAGTCCATAGCCGAACCCACCAGACTAAGGCAGAAATATTTCACCTCCTGTTTCTTGGTCAACCCTGTGCCTTTCATCACCGGGGTATACTGCTTAATATGTGCAGATGGATCCGAAGTACCATCAAACTTTGGCAGCTCAGGCATTTTGAACCTTTGGGGCAATAGCTCTTTATCCCCCAAATCTCTGTCTTCAGGGTTGATCCCTTTTTTCGGCTGATAGCATGCAAGTGATTGCCTCAATCTGTTGCTTCATCCCTCTCATCGCCTCATCCTCTACCCTGGGTGCTCTAGCCCCCATAAATTGAGGTGTTACTGCCTCTTCATCTCCCTCCTCCATCATAAAATCATCATTGGGATTAGGGATTATTGCCCTTCTTTGCTCAATAGGCACTGCGGCCCTATGCTCATTGATAGGTTAGAGGGCAGCATTAATTATAACAGGGGCTTCTCTGCCAACAGGCGGTTCAACTTGCCCCCCCCAGCATGGACCATTAGGGGTTGTGGAGCAACTAGTGGATGAGGAGCAACTGGTGGTTGAAGAGTAGGAGGATGAGCAATCATATCGACCATAGCTCCCATCATTTTTAACATTCTTCGCTCAAAATCCTCTAGTCTCCTAGTAAGGTCTTGAGTTGTCAAAGCTCTGGTCTCCTCTGCCATTAGTGATTATATGGATGATTCCCTGGCCATTGAGAGTGGCTCAGAATTCCAGTCATACACTAATTCTTTCAATCCAAGGGGTAGATCTATCCTCACCAGCCGACCGTCAGAACTCCTAGTCCACTTAGGTGAATCTATGATGGCTGAAAAGATTTGAACTGTTAGGATGATGCATGAATGATATATACAATGCATGATCATATTGATGCAGCATGGACAATCACATACAAGCAGATAAATCCTTCCAACCTTATCACTCCCATACACGAGGTAGTGTATTCTCTTTGCTAGGTGGGCTTGACCCATGGGTCAGCGAGGAACCCAATGGATGCAAATGGTGCATGGTGGGAAACCAGCAGCATAACACTCTTAATTTAAAGCACATTCATATGAATCTTGGCCATTACGTATCTGAATTTTTCAAACAGACTAAAGATGGGCCCACCGGGGCATGAAAGTCTTTGATAAGTGTCCAGTTAATATGTTTGAATTTGTTCAATATATAAGGGCCCACGTAGCAAGCACATTGCTAGGGTGCATATCACCTAGTGGAAGTTTCTATTGCCATTTTATGAGCTTTGGTCAAGGATGGTGTTACTTTAGGGCTACCTAAGCATGGTCCCTACCAACAGGTCTAGCTCATTATGAGCATAACGACCGATTGGGTCTCCATTTGATATACCATAAGGTACGAGGCTTGGGCTGGTGATTATCCCTAACACTTCCCCACATTGAGTGAATGTAGGGTCGTGCTTCGGGAAAGCACCGGGGTTAAGAAAAGGACCAAACTAGCATAATTCTAAGGCTCTAGCATGGATGCAATGCAATTTTTTGAAAAGAATAGAATTTTGATTTCAAAAACTCAATTATATTATTAACCAAGACAGTTTCGGAGCAAAGTTTCAAAGTCCCCAGTGGAGTCCTCACTGTGAGACGCGCCGGACTCGGCCGCTTCCCGGGTGCCCACTTTTAGGGCCTAAGAGGGTCTGCGTCTTTTGATCTTAGGTGCCATGAGACATCTTGGATACCTCATTCCCAATAGAACATTGAAAATGATCATCTAGCCTCATGACATCTTTAGGCACCTTTGAGGTATTTTGGAGTCGCCACCCAAAAGGGGTCATCTAACCTCTATTGGTCTAAACAAGAGATGGTGTTCGGAACTTCACTCTTATTAATGTCTTGATTAATTATAAATGGGTTTTTAATTCTAAATTTCTATCTCTCTTCTCATACGATCATTAAAAAAATAAAGCAAAAAATCAATCAATAAAGAAAGCAATAAAATAATAAAGCAAACTAAAGAAAGATAAAAAAATTGGGACAAAATACAATCCCCCAAAATAATAAGGCATAAATGAATAGAATTGCCCCAAAATTAATTACAAGGGCCTAAAATAAATACTACACAAGAAGAATAAAATAAAAGACATCATACATAAATCGGGACGTTTATTAGAAATATTGGTTCCTCATTTTCACTTAGAAAGATCGAAGAGCTATTTTTTAGTCGATAAAATCGGGATGAGTGATCCATTTTGAGGAAATTAACTCTTTTTTTTCAAAAGTGAATTTTTAGTTTGAAATTAGGACATTGGTCCCCTTTTATTAGGAAAATCCCAATTTATTAATAAAATATTTTTGGTGACTTGTTTAATTAACGTACATGAATAAATAAATTTATTACAAATTACAAAATAAAAACAAATAAAAGTAAAATAATGAAAAATGCTAAAAATGCTAAAAAAAAAGATAAATTCCACCAAAATGGTGTCTTCAAATCTCTATGAGCTTCCACTTGTCATTGGAAAAACCACACATGAAAAATAAGTATTGAAATAAAAACACAAATGAAAGTGATGTTAGTAACAAAAAATAAATTAAACATGTAACATATGAAACTGAATTAAAATAAATAAAATGCATCATGCAACAAATTAAATATATAACATATGAAAATGAATTAAAATAAGTAAAATACATCATGCATGACAAATCAATTAAATGACATAATAAAAAAAATGTAACTTATCATATTAACAATTCAACATGCATAAAAAGCATAAATAATAACAATAAAATTCAACATGCATGAAAACATAAATAATAATAATAATAATAATAATAATAATAATAATAATAATAATGATGATGATGATGATGATGATGATGATGATGATGATGATGATGATGATGATAACAATAACAAATAATGATAACAATAAATAATAATAATAATAATAAATAAATAAATAAATAATACTAACAAAAATAAAAATAATGTTGAATATTGTTAGTCAGCTGTGTTGAATATTGTTAGTTGGCTGTATACAGTAGTTGTTATGTTGACAATAGTAGATGATATTAGCTGTAGGAGCAGATTTAGGAGATAATTTAGGAGCTGCTATTTTCTGACTTTACTAGCCTAATTCTTGTATAAATACTTGTAGTGTGTTAATGCAAAAATAAGAAAAAAATTACTCTGAATTTCATCATGGTATCAGAGTCTTACTGCCTTTGAAGGTTGAGTTATCTCCCTACAGTAAGTGTTTTTTTTTCCAATTCCAGTATACTGGACCTCTGAACAAAATTCAAGAGGTGAGTTATCTCCCTCCTTAAATGACACCATCCCACCGGAAGAAAATTCAGGCAATCCTCGATCAATGTCCAGATTTCAGGCGCCTTTCGACCACGTGCCGCTGAAGCACTTTTTTTGGTGTTTCTTAACAGCTGTAAAATCGGACACTGTTTCGTCCCTTTGTCGATGACACTGCACCTACCGGAGGAAACGCTAGGCCAAGTTCGGCCGGTACACTGGTTTTCGGCACCGTCAGACTCCGCGCGTGAGTGTACGCATCGATTATTCAAATATGTGCACTGTTCACTCGCCGGCGCGTGAAGCGCTTGAACCGTCCTCCGGCCACCTACAGTCACCGTATTTTGCTCCGATCAAGTCACCGACTCTTCTCGACTCTGACCAGACTTTCTCCGGTCAGTTTTGAAGTTATTTTTCTTTTGAACCTCTTTGAACAGATTCTGTTCGCTACTGTTCATTATTTTTTTGTTTCCCATTATGTCAGAAACTGAAATTAAGCAAGTTGAAAATTTTTATATGGATAATGATGGTCAAATTAGCCCAATTAAATTAGATGGAGCTAATACCTATTTAGCTTGGTCTAGATCATGCTTATTATCTATTAAAGCCAGAAGATTACAAGGGTATATTACTGGGGATAAAAAATCACCAACTGTTACTGACCCTACTTTTAGCCAATGGGACTCTGATAACTCTTTAGTTATGTCTTGGCTTCTAAATTCTATGCACCCTAAAATTTTCAGACAGTATTTACTACTTGATACTGCAGAAAAGATATGTCTTAGGCCACTATGTCATGCAATTGGGTTAAATAAATCATTAATAAACTAAATCCAATATGAAATAACAAAATTATCAAGTAGATAAATTAATTTACATTTTGAACCAAAATCATATATTTCATGTCAAGATATTAAAATTGACGCAAGAATAACTAACTCAGAATATTTACCCTCAGAATATTGATCTCTGGAAGGCAAAAACTGTATAGATCTCCCTTGAATTCTATAAGGATTAGTTGACAGTTGAACAAATTGAAAACAAATTTCTCTCTACAAAAAATCATTCTTTTAAAATGATTTGAAATCTTAGGAAGGTAAATGAGGAAAAGAAAATTGATTTTCCTTTCTCAAATTCACTTCTAATTTTTTTCAATAAATTTCAAAAGAAAATAAATATAAAGAGAAAACTTTTGTTTATAAAAATCAATTTTTGCTCTTTCAAAAGGTTCTCCAAAAATATCCCCCTTTTTCCTTCATTAGCCTTCTATTTATAGGCTAACTTTTGATTTAGGGATAAAGATAAAAATTAAATATTTATCTTCAAAGATAAATACAAAATTTTAATTATCCTTAAAGATAAATATTATGTTTGATTTATTCACTGTTTATTGAGAGTGACTCAGAACCCCAATTAGACACTAATTCCAGCAACTCAAAGAGCAAATTTGTCCTCACCAGCCGACCGTCGGAACCTCTAGTCCACTTAGATGGATCTATAATGGCTGAAAATTTTAAATTGTTAGAATGATGCATGAATGACATATACAATGCATGATCGTGTGTTATGCAACATTTACAATCACATACAACCAAGAAGATCCTTCCAACCTTATTACTCCCACACATGAGGTATTGTGGTCTCTTTCCTAGGTGGGCTTGATCCATGGGTTAACAGGGAACCCAATGGACACGTTTGCGCTCGGTGAAAAAATCGGCAGCATAACATCTCTTATCTAATGAGCATACATAGGTGTTTTGGCCTTTATGTATTCAAACATTTCAATCATATTAAGATGGGCTTACCGGGGCATGAAAGCCTTTGATAAAAGACCATTTAATTTGGTTGATTTTGTTCAATATATAATGGCCCACATAGCAGGCATCGTATTAAGGTACATGTCACCTAAGGGAAGTATCTATTGCCATTACATGAGCTTTGGATATGGGTGATGTTACTTTAGGTCTACCCAAGCATGATCCCTGCCGACGGGTCTAGCTCATCACGAGCATAACGACCAATCGGGTCTCCATTTGATATACCATAATAGTAGGAGGCTTGGGCTGGTGATTATCCTTAACACTTCTCTACATTGAATGAACATAGGGTTGTGCTTCGGGAATGCAACAGGGTAAGAATAGGGACCAAACTAGCATAGTTCTAAGGCTCTAATGAAATGCTATGCAATTTCAAAAAGGGATGAAATTTTTAAATTAAAACTCAATTATATGTTTTAACCAAGGTACTTTCGAAGCAAAGTATCTTATATCCCCAGCAGAGTCACCAGTATGATGCGCACTGAACCCCGGGAGGCCCCGAACGCTTTTAGGGTTTTTTTAGGAGAGCTTCACAAAAACTTGCAAGTGAAATTGCAAGGGCATCTATTTCGGGCAACAAGAAGGTTTTATGGAGTTGCCACCCAATAGAACATTGGGAAAGTTCGTCTAGTCTCAGTGAGACTAAGACAGCGCAGCTATGTCCATCATAGGCAAATCGGAGGTGTCTTGGAGGCCCCACCCTAACATTAGGATGGCCCTCTCGACCTCGCGCTTTGGCAAACCAGAGGTCTCTTGGAGGCCAACCCTAATAGAACATTAGGATGGCCCTCTTGCCTCGTGATGCCTAGGACTGTGCAAAATAAGCCTTTTTATGGGACACGAGAGGTGTCTTAGAGGCCCCATCCCAATAGAGCATTGAGATAGCCCTCTCACCTCGTTGAGCCCAAAGACCAGAGATGGTTCGGAATATCTCATTTATTCAGACCTTGGTTAAATTACAGTTGAGTTTTTAATTTTAAAATTTCATCCCTTTTCCCATACATTTTAAATGCAGTTTAATAGAGCGCATATCAATCACGTATATAAAAGCGATAAAAAGCAAGATTAAAATAAGGTAAAAAGGAAATAAAATAAGCTACAACAAAACTAGGGGCGGAATACAACCCCCAATATAAAATAAATATAAATCATGCATAAAATGGGGTATTTATTAAGAGTGAGGACATTGGTCCTCGCATGCATAATTAGAGAAAATAATTTTGAAGTGACAATTTATTTGGATAAAAAAATTAGGACATTGGTCACATTTTATTAGAAAAATCCAATTTGTTTATAAAAATATTTTTGTGTGATTTTTAATCAAACGTGCATAACATAAATGATTTTATTAAAAATTACATGACAAATAAATTAAAATAAAAAATAAAGAAAAATTGACAAATACAATAAAAATAACCAATTTTCGGATCTCATCCTTTGCTTTCATGGATACTCAAACGAGTAAAAATAAGGATTAAAGCAAAAAACACAAAATAAATTAATGTTAGTAATCAAATCAAGAAAATACATAAAACAATAAATGGTAGATTAGAATAAATAAAATATGCATTATTGATGACAAATTAATTAAATGACATATTATAATAAATAGATGATTAACATGTTAATAAATTAACACAAATAATAATAATAATAATAATAATAATAATAATAATAATAATAATAATAATAATAATAATAATAATAATAATAATAATAATAATAATAATAATAGAAATGAAGAATAAACAATTAAAAAAATAGAGTAAAAAATGTTAAATCTATATACAAAATCACATAAAATAAATAAAAAACATAATAAATATAAAAATCTACATTATTACTAATCAAATATGAATAAAATAAATAAAAAATAAAATAAAATTAAAAGATTGAGCCTAAAATCTTTACCCTCAGATTTTGGATTTGATGAATGAAAAATATGATTGACTTCCTTGATTCGATTCACAAAATAGAAATAAGAATAACAAAAATTGGAATTTTATTCCAAAAGAAAATTGATTAAAAAAAATAGAAGATAAGAAATTAATTTTCAAGAACAAAAATTTGATTTCTTTGTCTCAAAAATTATTAATGATAAAAATTGTTAAAAAGAAGAAAAGAAATTTAATTTTCGAGAACAAAAAATTGATTTATTTGTCTCAAAAATTATTATTGATAAAAAAATCCAAATCTCAAGAACAAACAATAATTTTATTTGTCTCAAAAAAAATTTTTGGTTAAAAATTGGATTTTTTAACCTAAGAATTTTATTTGGAGAGAAAAAAAAAGTTAAGAAAATTGTAGAGAGAATTCTTAGAGAAGAAAAGAAAAAAAAATGAAATTTTTGATGTAAAATGCACATCCCCCCCCCCCCCCACATTTCTTTCCCAAATTTTCTATTTAAATGAACAAAAATGGAAAAAATAATTAATTAGAGAAGAAAATAGGATTCTTAATAAAATTCCCTTAATTAGGGTGTAAAAAATGAAGAAAACATTTAAAATCTCGAAATAAGGGAGAAAAAAAGTCAAAAAATTGAAGAAAAAACGGAAATCAGGTGAAAAATCACGTTTCCTGGGGGATTGGGCCGACCGACGCCCGTCGATGCGCACGATGGGCATTGGTCGCGCACGCTGGGCGCGGAGCAGCACGTGCATGCGCACTGAGCAACGACGCCCTGCGCGTCACACACACGCAAGCGACACGTGCTGGCGCTCCGCGCGCAGGCGCTGCTGCGCCGACACTCGCGAAAATATTTTTTTTTAATTTTAAATTTAACTAAAAAACTACAATTTCTAAACCCCATTTATCACAATTAATTTTTAAAATATTTTTGTTATTTTTTATTCTAAAATGCAAATTTGACAAGAAAATCATCACTTTCAACCTTTTAGCCCGTGAATAGGCAATTTATTATCATTGGGTAACTCTGATCTAAACTGACTCAGAACCCAGTGTCTAGACATACATTTATCGTTTCCATATAGATAGCCTAAATCATACAGAAGTGGATACGGGTACACTAATAATATAACAATACTAGTTCACTGGATACCCATCGGTATCAAACATTAGACACCCGTCTGTGTCAAACTGGCAGCTGCGAATCACTAACCCTTTATAAGCATGCTTATCTATCCACGACTCGATTACATCCATACTATATCATATACATTACTCTCATTCATATTCACTTAATATGTTCATACCAGGTGCACAACTATCTTATATTACCAATACCAAATAATGTTCATTGATCACATAACATAATGTCCATGCACTAATATAAATCAATATAACATCATCAAGTAAGCACACATTCCTTTGTACATCTTCATATACTTAACACATTATGATTCAATCATGTATGATCAATATCGTACACCATGTCATGTTTATTAATTAAAAAGCATGTATACATTTAATTCCTTTATTAAACTACTATGCCATAGCATCATTTACATATAATTTCAACTAACAAACATTCATATACTCATTTCATAATGTTAGGTATGAATTGGACAAGTTACAGGAACTTGCAATAAAGTTCGGATGCATTTCGGGAACCAAAAACACACAAAAATACACAAACTATAAGAGGGTAAAGGTGGGCAATGATTCATGGCAACCATGGGATCAAAATAATAAGAAAAATCCCTCATTTAACTTTTTCATTCGCGCTCGCGACAGTGGCCTCCATCAGGTGCCCTACGAGACTACTTTTCACCTTAAACGTGAACTGCAAAAACCAACATCGAAAATTCATTTTTAGGCAAAACTTCCTTCTTCAAATTTGTTCCCTAGGATATTAAGTTTCAAATGGGACAAATTTAAAGTTATTTGGACTTCTGAAACAACAGATATGAATTAAACAATCTATACTGCTCCCATGAATCCGCCAAAGTACAGACACCTCTATTTTGTCCATTTTTAAGGGTCTTAGAGCCAGAATCCATTCATGGTCATTTCTAGGACTTTTATAGATATTCAAATCATTGTTATAATGGTATAATAATCACTTAATTTGGAGTTTTCAAAGTCCAATTATGACTAAAACATCACACAGACATCTAGGACAATCTGAGCAGAGTTTTCCCCTGAAACTAGGGTTCATACTTTGGTCATAAACTCATGGCAATTCAATCAACAACTTCAACGCCCATCTCAATTACACATCTCATCTTATAACATCTATCAATTATCACACAAGAACACATAAATTTCAAACTAATCAATCATGTATTTTAATGAAAGTTAACACAGAATCTAATCCTAACCATATCAATTTAAGTACAATCCCAAACCTTTTGAAGCTCTCCTTCACTTCACTACTCAATTGATCTTCTCTTTTCCCTTGGCTTTTCTACTAGCTTCTTCAACTTACAAATCAACATATATACACATTCAAAGCTTAATTAGAACTATAAACTGAAATTCAAATCAAGGAAAAGAAATACACTTGACTCAAGCTTACCCTTCTCTAGCTTATCACTCGATCTTCTTAACCAATTCAACTTAAGTCTTAGCAACCAAATGAAGAAAATGAAGAAAGCAAGAAAGGCACAAAGAAGGATGAAAAGCAAGAAAGAGGGTTGCAGAAAATGAGGGGAATGGCCGGACTAAATGAGATTACAAAATGACAGATTTTGCCACTATACATTACTTATATATGCATGCAAATATGAGGTGTCACAACACCAACTCTTCAAATGCTAGGTGGCACCTTCTACAATGACACATGGATCCCACTAAATTTTATTAAGGTTAATTAATCCAACTTAAGTTAATTAATCTCTCTTAACACTAATCAAGCAAAAATTACACTTTGGTCACTACAACACTTTAATTTTATGCACTTAAGTCCCTAACTTTCAATTTCAATTTAGTCCAAAACCGTAAACCCTAATTTTACACTCACTTAATTATGCTAATCACACTCAATACCACTAGGGTGGTTTTCGGGCTGTTACATGTATAATTGGGCCTAGTGTAAATGGGATATTGTTAGTGGTTATGCCTTAGGCTAAATATTTAGACCTTGATGTAATGATTATATTTTCATTTATAGAATTTTCTCTATATTAATATTATTGGCATGTTACATTATTCTAATGTTTATGAATAACTATGTTATTTGTGTTATCCCTAGTCATTTATCACTAAAGGGTATGAAGATGAATTAAGACTAGTATGGGTTTGATTGATAATCACGATATGATTATATATATTGATATAAATCAAACATGTAGGTACTTGTTAGAAAACAAATTACTGGATAGACCTGCTATGAGATCACTATACGGGTCAGTGTCATAAGTGATCTCATAATAGATATATGTGATGCGAGCCGAACCCGGGGCGCCCCGAACCGCCCGCTTTCAGGGCGATCGAGATGAGGTTAATGAAACTTGCAAGTCAAATTACAAGTGTATATTGGGCAACAAGGAGGTTTCTTGGAGTCGCCACCCAATAGAACATTGGAAAAGGTCGTCTAGCCTCAGTAAGCCTAAGACGGCGCATATATATCCATTTTGGGCAGACCAGAGATATCTTAGAGGCTTCATCCCAATAGAACATTGGAATGATCCTCTAACCCCGTGGAGCCTAGGATTATTCTTGGGCCTTTTGGTGGGCAACAAGAGATATTTTGGAGGCCCCGTCCCAATAAAACATTGAGATGGTCCTCTAACCTCGTTAAGCCTAAGACCAGAGTGGGGTCGGGACTTTCCATTTATTCATACCTTGGTTAAGTTTATAATTGAGTTTTATATTTAGAGTTTCATCCCATTTCTCATTCATTTTAATGCAGCTAATTAAAGCGCAGGTTGTACACTCAAGAAAAGCGGTAAATAAAACATAATCAAAGTAAAGCACATGAAAGTAAACACAACAAAACTAGGGGCGGAATACAACTCCCATTGTAAATAAAATACAAATCATGCATAAATCGGGATATTCATTAATGATGAGGACATTGGTCCTCGCATGCATATTTATTATGAAACAGTTTTAACGTGATGCTTTTGGATGGAGAAAATTGAGACATTGGTCCCATTTTTATTAGGAAAGATTGCAAGTTAATTAATAAAAAATGGTTTAGCGATTTTCTTTCTAGCATGCCTAAAATAAACAATTTTATAGGAAATTACATGGCAAAATAAATAAGGCAAATAAATAAAATGTTACAAATAAAACAATTGAATATTTAACCCAAACGAGCCTTCTAGATCCCCTCGTGTGCTCGCAAAAATGCCCAAGCGAAAAATAAGTTTTGACATAAACAAACAAAACACAGATGAAATAATATTAGTAATTAAATCAATTAAATAATAATAAATGAATGACAAATTAAAATAAAACAAGGTGATGTGAAAGAATGATAATTGAATAAAAATGTTAACAAATCAAAATAAATGAAAATATACATTAAATGATAAAAGAATTAAATGATTTAACTGGAATAAATAAAACATGTTAATGAGTTAATATGTAAAAATATGAACATGATAATAATGATGAATAATGAAAATAAATAAATGAATGAATAAATAGCAATGACAATGATAAAAGAATGATAAAAAAAATGAATGACAAAATAATGATAGCAATTAAATGAATGACATGGTTAATTAATATAATCACAATTAATATAAAACATTTACATGGCAAAAATATCAATTAAAATGAATTTATTAATTATATGTTAAAAATAATGAGAAATCAAAGCAAAATAAATCAATTACATGTTAGGAATTAAAAGAAATCAATATTCACGTGAACAAGAATAAAATACTATATGAACATATTAAGTAAAACAAATATAAAAATAATAGAATAAATTAATAAATAAAAATGATAAAAATATACATGAATAAATTAAATATGGACATAAATAAAATAAAATAAAAGCGTCAAACCCAGAATGTTTACCCTCAGAGTTTCGGATTCGATGAAGGTAAAAATGATATTGATTTCCTTATTTGTGGTTTGCAAGATTTAGAGTGAAATATGATGAAAATGTTGGAATTTTATTCCAAGGAAAAATAGGCTTGATTTAAGAAGTGATAAAAAATTCTTTAAGAACAAAGAATTAATTTCTTTGCCCAAAGAATAATATTTATTGATTAAACAAAAATAATGTTCTCAAGAACAAACAATTATTTTGTTTGTCTCAAAAAACAACACATAAAAAAATCTTATTTTTAGAAAATCAAATGAAAAATTAGATTTTGATAACAAACAATTTGCTTTGATTGTCTCAAAATTAATTTTTCATCAAAAAGAAATTGAAACGAAAATCATTGAAAAAATTTTGATTGAAAAACAAATTAACAAGTTAGAAAACTGAATTTTGAGAGCAAATAATTATTTTATTTGTCTCAAAATTAAATTCATCAATAAAACTCCTCCAAAAAATATGTTTAGAAGAAATTCTATTGGAAAAAGAAGAAGAATAATGAACTTTTCTTTTGATTTTTGTTGGGGAAAATTTCCAGCAAAAAGTAGAGAATTTTGAGAGGAAGAAGAAGAGAAAAAGTTAAGAAAAAACCTAGAAAAAATCCCCCCTTTTTTCTTTCCATCTTATTCTTTTTATATGAAGAAAATAGGAAAATCAAAATAATTAAAGGGATAAGACCTAATTAAATCAGATATTAACTATTTTAAATTTTAAAAATTGAAAAAAACCTGAAAATCCCTTTAAAAAGTGATAAAAAATCAAATTTTGTGGAAAAAAATCGGAAAAAATCAGTTTTTGGGCGAAATTAGCCATTTGCGGCAGAACAGGGGCGACCGACGCCCATCAGCCGCGCGCCCAGTGCGCGGAGCAACGTGCTGCATGTCGCTCCGCGCAAGCGACGAGAGCCGTGCAGCGCTCGAGGCGCCGCGTGACCGACATTCATAGATTTTTTTTTTATTTTTAAATTTAACTAAAAATACTATAATTTCTAAACCCCATTTTTCAAATCTGATTTTCAAAATATTTTTTATTATTTTTTATTTTTTCACTCAAAAATGCAAATTTGACCAGGAAATCATCACTTTTAACCTTTTTGCCTGTAAGTAGGCATTTTATCATCATTGGGTAACTCTGATCTGGACTGTCTCAGGACCCAGTGTCTACAATATGTTATTGAATCCTTTGACCTGAGTTTATCACAGTTTCCTATATAAGGAACATCATGCTTTGACATAATTTGTAAGGATCCAAAATGTACATTTGTTGGATATGCATGTGTTTTGAGTATAAAAGCAATCGGTATGTGCATCTAAGTAATTGAAATAGTTAAGTGTAGTGAAGAATGTGATCGGAATTAAGTAAAAAGGGTCAAGGGTATTTTGGTCATTTCATATATATAGTTTAAATGGAATGAATAAAGTAATTATGTGGGCTAATTTGTGTGAATAAATTAATTAAGAGTTAAAGTAAGAATAAGAGAAAAGATGATGGATCAAAGTGGAAGTTATTTGCATAAAAACCTTAAATGGAAATAATGAGCATGTGGCATGTGGCAAGTTAGTTAACCATATTTAAGCCAATTTGCTTGGCTATCTAAAGCCATTTGTCGGCCATTAAAGAGAAGAAAAGGAGATTTCTTCATTTCCTCGTCGTGACATTTTCCTCTCTCAGATTTAAGGCATAAGTTAATTTATAGAATTTTTCAAGTTTCAAGTGTTTTTAGTTGGATAATTGTATGGGAAAGGTAAGAATTAAGACTCCTCTTTCATTATTTTTCTTCTTCGATGTTTATTAATTCTAACTATGAGATGTGAATGGGTTTTGATGAGGCATTTTGATGATTATGGCCATGGAAGAGAAGGAGAATAAGAAAGAAAGCAAAAGTAAAGATGAAGGAGACATCAATTGAGGATTGGGAACTCAACCTTTATATGTATATTTGATGATGGTCTGTGATGATTAGATGTGCATATTGATGTTAGATGATGGTTTGAGTGTGCTTGTGATGATTGAATTGATTGGAAGTGTGAGCTTTGGCTTATAGAGTTTAATGGAGAAATTTTGCTTAAGGTGTCTTTTGATCCCCGAGTGGATTTTTAGGCCATAAATTGAGTTAGGAATCTCCAAATTAGGTGATTCTAGTGGCATTATAACTGTGACTTCCATACCTATAAATGTCTTAGAAATTTTCATGAGCTAATTGTGACGTGCGCCGGATCCCGGGCGCCGCCCGTTCGGACCGCCCGCACGTGGGTGATCGGGGCATTTGCGGGTCCGTTGATAGCTTACGATAAATCGCAAGTGCGTCTATGTTGGGCAACAAGGAGGTATCATGGAGTCGCCACCCAATAGAACATTGGGAAAGTTACTCTCGCCTCAGAGAGCCTAAGACTGCGCTTGGTATCCATTTTGGGCCAACCAGAGGGGTCATGGAAGGTGAACTTCTCACCCTAAAGAGCCTAGGATTAGCGCTAAAGCCTCGTGACCCAAGAAGTATTTTGGAGGATAACCTCTAACCTCTCGAGCCCAAAGACCAGAGCTGGGTCCGGGATTTCCCATCTATTTCTACCTCAATTATTTTATGATCAAATTTTAATATCATTAATTCGCTCTCTCTCCACACTATGCAGTTGATTAAAAGGCGCATTTATTCACATTTTGAAAGCGATAAATGATCAAATAGATAATGAAATCAATAGATTACAATAATACAAGGAGCGGAATACAACTCCCTTTCGTAAATATGCAAATCATGCATAAATCGGGGCATTGCTTATTTTGAGGACTTTGGTCCTCGCATGCATCCTTATCAAAATTGGGGCTCTTTATTTGTGATGATCTTTATTGGATAAAAACCGGGCATTGGACCCTTGTTTTTGTGTAAACCTCATTTTATTGAATATAAAACATTGAGTCATTTTTATACATCAATGGGATATGAAAGGAATACATCCATATACATAAAATGATCAATAAATAACAAATGAAGAAAAATACTTAAGAGGATTAGGAAACAAAACCGGATGAGGTCCTCCAAATATGGTAGACAGCCGCTCAAAGCTTGGGATTGTCCAAGAGAATCAATATATACTCATAAAAAATTAAGAGATGTTAATATACATAAAATTAACATATAAGAAGTCAGGGAGACTTGGAAGAGATGAAAAACGATTTAAAAACATGGAGACAGAACCCACCGACGGGCTTCCTTAGCTGACCGACGGGCGTCGGTTAATGTAATTGACATATCCGTCTGTCACTCAAGGGGGGCGTCTGTAAGTGGGGTGACCGACGGGCGTCGGTGATAAAGATGACCCGTCGGTCACCACTGTCTCCGAAAAAAACAGAATGGAGAAAAAACCTTTTCAAAGTCAAAAAAGTGGGTTTTATCTCAAAAGGAGATAAGAGAGTCAGAATACAAGAAAATAATGACAGATATTCAAAAATTCCACAAAATAAGAAATAAATATGAG
Organism: Excoecaria cochinchinensis; assembly: GCA_947683425.1. NCBI lineage: Eukaryota > Viridiplantae > Streptophyta > Magnoliopsida > Malpighiales > Euphorbiaceae > Excoecaria > Excoecaria cochinchinensis. The sequence goes on from CANTUQ010000127.1 coordinate 2,402,638, forward strand.
GTAATATGGAGAAGGAATCTAGAATATTTACCCTCAGATAATCGCTTTGGATGAGATTCTTATGTTGATTAGAGCCCCGCGCGTTCCACGAGAAGCAAGAGATGAAGGATCGAAGAAAGAAAATAAGCTATTTCTTCTTCAACCCCTCAAAAGGTCGATTTTGGAGTCAAAATCTAAAGAAAACTAAATAGTTTTTAGTTCCTTTTGATTGATTTGATCCTTGATTAAATAGATTTCCTTAGTAAATGTGTTTTGTTGGAAGAGAGAGAAAATTTGCTTGAAATTGGGCAGAGTTTCCACCTTTGAAAATTTTTTCAACCCTTTTCAAGTGAAAATCCGGAGCTTTTATAGCCAGACACGACCGACGGGCGTCGGTGCATAGAGGCGGGCGTCGGAAGAATCCTTCTGACACAAGGATTCATCCGACGGCCCTGCCACATCCACCGACGGGCGTCGGAAGGGTTGCGTGCTCTGGGAAACCAGGCGGCGTTCTGACAGGGGCGGTGACTTTTCGACGGGCGTCGGAAAATACCACAAGCCTTCGGTGACTCAAAGTGACGGGCCGACTTCACAGACGGGCTGGCCGTCTGTGGAGAACAAAAATCCTTTTGACTCGAAAAAATCTCTGTTTTTCTCTCCCTCTGCCCAGGAATGATAAAAACCTCATTTCTCATGGAACGCGGGACTAAAACCTCCAAATCCAGCCTCTCATACAGGCTCGGACACTGATTTCATCATAGGGTAACCTCTGATCCGGACCGCTTCGGGACACGGTGCTTACAGTTGCCCCCAGTTTTGGAGCAACTAGTGCACAAGTGCCTAGATAAGCCAAAACTCAGAGAAAGGTCAGAAAGGAAGCGTACCTGCGACGGCTTTTCACCCTCCGTGCCTTTTGTCGGGTGGACCTTGTCTCAATCCGCTCGGCGATGCGAAGATACCTCCATCGATCTTATCTCGACCTGTAGGTATTTGGCGGGATGCAGCATGCTTTGGCTACGACCCCGGTTTGAAGTGTGGTATGCTTTGACCGCGACTTCAATCCGGTGAGATGCAGCATGCTCTGGCTACAACCTCGATCTGGTGAAGCGTGGTATGCTTTGACCACAGCTCCGATCTGTGAGATGCAGCATGCTCTGGCTACAACCTCGATCTGTGAGATGCAGCATGCTCTGGCTACAACCTCGATCTGGTGAAGCGTGGTATGCTTTGACCAAAGCTCCGATCTGTGAGATGCAGCATGCTCTGGCTACAACCTCGATCTGTGAGATGAGGAAACCCCGCCGGGTTCCTTGTTCCAAAAGAGATCTTTTTAATCGATGTTTATGTTCAGATCGGTATTTCTTTGTACCTGTATGATAAAAGATTTTGTTAGTTCATGTTTGAGTGGTCATCTTTTAACCTGTCTATTGATGGCGTGATCTTGCTTTATCTGCTATGCCATGTTTCGTGTTTTTTTTTTTTTTTTATTGAGCTGTTATTCATCATTTTTTGTTTTGTATTTTTGTTGTATTGTCATTTTTATTGACACATAAGTAAATATGAGAACATACACTTTCTGCGATGTGATTAAACAAATGAATGATAACACAAAAATGAAGTTAAAGTTTCACTAGAGACGTCATTTTTGTACAGTGCATATACAAAATAAAAATGTACAATAGATACAAAAAATAACTCCCTGAAGATCAGAGAGGTGTGTAGTCGGAGGGCTCATCGGGATCCTCGTCATCCGAGATGTGCACGGTCCCTGGCGGAGGTGGAGGTGGAGCTGGCTGAGCCGTGGAGGGTCCTGCCTCGTGATCATGGGCCCGCCTGAACCGGATCTGAGCGTAGCCATCCAAGAAGGGCTGGGTACAGGTGCTCATAAGCTCTAAGGTCTTAGAAACCTTGTCTACTAACTTCTTGAAGGCTTGGCTCAACTGAATGGTCTGCTCGCTGGCGGCCTTTCTCCTCTGCTCCAGGCTCTGCTCTGTCTGCTCTCTAAACTCCCTCATGGTCTGAGAAAGAGGTGGGAGAATCCCCTCTATCGCCTGGACGAGGGATCTCAGAGAGTCGAGTGACTCATCAATCATCTGCAGGGTCATGTCAACCCTCTGAGACGTCTGGTCCTGTGACGTCCTCAAATCATGAGCGAGCTGCTGCCTCAACTCCCTCTGCCCCTGAGCAATCTGCTCGATCAAACTCATCTGCTCCCCCCTGAAAGCCTCCAGGACCCGAGCCTGCTCATCCCTAAAGGCATCCATGGCCCGAGTCTGCTCCCGAGTCGCGTGCTCGATGTAGCCCGCCTGCTCCCGAGCTAAATGCTCCACCGACTGGGACTGCTCCCGAATGGCAGCCTGCTGGAGATCCAAACTCTCATGGATAGCCCTGTCCCTCTCATCCTGCCACCGCCCTAAGGCTGTAAACATTGAGGTGAGGAGCTGAGAGAAGTCCGGCTGCACAGGCTGCTGCGGTGCTGGCTCTGGCGGTGGTGCCGAGGAGGTGGATGCCCCTGGGTCACCTCGGGAGTACGGATGGTATCTTTCGGAGGGCCCGTGGACAGACCTCTGTACTCTGGCGCTCGGTGATGGGACTGGAGTCGGTGCTCTGGACGCCGGTGAAGCGGCAAAGAGGTCGTCCATCATGATCTCGAAGTCAAAGTCCGAGGGAGTCCTGGGCTGCTCCTGCTGCTGCGGTGGTGGCACAGTCTGTGGCTGAGGAGGCTGATGCTCTGCCAGAGCCCCACCTGTGGAGGCTGCTCCTCCGAGTGCTCCGGGTGGTCTGGATCTGCACCCAAGGGTGGAAGCGAGAACAGCTGCCGGTCTCATGAATGGTCAACACCCTGTAGGCCTCTGCCTGGCTTGAAATCTGGGAGATCATCCCCATCTATACTGCCGCTGCGGCGTCTACATGGATCCCCTCCGGCAAAGGTCCTCTCAACCTCTCAGGGTTAACCCCCCAACCTCAAAAGTAACCGGGTGATGACTCCTCCTACCATCACCACCGGTGTCAACCCTCTACCGACTCTGGTCAAGTTGGCCAAGATCTCGTGGCTAATGTTAAAACGCTGGCCTGCCACCATGGCCCAGAGGCTCCAGATCTCGGCTGCATTAAGTGACCCTGGATTACCAGCTCGACCGAGGTTCGAACTGGAAAGCACTCTGTGCAAATACCGGAGTGCCTGAGACACCAGTACGGTGCTCTTCGCTGTATCGTGATCGTACAGCACTCCTGGTAGGGCAATAGCCGCCCAATGGGGGCGTCTAACAGCTCGCTGCGGGATCTCGACCCCCTCCTCTGTAGGGAGCCCCATGGCCTGAGCAAATCTCTGCCTAGTGATACTGAAGTGGTCGCCGTCAAACCAAAACTGAACCACCCCTGGGTCGGTGTCTGCACTCTGAAAACCGGTGTAGCGAAGAGTGGCCAGGACCTGGCGAGTAGCCTCTAGAAACGTCTGGAAGGAGGGCTCAAGGAACTCCATCCACCCAGCACCCTCGGCAAGTAGATCGAACTCTAGGGCCAACCCTAGGGCCTCTAGAAATGGACGGGACACAAAACGACTGGCCCGAAACTCTACCTGAGCCAACGCTCTATACCTCTGAGCCGACTCATCATCCATCCAATCTGGAGCTACAAGCTCGGGCTGGCCCTGTGGTGCTCTACGTCTAGGAGGCATCCTGCAAAAGGGAATAGATTAAATATCGGAAATCTGGTAAAACAAATATTTTTAAACTTATTTCCAAGGTGAAGGCCGATTTAGGCCTCACCGGGGCAATAGCGGCCCAAAACAAGATAAAGAATTGATACAAAAACGAAAAGAGTAAACATCCTGTCTAAGGAAGTAGCTTAAAGTGCCTCACACGCATCATGGCAAAAGCAAACATGCAATCAGCATGGAAATAATTAAAGTGAATAAGAACGGGCCTTCTAGGTCCCGGGGCGTGCATTATACACGAAAATACTCAATTTCTGAATAAATAATAAAAATTTGGGCAACACCCCGGCAGGGGTATGCCACACCTCCTGCATGAAAAGGCAAAAACATAGGCCTCAGGCCTCAACAATAATACACGCATGTAAATGGGACGCACCCCGGCAAGAGTGTGCCCCCAACAACACGAAATAATGGCCTCAGGCCGCAAAAGAAATATATACACAGAATGGTGCGCTAAAAAATGTAGTTCTAAGCACCAAAATTATAGAAAAATTCTATTTCTATGTGATCATGCAAAAGTTCAGTTTTAAAAGAAAAAATGGGCAGCACTCCCCCTAATTTCTTAAGGCATATAAAGCATTCTAATCACTCCTAAAGTTTAAAAGGAGAAGAAATGAAGAAATAAATTTAATAAAATTCAAAAGAAGTGATTATTTACTTACTTGGAATCGCGAGGAGTGTAGAAACTGAAGAAAAATATAAATATCACAGCGCCCGGTGAGTAGAAAATGCGAAAATATGAAGAAATCGCAAAAAAAGATGAAGAAATGCTTGAAAAAACGCAAAGAAAAACGGTTTGGGAGAAGAAATGAAAGGGACAGCAGCGTTTGCACCGTCTGTCACTTGCCCTTATATAGAATTTCGTGACCGATGGGCAGGGCGTCTGTAAAAGCGACCGACGGGCTGGCCGTCTGTCACGCAATAAATGCGAGTTAATGCGCGTCATGAATGCAATGCTGACGTATGTGTCTACCAGGTGGATCTGTACCGACGGGCAGGCCGTCTCTGTTTAGAGGCAGGCAGGCCGTCTCTGTGGAGAGGCGGGCAGGCCGTCGGTGACGCTTCCTTATAAAATCTTACAAAATTTTGCTTTTCTTATGTCTCTTCATTTTCCAATATCTTGAGCCTTTCATCTTTCTCGAAATGTCTTCTCCTCTAGCCCAAAAGATGTACCGTATCTTTAATGACAAACACATTTGGGGAGAAGGCGCCCTCTCCTCTTTGTCTGGGCTGAAATATCTGTGCCGGGTGAAAATCGACCAGAACCTCCTCCTGGCGGCGACACACTTCTGGAACCCCCGGTTTCATGTGTTCCGGTTCACCTATCAGGAACTGTTTCCTTTGCCTGAAGAGTTAGCTTCCATTCTGGGAGCCTGGTTCCCTCCAAGCGCTCTGCCTTGCATCCCCCGCTGCGGCCTATTCCAGACCCGGGATGCAGCCATGGCTCTGGGCATACCTTCTTCTGAGGCCGTCCGGCTGATCCCTCCGGGCTCTTCCTTTCCCTTGGGGCCACTGATCGAGGCTCTGGATCAGTTCACTGACATCCCCACCTATCGGGTAAGCGTCACATTCTTATTCTGCATGGTGAACTTCCTTACTATCGTTCCAGGAGGCTTGACAGGTGACTCTCGTCTGTTCGGAATCTTGGGCGACTTTCATCTGGGACTATCACCCCTACCACTTATCCTGGCTGAAACCATTCTGGGCTTGGACGCGGTGAGCTCTGGATCCACCACAACCTTTTCCGGCAGCCCCTTATTGCTCCAGGTATGTCATTATTTTAAAGGTAGTGCGTCCCTTATGGATTTTCACACTAGCTTTTCTTAGCGGGAGGTGCATCCTTTCGGATTTTCACACAACCTTGTGCCTTATTTTTGCCTGAAGTAAACCCTACTTACTCCAGCGACTTTTTCTCTTTCTTTCTTTTTCTTCTCTTCTTTCTTTTTTCTCTTTTTTCTTTTTTCTTCTCTTCTTTCTTTTTTCTCTTTTTTCTTTTTTTTTTCTTCTTCTTTTTTTTTTCAGATCTGGCAGCAAGAAAAACTGAAGATGCTGTCTGAACCACCCCCTCGCGTTACTCCACAGTATTCGCCGAGCCATCTCCTGCCGCGTCGATGACTGTATGGGTGTGTCACCACTGGTGAAGGCATTACCAGGTTTGGTGAGCTGTCAGATGATGATATCAACTTTACGTCTGCCTGGCTCCCACTGTCTCATGTGGTCATTGATGGGCCATCGGGCTGTGTTCCCCTCTGCGGCCTCCGTCAGGCCACCTTCTGCATCACCTCTCGATGTACACGACAGCTCGGGACGACCCAGGATGTAGTGAGGGTTCCCCTGTCTTTCCGAGGAGGAGCTCTCTCGGCTACGTTTGCTTCTCGGTATCATGAGCTGTGGGGCAGACTACCTGTGAAGACTGTTATCCCGAGGTTCGGCAATCATTCTGCGTCTTCGACTAGTGAGTACAGGAAGTGGATCCTTAGTCCAGCATCTGATAACAGGACTCGAGGGCTCAAACATCTGGTCGGCGAGAGCAGCAGCAGGACTTAGCTTAGCTTATATATGTATTTCTTTTGGTGCTACATTTCTTTTTCATGCAGAACTAGGGAATGACAAAAATGAAAAGAATAATATTCATTCTATTTCACGAATTTGTGTACATTTTCATATAATTTTAGCATACATGATCAGTTTTGGCATTTACTCAGCTGCTTACGCGCTGTCAATACATGAAACCAAATTTTAACAGCATCAACTCCTGTTACCAATTGGCCCTCTCGGGTTTTCTCGATCGGACATTTTCTCTCATGCCTCTAATTTTTGCACAAGATGCCTTTTTTCGATTTTCACTCTGTCGAGGCGCCCAATTTTAGCACAGCCGCCTTTTTTCGGTTTTCGACCTGCAGGGCATTTTATTCTCTTCTTTTTATTTTGGTCTTCAGCCGTGGAACCTTTTGAGTCTGTCGACATTGATCGGCTCTTTGAATTCGTTCCCATCACTATCCGACAAGATTGCAGCTCCTTTGGACAGCAGCTTCTTAAGGATATACGGCCCTTCCCAGGTAGGTCTGAATTTCCCTCTAATATCTGGTATGCCTGGCCTCATCTGCTTGAACACCAAGTCCCCTTCTTTCAGCGGATGCTTTCTCACCTTCTTTCCAAAAGTTCTTGCCAATCTCTTCTGGTAAATCTGATTATGATAATAAGCTTTCAGCCTACTCTCATCCAGTAAATTCAAGTGCTGTAGCCTCTGCTGCGCCCATTCGGCCTCCGGGATTTGGGCTTCCATGACCACCCTTAGTGATTTAAGCTCTATCTCCACTGGCAACACTGCTTCTGTTCCGTATACCAGGGAAAATGGTGTAGCGCCTGTAGACGTTCTTACCGTCGTTCTATATCCCCACAGGGCAAAGGGTAACTTTTCAGCCCAGTCTTTGTAGGTTTGGACCATTTTGGACAGGATCTTCTTCATATTCTTATTTGCGGCTTCTACTGCTCCATTCGCTTGTGGTCGGTAGGGAGAGGATTCATGATGCTCGACACCATACTTCTCGAGGAGCCTCCTGGTTTCTCCCATGAACTGCACCCCATTATCAGACACTATGTGATGAGGGAGGCCATATCTGCAGATCAGATTTCTCTCTATGAACTTCGCCATATCCCTTGCATCAATTTTCTTGAAGGATTCCGCCTCTACCCATTTGGTAAAATAGTCGATCGCGACTATGATGTATCTGTGCCCATTGGACGCCGTAGGGCGAATCTCTCCAATGATATCTATCCCCCAAGCAGCAAAAGGCCAAGGTGATGTCAGGTTATGTAACTCTGATACTGGCAGGTGTCTCAAGTCTGCGTACTGTTGGCACAACTGGCATTGTTTGACATACTTTGAGCAATCATTGTCTATCGTAAGCCAATAAAAGCCTTGTTTCATGATTTTCTTAGCCAAGGTCAAACCGTTCATATGAGCCCCACAGACACCTGCATGGGTTTCCTCCATCACTTTGCGGGCTTCTCTTTCATTCAAGCACCTGAGCTGAATTCCGTCCGACCGTCTTTTGTACAACACCCCTTCTAAGGATATGAACTGAGTAGATAGCTTACGTATCATCCTCTGGTCTTTCTCAGTGGCTTCTTCTGGAAATTTATTATTTTCCAAGTAATTCATGATGTCGAAGTACCATGGTTTCCCATCTGTAACTTCTACCTCCATTACAGGCTCGGTTTCGAAACTGGGCTTATCAGAGCTCGAAATCAGCACTGGCTTCATAGCCACTCCTTCGGGGTTATCCCACATTGACACTAAGGTTGCCAACGCATCAGCCAGACGGTTTTCATCTCTGGGCACGAAGTGGAAAGTGCAAATCTCAAACTGCCCACATACCTCTTTCAAATATTCAACGTAGGGGACCAGTCGTTCTTCTTTTACAGCCCACTCACCTCGGATCTGGTTGATTACCAAGGATGAGTCACTAAAGACTTCTACGCTCCTTGCCCCCAATGCAGCTAAAGCCTCTAGCCCGAAAGTGCAAGCTTCATATTCATCTTCATTGTTGGTTGCTTTGTATCTCAGCTTCTTAGCAAGGGGAAGTTTTTCGTTATCTGGGGTTGTCAAGATGATTCCAACTCCGGCTCCTCTGTTATTTACTGCCCCGTCGAAGTGCAACTGCCATCCCTGAACAGAAATCGGGACTATGCTTTCATCAGGAAAGGTGAACTCGGGGGTGTCTCCTTGAATGGGATGTTCAGCAAGAAATTCGGCTACGGCTCGCCCTTTAATAGTCTTGCGGGTGATGTATTGCACATCAAACTCTTGTAGCAAGAGCAGCCACCTCCCCATCTTCCCAAGCAAGGACGGTGCTTCCTGCAAATATCTTAACGGATTCTGCTTGGCCACTGCTTGAACTTTATATGAGTGGAAGTAATGTCTCAGTTTCTTTGATGCCCAAATTACTGCGAGGCAGATCTTTTCTACTTCAGATACAGGATAAGCGGCTTGACCGGTTGCGGAGGCCTTAGCACTGGCGGATTCAATAGATATTCTCTGATGTTGTCAAAGGCTTTCTCGCAGTCTTCGTTCCAGACCACAGGCTGATTCTTTCTAAGCAGCTTAAAAATAGGCTCGCATATCAAAGTGAGCTTGGCAATGAATCAGCTGACATACTGCAGCTTGCCCAGGAAACTCCTAACATCCTTCTCTTTTTGCGGCATAGGCATCTCTCTGATGGCTTTCACCTTGTCCGGGTCAATTTCTATCCCCCTCTGACTGACTTCATGTCCCAATAGTTTTCCTGAAGTCACTCCGAAAATGCACTTCTTGGGGTTAAGTCGCAGATTATACTTGTCAATCCGGGTGAAGAACTTCTCTAGAGCTTCAAAGTGCCCTTCTCGGGTGGCTAATTTAACCATCATATCATCGACATACACTTCCACTTCTTTATGGATCAGGTCGCTTAAGATTTTGGTCGCCATTCTCTAATATGTGGCCCCTGGGTTCTTCAGGCCGAAAGGCATGACCCGTTAGGCATAGGTCCCCCACTCCGTGATAAAGGCAGTTTTAACCCGATCATCTATTTTGTTCAGGATCTGATTGTAGCCCACATAACCGTCTCCAAAGCTGTACATCGCGCAATTGGCGGCGCTGTCTATTAACACATCGATATGGGGTAATGGAAAATCATCTTTAGGGCAGGCCTTGTTAAGATCTCGATAATCCACACACACCCTGACCTTTCCGTTCTTCTTTGCTACAGGGACCACATTTGCCAGCCATGTGGGATACTGCACTTCCACGAGGAACTTGGCTTCAATCTGCTGTCGAATCTCCTCCTTGACTTTGTCTGCCCATTCTGGCCTAAGCCTTCTCAACTTCTATTTCACAGGCTTGTAATCTGGGTAAGTTGGGATAGCATGTTCCGCCACATCTCGGTCAATTCCCGGCATGTCCTCATAGGTCCAGGCAAAGACTCTTTTATGTTTTCTTATTATTCTCTCAAAATTTTTTCTCTCGTCAGGAGTTATGTTTGATGCTATTAGAATTTCTCTCGGATTTTCCGAGGTTCCAAGATTAAAAGGCGTTGTACCAGTGGAGTCAATGTCAAAAATTGATGGAATATGATCATGTTCATGCATGTTGAAATCATTAGAAACATCGCACAAGTAAGAGAAATTGTTTGTCTTATTAATAATATTATAGTTATCATTTACATCATAAAAGAGTTCTAGAATAAAAACACAGTCTAAAACTAGAGTCTTCTTCTGCCACTCCCGAGGTTGATGCTGTTGCAGCTTGTTCACTGGCTTCCTGATTCAGCAGAGGCCCCTCAGGCATGTCGGAAGGAATCCTCAAATCTCCCATTTTCAGCTCTAATTCTGCTATCTTCTGTTTCCCTTTCAGCTTGGCAGCTATCATCTTTTCAGTAATAACCTCTTCAGGCTCGCATCTGTCCCAAGTAATACCCTGAGTCATGATCTCCTCATCCCAAAAGTCTTCTGCAGTCTTGACAAACCCGACATGCCAGTCATACACATCGTTAAAGATCTCGAAGCCAGGGACAATCCTCCCCTCTACCCAGTGCGGCTCGTCTTCGCCCGTATATGCACAAACTGAGGATGCTGGCACAAAGCTCTCTGAAATGTGGGGGATCTTGTCTATTACCTTCTTCTTGCCGAAGCCACCTCTATACCCAAGACCTTTCCGGTTCTTTTGCCCTCGAGTGGTGATTGCGGTCTGCAGTCCTTGGGAGTTTCTGCCCAATCCAGCCCTAGGAAGATAATACATCTTCTTCATCATATTAACCACAGCTGGGCTATCCACTGACCCGTACTCTTCCCTTATCATGGACACATGGAAGCCGCTAAATGGCTGATTGGCTATTTCCAGCGCTGAGACCTGGTTCTCCCTAGCCTCTTTGATAGTCACCACCTCCCCTTCGTGTGGGAATTTTATCATCTGATGTAGTGTGGATGGTACTCCCCCTAATTTATGAAACCAGGGTCTCCCAAGCAAAGCTGAGAAGTTAGCAGGGATGGGCAGAACTACAAATTCAACCTCCACCTCAATAGGTCCTGTCTTGACCAAGGTCCTAAAGGTTCCTGAGGCTTGCCTCCTCGAGTTGTCATAGGCTGTGATAGTCAGATCCGATCCACTAAGCATATCCTCGTTTAAACCAAAAGCCTGCAGAGCTATTAGGGGGCACACATTAATAGAAGACCCGTCGTCTACCATAACGCAAGCAGTGTGCTTACCGTTAATTTGCGCTTTAATGTACAAGGGTCGGTTGTGGTTGCGACCTTCAACAGGTAGGTCGGCGTCAGAAAAGACCAATCTCTCCTCAGATCCTCCCTTAATTAAACCCAACAGTTCTGACGGGGAAATAGTGGTGGCGACCGTGGCCTCAACCAAAGCTTCTACTACGTTCTGCCTATGAGAGGGGGATTGCCTCAACAGATCCCATATGGATATTTGAGCTGCAGTTTTCTTCAACTGTCTGACAATCTGATTCTCCTCTGGCTCTTTCTCTGCTGATGGCTGCATTGGCTCAGGTAGCCTTGTAATCTCAGGATTCACTCTTCCACTCCTCGTTACAGCCCCTATCTCTCCTTCATCTCCATCGGAGCCCCACAAATCAAGGTTCATTCCTTCTTCATCCTCTGCTTCTCCACCGCTTTCACTGCTAGACCAACAATTAAGGGTCGCCACAACTGCTTTCTCATCTCTATCCTCGGGATAATCAGCAGCAAACTTCTCTCTCCCATACAGATCTTGTAGCACGTACCACTCTGGCAAGCTAGATCCGATCATAAACACGGGTGGTGGTACGACATTATAGCCGGGCTTCTTCTCAGTTTCCCTCTTCTCAGGGTCAGAGATTTGCTTGCTATCAATCAAGTCTTGGATAGAGTGCCGAAGCGCTTTGCATTTATCTGTGATATGGCCTGAGTGCTGGTGGAACGCATAGAATTCATTTTCTTTGTGTCCAGGCTTCCCTTGTATCAAAGCTGGTCTAGGAGCTAAGGGCTGCAATTTTCCCTCCTTCATTAACCTCCTCAAGACCCAGGATAATGGTCTCCCCAAGTTCAAAAACCTCCTCTAGGTAGTTACCTCAGTAGCAGACACTTCACCCGTTCTTCTAGTGCTGTTACTGGGACCTGTCGGCCTGCTGGTTCCTTGACTGGGGTTAGCCCTTTTGGCGAAATTGTCATTGTTAGCTTTTCGAGCCAAGAATTCTCCCTCTGCTTCGATGGCTATATCTTTGAGAGATTCCCAGTCCTTCAACCCCTTCATCCTCAACCCCTCTTTCAAGTACGGGCTTGCATTCTTCATAAATAAACGAATCTGATCCTGGGTGTCAGGCTTTCGGTGCATCTCCATTACTCGGTTCCGCCATCGGGTAAGATAATCATGGAAAGATTCCCCGGTCTTCTGCAGGAGTAGCTCAAGATCTTTCAGAGTCACCTCCATTCTGGTATTACAGTCATACTACTTCAAAAACTCCTCAGTGAGCAGATCCTAATCTTCTTTAGTGCGGCGGTCAAGGCCATGATACCAGTCTATGGCATGAGAGGTCAGACTCAGACAAAAGTATTCCACTTTCTGCTTCTTGGACAACATGGTCCCCTTCATGACCAGAGAATATTGCTTCACATGTGCGGTCGGGTCAGAAGTACCATCAAACTTCGGCACATTCGGCATTTTGAAGTTATAAGGGATCGGGTCTTCTCCGTCCAACTCCCTATCCTTTGGATTCATCCCATGAGCTCTGCCTATCATACGAGCCATAGCTTCGAACCTCTCTTCCATTTTCTTCAAAATAAAGTCATCAGCTTGAGGCGCCTTCCCCTTCTCAGATGCCATGCTCATCCTATCATCCTCGATATCTCTATCGTTATTAATTCTCAGCACAGGCCTTCTTCTCTGCTCTCCCGAGGCTACTGATCTCAACTCTACTGGTGGCGGCCTAATGGGCTCTTCTCGCCTCTCAACCCTTTCTTCCTCAGGCTCATTCTATCTCACTAGAGGAGGAGGAGGATTCTGTGGAGCATTCTGCTGAGCATTCTGCTGTGCCAAGGCGGTCAACATATTCATCATCCTACCCTTGAATTCTTCAAAACGGCGGCCCACTTCTTCCGCAATCATGGCCCTGGTAGCGTCATCCCCCCTAGGCGAGTTTGCCATATCAGATACAGTGCGATTGATTTCTGGCAAAATTTTTGAAAGGCCCTCTCTACTGGGTAGCTCAAACTCAGGAACTCGGATCAGTCGTCCGGTTAGTGATCTTGTCCACCTGGGCAGATCTATGATGGCTGCAAGGACAAAAAGTTAGGCATGATGCATGAAATGCAGGTATAATGCATGGTCGTGATATGCAACACTTACAGAGCACAAGCAAGCAAGTAGGTCCTTCCGCCCTTATTTCTCCCACACACGTGGTCGTGCAGTCTCTTTCCTAGGTGGGATTAGCCCAAGGGTCAACAAGGGACCCGATGGGCGCGCATGGTGCGCGGCAAAAAACCGGCAGCATGACACTCCTATGCTAATGTACAAGCGGATGGATAATGATCGTCACGTATTTGGTCGTTCCATAAATTTCGACATGGCCCTACCGGGGCATGATAGCCTTTGGCTAGGTTACCAAGCAAGACATTTGGACTCACCCAATACATGAGGATCCATACAGCAAGCATGGAATTAAGGTTCATTTCACTTGTGGAAAGTAGCTACGGCCATTACATGAGCTTTGGACAAGGGAGATGTTTCTTTAAGGCTACCCAAGCATGATCCCTGCCGACAGGTCTAGCCAGATTGGTTTTTTCTGATGCCGACCTACCGGTCGAAGGCCGCAATCATAACCGACCCCTGTACATCAAAGCACAGATTAACAATAAGCATACCGCTTGCGTTATGGTGGATGATGGGTCTTCTATCAATGTGTGCCCTCTGATAGCTCTTCAGGCTTTTGGTTTGAGTGAGGATATGCTCAGTGGATCAGATCAGACTATCACAGCCTATGATAATTCAAGGAGGCAAGCCTCGGGAACATTCAAGACCCTGGTTAAGACAAGGTCCATTGAGGTGGAAGTAGAATTTGTGGTTCTGCCCATTCCTGCTAACTTCTCAGCCCTGCTCGGGAGACCTTGGTTTCACAGGCTAGGAGGAGTACCATCCACGCTGCATCAAATGATAAAGTTCCCACATGAAGGGGAGGTGGTCACTATCAAGGCAGCCAGGGAGAATCAGGTCTTAGCGCTTGAAATTGCTAATCAGCCATTTAGTGGCTTCCACGTGTCCATGATAAGAGAAGAGCACGGGCAGTGGATAACCCAATTGTGGTTAATATGATGAAAAAGATGCACTCTCTCCCTGGGGCTAGTTTGGGTAGAAACTCTCAAGGGCTGCAGACTGCGATCACCACTCGAGGTCAGAAGAATCGAAAGGGTCTGGGGTACAGAGGTGGTTTTGGCAAGAAGAAGACGATGGATAAGATCCCTCATATTTCAGAAAGCTTTGTACCAGCATCCTCAGTGTGCGCTTATACCGGTGAAGATGAGCCGCAGTGGGTGAAGGGGAGAATTGTCCCCGGATTTGAGATCTTTAACGATGTATTTGATTGGGATATCGGGGTTATCAAGACCGCTGAGAACTTCTGGGATGAAGAGGTCATGACTCAGTGCATTACTTGGGACAGATGCGAGCCCGAAGAGGTTGTTACCGAGAAGATGTTGTTTGCCAGGCTGAAAGGGAAAGAGAAGATGGCAGAAATAGAACTGAAGATGGGGGATTTAAAGATTTCCTCGGACATACCAGAAGGGTCTCTATTGAATCAGGAAGCCAATGACCAAGCTGCAGCATCATCAACCTCTAGAGAGGCAGAAGAAGACTCTAGCTTAGACTGTCTTTTTATTCCAGAACTTTTTTATAATGTAAATGACAATGATAATATTATCAATAAGGCAAATGATTTCTCTTACTTGTGCGATGTTTCCAATGATTTCAACATGCATGAACATGATCATATTCCATCAATTTTTGACATTGATTCCACCGATACAACGCCTTTTAATCTTAGAACCTCGGAAAATCCGAGAGAAATTCTAATAGCATCAAATATAACTCCTGATGAGAGAAAAAATTTTGAGAGAATAATAAGAAAACATGAAAAAGTCTTTGCCTGGACCTATGAGGACATGCCAGGGATCGACCGAGATGTAGCAGAACATGCTATCCCGACTTATCCATACTATAAGCCTGTGAAATAGAAGTTGAGAAGGCTCAGGCCAGAATGGGCAGACAAGGTCAAGGAGGAGATTCGGCAACAGATTGAGGCCAAATTCCTTGTTGAAGTGCAGTATCCTACATGGTTGGCAAACGTGGTCCCGGTAGCGAAGAAGAACGGGAAGGTCAGGGTGTGTGTGGATTATCGAGATCTGAACAAGGCCTGCCCTAAAGATGATTTTCCACTACCCCACATCGATGTGTTGATAGACAGTGCCGCCAACTACACGATGTACAGCTTTGGAGATGGTTATGTGGGCTACAACCAGATCCTGAACAAAATAGCTAATCGGGTTAAGACCGCTTCCATCACAGAATGGGGGACCTACGCCTACTGAGTCATGCCTTTTGGCCTGAAGAATGCAGGGGCCACATACCAGAGGATGGTGACCAAGATTCTAAGCGACCTAATCCACAAGGAGGTAGAGGTGTATGTCGATGACATGATGGTCAAGTCGGCCACCCTGGAGGGCCACTTCGAAGCTCTAGAGAAGTTCTTCACCAGGATTGATAAGTATAATTTGCGACTCAACCCCAAGAAGTGTGTCTTCGGAGTAACTTTGGGAAAGCTGTTGGGACATGTCGTCAGCCAGAGGGGAATAGAAATTGACCCAGACAAGGTGAAAGCCATCAGAGAGATGCCCGTGCCGCAGAAAGAGAAGGATGTAAGGAGCTTCCTGGGCAAGCTACAGTACGTCAGCCGATTCATTGCCAAGCTCACCTCAATTTGCAAGCCCATTTTTAAACTGCTCAGAAAGAATCAACCTGTGGTCTGGAACGAAAACTGCCAGAAAGCCTTTGACAGCATCAGGCAATATCTGTTGAATCTGTCGGTGCTAAGGCCACCGCAACCGATCAAGCCGCTTATCCTGTATCTGGCAGTGGAGGGCAGTTATGTGGGCGCCATGATGGCTCAAGAGGATGAATTTGGGGTGGAATTCGCAATTTATTACCTCAGCAAGAAGTTCCTGGCTTATGAAATAAAATATGCTGAAGTAGAAAAAATCTGCCTCGCAGTGATTTGGGCATCAAAGAAGTTGAGACATTACTTCCATTAATATAAAATTCAGGCAGTGGCCAAGCAGAATCCGTTGAGATATTTGCAGGAAGCACCGTCTTTGCTTGCTAAGATGGGGAGGTGGCTGCTCTTGCTACAGGAGTTCGATGTGCAATACATCACTCACAAAACTATTAAGGGGCAAGCCGTAGCCGAATTTCTTGCTGAGCATCCTATTCAAGGGGACACTCCTGAGTTCACCTTTTGCTGATGAGAGCATAATCGCGATTTTCGTTCAAGGATGGCAGTTACACTTCGACGGGGCAGTCAACAACAAGGGGGCCGGAGTCGGAATCATTTTGACGACCCCAGATAACGAGAAGCTCCCCCTAGCCAAGAAGCTGAGGTACAAAGCAACCAACAATGAAGCCGAATATGAAGCATGCACTTTCGGGTTGGAAGCTTTAGCTGCATTGGGGGAAAAGAACGTAGAAGTCTTTGGTGACTCATCCTTAGTGATTAACCAAGTTCGAGGTGAGTGGGTTGTGAAAGAAGAGCGGCTGGTACCTTACGTTGATTATTTGAAAGAGGTATGTGGGCAGTTTGAAACCTGCACTTTCCACTTCGTGCCAAGAGATGAGAATCATCTAGCTGATGCGTTGGCAACCTTAGTGTCAATGTGGGATAATCCTGAAGGAGTAGACATGAAGCTAGTGCTGATTTCGAGTTCTGAGAAGCCCAGCTTTGAGATCAAGCCTGTAATGGAAGTAGAAGTGGCGGATGGGAAACCATGGTACTTTGACATTATGAATTATTTGGAAAACAATAAGTTTCCAGAGGAAGCTAATGAGAAAGATCAGAGGATGATCTGAAAACTATCTACTCAGTTCATATCCTTGGAAGGAGTGTTGTACAAAAGACAGTCAGACGGGATTCAGCTCAGGTGCTTGAATGAAAAAGAAGCCCGTAAAGTGATGGAGGAGACCCATGCAGGCGTCTGTGGGGCTCACATGAACGGTTTGACCCTGGCTAAGAAGATCATGAGACAAGGCTTCTATTGGCTTACGATAGACAATGATTGCTCGAAATATGTCAAACAATGCCAGTTGTGCCAACAATACGCAGATTTGAGACACCTGCCAGTATCAGAGCTATACAACCTGACATCACCTTGGCCTTTCGCTGCTTGGGGGATAGATATCATTAGAGAGATTCGCCCTACGGCATCCAATGGGCACCAATACATCATAGTCACAATTGACTATTTTACCAAATGGGTAGAGACAGAATCCTTCAAAAAGATTGACGCAAGAGATATGGCCAAGTTCATAGAGAGAAATCTGATCTGCAGATATGGCCTCCCTCACCACATAGTGTCTGACAATCGGGTACAGTTCATGGGGGAAACCAGGCAGCTCCTCGAGAAGTATGGTGTCGAACATCATAAATCCTCTCCCTACCGACCACAAGCAAATGGAGCAGTAGAGGCCGCTAATAAAAATATGAAGAAGATCCTATCCAAGATGGTCCAAACCTATAAAAACTGGGCTGAAAAGCTACCCTTCGCCCTGTGGGGATATAAGACAACGGTAAGGACATCTACGGGCGCTACACCATTTTCCCTGGTATACGGGATGGAAGCAGTATTGCCAATTGAGATAGAGCTCAAGTCGCTAAGAGTGGTCATGGAAGCCCAAATTTCGGAGGCCGAATGGGCACGACAGAGACTACAGCACTTAAACTTATTAGATGGGAGTAGGCTGAAAGCTTATTATCATAACCAGATCTACCAGAAGAGATTGGCCAGGACATTCGGGAAGAAGGTGAGAAAGCATCCGCTGAAAGAAGGGGACTTGGTGTTCAAGCAAATGAGACCAGGCATACCAGATATCAGAGAGAAATTCAGACCAACCTGGGAGGGGCCGTATATCCTTAAAAAGCTGCTATCCAAAGGAGCTGCAATCTTGTTGGATAGTGATAGAAATGAATTCAAAGAACTGATCAATGTCGATAGACTCAAAAGGTTCCATGGCTAAAGACCAAAATAAAAAGAAGAGAATAAAATGCCCTGTAGGTCGAAAACCGAAAAAAGGCTGACGTGCTAAAATTGGGCGCCTCGATAGGGTAAAAACCGAAAAAAGGCATCCTGCGCAAAAATTAGAGGCACAAGAGAAAATGTCCGATTTTGAAAACCCGAGAGGGCCGATTGGTAATAGGAGTTGATGCTGTTAAAATTTTGTTTCATGTATTAATAGGGCGTACGCGGTTGAGTAAATGTCAAAACTGATCATGTATATTGAAATTATATGGAAATGTACACAATTTCGTGAAATAGAATGAATATTATTCTTTTCATTTTCATCATTTTCTAGTTCTGCATTAAAGAGAAATGTAACACTAAAAGAAATACATATGTAAGCTAAGCTAAGTCCTGCTGCTGCTCTCGCCGACCAGATGCTTGAGCCCTCGTGTCCTATTATCAGAAGCGGGGCTGAGGATCCACTTCTTGTACTCGCTAGTTGAAGCCGCAGAATGGTCGCCGAACCTCGGAATAACAGTCTTCACTGGTAGTTTGCTCCATAGCTCATGATACCTTGAGGCGAATGCAGCCGAAAGAGCTCCTCCCCAGAAAGATAAGGGAACCCTCACAACATCCTGGGTCATCCCGAGCTGACGCGTACATCGAGAAGTGACACAGAAGGTGGCTCGACGGAGCCCACAGAGGGGAACACACCCTGATGGCCCATCAATGACCACATGAGACAAGAAGAGCCAGACAGACATGAAACTGATGTCGTCATCTGATAGCTCGCCAAATCTGATGATGCCTTCCCCAGCAGTAGTGCACTCACACAGTCGCCGACACGGGAGGAAATGGCTCAGCGAATACTGTGGAATAACTCGAGGAGGTGGCTCGGATAGCATCCTCAGTTTCTCTTGCAACCAAATCTGAAAAAAAAAAGAAAAAAAAGAAAAAAAAGAAAAGAAAAGAAAAAAAAAAGAGAAAAAAGCCGCTGGAGTAAGTAGGGTTTACTTCAGGCAAAAATAAGGCACAGGGTTGTGTGAAAATCGGAAAGGACGCACCTCCCGATAAGAAAAGCTAGTGTGAAAATCCATAAGGGGCGCACTACCTTTAAAATAATGACATACCTGGAGCAATAAGGGGCTGCCGGTAAAGGTAGTGTTAGATCCCGAGCTCACAACGTCCAAGCCCAGAATGGTCTCAGCCAGGATAAGTGGGAAGGGTGATGATCCCCGATGAAAGTCGCTCAAAACTCCGAACAGGTGAGGATCACCTATCAAACCCCCTGGAACAACAGTGAGGAAGTACATCATGCAAAACAGAAATACGGTGCTTACCCGGTAAGTGGGGATGTCAGTGAACTGATCTAGAGCCTCGATCAGTGGCCCCAGGGCAAAGGAAGAGCCCGGAGAAATCAGCCGGACGGCCTCAGAAGAAGGTATGCCGAGAGCCATAGCTATGTCCCGAGTCTGGAGTAGGCCACAACGGGGGACGCAAGGCAGAGCGTTAGGAGGGAACCAGGCTCCAAGAATGGCAGCTAACTCTTCAGGCAAGGGGCACAGTTCCTGGTAAGTGAACCGGAAGACGTGAAACAGGGGGTTCCAGAAGTGGGTCGCCGCCAGAAGAAGGTTCTGATCAACTTTGACCCGACACAGGTATTTTAGCCCAGACATAGAGGAAAGGGCGCCTTTTTCCCAAGTTTCTTGTCATCTAAGATGCGGTGCATTCTTTGGATTAGAGAGGAAGACATTCTGAGAAGAATAAAGGGCTCAAGATGTTGGGAAAATGAAGAGACAAAAGAGGAGCAAAATTTTGGGAGAATTTATAGAAAGGCATCACCGACGGCCTGCCCGTCTCCCCCAAGAGATGGCCCACCCGTCGGTAAAGGTCCACCTGGCAAATGCATACGTCAGCATTGCATTCATCACGTGCATTAATTCGCATTTATTGAGAGACAGACGGCCAGCCCGTTGGTCGCTCCTACAGACGCCCAGCCCGTCGGTCACGAAACTCTATATATGGGCGAGTGACAGACAGACCAGCGGCTCTGTCACTTTCACTCTTCCTCTCAAAAACGGTTCTTTAAGCGTTTTTTCTGCATTTTCAAGCCTTCTTTCTCATTTTTCTTGCAATTTCTTCATCTTTTCGCGTTCTCCACTCACCGGACGCTTGGACATTCATATTTCTTCAGTTTTTCTACACTTTTCATGACTACAAGTAAGTAAAATAACTACTTTACTTTTTAATTTAATTTAATTTATTTCTTCTTCTTTTAACCTTAAAAATAGTTATGACTCTTTAGGTGCTTTAAATATCTAGGGAGAATGCTGCCTTCTTTTTTATTATTTTATTTTATTTTATTTTATTTTTTTAGTGCAATTCAAGCTTTTGCATGATCACATATAAATAATTTTATTTTCTATACTTTTACCGCCTTAGAAATAGGCTTTTTAGCGCATTATTTTGTGTTGTTGAGGCCTGAGGCCATTATGTTGTGTTGATTGGGGACACACTCTTGCCGGGGTGTATCCCATTTATGTACATATATTGTTATTGAGGCCTGAGGCCTGTTTTAATGCCTTTTTATGCAGGAGGTTGGACACACCCTTGCCGGGGTGCTGCCCAATTTTTTATTATCATTTTATTCTAAAATTGAATATTTTTGTGTATAATGCATGCCTTGGGGTCTAGAAAGCCCATTTTTATTCGCTTTAAACATTTCCATGCCGATTGCATGTTCCTTCTGCTTTTTATATGTGCAAAGCTGGTTGGGCAACATACCTTGACAGGACATTCGCCCATTTTCATTTATTATCTATCGTTTTACCTCGTTTTCGGGCCGCTATTGCCCGGGTGAGGCCGCCTAAATGGGCTTTCACCTAGGAAACGAGCCTAATAATGCCTGTTTTGTCAAATTCTCACCATGTAATACTTCTTTTGCAGGATGCCTCCTAGACGCAGAGCACCGCAGCCCCAGCCCGAGGTCATGGTTTCGGGTTGGATGGACGATGAGTCAGCTCAGAGATATAGAGCGTTGGCTCAGGTAGAGATTCGGGCTAGCCGCTTCGTGTCCCGGCCGTTCCTAGAGGCCCTAGGGATGGCCCCAGAGTTTGATATGCTTGTCGAGGGCACTGGGTGGACCGAGTTCCTTGAGCATGCTTTCCAGACTTTTCCCGAGGCTACCCGTCAGGTGCTAGCCACCCTACGATATGGCGGTTTTCAGAGACCAGATATAGAGCCAAGGGTGGTCCAGTTCTGGTTCGATGGCCAGCATTACAGTATTACCAGACAGAGGTTCGCGTAGGCCATGGGGCTACCCAGAGAGGAGGGGGTTGAGATCCCACGGCGAGCGGTGAGACGCGCCCACTGGGCGGCCATTGCCTTACCGGGAGTGCTGTATGACCATGATACAGCGAAGAGCACCATACTGGTGTCTCAGGCACTCCGGTACCTGCACAGAGTGCTATCCAGTTCGTACCTCGGTCGAGCTGGTAATCCAGGGTCGCTTAACGCGGCAGAGATCTGGAGCCTCTGGGCTATGGTGGCAGGCCAGCGCCTCAACATTAGCCATGAGATTTTGGCTAACTTGGTCAGAGTTGGCAGAGGGCTGACACCGATGGTGAGAGTGGGAGGAGTCATCACCTGTCTGCTTTTGGGATTAGGAGTCGCTCCAGATAGGCTGAAAGGACCCCTGGATGAGGGGATACATGTGGATACCGCCGCCGCAGTGCAGATGGGGATGATCTCGCAGATATCAGGATAGGCAGAGGCATACAGAGTACTGTCCATCCACGAGACCAGGCGGATGTTCTCCCTTCCACCTTTGGGCCCAGACCCAGAGCCAGAGCCAGAGCCAGAGCAGCAGCCTCCTCACCCAGAGCCAGAGCCACAGCAGCAGCCTCCTCACCCAGAGCCAGAGCTAGAGCCATACCCTCCTCAGCCTCCTCAGCCCGAGCAGGAGCGATAGCCTCCTCAGCCTCAGACTGTCCCACCGCCACCACAGCAGGAGCAGCCCAGGACCCCGTCGGATTTTGACATGGAGTTTACTATGGATGAGCTCTTTACCGCTTCACCGGCATCCAGAGCGCCGACTCCTGTCCCGTCGCCGAGTATCAGGGTACAGAGGACTACCCATGGGCCCCCTGAGAGGTATCACCCATATTTTCGAGGTGACCTAGGGGCATCCACCTCCATGACACCGCTGCCAGAGCCACCACAGCAGCAGCCAGCACAGCCTGACTTCTCTCAGCTCCTCGCGTCCATGTTCACAGCCTTAGAGCGGGGGCAGGATGAGAGAGATAGATCTATGCACGAGAGGTTAGACCACCAGTAGGCTGCTATTCAGGAGCAGTCCCAGTTGCTAGAGCGGTTAGCCCAGGAGCAGGCCGGTTATATCGAGCATACAGCGAGAGAGCAGGCTCGGGTCATGGAGGCCTTTAGAGATGAGCAGTCGAGGCTGATAGAGCAGATTGCCCAGGGTCAGAGGGAGCTTAGGCAGCAGCTCGCTCATGATTTGAGGGCGTCTCAGGACCAGGCGTCTCAGTGGGTTGATATGACCCTATAGATGATCGACGAGTCACTCGACTCTCTGAGATCCCGGGTCCAGGTGATAGAGGGGATCCTCGCACCCTTGTCTCAGACCATGAGGGATTTCAGAGAGTAAACAGAGTAGCGCCTAGAGCAGATGAGAAAGGCCGCCAGCGAGCAGGCCATTCAGATGAGCCAGACACTCAAGAAGTTAGGAGGCACAGTATCAGAGACCTTAGGGTTCATGAGGACTTGGACCCAACCCTTCTTGGATGGCTATGCTCAGATACGGTTCAAGCAGACCCACGATGCTGGAGCAGGACCCTCTACAGCTCAGCCTCCACCTCCGGCAGAGCTAGCTCCGCCTCCACCTCCACCAGGGATAGTGCACATATCAGATGACAAGGATCCTGATGAGGAGCCCTCTGACTATCCGCCTCTCTGATATTCAGGGAGTCACACTTTTTGTATTTTTGCAAATTTCTACTTTGTATATCTATTGTACAAAAGAGGATATTTCTAGTGAAAAACTTTTATTTTCAGTTTTGTACATCCATTCAGTTATTTATGATTTATTCATATCACAGATGAATGTATGTTCCTTAGCATTTTCTCATGTGTCAAAAATAATGACGTGACAAATGAAGAGAAAATAATAACAAAAGATAACCCGGACTTAGAAAATGACAAACTTAACAAAACAAAAAAAAGGGGGGGAGAACCTGAAATGAAACATAATATGATGAAAAGAAACCACATCATTCATAAACATGTTGAAAGATAACAACTCAAGCATGAACTAACAAAACCTTTTATCACACAGGTACAGAGAAACATCGATCCGAACACAGGCATCAATTAAAAGTCCGAACAAGGGCGCCTAAGATTCATGTATTCTTGGAACGAGGAACCCAGCGAGGCCTCCTCCTCTTCACATTGGGATTGTAGCCAGAGAGTGCTGCATCTCACGGTTCATGCGGCATCCAGAGAGCGCTACGCACCTTGCAGATCGGATGGGGGTTAGCAAGGGAACTTCAGATCGAAGCTATGGTTAGAAAAACACCGCTCTTCATATCGGGATTGTAGCCAGAGAGTGCTGCATCTCACGGTTCACGCGGCAGCCAGAAAGCGCTATGCACTTTGCAGATCGGATGGGGGTTAGCAAGGGAACTTCAGATCGAAGCTGTGGTTAGAAAAACACCGCTCTTCACATCGGGATTGTAGCTAGAGAGTGCTGCATCTCACGGTTCACGCGGTAGCCAGAGAGCGCTACGCACCTTGCAGATCGGATGGGGGTTAGCAAGGGAACTTCAGATCAAAGCTGTGGTTAGAAAAACACCGCTCTTCAAATCGAGATTGTACGAGAGAGTGCTGCATCTCACGGTTCACGCGCCAGCCAAAGAGCGCTACGCACCTTGCAGATCGGATGGGGGTTAGCAAGGGAACTTCAGATCGAAGCTGTGGTTCGAAAAACACTGCTCTTCACACTGAGCTTGTAGTCAGAGAGCGCTACATCTCTTCCGAGCTGCGCAAGCCGAAACGAGACCCGCAGAAACAATTGAAGTTGTGGTTAAAGAAACACCGCTCTTCATATCGAGATATTGGCTAGAGAATGCTACGTCTCACCAACACCTGCAGGTCGAGACGAGACCGATAGGGATATCTTCACATCGCCGAACAGACCAAGACGAGGTTTACCCGGCAAAAGGCACGGAAGGTAAGAACCGCCACAGGTACGCTTTCTTTCTTTCTGTCCCTTCTCTGAGTTTTGGCTCATCTAGGCGCTTGTGCACTAGTTTTCCCAAAACTGGGGGCAACTGTAAGCACCGTGTCCTGGAGCGGTCCAGATCAGAGATTACTCTATGATGAAATTAGTATCCAAGCCTGTACAAACGGTTTGGATTCGGAGGTTTGAGTCCCATGCTCCACGAGAAATGAGTGTTTTCACCTTTTATAGGCAGAGGGGGAGAAAACAGGGAATTTATGAGTCAAAAAGGTATATTTTCCTCTACAGACGGCCAGCCTGTCTGTGAGGGGCCAGCCCATCGCTTAGGGTCACAGAAAGCTTGTGGTATTTTCCGACGCCCGTCGGAAGGTACCGCCTCTTTCGGAGCACGCCACCTGCTTTCCCGGAGCACGCAACCTTTCCGACGCCCGTTGGTGGAGATGGCAGGGCCATTGGATGAATCCTTGTGTCAGAAGGATTCTTCCGATGCCCGCCTCCACACACCGATGCCCGTCGGTCGTGCCTGGCCTATAAAAGCTTCGGATTTTCTCTTAAAAAGGGTTCCAAAAATTTTTAAGAGGGGAAACTCTGCTAAAATTCAAGCACATTTTCTCTCTCTTCCAGCAAACACATTCATTAAGAAATCTCTTTCAACTTAAGGATCAAACCATTAAAAAGGAACTAAAACTAATTAGTTTTCTTTGGGTTTTTGATTCCAAAGTCAATCTTTTGAGGGGTTAAGGAGGAATAGACCCTTCACTTTGTTTCTCGTGGAGCGTGCGGGACTCTAATCAACATCAAGAATATCATTAAAACATTATCTGAGGGTAAATATTCCGGACTCATTCTCCATATCATTTCATCTTTGCTCTTTATTTTTGTTGTTCTTTCAATTTTTTGCTATTATCTTCCTTTAGTTTGACTCTTTTCATCTCATCTTGTGGTAAAAGCCCATTTTTGCTCCAAAAAGAGAGTTTTTGCTATTTACTTTCGGAGACAGTGGTGACCGACGGGTCATTTATTTCACCGATGCTCGTCGGTCACCCCACTCACAGACGCCCTCTCTCTTGAGTGAGCGACGGACATGTCGGTCACTTTGACTGACGCTCGTCGGTCACTCGGCAGAGGCCGTCGCTGGGTCCTGTCTCAACATTTTCGAATCTTTTCTATATCTTTCAAGTTCTTTTGACTTTATTTGTGATGAGCTTTCCTATATTAACATCTTTTAACTTTCTGTGAGCATATATTGATTTTCTTGGACTATCCTGAGCTCGAGGGGCTATCTACCGTACTCGGAGGATTTCGTCCGGTTTAGTTTTCTAACCTTCTTGGTCATTTCCTTTATTCGTTTATTCATTGATTGTTTTATATACTTGATTATACCCTCTTTGCATCCCGTTAAATATAAAAATTGATTAATGTTTTATATTTAATAAAGAGAGGTTTTCATAAACATAAGGACCCAATGTCCTATTTTTATCCAACAAAAATCATCACAATAAAAACATCCAATTTTAATAATGATGCATGCGAGGACCAAAGTCCTCAAAATAAGCAATGCCCCGATTCGTGTATGTATCGCACATTTATAAAAGAAGTTGTATTCCACTCTTTGTATTATTGTAATTTATTGCTTTCACTATTTACTTGCTCATTTACGGCTTTCCAAATATGAATAAATGCACCTTCAATCAATTGCATCGTGTGGAGAGAGAGCGAATCAATGATAATTAAAATTTGATCATAAAATAATTTAGGTAGAAATAGATGAGAAATCCCGAACCCAGCTCTGGTCTTTGGGCTCAAAGAGGCAAGAGGTTTACCCTCCAAGACATCTCTTGTATCACGAGACTCTGGCATTAATCCTAGGCTCCTTAGGGCGAGAGGTTTACCCTCCAAGACCCCTCTGGTTGGCCCAAAATGGATACTAAGCGCAGTCTTAGGCTCTCCGAGGCGAGAGAAACTTTCCCAATGTTCTATTGGGTGGAGACTCCATGAAACCTCCTTGTTGCCCAACATAGACACACTTGCGATTTATTGCAAGCTGTCAATGGACCCACAAATGCCCCGATCGCCCTCAAGCGGGCGGTCGCACGGGCGGCCGCGGGGATCCGATGCACGTCATAGTTAGGCATGCCTAAGATAGTCTTTTAGCTGTAGCCTCAGTTCCATTTGGACCCCGATCAGGTCCCCGTCTTGTTCCTCATGAACCCTTATGAACTTTGGATCTTGTTTAAGGTCCCTCCAAAAACTGTTTTGAATGCGATAAAATAAATGGTTTTTCGATATGTACCCATAAGGTACTGTCTGTAATCGATTCATACCCGTAAGGTACTATCTGTATACTCGTTATCCACGATTGTGAGTCAGCAGGTGCTTTATTTATTTTGTTCTGCTTTGAAATGATTGCAAGATTTTGATATCTGAATGAGTATGATGATACGTATGAGCTATCAGTTAACAAGTACATGAATGTGGATATGAGCTTCTAAATGTATGTCTTTATTATGTAAGCATGATTATATATCTGACCTAACTATCCGCATATGTCATATCGTATGTGTTATGCTTTGATGACCATTGTGAATGGTCGTCCACTCTTTGTTGTGTGTTTCACCACTAAGTGTTATCGCTTAGCACGATTTTTATCCGTGCAGGGGCGAAAGGCGTTTTGCTTTGGGAGAGTCACCGCCAGTCAAGCCAACACAGAAGGGATTAGTGTTAGGGCTATTTTTATAATAGTTAGGATGATTCTTTTTGTATTAGAACTCTCATTGTATCTGTAATTTTGTAAGCTTCCACTCTTATTTATTTTGGATATGTAATTCTTTTGCTTGGCAATTAATCAGAATATTATTGTAATGATTTTGTTATATTAATGTATGATCAGTTGTTGTTTCTCAAAAGTTTTAATTTTCGTTGTATTTTTGTATGTTTATGATGTTTGAATGTATGCTTTGTATCGATCTGTTTGGTGTGACACCCCTGCTCCTACGGTATCTCACTCCGATCTGGATGGGTTCGCCTACGTATGGGTAGGGTGTGTTATAGTTTTTGGTATCAGTGCCTAGGTTTAGGCTTTTCTGGGTGCTTTGTTGTCGTTCTTGTGAATAGATGCGCATATGTCTAGGACTGCGTTGGCTGATGCGGTTGTCTTTGTTTGTTTAGATGGATTCCGATTCTGTTTGAGGGTCTCTTGAGGGATCAGCCGAGAGTGTGAATCCTCAAGCTGTTGATCCTTCGATTTCTGTATCGGCTCAACCTACCAGGGTATAGGTCGGGGGCACAGCCATGGCCTTCGAGGCGATGCTTAAGCTACTTAGGACATGGCTTGAGTCTTGGAGAGAGTGACTGCCCCTAAGGCCCCGACTGAGAGTTTGAGAAGAGCTAGTGCTGAAGACTTTTATGGAATGGGTTTGGATGAGTCAGAAGTCGCTGAGAAGTGGATTGATAAAGTAAAGTGTGCTTTGAGAGAAGTTTGGTGTCCTCCCGATCAGAAAGTAGAGTGTGCAGTGGCTTTACTACAAGGGTTTGCATATGAATGGTGGGAGTTGGTTTGTAGACATCCTCAGTTGCCTGACCCGATTACTTGGGAGTTTTTCGAAAGAGAGTTCAGGAACAAGTATGTGACTCAGACATACAAGGATGCAAGATGGGCTTAGTTCTTGAGTTTGAAATAGCCGGTGATGTCTGTGTCTGAGTTTGAGAAGGAGTTTAACCGTTTGGCGAAGTATGCACCAGAAGGTAAATTGACAGAGGAGTTTAGGTGTAGACATTTTGAGACAGGTTTGAATGAGTCTCTGCGGACGATGTTGATTTCTTTGATGAGTACTCCGGGAGTGGGGTATTACCAGATTGTGCAAGCTGCTGTTAGTGCTGAGAGGTCAGAATCTGTTTTGAGAGAGAGGGCTCAGAGGAGGAATCCCTCTCGTGGAGGTTCATCTTCTTCATCCTCGGGAAAGAGGTCAAGGAACCCGCAGGATGAATCCTCCGCAAACCCAGCTACTAGAGGTAGAAGACAAGGTTCAGCAGCGGTGTCTGGTTCTAGTAGAGGCGGTGCTGGTGGTAGGACCGAGTTAATGCCTGTGTGCTCTCATTACAATAAGCCTCATCGGGGTGAGTGTAGGTGGCTCACAGGTGGGTGTTTCAGATGTGGGAGCACTGAACACTTTTTGGCCAACTGTCCGAAAATGAGGATTTGGGTACTCAAAGAGGGACCAGCAGAGTTGGTTTGAAAGCCATGCAAGCTAGTCGTGGTAGAGTCTGTGGAAGAGGTCGAGGCGGTTGACCTAGAGAAGGAGCTACATCTGAGTCAGTTGAGCGTCCGCTACCTGTTCCAGCTAGAGCATATGTTATGAGAGCCAGAGACGAGCAAGATGCACCTGATGTGATAGCTGGTAAGTTTCTACTCCATGACATTGAATTATATGCTCTAATTGACCCTAGTTCCACACACTCATATTTGTGCACAGATAAGTTAATTGATAAGTTGCATGAGGTAGATCAGTTAGATTATGAGATATGTGTGACCAGTCCTTTAGGGCATAGTTTTAATGTGAGTAAAATGTATAGGGATTGTCCCCTGTTGGTTGAGGGAGTTGAGTTTCCAGCAAATTTGATTGAGTTGCCTTTCAGAGAGTTTGATTTGATTTTGGGTATGGATTGGTTGGGTAAGCACGGGGCAGTAGTTGATTGCTATAGGAAGACAGTTGTGCTTCGGGATAGAGATCGATCGTCTGTAGTTGTTAAGGGTTTGGGTGCTAGTTCTTTGAATAATGTGATTTCCACAATGCAAGCTAAGAGATTCATTAGGAAGGGTTGTGAGGCCTTTTTAGCTGTGGTGTTGGATTCTAAGCGGGATCAAGTTAGGATTGAGGAAATCCCTGTTGTGCGGGAGTTTGGAGATGTTTTTCCAAGTGAGTTGCCTGGTTTGCCTCCTGAGAGAGAAGTGGAGTTGTCCATAGAGATAGTGCCGGGTACTTTGCCTATATCAAAGCACCTTATCGGATGGCTCCTATAGAGTTGAGAGAGCTCAAAACTCAGCAAGTGCTATTAGATAAGGGGTTTATTCGACCTAGCATATCTCCATGGGGCGCTCCGGTTTTGTTTGTTAAGAAGAAGGATGGTTCTATGAGGATGTGTATCGACTATAGGCAAATCAACAAGGTCAATGTGAAGAACAAGTATCCTTTGCCTAGGGTTGAGGATTTGTTCGATCAGGTTATAGGTGCAAGAGTCTTTTTGAAGATTGATCTTCAGTCGGGTTATTATCAGATGCGAGTGCAGGATGCGGATGTGGTTAAGACGTCATTTCGGACTAGGTATGGCCACTATGAGTTCCTTATAATGCCATTTGGTTTGACTAATGCACCTGCGGCATTCATGGATTTGATGAACCGAGTGTTCAGGCCATATCTTGATCGATTTGTAGTAGTGTTCATAGATGATATCTTGGTTTATTCCAAGGATGAGAGTGAGCATGAGGAGCATCTCCGGTTGGTTTTGCAAGTTCTGAGAGAGCATCGGTTGTTTGCCAAGCTTAGCAAGTGTGATTTTTGGCTTCGGGAAATGTCATTCTTAGGTCATATTATTTCGGCTAAGGGTATCCAGGTGGATCCGGCTAAGATTGAGGCGATAGTTGATTGGAAAGCACCAAGGAATGTTCCAGAAGTGAGGAGTTTTCTTAGTTTGGCGGGTTATTATCGTCGGTTTGTGAAGGGTTTCTCAGTGATTGCTGCTCCGATGACGAGATTGTTAAGGAAATGGGTCAGATTTGAGTGGTCGGATAAGTGCCAGCTTTGTTTTGAGCAGTTGAAGAAGTTGCTAGTCGAAGCTCCTATACTTACTCAACCCATCTCGGGTAAAGAGTTTGTAATGTATAGTGATGCTTCGGGTGTCGGTCTTGGTTGTGGGCTGATGCAAGAGGGAAAGGTTGTGGCTTATGCTTCCCGTCAGTTGAAGCCAAATGAGAGGAATTATTCGACGCACGATTTAGAGTTGGCGGCTGTGATCTTTGTTTTGAAGATTTGGCAGCATTATCTGTATGGGGAGAAGTGTAGGATCTTTACGGACCATAAGAGCTTGAAGTATCTCCTCACACAGAAGGAGTTGAATATAAGGCAGCGCCGTTGGCTAGAGTTGTTCAAGGACTACGACTGCATATTGGATTACCATCCTGGTAAGGCCAATGTGGTCGCGAATGCTTTGAGTCAGAAGTCGGTTTCTGCTTTGTTTTTAAGGCGGTTTATGTTGAGGTTTGATTCGGATGGAGCTTTGGTTGCTCAGTTAAGAGTGAAGCCTACCTTGAGACAGAGGATTGTAGATGCTCAGAAGGATGATGAGAGGCTACAACGGGTTTTGCATGAGGTCAGTTCTGGTAAGCAGTCAGAGATCTCAATTTTGGACGGAGTGTTGATGTATAGAAACTGCTTGTGTGTGCCTGGGGATGAGGAGTTAAGGAAATAGCTTTTGAGTGAGGCACATACTACGGTTTTCACTATACATCCCAGTGGTGACAAGATGTATCGGGATATGAAGCAGTTCTATTGGTGGTCCGATATGAAGAGGGACATTGTGGATTTTGTGTCTAAGTGCTTGACATGTCAGCAGGTAAAGGCTGAGCATCAAGTTCCTTTCGGGATTGCTCACACCTTTATCTGTTCCTAAGTGGAAGTGGGATGATACCGCCATGGACTTTGTATCTGGTTTGCCTTTGACTCAGAAGAAGCATGACTCAGTTTGGGTGATAGTGGATCGGCTTGCGAAGTCAGCTCATTTTCTGCCGGTTAGAGTGGATTATCCGATGGATAAGTTAGCTAGTATCTATGTGGATGAGGTAGTCAGATTGCATGGAGTGCCGTTGTCCATAGTGTCAGATCGGGACCCAAGGTTTACTTCGAAGTTTTGAAAATAATTGCACAGAGCTTTGGGTACCAAGTTGAACTTTAGTACGGCATTCCGTCCTCAGACAGATGGTCAGTCAGAGAGAGTAATTCAGATCTTAGAGGACATGTTGCGGGCTTGTGCATTGGATTTTTTGGGTAGTTGAGACAAATATGTGTAACTTATGGAGTTTGCCTACAATAATAGTTATCAGTCGAGCATTGGTATGTCACCGTATGAGGCTCTATATGGTCGTTAGTGTTGGACTCTATTTTGTTGGACCGAGCTATCCGAGCGTTCAGTTATTGGGCCAGAATTGGTTAGGGATACAGAGGAGAAGATCAGAGAAGTACAGCGAAATTTGAAGGCGGCCAAGGATCGACAGAAGTCTTATGCTAACCTTAAGAGGAAGGATGTTCAGTTTGAGGTCGGGGACAAAGTTTTTCTTAAAGTTTCTCCCTGGACAAAAGTGCTGAGATTTGGAAAGAAGGGTAAGCTTAGTCCTCGATTTATTGGACCGTATGAGGTGTTAGCTAAGGTTGGTCCGGTAGCCTATAGGTTGGCTTTACCGATAGAGTTGGATAAATTGCATGACGTTTTCCATGTTTCGATGCTTCGTCGATATAGATCAGGTCCTTCGCATGTTTTGTCAGTTCAAGATGTGCAAGTGCAGCCAGACTTTTCTTATGATGAGGAACCAAAAGCATCCTAGCTCAGGAAGTGAGACAGTTGAGGAGTAAGCAAGTCCCGTTGGTCAAAGTGTTATTCAATCACCACGGAGTAGAAGAAGCTACTTGGGAACCAGAGGCGACCATGAGGGCTCAGTATCCGCATTTGTTCAATTCAGGTGAGAATTTCGAGGACGAAATTCTTGTTAGTAGGGGAGAGTTGTCACACCCCGTTTGCCCCCTAGAAGTTCGAGTCATGTTTGTGCATGTGCATTGAGTGTGTTTTGGCATGTGATAAGGGTATTTTGGGTATAATGCATGTTTGCGAATTTTGCTAGTATGTGGGTGCATGTACGGTACTAGGGTGTGAATTAGTTGGGTTGCATTTTGGTGTGTTGCTCACATGTATGTAGGATGTGAGTGAGTGAGTTATGTTTGTGTGTGGTACTCACACATTTGTAGGGTGTTTTTAGTTGGGAGAGCTTTGTGTGTGTGTAGTGTATTGTTGTTGGGTGTGAGTTCTTAAGACCCACCAATAGCTTTGTGCCATGTGGAAAGGGGAAGGTGCATTATTGAGGAAAGAGAAAGAGAAGAACAGAAATTCTACTCCCTCATTCCCGTTCTCCCCCTTCTCTTCTCTTTTGCTTTCCCTTATACTTCCTCTTCCTCTTCCTCATCTTGGCTCACTCCTTTTCTTTTTGATTATTGGTGGATCTTAATAATTCTAAGGGGTTATTGGTAAGTTTTGCTGCATTTTGTTCTTGTTCTTGTTCTTCTTTCTTCTTCATCTTCATCTTTTCATGTTTTTGGGTTAGAGTTTAATTTAGGGTTTTTGTTCGTGTGCCCTTGTTGGGTTGTTGTCAGTTAAGCCTCCTCGTGATCCCAAAGGAAAGGAGAAGGCATCGGGAAGTGGCAATATGTGATTTGGAGCTTAGGAGATTCAGGTTTGGGAGTTTTGTGATTTATGTATTTTTGTGATTTTTATTCTTTGGATGAATTTCTAGAAAATATGGTGTTCTTGATGTTCTTTGTAGTTTAAATGTTATGAGTTTTGATTTAGATGAGTTAAGAAGGCATGAATGTGGCTTAATGAACTCTATTGTGTTCTTGATTGAGATGAATGATGAATAGTGCTGATATTCTAATTGTGTAAATGGGTGATGTTATTGGCATGATTTAATTGGAATTTGTGGCATAAATGTTGTATTATATGTTAGAAATGATGGGTTGGTTGCTGGAAATGAGGTAAGTGGAAGTTTGAATTGAGTGTGTGTGATTGGGTGTTGTGAAAGTGAGATTTTCTGCAAATTTTCCGTGTAAGGGCTGGAAATCCCGACGCTGTCGCGAGCGCGACATTATCACAAGGTCGCAACAGAGATCGGTGATAGCAGCTCTCGCACGCGTCCGAGCTCGCTGCCGAGTAAAGCAGCAAAGCCTCTATTGCGAGCGCGACAGAGTGCTAGGCTGCCGAGCTATTTTGGGCAATTCTCTGTCGCCAGCACGGTCTTGAGCGCGAGCGCGATAGATCGGGCTGGCAGCTCACTATCACGAGCGCGACAGCGAGTTGTATCTGATCCCCCGCGAGTGCGACAGTAACCTCTTCTTGCCCTAATTTTTTCGATTTTGTCTTCTCTTAGAAAATGAATTTCGAATGGTTTCTTCATGAACATTTACATCTGTACGCCATATAATATGCTTGTTTACATGTGCCAAATTATGAATCCTTTATGATAAATGATATGCTATGATGTGGAACCTGAATTGAATATTATGACCTGCAAGAGTCAGTCTAGTGGATAGTTAGGCATGCCTAATAGAGTCTTTTAGCTGCAGCCTCAGTTCTGTTTGGACCCCGATCAGGTCCCCGTCTAGTTCCTTGCGAACCCTTATGAACTTTGGATCTTGTTTAAGGTCCCTCCGAAAACTGTTTTGAATACGATAAAATAAATGGTTTTTTGATTCGTACCCGTAAGGTACTGTCTGTAATCGATTCACACCCGTAAGGTACTGTCTGTATACTCGTTATCCACTATTGTGAGTCACCAGGTGCTTTATTTGTTTTGTTCTGCTTTGAAATGATTACAAGATTTTGATATCCGAATGAGTATGATGATACATATGAGCTATCAGTTAATAAGTACATGAATGTGGATATGAGCTTCTGAATGTATGTCTTTATTATGTAAGCATGATTATATATCTGACCTGACTATCCACATATGACATATCATATGTGTTATGCTTTGACAACCATTGTGAATGGTCATCCACTCTTTGTTGTGTGTTTCCCCACTAAGCGTTATCGCTTAGCATGGTTTTTATCCGTGCAGGTGCGAAAGGCATTTTGCTTTGGGAGAGTCACCGCCAGTCAAGCCAACATAGAAGGGATTAGTGTTAGGGCTATTTTTGTAATAGTTAGGATGATTCTTTTTGTATTAGAACTCTCATTATATCTGTAATTTTGTAAGCTTCCGCTCTTGTTTATTTTGGATATGTAATTCTTTTGCTTGGAAATTGATCAGAATATTATTGTAATGATTTTGTTATATTAATGTATGATCAGTTGTTATTTCTCAAAAGTTTTAATTTACACTATATTTTCTTATGTTTATGATGTTTGAATGTATGCTTTGTATCGATCTGTTTGGTGTGACACCCTTGCTCCTACGGCATCTCACTCCGATCCGGATGGGTTCGCCTACGTATGGGTAGGGGGTGTTACAAACATTTTAAAACATATTAGTTGATACGATCAATTGCATAAGTATTTATCGTAATATACTGTAATAGCCCAAATACCAGCCTTGTAACACCCCGATACCGCCGTTCGAAGGATACCGGAGCGCTACCCGACGACACAGACACACATGCGTACATCTCAGCGGAAGCAAACGATAACATAATAAAATATACATTATTTACAAAATTACATAAGGATCCTTCATATCATTTACAATAATAATATACAAATTATAGAACAAAATACATAACTTATATACACGGAATTACATAAGCGAAAAACAAAATAAAACTTTAACTCCTAAGTGGCCAACCCTGCAGATGCGCGACACGAACCAGAACTGAACCTGCCACCTACACGGGAAAAGAACTCGTGCTAAGCGATAACGCTTAGTGGGGAGGAAACAGACAACAAAAGAACACTAAACAAGTACAAGTAATAACATGCATAAAATGAATAAAGCAACACTTACCGAGTTCACTATAAAAGTAGGAAATCAGAAATACATTATATATATATATATATATATATATATATATATTCACTACATTCATTCAACTAGCATACATGGCATAAATGCACTAACCGAAAATTGATTCACTAAGATAATACAATTATCTCAAATAATAAACATAACACTATACTTCATTAAGATAAATCAAAACACTACACAATAGCCTGAACTTCACTTGTGGGGGATATGGGAACACTACACTAAAACCTGAGGCTAGGCCTCAACAGCATCACTAAACCCTATAAGCGGGGTCATCGCTCCAAACCGGAGGCTAGGCCTCAACGGTATCACTAAACCCTATAAGCGGGGTCATCGCCACTCTGAAAGTAAACATAGGCAGCTGCACTCACTATCCCTTTATAAGCATGCTTATCTATCCACTACCTTGACACTTCAGGCTTAGCATAAAGACTCTATACTCTATATCATACACATTGCAATTACCCAAGCATTTCATCATGATTCAATCACAAATAACTAATATCACATAACATGTCACATTCAACAACTATAAGCATGTGCACACTGAATTCCACTATCAAACTCTTATGGCAAAGCATCAATTACCCATAACTTTCAATTGTTAAACATTTATTTATTCATCTCAAAACTCTAAACAAGTAATGAAAGTTTTAGACAGTTACCACGAAGTTCGGATGCATTTCGGAAGCAAAACGTACCAAAATACTTAACATAAAGGAGAGAAAGGAAGGGCAAGGGTTCATGCCAACCATGGGGTTCAAAATAAGAGAAAGCACCTTGAACAAGTAGGTTCTATCACGTTCACGACATGGGTCGCGCTCGCGACAGAAGCCTCCCGCACAACTCTACGAAAATCAGACTATCAGGACAGTTTCTCACTCCGATATTGCATCGACTAAACCAACCTCTAAACCTCATTTTTATGCAAAACTTCCTCATAACAATTAATCCTTAGGATGTTAAGAATCAAATGGAATAAATTATAGGTCAATTGGACGTCTATAACTTCATATATGAGCTAAACAACCTATACTGTGCATATAACCCGACCCAAACAGAGACACTACGGTTTTGGCAAATTTTTAGGGTCTTAGAGCAAGAACTTGCTCAAGGTCATTTCTGAGACTTTTATAGGTCTGGAAGGCGTGGGTCTAATGGCTCAATAATCACACGATTTAGACATCTAAAACTCTATTTATGACAAAAATAATACAAGGAGGTCAGATGAAAACTGAACAGAATGGCCAAAATCATACCTTATCATCACAACTATATGACAACCCATCTAACATCATCATCACACATGCATTTACTCAAACAAATCATTTAAAATTTCCAGAATTTAGAAGAAACAAAACACATACACATTAAATCAAAAATGAGAACTAGGGCAATAGACTTCCAACTGAACATAATAGAAGAATCAACTCCCAAACCTGGAAATTGAAGCTCAAAACCTCCATCTTCAAGAACCCACAATCCTAGCCTTTAATCTTCTTCTTAACACCCAAACTCTTGCACAAAATCCAGCCAAGAACACACTTAAATCAAGCCATTCACTCACTCATACAAAACCAGAAATAAAGAAGAAGAAGAAACCTCAACAAATCCAAGCACTTACCTCTTGATTCCAGCTCAAAACTCAGAAATCTAACTTCAAAACTTGAAGACCAATATATGCAAAGGTGAAGAGCAGCAAAAATGAAAAGAAAGAGAACAGAGAACGAGAATAGAGGAAGCAAAGGGAAGAAAATACAGCTTCCACGGGAAGCTAGTCCCTTTCCTTGCCCCTCCTTTCCCTCTCTCTTACTTTTACATTAATTGCCCAACCACCAAGTCCACATGGCAAGCTCCTATTGGACCAAAAACCCACTATCTTGACTTACATTCCATGGCACCATACACCACACACACAATATAATCTCCTATAAAACACTTTTTCATTCAAGGCACCACACACACAATCCACTAGATTAAACCACAACAAATACCCTACATCCATACACCACATGCACACCAAATAATTCCTCCTCTTAACTTATTTAATTAATTTCTTTGCAATTAAGTCCTTATTATCAAATTTTCTCTTACTCAAATTACGACAATACCCTTAATTTCCCGACTTATCATGCATATTCTAACTAGGCCCGTTTTGGGTTGTTACAAGCCTATTAGTAATTAGTGATTTCTGTAGAGTTTGTAGTGTGAAAATATCAGCTTTAGTACCTTTATTTGCAATAGAGTTAAAAAGTTTAAGCGTGCTCAGGCTAAGGAAGCCTCCTGATGGGTGACATCCCGGTAAGCCGGAGGAGCAAAATATTTTATTGGACCATCAAATATCTGAGTTAAAGGAAGACTAGTGGTATAATTTGGTGCAAAAATGAGGTCAAATAGGCCTCTGAAAGTCAAATTGAAGTTAGCCTCTAGTTCGATTCAAATAGTAACCAAGTTTGACTAAACTTTGACTTAATTTTTAAAAATAGTAAATGAAGTCTAAAAGATGTTTTTTGGGGAATAAAATGATTTAAAATAATTTTTAGGAATTTTTGATGGTGAAAGATTAGTAAATTACGGTAGAACCGAAAATGTCGAATCGAACAGGTTTAAGTGAATCGGACCACAAACGAACTCCGATTGAGCTAAAATTTTATAGAGAGACTATTTTTCATATTCTAAGAATTATGGAAATGGTTATGAGTGAAATAAGTTGAGAAACTTATAGTTACCATTGAAAAGTGAATAATGGCTTAAAAATTAAAAATTGACCCAAACCGGTTCGACCACTTTGGTTGGACCTAGTCCGATTAAATTTTTCCCATATATAAAAATCTCTTCATATGGATTTCTTTAGAATTCTCCATTTGCAACCGCCTCTCTCTCCCATCTCCTTAGGCCGAATTGATGTCTTCCACTTTTCCTCCATTTTTCTTCAATTTTCTCTCCATCTCTCCATAAATCTTAGCTTCCTAAGTAAACTTCAGCTCCTCTATAATCTATTGGTGGTCTTAGAAGTTCATTTGAAGGATTAAAAGTGGGTGAAACCAAGACTTGGAAGTTTGGGTGTAAAATTGAGGTAAGTGATTTAGGTGTTTTAAATTGGTTTAAGGGTTCCTATAGGCACTTTAAGGTATGTAGATCATGTTTATGTGGTTATATTACATAAAAGAAGCAAGGATTTGATGAGATCTACATGTGTATATTCGGCCATGGTTAGGTGTACAAGGTGAGGAAGGTTTCACCAAAGCTAAAGGTAAGGAAAAAGAGTATTAAGGAGTGATAAGCAAGGATCTAAGGTTTGTGATTGCAAATTCCATCTATTTCCATGTTAAAATTATGGATTTAGGTTATGTTTAAGAACAAAGTATGTGATTAATGCATGTTTAATTAAATCTAACCATATAAACATGCTTAAAAAGGTTAAAAATGATGATTTGGATGATTAAAATGAAAAGATAAAACTTAGGTGATGATGATGTGGTCTGGCAAAATGGTACATTCATGTTTTCCCATGGTGTGTTATGATGTTTATGTCACTTTAATGATGTTTGACATGAGATCTAAGTAATTGAATGCATAAGAGAAAGAAAAATAATCATAATTGATGTTGAACACATAGGCCGAATGGTATATGTATGTGAAAAATACGATTTTGATGGGTTTTGATGTGAATTAATGGTATGGCTATGTTAATCAACATGTAATCTTGCTAAATGGATGATAAATGAGATAAAAATAAATTATGGTGGATGTATGGTATGTTGGCTGAAAGTCATACTTGTGTATATCATGGCATACTATGATGACATGATGACTTTAATGACATACAATGGCATAAGAATGAAAATTTAATGTATCATGATTGATTTGGATGGAAAATGAATGGAATGGCATAATGAGATTCCATGGATTGTATATAATGAAAATTGAATAATTATAATAGTATAATTATTACCCTATGTTATAGTCTAGTAGCTAAGTCTAGCTCAGGATATAGTGGCTAACCATAGGGACACCAAACCGCGGATGTGAGAATAATGTCTCACTTATTATAGGCTAATGACGGTCCTATTGAACTGTATTTAACTGTTGAACTGTCACATGAACTGTAGGGGTGGTCCCTCGGGGTCCCTCTAAACTGTAGTGAACCAATAAAGTTCACATCTCTAATATCCAGTTCATAGATTTCTGCCAGCATTATACAAGGGGTAAAATGGTAAAAATGAGATTAATATGATTAAAATGGAGTTAAAATGGAATTTATAATGAAAACGGACTTAATTGAAATAAATAAAAATTTTAAGGGTATAATGGTAATTTAACCACAAAATAGTAAATAATGAATAGTAAGGGTAAAAATATAATTAAATAAATGTTTGTGAAAATAACTGATTTTATAAGGATTAAAATGTAATTTGGCATAAAATTTGTAGTTTAGGGACTAAACGGTAATTTGCATGCTAAATAATGGTTAAAATGGTAAATAAAATGAATTGATGGCATTTTTGTAATTATAGATAAGTTAGATGAACAAATTGTAATTTTGCCATGATAAGGGACTAAAACGTAAATATGAATTTTTAAAGTACACTATTTGCCTATTCACCACTAATTGAGGGATTTAATTGAAATTTGGAAGATTATTGCATGTATAGGAATAAAATGGAAACTTAATTGGTTTAGGGGCGAAATAGCAATTTTGTGGATAAATATTGAATTAATGGTGTTAATTGAAAGAGTAATGGCAGTATAGTAAATAAATCAAAGGTGAAGGAATAAACATAATTTAATGAATTTTTAAAGGATTGAATGGAATTTTCCACTAAAGAATAATCGATAAAATATTCAATTATTTTAATTAAGTATATTTTATATTATTATGTTAAGCATAAGAATTTAGTCTAGTGAAAATTCCTGGAATTGCAATTACCACTGGACATATTTAATGCGCAGCGCAAAATTTTATTTGACTACGTGTAGGCACACCTTAGGACGTAGAGTATAAAGTATACATCTAATCTTGGAAGCTGAATCGAAAAATATTGAGAATATTAAGTATGTTAAGTATATGGTGTAGCGCCCTATACCCGTATGTGATACGGATACCGGGTGCCACCGCACTGAACTAACTTACACTCTAATACTTTATTATCCGATTAAATAACTGTTCATTTTAATCCGGTTAACCTAATTAAACTATTCAGGTTATTTAATAGACAAGTAATTAAAACCGGTAAAATTTTTTTATTGAATAGTACCGTATAAATGAATAGTACCGTATGTATGAATAGTGTCGTATGTATGAATAGTACCGTATGTATAATACTGTGTGAATAGTGCTGTATGGCAAAGACAATTTGCTTAAGGCTATTAATACTTATTAATTAATTATCAAACTTAATATTTCTACCTTAATACACTATTAATTATGCCGATTGACCTATAACTGTCTCAATTACTATTCATCTGATCAATTTTCCTTTAACATAAAAATCTATGTTTTACTTTACCAATAGTATTAACTTAATTTCTACTAATTATTAGGTATGCCCAACACACATACTAGTGACAGATATAATAGTCTATTACAGTTCAAAATCCAAAAGCAGTATTATAAGACATATACATGCCAAAATCTTAACATACTTAATATTCTAAATAATTTCTTCCATACCACTTCCAAAGTGTGAGTTATGCACTGCTCCCAAAATCTTACGGAGTACCTATACGCAATCAAATAAAACTACGTTCTGAGCATTAAATATGCTCAGTGGTGATTGCAATTCTATAAATTTTCATTTAATTTAATTTTTTATGCACAATAATATTCACAAATACTATGATTTAATATTCATAAATAAACATATTTAATTTAATTCCCAACTAGGCATGTAATTATTTTTAAATTACATAATTGAGGCAATTACACAATTAATTCACATAAATAATCTTATTACCATTTTACCCTTAACTTATGGTAATAATTCATTTATACCCTTAAACTTTTTCAAAATGACGAAAATGCCATTAGTTCAATTATACTTCACCAAAATTACATTTGTTCCATTAGTTCATTTTAATTTCATTACTATTACCATTATGGCACTAGTTTAATTATTTTCACTAATCTTACAATTTTACCATTAATTTGCATGCCAAATTACAATTTTACCCTCCAATTACCATTTTCATGCCAAATTACATTTTTACCCCTATAAAATGGCCAATTTTCATATTTAACCATTTATTTACAATTTTACCCTTATTAACCATTCTTAACATATATGCGCAAAATTATCATTTTGTCCTCAACTTTTTATATAATAATATTTATGTCATTTTCCACATAAATATAATTTTAATCACATTTTAACTATTTTAATCTCATTTTTACAATTATGCCCCTGTAACATACTGGCAGACTCTATATATTGGATAAACGAGACGTGAACTCCAGAAGTTCACAGAAATACCAGCGGAGTCCTGTGGGACCACCATTGCCTTTTAATACAGAACAGTACAATTCAGATATTCAGATACAGAGAGGTAGGACCATCATTGCTTACTAAAAAGTGAGACGCCATGCTCCCACCCACGATCTTATGTCCCTATGGCATGCCAACATATGTTGAAGTAGACTTGACTACCAGATCACTATATAGGGCAATATTATTTTATTTTTCACATTATTAATGTGACATACATATATTTTATGGTATATCATCATAATAACTTATTCTTTTTCATACCATTTCATCATTTCACATGTGATTATCATCATTACATCATCACATGTTATGTAAACTTATTATTTCATCATGGTACACATGCATGCATACATACATACATGTATACGGCCCACATACCAATTTATTTACATTAATTCTTTTTTTCAATTTTATCATTTATTTAGGCCAATTTCATGATGTATAACATCACCATACCATCAATTTCCATGAAAACACATAAAAATCATGACTATACACATGATATACATTCGACCACACATACATCGCATACCTCATGATGTTTTCACATGCTTTAACACATACCATTCATTAATTCACATGCCAAACACCATAGATCCATCATATTATACATAAAATATCACGAAAACACATGAAAATCACATGAATTACATTCGGCCAAAGAAGGAACTTTTCACACAAAATTTATTTCTTCAATTTAATCATCAATACCATTATTTTTAACTTCCCTAAGCATGAATATCATGTTATTTCAATTAAACATGCATAAATCACATACTTTCTTCACAAACATAACATAAATCCATGCTTTTACCGTGAAAATAATTGGAATTTGCAATCACAAACCTTAGATCCTTGAAATATACTCCTCAATTTTCCTTTTCCTTACCATAGCTTGATTAGAGGTTCCCTCACCTATTGGACATAATTATGTCCAAACATAAAAATTTAGATTTAATCAAAACCAAGTTTCCTTTCATCCAATAAACTTAAGAAACATCTAATTCACATCCCAATCTTCCTTTAGGAACCTTTGAACCAAATTTAAAATACTTAATTCTCTTACCTCAATTTTACACCCAAATTTCAAGTCTAGATTTCACCCACTTATACTCCTCCAAACGAAATTCTAAGAAATCCAATGGATTCTAGATGAGCTGAATTATGTTTGGGAGGTTTGATTTTGAGGTGAATTGAAGAAAAAATGAAACAAAAATGGTGGAGGAGGGAGGAGAGGAAATTCGGCCAAGGAGAGGGAAGAAGATGGCTGAAAAAAATGGAATCCAAGGGGAATTCAAGATTTTAGGTGTATTTATATGGGTCAAATTGGACCCAACCAGGTCCAACCAACCTGGTTGAGCCGATTTTGTCTGATTTTTAATTTTCGGGTCATTTTTCACTGTTTTGGTGAAATTTAATGTTTCTGAATTAATGTTTACTCCCAAACAATTCCATCATTCTTATAATATTAAAATTAGTCTCCCAACAAAATTTCAGCTCAATCATAGTCCGTTTGGGGTCTGGTTCACTTAAACCGGTCTAATTCGGTTCAATTTGGCTTTGCCGTAAAATAC
This sequence comes from Excoecaria cochinchinensis, assembly GCA_947683425.1. NCBI lineage: Eukaryota > Viridiplantae > Streptophyta > Magnoliopsida > Malpighiales > Euphorbiaceae > Excoecaria > Excoecaria cochinchinensis. Next base: position 2,445,722 of record CANTUQ010000127.1, read on the forward strand.
AATTCTAATGCCGTCAAAAATTTCTAAAAATTATTCTAAGCCTTTTATTCTCTTACAGTAGACCATTTTATCCACTCTAACCATTTTTAAAAATTCGATCAAAGTTCAGTCAAACTTTGGTTCAATCAAACCGAACCAGAGAAACTTCAGACTGACTTTCGGAAGCCTATTTGACCTCGTTTTTACACCAGATTACACCATTATACTCCACTTAACATCCTCTTTCTGATGGTAAAATAAAATATTTTTGGGTACTATTCACCCTGGAGTCACTATTTTTTGGGCCCCACAGTTACTATTCACGGATCTACAGTTACTATTCACAGACCAGTCAAAGATGCTGTCACTATTCAATGGGACCCAAGGAATGATTATATTACAATTTAGGGGACACAATTACTATTAATCATCATGACATTGCTATGTCATCATGATGTCGTAATGGTCTCACATTTACTATTCAGTTGGCCTCACATTTACTATTCAGTGGGTCCCACCTGAGCTCACTTTTTACCGAAGTAAATACTTTTGTTTACTGTTTTGGCCATTCCGGATTCGTTTGACCTCCGATTTACGTGAAATTTTTGCTTACAGACTCGTATTAACGAGCTCTATCCAATGGTCAAATAAAATATTTTTCAATTTCAGGAAGTACTATTCACCCCTGAAAGAACTATTCACTTTTGAAAATACTATTTATGACTAACCCGGTATTGGAGCTATTATAATCTCCCCTACCAATTAAAAATTTCATCCTCGAAATTTACCTGAACAGAAGAGCTGGGGATACTGTTGTCTCATAGCCTCTTCTGGTACCCACGTCGCTTCCTTAACATTGTGGTGATTCTAGAGAATCTTCACTAGTGGAATCTATTTGTTCCTGAGCGTCTTCATTTCTCTAGCTAGGATCTTCAGTGGATACTCCTCATAAGTCATGTATGGCTGAACTCGAACTTCTTCGGACTTGATGACATGACTAGGGTCTAAACGGTACCTTCGAAACATAGAGACGTGGAAGACATCATGAATCTTCTCTAACTCTTGTGGAAGCTTCAATCTGTAAGCTACTGGTCCAACCTATTGAATAATTTCATGAGGGCCAATGAATCTCAGACTCAGCTTACCTTTTTTTCCAAATCTCAGGTTCTTCTTCCATGGAGAAACTTTCAGAAATACTTTATCTCCCACTTGAAACTCAATATCTTTCCGCTTCAGATCTGCATAGGACGTCTATCAATCCATGGCTTCTTTCAATCTGTCTTTAATCACTCGAACCTTTTCTTCCATTTCTCTAATCAGATCTGACCCCACAATCTTGCTCTCACTGAGCTCTATCCAACAAAGAGGAGTTATACACTTTCTACCATACAAAGCTTAATAGGGAGCCATCTTGATACTGGTCTAATAACTATTATTGTAGGCAAATTATGCTAAAGGTAAGTATCGCTCCCAACGGTTACCAAATTCGAGTATACAACATCTCAACATATCTTCCAGAATTTGAATCACATGCTCAGATTGTCCATCAGTCTGAGGATGGAAAGCTATGCTGAAATGCAATCGAGTTCCCAAAGCCTCCTGAAACCTCTTCCAAAATTGAGAAGTAAATCTCGGATCATGATCTGAAATGATGGAGGAAGGAACTCCATGCAGTCTTACAATCTCGCTAATGTACAACTCTGCCAGCTTGGATAACGAATAATCCATTCTGATAGGCAGGAAATGAGCTGATTTAGTGAGTCGATTAACAATTACCCAAACTGCATCATGTTTCTGTCTCGAGAGAGGAAATCTTGACACAAAATCCATGGTTACCCTGTCCCATTTCCATTCGGGGATGATAATAGGCTGAAGCAAACCTAAAGGAACTTGATGTTCTGCCTTGACTTGCCGACAAATCAGACATTTGCCCAAAAAGTTTGTCACGTCACATTTCATGCCTGGCCACCAATAGAGCATTTTTCAATCCTGATACATCTTGTTACAACCAGGATGCATATCAAAGCTGCTATGATGAGCTTCTGACAAAATAACCTTTCTCAAATCAGCTTGAGCAGGAATGCACAATCTCTGTTTGTAATATACCCCACTATCTGAACCCATTGAATAATCATTGGCATGACCATCTTTCACCTGAAACATAATGGTAAACAACTGATAATCCTGCTTTTGAGCATTTTTCACTTGCTGGAGAAAATCTAGCTTAACTTGCATTTTTGCAATCAAAGCTCCATCATCTGATAAGTCCAGACTAACATTCATAGCCCGTAGAGAAGCCATGAACTTCCTACTGAGAGCATCAGTTACAATGTTAGCTTTACCAGGATGATAGTCGATGAAGCACTCATAGTCTTTGATCAATTCAAGCCAACATCTCTGCCTCAAGTTAATCTCCTTCTGAGTAAGCAAATACTTCAGACTCTTGTGATTAGTGTAGATGTAGCATTTCTCACCATAAAGATAATGTCTCCAGATTTTCAACGCAAATAGAATAGCAAACAACTCAAGATCATGAGTAGGGTAATTCTTACCATGAGTCTTAAGCTGTCGGGAGGCATAAGCAATCACCTTGCCTTCCTGCATCAACACACAATCTAATCCATTTCTGGAAGCATCACTGAAGACCAGAAAATGCTTATCAGATTCAGGTTGCACTAACACTGGAGCTTCAGTCAGCATACACTTAAGCCTCTCAAAGCTCTCCAGACATTTATCTGACCTTTTAAACTTGACATTCTTTTGTAATAACTTGGTTAAAGGAGTTGCAATCGAAGAGAAACCCTTGATGAACCATCTGTAATAACCGGCCAAGCCAAGAAAACTCCTAATCTCAGTAACACTCTTGGGTGTCTTCCAGTGAAGGATTGCTTCAATCTTTTTAGGATCAACTTTTATACCATCTGTTGATACCACGTGACCCAAAAATGATACCTCATCCAGCCTAAATTCACATTTACTGAACTTGGCATAAAGCTGCTTATCTCTCAGAGTCTGCAGAACAATCCTCAAATGCTCATCATGCTCCTCTGGAGTCTTCGAATAAACAAAAATATCATCAATAAAAACAACTACAAACTGGTCCAAGTAAGGGTGGAAAACCCTATTCATCAGATCCATAAAAGCTGTAGGAGCATTTGTCAATCCAAAAGGCATGACCATGAACTCGTAATGACCATATCTGGTGCGGAAAGCTGTCTTAGGCATATCTAACTCTTTTATCTTTAGCTGATGGTAGCCCGATCTTAAGTCAATCTTGGAAAACACTCCCGCACCTTTTAACTAATCAAACAAATCATCAATTCGAGGCAGTGGATACTTGTTATTGATGGTGACTTTATTCAGCTGTCTATAATCAATACATAACTGAAATGATCGATCCTTCTTTTTCACAAAGAGGACTGGTGCGCCCCAAGGTGAAACACTCGGTCTGATGAAGCCTTTATCAAATAATTCTTGCAACTGAACCTTCAATTCTCTGAGTTCTGAAGGTGCTATTCTGTAAGGAGCAATAGAGATAAGTGCAGTACTAGGTACTAAGTCAATAGTAAACTCTAACTCTCTATCAGGTGCAGACTTGGAAGTTCTTCAGGAAAAACATCCTGAAACTCCCGAACAGTGGATACATCTAAAGCCTTAAGTTCATCCTTTTTAGTCTCCAATGCATAGCATAAGTAGGCTACACACCCTTTTCTAATAAGTCTCTTAGCTGCAGTAGCTGAAATCACATCAAAAAGAAAATCTAATATCTCACCCACAATGACAATCTCCTGATCGCCTTCAATTCTTAAAGTTACTCTCTTCCTCTTACAATCAACAGTGGCCTGGTGAGTGGATAACCAGTCCATACCCAAAATCACATCAAACTCTCAGAACGGAAGGTCAATCAAATCAGCAGAAAACACAAAACTCTGAGCACTAACCGGACAATCTCTATAAACTTTGTTCACTACTACACCATGCCCCAAAGGATAACTCACTAAAATATCCTGGTCTAACTGACAGTCATGCAACCCTTTATCCCAAGCAATAGCAGTACTAATATAGGAATGCGTAGAACTAGGATCAATCAAAGCATAAACTGAATGAGACAGCAGTGAGAATTTACCAATAATGACATCTGGAGCATCATCTTATTCACGGGCTCTAACAGCATAATGATGTCCAGTGGTATGACCCTAAGGTGGCTGTACTGAAGGGCCTGAAACTGCCTGTGGAGGAGTAGCTCCCCTACCATGTCCTCTCTGAGGCGCTGACCATCCACCCAAAGCTGGTGATGCTGCAGTGGACGGTTGGGCCTCAGGACAATCTCTGATTTGGTGTTCTTGGGACCCATAACTGAAACAAGCCCTGTTCATATATTTGCACTCGCCCGAATGAAACTTCTTACAATAAGGGCACTGTGGAACTGGATCTCTTACTCTACTCCTGGGTGCACTGGCTACTGATGTGACTGGGGCACTGCTGCTGACTGGGTTCCTCCGAATAGTAACAAGTACTGTTGATGCATCGCTCTATGAATGAGGAGGCCCTCTAAACTTCTTACTCTGTCCAGCTGCACCAGAAAACTGACCCAGTTTCCTCTTTTATTTATAACGAGACTGTCTATCAGCCTCTTCTGACATAATCATCTCTGCTCTGAGAGCTGCTTCAACCAAGGACCTAATATCAATATGCCTCTGAGAACCCAAAGCCAATTTGATATTATTACGCAGACCTCTTTCAAATCTGTGGCATAACTTTTGCCCGGTCATGGACTCATCATCCAGATAGGCACTGAGCCGCTCAAACTCTCTCTCGTACTCAGCAACTGACTTACTTCCCTGTCTGAGCCTCCAGAATGCATCTTGCATGGCAGATCTATACTCAGAACCGACGTATTTCTTCTCAAAATGAGTCTGGAAAAACCCCCAATTAACCTAATTCGCTAAAGTGTGTTTACAGACTGAACTCCACCACGTATAAGCTGGACCCTGAAGCAAGGCTACTGCTCCCTGTAGCATCTCATCTGGTTGACTCTGAGTGATCTCAAACATCCTTTTTAACTTAAACAACCACTCCTCCGCCTGTACTGGAGTCAAAGGATCACAACCATAAAAATCCTTCGCTCCCAATCTCTTAATCTGTTCCAAAATAGGCCTTCGCCTAGGTGGTGCTAACTGTTGTTCAAGACCCCAAGGCTGCTGTTAAGATTGCATAAACTGGTAGAAATTCACCATCATGTTCATAAACTCAGGCTTCTATTGAGAAGGAGGAACAATCGATGGAGTAGCCTGATGACGAGATGACCTCGATCGACTACTACTAACTGATGCGGCACTCTGCACATCACTATCACGACGACCTTCATCTGAAGCCATACTCGCGATCTAACACATGGAGCAAGCATACATTAGCCTCACATAATTATACTGTCCAAAAATTAGTTGGCATATACATGTACTTATACATTCGGCCATACATACATCACATACCTCATGATGTTTTCACATGCTCTAACACATACCATTCATTAATTCACATGCCAAATACCATAGATCCATCATAATTATACATAAAACATCATGAAAACACATGAAAATCACACGAATTACATTCGGCCAAAGAAGAAACTTTTCACACAAAATTTATTTCTTCAATTTAGTCATCCATACCATTATTTTGAACATCGCTAAGCATGATATCATGTTATTTTCAATTAAACATGCATAAATCACATACTTTCCTCACAAAGATAATATAAATCCATGCTTTTACCATGGAAATAATTGGAATTTGCAATCACAAATCTTAGATCCTTGAAATATACTCCTAAATTTTCCTTTTCCTTGCCCTTAGCTTGATTGGAGGTTCCCTCACCTATTGGACATAATTATGTCCAAACACAAAAATTTAGATTTAATCAAAACCAAGTTTCCTTCCATCCAATAAACTTTATAAACATCTAATTCACATCCTAATATTCCTTTAGGAACCTTTAAACTAAATTTAAAACACTTAGTTCTCTTATCTCAATTTTACACCCAAACTTCAAGTTTAGATTTCACCCACTTACTCCTCCAAATGAAATTCTAAGAACACCAATGGATTTTAAATGAGCTGAATTATGTTAGGGAGGTTTGATTTTGAGGTGAATTGAAGAAAAAATGAAAGAAAAATGGTAGAGGAGGGAGGAGAGTAAATTCAGCCAAGGAGAGGGAAGAAGAAGGCTGAAAAGAATCGAATACAAGGGGATTTCTAGATTTTTAGGTGTATTTATAAGGGTCCAATTGGACCTAACCAGGTCCAACCAAAGTGGTTGAGCCGATTTGGTCTAATTTTTAATCTTCGGGTCATTTTCCACTGTTTGGTGAAATTTAATGTTCCTGAACTTATTTTCACTCCCAACTAATTCTATCATTCTTATAATATTAAAATTAGTCTATCTAGAAAATTTTAGCTCAATCAAATTCTGTTTGGGGTCTGGTTCACTTAAACCGGTCTAATTCGGTTCAATTCGGTTATGCCATAAAATACAATTCTAATGCTGTCAAAAATTTATAAAAATCATTCTAAGCCTTTTATCCTCTTATAGTAGACTATTTTATCCACTCTAACCATTTTTAAAAATTCGGTCAAAGTTCAGCCATCGAACCAAACTAGAGAAACTTCAGACTGACTTTCGAAAGCCTATTTGACCTCGTTTCTATACCAAATTACACCATTATACTCCACTTAACATCCTCTTTCTGATGGTAAAATAAAATATTTTTGAGTACTATTCACCTTGGAGTCACTATTTTGTGGGTCCCACAGTTACTATTCATGGACCGATAGTTACTATTCACAGACCAGTCAAAGATGTTGTCACTATTTAATGGAACCCAGGCAATGATTATATTATACTTTAGGGGACATAATTACTATTCATCATCATGACATTACTAATGTCATCACGGTCCCACATTTACTATTCAATGGGCCCCACCTGGCCCACTTTTACTCTTCAATGGGTCTCACCTAGGCCCACTTTTACTTTTCAGTGGGTCCCACCTGGGCCCACTTTCCACCAAAGTAAATACTTTTGTTTACTGTTTCGGCCATTCCGAAGTCGTTTGACCTCCGATTGACCTGAAATATATGCCTACGGATTCGTATTGACGAGCTCTATCCAATGGTCCAATAAAATAGTTTTCGATTTTGAAAAGTGCTATTCACCCCAAAAGCACTATTCACTATTTAAAATACTATTTACGACTAACCCAGTCTTGGGGCTATTACATATGGCATGTATATGAACTTAAATATTATGGTTTTGGGTTTTGGCATGTTTTAGTCTTATTAAAGTAGATAATGGTCTAGTTTGAGGCATAGTATTTATATTTTAGACTGTTCATGATGATATTATACTGTTATAATTATTGATCGCGTGGTAAAGAATTATTGGGATTATAGAAATAATAGTTTAATTGTGTGATTAATATACTATTTAAAAGTTGACCAAATGAATAGTAACTTAGAACAGTTATAAGTAAATCGGAAAAGATATTACTAAGGTAAATTGGTATGTAAAAAAAAAAAAATACCTGGCTTTGCACTGTTAAAATTGTAAAGTGGTGACATTCGATATCCATACCATATATGGGTATATGGTGTTACATATACAAAGTCCATACACATAAGTACACTTATTTACCGATTTACATTTCATGTTATACATTTAACATTCTTTTGCTCAATTGTTGCTTGCATTTCAAAAGTGGTGGATAATGGGAAATTAAATGCATAGGTACCCGGGGGTACTAGTATCACATCACGCATAAGGATCCAAATAGGGATCCAAAAATGCATATGGACCCAAAAGGAATCCAAGAACACATAAGCTGCAGCAACAGAGGTCCCTATAGGCATGCTTATCTATCCATGACTCGGTTAATGCAAGCTAATACTTATAATTGCATTACATTCTTATAACAGTCGTATAGAGGTCATACTCATCAAATTCGCATCCGTTTATTACGATCATATACCAATCATAAGCACTTCCAACTCATTATACCTGGTTAACATGTAATATTTCCAATACTCTATAATAACCACATTCTTGTAATATAAAGCGTAAATTTAAGCAATATCATTTGTTACTGATAGTAGTACTTAGAGTCATTGAAATCATATACATACACATATTAATCATGTTAACGTAAAAGGTTCATTTAGCAGTTACATAATCATCTATTATCCACATTCATGACTTTATAATATGCACAAAGATTCATACTATTATCTTATACGCCATCATACATCCATATACAATGCATGCATATGCATTTATGTATTACATACATAATTATATATATCTATATGCAATATATAATATGTCTTCTTACGCTTAGGTACAATTCACTCATGTTCACCTATACATAACTCTAAACTCTTCTCCCATCTTCTATTATGTTTCATCCATATTTCATATATGTACTTATGTGAATTCTCCTATGGCATCGTTATGTTCCCTTTAAAGGTACCTTTATTTACATTAAAACACACTTAATAGTTATAGTCATATAATCATTTATTTAAGTATTAATATGTTCCTCAAGTATTTTCATATCATGTCAACTTGTATATCTAACATTGATATAACATAATATCATGACATTAGTTTATACACATACATTTTACCTTATCTACAAATAACTCACATGCGTATTTACTATTCGTAAGTCATTATTAATAATATATCCCTAACTTGTCAATAAGTAATTCCAACACAATTATATTGTTCACAAATAATTAATATGACAGACAAATCATTTTTAGCGTTATTCGGTAATTTTCAACAAGTTATACCTTTAAATACCTCACTAATTATTCATATTCATAACCCTGATCACTTTTGTTTCCAAGTAGTAATCATTCATATACTCATTATATAGCCTTAGACATGTGTCGGATGAGTTTCGAAAAGTTCTGGTGAAGTTCGAGTTCAATTCGGGAAGAAAATGTACAATATAAGCTGAAAATTGAGGTCACGCAGTGGGCATTGCCTGCCACATGGGGTGACAAAAACGTATGTACAATATCCAAAATGCTTTTACATGGTGGTCAGGAATCCTTGGCCGCCGTGTAACCTCATTCTGCCCCACTTTACACAAAGCATACTCTGACCCTCAAATTGTGCAGTAAATTTGAACTACAAACGATAGAATTAGCAAAAGTGGTCTTCTAGACTTCTATTATCCTATATTTTAACTTTCTACTGGTAAAATTTTAGGTCTATTGAAGTTAAATACTAGGAGTTATGGCCTCAGAGGTACCAACTATTCAATGCACCCAGCTAGAGAAGATACCCTTCTATTTTTGCTAATTTTAGGCCACTTAAAGCTAAAATTAGCTCAGGGTCATTTCTAAGACATTCATAGGAATAGAAGTCATGGTTCAAATCCACTATAATCATCCAATTTTGATATTCCAAGACCAAGTTATACCCTAAAAACTTAAATAAGGTCAAGAATAAAATTTGACAGAATTTCCCCTAAGATGCTTATTTACCCAAATTCAAACCTTAAACCAATCAATCAGCCACCACACATCAATAAACATCAAATATCTTTAAAATATCATTATAGCATCACAACTTGTAACACCCTATACCCCTAAATGGTACAGATATCGGATGTCACAACACTACACTTGAATAAACTGAATGCACTTACTAGATTCAGTGGAATTTTTTTTTATAATGATAACAATCATGCAAATGCAACACTTTAACAATCATATAGACATACAATACATATTCCTATCCTGTACAACCTCGTGTTTATCCATTACGGTCGTATACATGCCATGCCTACACCTTCATTCTCGCTATCGAATATTCTTCCAATCATTAGTAAATCCTCAGCCACTACAATTTCTTTACTTTTTATAACCCACATGTAGTAACCACACTACGTGTTGAGAATTAAAGATGCCCGGTGGTGGATACTATAACACCCCAATTGGTACCCTAGTAGGTTTTGAGCATGTTTGGTATTTTGTTATAGAAGTCATGTGTGTGTGTTATAATTATATAGGATTTAATTGCATGTTTTGTTAAGTTATAAGGGTTTAATTGAGGGGTATTTATATTATTGTATGGCTTGTTTGTGTTTTGAGAAGATAAGAAGGACTAGAAGAGGGAATAGTCAAAAGTCACTATAGGATTGTGACAAGTGGAGGAGAGAGCAAAATGAGAGGAGATGGGAGTTATCCTAAAGGGAAAGGACACGTGAAAGAGGGGAAAAGAGCTGATTTTTTCCCATTCCTCTCTCCCGTTTTCCCCTTTCACGCCAGCCCTCCCTTCCTATTCTCCTTGCTCACCTTCTTTCTCTCCATTAACTTAAATTCTTAGTGGTGATTGGCAATTTAAGGGTGGTTCAAGTAAGTGTTAGCTTGTTTGCTTCTTCTTTTTCTCCTTTTCTTCTCTTTATTTAGTTGATGTTTGTATAGTTGAATTTTGAGCTTTGAGCATATTTTGGTGTGTTTGATCAGAAATCCCTACTAGAGAGCCCAAAGGTAAAGAGAAGGTAGAAGGAAGTTCAGCTAAGTGATTGTTGTGGAGCTAAAGAGCCCAAAGTTTGGGAATTTGTGTTTTTTGTTAATTTGATATTTGATCTTGGATGTGAATTTCTAGAATTTATGGAATTGAGCATGTTTATGTGTGTAGTTGCATGGGTTTTGTCAATTTTGAGTTGAGTTTAGAAGTGATTGGGTGTATGAGAAGTGGGAGTGATTTTGGTGGGTTTATAATGATTTTGGTGGGTTTGGAAGCTTGATTTGGTATATTATTTAATTTGGCTTGATTAATTATTTTTAATTGGTGTAAAACTTTGATTGAGTATTTAGAAACATACTTGAATGATTTATGTTGATTGGGTTGTTGGATTTTAGCTGATTGTGTGAGTTTTGGAGGAGTTTGGCATTGGAGAGCTGTAGAGCTCGGAATCAGACCCAGAAATGTGACTCTATCGTGAGAGTGTGCAATCTTGAGCTTCAACTAAGATGCTCTATCACACCCCGATTTCCCCCTAGTAGTTTGAGCCATGTGTATGTGTGTGTGTTGGCATGTTTTAATGGTATTTTGGATAATATGTATGTTTTGTGGGCTTTATTACAGTGAGGGTGCATATATGATATGAGGGTGTGTGTATGGGTCTTGTTAGTGTGTGCATGCTCATAGGGGAGTAGTGTGTGTATTAGTGATGGTTAGTCTTGTGTGTAGTGTCTTGCTTTGTTGTAGGGTGTGAATTATCAAAATCCACCAATCTCGAGGTGACATGAGGCAAGGGAAATTAAGAAGGGGTATATTAAGAGAGGAGAGAGAAAAAGAGAGCAGAATTCTGCCCTAACTCTCCCGTTCTCTTCCTCCTTCCCTCCTTTGCTTCTTCTTTCTTCCTCTTCCTCTTGCTACACCTTGATTCTTTCCTTCCTTGGCTATCTTGTTGGTGGATCTTGGTAATTCTCAAGAGCTTTATTGATAAGTTAGTGGGTTTTCTCTTCTCCTTCATCTTTTCTCTTGTTTTGTTAAATGTGTTCTTAACTTAGGATCTTTGTGTGTTTGTGTGATTCTTGGGTTTTCGGGTTTAGAAGCACCTACTCGAGATCCCAAGGGAAAAGAGAAAGCGAGTGGGAGTGGAGCTTACGACTAGGAGCATAGGAATTTACATGTTTGGGAAATTATTTGAATTTGTGCATTTTTGTGATTTGGTGTGTTGAATGATTTTTCTGGAAATTTGAGGTTTGATGAGGCTCATGTTAGTGCAAATGTTATGGGTTTTAGTTTGATTTAAGTTGTGATGCATGAATAATGAATTATTGGAGCAAATTTTAAGTTTGATGAACTTTATTGCAATTTTCTGGGTTTGTCACTTTTGAGAAGTTTGATTATGTTCATTCATGATTTTAATTGTGTTAATTGTTGTAAAAGTTGTGTTTTATGTTATGTATGAGGATGGGAAGGTTGATTTGAGGTAAGACGAAGTTTGGGTTGATTTGTGTTTGAGATTGGAGTTTTGAGTGATTTGGGAGTGTGATTTTCTACAGATTTCGCATAAGAGCTGGAAATCACAACTCCGTCGCGAGTGCGACACTGTCGTGAGGTCACGATAGAGCTCGGTGAATTCAGCCCTTGCACGTGGCCGAGCGGATTTGGGCTACCGAGCTGCCGCAGAGAGAGCCATCTATCGCGAGCGCGACAGAGAGCTCGGCTGCCGAGCAGATCTGGGCATTGCCCTATCGCGAGCGCGCACCTGTACGCGAGCGCGATAGCTTTTGCTGGCCGTTCACTATTGCGAGTGTGATAGTGAGATGTGCTTTTGTCTCCACACGAGCGCAAAGACTGCCGCGATCACAACCTGGGGCCAGTTTCGCCTCTGTCGCAAGCGCAACAGACGTAACAAGCGCAACACCCCTGGCTTCAATTTTGAGTTTTCTTTTGTGATTTCTGATGTTTAAATTCCGAACTTGTGATGTTTTTAGGTTTATACTTGGACTATTTTATGAAGTATATGAATATAATTGGATGTATTATGCATGACCTGCAAGAGTCAGTTTAGTGGATAGTTAGGCATGCCTAATAGAGTTCAGTAGCTGCAGCTCTTAGTTCTGTTCTGGACCCTGATCAGGTCCCCATTTGGTTCCTCGTGAACCTCAATGTGTTTGGATCTTGTTTAAGATCCCCTCTGTATAATGTTTTGAAATGAGAAAAATGTGATGTTGCCTTCTGATTCGTACACGTAAGGTACCGCCATGCGTTCACTCGTTATCTACTATTGCAAGTCAGCAGGTGTTATATTTTATTGTGTTATCAGAATGTGGATTAGAATGACTCTATTTATGAGCATATGAATCAGTTAGCATATGAATGTGATTATGAACCTTTGAATTCTTACGAACGTGATTCGATCATGATCATATCATATATAATATTCAGCATATGCCATTATGTATGCGTTTTGCCTTGATGACCATTGTGAATAGCCGTCCATATTATTGTTGTTTGTTTTCCCTACTAAGCATTATCACTTAGCACGGGTGTTTCATCCGTCCAGGTGCGGAAGGTGTATAGCTTTTGGGAGAGTCCCTGCAAGTCAAGCCAACACGGAGGGAATTGATGTTAGGACTTAGATTTTTGTATTATGATTCTTTTTGTAATAGTGAACTCTCATTGTATTACTCTTTTGTTCAGCTTCCTATAGACACCGAGTCCTGAGGCAGCTCAGATCAGAGTTACCCAATGATGATAAGATGCCTTGTCACAGGCAAAAAGGTTAAAAGTGGTGATTTCATTATAAAATTTGCATTTTAGAGTGAAAAATAAAAAATAATAAATATTGTTTTGAAAATTAGATTTGAAAAATGGAGCTTATAAATTATAGTATTTTTGTTAATTTTAAAATTTAAAAAAAAAAATCGGAGTGTCGGCCGCGTGGCAGCGCGCAGTGCCTGCGTACGATACTGCTGCACTGCCGCACATTGCGCGCTCGCCCAGCACTCTACCGACGCCCCATCGCGCGCCTCCGACGGGGCGTCGGTCGCCCAATCTCGCCTGTTGCTGCCGATTTTCGCCCGAAATCGTTTTTTTTCGATTTTTTCACCTAAAATCCGTTTTTTATCCCATTTTTTCAGGTTTTTTTAAATATTTATTCAATTTTTAAAATTCAAAATAGGTAATATCTGATTTATTAAGTTTTATCCCTTTAATTAATATTATTTTCATATTTCTTAATATAAAAAGAAAGAGATGAAAACCTAAAAGGAGGGAGGATTTTTTCTAGGGTTTTTTCAACTTTTCTCTTCTTCTTCTTCCTCTCAATTTCTCTCCAAAGAAAAATTCCAGAATTTTCCCCAAGCAAAAATTAAAAGAGAAAAGTTCATCTTTCATTTTTTTTCCAACATAATTTCTTCTAAACATATATTTGGAATGAGTTTTGTTGTTTGACTCAATTTTGAGACAAATACAACAATTATTTACTCTCAAAATTCCTTTTATTTTATTTATGTTCAATTAAACTTTTTTCATTGATTTTCTTTTGAATCTCTTTTTGATGGAAAATTAATTTTGATACAAACAAAATAAGTGTTTGTTATCAAAATCTAATTTTTTTCATTTGATTTTCTAAAAATATTTGATTTTGAGATGAACAAAATCATTGTTTGTTTTTAAAATCATTTTTTTATTTTTAATCAATAAAAATCATTGTTTAGGCAAAGAAATTAATTCTTTGTTCTTAAAGAATTGTTAATTTTCTTTCTTCATTTTTTTTCAAGCCTATTTTTCTTGGAATAAAATTCCAATATTTTCATATCTCAATTCTAATCTTGCAAACCAAAACAAGGAAATTAATCATCCTTTTTTACCTTTATCGAATCCGAAACTCTGAGGTTAAACATTCCGGGCTTGTTCTTCTTATTCTTTTTGTTCATATTTAATTTATTCATGTTTATTTTTATTATTTTCAGCTATTTATTTATTTCAGTTATTTATTTATTTTGTTTATATATGATTTTATTCTTATTCGTGTATATTTTATTGTTTTCATTAATTTATTTATTGTTCTCATTTATTTATTTATCCTATTGTTGTTATATTTGTTTTGTTAAGTAGATATATTATTACATTTTTATTCATGTGAATATTGATCTCTTTTAATTCCTAACATGTAAATAATTTATTTTTCTTTGATTTCTCATTATTTTTAACATGTAATTAATAAATTCATTTTAATTGATATTTTTACCAATTAAAGGATTTATATTAATTGTGATACATCAATTAACCATGTCATTTATTTTATTCTTTTCCATTGTCATTATCATATATTTAATATTTTGTTCACTTATTTACTTTCATTATTATCATGTTCATATTTTTACATATTAATTAATTAACATGTTAATTCATTTGTTATTTTGATATCATTTCATTTTATCTCATTTTATGTTATTTTATCTTTATTTTATATTTAATTGATTTTGATTGATTCAATTACTAACATTATTTTATTTGTGTCTTATTTTTATTTCACATCTCATTTTTCCTCTTGGGCAATTTTTGCGAGCACACGGGGAGATTCAGAAGGCTCGTTTGGATTAAGTATTTATTTGCTTTATTTGTAACATTTATTTATTTGGCTTTTCCATTTATTTTGCTGTGTAATTTTCCTATAAAATTATTTATTTAGGCCCGCTAGAAAGAAAATCACTAAACATTTTTTTATTAATCAACTTGGAACTTTTCCTAATAAAAATGGGACCAATGTCTCAATTTTTTCCATCCAAAATTATCACATCAAAATTATTTCAAAATAAATATGCATGCGAGGACCAATGTCCTCATCTTTAATATATATCCCATTTTATGCATGCTTTGTATTTTACTTACAATGGGGGTTGTATTCCGCCCCTAGTTTTGTTGTAATCTATTTTCATGCACTTTACTCTAATTATGCTTTATTTATCGCTTCTTTTTAATGAATAACTTGTGCTTTAATTTAATTGCACCGAATTGAATGAGGAATTGGAGGAAACGATAAATTCAAAACTCGATTATAAACCTAACCAAGGTATAAATAAATGGGGAGCCCCGAACCTACTCTGGTCTTTGGGCTTAATGAGGCGAGAGGGCCACCTTGGCATTTTGTTGGGGTAGAAACCTCTAAGACACCTCTTGTGTCCCGTGAAAGGATCAAATTTGCACTGTCCTAGGCGCTACAAGGCGAGAGGACTATCTCAATGTTCTATTAAGGTGGATACCTCCAAGACACCTCTGGTTTGCCCAAGCATGAGGCTAGAGGACCATTCTGTCATTAGGGTGGATACCTCCAAGACACCTCCGGCTTACCTATGATGGACATAACAGCGCTGTCTTAGGATCACTGAGGCTAGACGACCTTTCCTAATGTTTTATTGGGTGGCGACTCTAAGAAACCTCCTTGTTGCCTAACATAGACGCACTTGTAAATACCTTAAAAGTTTTCATGAACCCTAAAAGCGGGCATTCGGGGTACCCCGGGGTTCGGCGTGCATCACAGTGGCGACTCCACTTGGGACAATACTCGAGACTTCGCTTCGAAAGTGCCTTGGTTAAAATTTACAATTGAGTTTTAATTTAAAAAATTCATTTTTTTTCGAAACTGCATTGCATCTCATTAGAGCCTTAGATCTATGCTAGTTTGGTCCCTTTATCAGGCCCGGTGCATTCCCGAAGCACAACTCTACGTTCACTAAATGTAGGGAAGTGTTAAGGATAATCACCAGCCCAAGCCTCGTACCATCATGGTATATTAAATGGAGACCCGACCGGTCATTACGCTCGTGATGAGCTAGATCCGTTGGCAGGGTCCATGCTTGGGTAGCCCTAAAATAACATCTCCTTGACTAAAGCTCATGTAATGACAATAGATACTTCCCCTAGGCGGTATGAACCATAATATCTTGCTTGCTATATGGATCATTTTGTATTGGACAAACCAAAATAATATGATTGGTCACCTAATCAAAGGTTTTCATGCCCAGGTAGGCCCATGTCAATTTATTCGGACTGCCTAAATGCACAATGATCACAACTCATGCGCATGTGCATTAGTTTAGAGAGCTTATGCTATCGATTTTCTACTGAGCACCATGCGCGTCCGTTGGGTTCCCTGTTAACCCATGGATCAAGCCCACCTAGGACAGAGACCGCACGATCTCGTGTGTGGGGGCAATAAGGTTGGAAGGATCTATCTGCTTGCATGTGGTTGTAAATAATGCATTGCATATTCATGTTATTCATGCATAAATAAAAATTTTTATTTCCTCCTCATGTATTTATCTTATTCTTTGCGTATAATTATTATGTACATATCGTCTTGTGTATAATTTTTCACATGTATCATTGTAATCTCTTTTAGTCACTGTATACCATTTGTTGCACAGCACGACCATTCATTGCATATTATTCATGCATCACTCTAACCCTTTGATTTTTAGCCGTCGTAGACCATTTGCTTAGGTGGTTTAGGGATCCCGATAGTTGTTCGAAGAACGATCAAAGTTGATATTTGCCGACAGAGACCTAACATCCTTACCAGAGCATCTGAAGGTATTAAAGATGGCTGGCCCTTCATAACAGAATGAAGAGACTCATGCCCTGATTGCTAAAGAGATAGATAGAAGGTTTGAAGAGCTGGAAAATAGGCTATTAGTTGTGATCAAAGAAAGAATGGATGCCATGGCACTTGTTCTCCAAGCTCAGCTTATGGCAATAACTCGTAATCAAGAGGAGCCAGCCACGATCAAGAAGGCCTATACCGTGACAGCTGCAGCGTCTCCTTTTACTTGCGAACCCAGAACTAAAGGGCTATTTATTTTGTTAATTGAATAAGGAAGAGGCAAGAAGCCTGCTCTAGAATATGACTGTATTCCTAAAAAGGAAGACATTCAAGCAATGATGTAAGCTCTGAATAGTAAAGCATCAAGGGCAAGATATGATTTAAGGTCAGGCTCAGGTCCGTACTTAGGTCAAACATTGGAGGAGTCTTCAATGCAGTTACAAAAACAAGTAAGAAGGGCAGAAGGGATAGAGCCTTCAAAGTCAATAGACATCCCTAGATCCTCAGGCACGAAAAAAAGACAGCGGATCTTGAAAAAGAAATTATGAAGTCCAGGCTTGCAACCACCCGAATGCCTCTCAATAAAACTGCTACTGGTCCTGCAAGTCTAAGAGTTATTTGTGGTGATAATAGCAGTGGTGCCCGAAGGACAGGAAAAGCGCCGACCACAGAAGTAAGGCAAAGGTATTTTTCTAATTTGAGCAGATCTTTGTCTTCGGTCCTCAAAAGGCTGATGAAGGAGGGGGTATTACAGCCATTGCCAGCTAGGCCAGCTATAAGCCAGGGACAGCCCAATCATAAGGAAGATGAGTATTGCGCCTACCACCAGCACACCGGGCATATCACAGATGATTGTAAGGCCTTAAGACATGCCATTCAAGACCTGATTGATTCCAAGAAGATCTCTGATCCAGAAAAGCGAGAGAGAAAGAATAAGATGGACTTGGTGCCTAAGTGGAAAGGCAGGACGATTCTTAGGGATGATAATGGACAATCGACTGCAACATCTTTGTTGGCAAAAACGGAAGTTGATTAGCTGTTTAGAATGTTCTTTTTATTTTTGAACTATTTAATAATGACATTTTAGCTTCATTAATAAGATGAATGCTTTTGCTTACTTGTGTTATGTCTCTTATGACTTCACTATGCATAATCATGATCATGAATCATTCATATTTGACATTGATTCAGTTGATGATACTCTATTTAATCTCATAAACTTTGGAAAGTCCCAAGAAAATATTGATAGCATCTTATGTAACTCCTGAAGTGAGAAAAATTTGAGAGACTATTAAAAAATATGAAAAAGTCTTTGCCTGAACTTACAAAGACATGCCAGGAATTGATCGGGAAGTCACAAAGAACACTATTCCTAAACCATAAACCTGTTAAACAGAAACTGAGAAGGCTTAGGCCGGAATGGGCAGATAAAGTGAAGGAGGAGATTCGCCAACAAATCAAAGCCAAATTTCTAGTTGAGGTGCAGTATCCAACTTGGCTGGCCAATGTTGTCCCCGTAGCCGAAAAGAATGGCAAGGTAAGGATATGCGTAGATTATCGGGACTTGAATAAGGCTTGTCCAAAAGATGACTTTTTGTTGCCCTATATACATGTGTTAATAGACAATGCCACTGCTTGAGAGATGTATAGCTTTAGAGCTGGTTGTGCGGGCTATAATCAAATTCTAAATAAAATAATTGACCGAATCAAGACGGCTTTCATCACGGAATGGGGGACGTATGCTTACCGGGTAATGCCTTTTGGCCTAGAAATGCAGGAGCCACTTATCAGAGGATGGCGACAAAAATCTTAAATGACTTGATCCATAAAGAAGTGAAGGTATACATGGATGACATGATGATCAAGTCGACCACTAGAGAAGGTCATTTCGAAGCCCTGGAGAAATTCTTCCAAAGGATAAATAAATACAATCTGCGATTAAATCCTAAGAAGTGTATCTTTGGTGTCACCTCAGGGAAGCTCCGAGGACATGTAGTTAGCCAGAGGGGTATTCAGATTGACCCAGATAAGGTTAAGGCCATCAGAGAAATACCGATACTACAAAAGGAAAAGGATGTGAGAAGCTTTTTGCGTAGGCTACAATATGTCAATAGGTTTATCGCTAAGCTTACTTCGATCTGCGAACCGATTTTCAAACTACTCAGAAAAGACCAACCAGTAGTATGGAACGAAGATTGTCAGAAGGCTTTCGATACTGTCAGAGAGTATTTGTTAAATCCACCGGTGTTGAGACCACCGCTGTAACACCCCCTACGTCCCCGTTGGAAGGACGCCGGAGAGCGCTACCGAAGCTCACTTACAAACATGCACACATATACTATGAGGAAGCATACATTCATACATAGACATACATGCATAAATGCGGAATAATTAAAAACTTACCTTGCGGGCAAAAAGCTGGTCATGCATTAACTCACACACTCGCAGCCACTACATGGAAGCATAAGCACATACACACACGCATACACTCTTTCAATCAGCGGAAGCATAAGGCGTATAATAAAACCGAGGAATAACTTAATACATAAGCATTTTAACGCTTAGATCAACAGAAATATTACATCAAGATGATTGCATAATAATTACATATGCCAAAGGTTATAGAAATACAAGATTCAAAATACAGAAGCTGAACAAAGTACAAAACTTCTAACTCCTATGTGGCCGACCTTGCAGATGCGCGACTCGAACAGAACCAAACCTGCCACCTGCATGGGAAGAGAACCCGTGCTAAGCGATAAACGCTTAGTGGGAAAAACACACAAGCAATATGGACGACCATTCACAATGGTCATCATGGCATAATACATTCACAATGGCAAATACAGACATTCATAACACATATATAATCAGGCTTGCACAGAAAGGCATTCATTCGACAACTCACAATCATATCCATATACTTATGTCAAAAATAAGCCAAAGTAGACATAACACCATACACGATACAGGTAACATCATGCAGAACTACTTGTAATCTCACATGCATATACTTACCAAGGTATCGGACATCAGCACCTTACCGTTCATAGTGGCATGACATTTATACGTGCAATTATCATAACCAAATACTCATACATTAACTAAAAACCCATTCACAGGCTAGAAGATTACCATGCAATAATGCACACAATTATTATGCCAAGAACACGAGCTAATTAAGCCTACTTTTTTTCATGTCATAGAACACACACTAACCGAACCCAAGGGAAGACGTTAAAACCCCACACTTCCACGGTACGACTCTTTCACATAAAATATCATGCCATAATCATAGACACATGACAACATGCCGAAGATACTATAATAGCAGACTAGAGAGAACTCATACCATATGCAATAATTCTGGCATTCAATAGTTGGGATCACATTCATATTCATACTGATTCACATACTTAACCATGACAGTCAACGGTGCGAAATCACATTCACATACTTACCAAGTAACCATAGCATTCAGTATTCAGGCTCGCTTTCATATGCATATCAATTCCCATACTTATAACCATAACAGTTATATTCAAACACAATCACAATATGGTACATGTGAATAATCATCCAAAATGTACATGCTTGAGTCATTTTTATCCCATTCAGAGGTTCATAATCACATCCTGATAAATAACTGATTCACATAACTGGGATCATACACATTTGGATATCTTATTCACTTATATATATTAGACAAAGCAAACAGAATACCCGCTGACTCAAAATAGTGGATAACGAGTGTACTGAGGGTACCTTACGGGTACGAATCGAATACTGAGGGTACCTCACAGGTACAAATCAAAAGTCATTTCATTTTTGTTAAAAACACAATATTTTTACTGAGGGGATCTTAAACAAGATCCAAATACTGAGGGGTTCGCGAGGAACCAAACGGGGGACCTGATCAAGGTCCTAACTGAACTGAGGGCTGCAGCTAAAAGACTCTATTAGGCATGCCTAACTATCCACTAGACTGACTCTCGCAGGTCACACATCAGCAAAAGCATGTTTCAAGTCACGTGACATAGTTTATCATGCATAATCCAGAGTCTAATAGACAAATACATATGTTCATAATATCAATCATACCTCATACAATTCATATTCTGAAGCATGTAGTAATTCAATCAATCACATTTTAGCACTACTCAATATACTAAAGCATGTCAGGAACACATGTGGAATCATATTATGCTAATGATTAATAACGCATAATCTTAATCATGGAATGATACAATATACTCTTAAGCATGGCAGGTTATTCTTAGAGGTGGATCTGATCAAAGATATACATAACATATTTTACCTTTTAATATGACATACTCGGGACTAAACAATCAGAAAGTTAGCCTTCATAATTCCTTCGCATTCGAAATATGACATGCAATACAAATCACAATAATAAGCATATATAAATCCAAACCATACAGCTGAAATCCCACAATTATTAAACCGGATCACTATAATCCAAAACTTATTCCAAAAATACCACATGTAACTTATCATGGATAACATATTGTTAATCACAAATAAATTAGGATAACCATTCATATAAGCAAGGTAATATAGCACACAGTAGGGGAAAAGCCATAAAAGCATTTGAAAGTCATTTTATAAGAAAACTAGTCACTTGGGGAACAAGGTAAAATAGAAAAGGCCATATAAAAGCATATGAAAGTATGACATGAATCATACAGTAGTATAAGTCCATACAGAAGAGATAGAAAATTCATTTTGGTTGAAACTGGGCTAATTCGGAAAAATGGGGCTGAAGGGGGTCGGTCACGAGCCATGTCACGACTCGTGACTGGCCTCAAAGGAGGGTCACGAGTCGTGACTCTATGTCACGCCTCGTGACATGCCTCACAAGGGAGTCACGACTCGTGACTTGCCTCTCACAGGGCAGTCACGCGTCGTGACTGGTGAGTCACGCCCCGCGACTGCTCTCAGCCCGCCGAAAAGTCACGCATCGTGACTGGGAGACAAAGTCACGTGTCGTGACTGGGAGTCACAACTCGTGACTTGCCTCACTAAGGGCAGTCACGACACACACGTACTGGAAACAGAAATTCCACCAGAATCGCGATTTTCCGTTCCCAGCCTGCCTAGAATTCTAAGAACTCGACAAAATCAATTTCAATTTGATTCAAAACACTGCCAATCTCATCTTACCTTCCAATAGATCTTCCATACATCAAAAAATGACGTAAAACCAACTTAATTCAACAATCAAAACAACCAAAATCATGCATAAACACATTCAAGTTCCTCAAGAACATAAACCCTAAAATTACAGTAACTTAAATTCTCAAACAAGATTTCTAAAACAAATCCCAAACCTGAAATCCTTAGCTTCAAACCCACACTTCAAACTTCAATCCTCTATCATCTCCTTGCCCTTAAGCTTCCTCTTGCAATCCAAAGCTTGCACAAACCAAAACCCACAAATTACTCTTCCAAAAACCCTAACTAAAAATAGCAAAACCAGGAGAAGAGGAAGAAGAAAAACATGCAGGAAACCCTAACCCAACTTACCTCTTCAAGAAATCTTCAAGCTCTACCAAGACACCAATGCACACACAGTCAAGGAAAGGAGAACAAGAAACGGGAAAGGAAAAGAAAAAAGAGCAAGGAAGAGGAGAGGAAAGAGCAGAACGTGATCTGCTCCTCCCTTTCATTCTTTTTCTTTTTCTTCTTTTCCCACTAATTGCCCACCTGCCAAAACACATGGCAGCCTCCTATTGGCTCCAACAAAAATATCTTGCTTTATTACTCTTTAATCCTTTAACAAATTTGCCCTTTACTCACTTGCATAACTATTTCCTTACAAACTTTAATTATCCTTTCAATTAGGTCCTTATCATCCAAATTCCACATGCACAAATTACCGAAATATCCATCACTTATTCGACTTAACTTGCCAAATCTGACTAGGCCCGATTTGGGATGTGACAACCGCAGCCAGTCAAACCACTGATTTTGTATTTAGCTATAGAAGATAGTTCCGTAGGCGCCATGATGGCCCAGGAGGAAGAATTCGGAGTGGAATTTGCTATTTACTACCTTAGTAAGAAGTTCCTAGCTTTTGAGGTTAAGTATACAGAAGTAGAAAAGATTTGCCTTGCGGTAATCTAGGCTCTAAGAAGTCGAGACATTACTTTCATTCCTACAAGGTACAGGCAGTGGCAAAGCTAAATCCCTTATGATACTTGCAGGAAGCCCCATCTTTACTTGGCAAAATGGGTAGGTGGTTGTTGCTGCTACAAGAATTTGATGTAGATTACATCACTCAAAAAACTATCAAAGGGCATGCAGTGGCTGAATTCCTAGCAGAACACCCAATTCAAGGAGACTCATACGAGTTCAACTTTTAGGATGAGGATGTGGCAGCTATAGCAGTTCAGGGTTGGTAATTACACTTTGATGGGGCTGTTAACAGTAAAGGGGCAAGGGTAGGAGTTATTCTGACAACCCCAGATGATGAGAAGCTTCCCTTTGCAAAAAAGTTGACATTTAGGGCCACCGACAATGAGGCCGAGTATGAAGAATGTACTTCTGGGTTGGAAGCGTTAATAGCCTTGGGGGCAAAGAACGTGGAAGTGTTTGGTGATTCATCCCTAGTGATCAATCAAATTCGAGGTGAAAGGGCGGTTAAAGAAGAGAGGCTGATGCCGTATGTCAAGCACGAGCAATAAGTTCGAGGTGTGTGCATTCCATTTTGTTCCAAGGGACGAGAATCAGTTGGCTGATGCACTCGCCACTTTAGTGTCAATATGGGATAATCTGGAGGGAGTAGGCATGAGATCGGTTTTGATTTCTAGCTCTGAGAGACCATGCTTCGAATCCAAGTCTGTAATGGAAATAGAAGTAGCAGATGGGAAGCCGTGATATTATGATATTAAGTACTATCTAGAGAATGTGACATTTTCAGAGGAAGCTACCGAGAAAGATCAGAGAATGATCTGCAAGCTGTCTACTCAGTTCATCTGCATAGATGGAGTTTTGTACAAATGATAGGCTGATGGTATCCAGTTGAGGTGCTTGGATGAGAAAGACGCCAAGAGGGTAATGGAAGAAATGCACGCCGACGTATGCGGAGCCCATATGAACAGGCTGACATTGGCAAAAAAGATTATAAGACAAGGATTGTTCTGGCTCACCATGGATAACAATTGCTTGAAGTATGTAAAGCAGTGTCAGTTATGCCAACAATATGCAGATTTAATGCACTTGCCCATTTCATAATTGCATAATTTGACATCACCTTGGCCATTCACAACTTAGGGATTGATATTATTAGGGAAATATGCCCCACAGCCTCCAATGGGCATAGATACATCATTGTCGCCATCGACTATTTTACCAAGTGGGTAGAAGCTGAGTCCTTTAAGAAGGTGGATGCTCGGGATATGGCGAAATTCATCCAGAAAAATTTGATATGTAGGTATGGCCTCCCACACCACGTGGTATCTGACAACAGGGTCCAGTTCATGGCCGAAACGAGGAAGTTACTCCAAAAATATGGTATTGAGCATCACAAGTCTTCTCCGTATTGTCCTTAAGCCAACGGGGCAGTAGAAGCTGCCAACAAGAATGTCAAGAGGATCCTGGCTAAGATGGTCCAGAATTACAAAGATTGGGCAGAAAAATTGCCTTGTGTGCTTCGATGCTAAAGAATCACCGTCGAAACCTCTACAAAAGTCATAGGGGGGCAGAAGCAGCATGGTTGATCGTTGTAAAGTTCAAACCT
The DNA here is from genome assembly GCA_947683425.1 of Excoecaria cochinchinensis. Taxonomy (NCBI): domain Eukaryota; kingdom Viridiplantae; phylum Streptophyta; class Magnoliopsida; order Malpighiales; family Euphorbiaceae; genus Excoecaria; species Excoecaria cochinchinensis. Next base: position 2,470,601 of record CANTUQ010000127.1, read on the forward strand.
TTAAGATAGCCTAAATCCTGGAAGCTGAAAGGGGCACAATAATAGCAGCGGCAGTTAAACACGTCAGGCAAGGACGAATCATGGGATTACTACCACAGCTGGATCTATCAGAAAATGCTCTGCTCGACCATTCATGAGGGAGGTTAGAAAGTATCCAATGAAAGAGGGAGGTTCAGTCTTCGAGCAAATGAGACCAAGAGTTCTAGACAAATGAGGCAAGTTTAGGCCGATGTGAGGAGGGCCCATTCGTTCTTCAGAAGTTATTATCCGAGACAGTAGCAACAGGCAGTGATAAAGATGACTTCAAAGAACCAGTCAACATCGACGAACTCAAGAGGGTCCATGGCTAAAAACTTAAAAATCAAAAGAAGAGAATAAAAGCCCCACGGGTCGAAAATCGAAAAAAGGCGACCTTGCTAAAATTGGGCGTCTCGTCAGGGTGAAAACCGAAAAAAGGCATCCTGGGCAAAAATTAGAGGCTTGAGAGAAAATATCCAATCAAGAAAACCCGAGAGGGCTAATTGGAGATAGGAGTTTGATGCTTACAAGATATACTCTGAGATTAGATGTAGTTTTGCATTTTGAATCGATGTTAGATAATGATCATGTGTAGAGAAATCAAACTGAAATGTACACATTCTTTGCAAATACACGTGTTCATTATTTTCTAGTTCATTTATAAAAAGAGAAATGTTGTTCATTGCTGAATGCATGAAATCTAAATGAATACGCTCTGCTACTACTCTCACTATCCAGATGTCTAAGTCGATGAGTTATGTTATCCACTGTGAGACTAAGCACCCACCTCTTGAGTGTATTAGGGGGAGTGAAAGAACAACCCCCGATAGATGGCATAATAGTCTTCACTGGCAGCTTGCCTAGAAGCTATGGTATCTGGAGGTAAAAGCCGAAGATAAAGGTCCACTTTGGAAAGGTAGGGATGCCTCACTATGTCGTTAATCCCTCTGAACTATTGAACACAATAGGTGGTAGTATAAAGGGCAGCTTCATAAAGCCCTAAAGAACTCGATCCTTATCTGCTACTTCACCCAATCTAGCAACACATTCATCAAGGAAGGCCATGGAATGCAATCGATGCCTAGAGAGAAATGCCTCAAAGAATAATTGCGGATTACTCTAGGAAGGGGCTTTGATGGAAGCTTTAATTTTTCTTGTAGCCATACCTGAAAGGCAAGAGAGTCACAAAAAAAAAAGAAAAAAGTCTATTAGAGATGAAAATCGTGACTGGTTCTCTAAGCAAAAGTTAGGCCAAAGGGTAGGGTGAAAACCTGTAACACCCCCACCATCGCCCCCGTTGGAAGGGCGCCGGCGGGCGCGTTACCCGACGCTCACTCACATACATGCGCACATGCACAATGCGGAAGCATACATTTATACAAAAACACGGGGACATTAAAAACTTACCTAGAGAAGCAAAACTGTACATACATTAACTCACACACACGCAGGCACTAAGCAGAAACATATACACATGAAAACATATGATCATTCAGCGGAAGCATAAGGCAAACGATAAAACAAAGGGATAACTTAATACAGAAACATAATAACATTACAACCTCTAAAATATTACATCCCGAATCTTACATATATAATTACATATACTAAAGGTTGCAGCAATACATAATCCGAAATACAGGAGCTAAAACCAAAAAAAAAAGACAAAACTCTTCTAACTCCTACGTGGCCGACCTTGCAAATGAGTGACTCGAACCGAACCATACCTGCCACCTGCACGGGAAAAGAGCCCGTGCTAAGCGATAACGCTTAGTGGGGAGAGCACACAAGAAAAATGGACAGCCATTCACAATGGTCGTCAAGGCATAACACATTCAAAAAGACATAAGCGGACATTCATAACGCATACATAATCGTGCTTGCTTAGTAAAGGCATTCATTCGGAAGCTCAAATCCAAATTCCTAAACTCATGTCGAAAACAGGTCAAAGCAGACAGAATACCATAGACGATACACTTATCATCGTGCAGAACTACATACATTCTCACACGCATACACTTACAGGGGTATCAGATATTAGTACCTTACCGTCCATAGTTCCATGAGATTCACACATGCAATTATCATACCCAAGTACCCATTCACATGCAATATAATTACCATGCAATAACGCACCCAACTATCATGCCAAGAACACTAGTTATCTAAACATACTTTTATAATGTCACAAGACGCATACACCAAATGGAACCCAGGGTATAACATCAAACCACCACACTTCCACTGCGCCACTCTAATCCAGACAATATCATGCCATGAAATGTAAACACATAACAACGTACCGAAAACACTACGATAACTGAATTCAAAGGAACATATAGCATATCATTACATTATGGCACATGCACTTACCGAACGTCGATCCACATGCATTGCATCATAATAATACATATACTCATTCACATATTTAACCATAGCATTCAATGATTCAAGCCAGCGTACTTATACATATTAGTTCGCATGCTTACGATCCTAATTGATCAAATTAAACACGTTCACAATACGATATATGCGGTAAAACATATACAAAATATATACTTGAGTCACATTCAGCCCACTTAGAAATTCATGATCACATTCGGAAAGATAGCTGATTCACATTACTGAAATCTTACACATTCGGCTATCATATTCTCATATTCATATCAGACAAAGCAAACACAATACCTGCTGACCCAAAATAGTGGATAACGAGTGTACGGACAGTACTTTACGGGTACAAGCCGGCCAAAGGGTACCTTACGGGTACGAATCAAAAATCATTTTACTTTTTCGGATTAAACACATTTTCACTGAGGGGGATCTTGAACAAGATCCAAACACATTAAAAAGCATCACGCGGATCCGAACACATTAAAAGGGTTCGCGAGGAACCAAACGGGGACCTGATCGGGGTCCAAACATCCAAAGGTGCTGCAGCTAAGAGACTCTATTAGGCATGCCTAACTATCCACTGACTTAACTCTAGCAGGTCACGCATAAACGATTCAGAATTCAAATCACATAGTACATATATATATATATATCATCATACGTAGACCAGAGTATGATAGGCAAATCAAAATCAAATATAATAAACCATATTATACCAGCAATTGACATAAATAAACTAAGTCATACATCAACATACAGAATCATAAAACATTTACTTACTTATACATAGGGTTCAAAGGCCAAAGCATAACAATGCACTCAGACATCAACCAAAGTATTCAAATAAATTTGGCATTGCATAATACTAATTACATGTTGAGTTCATAACTTAAAACATAAATAACTCATTCCACTATCAATTATAGCATTTCATAATTTAGCATAGCAAAACCATAGCATTGAAAGATGTGGGATACTAAAAATGGCACTAAATAACATTTGAAACCAATCATAATCGAAAGAGGAGTGAAAGTGAAGAAAATCAGAAATCTTCAAAATAGGGGACAGTGGCATTTTACACGGCGGTATGGGTAGTCCCTTACCGCCGTGTAAGACACCTAACACGGGCACCCACAGAGGCGTTTCACACGGCGGTAAGGGGAAACCCATACCCCCGTGTGAAACTCATAGCACAGATTTCACTTAAGGCAGTAGCGTTTTACACGGCGGTATGGGTAGTCCCTTACTGCCGTGTAAGACGACGGCTTGCACTTTCTGATGAATATCCTCGATCCACACGGCGATGAGCCATTCCCTTACCGCCGTGTGACCTCCAGAATTTCCAGAAATTGCAGAGTTCACTCTAGTTTCGAACCAAAAACCACACACATCAAAATCACACAGATCAAACAATAAAATCAATCCAAAACTTACCCTTTCCAGCTCAACCTTCGATCACCAAATGCAATAACATACTTAATCATTCAATTAATCCAACTAAATAGAAACCACAAATTGGCAAAACTCATATATGCATAACTCACAAAATCACAATCTTAAACTCACAAAGTAAATTCTAAGCTCAACATATTCCAAACCTCATCTCATACAAACCATCTTTAAGCCTTCAAACAACATGGGATTTTCCAGAATTTCATTAACATATAAAATCATAATTACACAAATTATTCCCAAACAAACCATGCATAAACTCATGACAAAGCACTCAAATTACTGGGAATCAAACATAGACACACACTCATGATCCAAGAAGAACTAGGGTAGAAACAAACATCCAAACTGAAACACAAATCACATAGCTCCCAAACCTGGAATTGAAGATCCAAAATCACAATCCTCTTCAAGTTTTAATCTTCAATCTTCCTAGTCTTTAAGCTTCCTCTTGTCACCAAAGCTTGCACAAACCAAAACCCATAAATTACTCTTCCTAAAACCCTAACTTAAACAAAATCAGAAGAAGAAGAAGAGGAAGAAGATGAACCCAAAAATGCAGGGAACCTAAACCCCACACATACCTCTTCGATCTTGCTCCAAATCTCTTCCAAGATCGCCCAATCATGTGTCCAAACACCAACCATAAGAATGACAAGGAGGAAGGGCAGAAAATAGGGAAGAAAGGAGGAGGAAGGGCTGAAGAAGAGAGGAGAACGGGAAGCAACCCCTTTCCTTCATTCTCTCTCTTTTCTTTTCCCCCTTTCTTTCTTCTCATTTAATGCACACACCCACCAAGTCCACATGGCAGCCTCCTATTGGTTCAATCTTCCTTCAATGACTTTCATACACCAAGGCACCATACACCTACATACACCACATAATTACTTGAGTAGATATTTTCCATCCTTGGTACCATACTCACACTTCACTAGATACTTCCTCCACTTAACCTATTAGATTAATTGTTGCACTAGATTCCTTAATGTCCAATATTCTCATGCACAAATTACCGAATTACCCTTGAAATCTCGACTTAGCATGCACATTTCGACTAGGCTCGATTTTGGGGTGTGACAAAACCTGGGAACAGGCAGTTTGTCCTTCAAAAAAATGAAATTAATAAAAGCTGCTGGATTGGGTTGGGTCCATTCCAGGCAAAAAATTAGGCACAGGGTCTTGTGAAAATCCCTAAAGGGACGCATTTCCTGCTAAGAAAAGCTAGTGTGAAAATCCACAAGGGACGCGCTACCTTTAAAATAATGACTTTTGAAGCCTAGAGCGATAAGGCGGCATTACCTCCAATAATTCACCTTTAGGTAGATAATGTATAATGCAGATCTTGATTCAGAGTCCTGGGGGCAAAATGTTCATTGACCGGGGGGCAAAGATACGTACGGGTCAGTTCTCCTTGAAAAGATTATGGGTCAGAGTTCGTAAAGCCAAGACAATGCTTTTCTAGATCTTTGGGAGCATCAGACAATGCGAGCAGCCGAGAAGTACCCTCAACAAAACCCTTAACCACCTGGGATGTGGTCTATTCATTTTTGCATATCATATGCATGTCACGTGCATTTAGTCTCTTACACGTATAGATATGCACACACGGTTCTTGTACATTAATCCTTTATATGTGTTTTTGTATATAATTTTGTATGTATATTTCACACCCATGATTCCATACACACACACAGTCTGTTGTATATGTTGTTGTGCACATGGCTCAAAAGGAAAGGTCCGAGTAGACCTCATGAGCAAGGATGATCCAAGAGGTGGGTTCAGCTCAACATTATCAGCCACTGCATCCAACATAAAATCAAGCACGTATGTACAGAGGTGGAACACCCACAAGAACAAGCCTATCCGAGCACACCATGCTAAGGGCACTCCAGAATCACACAAATCTATGGAAAATAAGATCTTTTGAGAAGCCGGATTACCCACACATACTTTAGTCAAAGGAAAATCAGACGCAAAAGTGGGCCAAGGTACAGTTTTGACTCTACATCGGCGCTCACCCATGCCGAACAATCAGATCAAGATAAAGCCATCACGAGAATAGAATCTCAAGGATCTACTCCTAAGAAGACATTTAAAAGAGCAAGCCTACTCATGCGCACCATGCCAGGAGCAGCAAGGTAAGTTTCTGTACCATGAGATGTATGCTTGTACACATCACACAATAATCAAGATGAAGTCCTCACGAGAAAAGAATCTCAAGGACCTGCCCCGAAGAGGGAAAAGAATAAGCCTTTCCATGCGCACCATGCTGGGAGCAAACAGGTAAGTTTCTCTGTCATAAGATGTACGCTCACACACCTCACATAATCCGAAGTCAAATGTATGTATATTGCACACACATGATTCCACACACGTGCACAGTGTTTTATATATGTACATGGCTCAGATGAAGGGTCCGAATAGACCTCATGCTTAAAGATGATCTAAGAGACGAGTTCAACTTAACATTATCAGATTCATGCACGCCATGCCGGGCACCATCAGGTAAGTTTCTCTATCATAAGATATACGCTCACATACATCACATAGTAAGTGTATCAAATCCAAATTCAAATGTATAAATTCTCAAACAAATGCAAATATACAAATAATACAAGCTCTCAAACCAAAACAACAACAATAACTCCTCAAACCAAAACAACACAAAAAATACAAGTTCTGCAACAAAACAAGACAAAACAAAAGGAAGAAGATATTTTCAAGGCCTTGAAAATCCAATATACTGTAAAAGTTCAAACGCATACAAAAATGTGAAAACACAAAAGAAACAAAACAAAGAAAAAGCAGAAACAAAAACGAAAACAAAAGAGAAAAATCATCCGCCTGCAGGCAAGCAACAAAATTTCCAATCTAATTTGTTCTTTGAGAAAGCTCAAATCTTTTTTCCACCCGGAGGCTCAACATCAAATTCTCTCACCCTCTTAAGAAGTATGCAAGTCTTTTCAACAAGGAGGCTGCATTGGAGATGATAGGGGAATCGATATCTGGCATGTCACAGTCAGTGTAATGAAGAAAATGGGGAAAAACCAACCGTCCTTCGGGGGCACACCCTGACATTGGCCCCAACAGGTATGTACTGCCACATGTATGCATCTCTTTTATATGCCCTGTACATTTGCTTTTTCCTTGTTGTAGTAAAAACAAAAGAGGTCCAGGATAAGTGCCAGCAAAGAAAGCGACAATAGGTTCACCATACTCACCTAAGGATGGTCGACAGTCGGATAATGTACTAGCCAAATGGGGGTTAGCAGATCAGATAATGTACTAGCCGAATGGGGGTTACCAGATCAGATATTATACTAGCCGAATGGGGGTTAGCAGATCAGACATTATACTAGCCGAATGGGGGTTAGCAGATCAGACATTATACTCGCAAGATGGGGGTTAGCAGATCAGACATTGCACTAGCCAGATAGGGGTTAGCAGATCAGATAATGTACTAGCTAGATGGGGGTTAGCAAATCAAAAATTGTAGTAGCCAGATGGTAGTTAGAGAACACTACATCTCACAGACACTGCGCGAGCCAAGACGAGGCTAGCAGAATCATACGGTAGAATAGATCGCAACCGGGATGGCAGTTAGAGAACACTGCATCTCACAACGGAATTGTAGTTAGAGAACACTGCATCTCACAGACACCATGCAGGCCGGGATGAGGCTAGCGGATCACCAGAAATAGAAGAGATCGCAAATAGAGGTTGTAGTCAGAGAGTACTCATCTCACAGACACCGTACAGGCCAGGACGAGGCTAGCGGATCACTAGCGATAGAAGAGATCGTAAACAGAGGTTGTAGTCAGAGAGTTCTGCATCTCATAGACATCGTGCAGGCCGGGACGAGGCTAGCGGATCACCAGCGATAGAAGAGATCGCAAACAGAGGTTGTAGTCAGAGAGTACTGCATCTCACAGACACCGTACAGGTCGGGACGAGGCTAGCGGATCACCAGCAATAGAAGAGATTGCAAACAGAGGTTGTAGTCAGAGAGTACTGCATCTAACAGACATCGTGCAGGCCGGGATGACGCTAGTGGAACACCAGCGATAGAACATATCACAATAGAGGATGCAGTTAGACAACACTTCACCTCACACCGCGCAGGCCGAGATGGGGCTAGCAGGACAGACCAGCCGTCGTGCAGATCGAGATGAGGTTAGCGGGGGACATGCGATAGAAATGATCGCAACAGAGGATGCAGTTAGACAACACTTCACCTCCACCACGCAGGCCGAGACGAGGCTAGCGGGACAGACCAGCCGCCGTGCAGACCGAGATGAGGTTAGCGGGGGACATGTGATAGAACAGATCGCAATAGAGGATGCAGTTCGACAACACTTCACTTCACACCATGCGAACCGAGATAAGGCCAACGGGATAGACCAGCCACCGTGCATGCCGGGATGAGAATAGCGGAGCATACGCGATAGAACAGATCGCAACGGGATTGTGGTTAGAGGACACCGCATCTCACAGACGCCGTGCAAGCCGATCGGAGGCGAGCGGGACAATACGATAGAAAAAGATTGCAAACGAGCCACAGTCGGATAGCACTACAGCTCAGCAGCGACAAGTTGCAGAATTCCACACGACAAAAGGTAAGGGCTGCCCCAGGTACGCATCTCTTTCCTTTCTTCTTTGAATTTTAGCTCATCTAGGCACTAGTGCACTAGTTTCCCCAAAATTGGGGGCAACTGTAGACACTAGGTCCTGAGACAGTTCAGATCAGAGTTACCTAATGATGATAAGATGCCTTGTCACAAACAAAAAAGTTAAAAGTGGTGATTTCCTTGTAAAATTTGCATTTTAGAGTGAAAAATAAAAAAATAATAAAAATATTTTGAAAATTAGATATGAAAAATGGGGCTTATAAATTAAAGTATTTTTGTTAATTTTAAAAATTTAAAAAAAAAAATCGGAGTGTCGGCCTCGCGGCAGCTCGCAGCGCTGCTCCACTGCCGCGCGCTGCTCGCGACGTGCGTGCGGAGATGCGCGGTCGCCTAGTACGCTACCAACTCCCCGTCGCGCGCCTCCGACGGGGCGTTGGTCGCCCAATCTCGCCCGCTGCTGCAGATTTTCGCCCGAAATCGTTTTTTTCCGATTTTTTCACCTAAAATCCGTTTTTTATCCCATTTTTTCAGGTTTTTTAAAGATTTATTCAATTTTTAAAATTCAAAATAGGTAATAACTGATTTATTAAGTTTTATCCCTTTAATTAATATTATTTTCCTATTTCTTAATAAAAAAAGAAAGAGATGAAAACCTAAAAGGAGGAAGGATTTTTTCTAGGGCTTTTTCATTTTTTCTCTTCTTCTTCTTCCTCTCAATTTCTCTCTAAAGAAAAATTCCAGATTTTTCCCCAAGCAAAAATTAAAAGAGAAAAGTTCATCTTTCATTTTTTTTCCAACATAATTTCTTCTAAACATATATTTGGAAGGAGTTTTGTTGTTTGATTCAATTTTGAGACAAATACAATAATTATTTGCTTTCAAAATTCATTTTTTTCTTTTTTATTTGTGTTCAATTAAACTTTTTTCATTGATTTTCTTTTGAATTTCTTTTTGATGGAAAATTAATTTTCATACAAACAAAATAAGAGTTTGTTATCAAAATCTAATTTTTTCATTTGATTTTCTAAAAATATTTTATTTTGAGATGAACAAAATCATTGTTTGTTTTTAAAATCATTTTTTTATTTTTAATCAATAAAAATCATTCTTTAGGGAAAGAAATTAATTCTTTGTTCTTAAAGAATTGTTAATTTTCTTTCTTCATTTTTTTTCAAGCCTATTTTTCTTGGAATAAAATTCCAACATTTTCATATCTCAATTCTAATCTTGCAAACCAAAATAAGGAAATCAATGATCCTTTTTTACCTTCATCGAATCCGAAGCTCTGACGTTAAACATTCCGGGTTTGTTCTTCTTATTCTTTTTGTTCATATTTAATTTATTCATGTTTATTTTTATTATTTGCAGTTACTTATTTATTTCAGTTATTTATTTATTTTGTTTATATATGATTTTATTCTTATTCGTGTATATTTTATTATTTTCATTAATTTATTTACTGTTCTCATTTATTTATTTATCTTATTGTTATTATATTTGTTTTGTTATGTATATATATTATTACATTTTTATTCATGTGAATATTGATCTCTTTTAATTCCTAACATGTAAATAATTTATTTTTCTTTGATTTCTCATTATTTTTAACATGTAATTAATAAATTCATTTTAATTGATATTTTTACCATGTAAAGGTTTTATATTAATTGTGATACATCAATTAACCATGTCATTTATTTAATCATTTTTTTATTCTTTTCCATTGTCATTATCATATATTTAATATTTTGTTCACTTATTTATTTTCATTATTATCATGTTCATATTTTTACATATTAATTAATTAACATGTTAATTCATTTGTTATTTTGATATCATTTCATTTTATTTTATTTTATCTTTATTTTATATTTAATTGATTTTGATTGATTCAATTACTAACATTATTTTATTTGTGTCTTATTTTTATTTCACATCTCATTTTCCCTCTTGGGAAATTTTTGCGAGCAGCGGCACTGTCTATCAACACATCTATATGGGGCAATGGAAAGTCATCTTTCGAACAAGCCTTATTCAAGTCCTGATAATTTACGCATACCCTTACCTTGCCATTCTTTTTGGCTATGGGGACAACATTGGCCAGCCAAGTTTGATACTGCACCTCAACTAGAAATTTGGCTTTGATTTGTTTGCGAATCTCCTCCTTCACTTTATCTACCCATTCCGGCCTAAGCCTTCTCAGTTTCTGTTTAACAGGTTTATGGTCTAGGAATAGTGTGCTCTATGACTTCCCGATCAATTCTTGGCATGTCTTCGTAAGTCCAGGCAAAGACTTTTTCATATTTTTGATAGTCTTTCAAATTTTTCTCGCTTCAGGAGTTACATTAGATGCTATCAAGATTTTCTTGGGACTTTCCAAAGTTTCTGAGATTAAATAGAGTAGCATCAACTGAATCAATGTCAAATATGAATGAGTCATGATCATAATTATGCCTAGTAAAATCATAAGAGACATAACACAAGTAAGCAAAAGCGTTCATCTTATTAATGAAGCTAAAATGTCATTATTAAACAGTTCAAAAATAAAAAAAAACATTCTAAATAACTAATCAACTTCCGTTTTTGCCAACAAAGATGTTGCAGTCGATGGTCCATTATCATCCCTAAGAATCGTCCTCCCTTTCCACTTAGGCACCAAGTCCATCTTATTCTTTCCCTCTCGCTTTTCTGGATCAGAGATCTTCTTGGAATCAATCAGGTCTTGAATGGCATGTCTTAAGGCCTTACAATCATCTGTGATATGCCCGGTGTATTGGTGGTAGGCGCAATACTCATCTTCCTTATGATTGGGTTGTCCCTGGCTTCTAGCTGGCAATGGCTATAATATCCCCTCCTTTATCAGCCTTTTGATGACCCAAGACAAAGATCTGCTCAAATTAGAAAAATACCTTTGCCTTACTTCTGTGGTCGGCGCTTTTCTTGTCCTTCGGGCACTACTGCTATTATCACCACAAACCACTCTTAGACTTGCAGGACCAGTAGCAATTTTATTGAGAGGCATTCGGGTAGTTGCAAGCCTGGACTTCATAATTTCTTTTTCAAGATCCGCTATCTCTTTTTTCGTGCCTGAGGATCTAGGGATGTCTATTGACTGTGAAGGCTCTATCCCTTCTGCCCTTCTTACTTGTTCTTGTAACCACAACGAAGAACCCTCCAATGTTTCACCTAAGTATAGACTTGAGCCTGACCTTAAATCATATCCTGCCCTTGATGCTTTACTATTCAGAGCTTGCATCACTGCTGGAATCTCTTCCTTTTCAGGAATACAGTCATATTCTAGAGCAGGCTTCTTGCCTCTTCCTTGTTCAATTGGCAAAATAAATAACCCTTTAGTTCTAGGTTCGCAAGTAAAAGGAGACGCTGCAGCCGTCGCAATATAGGCCTTCTTGATCATGGCCGGCTCCTCTTGATTATGAATTATTGCCATAAGCTGAGCTTGGAGAACAAGTGCCATGGCATCCATTCTTTCTTTGATCATAGCTAATAGCCTATTTTTCAGCTCTTCAAACCTTCTATCTATCTCTTTAGCAATCAGGGACGAGTCTCTTCATTCTGTTGTGAAGGGCCAGCCATCTTTAATACCATCACATGCTGTGGTAAGGATGTTAGGTCTCTGTCGGCCAATATCAACTCTGATCATTCTTCGAACAACTATCGGGATCCCTAAACCACCTAAGCAAATGGTCTACGGTGGCTAAAAATCAAAGGGTTAGAGTGATGCATGGTCGTGCTGTGCAACAAATAATATACAGTGACTAAAAGAGATTACAATGATACATGTGAAAAATTATACACAAGACGATATGTACATAATAATTATATGCAAAGAATAAGATATATGCATGAGGAGGAAATCGAAAATTTTATTTGTGTATGAATAACATGAATATGCAATGCATCATTTAAAACCACATGCAAGCAGATAGATCCTTCTAACCTTATTGCCCCCACACACGAGGTCGTGCGGTCTCTGTCCTAGGTGGGCTTGATCCATAGGTTAACAGGGAACCCGACGGATGTGCATGGTGCTCAGTAGAAAATTGACAGCATAACCTCTCTAAACTAATGCACAGGCGAGTGAGTTGTGATCATTGTGTATTTAGGCAGTCCGAATAAATTGACATGGGCCTACCTGGGCATGAAAACCTTTGATTAGGTGACCAATTAGATTATTTGGGTTTGTTCAATACAAAATGATCTATATAGCAAACAAGGTAATATGGTTCATACCGCCTAGGGGAAGTATCTATTGCCATTACATGAGCTTTAGTCAAGGTGATGTTACTTTAGGGCTACCTAAGCATGGTCTCTGCCAACAGATCTAGCTCATCACGAGTGTAACGACTGGTCGGGTCTCCATTTAATATACCATGATGGTACGAGACTTAGGCTGGTGATTATCCTTAACACTTCCCTACATTGAGTGAACGTAGAGTCGTGAATCGGGAATGCACCGGGGCTGATAAAGGGACCAAACTAGCATAAATCTAAGGCTCTAATGACATTCAATGCAGTTTCGAAAAAAAATGAAATTTTTAAATTAAAACTCAATTGTAAATTTTAACCAAGGCACTTTCGAAGCAAAGTCTCGAGTATTGTCCCCAGCGGAGTCGCCACTGTGACGGACGCCGAACCCCGGGGCGCCCCAAATGCCCGCTTTTAGGGCGATCGGGTGGGGGTGTATGAAAACTTGTAAGGTATTTACAAGTGCATCTATATTGGGCAACAAGGAGGTTTCTTGGAATCGCCACCCAATAGAACATTGCGAAAGGTCGTCTAGCCTCAGTGAGCCTAAGACAGGGCTGTCATGTCCATCATAGGCAAGCCGGAGGTGTCTTAGAGGTATCCATCCTAATGACAGAATGGTCCTCTAGCCACATGCTTGGGCAAACCAGAGGTGTCTTGGAGGTATCCACCTTAATAGAACATTAAGATGGTCCTCTCGCCTCGTGGCGCCTAGGACTGTGCAAATTTGATCCTTTTACGGGACACAATAGGTGTCTTGGAGGTTTCCACCCCAACAAAATGCCGAGGTGGCCCTCTCGCCTCATTGAGCCCAACGACCAGAGTAGGTTCGAGACTCCCCATTTATTTATACCTTGGTTAATTTTACAGTCGAGTTTTGAATTTAGAGTTTCATCCCATTCCTCATTCATTTTATGCAGTTTAATAAAGATGCATGTCATCCTGTCACACCCCGTTTGCCCCCTAGTAGTATGAGCCTATTTGTGTGTGCATGCAATTGTATGTGTTCGGCATATCATAAGGGCATTTTAGGAATATTGCATGTTTTATGGGTAATAATAGTGTATGGGTGCATGCATGGCAGTAGAGTGCATTTTAAGTGAGTTATGTTGTGTGCTTTGCTCACACCTTGGTAGGATGTGAGTATGTTGGGATTGCATTATGTGTGTGTGTTCATACCATTGTAGGGTGTGCATTAGTGGGGAGTGCATTGGGTGTGTGTAGTGCATGCTTGTTGGGTGTAAGTGGTTAGTTTCCACCAATAAAAAAGTGACACATGGCTAGGGCAAAGAAAAGAAAAAGAAAAAGAAAGAAAAGGGGAAGAATACAGATTATGTTCTTCTTTCACGTTATTCCCCTTCCCTCATCTTCTTCTTCCTTTTCTTTTCTCTAAGAGCCCTAGTGTGGATTCAAGTTTTGTTGGTGGAAGATTAATCATCTCCTTGCATTCCTTTGGTAAGTTATTGCATTTTGCATCTTGTTTTCCCTTTTGTTCATCTTCTTCTTCTTGATTTCTGGGTTTAGATTTAACTTAGGGTGTATTTTGGGTATTCTTTGATGTGTTGTGCTTAGCTGAGCCTCCTCGCGATCCTGAAGGAAAAGAGAAGGCAGGGAGTAGTGGAACTAAGTTATTAGAGCTTCAGATTTTTAGGTTTGGGAAAATTGCATTTACTGTGTATTTGCTTTGTTTGATTCTTTTGAAGATGATCTGATATATTGATATTGCATGTTGGGGTTTGAATGAATGGGTAATTGTTGAGGAAGTGATTTTGTATTATTTACGTTGGTTTTTGCATGCTTGAGGAAACTAATTTCAGGTAAGAATGATTTGGATTTGAGTTGGGATGATTTCTGGAAATTCTGGGTTCTGTATGAATTTTTACGATACTAGGGTTTGAGAATCGAGATGTCTGGATGTCCCTTCTTCCTTGTTCTTCTTTCGTGTTTGCTCTCTCGTTGCTGTCTTTATGCCTGTCCGAGTTATGCGTGCTTGTCCGAGTCGTGTCCAGGGTGAGTGTCTCTTCTTTTGCTTTCTCTTCTCTTCTACGCTTTCTGAGAGAGCAGGAGCACGAGTCGTGATCCTCAAGCATGACTCGTGCCCCTTAGAATTCCTAGGAGTATGAGTCGTGCTCCTCAAGCATGACTCGTGCCCCTCAGCTTCCAGGAGCACTAGTCGTGCTCCTCAAGCACGACTCCTGCCCCTCCTTTCCTCTGCCCCTCCTATTTTTTTTATTAAACGAAAATATGGGTTTTTCTTTCTATCCTCTTTCCTTTCTTTGTGTTCTTAGTCTTCCTCTATGTGATATTAAATTTCAAATGATATGAATGGTATTTTAACTTAGTCAAATAATAAGTAATGTATACGATATTGCATGTTATAAATTGTTGAATGATATTGGATTATGCATGTCTTATTTATGATTCATTGATATGACTATGAGTATAATTATGTATTACTCTTGGAAACCTGATGTGAATGATGCATGACCTGCTAGAGTCAAGTAAGTGGATAGTTAGGCATGCCTAATAGAGTCTTTAGCTGTAGCCTCAGTTCCGTTTGGACCCCGATCAGGTCCCCGTTTGGTTCCTTGCGAACCCCCTCAGTATTTGGATCTTGTTTAAGGTCCCCTCAGTAAAATGTTTTGTAATTGATAAAATGAAATGGTTTTCGATTCGTACCCGTAAGGTACTGTCAGTATTCGATTCGTACCCATAAGGTACTGTCCGTATACTCGTTATCCACTATTGTGAGTCAGCAGGTGCTCTTTTTATTTTGCTCCGCTTTGATATGATTACAAGAATATGGTATTCGGATGCGTATAATGATAAGTACGAGAAATCAACTAAAGTGTAAATGAATGTGGATGTGAACTTCTGAATGCATGTTTTTATTATGCAAGTATGATTATGCAGCTAATATCATTATCCTCATTTGTCATATTGTATGTATATGGCTTAGACGACCATTGTGAATGGCCGTCCACTCTTTTGTTGTGTGTTCCCCACTAAGCGTTTATCGCTTAGCACGGTGTTTTATCCGTGCAGGTGCGGAGGATGGTGTTCTTTTAGGAGAGTCGTCGCCAGTCAAGCCAACACAGAGGGATTAGTGTTAGGGTTTTATTTTTGATAGCATGTTGCTTCTTTTGTATCGAAACTCTCTTTATACCATTATTTTGTAAAGCTTCCGCATTTATATACTTTTAGGATATGTAATTATCTTATTCTGATTTTTGATCAGAAAATTTTTGTAACAAATTTTGCTATTGTAATGATGGATCATTCTGATACTTATGAAGGTTTTAATTTTCCCGTAATGATTTATGGTTATTATGTATGAATGTATGCTTTGTATCTTTATATGCTTGGTGACACACCCGGCTCATACGGCTTCTCACTCCTTGAGGATGGGTACGCTTACGTATGAGTAGGGTGTAACACCCCAAAACCACCCCAGTAGTTTGAGCCTGTTCGTGTCTGTATGTGTGTATTTGTATGTGTTGCATGTTTGTGTTAAATTGGCTTATTTATTTAATTTATGTGTATTAGTTTGAGAAGAGGAATTAGGCTAGTGTATAGGTGGGTGTATAGAAGTAAGGTATGAGCAAGTGAATAATTTTGTGTGTGTGGTAGAGTATGGGGGTAGGGTGTATTATGGGACATGTGTTATATGGAGAGAGTGACATGTGGCATAGTGGATAGGTTAGCATTTAATGGGTTTGGTGAGAAAGAGAGAGAGGAAAAGCAGCCATTTCCCTTTTGGTTTCCCGTTCTTCTTCCTTCCTCACGCCACTCTTTTCTTTTCTTTTTCTTCTTCTTTGTTCTTCCTTTTCTTTGCACAATCTTGCTCCCTCTTCTTTATTTGAGTAATTAGAGTTGTGTAGATTGTGATTTTGAAGCTCAAAGGTGAGTAGGGGGTTATTGATGTTTTAGATTCTTCTTCTTCCTCTTCTCTAGGTTTTATAATTATATATGTATATGTATGGGTTGTTGTAAAAATTGATCTTGGTTGTTGTGGACTTGTGATTCAGAGGAGTCTCCTAGACCGGATAAAGGGAAAGAAATCGCTAGCGGGAGCAGAGCCCACGAATAGGAGCAGAGGAGTCAAGGTTTGGGAATATTTGTTTCATATGTGTATTTGTGATTTGAAATGGTTTCCAACACTTTTAGCCTCAATTGGAGTTATGGGTTGTATAATTATAGTTTAAATTAAAGTTAACAAGATATGTGATGCTAGAGAATGAATATTGTTGAAGGATTTGTAAGGAACTATGTGGGTAGTTGCAATTATTGTTAAAATTGTTGTTTTGGGATTTCTTGGAATTGAGTATGTGTTTGGCTTGATTTAATTGGAATAAATGGTGATAAAGCTGGGTTTTTAATTATGTTATGAGTTGTGGATGCTTGTGTTGCTTAATTTGGAGATTTAGAATCAATTTTGGAAGTTTGGATGTGAATTGTATGAGAATTCTGCAGATTTTGGGCGTAAGAGCTGGAAAACCCGTATCTATCGCGATCGCGACACTGTCGCGAGCGCGACAGAGCGCGGAGGTTTCAGCCCTCGCGCCGGCGGGAGAGGTGTCGCGCCGAGGAACTCGAGGGAGCTCTCTGTCGCGAGCGCGACAGAGTGCTTATTATCCGAGTATGTGCAAGGCTCTATTCTGTCGCGAGCGCGACAACCCTCGCGAGCGCGATAGAGAGCATCACCTATGTCCTCTCGCGAGCACGAGGTCACTCATGATCGCGAGACGAGGCGGGGAGGTGTAGTTTGGTTTCTGTCGCGAGCGCGACGGTTATCGCGAGCGCGACAGACGCGACTTCCAAATTTGATTTCTTCTCCTTTTTGCTTAATGACTTGATTTCTTTTGCACGCACTCTTTGATTTAAAGCCTTGAATACCTATTTAAATGAATAATATGTATGTTAATTTGACCAGATTTCGTATAACCTGTTAATGTCGGAAAGTGGATAGTTAGGCATGCCTAATAGAGTTATGTGTTGCTGTAGCTATGTGTACGATTTTGGACCCTGATCAGGTCCCCCGATCGGATCCTCGCGATCCTTCTGTTTGAATCTTTCTTAAGATTCTATGTGAAAGCAATTTGAAATAAAAATAAAAAGAATGTTTGATACCTTCGGGTATCTATGTGTTTATAATGCAATACTGATACTCTCAAGTATCTATGTGTACTCATTATCCACTCTTTATGATTAAGCAGATGTTAGTGTATCTTTGTACAAGAACATTGAATAATAATATAAATATTTGAACTAATTATGTATGATTCTATATCTATAATTGTATCATTGTCATGTGCTTTCTGTTGTCGTCACTGTGAGTGGCGGTTATGCATTTGTGTTTTCCCCACTAAGCGATTTCGCTTAGCACGGGTGTTTATCCGTGCAGGTGTGGAAGGTTTTGGTTCGCATGGTTTGGGCGTGTCGCATCGGAAAGGCCAACGTAACTAGAGATCGAAGTTTTATAGTCTAGGCTTTCCTTTCTTTTGTATCAGATACATAATGTTTTGTTAGCCCTTCAGAACAGTGTATTTTGGGCTTTTGTATATGTGCTCTTTTTGTAATCAGATGTACGATGTAAAGACTTTCTTTGTATATTAATGAAAGTATTCATTTTGCTCTGTATCGCTCTTCTTTCTTTTAAAGTTTTATTCATCTCTGATATATCATTTCTGTATGTGATATTTTCCTTATTTGTACTAGTGGGATGTGACACTCCTACCTATCTGGATCCTTCTGCCTCTAATCCGAGGAGAAGTCTCCATGGTATAGGTTGGGGTGTGAAATTAGGTGGTATCAGAGCTCGGTTTGATGTTACTGGGTTTCAGTGTGTTAGTTAGTTTGTTGGGGTTGTGTTGGCCTGATGCGCACTGCGTTTATGTTTTGTAGCTATGGAGTCCGCTCGTGGATCACTTGAGGGGTCAGCGGAAAGTGCTAATCCCCAAGAGCAAGATCCCTCAGTTTCTGGTCCGGCTCAACCTCCTAGGGGACGACCTGAGATGCCTATGGGACCGTTGGAGGCAATGCTTCAGAGTATGACGAGGGTACTTGAAAGAGTAACAGCACCAAGTGCCCCTATTGAGAAGTTAAGGAAACATGGTGCAGAGGATTTCTTTGGTACTGGCATAGATGAATCTAATAAGGCAGAGATGTGGATAGAGAAGACGTCCAGAGTACTTAGGGAGATTAGATGTCCACCAGAACAAGAAGTGGAGTGTGCATTGTCTTTGTTGCAAGGCTCTGCTTATGATTGGTGGAGGCTAGTGGTTAGTCAACCGCAGGTTCCTGAACCGATTTCATGGGAATTTTTCGAGAGTGAATTCCAGAACCGGTATGTAACTAAAGCATATAAGGATGCCAAGTGGGCACAGTTTCTAACTCTCAAGCAAAGAACAATGTCTGTGGCCGAATATGAAGATGAGTTTAACAAGCTTAGTAAGTATGCACCGTCCAGGGTTCTCACAGAGGAGTTCAGATGTCAGCATTTTGAATCAGGCTTGAATGAGTGTTTGAAGGTGATGTTAATCTCTTTGATGTCGGCTCCGAATGTGAAGTATTATCAGTTGGTTCAAGCAGCTTTGAGGGCAGAACGTTCTGAGAATATTCTGAGAGAGAAAGCTCAAAGAAGAAAGTCTGCAAGAGGTGGCTCTTCTTCAGGCAAGAGACCAAGGGAATCGCAAGGAAACTTGGCTGATGAGTCTGTAGCTAGTCCGGCCCCTAGAGGGAGGAGACAGGGTTCTTCTAGGGGATCGGGCTCAGGTAGAGGAGATGGCACTCCCCGATGTACCCATTGTAACAAACCACATTGGGGTGAGTGCCGATGGTTAACCGGAGGTTGTTTTAGATGTGGTTCTACGGACCATCTTCTTGCCAATTGTCCAAGTCGGTATGGAGATCCTTCGGGGCAACAGGAAGGAAGCCGAGCTGGATCTAATGTACCCCAAGGAAGTCGTAATCGGGGTAGAAGAAGGGGTCGAGGTGGACGGCCTCGAGAGAGAGAACCCTCAGAATCAGTAGATCGCCCTGTGCCGACAGCTGGCAGGGCCTATGCTATGAAGGCCCGAGAGGAATAGAATGCTCCCGAAGTGATTGCTGGTAAGTTCTCTTTGTTAGATTCTAAAGTTTATGCTTTGATTGACCCGGGCTCTACCCATTCTTATGTGTGTTCTGATAAGTTATGGGATAAATTGTGTAGTGAGGAGAAGATGGAATATGAGATTTGTGTATCTAGTCCTTTGGGTCAGAGTGTTTTGGTTGATCGGGTGTGTCGGAAGTGTCCCTTAAAGATTCAGGGTACAGAGTTTGTTGTGGATTTGATTTGCTTGTCGTTTCATGAGTTTGACATTATTCTGGGGATGGATTGGTTGGATAAGCACCGAGCGGTAGTGGATTGCCATAGGAAAGTGATGGTTTTGAAGGATAAGGACCAAATGTCTGTTGTTGTGAAGGGAATTGGAAGCAGTTCTCTACATAATGTGGTGTCAGCTATGAAAGCCAGGAGATTTATCAGGAAGGGTTGTGAAGCGTTTCTAGCTGTGGTTTTGGATTCTCAGAGGGGTCAAGTTAAGATTCAAGATATTCCGATTGTAAGAGATTTTGTAGATGTTTTTCCGGAAGAACTACCGGGATTACCTCCCGAGAGAGAGGTTGAATTGTCAGTAGAGATTGTCCCTGGAACAGCTCCGATTTCTAAAGCTCCTTACCGAATGGCCCCAGTGGAATTGAAGGAATTGAAGAGTCAGTTGCAGGAATTGTTAGACAAAGGATTCATTCGGCCCAGTGTATCACCGTGGGGCGCTCCAGTGCTGTTTGTCAAGAAGAAGGATGGAACCCTACGGATGTGCATTGATTATCGACAGCTTAACAAAGTGACTATCAAGAATAAGTATCCTCTGCCGAGAATTGAAGACCTTTTTGATCAGTTGAGAGGAGCTGGGGTATTCTCTAAGATAGACTTGAGATCAGGCTATTACCAGTTGAGGGTTAAAGAAGCAGATGTGGCGAAGACGGCTTTTCGGACGCGTTATGGTCATTACGAATTTCTAGTGATGCCTTTTGGTTTGACCAACGCGCCTGCAGCCTTTATGGATCTGATGAACCGAGTTTTCCGACCGTATCTGGACAAGTTTGTTATGGTATTTATTGATGACATTTTGGTATACTCCAGAGATCGAAAAGAACATAAGGAACATCTTAGGTTGGTGTTGCAAATGTTAAGAGATCATCAACTGTATGCGAAACTTAGTAAGTGTGAGTTTTGGTTAAAAGAAGTAGCTTTCCTTGGACATGTGGTATCAGCAGGGGGTGTACGGGTTGATCCAAGTAAAATTAAAGCAATTGTTAACTGGATGCCTCCGAAGAATGTACCTGAAGTGAGAAGTTTTCTGGGTTTAGCAGGGTATTATCGACGGTTTGTTCAGGGGTTTTCAGTGTTAACCTCTCCTTTAACTAGGCTACTTCAGAAGGATGTTAAGTTTGTATGGACTGAGAAGTGTCAAGCCAGTTTTGATCGTTTAAAAGAATTATTGGTTAAAGCTCCTGTGCTCACACAGCCGGTTTCGGGTAAAGAGTACACTATGTACAGTGATGCTTCGGGAATTGGCTTAGGTTGTGTTCTGATGCAAGGGAACAAAGTTATAGCTTATGCATCGAGACAGTTGAAGCCTCATGAGCGGAACTACCCGACTCACGATTTGGAGTTAGCAGCGGTAGTGTTTGCGCTTAAAGTATGGCGGCACTACTTATATGGGGAGACATGCAGAATTTTTACCGATCATAAGAGTCTCAAGTATTTGTTAACTCAGAAGGAGTTGAATTTGAGACAACGGAGATGGTTAGAGCTTTTCAAGGATTATGATTGTATTATTGACTACCATCCAGGTAAAGCTAATGTAGTGGCAGATGCTCTCAGTAGAAAGTTTATGTCTGCGTTACTAGCTAGCCGAGGTAGATGGAGATTTGATTCTGAAGGTGCTTTGATTGCTCAACTTAAAATTAAGCCAAGTTTGAGGTCGGAGATTGCAAGGGCACAGTTAGATGACCATGTGCTACAGCGGGTATGTCAAGCAGTGAAAGATGGTAGGCAGTCCGAGTACAGGGTTGATTGTGATGGAGTGCTTAGGCACGGCAATCGGTTATGTGTACCTAAGGTGGATGAGTTAAGGAAAAAGCTATTGCAAGAAGCTCACTCCTCGATCTTCACTATGCATCCTGGTGGGGACAAGATGTATCAAGACCTGAAGCAGTTTTACTGGTGGCCAGGTATGAAAAGAGATATAACAGAATTTGTTGCAAGATGTCTTACCTGTCAGCAAGTGAAAACCGAGCATCAAGTGCCATCGGGATTGCTTTATCCCTTACCCATTCCTCAATGGAAATGGGATGACATCACGATGGATTTTGTATCTGGTTTACCTATGACTCAGCGTAAGCATGATTCAGTGTGGGTTATAGTGGATCGATTGTCAAAATCCGCGCATTTTCTGCCAGTGCGGTTGGATTATTCTATGGACAAGTTGGCGGAACTTTATGTAGATGAGATAGTCTGATTGCATGGGATTCCGTTATCTATTGTATCAGACCGAGATCCTCATTTTACATCCAAGTTTTGGAAAGAGCTTCAGGCGGCTTTGGGAACTCGGTTAAATTTTAGCACTGCTTTTCATCCGCAAACCGATGGTCAATCAGAAAGGGTTATTCAGGTTTTGGAAGATATGCTCCGGGGTTGTGCTTTAGAGTTTTCAGGAAGTTGGGATCGGTATGTGTCTTTGATGGAATTCGCGTATAATAACAGCTATCAAGTGAGCATTGGTATGGCCCCTTACGAAGAATTGTATGGACGAAAATGTAGAACACCAGTATATTGGACTGAATTATCAGAAAAGGCTATGATAGGTCCGGATATAGTGCGGGATACCGAAGAGAAAGTAAGGGTTGTGCAACAGAACTTGAAAGCAGCTAAGGATCGACAGCGTTCTTATGCTAACCTGAAGCGCAAAGATATTCGGTATGAAGTGGGTGATAAGGTTTTTTTGAAAGTGTCACCTTGGCGAAAGGTTCTTCGTTTTGGGAAGAAAGGCAAATTAAGTCCACGCTTTATTGGACCATATGAGATCCTAAGAAAAGTAGGTCCAGTAACGTATCAGTTAGCTTTGCCTATGGAATTAGCTAGACTACATGATGTTTTCCATGTATCTATGCTTCGGAGATATCGGTCTGATCCTTCGCATGTGTTACCAGTACAAGATATTCGGATTCAGCCAGACTTTTCGTTTGATGAAGAACCGAAAAAGATTTTGGATAAGGAAATCAGACAGCTTCGGAATAAACAGATACCGTTGGTTAAGCTCTTATGGCAGCATCACGGTATTGAGGAAGCTACATGGGAACCAAAGGAAGCTATGAGATTGCAATACCCTCAGTTGTTTGAAGCAGGTAAGAATTTTGAGGACGAAATTCTGTTAAGTGGGGGAGTATTGTAACACCCCAAAACCACCCCAGTAGTTTGAGCCTGTTCGTGTCTGTATGTGTGTATTTGTATGTGTTGCATGTTTGTGTTAAATTGGCTTATTTATTTAATTTATGTGTATTAGTTTGAGAAGAGGAATTAGGCTAGTGTATAGGTGGGTGTATAGAAGTAAGGTATGAGCAAGTGAATAATTTTGTGTGTGTGGTAGAGTATGGGGGTAGGGTGTATTATGGGACATGTGTTATATGGAGCGAGTGACATGTGGTATAGTGGATAGGTTAGCATTTAATGGGTTTGGTGAGAAAGAGAGAGAGGAAAAGCAGCCATTTCCCTTTTGGTTTCCCGTTCTTCTTCCTTCCTCACGCCACTCTTTTCTTTTCTTTTTCTTCTTCTTTGTTCTTCCTTTTCTTTGCACAATCTTGCTCCCTCTTCTTTATTTGAGTAATTAGAGTTGTGTAGATTGTGATTTTGAAGCTCAAAGGTGAGTAGGGGGTTATTGATGTTTTAGATTCTTCTTCTTCCTCTTCTCTAGGTTTTATAATTATATATGTATATGTATGGGTTGTTGTAAAAATTGATCTTGGTTGTTGTGGACTTGTGATTCAGAGGAGTCTCCTAGACTGGATAAAGGGAAAGAAATCGCTAGCGGGAGCAGAGCCCACGAATAGGAGCAGAGGAGTCAAGGTTTGGGAATATTTGTTTCATATGTGTATTTGTGATTTGAATTGGTTTCCAACACTTTTAGCCTCAATTGGAGTTATGGGTTGTATAATTATAGTTTAAATTAAAGTTAACAAGATATGTGATGCTAGAGAATGAATATTGTTGAAGGATTTGTAAGGAACTATGTGGGTAGTTGCAATTATTGTTAAAATTGCTGTTTTGGGATTTCTTGGAATTGAGTATGTGTTTGGCTTGATTTAATTGGAATAAATGGTGATAAAGCTGGGTTTTTAATTATGTTATGAGTTGTGGATGCTTGTGTTGCTTAATTTGGAGATTTAGAATCAAT
Source organism: Excoecaria cochinchinensis (assembly GCA_947683425.1). Lineage (NCBI taxonomy): Eukaryota > Viridiplantae > Streptophyta > Magnoliopsida > Malpighiales > Euphorbiaceae > Excoecaria > Excoecaria cochinchinensis. The sequence goes on from CANTUQ010000127.1 coordinate 2,494,854, forward strand.
TTTGGAAGTTTGGATGTGAATTGTATGAGAATTCTGCAGATTTTGGGCGTAAGAGCTAGAAAACCCGTGTCTGTCGCGATCGCGACATTGTCGCGAGCGCGACAGAGCGCGGAGGTTTCAGCCCTCGCGCCGGCGCGAGAGGTGTCGCGCCGAGGAACTCGAGGGAGCTCTCTGTCGCGAGCGCGACAGAGTGCTTATTATCCGAGTATGTGCAAGGCTCTATTCTGTCGCGAACGCGACAACCCTCGCGAGCGCGACAGAGAACATCACCTACGTCCTCTCGCGAGCACGAGGTCACTCGCGATCGCGAGACGAGGCGGGGAGGTGTAGTTTGGTTTCTGTCGCGAGCGCGACGGTTATCGCGAGCGCGACAGACGCGACTTCCAAATTTGATTTCTTCTCCTTTTTGCTTAATGACTTGATTTCTTTTGCACGCACTCTTTGATTTAAAGCCTTGAATACCTATTTAAATGAATAATATGTATGTTAATTTGACAAGATTTTGTATAACCTGCTAATGTCGGAAAGTGGATAGTTAGGCATGCCTAATAGAGTTTTGTGTTGCTGCAGCTATGTGTACGATTTTAGACCCTGATCAGGTCCCCCGATCGGATCCTCGCGATCCTTCTATTTGAATCTTTCTTAAGATTCTACGTGAAAGCAATTTGAAATAAAAATAAAAAGAATGTTTGATACCTTCGGGTATCTATGTGTTTATAATGCGATACTGATACTCTCAAGTATCTATGTGTACTCGTTATCCACTCTTTATGATTAAGCAGATGTTAGTGTATCTTTGTACAAGAACATTGAATAATAATATAAATATTTGAACTAATTATGTATGATTCTATATCTATAATTATATCATTGTCATGTGCTTTCTGTTGTCGTCACTGTGAGTGGCGGTTATGCATTTGTGTTTTCCCCACTAAGCGATTTCGCTTAGCACGGGTGTTTATCCGTGCAGGTGTGGAAGGTTTTGGTTCGCATGGTTTGGGCGTGTCGCATCGGAAAGGCCAACGCAACTAGAGATCGAAGTTTTATAGTCTAGGCTATCCTTTCTTTTGTATCAGATACATAATGTTTTATTAGCCCTTCAGAACAGTGTATTTTGGGCTTTTGTATATGTGCTCTTTTTGTAATCAGATGTACGATGTAAAGACTTTCTTTGTATATTAATGAAAGTATTCATTTTGCTCTGTATCGCTCTTCTTTCTTTTAAAGTTTTATTCATCTCTGATATATCATTTCTGTATGTGATATTTTCCTTATTTGTACTAGTGGGATGTGACACTCCTACCTATCTGGATCCTTCTCCCTCTAATCCGAGGAGAAGTCTCCATGGTATAGGTTGGGGTGTGACATAGGGGGTGTTACAGTTTTTGGTATCAAAGCCTGGTTTAGGCGTTTCTGGGTGTTGTTGATGTGTTGAGGTGCATAGATGTGTATATGTTCAGGATTGTGTTGGCTGATGCGACTGTCTTCTTTTATTTGTTTAGGATGTCTTCTGATTCGGTTCGTGGATCTCTTGAGGGATCAGCTGAAAGCGTGAATCCCCAAGCTATTGATCCTTCTGTCTCTATGTCTACTCAACCTGCTAGGGTCTAGCCAGAGGCCGCTGCCATGCCTTTTGAGGCTATGTTCAAGCTATCACAAGACATGGCTAGGGTCTTGGAGAGAGTGACTGCTCCTAGAGCCCCTATAGAGAGCTTGAGAAGGGCTGGTGCTGAAGATTTCTATGGCACGGGTTTGGATGAGTCAGAGTTAGCTGAGAAATGGTTAGACAAGGTGAAGCGTGCCTTGAGAGAGATTTGGTGTCCTCCTGACCAGCAGGCAGAGTATACAGTGGCTTTGCTACAAGGGTCAACTTTTGAATGGTGGGAGTTAGTTTGCAAGCATCCTCAGCTGCCCGCTCCAGTTACATGGGATTTCTTTGCAAGGGAGTTCACGACTAAGTATGTGACTCAGACATATAAGGATGCTAGGTGGGCACAATTTCTGAGTTTGAAGCAGAGGGGTATGTCGGTCTCAGAGTTTGAGAAGGAGTTTAACAGGTTGGCTAGGTATGCTCCAGAGGGGATTATGACTGATGAGTTCAGATGCCATCATTTTGAGGCAGGATTGAATGAGTCCTTGAGAGCTATGTTGATTTCCTTGATGAGCACTCTAGTGGTGAATTATTATCAGATTGTGGAAGCTGCTGTTAGAGCTGAGAGATCAGAGGCTGTGTTGAGAGAGAGGGCTCAGAGGAGGAATCCTTCTCGTGGTGGTTCATCTTCATCATCCTCGGGTAAGAGATCTAGGAACCCGCAGGATGAGTCATCATCTAGATCGGCCACTAGAGGTAGAAGACAAGGTTCTGCAACGGTGTCTGGTTCTGTTAGAGGTGGTAGATCTGAGCCTATTCCCATATGTTCGCATTGCAGTAAGGCTCATCGGGGTGAGTGTAGGTGGCTCACTGGTGGGTGCTTCAGGTGTGGGAGCACTGAGCATCTTTTGGCTAGTTGTTCGAGGTTGAATAAGGAATTGGGTTCCCAGAGAGAGGCCAGTAGAGTTGGTTCAAATGCCACGCAGGCTAACCATGCTAGAGGTCGAGGCGGTTGACCTAGAGTGGGAGCTGCATCTGAGTCAGTTGAGCATCAGTTGCCAGTTGCAGCTAGAGCCTATGCTGTGAGTGCCAGAGAGGACCAGGATGCGCCCGATGTTATTGTTGGTAAGTTCCTACTCCATGACACTGAATTGTATGCTCTAATTGACCCTGGTTCCACACACTCATGCTTGTGCATAGATAAGATTGTTGATAAGTTGCATGTGGTAGATCAGCTAGATTATGATATATGTGTGACCAGTCCATTAGGGCATAGTGTCAATGTGAGTATAGTCTATAGGAATTGTCCTTTGTTGGTTGAGGGAGTTGTGTTTCCAGCGAATTTGATTGAGTTGCCTTTTAAAGAGTTTGATCTAATTCTGGTTATGGACTGGTTGGGTAAGCACCGGGCTGTAGCTGATTGCCATAGGAAGACAGTGGTGCTTCAGGATAAGGATCGGTCTTCTGTGTTTGTTAAAGGTTTGGGTGCTAGTTCTTTCAACAATGTAATTTCTGCAATGCAAGCTAAGAGGTTTATTAGGAAGGGTTGTGAGGCTTTCCTAGCAGTTGTGTTGGATTCCAAGAGGGATCAAGTTCAGATTGAGGACATCCCAGTTGTGCGGGAGTTTAGTGATGTGTTTCCAAGTGAATTGCCTGGTTTGCCTCCTGAGAGAGAAGTCGAGTTATCCATTGAGATTATGCCGGGTACCACTCCCATATCGAAAGCACCTTATCGGATGGCTCCTATAGAGTTGAGAGAACTCAAAACTCAACTACAAGAGCTATTGGATAAGCGGTTCATTCAACCCAGCATATCTCCATGGGGAGCTCCTATTTTTTTTTGTTAAGAAGAAGGATGGGTCCTTACGGATGTGTATCGACTATAGGCAGATCAATAAGGTCACAGTGAAGAATAAGTATCCTTTGCCTAGGATAGAGGATTTGTTTGATCAGCTTCGAGGTGCGGGTGTCTTTTCGAAAATTGATCTTCGATTGGGTTACTATCAGTTGCGAGTTAAGGATGAGGATGTGGTTAAGACTGTATTTCGGACTCGGTATGGCCACTATGAGTTCCTTGTGATGCCGTTCGGTTTGACCAATGCTCCAGCGGCATTCATGGATTTGATGAACAGAGTGTTTAGGCCATACTTAGATCGGTTTATAGTGGTGTTTATAGATGACATCTTGGTGCATTCCAAGAATGAGAGTGAGCTTGAAGAGCATCTTTGGTTAGTGCTACAAGTTCTGAGAGAGCACTAGTTGTTTGCCAAGCTCAGTAAGTGCGAGTTTTGGCTTCGGGAAGTGTCGTTTTTGGGTCATATTGTATCGGCTAAGGGTATCCAAGTGGATTCGGCTAAGATTGAGGTGATAGTTGATTGGAAAGCGCCTAGGAATGTTCAGGAAGTGAGGAGTTTCCTTGGTTTGGCGGGATACTACTGTCAGTTTGTTAAGGGCTTTTTGGTTATTGCTGCTCCGATAACGAGGTTATTAAGAAAAGGCATCAAGTTCGAGTGGTCGGATAAGTATCAGGCTTATTTTGAGCGGCTGAAGAAGTTGCTAGTCGAGGCTCCTATACTTACTCAACCCATCTCGGGTAAGGAGTTTGTAATGTATAGTGACGCTTCGGGTGTCGGTCTTGGTTGTGTTTTGATGCAAGCAGGTAAGGTTGTGGCTTATGCTTCTCGACAGTTGAAGCCACATGAGAGGAATTATCCGACGCACGATTTGGAGTTGGCGGCTGTGATCTTTGCTTTGAAGATTTGACGCCATTATCTGTATGGGAAAAAGTGTAGGATCTTTACGGACCATAAGAGTTTGATGTAACACCCCGAAATAGCCCTAAAAGAATTATAGAATTTTGGTTCAAGAAAGATTAGTGTTGTGAGTGTGAGTTGTTGTGCATTTTCTAATGATGCAACATACCACAAGTATACGGTGTACCGTAATAATACTTAAGATGTCGATCCCACGAGGAACGTGTTTACACACTATTACTAATTGATTTTAATCTTGTTTACAATTATAAAATGATGGAGAAGTGATTCTAAATTAATCTAATATGTAAACTTACTAAGTCAAGTTTATGTGAATCCAAGAAGATAGAAAAGATTAATGATGCTAGATAAAAAGATGGAACTTGAATTAATTGTTCTTAATGATTTTAGCATTCTTGTCTTGTAAGTCAAGTTGAATAAATTTCCTACTTACTTTCTCAATATAAATAGGACTGCCTAAAACATACACATATAAGTCTAATTCCAAATTTTCACTTAAGAACTAGATTATTATACATGCAAATCCTAAGAATAAAACACAACCTATAACAACCATTTCAATATTATGATTTCTCAAACAATATCTTGATGATGAATTTCCAATTAGATGTAAGAATGAATTTGATTTCTCAATAAAACTCAAACTTATAATGATAATAAATAATGTACTAATGAAAAATTCTACAATTAAGAACACTTGAATAAATATGAACACTAAAATAATTTAATATTAAACATTTAAGTTCAGAATTTACATCATAAAAATTACAAAGAAGAATTAAAAGATAAGAATTGAAGAAGGAGATTTCTCAACCCTTTTTAAGTCACCAATTGTAGTCCTCTTCCTTGTATAATATCTTCTCTTCAACACATAAACTCTACTTAAGAAAAACTAAAAGAAAACTATTTTTAACTATAGAAAAAATATTCAAATGTTCAATTCTAAGTCATCATATGTAAATTACAGTTAAGAATAGTATTTATAATATCAGCTCATGCCCCTTCAAATGCCCTTCTACAAAGGTTATAATTGTTGGTGGAAAGGTGCAACTTCTCAAGTTCAAATTTGAACTTTAGTGTCTAACGGATCCTTCTGTCGCGATCGCGACAGAACACACCTTCTCTTTCGCTTGCCTTTCCTCACGTGTGCCTTCTCCGCGCCTTGTCGCGACCTCGCGACAACGTCTCTTGGTCGCGACAGCTTCTCTTTTCTTCTCTTTACTTATTCTTCCCTTAGCGCGCTCTGTCGCGCTCGCGCCGCCCATCGCGATCGCGACAGAGACTTTTCTGCCTTAGCTCATTCCTTCTTCTTCTCTCCATTTGCTCCATATTTTCTCCATTGACTCCATATTTACAAAACTTAACAAAACACATAAAACTCACCTAATTCTAACAACTAAAAACACATAAAACATTATTTATAACCACAAAATATAGTTTAATTATGAGCTATTTAAGCTCATATCAAACCCCCACACTTAAACATTTGCTTGTCCCCAAGCAAAACACTTAAACAACACAAAAACAAAATACACAATAAACACAATATTTTGGTGCTCACTTAGACATTTGACAATTATTTGAAAACACCATGCATAGAATTATCCTTCTAACACACTAGCCTCAATATGCAACCATTTAAACATTCCCATCATTCATTAAACTTTAACCCTCTTTGCACGTTTGGAAAACCATGAAATGACAAAACACAATGATGTTGGATCTCAAGAAATCAAATATCTTAATACATGTATAGATTATTTCACACAAAGCATTGCCTAAAATAATTTTCACTCAACACTTATTTTGATAAACACTCAATCACTCAAGTGTATAAAGGTTAGTGTTTTCCCTCATTCCTTGATTATGCCATTACATACCATAAGCTTGTAAGTAGTAAAAATCTCCACTACTAGTATAAAGTAGTAAAGAGGATCAAAGGGTCTTAAAAGGGTTGTAATGTGGCTTAGGTTAAGGTAAGAAACTTTTGAGTTTAAGTAGCTAGTATTGTGCAGAGAAAAAGCATCAATACAACATAGGAGAATTAACCAAATCAGAATAGTAACAAGCATGATACTTTTCATCAAATTTCCTTCTTAAGAATATAAATTTGCTGCTAGCTCTTAATGTATACTTACTATTTTTTTCTTTTTTTTTTATTATTACAGCAAGAGAATTTAGTATGGGTGCATTTTAATGCTCCGTCCCACACATAAGTAATTTTAGATGTACATCTTGCTAATCCCATTTTTTTTTACTAGCATTTGTAACTCTAACTTTGAAAAGAAGGAAATTGCAATTGCAACTTTTTACTAATTTCATGCTTTTCAATAACAAATATATCTCCCATGCTATATCAACCCTAATCCCTCCACAATAGGGTAATTACAAAGAAATTAGGCCTTATTTAAGCAAAAAGATTTGGTTATTAATATGTTTAAACAAGAAAAACAGGAAATAGGCTCAAAGTTGGCTACCTAAAGTCAAAAGGTAAAGGAATTGAAAAGTAGGCCAAAAATAGTTCATTCTAAGTGCCCTTATCATATCCCGTGTACAACCCATACTAAATTGCAGTCTCGACATTTACCACAAACAAGTTCTAGAGGATATGGCATAATAAGGCTCTCATACAAAGAAAAATTTGTGTATAAGGCTTCAAAAGCTCACATGGCTATAGTTTAAACTATCATAGGCAATAAGTTGGCAAAACAATCTTTATTTACATATAAAAAGATATTTAACTTAAAAAGAACCTACACTAAAGTGTTTTGCTAAGTCATACCCTTCACTATGTACAACAAAAAGCTAAAGTAAAACAAATAAGGAAAATGGTCAAAAAGTTACTATCTAAACTAATGGTCAAAAACATAAAACCTATACATGCTCTAATTTTCAAATATTCATCAAATACTAAGCTCCAAAATGTTTAGCATCAAACAACCTAAAACAATCTAAAACAATACATACCTAAATCTAGCAGTTCATGCAAACACAAGCTATACTACACAATTAATAACACATATAACCATACATGCATATATGTATTAAAAACAGAAAACATATCAAAACACAAAATACCCCCCCACACTTAAAGGACACAATGTCCCCATTGTGTAAAAAGGAATAAATTAAAATAACAAACTAACAAAAAAAAATACAAAAGAAAACAAAAACAAATAAATAGAAGAAAAGGAAAGAAGACAAACTTCAGAAACTCCCACTAGGGGAGCTTGGTGGAGTTGGAGAAAATTCCACATTCTGCTTGCAAAAAAAACTAATGAGTTTGCGTCCCATACTCTTCTGATTTTGCAGCACATTCCGCACATCCGACTCAAGAACATCCATTCTTGCTGCCATACTCTGATTTGCTGCCTCTATTCCATCTAATCTTTGCAAGATAGGCTCCAAATCTACAGCAGCTCCTCTATTATTCCTCCTCTCATCATCATCAGCACCAGTAGCCACCTCGTCCTCACCCGAGGAGTCATGAGCATTAGCTGCTGAAGCTGATTCATGTGCCCTCGCATGAGACACACTTGGTCCAGCCATACTTGGATCAGCTTTACTAGTTCCACCTGCACATCTATCAACAAACCTTGGGGGCCAAGCTCCCTTGGTTAAGATATTAGCCCGGCGCAAATAGACAACATCCAACAAAGGAATTGATTCTTTTTCATCCATTGCAAAATTATTTAAATCACCCAAACACCCCAAAATAATGCCCGTCACCATATGGCACATTCCCACTGATTTACTACGCGCAATAGAGGCATGGTAAGGACCATCTAAAATGAAATCATTGGAATCAGGGGTTCGACGAGATTGCAATAAATCTAAAACAAACAAATCCTTTGTTTGTACCTTAGTACTTTCTGCCCTCCCATGCATAGCATGACACGGAAATTTGTGAAAGAGCATCAATGCATTGTCTTTAATTTGCCTGTTAGTGGAATTTTTATTATTAAAACGTTCTATTCCAGAAAGTCTATTCCAAACAGGGGAGGGTTGAAATATATGCGAATCAAATCTTTTTCCATTTAGTGGGAAACCAAACCAATTATGTAAATCATCATAGGTAAAAGTATAATTCCTACCCCTATGTCTAAATTTCATGGAGTCCCTACCTTTATCCACATAATCCAAGGTGACAAAAAATTCTACTGCCCAATCTTTTCTTACAGGTAATGAGAAAGTAACAAATTTTCCCCAATTCATATATCGCAGAAAATTATTAATCTGATCATGCAAGCCCATAGTATTTAAAATTGCAAAATCAAGAGCCCACATACCCACATACGTTTTCTTAGCAAAATAAAGGAATTTCTCACCCTCCTCATCAGAATAAATGGGAAAAGGACAGTCGTACCTGTTTTGAAAAATAAGGGAAGCAGGAGTTGGTTCCTCCTCAGGTTGGCTGGATTCGCCCATTGGTCGCTTCCCTTTGCTTTTATCACCCACATGTTTAGTTCTCACCATTTCCAAAATTGTTTTCCAATTGAAGAACAAGACGAGAAGAAATAGAAAAAGAAAAGCAACAGATTTATAGAAGAAGAAAAAAATGAGATTTGCGTTGGAAGTTAGAGAAAATCGTGAAAAAGATTTTGAGAGAATCGTGCGAAAATAAAGAGAAGAAAACTGAAGAGGCAGAAGAAATAAAATAAAGAGAAGTTAATAGGGTAGAAAATGAGAAGGTGGGGAATTAAATGTGATCTCAACGGTTGATTTGACCTAAAATTTCGAATTCCGCGTTCTGTCGCGACATTGTCGCGATCGCGACAGAACCGAAATGAAATATTTAAACATCGCGCTATACGTCGCGTCATCGCGACAATTTATTCCCGCGACAACGTCGCGATCGCGATAAAAAGAAAATTGTAAAACCAAAAATTTTCTGTCGCGATGATACTCACCGTCGCGCCGTCGCGATGAAGTCTGAATTACACTTGCCTCATTCTGTCGCGCTCGCGACAGAAAGGAATTTTGAGAAATCACATTTTCTTTTCCTTCTAAAAATGTCACACGAAGGTATATAAAATACACTCACATATTAAAAACATCTGTGGGACAAAAAGAATGACATTAGTACATATAAATATAACACATATAATAAAACATTTAATTAAAAAGAAAAATAAAACCAAGTAACCATTAAACCATTTTTAAGGAAAGAAATGAAACCTCCCTTCCATGAAATGTTTCCTCCAAATACACTTTACATCTTTGACCATTGGCTTTAAATAACTCCCCTTTTCCATTTTTTAGCTCTAAAAACCCTTGATCAAAAACTTGTGTGACTTCAAAGGGTTCACTCCATCTAGATCTTAATTTTCCCGGGAAGAGTTTCAATCTAGAATTATACAAGAGAACCTTGTCCCCAATATTAAAATTTTTAATCCGAATATGTGCATCATGCCATTTTTTAGTCCTTTCTTTATAGATTTTTGCATTTTCAAAAGCAAGAAGTCTTAATTCATCTAGCTCATTTAATTGTAAACATCTCTTGACACTTGCATCTTTAAGATCATAATTCAAAGTTCTAATGGCCCAATATGCTTTGTGCTCTAACTCCACAGGTAAATGACACGCTTTACCATAAACATCCTATATGGTGTCATACCAATTGGGGCTTTGAATGCAGTGCGATATGCCCACAAAGCATCATCTAATTTATGTGCCCAATCCTTCCTAGAAGTAGAGACTGTTTTTTCTAATATCCACTTTAACTCCCTATTGGACACTTCCACTTGACCACTTGTTTGTGGGTGATATGGTGTAGCTACCCTATGATGAACACCATATTTATGTAATAATGAATCAAAAGAACGGTTAATGAAATGCTTACCTCCATCACTTATGATGGCTCTTGGCACTCCAAATCTTGAGAAAAGCTTCTTCAAAAACTTTATCACCACCTTTGAATCATTGGTAGTTGTGGCTTTTGCTTCAACCAATTTTGATACATAATCAACCCCAACCAAAATGTAGTTTTTTCCAAAAGAAGTAGGGAAGGGACCCATGAAGTCAATCCCCCACACATCAAACACTTCAACTTCCAATATGTTATTCAAAGGCATCTCATCTCTTTTCCCAATATTTCCAGCCCTTTGACATTTATCACATTTGGCTACATACATCTTTGCATCATGAAATAAAGTTGGCCAAAAGAATCCACATTCAAGCACTCTAGATGCAGTTTTATTGGCACCATTATGACCCGAATATAATGCAGCATGACAATGCATTAAGATGTTTTGACAATCCCCCTCACTTACACAATGACGAATTATACCATCTCCACTTATCTTAAACAAGTAAGGCTCTTCCCAAAGATAATTTTTAACATCACTAAAGAATTTCTTCTTTTGTTGCCATGTCAAATTTTCAGGTACAATTCCAGCAGCAAGATAGTTAGCAAAATCAGCATACCAAGGTACATGCATATTCAAAATTGACATCAAGGCTTCATCCGGAAATGTTTCATTAATTTCAATACCATCACCTAAAGTTTGTTCATTGTTTTCTAACCTAGACAAATGGTCAGCAACAAGATTTTCACTTCCCTTTTTATCTTTAATTACAAGGTCAAACTCTTGCAATAACAATACCCAACGAATAAACCTAGGTTTAGCATCTTTCTTTGCAAATAAATACCTCAATGCAGCATGATCAGTATAGATTATGACTTTAGATCCCAACAAGTAATATCTAAACTTGTCACATGCATAAACCACAGCTAACATTTCTTTTTCAGTTGTTGTATAATTAACTTGAGGAGGTGACAAGGTATGACTAGCATAATATATCACATGCAAATTCTTACCATGTCTTTGGCCTAATACACAACCCACAGCAAGATCACTTGCATCACACATAATTTCAAATGGCAATTCCCAATTAGGAGCAGCAATAATAGGAGCACTTATAAGGGCCTTCTTCAAAGTTTCAAAAGCATACATACATTCTTTAGAAAATTCAAAAGAAACATCCTTAACTAGCAAATTAGTTAAAGGTTTAGCAATTAAAGAAAAATCCTTTATAAATCTTCTATAAAATCCAGCATGTCCAAGAAAAGATCTTACCCCCTTAAGTGTAGTGGGTGGAGGTAATTTCTCAATTAATTCAGTTTTTGCTCTATCAACCTCAATACCCCTACTTGAAATTTTGTGCCCTAATACTAACCCTTCATCTACCATAAAATGGCATTTCTCCCAATTAAGAACCAAGTTAGTTTCTTCACACCTAGCCAATACTTTGTCTAAATTTTGTAAACAAAGCTCAAATGAATCCCCGTATATAGAAAAGTCATCCATAAAGACTTCCATTATATCCTCTATCATGTCTCCAAAAATTGAAGTCATACATCTTTGAAATGTGGTTGGGGCATTACAAAGCCCAAAAGGCATTCGCCTATAAGCAAAAGTTCCATAAGGACAAGTAAATGTAGTTTTCTCTTGGTCACTAGGGTAGATAAAAATTTGGAAATACCCTGAATATCCATCAAGAAAACAGTAATGAGAATGGCCTGCAATTCTCTCTAGCATTTGGTCAATGAATGGTAAAGGAAAATGATCCTTTCTAGTGGCCAAATTAAGCTTCCTATAATCTATACATACCCTCCAACCTGTAGTGGTTCTAGTTGGAATTAAATCTCCATTCTCATTCCTTACTACTGTCATACCCCCCTTTTTTGGAACACAATGTATTGGACTCACCCAATCACTATCCGAAATGGGATAAATGATTCCAGCATCAAGCAATTTAATAACTTCCTTTTTTACTACCTCTTTCATATGAGGATTAAGCCTCCTTTGCCTATCAGCCTTTGGTTGATAGTCATCTTCCATATTTATCCTATGCATGACAACATTAGGACTAATACCCTTCAAATCAGATATTTGCCATCCAATACTTTTTATCCTTTTTCTAATAACTTCTAATAATGCATGCTCTTGGTCTTTATTGAGTTTATTAGAAATAATAATAGGCAAAGTATGATCAGGTCCAAGAAAAGCGTACCTCAAATGATTAGGTAGTTCCTTTAAATCAACATTTGGAGGACTTTCAATTGAAGGTGGCAACGGTGCTTCATTACGATAAAGAGGTTCACTTCTAAAGCTTTCTTGCTCTACCTCTTCATGAACTTCTTCTTCTTTTTGGACTTCCTCTTCATCTGCATTTTCTAATACTTCCACAATACACGCATCAATGACATCTATTTTCATGCACACATTTTCATCCATTGGGTATTTTAGTGCCTTTTCCATGTGATATTCAACACTATCATCCCCTACTCTTAAGACTAATGTGCCCTCATAGACATCAACTAAAGCCCGACCAGTCCTCATGAAAGGTCTACCCAATATTAAGGGACATTTCTCATCATATGCAAAATCTAAAATGACAAAATCAGCGGGCAAAATAAATTTATCCACTTTTATAAGCACATCTTCAACTATTCCATATGGTTTCTTAATAGATTGATCAGCTAATTGCAAAACCATGGAAGTAGGTTTAACATAGTCTAAACCCAATTTTTTAAAGATAGAATAAGGCATGAGATTAATACTTGCCCCCAAATCACATAAACACTTAGGAAACTCTTTATCCCCTAAGGTACATGGAATTGTGAAACTACCATTATCTTTAAGTTTGGTAGGCAAATTATTTGTGATTATAGAACTACATGCTTCAATCAATGCAATAGTGGATATATCCTCCCAACTTCTTTTCTTATAAATTAATTCTTTAAGAAATTTTGCATAGTTAGGAATTTGTGATATGGCCTCAATAAAATTCAAATTTATGTGCAGATGCTTCAATTTATCAATAAAAGATTGAAATTGCTTATCTTGGTTTTGTCTCTTTAGGCGTTGCGGAAATGGTGGGCAAGGTTGAAAAATTTTGGAAGAATTTGCTTTAGATGCCCCTTCTGTCGCGACCGCGATAGGCGTCGCGATCGCGACAAAAGACTCTCCTCCTGCTGTCGCGTTCACGTCTGGTATCGCGCCTGGTGTCGCGCTTGGAACTTTGGTTTGCTTCTCTTCTGTCGCGACCGCGACAGGCATCGCGCTCGCGACAGAAGAATCATTCTTCTTTTTATTTTCCTGAAATTCTCCATTCTTGTTAGTAATAACAAATTCATTGGTGTAAGATTTACCTGACCTCAAATTGATGGCTTTTAGATGTTCCTTTGGGTTCTCCTCCGTATTACTTGGTAAAGTACCTTGTAATCTTGAAGGTAAAGCCTTTGCTAATTGCCCAATTTGCACTTCTAAGTTGTGAATGGATGAGGCTTGATTCTTTGTGATTTGATCAAACTTATTTTCCAGTCTCTTTTGGTTCTCCTCTTGTGAGTTAAATTTCATATTAATCCCCTCTAAGAACCTATCCATTTTAACCTCCAAAACCCCAAACCTATCTTGAGGTGGTTGAAAACTTACTCCTTTATTTTGATTACTACTATTCCCCCATGAAAAGTTTGGATGGTTCCTCCATCTAGGGTTATATGTATTGGAAAATGGGTTACATCTTCCTTGCCCTTGGATAAAACTAACTTGCTCCTCCGTACTATTTATGCCTAAATTACATACCTCACTTGGATGTCCTTGTTGTCCACAAATATTGCATCTATTTGGTTGATTACCTCCCATACCCAAATTATTGAGTTTGTGAGTCAATGCTTCCACTTGAGCTTGCAATGCAACCACTGAATCGAGTGCATGAACTCCTCTCACATTAGTAGCATTTGAATCTCTACTTCTCTCGGTAGGCCACATGCAGTTGTTCATGGACATCTCCTCCAATAATTCAAATGCCACTTCAGTAGTTTTTCTCATCAAAAAACCTCCAGCAGCAGCATCAATAGTTCCTCTAGTGGTAGGATTAACTCCATTATAAAATGTTTGCATCAACAATTCTCTTGGCAAGTTATGGTGTGGACACATCCTTTGCAATTCCTTGAATCTTTCCCAAGCCTCATATAATGATTCATTATCATTTTGAACAAAAGTAGTGATATCCTTTATGATTTTTGCAGTTTTGGCCAATGGAAAATATTTTGATAAAAATGCTTGGGCCAATTGGTCCCAAGTAGTTATAGATCCTCTTGTTAGAGAATTCAACCAAGCTTTTGCTTTATCCTTCAAAGTGAATGGAAAAAGCCTAAGCTTGATTGCATCAGCTGAAACCCCATTTATCTTAAAGGTATCACAAATCTCAAGAAAATTTGCCAAATGAGCATTTGGATCCTCATTTGCCAAACCATAAAATTGAATACTATTTTGAATCATTTGTAATAATGAAGGCTTAATTTCAAATTGATTTGCATTTACCGTTGGTCTTACCACTCCTTGTTGAGCACCACTCAAAGCAGGTGTGGCGAAGTCCATCAATCTTGGTGGATTTTCTTCAGCCATGATAATTGATCTCCTATTTTTGTTCTTCTTTTTATTGGATTTCCGATTACTTGACAAAAATCTTTCAATTTCAGGATTTAAAGGCTCAAGCTCTTCTAAAGAACTCCTTGTACTAGGCATGAACTTTCAAAATCCTGTAAAAATAAAACACAAAATTAATTTAAAAAATACAAACAAATTAAAACAAAATAAAATATTGTAATCCAAAATCATAAATCAATTTTTATAATGGCAACAACCGCTCCCCGGCAACGGCGCCAAAAACTTGTTGTGCATTTTCTAATGATGCAACATACCGCAAGTATACGGTGTACCGCAATAATACTTAAGATGTCGATCCCACGAGGAACGTGTTTACACACTATTACTAATTGATTTTAATCTTGTTTACAATTATAAAATGATGGAGAAGTGATTCTAAATTAATCTAATATGTAAACTTACTAAGTCAAGTTTATGTGAATCCAAGAAGATAGAAAAGATTAATGATGCTAAATAAAAAGATGGAACTTGAATTAATTGTTCTTAATGATTTTAGCATTCTTGTCTTGTAAGTCAAGTTGAATAAATTTCCTACTTACTTTCTCAATATAAATAGGACTGCCTAAAACATACACATATAAGTCTAATTCCAAATTTTCACTTAAGAACTAGATTATTATACATGCAAATCTTAAGAATAAAACACAACCTATAACAACCATTTCAATATTATGATTTCTCAAACAATATCTTGATGATGAATTTCCAATTAGATGTAAGAATGAATTTGATTTCTCAATAAAACTCAAACTTATAATGATAATAAATAATGTACTAATGAAAAATTCTACAATTAAGAACACTTGAATAAATATGAACACTAAAATAATTTAATATTAAACATTTAAGTTCAGAATTTACATCATAAAAATTACAAAGAAGAATTAAAAGATAAGAATTGAAGAAGAAGATTTCTCAACCCTTTTCAAGTCACTAATTGTAGTCCTCTTCCTTGTATAATATCTTCTCTTCAACACATAAACTCTACTTAAGAAAAACTAAAAGAAAACTATTTTTAACTATAGAAAAAATATTCAAATGTTCAACTCTAAGTCATCATATGTAAATTACAGTTAAGAATAGTATTTATAATATCAGCTCATCCCCTTCAGATGCCCTTCTACAAAGGTTATAATTGTTGGTGGAAAGGTGCAACTTCTCAAGTTCAAATTTGAACTTTAGTGTCTAACGGATCCTTCTGTCGCGATCGCGACAGAACACGCCTTCTCTTTCGCTTGCCTTTCCTCATGTGTGCCTTCTCCATGCCTTGTCGCGACCTCGCGACAACGTCTCTTGGTCGCGACAGCTTCTCTTTTCTTCTCTTTACTTATTCTTCCCTTAGCGCGCTCTGTCGCGCCTTTTCTGCCTTAGCTCATTCCTTCTTCTTCTCTCCATTTGCTCCATATTTTCTCCATTGACTCCATATTTACAAAACTTAACAAAACACATAAAACTCACCTAATTCTAACAACTAAAAACACATAAAACATTATTTATAACCACAAAATATAGTTTAATTATGAGTTATTTAAGCTCATATCATGAGTCCTGTCGCGAGCACGACAAGCGTCGTGGGCGTGACAGAACCACTTCGGTGATAGGGTAATTAATTGGCCTTTGTAAATTGTAGCTTTGTAGGGGAATGACACATGGCTTGGTGGGGAAGTGACTAGTGGCAATAGATTAACTTATGTTAAGAGTGATTAAGAGTTAAAAAGAGGATGAGGATGTAATTATTTGGGTAGATGGCATTTATTACCATAGTTAATTGTTGGATTGACTTGGACTATCTGTTTCTTTCTTCTTCTTTCACGTGAGTTTTCTTTCTTTTCCCTTATTCTGCTCCTTTTTTCGTTCCTTCTTCTTCTTCTTTACACTGTTTTGAGTGATTCATTTGGGTTGGCTTTGAGAGGGGCTAGTAGAGCTTGATTAGGTATCCTAAGAAGGTAAGTAATGCTATTTACTTAGCATTGGTCTTCTTCTTTTATTTTATTTCTGTTTTTGATTTAAAGTAAGAGAGAAGAGTAACTTTGGTGTGTTGAATGGTTTGTGTATGGAAGCTGTGGACAAGAGGCCCAATAAAGGCAAAGAGAAGGTCGGAGCCGAGTAGAGAACGCGGTTCATCGTCTTAGAGGTAGGGATCGTGTGCGATTTTTCCTATTTTGCATGTGTTGTGACTTTGAATGTGTTAATAGAGATTTAGTTGTATAAAGAAATGTACTTGGAGCTTAAATTAGCTCAATTGTTTTTTTTTGAGTGTGTGTAAAATCATTTTGATGGCTTGTAGTGTTTCAATGTCTAAAGTGATTGTGTGATTTGAGTGAAAACTTAGTTATGAGCATGATTTATAGGGTAATTACATGTTAAAAGAGGAGTGGTTACATGTGAAAATAAAAGAGTTGGTTTGGGTTTTGTTTGAGTTTATCTATGTGTGGATTTTCGCCGTTGGAATTGGGAAACATGATTCTGTCGCGAGCGCGACATAAGCAGTGATCGCGACAGAATCGCGTCTTTCATTTCCGTAGAAAGCGAGTTGGAACTTGATTTTCAGAGTTGTGAGGAGAGAGTCATGAGACGTGAGGGTAGGTCACGACTCGTGACCCTTGGGCGAGCCTCGTCGTGAGGCGTGAGATGGCATCACGACCCGTGATGCCCTCTCTCTGTTGTGAGGATCCTGTCACGAGTCTTGATGGGCAGTCACAACTCGTGACCCCTTCCTTCCTGGCGGGCGTGAAGCGAAGCAGATCGTCACGAGCCGCAATCGCGTGTGCGACTCGTGACGGCTCCGTTTCCTTATGCTACTGTCGCGAGCGCGACACAAGTCGCGATCGCGACAGTGAGCCTTTTTCCGCCTGTTTTGTCTTGTTTTTGTCTTTTGCTCCTGTTTTGAGTTATTAAAGGTCTAAATGGGTCTTGCATGTTATCATTTAGCCTGTGTTTGGTCTAAATTATCTTTTAAACCTCTTACATGATTAGTAATTATTAAATGTACATGATTAGTAAAAGTTATACATGAATTAAATGCACTTGAATTACAGTAGATGAGTTGATATCAGTGTATAGTATATGAGGTTTTAGAGCCTGATTACCATTATAGTGGATAGATAAGCATGCTTATAAAGGGCTAGAGTGCAGCTGCTAGAGTTGGCCTTAATTGTGCCCAGAGTTCGGAATACCTCGTGTATTCCATAGAGTTTGAGTTAATTCTCCATATGTAAGATACTGTAAACAGTATCCAGAGTTACCCGTATCCACCATGAAAGGAATTCAGGCTTATTGTTATTGCTAATGTATAGTGAACATGAAATGATTGTATGTAGTGTTACGAATAAAAGTTAAAGTACATGAGAATAATGAAACGTGATAGTTGTGTATACAAGTATATGTTTATATGAATTGGAATACATGATTTACATGAGTGTGAAAAAAATATGCATGTGTGCTTTGACTAATATATGTGGTGTATATATAATTTATTTTGAGACTTCGAAAGAAGTCCCTTGCATTGTTTTCATCCCCACTAAGCGTTATTGCTTAGCACGGATGTTTGTTTCCGTGTAGGTTACAGGTTTGAATCAGAGAACGTGCATATGCAGGTCAAGGGCCACTTGGAAGTTTTGTTATATCTTTTTGTATAAATTAGAAGTAGAGTTGGTGATGTTTTGAGTAACATCATTATGTAATAAAGAGTATAGTTGTTCTATGTAATCGTTAAAAGTATATGTATATGAAAAAAAAAAGTGCACATGTATAAGTATAAAGCTTTTGGTAAAATGTAAAGTTTACATGTATAATAAAAGTAATTTTGTCTGGGCCCAACTTATTTCTAATTGTTTATTATTTATTGTTACCGCTTCCGCTAGTGTATGTATACGTATGTGCCCGCGTGGCGCCCCGATATTCCTTACCGGGGGTATGGGGGTGTTACATTTGAAGTATTTCCTCTCGCAGAAGGAGTTAAACATGAGACAGCACCGTTGGCTTGAGTTGTTTAAGGACCACGACTGCATAGTGGATTACCATCCGAGTAAGGCCAATGTAGTCGCTGATGCTTTGAGTCGAAAGTCGATTTTAGCTTTGTTCCTGAGACGGTTTAGATGGAGGTTTGATTCAGATGGAGCTTTGATTGCTCAGTTGAGAGTGAAGCCTACCTTAAGATAGAAGATTGTGGATGCTCAGAGGGATGATGAGAGGCTACAGCGGATTGTGCAAGAGGTCAGATCGGGCAAGCAGGCAGATTTCTCAGTTCTAGATGGAGTGTTGATGTATAGAAATCGCTTGTGTGTGACTAAGGATGAGGAGTTGAGGAAACAGCTTTTGAGTGAGGCGCATAGTACGGTTTTTACTATGCATCCTAGCAGTGAAAAGATGTATCGAGACATGAAGCAATTTTATTGGTGGTCCGGTATGAAGAGGGATATTGTGGATTTTGTGTCCAAGTTCTTGACATGTCAGCAAGTAAAGGCCGAGCATCAAGTTCCTTTGGGATTGCTTACACCTTTATCCATTCCCGAGTGGAAATGGGATGACATGGCCATGGACTTTGTATCTGGTTTGCCTTTGACTCAGAGGAAGCATGACACAGTTTGGGTGATAGTGGATCAGCTTACGAAGTCAGCTCATTTCTTGCCAGTGAGAGTGGACTATCCGATGGATAGGTTGGCCAGTATCTATGTGGATGAGATAGTTCGGTTGCATGGAGTGCCGTTATCCATAGTATCAAATCGGGACCCAAGGTTCACTTCGAAGTTTTGGAAGGAATTGCAAAGGGCTTTGGGTACCAAGTTAAACTTCAATATGGCATTCCATCCTCAGACAGATGGTCAGTCAGAACGGGTCATTTAGATTCTGGAGGATATGTTGAGGGCGTGTGCTTTGGATTTTCCAAGTAGTTGGGACAGATATGTGTCGCTTATGGAGTTTGCCTACAATAATAGCTATCAGTCGAGCATCGGTATGGCACCGTATGAGGCTTTATATGGTCGGCAGTGTAGGACTCCGGTTTGTTGGACCGAGCTATTCGAGCATTCAGTGATTAGACCCGAGTTGGTTAGGGATACTGAGGAGAAGATCAGAGTAGTGCAGCGAAATTTGAAAGCGGCTAAGGATCGACAAAAGTCTTATGCCAACTTGAAAAGGAAAGATGTGCAGTTTGAGGTCGAGGACAAGGTTTTCCTTAAAGTTTCGCCTTGGAGGAAAGTGCTTCGGTTTGGAAAGAAAGGTAAGCTTAGTCCTCGCTTCATTGGTCCCTATGAGATTTTGGCTAAGGTTGGTCCGGTAGCCTATAGATTGGCTTTACCGATGGAGTTGGCACAGTTGGACGATGTTTTCCATGTTTTGATTCTTCGTCGGTACAGATCTGATCCGTCACATGTTCCTTCAGTTCAGGATGTGTAAGTGCAACCAGATTTTTCTTATGATGAGGAACCGAGAGCCATCCTAGCTTGAGAAGTGAGACAATTGAGGAGTAAGCAGATTCCATTGGTAAGTATTATGGAATCATCATGGAGTCGAGGAAGCGACTTGGGAACTAGAAGAGTCGATGAGAGCTCAGTATTCGCATTTGTTCAGTTTAGGTGAGAATTTCGAGGACGAAATTCTTGTTAGTAGGGGAGAGTTGTCACACCCCATTTGCCCCCTGGTAGTACGAGCCTATTTGTGTGTGCATGCAATTGTATGTGGTCGGTATATTATAAGGGCATTTTGGGAATATTGCATGTTTTATGGGTAATAATAGTGTATGGGTGCATGCATGGCAGTAGAATGCATTATACAATAAACTTTTATTATCCTTACAATTACATATACTAGTCAATTACCTTGTCAATATACATTTAAATCCTTCATTTGATCTTATTATGGTAAATTACATTTTGTATCCTTCAATTTCCCTTAATTTACGATCTTTTCATTCAATTTCACAATAATTACAATTATGCCACTAGTTATTCATAGTTCATACTTAATTCATTATTTATCATGTAAAAATACCGTTTAGTCCCTACTTACACTTTATGCATGAATTCACATTGAATCCTTAATTTTTCATATTTCCACTCATTTAATTATTTAACTTCGTACTTTCCATTATCCTATCTTTCCTTACTATTAAGCATAATTACCATCCCAACCCTATTACTTATAAATCCTTACAATTTAATCCTTATTCACTTCATTCTTCTTATTACTTCATATTTATTCATTTAAAACCATTTTTACCTTATTATCTCAATGTTTTACCATTTAATACTTAACATACTATTTTCAAGTCAAATTTCATTTTAATCCTTATCTTATCCACTACAAGAATATAATTATTTAGCGACGGACAGCGTCCGTCGTTATATTTGCCATTTCTAAATTTAGCGAAGAAAAGCAATAATCCGTTTCTATTTTTAGCGATTGAAAAGTATCTTCCATTGCTAAAATAGAGACGAAATATTATTTTTCGTGTCTATATTTAGCGACGGAATATTATTTTTCGTTACTAAATAGCGACGGTATTTCACATTTCATCGCTAAAAATAGCGACAAAAAAGTATATTACGTCGCTAAAAATAGAGATAAAAAATAATATTCCGTCGCTATTTTTTAATAGTAATTTTTTTTTTTAAAAATTAAATATATAATAATAAATAATATAAAAATTATAATTGGCAAAATTACTATAATGAAAAAAGTATTAATTAAAATAAGTAAATTTGATAAAATTGTAATAATAAAGTATTAATATATAATTAATAATACTATAACTAAATGTACGTAGTAGAAAAAGTAAAAATACTAACTAAACAGGGGGTGAATATGGACGATAAGATGACTGTGCTCGTGTGTCATCGGTTACTTTTCGGCTAATGAAATCCTCCAACTTATTAATGCACCTCATGAACATGTCTACTGTGTTGCGAATGTAACACCCCCTACCCATACGTAGGCGAACCCATCTGCAAGGGAATAGGAAGCCGTATGAGCAAGGGTATCACCGGACAGAAGCGGAACAAAAGGCATACATAAATACGCAAGAATTAAAACCTTTGAGATGCAAAAGCTGAACATGCATTAACTCAAACATACAAGCACTACACGGATGCATACACACACACATACATACAATCGTTCAATGGAAGCCTCAGATGAAAGATAAAATAGAAGAAATACTTAATACATAAATATAAAAATATTTACATAGCCCAAAATATTACATCAAGATCCCTATACATAATAAATATACAAAAGGCTACAGAAAACAGAAACCAAAATACAGGACCTTATAACACAATATCAAAACTTCTAACTCCTATATGGCCAACCTTGCAGGTGCACAACTCGAACCGAACCAAACCTTCCACCTGCACGGGAAAGGAGCCCGTGCTAAGCGATAACGCTTAGTGGGGAGGAACAAACACAAAAGGACACTAAACAATAGACAATTATTATCATGCAGAAAAATACATATAACCTATACACAAATACTTACCGAGTATACCGTAGGATCAAATATTAGAGGGCATAACTTGAATACTCACAAATTGTATAAACATGTAGCTGACATACCAGAGTACCCCTAAGCTGATTCATATACAATACAACTATAATTTAACTATCATACCAAGATGCACATACACGTTAACTAATCACCGAGGTACGAAGTTAATGCACTACACTCCCTTACAATAATGCGCATTAATAAAATGCAAAGTCACTAGAAGTCTAAATATACAATTATTATACCATAATACATATGTAACACCCCCTACCATACCCAGGCGATCTCATCCGATAAGGAGTGACATGCCGTATGAGTCGGGGTGCTACCATGCATATACCATACAAATTATACATTCATACATACACATACATACTGAAGTACAGGGTAATTAAAAATTTTCGGAGCATACACACAAATAACTCATCATATATTAATACAACCCAAAAGCCATTACAATAGTTTTTTTTTATCAACTGGCTGATACAAAAATATTACATACCCAAAAATATAATTACATAAGCGGAAGCCATATCAAAATCAATACAAGAGAGTTCTATACACCAAAAAGAATTATCAATCAAACAATAAACTCCAAACTCTAAACCTTGCTGTGTTGGCTTGACTGCGGCAACTCACTCAAAACAAAACTTCTTATGTACCTGCACGGGTAAAACACCGTGCTAAGCGATATACGCTTAGTGGGGAAACACACATATAATATGGTCGGCCATTCACAATGGTCGTCAAGGCATAACACATTCATGATGGCATATGCAATAACTCATAACATAACATATATAAACATGCTCACGAATTTCAGCCATACATTTTACATCTCATATTCATATCCATATCCATATTATCTCATTCAAATATTACCTTCGCATAATCAATTCCCTATTCATTTACAATTTAGTTGCTTTCACGTACTTAACATTTTATGCAACTGAATACCATATTCTTGTAATCATATCAAAGCGAAACAGAACAAAAAGAACACCTGCTGACTCACAATAGTGGATAACAAGTAAACGCATAGCGTACCTTACGGGCACGAATCGAACGCATAGCGTACCTTACGGGTACGAATTAAGAATCGTTTATTTTTGTCGCATTCAAAACATTTTACAAAGGGGGACCTTAAACAAGATCCAAAACGCGTAAGTGGTTCGCAAGGAACCAAACGGGGACCTGATCGGGGTCCAGACAGAACTGAGGCTGCAGCTAAGAGACTCTATTATGCATGCCTAACTATCCACTAAACTGACTCTTGCAGGTCATGTATAATACAATTCACATTTAGTTACACATTTGTTCAATATGAATAACCATTGAATTTAACATACATAAATCAATTATATTTAAGCATGACACATTTAGTTCATAGGTTAAGGCATAATATGGCATACAAATATTTAGCATATAAGAAGACACTAAATAACATTTAGATAGCTTAGCATGAAATATAATACAAAAAAAAAACATCCGAAGCAAAGAAATGACTGAACAGAGAAAGCCATCTAATGTACACCCTTATCACGTCTATAACAGAGCACAAACACGAGTAATATATAGCTCATGTAATATTCAAATCACAAGTTCTTGCTTCCTAATTAAATTAGATTTAATCAAATAATATATTAGGTTTAATGCCTTAATCATAAATTATAAACATGTTATATAATTCTCGTCATGAGTATTTATTCCTCTAGCAAATTAGGCTTATAGTTTAATTCATGGTTAATCATCATATTAATTAATTCTTCGTTATAAGAATTTATTCAATTCACAGGTAATTTAATTATATATCCTCATTACCTAATTATAAAATAAGTAACATTAAATTTTTCAGGCGTTTCTAGACACTTTGGGGCTAATTCGGAGGTGTGGAACCGATTCTAGGATGAATTGGTGAAGAGGGAAAATTTTTACTAAAACACAGCTGTGCTGTATAAAAAACACAGCTGTGCTCTACTGCTAATCGTCGATCTAATTGCCAAAAACACAGCTGTGTCCTACTAAAAGCACAGCTGTGCTTTCCAACCAGTCCCCAAACGTTATCAAAATTAAGAGCACAGCACAGGGCAAAAATTCAGTTCCTTAGTCTACTTGCATTTTTTTGAACGAGTAAAATACATTTTCAGACCAAATAGTCTTCATAACAATTAATCCTCAAGACGTTATCTTTCTAGTGACAAAATTTCAGATCAACAGGAGCTGAAATCTGGGAGATATACCCAAATTGCTCTAACCTGCTGCACAGACACACCTGACAAATTTCGCTACTGTAATGGGCGATTTTAAAATAGTTAGAGTCCGAATTAAATTATAGTTATTTTTACAAAGTTTTAGAAACAGATGTTGTGGTTCTAACCCAACTGTAATTATGCATTTTGGAGTCGTAAAACGCAACTTATGCTAAAAAGAGTGACCAAAGGTCAATCAGACCCACCTAAGCAGAGAGGTCTCGGTTTTTAGCATTTTTGAAGATACTAAGTCCAGAATTAGCTCCAGAACTCTGTCAAAGAATTTTAGATACGGATCTTAGCTATCGGATGCAATTTGAATCAACTCAATTGGAGCTCTATAACTCTACTTATGACAAAAACATCACACTGAGGTCAGATAAAAACTGAATAAAATTTCAGAACACAAACATCAACATTGAACAAATAAATCCCAAACCTAAAATTTTTCACTTCAATTACTTAGATCCACAACTCCCAGCAATTTCCTTGCCCTTGGAATCCCGGGAAGATTTAGCTAAACAATCAAACCCAACAATTATACAAAAACAAAACCTAGATTAAAAACCCAATTAAAATGTAAAAGAAAATAGAGAAACAAGATGAAAATATGAATTAAACTTACCAAAATAATGCAAGAATTACTTGATTTCTACCCACAAAAATTAGATCTATTCTAGGATTTTTTTTTTTTTAGAAGAGAGAAAATTAAGAAGAACAAGAAGAATAAGATGACTTACGGAAATGAAGAACACACACTTCTTCATTTTAATTTTTTTTCTAATTCTTGCCACATGTCACCTCACTATTGGTGAGAATCCATCACTCACACCCAACAAGTATACACAACTCACACTCAATGCATTCTCACTTAAAACACCCTACTAATGTGTGAGTAAAACACACAATAATATCCCACTTAGATTCCTTCCACTATGCTATACTCACCCACACACAATCACAATACCATTACTCACATCGTACAATGGTATATGCATGCACACACAAATATATCCCAACTAATTCACACCCTAATAACATATATGCACCCATATGTTAACATAACCCTTGTAACATGCAATATACCCCAAAATACCCTTGTTACATGTCAAAATACATACAAATGCACACATACACATGGCTCGTACTACTAGGGGGTAAACGGGGTGTGACAACATACACACTAGCTGAGAATCAATGGACAAGATCAAACACCACTCTTCCACTGCGCAACACTAATACATATAAAATCATGCCATGCAACGTAAACACATAACAAGATGCCAAGGACCCTACACTAATACACGTATCATCATACAGAGAATTATCAACACATAACGACGTACAAAAATCACTTCCATAGCAGAGGCCGACAAAGCATATACAGAGCAATATATTCATATTCATAGCATTTAATAGTTCAAGATCACATTCTTATATTCATAACTAATCAGATTCACATGCTTATAAACACAACATAACAAACAATACACCTGCTGACTCACAATAGTGGATATCGAGTAAAACAAACTATACCTTATGGGTACAAATCGAACGCATAATGTATCTTACAGGTACAAATCGAAAAGCAACATCATTTTCCACATTCAAAGACATTTCGCTAAAAGGGCCTGAAACAAGATCCATACACAATAAAGGTTCATGAGGAACCAGCCAGGGATCTGATCGGGGTCCATTCGTTCAAAGGGCGCTGTAGCTACAAAACTCTATTAGGCATGCCTAACTATCCACTAGATTGACTCTCGCAGGTCATGCATAAAATAATTCATGTTTCGCATCATATAATACACATATATCATCATACATATCATAGAATATGATAGACATATAATCTAGTCACACACTTTAATATTATTCACTATTCTAAACATATCAAAATCAAATATGGAAAACAATATTATGCCAATGGTTATCCATGCAAGACCTTATTCATGCAATAATACACCTCATGCTTTAATATGACATGCTCATAATTACCAACCATGAAATATGGCATTCTTAACTCACTTGTATACAAATTACAACATGCGATACCATTCACAATAATTAACAGAGATAAACCGAGTGATATAGTTTAATTCAAACAATAATCTAATAGGGATCACCATTACCAAGCACATTATAATCACATATTTTCATTCTAGCATTTCAATAATCACACACTTTAGAAGAATCATAGTAATAACAATAATTAGCTAAAAAAAACATGTCCCAAGCAATAGTGAGAAACGATGCAAAGTGAAAGAAGAAAGATCATTTTCAAAAACTAAGCAGAAAACAGGACAAGCAGAAGAAGGTTCTGTCGCGATCGCGACATGGAGTCACGCTCGTGACAAAGGCCTGAAGGGGCATCGCTGAGTAGAGCTATGCACGACTTGTGCACATGAGCATGACTCGTGCTCATGTGTGTGAGTCGTGCTTGAAGAGCACGAGTGGTGTTCTTCGAGCACGTCTCGTGCTCATCGCCACTGGCCGGTCTAAGGGGAGAAGAAAGAAATCAGAGGGGAAGAAGAAATCAGCACGTTTCGTGCTTCAAAAGCATGACTCGTGCTCATTGAGCACAAGTAGTGTCCAGTGAGCATGTTTCGTGCTCTACCCTTCAAGAAGAAGAAGAAGAAGCTGAGGTGAGGTGATGAGCACGACTTGCTCTCTTTCTCTCTCCTGGTCATAAGCGTCTCTGTCGCGATCGTGATGGATGTCGCGCTCGCGACAGTGGCGCGTCTCCTTTCCCCAACAAAAATGCAAAACTTCATCTTTTTCCAAAAATCCTTTCAAAACCTTTCAAAAACCACTCTAACATGCACAAACTCTTACCCTATCACTCAATTGCATACCACGATATGGTCATGATCAATACACACTCAATTATTACAAGATTCAACAATTAATTCAAGGAAAAACATAAAATTTGCAGACCAAGAACACCAAGAACAGAGGTTACCCAAATCATGCATTTTCCCATCCAATCCAACATACGTATATCTCAATCCTAAATCATGCATTTCT
Source organism: Excoecaria cochinchinensis (assembly GCA_947683425.1). NCBI lineage: Eukaryota > Viridiplantae > Streptophyta > Magnoliopsida > Malpighiales > Euphorbiaceae > Excoecaria > Excoecaria cochinchinensis. The sequence goes on from CANTUQ010000127.1 coordinate 2,522,438, forward strand.
AACACAATTACCCAAACAATTACATGCATATACACATGCCAAGACACTCAAAATTCCAAAAATTAACAATACAGACACATATACAATCTAAGTGAGAATTAGCGCAAAGATAACTCAGATGAACTCCCAAACCTCTTTGAAGCACAACCCACTATCCTCTTCAAGCTTTAATCCTCAATCTTTTCCTTGCCTTTGTGCTTCCTCTTGCCACCCAAAACTTGCACAAACCAAAACCCAAAAATTACTCATCCAAGAACCCTAACTCAAACAAAACTTAGATTAGGAAGAAGATGAAAATCCAAAATGTAGGAAACCTTAAATGCCACACTTACCTCTTCAATCTTGCTCCAAAACTCAATCAAAATCACCTCAAGCAATGGACGAATCCCAGCCAAAAGAGAAACAAAGAGGAAAAGCAGAAAATGGGGAAGAGAAGAAGAGAACATGAGAGGGAGGAAAAACGAGAATGCAGATTTTCTTTATTCCCCCTCTCTCTCATCCTCTCTTTTCTTTCTTTCACATTCAATGCCCACCAACCATGCCACATGGTAGCTTTCTATTGGACCAATAATTCCACTTCTTGACTTATTTCCTCTTTGGTCCCTACAAAACCCACTTAGATCCTTAGCAAACTTACACATTACTCACTAGCACCATTATTTCCTCACTTGAACTTTAACTATCTTTTCAATTGGGTCCTCAATACTCCAATTATATTGGTCAAAATTACCGAAATAGCCTCACTTATCCTGACTTAGCATGCACATTCCGACTAGGCCCGATTTGGGGTGTGACAAATCTTCCCTCCTAAAAGAATTTTGTCCTCGAAATTCACTTACACTGGAAAGAAATCCCAACACTACACTTCAAGCCACCATCAAACTCATATACTTCATTTTCAAACTACTCACTTGCTTATACTTACCGCCATCGCTATACTCTTAAATCACTTTCTACTCAACTTTAACCAAACGCAGAATACTTTCCTTAACCGTTGCTATGCTCGCCATTTCCACCCTTAATCTTAATGTCAAATAGTACATGTACACCCTATCAGCTTTCTCTCACTCAAAACACATATGCAAATACTTATCATGTGTGGTCAAAGGGATGATGATGCAATGAGAGTGTGATGGCTCATATATGCAGAATAATGCAGAAGAAATGCAATTAATGCTATAATGATGCACTTTGTCCCATCCCCATAATTCAATATGCTTTTATTCAAACACTTTTCTAGAGATAGCTGACAGGCATATAGAGTACTACCAAAACCTTACAGAATCCAAATACTTGTCCTCCTCAAAATACTAAAAAAAACTTTACTCGAACATATCAAAACAAAACTTACCGGAAGGCTCTGCAGGCTCTTTTAAACAACTTCCAATAGCACACAAGCAATTCGTAGCAATTCCTCCACATCCTTCCTAGCTTGCTGAGCTAGATTCTCCCTGGTCTTAGGACAATCAACAATTTGGTGTTCCATGCTGCCACATCTGAAACAAGCACCTGTGAGTTTTTGACACAAACCCCAATGTCGCTTCCGACAGTGTTGGCATATCGGCGGTTCCCTAACCTTTTTACACTTATCCCAATGTTGCTTCTGACAATGTTGACACATCAGAGGTTATTGAATCCTCTTACCCACTGGCATCTCTTTACTTGACACTTTTCTCTTTTGAGGTACCTTCCGAACTAAATCTTGAGGAACGCGAGGGGTAGTCAACCTATTCAAGATCTGAATCAACCCTTACACTAGCGTCCTATCATCAGAAGCAGAACCAGAATCTCCAACTACAGATGCTCGGAAACACTCTATTCAGCGCTAACTGGGTTCACACTTCCCGTTGTCTCTCCCACATTTTCACTCTGATTAGACTCTATCTAGACACGACACAAGACAGGACACATCTGCATTAGGCCATGACACAAAATTGACTTACATGCAAAGACACGACACATAACCGACTAGCATGTAAAGACTCGACACCTAACAAACAAGACAACCAGAACCGCCAAACCTGGGCTCTGATACCAAAAATTATAACACCCCCTACCCATACATAGGCGAACCCATCCGCAAGAGAGTAGGGAGTTATATGAGTAGGGGTGTCACTGGACAGAAGCGGAACAAAAGGCATACATAAATACACAAGAATTAAAACCTTTGAGACGCAAAAGCTGAACATGCATTAACTCAAACATATAAGCACTATGCGGATGCATACACACACACATACATACAATTGTTCAATGGAAGCCTCAGACGAAAGATAAAATAGAAGAAATACTTAATACATAAATATAAAAATATTTACATAGCCCAAAATATTACATCAAGATCCCTATACATAATACATATACAAAAGGCTACAAAAAACAAAAACCAAAATACAGGAACTTATAATAAAATATCAAAACTTCTAACTTCTATATGGCCAACCTTGCAGGTGCGTGACTCGAACCGAACCAAATCTGCCACCTGCACGGGAAAGGAACCCGTGCTAAGCAATAACGCTTAGTGGGGAGGAACAAACACAAAAGGTCACTAAATAATACACAATTATTATCATGCAGAAAAATGCATATAACCTATACACAAATACTTACTGAGTATACCATAGGATCAAATATCAGAGGGCATAACTTGAATACTCACAAATTGTATAAACATGCAGCTGACATACCAGAGTACCCCTAAGCTGATTCATATACAATACAACTATCATGTAACTATCATACCAAGATGCACATACACGTTAACTAATCACCGAGGTACGAAGTTAATGCACTACACTCCCTTACAATAATGCACATTAATCACATGCAAAGTCACTAGAAGTCTAAATATACAATTATTATACCATAATACATACACACTAGCTGAGAATCAATGGACAAGATCAAACGCCACTCTTCCGCTGCGCAACACTAATACATATAAAATCATGCCATGCAACGTAAACACATAACAAGATGCCAAGGACATACACTAATACACGTATCATCATGCAGAGAATTATCAACACATAATGACGTACAAAAATCACTTACGTAGCAGAGGCCGAAAAAATATATACAGAGCAATATATTCATATTCGTAGCATTTAATAGTTCAAGATCACATTCTTATATTCATAACTAATCAGATTTGCATGCTTATAAATACAACATAACAAACAATACACCTGCTGACTCACAATAGTGGATATCGAGTAAAATAAATTGTACCTTACGGGTACAAATCGAAGGCATAATGTACCTTACGGGTACAAATCGAAAAGCAACATCATTTTCCAAATTCAAAAACATTTCACTAAAAGGACCTTAAATAAGATCCATAAATAATGAAGGTTCACAAGGAACCAACCAAGGACCTGATCGGGGTCCATTCGTTCAAAGGGCACTGCAGCTACAAAACTCTATTAGGCATGCCTAACTATCCATTAAACTGACTCTCGCAGGTCATGCATAAAATAATTCATGTTTCGCATCATATAATACACATATATCATCATACATATCAAAGAATATGATAAACATATAATCCAGTCACACACTTTAATATTACTCACTATTCTAAACATATCAGAATCAAATATGGAAAATAATATTATGCCAATAGTTATCCATGCAAGGCCTTATTCATGCAATAATACACCTCATGCTTTAATATGACATGCTCATAATAACCAACCATGAAATATGGCATTCTTAACTCACTTGTATATAAATTACAACATGCGATACCATTCACAATAATTAACAGAGATAAACCAAGTGACACAGTTTAATTTAAACAATAATCAAATAGGGATCACCATTACCAAGCACATTATAATCACATATTGTCATTCTAGCATTTCAATAATCACACACTTCAGAAGAATCACAGAAATAACATTAATTAGCTAAAAAAACATGTCCCATGCAATAGTGACAAACGATGCAAAGCGAAAGAAGAAAGATCATTTTCAAAAACTGAGCAGAAAATAGGACATGCAGAAGAAGGTTATGTCGCTATCGCGACATGGAGTCGCGCTCGCGACAGAGGCCTGAAGGGGCATCACTGAGTAGAGCTATGCATGACTCGTGCACATGAGAACGACTCGTGCTCATGTGTGCAAGTCGTGCTTGAAAAGCACGACTCATGCTCATTCTTCGAGCATGTCTCGTGGTCATCGCCACTGGCCGGTCTGAGGGGAGAAGAAAGAAATTAGAGGGGAAGAAGAAGTCAGCAAGTTTTGTGGTTCAAGAGCAAAGAGCACGAGTAGTGTGCAGTGAGCACGTTTCGCACTCTACCCTTCTAGAAGAAGAAGAAGAAGAAGCTGAGGTGAGATGATGAGCACGACTCGCGCTCTTTCTCTCTCCTGGTCATAAGCATCTCTGTCGCGCTCGCGACAGAGGTGCGTCTCCTTTCCCCAGGAAAATCACTCAATTGCATACCACGACATGGTCATGATCAATACACACTCAATTATTACAAGATTCAACAATTAATTCAAGGAAAAACATAAAATTTGTAGACCAAGAACACCAAGAACAGAGGTTACCCAAATCATGCATTTTCCCATCCAATCCAACATACGTATATCTCAATCCTAAATCATGCATTTCTAACACAATTACCCAAACAATTACATGCATATACACATGCCAAGACACTCAAAATTCCAGAAATTAACAATACAAACACATATACAATCTAAGTGAGAATTGGTGCAAAGACAACTCAGATGAACTCCCAAACCTCTTTGAAGCACAACCCCCTATCCTCTTCAAGCTTTAATCCTCAATCTTTTCCTTGCCTTTATGCTTCCTCTTGCCACCCAAAGCTTGCACAAACCATAACCTAGAAATTACTCATCCAAGAACCCTAACACAAATAAAACTTAGAGGAGGAAGAAGATGAAAATCCAAAATGTAAGAAACCCTAAATGCCACACTTACCTCTTCAATCTTACTCCAAAACTCAATCAAAATCACCTCAAGCAATGGACGAATCCCAGCCAAAAGAGAAACAAAGAGGAAAAGCAGAAAATGGGGAAGAGAAGAAGAGAACGTGAGAGGGAGGAAAAACGGGAATGCAGATTTTTTGTGTTCCCCCTCTCTCTCATTCTCTCTTTTCTTTCTTTCACATTCAATGCCCACCAACCATGCCACATGGCAGCTTCCTATTGGACTAATAATTCCACTTCTTAACTTATTTCCTCTTTGCTCCCTACAAAACCCACTTAGATCCTTGACAAACTTGCACATTACTCACTAGCACCATTATTTCCTCAATTGAACTTTAATTATCTTTTCAATTGGATCCTTAATACTCCAATTATACTGGTCAAAATTACCGAAATACCCTCGCTTATCCTAACTTAGCATGCACATTCCGACTAGGCCCGATTTAGGGTGTGGCAGCGAAGCTCAACGACTTCATTACTAGTTGCTGCACACCTACTGGTCATAGCTATAGAGGATGAGGAGGAATGAGAATAGCAAGTATTTGCATAAGAACTCAAACCGAAAGGCCGTCCACGGCGGTCCCTACCGCTATCAGTCTCATAAAATACTCGAGCATGGTCCACATTCTCGAGATCTGCTTGCTAACTATGAAGACTCTCTAGTACTCGCTCCTATCATAAAATTAATTCGAATGTTAATTTGTACAAAAATAAAACTATGATGATATAAAAAATAATAATAAATTATAAAATAAGCATACATGAACTTCTCTAGCTCGATCGCTGACGAATGTCATGCCGTCATGATTTTGTGTATGGGTGTGCAAAAATAACTCATGAGGATAAGGTGTCCTGACCATACATGTGTCCCATAAATAACTTATAGGTTAATAAAATTTGGGCAGAGTTTTCCTTAAATTTGTACCAAACCTCCGATATAAAATCAACAAAAACACTTTTATATTACTATTTTCATGCCAACCAAATCCAATTCTAAATCCTTACACAAAAAACATTTGTATATAGGTTAATAAAATTTCGGCTGAATTTCCCCTAAATTTGTGGGTTAATTTCTTCGGTGGTCACTCAACTTTGTGCTTGTAACGATTTGGTCACTAAACTTCAATTTTTAATGAAAAAATAACTCATCTATTATTTTGTAATGAAAAATCACAATGACCAAAAATTGTATTTGTCGGCAATCAGCTCATGATCTGCACGACAGAGCCCATTACCACAGCAGAAATTTTGCCACATCGGATTAAGGTTTAATTTCTATGGTGGTCACTCAACTTTGTGTATTGTAACAATATGGTCACAAGACTTTAATTTTTAACTAAAAAATAATCCATGTATTATTTTATAACGAAAAAATCATAATGACTAGAAATTGTGTTCTCAGGCAACTAATGCGAGACCAAAAATTGTATTTGCCACCGGATTTCTATACAATAGTAAGCATATCAACGTTCTATTTATAATCCTGATCTAATCAATGTGTTTGTATTGTTAAAAATAATAATAAATTGTGTATTTGGCATCGCTGAGTAAATACGGATTGTCGGGTCCCTTTTGATGCATTTATAAATAAGACGAAAACACTAGACGACTGTAAAACTTATTTGGCCTCGCTAAGCATATAGTGAGAGAGAGAGGGAGGCAAGAGAGATGGAGAGATACCAAGAACAGTAAAAACTTATTTTTCTTTTTTTTCACAATAATGGCACATAGGATCTAGTCAGATCCGACGTGGCATTGGGCTTCGCCATGCAGATCACGGGCCGATTGCTGACGAAAATAATTTTCAGTCATTGTGATTTTTTCATTACAAAATAATATATGGTTATGTTTTTTGTTACAAATTAAAGTTCATTGATTGCATCGTTACAAGACACAAAGTTGAGTGACCACCACATAAATTAACCCTAATCCGATGTGGCAAAATTTTAGACGCAGCATTGGGTTTCGCTGTACAGATCACACGCAAGTTATCGGAGAGCATTGGTCACTATGATTTTTTTTGTTACAAAATAACATATGAGTTATTTTTTTGTTACAAATTAAAGTTTAGCGACCACATCGTTACAAGTCATAAAATTGGGATACCACCGAAGAAATTAATCCCTAAATTTGTAGCAAACCTCCTGTATAAAATCCACAAAAATACATTTATATTACTATTTTCTGCCAACAAAATCCAATTCAAACTCCTAAAACAATATTTTTCCTATCCTCCTTTATTCAATCTAATATATTAAGAATTATCAAGAGTCGTATTTTTTGTAATAAAAAAACTCTTAATGCACTAAAGTCAGATATTTGAATACTTATAAGTCTATCAGCATTGTCACGATGGGACAATGTTCCTCTAGTGTGTAAGAAAACACTAACTCCCTCCGGTCCTCCCTGCCTATTAATAGAATTCCGATCGGGAATTGAAAGGACCTCGATTGATGCCCAGTACTGCATCCAGTTTGCCCATATGTCTTCATTTATATAACGTGGTCATTCACCTTTTGCTTGCATCTTGCTAACCATGTCTTTATAACATAAATGGGCCCGTCTCTCCTATACACCATACACAATGTGATCAACTGCTGAATCCCAATAAAAAGCTTTCTGAGGTAAAAAAAAATGTAAACATAATGTATGTATTTATAAACTAAATTTACAATATAAATAATATATGAAGTAAGATAAAATAATTAATAATAAATAAATTATTTTATTTACCTCAAACTCCTGAAAATAAAATATTTTTGTTTCTTTAGAGATATTCTTCCATAAATAACCATTAAATTCAATTCTCTCCTTGAATGTACCAGTCATCAAGCGGGAGCAAGTACCAAATGGGATAAATCTAATGGATAAGTAATATCATAATGTTTTTAAATTAAACATTATAAAATAAATATAAAATTGTAAATTAATAACTCACCGATTTCCTTCAATAGCAATATATATCCGTCCATCTACTCCAACCGCTTCAGGCAAAGGACCTTCAATTGTTTTAGGCGATGATCTCTGAGATGGTATGGATGGAGTGTCTGCTGAAGGTGCTTCAGTCGATGAAGTACTAGCAGTAGATGAAGCGCATGGATAACTTGGGGGTAAAGAATCTATGCCCATACGGGCAGGGGTAGATGCAGGAGACAATGATCCCTCTGCTTGACTCACACCAGGGGATACTGATAGACGCACCCTCATCCTTGAAGGTTGCATACTAGAAGTCTTCCTCTTATTAATCATGATAAACATAATTAGACATCAGTTGATTATAAATAGCTAAAGTAATGAAGTTAAGATAATATCTAGCTACATTTATATACCAATTAAAGCAATAAATCACACTTAAACTAAAATGCAAATTATTAGATAATCATGATTATCCGTTACAATAATGAATATTGTAATTTGTAAATTAAATTAAAAATAAAGTAATAAATTGTATTTAGATTATGGAATCTACTCACGTGATATATGGACCAATGTGTGAGGAATTATTCGCTATCATCACTTAGATGTAAATCATTATCATAGTCATCTTTATTTTTCGAATAATTAGAATCAAATTCACTTTCCATTTCAGATGTATTAGCCTCTGTAAACTTCTCATCCTCTTTAAATACAATATCAACATATTCATTATCTAAATTGATCAAAAGTTCATTATCTTCATATGGCAGGCTTTCATTTATTTTATAAACCTCCACTTCCTCTTCCTGAAAGGCTTCATTTTCAATTCGTTTATTTTGTCTTGTTGCTTTCATTTCAAAAATGCCTCTGGGTTTTATCTTGCAAACTGCCAACAAATCTATCTTATCTCATCTTAGGCTAGGAAAAGGGACATAATAAACCTGGATTGCTTGCATTGCCAACACAAAAGGTTCAAAATTAGGAAATCTTCTTCGTTGGTTGATCTGAACAATGTTGTAACTGCATTGCACTTTTGTTCCGACATTAAGTGTTGGATCAAACCATTGACACTTAAATAGCACACAACATTTTTTTGGCAAAGAGGGGTATTCAATTTCAAGTACCTCCATAATTTTACCATAATAATCCATTAATTCACCTTGAATGAAAACCCCACTGTTTATAATTGCCCTGTTATAACCATGAGATTGTGTATGAAATTTGTATCCATTGACGAAGTAAACCATGTAAGATTTAACAGTTTGCAATGGTCCTTTTCACAAGATCAGAGATGAAATTGTTTTCAATTGTGTTTTTTGACGCCTACAGAATATTAATGTAGAATGTCATTTACTGTTGTCATGAAAAAACTATGTCTTTTATGTACTATATTTGAAGTCAGCACTTACATATGTCTGGAACCATAAATGAAAATGCTTTTCGACTTCCTTATTGATGTTATTTTGTGTTATTTCTAGTATAAGCTCTTGTAACCATTCCTTATATAAACTACAACCAACAACAATATAAGTTCATACGCATCTTCATGTTATAAATTAAATAATCTATTTCAAATAATCAGTTAAACTTACTGCACGAAAGGTTGAACCTTTTGGCAATTCAGCAAGATGTAACCATGTGCAGCCTCTAATTCCTCTTCTATAAGCGTTCTTCTAGTTGAACGTCCATGTAATTGACCAGGGTATGTGAATATAGATAAATTTTCATCATTTCAACTTGTTTGGCCTCCATTGTCATTACGGGCGTCTTGTGTTGACATGTGACTCAAAATAATGGGAACAAAATTGTAGACACTGGGTCCTGAGGTAGCCCATACCAAGGTTACCCAGCGATGCAAATGATGCTCGTTCACAAGCAAAAAAGTTAGAAGTGATGATTTCCTAGTCAAAACCCTTCTTTTTAAAACAATAATTATTTTTATTTTAATTTTTGGGTTTTTCGATGGCCTACCGCTGTGTGGCCTGCACGGCGCGTGTGAAGCCAGCGCCTATTGGTAGAGCACGCGAGGCATCGCGTGCAAGGCCTCACCTCGCGCTGCGTACGACTTGCAGGGCTGCACCTCGTGCATGCAAGGGGCAGCCTTCGGCGCGAGGCCACACCTCGCGCCTGTTAAGCCACGACCTCTAGCGCATAAGGCGTGTCCTCCTAACATAAGGCCACACCTTATAACCACAAAGCCTTACCTTGCGTATGTGGGGTGCGCCCGTGCCTCGCGCCTGTGAGGCATGGCCTCCAGCGCGCGAGGCTGCACCTGGCGCCTGAGAGGCACAGCCTCCAGCACGAGGGCCGCACCTCGTGCATCTCCTACTTTGCCGGGAATTTATTTTTTCCTGTATTTCAGTGGTTTTGAGCTAAAATTTGAATTGAACTCAAATTATTTTTTCAAAGGATAATAAGGGATTTTTAATGGGATTAAAAAACTCGAAAAACCTAATTTTTGGAAAATAATGATATAAAAAGAAAAAGTTAGAACACCACAAGCGGGAGAGCATTAGAATGGTGACACAAAAAATTCTGAAAAATAAGATTTTTGAGAGCTAAGAAGGTTTTTGAAAATTGTAAAATTGTTCTTGAGCCAAAAAAAATTAATTCTTTGTTTTTAAAATTCAATTCTCATTATCTAATTTCTTTAAAAATAAGAGTTTTGAACTTCAGTTTTTAGGGAGAGAAAGCATTGATACAAGCTTTCTCTATTCTTTTTTCAAGCAATCGACGAGGAAATCAATCCATTCTTCTTTTGCAACCAAAATCAAACCTCTCAGGGTAAATTTACGGGTTAGAGCCAATCCTTTCTCTTTCCTTACTTTGTGTCGTTCATTCGTTTTCTCTATTGTAATTACTGTAAACTACTATTAGTTTATTTGTTGTTGTTTGTTATAATCAACATGAACTTAGATTAATATAATCAATTTACTGATATGATGCATGGTGTCGTGGCCCAAATACCGGTCTAAAACTGTTAGTGCATGATTACAGTGCCTTTATGATGATCGCAATGTAGAGTAGTGTATTGAGTGATGTTAACAGTAGTGAAGTTCAGTGTTAAGTGTGCTTGAAGTTTAGCAATTCCGGGATGGGTGATCTCAGGGTACCTATATAGCGAACCCGGCTCTCATTTTTCAAAAAAAAATATTATTTCATAAAATCGATATGTGGGTTGTCAGGAGTTTAGTGGTGAAATTTGAGCTGAAAACGGAGTCATATAGGCCTCCGAAAGTCATTCTGAAGTTGGTCTCTAGTTTAGTTCAAATTGAACCAGGGTTTGACCGAGATTTGACTGGATTTTTAAAAATAGTTATTGAGCTCTAAATGGTGTAGTGTGGGGAGTGTAAAGGCATAAAAGAAATTTCTGTAATTTTTGACAGCATTAGAATTGGATTTTACAGTAGAACAAAAAGTGGTTGAATCGGATCAGTTTAAGTGAATCGGGCCCCAAATCGACTCCGATTGAGCTAAAAATTTGCAGAGAGGCTATTTTTGATGTTTTAAGAATGATGGAATTGGTTGGAAGTGCAAAATAAGGTGAGGAACATATAGATGCCTCGAAACAGTGCAAATTGACCGAAAAACCCAAATTTTGGTTTAAATCAGTCGAACCACTTCGGTTGGACCGGTTTGGTTCAATTTTAGCATATAAAAGGGAAGGAGAGGCCAGATTTCTCTAGAGAAATCTAGCCACAAACTGCCTCTCTCCTTTATTTCGAGGCCAAAGTGAAGTTCTTCTATCTTCCTCCACTTTTCTTCATTTTTTCTCCAATTTCTCCCCAAATCTGAGCCTCCTAAACAAACTTCAGCCCCTCTATAATATAGAGATAGTAATTGGAGTCCATTTGGAGCACTGAAAGTTGGATTTTTTCTTGTGTACAAGGTTTAGGTCAAGATTTGAGGTAAGTGATTTAGGTGTTTTTAATTAGGTTTATTGGTTCCTATGAGGATTTTCAAGGGTGTAAATTATGATTATGAAGTTATTTTGTTAAAAGGAAGTAGGGATTTGATGATATATGGATGTTTATATGCGGCTATGGTAGGAATTCAAGGAGAGGAGGAGATTTCACAAGCCAAAGGGAAAGAAAAGAAAGCGTAGAGAAGTGTAAAGCAAGATTTTGAGGTTTGTGGTTGCTCAATCCATCTATTTCCATTAATTTATTTTGAAAATTAGGTTATGTCTAAGTGTAGGTATGTGATAATGGCATGATTAATTAAATCTAACTTCATAATCATGATTAGTGGGCTTACGTTAGTGTATAAACATGCTTAGATTGAATTTAAACAAATTGGTATGAAATCCCTAAAGTAGATCGAATATTAACTTAAGGAATTCGTCATGTTTATATGGGTTTTATGGCTTGTAAATGATGGTTATAATGTGTATAAATTGTGTAATGCATGATGGAATGGTTAAAAGATTAAAAAGGAAACATAATGAATTTCTAAAGCTTTGACCAAAAGGAATGTTAAGGGTATAAATGAGAAATGTTAGGAAATATGGCATGTAATTGGTATTTATGGCATGCTTAGAAATGTAATCTAAATAATGGAGTGGTTAAATGAAATTAAAGTGAACTATATGAAAATATGATTCTTTGGCCGAATGGTATATGTGACATGTTTAATGTATACTTTTATGGATTATTTCATATAATGGTATAATATGACTAACTAATGGAAAATGAGTGTGTATGCAATATTATAAGTGAAAATGATGAGTATACCGAAATGTATATATATTGACATAATGTGGAATTTATGTGAATTTTAATAGTATATTGCCCTTAGTAGTTGTCTGGTAGTGAAATCTAGTCCAGGATATAATTGGCTAGCCATAGGGATTCCACACCACGGTACGAGTCATAGCGACTCGATATTGATAGGCCAATGAGGGTCTGTCACAGTGTACAGTGTATAAAAGTGATCAGTATAGTGAAGTAAAGTGATGAATGGTCCCATCGGGGTCATTCTATAGTGTAGTGGATCTGTGGGATCCACGTCCCGCATATCCGGTCAGTGGATTTTCTATCGGGTCTATACTAGTGTCACACCCCATAAGTGGCCTAATAGGATTTAGCAAATTTAATTGGACATTTAAGGGCAATTGGGTATTTATACAAGAGGAAAGAGGATTTGATTGCAAGGAAATAAAAAGTATTAATTGCAGAGTTTTAATAAAGAATTAATTGCATTTTTTTTTTTAGTTTAGTGAGGAGAAAGTAATTTGTCAAGGACTATTTGGTAAAAGAGTAATTGAGGAATAAGGAATCGTGCATGTGTGCCAAGTGGAAGCAGAGTGTGTGCACGTGGTGAGGGAAAAGAGAAGATTGAGAAAAATTTTGCTGGCTGGAAACAAAAGACTGAAAGTTCTCTCTTTTCTTGTTCTCTCTCACGTAAACCACATTCTGTTCTTTTTCTCCATTTGCTGTTCTTTTCCATTTGCATGTGTGTATTTCTGTTGAGGAACTAAGGTCTGGGTTTGTTAGAAGCTTCAGAAGGTAAGTGGCGACAGTTTTCTTGGCTTTAATGGTTGAATCTCCTTCTTATTCTCCTTTGGGTTTTAGAGATTCTGTTTTTGGGTTAATGAGTTGTGGTTTCATCTGTTGCAAGCATCTGAAGTAAAGAAGAGGGATAAAGGGAAAGAGAAGGTTGTTGATTGAAGAAGAATACAGTGGACGTTTTTGAGCTTCATCATCAGGTTTGGGAGTGTCTGTCTTTACTCAATCTTGGATTCTAGTTGCTGTTTGATGTTAATTTTAGCTATGTGTGTATTCATTTATATAGATGCATGAGAAATGTATTGTGTATACATGATTTAGGTAGAGAAAGAAGGATTATGAGTTTGCAAATGAGACGTTTATACATGTATATGAATGAGAAATTCTGAGTTGTGACTCTCTCTGTTTATATATTTTAATTGTTCGATAATGTGATTAATGTGAGTGAAATTGCTGTAAATGTGCTCAGAAGACCGAAAGGTACGTGTTTGTATATTTATTGCCTGAAAATGGATTTAGACAAATTGGGATTTGGAGTTTTGGTTGTACTCTGTTTTCACGATCTTCTGGTTTTATGTTTTCTGAAATTCTGAAGTTTGGGAAGGAGGAGCAAGTAGTGAGAGGAAGATCACGAGACGTGATGGAGCATCACGACTCGTGACCTCTCCTCTTCCTTGCGTGTCACGAGACAAGATCTCGTGACCTCCCCCTCTCCTCTCTGGCGTCACGAGGCGTGACGGAAGGTCACGACTCGTGACTGCCCCGTTCTTCGTGGCGCTCGCGAGAAATCAGCGTCACGAGTTACCACTGCCTGGGTAACTCGTGACCAGCCTTCTTCCAGCTGCCCTGTTTTCCTAAAAGCATAATTTTAACTTCTGTTTAAAGGATTTTATAGGATTTTTCAATTCATATCAGATGTTTGGGTTTTAAAGATTTGAATTGTATTTTAATAATTGTTTAATTACGAGATTTGTGGTCATAATTAATATTAATGTACATGATTTACATGTTTATAATTTACATGAGCATGGATTATTGTAATGTGAGTTATATGTCCTTTTAACTTCAGTAATTAATATTTATATTTACATGTTTCAAATGCGATCAGTATACATGTATACATGGATTATAGATTAATATTAATTTCAATTCTCATATTGATATTGGTGCTTGAATTGATGATTTGTGTTTTTAAGCCTGAATAAGTCATAGTAGTGGATAAGTAAGCGCTTACTTAGGTCAGAGTGTGTGTGCATCTGCTATATGATAAAACGTTATACTTGGGTCCGTTTGGATCCTTGTTTCGATCCTGTATGGGTCTATATGGATTTAATGCGAGACTTCGGTCTCTATATGAAAAGTACATGTTTGAGACTCATGTCTCTATATGCTTGGGATACTGTGTCCTATCAGTGTCCATTTGACCGCATCCACTTCTAGAGAGTATTTTAGACTAATCAGGCTATATGTTTGAATGTGTTGCATAGGTTGAGATGCATTTTTGGACACGATTATAAGTATATGATGTACATGAATTCTTGCATAGCTTTATATCGCACCTTGAATCTGTATACGTTGAATGATGAAAATTATGAATTGAGTACTTAATTGCTTGTATTGTATATATATTTATGCATGTCAAGTAAGGAATTTGGAGATATGGTTACATGTAATTTTGATGCCTTTGATTTTGAATCATTAGATTATTGTATTGTTATAAATAGTGTATTTGCATATTGTTCGTTTGTTTTGTTCCTCCCCACTAAGCGTTATCGCTTAGCACGGGCTCTTTTCCCGTGCAGGTGGCGAGTTCGGTTCGGAGTCAAATATCTGCAAGTCGGCCACTAGAAGTCTTTTTGGATGAAGTTATTTTTTTTTTGAGTCTTCCGCTGTAATTTTTGTACATGGCTTGTTAATAGCAAAGTGAATCTTTTGTAAAGGAACAAATATTATTTTTGTATATGTATTTGCTTATGAGCCTCTTTTTGTAAAACAATATAGATATGATATATGTTACAGGAATTACTGCTTTATAATTAAAAGTTTCTTTACATCTCAATTGGTTTTTGTTTATACATGTGTATATGGATTCGTTTATATGTGTTTGCTCGCGTGGCACTCCGGTATCCTTCCAACGGGGATGGCGGGGTGTTACAGCTTGGTATCAGAGCCCAGGTTTGGTGGTTCTGGGTTATGTTGTAATTATTTGAGTGTATAGTCGAGTCTATGCATGAGAGTCAGTTATGTGTCGTGGCCTAATGCAGATGTCTTGTGTTTTGTAGTGCTGTATGGAGTCGGATCCAAGTGAGTATATGGGCGACACAATGGACAGTGTCTATATGGGTCGTAGAGATAGTCCAATCAGAGGAGGTGATCCAGTGACACAGGATAGGCCTGCACAGGAACCTGCACCAGCTGTGGGTGCAAATAGAGGAGTTGGTTTTGATCCAGCATTAGTGCAAGGGTTATTGCAAGTGGTTGATAGATTGACTGCACCTAAGGCACCAATTGAATTGTTAATAAAAAGAGGAGCAGAGGATTTTCATGGGACTGCCTTAGACGAATCAGATGTGGCTGAGTTTTGGCTGAAGAGGGTAGGTAGGATTTTACAAGAGATTAGATGTCCCGCAGATCAGAGAGCTTCATGTGCTATATCGTTGCTTCAGGGGTCAGCATATGATTGGTGGGAACTTGTGATGAGGAATCCGCAACGACCAGCTGACCTGACTTGGGAGTACTTTAAGCAAGAGTTTGAGCAAAAGTATGTGACGAAGGCATATCAAGAAGCGAAGTGGAGAGAGTTCATTAGTTTGAAGCAGCGGGGAATGACTGTGAGTGAATATGACAAGGAGTTCAACCGGCTGAGTAAGTATGTACCTGAGCAGTTGTTGACTAGTGAGTTCAGGTGTAGACACTTTCTTGAGGGACTTCGTGAGGTGTTCAGAGGTCCTTTGTCTGCGATGATTGTATTGCAACCAGTGGGGTATTATCAGCTTGTGGCAGCGGCAATGAAATTAGAAGAATCTGAGGTGATCAAGCAGAAAATGGTTAGCAAGCGAAGAGCACCGGATGGGGGAGTTGCAAGTACTAAGAAGTCCAAGGGTGCTCCAACCGAACAAGGATCTAGAGAGATTGTCCAAGTACCTTCACAGGTAGGGAGTGTAGCCCCACATGGTAGTAAAGGAAATCGAGCACCAGAATGTGAGCATTGTCATAGGTACCATTGGGGTACATGTCGCAAGATTACCGGTGCATGCTTTAAGTGCGGGAGTATGGAGCATCGGTTTGCAAGTTGCCCTAATCGACAAGAGGACCAGAATCAGCAAGAAAGCAGAAGATCCAATGTCATCCAAAGCAATAGGGAAGGAAGTAGAGCTCCGAGAG
This sequence comes from Excoecaria cochinchinensis, assembly GCA_947683425.1. Classification (NCBI taxonomy): domain Eukaryota; kingdom Viridiplantae; phylum Streptophyta; class Magnoliopsida; order Malpighiales; family Euphorbiaceae; genus Excoecaria; species Excoecaria cochinchinensis. The sequence continues at coordinate 2,539,203 of CANTUQ010000127.1, forward strand.
CACCATCAGAGACAGTGCAACGACCTGGTGCTACGGAAGACCATAACCAGTATAGAGCTTATGCTTTGATTGGAAAAGATGCGACCGTTGCAGCGGGTCCTTCGGGTAAGTGTATATATGTTAAGTCTTGCTTCGTTTCGGTTTTAGTATTTGAGGTGTGTTTGATTAGCGAGGAAATTTCGAGGACGAAATTTTCTTAAGGAGGAGAGAGTTGTCACACCCCATAAGTGGCCTAATAGGATTTAGCAAATTTAATTGGACATTTAAGGGCAATTGGGTATTTATACAAGAGGAAAGAGGATTTGATTGCAAGGAAATAAAAAGTATTAATTGCAGAGTTTTAATAAAGAATTAATTGCATTTTTTTTTTTAGTTTAGTGAGGAGAAAGTAATTTGTCAAGGACTATTTGGTAAAAGAGTAATTGAGGAATAAGGAATCGTGCATGTGTGCCAAGTGGAAGCAGAGTGTGTGCACGTGGTGAGGGAAAAGAGAAGATTGAGAAAAATTTTGCTGGCTGGAAACAAAAGACTGAAAGTTCTCTCTTTTCTTGTTCTCTCTCACGTAAACCACATTCTGTTCTTTTTCTCCATTTGCTGTTCTTTTCCATTTGCATGTGTGTATTTCTGTTGAGGAACTAAGGTCTGGGTTTGTTAGAAGCTTCAGAAGGTAAGTGGCGACAGTTTTCTTGGCTTTAATGGTTGAATCTCCTTCTTATTCTCCTTTGGGTTTTAGAGATTCTGTTTTTGGGTTAATGAGTTGTGGTTTCATCTATTGCAAGCATCTGAAGTAAAGAAGAGGGATAAAGGGAAAGAGAAGGTTGTTGATTGAAGAAGAATACAGTGGACGTTTTTGAGCTTCATCATCAGGTTTGGGAGTGTCTGTCTTTACTCAATCTTGGATTCTAGTTGCTGTTTGATGTTAATTTTAGCTATGTGTGTATTCATTTATATAGATGCATGAGAAATGTATTGTGTATACATGATTTAGGTAGAGAAAGAAGGATTATGAGTTTGCAAATGAGACGTTTATACATGTATATGAATGAGAAATTCTGAGTTGTGACTCTCTCTGTTTATATATTTTAATTGTTCGATAATGTGATTAATGTGAGTGAAATTGCTGTAAATGTGCTCAGAAGACCGAAAGGTACGTGTTTGTATATTTATTGCCTGAAAATTGGATTTAGACGAATTGGGATTTGGAGTTTTGGTTGTACTCTGTTTTCACGATCTTCTGGTTTTACGTTTTCTGAAATTCTGAAGTTTGGGAAGGAGGAGCAAGTAGTGAGAGGAAGATCACGAGACGTGATGGAGCATCACGACTCGTGACCTCTCCTCTTCCCTGCGTGTCACGAGACAAGATCTCGTGACCTCCCCCTCTCCTCTCTGGCGTCACGAGGCGTGACGAAAGGTCACGACTCGTGACTGCCCCGTTCTTCGTGGTGCTCGCGAGAAATCAGCGTCACGAGTTACCACTGCCTGGGTAACTCGTGACCAGCCTTCTTCCAGCTGCCCTGTTTTCCTAAAAGCATAATTTTAACTTTTGTTTAAAGGATTTTAAAGGATTTTTCAATTCATATCAGATGTTTGGGTTTTAAAGATTTGAATTGTATTTTAATAATTGTTTAATTACGAGATTTGTGGTCATAATTAATATTAATGTACATGATTTACATGTTTATAATTTACATGAGCATGGATTATTGTAATGTGAGTTATAGGTCCTTTTAACTTCAGTAATTAATATTTATATTTACATGTTTCAAATGCGATCAGTATACATGTATACATGGATTATAGATTAATATTAATTTCAATTCTCATATTGATATTGGTGCTTGAATTGATGATTTGTGTTTTTAAGCCTGAATAAGTCATAGTAGTGGATAAGTAAGCGCTTACTTAGGTCAGAGTGTGTGTGCAGCTGCTATATGATAAAACGTTATACTTGGGTCCGTTTGGATCCTTGTTTCGATCCTGTATGGGTCTATGTGGATTTAATGCGAGACTTCGGTCTCTATATGAAAAGTACATATTTGAGACTCATGTCTCTATATGCTTGGGATACTGTGTCCTATCAGTGTCCATTTGACCGCATCCACTTCTAGAGAGTATTTTAGACTAATCAGGCTATATGTTTGAATGTGTTGCATAGGTTGAGATGCATTTTTGGACACGATTATAAGTATATGATGTACATGAATTCTTGCATAGCTTTATATCGCACCTTGAATCTGTATACGTTGAATGATGAAAATTATGAATTGAGTACTTAATTGCTTGTATTGTATATATATTTATGCATGTCAAGTAAGGAATTTGGAGATATGGTTACATGTAATTTTGATGCCTTTGATTTTGAATCATTAGATTATTGTATTGTTATAAATAGTGTATTTGCATATTGTTCGTTTGTTTTGTTCCTCCCCACTAAGCGTTATCGCTTAGCACGGGCTCTTTTCCCGTGCAGGTGGCGAGTTCGGTTCGGAGTCAGATATCTGCAGGTCGGCCACTAGAAGTCTTTTTGGATGAAGTTATTTTTTTGAGTCTTCCGCTGTAATTTTTGTACATGGCTTGTTAATAGCAAAGTGAATCTTTTGTAAAGGAACAAATATTATTTTTGTATATGTATTTGCTTACGAGCCTCTTTTTGTAAAACAATATAGATATGATATATGTTACAGGAATTACTGCTTTATAATTAAAAGTTTCTTTACATCTCAATTGGTTTTTGTTTATACATGTATATATGGATTCGTTTATATGTGTTTGCTCGCGTGGCACTCCGGTATCCTTCCAACGGGGATGGCGGGGTGTTACAACTAGGGGCATTGTCGAAATTAAATGATAAAAAATTGTTAAAATAATAATAATTGTGAAAATGGGTTAAAAAGGGACTAAATTGGTATAAATAGAAAGATTAGGGGTAAAATGCTAATTTTACAATAAGTTGGTAAAAAGTGGCAAAGTTAGGTAAAAAGTGTAAAAGTAAGGGTAAGTTGGTAATTTTGGTAAAATATGAGGTTAAAATGATAATTTATTGTAAAAGTGATAAATTAGGGATTTAAATGTAATTTGGTGAAATTATAAGGCTAAAAGTGGAATTTAAGTGAAAAAAGGGGTAAATTGGTAATTAAAAGTAATTAAGAAGGGTAAAAGTGGAAAATAAGATTAAGTGAGGTTAAAAGTGTAAATAAAGAGTAATTAAGGGCATAATGATAATTAAGTGAAAATTTAGGGATATAAATGAAATTAGTGTAAAAGAAGTGGCATGAATGGTATTATAACAAAGTGGGGACATAGATGTAATTAATAGAAAAGTTAAGGGTAAGTTTGGAAACCAAGGAAAAAGAATAAGGACAAAAATGTAATTAGTGAAATAATAAATTTAATGACAGGATTAAAATGTAATTAGTGTATAATAAGGTTTAATGCCTAATTATGTGGTTAATTTAGTAGATTAATTGAATAAATAAGAATAATGTAATTAATAGAATATAATGTTAAAATTAATTGAATAATTAGTTAGTAGTAGAAATTTATAGATTTGTAATCACCACTGGACATATTAATGCTCAGCACATATTTTATTTTGATTGCGTGTAGGTACACTTTAGGACGGAGCAAGCATACCTCGGTCAGATCGGAGCTGTCAGCGAAGAAGAGACCAAGTTTTATTTTGTATGTTTTGGTATTATATATTGGCATGTATATAAAGTTTGGGATTGGATTGCGTGATGATTTTATGTATTTATGTATGTGGATATTATGACTCTATGGATGGATATTTTAGATTGTGATTGGTATGGTTTATTGAATTGTGCCCTTGCCGGGGCTGTGGTTTTTGAGTTTTGCAAGGTTGGGTAGTAAGATTTATAAGCCGTTATACTGCCGAAATTTTGACCAAATAAATAGTAAAATTAGACAGTTATAGGTCAATCGGCAAATAAATTAATAAGTGAAATTGTGAAATGAATTTGTTAAGTGAAATGAATGATTAAGTGAATAAAAGATTAAGTGTAGGAAAGAAAAAAAATTTAATTTGAATTAAGTTTTGGTCGACTGTAGTACGATCATGGTAATCTCACAGTATTCCTAAGCTGCAGTGTACGTTTAGGGTATAAGGGTGTTACACATGGAATGTAAGTTGAACATCTAGCATTAATTTTGTTTTTCATTTGATTCTACTTTTGGTTATTAATCTACTTTGTTAATTTCCAGTGTTTTTTATCAAACATTATTTTTCTGTAGTAATCATAAATATTTACTTCAATTAGAATTATTTGTTGTATTTGCTTCATTTAATTGCTTATTTCTATTATATCATATTCTGTACATTTGATTTAATTTGCTAACATTGTTTTTTTATTCTTGTTTTTGTTGTCCACCAAGCTTATTTATTTCACTTTGAGTAATGTTTATGGGCAAGTTGGAGAATCAAGAGATTAGGAGCTTTCAACGTTCGGTTTGCATTTTATTTTTTGTATTTCCCTTATTTTATTATTTTGTATGTTTTACGTAAAATAGTATTTAGGAGCGTTTATTTTAGAGTAACTCATGTTTTTTTACAATAGTAAAAATTGGAGTTTTTATTAATAAAATAGGACCAATGTTCTGATTTTAGCCAATAAACTTTCATTTCCAAAAGGAAGTTAATTCTCATAAAATGGGATCCAATTATCCCTATTATTTTTATCGCCCAAAATAACTCTGAGATTTTTTAAATTAACACAAGGGAAGCAATATTCCTAAAATCTAATAAATGTCCCGATTTGTGTATTATGTATTTTATTTTATTCTTTTAGTGTATTATTTATTTTGGTCCCTTGTAATTAATTTTGGGGCAATTTTATTCATTCATTTATTTATGCTTTTTTATTTTGGGGGATCGTTCTATCCCATTTTTCAGTTGTAATTTATTTATCGCTTTTTTTATTGCTTTTCTTTGCTACTTTCCAAAAATGCTTGAGATGCGCTTTAATTTTATTGCATGATAGCATGAGGTGAGAGATGGAATTTCAATTACTAAAAAAATTCATTTATGACTTAAGGCATTAATAAAAGTGAAGTTCCGAACACCTTATCTGGTTTAAGACCCCCGAGGTTAGATAACCTTTCCCAATTTCTTGTAAATTGGATGACTACTCCAAAATACCTTAAAGGTGCCTAAAGGTTTCGTGGGATTAGATGAACTTCCCAATGTTCTATTGGGTAAAGAATTCCAAAATATCTCGTGTTACTCAAGATCAAAAAGAAGTCGACCATCCCAGGCCCTAAAAGCGGGCATTCGAGGACCCAGGCTTTCGGCCGGGTTCGGGCCTCGCGCGTCACAAAAATTTACTTACTTATTCGACCAAGTACGCATTACATATTGAACCTTCATCTCGTGCTTTATTTTTGATATTTTTTTCAAATGATGCAAATACCTACATGACAAGTGTTATTCAAGTTAGTAATCATAACAAACTATAATTTCATACATATAAATACCATTTGTTTTTACCTCTCAAAGGGATACATCCATCTATATTGAACGGATCCAGCCAGTTTGGCCTCATGTGCTAAATGTACTGGTAAATGCTCCATAATGTCAAAGAAGCTAGGAGGAAAAATCCCCTCTAATCTGCAAAGGATTACGGGAATTTCTAATTCCAATTTTTCCATGTCAGCCATGCTTATCTTAGATGAAGTTAAGTTTTTAAAAAATAAACTTAACTCAATTATAGCTTCCCACACCTTTTAAGGCAACAATTCCCAAAAAGCAACCGGCATTAACCTTTGCATGAATACATAGCAATCATGGCTTTTCATTCCGAATAATTTATACATCTTCATGTCCATGTACCTTGCTAAGTTTGAAACATATCCATTCGAAAACTTTAGACTTCTTAACCAATCACACAGAACTTCCTTTTGGCTTTTGTCCAAAGTATAACAAACTTTTGGATATTTTCCCGTTCGAGGATCTCTATCTAACTCATTTATTTTGTAATAGAATTTTAAATCAGCACGTGATTTTGCATTATCTTGGGTCCTCCCTTCAACGTTTATTATCATGTTGAAGACACTGTCGAAAATATTTTTTTCTACATGCAGCACGTCTAAATTATGCTGGATCATATTCGATTTTCAATATGGCAAATCCCAGAAGATACAACATTTTCTCCAACCAAAGTTTTTAGAAATGCTACTATTTACTTCTTTAGCTTCAACTTCTGCAACTTTCAGCAACCCTAATTCATCAATCTCTTGCAAGATTTCTTCACCAGATCTATTAGGTGGAGGAGGTACGTGGACAACTTTGTTCTTAATGAACCTTTATTTATTTCATCTAAAAGGATGATCTGGAGGAAGGATTTTTCTATGATTGTCAAACCAAGATGTTTTACACCCATTAGTAAGATAAAAAGCATCTGAATGATTGCCACAATAAGGGCAAGCTAATTTCCCAACCGTGCTCCATCCAGATAGCATAGCATATGCAAGGAAATCGCTAACTATCCAAATCAAAGCTGCTCTCATCACAAAATTATGTTGAAAGGACACATCATATGTTAGCACACCGAATTCCCATAGTTGTTGCAATTCATAAATCAATGGTTGCAAGAATACATCAATCCTCTGCTTTGGATTCTTCGACCTAGGAACAATCACTGTTAAAAACATGTGAGCCTCATTCATACACATCTGTGGAGGCAAATTATAAGGAATTATTATGATTGGCCATGATGAATATTATTGGCCTGATTACCCGAAAGACTGAAAACCATCAGCGCTTAAACCCAGCCTCATATTTTTACTATCTGCAGCAAAGTCGGGGTGGATGTTATTGAAATGTTTCCGTGTAATTGCATCTGATGGATGGCTCATTAGTCCATTCGTTTGTTCATGTTCATTATGCCATCTCATGTGAGATGCAGTAACATTGGAGGAATATAGTCTCTGAACTCTTGGGGTTAGAGGAAAATAATACATCCGTAACCATGGTACTAATTTTTACTTCCTATTAGCATTTATTGGCTTGAACCATGGTTGATTACAAAATTTGCAATCCATTAATTCCTCATCAACTCCCTAAAAAAGCATACATCTTAGCCTGCAGCAATCAATTTTTTCTACTGGCAAACCAAGACCTCGAAGTAGTTACTTCATATTGTAAAAACTGTCAACCATTTTATTATCCGAAGGTAATAATTTATTGTACCAAGCAAGGATTTCATTTAAACTACGATTAGCAATATGACCTTCAGATTTTATGTTCAATATTCGAGCAACAGAACCTAACTGGGTCATATTATCATAGAATTGCCATAATAACCGGTCAGCTACATTAAGTCGAAGATTTTTTTGGCAGTTGGGTTGGGTTCTTCTTTGACATTGCATAAATTTGGCTAAAATGAATTTCCCGCTTGATCAAAAACCATTTGGGCATAGAGATTTTCTGTTGCATAAACATTACTTGTCATAAATTCGTCCCACCTTGAAATTCAGCTTCAACTGCCTCCGGTGTAAATTCATTACTTTTAGACGTGCTACAAATTATTGGCTCTCCATGTCGTCTCCATTCATAATAATTGGGTACAAATCCCTTTTTTAGCCAATAAAGATGCACATCCTTTGTAAGAAGATAATACCTGTGTTTGCACCTTTTGCATGGACATCTAATTTTCAAACCGTCCATGTATGTTGGTTGATAGCTTGCATATTCAATAAAAGATTGAACTCTTTCAGCAAACTCAAGGTTAATGTAACCATCAGGTGTTATTCTTCTATACATCAAACTTCTGTCTAAATTACTCATTATTACTAAACTGTTGTGCAAAAATCATAATTACATAGTTAGTACCATCACGTGTCAACATTTTTTAATACACGACTATTTTATAATGCACTAACTTATCACTGTAATTCAAATTTCATATTTAATTTCAAGTCAATTCTATGTTCCATTTCTTCAAATTTCTAATTAGTTTTACAATATATACTCAAATTTAATACCCACTTACAAAATTATATATATAATAACAATTATAATTCAAAATATATACACATAAGAAAAATATATACAAATATAATTTCAAATTAAAACATTAACAATAAGCCACAAATTTAAAAAAAAAAATTATAATAAAATATATATACACAAAATAATAAATATATACAAAAATAAAATACCTAATTAAAATAATAAAACAAATATATACTTATTATTAACAAAATAAATTTAATACAGAAAAACTGACCTTTGGTGAAGCAACCGGTAGGAGAACTAAACGCCGGATCTGACCTGTGGCGGCGGGTATATACAATAACAAATATAATACAATTTAAAAAAAATATAAATATAATAACAAATATAATACACCTTACAAAGAAAATTAAACATAATACAAAATTAAAACAATACTACATATAATAACAAATATACCACAAATTTAATAATATTTTAACTATAATAACAATATATACAATACAAAATATATACACAAAAAAATAAATACATACACAAATATAATACATATAATTTTAACAAATATGCCACAAAATTAAAAAAAAAACATAAATATAATAACAATTATAATACAAGATATATATGCATAAAATAAATATATACACAAATTTAATACCAAATTAAAACATTAACAATATGCCACAAATATAAAAAAAATAAAAATATAATAAAAATTTTAATACAATATACATAAACAAAATAATAAATATATACACAAATAACATTCCAAATTAAAACAAATATACATATAATATGCCACAAATTTAAAAATATAAATATAATAACAATTATAATTCAAAATATATACCAAAAATAATAAATATACACACAAATATAATACAAAATTAAAAAAATCAAAAAATAAATTTAATCTATAGCAATAAAATATATAATAAATTAATACAATAATAAAAAAATATATACTTATTATTAACAAAATAAATTTAATATAGAAAATAAAATTAATAGAAATAAAAAAAATGAAAAACTGACCAAAGCCCTGGCGGAAGGGAGGTTGGTCTCGTCGGCGGCGGATGCGGCAGACATACAGCCCAAGCCAAACCGGAGGGATGAAGCCGGCAGAAGGGAAGGAGAAGATACGTGCAGGGGAGAGGGAAAAGAAGAGGAGTGAGGAAGGAGAGAGAAGAAGAAAACAAGTGATCTGACCGGCGGTGACAAGTGGGGACGCAACTGGGCCAGATCTAGCTAGCGGCAAGGGTTCACGAGGGTGAGGGGGAGAGGACAGATCAGCGTGCAGGAGAGAAGAAGAAATAAGAGGGAGGAAGGAGAGAGAAGAATAAAATGGGGTTATATACCCCGTGTTTTAGCGACGAAAGGAATCTTCCGTTGCTAAATAGAGACGGTTAAATAGCGACGGTTGTTAAATAGCAACAATATGGGCACTCCGTCGCTAAAAATAACGACGGTACATACAACTGTCGCTAAATAGCGATCGTCTCTATTATTCGTCGCTATTTAGCGACGGTTTGTACATATCATCACTATTTTTAACGACAGCATTTCTATTCCATTGCTAAAATTTATAGCAATTTTTTGTAGTTTTCTTTGGCGCCTATTCGAGCGGTGGAATATTTTTTTCGTTACAAAATTCATTCACTAAAATGGAGGCAAATCATTCCTACCACTTTTAGTGACGGAATTTTCATTCCTTCGCTAAATTGAACTATTTGGTACCAAATTAGCGACGGAATTTAATTTTTGTCGCTAATTAGAGACGGAAAACATTTCGTCGCTCAATTTCGGTCGCTATTGGCGCTTTTTCTTGTAGTGACCTAAACCTCATCTCATCTCATCTTATCTTATCTCATCTTATCTCTTCTTATCTTATCTCATCTTATCTCTTCTAACATTCTATAACTTGGTCAATCATTCATTAACATTATCACTTATATTTCTTATGTCTGTTTATTATAATTAACATTTATGTTACTAATATTATCTCTTAACTTTCATTCTTTTACACATTTCTTAATCTTTATAATTAGTACTTTAATTACATAGCCCTAAATGTCTATCTCATTTACCATGACATATAATTTCCTTAAGAATTCCAATAATTTCATCATCATTATCAATATTATTTTAAGCATTGTCATTATTTAAGTAAATTCAATTCATTCTTTTTACTTAACTATACATGTTTAATTCCATATCCGCGTTTTCCCTAATCCGTGACAATAATTCTTTAACACTACCATGACATTTTTCATTTGTTTACTGATACTATCATTACTCATTTATTTTTCTTACATTTAATACTATTGCCATTTTCAATGACACTAACATTTACATTAACACTACTTTATCAATATCTTAGACAATAACAATAATATTAACATAATATTAACTTTATTATATTATTAGTGTAATATCATTATTTCCTCCATTGTCAATTAATTATACAATTACCATTCATATTACCTATCACTTACCTTTTAAATCCTTTATTTTACATTACTATTGACAAATTAGATTTTGGTCCCTAGACTTTCACTAGGTGCAGTTTTGCCCTTCACTTTTCATATATTTACAATAATGCCATTAATTAACCTATTTTCATTATTTAACATACAAATTACCATTTGGTCCTTAAATTACTATTTTCATACCAAATTACACATTAGTCCTCAAAACATGACTAAATTACATAATTAACCATTTAATCACATTATTTCCATTATTAACTCTTATTAATTAACTTATGAATCAAATTACCATTTTATCCTTAAACTCTTTATTTCTTTCATTTAAGCCATTTGTCACGAGTCATCACTATGGTGCTGACTCAGGCAGATTACTCTAATAGGGATAGTTTCCAACCTCATTTTTTGTTGCAATTTTGAGCTAATAAATGACATATCTAGCCCAAATAGTCTTTAGAATTTTTATTTTTCTGTATTAACTTTATATTGGTAAAATTTAAGGTTAATTAGAGCTAAATCCTATGAGTTATGACTTTAGAAGCACAAATTACTCAATTAACCTAGCTGTAAATACCGGGTCCTGAGTCAGTCCAGATCAAAGTTAGCCGATGAAGATATTGGTACCCGTTTTAAGTGAGGTTGCAGATTTTCGCACTTAGAGTTCACAATTTAAAGGATCTTGGTGGCTGGGGATTTTTGCATGTCAAAATGGGTCTTTTTGCTTAGGAGATTTGATTTTGGGGTTGACCAACGGTCGTTAGTCAATTGGTGGTCGTCGCTCGTGCCCGAGCGATGGCTGTCCCTCGCATAAGCCGGGCCTGTCGCTCACGCTTGAGGGATGCCTGTCCCTCCCGTCGCTCGCTTTTGAGGCACCTATCTCTCGCTTGAGCGATGCTCATCGCTCATGCATGATGGGCCCGCCCCTCGCGCTAGTGGCACCCATCGCCCGCGCATGTCCCTCACGTGATTGCCCGCCACTCAAATGACTGGGGCTGCCTTTGTGATTGATGCCCATTAGAACGCCGACTGGTGCCCATCGGTCGATGATTTGGCAGCGAATTTTAGGGATTTTCAAAGTAAATTTTATTGGATTTTCCAAATCTTTTTCAAAATCAGATGATTTTGATTTGATTTTCTAAATCTTTTCCAAATTCAAAAGATTTTGATTTGATTTTGGTTTGATTTTCTAAATCTTTTTCAAAATCAGATGATTTTGATTTGATTTTCTAATTCTTTTCCAAATTCAAAAAATTTTGATTTGATTTCCCAAATCAAATTTGAATTTTAAAAAGATTTGAATTCCTGGTTTTAGCCTATAAATAGGAGACTGAGGTTCTGAGATAAAGGTTGGAAAATTTTTTGAAGATTGGATTTTTTTTTTAAAAAAGAAAAGAAAATCATTTTTTATTAAGCAAAAAACTCTCTTCCTTTCTATATCAAAATTTTAAATTTTCTTTAAAGCTCTACGAAAAATAAGGAAGAACTCGAGAAAGCAAAATCAATTCATTTCGCTCGATTTGTCCTTTTAATATTCATTTCTATTGCGCAAAACAGAACAAAATCAAGCAGGAAAAATTAATTTTCTTATCTTGATTTGCCTTTTTGAATTTTTTTTTAATTACCCTGAAAAAGAACAATTCTGAGGTAAAAAATTGCCCTCCAAGCAGTACATTGTCAATTTGATCATTGTAGAACTCAAGGGAAAAATCTACACAACTTTCACCTTTAGAGGATAATATTCCGAGGGTAAACATTTTGGACTGTCTATTATTTTATTTTGTTTCTTTATATTGATATATGGGTGTTTTATTGCATGAAAAATGAGGTAAAATGTGAAATTTTGGATTTTTGATTTTTTTTTTCATTTTTTTGAGGTCTAGAATGATCGATGGGCTGAAGGCCTACCGACGGTCGTCCCTGGCTAGAGCTCATGTACTGAAAGCAGATACTTGCCCTTAGTGGTATGAACCATAATACCATGCTTGATGTATGGATCACTTTGTATTAGATAAACCGAGATAAGTTGGTTGGTCACCTAATCAAAGGCTTTCATGCCCCGATTGGCCCATGCTGTTTATTCTGATTCCCTGACTAGACAATGATCAAAACCCATACGTATGTTCATTAGATAAGAGATGTTATGCTGCTGGTTTTTCTACCGCACACCATATGCATCCATTGGGGTCCCTGCTAACCCACCTAGGAAAGAGACTACATGATATCATGTGTGGGAGTGACAAGGTTGGAAGGATCTATCTGTTTGCATGTGGTTATGGATGCTGCATAGCACGACCATGCATCGTATATCATTCATGAACCATCCTGACCCGATATGTTTTGCAGCCATCATAGATCCACCCAAGTGGTCCAGGGGTCCCCTTAGGCGACTAGCTAGAAATTTTGTCTTTGAACTGCTAGAAAGGGTGAGGTATTTAGAGTCACTATTAGAAAGTAGTGAAGCTACATCCTCCTAGTTGTCAATAGATAGCGATATCGCCAACCCACTGAGAGAGGCAGATGCAACCCAAGTTATGATTGCCAAGGAAGTTGGTCGGAGGTTGGAAGAATTTGAGAACCGAATGATGGCCATGATGGGAAATCGGACAGTAGCTATAGCACCCCCTACCGGGCAAAACCCATTTTCTCCCCTGTAGGTTAAAATGAGCGGGAGGCGGCTAGAAAAGATCCTCATGAGGAGGTACGTCCACCACCAGTGGACGTGGAGCTACTATATCCTTGGGTCAGAGAAGAGGAGGGACCCATATACTGGAAGAGGATTATGTGGAAGATGAGTATGAAGAACCTGCAAGGGTGAGGGGGAAGGCACCTTAGACGAAAGAGGCCATATGGAAAAAAATGGAGGGGAAGTTCGAGGCAATGTCTCGAATGCTGATGATGGGAAAGGGGATAAAGCCCGAAGATAAGGAGTTAAAGGAAGAGGATTTGATCCCTTTGAATTTCAAGATGCCGGATGTCCCAAAATTTGATGGCATATTGGATCCCACCGCACATATTAAGCAGTACTCATTGGTAATGCAGGGTACTACTTTAACCAAGAGGCAGAGGATAAAGTACTTCTGCTTTAGTGTAATAGGTCTCGCGGTGGACTGGTATCATTGTAATAGCCTAAGTTATACCCTAGTAGTAAATTGGTCTAATTGGGTAAATTTAATTTGAAGTTTGCTTAATTCAAGACTTAAGTGTAATTGAATTGAGGACTCAATTGAATTAATAAGTAAGTTTTAGTGGCCAAATTGTAAGTGTGCATGTTTAAGCTTAAGACGGTTTGATTAGCACTAAGTGGGATTTAATTAAGGAGAAACCAGAATTGTGAGTATGTGTAGTGGAATCCGGGTGCCATGGCTGTGCCACCTCACCCTTAAGTATGTAATATAAGTGTTTTTGGAGAGAGAAACTCCACTTTTTTGCATGTGAATTTCGTGTTCTCTCTCTCTCTCAAATTTTGATCTTCTTCTTTTTTTCTTCCTTTTATGAGTCATCTCTTCAGTTCTTGATTTACCATAATTTCTGTTGCTGTTCAATTGATTTATTAGTTGTACTGAGTTTTTGAGTTAGCAAGGTAAGTGTTTAGTTTAGTGTGTTCTTCATTTTCTTCTACCCTTCTTTGATTTCGAGTTGAAATGGAAATGGATTCTTAGTTCAATTCTATATTTGGTTATGGCTATAGTAGGAGAATCGAGCAAAGCTAAGGGTAAGGAAAAATTTGGAGAGCCTTGTGCCGAGTGAGCATTTGGAGCGTAGGAAAAGAGGTTTGGGAAACTCAATGTTTGAGTATTAAATTGTTCTGTATGAACTCTGAAATTGTATGTTTTTATTGTATGTATAAATGAATGAATTGAAATATGTAGACATGTGGTATGATGAGCTTGATGAGTTAATAACGGCTGGCATGCGAAAATGGCTTAAGCTCATAGCCCTGTTTTGACGATTAGAGAACTTGTTTATAAACTATGTAATGGTTGTTCAAGGTGGATTGAACATGTTGGGTTGTATGAGCTATAACATCAATTATTTAAGTCTAATTTGAACAATGCAAAAGGGATTAGGTTCCTAAGAGATATGTCTATTAATGTGTTAGAAATAGCCATACTGATTTGGGGATCCTATGATCTTCAAAATGTGTACCTAAGAGGTTAAATTTGGTAGGAGGGCTTTTGAAGCATGTAATGTTTCCTTGGCCATAACTCCTCAAATATAAAGTTAAAAATAATGGAATTAGTGCCATTGTACTCTTAACATGTAGATAAATAAGTGTTTAGAAGGTCATGAAGGCATATAACTATGTTAGGATGGGTTTTAGAGGTCATAAGTGAGTTTAGGGTAGAATGCATGAACACAAGGTGTGAGGTGTAGAGCATTGAACAAAAAATTCAGTTCTGTTGCGAGTGCAATAGGGGTCACGAGCATGACATGTAACATCTCAAAAAGGGCCTAGTTGAAATTACATGTTTAATTGGACATTTAAAGGATAACTTGGTAATTATGTAAGTGAAATAAGGATTTATAAGAGTTTTAATGAGGACAAAAAGAAAAGAAAGAAAGTCAAGGTAGTGGAATAAGAGGCCCAATGAGAGTTGGACATGTGGCTTGGTAGGTGAGTGCATTAATGGAGATTTGAAAGAGTGGAGAGAGAGGGAGGGCAAAAAAGAGTTGCTTCCCATGGAAGCCACCAGTTGTTCCTCTTTCTTGCTTTTCCCATTCTCTCACTCCCTCATCTCTCTTATATTTCTCCTCTCTACTCTTTCCTACATTGTTCTTCACGTTTGAGCTAGGGTTTGTGATCAAGAGTGGTTTTTCCAAGAGGTAAGTAGCTAGAATTTATGTGAGGTTGCTTCATCTTCTTCTTCCTCTTCTTCCTTTGGGTTGATTATGGGTATATAGTTTTGATTGAGTGGGTATCTGAACATCTGATTCGGTTATATGCAAGAATCTGAAGAGAGGAAAAAAAACAAAGGAAAAGAAAAAGTGGTATCTTGAAGATAGTGGATTTGTTGAAGCTCCAATTCCAGGTTTGGGAGCTTGTATTTTGGTTTGAGAGTGTTTTTGCCCTTCTCAGTTTGGATCGGATATTGAGTTTGATTGTACTGGAATTTGTATGTTTTGATACATGAAAATGCATGTGTTTGATAGATTTGTGTATATGATCTGAAATGTTAGAGTTTTAATGCTTTGCATGTCAACTTTGAAGAGTAAGTACATGAACATGAGATGGATTTCTAGGTTTTACAACCTCTGTATATGTTGTTTTGATGCATGTTAAAATTGAGTAAATGAGTTCTTATTATTATAAGCATGTTTTGAAGGCACTGGAGGTAAGATTTTACATGACTTTGCATGATGTTTGGTTCTTGATAAAGATTGGGTTTTGGTTTTCAAGCTCTGTTTTCCAACGTTTTGCTGAGGAAAGGAAAACACACTCCTATCGCGAGCGCGATGCTTGTCGCGAGCACGATAGAAGCGAGCCATCCTTTCTCTCATGGTAGATCCGATCGGCTTGCAATTCTTCATGACACGTGAAGTTCTACACAAGTCATGAAGAATAGCCCGCTCGGCAAGAGGTCCTTCACGACACATGAAGTCCTTCACGAGTCATGAAGAAGAGGCCGCTCGGTATAGGCCCGCTCGACATAAGCCCCGTTCGGCATGAGAGTCTTCACGACACGTGATGTTCTTCACGGGTTGTGAAGATAGCCCGTTCGGAATGAGAGTTGCTCGATGTGGGAGCCCATTCGGTAGTAAGTGCCTGCTCGGCTGATTGTGCACTTCTTGGTTGATTGTGCACAACTCGGCAGAGGGAGCACGGCCCGTGCTTCCTTGGCTACTGTCGCGAGCGCGACAGTGACCCATATGCCTGCCTACCTTGTTTTTCGAAATTGGTTTTCAAGTCTCTTTTTACATGGATTTTCCTACTATATTGTATATGATATGGTTTAGACTTATCTTATATTATTATGATGTCTTTAATCATAAATTATGTTCACAATAGTAATATTGAAGATGATTTAAAAAGTATATGATTTATATATATATATGGATTATTTGATTATGAGTTGCATGTTCATGATAAAGCCTATATATATATAATTTGTATGTCTCTGAAATTGATCAATATACATGTATACATTAAACTATATGATTATACTTGATTTTGTTCTCTGTTATATGATAATAATACTAGAGCATAGCTAGGTTGTTAATTGAGCCTGATAGTCATTATAGTGGATAAATAAGTGCTTATCAAGGGTTAGAGTGTGAGTGCAGCTGCTATATGTTACATGTTACATGTTAAGCCCATTTGGGTTTATATAATTTGAGACTTCGGTCTCCAGTATACCTTCGGGTATACATGTTTACACATGATTCGAGACTCTTGTCTCTATATGCTTGGATATTGTGTCCTATCAGTATCATTAGTACCCGTATCCACTAGTTAGTGAGTAATCAGGCTATTACATGAGATTTATATATACAGCTATTATATATGACTATGATATGTGTTTTGAATGATAGGGAAATGGATATATGTTACATTTTTATGTACATGCGATATAACAAGATAAAATGTGATACTTGTAGTTAGATATGAATGGCTAAATGTTTATATTGTGAAGATGCATATGAAGATTGATTACTTGGATATAAATGATTAATTCCTTTATCTTGTGAATACGCATATGATGAATGAGCAATGGTTACATTCCTATATACATGTGTGTGATGAATACTTGTTATAAGCATGAGTAGTATACATTTATATGCCTTGTTTCTTGTTAAGTTCATATATTGTTATTTCAATTATATATATATGCATGTTTTGTTCCTCCCCACTAAGCGTTATCGCTTAGCATGGGTTGTTTTCCCGTGTAGGTGGCAGGTTCAGTTTGGAGTCAAACATCTGTAGGTCGGCCACTAAAAGTCTATAGTTGGAGTTCTTTTTGTCTTCCGCATATTTTTGTTTATGGATCATGATTTTGGAAATGTAATTTTTGTAAAGGAACGATTTTGTATAAGTTAAATGTTTACAAATCTTTTTGTAAAATCAATATGATCATGTATGGATTTGTTATCTTTTGATTATATGTATTTGCTTTTAGCATGATTGAGTATATGTATTTGTATTTGTGCGCGTAGCGCTCCAATATCCTTCCAGGGTGGATATTGGGGTATTACAGTTTGGTATCAGAGCTAGGTTTAGTCGGTTCTGGTTTATGTGATGCTTGAGTATATAGTACTTGCATGAGAGTTTGTCTAGAGTCGTGGCCTAATACAGATGTTGTTTTGTGTATCAGAATTTACTGAAATGATCAGTGAATCATTTGATAATTGCGAATCTTGTTTATTAGGCAAGATG
This sequence comes from Excoecaria cochinchinensis, assembly GCA_947683425.1. Classification (NCBI taxonomy): domain Eukaryota; kingdom Viridiplantae; phylum Streptophyta; class Magnoliopsida; order Malpighiales; family Euphorbiaceae; genus Excoecaria; species Excoecaria cochinchinensis. Next base: position 2,557,030 of record CANTUQ010000127.1, read on the forward strand.
ACAAAGGATCCTTTTACTGGACATAGTGAAAGGGCCACTAACTTATTAGGCCTTGTACATTCTGATGTATGTGGCCCATTAAGCATAAATGCTAGGGGAGGATTTCAGTACTTCATTACATTCACTGATGATTTCAGTAGACATGGCTATGTCTATCTAATGAAACATAAACATGAATCATTTGAAATTTTCAGAAACTTTCAAAATGAAGTACAAAAACAACTTGGTAAAACTATTAAAGTACTTCGATCCGATCGAGGTGGTGAATATTTTAGCCAAGAGTTTGACAATCATCTAAGAGATTGAGGAATTGTTTCACAATTAACTCCGCCAGGAATACCACAATGGAATGGAGTATCTGAAAGGAGGAATCGAACTTTATTAGATATGGTTCGATCAATGATGAGTCAAACAGATCTTCCGTTATCCTTTTGGGGTTATGCATTAGAAACAGCCGCATTCACTTTGAATCGAGTTCCATCTAAATCAATTGAAAAGACACCATATGAGATATGGACTGGGAGAACTCCTAGTTTATCTTTTCTGAAGATTTGGGGCTGTGAGGCTTATGTCAAATGACAAGTCTCAGATAAATTAGCACCAAAATATGATAAATGTCTTTTTGTGGGATATCCTAAGGAAACTAAATGATATTACTTTTATAACCCTTCTGAGAACAAAGTGTTTGTTGCTCGAAATGGTGTCTTTCTAGAAAAAGAATTTATTTCTAAAAGAACTAGTGGGAGTAATGTACAACTTGAAGAAATTCGAGAACCACAAGAAAACATAGAACCATTGATGGAAACTTAACAAGTTTCACAAACTGTTGTGGAACCTGTACCTGTTACACAAATACCACGTAGATCTGATAGAATACGACACGAACCCGAGAGATATGGATTTCGCATGAGAGATAGTCATGAAGTAATGCTCATGGATCAAGATTAGCCTACTACCTATCAAGATGTCGTGTCAAGTCCAGAATCTGAGAAATGGCTAGAAGCCATGAAATCTGAGATGCAATCCATGTATGATAACCAAGTTTGAAACTTGATTGATCCACCAGAAGGAATTAAAACCATTGGGTGCAAATGGGTTTTCAAAATGAAATCCGACATGGATGGCAAAGTAAATACCTTTAAAGCAAGGCTCGTTGCAAAAGGATTCGAACAAACTCATGGTATTGACTATGATGAAACCTTTTCACCAGTCGCAATGCTTAAATCAATAATAATTCTTATTGCCATTGCTGCATATTATGACTATGAGATATGGCAAATGGATGTCAAAACAGCGTTTCTTAATGGAAACTTACTTGAGGATGTGTACATGACACAACCTGAGGGTTTTGTCCATCCTGAGAATTCTAGAAAGGTATGTAAGTTGCAAAGATCCATTTATGGATTAAAGCAAGCTTCTCGGAGCTGGAATCTTCATTTTGATGAAACAGTCAAAGAGTTTGGGTTCATCAAAAATGAGGATGAACCTTGTGTATACAAGAAGATTAGTGGGAGCGCTGTGATGTTTCTTATATTATATGTCGATGGCATATTACTCATTGGAAATGACATCCCTATCATGCAAAAGACAAAAGAATGGTTAGGGAAATCCTTTTCAATGAAAGATTTGGGCGAAGTTGCATATATCCTTGGGATTAAGATCTATAGGGATAGATCTAAAAGGATTATTGGTATGAGTCAAAGCACTTATATAGATAAGGTGCTAAATAGATTTAGTATGCAAAATTCCAAAAGAGGATTTTTGCCAATATCTCATCGCATTACTCTTAGCAAGACTCAGTGTCCAAAGACATCTGATGAGCGAGATCGCATGAGTATGATTCCTTATGCCTCAGCTATATGATCAATCATGTATGCCATGTTATGCACTCGACCAGACGTTTTGTATGCTTTGAGCATGACGAGCAGATACCAGTCAGATCCCGGTGAAAGTCACTGGACAGCTGTTAAGAATATCCTTAAGTACTTAAGGAGAACTAAGGATGCATTCTTAATAGATGGAGGATTGGAAGATGAGCTAGTAATAAATTGTTATACAGATGCAAGCTTCCAATCTAACAAAGATGACTTTAGATCGCAGTCAGGATATGTGTTTGTGTTAAATGGAGGTACTGTAAGCTGGAAAAGTTCTAAACAAAGCACTGTCGCTGATTCTACAACAGAAGCTGAGTATATAACAACATCAGATGCAGCTAAAGAAGCAGTATGGATCAAGAAATTCATTGCTGAATTGGGAGTAGTACCTAGTATCAGTAACCCTATGGATCTTTATTGTGACAACAATGGTGCTATTGTACAGGCTAAGGAGCCCATTTCTCATTAGAGATCAAAACATATACGCAGGCATTTTCATCTCATTAAAGAAATAATTGAGAGGGGAGACGTTAAGATTTGCAGAGTACCTACTGATGATAACATTGCTGATCCACTTACCAAGGCTCTCCCACAAGCCAAACATGATGGACATACTAGGTCAATAGGTATTAGATATATGTATGATTGGGCCTAGTGCAAGTGGGAGATTGTTAGTGGTTATGCCCTAGGCCAAACATTTGGACCTTAATGTAATCATTACATTTTCATTTATAAATAATGGTTTTCTTCACATTAATATTATTAGCATGTTACATTATTGTAATGTTTATGAATAACAATGTTATTCATGATATCCCTAGTCATTTATCACTAAAGGGCATAAAGATAAATTAAGACTAGTATAGATTTGTATTGATAATCATGGGATGATTATATATGATGATATAAATTGAATCTATAGGTATTTGTTAGAGAACAAAGTACTGGATAGACGCACTGTAAGATCACTACATGGGATAGTGTCATAAGTGATCATATAATAGATATGTTATTGAATCCTTTGACCTGAGGTTATCACGGTTTCCTATATAAGGAACATTATGTTTTGACATAATCAAACGTTATCTTTAATCGGATAATTATAAAGTTTATGATCGGGCATAATGGGAATTATGCAGAGGAAAGTGAATAATCAAGATGGAATTTGTCACTCTCTTTTGAGAGAGATATCTATTGGGCCCCTCGATAAGTAGGACTGTAAAATGCATGGCCATGCTCAAACGAATTGATAGTGTAATCAATGTCATTTGAATTTATCAGTCTACTTAGTGATCAAAAAATTTTATGCTTGAACAATATAAGTTCGACATGTACTATGACTTATGTTCAAACAAGATATCGTGCGACAAAATGATAATGGCATATTCTATTGTCAGGTTAAAATCGGACTAACGATGTTTATATTATTTGGGTAGTCATAATGTCTTGCTAGAGACCAATTATGACTTGTGGGCCTATTATGGTTATTGGGCCCACTGCCAACTTAATATAAACCTATTGGGTCACACACCAAGACCAAAAGATGAACAGAATGGATTTTATTAGGGTATTTCAGAATAATATAAATATAGGTATTTATATTTAATTTCAAAATTATATATATATATATATATATATATATATATATACATATAAATAAATCTCGTATTTTGAATATGAGATAATAATATGTATTAATATAATATTTCTTATTATTTTGAATAAGAAATAAATAAATATATATATATATATATAGAAATATCTCTTTATTTTGAATAAGAGATAATATCCTTATTTATCTCTTTAGGGTTTAAAACATATAAACGGATATATATCTTTGATATAGGTTAATATTGGATTAACCCTAATCACATTTTTTTTCCTAAGAGAGAAATAAAAGAGTGGTCGTTTTTCTTAGGAAAGAAAACCCAGCCGCCACTTGAAAAAAACCCTACCCGCCATTTTCTTTGAGAAAGAAAACACAGAAAATTCAGTTGCACGTGAAGGGAGCTAGCACCCCTGCGAGTTTTGTTCGTTAGTTCGTACGTGTGGATACCGGTAGAGGGCGTTCGTGGTTGCAGCAGCGCCTATAGTCCGAGATAAGGTATTAATTTCGTTCTAAGGTCGGTAAATCTTAATCTCTTCATTTTGAATCAATTGAAAATACATGGATCATGTTTTGGGTTTCTGTTTTATTCCGCTGCGTTTAATTTGAATTATTCCGATGAAACCCAACATGTAAATGTCCTTTTGAATGTGTTTTAGCATGGGTATGAGTTGGGTTTTGAATATATGTTAAGCATGATAAATGTAATTTTGGATATGTGTTTCATATTGGTTTATGCTAAATATGATCTTTGGAATGAGAGTTTATGTATAATTGTTGAAATGGTGTGAAGTGATAAGCATGTTGAGTTGATCAAATGAGTTTTCTGGGAAAATATGTGTCAGGAGGTGTTTACACGGCGGTAAGGATAGACCATACCGTTGTGTAACCACTCTCTGGTTTACTGTTCGTCGCGTTACACGGCAGTAAGGAATCCCATACCGCCATGTAAATGCTTATTTGTGCGTTTCAGCAGGCCTTCTTGAACGACTCGTGCTCCCCCGTTTTACATGGCGGTATGGCATTGCCTTACCCCCGTGTAAAGTGTCTTACACCGCAGTAAGACAATGTCATACCGCCGTGTAAAATGCTACTGTCCCATATTTTTTGTAAATGTTCTCTGTTATTTCTTTTGATCCTTTTTCTTGTACTTTGGGTTTTTAACCTTTATTTGTATATTATTAATTAGTAAATAAGATTTGTATATGATGTATATGTCCTTAATTTGATAAATATACATCTATATATGAAATTGTATGATTATACTTGATTTATCCTCTATTATATGATAATTATTTTAGATCATGATTGAGTCGTTATTTGAGCCTGATAGTCATAGTAGTGGATAGATAAGCGGTCAGGGTGTGAGTGCAGCTGCTATATGTTATTTATTACATGCGGATCCCATTTGGGTCACATAAGATGTTTGAGGCCTCGATCTCCGGTATACCTTCGGGTATACATGATTATAAAAATGTTTTGAGACCTATGTCTCCATATGCTTGGGATACTATGTTCTATCAGTATCATTGGTACCCATATCCACTAGTTAGCGAGTAATCAGGCTATTACTTGAGGTTGTTACATGAGATTGATATATGGAGCTATTAGTTATATGATATGAATATATGTTACATGTATATGTATATGCGTTATGACATGATGAAATATAGTACTTGTATTCGAACATAAATGGTTAATTGTCGTATTGTGAAGATGCATATGAATAATGAATACTTGTTATAAGCATGAGTAGTATATGTTTATATGCTTTTGTTACTATTTTAACTTACATATATGTTTATTGCAATTATATGTACATGCATTTGTTGTTCCTCCCCACTAAGCGTTATCGCTTAGCATAGGCTCTTTTCCCGTGTAGGTGGCAGGTTCGTTTTGGGAGTCGGACATCTGCAGGTCGGCCACTAGAAGTCTAGAATTGGAGTTATTTTGTCTTTCGTTGTATTTTTGTATATATAAATGTTTATCTTTTACAAATCCCTTTTGTAAAAACTATTTGGTTATATATATGGATTTGTTATCTTTCGATTAAATGTATCTTAATTGAGTATATGTATATGTATTTGAGTTGTATATGAGTTTGTACGCATGGCGGTCCGGTATCCTTCCAACGGCGGTGTAGGGGTGTAACAAAAACAGATTGCGAGCCTATTATCATAACCAAATCTGTAACACCCTATACCCGCAAATGATACATATATCAAATGTCACCACACTGAACTGTATTGCACTCCTCGGAATCAGAGAATTTTTTTCAACAATAACAATTATACACTACAATACCAAACAATTACACTAACACACTACTAATATACTTAACCTGTATAACCTCGAGTTAGTCCATTGCTGTCGTACACATGCCAAGCCTATCACAATATCCTTGCTGTCCCGTAAATTCTTTAGTCCATCAGTGACATCGGCCACCAATACGTCTTTTCTTTCTATAACCTACACGCAGTAATCACACTACGAGCTGAGTATTGAAATGCCCAGTGGTGGATACATATCCTAAATTTTCCACACTAAAACAACATGCATGCACACACAAACATTTGCTTTTAATCTCGTTATGTGAACATTACGTTCGGAATCTTTTAAATATTCATAACATACTTTTATTGTAATCATTTATCTATTACCTTTCTCTTTACTTCAATAACCATGCATTAACGTTACTTTTACTGTCGTCAGAGCCATTATTATTTGCACTGTTAACTTTAACATTAATACTATCATGTTCATCTGTTTTTCTTTAGTTGTTTATAACTTTATTACATCAGTTACAGTCTAAATTGAGTGCAGATTTAGTTACTGATACATCTATGAAACAGCCATTATCCCAGTAATTATCGTTCACTATTAACTTTCAACATTTAATGAAAATTCTAGTTTTTTTCGTGTCCTTAGCTTCGTTTCTAGCATTCTAGGCAACCCCATTACTGAATTCTACACATACAACAGTATAAGAACATTAATTATGATAGCTAATACTTAGATAATTAATCCAATCTATAATACTTATATCGGTTCTATGACAATGTCTTTACATATTACATTACACACTTTTAGTTAATTGCCTATTGATCAAGAAATTCACAGTACTCAGTTGAATTCATTTCACATATTAATATTTATCCTAACCACATTATCTATCCCCAATTAATATTACAGGTTTAAATCTAAATCTTGATTATTTTCAATTAAAATTCCCCAGACATTCTTATTCTTTTATTTATGCTAATATTAGTCATATATTTTCTTACATTAATCCTATTGCCATTTCCATGATATTAACATTATCAATAATATTTCCATTAATATTAATATAAATATCATTATCTTTCCTACTGTCACTCAGTTATACATTTAACAATCAGATTGCCTATCATTTATCGTTACTATCCCTCAATTACTTTGTTATTGAAAATTTTACAATTTAAATCCCCAAACTTCCATCAATTTACAATTTTACGCTTTTACTTTCCACTTATTTAACACAATGCCATTAATTATTATTATTATTATTATTATTATTATTATTATTATTATTATTATTATTATTATTATTATTATTATTATTATTGCATTATCTAACATACACTAGTATTCTTAGTGTTAATTAAATCACCCCTTTAAAGACATATACATTTATAGCACACATAAAATTTCATATTCGCATTTAGGTCCCTTAACTTTTACAGTAATCACATCTATGTCCATTCTTTTACCTTAATACCGTTTGTCTTTTCTCTTTTTTTTTATCACATAATTACCAAAATATCCTCTAATTATTCTTAATTACCAGATAGCCCCCACTTTCACTTTATTACTATTTTTATCCCTTAACTTTTCACTAAATTGCATTTTGGTCCCTACCTTACCACTTTTATGCTCAATTACTAATTTAACCTTACATTTTCAAGTTATTTACACATTTAGTAGATATAACAACCATATATTCACAAACAATATGCATAAAAATCATAAATACCATTTTGTCCTTAACTTATGACAAAATTACAATTATACCCTTGAACTTTTCAAAAATTACGAAAATGCCCTTAGTTCATTTCTATTTCATCAAACTTACATTTATGCCATTAGTTCATTTTCAATTTCACTAATATTACAATTATGCTATTAACTTATTTGTCTTTACTCATAATTACCAAAATGCCATCACTTACATTTTCTTTAGCCATTTTACACTATGTGACATGTAAAATTACTATTTTACCCTCCAATTACAATTTTCATGCCAAATTACATTTTTACCCCTAAAAAGTCACCAATTTTCATATTCAACCATTTAATAACATTTTAACTCTTATTAGCCATCATACACACACAAAGGCGCAAAATTACCCTTTTGCCCTCCAATGTTTTATATAATTCCAATTATGTCCTTTTTACACATAATCATCAATTAAATCATATTTTAGCCATTTAAAGCTCATTATTACCATTATGCCCTCAAAACTTTTTATTAATTACAGTTATGTCCTCTTTCACACAAATAAAATTTTTAAATCACAATTCAACCAATTAAAGCACATATTTACCATATTGCCCCTAAACATTTTACATATTACGATTTTGCCCTTCCTTTTTCTTTTATTTATAATTATGTCATTTTCAATCTTATCATAACTTAACTTTATCCTTATCACTTTAATCATTACCATATATCATCTTTATCATAAAATCATTACCATACCTTTGTCTTTACCAAATAATCACATACATACCTTGTCATTATCACATAATCACATGCATATCTTATTTAATTATTCATACTTCATATTCATATCATTTTAACTTATTTTATTATTTTTCCTTGCTATTTGCCTCTGTATAATGCTGGCAGACATCTATAACCAGGATAAACGACACGCGAAGCCCTAAATGTCACACCCCGTTTGCCCCCTAGTAGTATGAGCCTGTCTGTGTGAGCATGCATTTGCATATGTTCGGCATATCATAAGGGCTATTTCAGTAAAAATGCATATTTTTGGGGTTTTATTAGCATATGGATGTATGTTTGGCATTAGAGTGTGAATTAATTGGGAAATAATTGTGTGCATTTGAGCATATCATATTAGGGTGTTTTAAGTTGGGAGTGCATAGTGTGTGTGTTCATACCATTGTAGGGTGTGCATTAGTTGGGAGTGCATTAGGTGTGTGTAGTGCATGCTTATTGGGTGTGAGTGGTTAGTTTTCACCAATAGGAAATTGACACATGTTTAGGGCAAAGAAAAGAAAAAGAAAAAGAAAGAAAAAGGGGAAAATGCAGAATGTGTTCTTCTTCACGTTTTTCCCTTTTCGCATCTTCTTCTTTCTTTTCTTTTCTCCAAGAACCCTAGTGTGGATTCAAGTCTTGTTGGTGGAATTAATCATCTCTTTGCATTCTTGTGGTAAGTTATTGCATTCCTCATCTTGTTTTCTATTTGTTCATCTTCTTCTTCTTAATTTCTAGGTTTAGATTTAACTTAGGGTTTACATTTTTGGGTGTTTTTTTAAGTGTTGTGCTTAGCTGAGGCTCCTCGTGATCCCAAGGGCAAGGAGATTGCTGGGAGTAGTGGAGCTAAGTGATTTGAAGCTAAGGATTTCAGGTTTGGGATTTGTTTGAGAAATTTGCTTGAATTTGAACTTACTGTAATTTTTAAGGTTTGTGTTCTTGAGAGACTTGGATATGCTTATGCATGATTTTGGTGGTTTTGATTACTGAATTAAGTTGTATTTATGCCGCTTATAATGTATGGGAAATCTACTGGAAGGTAAGATGAGATTTGAATTGTTTTGAGTCATTTTGGAATTGATTTTTTTGAGTTCTGTGAATTCTGGGAATTCTGGGAACGAAAAATCACAATCCTGGTGAATTTTTGTTTCCAGAGTGTGTAGGGCGTGACCAGCTAAGAAGTGAGGCCAGTCACGAGTGGTGACTGCCAGTCACGACTCGTGACCAGCCAAGAGAGGCCAGTCACGAGTGGTGACTGCCAATCACGACTCGTGACCAGCCAAGAGGAGGCCAGTCACGAGTAGTGACTGCCAGTCACGACTTGTGACCAGCCAAGAGAGGCCAGTCATGAGTGGTGACTGCTAGTCACGACTCGTGACCAGCCAAGAGAGGAGGCCAGTCACGAGTAGTGACTGCCAGTCACGACTCGTGACCAGCCAAGATAGGAGGCCAGTCACGAGTGGTGACTGCCAGTCACGACTCGTGACCAGCCAACCTTGTTGGTCACCTCTGTTTGGCCTATTTTCTGAAATTTTTGCCCAGTTTTAACTAAAATGAAGTTTGTATCTCTTCTGAATGGACTTTTACTACTGTATGATACATGTCATGATTTTATATGCTTTTATATGAGTAATACCATGATTCTTCAGATGAAGTGTATGCTGTACTCTAGAACATGAATTGAATGACGCATAACCTTCTAGAGTCAAGTAAGTGGATAGTTAGGCATGCCTAATAGAGTCTTTTAGCTGCATCCCTCAGTTCAGTTTGGACCCCGATCAGGTCCCCGTTAAGTTCCTCACGAACCCCTCAGTATTTAGATCTTGTTTAAGGTCCCCTCAGTAAAAATATTGTGTTAATGATAAAAATGAAATTACTTTTGATTTGTACCTATGAGGTACCCTCAGTAATCGATTCATACCCGTAAGGTACCCTCAGTACACTCGTTATCTACTACCTCGAGTCAGCAGGTGTTCGATTGGTTTGCTCTGCTCTTGTATGACTATATAAATGTGTTATCTGAATGAGTATAATGATGAGATGTATGTTCGATTATTTTGGAAATGGACATGAGTTTGAGTTGAGGAATGTATGGCTTTAATTTGTGAGCATGTTTATATGAATTATGTTATGAGCAATTGCATATGCCATTGTGAATGTGTTATGCCTTGACTACCATTATGAGTGGCCGTCCATATCATATGTGTGTTTCCCCACTAAGCGTTTATCGCTTAGCACGGTGTTTTTATCCGTGCAGGTGCGGAAGGAGTTTTGTTTTGAGAGAGTCACCGCGGTCAAGCCAACACAGAAGGTTTTAGTGTAGGGCTTAGCTTTTGGTAATCTTTGATAATTCTTTTTGTATAGAACTCTCTTGTATCAGTTTTGTTATAGCTTTCGCTTTTGTATTTATATTTTGGTTATGTAATATCTTTTATTTCAGCTAGCTTGATCAGAACATTATTGTAATGGTTTGTTATATTAATGCATGATCAGCTATTGCTTTCCTTTCCCTTAAAGTTTTTATTTATGCCGTATTTCGGTATGTATGTTATGAATGTATGTATGATTTGCTTTATATCTATTTGGTGGCACCTTGACTTATACGGCATCTCACTCCTTATCGGATGGGATTGCCTACGTATGGGTAGGGGGTGTTACAGTTTTTGGTATCAGAGCCTCGGTTTAGGCATTTCTGGGTGTTGTTTGTTTTATTGATGTGTGGAGGTATACAGATGTATATGTGTCTAGATCTGTGTTGGCTGATGCGGTTGTTTCTTATTTGTTTAGATGGCTTCTAACTCTGCTCGTGGATCACTTGAGGAGTCCGCCGAGAGTGTGAAGCCTCAAGCAGTAGATCCATCAATTTGTGTGTCGGCTCAGCATGCTAGGGTCCAGCCCGAGGCCGCAGCCATGCCTTTTGAGGCTATGTTCAGATTATCACAGGACATGGCTAGGGTCTTGGAGAGAGTGACTGCTCCTAGAGCCCCTATAGAGAACTTAAGAAGGGCTGGTGTTGAAGACTTTTATGGCACGGGTTTGGATGAGTCAGAGTTGGCTAAGAAATGGGTAGACAAAGTGAAGCGTGCTTTGAGAGAAGTCCGGTGTCCTCCTGACCAGCAGGCAGAGTGTGCACTGGCTTTACTGCAAGGGTCCGCTTATGAATGGTGGGAATTGGTTTGTAGGCATCCTCAGCTGCCGGATCCGATTACTTGGGATTTCTTTGAGGGAGAGTTCACGAAGAAGTACATAACTCAGACTTATAGGGATGCTAGATGGGCACAGTTTTTGAGTTTGAAACAGAAGGCCATGTTAGTTTCAGATTATGAGAAAGAGTTTAATCGGTTGTCTTGCTATGCTCCGCGTGGAGTTATGACAGATGATTTCAGATGCAAGCATTTTGATGCGGGGTTGAACGAGTCTTTGAAGATTGCTTTGATTTCTTTGATGTGTATGCCTGGGGTAAGTTACTACCAGATTGTAGATGCTGCTATGAGGGCTGAGAGGTCAGAATATGTGCTGAGAGAGAGAGCTCGGAGGAGGAACCCTTCTCGCGGAGGATCTTCTTCTTCATCCTTGGGTAAGAGATCAAGGAACCCGCAAGATGAGTCATCATCTGGCCCGGCTACTAGAGGTAGAAGATAGGGTTCTGCAGCTGTGTCAGGTTCTGGTAGAGGTGGTAGACCTGAGACTACATCGGTATGTCCTCATTGCAATAAGACTCATCGGGGTGAGTGTAGGTGGCTCACTGGTGCATGGTTCAAGTGTGGGAGCACTGACCATCTGTTGGCTAGTTGTCCGAGATTGTATGAGGATTCAGGTTCCCAGAGAGAGGCCAGCAGGGTTGGTTCGAATGCTACTCAGGCTATCCGTGGTAGAGGCAGGGGTAGAGGTCGAGGTGGTCGACCTAGAGAGGGTGCTGCATCAGAGACAGTGGAGCGTCAGTTGCTAGTCGCAGCTAGAGCATATGCTGTGCGAGCCAGAGAGGAGCAGGATGCGCCTGATGTTATTGCTGGTAAGTTTCTACTCCATGACACTGAATTGTATGCTCTAATTGACCCTGGTTCCACACACTCATACTTGTGCACAGATAAAATTATTGATAAGTTGCATGTGGTTGATCAGTTAGATTATGAGATATGTGTGACCAGTCCATTAGGGCATAGTGTCAGTGTGAGTTGAGTTTTTAGGAGTTGTCCTTTATTGGTTGAGGGGGTTGTGTTTCCAGCGGATTTGATTGAGTTGCCTTTCAGAGAGTTTGATCTGATTCTAGGTATGGACTGGTTGGGTAAGCATCGGGCTGTTGTTGATTGCCATAGGAAGACAGTTGTGCTTTGGGATAGAGGACAGTCTCTTGTGTTTATGAAAGATTTGGGTGCTAGTTCATTGAATAATGTGATTTCTGCGATGCAAGCCAAAAGGTTTATCAGGAAAGGTTGTGAGGCTTTTCTAGCGATCGTGTTGGATTCAAAGAGAGATCAAGTTCAGATTGAGGACATCCCTGTTGTGTGGGAGTTTAGTGATGTGTTCCCGAGCGAGTTGCCTGGTTTGCCTCCTGAGAGAGAGGTCGAGTTGTCCATAGAGATTATGCCGGGTATCACACCTATTTCGAAAGCACCTTATCGGATGGCTCCTGTAGAGTTGAGAGAACTTAAAACTTAACTACAAGAGCTATTGGATAAGGGGTTTATTCAACCTAGCATATCTCCTTGGGGAGCTCCAGTTCTGTTTGTCAAGAAGAAAGATGGATCTCTACGGATGTGTATCGACTACAGGCAGATCAATAAGGTCACAGTGAAGAATAAGTATCCTTTGCCTATGATTGAGGATTTGTTTGATCAGCTTCAAGGTGCAGGTGTTTTTTCCAAGATAGATCTTCAGTCAGGGTATTACCAGCTGCGAGTTCAGGATGCGGATGTGGTTAAGACTGCATTTTGGACTAGGTATGGCCACTATGAGTTCCTTGTGATGCCGTTTGGTTTGACTAATGCTCCAGTGGCTTTTATGGATTTGATAAATCGAGTGTTTAGGCCATACTTAGATCGATTTGTAGTAGTGTTCATTGATGACATCTTGGTGTATTCCAAGGATGAGAGAAGAGCATGAAGAGCATCTCAGATTGGTTTTCCTGATGTTGAGAGAGCATCGGTTGTTCGTCAAGCTTAGCAAGTGTGATTTTTGGCTTCGGGAAGTATCATTTTTGGGTCACATTATTTCAGCTAGGGGTATTCAGGTGGATCCAGTCAAGATTGAGGCGATAGTTGATTAGAAAGCGCCTAGGAATGTTCAGGAAGTGAGGAGTTTCCTTGGTTTGGCACGTTACTACCGTCGGTTTGTTAAGGGTTTTTCTGTGATTGCCGCTCCGATGATGAGATTGTTAAGGAAAGGGGTCAGATTTGAGTGGTCAGATAGATGCCAGGCTTGTTTTGATCAGTTAAAGCAGTTGCTTGTTGAGCCTCCTATACTTACTCACCATCTCGGGTAAAGAGTTTGTCATTTATAGTGATGCATCGGGTGTCGGTCTTGGGTGTGTGCTGATGCAGGAAGGTAAGGTTGTAGCTTATGCTTCTCGTCAGTTAAAGCAACATGAGAGGAACTATCCGACGCATGACCTAGAGTTGGCGGCTGTGATCTTTGCCTTGAAGATTTGGCGTCATTATTTGTATGGGGAGAAATGTAGGATCTTTACGGCCCATAAGAGTTTGAAGTATTTCCTCACACAAAAGGAGTTGAACATGAGACAGCGCTGTTAGCTTGAGTTGTTTAAGGACTACGACTGCATAGTGGATTACCATCTGGGTAAGGCCAATGTAGTCGCCGATGCTTTGAGTCAAAAGTCAGTTGCAGCTTTGTTCCTGAGATGGTTTAGATGGAGGTTTGATTCAGATGGGGGCTTTGATTGCTCAGTTGCGTATGAGGCCTACCTTGAGACAGAGGATTGTGGATGCTCAGAGGGATGACGAGAGGCTTCAGCGGTTTGTACAAGAGGTCAGATCGGGTAAGCAGTTAGAGTTCTCAGTTCAGGATGAGGTGCTTATGTACAGAAATCGCCTGTGTGTGCCAGAGTTTGAGGAGTTGAGGAATCAGCTTTTGAGTGAGGCGCATAGTACGGTTTTTACTATGCATCCTGGCAGTGAGAAGATGTATCGGGACATGAAGCAGTTTTATTGGTGGTCCGGTATGAAAAGAGACATCGTGGATTTTGTGTCCAAGTGCTTGACTTGTCAGCAGGTAAAGGCCGAACATCAAGTTCCTTCAGGATTGCTTGCGCCTTTATCCGTCCCTGAGTGGAAGTGGGATGATATCTCCATGGACTTTGTATCCGGATTGCCTTTGACTCAGAGGAAGCATGACTCAGTTTGGGTGATAGTGGATTGGCTTACGAAGTCAGCTCACTTTCTGCCAGTTAGAGTGGACTACTCGATGGACAGGTTGGCCAGTATCTATGTGGATGAGATAGTTCGGTTACATGGTGTGCCAGTATCCATAGTGTCAGATCGGGACCCGAGGTTTACTTCCAAGTTTTGGAAAGAGTTGTAGAGAGCTTTGGGGACTAAGTTGAACTTTAATACAGCGTTTCATCCTAAGACTGATGGTCAGTCAGAGCGGGTCATTCAGATTCTGGAGGATATGATGAGGGCTTGTGTTTTGGATTTTCCGGGTAGTTGGGATAGATATGTGTCGCTTATGTAGTTTGCCTACAATAATAGCTTTCAGTCGAGCATCGGTATGGCACCGTATGAGGCTTTATATGGTCGGCAGTGTAGGACTCTGGTTTGTTGGACCGAGCTATCCGAGAGATCAGTGATTGGGCCAGAGTTGGTTAGAGATACTAAAGAAAAGATCAGAGTTGTGCAGCGAAATTTGAAGGCAGCCAAGGATCGACAAAAGTCTTATGCCAACTTGAAGAGGAAAGACGTGCAATTTTAGATCGGGGACAAGGTTTTCCTTAAAGCTTCACCTTGGAGGAAAGTGCTTCGGTTTGGGAAGAAAGGTAAGCTTAGTCCTCGCTTCATTGGTCCTTATGAGATTTTGGGTAAGGTTGGACCGGTAGCCTATAGATTGGCTTTACCGATGGAGTTAGCGAAGTTGCACGATGTGTTCCATGTTTCGATGCTTCGTCAGTACAGATCAGATCCTTCGCATGTTCTTTCGGTTTAGGATGTGCAAGTGCAGCCAGATTTTTCCTATGATGAAGAACCGAGAGCCATTCTAGCTCGAAAGGTGAGGCAACTGAGGAGTAAGCAGATCCCATTGGTAAAAGTGTTATGGAACCATCATGGAGTCGAGGAAGCGACTTGGGAACCGGAAGAGTCGATGAGAGCTCAGTATCCGCAGTTGTTCAGTTCAGGTGAGAATTTCGAGGACAAAATTCTTATTAGTTGGGGAGAGTTGTCACACACCATTTACCCCCTAGTAGTATGAGCCTGTCTGTGTGAGCATGCATTTGCATGTGTTCGGCATATCATAAGGGGTATTTCAGTAAAAATGCATGTTTTTGGGGTTTTATTAGCATATGGATGTATGTTTGGCATTAGAGTGTGAATTAATTGGGAAATGATTGTGTGCATTTGAGCATATCATATTAGGGTATTTTAAGTTGGGAGTGCATAGTGTGTGTGTTCATACCATTGTAGGGTGTGCATTAGTTGGGAGTGCATTGGGTGTGTGTAGTGCATGCTTGTTGGGTGTGAGTGGTTAGTTTTCACCAATAGGAAATTGACACATGTTTAGGGCAAAGAAAAGAAAAAGAAAAAGAAAGAAAAAGGGGAAAATGCAGAATGTGTGCTTCTTCACGTTTTTCCCTTTCCGCATCATCTTCTTCCTTTTCTTTTCTCTAAGAAGCCTAGTGTGGATTCAAGTCTTGTTGGTGGAATTAATCATCTCTTTGCATTCTTGTGGTAAGTTATTGCATTTCTCATCTTGTTTTCTATTTGTTCATCTTCTTCTTCTTAATTTCTGGGTTTAGATTTAACTTAGGGTTTGCATTTTTGGGTGTTCTTTGATGTGTTGTGCTTAGCTGAGGCTCCTCATGATCCCAAGGGCAAGGAGATTGCTGGGAGTAGTGGAGCTAAGTGATTTGAAGCTAAGGATTTTAGGTTTGGGATTTGTTTGAGAAATTTGCTTGAATTTGAACTTACTGTAATTTTTAGGGTTTGTGTTCTTGAGAGACTTGGATATGTTTATGCATGATTTTGGTGGTTTAGATTGCTGAATTAAGTTGTATTTATGCCGCTTATAATGTATGGGTAATCTACTGGAAGGTAAGATGAGATTTGTATTATTTTGAGTCATTTTGGAATTGATTTTTTTGAGTTCTATGAATTCTGGGAATTCTGGGAATGAAAAATCACGATCCTGGTGAATTTTATTTCCAGAGTGTGTGGGGCATGACCAGCTAAGAAGTGAGGACAGTCACGAGTGGTGACTGCCAGTCACGACTCGTGACCAGACAAGAGAGGCCAGTCACGAGTGGTGACTGCCAGTCATGACTCGTGACCAGCTAAGAGGAGGCCAGTCATGACTCGTGACCAGCCAAGAGAGGCCAGTCACGAGTGGTGACTGCCAGTCATGACTCGTGACCAGCCAAGAGAGGAGGCCAGTCACGAGTAGTGACTGCCAGTCACAACTCGTGACTAGCCAAGAGAGGAGGCCAGTCACGAGTGGTGACTGCCAGTCACGACTCGTGACCAGCCAACCTTGTTGGTCACCTCTGTTTGGCCTATTTTCTGAAATTTTTGCCCAGTTTTAACTAAAATGAAGTTTGTATCTCTTCTGAATGGACTTATACTACTGTATGATACATGCCATGATTTTATATGCTTTTATATGAGTAATACCATGATTCTTCAGATGAAGTGTATGCTGTACTCTGGAACATGAATTGAATGACGCATAACCTACTAGAGTCAAGTAAGTTGGTAGTTAGGCATGCCTAATAGAGTCTTTTAGCTGCATCCCTCAGTTCAGTTCGGACCCCGATCAGGTCCCCGTTAGGTTCCTCGCAAACCCCTCAGTATTTGGATCTTGTTTAAGATCCCCTCAGTAAAAATATTGTGTTAATGATAAAAATGAAATGACTTTTGATTTGTACCTGTGAGGTACCCCCAGTAATCGATTCGTACACGTAAGGTACCCTCAATACACTCGTTATCCACTACCTCGAGTCAGCAGGTGTTCGATTGGTTTGCTCTACTCTTGTATGACTATATAAATGTGTTATCTGAATGAGTATAATGATGAGATGTATGTTCGATTATTTTGGAAATGGACATGAGTTTGAGTTGCGGAATGTATGGCTTTAATTTGTGAGCATGTTTATATGAATTATGTTATGAGCAATTGCATATGCCATTGTGAAAGTGTTATGCCTTGACGACCATTGTGAGTAGCCGTCCATATCACATGTGTGTTTCCCCACTAAGCGTTTATCGCTTAGCACGGTGTTTTTATTCGTGCAGGTGCGAAAGGAGTTTTGCTTTGAGAGAGTCGCCGCAGTCAAGCCAACACAGAAGGTTTTAGTGTAGGGCTTAGCTTTTGGTAATCTTTGATGATTCTTTTTGTATAGAACTCTCTTGTATCAATTTTGTTATAGCTTCCGCTTTTGTATTTATATTTTGGTTATGTAATATCTTTTATTTCAGCTAGCTTGATCAGAACATTATTGTAATGGTTTGTTATATTAATGCATGATCAGCTATTGCTTTCCTTTCCCTTAAAGTTTTTATTTATCTCGTATTTCGGTATGTATGTTATGAATGTATGTATGATTTGCTTTGTATCTGTTTGGTGGCACCTTGACTCATACGGCATCTCACTCCTTATCGGATGGGATCGCCTACATATGGGTAGAGGGTGTTACACTAAAGGCTCGAATAACCTGAAGGACCACGAAAGATCACTTCAGTCTTTAATATATACCAGAGGAATCCCGAGGGACTACCTCTGTCTTTATATACAATCCAAAACATTTTAACTTTAAATACAATGAGGTAGGATCGTCATTGGTCTACCATAAGTGAGACGCCATGCTCACACCCGCGGTCTTATGTCCCTATGGCTAGCCATCATATCCTGAACTAGACTTGACTACCAGATTACTACATAGGGCATCAAAATTCCACTTTTCACATTCTTCAGTTACCAGTCATTCTTTTCATGGAATTTCATTCCAATCTTTTCATGGAATTTCATCATTCTATTCCGTTCTTTTTCAAACAATTCAATCATTATCCATGTGATTATCATCATCATATCATCACATGTCATAAAAGCTCATTATTCCATCATGGTACGCATGTATACATGCATACACACACTTAGGCCAACATACTAACTTTTAACCATTAATTCTTTTTATCAACTTTAACATTTATTTATGTCATTTACATGCTAAATAACATATCCATGTCATTGTTTCACAATAAAACACATCAAAATCATACCTTTACTTACATAACTCATTCGGCTTCATATGTACATCATACATCATGCAACTTTTCATGTTATAACACATGCCAATGGTTAGTTTCATACCAAATACCATGTTTATACCATAAACATGTCTTAAACATCATCATACATCATGAAAAACCCATGTATACCATTTGGCCCTAGAAGATTTGGCAAAGTTTTTGGCAAATTTTGATAAGTAAAAGAATGAACCTAGATGTGAATATGCGGGTTTGCAAGTTATTAAAATTATAAAGTTTTGATTATACTAATATAGATTTGAAAAGAAGAGGGTGTGGCTCTAGTGTGGGTTCTGTCGCGAGCGTGACAGAATGCTTCACGGGAAGCCTAGTGGAGTTAGATTATTTGATGTGTATCGGACACGTGGTAGCGTAGGTGAGTGACAAGTGGCATTGTAGGAGAGTGACACTTAGCATTGGACTTTTGTTTTAAGTAAATGAATATATTTATTATGGTGATTGGTAGAACTAATGAGGGTTAGTTGGCATTTATGGGTTTTGGATGAGCTTTGACCGGCTGCCCTTGGGTTTTTCTTTAGTTTTCTTTGCTTTTGGCATTTAGTCTTTTGCTTTTCTTTGGGTTTTGGCCGTGCTCCTCTTGGCTTGCCATTTCCTTTTCCTTTTCTTCTTCATTTGCTTTACTCTTTGAGAGAACCACTTGGGTGGGTTATTGAGAGTGTGTTAAAGGTAAGTTTGGCTGATTTTCCGATCTGACCTCCCTTTTCTTTTTGTTTTTAATTTAAAGTGAAAATCCAGGTTTGATTCTTTGATTGTCTTTGTCTGATTCTATTGTAGCTGTGGACAAAAAATTGGATAAAGGCAAAGAGTAGATCGGAACGAGTAGAGAGCTGTGATCAAGCTCCTAAAGGTCGGGATCGTGTGTGGTTTTAACTTTTGTTCATTTTGATTTGTTGCAATGTTTTCAAGATATGTGTGTGTATATGCTTATGATTTATGGGTATATATGTTCTGAGAATGTGAATTGATCAATTGAGTGTGTATGTTAAAGATAAAGTTTGATTTGGCAAATTCTGTTCATTTTGCATCTGACCTCTGTGAATTGTTTTCATCATAAGTAGAGTTATAGACATATAAATTGAATGATTGTTAATCCATTAGAACCAAAACGTAAATACCTATAAAAGTCCTAGAAATGACCTTTGGCCAATTCTGGCTTTAGGACCCTGGAAATTTGCCAAAACAGAGGTGTCTCTACTTTGGCCGGTTCATTTGAGCAGTTCGGATTCTTTAGGCCATATCTAATGTTATAGATGTCCAATTGACCTGAAACATGTTCCATTTGAAAGATAACTTCCTTGGGAACAATTGTTAGAGATAAAATTTTGCCTAAAGATGATTTTTAGACATTGGTTTAGGTGATACAAGTTTAATGTCAAAAGCAGTCTTGTAGAGGGTCGCTTCTGTCGCGAGCACGACAGAACTTGTCATAAGAGTGATTTTTCTCTTGAATTAGAGCCGATCGTTGGCATGAATCAATTCTCTACCTTTACCCTCAACTAATTTGTATATTTTTATGTGTTATTCTTCCTGAATTGAACCCGTTTTACACTGAAACCATTTCGGAATTTATACCATGCATGTTTAGATTTATCAAAGGATTATTAGATTGGTTATCTACGCATACAATGCCCCGGCATAAGAGTTAATGTTGAAGATGACATGCCATGTGATCTTAATTCTTTTATAATGCTTGATTTAGTGTAATGCATTAGGTATAGTAGATAGAGTCTTTTTACAATTTGGCTTCTGTAGCGGGCGCGACTTCTTGTCGCGATCGCGACAGTGAACCCCTTCTCGCCTTGTTCTATTTTTTAAAGATATTTTCTTCTGTCTTGCTCTGCTTGATTTATATATTTATGCAATGAATTGATAACATGTATACTTGAATAAGTGATTATGGATAATGATATGTTCCGAATGTGTGAGTTAAGCCTGAATGGTCAGAGTAGTGGATAGATAAGCATGCTTATAAAGGGTTAGAGTGCGGCTGCCATAGTGACCTTAGTTGGTTTAGAGACGAATACCCAGAGTATTCATTTTGAGTTAGGTCTCTAGAGTTTGATACTATTTATTAGTATTTAAAGTAAAGTACCCGTATCCACAATTATAGAAAGTTTAGGCTAATGTATATTTAGTAGTGTACAAGAGGTGAAGTAGATATATGGAAATGTATATGAATATAATATAGTATGACATGTTACTGATATCATTGCCATATATGGATTTCTGCATATGAATGGGTTAAAGCATGATGGTATTTGTTTACAAGAATGTGTACATGACTATTTGTATATGACATGACTATCATTATGCTTGTGTTATATTTGTGACTTCATTCGAAGTCTATTATGTCTGTTTATCCCCACTAAGCGTTATCACTTAGCACGGGTGTTTTTCCCATATAGGTTTTTAGGATTGGATCAGAGGGTGCACATTCGCAGGTCATGGCCACTAGGAACTAGCTTAAGAGCTTTTGTTCTAGATAGAGTTTTTACAGTTTGAGTAACATCATTATGTATATAAGAAAGTGTAACATCATAGTGTAAATGATAACTGTTTTGTAAGTGTATCGAACATGGATATGTAACAAGTATAAGCGGTTATAGTGTATAGTTTGTATATTATTAATAGTATATGTTTGGCCCAAAAAGATGTTCTTATATTTATTTATTTATTTAGTTATTCATTTGCTATTATCGCTTCCGCCTTTGTGCTTGCGTATGTACGAGTATGTGCGTGTGTGTTCGCGTAGCGCTCCGATATCCTCCCAAGGGATATTGGGGTGTTACATAAGATGCCACCCTGAAAGGATAAAGGGAGCCTCACAATGTCTTGAGTCCCTTCGAACTGTCGAGTATAGCGGGCCGTGATATAAAAGGTAGCCTTATAGGGCCCACACAACGGGACTCACCCTGGAGGGCCATCCAAAGTCACAGCAGAGATAGGAAGCCAAGGGCATATAAAGTTGATATCCTCATCTGCCACCTCACCCAATCTGGCAACGCCTTCATTGGGAGAGGTAAAGGAGTACAAGTGCTATCGAGGAAGAAAATACCTCAATGAATAACTACTAATCACCTGAGGGGGGGTCCGATAGTAGCTTCAACTTTTCTTGCAGCTATACTTGAAAGACAATGGAGGTTAAATAATGAAAATAGATAAAAGGAAAAAATAAAAATAAAAGAAGAGAAAAAGCCGCTGGAATGGGTAGGGACCACTTCAGGCAAAAATAAGGCACAGGGTTGTAGACACCGGTCCTGAGGCAGTCCAGATTAGGGTTACTTGATGAAGACATCAAGGTCTATTTCCAGACAAATGGATGAAGGTTGTGAGTTTTCATTCTCCTGTTTTACAAGGATTGAGGACTTTTTCTCGGCAATAGAAGATTTCGGGGAATCGGGGGGAGTTAATATCCTGGCAATTGGGTTATGCTCCACCGACGAGTATACCGTCGGTCTAAGCGATGCCCGTTGCTTGCGTGAGAGAACCATCTCTCGCGAAGAGCACCGGCTGTCGCTCGCTTGCGGAGCCCCATCTCTCGCTGGAGCGACGCCCGTCGCTCACGTGAGAGACCCGTCTCTCGCGATGAGTGCCGGGTGTCGCTCACCCGCGAGAACCTATCTCTCGCGGGAGCGACGCCCATCGCTCATATGAGAGACCCCATCTCTCACAATGAGTGCTGGCTGTCACTCACCCGCGAGAGCCTATCTCTTGTGTGGAGCGATGCCCGTCGCTTGTTCGAGAGATGCCTGTCTCTTGCGATTTCATCTCTTGCGAGGTGCCCACCGACCAAAAGACCAAGCATGCCCCCATCAGCGACTCCCGTCAGTCTATGATCTGATGCTAGTTGAGCGGGATTTTCCAGATTTTTAAGGAGAACACCTATTATTTCCAAGATTTTTCCAAAATCTTTTAAATCTTTTCAAACATTTTCAAGTCATGGATTTGATTTTGAGAATATTCTGAAAATCATTCAGTTTCGATTTTGATGTCAAAAATATTTTTCAAATTTAAATTCTAAATTTGAATTTGTTTGAATTTTCTTCCTAAACCTATAAATAGGGGTTGGGAGCTCCTTATTCAAGGGGGATTTTGACCAAAAAAGAAAGGGTTTTAGTTATTTTTATTCTCAATTTTTTTACAAAAAAAAAGTTCTCTTATTTTTTCCAAAAAAAATAATCAAATATTCTTTCAATTTAGGCGAATTCGAGGGAATGACATTAATTAGTTTCTATCTAATCTAGCTATTTTAGCATCCACAATTGCTATCAAAACATCGAGAAAGAGAAATATAATTTTCTTCTCTTGATCTGTTTTCGAAAAATGATTTTTGCAGTCCAAAAATCTTCTGAAAATCATACATCGTGGACCAATCCCTGTAGAACTCGAGGAACCAAAATCGCACAACATTCACTTTCATAGGTAAAAATCCGAGGGTAAATATTCTGGATTTGTCATTTTCGTATTTAATCAATTCATAATGATTTGACACACAAAAACCCTATTTGTTTAAGACAAAATTAATTTTTATTTGATTTTTACGATTTTTAAAGATCTGGTGTGACCGACAGGCAGAGTCCAGTGACAGCCGTCCCTCACGCGAGCAACGGGCCATCGATGGACACTGCCTCTACCTGCCGGTCAACCCAGGGACGCCCGTCGCTCAAGTATCTTGGGCCGTCCTTGGCCCTTTTCTCACCATTTTTTCTTTCTTTCTATTTTACTTGTTCTCTCATCATTTTTTATGGCAATTTCTTATGGATTTTCCTTGTTATTTAATTTCTCGCACCTTATTTTACCCTTAATTTTGGCACTAACCTGATTTTTGTTTTTGTGAGTTTTATTTGACTTATTTGATGAATTTGGGGTTGTTGAAATGGTGGTCGCCACAGTGGTCTAAGAATCTTCATCCGGGTCCATTCTTTTAACTTTACCTCATTTCTTTTACTTTACATATTTATTATTGTAAATATTGTTTTTATCCCGCTAATATAAAAATGGTAAAGAATTTATAATAATTAAATTGGAGTTTTCATTAATAAATTGAGGATCAAAGTCCTATTTTTTCAGCAAATAAAATCGACACTTTAAAATGGCTTTGTAATAAACATGTATGCGAGGACCAATGTCCACATTCTTAACGTATATCCCGATTTATGTATGAATTGCATGCTATTTACAATGGGGGTTGTATTTTGCCCCTAGTTTTATTGTAATTTATTTTCATATACTCTATTTTAATTACGCTCCTATTTACCGCTTTCCTTGTATGGCCAACTTAAGCTTTAATTAATTGCATTGAATTGAATAAGAAATGGGATGAAACACTAAATTCAAAACTTAATTGTAATTTTAATCAAGGTATGAATAAATGGGAAGTCCTGATCCTTCTCTGGTCTTAGGCTCAACGAGGTTAGAGGACCATCTCGATGTCTCATTGGGATGGGGTCTCCAAAATATCTCTATCACTACTCCTGCTAGCCAAATGTCTAAGTCATCGAGTCCAGTTATCAACTGCAAGGCTGAGCACCAATCTCTTATATGTACCGGTAGAAGTAACATAATGATTTTCAAAGGAGGGTATAACAGTCTTCACTGGTAGCTCAGCCCAAAGATCATGATATCGACAAGCAAAGGCTGAGGATAGAACTCCACCCCGTGCTGTCGAGCGCAACGGCCTGTGATGAAAAAAGTGGCTTCGCGAAGCCCACACAGGGGAACACACCCCGAAGAGCCATCGACTACCGTGGCAGATAAGGGAAGCCAAGCACTCATGAAAGTAATATCCTCGTCTGTTACCTCGCCAAATCTGGTGACCCTCGTCGGGAGTCGCGAACGAGTACAGTCGCTGACGGGAGAGGAAATGCCTCGGAGTGTATTATCTGATAACCGTGGGAGGTGGTTCTGATAGCAACTTTAACTTCTCTTGCAGCCATATCTAAAAAGAATGAAAGGAAAATATAAAAGAAAAATAAAATAAAAGCCGCTGGAGTGAGTTGGGTTCACCTAGACAAAAGTAAGGCATAGGGTTGTGTGAAAATCCAAAAAGGACGCACTTCTCGTTAAGAAAAGTTAGTGTGAAAATACACAAGGGGCACACTACCATCCGGGTCCATTCTTTTAACTTTACCTCATTTCTTTTACTTTACATATTTATTATTGTAAATATTGTTTTTATCACGCGAATATAAAAAGGGTTAAGAATTTATAATAATTAAATTGGAGTTTTCATTAATAAATTGAAGACTAAAGTCTTATTTTTTCAGCAAATAAAATTGACACTTTAAAATGGCTTTGTAATAAACATGCATGCGAGGACCAATGTCCTCATTCTTAATATCCCGATTTATGTATGAATTGCATGCTATTTGCAATGGGGGTTGTATTATGCCCCCAGTTTTATTGTAATTTATTTTCATATACTCTATTTTATTTACGCTCCTGTTTACCGCTTTTCTTGTATGGCCAACTTGCGCTTTAATTAATTGCATTGAATTGAATAAGAAATGGGATGAAATGCTAAATTCAAAACTCAATTGTAATGTTGATCAAGGTATGAATAAATGGGAAGTCCCGAACCTTCTCTGGTCTTAGGCTCAATAAGGTTAGAGGACCATCTCAATGTCTCATCGGGATGGGGTCTCCAAAATATCTCTTGTTGCCCAAAAAAGGCCCAATTTGCGTGATCATAAGCTTCACGAGGTTAGAGGACCATCCCAATGTTCTATTGGGGTGGGGCCTCCAAAATATCTCTGGCTTGCCTAAAATGGATGCACATGCGTTGTCTTAGGCTAACTGAGGCTAGACGACCTTTCCCAATGTTCTATTAGGTGTCAACTCCAAGAAACCTCCTTGTTGCCCAAAAATAGATGCCCTTGCAATCTCTTGCATGTTTTCATGAACCTATCCCGATCGCCCTAAAAGCGGGTCTTTCAGGGCCTCTCGGGGTTCGACGCGCATCACAAGGGTTATGTGAAAATTCGGAAGGACGCATTTCTCAATAAGAAAAGCTAGTGTGAAAATCCACAAGGGACGTACTAACTTTTAGAATAATGACCTACCTGGAATAATAAAGGGCTCCTAGTGAATGCAGCAGAAGGGTCAACACGAATGAAATCCAAGCCCAAGATCATCTCAGCCAGATTCAGGGGAAACGGGGTTAGCCCGTGATGGATGTCATCCAATATCCCAAACAACCAGAAGTCGCCGATCAACTCTTTAGAAGTCATAATCAGATACCTGGATAGGCAGAATAGTAGGACGACACTAGCCTGATAGGTGGACATATTAGAGAAGTACTCTAATGCCTCAATCAAATGCTCTAGAGCAAAAGTGATACCCAGAGGGGCCAATATGGTTGCAGTTGAAGAAGAAATGCCTAAAACCAAAGCAGTATCCCTCGCACAAATCAAACCACAGTTCGGGATGCAGGGCAGTGTGCCGGGTGGAAACCTCGCTCCGATAATTGCAGCAAACTCTTCGGGCAGGGCGCATAACTCTTAGTAAGTGAACCTGAAAACATAAAAATGGGGTTCCCAAAAGCGGACTGCAGCTAATGGGAGGTTTTTGTTCACTCTAACTCTCCTTAGAAATCTCAGACTAGAATACAGGGCCAAAGTGGGATCTTCCCAGGTTCGGGGGTCATTCAGGAGATGGTGCATTTTAGTAAGGGTTGATGACGACATTTTCCAAAAATTAGGGAAAAAATTAAATACAAGTGGAAAAAAGAAGAAGAAAAGAGGAAAAACCTAGAAGTAGGGAGCTCTGGTTGAAATCTAAAAGAAGAAGGCACAGAATTCAAGGAAAAGAAAGGACATTTAAAGAAAAGTCACAACCGACGGGCATCTGTGGGCCGAGGCATAGCCAGCCATCGGTCAACCTGTTGATCGCCTGGCGGATTTTTATTCCGCATATTTCATGCATTTCACGCGCAAAAATATTTTACCTGTACTTGTGCCATTTTAATTTGATAGGGAAGCAAATTTGATGGATACAATTATGCACTGGAGTGAGAGGGCAAAATATTCAGGGGGTACTTTGAAATCTTGAAAAGATAACTGTAACACCCCCTACCCATACGTAGGCAAACCCATCCGGATAGGAGTGAGATGCCGTAGGAGCAGTGGTGTCTCACCTAACAGAATGAGGCAAAGCAAACATTCAATCATTATAAACATACGAAAATACAGCGGAAATCAAAACTTTTAAGAAACAACAACTGATCATACATTAACATAATAAAATCATTATAATAATATTCTGATCAATTGCCTAAACAAAAGAATTACATATCCAAAATAAACAAAGCGGAAGCTTACAAAATTACCGATACAATGAGAGTCCTATTACAAAAAGAATCATCATATAATACTACAAAAATGGCCCTAACACTAATCCCTTCTGTGTTGGCTTGACTGGCGGCGACTCTCCCAAAACACAGCACCTTCCGCACCTGCACGGATAAAACACCGTGCTAAGCGATAATACTTGGTGGGGAACACACAAATAACGTGGACGGCCATTCACAATGGTCGCCAAAATATAACACATATGATATGACATATGTGGATAATCATGTCAGATATATAATCATGCCGGCAGAATAAAGACATACATTCAGAAGCTCATATCCACATTCATATACATATTGACTGATTTCTCATACTTATCATTGTGCGCATTTGAATATCAAATTCTTGCAGTCATTCAAAACAGAACAAAACAAATAGAGCACCTACTGACTCACAATAGTGGATAACGAGTATACAGTGATGGTACCTTATGGGTACGAATCGAACAGTGATGGTACCTTACGGGTAAGAATCGAAAACCATTGTATTTTATCACATTCAAAACATTTTACAGAGGGGACCTTAAATAAGATCCAAAACTTTTCAGGGATCGCGATGATCAAAATGGGGACCTGATTGGGGTCCAAACAGAACAAAGGGCTACAGCTAAAAGACTCTATTAGGCATGCCTAACTATCCACTAGACTAACTCTTGCAGGTCATGCGTAATCCAAATCATGTTCCAAAACACAGCATATAATTTCTCATGGATAACATGTTATTTGTCATGAAGAAATCATGATATTACACATAAGCAAAATAATATAGCATACAGCAATGAAAAGCCAAGAAAAGACATTTAAAACCCATTTTAGAAAAATAGAGTACGTGAGAGGAACAGGGTATACTGGAGTCACTGTCGCGATCGCGACAGAGTCGCGCTCGCGACAGAATGGCTAGTGAGCATTGCTCACGACGCTCACATCTCGTGATCATTGCTCACGACGCTCACAAGTCCTTAGCCTTCAGGCGTGAGAGCTGGAAATTCTATTCTGTCGCGCTCGCGAGAATGTTGTGCTCGCGATAGCATCGGGGTTTCCATTTCTCAACAAAAACACAGGAAGCCCAGAAAATTCAAATCAAAACCATTTTCACCCAAATCAAACTTAAATTCCAACTTACCTCAAAATAGGCCTTCCAAACACCATAACCAACATAAAACAACATATTTTCGCAATTAGTTACAATCAATTTATCAATTCACAAATCAATATCTCAATAATCACAAAACCACGAAATTATGCAGCAAAGTTCAATCAACTTCACATTTGATTTAATAATTATGCAACTTAACTCATCAAACCTCAAATCCCATATCATATATACTAATATAAGCCTATTTACACATCATAAATTTCCAAAAATTCATGCATATCTCAAAACCCACATATGAACATCAATACAAAGAAAGTTCCCAAACCTGATACTCCTATGCTCCAAACTAATGAGCACCACTTCCCAATGCCTTCTCCTTCCCTTTAGGATCACGAGGAGGCTCAACTAACTAAACAAACCCACAAATCACACAAACAACAAATCCTAGATCAAAACCCAAACCAGAAACATGAAGAGAAGATCAAGAACAAGATGAAGGAGTGAAGGAGATGATGAAAATGCAGAAAACTTACCCAAAAGAAGACTAAGAGATGATCAATTCCCACCACACCAACTTGGATCCCAGCTAGGGCTCTTTTGAGAAGAGAAAAGGGAGAAGAAGAGTAGGGAGAAGAGAGAAACGAGAATGAGGAAACAATTCTGCTTTTTCCCCTTTTTCTCTTTCTTCCTCTTTTCTTTTCTTAACCCTAGACACATGTCATTTCCTCATTAGTGGGATTTGATCACTCACACCCAACCACTTGCTCTACAACACACACTAGACCTCCTTCACTAAAACACACCCTACTATCATATGCTCATGCACACACCATTACAACCCAACTTACTCACTTACATTCCACAACCATGTGAGCAAACACACACAAACATAAACCAACTTACATACACTATAATACCATACATGCGCCCACACTATATTAAAGCCCATAAACATGCAATTATCCCAAAGTACCCTTATCACATGCCAAAACACATACAATGCACATGCACAAACATGGCTCAAACTTCTAGGGGACAAATGGGGTGTGACAACTCTCCCCTACTAACAAGAATTTCGTCATCGAAATTCTCACCTGAACTGAACAAATGAGGATACTGAGCCCTCATGGTCGCCTCTAGTTCCCAAGTTGCTTCTTCTACCTCGTGATAATTCCATAACACTTTGACCAAAGGGACTTGCTTATTCCTCATTTGTCTTACTTCTCGAGCTAAAATAGCCTTCGATTCTTCATCATATGAAAAATCTGGCTGCACTTGAACATACTGAACTGACAAAACATGAGACGGATCTGATCTATACCGACGAAGCATAGAAACATGGAAAACATCATGTAACTTCGCTAACTCCGTCGATAAAGCCAACCTATAGGCTATCAGACCAACCTTGGCTAACACCTCAAAAGGTCTAATAAACCGAGGACTAAGCTTACTCTTCTTACCAAATCTCAGCACTTTTCTCCAAGGAGAAACCTTAAGGAAAACTTTGTCCTCGACTTCAAACTGAATCTATATGTTTTATATCTAAAACGTGTTCTATAGAATAGAGTCAAAAATCATTTTGTATTCTACTATGAGATGAAATTGAATTTTTTTCATAAATTATTTTGGCAAGTTTTAATATGATTTTTGCTCATCAAAAGTTTCGTCCCTGCATATGTTTAACATTGGAAAAAGATTGGTTAAAAATATCTTATGTTAAATGCATAAATGGATTTAATAAGATCTTGGTGCTCTACTTCTAAAACTGCTTTGGTTCTAATTTGTTTCAATACATGAAAATTTTGTAATACTCTATTCACTTCCCTCTAGAGTACATATTTCAGATTCACATTAATTAGCAACCAAAAGGAGAGTTCAATTATTTGAGAGCAACCCACTTTTGGAGAGGGCAGAGAGAACGAATTTTGGTTTCTTTTCTATTGAATGAGATATACGGATTGACCTGTGAGCCAATTCATTTGGATCAATATGAGTTGACCTTGATCTGATTTGAATTTTTTCAAATTATACGTGTCGTGTAACACCCCTTACCCTTACGTAGCAGTTTACTACGACCGGTGTGGGATGCCATAAGATTGATACACTATCTCAATTACAACCATTACATTAAGTTCAAAATTACAAAATTTCTTTCTTTATAAAACCGTTTTTTCATAACACATTTAACCAATTTAACAATTATGCTATAGACATACATTTCACATACGTGACATACATTTTCAAGAATTGGCTTTATTAAATAATGCTCACATCTTTTACATAAATCAATCATTTTCATTAAAAGTTTACATTTACAAACCCATTACATAATATAAAATCTACTCAAGAAACTCCTACAGACTCGTTGGCCTTGACAAATGTGGGATGTCCTTAGCAAAGCAATAATCTTTGATACCTGCATGGATGAAATACTCGTGCTAAGCACAAAGGCTTAGTGGGGAACAAAGATAATATGAACGACCACTCACAGCGGTCATCAACAAATACACGCAAATGATAGCATTCAAAAGAAAATCATTTATAATATTAATATGCCTGAATAGTACACGTTCACAATTAGACTTATATAATGACAAATGTCATGTTATTTATTTAGCGTATCCCTTTTTAAAATTATCAATGGCCTTATATACTTATCTATGATAAATATATATAGTTTCACAAAGCCATACATTAAACATTTGCCTTAATCTATTTTACATGTTCGTTTATTCATATCCTTAGCACTTCGTTACATTCACTTAAAAACAATATAAAAAAAACATTTAGGTCTAATTAATATACAAGTTTCCCTTCCAAACATATTAAACATAGCCCAACAATTAACCATTTCTTCATAATCTTTCAAAAACATCGGTTTTGCAATCATCAGAGAATCATGCATGTAGAACAAATTACATAAATGCTTATCGTAGCGTGCCTACGTAGTCCATACATATAGGTATATTCATTTATACTTCAAATTATTCCTTTATTGTTCTTCTATTCATTTATGGCTTGCATTCCCAAGGGGAATAACAGGGTCAGAAACACATAGGTACCCGATGGTACTTTCACATATTACACATAGGGATCCAAACGGGATCCAAGAACACATAGGTGCATAAATCACAAGTACATAATAATACCATTCTTACAATAATCATTATTGTCATATGCATATGAAATGCTTAACTCCATATTTTCTTACAACATACAAGTCGTTACATTCATCTATTCATATGCCATATTACTCATTTAATATTCTTTTATTCATAAATGGCCTGCATTTTCAAAGTGATGGATAACGTGTTGAAACACATAGGTACTAGAGGGTATAAGTACACATAGGGATCCAATCTAAGATCTAGAAATGCATAGGGATCCAGTTCGGGATCCAGAAACTTATAGAGATCCAGTTCTGGATCCAAAAACACACAGGGACCCAAAAGGGGTCCAAACACATAGGCTGCAGCAACAAAGGACCCTATAGGCTTGCCTATCTATCTACTCAATTATTGCAGGCTTAATTATTCATTTAGGCTAGTTTGTTCACATTTTTATAATACTCACATTCCTATCAATGTCATACTTATTACGTTTACATCCGTTCATTATGATTATATATCAATTACAAACACTTACAACACGTCGTACATGATTTACATGTAGCATTACCTATGCTCTATATTTCTACTTACACATTTGTCTTGTTACATTCTTTGATATTCAATATTCCTATAATAATCACATTCTTAAAAAAAAATATAAACTCATGTAATATCATTTAATTTGATATTCACGCAACCACCTAATATACACATTAGTGGCCATAAAATATGCATAACAATTCGTGTTATTATTTTATGTGTTGTCAAATGTTCACATACAATACATACACAATCATATACCCGTGTATAGTGTATAGTGTTTACATATACACTTAGGTACAGCTCATTTTTATCCATTACTGTGTATTTCCATCACATATCACTTAGCAATGCTTTATAACCGTAGACTAAACTTTTATTTCAAACCATTAAACATGCATAACACAATTCTCTTAAATTTTCCTTATTAATGAATACCAATTATATACACTTATTCACATTGCACATAATACTTGCATTTCTAATACAAAGCCTCTTTTTAAGTCCTTTAATAAGGTTACATTTATGTTCTAAGTACTTTTTCATAATATTAATGTATACTCATTCATATCACATTTAATATCATTAAACACTTTCATACATTACTTATAGACACTTAATTAATGCCATTAACCAAACTCTTATAATTGTTGTACATACTTCAACACCGACACATATCATTTTAATATTACATAACATTAATTTCATGTAACATTTACATATAACATCATCACATTTAATTACTCTCTTTTAATCATTTCCAATTATAATTACCAAATATCAATTATATAGTCCTAAATATACATCAGATAAGTCTTGGGAAGTTTCGATGAAGTTTGTGTTCAATACAGGGAAGAAAAATGCATAATATAGTCAAAACAGGGAGGGGTCACTGTGGGCATTGATTGGTGCTAGCCATGACTCCCTAAGATTCCCTAAAGATGGTTTACATAAGCATATCTAACGGGTGGCACTAATTGGTGCCAGCCGTGAAGCCTTGTTATCATTACTTCAATAACAGAATTCACAGGACAGCTTTTCACCATAAATTTGTGCAACTAAAACCAATATGTAAAAGTCATTTTTAGGCAAAATGGTCTGCTATAAATTTGTTCCTCTATGTCTTATATTTCCAATGGTACCAATTTTAGGCCATTTGGATAATTATAACTCAAGATATGATCTAAACAATCCAAACTGCTCCATTGACCAGGCCAGAACAGATACCCTTCTATTTTGGCCAAATTCGAAGGACCTAGAGCCAAAATTATCTCATGGATATTTCTAATACATTTGTATATCTGTGTCTTATATTTCCAATGAAACTAATTTCATACAATTTAGAGTTCTATAACTCATTTTATAGCCTAAAAACTAAACTAGGGTCAAATAACACCTAAGATAGAATTTCTCTTTTAAATTCTACAAACCAATAATCATCATCCCAATCAATTCAATTATCACAAACTCACTTAATTCAACATATAACATCAATATATACATATAATCATCACAAATCATCATCAAAGTATTCACATAAAGGTTGAGTTCCCAAACATCATTTTGTGTACCAAAAGTCTTTTGACTTAGCCTTCCTTCTCTTCTTTCTTCTTCTCTTTGCTCCCATTAGCTCATCTCACCAAAATCACATCATAAACTTATATTAACATATATATACAAAACCATAATCTCTATCTTTGATAAACTTAAGATAGAAAGAAATTAAATCCAATTACCTTGGCTAGATCACACTAGAATTGAGATCCTTTTTCTTAATTGCTTACAATTTGCACTTGATCCTATATTCCAATTAGAGAACCATTTTTTAGCAAATTTTTTAGAGCTCAAATGAAGGAAATAGCTGCTCTCTCTTTCTCCTTTTGATCGGCCAACATTGGTCCTTAAATATGGCCATTAACTCATGCTTATCCACCTTGCCTAATGTCAAATGCCCATTGGTCCCTTTTAAGATTTTTGTGTTTAATTCCAATATGATCCTGCCCCAAAAACCTGCTTTTAGGGAGTTCAAGAGAGGTTCATAGAACTTGTAAGGATTATAAGGGCGTCTATTTTCAGCAACAAGAAGTGT
The DNA here is from genome assembly GCA_947683425.1 of Excoecaria cochinchinensis. NCBI lineage: Eukaryota > Viridiplantae > Streptophyta > Magnoliopsida > Malpighiales > Euphorbiaceae > Excoecaria > Excoecaria cochinchinensis. The sequence continues at coordinate 2,590,944 of CANTUQ010000127.1, forward strand.
TTTGGAGTCGCCACCCAATAAAACATTGGGAAAGTTCCTCTAGCCTCACTGAGCCTAAAACAATGCGTATATGTCTATTTTGGGCAACAATAGATATTTTGGAATTTTCATCCTAATAGAACATTGAAAAGGTGCATCTAACCTCATGAATCATAAGACGATGCGTATAAGTCTATTTTGGGCAACATGAGGTATTTTAGAATCCCCTTCCCAATAGAACGTTGGAAAGATTCATCTAATCTCGTGAAACCTAAGACCAGAGAGAGTTCAGGACTTTATTCTTTTTCATACTTTGGTCAAAATTACGAGTTTTTGAAATTAAAATTCCATTCCTTTTCTCATACAGTTTAATGCAATTATTGAAGCGCATTCCAAACACATACTAGAAACTGTAAATAACACAAAATTAGAATAGAGTAAATAAGAGTACATTAATTTACAATAAAATTAGGGGCGGAATACAATCCCCAATAAAAATAAAATATAAATCCTGCATAAAACGGGGCATTTATTCGAGGTGAGGACATTGGTCCTTGCATGCATGCTTAAAAGAATGATTTTAAAGTGACAATTTTGTTTGGAGGGAAAACTAGGGCATTGGTCTTATTTTATTAAAGAAAATCTTATTTATTCGTAAAAATCTTTTGGCGCTTTTTATGTTACCGAGCGCTAAAATAACACTTATGATAATGAATAGGAAATGGAAAAAATAAACTAATGAGAGAAATAGAGTAAAAGAGAAGGAACCAAATCGATGTCTTCGAATCATCCTAATTAGTTCCCTTTCCTGGCATCCAATATTCAACAAAATAAAAACTCACGAAAAAAATAAAATAACATGTTAGCAAAATAAAATGTCAAAAGCAAAATAAATAGTTGAAATAGTAGAAAAGATTGAGATGAATTACCTAAAGTTAGTAGAAACAAAGAGTAAAGGAAAGGAATTAAAACAAAAAAAATGAAAAGAAAAGACCCCAGAGACGGCCAAGGAGGGGCGAGGGACGGCCATCCCTAGGATGACCGACGGGAAGAAGAGGCGTCCGGCCGTAGGTAGGGCCTTCAACCCGTCGGTTACTGCTAGATCTCAAAAAATGAGGAAAATTGGCTAAAATCCAGACTTTCACATTTTTAAACCATTTTTCATGTAATACATTACTAATGAAGCAAATAAAGCGATAAAACGAATTAATTAAAATGAATTAATTTATGTTTTGAAATTTGTTTATATGTCTCACGTCAAGGTATTGAAATTATTGCAAGAATGGTTAATCCAGAATGTTTATCTCGAAATGTTGATCTTCAGAAGGCAAAAATCGTGTAGATCCCCCTTGAATGCTACATGTATCGGTTGACCAATGAACACTGTTGAAGACAATTTCTTTTACAAAAATTGTTCTTTTCAAAACAATTTGAAATTTTCAGGAAGGTAAATCAAGAAAAGAGAATTGATTTCTCTTTCTCGATTTCACTTTTGTCTTTTGCAATAATTTTGAATTTTAAAAAGATATATCGAGTAAAGAGAATTGATTTCACTTTCTCGAGTTCTTTCTAATTGTTTTTCAAAGAGTTTCAAAAGAAAATCTGATATGGAAAGAAAACTTTTGCTTATGAAAATTGATTTTCATCCAAAAAATCCTTTTTCTCGATCCTCGGCCCACTATTTATAAGCTAACTTTTGATTAAAAGATAAAGATAAAAAATCAAATCTTTTTAAAATTCAAATTATCTTTTAAAAGATAAAATCAAATATTTTTGAATTCAAATTATCTTTTAGAAAATAAAATCAATTTTTTTTTAATTCAAATTATGTTTTAGAAGATAAAGTCAAACATTTTTATTTATCCTTGAAGATAAATATCAAATATTTGATTTATCTATAAAGATAAAGTGATTTCAAATAATGCTTAGACAAGAAATCAAATACTTTTAGTTTATCTTTGAGGATAAACATTTAAAATTTTGCATTTGTCTACAAGACAACCACCAAATCGCCACCAAGCTCCGACCGACGGGCGCCCCTCGACCAAGGGACGGCCATCAGTCAAGGGACGGCCTTCCGAGCGACGGGCACCCGGTTGTGCAAAAGGGATGGGCATCCCTCAAGCGCGAGCAACGAGCTCCTGGTTGAGCAAGGGGCAGGCATCCCTTGGGTGAGGAACAGCCAAAGGCCATCGCTCGGTGCATCCGACGGGTACCCGGTTGATGACGGGCGTCGGTCAACCAAAATACAATTTTCTTTAGGAAAAAGGGCTTTTTTCGAAAGAGATATAAAAGGGATTTTTGGCCACCAATATCCTTTAAATTTGCAAAATCCAAGGGTAGAAGCATACAACCTCACTCCTTTACTTGTGAAACAGTACCGATATCTTCATCGGGAAACTCTGATCTGAACTGTCTTGGGACCCGGTGTCTACAGATCCTCAATGTAATACCCCAAAGTATACCCTAGTCGGATTATAGTGTCAATTGCATGTTAGGGTGTTAATGAGATTGGATTAAGTGAGTAATTAATGGGCCAAGGGTGTAATTGAAAGAAAGAAAGTTGCAATTAAAGGACAAAATTATTATGAGGGACTAAATGGATAAATGCCATGGAGTGAGGTGCAACTTTTGTGTGGTTGGAAAGTGGAATCCACGTGTGGCTTCTTCCTTGAGACAGCCAACCCACTTACATGCAATTTAAGAATACGAAAAGGCAGAATTGGGTTTGGTAATTCATTTTTGGGAAATCCGGCCATCTCTCTCTCCATTTTCTGAAATTCATCTCTCTCTTTTCATTGAGTTTAACTTGGTTTCTTAATGCTTGAATCTGGAATTTGATTGCATGTGGATTAGTTTGAAGAGTTGAACCAAGAAGGTAAGTGGATTGTTAGTTTATGAGTATCTCTTCTTCTACTCCCTTTCTTTGAGTTGGATTTGGATTGGATTTTGAGTATGGACTAAGAGAGAGTTTATGTTTGCATTTTGTGTAAGATTTGGACAAGAGAAGAGCTAAAGGCAAGGAAAAGCTCTAGATAGTGTGAGAGTGTCCAGCAACCAGCTTTTGAGGTTTGGGATATAAATGTTTATGTGTTAACTTTGCTAAAGTGCATATGTTGTTTGTTTGAGATTCATGTGTCTACATGTGATATTTGACAGATGATATAAGTTGTAGTGAATAACTGTGTATCATGTAAATGAGGTTGCTTTGATTGCTATGAGTATCTTGACCCATGAATGGAACCCTAATTCAGGTATGCAAGTGTTGGATGTGTAATTTCTGATTAATGGCTTAAATTGTGAATTTGATTATGCCATAATGATCATATATGTGTATAAGGATTGTAATTTGAATTTGGTGTCTTGGTTTGGCCAAATTGGCTGACTTCAAGCTTGACAAGTTTGATGGTGTCAAAACTGTCTTTGAGGTCTATATTGACCTACGTGAACTATTTATAGTGAAAAATGAGATTTACAACTCCAAAAGGGATGAAATAACTTTTTTAGAACCATAAGATCTGTGCCTTTAAATGTCCTAGAAATAGCTCTGTTGATTTGAGGAATCTAAGGTCTTCAAAATTGACCATAACCGTAGGTGAAATTCTGTAGGAGGGCTTCTGGAACCCGTTGTGTTCTTTTGACCATAACGTCTTCATTATAAATCCAATTGACCTGAAACTTATCCCATTTGAAAGATAAGACATAGAGGAACAAATTTTATGAGGAACCTTTGCCTAAAATTGAGTGTAAGATATCCGTTTAGGCTGTACAAAATTGTGGTGTGAACCAGTCTTGAAAATTAGCTTCTGTTTTGCTTAATTTAGTATGTCACAGTGGCAACCAATTCATTACCACCGTGACCAGTGCCCAGAGAGGGCAGAATCACATGTAAATGGACCTCACGGTGACAACCAAGTGGTTACCACCGTGACCCCTCCTTGTTTTGTCTATTTAGGGTGTTTTTCTTCCCGAAATGCACCCGAACTTCACCACGAGTTCCCATGACTTGTCCAATACATATTTATCATTGTAAGATGAGTATCTTAAGCATGATGAATTATGCATACTAATATATATATAAATATGTATGAGCTATAAGTGTTCTAAGTGTGATGAATTAAGTATGTGAATGCGAATATGATAAATCATGAATGCGAATGCTATAGTTTTGAATGCGAATATGTATAGTCTTGAATATGAATGCGTACAACAAGAATGTGAAGGTGTATAAGTGTAAATATGAATGCGTATAACCATGAACCTGATAATGCATATATATGAGTATATCCATGTGTAAATTAAGTATGATAAATCATGAATGATGATAATGATGATGCGTATTAACAAGCATATATTTTAAATATCTTGAGCATGGTGAACCATGTATGCAATGATATGCATATAGAGTTACATGTGAATGAGTTTAGAATGACATGTATGTATGTATAGTAAGATATGAAGTAGATTACATGACTAGCATGGGTTTAAATAAATGTATATGAATGACCATACATGTTTTGATATGGGATAATGGTTATAAGCCTTAGATGCTCATACAAGTGGATAGATAGGCGTTCCTGTAAAGGGTTAGATGATTTGCAGCTGCTAGATGTTTGGCACTGACGGGTGTCTATATGTTTGGCATCGACGGATGTCTAGATGTTGATACTTAAAGTATCTAGATGTTTCGGACTACGGTCTCTAGATGGCTTGAGACTATGGTCTCTAGATGTTTTGGTACCATTACTTGGTATCTACATGTACACGTATCCACTTATGTTATGACATTGGGCTAAATGTAAAATGTAAAAGTATATGAATTGTTGTTACATGTACAAGAGATGTTGTTACATGCATAAGAAATGTTATGTATAAGCTAAATGTCTAGATGTATAAATAACAGTATATGAAAGGTAAAGTTATGATATCATAAATGACATGTATATGAAATGATTTATGTATGTGTGTTGTGCATTTTTCTAATGATGCAACATACCGCAAGTATACGGTGTACCGCAATAGTACTTTAGATATCGATCCCACAGGGAACGTGTTACACACTATTACTAATTGATTTTAATCTTGTTTACAATGATTAATTAATGGTAGAATTGGTTTTAATCTAATCTAACATGTAAACTAATTGAACCTAGTTAATGATAGTCAAAAGAAGATAAAATAAATCATGAAGAATTAAAAACAATGAACTTGATTCCATCATTTAGATTAACATCTTTCATCTTTCATGCAAGCCAAGTTAGAATAAACTTTTAACTCACTCTCTCGACATGAATTAAAATGCCTAAAACATATAATTAAAATTCTAACTCACAATTTTCATTAATGAATTAGAGGTTTCTAATTACATATTTTAAGAATAATCACTAACCTATAGCAATTATCTCAATATACCAATCTCTTGAATATACCTTAATAATGAAACTCTATTAAATGTCAGATAAAGCAAACTCTCGAATTACTTTAACTTGTAAAGATCATGCAAAAGATATTAATAGAGAATCTACAATGAAAGACTATGAAAATAGATAGAAATAGAAAGAATTATAATATGTAAGTTCATTAAAATGATATTCAAAGAAATATTGGAGAAGAATTAGAAATAAGAGAATAAGATAGAAGTTCTTCAACCCTTTTCTAAATCTCTTGAAACAGATTTTCTTCTCCTTGATCTTCTTCTTCAAATCATAGAACTAAATAATGAAATTTAACTAAACAAAAACTATTTACAAAATACAGAAAATTTCTTAACTAATAAAATTCATCCTCTTCATAAATTACATTTAAACTAATATTTATAGATGTTGATTGAAAGTTGATGTCCCTTGAAGATGTCTCTTGAGAATGGTTGCAACTTTAGGTGAAAGAAGGTGACTTTTCAAGTGATTTTTGGCTGAAAACCGTCCAACGGTCGTCTCTGTCGCGATCGCAATGCTGTCGCGCTCGCGACAGAAGGCGCTTGCCCATTTCTTCCTTCTTTCCTCTCTTCGGTTTTCGCTTCCCTCTCTGGCCAGTCACGTCGCGTTACTCCCTCTCACGGCGTGCTTTCCTCGCGTGTGGCGTGACTGGCGCTCACGTCTCGCCTCTTCTCCTCTTCTTTCTCTTCTCTTCTCTTTTCCCCTTCCTTTCCTAGCCTCTCAGTGGCGTCACGTCACGTGATCCCTGGTCACGGCGTGACCACTCCTCTCGCAGCTCCTCCTCTTCTTTTCTTTCTTTTTCTTTCTTCTTATCAAGTCACGTCTCGTGACCTATAGTCACGGCGTGACCTCAAGTGTGTGGCGTGATCTTGCTCCTCTTCTCGTGATCCTCTTCTTTGCTCTACCTCTTTTCTTCATTTTTTACCTAAAAACACATATAACAGCATAAACATTCTCACTGATACAAATAATCATAAACTAATATATCACATCAAATTATACACACAATTACATAATTAATTACACAAATTCACACAAAATATCTATTAAATTATAGTTCAATTTAGCTCCTATCAAATTCCCCCACACTAAACCCTTGCTTGTCCTCAAGCAAGATCAAAGAAATAAGAAAATTTAATAACCAGTAAAAATTACTACAAAACACTGTTATTTAGCACATGTAATAGAATTGAAAAGAACCAAAATATCTCATACACTCATAATAAAATAAAATCAGTAAGTCAAAATTTAAGAGTATGCATTTCAAATTCAACAAATTACTTAACTTTACTAATGCCAACATAAAGAGTATGAAGTCTATTAAAACTAAACATGAAATAAAGAAAGAAAATTAGTCATTAAGTTAAAATTCTCAAGCTACTAGCTGCACTTAGGACATTTTGAGCTCACTTACCCTTAATCCAATCTCATGGCATTTGTAGACTTTACTTTTTCTTTTTCTTTGATTTTTTTCTTTTTTGATTTCTAGCAAGAGAAAGTATATGGGTGCGTTTTACGCTCCATCCCATATTTTTGCAATTTTTGATATATATCTTGCTTGTTTCTTCTTTTTTTTTTTTAACTTAAGTGGGTGCATTTTATGCTCCATCCCACTTTTAACTTTTTGTCTTTTTATTTTTAGTCCTCATCCATTATTGAAAAGAAAAAAAAGGGTAAGTATTATGGCTATAGTTTCCTTAAACAACTAGAAATCGAAAATTATAAACTAAATGAGTAAATTCTAACTTTAAAAACATGGTTAGTTAGAAAGACTAAATAATCTATAATGTTGAAATAAGTAAAACAAAATAACTTGAAAAACTTAAAATACATGCTAAAAATTTTTTGAAAAACTGATAAAAATGAGTATCAAAGATAAATGACTTAACAACCTATACAATATACCAAATAAACAATGCTTTATAATAAAGTTTACTTAAAAGCCTAATTGAAATATAAAAACACACAAATAAAAATAATCATGCAATTTACATACATAATACCTACACAAACTCAAAAACATAGTCCCAAACATCACAACACATAACACAGTCACTCCCCCACACTTAGAACCAACATTGTCCTCAATGTGTAGGAATGACACACAAAAACAATAAGTAAAAAGAGATAAATGAAATGAATAAAAAGAAAACTCCCCTATCATGGTGTAGGTGGAGGTGAAGGAACCCGAAAACCCGATTGCATTAAGAAGTTATCAAACTTGTACTCCAGCCTCCTTTGACGTCGCTCAATGGAAGATAATTGCTCTTGCATATTAAATAGCATTGAGGGAATATTTTGGCTAGATGAACCCACTTCAGGTGCAGTAGCTGCAGCAGGTGGGATATCTGCCATCTCCTCATCTTCACTTGCCTCCCCCTCTCCTTCTTCATCTTGTTCCTCAACTTGTGGCGCAGCATTTCTAGCAATATCCCTCCAACATGATCGAGCACGTGCCGGAATTTCCTGAAAATTATTGCCAACAATTTCTCCACGAACTAATATAGTCTTATTAAAATAATGGCAAGGAAAAACTCTATAATAAGCACCAAGATCAACATTTAAATTAGTTGCAATACTAGAAATAACATGCCCATGTGATAAAGGCGAATCATGTTTATGTACACATTGCAACAATTGACTTACTATCCAAAAAGGCCAACATACGTCCTTGCGTTTATGTACACACCACATCAAAAACAATTCATTATATGAAACTCTATTGAATTCGGACCTATTAAAAACCAAAGAAGCTAAAATCCTATGCAAAATCCAATACCTTAAATCTTTAATAAACATGGATTTAGCATCCCTAGCTCTATAACGAGTTTGCAAATCAGTCAAAAATGTCCAAAATTCATGTGGCTTAAACGATTTAGGTGGCTCGGTCAAACCAGCTTGAGAAAATCTAAATATCCTATTCATCATAAAATAGGTTAAAGTATAAGGTATACCAGCCATCCTAAAGTCTAACCAATTCTCATTATCATCATTCTTTTTTAATGTGGTATAGAATTCTAAAACTAAATCAGGACGCACATTTTCACGCATAGAAGCAAATTTAAACAATCCACATACTCTTAACATGTCATTAACTACTTCTAGCATACCAATTTGATTAAGTAAAGAGTCAGAAAAAAAACTTACAGTGCACCAAATACCTGTTACGAAGTAGTAAATACTTACTACCTTCATCTACAGAGAAAATGGGAAATAGAGCACCATAATGAGAAGCAATGTTCACCACTTCAACTTCCTGCTCTTCTGGGTCAGTCCGGGGAACAGTGGGATTCTTTGTCCTCACCATTTTTGCTTGTGTTGGGTAAACAAGAATGAAAAATATAGAGAAGTAAACTGAACACAAATGAAAGAAATTAACAAAAACAAACACACTAAAGGAAAACAGAAAAGAATAAAAGAAAACAGAGAATAACTACAATTAAAATGGGATTAAGTTATTGGTAGATGCAACCGAAATCAAGTGTATTTGGGTAAAGAAGAAAAGAAAAATGAAATGAAACAAAGAAGAATGAAAAGAAATTAACAAACCTGAATATAGAGTGAGAATCCCGAAATCCCTAAAATGAGTGAAGAAAAGGGAAGAAAAGAAAATAGAAATGGAGTGCTGGTATGTAATAGATAGAAGAGAGACAAATATAGAACGATGGAATTGAAAACTAGAAAAACGAAAAGAAACAGAAGATGAAAGGTTGAAGAAGAAACGAAATAGAGGAAAAGTGGCGTGACCTGTGTTAGAGAAAGAAAAATCACAGTGAAATGAAATAGAAGAGGAAAGGTCACGACGTTAGGGTTTTAAAAATTAGAGTTCCCGCTTTTAAAATTTTTATTCTTTGCTTGTGTTTAAAAGCTTAAATGTTTAATTAAAGTAATGTAAATCAGAAAAGAAAAGAAAATAAAACCAAGCAATAAGTAAAATCAGAAAATAAAAGAAAAGAAAAGAAAGAATTTAAAGCTTACCTGATATACCCCTGAATGGCAAAACACCATCACGACGTGAACCAACGTCACGTCGCGTGACGCTTCCTACTTACCTGCCCGAAGTCCACTCCATCACGCGACGTGAGGCAATGTCACGCCGTGACACTCTGCACTTACCTGGGCGAAGTCCACTCCATCACCAGATCGTCACGTCACGTGAAGATGAATCACGCCGTGCTCCCTGCAGAAATGGCTTGCTTTTTTGCTTCATCGCCTTCTGTCGCGATCGCGATACTTGCTGCGATCGCGACAGAAGCCAACGTCTTCATAAAATTTTTATTTTCTTAATTTTTTTCTTCTTTGCTTCTTTTTTTTTATTTATTTATTTTTTATATATTTATCAAACAAATCTAATCTTACTAAATTAGCTGTGAAATAAAACAAAAATATTAGTAACATGAAAATCTAAAATACAAAAATAAACTATATAAACAAATTTAAAACAAAGTACAAAACATAAATAAAAACAATAAAACTAAGTAACCTAAATAAAAGAACTAGACAAATCATGGCTTAATATTCTCCCTAGGATTTTCCTCAGTATTACTTGGAAGGCATCCTAGATTCCTAGAAGGTAAACAATTAGCAAGTTGGCCTATTTGAACCTCAAGATTATGAATAGAGGCTGCATGATTTTTAGAAATTTGATCAATTTTTGCCTCAAGTTTCTTTTGGCTTTCATCTTGAGAATGCATCTTATAATTAATTTCTTCAATAAACTTATCAATTTTACCTTCAAAGGCCCCAAACCTATCTTGTGGTTGTTGATATCCTACTCCCCTATTTTGGTTATTAACATGATTATTTCCCCAAGAAAGGTTAGGATGATTTCTCCAACCAACATTATAAGTGTTAGAATAAGGATTTCCACGACCTTGACTTTGAACAAAATTAACTTGCTCTTTATTAGCTATGCCTAAAGTGCAATTACCACTATCATGCCCATTTTGACCACACACATTACATGCATTTGATACATTACCTCCCATGCCTAAGTTATTAACTCTATGAGTTAAAGCCTCAACTTGAGCTTGTAATGCAACCATAGAATCTACTGAATGTATCCCTCTAGCATTAGAATTATTATATTCTCTTACTCTTTCAGGAGGCCACATACAGTTGTTCATTGCCATTTCTTCCAAAAGCTCATATGCTGCATCAATTGTTTTCCTCATTAAAGATCCACCAGCAGCAGCATCAATAGTACCTCTTGTGGTTGGATTTACACCATTATAGAATGTTTGCATCAACAACTCTCTTGGCAAATTATGATGTGGACACATCCTTTGCAATTCTTTGAATCTTTCCCAAGCCTCATATAATGATTCATTTTCATTTTGAACAAATGTGGTGATATCCTTTATGATTTTTGCGGTTTTTGCCAAGGGAAAATATTTTGATAAAAATGCTTGGGCCAATTGGTCCCAAGTAGTGATAGATCCTCTTGTCAAAGAATTCAACCAAGCCTTTGCTTTATCCTTCAATGTGAATGGAAAAAGCCTAAGCTTGATTGCATCATTTGAAACCCCATTTATCTTAAAGGTATCACAAATTTCAAGGAAATTTGCCAAATGAGCATTTGGATCCTCATTTGCCAAACCATAAAATTGTATACTATTTTGAATCATTTGCAATAATGAAGGCTTAATTTCAAATTGATTGGCATTTACCGTTGGTCTTACCACTCCTTGTTGAGCACCACTCAAAGCAAGTGTGGCAAAGTCCATCAATCTTGGTGGATTTTCATCAGCCATCCCAATTGATCTCCTATTTTTGTTCTTCTTTTTATTTGATTTCCGGTTACTCAATAAAAACCTCTCAATTTCAGGATTTAAAGGCTCAAGCTCTTCTAAAGAACTCCTTGTACTAGGCATGAACTTTCAAAATCCTGTAAAACAAATACAAAACACAAAATTAATTTAAACAAATAAACAAATTAAAACAAAACAAAATATTGTAATCCAAAATCATAAATCAATTTTCACAATGGCATAGAACCGTTCCCCGGCAACGGCGCCAAAAACTTGTTGTGCATTTTTCTAATGATGCAACATACCGCAAGTATACGGTGTACCGCAATAGTACTTTAGATATCGATCCCACAGGGAACGTGTTACACACTATTACTAATTGATTTTAATCTTGTTTACAATGATTAATTAATGGTAGAATTGGTTTTAATCTAATCTAACATGTAAACTAATTGAACCTAGTTAATGATAGTCAAAAGAAGATAAAATAAATCATGAAGAATTAAAAACAATGAACTTGATTCCATCATTTAGATTAACATCTTTCATCTTTCATGCAAGCCAAGTTAGAATAAACTTTTAACTCACTCTCTCGACATGAATTAAAATGCCTAAAACATATAATTAAAATTCTAACTCACAATTTTCATTAATGAATTAGAGGTTTCTAATTACATATTTTAAGAATAATCACTAACCTATAGCAATTATCTCAATATACCAATCTCTTGAATATACCTTAATAATGAAACTCTATTAAATGTCAGATAAAGCAAACTCTCGAATTACTTTAACTTGTAAAGATCATGCAAAAGATATTAATAGAGAATCTACAATGAAAGACTATGAAAATAGATAGAAATAGAAAGAATTATAATATGTAAGTTCATTAAAATGATATTCAAAGAAATATTGGAGAAGAATTAGAAATAAGAGAATAAGATAGAAGTTCTTCAACCCTTTTCTAAATCTCTTGAAACAGATTTTCTTCTCCTTGATCTTCTTCTTCAAATCATAGAACTAAATAATGAAATTTAACTAAACAAAAACTATTTACAAAATACAGAAAATTTCTTAACTAATAAAATTCATCCTCTTCATAAATTACATTTAAACTAATATTTATAGATGTTGATTGAAAGTTGATGTCCCTTGAAGATGTCTCTTGAGAATGGTTGCAACTTTAGGTGAAAGAAGGTGACTTTTCAAGTGATTTTTGGCTGAAAACCGTCCAACGGTCGTCTCTGTCGCGATCGCAACGCTGTCGCGCTCGCGACAGAAGGCGCTTGCCCATTTCTTCCTTCTTTCCTCTCTTCGGTTTTCGCTTCCCTCTCTGGCCAGTCACGTCGCGTTACTCCCTCTCACGGCGTGCTTTCCTCGCGTGTGGCGTGACTGGCGCTCACGTCTCGCCTCTTCTCCTCTTCTTTCTCTTCTCTTCTCTTTTCCCTTCCTTTCCTAGCCTCTCAGTGGCGTCACGTCACGTGATCCCTGGTCACGGCGTGACCACTCCTCTCGCAGCTCCTCCTCTTCTTTTCTTTCTTTTTCTTTCTTCTTATCAAGTCACGTCTCGTGACCTATAGTCACGGCGTGACCTCAAGTGTGTGGCGTGATCTTGCTCCTCTTCTCGTGATCCTCTTCTTTGCTCTACCTCTTTTCTTCATTTTTTACCTAAAAACACATATAACAGCATAAACATTCTCACTGATACAAATAATCATAAACTAATATATCACATCAAATTATACACACAATTACATAATTAATTACACAAATTCACACAAAATATCTATTAAATTATAGTTCAATTTAGCTCCTATCAATGTGTCTATATGTACATGATGCTATAGGTGAATGCTAGAAGTTGCATAATTGCTATATGAATATAAATGCTTATGGTTGACTTTAATGTTGACTAAACGACGCGTGTGACTTCGACAGAAGTCTTTATTATATGTGATATCCCCACTAAGCGATTTCGCTTAGCACGGGTGTTTTCCCGTGTAGGTTTACAGGTTCAGAGGGTTGCACATCTGCAAGATCATGGCCACTAGGAGTATATATTAAAGTCTTTTTATATATGGCATAGTTTTGTATACATGTTCTAGCGTTTTGTATAGGTTGGCATATGCAAATGTAAAACGACTTTTGTATAGGACATGTATTTGGCAAACCAATCTTGTATAAGATATGTAAACGAAATGTAAACGTAAAGTAAATGTTATAACGCAAAAGAACAGTTTCATTTTGAATATATAAATGAATATAAGAGTTTACTTTTTGGCATGTTTTAGTTATATATAAGACGATTATTCCGCTGCATGTGATTGGATGATTTTATCTTCGCTTCCGCATGAGTGTTCTGTATGTGCATGCGTTGTGGCGACCTAATATCCTCCCAAGGGGTATTAGGGCATCACACTCAATCTCTTAATCAATCTTACATTTCCCTTATAATTTTACCATAATTATACATTGGCATACTTCAATTATCATTCCATGCATTTTAGTTCATAATTGTCAAATTACCAATATAATCTTAACTTTTGACTTAATACCAATCATGTCCTTCACTACATTTAACCATTCCAATTACCCAATTATACATTTCCGGTCACCATTATGCCCTAAATATGGGCGAATCCGTTTAGGGTACATTTCGGGTCCTTACATATCGAGTTATGTATAGATTATTTACATGTCAGATCGAAATTAGGCACAATATATATGGGTTGGATTCACAAATCGGATAAAAAATTTATAGATAGTGGTCCAATTTAATCATTAAAAAAATAAAAATTTACTATTAATAATGAATTATATACAAAATATATATTTAATTATTAAAAATTATAAGAATTTTTACTAAATATTAATAAAAAAAATTGATAAAAATACATTTTTTTTCAAACTTTTCTATAGTAATTTTCAGATCAGTATAGATCTCAATTTTTAATTTTATTCGTTATTTTTTTATTTGTGTTTAGATTTTTTGTGTTTTTTGTTTCAATAAACATAGATTGAAATTTTTCTTTTAAATTTGTTTTTCTTATTTACCTAAATCTTATTTATGTGTTTATAAATCTAATTCGTTTAGCTAATATTAAATGTAATTTAAATATTTGGTCATTCAAGTTTGTCCTCCAAATTTGGAGATTGTTGTTTTCTTTTATGGAAATTTTGTTGTTTTCTTTTATGAAAGTTTTCCTTCTTCTGAAATGAGTTTTTTTATAGACAACAGATGGATTGAGTATTCTGCGGATAGCCAGATTGCTCGCAGCATATTACTATTATTCACTATTTTCATTGAAGAAGTTCAAAAATATACTCCAATAACTTTATTAGTTTCATATATTTTATGTATTTTTAAATTTTATAAGTTTATTTATATTTTTTAGATGTGCTTTTTATTTTATTAATAAAAGTTTAATTTGCATTAAAAAAATAGAATAAAATTATGGATGAATGAACTTAATTGGAATGCTCCTAATATTTTAGGAATCTTATCTACCCTGTACATTTTAAGAGACATGGCTTTAATTGAAACTAGGAGAGTAGGTGCTTCGCACGCTCCATAAATTCATATAGATACATTATATATTATTTTCATATTTTTATAAATTAGAAATAAATTAATATATAATAAAACATCAAAAACAATTCCAATTTTGCCAAAATATCTTCTCCATTTATAAAATACGTTCTCTTCTATATGATTTTCAAAAAGTTGAAAAACTAAACTATCAAAATAAAAATAAAAGATGTTTCCATACACTAATTTTTTTAGACGAATTTCATTTAAATTTATTTTATTTTCAAAGATTTTTTTTTTTTTAAGTTATCGACGTCTAATGATTTTTGCTAAATGGTTAGATTTAGAAACAACCAATCAAATCAAACTCTTTCAAATAAAAATAAAAAAAAAATCAAAAAATGAATTTTTGCTTATTTTTAAAAAAATAAGAGTACTAATACAGTAATACTATCATCCCCTTATACTTGAAAGTATTAGTGTGGATAATATTATTTTACAATTGAGTAAATCGTTTTTATTTTTGCATTACAATAAGCAAAAAATAAAATAAAATGTTTCTTTGCCTTTTTTTTGGCAATTCAAGTATGAATTTTGTAATTAGTCTTATTGATATCAAAGTATCATTAATATTGGATTATCTCATTTTTCCTTTTTTTTTTTAATAATATCTCATTATTTCTAATATAACTTTAATTGAACACATACCCATCTATAGTTTAAGAAACTGTTTGAATTTTTTTTTTTTTTCTAAAAAAGAAACTGTTTGAAACTTGAACTTCCAAATAATTAAGCAAATGACAAAAAAGAATTGATAACACATCAAATATCATTTGCTATTAGGCCCATCAAGCCGGCCCATTTAACTGGCAAGGCTCAAGGCCTATCAACCAAAGGTAGCAGACACGAGTTTCTAGGCAGCGCACAAGCCCGATCGGTTGATGTGACCGCCAGTCCCATCAGCCGCCTGACACAAGGCAGCGCCCATGTCTACCACTTGCTCCTTGTCATGTCGCCGAATACCTACTCTGACAGCCAGTAACCACGCCCCAGGCACTCAAGTGTCCCTCAACTATCTCATATAAATAGCCCAGCCAACGATGGCTCCAGGTATTGAATCCAATACACTCTCTCTCTAAAAGCACATTCTCTCTCTAAGCTACTAACTTAAGTTTCGGAGTGCTCACGCCTGGTCCGACCGGGCTCTTCTTATTGCAGGTTTTCTCATCCGATCGGATTGCCTTCTCTTCTACAGATAAAGACGTTTTTTACTTTATCATTTGGTGCTTTCATTGAGAGATGGCAAACTCAAGATCCAACGAGAATACAACCCCCATGGACCTTGACCATGACGACAACGCTCGTGCCAGATCAGGCACCTCGAGAAGGAGGGAAGGGCCCGCCAGGTCCCCCATGAGGGCTAACCTCCTTCCCGAATTCGATAATGCCGCTACGAGGCAACCAGAGAACACCCCCATCACTGTGAGAGACATGCACGCCATTCTCAGTGACTTTACCAAAAGCATCGTTCAAACGCTGAAAAAGGGTAAGATGCCAGCTGTTTCTGAAAGAGCCCACGAGGATTACCTCGCCGGCGAAGACTTCAGGAGAAACAGAAATAAGGGGATCATCATTAATGAGTCCCGAGCTCAGGGAACCCGAAAAAGCGCGGTCAGGACCCCAGGAAGGAATGATAGGGGAAAGCAGATAATGTCCACGAATAGGGCCTCCCCATACAGCAGCAGGTCCACCACCCCATTTATAAGGGACGACTTGTCCTATATGTGCACCCCAACACGCAGTCACATGTGAAAGCACAAAGACGAGTCCACTGCTACAACCCTGAGCAAGGAGGATCAATGGCTCAAGCAGAAGCTCAAGCAGTTTGGCTTCCTCGCGCCCAGGAAAGGCGCCTTTGAAGGAAACACATGCGGGAATACTGCTTCCCCATTCTATAGAGAAATCAATGATGCTGAGCTCCCTCCCAGGTGGAGAGATGTGGTTATGGAAAGATACACGGGTAAAACTGATCCTACCACACACTTGGCTGAGTACTTAACCAAGGTGCAGGTCTACACTTATGATGAAAGGATAGCCTGCAGGGTTTTTCCTACCACCTTGGGAGGAGACGCATTGACATGGTTCCACGAGCTGCCGCTGGGATCCATCACGTCATTCAGACAGTTAAAGGAGCTGTTCACCGCGAGGTTCATTATACAAACACGTGCGCCTAAGACGGTGAATGACCTGTGCAACCTTTACCAAAGGACTGATGAAAGTCTTCGAGACTACATCGACAGGTTCCAGGCTACCATGTCTGAGGTAAGGAATATCAGTGTAGAGATGGCGACTACCGCCTTATCAGGGGGCATCACTGACTGACCACTCTTCGAGTCACTTACAACAAGACCCCCATCCAGCTTCGCCGAACTTATGGAGAGGGCCAGACAACACATCCAACTGGATGATGCCCTTAGGTCCAACAGGGGAAGAAGGACCAGCGTTCTGGACCGCCTGCAATACCCGGACAATCGCTCTTCTCAGAGAGCCTCCACTACCGATCGGACAGCTAGAGGCCAAGACGGAGCTCCTAGTTCCAGAAATTCAGGCCAGGCGAGAGGATCGGGAAGAGATCAGAACGCGCGTCCAGACGATCAAGCAGAGAGGACATACACCCCTCTCAATGCTACTCCAACGGTGGTGCTAATGTGGATAAAAGAGAAGCACCGCCAGGTCAACTGGCCCAGGGACCTCTCTGAAAGAAGCAGGGTTGTGAGGGACCCGAATAAATATTGCGAATTCCACAGAGACGTCGGTCATTTAACCGACGAGTGCACTTCGCTAAAAAAGGAGATCGAAAGGCTGATACATCGCGAAGCCCTCAAGAGATTCATAGGCCCGGCCAGAGGGGATGAACCCTGTAGACAGCCAAAGCCTCGAAGGGATGACCCTGACTCAGACGATGATGAACGCAGGAACCCCAGGAATGCCCACCCGAGCAGGCCCTATGCCGGGGTGATAAATGTGATCACTGGAGGGTCATCTTACGGAGAGGACCTCCCCAAAAAAGGGAAAGGAAAGGGCGTCTACCTCTCCCGCCAGGCCGAGCAGCCTACCTCAGTCACCATTTCTAGCGAAGACGCACGAGACGTCCTGTTTCCTCATGAGGACGCCCTCGTTGTAAGAGCTCGGATTAATAATTTCAATGTGAAAATAATTCTGGTGGACAACGGCAGTGCTGTCAACGTCCTAACTCTCCAGGCTTACCGAGCCATGGGTCTCCCGATTGGAGAGCTGAAGACGAATGCCACACCTCTGATCGGGCTGGGTAATGCCACTATCCCAGTGGCGGGATCGGTAGAGCTCTTTGTCGAGCTCGGCCAAGAGGCAATAGCTCACGTTTGTAAGGTAATTTTCATGGTTGTTGACATGACGTTTGCCTACAATGCCATCTTCGGCAGGCCATTGCTTTTCCAAACCGGAGCTGTGACCTCCATCCGCTACATGGTGATGAAGATTCCAACCACAGGAGGCGTCGCCATCTTGAGAGGCGACCAAAAGGCATCCCGAGAAGCTTATATCACCATGATAAAGCAACAGCGAGAAGCAATGGTCGTAGAGCCCGGCCTCGAGCAGTTAGAGCAGCCGGCAAGGCCCAGAATGGACCCAGCAGAGGAGACAAAAACCAAGGCGTTAAATAAGGGGAAAAATGTTCAGGTCGGGACCAGCATGTACAAGGAAACTGAAGAGGCCATCATGCAAGTCTTAACGATCAATCAAGCGACCTTCGCCTGGAAGCCAGAAGACATCCCTGGCGTCGACCCCAAGATAATCACCCACAAGTTAAATGTGGACCCAAACTTCCCTCCGGTCCGTCAAAAGCTAAGGAGGCATGCACCCGATCGGAGGAAGTTCATTTCTGAGGAGGTGGATAGGCTACTCAAGACCAGAACAATCCGAGAGGTAGACTATCCAGAGTGGCTGGCTAACGTGGTTTTAGTCAAGAAAAAGTCTGGCAAGCTGCGGATGTGTGGATTTCACCGACCTCAATAAGGCATGTCCCAAAGACAGCTATCCCCTGCCCAGCATAGACCAGTTGGTGGACGCCACAGCAGGCCACGCAATCTACTCTTTTCTCGACGCATATGCTGGCTACCACCAAATCCTGATGTGGCTCCTTGATCAGGAGAAAACCAGCTTTATCACAGACGACGGGACATTTTGCTACAGGATGATGCCGTTCGGACTGAAGAATGCTGGGGCCACATATCAGCGTCTAATGAATAAGATCTTCAAAGACCAGATCGGGCAGAATGTCGAGGTATATGTCGACGACATGATCGTCAAGAGCCGAAGCCCCGAGGAACATCCAGCCGATCTGGCAAAAGTTTTTGACACTCTGAATAAATTCCAGATGAAGCTCAACCAAGAGAAATGCGTCTTTGGGGTACCATCAGGAAAATTTTTAGGATTCCTAGTGTCCCAACGAGGGATTGAGGCAAATCCAGAGAAAATAAAGGCTACCCTCGAGATGCAACCCCCCAGGAGCATAAAGGATGTCCAGAAGCTAAACGGAAGGATAACGGCCTTAGGACGATTCATTTCCTCCTCAGCCAAGCGCTGCACTCCTTTCTTCAAGAAGCTGAGGAAGAGTGAAACTTTCGTCTGGGGGGAAGACTGCCAGCAAGCCTTCGAAGAGTTGAAGCCATTCC
Source organism: Excoecaria cochinchinensis (assembly GCA_947683425.1). Classification (NCBI taxonomy): domain Eukaryota; kingdom Viridiplantae; phylum Streptophyta; class Magnoliopsida; order Malpighiales; family Euphorbiaceae; genus Excoecaria; species Excoecaria cochinchinensis. Next base: position 2,610,349 of record CANTUQ010000127.1, read on the forward strand.
TCACCAACCCACCGCTACTTAGCCGGCCAGTACCAGGTGAAAAGCTGTACCTCTATTTAGCCACCTCTAAGGAAGCTGTTGCAGGTGCATTGGTCCGAGAAGAAGATACTCAACAGCTACCCGTGTACTACGTCAGTGAAGTACTCAGAGGTGCGGATCTAAGAAACGGGCCGGTTGAGCAGCTCATTATTGCCCTTATGATGTGTGCAAGAAAGTTGAGACCTTACTTCGAGGCGCACACAATTATCGTCCGATCGGGCCATCCTCTCAGGAAGATACTCCAGACGCCCGATCTGGAAGGCAAAATGGTGGGATGGGCAATTAAGCTACAGTCCTGGGACGTCAGGTATGAGCCCAGAAAAGTGATAAAGGCCCAGGCTTTAGCGGATTTTATAGCTGAATTTGCGGGTGAGGAACCACAGAGTCAGCCCAGGCTACAAAACTGAGAAATGACAGTGGACGGCACAGCAAATGACACTCGAGGAGGCGTCGGCATAGTCATAAAAGGCCCTCTGGGCATCACAATAAGGTACGCAATAAAGCTTAACTTTAAAGCTTCCAATAATGTTGCAGAGTACGAGGCGCTCCTTCAAGGTCTGAGACTGCTCCGCGCAATCCGACCAGAGTCAGTAACCATTAGGAGCGACTCCCAGCTCATAACCAGTCAGGTCTTGGGGACCTTCGAGGCTCGGGAAGCCACCATGATCCAGTACCGGGCCAAAGTTAAAGCAGCCTTCACTAAACTTGAGGAAACTGGATCAGAATGGGTGCTCCAGAAAGTTTCGAGAGACCAAACAGCAGAAGCCGATCGGCTAGCAAAGTTGTCTGCTTCCGAACAAAATCCCATAGAGGAAAACATTGCCGTCATCGACCAGACTTCCTCCTCCCTGGACGAGCCGGAGATGATGGAGATCGACCAAGAGGGTGAAACCTGGATGAGCTCGATCAAGCAGTACCTCCAAACAGGTAGGCTGCCCGATGACAGAGACGAAGCTCGAAAGGTATCCCGAAAATCCCTTAATTACTCCATCATTAACGGTGATTTGTACAAAAAAGCTTTCAGCCACCCTTGGCTCAAGTGTGTGACGGAGGAAGAGGGAGATTATATCCTTCGGGAGCTCCATGAAGGCATATGCGGAGCACACGAGGCAAGCAGAGCTATGGCCAGAAAGGCCCTCCAGACGGGATACTACTGGCCCAGCATGCTCAAGGATGCCCAAGAAAAAGTCAAAAAATGCCCGCAATGCCAGGTACATGGGAGGATAATAAGGCAGCACGGAGCGGACCAACAACCGATCGGAATTGCTTGGCCTTTCGATCAGTGGGGGCTGGACATCCTAGGACCTTTTCCCCAAGGCAAAAGGCAGATGAAATTTCTTATAGTAGCAGTTGACCACTTCTCCAAATGGATCGAGGCTGAACCTGTTGCCACTATCACAGCCGAGAAGGTCAAAAGCTTCGCTTGGAAAAACATCATTTGCAGGTATGGCTTACCCACTGTCTTTATTGCAGATAATGGCAAGCAGTTCGACAGTTCCATTTTCAGAAATTTCTGCCAAGGACTGAACATTAAATTAAAGTTCACGTCTGTTGCTCATCCCCAAAGCAACGGAATGACTGAGGTCTCCAATCGGACCATCCTGGAAGGGTTGAAAAAGTGACTAGGCAAAGCAAAAGGCAATTGGACTGAAGAACTGCAGAGTGTCCTGTGGTCATATAGAACTTCGCCAAGGACAGGCACTCATCAAATGCCATTCTCCCTCGTCTACGGCTCTGAAGCTATGATACCTGTAGAGGTCGGCCTTCCCTCCTACCGATCAGCGCTCTACTCCGAACAGGAGAATTCTCAAGAAAGACGCCAAGATTTAGATCTGATAGAGGAAAAGAGGGAAGACGTCTACACCAAGATTGCCGCCTATAAGCAAAGAGTTGCCAGATACCACAATGCTAAAGTCAGGTCAAGAACTTTTAATGTTGGTGATCTGGTGCTTAGAAAGGCAGAGTTAGGCTCGGGAAATGCCGGACTGGGAAAGCTAATGCCAAATTGGGAAGGGCCCTACGAGGTCTCTAAAGTCTTAAGCCCGAGCACTTATAGGCTCCGAACTGTGGAAGGGCAAGATATCCCTAGAAGCTGGAATGTTGAAGTACTCAAGAAGTACCATATCTAACAATGTATCAGAACCTGGCAATTGCCTAATTAATAAAGAGGTTCTTTCTTGAATGACTGTCCAATTTATACATAATAAACTGTTGTACGCTAAGCTTAACGCCCATCCCAAGCTGAAAAAGCGAATCTGCCGTCATGGAGGATCTTACCTCCCCAAATATTCGAATTATAGAGGATCTGACCTCTCCAGCTCGGCCATGCAATTTTTATGTAGCTTTACGAGTATTATCTAGCTCGGCTATGCAATTTTTATGCAGCTTTACGAGTATTATCTAACTCGGCTATGCAATTTTTATGCAGCCTTACGAGTATTATCTAGCTCGGCTATGCAATTATTATGCAGTTTTACGAGTATCATCTAACCTAATTGTGCAATTTTATGCGATTTGAAAGCCAAAGTGCTCCGATCGGTCACAGGGCTCAGGCGATATCCGAATTCAGGAAGTACTTGCAAATTTTATGCTATTTCACGAGTAATACCTAGCTCGATTATATGGCCAATTTTAATACAAACTCATGTATACAACAACTTGCAGAAAAATGCAATTTTATTAAAGATTATCTCCACTATACAATTTGTAAAGAATTGTTACAGAGATAGAAAATAAAAGAAAAAAGCAACGCTAATCTAGGCTCCTAAGCTAACCTTCTATATCTACAATATCTACATTGCCAGGAGGATCGGCAGTTCGCTCGGCTTGCGGATCGGCGGTGGCTTGAGAAGGGTCGGCAGATGGCAACGTGGATCCCACTCCCCTTTCAGAGACAGGCCCCCCTGAAGGTTGCACTACTATCTCGACCCTAGGTGCTGGAGGCATTGCAAGATCAGTTTCAGCTGGAGTCTCCCGGTTAGCCTCTGGAATCGAAATATCTCCTCTTAAAGCTCTCTGAGTTGCCTCCCCCTCAGGAGCGCCCCCTTCATCATCTCTAGTTAGAGGAGCAGCCAGTGACGCCGGATCATCCATCCAAGTCAGATCGGCGCCAGGAAAGCGTCTCCCAGCTTCATGGATTAGCCGAGACAGCAACTCTACCTGAGCCTCTGCTAGCTCATCAAGAAGACGCTCCTTCTGTTTCGCAAGTTCCTCTTCGAGGATTGTAGTGAAGGAGGCCTCTTTCTCCTCCGAAGATGCCTTCAGGGACTCCACTTCTTTGCGAAGTTGCTCGCCCTCCACCTTTAGCTTGGCATTCTCAGCAGCCAACTCTTTGCACTCGGCATCCAGTCGGGTTGCGTCCGCTTCGAACCGCCTGAATTGTGCACTTTCGGCAAAAAGGCGGGCAACTTCCCCCTTCAGCTTGTCAACTTCCCCTTGTTTTGACTTCAGGTCCTGGGTCTTCTGATGGACGTCCTTCCGCAAGGTCACCGTCTCTGAATGAGAGGCGGCAGAGCGCTCCTTCATTTTCGCCAGATCGGCACGAAGAGTGGAGGCCTCCTCCGCCCTTCCTCTCCAAGTGGCCACCGCGAGTTGTAGGCGCTGAGCCCTTCTGGCCACCTAAGCCAGAAAAAGAGAGGGAAATAAGTAGGGAACACCAAAAAAAAAAAAAAAAAGGGTTCATACATCGAGCAGCTGAACGCCAATGGCCTGAGAGTCTTTCTGGACTTGGGCGGTATCGGCGACTTCCCTATGGTCATCTTCCCGAAGGAGACCACGACAGATGGGTTCAGCCACTTGGCCTAGCGACCAATCACTGCCGAAGTTCTCCCTCAGGAAGTCCTTAAAGAGTGCTGGCCTCCGACTTTTCGATCGCCTAAGGGGCTCGCCTTGATGAATAGTCTTGCCCCTAGAGGCTACCCGGGCATCCGACTCTGCTATGGTCTTAGCAGCCCTCCTCCTAGCTGTTTCCTCAGCGTCCTCGTGAGTGGTCTCCGCCACCTCTCGGAACACACTACTGATGGGCACATCGTCCTCCTCAGACTCATCTCGCAGGATTGGGCGTCGAGTCCGTGCCAAGTGAGGAGAGGTCTTGGTCCGAGACACAGATGCTCGCCCCACGGTGGTGGAAGCAGGCGCAGTAGTAGAAGCCGGAGGAGCCGAAGAGATCGGGACAACTGCGATGGCCCCCCGAGAGGCTTGAAGCTCAGCAGAAGTCAACAACTTCCTCTTCTTCCTTTGCTCCTGGGCCTTTTTCTCTGCCTCGCGCTTCTGCCTGATCCTTTCGCCAAGCTGCTTCGACGTTCTGTTCCCACCAGCCATTTCAGCTGCACACGAAAAACGAAACAGATAAGTTCCTCCACACTGAAACCTTCTTCACAAAACACAAATAAAGTGCAATGCATGATCGATGCATAATGACAATGTTTTCTCCCCGATCCTAATGCTCACGTTCTGCATCCTCAGCGTTTTCAGAGCTGGAAGAGCCGAACAGCGTAAACAGGAGAAAGCTAGACTGATAGGGCTCTCCATGCCTGCTTACGGCATCCATCAGCTTTTTTATATCGCCTTCATACATAGGCTGACCCGCCGCAAGGTCCTTCAAGATTTCGGCCCTAGCCGATCGGGTGAGAGACACACCGAATCCACCCTTCTTTCCGACCAAGAAGTACCTTTCCTTGTACCCTTTCATTGAGGTAGGGATGAACATGAGCTTCTTTTTTGGGCGGCTAGTGAAAAAGTACTCCGTTCCATCGCTCTGACCCGATATATAGAAGAAATGGGTGAAGAGTCCAAGGTTGGCTCCACCCCCTCTATCTTGCAGAGGATCTTAAAGCACGCCACTGACCTCCATCCGTTCGGATGCAATTGATTAGGGGCAATCCCATATCCTTTTAACACCGCCATCTCAAAGGCGCCCAGGGGGAGCCTCAAGCCAGCATCCAGGCTCTAGAGATGGCAAATAAACCACTCGTTGCTATTTCGGCCAAAAGGCCCCTCGGTCACCGCCATCGACTCCGGGCAGGCCATTACCGTTATCTCTTCAGGAAGGCCGTATTTGGAGGGGATCTCAGCCACCTCCCCAGCAGTCAATCGAGAATGTAATTCAACGGTTGGTTTATTCTGATATTCGTCCAAGAAACTACTGTCGAGCACTTCACCACTGCTGGAGGCCATTTTTCAACAGGCAAGAAGGGCAGACAGGTGCAATTTTCTAGTTTTTAAATGGAGTTGATGCAGACAGAAAGAAAGCAAAAAACAAAAAGAAAAAATCACTTACTTGACGGAAAGAACTCAAGAAATTTGAAGAAGCAAAAAGATGTTTGCGAAAATCTGGGATTCAAGAAGAGATTTTGACAGAGCTTCGCTAGGGATTTCGAAAGTAAAGAGGAAATGCTTTACAAAGTCCCCTATTTATAGGCTAAAGCTTCTCAAATAAGCCAAACGACGCGCCATTCAACGAGCGCCACGTGTCGAAAGACATTATGCCTCTGCGAAGAGCGAAGAGTCGCCCTCGGTACATGCGTAGCATTAAATGAAAACAGCTGTTCAGGCAGGCGCGTCTCTTCAGAAAAGCGCCTTCAAAATTCAAAAAGCGCGCCAATACGCGTCATCGGATCGGGAAATTTCAGAATTGATCTCACCCGAACGGACCTACAAAGGCAAATCAATGCCCGATCGGACCTGTTGAGGGGGGACAAGTGATAACACAGCAAATATCATTTGCTATTAGGCCTATCAAGCCGGCCCACTTAACTGGCAAGGCCAAAGGCCTATCAACCAAAGGTAGCAGACACGAGCTCCTAGGCAGCGCACAAGCCCGATCGGCTGATGTGACCGCCAGTCCCATCAGCTGCCTGACACAAGGCAGCGCCCATGTCTACCACATGCTCCTTGTCATGTCGCCGAATACCTACTCTGACAGCCAGTAACCACGCCCCAGGCACTCAAGTGTCCCTCAACTATCTCATATAAATAGTCCAGCCAACGATGGCTCCAAGTATTGAATCCAAGACACTCTCTCTCTCTAAAAGCACATTCTCTCTCTAAGCTACTAACTTAAGTTTCGGAGTGCTCACACCTGGTCCGACCCGGCTCTTCTTATTGCAGGTTTTCTCATCCGATCGGATTGCCTTCTCTTCTACAGATAAAGACGTTTTTGATTTTATCAGGAATGAACACTGGAAACTGTTTGAATGAGTTTATTGGATTAAAAAAAATAAAAACATTAAATTAACTAATTAATTGTCCCTCAAATAATAAAAATTCCATATATATATATATATATATATATATATTGATTGGACAAAATTAAGAGAATTATCCTAAAAAAGAAAGCAAATTTGCGTTTCCTTGTAATCCACTGCCGGATAGACATTGTTGACGTGTAAGCAAAGTCTACAAAACAGTAAAGAAACAAACAATTGTTGCGTACAATACGCGCCGTTTGTTATACCAAGTTTGCTAAACTCCAACGCCTACTTATACCCCATGTTCCCATTCCTTCATCGCTCATTGGTCAAACTCCCGCCGCTACTTCAACTACTAGTTTAAATATTTCTTCTAATCTTCTCCATTTCTGTCTCAGGTATTCTTTTTATGTTTTCTCTATTTTTCTCCTTTCCTTCATTCAATTCAATATTACATTTACTTGCTTCCTATATAACCTGTCTACCATTCTATCCTGATGGATAATAATGCTGACTTCTTGCTCATCCGTGATCTGTCCATGGATTTGCTTCGATTCTGGCTTCATTTTGGCCCGAATTCATTCATCAATTGGGTTATAGGGTTATGATATCGCTGTATGCCGTGACTGAAGCTATGGGCGCTTTCACTTCCCTTTTTCTTTACTTATTCTTCTTCTTCGGCCTTTCCTTTACGTATCGATGCTCTGCTGGTGAACTTGATGCCAATCTATCTGCGCGATTGTTCGTTGATGCTTCTCGGGGTCGCCCTGTACCTGAAACGCTTTTTGGAATTTTCTTTGAGGTTAGTTTTTGTTTGTTTCCTTCACTTCAAACATTTTGCTACAAAGTCAATGTGGACGACTTTTATCTTTCTCATGTTTTATATGCATGTGCACAGACTTGCTCTTGTATGTCTATTCTCATTACATACATGTTTAAAACTATCATATTTAGTTATGAGGAATCTGGTGGACCTACCTGATTGGAGTCTTTAGTATGCAACACCTATGTCATCAATTCATTTCAAATCGTGAAGTGCATCAATTAGTTATGTTGAATTAAGTTCATTAAAATATTATTTATTTTGTTGCGTAATACTCTAAGGATAAGTACGTTGAATATGGACAGTAAGCATTTACTGAAATAATCTTCTGCAGGAGATAAACCATGCTGGAGCTGGTGGTATATGGGGGGAGCTCGTGAACAACCGGGGTAAATTCTTATTCTGAATCTGAATCTGTTAATTTCTGAGTTTACTGGAATGGAAAAGATAGTTTCTATGTTGTTTTCTGGCTTATGCATATCAGATTTTGTGATTGCTAAATGCTTATATGTGCACAAGGAAAATGATTAACAAGGTAATTTTTATGTTCCTGAAAGACAACTTTTGGGTTTTACAAACTTAGAAATACAAATAAACTTTCAAAAAACTGAGTAATCTGTTAATATAGTACATATTTTCTCAGTAACTCCAGCATTCCTTTCTGTTCTAAAGGTGATATATTCGAATTAATAACGATACCTTAAAGAAGACATGGCATTTTTCATTCTGAAGTTTAATGTCAAGATTAGGATTCTGGCTGATATCTTGGTGTACAAATTATGATGCATTTTTTTTCTATTTTCTGCATGTTTTTAATGTCTACTTGAGCTTCAGTATGTTTTTTATAAAAAGTTAAGAGAAGGATATTGTATTCACTGCTCTTAAATTCTTACTTTATTTCCTTATATTAATAGCATTCTCTTATATTTAAAAGAGAACTGTACAAACGAAAACATTCTGTGAATATGTCTTGTACGCCATTGCATTGACATGGTACATTCTATCTGTTAACCATTCATTCAAGTATATTTCATATTGAAACAAGACTTGCATAATGGTTAATGCTGAGAGGTTATACTGCTTTACAAGCCAAATTATGTTAGAGTGACTTTCTTCTATGGCTTCCAGAAACATCAATCATTTAGTGACATTACTATAACAATTTTATCCTTTACTTCATTGCCTTTAAGATGAGATTTGGCCATACTGTCCATTCAATTAGTGCCCATCTTCCTGGAGATGTCTAGTACAATTGATTATCTACTGAATAAAAAACATGCTTATGCTACCATTCATGATCATATTTCATAGTTTCTATCAATCAATCTGCACAGGTTACATATTGTTAACTGTCTGGTCTATTTTCTTTTCTTTTCTTTTCCATGTTTTTTGATACTGTAAAGACTGGCAAAGACAGTCACGAGACTTGCAGCAAGTCTGGTAACCCCCTTCAGTACTTAAAATGAAGATTTTTAGCATTTTTACATGCTTTAATTGCATTTGATAATGTTTTTGTTCACCACTTGATAAGTATTCATCAGAAGGTGTGATTCAGTTCAGCTGTAGCTGAGAGAAAAGCATTACTTGAAACTCTCAGCAAAAGTGTGTTGTGAACACATTGAATACCTAATTTTATCACTATCTTATTCTTAATCACTAACTTGTTACAATTATCACATTTCATCACAAAATTGTTATATGAATACCAATTTCTTACTATAGGCAGTTTCGGAATTGCTATGTTTTTAAAATTTCTGCACTAAGAACTTATTGCTCCATTTCTTATATATTCAGTGCTAGATTTTATGTTTTAATAAATAGCTCCCAAATAAATTATATGTTGTGTTTTAGTCATTGTAGAGCAAGATTTGATATACTTATGATCAAACCATCCTGATGAAACCTTTTTTTTTCCCCATTCTTGGCTTATTCTTGTAGGTTTTGAAGCTGGAGGCCCTAATGTTCCCTCAAATATTAATCCTTGGTCTATAATTGGTGATGGGTCATCTGTACTGGTATCTACTGACCGCTCTTCTTGCTTTGAGCGTAATAAGGTTGCACTCCGAATGGAGGTGCTCTGTAATAAGCAGGGCAGCAATATTTGCCCAGCTGGTGGAGTTGGCATATATAATCCTGGCTTCTGGGGCATGGTGAGAACTAGTCAAAACATGTTATAACTTTATATGTGCCTTTCTTCTTTAACCGTGTGAATGAATTGGCAGTGGACACTTTATTGTCATTGTGAGACTTTAATGTAACATAGCAGTTTGAGGAATTTCAGTCAAGAACTTATGAGATTGCCAGATTCTTCCGTAATGCATAGTTTTCTTGTAATGCTTTGTTTACTAAATAGCAGATGATTATTCAATTTATATTAAAATACCTCCTTTTCCTCCAGAACATTGAACAAGGGAAGACCTATAAAGTGGTAATGTATGTCCGTTCACTAGGACCAATTAATGTATCTGTGTCATTGACAAGCTTGGATGGTTTGCAGACATTAGCTACTGCCAATATTATGTGAGCACCATTTGATATAATACGCAAATTTTTTATATTATCACATCAATGGCTGCTTGCGAATCCTGTTGGTGTTTTGCGTGCTTTTCTTGCAGAGCTTCTGATGTTCAGAACTGGACAAAGGTGGAGGCTTTATTGGAAGCCGAAGAAACAAATAAAAATTCCAGACTTCAATTGATGACATCCGAAAAAGGTGTGCTATGGTTTGATCAAGTATCAGCTATGCCCTTAGACACATATAAGGTACTCTCCATTTTTCTTCAAATTCTTACCAAAGAAAGAATTTTACTCACTTTGAGTTATTTTAAAGAGAGAATTTTACTCACATGAGCTATTTTGACCCTTTTCTCTTCTTTTCATCTTGATGTGTTACATTTTATTCATCCTATAAATTCAATTTTATTGTTATTATTATTAATTTAAGGGACAAAACTGTTATGACCCAGGCCCCCATAAGCCCAAGTCACGCCCACACACTTGGCAGACTTGCCCATACAAGCCCAAGGGTTACATCAGGCCCATAAGTGGGAATGCTCCTTGTTCCACCAAAAGGAATTTCTAGTAGTGGTGGGTGCCCATCACACTTATAAGCCACTAACTACCCGTATAGTTAGCCGATGTGGGATCGTAACATTACCCCTCCCATCAATAGCCGACGTCCACGGCGGCTTTGTCACCCACTGGCGGCTTCTCCATTTCCTTGGGTTCCTCTCCTGGGCCGCCTACCGCAGAGTCGGTCTGGCTCTGATACCAATTGTTATGACCCAGGGCCCCATAAATCCAAGTCACACCCACACACTTGGCAGACTTGCCCATACAAGCCCAAGGGTTACATCAGGCCCATAAGTGGGAAGGCTCCTTGTTCCACCAAAAGGAATTCCTAGTAGTGGTGGGTGCTCATCACACTTATAAGCCACTAACTACCCATATAGTTAGCCGATGTGGGATCGTAACAAAAACCTGTAAAGATTTATTTATTTTTGAAAGTAGGGTTTATCAGCTTAAATGATTATGTTATTATAGTGAACATCTCTCAGGCATTGTTAGTTTGACGAAGCAAAACAGCATCAGTAATCTTAGGATTCTCAAAAACTTCAACTTTTTAAGACGATAGATCATTTTCAGCTTGTGAAAAAGATTAATGCTGATCCAAAGTGGTTAACTATAGTTACCCCCTGTCAATGAACCTGTAGGGGAGGTCCTGCAGAAAAATAGCTCGATGCTGGGATGATAAAAGCTTAACACCTCTCATTCTTATTACTTTTTCAATGTGAATACCAACCTCCAAAAACAGAAGCTGTTTTTAGAAATGCTAGAGTTTCTTTCTCAAGATTTCAATGACCTTGCTGCGAGATATTTAAAAGAAAATAATATATATGGTGGATATGATTTCATAAAGAATTCGATGAGAAATATGTGGTACATTGGTCATTGGCAACATGTGGAATGTTCACTATCCCACTGGAATAATTCTATGAAAATTTGTTGAGTTGAGTTTCTCCATGTTGGTTTTGAGAAACTTATTGGCTCGTTGAAAAATAAAATAAAAAAATCAGAACAGGAGGACCATATTTAAGAGGAAAAGCATGAGCAAAATCTGGAGTGCATAATCTGATGTAGGTAGACTATCAATGGTCTATATGTCACTGTAATTTTCTCATTTCTGAACTTGCTTTTTTGACTTATATTAAATCTTTTTGCGCGGTTCCAATTTTATTCACATTTGAAAACCATTCAAACACACCTTTTGGAGTGCAAGGCAGTCCGCTCTGTCTGCAGTGCCAAAGCATTCTTGTTAAAATTTCTGAATATAATTTCAGGTATAGGCAGTTAAGATATAAAAGTCAACTCCCTGTTTGACCCTGGTCATTTTTTCAATGCCTGATGCAGATGCTATATTAAAAGTAACAATATGAACTTGTGGTTGCCAAATACGCTAAAAATGTTCCCATGTTATTGAGAAGAAAACTATGCATCTATGTCTAAGGATTTGTGCAAATTTTGTTTAATAGGGGCACGGTTTCCGAAATGAGCTTGTTCAAATGCTAGCAGACATAAAACCCCGGTTTTTCAGATTTCCAGGTATACAATATATGAATCTATATGCGTTATTATCAGCTTGGATTGGATTATTAGTCATGAATTTTGTGTTCAAATATTTTGATCATATTTGTAGGTTTTAGGTTTAGTGTTTGGAAACTCAATTATGAAGGTTAAATTTACATGTTCCAGTTTATTTCTTTGCATATGTGTCTGTAGCTAACATATGCCATATCTGGTACAAGGCTTGGTTATTCTAGTCCAATATCTCGAGTTCTCAAAGTCAATGCATCACATATTTAACTATGTTTATCCTATTATTCCTTCATTTTCACTGTAACTCTGTGGCCCCTTAAAGAGTTTTGAAACTTTCTAATGCAGTAACTTCTCTATCACACTGCTTTTAGGTGGCTGTTTTGTTGAAGGTGAATGGTTGAGAAATGCATTTCGCTGGAAAGAAACAATTGGACCCTGGGAGGAGAGACCTGGGCACTTTGGTGATGTTTGGATGTATTGGACTGATGATGGACTTGGTCATTTTGAATTTCTTCAAGTAGGTATCTTAATTTTGTTTTTTTTAAAAAAAAAATATTTGCAGGATGACATGAAGTTCTTTGAAATAAAAGGACTTGCACTAAATGCTGCTTAAGTTTTATAACATAATCAATTGTTTCTGCAGCTAGCAGAAGATATTGGTGCTCTGCCAGTGTGGGTGTTTAATAATGGTAACTTACATATTCTTGATTTGCTAAAAAATTTTTCCTTGGTTTTATTCTGCTTGATTTACTCTTGGTCCTTTGGCTTTAAAAATTTGACAGGGATCAGTCATCAAGATGAGGTCGACACATCCAGCATCTTACCTTTTGTACAAGTATGTCTGCAAGACCATTATTTTCTTTTTGCATGATCCTAGGCCAAAGATCTATTCTATAATTTGAAGTGTAATATCATTATTGAAGCATATCTAAGCTAATATCATGCTTGCACTTGATTTTTTCTTTCTTATTATATAATGAAAGTATGCTTATTATTTTCAACTCTCTTCATCCCATAATAATAGGAACACTTCTATTTTTACATAATGTAAGAAAAATTAGTTTTTATGATTATAAGTTATAATTTTATACGTGATTTACAAATTATACCTTTCATTTATATCATGCATAATTATTATTGTAAGTATAAAAATAATGACTATTATTAATGTATTAAGGTTGGAAATATAAATTGTCATATATCAATTGACAAGTGTGACAAAAATTTAAATTTAAGTGTACAGTGGAGTGATAAAGTTAAGTGCATTAAACATCACATTATTTTAAGTTTTAATTGAAAATAGTATAAGAAATTGAATGCAAATTTATTGATTATTGAGAAATTAAGGATATTATAGGTAACTCACAAGTTAATAATAAGTAAAAAAATAGCAAGTGTCCTATATTTTGGGATAAACTAAAAAAGAAAATGTCCATATTATTATGGGATGGAGGGAGTATTATTTATGAACTTTTATGAATAAAAAATGGTATGGAAGTTGCATTATTCACTGCTCGTCCGGCCTAAACTGCCAGACTGATGATGATCATCGATATAATTTTTCTTTCAGTCTTATTTTGCCATTTTCGTGTGCATATATCTTAGTTCAGATCTTGAACCTAATGAATAGATATATCTGCTAATTTTTCTTTTGATGGTCGGGAAAATGAATCATTCTTTTTTTTTTTTTTTTTTTAAGAAATAGTACATTTTCCTTTAGAGCTGGCACACCTCTAACGTAGGTTAGAATCTCATTATTGATGACATGATATGCTTCATCTCTCATCATTTGCATTTATGTCAGGAACAAGTATAGGGTAGTAGGAACAAATTAGTTTAACTTTTTCACTTTGTGGAAACCTGTAAAATATGTTTTGTATTATGCAGGAAGCCCTTGATGGTATTGAGTTTGCTAGAGGTGACGCTAATTCTACATGGGGCTCGCTTCGCACCGCAATGGGACACCCCAAGCCTTTTGACTTGAGATATGTTGCTGTGGGAAATGAGGATTGTTCGAAGAAAAATTACCGAGGTTTGCTTACTATTTTACATCCCTGGTCTTTATTTATTTTGATGTGTAGTTCATTGCTGTTTAACTCACAATTTTATCAGAGGTGCCATTATGTTTTTCCGAAAAGTTAATAGTGTTGGATTAAGACTTATGATTATAATCTATTATTAAGATTCCCAAGATGATTTTGCATGAGATTTGAATTAAAATGTTTCTTGATTCTATCTCAAATCCACATTAATCCAAAGTAAACAGAGCTGGTTTGTTGTCACAAAAGCTGTTAAAATGACTGCCAATGTTACACAACATTTTTCTGCTGCAGAGCTCAGATTTGTATTTTCTTTTGACAGGAAATTACCTCAAGTTCTATGATGCTATAAAACATGCCTATCCTGACATCAAAATAATCTCAAATTGTGATGGTTCTTCTCATTCTCTGGATCACCCTGCTGATTACTATGATTATCATGTAAACATCCTACCATTGGCTATATAATATCTCATAAACACCTCAATATTTTCCTTTATATAACTTTTTTAGTTATTGGTGAGGCAACATCTAATCAACATTTTCCCTGGGATATCATTACTAGGTTTATACCTCTGCCAGCAACTTGTTTTCCATGGCACATAAATTTGATCAAACATCTCGAAGTGGTCCAAAGGTGCGATTTTATATGCTTTACTTATTTGGCAAATAATAATTCATTCTTCTGACCTACTTTTCAATATATTTTTAGGCTTTTGTGAGTGAATATGCTGTGACTGGTAAAGATGCTGGTACAGGAAGTCTTTTAGCTGGACTTGCTGAAGCTGCATTCCTCATTGGGCTGGAAAAGAACAGGTTTGCTCTAGTTAATTCAGAACTTGAGTTTATTATTATGCGACTAATTTGTGATTAAATGAATTTGATAAAATTGAAAAGATAACGGAAAGCTGAAATCTATTGGGATCATTACTCCTTATTTTTTCCCTTCTTTCTTGAGGGAAAGAGTGGCGTAATAACTAGAGGTGGCAAATGGGTGAGTTGGGCGGGTTTGGGTTGGGTCATAAATGGGTTGGATCGTAAATGGGTGGGTCATAAATGGGTCAAAAATATATGGGTCATAAATGGGTCAATACCCAAATGGGTTGGGTGGGTTTGGATAGACCCATTTTATATTTTTTTAATGAAAAATAATTATCGATATAATAACGGAATACTAAGAAAATTATTATAAAAATGTTGGCCCAAATGGGTCGGTTGAGATCCAAACGGATCGAGATATCGGTTAATTTATAACTGTCCAATTTACTATTCATTTGGTAAAAATTTTGGCAGTATAACGGCTATATATATAACATACCCTTCCTGCAATTCAAACAATCCATAATCACACACAGAGGTATAACAACACAATAATTCATAAACCAAGTGGCCATTTTTCCATTTTTAAGCCAATTATGTAATCATAAATTATTTCACTCACTTTCTAAGCTCAATTTCTCCCAACATTAATTTTATAATTCTTAAAATATATAAATTAGTCTCCCTGCAAAATTTCAACTCAAACAGAGTCCGTTTCTCGATCTGATACATTTAAATCAGTCATTTTTGACAATTTTTCAGTATTACCAAAAAATTAATTTTTCGCTGTTAAAAATTTATAAATATTAATCTAAGTCTATATATATCATTAAAATAATTTTTAGAGGTCATTTGCTATTTTTAGAGATCCAGTCAAATTTTGGTCAAATCAGGTAACCTTTAAAATGAGCCGGGCTTTTTTTTTTTTTTTTTTGACTTTTGGAGATCTATTTGAGTTCATTTTTTCTCCTCATTCTACCATCAGACTCCTTATGACTAGTATTTTCCGATGATCAAATAAAATATTTTTTACTTCCGGGTGTAATTTTTGTCCCTAGTGCACTATTTTCCATCGAAAAATACTATTCACGACTAACTCGATAATTTGGCTATTACAAATCTAACCAACAAAATACGCATATTACACAATAATAATACAGCGGGACAATTTAAGCAAAAGATCTTGTTCATTAAGACAAAAGTTTTTAACATTAAAGAAATAATGAAAAAAAAAACACCCATTGGATCTAGGAAAAATAACCCAAATGGGTTGTATTTTATGTAGGTAGATTTTGGGTGGGTTTAAATGGGTCAATTTTTTAGTTGGGTTGGGTTTGGGTCAATTTTTTTTTGGTGGGTTTGGGTGAATTGTTGAGTTTGGGTTAATTTTGACACCTCTAGTAATAACCCATAATTTCATATTGGTTTTGATAAGTTTTTTCATGGCTTGCTATGATGTTTTTAATTAAAAATTGATTCCTATTCAAAAATCTTTTTATTTATTTTTTTTTCCCCATTTGTTGTGCACTTGGAGGGAGGCAATGCTCTGACTTTTTTCCTTAAACATTGCAGTGATGTTGTTGAAATGGCGAGCTATGCTCCGCTTTTTGTGCATACCAGTGACAGGAGGTAAAGGGCTTTTCTTAAAATTGAAATACGTTCAACAGGGAATATACTTTTATCCCATGGTTAACTTATAAAAAAGAAAATATGGGTGTTGCAGGTGGAATCCAGATGCTATCGTCTTTAACTCCTCACATCTCTATGGAACTCCTAGTTATTGGGTACAGCAGTTTTTTGTGGATTCAAGTGGAGCCACTCTTCTCAATGCCACCCTCCAAACAAATTCCTCTGCTTTACTAATTGCATCTGCAATTATTTGGAAAAATTATGTGGATGGCGAAGATTACCTAAAAATAAAGGTTCAAATATTTTCTTCTATTCAACTTAAGTATCTTCTAATGCTCAGCAGCTCCTCAAGAGTTTTTTTTTTTTGCATTGCAATTTGTGGATCCATGATTGACATCAGTTCTTTTTTTTTCCTCTCTCCAAACCGAACAATAGTTCAATGATTCTTTGTCTAGTTTTTGTCTTCTCAGTGTGAAGAAATGGTCATCATTTGATTTAACACATACATATAACAGGAAGTTATAAACTTGTATGAGTTTTCAAAACAATGTACTTCCTGCTCTCAGCCACAATATCCCTTTTTTTTTCATGATCATTTGCTTCCATAGTCACCTTTTCTTTTTAATTTCATTTTGGGATAAAGTTCTGATTAACAGGTTAATATATTTTCAGATTGTGAACTTTGGAAGCAGTGTAGTGAATCTCAAAATTTCTGTTGGTGGATTGGGGCTCAGTTCCATACAACAGTCTGGATCAACAAAGACTGTACTCACTTCTACTAATATAATGGACGAGAATTCCTTCAATGAGCCAAAGAAGGTATAATTTTACTCACTTCTACTAATGTAGTGATTTTTTTTTTTTTACTTGTCTGCAATTTATTATCCTACAAATAGTCTAATAAGTTCCTTAAAGAATTAAAGATCTTGATGCACCATATTAAAGATCTTGATACACCATTCTCTACATATCATTGTTGCACTATTTTGACCTTTCTTACTATTATTATACTTCCAATGAAATATCCACTACCAAAGGGGGGGCCAAAAATTTGAGCAACACGGTAAAATAGCAGACTTACAAATAAAACTTGCTTGTGTTGTATCGATTGTTTAGGTAAATAATTAGCCTAAGGTGTTATATCAGACACTGCTACAAATTCTCAAAATGGAAATTTATGCTATGGCATTATATCTCCTACTAGTGGATGCTAAAACTGCAGATTGCTATTAGCACGAGAAAGCCTACTATCCTTTGTAATAAGGTAATTTCAATTGTTTGACCATAAAATCAGCTAACTGTACCATCTAAAACAATTACAATCTGACAGTCAAAAGGTGGGAAGCATGGTATACTAGGAAGTATGCTAACCAAGGCCGTTAGCACAAAGGAGAGATATAATGCTTTATAATGCTTTTCTCCCTCCTAATTTTATCAGCTTTAAACAATATGCAGGTGGCGCCTATCCAAACTCTGATGGACAATGCTGGAGAGGTCATAGATGTTGTACTCTCACCATATTCTTTAACTGCGTTTGATTTGCTAACAAAATCAAGCCATATCAGGAACGCTGGAACCGATTCTTCCTCCAGATCATCTATTTAACAGTCTAAATATTTTAAAAATGGGAAGGTTTAAATAATTATGTACTGTCAGCATGCTTGTCAAACCATTTGACAGGTCTAAGATGTGTAAATAATATATAGATTTTTAGTAAATGTTTCTTCTGCATCTCAAGCCTTCACAATTTTTATGTAGAACAACCTTTCCGTGGCATCATTACATTTCGCTTTGTCATGTCCTGCAACTATAAAAGTAACTTGAGACTTCTAATTTATAGTTTTAATGTTGGGAACTAATCATTTAATTATCCTAGTAACAGAGAGAGATAATTAAAGAGTGAACTTGACAGTTCAAACTTCAAAAAGAATTTAGGCATTGCATTGATATTGGTTTCACCAGCAAACTGGAAGATTAAAGAATAGTCAAAATAAAACCAAGACACAAACAGCTATAGAAACAGGAAATATTGCCAATTTATTCAACTCTCAAGGAATAGCATATGATTGTTGAAGCATAGCATTGGTAGTAATCTCTGAATCTAATCATAATTAAAGTTTAGGTAAATTCATAAGTAGAATCTTGAACTTGTCAACAAAATTATTTTTTTTAGCACTAACTTAGATGAAATAAGCATATGAACTTGTTTATAACACAAAAATAAACACAAATTAGGTCTTGCCCTGAGAAATGAAAGCGCGTGATAGATAGACACACTCTATGATGTGCCATTTAATCAAATGAAATGAGGACACATGTTCATCATGAAGATTGCAAAAAATAACGGGAACAAGGAAAAATAAAAGAATTTTAAGAATTTAGATTCATTTCTCTTTCCACTTCTAAAACAATCACGACAAAATATCAATCATTTTGTTAACCTAGTTTTTTTCCGATCAACAATACAAAGGGCGATCCGTGCAAATCAGTGAGGAAGTAGAGGGAAAATAATTTCATTATGGTTGTGATTTTGTCAATAGCAGAGGGAGAGAAGTGAAGAGAGTTATAAATGTAGGAGTAAATGTGAGGACTACTACACTTGATCTTGTGTATGTTCCAGCCAAGAGGGGTGAAAGGCGGACAGTGACAACTGACAGCCACTCAACTTCAGCACCAAAAAAAAAGAGTTGCATCAAGAAGAAAGAACAAGAGAATGTTGAATCTGGTACATGGAATTCCAGCACTTATTCATCAACAATCCAACCCATTTGACACCTGATATTTGAAGTATTTATATTGTTGTATATAGATGTCAATTCTGAGTACAAGGCTTTTGCTGGTTGGTTGCTTATAATTTGTGATGTGCTTATACATCAGTTCTATGACCACTCTGTTATTTCACCATGCTATTTCGGAGCACATAAAATTGTGCAGCTAATATATCAAAAACCATAAATTGTCATAAATTTCAACAGCATCATTACAACATCCAACACATGGCCAAACTACAGGAATTGCAAAATCCAATATTACCACTGACTATTTCTCATCTACCCATTTCCCAGCTAAGCATTTTGTGCCAACAAAACACAATTACAAATTGATAAAAAAATTACAGTGCTGATCAAGCAAATCACAATTTTCCTTTTCTTAATTTCTTCCATTTCTTTCTCTCAATCATACTCCTTTTAACTCTCATCAATAGCCCCGAAATCACCCTATTAGCCTATTTTGGCATTTCATCTTCGAAGCAGTCGAAGAAATCAAACCCACCATTTATCTGCAATTCCATTTACTATAAGATTAGTGATTCCAAAAAAAAAAAATAAGAAAAAAAAATTCAGTCCCGCAATAATTTTATTTAAAAAAACAAGAACTTACCTTTCTAATCTTGATAGAAGGAAATCTCCTGCCAGGATTACCTTGTGTCCATGGAATCCTCAAAACCACTAATTTTCCACAATCACATGCCTCTACCCTTAGACTATTTCATTTTCAAACCTCATTATTTAACTTGTAAAATGAAAAATCTAAGATGAGCAAGAGAGATTAAGGAAGGAGGTAGCTCTGGTTTATAAAAATTAACAGAGAACAAGAGAGCTCAATTTGTTGAAGAAGAACCAAATTAGGGATTTAAATAAATATCTCAGTTTTTTCACGTTATTCAACAATAATTCTAATGGTTCAAGCATTCTTTATCAGATTGGGTTTCACCAGTTCTACCACGTCATAATTTTTGTTTATTTTGTATGCAATAAACAAGTTTAAGTGCTTATTTAGTCATAACGTGTTTAGGTCCTCAAATGATTTCTTCTTTCAAGTTTGAATGTCGCCTTATGTATTATCCCTTAAAGCTTTTATAATTTAAAGGTTAGAAGATGCTAATAAAGGATTTTAGATACAAGTCTGTCGATGGCCAGTTTAGCATCATCTTATTCTTAGAACAGATGAATCTAATAATCAGTTGACACCAACATTCATCCATAGAATCTAATAATCGGTCTTAGCGTTCTGGTAACAAACTAATGCAATGCTAAATATGTAGAAAAAGAGTTTTTTGACAGCAAAAATCACAATGCATACGGGGACTTCCAAATCCTTGCCATTTCATGATTCATTCAGAGCAGACTGGTCCTGAAGCAACCTCTCAAATTCCGAATAGATTTTGACCAAGGCTTTTTGTTTATATACGGGCTATTCTAATCATTCTCGGGCAATAAAAATTGTAAAAGCATCACAAGTTTCATTTTGTATCATTCAACAATCATACTCTTCCTCAGATGTAGCACTCATATCATGGTCACTTCAAGTGTCAAAAACTTTCAAGTATTGGGATGACCCAGTCTCCCACTTTTGTGGTTTTAGCATTTGTTACCGAAACAATATTCTTTCTTCCCTTCTCAACTTCCGCTTGACCCTGCAACTCTCTTTTATTTTGACAACCCATAAAGATAAGGTCCAACATCTTCCTCCGGACAACAGAAATCGGGTTTGGTTCAATCATGCACCCTTTTGCATATGCTTCTATAAGAAAAACAGTATGAGTACTTCCCTTGGTTGATATATAGAAAATCCCAGGATGTCTCAAAAGCAATTCACGCACATTTATATCCATACCTAAATCCTTCCGGAAATGAGCCAGCCTTTCAACCTCAACCATCTTCTCCACTGTCAAGCTCAAGAACTCATGAAGTATTGCAACCATCCGCTTCTCATACCTCTCCACACCTCCAGATGTACGCACCTTAAAAACTTCCTTTGTCTCGTAAGGCTTCAAATAAGGAAGCCTTTGCCAGTTTTTCATTTTCAGTCTAAACCCTCCCTCAATCTTAAACCCAGTAGGGAAATTAATGGGAAATGCAAATTTTGTCTCAAATTCACTCAACCATCTCTCCCTATACTCCCTCTCTCTCCACTTCTCAATTTCAGCTACTCCCAACTCAACATCCGGTTCAACTAATTCCGCAATTTCCAAATCAACCAACCTAAAATCATCTTTATACTTCCCCAGAATTGAATCCCTAAAATCCTCAGGCAAACCCAATTCTCTCTTAATCAACCACAGAGCATGAACATGAAGACTCTTGCTTTTCGACATCATCAACAACTTCTTTACTCTTCTCGTGGATTCTAATTCAAACTCTTTAAGAACATTCGCTTCTTCATCCATTAGATTTCTCATTTTGCTACTGATTGTACAACACAAATTCCTCCTTTGAGGGTGCAAAAATACCTCGTATATATGAGGATATTTGTGGACAAATTGACCCATACCCACATTCAATCCAACAATGTTTCTCCAACAAGACATCAATTGAACAGAAACAAATGAACCACACTTTCTTGTGGACATAAGCTGTATGATTTGAAGAATGGTTTTAAGTTTCTTGAAGGCAGTTGTCAGTTTGTCAAGTTTAGAGTCCCTGGTTCGACTCTCTAAGCGGATTTGAGCAGTATCTGCAGGTTTTTTCCATCTTTTTTGGACAAATGAGTTGAATGGCCCAAATGTGAGTTTCGATGAGCTTGTTTTAGGTGCATCAGAATGAATTCTAATTTGAACTATAATTCTGCGCTGAAGATTTTCCCACAGCATCATATTCATTTGCTGAATCCTCAACACTAAGTCAGTTTTATTATGAAGTGCAGAGAAAAGAAAAGGTAAATAAATTATTCTTACTACCTGTAAATCTGACATTATCAACTCATATCTGACAGGTTTGGCCACTCAAAATCTTATGGGTTTAAGCTGGCATTATCAACAAAAAAATTTCAGTAATTAGAATTCAGAAAGCAAATGTTTTCAGCTATTCTTTCAATGAACATAAAAAAAATGCCACTACAATCATTGTAGGTCATAAAAAAAATATTCAGTACTAGCTGATAAATGACTCTTAATCACTCAATCATATCATGGATTAGACCTTTCATTCCCAAACACATGTTAGCAGCTACAACTTTCTCAAAACTTTTTATCAAGTTAACAAACACTCAATTTGTTCATTCTTGCTCCACTTCGAAGCCTTAAATTGAAAAGGACAGTTTTAAAAAAAAATCTATGGAATGGTTATTGAACAACATAAGAAAAGACGATTAGTAGGAAAGCTATCAAGCAACATAGTATAACCAGATCAATCATTCTCAAGTGAGCCAGGCAATCACAAATGAAAACAAACAAGGTACAAATCACGGACTGGACAAAAGGCAAACATAAAATGTGACAATCTCTAATAGAAATGAGATTAAAATGAACCAAAGAAATGAGCATCAATTGGACAGCCAAGGAAAGAAAAAAAAAAAGGGAAAAGAAAAGAGAGAGACATATAATGAGAGAATAAAATAACCAAAATGACAAACAACCTACAAACTTAGGAAGCAATAAGCCAACATAATTTAACATAACATCTAAATACAAGGAACACTACGAAAAAAAGACAGTTTAGCAACCAACCAAATAGGTCTAAAGAGCTAAATTCAGTCACTAAACCGGTTTAGTGACCGATTTCGGCTCATTAGTGACCAGTTTAAGCCGGTTGTTAAAAGCCTTGTCGCTACAATAATAGCAACAGAAAAAACAGTCAGTCGCTAAAATTGATTACCTAGAACCCAATTTTCTACAAGTCAAAAATACCAAAGAATAGCAAAGTGATCAAATGATAGTATTAATTAGTAAGTTAAAAAAAATTCAGTTCAAAGCCATAAATGCTGTAGTTGAAAATCTATAACACACACATGCACATAAAAGATAGAAGTTAAAAAATTTCAGTTCAAAGTCATAATTCCACACTGCATTAAAAAATTTCAGTTTGAAGCCATAATTCCACACTGCAAGCCTTTTTCCTGGCTATAGCCTTCTAATTAGTTTACATTTACTGATAGCCGAAAGCATAAACAAAAGAGATACATATCATGAAATAAAATATTGGAAGGGTAAATTAAAAGGGAAAAAAAAAAGGAAATACTGATAAACTGATCAAAACAAAGTTCCATCTTTTGTCAGCAGAGTAAAAACTCAAACTTGGATTTATCGTGCTATTGAGAATATGTACAGATGTGAGACAAATCAGAAATCAAAACACACGAGAGAAACAAGAAAATAACTTAAAACAAAAGGAAATAAATAAGGTTTTTGTGGCTCTAATCAAAGTAAATCTTACATAACTCTAAAAAGAGAAACAATTTGCAGTTTCTCTGCACTGAATATTACTCCCAGGAATCCAAAAAAGGAAACAACTAAGCTAATTGAAGAAATGAAATCCACCTTTAAAAGCTGTAACTATTAACCAGAAATCATACTTTTTATCTAATTCTGAAAACAAACTTAATCACATCTATATATGATTTAGTAATAAAGGAAACAAACAAGGAAAAAAGAAATTCAATAAGAAGAATGCATGTTAAGTAGAAAAATTATAAAAATCTGATGTCAAACTTAAGGAACTTGAAGATGAAAACCCATAAGCTCCAAATCTTGAATTTCCACTTAATTTATTTTGAAAAACAGAAACCTTGAAGATGAAATCTAGCAAGATAGTGATTAAAGAAGTTAAAAAAAAAAAAATATAGAAGAATGAATTATTAGAAAAAACTAAAGATGGGAGAGATTGCGACTCACTAGGGACCGGAGGGCCGTAAACGGTGCAAGGGGCAAAGAGCATCGAAGGTGAGCCGGTAAGCGTCAACGGCGCTAGGGACAGAGAGCGAGGGCTGGATCGAGAGAGAGTTGGAGCTATGAAGAGAATTAGGAAGAATGAAATCGGGGCTAACCTAATTCAGGTTGATAGTGAGCAAAACGACGTGTTTGGATTAGGAGGTAAATAAAAATTTCTGTGTATTTTAATTTAGCATTTCTTTGTAATATTTTCAAAATTGCGACCAATTCAGCAACTACAAAACCTGTCAATAAAAATTCATTTTAATTTTAGTTGAACGAATCCAAATTACGACAGTGAATCAGTCGTTAAAGTTTACAAAAAAAAATTATTTAATTCAATTTAAATCTAGTAACCAAAACAGAGACCTAATAATTAGGCCTGTCAAATTTGGCCCAAACCCAAACCCGTCCATTTATGACCCAATCCAAACCCGTCCAACTCGCCCAATTTGCCACCTCTACTAATAATCCGTCCGCAAATTAAAAATTAAATTTTATTTTAATTTGACAACGGAGTAAGCCATGATTTGGTCGCTATATAAACCAAACATATAATATAGACCAAAATTCGGTTGCTATGCGGTAAATTTTTGCCCTACTGATTTAAATTGGTTGCTACTCAGTTACTATTTTAAACTAGGTATTTAAACTAGATATTTGAATTAACCGTTTAGTTGTAATATTTTTTTAGAAATGTATTTTCAAGATTTTTTAAAATTAAATTATTGTAAAAAAAACACAAAATATATGTTTTCTCATTTTTCATTTATTAAAGGAGTATATTTTCCAAAATAAAAAACACGAGTTTCCATTAATAGCCATCACGTTGTCGCCGCCGCCGCCACAACCACACCGCCCCCACCGTTGCCGCCACATCGCCGCCGCCACACCCACACCACTACTATCGCCACCACCACACTTCTGTCGCCACCACCACTACACCGCCACTGCCGCCACCACCACCACAACCATACCGCTGTCCCCACCACAACCATATTGTTACTGCTGTCGCCCACACCACCTCCACACCGCCGCCACCTCCACCACCGCTGTAACACCCCTTACTTATACGTAGAGAACTTCACCCTATGAAGAGGATGAAGGTCCCCGATACATAAGGGTTGCCACCTACAGACGCTCAAACAGAACCAATCATTGCACACCAATTACATATACAAATGAATAAATTGAAATTTCATCATTCATCAGAGAATAGGCCCTAGAGCAAAATATTGTATTTCATTAATATAACAAAAGTGACTTTACATATTCCAAAAGGATACAACAGTGCCTCAGCACAACTGAATAGTTACATAAAACTAATATCGAAACGATTTACAATATATTCTTTACATAGTTTCAAAGGTACAAGACTATAACACATACAAAAAGAATACAAGGCCTAAACTACAAAATCTGCTATCCATTAGTCGTGTTGGCCCTGCAGATGCGAAACTCGCTGTTCAACCCGTCAAAACCTTCCACACCTTCACGGATAAAACACCCGTGCTAAGCGAAACCGCTTCGTGGGGAAACAAAGATGCACAATGACCACTCACAGTGCCGTCAACAAATAATCACAAGCGAATGGCATAGTTAAATGTTAAGATTTCATAAATTAACTTAAAGCATAACAGCATTATAATCATATTATTACCAATATGCAATATTCCAGAATTCACGTATAATAACAAATAACATTATTGCACCTGCTCTATCAAAACAGTGGATAAAGAGTACGCGTAGATAACCGAAGGTATTAACATTATTCTCATAACACATAGATACCCGATGGTATCAAAACAATCTTTAATTTTGTTCCAAAAACATTTTTGCGTAGATTCGGTACAAAGGGATCACGAAGATCCAGTCGGAGGACCTGATCAGGGTCCAAATCATACACTAACTGCAGCAACAGTAACTTTATTAGGCATGCCTAACTATCCACTTATTCGACTCTAACAGGTCATGCATAAACTAAATCATGTTTCAATTCGCAATATATATAATTTGTCATGTATAATTCATATAAATATAGTCATATAACAATTCATATAGCAAACCGTAGGAAAAAGACAAGAAAAGGACATTTAGAATTCATTTTTGGAAAACTAGGTACAAAAGAAAACAGGGCAGGATGGGGGTTTCTATCGCGCTCACGATTAAGTCGCGCTCACTACAGAAAGGCATCGGACACGAGTCGTGCTGAGGGACACGACTCGTGTCGGATGTCGCTCCACCCCAGTCATGCTTCAGAGCACGACATGCTGAGGAAGCTACAGCAGCACGAGTCGTGCTGCAGGAGCACGAGTCGTGCTGCTCAAGCACTGGTCATGCTTCATCAGCACGTGTCGTGCTGATCTTCTCCTGCTGCCATCGCCCTGCTGAGATGCACAACTCGCACACGCAGGAAGGGAGCACGAGTCGTCCTTCTCAGCACGAGTCGGACGGCCAACACTTCTACAAGCTAAACACGCGAGAGCTGGAAATTCTCTTTTGTCGCGCTCGCGATAGAAGCGAGATTTCCAGTCCCCAGCAGAACGTAACCCAGAATTTCCCCATCAAACCAAAACCAATTTAATCCAAATCACTTCTAACTCCATCTTACCTCAAATTAAGCCTTCCAAACACCACAACCAACATCAAACAACGTATTTCCACAATTTAATTCCGACATAAAACATCAATTCACAAATCAAGATCTCAAAAATCACAAAACCAGAAAATTATAAAGCAAGGTTCAATCAACATCATATTTGATTCAATAGTTCAATAATTATGCCACCTAACCCATCAAAACTTAAAACCCATATCATATATATCAATACAAATCTAATTACACCTCATAATTTTCAGAATTTCATGCATATTTCAAAACCCATACATGAACATCAAATCAAAGCAAATTCCCAAACCTGAAATTAATGAACCTCCAATCAAGGGGCTCCACTCCCGCTCGCTACTTCCTTGCCCTTGGATTCTCTAGGAGGATTCTCTGAACCACAAAACCCAACAACACCAAACATGTTTAAACCCTAACTCACAATTACAAAAGCTCATCTAAAGGAAAGGAAGAAGAATTATTACTTATCACTTACCACACCAGCTTAGGCTACCCAAAACTCACTAGAATTTGCAGTAAAAGGAAGAATTCAAGAAAAAATAAAGAAGAAAGGGAAGAGAAGGAGCAAAGTAACGGGAAAGAGAAAGAAGAACAAGAAGAAAGCAAACCAGCTGAAGTCTCTCTCTCTCTTTTCCCAATACTTATCCTCTCACTTGCCACGTGTCACTCTCTCAAGAGGGAAAGCACACCCAACTCTAATCCTCCATAACTTACCCAATTCTAGCCCCCCTCACATACACTACTCTCATATACACACTCACACTAAAACATAACCCAATATACACACACAATAACTTAAATCAATTAACATAACACATACTCAACATTAACCACATACACCCTCAAGGCTCACTCTACTAGGGTGGTTTCGGGGTGTTACAATACTCCCCTCCTTAACAGAATTTCATCCTCGAAATTCTCACCTGATCCAAATAGTTGAGGATATTGAGTTCTCATTGCCTCTTCCGGTTCCCAGGTCGCTTCCTCAACACCGTGATGTTGCCAAAGCACTTTAACCAACGGTATCTGTTTGTTCCGAAGCTGGCTGACCTCTCTAGCCAAAATCTTTTTCTGTTCCTCATCAAAAGAGAAATCTGGCTAAACCCGAATATCTTGCACTTTGAGCACATGTGATGGATCTGATCGGTAGCGACGGAGCATAGACACATGAAAGACATCATGCAACTTGGTTAACTCTGTCGGTAATGCTAATCGATAAGCCACCGGACCAATCCTCTCCAAGATCTCGTAGGGTCCAATAAACCGAGGACTCAATTTTCCTTTCTTTCCAAAACGAAGAACCTTCCTCCACGACGAAACTTTCAAAAAGACCTTATCACCAACTTCATACTGAATATCCCTACGCTTCAAATTAGCATACGATCGCTGTCTGTCTTTGGCTGCTTTAAGATTCTGTTGCACAACTCTAACTTTCTCTTTAGTGTCTCTCACTATCTTCGGACCTATCATAGCTCTTTCCGATAATTCAGTCCAACACGCCGGTGTTCTACATCTCCGTCCATATAACACTTCATAAGGGGCCATTCCAATGCTTGTTTGATGACTATTATTATATGCAAATTCCATTAAAGGTACATATCGATCCCAATTTCCTGAAAATTTCAAAGCACAATCCCGAAACATGTCTTCAAGAATCTGAATAACTCTCTCAGACTGACCATCGGTCTGGGGATGAAACGTTGTACTGAAGTTTAGCCGAGTACCCAAAGCTGACTGAAGTTCTTTCCAAAACTTGGA
Organism: Excoecaria cochinchinensis; assembly: GCA_947683425.1. Classification (NCBI taxonomy): domain Eukaryota; kingdom Viridiplantae; phylum Streptophyta; class Magnoliopsida; order Malpighiales; family Euphorbiaceae; genus Excoecaria; species Excoecaria cochinchinensis. Next base: position 2,638,514 of record CANTUQ010000127.1, read on the forward strand.
CGTAAATCGAGGATCTCGATCAGACACAATGGATAACGGAACTCCATGAAGTCTGACTATCTCTCTCACATATATCTCTGCCAACTTATCCATAGAATAATCCAACCGAACAGGCAAGAAATGCGCTGACTTTGACAACCTATCAATTATGACCCATACTGAATCATGCTTGTGTTGCGTCAACGGCAAGCCAGATATAAAATCCATCGAAACATCATCCTATTTCCACTGAGGAATGGGTAAGGGCTTAAGCAAACCCGATGGAACTTGGTGTTCAGCTTTCACTTGCTGACACACTAAACACTTCGAAATGAAATCACTATGTCCTTCTTCATACCTGGCCACCAATAATGCTGTTTAAGATCTCGGTACATCTTATCTCCACCCGGGTGCATAGTAAAAACCGATGAATGGGCCTCTTGCAAAAGCTGCTTCTTCACATCACTCATACCCAGTACACATAACTGATTCCCATGCTTAAGCACTCCTTCACTATCCATTGAAAATTCAGTTCGCTTACCATCTTTTACTGCTTGACAAGCACGCTGCAAAACAGGGTCACTCAACTGTGCATTCACAATCGCTTGCCTTAAACTCGGTCTTGCTTTTAACTGAGCAATCAACGCGCCTTCTGAATCAAATCTCCATCTTCCTCTACTAAGAGATAAAGCCGACATTGATTTCCTACTAAGGGCATCTGCTACGACATTCGCTTTACCCGGATGATAGTCAATAATACAATCATAGTCCTTGAACAGTTCTAACCATTTTCGCTGTCTCAAATTCAACTCTTTCTGAGTCAACAGATATTTCAAACTCTTGTGATCGGTGAAGATTCTACACTTTTCTCCATACAAATAGTGCCGCCACACTTTAAGTGCAAACACTACCGCTGCTAATTCTAAATCATGCGCCGGGTAGTGTTGTTCATGAGGTTTCAATTGCCTAGAAGCATAGGCAATTACCTTGCCGTTGTGCATCAGAACACAACCTAAGCCCACTCCTTAAGCATCACTATACATGGTGAATTCCTTACCCGACACAGGTTGCGTAAGCACAGGAGCCTTAATCAATATCTCTTTCAGCTGATCAAAACTGGTTTGACATTTATCAGACCAAACAAACCTCACCTCTTTCCGGAGAAGTCTAGTCAGAGGTGAAGTTAACACTGAGAATCCCTTGATGAAACACCTATAGTAACCAGCCAAACCCAAAAAACTTCTTACTTCTGGCACATTTTTAGGTGGTAACCAATTCACAATCGCCTCCACTTTGGACGGGTCTACCTGAATACCTTCAGCTGAAACCACATGTCCAAGAAAAGTCACTTCTTTTAGCCAAAACTCACACTTACTGAGTTTAGCATAAAGTCGATGATCGCTCAACACTTGTAATACTAGACAGAGATATTCTTCATGTTCTTTCTCATTCCTTGAATAAACAAGGATGTCGTCGATGAACACTACCACAAACGATCTAGATATTGTCTGAAGACCCTATTCATTAGATCCATAAAGGCTGCGGGCGCGTTGGTCAAACCAAATGGCATCACTAGGAATTCATAGTGACCATAGCACGTCCGAAAAGCCGTTTTCGCCACATCTGTATCCTTTACTCTCAACTGGTAATAACCTGATTTCAGATCTATCTTGGAGAACACTCCGGCTCCTCTCAACTGATCAAAAAGATCTTCAATCCGAGGTAACGGGTACTTATTCTTTACCGTAACCTTGTTAAGCTGCCTGTAGTCTATACACATCCGCAATGTTCTGTCTTTCTTTTTAACAAACAAGACTGGAGCACCCCACGGAGACACACTGGGCCAGATAAATCCTTTATCTAAAAGTTCTCGCAATTGACTTTTCAGTTCCTTCAATTCCACTGGAGCCATCCGATACAAAGCTTTAGAAATCGGAGATGCTCCCGGTACAATCTCTACTGACAACTCTACCTCCCTCTCTGGAGGTAACCCTGGTAACTCCTCCAGAAAGACATCCTCAAATTCCCTCACAATCGAAATATCTTGTATTTTACCCTACTCTCTTCGCGAATCCAGAACTAGTGCCAAGTATGCTTCACATCCCTTCCTTAAAAACCTCTTAGCCTTTATTGCTGAAATGACATTATACAACGAACTACTTCCCTCGCCTTTCACAATCACGGGTAACTGATCTTTATTCTTAAGAATCAAAACTTTCCTGTGACAATCCACTATAGCTCTATGCTTGGTCAACCAATCCATCCCTAAAATAACATCAAACTCATGAAAAGGCAACCGGATCAAATCAACTGCAAACTCCATGCCTTGAATTCTTAAGGGACAATTCCGACAAACCCGGTTCACAATAACACTCTGACCCAACAGGCTAGACACACAAATCTCATAACCCAATCTTTTCTCACTCCCCAAATTATCACCCAACTTACTAGAACACAAATAAGAATGAGTAGAACTCGGATCTATCAAAGCATACGCTTCAGAATCAAACAATAAAAACTTACCAACAATTACTTCCGGTGCGTTCTGCTCATCCCTGGCCTTCATGGCATAGGCTCTACCAGCTGTCGGAACGGGGCGGTCCACAGATTCAGATAACTCTCTCTCTCGAGGCCGTCCACCACGACCCCGTCCTCTACCTCTACCACGACTTCCTTGGGGAGCATTAGATCCTGCTTGACTACCCTCTTGTTGACCTGGAACATTCTCATGCATATTCGAGCAATTAGCAAGGAAGTGGTCCGTATTACCACTCCTAAAACACCCTCCTGTCAGCCATCGACATTTACCCCAGTGGCTCCTACTACAATGGGAGCATTGAGGCATAACATCGCCTTTACCCCCAGAACCTCCTCTACCCGTGCCTGATCCTCTAGAAGAATCCTGTCTCCTCCCTCTAGTAGCTGGACTAGCAGGAGACTCACCAGCAGGATTCCCTTGAGATTCTCTTGATCTTTTTCCTGAAGAAGAACTGCCTCTGGAGGTCTTTCTCCTCAAAGCTTTCTCTCTCAAAACATTCTCCGATCGCTCTGCTCTCAAAATTGCCTGAACCAGCTAATAATAGCTAACATTCGGGGCAGACATCAAAGAAACTAGCATCGCCTTCAAAGATTCATTCAAACCCGCCTCAAAATGTTGACACCGAAACTCATCAGTAAGAATTCCTGACGGTGCATATTTAATAAGTCTGTTAAACTCATTCTCATAGTCTGCCACCGACATTACCCTCTGCCTGAGGCTCAAGAACTGTGCCCATCTGGCGTCTTTGAATGCCTTAGTTACATACTTATTTTGGAACTCCTTCTCAAAGAACTCCCACGACAAAGGCTTGGGAAGCTGGGGCTGACTGAGCACTAACCTCCACCAGTCATACGCAGAGCCTTGCAATAGCGACACTACACATTCCACTTCTCTATCTGGTGGACATCTGATTTCCCTTAACACCCGCTTCACTTTATCAATCCACATCTCGGCTTTATCTGATTCATCTAAGCTGGTACTGAAGAAATCCTCAGCTCCATACTTTCTCATATTCTCAATAGGTGCTCTAGGTGCAGTTACTCTCTCCAGCACCCTAGCCATATCTTGGGATATCTTGAGCATCGCTTCAAAGGGAACCGCAGGGGCCTTAGGTTGCACCCTAGGAGGTTGAGCCAGACCCAAAACGGATGGATCTTGCTCTTGGGGATTCGCACTATCGGCTGACCCCTCAAGCGATCCATGAGCAGACTCCATAGCTACAAAACATAAACCATAATTTGCATCAGGCCAACACAACTCTAACAGACTTTCTATGATACTCTAGCCTAGAAACGTCTAAACCTACTGCTCTGATACCATAAAATGTAACACCCCTTACCTATACGTAACTTCACCCTATGAAGAGGATGAAGGTCCCCGATAGATAAGGGTTGCCACCCACAGACTCTCAAACAGAACCAATCATTCCACACCAATTACATATACAAATGAATAAATTGAAATTTCATCATTCATCAGAGAATAGGCCCTAGAGCAAAATATTGCATTTCATTAATATAACAAAAGTGACTTTACATATTCCAAAAGGATACAATAGTGCCTCAGCACAACTGAATAGTTACATATAACTAATATCGAAACGATTTATAATATATTTTTTACATAGTTTCAAAGGTACAAGACTATTACACATACAAAAAGAATACAAGGCCTAAACTACAAAATCTGCTATCCACTAGTCGTGTTGGCCCTGCTGATGCGAAACCCGCTGTTCAACCCATCAAAACCTTCCACACATGCACGGATAAAACACCCGTGCTAAGCGAAACCGCTTAGTGGGGAAACAAAGATGCACAACGACCACTCACAGTGGCGTCAACAAATAATCACAAGCGAATGGCACAGTTAAATGTTAAGATTTCATAAATTAACTTAAAGCATAACAGCATTATAATCATATTATTACCAATATGCAATATTCCAGAGTTCACGTATAATAACAAATAACATTATTGCACCTGCTCTATCAAAACAGTGGATAACGAGTACGCGTAGATACCCGAAGGTATTAACATTATTCTCATAACACATAGATACCCGAGGGTATCAAAATAATCTTTAATTTTGTTCCAAAAACATTTTCGCGTATATTCGGTACAAAGGGATCACGAAGATCCAGTCGGGGACCTGATCAGGGTCCAAATCATACACTAGCTGCAGCAACAGTAACTCTATTACGCATGCCTAACTATCCACTTATTTGACTCTAGCAGGTCATGCATAAAACAAATCATGTTTTAATTCGCAATATATATAATTTGTCATGTATAATTCATATAAATATAGTCATATAACAATTCATATAGCAAACCCTAGGAAAATACTTGAGTGGAGTGCTCACGCCCTTTATCAAATTGATATGCTGACGCGTATAAACACTCAAAGAAGCATATAAATGCGAAAAGTATGATTCCAAATACACCAACTGCGCTCAACAACAGGGGTTTCTACAGCTTATACCAGTTCCAGTGTATCGTTTAGAATTCATTTTTGGAAAACTGGGTACAAAAGAAAATAGGGCAGGATGGGGGTTTCTGTCGCGCTCGCGACAGAAAGGCATCGGACACGAGTCGTGCTGAGGGACACGACTCGTGTCGGATGTCGCTCCACCCCAGTCGTGCTTCAGAGCACGACATGCTGAGGAAGCTACAGCAGCACGAGTCGTGCTGAAGGAGCACGAGTCGTGCTTCATCAGCACGTGTCGTGCTAATCTTCTCCTGCTGCCATCGCTGAGATTCACAACTCGCACGCACAGGAAGGGAGCACGAGCCGTGCTTCTCAGCATGAGTCGGACGGCCAACACTTCTACAAGCTAAACACGCGAGAGCTGGAAATCCTCTGCTGTCGCGCTCGCGATAGAAGCGAGATTTCCAGTCCCTAGCAGAACATAACCCAGAATTTCCCCATCAAACCAAAACCAATTTAGTCCAAATCACTTCTAACTCCATCTTACCTCAAATTAAGCCTTCCAAACACCACACCCAACATCAAACAACGTATTTCCACAATTTAATTCCGACATAAAACATCAATTCACAAATTAAGATCTCAAAAATCACAAAACCAGAAAATTATAAAGCAAGGTTCAATCAACATCATATTTGATTCAATAGTTTAATAATTATGCCACCTAACCCATCAAAACTTAAAACCCATATCATATATATCAATACAAATCTAATTACACCTCATAATTTCCAGAATTTCATGCCTATTTCAAAACCCATACATGAACATCAAATCAAAGCAAATTCCCAAACCTGAAATTAATGAACCTCCAATCAAGGGGCTCCACTCCGCTCGCTACTTCCTTGCCCTTGGATTCTCTAGGAGGATTCTCTGAACCACAAAACCCAACAACACCAAACATGTTTAAACCCTAACTCACAATTACAAAAGCTCATCTAAAGGAAAGGAAGAAGAATTATTACTTATCACTTACCACACCAGCTTAGGCTACCCAAAACTCACTAGAATTTGCAGTAAAAGCACGAATTCAAGAAAAAATAAAGAAGAAAGGGAAGAGAAGGAGCAAAGTAACAGGAAAGAGAAAGAAGAAGAAGAAGAAAGGAGACCAGCTGAAGTCTCTCTCTCTCTTTTCCCAATACTTATCCTCTCACTTGCCACATGTCACTCTCTCAAGAGGGAAAGCACACCCAACTCTAATCCTTCATAACTTACCCAATTCTAGTCCCCCTCACATACACTACTCTCATTTGCACACTCACACTAGAACATAACCCAATACACACACACAATAACTTAATTCAATTAACATAACACATACTCAACATTAACCACATACACACACATACACCCTCAAGGCTCACTCTACTAGGGTGGTTTCAGGGTGTTACAACCGCTGCCAGCACCACACCGCACCGCTAACACCACCACAACCACACTGCTATTACCACCGCCGTCGCCTCCACCACCACGCCGCTGCCGCTGCTGCTGCCACTACCACCACCAAAATTATTATTATAATGTACATGAATAATTAAAAAATATACATGAATATTGATAAAATTTTTAAATATATAAAACAATTTTATAAAAAATGAATAACAAAAATTAAAAATAGGTTTTGGATATTAAAAATAAAAAACTAAAAACGTACAATTTCACTAAATACACCCTTAAATATTTATTTATCAAATAACTTTGAAAATAGATGAGTAAAATTTAAACTTTATGTTGAATGATACGACACCTAAAATATTATTAATATAAACAACAATTATTGCAATTGTATTGATAGAATATATAGAATATAAAAGAAAATTGTAAAGGAGATGGCGAATGAAAACACTGATAAAAGGAAAGAAGCAAACATGATTTCCATTTTTCAATTTTTCATTTTGAAAAGTAGAAAAATAGAAAACTAAGAAATGAAAATGAAAACTGAAAAAAAAAATTGAAAATATTTTCTAAAACTAAACAGTCCCATAAAGTCGTGCATTTAATTTTCTATTAAACACGAACCATTCCTTTGTTGGAGAGAAATAAATTGGGGATGGAGAAGAAGCGAAGTGATAGCAATCTAAATAAATGGAACAAATATGAAAATCGCACATATTTTACATGTTTGAATGTAATATTTATAAATTTAAAATTTAAGTTATGATAGAACAATAATTGTTTGATTTGGAAAAAAAAATAAACGGGTCAAAATGAATCGATCCATGGCCCGTCCAATCCATTTGCGATTCAATCCATTTATGATTAGGGCTGAGCAAAAAAAACCAAAAATTCAGTTAACTGAAAATTAATCTGAAACTAAGCTAATGTTTCGGTTACGGTTAATAAGTTTAGAATTTTTGGACTTTGGTTTCTCTTTTAGTCCATATTCAAAAAAACTCATCTGTTTCGGTTAACCGACTATACATACATACATACGTACAGCTTTTTATGCACGTGCTGTGATAAATAGTTTTTTTTAAATTATATTGAATTTAAATAAAAATTTATTACTATAATAATAATAATAATAATAATAATAATAATAATAATAATAATAATAATAATAATAATAATAATACTGTAGACACCGGGTCCCGAGTAGCCAAGATCAGGATTACCCAATGATGAAATTAAGTGTGCCGATCTATAGGCAAAAAGAATGAAGTTGGAAGTGACGATTTCCTTGTCGATTTGTTGTTTTAAAATTAAATAAAAATGTATTTCAAAAATATTTTTAAAGTATTTTAAAATTTATTTTGTGATGGAAAAAGTGAGTTTTTAAATTATTATATTTTATAGGAACTTTAAAAAAAAAAAAAAATTTCCGCGCGAGGGATGGGCTGCCCGTCGGTCGCGCCTTCTCCCGGGCAGGCCGTCGGTCGCACCGACGGGGCGCCGCGCGCCCCTGTTCATCCGTTTTGCCTATTTTTACCTTTTTGGCCATAAATTCTTCATTTTAAATGCTTTTTAACTCATTTTTTTTGCAAAATTTAATTCAAAAAGCCTTCTATATTCCAACCCAATAAATTCAATGGTTTTTTGTAATTATGGGAATTAAATTAATTTAATTTCTTAATTAAAAAATCTGAATTTTAAGGGGAATAAAAAGAGTTTTTTAGTGGGAATTAGGGGGGATTTTCTTTAGAAAATATTTTTCTTCTTCTTTCTTCTTTAAAGAACAAATTCTTTCAATTTCTAAAGAGATTTCCAGCAATTCTTAAGGCAAAAAATAACTATTTTTGTTCTTGAAAATTTTCTTATTTTCAATCAAACAATTTTCTACTTTGAGACAAACAAATTAATTATTTGTTCTTGAGTAAAATTCATCTTTCAATATTTTATTTTTCTAATCATATTCATCAAATCAAGACAAAGAATTGGATCATCTACCTTCATCTCTTCAAGATAAATTTGAGGGTAATTATTCTTGACTCAATTTCTTAAATTAATCTTAATTTCATTCTTTTGTTTTTATTTAATTAATTAACATGTAAATTCTTTTAGTTCTATCATTTTATTATTTTCTTATTCTTTTAATATTTAATTAATCATCATGTAAATTCTTTTAAATCTATTATTTAATTGTTCATATTGTTCATGTTGTTCATATTATTATTATTATTATTATTATTATTATTATTATTATTATTATTATTATTATTATTATTATTATTATTATTATTATTATTATTATTATGTTTGATTGTTCATATTCTTTGTTGTTATTGTGTTATTATTATTATTGTAGTTATTATCATCATTAGTATTATTATTATTATCCTTATTCTTGTTTAATTTTATTATTACTATTATTATTTGTTGCTTATACATGCTGAATTTTATGTTTGTATTTTCTATTCATGTTTTTTGCAAATTGAGTTTTATAATTATTATTTTATGTTTGTTTATGCATGTTGGCTTTTATTACTATTATTAATATATTTTATGCATGCTATTTTTTATTATTTCTTTTGCTTTTTATGCATGATTGGATGTTATTGATGTTATTTTGTGTTTTTATGCATGTTAAATTCTATTATCATTATTCTATGTTTTTTTATGCATGTTAAATTTTATTATCATTATTTTATGTTTTTTTATGCGTGTTGATTTTGTTAATTTGTTAAATTGCATATTTTTATTATGTCATTTTAATTGGCTTATCATATATGATGCAATTTTGTTTGCCTTAATTTAATTATTTTCAAGTTATATGTTTAATTATTTTTATACTAACTTTATTTTTATTTATTTTTTCTTTTATTTTTCAATACTTATTTTTCATATGTGAGTTTTTGTCAAGTGGGAGCCCATGGAGATTTGAAGTTCCACTTGAGAGTTGTTTATTATTTTTTGTTGCTTTTTATTATTTTGGTTAAATTGATTATTATGTAATTTGTAATAATAAATTTATTTTCATGCACGTTAATTAAAAAATCACAAAAATATTTCTATTAAACTAAATTGGATTTTATTTAATAAAAATGGGACCAATGTCCTAGATTTTTTATCCAAAATAAATTATCACTTTAAAATTATTTTCTTAAATTATGCATGAGAGGACCAATGTTCTCATTTTTTAATAAATATCCCGATTTATGTATGATTTGCATTTTATTTACAAATGGGGGTTGTATTCCGCCCCTAGTTTTATTGTGATTTATTTTGCTTTCATTTATTTTATTTATCGCTTTTATTATATGATTGATATGCGTTTAACTAAATTGCGTTAAAATTGAATGAGAAAAGGCATGAAATACTAAATTCAAAACTCGGTTATAAACTTAACCAAGGTATGAATAAATGGGGAGTCCCGAACTTTCTATGGTCTTTGGGCTCAAAGAGGCGAGAGGTTTACCCTCCAAGACACCTTTTGTGTTACGAAACTTGGCGTTAATCCTAGGCTCCTTAGGGCGAGAGGTTTACCTTCCAAGACCCCTCTGGCTGGCACAAAATGGATATTAAGCGCAGTCTTAGGCTCTCCGAGGCGAGAGAAACTTTCCCAATGTTCTATTGGGTGGCAACTCCATGAAACCTCCTTGTTGCCCAACATAGACGCACTTGCGATTTATTGCAAGCTGTTAACGGACCCTCAAGTGCCCGATCACCCTCAAGCGGGTGGTCATAGGGGCGGCCGAGTGGACATCCGGCGCGCGTCACAGTGGCGACTCCGCTGGGGAGGTTTGAGACTTCCCTTCGAAAGTACCTTGGTTAAAATTTACGATTTAGTTTTAATTTAAAAATTTTATCTCTTTTCGAAATTGCATTGCATCTATATTAGAGCCTTAGATTATGCTAGTTTGGTCCTCATTTTAACCCCGGTGCGTTCCCGAAGCATGACCCTATTTTCACTCAATTTAGGAAAGTGTTAAGGATAATCACCAGCCCAAGCCTCGTACCTTATGGTATATCAAATGGTGACCCAATCGGTCGTTATGCTCGTAATGAGCTAGACCCGTTGGCAGGGACCATGCTTGGGTAGCCCTAAAGTATCAATACCTTTGACCAAAGCTCATGTAAATGGCAATAGATACTTCCATTAGCTGAAATATACCGTAATACCGTGCTTGCTACCTGGGCCATCATATATTGAACAAAATTGCTTAAATTAAATGGTCTTCATCAAAGGCTTTCATGCCCCGGTAGGCCCATCTTAATTTAATTGAGGTGTTTAAATACATAATGGCCAAACACTCATACGTGTGTACATTAAATAAGAGCTGTTATGCTGCTGGTTTTCCACCGTGCACCATACGCGTCCGATGGGTTCCCTGTTAACCCTTGGATAAAGCCCACCTAGAAAAGAGACTATGCTACCTCGTGTGTGGGAGAGATAAGGTTGGAAGGATCTATATGCTTGTATGTGTTTGTCTATGCTGCATCAGCACGACCATGCATTGCATTTCAATCATGCATCATCCTAACGAGATGTATTTATTTAAGCCATCATAGATTCACCCGGGTGGTTTAGGGGTCCCTACGGTCGGTTGAGAAGGATTCCACTCTTGGGGTTACCAGAGCTAGTTCAGAGTTCAGATTCTCTTTCAGATAGTAGTGAGACTTTCTCTTTAGAATCATCAAGCATGTCTAATCCAGCCAGTGGGTTTGATGCAATCAGGGCTATGATTGCCGAGGAAGTAGGGAGAAAAATGGAAGAGTTTGAGGCTAGAATGATGGCCGTGATGGGCAATCTTGCCATTGCCATAGCTGGGCAACAAGTTGCTACTGCTCCTATCAGGGGGCCAGATGAACAAGGGGCTGTTAGGGAGGATCCCCCTGCTATAGTTAACCCACCTGCGGTTGAGCAAAGAGCACCGGCACCTGTTGAGCGTAGAGAAGGCCCGAGATCTGAGGTTGACCATTGGGAAGATGAGCAAGAGGAACAGATAATAGCAAAGGGAAAGTCGCCCAAGCTGGAGGAAGCAATGTGGAGAAAGATGGAGGAGAAGTTTGAGGCTATGACAAGGATGATGACGGTAGGAAGGGGCATGAACCCGGAGGATCGTGAGTTAGATGGGGATGATCTGGTCCCCCAGAACTTCAAGATGCCTGATATCCAAAAATTTGATGGCACCTCTGATCCTGCTGCACACATTAAGCAGTATTCATTAGTCATGAAGGGGATAACTTTAACAAGGAAGCAGAAGATAGAATACTTTTGCTCGAGTCTTCCAGGAGCTGCCATTGACTGGTACCATGGGCTAGACAGGAGGTCCAAAGAAGATTGGGACTTGTTGACTGAAGAGTTCCTAAAGCAATATGATTGTAGTACCCGCATGGAGGTCACAATGAAGGATTTAGAGCTGCTACAGCAGAAGGCTGGGGAGTCTTTCCATGAATACCTCACCCGGTGGAGGAATCGGGTTATGGAGATGAAGCGCAAACCCGATACACCTGATCAGATCCGACTATTCATTCGGAATGCCAGCCCATATCTGAGAGATGGACTTAGAATGAAGGGGCTGAAAGATTGGAAGTCCTTGAAGGACATTGCTATAGAGGTAGAAGGAGAATATATGGCCAGAAGGGCAAGCAGTGAGGCTTATGCCAAGAAGGGCTACAATAATCAAGGTGCAACCAAGTCAGCTAGTTCCAGCGGTGGTAATAGAAGTGGGAAGACAGCTGAGGTGTCGGCAACAGGAATGAATCAGAGGTACTTCTCGAATTTGGGTAGGCCTTTATCATGGGTACTGAAGAGGTTGATGAAGGAGGGTAAGCTACAACCCCTGCCACCTAGGCCAGCTAGGACCCAAGGAGAACCGGGGCATAAAGAGAATGAATACTGTGCCTTTCACCAGCATACCGGGCATCTGACAGACAATTGCTTCAGGTTGAGGCACCAGATTGAGGATCTGATCGATAGTAAGCAGATCACTGATCCTAAAAAGAGGGAGAGCAAGAAGAAGTCTAATTTCAATTTTGTGCCACCCCCTGTCTTCATGATTGGGTCGAGCTTACCTGAATGGTATGTATTACAGGATTTATATGGCAATGAATACGTCGCTATCACTCGCCCTGAGGCAAGTGAAGAAGGGATTCCCGTGGCAGCGATAGACTGTTGGTCCACTAGTGAGAGTGGAGACGAAGACGAAGATGAGAAAGATGGAGAGTTCACGGATCCGTGGGAATCGGAGGAGGATGAGAGAGTTAGAGCTGTAACAAGAAGTGGGAGAGTGGTCCCCGAAGTTGATAAGCAACAGGACACAGTGCAAGCACCTATGGAGAAGGAGCCGGAAGAAAATTCCATAATAAAGCAGCTGAAAAAGACCACGGCTCAGATATCTATTTGGGACCTTCTAAGGCAGTCCCCTTCTCATAGAAAGAAGTTAGCTAAAGCATTGAGTGAGTCCACCGTAGCCACCACAATTTCTCCATCTGAGCTGCTAGACCTCGTCAAAGGGGGATCAGGGGAAAGACTTGTGTTTTCTGACGCAGATTTGACAACTGAAGGCCGCAATCACAATCGACCACTGTACATCAAGGCTCAAATTAATGGCAAACACACCGCTTGTGTTATGGTTGATGATGGGTCATCCATAAATGTTTGCCCCCTAGTGGCACTTCAGGCTTTTGGGCTGGACGAGAGTATGTTGAGTAAGTTTGATCTGACCATCACAGCCTATGATAATTCTCGAAGACATGCATCGGGAACATTCAAAGCTCTAGTTAGGACTGGGCCCATTGAGACGGAGGTAGAGTTTGTGGTCTTGCCTATCCCAGCCAATTTCTCAGCCTTACTGGGAAGACCGTGGTTCCATAAATTGGGAGGAGTGCCGTCCACCCTACATCAAATGGTAAAGATACCTCATGAAGGGGAAGTGGCGACTATTAAAGCAGCAAGAGAGAACCAAGTGTCTGCCTTAGGGATCTCTAATCAGCCATTTAGTGGCTTTCACGTATCAGTGATTGGTGAGGAGCAGGGCTTGGCAGGTAGCCCTCAGGTGATGAGCATGATGAAGAAGATGCACTTCCTCCCAGGGGCCGGATTGGGTAAAAATTCGCAGGGGTTGCAATATGCCATCACAACGCAAGACCAGAAAGATCGAAAGGGTCTGGGTTACAAAGGAGAGCATGGCAGGAAGAAAGTATCAGAGAAGATGCCCCATATTTCAGAGAGTTTTGTTCCTTCATCTTCGGTCTGTGCTTATACTGGAGAAGAAGAGCCTCAGTGGATGGATGGAAAGATCATTCCGGGGTTTGAAATTTTTAATGATGTCTTCGACTGGGATGTTGGAGTTATCAAGTCCGCGGAGAACTTCTGGGATGAGGAGATCATGACTCAGTGCAGTGTTTGGGATAGGGATGAGCCTGCGGAGATTATCACTGATAGGCTGTTAGCTACCAGGTTGAAAGGAAAGGAAAAGATGGTAGAGCCAGAGCTAGAGATTGAAGACTTGAAGATCTCATCGGAGGTAGTTGAAAAGCCTCCACCAAGCCAAGAAGTTAAAGCACAATCGGCTGCAGCATCATCGTCGACAGAAGATGAAGACAATAGTTATTTAGATACTATTTTTATGCCAGAACTTTTTAATGACAATGTTAATGTTTCTGATTACATTAATGAGATGAATAACTTTGCTTACTTGTGTGATGTTTCTGATGATTTCATTTCTCATGATCATAAACATGATGCATTCATTTTTGACATTAACTCAACTAGCGCGACTGCATTTAATCTCAGAACTTTGGAGAATCCAAAGGAAATTTTGATAGCATCAGATATAACTCCTGAGGAAAGGCTAAAATTTGAGAGAATATTGAAAAAATATGAAAAAGTGTTTGCCTGGACCTACGAGGACATGCCGGGGATTGATCGAGATGTGGTCGAACATGCCATTCCAACTTACCCAGAAAGTAAATCGGTCAAGCAAAAGCTCAGAAGACTTAGGCCAGAATGGGCTCAGAAGGTGAAAGAGGAGATCCATAAGCAGATCGAGGCTAAATTTCTACTGGAGGTTAAATATCCGACGTGGCTGGCTAATGTGGTTCCTATGGCTAAAAAGGATGGAAAAGTTCGAGTATGTGTGGACTATCGGGACCTGAACAAAGCCTGCCCGAAATATGATTTTCCTTTGCCTCATATCAATGTGCTGGTAGATAGTGCCGCTGCTTGCATGATGTACAGTTTTGTAGATGGGTACGCAGGGTACAATCAAATCCTTAACAAGATAGTGGATCGGATTAAGACAGCCTTCATCACTGAATGGGGTACATTTGCGTACCGGGTTATGCCTTTCGAACTAAAGAACGCAGGAGCGACCTATCAGAGGATGGCCACTAGAGTTCTCAATGATTTGATCCACAAGGAAGTGGAGGTGTATGTTGACGACATGATGATCAAGTCAGCTACCAGAGAAGGTCACTTCGAGGCCTTGGAAAAGTTCTTTCAAAGGATCAATAAGTATGATCTACGCCTCAATCCCAAGAAGTGCATTTTTGGAGTTACCTCGGGTAAGCTGTTAGGCCATGTGGTAAGCCAGAGAGGAATTGAAGTAGATCCTGACAAGGTTAGGGCCATTAGAGAGATGCCAGTGCCTCAAAAAGAGAAAGAGGTTAGAAGTTTCCTGGGAAAGCTTCAGTACATCAGCCGGTTTATTGCCAAGTTGGCTTCAGTATGTGAGCCCATCTTCAAGCTTCTTAGGAAGAATCAGCCGGTGGTGTGGAATAATGATTGTCAATTGGCTTTTGATACTATTAAGGATTATCTCCTGAATCCTCCAGTTTTAAGACCACCACGGTATGCCAAGCCACTGATCTTGTATCTGGCTATAGAAGACAATTCAGTGGGTGCCATGTTGGCCCAGGAGGATGATTTTGGGGTAGAGTTTGCTGTCTACTATCTTAGCAAGAAATTCTTGACATATGAAGCCAAATATGTGGAAGTGGAAAAGATTTGCTTAGCAGTTATTTGGGCTTCTAAGAAGTTGCAGCACTACTTTCATTCCTTCAGTGTGCAAGCAGTTGCCAAGCATAACCCGCTTAGGTACCTTCAGGAAGTGCCCTCTCTGCTGGGAAAGATGGGAAGGTGGTTACTACTATTGCAGGAGTTCGATATCGAATACATCACCAGGAAAACCATTAAAGGAAGAGCTGTAGCTGAGTTCTTGGCTGAGCATCCTATTGAGGGAGACCAATTCGAATACAATTTCCCGGATGAAGATGTCATGGCCATAGCAGTGCAAAGATGGCAGATGTTCTTTGATGGGGCAGTTAACAGTAAAGGGGCAGGAGCAGGGATCATTCTTACGACCCCGGATGGTGAAAAGCTACCATTAGCCAAAAAGTTGAGGTACAAGGCGACCAATAATGAAGCAGAATATGAAGCTTGCATCTTCGAATTGGAAGCATTGCTGGCTCTGGGGGCAAAGACCGCAGAAGTCTTCGGAGATTCTTCATTAGTAATTCATCAGATCAGAGGGGAATGGTCAGTTAAGGAAGAAAGGCTGTTACCTTACGTGAAGCATTTGAGAATGTTGAGTAGCCAGTTCGAGACTTGCACTTTTCACTTCACCCCCAGGGATGAAAATCAATTGGCCGATGCTCTCGCGACATTGGTGTCCATGTGGGATAACCCAACAGGGGTTACTATGAAACCCGTGCTAATCTCTAGCTCGAAAAAGCCTTGCTTTGAAGCTGAGCAGGTGATGGATTTAGGGGCCACTGATGGAAACCCTTGGTACTATGACATTCAGAATTATTTGGAACGGTCAGTTTTTCCAGAGGAAGCCACTGAGAAAGACCAAAGGATGATTCGAAAGTTGTCCACTCAGTTCATCAGTGTAAATGGCACTTTGTATAAGAGACAAGTCGATGGTATCCAATTAAGATGTTTGGTGGAGAAAGAAGCTGAAAAGGTTATGGAAGAGGTTCATGCCGGAGTCTGTGGAGCTCACATGAATGCCTTAGCCTTAGCGAAGAAGATCATGCGCCAAGGATTCTATTGGTTCACAATGGATACGGATTGTTCAAAATATGTGAAGCAATGCCAGTTATGCCAGCAGTACGCGAATTTAAGGCATGTCCCAGTTTCAGAGCTACATAATTTGACATCTCCATGGCCATTTGCAGCTTGGGGGATAGATATCATAGGCGAGATACATCCTACAGTGTCTAATGGGCATAGATTCATTGTAGTCGCCATTGATTATTTCACTAAGTGGGTCGAAGCTGAATCTTTCAAGAAGATTGATGCTAGGGATATGGCTAAGTTCATCGAGCAAAATTTGATATGCAGATATGGTCTCCCACACCATATTGTATCTGATAATGGGGTGCAATTCTTAGCAAAAACTAAACAGATGCTTCAGAAGTATGGAATCCAGCATCATAAGTCTTCTCCTTACCGTCCTCAAGCTAACGGTGCGGTTGAAGCGGCGAACAAGAATGTGAAAAGGATATTGGCCAAGATGGTTCAGAGCTATAAAGATTGGGCGAAAAAGCTGCCTTTTGCACTCTGGGGTTATAGAACCACAGTCAGAACCTCTACGGGGGCAACACCGTTCTCCCTGGTATACGGAACCGAAGCAGTTCTGCCGGTTGAAATTGAGCTGAAATCCTTAAGGGTAGTCATGGAAGCCGAGATTCTAGAGACAAAATGGGCACAACAGCGATTGTTGCAGTTGAATATGTTGGATGAAGATAGGTTGAGAGCCTATTATCACAATCAGGTTTATCAGAAGAGACTAGCTCGGTCCTTTGGCAAGAAGGTACGAAAGCACCCGTTGAAAGAAGGGGATTTGGTCTTTAAAATGATGAGGCCGGGAGTGCCAGACATACAAGGAAAATTCAGGCCAACCTGGGAAGGTCCGTTCATTGTGAAAAAGTTGCTAACAAAGGGAGCAGCAATCTTGGCAGACAGCGATGGGAATGAGTTTAAAGACCCGGTCAATGTCGATAGACTAAAAAGGTTCCATGGCTGAAGACCAAAAAAATAAAAAGAAGAGAATAAATGCCCCGCAGGTCGAAAACCAAAAAAAGGCGGCCTTACTAAAATTGGGCGCCCTGTCAGGATGAAAACCGAAAAAAGGCATCCTGGGCAAAAATTAAGGGCCAAGAGAAAATGTTCAATCGAGAAAACCCGAGAGGGCCGATTGATAACAGGAGTTTGATGCTTACAAGATCTATTCTGAGATTAGTTGTAGTCTTGTGTTTTGAATTCTTGTTAAAAAAAGGATCATGTATGATGAAATCATATAGAAATGTACTCAATTTTGCAATGAATAAAAGAATACAGTTTACGTTTTCATTGTTCTTTTAGTTCTGTCTTAAAAAGAAACTTATCATCTATTTATCTAATGACTATTGTCTACTTGTTCTATCTGAAGATATCTAACCAGATGTGTGCTGATCACCCGTAAGGGAATAATAGCTTTCTCTTGCAGTTAAAAAAATAAAAAATCTTGAAAAAAAAAGAGGCCGTTAGAGATGAAAACCGTAATTGGCTCTTTAAGCAAAAGTTAGGCCAAAGGGCAGGGTGAAAACCTGGAGACAGGCAGTCTGCCCTACAAAAAAAAAATAAAAAAAAAGCCACTGGTTTGGGTTGGGTCCATGCCAGGAAAAAATTAGGCAAACGGTTATTTGAAAATCCCTAAAGGGACGCATTTCCCACGAAGAAAAGCTAGTGTGAAAATCCACAAAGGACGCACTACCTTTTAAAGTAATGACGTTTGATGCTTGGAGTGTAACACCCCCTACGTCCCCATTGGAAGGACGCGGGTGCGCTACCGACGCTCACTCACACACATGCACACATACGCTAAGCGAAAACATACGTTCATGCAAAAACACGGGAAAATTTAAAACTTATCTTGAGAAGCAAAACTGGACATACATTAACTCACACACACGCAGGCACTAAGCCGAAACATATACACATGCATACATACGATCATTCAGCGGAATCATAAAGCGGAGAAATAACTGAAACTTAATTACAATAAGATCCTTACATAATCAAAGGCTACAAATTTCAGAAATCAAAATACAGAAGCTGAATAGAATAACATAACACTTCTAACTCCTATGTGGCCGACCCTGCAGACGCGCGACTCGAACCGAACCAAACCTGCCACCTGCATGGGAAAAGAGTCCGTGCTAAGCGATAAACGCTTAGTGGGGAGAACACACAAGCAAGATGGACGGCCATTCACAATGGTCACCAGAACAAGTTACATACACAATTGGCATATGCAAATAATCACAACAGATGGATAAACAAGCCTGCATAGGAAAGCCCTGCATTCAGAAGTTCATATACACATACTTGTACATATTACCTGAGTGCTCGTCTCAATATCATATTCTTCTGAATACTACACTCTTATATCATATTAAGCAAAGCCCCTAGCAGACAAGGGATCACAGTAGATACAAATATTCATGTAAAACTACATACAAACTCTCATGCATATAGTTACCAGGGCATCAAGTGTCAGTACCCTACCGTGCACAGTCACGAGAGATAATACATATACGACTATCATGCCAAGTACTCATGCATTTAATAGAAAACCCATTCACATGCAATACAATTATCAGGCAATACGCACCCAACTATCATGCCGAGAACGCTAGTTAACTAAACATACTTTTATCATGCCTTGAAATGTAAATACATGACCACACGCTGAAATCACTACAATAGGAAAACTAGAGAGAGGAGGCACGTAACATAACACAATATATATAACAATCCAAGGTCAAAAGCACATTCATTACGTATCTTGATTCACATAATTCACTATAACCGTCAAAAGTACAAAATCACGTTTGTGCACATGCTTACTAATCATAGCATTCAAAACCTATTAATTCATATTCTTATAGACATAACTAATCAAATTCATGGCATTCAAAAGATTATGGTCACAGTCACGCACATCTTAATTCACGTACCTATATTCATAGCCGTTGGCATACAATACATTCACAATATGTTATGCATTTACCCATATATGCAGATAAATATACCCAATACACATGTTTAGGTCACACTTAACCCATTCAGAGATTCATAATCACATTCTCTTGTTCATATTAGGCAAAATAGACAGAATACCTGCTGACTCAAAATAGTGGATAACGAGTATACAGATAGTACTTTACGGGTACGAGCCGATACAGACAGTACTTTACGGGTACGAGCCGATACAGACAGTACTTTACGGGCACGAGCCGATACAGACAGTACTTTACGGGCACGAGCCGATACAGACAGTACTTTACGGGTACGAGCCGATACAGACAGTACTTTACGGGTACGAGCCGATACAGACAGTACTTTACGGGTACGAGCCGATACAAACAGTACTTTATGGGTACGAGCCGATACAGACAGTACTTTACGGGTACGAGCCGATACAGACAGTACTTTACGAGCCGATAAATCAAGATACTTTTAACTTTTACAAAACATTTTCAAAAGGGATCTTAAACAAGATCCGAACACATAAGGGTTCGCGAGGAACCAAACGGGGACCTGATCAGGGTCCAAACGGAAACAGACGCTGCAGCAGAAAGACTCTATTAGGCATGCCTAACTATCCACTGAACTGACTCTAGCAGGTTATGCATAATCCATTCAATTCATTTCATATTATTCCAAAACACACACATATATACATATATGTCAGGTATATATACATACGTATAAGCATATTCATATCATGGATTCACATACATATAATTCATAACATTGCCCATACATAATACATCTCTTGTGTTAACATACTTCATAAAATAGTCCAAGCATAAACCTAAAGGTATCACAAATTTCGGAATTCACACATTGGCATCCCAAAAGAAAACTCAATTTGGAAAAACAGGGAGTGTCGCGATCACGACGGATGTCGCGCTTGCGACAGAGGCTACTTGCCCATATCGCGATCACGGCAACCTTCGCGATCTCGCGAGGGAACTAGGGCATCTCGCTGTCGCGCTCGCGATAGTGAACTGCTAATCCAAACAATTCGGCAACCGATCTCTCTATCGCGCTCGCGACATGTGTCGCGCTCGCGACAGAGGCTCTGCTGCACAGCTCGGTGGAGAGCTCGGACGCATGCGAGGGCTGCTTTCACTGGGCTCTGTCACGACCTCGCGACGATGTCGCGCTCGCGACAGAGTCGGGAATTTCAACCCTTACACAAGAAATCTGCAGAAAATTCCCTCTTCACAACCCCCAAACTCAACCAACGTCGAAACATCAACTTACCTCATCTCCAGCAAGCCACACATCATTGACAACATAGACACAGCATTCGTATCAAGAATTCCGATAAAACATGCCACCACAATATCCATTTACACAATCTATAATATCAACACTATTCGCCATTCATCACAAACGCACCCATGTTATGCATTCACATATACGGTACAACATGCCTCGGTTACTCATGAGATCAACACATATCCACACTCATCCATAAACCAACCTTCACGGAGTTATATCTATTATTATTCGATTGATAAATCACCAATTCTTAATCATACTCATAAGTTTTGCCAAAGACAACTACTTATATAGTCATTTAATTACCCTAAAGATGCATAATAAGCTGAGGGGAAGGTACGGGATTGATCCGGGTCAACCCAGGACTCAAAAATGAAGAAATAAAGGCTTAAATCATGCTTTTCTGTCGCGAGGTCGCGACACTGTCGCGATCGCGACAGAGGCTCACCTATGAAGCTAAACGAGACTGCTTAACGCCCCAAACTTTTATTGCCTAAACCGACCTCTAAAACTCATATTTAGCCAAACCTTACTTCTTAACAAATGTTCCCTAGGATATTAACGTTCAAATGAAACAAATTCCAGATCAAAATGACGTCTAGCACTCCAGATATGATCTCCACAACCCAGACTGTTCAAATAACCCGACCCAAACAGAAACACTACAATTTTGGTCAATTTTCTGGGTCTTAGAGCAAGAATTTGCCCAAGGCTATTTCTGATAAATTTAAAGGCATGGAAATCATGGTTCTAATGGCTTAAGAATCACATGATTTAGAGCTCTATAACTACATCTATGACAAAAAAAATGAACGGAGGTCAAAAGAGAACTGAACAGGATTACTAAAATCACCATAAAACATCAAAATCAAAGAAATCCCCAAACTCATGCATTTCAATGCCAATCCACATATACATTTATCTCAATCAAATACATGGATTACTAACACATTTACCCAAATTAGTCCATGCATAAACTCATATCAAACACTCAAATTTCCGGAAAGCAAACAATAATACAAACTCATGATTCAAGGAGAATAGGCAAACACAACTCAAAACTCAAATGTAAAATCAAAGCTCCCAAACCTCAAATTGCCGATGCAATCTTCAACCTTCAACCTTCAAGAGCCCACTTTCTCTTTTCCTTTATTCTTACTCTTGATACCCAAAGCTTGCACAAAACCAAAACCCACAAATTACTTTTCCAAAAACCCCAACTTAAATAAACCAAAGAAGAAGAAGAAGAAGGAGGAGAAGAGGAAACAAAAATCCAATTACAAGAACCCTAACTTACCTCTTCAAATTAGCTCCAAACCCAACCAAAATCACCTTAAGCAAAGCACAATCCAAGCCAAAAGAGAAGAAGAGGAAATGAGAGAGGGAGGGCAACGGGAAATGTAAATTTTCTGTGTTCTCTCTCTCTCTTTCCCTTCTTTTCTTACTTACTCATCAATGCCCACCAACCAATGCCACATGGCAAGCTCCTATTGGACCACATTTCCCACTTTTGACTTATTCCTCCTCGCACCATACACCATCCACACATTAACAATATCTTACAATAATATCTCCAAGGTACCATACTCAACTCGCACTATAACTTTTCTTAAAAATCCACTTACATCCTACTCCCATACATTACAAGCACACACTAGATTAATCCCAAATAATATACCCTACATCCATACACCACCTGCACACCTTAGTATTTCTCCTCTTAACATACTTAATTAATTTCCTTGCACTAAATCCTTAATATCCAAATTTTCCTCTTACATAAATTACGAAAATACCCTTAATAACCTGACTTATCGCGCAAAATTCCGACTAGGCTCTTTTTGGGGTGTTACATGGAGCAATAAGGCGGTATACTTTAGATGATCATTCTTCAGTCAGATAATACATGAGTCAGAGTCCTGGGCATATGATCATCGACCGGGGGGCAAAGATGACTGGATGTCTCTTTCAGGATCTCATTGGGGACAGAATCGCTAAGGCCAAGATGACAATCCTATTGATTCCGGAGGCATGGTGGAGCAACCAAGCTATATCCTCAGCACACCCTGGGCCACCTAGGGCATGGTCTATACATTCTTGCAAGCATTCACATCTCATATCATACACACACGTTTTCTTGTATGTATTTTTGTACACATAATTTTGCAGAAAATATCTAAGAGAAGACATTCACCATTCGAAGATGGAATCCTGCACTTTTAGTAGTCTTGTCAGCGACTCGGTGCAATGCACTTTTGGTAGTCTGTAGCAGGCTCGGTGCAGCTCAGAAGAGCAAGTTTCGCGTTTCGTAGTCTTATCAGCGACTCGACGCATCATAATCAGAAGAAGGAACAGTGCACTTTTGGTAGCTTTGGTAGTGGCTCGGTGTAGTTCTTTCGTGCACTTTTAGTAGTCTTGGTAGTGACTCGGTGCATCTCTCTTGTGCGTTTTTTAGTAGCCTTGGTAGTGACTCGGCGCGTCACCGTCTTAGGATGGAACCCTGCACTTTTAGTAGTCTTGTCAGCGGCTCCGTGCAGCGCACTTTTAGTAGCCTTGTCAGCGGCTCCGTGCGTTTTTCGTTCTGCGCTTTTAGTAGTCTTGGTAGTGGCTCGGCGCATCGCTATCTGCAGATAGCACCTGTACGTTTAGTAGTCTTGTCAGCGACTCCGTGCAGCGCACTTTTAGTAGCCTTGTCAGCGGCTCGGTGCGATTTATCTTTCGCGTTTTGTAGTCTTGGTAGCGACTCGGCGCATCACCATCTTAGGATGGTTCCTTGGCACTTTGTAGTCTTATCAGCGACTCAGTGCAACTCAAGAGGATGAATCACAGCACTGTTTCCGAGGGAGCAGCTGGAAGGAGGCAGCCTCAGGTACGCGCTTCTTTCCTTTTCCTGAATTTTGGCTCACCTAGGCACCCACACACTAGCTTCCCCAAAATTGGGGGCAACTGTAGACACCGGGTCCCGAGTAGCCAAGATCAGGATTACCCAATGATGAAATTAAGTGTGCCGATCTATAGGCAAAAAGAATGAAGTTGGAAGTGACGATTTCCTTGTCGATTTGTTGTTTTAAAATTAAATAAAAA
The DNA here is from genome assembly GCA_947683425.1 of Excoecaria cochinchinensis. Lineage (NCBI taxonomy): Eukaryota > Viridiplantae > Streptophyta > Magnoliopsida > Malpighiales > Euphorbiaceae > Excoecaria > Excoecaria cochinchinensis. The sequence goes on from CANTUQ010000127.1 coordinate 2,662,330, forward strand.
TGTATTTCAAAAATATTTTTAAAGTATTTTAAAATTTATTTTGTGATGGAAAAAGTGTTTAAATTATTATATTTTATAGGAACTTTAAAAAAAAAAAATTTCCGCGCGAGGGAAGGCTGCCCGTCGGTCGCGCCTTCGCGAGTAGCCTTGTCAGCGGTTCGGTGCGATTTTTCTTTCGCGTTTTGTAGTCTTGGTAGCGACTCGGCGCATCACCGTCTTAGGATGGTTCCTTAGCACTTTGTAGTCTTGTCAGCGACTCAGTGCAACTCAAGAGGATGAATCACAACACTGTTCCCGAGGGAGCAGCTGGAAGGAGGCAGCCTCAGGTACGCGCTTCTTTCCTTTTCCTGAATTTTGGCTCACCTAGGCACCCACACACTAGCTTCCCCAAAATTGGGGGCAACTGTAGACACCGGGTCCCGAGTAGCCAAGATCAGGATTACCCAATGATGAAATTAAGTGTGCCGATCTATAGGCAAAAAGAATGAAGTTGGAAGTGACGATTTCCTTGTCGATTTGTTGTTTTAAAATTAAATAAAAATGTATTTCAAAAATATTTTTAAAATATTTTAAAATTTATTTTGTGATGGAAAAAGTGTTTAAATTATTATATTTTATAGGAACTTTAAAAAAAAAAAAATTTCCGCGTGAGGGACGGGCTGCCCGTCGGTCGCGCCTTCGCGCGGGTAGGCCATCGGTCGCACCGCCGCGCGCCCCTCCGCGCCCCTGTTCGTCCGTTTTGCCTATTTTGGCCTTTTTGGCCATAAATTCTTCATTTTAAATGCTTTTTAACTCATTTTTTTTTGCAAAATTTAATTCAAAAAGCCTTCTATCTTCCAACCCAATAAATTCAGTGGTTTTTTGTAATTATGGGAATTAAATTAATTTAATTTTTTAATTAGAAAATCTGAATTTTAAGGGGAATAAAAAGAGTTTTTTAGTGGGAATTAGGGGGGATTTTCTTTAGAAAATATTTTTCTTCTTCTTTCTTCTTTAAAGAACAAATTCTCTCAATTTCTAAAGAGATTTCTCTTATTTTCAATTAAACAATTTTCTACTTTGAGACAAACAAATTAATTGTTTGTTCTTGAGTAAAATTCATCTTTCAATATTTTATTTTTCTAATCATATTCATCAAATCAAGACAAGGAATTGGATCATCTATCTTCATCTCTTCAAGATAAATTTGAGAGTAATTATTCTTGGCTCAATTTCTTAAATTAATCTTAATTTCATTCTTTTGTTTTTATTTAATTAATTAATATGTAAATTCTTTTAGTTCTATCATTTTATTCTTTTCTTATTCTTTTAATATTTAATTAATCATCATGTAAATTGTTTTAGATCTATTATTTAATTGTTCATATTGTTCATGTTGTTCATATTGTTCATCTCCTATTATTATTATTATTATTATTATTATTATTATTATTATTATTATTATTATTATGTTTGATTGTTCATATTCTTCGTTGTTATTGTGTTATTATTATTATTGTAGTTATTATCATCATTAGTATTATTATTATTATCCTTATTCTTGTTTAATTTTATTATTACTATTATTATTTGTTGCTTATACATGCTGAATTTTATGTTTGTATTTTCTATTCATGTTTTTTGCATATTGAGTTTTATAATTATTATTTTATGTTTGTTTATGCATGTTGGCTTTTATTACTATTATTAATATGTTTTATGCATGCTGTTTTTTATTACTCCCTCCATTCCTAAATAGGTGTCACTTTTGTTAGTTTCACTAGAATTAAGAAATATTAATTAGACTTGAATTTAGGAAAAAATTGAGTGTTTCAATGTATATTGAGTGTTTTAATGTACAAATTTAAATCTAATTGGTTAATTTGTATTGAAAAAGAAAATTAAATTGAAAAAAAGAAATTAAATTGCATTGAAAATCTAAAAGTGACAGATAAATGGAATTTGGATTTTTGCCAAAAGTGACAGATATTAAGGAACGGAGGGAGTATTTCTTTTGCTTTTTATGCATGATTGGATGTTATTGATGTTATTTTGTGTTTTTATGCATGTTAAATTCTATTATCATTATTCTATGTGTTTTTATGCATGTTAAATTTTATTATCATTATTTTATGTTTTTTTATGCGTGTTGATTTTGTTAATTTGTTAAATTGCATATTTTTATTATGTCATTTTAATTGGCTTATCATATATGATGCAATTTTGTTTGCCTTAATTTAATTATTTTCAAGTTATATGTTTAATTATTTTTATACTAACTTTATTTTTATTTATTTTTTCTTTTATTTTTCAATACTTATTTTTCATATGTGAGTTTTTGTCAAGTGGGAGCCCATGGAGATTTGAAGTTCCACTTGGGAGTTGTTTATTAATTTTTGTTGCTTTTTATTATTTTGGTTAAATTGATTATTATGTAATTTGTAATAATAAATTTATTTTCATGCACGTTAATTAAAAAATCACAAAAATATTTTTATTAAACTAAATTGGATTTTATTTAATAAAAATGGGACCAATGTCCTAGATTTTTTATCCAAAATAAATTATCACTTTAAAATTATTTTCTTAAATTATGCATGAGAGGACCAATGTTCTCATTTTTTAATAAATAGCCCGATTTATGTATGATTTGCATTTTATTTACAAATAGGGGTTGTATTCCGCCCTTAATTTTATTGTGATTTATTTTATTTATCGCTTTTATTATATGATTGATATGCGTTTAACTAAATTGTATTAAAATTGAATGAGAAAAGACATGAAATACTAAATTCAAAACTCGGTTATAAACTTAACCAGGGTATGAATAAATGGGGAGTCTCGAACTTTCTCTGATCTTTGGGCTCAAAGAGGCGAGAGGTTTACCCTCCAAAACACCATTTGTGTTACGAAACTTGGCGTTAATCCTAGGCTCCTTAGGGCGAGAGGTTTACCTTCCAAGACCCCTCTGGCTGGCCCAAAATGGATATTAAGCGCAGTCTTAGGCTCTCCGAGGCGAGAGAAACTTTCCCAATGTTCTATTGGGTGGCGACTCCATGAAACCTCCTTGTTGCCCAACATAGACGCACTTGCGATTTATTGCAAGCTGTTAACGGACCCTCAAGTGCCCGATCGCCCTCAAGCGAGCGGTCATAGGGGCGGCCGAGTGGACATCCGGCGCGCGTCACAAATACTTTAAACTTTTTTGTGTGCAAATACTATTTAATAAAATCTTAATTATTAAAAATCAATTGCCTTCAAAATATAAATATTTGCAACCAATTAAATAATATCAAAATATATTCATATAAAATAAATCGAATAACAAAAAATAATAATGAAATAAAATTACAATAGTATCCAATACAAATAAGTATAATTTTTTTTTAATCTAAGTAAGCAAATTCATGGATTGGAAGCCTCGAGTCATTTTTCGTATTACCATTCTCAATCAACAGACCTGAAAAGTACACCATGCCAATTCAGATTTAGAAAAATAATACAAATAAACAAAAAAAAGAATAAATTAGGAAGAAAAGAGAAAAAAAATAAAAAGAAAACAAATAGGAGAGGAAAGATATGGGGAAGATGAAGATATGGGATTAATTTTATCAAAGGTCACCGAACTATTGCCCAAATTACGTAAAACTAATGAAAAAAATTTTCTTTTCGTAAAAATTACTGAACTTAGCATTTATATACAGAAAAATCATTTTGTTCGGTTTTCGGTGAGAGGCTCACTAAAAAATCTATTTGGCATGACCAGTCAGTGGGACCTGCGCACGTGGCAGTACATGTGCTACTAACTCAGCATGCCACTTGGAACTTTATCCATGTCATCCACCATATAGCATGATGACGTAACATCCAACCTTATTTTTCTTGTCCACGTGTTTGCTGATGTGGCATATGTGCCACATCAAATTCTGACTTTGCATTACTTGACATGCCATGTGTGCAAGATATGCTGACTGGATATGCCAAGTAGATTTTTCAGTGAGTCATTCACCAAAAAACGGTCAAAATGATTTATATATATACAAGTGTTAAGTTTAGTGATTTTTACAAAAAGAAAAATTCTTTCATTACTTTTGTGTAATTTGAACAATAGTTCGGTGAACATGAGTAAAACTAACCCTGAAGATATGGCTTGATAAGATATATAATGTTATAAGCATTTGATTGACGTTAGAACTCAACTCATTATAAATTTATCAACTCATTAGAACTTTATTTTAGGAATAAGTTTAAATTTGGGTAAACTCACATGTAGGTATCTGAACTTGTCAACAAAAATCATTTGAGTACTTAGGTGACCATATAAGCACCTGAACTTGATTTTTATGCAAAAAAATAAACACAAAAGCTGATATGGCCAAACACGTGAACTACACGCAATCAACAGAGCGTGAACAAGGTGTTCACTATTGACAACTATTAAAAAATTAACTATAAATCCCTAATCTCCTTCTTTAACCCCAAATTTACTCTCTCTGTAAAATCTTACTCCCCTAAATCCAATTCTTTTGTGTTCTTCTCTCTCTCTAACATCTTTCTTCCATTTTCTCTCCATTAAGTCCATAAAATAATCTCTCATCTTGTAGAAACTTGGTGCTACGGATTTAAGATCAATCATGACATTGGGAATGCTTACAAATGTAAAAAGATGTTGATTATGATAGTTTCATCATCAAAGGCTAATCCTAGACGCAGATTTATAGTGTGTGAGGTTGGAAAGGTATGCTATACATTTTATGCAATTTTTACCATGATTTTTTTTGCTTTAGTTAGTGTTCAAGTAACAACTTTGAAAAAATGATCTATTGACTTTTTTGGAATAATGATTTTGCAGAAGTGTGGTGGATGTAATTTCTTCACTTGGATGGATGAAGAAATGTTTGAACAGGAAAAAAGGGTTATTAGAGGGCTACTTAATAGAGTTTAAGATTTCGAGACAGAAAGAGAAAGGGAAGGAAAGAAAAGGAAGAAATATTTGTTTTGGTTGGTTATTGTTATAATTCCATTGAGAGTTTGGAACGCTGTGTTGATAATAAAATTGGCTAGATTATAAATTTTATTTCGGCTTTGTAGGTAATAGTTTAATTAGTTAGATATTGGTTGATGTTTGAAATCCTATATTTGTAATTTTCATATTGTAAGTTAATGAAAGTGAATATAATTATGAGGATTATACTTTCAATTTTTTTTCCAGAAAATAATGTTTCTACAGCATAATATCGAACATCCTGTGTTGTGTCAATTCAAGCATTATGGTAGCATTATAATGAAAATTCATATAATACCGAAATCTTGTGTCAATTCAAGCAATTTGGCAGCATTATAATGACAATTAATATAATATTGACATCATGTGTCAAAATAAGCATTCTAGCAATATAGAAAGACTAATGTCAATCTTCAAAAATAAGTCTTAATTCTCTGTAGCAGGTGGGTTGACAGATGAACTAGCTGAAGCTCAATTAATTCTTTTATGAGTTGTTGCTGCATGAATTTGCTGTTGAAGTTGAGTTGCTGTTACAGTGTGCCTTGCACTCCTCCTAGCTCTATTTTCTGAATAACCAAGATCAATGTTGTTATCATTTGCATTCTTCACTGATCTTCCAACATAAACCACACTCTGCATTGGTCTCCCTGTTGGGTTTCATCGTAATAAATCAAATTAAACGCAGCGGAATATAAATCGAAACCCAAACAGGATCCATGTATTTTCAATTGATTCAAAAGGAGGGATTAAGAATACTGACCTTTTGGTGTGCTAAAAATGAACTAACTCTTAGTTATATCGAATTATAGGCGCTGCTGCAACCACGAATGCCCTCTATCGGTATCCACATGCACGAACCGATGAACAAAAATCGCGTGGTTGCTAGCTCCCTTACGTGCAACTGGACTTTGTGTTTTTCTTTCTTAAGAATATGGCAACTAGGGTTTCTTGTCTCTCTCAAGAACGGCAGCCACTCTCTATTTTCTCTTAAAAAAAATGAAAATTAGGGTTAAATTCTTATTAACATATATCCACATATATATATGTATAAATTTAAACCCTAAAGAGATAAATTAGGGATATTATCTCTTATTCAAAATAAGATATATATATATATATATATATATTATTTATTTATTTATTTATTTCTTATTTGAAATAATAAGAAATATTATATCAATATATATTATTATCTCATATTCAAAAATAAGATATGTATATATATATATATATATATATATATATATATATATATATATATATATATATATATATATGTATATGATTTCAAAATTAAATATAAATATCCATATTATAATTTCGAAATACCCTAATTAAAATCCATTCTTTTCATTTTGGTCTTGGTGTGTGACCCAATAGCTTTATATTAAGTTAGCAGTGGGCCCAATACCATAATAGGCCCAATACCGATCATCCTCACATGCCGGCAGCAAGGAGATCGGAAATGGGTATTCCGTGACCTTCCAATGCCAATTCCGATCAAATGGTGTTGCTTTAGGGCGCGTGACCACCAGCAAGGGAATACTAACGTTTGGAGCTTCCTTTTGTGATTGCAGTGCATTCTGATGGAGTTCCAGCGACCGGCGAATCCGACCACAATTTACATAGAATCGAGCAAATTTCAAGAAAAGGATCGACTTCAATTTTGTAAGTGGAAACATTATAATCACAACATTTGAATTTATATAATTTTAGAGTGCTTATTACAGCTGATGGCTTGCAAGAAATTTTGAGATGAATATGATTTTCTTTAAATACCCCTCAATGTTTATTTGAAGATTGAATGAGAAATTGAATGAGAAATCAGTCACAAACCAGCCATTGCAAATAGAAAGTAAGAATGGATGAGAAATCAAAAAAGAATGCGAGAGATGAAAGTATGTAAATGCAAAGAAAAAACTTTGGGGGTTTTAATTCAATTTGAAAGAGAAGTAGATTAGGTTTTTTTAGTATTGGAAATTAATGTATATGTTTTTAGAAGCTTCAAGCCCCTAATATAAGTGTGAATTAGTGCAAGTTATGTAAGATTCTCTAAATTCAGTTGCTACCATTTTGTTATTGGTGCACACAAGTACCATTCATCTTCATTTAGAATGTAATTTAAGAAAGTTAAGTTTATTTTTTGTATTGAATTTCTAAATTATTTGTTGTATAAAAGTTTGCAGTGAAGAGATTTGAATAGTGTAGCTGAATTTTTGTTAATGTTTTTAGTTTGGCTATTCTGAAATTTTGAGATGATTTTGATGAGTTGCTGATACGTAATAGCAGAGTATAATGCCCTATATTACCATTTTTGTCAAGTAAGATATTATTTGCACTTTAAATTCTTGAATTAGATTGAAATGTAGTTAAAATTGAGCTAATTTTAAATTTGGAGTTGTGTTATATGCATTGTGCAGCCAAGACTATTGAGAAGAGTCATTGTGAATATTATGTTAAATAGCATGAAAGTTAAGTTGTTACTTTTGGTTGAAATAAGGATGGCTATAGGATAATTGAGTAGTTGATTTGAAGAGGCCTATAATTATGGAAGTGCTTAACGAAACTTAAACTCATAAAATGCTTGAACCGAATAAGTTAATTTTGTATAATATGTGGACATAGTGTGTAAAGAAATTTAATTAGGATCTAACATGGGTTAAATTATAGAAGATTTTGATTTAATGCTATTAGTTAAATTGATTTGATTATTATGCTGGTCGATGATTTGGCATGGATAAACTGAAATTAAAATTTGGCATATGTATAGATTAGTTAAACTCATAATATTAGTTAATATAATTTGGTTGATGCTTTAAAGGCATTAACTTCTCAGTATTGTTTAGACCTCAACTTCTCGAACTTCAGCTCCAATGAAGTCAAAAAGAAAACAGGTAACCCTTTCATTTCGATTTTATGTTAATTATGTCAAATGATTGAATAACTTTATTATTCTCTTTGATGTATATTTGGCATCTCCTGAGTTGAACACTAGGGTTGTGTATCTTTTTTGTTAAATCTTTTGATTTTGTAACCTAATCAATTCAGGTGAGGTAGCTTTGATACATGGGTTATGTTGATGTGCCACAAACAAAGAAGGCTGTGGAAGAGAATTGAAACTAGGAAGAGAGTCAACAATATACCTGTTGGGAGCTTGGTAATTAATTGAAAGAATGTAATGTTATTGTTCCTGTTTATTCTTTTTGCTGTTGCCCTCAATTCAACTTTTATTTTATATTTGGCAACTTATAAATTTTCTTTTATATGTATGGGGAGCTGCAAGATCTTTTTCTATTATTTAAATTAATATTTTTCTATTATAATAATCTTGTCAATTAATATAATTTTTATTATTTATAATTATATAATAAAAAATGAAAAAAGTTAACAATCATTTAGCTACAGTACATAAAGAAGTACCCGTCGCTAGAATTTATGCCCCGCACTAAAATTTTATCAATATTATTAATAATATTGCATAATTGTTATTTATATAAATTAAATTTTTGATGTAATAATAATAATAATAATAATAATAATAATAATAATAATGATAAATTAAATTAAAAAAAATAATAAATTTATTACATTTTGCGACGGAATTTTTTGTCGCTAAAATTTTTTAATATTTACGGCGACTAATTTAAGGGTTATTTAGCGACTGTTTTATGTTTTAGTCGTAAATTTTTTGCGACGGCTGGATTAGCGACAGTTAGTCGTTTTGTCGCTAAAAGTAATTAGTGACGGAATTTATGAAATTAGCGACGGAAATTGCCGTCGCTAATTTCTTGTTTTTTTGTAGTGCACTATCAATTAATTCGAGCACGACCATGCATTTTTACAGTCTTACTTATCGAGGGGCCCAATAGATATCTCTCTCATAAGAGAGGGACAAATTCCATCTTGATTATTCACTTTCCTCTGCATAATTCTCATTATGTTCGATCATAAACTTTATAATTATCCGATTAAAGATAATGTTTGATTATGTCAAAACATAATATTCCTTATGTAGGAAAATGTGATAACCTCAGGTCAAAAGATTCAATAACATATCTATTATAAGATCACTTATGACATTATCTCATATAGTGATCTCACAGTGGGTGTGACGCGCTCGAACCCCAGCTCGGCATCCGAGTCGCTCTCGAGAGTCCGCTTTTAGGACTCGAGACCGGATGGAGGTTCATTAAAACTCGTGAAAGCGGATTGGTTCGCAATGGATAGGGATTTACCCCCATTCCATTGTTGGCAATCAATTTATGAGAGCGTCTGCTGGGTATCATAAGGTAGGTATCACGGAGTCACCACCCAATAAAATATTAGAAAATAAAATCTAACCTTATGAGGCCAAAACCAGAAAGAGTTTGGGACATCACTCTTATTCATACCTTTAGTTAACGTTATATGAATGAGTTTTTAAAGTCAATTATTTTATCTCTTTTCTCACACGATTCATGCAAATAAATTAAAGCGCATTACAAGTACATAAAAAGTAATAAATAAAGCGATAAATAAAATATAATTACAAATATCAAAAAATAAATGCGAAATTCATAATAGTGATAAAATAAAAATACATAATAAATCGGGACATTCATTTAGACGAGAACATTGGTTCCCAGCTACTTATTTTATAAAAAAGGTATAAAATTCTAAAACTGACTTTATGAAAAATGATGAAGTGATCTCGTTTTAATGCAAACGTGAACCTTTCGTTTTTGGGATGAAAAAAAAAGACATTGGTCCAGTTTTATTAACAAGTTTTCAATCTTAGTAGAAATCATTTTGTGTGGTAGTTCTTTTTAAGTGCTATAAAAAATCCTTTATTATTATAGTCCTCAAGCAAATGACAGAGAGTAAAAAAGTAATAATTAATACATACATCAGAATAAGAAATAAATCCTAAGAATATTCGCCCCGACCGTGCTCCTTGGACGAGCCGCATGCTCCTCGCATTTGCGGTTACAACAGAAAATAATATTGGTCAATAATGAATTAAATTAAACTAAATGATAAATAAATAAATGAATAAGTAATTGAATGAAATAAATTGAGGAAAATAATTAATTTGATATAATGAAAGTAAAATAAACTGATAGAATCAATGAATATGAAACACAAATGACACAATCGTAATGATCAATGACAATAAAAATAATAATTATAGCAGTAACAATGATACTAAATAATAACAGTGAAAACGACATTCATTCACACAATAATAATAATAATAATAATAATAATAATAATAATAATAATAATAATAATAATAATAATAATAACAATAAATAATAATAATAATAATAATAATGATAACAATAATAATATAGTATTAACATACAACAACAATAATAATAATAATAATAATAATAATAATAATAATAATAATAATAATAATGATAAAAACATAAAATAGTCATAATGATAATGATAATAATAACAAAAATAATAATCACAATAATAATCATAACAAATAATAATAATAATAATAATAATAATAATAATAATAATAATAATAACACAACACAACAAAAATAATAACAATAATAATGATAACATAAAATAAAAATGAAATAATAACACTAATAATAATAATGATAATAATAATATAAAATAATATTAATTAATATTAATAACAATAATATAAAATAATAATAATATTAATAGTAATAAATAATAATAATAATAATAATAATATAAAATAATAAAAAAATACTACTTACCGGATTTCGTCACCGGAGCCGCCGGAGGTTGACACCGCCAGCACTGTAGGACAGATCGCCGTGCCCGGAGGTCGTCGCCGTTGGTCACGTGCCGGAAGGAGCCGCCACCTCGCCGAAAATGCCGTCGGCAGTCCCGCGGTTCACTCCCTCCGATCTCCTTCTTGCCGGCGGGTGCGGCTGATCGGTGGCCACCGTCTTGTTCGTCCGGGCCTCCTCGGTCTTCCGGTGGGGTGCGTGCGGCGGTCCGACGCCGTGGGTTACCGGCGGTGCCCCCGCTTTCTTCCCCTCTTTCTCCTTTTTTCCGGCGTCGTGTCCCTGCTCCTCTTCCTTCTTTTTTCTTTCTTTCTTTGGTCTCTTCCTCTGTCCCTTGCATTTTTGGTTTTTCCCTTATTCTTTCTTTCTTTCTTTAGTCTCTTCCTCTATCCCTTGCGTTTTTGGTTTCTCCCTTATTCTTTCTTTCTTCTTTCAATTTTCACTCCTCTTTCTTTCTTTCTTTCTTTTCTTTTTTATTTTTCTTTTCTTTTTTCTTTCTTTGGCTCAGTACTCTGTCCCTTTCCTTCTTTTCTTACTCTTTCTTTTCATTTTTTTCTTTTCTTTTTTCTCATCTGCCGGCCTCCCCCCTCTTTTTCTTCATACTTTTATTTTTATACCCGAAAGGTAGGTTTTCCCCTTCATTCCTTGATTTTCTCCATATATATATTTATTTTTTTCTTTTTTTTTTCTTTTAATTTAATTTTAACTTACTTAAATTATCACATATTTTACTTAATTAAACACTCCATATTTATTTTCTTTTTAACTTTAATTATCCTACAATATTAATTAATTTAACCTAATCTTAATTTTTATTTTAACATATATTTTTTTTATTTTTTAGTTTTTACATTTTGTTTTGGGAGAAATTATCAAGTTTGCCTGGAGAGCCAAAATTGCCCCTTTTTTGGATAAATATTACCCTTGACTGAGGACCCGGTGTTTACAGTTGTCCTCAATTTTGGGGAATCTAGTGCCATAGACGCTTAGGTGAGGCAAAATTCAGAGAAGAAGGAAAGAAGAGACGCGTACCTGAGGCAGTCGTTGTTCCGATCTGAATAAAGTTACTGGGGTATTTATCGTCTACTTGTCGACATGTCAACTCTCATCATTTTGGCATCTAACCTGTGCAGTATCTAGCCTTTTATTCGGTGTCTAACCTCTGTCATTTTTGCATCTAACCTGTGCGGTGTCTAGCTTCAGCCATTTCGGTATCTAACCTGTTGGTGCTGTGTCTAACCTTCTTCGTTACGGCATCTAACCTGTGCGGTATCTAGCCTTAGTCGGGTCGATATCTAACCTGTTGGTGTGGTGTCTAACCTTCCTCATTGCAGCATCTAACCTGTGCGGTGTCTAGCCTTAGCCGGGTTGGTATCTAACCTGTTGGTGTCTAACCTCCCTTGTTGCGGCATCTAACCTGTGCGGTATCTAGCCTTAGCCGGGTCAGTGTCTAACCTGTTCTGAGATCTGAAGTGGTGCCCCCTGAGAGGTCTTTGATTGACTGCCCCCTGAGAGGTCTTTGGTTGGTTGCCCCCTGAGAGGTCTTTGGTTGACTGCCCCCTGAGAGATCTTTGGTTAGTTGCCCCCTGAGAGGTCTTTGGTTGACTGCCTCCTGAGAGTACTCGAGAATCTGCCTCCTCAGAGGGCTTTAAAGTTTGCCTCCTCAGAGGGCTTGAAAGTTTTTCTCCTCAGAGGACTTGAGAGTCTGCCTCCTCAGAGGGCTTAAAAGTCTGCCTCCTCAGTGGGCTTGAGAATCTGCCTCCTCAGAGAGCTTGAAAGTTTGCCTCCTTAGAGGGCTTGAAAGTTTGCCTCCTCAGAGGACTTGAGAGTTTGCCTCCTCAGAGGGCTTGAAAGTCTACCTCCTCAGAGGACTTGAGAATCTGCCTCCTCAGAGGGCTTGAAATTTTGCCTCCTCAGAGGACTTGAAGTTTGCCTCCTTAGAGGACTTAGAGATCTTGCCTCCTCAGAGGACTTTAAGGTTTGCCTCCTCAGAGGAATTTGAGATTTTGCCTCCTCAGAGGATTTTGAGACTTTGAGGTTTTGCCTCCTCAGAGGACTTTAAGATTCTGCCTCCTCAGAGGACTTTCAGATTTGCCTCCTCAGAGGACTTTGAGGTTTTACCTCCTCAGAGGACTTTCAGATTTGCCTCCTCAGAGGAATTTAAGATTCTGCCTCCTTAGAGGACTTTAAGGTTTTGCCTCCTCAGAGGACTTTTAGATTTGCCTCCTTAGAGGACTTTAAGATTCTGCCTCCTCAGACGGCTTTCAAATTTTGCCTCCTCAGACGGCTTTCAAATTTTGCTTCCTCAGAGGACTTTGAGGTTTTGCCTCCTCAGAGGACTTTCAGATTTGCCTCCTCAGAGGGCTTGAAAGTCTGTCTCCTCAGAGGGCTTGGAGATTTGTCTCTTGAGGAGGCTTCCAAAATGTCAGCTTGTCGACGTGTGAAGTCACGGTTGAGACTAATGTACACCATCTAGTAGGTGTAAGGCACCATGTAAGTGTGGAATGCATGTAAAAAGTTATGCATGTATTGAAAGACATGCAGAGTTATGCATGTGTGAAATTTAAGCACAGAATCATTCATATGAAATGTGCAAAAGATTATACCTCCGGGATGCTTAGAACATGATGCGTACTATGCATGGACTATGAACATGAAATGCATGCAGAGAATTATGTATATGACATATATGCCACCGTCACGTGCATGGGATGGCTTGTATACATGTAAAGGATTATGGAATGTGTGCAAAGAATCTGTAAAATGTTCTGTAAAATGATCATGAATGAGAAATATATGCAAAGGATTAGAGGGTAAAGAGTCATGCATGGATGCAAAGAATCATATGCAAAGATAGGTGGAAGGTCATGAAGACTGTGTAAAGAATTGAGTGTGCGTGATGTGTGCATGGATAACTATGTATATGAAACACATGCAGAAAAAATCACATGTGTATGTACAGAATGCATGCGAAAAATGTGCATGTGAGATACATGCAAAGGATATGCTCACAAAATGCTTGAAAATAAGTGATAATAAAAAATGAAGTTTAGAGGGCTATGTATGCAAAAGTATCTACAAACACTTATGTGCTGAGAGATTCTTGCTAAAGATCTTATCCCAAAAGATATACACCAAGAGCTATACATGTAAAACTATTTATAAGAATGTTTGCTACAATTATGTGTAAAAACATTTGCAGAAAGCATTTGTACAAAGAGTATTGTTGGGTTTATATGCAAAGTATCACTTTCATAAGTAGCAATAAGAAGTATTCCAAGACTGTAAAATGAGTGCAACCTATTAAGTACCCCAAACTCGAGTTTCTATCTTCCCTTAAATGAACTGAATGAACCACATTCTCAACCGATTCAATCTTAGCAAAAGAATTCAGTAGTCATTCCCAATGAAGGGCAAGAAGGTAAACATGTAAATATCAAGGTTTACTAAACCAACACGTAAATACAAGGCATACCATGCAATCTCTGCGTGTGTGTGCAAAAGGCCAAAACAGAATTTTTCACCATTTGAAAGCAAATTCTAGATGCAACGTTGGGGACAAGACTCAACTTGAATGCATAAATGCACTCGTGGCTTCCGGCTTGAAGCTCAAGAAACACTATATGCCTCTTCCTACGTACCAAACCTTATTAGAAGGTCATCTCCGCTAATTAGATAAGACTGAACCAAAAATCAAGAGGTCTTACTTCGATTGTAACGTTAGGCTTAGGCAGATGGTTACCAAAAAAGGATTAAGTTTCTAGAGAAAAATGGCCGCAACGTTCACTCGATGGATGAAAGGACAATTCTCAGCCCAATTGTGTACTGTCTAGGTATTCTTGAATTTGGACTTGGCAATACTTTAGCTCATCAATCTCAGCATAATAATTAAGTTAAAAAGATAACTACTGAAATTGATCAAGGGGTACTATCTTGAGCTCTACTTTTCTTTTTCTCTTTCTTTTTTTTCTGTTATTTTTTTCGCAAGCTTATATCTCTAATTACACAAAGAATTTATCAATGATTAAATCCCTTTCCTGAAGTGTAAACCCGTCGATTTTTGATAGCCCAAAGAACTGTCAATGATTGAAACTCTCTTCCCGAAGTGTAAACCCATCCTTATCAGGGCAATTTTTGATAGTCCAAAGAAATATCGTAATGTACATCCATCCTTACTAGAGCGGCCATTCTTCTAAGGGAAAACCAAAATCATTTTAGGCGAAGGGTAGTTTTAACATGTGTAACAATAAAATCGGTATGCATTTTGGCATATCAAAATAAAGGCTCAATGGGCTAGCAAGCAATTGCAAAATAATGATGGGAAACAGCCATTTAGAGAGCTATACAAAGAAATGGTTGCCTAAATCATTTTCTAGATTCAGCCTTATTTAGAGATCGCTTTAACGGGTAATCAGAAAGGTTCTAGTGCTCTTAGTGGATTTTCATCCAATCCCCTAATTGCAACTAGTTTTTATTAGTTTGTTTCCAAAATGGGCCAAAAGTGCTCTGAACTTAGGAATTACATGGTATAGTTAAATGTTTTCATGTGATCCAGCTCTCAGAGATTAAACATATTTACCCTTTGCTTAATCCAAAATGGAATGAAATGTAGATTTCTAGAACTGAGATTAAAGCCATTCATAGTTGAGAACTACTTAGGCAAAGTCAGGCTTTGAATCAAAGGTACCTTAATAAGGTGCAATCATATCAGCGTTTTGGGTACAACTTAACACAAAAAAATTTACTCTATCACAATTTATATACATAAGAATCATGTAGGCAAATGAAAAAATTATTTGTAAAATATGTGCAAACTATGTGCTAAGAATCATGTACAGGGAAAGATGCATGCAATGGTGTCATGCATATTAGTAATGCGTGTAAGGAACTATATATGCAAAACATGTGTGAAAATATATTGTATAGAAATGCGTACATGAAATATGTGCAAAGACGTATGTGCGTGAAACACCTACAAAAAATTATAGGTAAGTGTGTAAACACTGCATGACAAATTATGTGCATACATAAATTTGCGGTGTACATGCAAGCAACATATAATGAAGGCATGAGTACAAAATATGGCACAACATGAGAATGAGTGTTCATGATACATGGTGCATGTGCACATGGCATGACTGAGACATAATAGGGATACGTATGTGATGTAAGATGAAGAAGATCTGGCACAATAATGTGTATTAATGACTCGTGAGGTATGGCAAAATTCACATACATAGAAGTGCAAAATATATACAAATAATGCACAGGACATGGGACACAGTAGAATGAATGTGTACAGTGACATATGTGTGCGACACAATATATGGTATGAAAGTGGCTGTGAGAAACGAACAACATATACACGGTATGTGTATTCACATGGTATGCGTAACATGGTATATATAATGGCTAACATACATGATGCAATGTTCATATGTACATGGTATAGCTCATGCATGATAATGCGTGTGTATGATATGGCACACAACGTGAAAGGTGCAAGGTGTCACGATGTGTATAACGCCCAGCCTAATGATGTATGCTAATGTGTATATGTTTTGATATGCAATGGTATGTACATGCTCTAGCGCACAATGCTTATGTACATATGCAATGTGAGCACGCTAAGACATATGTCCATAATTGAATTATTATTATTATTATTATTATTTTAGGCTTATTATTATGTATGTCCATATGTACTTTCCATGCTACATGCTAGATGTAATGATTATGGTGCACGACAAATATTATGGGTGTCATGATAAATGTTAATATGTATGTGTTACGACAAGCATTGCTATGTACATGCATGACAAATACAAGTTATATTTATATTCACAAATTATAATACAAGCAATTTTACATACAAAGTGCACAAGTTCTATAATTATACATGAGACAAAATGCATACGCTTTATTTACTATTATTGTTCAAGAAAAATGCGCGAGCACGAATACACATATACAAGAAAAAAAACTCCTCCCAACCGTATTCTCTCACACAAGAGGTCGTACAGTCTCTTTCCTAGGCGGGCTTGATCCACGGGTTAACGAGAAACCCAACGGACGCGTGCAGTGTGCTGTGAAAAACCAACAGCACAAACTCTCATTACTAAAAAAAAAATGCATGCCGATGAATTTTTGGCCACCGTGTATTTAAACAATCCAAATAAATCGAAATGCGCCCCTCGGGGCATGAAAACCTTTAATGACCGAACATCTAAATTTATTTGGATTTGTTAAATACAAAAAAACCCACTCCACAAGCAACGTATTATGGCGCATGCCCTCCTAGTGGAAGTATCTATTTCTATTACATGAGATTTGGTCAAAGGTGATGATATTTTAGGGTTACCCAAGCATGATCCCTGCCAACGGGTCTAGCTCATCATGAGCATAGTGACTAGTCGGGTCATCATTTAATATACCGTGATGGTACGAGGCTTAGACTGGTGATTATCCTTAACACTTTCCTACATTGAGTGAACGTAGAGTCGTGCTTTAGGAATACACTGGGGTTAAAAGAGGGACCAGCCTAGCGTAGATCTAAAGCTCTAGTAAAATGCAATGCAATTTTTCGAAAAGAGATAAAATTTCTTGATCCTAAAACCATTTACATTAGATTAACCAAAAGTACTTTCGGAGCAAAATCTCATGATATCCCCAGCGGAGTCGCCACTGTGATGCACTCGAACCCCAGCTCGGCATTCGAGTCACTCTCGGGAGCCCGCTTTTAGGACCCGAGACCGAATGGAGGTTCATTAAAACTCGTGAAAACTGATTGCTTCGCAATGGACAGGGATTCACACCCATTCCATTGTTGGCAATTAATTTACGAGAGCGTCTGCTGGGTATCTGTAGACACCGGGTCCTGAGTCAGCCTAAATCAAAGTTACCCAATGATGATAATTGCTTTCACAGGCTTAAAAGGTTAAAAGTGATGATTTCCTCATCAAATTTGCATTTGAGAGTGAAAAATTAGAAAATAATAAAAAATATTTTAGAAATTAATTTTGAAAAATGGGGACTTAAAATTATAGTGTTTCTAGTCAATTTTTTTTAAAAAAAAGAAGAAAAAAAAATTTTGGTTGCGAGTGTCGGGCGCGCTGGCGCCCAGCTCGCGGGCGCGAAGAGGCAAAGCGCAGCGTCGCCAATGCTTTAGCGACGCGCAGCGTTGTGCCCGCTGCGCGCCGCACCGCGCGATTTTCGGACCTCTGCGTGCGGTTTCCGCGCAGGGCTGACTGCGGGAAGCCCGTCCCCCTATAGCGACGGGCTTCCCTCCTGTCCTGCTCATCGCTATAGGGTCTGATACCCTCTTTTCCGATTTTTTCACCCTTTTTTCCGATTTTTTCACCCAAAAATCCGTTTTTTATCCCATTTTTTTTAGGGTTTTTGAGTCCAAATTAAATTCTAAAATATTTTCTTAGATAATTAATTAATAAAACTTGATTTTATTTGTTAAAATAAATTTGTTTTCCTTAATTAAATTAGGGCAACTTTTTTTTCATCTTATAAATACTTTATGATGAAAAATCAAAGAGAGGGCCTCCACATTTATTTTTTTAGACCTGAAATTTTCAGAATTCTTCTTCTTCTATTTTCTCTTCAAAAAAATTTCAGATTTCTCTTTTAATTAATAAGATTTAATTGGAATTGAAAATCAATTTTTAATTCTTAATTATTCCAATTAATTTCTTTGTTTTTCCTCCATAAACATAAGAAATTAACCATCACTTTGAAATCAATTTCTTTTCAATTTTAAGCATACAAATTAATTCTTTTGTTTTCTCCATAAACAAAGAGAATTAATTTTATTGCTAAATTATTCTTTCAAGCAATTTTTCGGAAAATCATCACTTTTCCTTCATCAAATCCAATACTCTGAGGGTAAATATTTTAGGCTTAATTTCTATTTTCTTTTATCTTATTTATATTTAATTTATTCATGTATATTTTACTGTTTTTATTGATTTATTTATTGTTTCATTTATTCATTTCTTGTATTGATTTTATATTTGTTCTATTTAATTGTTTATATATTATTTTATTTTTATTCATGTGAATATTTTTTTCTTTTAATTCCTAACATGTAAATAATTTATTTTATTTTGATTCCTCATTATTTTTAACATGCAAATAATTAATTAATTTTTGTTAATCATTTTTGCCATGTAAATAGTTTATATTAATTATGAACACATCAATTAAACTTGTCATATATCATTATTATTTCCATCATTCCTTTGTTTACTAACTTTTATTATTCTTTTTATCATTGTTACATGATTTATTTATTATTATTTGTTTATTTATTTATTTATTATTTTTCACTTTTCATCATTATTTTCATCATGTGTATATTTTCATGTATTAATTAATTAACATATTTTATTTTATTTTCATCATATCATTTAATCATTTATCATATATAATGCATGTTTCTCATTTATTTTGGTTTGTTAACATTTTGATTCAATTATCATTCTTTTCATGTCATCTTATTTTATTTTAATTTGTTATTCATTATTTTGTATGTTTAATTGATTTAATTGATTTAATTACTAACATTATTTTATTTGTATTTTGTTTTTTTTATGTCTAAACTCATTTTTTGATTGGGCGTTTTTGCGAGGACACGGGGAGGTCCAAAAAGCTCGCTCGGAATATTTATTTTTCTTTATTTGTAATATTTTGTTTATTTGGCTTTTATTTATTTATTTTTTCCATATAATTTTCTTGTAAAATTATTTATTTAGTCCCACTAGAAAAAAAGTCACTAAACCATTTTTATTAATTAACTTGGTATTTTTCCTAAATAAAAATGGGACCAATGTCTCAATTTTCTCCATCCAAAATTATCACATAAAAATTATTTCATAATAATATGCATGCGAGGACCAATGTCCTCACCTTTAATGAATATCTCGATTTATGCATGATCTGTATTTTATTTACAATAGGGGTTGTATTCCGCCCCTAGTTTTATTATAATATTTTTACATGTGCTTTATTTTACTTATACTTTTTACCGCTTTTCTTAAATGTATGTTGTGCGCTTGAATTAATTGCATTAAATGTATGTGAAATGGGATGAAATAATAAATTCAAAACTCGATTATAAACTTAACCAAGGTATGAATAAATGATAAGTCCCGAACTCACTCTGGTCTTTGGGGCTCAATGAGGCGAGAGGTCTAGGACTTTTAAGACACCTTTTGAGTCTCACCAAAAGACTTAAATTTACAATCCTAGGCTCCAGGGGTAGAGGCTGAGGCCTCCAAGATCTCTCTGGCTAGCCCAAGATGGATATGTATGCACCGTCTTAGGCTCGCTGAGGCTAGACGACCCTTCCCAATGTTCTATTGGGTGGCGACTCCAAGAAACCTCATTGTTGCCCAAAATAGATGCACTTGTAAATACCTTACAAGTTTTATGAACCTTTCCTGATCGCCCTAAAGCGGGCTTTCGGGAGGCCACAAGGTTCGGCGCGCGTCACAGTATCATAAGGTAGGTATCATGGAGTCGCCACCCAATAAAATATTCGGAAATAAATTCTAACCTTATGAGGCCAAAACTAGAGAGAGTTCGAGACCTCACTCTTATTCATACCTTTGGTTAACGTTATATGAATGAGTTTTTAAAGTCAATTATTTTATCTCTTTTCTCACACGATTCATGCAAGTAAATTAAAGCACATTACAAGTACATAAAAAGCAATAAATAAAGCGATAAATAAAATATAATTACAAATATCAAAAAATAAACACGAAATTCATAATAGTGATAGAATAAAAATACATACATAAATCAGGACATTCATTTAGATGAGAACATTGGTTCCCAACTACTTATTTTACAAAAAAGGTATAGAATTCTCAAACTGACTTTATGAAAAAGGATGAAGTGATCTCATTTTAATGCAAAAGTGAACCTTTCATTTTTGGGATGAAAACGAAGACA
Source organism: Excoecaria cochinchinensis (assembly GCA_947683425.1). Lineage (NCBI taxonomy): Eukaryota > Viridiplantae > Streptophyta > Magnoliopsida > Malpighiales > Euphorbiaceae > Excoecaria > Excoecaria cochinchinensis. The sequence continues at coordinate 2,683,039 of CANTUQ010000127.1, forward strand.
TTAGTCCAGTTTTATTAATAAGTTTTCAATTTTAGTAGAAATCATTTTGTGTGGTGGTTCTTTTTAAGTGCGATAAAAAATCGTTTATTATTACAGTCCTCAAGCAAATGACAGAGAGTAAAAAAATAATAATTAATACATACATCAGAATAAGAAATAAATCCTAAGAATATTCGCCCCGACCGTGCTCCTTGGATGAGCCGCATGCTCCTCGCATTTGCGGTCACGACAGAAAATAATATTGGTCAATAATGGATTAAATTAAACTAAGTGATAAATAAATAAATAAATAATTGAATGAAATAAATTGAGAAAAATAATTAATCTAATATAATAAAAGTAAAATAAACTGATAGAATCAATGAATATGAAACACAAATGACACATTCGTAATGATCAATGACAATAAAAATAATACTTATAGCAGTAACAATGATACCAAATAATAACAGTGAAAACGACATTCATTCACACAATAATAATAATAATAATAATAATAATAATAATAATAATAATAATAATAATAATAATAATAATAAAACAAATACTAATAATAACAATAAACAATAATAATAATGATAACAATAATAATATAGTATTAACATACGACAATAATAATAATAATAATAATAATAATAATATAAAATAATAAAAAATACTACTTACCGGATTTCCTTGCCGGAGCCGCCGGAGGTCGACACCGCCGGCACCGTAGGACAGATCGCCGTGCCCAGAGGTCGTCGCCGTTAGTCACGCGTCGGAAGGAGCAGCCACCTCGCCGAAAATGCCGTCGACAGTCCCGCGGTTCACTCCCTCCGATCTCCTTCTCGCCGGTGGGTGCGGCTAATCGGTGGCCACCGCCTAGTTAATCCGGGCCTCCTCGGTCTTCCAGTGGGGTGCGTACGGCGGTCCGACGCCGTGGGTGGCCGGCGGCACCCCGGCTTTCTTCCCCTCTTTCTCCTTTTTTCCGGCATCGTGTCCCTGCTCCTCTTCCTTCTTCTTTCTTTCGTCTCTTCCTTTGTCCTTTGCGTTTTTGGTTTCTCCCTTATTCTTTCTTTCTTTCTATGGTTTCTTCCTCTGTCCCTTACGTTTTTGGTTTCTCCCTTATTCTTTCTTTCTTCTTTCTATTTTCACTCCTCTTTCTTTCTTTCTTTCTTTCTTTCTTTCTTTTCTTTTTTATTTTTCTTTTCTTTTTTTTCTTTCTTTGGCTTAGCACTCTGTCCCTCTCCTTCTTTTCTTGCTCTTTCTTTTCATTTTTTTCTTTTCTTTTTTCTCATCTGCCAGCCTCCCCCCTCTTTTTCTCCACACTTTTCTTTCTATACCCCAAAGGTAGGTTTTCCCCTTCATTCCTTGATTTTCTCCACATATATATTTATTTTTTTCTTTTTTTAATTTAATTTAATTTTAACTTACTTAAATTATCACATATTTTACTTAATTAAACACTCCATATTTATTTTCTTTTTAACTTTAATTATCCTACAATATTAATTAATTTAACCTAATCTTAATTTTTATTTTTACTTATATTTTTTTTATTTTTTAGTTTTTACATTTTTTTTCGGAGAAATTATCAAGTTTGCCTGGGGAGCCAAAATTGCCCATTTTTTGGATAAATATTACCCTTGACTCAGGACCCGGTGTCTACAGTGGGTCTGTCCAGTACTTTGTTCTCTAACAAGTACCTATAGATTTGATTTATATCATCATATATAATCATCCCATGATTATTAATGCAAATCTATACTAGTCTTAATTTATCTTTATGCCCTTTAGTGATAAATGACTAGGGACGACATGAATAACATTATTATTCATAAACATTACAATAATGTAACATGCCAATAATATTAACATGAAGAAAACCATCATATAAATGAAAATGTAATGATTACATCAAGGTCTAAATATTTGGCCAAGGGCATAACCACTAACAATCTCTCACTTGCGCTAGGCCCAATCATACATATATCTAATACCCATTGACCTAGTATGTCCATCATGTTTGGCTTGTGGGAGAGCCTTGGTAAGTGGATCAGCAATGTTGTCGTCAGTAGGTACTCTGCATATCTTGATGTCTCCCCTCTCAATTATTTCTCTAATAAGATAAAAACACTTGAGTATATGTTTTGATTTCTGATGAGATCTGGGCTCCTTAACCTGTGCAATAGCAACATTGTTGTCACAATAAAGATCTACAGGGTTGCTGATACTAGGTACTACTCCCAACTCAGTAATGAATTTCTTGATCCATACTACTTCTTTAGCTGCATCTGATGCTGCTATATACTCAGCTTCTATTGTAAAATCAGCGACAGTGCTTTATTTAGAACTTTTCCAGCTTACAGTACCTCCATTTAACACAAACACATATTCTGACTGCGATCTAAAGTCATCTTTGTCAGATTGGAAGCTTGCATCTATATAACCATTATTACTAGCTCATCTTCCAATCCCCCATATATTAAGAATGCATCCTTAGTTCTTCTCAACTATTTAAGGATATTCTTAACAGCTGTCTAGTAACTTTCATCGAGATCTGACTGGTATCTGCTCGTCATGCTCAAAGCATATGAAACGTCTGGTCGAGTGCATAACATGGCATACATGATTGATCCTATAGGCGAAGCATAAGGAATCATACTCATGTGATCTCGCTCATCAGATGTCATTGGACATTGAGTCTTGCTAAGAGTAATGCCATGAGACATTAGCAAAAATCCTCTTTTGGAATTTTGCATACTGAATCTATTTAGCACCTTATCTATATAAGTGCTTTGACTAAGACCAATTATCCTTTTAAATCTATCCCTATAGATCTTAATCCCAAGGATATAAGCAGCTTCACCCAAATCTTTCATTGAAAAAGATTTTCCTAACCATTCTTTTGTCTTTTGCATGATAGGGATGTCATTTCCAATGAGTAATATATCATCGACATATAATACAAGAAACATCACAGTGCTCCCACTAATCTTCTTGTATACACAAGGTTCATCCTCATTTTTGATGAACCCAAACTCTTTGACTATTTCATCAAAATGAAGGTTCCAGCTCTGAGAAGCTTGCTTCAATCCCTAAATGGATCTTTGCAGCATACATACCTTTCTAGAATTCTCAAAATGGACAAAACCCTCAGGTTGTGTTATGTACACATCCTCAAGTAAGTTTCCATTAAGAAACGCTGTTTTGACATCCATTTGCCATATCTCATAGTCATAATATGCAGCAATGGCAATAAGAATCCTTATTGATTTAAGCATTGCAACTGGTGAAAAGGTTTCATCATAGTCAATACCATGAGTTTGTTTGAACCCTTTTGCAATGAGCCTTGCTTTAAAGGTATTTACTTTGCCATCCATGTCAGTTTTCTTTTTGAAATTTGCACCAATTATTTTAATTCCTTCAAGTGGATCAATTAAGTTCGAAACTTGATTATCATACATGGATTGCATCTCAGATTTCATGGCTTTTAGCCATTTCTCAGATTCTGGACCTGACACGACATCTTGATAGGTAGTAGGCTCATCTTGATCTATGAGCATTACTTCACGACTATCTGTCATGAGAAATCCATATCTCTCGGGCTCGTGTCGTATCCTATCAGATATACGTGGCACTTGTGTAATAGGTATAGGTTCCACAACAGTTTGTGAAATTTGTTAAGTTTCCATCGGTGGTTTAATGTTTTCTTGTGGTTCTCGAATTTCTTCAAGTATTACTTTACTCCCACTGGTTCTTTTAGAAATAAATTCTTTTTCTAAAAAGACACCATTTCGAGCAACAAACACTTTGTTCTTAGAAGGGTTATAAAAGTAATATCCTTTAGTTTCCTTAGGATATCCCACAAAAAGACATTTATCAGATTTTGGTGCTAATTTATCCGAGACTTGTCGTTTGACATAAACCTCATAGCACCAAATCTTTAGAAAAGATAAACTAGGAGTTCTCCCAGTCCATATCTCACATGGTGTCTTTTCAACCGCTTTAGATGGAACTCGGTTCAAAGTGAATGCGGCTGTTTCTAATGCATAACCCCCAAAGGATAACGGAAGATCTGTTTGACTCATCATAGATCGAACCATATCTAATAAAGTTCGATTCCTCCTTTCAGATACACCATTCTATTGTGGTGTTCCTGACGGAGTTAATTGTGAAATAATTCCACAATTTCTTATATGATTGTCAAACTCTTGGCTTAAATAGATTGAAGTACTTTAATAGTTTTACTAAGTTGATTTTGTACTTCATTTTGAAAGGTTCTGAACATTTCAAAATGAAGTACAAAATCAACTTAGTAAAACTATTAAAGTACTTTCTGAACATTTCAAATGATTCATGTTTATGTTTCATTAGATAGACATAGCCATATCTACTGAAATCATCAGTGAATGCAATGAAGTACTGAAATCCTCCCCTGGCATTTATGCTTAATGGGCCACATACATCAGAATGTACAAGGCCTAATAAGTCAGTAGCCCTTTCACTATGTCTAGTGAAAGAATCCTTTGTCATCTTGCCTAATAAATAAGATTTGCAATTATCAAATGATTCAAAATCAATTGTTTGCAAAAGTCCATCTTGATGGAGTTTAGATATGCGTTTCTCATTTATATAACCAAGGCGACAATGCCATAAATACGTTGTATTTAAATCATTTGGTTTGGATTTCTTTGTAGTTATGTTATAAATGTCATGATTATTGGATGTTTCTAGATTTAGGACATAAAGCCCACAATATGAATCAACAATACCATAAAGCATGCCATTATAATAAATAGAACATTTCTTATTCTTAATAAGAAAAGAAAAACCTTCATCATCCAAACTTGAAACTGAAATAGTATTCCTACTTAAACTAGGAACATAATAGCAATTGTTCAAAACTAACAAAAGCCCATTGGGCAAAGTCAATTCATAAGTGCCTACAGCTAGAGCAGCAACTTTTGCTCCATTTCCCACTCGTAGGTCCACTTCGCCCTTTCTCAGTTGCCTACTCCTTTTGAGTCCCTGCACATTTGTACAAATGTGAGATTCACATCCAGTATCTAATGCCCAGGAAGTAGAATTAGATAATTTAATTTTTATAACGTAAATACCTGAAGATGTAGTCTCACCACTCTTCTTCTTCTTCAATTCTTCCAAGTAGAGCTTTCAGTTCCTCTTCCAATGACCAGGTTCATTGCAGTGGAAGCAAACTCCCTCCTTTGGAGCTTTAGCCTTGGGCTTGGGTTTGGGCTTAGGCTTACCACCAATTTTGCCTTAGCCTTGCCCTTACCCTTAACTTTCATGCCTTTCCCTTTGTTAACCATCAGAACATGGCCAGGCTTCTTATTGATGCTTTGCTCAGTTGTTTTAAGTATGGCATGTAGCTCAGCTATAGATTTCTCCATATTATTCATATTGTAGTTCATGACAAAATGGTCATAACTATCAGGCAATGAATTAAGGATCAAATCCATTGCCAGTTCTAAACTGAGGGGAAATCTAAGCCTCTCAAGGTGATCAATATAGCCCTTCATTTTCAAAATATGAGAGCTGACTGAAGCACCTTCAATCATCTTGCAAGAATGCAAAGCTTTGGTAGTCTCATACCTTTCTTGCCTTGCCTGCTGTTGGAGGGTCTGCTTGAGATGAGTACTCAACTCATAAGCCTCCATATTTTCTAGATGCTTTTGAATCTCTAGAGCCATGGTAGCTAACATAAGACAACCAACAGAATCATCTATATGTTTATTGTGTTTATCTTTGAACGCCCTTGTAGCATCAGCAGGTGGTTCATTGGGAATAGGCTCATCCAGCACATATAGCTTCCTTTCTTGCTTGAGAACAATTCTCAAGTTCCTGAACCAGTCAAGGAAGTTTGTGCCAGTTTCTTTAAGTTTGTCCTTCTCAAGAACTGATCGCAGTGACATAGTAGAAGTATTATTTGATGCCATTAATCTACAAATATGCAAGATAAATAATATTAGTACCAATTTCATTTTAGGTTTTCTTATAAATTCCCACTAAAATAATAACCCTCAATAATAATTACAACAATTATAATAATTTAGTAGGCTAAGATCCATATTTCACCTAACTCTAAGTCAGCTTGGGCATGACCTTATAGTTAAGTTATTTAGGTAAGTAGCTCATTTACCAATTATAACTTATATAACTCTTAGATTATTTATGGGATTTTGACATCATATGTCCCGGCATGTTATAATCCCATCTTATGCCCTTAGGCCCAAAACCTTTTTGATAGCCTAATTAAGTCTAACCATTTTAAACATAAGAGTAGCACCATTACCCATCCCGCCTTACTAGGATAACCTAATGTACTTTGCTTTAGCAGAACCCACATTTTGGTGATCTTAGTCTTGACAGGTGTTTTAATAATGGGTGGCATATGACTTAAAATTATGGTTAGGGATTTTAATTTTAACTTATGATGTCTAATTATTTATATAAATCATGCATAATTTTATACATGGCATCTCATACACATATATAATCATTCATCGCATCATATTCTAAGAAAATATGCATAATATATATAAAACCGTGTCGTAGCATGGCCAAATCTATTTTTGATCCTCATAAGCCAATGTGAAGATCAAAGGTCAATCATAGGTGTAAATACATGGACTTGATCAACAGCTTCCATCTTGCACCTCCATCGCCATGGACTTGAATTGATCTCCATTATTGCTCTTCGTCTTCATTACAATAATGATACAAAGATATTCTACTACAACTATTGAATAAAATAAAGATTACAATTAAAATTAATGACACGCAGGTCGTATTTAAAAATTACAAACCCTTAAAATAGATAAAATAAAACTCATCCACATGAGGTTCAATTGGTCATGCTATGCACCAAGCAAAGACATCAAACATACATAAGATAAATCATGTTATTTCATATCATGCATAATATACCTTTTTCATAAAATTGATATATTAAAATTAATGAACATTAAATCCAGCGACATAAAAGGCACTACAAAGAGGTAGCACGGCTGCCCTGCTGGCCAGTCAGCGCGTGGGGTTAATAGACACAGAATACCATCATAATTAATTCCATATTAAACATATTAATACTATTAGTTAATCATATTAACAGAATCGTATCAATTAAATTAATATCGTTAATCTCAAAACTTATCAATCATATTAACACTTAATTGAGTTCATTAATCATATTAACATTAGTTAATTTCGTAGCCCTTTAATATACCAGAATAAACATTACAAAATTGATTTCGTTTATACCACATACAATCTGTTCATTTTAACAATTAAAACCGAAATCAATTTTTATGTATCAATATACAAATCGATCGACATTCATGCCAATAGAATCATATACATATCACATACATAAATATATTTGAATCAATTGAATATACATATGGCTCTGATACCACTGTTGGGTTTCATCACAATAAATCAAATTAAACACAGCGGAATATTAATTGAAACCCAAATAGGATCCATGTATTTTCAATTGATTCAAAAGGAGAGATTAAGAATACCGACCTTTTGGTTTGCTAAAAATGAACTAACTCTTAGTTATATCGGATTGTAGGCGCTGCTGCAACCACGAATGCCCTCTATCTGTATCCACACGCACGAATCGATGAACAAAAATCGCAGGGTTGCTAGCTCCCTTACGTGCGACTGGATTTTGTGTTTTTCTTTCTTAAGAATATGGCGGCTAGGGTTTCTTATCTCTCTCAAGAACGGCAGCCACTCTCTATTTTCTCTTAAAAAAAATGAAAATTAGGGTTAAATTCTCATTAACATATATCCACATATATATATGAGTAAATTTAAACCCTAAAGAGATAAATTAGGGATATTATCTCTTATTCAAAATAAGATATATATATATATATATATATATATATATATATATATATATATATATATATATATATATATATATATATATATATATATATATATATATATATATATATATATATTTCTTATTCGAAATAATAAGAAATATTATAATAATATATATTTTATTATCTCATATTCAAAAATAAGATACACACACACACACACACACACACACATATATATGTATCTATATGTATATATATATGTATGTATATGATTTTGAAATTAAATAGAAATATCCATAGTATAATTTCGAAATACCCTAATTAAAATCCATTATGTTCATTTTGGTCTTGGTGTGCGACCCAATAGGTTTATATTAAGTTGGCAGTGGGCCCAATACCATAATAGGCTCACAAATCATAATTGGTCTCTAACAAGACATTATGACTACCCAAATAATATAAATATCGTTAGTCTGATTTTAACCTGATAATAGAATACACTATTATCCTTTTGTCACATGATATCTTGTTTGAACATAAGTCATGGTCCATGTCAAACTTATATTGTTTAAACATATAATTTCTTGATTACTAAGTAGACTGATAAATTCAAATGATATTGATCACACTATCAATTCATTCGAGCACGGCCATGCATTTTACAGTCCTACTTATCGAGGGACCCAATAGATATCTCTCTCATAAGAGAGGGACAAATTCCATCTTAATTAATCACTTTCCTCTGCATAATTCTCATTATGTTCGATCATAAACTTTATAATTATCCGATTCAAGATAATGTTTGATTATGTCAAAACATAATGTTCCTTAAGTAGAAAACCATGATAACCTCAGGTCAAAGGATTCAATAACATATCTATTATAAGATCACTTATGACACTATCCCATGTAGTGATCTCACAGTGGGTCTATCCAGTACTTTGTTCTCTAACAAGTACCTATAGATTTGATTTATATCATCATATATAATCATCTCATGATTATCAATGCAAATCTATACTAGTCATAATTTATCTTTATGCCCTTTAGTGAAAAATGACTAGGGACGACATGAATAACATTGTTATTCATAAACATTACAATAATGTAACATGCCAATAATATTAACGTGAAGAAAACCATCATATAAATTAAAATGTAATAATTATATCAAGGTCCAAATATTTGGCCTAGGGCATAACCGCTAACACTCCCTAGCTGCAAATTATTATATTTAAAAAATTAGTATTAATATAAAATAAAAAGCAAGAAAAAATTGGCTAAACATGCACATATTACATTTAGAATAGTAGTCCCTATGTTTTCATCAATGAAATAGCCATGACCACATTCTCTTGGCCTTTTGTAGCCACTTAGTCCCCTTCCTTTACTAGTTCCAGTAGTCAGATGGGTTGAGGTATTCAGTGTGACATTTTGCTATACCTCTGAGATAGGTTGACTGACTGAAATACCTCTCCCCCTTTCTCTGCCCCTTGAAGTTCCACTGTCCTTTTGTAACGCCCCAATAGGCCCTGAAAGGATATCGGATTGCTACGCACGCATAACAACACATATAATCAATTGCATAAATACTATCAAATTGCTTAGATGAAAATAACCAATTACGCATGCATAAACAAACTTAAGTTACTTGTATTACATATTATCATTATCCATCATTTTGCATGTACATTCTCTATAATGTTTTCAGTTAACATACAAAATATTCATTACATCATTACTAAACTGTCAATACAAAAAGAATCCTATCATATACAAAAACTCCAAGTTTCTATCCTAGTGGCCTGCAGATGCACAACTCTCAATATCGAACTTGCATACCTACACGGGAAACACCCATGCTAAGCAAAGGCTCAATGGGGATATACAAAAGCAAATAGACTTCTAATGAAGTCATAAACATCACACAATATGCATATCGATAGTTCTCGTGCTTATCACATATTAACATTCATTAATAAATACTCCAAAATGAACATACAATTAACATAACTATATCATTAGCATATAACTCTTCATGCACATAACTTCTAGTTCTAACAACTATCATATACAATGATTGACAGTTTACCCTTATTACTCTTATATAATCATATACATGTACATTTAACTTATCAACACACCTTTATCATTTACGTTCATCTATACGTGCACAACATCTCTAGATTAGCACACATCATACACTATAAGTGATAACATACCACTACTTTTGTCACGTAACCAAGCACATATATGCATATCATTGTACAGTCATAATCATTATATAGAATGTCTTGAATTCATATCTATAGTAGATACGGGTGCTTTGGATACTGACAAGCATTATCAACATCTGGAGACCAAAATCTCAAATCTCTAGATACCTGAAGGTAACAAACTCTAGACCCAATCAGGGCCACTCTGGACACCAAACGGGTGCCAAACTCTGGCAACTGCAAACTCTAACCCTTTATAGGCATGCCTATTTATCTACTACTATGACAATTCAGGCTTACATATAAACTTTATTCACTAAACCATATACTTTACATTTATTCAAGTACCTTATCAAACCATTGCACATCCTACTCACATCATATATTAACTTTGTAACCATGAACACACATACATGTTTGTTTATTATTCATACTAAAACTACGCTCATATTCAATCTACCTGTTCATATAGTATACACGAATATCATAACTTCATATTGTATACTAAGCACCATATCTCATCAAGCATATCATTCATATTCTCACTTATGTTAACACATTTAACCTTCCATATGTTAACCATCCATAAACCAATGCAAAATTACACACAAATACGAACAAATAACTTGCATTCAAGACTTTTAGCTATGTCGAGCTCGCGACCCTTGTCACGCTCGCGACAGACCGCACATATACCTTCTGTCGCGCTCGGGGCAGAGCTCATGCACGCGACAGAACACCAAAATGCTTCTGTTGTGCTCGCTATAAGTCTCGCAGCCACGGTAAAACATGGACTGGCAAAACTTTGCCTATTGAGCACTCTGTCACGCTGGCGACAGAGCCTGAACTTCATGCCCAAACTCCTAACTTCACATATCTCTAACACATGCTCTTTCACATACTTTCCTAAATTCACATGCATGACTTTTATCATCACTCAAACACCAATTCCAGCCGAAAAGGCCATCAAAACAAGTAATCACATGCAAATAACTTTCATACACACTTTATAACTAACACAAATTCATCATGTAAAGTAGTCAAATCTCCATAGAACTTCAAGTTATCAATAAGCATCATGCAACTCATTAATATTAACATATACACAAATTCACAACTAAAAGAGTTGTTGAATTATTTCAAAGCCTACAATTTTCCAACTAGATCAAACATGCATCTATTAGAAATTAAAATCCCAAACCTCAAAATGAAGCTTGATCAACTTTCTCTTTAAGCTCAAACCTTATCTTTGCCTTTACCCCTTCTCTTGTCTAAAGCTTCTTGCACAAATCCAACAAAACACACACTTAATCCAATAACCAAACTAACTCATAATTACAAATAGAATTGCGTAGAAGAAGAAGATAACTTAAACTTCTAACCCACACTTACCTTTCCAACTTATCTCTTAAACCTCTTTAAACTAATCCAACTCAAGTCTTTAAAAAATCCAACGAAGAAAAAGAAAGTAAGAAGAAGATGAAGAACAAAGAAAAATAAAGAAAAATAAAGAAAGAGAGAGATGTAGCCGGTCCAATGCATGCAAGGAGAAGATAGATTTCTGCCTCTCCACTTACTCTTTAATATGCATGTAGAATCCATGTGTCAAGTACTCAAGGCCACACTTGTTAAGCCCATACCAAACTGCCACTGAGTCCTTGGCCAATGCCTACTTAATCCCTCACTTAAATTCTTTCTTTCTATAATTTTAATTTCTTTTCAATTGCATCCTCATTTCCCATAAACTCATATTTATACTATTACTCTTGTGCCCTTACAATACAATTAACATTACCAATCCTTTTAGGGTACACTTTGGGTCATTACACCTTTAGTGTGCTTGTGCCAACTGATTTTGAATTGTTCCTCTCTAAACTTCTGCCCCTTGATGAACCTCTGTTACTTGTTGCACCTCTGCCTCTGTTGTTGTTCCTGTCACACCCCATAAGTGGCCTAATTGGATTTAACAATTTTAAATTGGACAAGTAAGGGCAATTTGGTATTTTATAAAAGAAAAGAGGATTAAATTGCAAAGAAATAAGAGTAATTAATTCCAGATTTTTAGTTTAGTGAGGAGAAAGTAAGTTGTCAAGGATTAAATGGTAAAAGAGGAATTAGTGGATTGTGATTCCTGTGCATGTGTGCCAAGTGGAGAGGTGGGTGTATGCGTGTGGGAGAGAGAAAGGAGGACTTCAGAAATCTTAGTAGCTTCTGTATGAAGCCATCAGATTTGAATTTCTTTCTCTCTTGCTCTCTCTCACGTTAGCCATTCCTTCCTCTCTCCATTTGCTATTCTTTTCCAGTTGCATGTGTGTTTTCCTGTTGAGGAACTCAGGTCTGGGTTTGTTAGAAGCTTCAGAAGGTAAGTAAATAAGTTGTTGTGGCTGAACTTCTTCTTTTGTCTATCTCTGTTATGGATGGTTTGAGGTATGAAGTTTTAGTTTTTGGTTATCTGAACTTTTGGTCTTGTTTTGTCGGTTCATGAATCTGCTGAAGAGAAGAAGAGAGATAAAGGGAAAGAGAAGGTGGTGGATTAAGAGTACAGTGGGCGTTTTTGGACTTCATTACAGGTTTGGGAGTGTTTCCATTTTCTCATTTTGGATCCTAGTTGCTGTTTGATGTTAACTTTAGTTATATGTGTGTTCAATTATATTAATGTATGAGAAATGTATTGTGTATACATGATTTCAGTAGAAAAAGAATGATTATAAGTTTGCAAATGAGGTGGTTAAACATGTACATGAATGTGAAATTCTGGGTTGTCCCTCTCTCTGTTTATTTACTGTGATTATATGATAATGTGAATACTGTGGGTGAAATTGCTGTGATTGTGTCTAGAAGACTTAAAGGTACGTGTTAGCATGGTTTTTGCATGAAAAACGGATTTAGATAAATTGAGATTTGAGTTTTGAGTTATACTCTGTTTTTCAAGTTTCCTGGTTTTTTGTGTTTTTCTGGAAATTCTGAGAAGTTGGAGGAAGGAGAAGAAAGCTGTGAGAGGAAGATCACGTGATGTGATGGGGCATCACGCCGTGACCTCCCTCCTTTGGGAAGTCACGTGGCGTGATGAAGCATCACGCCGTGACCTGCCTCCCTTGGCGAAGTCGCGACGTGATGAAGCATCACGCCTCGCGACCTCGCCTGCCTCCCTGCGTGTCACGAGATTTCATCTCGTGACTTCTCTTCCTCTCCTCTCAGGCGTCACGAGACGTGATTGATGGTCACGCCGTGACTGCCTGCTCCTCTGAGTGGCACTTGCGAGAAACCAGCGTCACGAGACGTGACGAATGGTCACGGCGTGACCGGCCTCTACCTGCTGCCCTGTTTTCTTAAAACAAAGTTTAACTTCTGATTTCAAGGGTTTTAGCACTACATGACAAATGTTTGAGTTTAAAATCTGTATTGAAATTAATAATTGCTTAGTATTGAGTTGTATACTTAATTAAATAATTAATGTACATAATTTACTAGTTTATATTTTACATGAACATAAATTAACTTAAGTGCGAATTATTTATACTTCTGCCTCTAGTAATTGATACTGGATGTATTTAAATGTTTCGGAATTTGATTTAGACACATGTACACGTGAAATATGTATTTGCATTTAGTGTATTTAATACTGATATTGGTGCTTGAATTATGAGTTGAGTTTTAAGCCTGAATAGTCATAGTAGTGGATAAGTAAGCGCTTACTTAGGTCAGTGTGTGTGTGCAGCTGCTATATGATAAAACGCTATACGTGGGTCCGTTTGGATCCTTGTTTCGATCCTGTATGGGTCTATATGGATTTAATGCGAGATTTCGGTCTCTATATGAAAAATACATATTTGAGACTCATGTCTCTATATGCTTAGGATACTGTGTCCTATCAGTATCCAATTGACCGCATCCACTTCTAGAGAGTATTTTAGACTAATCAGGCTATATGTTTAAATGTGTTGCATATGTTGAAATGCATTATTGACATGATTACAAGTATATGATGTATATGAATTCCTGCATAGCTTTATATACACCTTGAATTGGTATATTTGGAATGATGAAAATTATGATTTGTATACCTAATTACTTGTAATGTATATAACTATGCATGTCAAGTAAGAAATTTAGAGACATGTTTACATGTGATTTTGATGCCTTTGCTTTTGAATCATTAGTTTAGTATTGTATAAATATTGTATATACATATTGTTCGTTTGTTTTGTTCCTCCCCACTAAGCGTTATCGCTTAGCACGGGCTCTTTTCCCGTGCAGGTGGCGAGTGCAGTTCAGAGTCGGATATCTGCAGGTCGGCCACTAGGAGTCTTTTGATGAAGTTATTTTTGAAGTCTTCCGCTGTAAATTTTTGTATATGGCTTGTGTATAGGAAAGTAAATTTTTGTAAAGGAACAAATATTATTTTTGTATATGTATTTGCTTACGAGCCTCTTTTTGTAAAATGATATTGATATATGTTACATGTAGACAGGTTTTATTATTAATCGATTAAAAGTTTCTTTACATTTCACTTGGTTTTTGTTTATACATGTGTATATGGATTCGTGATATGTGTTTGCTCGCGTGGCACTCCGGTATCCTTCCAACGGGGATGGCGGGGTGTTACAGCTTGGTATCAGAGCCCAGGTTTTGTGGTTCTGGGTTATGTTGTGATTGTTTGAGTGTAGAGTCGAGTCTATGCATGAGAGTCAGTTTTGTATAGTGGCCTAATGCAAATGTCTTGTGTTTTATAGTGTTTATATGGAGTCGGATCCAAGTGAGTATATGGGCGACACGATGGACAGTGTCTATATGGGTCGTAGAGAGAGTCCGATCAGAGGAGGTGATCCAGTGAGACAGGATAGGCTTGCACAGGAACCTGCACCAGCTGTGGGTGCAAATAGAGGAGTTGGTTTTGATCCAGCATTAGTGCAAGGTTTGTTGCAGGTGGTTGATAGGTTGACTGCTCCTAAGGCTCCAATTGAATTGTTAAGAAAAAGAGGAGCAGAGGATTTTCATGGGACTGCCTTAGATGAATCAGATGTGGCTGAGTTTTGGCTCAAGAGAATAGGTAGAATTCTGCAAGAGATTAGATGTCCCGCGGATCAGAGAGCTTCATGTGCAGTTTCGTTGCTTCAGGGACCAGCCTATGATTGGTGGGAGCTTGCGATGAGGAATCCTCAGCGGCCAGCTGAGTTGACATGGGAGTATTTTAAGCAAGAGTTTGAGCAAAAGTATATAACGAAGGCTTACCAAGAAGCGAAGTGGAGAGAGTTCATCAGTTTGAAGCAGAGGGGAATGACTGTGAGTGAGTATGACAAGGAATTCAACAGGTTGAGTAAGTATGTGCCAGAGCAGTTGTTGACTGGTGAGTTCAGATGTAGACATTTTCTTGAGGGGCTTCGTGAGGTGTATCGAGGTCCTTTGTCTGCAATGGTAGTTTTGCAACCAGTGGGATATTATCAGCTTGTGGCTGCAGCAATGAAGTTAGAGGAATCTGAGGAGATTAAACAGAAGATGGCACAGAAGAGGAGAGCACCAGAAGGAGGAGTTGCAAGTACTAAGAAGGTAAAGGGTGCTCCAGTTGAGCAAGGAAATAGAGGGTCTGTTCAGGTGCCTTCAGAAGTTGGAAGTGTGGCACCGCATGCAAGTAAGGGAAACCGAGCACCGGAGTGTGAGCATTGTCATAGGTACCATTGGGGTACATGTCGTAAGATTACCGGCGCCTGTTTCAAGTGTGGAAGTATGGAACATCGGTTTGCATTTTGCCCTAATCGACAAGTGGACCAGAATCAGCAAGAGAGCAAAAGATCTAATGTCATCCAAAGCAATCGTGAAGGAAGTAGACATCCGAGAGCACCATCTGAGACGGTGCAACGACCGGGTGCTACAGAAGATCATACTAGGCATCGGGCATATGCTATGACTACTGAGAATGTAACGGGTGCTGCAGGACCTTCGGGTAAGTGTTTATATGTTCAGTTTTGTCTTGTTTCGGTTTTGGTATTTGAGATGTGTTTGGATAAGCGAGAAAATTTCGAGGACGAAATTTTCTTAAGGGGGAGAGAGTTGTCACACCCCATAAGTGGCCTAATTGGATTTAACAATTTTAAATTGGACAAGTAAGGGCAATTTGGTATTTTATAAAAGAAAAGAGGATTAAATTGCAAAGAAATAAGAGTAATTAATTCCAGATTTTTAGTTTAGTGAGGAGAAAGTAAGTTGTCAAGGATTAAATGGTAAAAGAGGAATTAGTGGATTGTGATTCCTGTGCATGTGTGCCAAGTGGAGAGGTGGGTGTATGCGTGTGGGAGAGAGAAAGGAGGACTTCAGAAATCTTAGTAGCTTCTGTATGAAGCCATCAGATTTGAATTTCTTTCTCTCTTGCTCTCTCTCACGTTAGCCATTCCTTCCCCTCTCCATTTGCTGTTCTTTTCCAGTTGCATGTGTGTTTTCCTGTTGAGGAACTCAGGTCTGGGTTTGTTAGAAGCTTCAGAAGGTAAGTAAATAAGTTGTTGTGGCTGAACTTCTTCTTTTGTCTATCTCTGTTATGGATGGTTTGAGGTATGAAGTTTTAGTTTTTGGTTATCTGAACTTTTGGTCTTGTTTTGTCGGTTTATGAATCTGCTGAAGAGAAGAAGAGAGATAAAGGGAAAGAGAAGGTGGTGGATTAAGAGTACAGTGGGCGTTTTTGGACTTCATTACAGGTTTGGGAGTGTTTCCATTTTCTCATTTTGGATCCTAGTTGCTGTTTGATGTTAACTTTAGTTATATGTGTGTTCAATTATATTAATGTATGAGAAATGTATTGTGTATACATGATTTCAGTAGAAAAAGAATGATTATAAGTTTGCAAATGAGGTGGTTAAACATGTACATGAATGTGAAATTCTGGGTTGTCCCTCTCTCTGTTTATTTACTGTGATTATATGATAATGTGAATACTGTGGGTGAAATTGCTGTGATTGTGTCTAGAAGACTTAAAGGTACGTGTTAGCATGGTTTTTGCATGAAAAACGGATTTAGATAAATTGAGATTTGAGTTTTGAGTTATACTCTGTTTTTCACGTTTTCTGGTTTTTTGTGTTTTTCTGGAAATTCTGAGAAGTTGGAGGAAGGAGAAGAAAGCTGTGAGAGGAAGATCACGTGACGTGATGGGGCATCACGCCATGACCTCCCTCCTTTGGGAAGTCACGTGGCGTGATGAAGCATCACGCCGTGACCTGCCTCCCTTGGCGAAGTCACGACGTGATGAAGCATCACGCCTCGCGACCTCGCCTGCCTCCCTGCGTGTCACGAGATTTCATCTCGTGACTTCTCTTCCTCTCCTCTCAGGCGTCACGAGACGTGACTGATGGTCACGCCGTGACTGCCTGCTCCTCTGCGTGGCGCTTGCGAGAAACCAGCGTCACGAGACGTGACGAATGGTCACGGCGTGACCGGCCTCTACCTGCTGCCCTGTTTTCTTAAAACAAAGTTTAACTTCTGATTTCAAGGGTTTTAGCACTACATGACAAATGTTTGAGTTTAAAATCTGTATTGAAATTAATAATTGCTTAGTATTGAGTTGTATACTTAATTAAATAATTAATGTACATAATTTACTAGTTTATATTTTACATGAACATAAATTAACTTAAGTGCGAATTATTTATACTTCTGCCTCTAGTAATTGATACTGGATGTATTTAAATGTTTCGGAATTTGATTTAGACACATGTACACGTGAAATATGTATTTGCATTTAGTGTATTTAATACTGATATTGGAGCTTGAAGTATGAGTTTAGTTTTAAGCCTGAATAGTCATAGTAGTGGATAAGTAAGCGCTTACTTAGGTCAGTGTGTGTGTGCAGCTGCTATATGATAAAACGCTATACGTGGGTCCGTTTGGATCCTTGTTTCGATCCTGTATGGGTCTATATGGATTTAATGCGAGATTTCGGTCTCTATATGAAAAATACATGTTTGAGACTCATGTCTCTATATGCTTGGGATACTGTGTCCTATCAGTATCCAATTGACCGCATCCACTTCTAGAGAGTATTTTAGACTAATCAGGCTATATGTTTAAATGTGTTGCATATGTTGAAATGCATTATTGACATGATTACAAGTATATGATGTATATGAATTCCTGCATAGCTTTGTATACACCTTGAATTGGTATATTTGGAATGATGAAAATTATGATTTGTATACCCAATTACTTGTAATGTATATAACTATGCATGTCAAGTAAGAAATTTAGAGACATGTTTACATGTGATTTTGATGCCTTTGCTTTTGAATCATTAGTTTACTATTGTATAAATATTGTATATACATATTGTTCGTTTGTTTTGTTCCTCCCCACTAAGCGTTATCGCTTAGCACGGGCTCTTTTCCCGTGCAGGTGGCGAATGCAGTTCAGAGTCGGATATCTGCAGGTCGGCCACTAGGAGTCTTTTGATGAAGTTATTTTTGAAGTCTTCCGCTGTAAATTTTTGTATATGGCTTGTGTATAGCAAAGTAAATTTTTGTAAAGGAACAAATATTATTTTTGTATATGTATTTGCTTACGAGCCTCTTTTTGTAAAATGATATTGATATATGTTACATGTAAACAGGTTTTATTATTAATCGATTAAAAGTTTCTTTACATTTCACTTGGTTTTTGTTTATACATGTGTATATGGATTCGTGATATGTGTTTGCTCGCGTGGCACTCCGGTATCCTTCCAACGGGGATGGCGGGGTGTTACAGTTCCTCTTTATTGTAGAGATATCATCACATATTGAAGTCTAGTAATATTGATTGCTTTGTGGCACAGAAGATGGACCAACATTCAGATTTGATGCTGTGGTACAAGAACTCTCACCCCTTTCCATGTTCACATTCTACACATCATGTAATGGCCCAAATACTAAGTTAGCTATAAATAATATTTTTCGGTGTTGGTCAGCGTACCCAGGTATTAATTATTCCCAAGGGCAAAAAATATTTTATTTGACCATCAAAAAATATTGGTTATAATTAGTTCGAGGGTAAAATTTAAAGTGAATTTGAGGTCAAATAGGTCCCCAAAAGTCATAAGTAAAAAATAGTTTCACCAAACTTTGACCGGACTATTAAAAATAGCTATTGACCTCTAAAAATTTATCTGAGGGTATGGAAAGACTTTAAATAATGTTTAGAATTTATTGGTGGTGAAAAAGTATTTTTATGGTAACGTTGAAAATTGAGCTATCGGACTGATTTAAGTGAACCGGATCGAAAATGGACTCCGATTGGGCTGAAATTTTAAATGTACCCTAATTTATACATTTTATGAATATTGGAATTAGTTTTGGGAGAATTGAGCATGGTAAGAGAGAAAATTAATTTAAGAGTTTGGGCCTTAAAAGTGGTTTGGGCCTTAAAAGTGGTTTGGGCTTTGGATTGGTTGGCCCAACTTGGTTGGACCTTAAATTAAGCCAAAATGCCACTATATAAGATAATTTTTCTGCTCATTAACCTAGATTTTTTCCAGCAGTTCCATTCTTCTCTCTTCTGCCTCAAACCGTAGCCCTTTTTCTCCTCTCCCAACGTGATTTGTCACTTCTTTCTTCCATTTCCTTCATAAATCAAGCTTCCTTAATTAATGATTTTCAGCCCCTTATGAAATGATTGCAACCCCTAAACTCTGAATTGGGTGAAGATTTGAGAAATAAATATTCTAAAATTTAGGCATTTTTAAGGTTAGTTTTAAATTGATGGATTTAATTGGTTCCAATGGTTCTAATCGTTAGATTAAGTTATTTTTAAGTATGATTTTAAGATTTATTTGAGTTATTGAAGTGGGATTTTTTTTAGGCTATTTCTCTTGGTTTCGGCCATGGAAGGTTTTAGGAGAAGGAAGGAGTTCCTTCATGTCTAATGCAAGGAGAAGGAGGTTTTATTGTGTTTAAATAGAATTAAAGGTAGGTTACATGTTCTTGAGATTTTCATTGAATTTATTTAATTTTGGGGTTATGTATATTGGGATTTTTGTTGATTTATGTATGCTAAATTAAAATTGAACCTAAAATCATGCTTAGAGAGGTTTGAATTGAGGATTTGAATGATTAAATTAAAAAGGAAATTTTTAATTAGGTGTTTACCTTGTTGGCCAAATTATGCATGTAGGAGTTTAAGAGTTTAAATTGTATTTTAATGCTAATTGGTTATGATTTTATGTTAATTAAAGTATATTCTAGCTTAATTAATGATTAACTGAAGAAAAGTAAATTTAGAGGAAAAATATGAAGATTGGCCGAATTGTTTAAGTATATTTATAAAAGTGTATTATGTGTATTTTGATTTATTGTTAAGGCACAAGTCATAAAATGTGTATAGACATGAATTTGGATGCATTTTAATTTAGTTGGTGTTGTTTGAATTTATTTAATAATTTAATAATTTTATAACGTGTTATGTACATTTTGTATATTTTCACATAATTGATGTTAAAGTGAGATTTTAGTATATTTGATACTAAAATTGGATAATTAGTTAAATGGGATTTTATTTGAATTAAATTGAATAATTTATGGTGAAATATGCTATTATGAAAATTATAGATTTTATTGAATTTAAATGAGTTTATTGTGCTAAATAAGATAATTGAGTAGTTGCTAAGTTAATTTAATGATTAGTCTATGAAAGTAATTTTTTTTAGATGAACTATTGTTCTTGGTCATAGATTCTTTAAGTTGAACTTAATGTGTTTTTAGTTTATTGTAAATTGTAAGGTTATAAGAATGCATACATGAATGATTTGTGTTATATATTAGCTAAATAAGATGTATTTGAATTTATTCGTTATTTTAATGCGAAATATTCTATTATGTATATAATAGATTTTGAGAAATATCGAATGTTAAAGTGAAGGTATAATATAATTGATGTTAGAGTTTAATATTTAATGATTTAATGTTAAATTGTTGAGAAAAGAATGCATTGAATGTAATTATACCATGTGAGCATATTGGTATCCTAAATGATATTGCGACACGTGGGAACCCTCTTATGTCTCCTGGAGGGCCCGCTTTTAGGGTCCGAGAAGGGTTCGCATCTAATCTTGGGTAACACGAAATATTTTGGAATTCTTTACCCAATAGAACATTGAGAAGTTCATCTAACTTCATGAAACTTTTAGGAACGTTTCATGTATTTTGGGGTCGCCACCCGATTTACAAGAAATTGGAAAAAAGTTATCTAACCTCGGGGGTCTTAAACCAGAAAAGGTGTTCGGAACTTCACTTTTATTAATGCCTTAAGTTAAGTTATAAATGAATTTTTTAACAATTGAAATTCCATCTCTCATCTCATGCGATCATGCAATAAAATTAAAGCGCATCTCAAGCATTTTGGAAAATAGTAAAGAAAGTAACAAAGAAAACGATAAATAAATTACAAGTAAAAAATATGGGACAAAACAATCCCCCAAAATAAAAAAAAACATAAATAAATAACAGAATAAAATTGCCTCAAAATTAATTACAAGGGCCCAAAATAAATAATACACAAAAAAGAATAAAATAAAATACATAATATATAAATCGGAACATTTATTAGATTTTAGGAACATTAGTTCCCCTATGTTAACTTAAAAATCTGAGAATTATTTTTGGGCGATAAAAATAGGGATAATAGGATCTCATTTTATGAAAATTAACTCCCTTTTGAAAATGAAAGTTTATTAGCTAAAAATCAGGACATTGGTTCTATTTTGTTAATAAAAATCCCAATTTCTATTATTATAAAAAAATGAGTTTCTTTAAAATAAACGCGTATAAATACTATTTTGCATAAAATATACAAAACAATAAAATAAAGGAAATACAGAAATTAAAATGCAAACCAAACTTTGAAAGCTCCTAATCTTCTTATTCTCTAGCTTGCCCAGGAACATCACTCAAAGTGAAATGAATAAGTTTGATGAACAAAAACAACAAGAATAAAACAGCAATATTAGCAAATTAAACCAAATGTATAGAATATGATATAATAAAATAAACGATTAAATGGAGCAAATACAATAAATAAATCCAATTGGGAAAAATATTAATGATTACCACTGAAGAATAATGTTTGATAATAAAACATTGAAAATTAACAAGGTGGATTAACGACCTAAAGTAAAATCAAATGAAAAATACAAAATTAATACTAGATATCCTACAGGTTCAACTTACATTCCATGAATCATAATAATAATTTGATTAAATTAATCTAAGTTCATGTTAATTCCGACAAACAACAACGCAAAAAAACTAATATTAATCTACATAATTACAATGGGAAGGCAAATGAATGATGCAAAGTAAGGAAAGAGAAAGGATTTGGCTCTAGCCTGTAAATTTACCCTCAGAGGTTTGATTCTGGATGTAAAAGAAGAAAAAACTGATTTCCTATCGATCACTTGAAGAAAAGAACTAAGAAAACTTGGAATAAAAGCTTTCTCTTACTGAAAACTGAAGTTCAAGATGAAAATTGAATCTTAAACACAAATAATTATTTTTTTTGGCTCAAGCACAATTTGAGAATTTTTGAAAAATCTTTTTAGCTCTAAAAAATCATCTTTTAGAATTTTTCCTCGTTCTGCCATTCTAATCTTCTTCTTTATGGTTCAGAACTTTTCTTTTTATATGATCTTTAAAATATTAGGTTTTAGGAGTTTTAATCTTATTTAAAGTCTTTAATTATCCTTAAAAATCAAGTTTTATCCTTTTAAAAATTGAAAAAAAGAGTTTGAGTTTAATTCTAACTCAAAACCAGAGAAATCCAGAAAAAAATGAACTCCTAGCGAGGTAGGAGACGCGCGAGGTACGGCCTTTGCGCTGGAGGACGTGCCTCACAGGCACAAGGTGCAGCCTCATACTGGGAGGCTGCACCTCATAGGCGCGATGTGAGGGCGCACCCCGCATGCGTTAGGTGCGGCCTCGTGCACGCGCGAGATGCGGCCTCCCCTAGGAGGCTGGGCCTCGCATTGCGCGAGGTGCGGCCTCGCCCAGGGGGGCCACGCGCCTCGCGCTGTGTGAGTTGCGGCCTTGCGCAGGGGGGCTCGCGAGGAGCATGCAGGTGCTATGCCTAGCACGCGCTGCCAGCAAGCACCGCGCAGGCCACAGGGCGGCAATCCACCAAAAACCCGAAAAACCACGGTAACAATAATTTTTATTTAGAAAGAAGGGTTTTGATAAGGAAATCATCACTTCTAATCTTTTTTGCCTATGAACAAGCATTATTTTCATCACTGGGTAACCTTGGTCTGGGCTACTTTAGGACCCAGTGTCTACAGTTGCCCCCAGTTTTGGGGAACGTAGTGCGTGGGTGCCTGGGTGAGCAAAAAATCAAATAAAAAAGGAAGAGACACATACCTGAGGCATTTGTTTTTTCAGTCTGAATGAAGTTTTAGGGGTAGTTATCATCAATTTGTCGACGTGTTAACCCTTATTGTTTTAGTATTGAACCTGTGCGGTGTCTAGCTTTTACGATTGTGGTCTGTAACCGACCTTGATGCGGTGTCTAACCTCTATCGTTGCGGAATCTAACCTGTGCTGTGTATAGCCCCAGTCGTGTCGGTATCCAACCTATTGATACGGTGTCTAACCTCCTTCATTGCAGTATTTAACCTGTGCAGTGTATAGCCCCAATCGTGTCGGTATCTAACCTGTTGATGTGGTGTCTAATCTCATTCATTGTGGCATTTAACCTGTGCGGTGTATAGTGCCAGCTGTGTCGGTATCTAACCTGTTGATGTGGTGTAATAGTAATAGTCATTTTGTTGTCGACGAGTTAACCATTTATCTGAATGGCAGTTAGACATCATTGTCGTGTGCCTGAAAGTTCAAAGAAAAGTTTTAATTGATTGCATTATGTTTTAATTGATTGCATTAACGTGCTCTGGTGGTATATGAATCAACTTATTATCATCTTCTTTTATTTACTAATATACCTCTTTATTTTCATTTTGTTTTTGTTTTTTTGCTTTCTCTTTTCTTTGATTTTGTATGATATGTTCGTTATGTTCAATAGTAAGATTGCAATAAACACAAATGTAAAGATATAACATAAATGGAATTTTTATACATCATAAAGTAATAATATCTAATATCTCCCTGAAATGCCCCATACAGAGGAGGATGATCTGTGTGCTCATCTAGGTCACCAGGCTGTGCTAGAGGAGGTGCCGGCAGATGTGTTACATCCTCAGGTGGTGGTCTAGATGATGATGAATGGAATGCTTGCAATTTGACTTTCGCCTGTCTGTCTAAGAATGGGCTAGCCATGCTCACAACGGTGTGGGAAAGTTCCCTAAAACTGGAGGCTATGCCTGATATGGTGAAAGCGTATCCATCAATGTGATGCCCCAGGTCCTCTCGAATGACAGGAAGGTCTCTCCCCAAATCCTCACGCAGATTCCACAGGCCTTGGGATACTCCTGCATAAGTCTCTTCTAAGACATCCATCTGGTGTAGGGTGGAGGCCAGCGACTCATCCATCTCGTGGAGGAACTCACCAACCCTCTGTGCTGTTGCAACCTACGAAGCTGTCACAGATCCTTCTATCCTATCTAGACGCCTACTAATCTCTCCAAACCCCTCGGCTATCTGCTAGCCAAATAGGGTGAGCCTATAATCTGTCTGCTAGCTCAGTAGGCGAAAGCTCCCCTCTATGCACTAGCTCAGCAGGTGGAGATCGTCCATTACACGCTGGCTAAGAAGACGGATTGCCTCATTATTGCGCTGCCCTAGAGCGGCCAATGTGGACATCATAACCTAGTGCATAAACTGGAATGACATCTCTGGGGTAGGCTGATGCTGCTCTATCTTAAACTCAGATAATGGCGGGGCTGTGGAAGAGGATGCCCCCGGATGGCCTGGCCGATTGAAAGGGGAGTGTCTCCGGGGAGTGCCAAAGTTGAGATCCAAAATATGTGGTGGAGGAGTGGTGCGGGCTCCATTCTCATGTAGTATTTGCTATGGAGGGGGAGTGCTGAAAAGATCTGTGAAGTCCAAATCATATGTACCATCCCCACCCTGTGGTGTACGTGGCTCCTCCTCCTCTTGTTGTAGGTGATCATCCCCTGAAGTACCTACTATGTCAGGAAGTGGAGGGAGCTTACAAAGAAGTATGGTCTTTGCCATACTGAGTAGTTTGTATTCGTCCAGTCAATCCTGTATCGGCTCTACATTCCCATGTAACCAGCGACGACGAGATCAATAGCTATATCCCCCTCCAAGTGTGGTCCGAATGTACCGGGATCACATCTCAGGTGAAGGAGTAACCTAGTCACCACCCCTCTAATGCATATATGCCCAATGGTCCTCTGCCCGGCTCTGCCCAATGCAGATAAGATCTCATGGGCAATGTTCAGCTGCCTACTAGTCATCATCGCCCATAAACTTCAAACCTCGATGGCATTTATAGAACCAGGACTCCTAACTCGGTCAAGGTAGCTATTGGCCAGCACTTTCTGGATATATCTCAAAGCCTACGAACGCAATAGGGTGCTCTTGGCATGATTATGACGATAAGGGACACCTGGTGCTGCTATCTGCTCCCAGCAATGCGTGGGGACAGTCCTATCTGGTACCAAGACCTGATCTCCTGTCGGAAGGCCCATCGCTCGTGGAAAATCCAGGCGGCTCATCTCATGATACTCACCTCCAACCCAAAATAATATAACCCCAAGCTCCGTGTCTGGCCTCTGGTACCCCTAGTACTGTAGTGTGGCTAAGAACTCCCTAGTGATTTTTGGGTATGTCCGGTAAGCTAATCTCAAGAAGTTCGTCCATCCAGCAGATACTATTAGGGCAGTTAGCTCCTCCCACATGCCTATCTGTTGTAGAAACTACCTGGACACGAATCTACTAGGCACAAGTGTCACTTGACATAAAGTCTCAAATAGCTATCTCTGAGCATTTGTCATCCCTTCTGGAGGTGGAGGTGTACTAGGTCTCGGGCGCACTATACGCTGTCAAGGCATCCTAAAAAAAATTTGACAGTTAGTTTATGGAAGTTTGTAAAATAAATTAATCAACATTATTTTATCGATTAGTTTGCTATGTTAAACTCATTTTTCTATGCTACCAATCTAAGAAAATTTGGACAGCAGTTTAGCTAAAATGCCCCAAATTTCCAGTATATACACAACATATTCGAACAGGGTTTAGGCCTCAGACAACCAATCTCAGTATCCAAATTATATACATATTATAAACAGATAATTCTACAAAATAACGACTATTATTTTTACTTATTTGTATTTGTGTGTATTATTTTTACTAATCATCTAAATAAGCAGTAAAAAGAAAAGCAGCGCCTAGTTGCATAGCAAGAAATTTTACATAAATACTTAATTTCTATTACATTACAACACATACACCTTTTTCATCATTTTTACTTCATTTTTTTCCACTAGTTCACGTGGACAGCGAACAAGGTATGCATTTTTTTTTATTTCATATTCTGTCAAAAAATAAAATAAAAATAAATAAAAATAAAGAACTTAATAAAATAGAATAGAAAAAACAAACAAAACCTAATCTGGTAGGCAAAATATTCACTAAAAAACGGTAGAGAAACTTTAGAAAATTTAGATCACTTCGAAGGCAGCTGAATAAGGATCGTTTTGGCGTGAACAACACACAAAATGGATCACAAATGGCAAAGAAATGGCCAAAAAACGATTGAAGGCTAGAGAGAAAACGGGTGAGCAAATAACAAAAAAAGCAAAAACAGAGAGAGGAGAGAGGTGGTGAGGTACGGCCAAATGGGGAGGTTTTATATGTCCCTGAGGTGCAGCCTCAAAGGTGTGGCCGCACCTCAGCCACATGAGGTGCGGCCACCTCGGCCACGTGAGGTGCCGCCTCATGGCCGCACCTCGGCCACGCAAAATTAATTTTTTTTACTCCCTGAATATATTTTTTGACTTGAATATTTGCCATTGCCACCATTTTTTGAGAATTTTCCTACAAATAAATTATATATGTACAAAACAAAAAAATAAGCTATGCCGGTGGGAATGCGTGAGTCTAAAAATGCACGAAAAAGTGATCTAATTTTTTAAGACGGGCTAGATTGGTTCCTCTTTTTGTCCATAAATAGGTTTTTCTTCTCTTTGTTTTCCATGTCACTTTCTTTCATCCCTTTGGGCCAGAACTCTCAAGCAGGTATTTTCTTTCCTCTTTTTCCCTTTTATTTATTTTCCCTTTTTTACTTATCCAACTTATTTATTTCATGTCCAGCTACCTGAATATGTCAACGCCCATCCTTATTAAACTATGCTGGTTCCTGGATGATCCTAAGACCTGGGAAACTGGCACTTTAGCCCCTTTTTCAAGTCTAAGACTTCTGAGAAGGATCAAGTTAGACCGAGACCTTTTATTGGCTGCCATCCGTTATTGGGATCCCCGGTTTTATGTTTTTCGGTTTACTCACCAAGAATTGTGTCCCTTGGCCGAAGAATTTGCTACAATTACTGATGTAAGGTTTTCTTATGGTACCCTTCCTTGTGTTCCAAGTTATGGACCATATTAGCTTAGGAATGTGGCATTTGACTTGGGCATACCACCTTTTGAGGCCGCTTGACTAGTTCCTAGAGGGGATTTCTTTTCCCTAAAGCCCCTATTTGATGCACTCAGTGACTTTTCAGATGTGCCCACCTATCGAGTTGGTGTAGTTTTACCGATATGCTTATCTAGATACCCGATGGTGACCTCAGATGAACCATTCGGTGACTATCGATTGTTTAGCATTGTAGATGGCATTCACCGCAGGCTGACCCCTTTTCCAGTCATTCTAGCTGAGACGATTATTGGCTTGGACGCCCTCTGCTCTGACTCTACCACTTTTATGACCGGGAGTCCCTTATTATTCTAGGTAATCTATGTCATTATTTTTGAAGGCAGTGCACCTCTTGTGGGTTTTCACACTAACTTTTCTTATCGGGAAATGCATTCCATTAGGGATTTTCATATAACCCTGTGCCTTATTTTTGCCTGAAATAGATTTAACTCATTCCAGCGGCTTTTTTTCCTTTTTTTTTTCTCTTTTTTTTATTTCTTTTTTTTTTAATTTGATTTTTTTTCCAGGTGTGGCTGCAGGAGAAGTTAAGGTTATTTACAGAACCCCCTCCTAGGGCGATTGATGCATACTTACTAGTGCATTTTTTCCTTAGATAGCGGACATATCAGTTCGACTCTCCTTATAAAGGAGTCATATGGATAGCCACATTGGTGGATGGAGATAGTAGCTTTATGAGCCCCTGGATGCGCCTTGACTACGTGACTCAAGATGAGTGATAGGAGTTTAATTGAGGTATAATTTAATATATGTTTTGTATGAGTTTATGATATTTAATTATGTAATTGTGAGTATATTTGATATCATATGTGTTAAGTATGTGTATATATGTTAATTTGTGTATTTGTTGTGTTTGTAGGTTGATTTAAGTATAAAAAGTGTGAATATAAGCATGATTTATGAATGAATGGGAAAGTAGAGCATGACTAGGACAATTCATCCTACTAGGACAAATGAGCACGACTAGGACAATTCATCCTACTAGGACAATTCATCCTACTAGGACAAAGAGGAGAGCATGACTAGGACAATTCATCCTACTAGGACAAATGAGCACGACTAGGATGGTGGAGCACTAGTCGTGCTGGGTAGGAATAAGAGAGAAGAACAGGCAAAGGGAAAGAGAAAGAAGAGAAGAGAAGAGGAAAGTCTGAGACGTGCTGCAGGAGCACGAGTAGGATGGAGGAGCACGACTCGGACAGAAGAGCATAAGTCGTGTTAAAGCAGAGAGGAAACCGGAAAGAGAAAGAAGAAAAAGAGGAGGGAAAAAGAGCAGCGTGTTCTGTCGCGATCGTGGCAACGTCGTGAGCGCGACAGAGGCCACCGTTGGGCAGTTTTTGTCCAAAAATCACTTGAAAAGTCACATCTTTTCACCTACAATTGCAACCATCCTCAAGAGACACCTCCAAGAGGCACAAACCTTGAAATAACACATATAAATATGTAATTTAACTGTCATTTAGGGATATGAAATTTTAGTTAAAGAATTTTCTTTATTGTGAAAGACAGATTTTTCTTAGTAAAACTTCTACTTAGTTCTTATGATTTGAAGAAGAAGATCAAGGAGAAGAAAACTTGTTTCAGGAGATTGAGAAAAGGGTTGAAAGGCTTCTATCTTATTCTCTTATTTTTATTTCTTCTCCATTATTTCTATGAATATCATTTCAATGAATTTGCATGTTATTATTCTTTCTATTTCATCTACTTTCATAGTCTTTTAATGCAGATTTTCTATTAGTATCTTTTGCATGATCTTTATAAGTTAAAGTAATTTGAAAGTTTGCTTTATCTGAAATCTAATAGAATTTCATTATTAAGATATATTTGAGAGATCGGTATATTGAGATAATTGCTATAGGTTAGTGTTTATTCTTAAAATATGTAATTAGAAACCTCTAATTCATTAATGAAAATTGTGAGTTAGAATTTTAATTGTATGTTTTAGGCATTTTAATTCATGTCGAGAGAGTGAGTTAAAAATTTATTCTAACTTGGCTTGCATAAAAAGATGAAAGATGTTAATCAAAATGATGGAATGAAGTTCATTATCTTTAATTCTTCATTATTTATTTTATCTTATTTTGACTATCAATAATTAGGCTTAATTGGTTTACTTGTTAGATTAGTTTAAAATCGCTTTTCTATTTGATAATTGTAAACAAAATTAAAATTGAGTAGTAATAGTGTGTAAAACGCGTTCCTCGTGGGATCGACATCTAAAGTACGATTTCGGTACACCGCATACTTGCGGTATAATTAGCTTCTATAGAAAATGCTCGACAATGAGTGTTCAGGGTGTGTCCCATTGTGCGGGCTTCACAGGGCCTCCTTTTGCATCACAGCCCGTTGCATTTGTCAGTTTCGAGGGTGTCAGACCATTGGGAATCTGCTGCTAGCTTTTCATGGTGGAATCTTATCTTCGGCATTTATTATTGGCTACTGCAGACTTTGGGTGTCCTTAAATACGACCATTCCAAGGGCTGAGAATTCTGATTTTACTAGCTCGCCAGAGTAGAAAGAGTGGGTGACTAGCCCTGCTGTCGACAACAGGATTAGTTGGCTTAATTATCTGACCGAATAAATGCAGTAGAAAATAGTTTTTTGATTGCAAAAGATAATGTATTTTTCTTTTTGTAAAAGAACTAAACAATCATAAAAAGTGCAAGTTGAGTCCTTTATTGTAAATTTATGGACATTTTTATATGATTTCATCGCACATGATCATTTATTGATAGAAACTTCAAAAATACAAGACTACACCTAATCTCAAGATAAATTTTGTGAGCATCGAGCTCCTGTTATCAATCAGCCCTCTCAGGTTTTCATGATTGAATATTTTTTCTCAACCCTTAATTTTTGCCAAGGGTGCCTGTCACACCCCAAAATGGCCCTAGAAGAATTACAGAGTTTTGGTTCAAAAAAGGTAAGTTTAAGTGCGAGAGTTCTGTCGCGGGCGCGACAGAGCCCTCCAGCGGTTTTCGAACTTCAGCTGGTTGGTGCGGGCATGAGCGTTCTGTTGCGAGCGCGACAGAACCCCCTCACGAGATGTGTGCATAAGTGGGACTAAGAGACTTGGAGTTATAGGGAGTTGACACATGGTATCATAGAAGAGTGACAAGTGTCATCATAGAAGAGTGACAAGTGTCATTGTAGAAGAGTAACAAGTGGCGGCATATGAGAGTGACAAGTGGCATCGTAAGAGTGTGCCAAGTGTCATTGTAAGAGAGTGACACATGGCGGCGTAGGAGGTTGACAAGTGGCATCGTAGGGTTTGGACACATGGCATGAGTTAAGCTTATGTTATGGAAAGAGATAAGCATGTAATTAATTTGGTAAGTGGCATTAAATTGAATAGTAAATGTTGGATAGAGTTTGACCATTTGCCTTTTGCCTTCTTTTGCTCACGTTGGATTGTTATTGGCCATTTGTTCTCCATTTCTTTCTCTTTTCCTAGGCCTTCAGCCGTTCTCCCTCTCTTATTCTTTCTTTTTGTTCTTTTGGTTTGCTTTTCAAGAGAATTACTTGAAGTGGCTTAAAGAGAGCATAGTAGGTCTTGATTAGGTCTCTTCTAAAGGTAAGTTGGATTTGTTTTCAGATCTGACCTCCTTTTTCTCTTTGTTTTTGATTTAAAGTAAAAGAAGAGTAACCCAAGTGTTTTCTATGTGATTTGTGAAAGATGTGGATAAGAGGCTAGTGAAGGAAAAGAGAAGATCGGAACGAGTAGAGAGCTGTGATCGAGTTCCTAGAGGTAGGGATCGAGTGCGATTTTATTTTCCTGGCATGTGATTGAATGATATGTGTTTAAAAGGAACCATGACTGGATGTAGATATATATGATGAGCTTTAACTAGCTCAATTGCTCTTTTAGTGTATATTGGTTTATTGTTCATTTTGATTGCTTACAATGCTCATGACAAGTGTATATATGTTTAAAGTATGTAACTTGATCATTTGAGTGTTTGTGTTGATGATAGAGTTTGATGTTGCGAAATTCTGCTTATTTGTCATTAGACCCCAGTGTATAGTATTTGTTATAAGTAGAGTTATAGGATCCCAATTGGGTTGGATCCAATTGCATATGAAAGATAAGATCTGTGTCTAAAAATGTCTA
The DNA here is from genome assembly GCA_947683425.1 of Excoecaria cochinchinensis. Lineage (NCBI taxonomy): Eukaryota > Viridiplantae > Streptophyta > Magnoliopsida > Malpighiales > Euphorbiaceae > Excoecaria > Excoecaria cochinchinensis. The sequence continues at coordinate 2,714,778 of CANTUQ010000127.1, forward strand.
AGAGGGTGATTAATCTAATTCTGGCCCTAAGTATCCCAAAAAGTAATTAAAACGTAGGTGACCCTGTTCTGGCAGGTTCACTGGAACAATATATGTTGTTTAGATCATATCTTTTGTTATAGATATCCAAACGACCTGAAACTTGTCCCATTTGAAAGTTAACATCCTAGAGAACAATTGTTAAGAAGAATGTTTTTCTAAAAAAGACGTTTAGAGGTTCATTTAGACGATACAAGTTTAGGGTAAAAAGCAGTCTTGTGAGGCACCAAAGCGGAGCTTCCGTCGCGAGCGCGACACATGTCGCGACCTCACGACAGAACAACTCATTTTATTCTTTTTCTTCTTCTTTTTGAGCTCCTAGTTGCCACGGGTCAACCCCTTATCCTTCCCCTTAGCTTATTATGCATGTTTAGGGTTAGTAAATGACTATAAAGTAGTTATCAACGGGGAAATGCACATGAGTATGAGTAAATTGGTAATTTAACTAATAAAGTATCAATGTATAGTTGTAGGAAGTACAATAATTGACATGATAAATATGTATGAACTTAGGAATTGTTATATAATGCATTTGGTATCGAGTATAGAGCCTTTTTGTAATCTATCTTCTGTCGCGAGCGCGACCTCTTGTCGCGATCGCGACAATGAACTTGGCTTCTGTCGTGAGCGCGACTTCTTATCGCGATCGCGACAGTGAACCTCTTCGCATCCTGTTTTATTTGTTTTGAAGAGAGTGTTTTCCTCTGTCTTGCTTTGCATGATTTATATGTTTATGTAATGAGTTGAACACATGTATATGATGATTATTAAAGATTGTACATCAATTAAATGTCTCTGAATTTGATAAATGCACTTGAATTTTAGTTGATGAGTTGATGTCCGTGTATAGTGTGTGAGTCAGTATTGAGCCTGATTACCGTTATAGTGGATAGATAAGCATGCTTATAAAGGGATTACCGAGTGCAGCTGCCAATGTTCCGCCCCGTTTGGGCGAAGCGGGTCGACCTCTGAGAATGGTCATTAATAGAGATATATGAAAATGTTTTGTGACTTCGGTCTACCGAAAATGTTTTTTTATAGAGCGTCCCGTATCCACCATGAGAGGAACTCAGGCTTGTTTTGTTAAATGTTGTGCAGTGAACTTGAGATGATTATAGTGTTGCTTCGAATAAAGCTATAGTACATGAAAGTAATGTTTAAGTACATTACAGTTCTGTATACAAGTACATGATTACATGAGTGTATTGACATGAATGTGGTTACATGATAATGTATAATTGAATAAATGAAATGTACAAGATGTAGTGTACAGGAATTAGTGAAAGAGTAGATGTTACTTATATGTGAGTTCAGAGTATTTGATAACTGAGCATGCAACCTGTATATATGTATAAGAGCTATATGCATGAGCTAGCTGATCCTGTTACATGAGATCCTATATGCATGATATATATGATTGTGTGATTTATCTGTGACTTCGTAAAGAAGTCCTTTGCATTATTTTATCCCCACTAAGCGTTATCGCTTAGCACGGATGTTTATTTCCGTGTAGGTTACAGGTTCGGACCAGTGAGCTGACATCTGCGGGTTAAGGCCACTAGGAGTTTTTGCTATACCTTTTTGTATAAGAAAGAGTTAGAGTTTTACATTTTGAGTAACATCATTATGTAATATAAGTAGAAAAATCACAAGTAAAGGTACATGTAAATGTATATGTAAAGCTAAATGGAAACAGATGTAATATGAACATGTAAATGTATATGTAGTTAATATGAAATGCTAGTGGGCCCTAGTGTAGTATTTAATTACTTTTAAATGGATGTGTTTATGCTATCGCTTCCGCTAATGCATGTACATGTATACGTAAGTGTTCGCGTGACGCCCCGATATTCCTTACCGGGGGTATGGGGGTGTTACATTTAGTGGTATCAGAGCATAGGTTAGAGGTTCTGGTCTATAAGATGTAGAGTATAGGTTAATGTCAGAGTTTGTCTAGAGTTGTGGCCTAATGCAGATGTCGTTTGTGTAAAGTATAGATGGAGTTCGACTCGCATGAGAGCGTAGAAGAGACAACAGCAGATGTGAATTGGTAAGAGTTTGAGGTGACACTCTGTATTCCTGTCAGCTATCTCCTTGAATCATGTGCACATAAGCATAGTGAAACATGGGGATGGGAAAAGTGCATTATAGTAGTTTACATTGCATTTCGCATCATCTCGCATACATAAATCATTACATGGCCATTTCATCCGCATCCCTCATTTGTATGTGAAAAAGTATCATTGCATGCGATTCATTGAGAAAAGCTGACAGGATATACATTCAGTACTAGATGCATAGAAGAAGTATGGATTTGAGTGCAGTGCGTTAAGGAAAGTGTGAAGTATGTACGATTTGATAGCTATATAGTGCAAGTGGATAACAGGGAAATTTCGAGGACGAAATTTCTTAAGGGGGAGAGATTTGTCACACCCCAAAATGGCCCTAGAAGAATTACAGAGTTTTGGTTCAAAAAAGGTAAGTTTATGTGCAAGAGTTCTATCGCGAGCACGACAAGTGTCGCGGGCGCGACAGAGCCCTCCAGCGGTTTCCGAACTTCAGCTGGTTGGTGCGGGCATGAGCGTTCTGTCGCGAGCATGACAGAACCCCCTCGCGAGATGTGTGCATAAGTGGGACTAAGAGACTTGGAGTTATAGGGAGTTGACACATGGTATCATAGAAGAGTGACAAGTGTCATCATAGAAGAGTGACAAGTGTCATTGTAGAAGAGTAACAAGTGGCAGCATATGAGAGTGACAAGTGGCATCGTAAGAGTGTGCTAAGTGTCATTGTAAGAGAGTGACACATGAAGGCATAGGAGGTTGACAAGTGGCATCGTAGGGTTTGGACACATGGCATGAGTTAAGCTTATGTTATGGAAAGAGATAAGCATGTAATTAATTGGGTAAGTGGCATTAAATTGAATAGTAAATGTTGGATAGAGTTTGACCATTTGCCTTTTGCCTTCTTTTGCTCACGTTGGATTGTTATTGGCCATTTGTTCTCCATTTCTTTCTCTTTTCTTAGGCCTTCAGCCGTTCTCCCTCTCTTATTCTTTCTTTTTGTTCTTTTGGTTTGCTTTTCAAGAGAATTACTTGAAGTGGCTTAAAGAGAGCATAGTAGGTCTTGATTAGGTCTCTTCTAAAGGTAAGTTGGATTTGTTTTCAGATCTGACCTCCTTTTTCTCTTTGTTTTTGATTTAAAGTAAAAGAAGAGTAACCCAAGTGTTTTCTATGTGATTTGTGAAAGATGTGGATAAGAGGCTAGTGAAGGAAAAGAGAAGATCGGAACGAGTAGAGAGCTGTGATCGAGTTCCTAGAGGTAGGGATCGAGTGCGATTTTATTTTCCTGGCATGTGATTGAATGATATGTGTTTAAAAGGAACCATGACTGGATGTAGATGTATATGATGAGCTTTAACTAGCTCAATTGCTCTTTTAGTGTATATTGGTTTATTGTTCATTTTGATTGCTTACAGTGCTCATGACAAGTGTATATATGTTTAAAGTATGTAACTTGATCATTTGAGTGTTTGTGTTGATGATAGAGTTTGATGTTGCGAAATTTTGCTTATTTGTCATTAGACCCCAGTGTATAGCATTTATTATAAGTAGAGTTATAGGATCCCAATTGGGTTGATTCCAATTGCATATGAAAGATAAGATCCGTGTCTAAAAATGTCTAAGAGGGTGCTTAATCTAATTCTGGCCCTAAGTATCCCAAAAAGTAATTAAAACGTAGGTGATCCTGTTCTGGCTGGTTCACTGGAACAGTATATGTTGTTTAGATCATATCTTTTGTTATAGATGTCCAAACGACCTGAAACTTGTCCCATTTGAAAGTTAACATCCTAGAGAACAATTTTTAAGAAGAACGTTTTTCAAAAAAAGACGTTTAGAGGTTCATTTAGATGATACAAGTTTAGGGTAAAAAGTAGTCTTGTGAGGCACCAAAGCGGAGCTTCTGTCGCGACCTCGCGACAGAACAACTCATTTTAGGCTTTTTCTTCTTCTTTTTGAGCTCCTAGTTGCCACGGGTCAACCCCTTATCCTTCCCCTTAGCTTATTATGCATGTTTAGGGTTAGTAAATGACTATAAAGTAGTTATCAATGGGGAAATGCACATGAGTATGAGTAAATTGGTAATTTAACTAATAAAGTATCAATGTATAGTTGTAGGAAGTACAATAATTGACATGATAAATATGTATGAACTTAGGAATTGTTATATAATGCATTTGGTATCGAGTATAGAGCCTTTTTGTAATCTATCTTCTGTTGATGTCGCGATCGCGATAATGAACTTGGCTTCTGTCGCGAGCGCGACTTCTTATCGCGATCGCGACAGTGAACCTCTTCGCATCCTGTTTTATTTGTTATGAAGAGAGTGTTTTCTTCTGTCTTGCTTTGCATGATTTATATGTTTATGTAATGAGTTGAACACATGTATATGATGATTATTAAAGATTGTACATCAATTAAATGTCTCTGAATTTGATAAATGCACTTGAATTTTAGTTGATGAGTTGATGTCCGTGTATAGTGTGTGAGTCGGTATTGAGCCTGATTACCGTTATAGTGGATAGATAAGCATGCTTATAAAGGGATTACCGAGTGCAGCTGCCAATGTTCCGCCCCGTTTGGGCGAAGCGGGTCGACCTCTGAGAATGGTCATTAATAGAGATATATGAAAATGTTTTGTGACTTCGGTCTACCGAAAATGTTTTTTTATAGAGCGTCCCGTATCCACCATGAGAGGAACTCAGGCTTGTTTTGTTAAATGTTGTGCAGTGAACTTGAGATGATTATAGTGTTGCTTCGAATAAAGCTATAGTACATGAAAGTAATGTTTAAGTACATTACAGTTCTGTATACAAGTACATGATTACATGAGTGTATTGACATGAATGTGGTTACATGATAATGTATAATTGAATAAATGAAATGTACAAGATGTAGTGTACAGGAATTAGTGAAAGAGTAGATGTTACTTATATATGAGTTCAGAGTATTTGATAACTGAGCATGCAACCTGTATATATGTATAAGAGCTATATGCATGAGCTAGCTGGTCCTGTTACATGAGATCCTATATGCATGAGATATATGATTGTGTGATTTATCTGTGACTTCGTAAAGAAGTCCTTTGCATTATTTTATCCCCACTAAGCGTTATCGCTTAGCACGGATGTTTATTTCCGTGTAGGTTACAGGTTCGGACCAGTGAGCTGACATCTGCGGGTCAAGGCCACTAGGAGTTTTTGCTATACCTTTTTGTATAAGAAAGAGTTAGAGTTTTACATTTTGAGTAACATCATTATGTAATATAAGTAGAAAAATCACAAGTAAAGGTACATGTAAATGTATATGTAAAGCTAAATGGAAACAGATGTAATATGAACATGTAAATGTATATGTAGTTAATATGAAATGCAAGTGGGCCCTAGTGTAGTATTTAATTACTTTTAAATGGATGTGTTTACGCTATCGCTTCCACTAATGCATGTACATGTATACGTAAGTGTCCGCGTGACGCCTCGATATTCCTTACCGGGGGTATGGGGGTGTTACAGTGCCTTTTTCGATTTTCACCCTAATAGGGCACCCAATTTTAGCAAGGCCATTTTTTTTCGATTTTTGACCCGCAGAACGTTTATTCTCTTCTTTTGATTTTTGTTCTTTAGCCATGGAACCTCTTTAATCTGTCGACATTGACCGGCTCCTTGAACTCATTCCCATTGCCATCTGTCAAAATTGCAACTCCCTTCGACAATAGCTTCTTTAGCACAAACGGACCTTCCCATGTTGGCCTAAATTTCCCTCGAATGTCTGGTACTCTTGGCCTCATCTACTTGAAGACTAGGTCTCCTTCTTTCAACAGGTGTTTCCAAACCTTCTTACCGAATGATCGGGATAAGCTCTTTTGGTAGACCTGGTTGTGATAATAAGCTCGTAACCTGCCCTCATCCAGCAAGTTCAATTGTAGTAATCAATGTTGTGCCCATTCTGCTTCTGAAATTTCGGCTTCCATAACTACTCTTAGAGACCTGAGCTCAATTTTAACTGGCACAACCGCCTCTATTCCATATACTAAAGAAAATGGTGTCACGCCTGTTGATGTTCTGATGGTAGTTCTATAGCCCTATAGTGCAAAAGGTAACTTTTTTGCCCAGTCTTTGTAATTCTGTACCATTTTAGCCAAAATTTTCTTGACATTCTTGTTAGCTACTTCAACTACTCTATTATCTTGAGGTCGGTAAGGGGAGGACTTATGGTGCTATATCTCATACTTCTGTAGTATCCGCTTAGTCTCAGCTAAAAATTGTATCCCATTATCAGACACGATATGATGTGGAAGGCCGTACCTACATACCAAATTTCGCTCAATAAATCTGTTCATGTCTTGGGCATCTACCTTCTTAAAAGATTCAGCCTCGACCCATTTGGTAAAGTAATCGATGGCGACTATAATGAACCTATGCCCATTAGAGGCGGTAGGGTGTATCTCCCCTATAATATCTATCCCCCAAGTTGCAAATGGCCATGGCGAGGATAAATTATGTAGTTCTGACACTAATATATGCCTTGAATCTGCATACTGTTGGCACAACTGACATTATTTTACAAACTTCAAACAGTCTATATCCATAGTGATCCAATAGAACCCTTTTTGCATGATTTTCTTTGCCATGAATAAGCCATTCATGTGAGTTCCACAAAAATCGGCATGGACCTCTTCCACAACCCTCTTAGCTTCTTTCTCCGCTATGCATTTTAATTGAATGCCCTCTGCTTATCTCTTGTATAGTATACCATCCACACTGAGAAACTGATTGGATAATTTTCTAATCATTCTGCGATCTTTTTCAGAAGCCTCTTCCAGGAATACCGAGCTCTCTAGGTAATTTTGAACATCATAGTACCAAGGTTTTCCATCAGTGACTTCGGCATCCATCACCTGTTCACATTCAAAGCAAGGCCTTTGCGAATTTGAGATTAACGCAGGCTTTATAACCGTTCCTTTTGGGTTATCCCACATGGACACTAGAGTTGCAAGCGCATCGGCCAATTGATTCTCATCTCTAGGGATGAAATGGAAAGTGCAAGTTTCAAACCAATCGCTTAACATGTGGAGGTGCTTTACATATGGTACCAATCTTTCTTCTTTAATGGACCATTCTCCTCGAATCAACGGATCACTAAAGATTAATCTCCAAAAACCTCTGCAGACTTTGTCCTTAGGGCCAAAAGGGCCTCCAAACTGAAACATATGCTTTGTACTCGGATTCATTGTTAGTAGTTTTATATCTTAGCTTCTTAGCTAGTGGTAACTTTTCACCATCCGGGGTTATCAGAAAGATCCCAACACCTACCCCCTTGTTATTAACTGCTCCGTCAAAATACATCTGCCATCCCTGAACTACAATGGCCATGACATCTTCGTCTGGGAAGTTATACTCGACTTGGTTTCCTTTAATAGGCAGCTAGGAATTTAGCTACAACTCTCCCTTTAATGGTTTTTCTAGTGATGTATTCTATATCGAACTCTTGGAGCAGTATTAACCATCTACCCATCTTTCCTAACAAAGAAGGCACTTCCTGAAGATATCACAGAGGATTCTATTTAGCGACTGCTTGAACCCTGAATGAGTGAAAATAGTGTCTCAGCTTCTTCGAGGCCCAAATTATTGCCAAACAGATCTTTTCGACTTCAATATACCCGACCTCATAAGGGAGGAACTTTTTACTAAGATAGTAGACCACATATTCTACCCCGAACTCATCTTCTTGAGCCATCATTGCACCTATATTGAGCTGGTTTCTATCGCTAAATAGAGGATTAACGGCTTGATTGGCAGAGGTGGCCTCAAGACTGGCAGATTCAAGAGATATTCCTTAATAGTGTTGAAAGCCTTCGGACAATCGTCGTTCCACTCAATAGGCTGGTCCTTTATGAGAAGCTTGAACACTGGCTCGCAAATCAAAGATAGTTTGGCTATGAACCGACTAATGTATTGAAGTTTTCCCGAAAAGCTTTTAACACCTTTCTCCTTTTGGGGCGTTGGCATTTCTCTAATTGCCTTGACCTTGTCGGGATCTATTTCAATTCCCCTTTGACTTACTACATGGCCAAGCAATTTTCTCGAGGTCACTCCAAAAATGCACTTCTTAGGGTTAAGGTGAAGGTTGTACTTATCAATTCTTTGAAAGAACTTCTCTAAAGCCTCAAAGTGACCTTCCCTAGTAGCTGACTTAATCATCATATCATCTACATACACCTCCACTTCCTTGTGAATCAAATCATCAAGAATCTTAGTGGCCATCCTCTAACAAGTCACTCCTACATTCTTCAGTCCAAAAGGCATAACATGATAAGAAAATGTTCCCCACTCAGTGATGAAGGCCTTCTTAATCCGATCTACAATTCTGTTAAGGATCTGATTATATCCAGCATAACTGTCTACAAAGCTATACATCATGTAAGAAGTTGCGCTATCTATTAAAACATCAATATAGGGCAAAGGGAAATCGTCCTTTTGATAGGCTTTGTTCAAATCCTGATAATCCACACATATACGAGCTTTCCCATCCTTTTTAGCTACAGGGACTACATATGCTAACTGATTCACATACTTATAATCATAGTCATTCAGGTTCACATTCTGATAACACAACGAAATATAACACCTGCTGACTCACAGTAGTGGATAATAAGTGAACGCATGGCGGTACCTTACGGGTATGAATCGGAAAGCAACATCACATTTTCTCATTCAAAAACATTTTACGGAGGGGATCTTAAACAAAATCCAAACACATTAAGGTTCGCGAGGAACCAAATAGGGACATGATCAGGGTCCAAATGGAACTGAGGGCTGCAGCTACTGAACTCTATTAGGCATGCCTAACTATCCACTAAACTGACTCTTGCAGGCAAGGCATAATATAATTCATGTTCCAATGCATAACATATAATTTATCATAAAGAAATCATAATATTAAACATATATAAGCATATTGTAACACCCTTACCCGTACTTAGGCGATCCCATCCCATGAGGAGTAAGATGCCGTACGAGTCAGGGTGCAAACGCACAAAGCATAAATATATATAAATTCAATCAAAGATAAACATACATAAATACGGGGCAATTAAAAACTTTTGCGAAACATAAGAACTAAGGCTGATCATGCATTAATATAACAGAAGCATTACATTACTGTTTGATCAACAAGAGATAGAACAGATAATTACAAATCCCAAAATACATGTACATAAGCGGAAGCTATTACAAAACTGATGTAAGAGAGTTCTATACAAAAAGAATCCTCAAAATACAAAAATAAAGCCCTACACTAAGACCCTACTGTGTTGGCTTCGATGGCTGCAACTCTCCCAAAGCAAACTCCTTCCGCACCTGCACGGGTAACACACCGTGCTAAGCGATAACGCTTAGTGGGGAAACACACATATAGCATAAGGACAACCATTCACAATGGTCATCAAGGCAATACACACGCTTACCTCATGTATATATATACGATAATCATAGCATAATAATTGCATATACTCATGCTCACATAAATAAAGCCATTCATCAGAAAGCTCATAACAATATTCATATCCTCATAACAGATTATACTTTTCACCATTGAACCCATACATATATCACATACGTTTCCTCATATCATAATTCATACAAGGCACCTGCTGACTCGAGGGAGTGGATAACGAGTATACGGACAGTACTTTACGGGTACGAGCCGATTACGGACAGTACCTTACGGGTACTAATCGAGAAACAAATTTTACTTTTAACTTTCACAAAACATTTTCAAAAGGGACCTTAAACAAGATCCATACATATTAAAGGGTTCGCGAGGAACCAAACGGGGACCTGATCGGGGTCCAAACGGAACTGAGGGCTGCAGCTATAAGACTCTATTAGGCATGCCTAACTATCCACTTTCTAGACTCTAACAGGTCATGCATAACACAATCCACAAATAAACATTAATCCAATTAAAGCAAGCAATTATATAGCTTAACATGTATATTCACATAGTACAAATAATCATTGCATGATATAGCATGTGATCACCCTCTATATCATTTATAAAAAAACTCACATTACAAACTCACATAGCATGGTCATTTACTACTCTTCATATAAATATCATATGCAAAGCAATTAACTTAATTGGAAACAAATAATAGAATCCATCCATTGTATAGCTAAAATATCCCTTTTAAAGACGTAAATCATGTTAAAAGACACTAAATAACATTTAAAACCATACAAGAGAGGAAAAGGAATGAAAAAGAAAGAAGTGGAAAAATTGCAAAAGAGGCGGGCATAATCGTTTTACACGGCGGTATGGCCTTACCCTTACCGCAGTGTAAGACACTCACACGGGGGTAAAGCTTAGGCCATACCGCTGTGTGACCTGCCTCACACCTGGGCTGAATGGTTTTACACGGCGGTATGGCTTTGCCCTTACCACCGTGTAAAGACATAGCTCCAGAATTCCAAGGCAAAAGCCACGATCCACATGGCGGTGAGACCAGGTCTTACCGCCGTGTGACTCCTGGATTTTCCAGAAATCTGCAGAATTCCAACTTCAACGATTCCCAATTTTTCACACAACCAACCAGAAAAATATACACATTTTGACCAATAAATTAACACCAAAAACTTACCTCAAACTTACCTTAACCTGGTCATCCAAAATCACAACTCAAACAACATAATATAGCATCAATTTGTCCAATCCTACATGAACTCAACATCCACGATTCAGAAAATTTTAATCAAGAAAATTAAACATTTTGCAATAGCTTATCATTCAAATTCTACACTTTAAAACTTGAAACCCACATAGAGTAAACCAATTTCATACACAAATTTCCAGCAATCATACATACATACAAAACCCAAAATCACATTTCAAGCAAAGCTAAAACATAATTAAATTTCCCAAACCTCAAAATTAGAAGCTCTATCACTTGGTTCCACTAGATCCAGCAACTTCCTTGCCTTTAGGATCTCTTGCAGGCTCAGCTAAACACCCAAAACAATGAAACACACACCAAAGCAACCCTAATCAAAACCCTAAACAAAGAAGATGAAGAAGAGAAGGGAACCTAAAAATCAAAACAGAAAATGCAGAGAAGCTTACCAAAATAACACAATGAGTGACCAATCTCCACCACACAAGCTTGGACCAAGGGAATGTTGGCTAGGGGAAACGAAGAAGAAGAAGAAGGAGGAAGAAGAAGAGGGAACGGGGAAATGGAACCCAAATTATGAGTTTCCCCTTTTCTTCTTTCTCTTTCTTTTCTCACCCTCCACTTGTCACAATCTTGGTGGTGGAAACCACTCACTCACACACTAGATGCATATGTTACACACACACAATGAAACACTCCAATAATGCACCTTACACATGTATGAGCAACACACACAATGCAATCTCATCTAATACACACACATAATAATATGCTCACATGCATGTGATCCTAACTCCACTTATGGACACCTTATTTCTATATGCACCACCACACAGGAACAAACTCACAAAATATGCATATATACCAAAATACCCCTATGATATGCCAAAACCATGCAAATGCACACATATACATATTGCTCATTCGACTAGGGGGCAAACGGGGTGTGACACATATTATTCCCAAAGAGTAATAAAAACCCATGTAGAAAAGATGTGAAATTCATTTTAGAAGAAAAGGGAAAAATTGAAAAAATAGGGCAGGTGGAGGGTCACTGTCGCGCTCGTGACAGAGGCAAAACTGGCCCCAGGTCGCGATCGCGGCAGTCTTCGCGCTCGCGTGGAACCATAAGCACATCTCACTGTCGTGCTCGCGACGAGCATCACGTTCACAGTGAGCGGACAGCCAAAGCTGTCGCGCTCGAGATAGAGAACTGCCCAAATCCGCTCGGTAGCCGAGCGCTCTATCGCGCTTGCGACAGAGAGCTCTTGCTGCGGCGGCTCGGCAACCCAATGCTCGGCCACGCGCAAAGATTCATCGAGCTCTGTCATGCTCGCGACAGAGTCATGATTTCTAGCTCTTACGCGAAAATCTACAGAAAATCACACTCCCAAAATCACCCAAACCTCAAATTGACTTCATAACTCAACCCCACACAAATTGATCATTGCCCACATCATAAATAACATAAAACACAACTTTTACAACAATTAACACCATCAAATCATGAATTAACATAATCAAACTTCTCAAAAGTGACAAACCCAAAAAATTTCAGTAAAGTTCATCAAACTTAAAATTTGCTCCAATAATTCATCATTCATACGTCACAACTTAAATCATACCAAAACCCATAACATTTGCACTAAAATGAGCCTCATCAAACCTCAAATTTCCAAAAAATCATTCAAACATACCAAATCACAAAAATGCAACAAATTCAAATAAATTCCCAAACCTGTAAATTCCTATGCTCCTAGTTGCAAGCTCTGCTCCCACTCGCCTTCTCTTTCCCCTTGGGATCACGAGTAGGCACTTCTAAACCCAAAAACCCAAGAACCATACAAACACAAAAATCCTAGATTAAGAACACATCTAACAAAGATCAAGAGAAAAGATGGAGAAGAAGAGAAAACCCACTAAAACTTACCAATCAAAGCTTAAAAGATGATCAATTTCCACTAAAACCACTTGGATCCAAGCTAGGGCACACTTGAAGAGAAAAGAGGAAGAAGAGATAAAGAGAAGAGGAAGAAAAACGGGAAAGAGGCAACAAAATGGCTGCTCCCTTTTCTCTCTCCTTCTATTTATACCTACTTCCTAAAACCCTAGCCATATGTCACCCTATCTTTGGTGGATCTTGATCACTCACACCCTACACCCATGCAAGACACTACACACAAGATTAACCCTCACTAATTCACACACTACTCCCTTATGAGCATACACACACTAACAAGACCCATACACACACATCCTAATATCAAACATGCACCCACATTCTAATAAAGCCCACAAAACATGCATATAACCCAAAATACAATTAACACATGCCAAAACACTCACAGACACACATGCAATCATGGCTCAAACTACTAGAGGGAAAAAGGGGTGTGACAACTCTCCCCTACTAACAAGAATTTCATCCTCGAAATTCTCACCTGAACTGAACAACTGTGGATACTGAATCCTCATCATCATGTCTGGTTCCCAAGTCGCTTCCTTAACTCCATGATGTTGCCAAAGAACCTTGACCAGAGGAACTTGCTTGCTTCTCAGCTGCTTCACTTCCCGAGCTAAAATGGCTTTCGGTTCCTCATCATAAGAACAATCCGGCTAAACCCGAACATATTGAACCGACAACACATGCGACGGATCCGATCTATACCGATGAAGCATGGAGACATGGAAAATATCATGCATCTTAGCCAATTCTATCGGTAAAGCCAACCTATAGGCTACCGGACCAACTTGCTCCAAAACCTTGAAAGGCCTAATGAATCGAGGACTAAGTTTACCTTTCTTGCCAAACCGCAATACTTTCCTCCAAGGTGAAACCTTAAGGAAAACTTTATCCCCGACCTCAAAACGAATATCCTTTCTCTTCAGATTGGCATAAGATCTCTGTCTATCTTTAGCCACTTTCAGATTTCGCTGCACAACTCTGATCTTCTCCTCTGTATCTCTAATCATCTCTGGCCCAACAAAAGATCACTCGGTTAACTCTGTCCAACAAATCGGAGTCCTACACAGTCGATCATATAAAGCTTCAAACGGTGACATCCCAATGCTCGACTGATAGCTATTATTGTAGGCAAACTCCATAAGCCGCACATACTTGTCCTAACTGCTAGAAAAATCCAAAGTATAAGCCTGGAGCATATCTTCTAAAATCTGGATAACCCGCTCGGACTGACCATCTATCTGAGGATGAAATGCCGTGCTGAAATTCAACTTAGTACCCAAAGCTCTCTGCAATTCCTTCCAAAACTTTGATGTGAACCTTGGATCTCAATCTGACACTATCGATAATGGCACACCATGCAGTCAGACTATCTCATCCATATAAATACTGGCCAACTTATCCATCGAGTAGTCCACTCCGACCGGCAGAAAATGAACTGACTTGGTAAGTCGATCCACAATTACCCAAACCGAATCATGCTTCTTCTGAGTCACTGGCAAACCCGACACGAAATCCATGGCGATATCATCCTATTTCCACGTAGGAAAGGATAAAGGAGTGAGCAATCCCGAAGGACCTTGATGCTCAGCCTTTACCTGCTGATAAGTCAGAAACTTCGAACGAATTCCACAATGTCTCTCTTCATCCCAGACCACCAGTAGAACAACTTCATATCCCGATACATCTTCTCACTACCTGGATGTATAGTAAAGACCGTAATGTGTGCCTCACTCAAAAGCTTCTTCCTTAACTCATCACTCTCGGGCACACACAAATGATTCCTATACATAAGCATCCCTTCCAAAACCAAAAGCTTAGACTGCTTACCCTACTGAACCTCTTGCAAAACTCGCTGCAATCTTACATTATCCTTCTGAGCATCCACAATCGACTGTCTCAAGGTCGACTTCACTCCCAATTGGGAAACTAAAGCCCCATTCGAATCAAATCTCCACTTGAACCATCTCAAGAATAAAGCCAAAACTGACTTCCTACTCAAAGCATCTGCAACCACATTGGCTTTGCCCGGATGATAATCCAAAATGTAGTCATAATCCTTAAACAACTCCAACCATCGATGTTGTCTCATGGTCAACTCTTTCTGCGTGAGGAGATACTTCAAACTTTTATAATTCGTGAAAATCCTACACTTCTCCCCATATAGATAATGCCGCCAAATCTTCAAAGCAAAGATCACAGCTGCTAATTGCAAATGCATCAGATAGTTCTTCTCATGAGGCTTCAACTGACGAGATGCATAAGCCACAACTTTACCTTCTTGCATCAATACACACCCGAGTCCAACTCCTAAAGCATCACTGTACATTACAAACTCCTTACCAGAGACGGGTTGAGTCAGTATAGGAGCTTCAACCAACAACCTCTTCAGCTTCTCAAAGCACGCCTAACACTTATCCGACAACTCAAATCTGACTCCTTTCCTCAACAATCTGGTCATAGGAGCAGCAATGACTGAAAAAGCCTTCACAAACCGACGATAGTACCTAGCTAAACCAAGGAAACTTCTTACTTCTGGAACATTTCTAGGCGCTTTCCAATTCACAATCGCCTTAATCTTAGTTGAATCCACTTGAATACCCTTAGCTGACACAATGTGTCCCAAGAAAGACACCTCTCGAAGCCAAAAGTCACACTTACTAAGCTTCGCAAACAAACGGTGCTCCCTCAAAACTTGCAGCACTAACCGAAGATGCTCCTCATGCTCACTCTTATCCTTCAAGTAAAGCAAAATATCATTAATGAATACTCTACAAATTGGTCGAGATATGGCCTAAACACTCGGTTCATCAAATCCATAAAAGCCGCAGGTGCATTGGTCAAACCAAACGGCATCACAAGGAACTCATAGTGGCCATATCGCGTTCGAAATGCAGTTTTAGCCACATCTACATCTTTAACTCGAAGCTGATAATAACCCGATCGGAGATCAATCTTGGAGAAAACACACGCACCTCTGACCTGATCAAACAAATCCTCAACTCTAGGCAAAGGACACTTATTCTTCACTATGACCTTATTAATTTGCCTATAGTCGATGCACATTCTCAAGGTACCATCCTTCTTCTTAACAAACAACACTAGAGCTCCCCATGGAGATATGCTGGGACTAATAACCCCTTATCCAGTAACTCTTGTAGCTGAGTCTTGAGTTCCCTTAACTCTATAGGAGCCATCTGATAAGGTGATTTCGAAATGGGGAAAGTACCCGGCACTATCTCTATGGACAACTCACCTCTCTCTTGGGAGGCAACCCAGGCAACTCACTTGGAAACGCATCTCCAAACTCCCTAATAACTATGACATCCTTAATCTTAACCTGATCAGGCATAGAATCCAACACCACTACTAGAAATGCTTCACAACCTTTCCTCATGAACCTCTCAGCTTGCATAGCAGAAATCACATTACTCAAGGAACTCGAACCCAAACCTTTAACCATAATAGAATACTGATCTCTATCTCGCAACACAACTGCTTTCCTATGACAATCAACCATAGCCTGATGATTTCTCAACCAATCCATACCCAAGATCAAATCAAACTCCCGAAACGGCAACTCAATCAAATCCGCAGAAAACTTAACACCTTGAACCAAAAGAGAACAATTCCTATACACTCTACTCACATTGACACTATGCCCTAAGGGACTGGTCACACAAACCTCATAATCTAACTGATCAACATCATGCAACCTATCAATTAACTTACTCGTGCACAAATATGAGTGTGTAGAACTAGGGTCAATTAGAGCATAAATCTCAGTGTTAAAGTGTAGGAACTTACCTGCAATCACACCCGAGGCATCCTGCTCATCCCAAGCTCTCATAGCATATGCCCTAGCTGGAACTATCAAGGGACGATCAATAGACTCTGATGGAGCTCCCTCTCCAGGCCGACCACCTCGACCTCTACCTCGGCCTCTACCACGGCTGGCTTGCGTAGCATTCAAGCCCACTCTACTAGCCTCATGCTGATCACCAGAAGTCTCACTCAACTTAGGACAGTTAGCCAAATAGTGATCAGTGCTCCCACATCGAAAATAACCACCCGTGAGCCACCTACACTCACCCGATGGCACCTGCTGCAGTGAGAACACGCAGGCAATGCCTCAGTCCTAATACCATAACCACCTCTACCAGAACTCAAACTCATAGCAGAACCCTGCTCCTGCCTCTCGAAGCCGGACCTGAAGAAGACTCATCCTG
Organism: Excoecaria cochinchinensis; assembly: GCA_947683425.1. NCBI lineage: Eukaryota > Viridiplantae > Streptophyta > Magnoliopsida > Malpighiales > Euphorbiaceae > Excoecaria > Excoecaria cochinchinensis. The sequence continues at coordinate 2,731,740 of CANTUQ010000127.1, forward strand.
CGGGTTTCTAGACCTCCTCTGAGCTCTCTCCCTCAGAACTAACTCGGATCTCTCAGCTCGCACAGTTGCCTGAACAATCTGATAATAACCAATACCCGAAGTACTCATTAATGAAATCAGCATCACCCTCAAGGACTCATTCAAACTGGCCTTAAAATGCCTACACCTAAACTCCTCTGTCAGAACACCCTCTGGAGCATACTTCGCAAGATGGTTAAACTCTTTCTCAAACTCCAAAACAGTCATAGCCCTCTGCTTTAAACTTAAGAACTGTGCCCACTTAGCATCCTTGTAAGCCCTAGTCACATACTTGCTGGTAAACTCCCTCTCAGAGAACTCCAAAGTGACCGGGTCAGGCAACTAGGGATGCCTACGGACCAACTTCCACCAATCATAGGCAGATCCCTACAACAAAGCCACCACACATTCTACTTGCTTATACGGAGGGCACCGAATCTCATCCAAAACACGCTCTACCTTCTCTATCCATTTCTCAGCAAACTCAAACTTGTCCAAACTAGTCCCATAAAAGTCCTCTACTCCAGCTTTTCTCATGCTCTCTAAAGGGGCTCTCAGAACGGTCACTCTCTCTATGACACGAGCCATGTTCTAAGAAATCTTCAACATTGCCTCAAAGGGCATGGCTGTAGCCTCAGGCTGAACCCTAGGTGTTTGAGCCAAAATAGACACTGAAGGATCTACTGCTTAAGGATTCACACTCTCAGCGAACCCCCCTCAAGTGACCCACACACCGAATTAGAATCCATCTAAAATAAACACAAAGACACCCGCATCAGCCAACACAGTCCTGAACATATATTTATGCACAACAACACCCAGAAAATGCCTAAACCAGGGTGTTACCAAGAAAAATGATACGATAACATTAATCCACATATAATAAACATACATATATATATAGCGGAATTTAAAACTTTTAAACCAAACTGATCATTCATTCATAGATGAAATAATAATATTCAATACATAACTATTCTGATCTAACCAAAATAATTACATCTCCCAAAATTAAAATGCGGAAGCGGAACAAAAGAATAAATACAATGAGAGTTCACTATTACAAAAAGAATCATAATACAAAAAGCTAAGTCCTAACATCAATTCCCTCTGTATTGGCTTAACTTGCGGCGACTCTCCCAAAAGCTATACACCTTCCGCACTTGCACGGATGAAACACCCGTGCTAAGCGATAATGCTTAGTGGGGAAACAAACAACAATAATATGGAGGACCATTAACAATGGTCGTCAAGGCAGAATGCATACATAGTAGCATAAGCTGATAATTATATAAGATATAATCGTAATCAAAACACATTCATAAGCATTCAAAGGCTCATAATCACATTCATATGCTAACTGATTCACATACTTATAATCATAGTCATTCGGGTTCACATTCTAATAACACAACGAAATATAACACCTGCTGACTCACAGTAGTGGATAACGAGTGAACGCATGGCGGTACCTTACGGGTACGAATCGAAAAGCAATATCACATTTTCTCTTTCAAAAATATTTTATGGAGGAGATCTTAAACAAAATCCAAACACATTGAGGTTCGTGAGGAACCAAACAGGGACCAGATCAGGGTCCAAATGGAACTGATGGCTACAGCTACTGAACTCTATTAGGCATGCCTAACTATCCACTAAACTGACTCTTGCAGGCAAGGCATAATATAATTCATGTTCCAATGCATAACATATAATTTATCATAAAGAAATCATAATATTAAACATATATAAGCATATTATTCCCATACAGTAATAAAAACCCATGTAGAAAAGATGTGAAATTCATTTTAGAAGAAACGAGCAAAATTGAAAAAATAGGGCAGGTGGAGGCTTACTATCGCGCTCGCGACAGAGGCAAAACTGGCCCCAGGTCGCGATTGCGGCAGTCTTCGTGCTCGCGCAGAGACAGAAGCACATCTCACTACCACGCTCATGATAGTGAGCAGCCATCCAAAGCTATCGCGCTCGTGACAGAGAACTGCCCAAATCCTCTCGGTAGCCGAGCGCTCTATCACGCTTGCGACATTCGTCGCGCTCGTGATAGAGAGCTCTCGCTGCGGCGGCTCAGCTACCCAACGTTCGGCCACACGCAAAGGCTGAATTCACTGAGCTCTATTGTGCTCACGATAGAGTTGTGATTTCGAGCTCTTACGCGAAAATCTGCAGAAAATCACACTCCCAAAATCACCCAAACCTCCAATTCACTTCCAAACTCAACCCCACACAAATTGATCATTACCCACTTCATAAACAACATAAAACAGAACTTTTACAACAATTAACACCATCAAATCATGAATTAACATAATCAAACTTCTCAAAACTGACAAACCCAGAAAATTTCAGTAAAGTTCATCAAACTTAAAATTTGCTCCAAGAATTCATCATTCATGCATCATAGCTTAAATCAAACCCAAACCCATAACATTTGCACTAACATTGTAACACCCCAAAATGGCCCTAAAAGATTTTAAGAGTTTTGATGTGGCATTTTGACATGTGGCATTGTAGGAGTGTGACAAGTAGCAAGAAGTTATGTGATTTATATGAATTAAAAATGGAACAATGACCATAGGATAAAAGATTTTTAACTTGGTTGAATTAAGAAGGGCGATTAAGTGTCAAAGGGGAGACATACATGTATTAATTAAAGTAAATGGCATTAATTTGAGCAGTAAATTTTGGATGAGGATTGACTATCTGCTCATTTTCCTTCTTCACGTTGGTTTTGCTTTGGCTTTTGGCCTTGTGTTCTTCTTTCTTTTCTTTGGCTTCCTGTTGTTTTCTTTCTTGTTCTTTCTTTCATTTGCTCCTTAAGAGAATTCATTGGATTGGTTTAAAGAGAGTGTAGTAGGGCTTGATTAGGTCTCTTCAAAATTTAAGTTGGTTAGTTTTCCGATCTGACCTCCTTTTTCTTTTTATATTTTTATTTTTGATTTAAAGTCAAGAATATTGGATTAACTGTTCTCTTGGTTGGTGGTGCATGAAAGCTGTGGATAAAAGACTGGACAAGGGAAAGGAGAGGCTCGAAACTGAGTAGAGGGCCGTGATCAAGCTCCTAGAGGTCGGGACCGTGTGTGTTCATTTTGATGGCTTGCGATGTTCTTATGATATGAATATATGTTTATGAGTATGTAATTTGATCATTTTCATGTGTATTTATGATGCTAGTTGTGTTGACATATAGTTGTGATGATAAAGTTTGGTTTTGGTAATTTCTGTTCAGTTGTCATCTTACCTCCGTGTAATGTTTTTGTCATAAGTATAGTTATAGACCTCTAAATTGAGTGATTCTTGAGCCATTAAAACTCTAACTTCCATTTTTATGAAAGTCTCAGAAATTACCTTGAGCAAATTCTTGCTCTAAGACCCTTAAAATTGGCCAAGACAGAGGTATCTCTACCTTGGCCGGTTCATTTGACAAGTTCAGATTATTTGGATCATATCTGATGTTATAGATGCCCAATTGACCTAAAAATTGTCCCATTTGAAATTTAACATCCTAGTTAACAATTTTTAAGAGAGAGTTTTTCCTAAAAATGAGGTCTAGATGTTGGTTTAGGCTATACAAAATAGAGTAGTGAAGCAGTCCTGAGTTTTCGCTTCTGTTTTGTTATTTTGGGTATGTCACGGTGACAACCAATTGGTTACCACCATGACCAATGCCCAGAAAAGGCAGAATCGAATGTTTTTGGACCTCACGATGACAACCAATTGGTTACCACCGTGACCATCCCCTGATTTGCATATTTTGAGTGTTTTTCTTCCTGAAATGCACCCGAACTTCATGGTAAGTTCCTATAGCATGTCCAACTTATTTCTAACCTTATGAAATGAGTATGTGAGTGGTGGTTAATCAAAATTATAGGTAATTAAAGATATGGCATAGGAGTTTGATAATGAAATTAAATGTAAACATGCTTTTTAATTGTTGAACATGACTTGCCATGTGATATTAATTATATATGCTTGAATCATGATATAATGTTTGAATAATTGTGATGTACCTGATTGAGTGTATAGAGTCTTTATGTTAAGCATGAATGGTCATAGTAGTGGATAGATAAGCATGCTTATAAAGGGTTAGAGTGCAGCTCCTAGAGTTGGCCTTAATTGTGCCCAGAGTTTTGAATACCTTGTGTATTCCATAGAGTTTGAGTTAATTCTCCACATGTAAGATACTACAAACAGTATCCAGAGTTACCCGTATCCACCATGAAAGAAATTCAGGCTTATTAATGTTGTGTAGTGAACTTGAGACGATTAAAAGTATTGCTCTGAATAAATGTTATATTTGAGCACATGATCTGTACAAGTGGGAAAGTTATATGCATGAATTATTTGTTATAGTGTGATTTTTGTGTGACTTCGGAAAGAAGTCCTTTGCATTATTTTCATCCCCACTAAGCGTTATCGCTTAGCACGGATGTTTGTTTTCGTGTAGGTTTACAGGTTTGGACTCAGTGAGAGCGCGCATCTGCGGGACAAGGCCACTAGGAGTTTTCTTTTGATCTCTTTTTGTATAAGATAGACATAGAGTTTTTGGATGTTTTGAGTAACATCATTATGTATATAGGAAGCATAGTATCGACATGTAAATGGTAACTATTTTGTACATGTACAGAAAATGATAGTGTATTAAGTATAAAGTTTTTGTAATATGTGCAGTTTATATGTACGATATAAGAGCAGTTTGTTTGGCCTAAGTTATTCTAATTATTTAACTGTTATCGCTTCCGCCTTTGTGCATGCGTGTGTACAAGAATGTGTGCGTTTGGCTTGTGGCGCCCCGATATTCCTTCCCGAGGGTATGGGGGTGTTACAAACATGAGCCTCATTAAACCTCAAATTTCCAAAAAATCATTCAAACATACCAAATCACAAAAATGCAACAAATTCAAGTAAATTTCCAAACCTGTAAATTCCTATGCTCCTAGTTGCAAGCTCCGCTCCCACTCGCCTTCTCTTTCCCCTTAGGATCATGAGTAGGTGCTTCTATACCTGGAAACCCAAGAACCATACAAACACAAAAATCCTAGATTAAGAACACATCTAACAAAGATCAAGAGAAAAGATGGAGAAGAAGACAAAACCCACTAAAACTTACTAATCAAAGCTTAAAAGATGATCAATTTCCACTAAAACCACTTGGATCCAAGCTAGGGCACACTTGAAGAGAAAAGAGGAAGAAGAGATAAAGAGAAGAGGAAGATTTCTCGAGCCATAATACTTTAACTAAGGTATCTGCTTGTTTCAAAATTGTCTGATTTCTCGAGCCAAATTAGCCTTGTGTGCCTCATCATATGAATAATCTGGCTGAATTTGCACATCCTGAATAGATAACACATGAGATTCATCTGATTTGTAATGGCGAAGCATCGACGCATGAAACACATCATGTAGCTTGGCTAACTCTAACGGTAAAGCTAACCGGTAAGCAACTGGTCCAATCCGCTCTAAAACCTCATACGGTCCTATAAACCTTGGACTCAACTTTCCCTTTTTATCCAAACATAGAACCTTCCGCCAAGGCAACACTTTTAGGAAGACTTTATCCCCAACCTCATACTGAATATCCTTCCATTTCAGGTTGACATAAGATCTTTGTCGGTCCCTTACTGCTTTCAAATTCTACTGTACCACTCTGATCTTTTCTTCGGTGTCCCTAACTAACTCCAAACCCACCAGAGAATGCTCACTCAGCTCGGTCCTACAAACTGGAGTTCTACACTTTCGGCCATAGAGAGCCTCATATGGTGCCATACCGATACTCATATGGTGACTGTTATTATATGCAAACTCCATCAATGATACATATCTGTCCTAACTACCAGAAAAGTCCAATACACAACCCCAAAGCGTATCCTCCAAAATCTGAATAACCCTCTCTGAAAGTCCATCGGTTTGAGGATGAAAAGCCGTGCTGAAATTCAATCGAGTACCCAAAGATGACTGCAATTCTTTCCAAAACTTCGATGCGAACCCAGGAACCCGATCAAACACAATTGACAATGGAACTCCATGCAATCAAACTACCTCATTTACATAAATCTCTGCCAACCGATCCATAGGGTAATCAAGTCGAACCGGCAAGAAATGAGATGACTTGGTAAGCCGATCGACTATTACCCATATGGAATCGTGCTTCCTTTGAGTTAACGGCAAGCCCGATACAAAATCCATTGTCACATTGTCCCACTTCCATTGAGGAATAGGTAAAGGATTCAGCAACCCAAACGGAACTTTGGTGCTCAGCCTTAACCTACTGATAGGTTAGGCACTTGGAAACAAAGTCCACAATGGCCATTAATAGAATTGCTTGAGGTCTCGATACATCTTATCACCTCTCGGATGCATAGTAAAAACCGTGGTATGTGCCTCCTGCAAAAGCTTTCTCTTCAATTCACTATCATTAGGCACACACAAATGATTTCTATAATTTAGCACCCCTTCACTGCTCACAGAATACTCAGTTCGATCTCCACTCTTAACCATTGACAATGCACGTTGCAACCTAGGATCACTCATTTGAGCATCAACAATCAATTACTTCAGACTAGGCCTAGCTTTCAGCTGGGCTATTAGAGCTCCATCAGAATCTACTCTCCATCTTCCACGTTGCAATGATAAAGCCAAAACCTACTTCCTACTCAAAGCATCCGCAACCACATTTGGCTTACCAAGATGGTAGTCCATTATACAATTATAATCCTTAAATAGTTCTAACCACCATCGCTGTCTCAAATTCAGCTCTTTTTGCGTGAGCAGATACTTCAAACTCTTATGGTTGGTGAAGATTCTACATGTCTCCCCATACAGATAATGATGCCAATTATTAAGAGCAAAAACTACTGATGCTAATTCCAAGTCGTGCGTTGGATAGTTTCGTTCATGGGGCTTCAATTGTCTACATGCATAAGCAATCACCTTACCATCTTGCATCAAAACACAACCAAGTCCAATACCCGAGGCATCACTGTACATGGTATACTCTTTACCTGAAGTAGGTTGAGTAAGTACAGGAGCCTCAATTAACATACTCTTTAACTGATCAAAACTCGCCTAACACTTGTCGGACCACTCAAATTTAACTTGCTTCCTAAGCAACTTCGTCAAAGGCGAAGCAATGACAAAAAATCCCTTCACAAACCCTCCACCTTGGACGGATCTACTCGGATACCTTCCTAGGAAATAATATGTCCTGGAAAGGACACCTCCTTCAACCAAAAGTCATGCTTGCTGAGCTTCGCAAATAACTGATGATCCCTCAAAACTTAAAGCACAACCCACAAATGTTCTTCATGCTCATGCTCATCCTTCGAATATACCAAAATGTCATTGATAAACACCACCACAAACAGGTCAAGATATGGCCTAAACACTCTGTTCATCAAATCCATAAAAGCTGTTGGCGCATTTGCCAAACCAAATGGCATCACTAGAAACTCATAGTGGCTATATCGTGTCCGAAAAGCAATCTTAGCGACATCCACATCCTTTACTCAAAGCGGATAATAACTAGATCTCAAGTCTATCTTGGAGAAGACACCGGCTCCTCTCAACTGATCAAATAGGTCCTCTATCCTAGGGAATGTATACTTGTTCTTCACAGCGACCAGCGGCCTCATTAATCTGCCGATAGTTGATGCATATCTTTAAGGTACTGTCCTTTTTCTTGACAAACAATACTGGAGCACCCCAAGGAGAAATGCTGGGTCTATTAAAGCCTTTATCCAATAGCTCATACAATTGACTTTTTAACTCTTTCAATTCTACAGGAGCCATTCGATAAGGAGCTTTAGAGATCGGGGTAGAACCTGGCAGAATCTCTATGGATAGCTCCACCTCTTTCTCTGGAGGTAAACCTGGCAACTCCTTAGGGAATACATCCACAAATTCACTAACTATTGGAATATCTTGAATCTTAACTTGACTATGCCTAGAATCCAAAACCAAAGCCAAATATGACTCACATCCCTTCCTCATAAACCGCCTCGCTTGCATAGCCGAAATCACACTATGCAAAGAATCAGGACCCAAACCTTTCGCAATCACTGGAGACTGATCACAACCCTTGAGCACTACTGTCTTCCTATGACAATCAACCACAGCCCGGTGCTTGTACATCCAATTCATACCCAAAATTAGATCAAACTCGTGGAAAGGTAAACCAATCAAATCCACTGGAAACTCCTTACCATGCACCACTAAGGGACAATTCCTATATACTCTACTCACATTGACACTATGCCCTAAGGGACTAGTCACACAAATCTCATAATCTAACTGATCAACAATAGGTAATGTAGCATATAACTTATCAGAGCATAAATATGAGTGTGTGGAATCAGGGTCTATTAGAGTATACAATTCAGTGTCAAAGAGTAGAAACTTACCAACTGTCACTTCAAGTGCATCTTGCTCATCCCGAGCTCTCATCGCATAAGCCCTCGCTGGCGCCACTTGAGGACGATCCACTGTCTCTAAAGAAGCTCCATCTCTAGGCCGTCCACCACGACCTCGTCCTCTACCTCTACCCCGGCTGGCCTGAGGGGCATTAGACCACGCTAGACTGGCCTCTTGCTAAACCCGAGTGTTCTCACTTAACCTTGGGCAATTAGCTAGAAAATGGTCCGTGCTACCACATCGAAAACAACCTCCAGTCAGCCAATGGCACTCGCCCTTATGGCGCTTATTGTAGTGCGAACATTCCGGCAAAAACTCACCTCTACCACCCATGTAACACCCTTATACCCATAAATGATACGGATACAGGATGTCACAGCACTGCACTGACAAACACTACAATGCACTCGATAGTTCTGCAGATTTTTTTTTTACAACAATAATCACAATCTTACATATACAATAAACATAACAGTACACTAATATACAATTTAAACACTTATACCATAATTCATTCCTTCTCTCTACTGCGATTGTATACATGCCATGCCAATCCATCTATCCTTGCTGTCAAATAATTCATCCAATCGTTACTACATCTTTGGCCACATCAAATCTACTATAACCTGCGCACAGTAACACTGTATGTGCTGAGCATTAAAATGGCCAGTGGTAGATACATATCCTAAATTTGTCACACTAATGCAACATGCATGCACACACAGACATTCCTCTTTATTCAGATTATGGGAACATTAATTTCTAAGTCTTTTTAGACAGTTTATGACATACTTTTACTGTAATCATTTTTATTACCTTTGTCATTATCACTGCAATCATATTTATCATTATTATTGCTATTATCAATATCACTATCATTTACACTGTTAACTCTTACAGTATATTATCATTACGTTATGTCTGTTAATCTAAAGACCAGTTGTAATGACAATTTTGTAATTATCTTATAAATGTATCCATTTGCTTTTGTTTCTGTAACTATTCTTTATCAATTATTTTACCCTTTTCATTTCTATTATCAGTATCTTTATTATGTGCATTAATAATCTTAACAATTGTAACATTACATTCGGTCTGACAATTTATAATCAATTCCATTAACAATTCTTTTTATTATTTTATCTATATTTATAACTTTAGGATTCTTTTCCTTTTTCCTTAACTTATATACTTAATTACAGTCTATATTCGGACACTCTATTATTTACTGAATCATTTGCTAAAATAGTCATTATTTTTGATATTAATGACACTGATTTAATATTACTACTTACTTATTTTGTATTACACTAACTCTTTTACATCTTATATTTGCATTAATATTTTTCACTTTATTAAATCTTTCACTGTGTTACTTAACTTTAACCAGTTACAAGTCGTATTATATTATTAAATGGTTAACACTATAATTCAATCACTGGCTTATCTGGACACTTATTATTTTATCAATATTCTCTTATTTCTCTCTCAATCAATGTTATTTCTATTATTACTGACATTGTCATCAAACTTAAAATTTACTCTAGTAATTCCATACTTATTAACAATAATATTAATTTTAATAATAGCGTTAACAATTACCTTAATCCACATTTTTACATTAATGTTATTCTTGTAGTTTCATTATTAATACGTAAATTCCTTCTCAATTCCATCCACTTATATAATTAACATTATAATGTTTCCATTATTTTCTTTTATATTAACACTATCCTATTAATCACATTACAATCTATTACTATTACTATTATATTTATTATTTCTCATGATACTCAATTAAACACTTTTAATATTCTAATTTAACAATTTACACAATTAACTTCACTAGTCTTTTTAAACTTTCATTCAATAACCATGCACTATAATTTAATTTACTAAAGTCCTTTTAAAAATCTTACTATACATAATTTACAATTTAGTCCTCTATATTACCATAATTACAAATTTACCCCTCTACTTCACTTTATTAACATTATCATTATTATTCTGATTATTAGTTTTATTAATTTCTATTATCATTCCTTAATTTACCAACATATGACCAAATCAATGTTGTCAAAATTTCACTTAATGATCCATTTCCTTATCAATTTACACTTAAGTCCTAACATTAATCTTATTATAATCAATTACATTTAAGTCCCTCCTTTTTCACTTATTTATAATAATGCCACTAAATTTACTTTTCTATCCTTCATTGCCACTTATTTACAATTACTTCATTATTTTAAACTTTATTAAGTCACACACACATTCACAATCACCATATATATAAATCAATTATAACTATTATACATTTAATAATTATTTATACAACAATATTCTATAATCCTTGATTATTTATTCACTAATTATCACTTATGCGATTAATACCTATATTATTAATTAATTACACTTTATTTCCTTAATTAGACTTACTATTGTAAATTTACAATTAGGTCCTTAAACTTTTATTAATTTATGATTTTATCCTTAACTGTCTCGAATTTACAAAATTGCCACTTTTTAATCTTATTCTCACATTTATTTATTACTTGACCTATAAATTATCATTTAATCCTTACACTATTATCTTTAAGCCAATTTACACTTTAATCCTTATCTTTCAATTTTACCAGTCAATTTCACTATAATTACAATTATGCCACTAGTTATTCTTGATTTCATTTTTAATTTAATATTAACATACAAATTTTTATTTTAGTTCTTCCAATCACATATTTTTATGCCAGTTTTCACTTTAGTCCCTCGCACGTAATCAAATTACATTATTAATTATTTAATTATACTTTTTTTTCTTTAATAACACTTAATATCTCAATTATACAATAAAATTATCGTCTTACCCCTACACTTTTTATTTCTTTTAACTTAGTTCTCAAACCACTCATTAAATTCATTTATCCACTTAGATACTTACATTAGTCAATAATTACACTTTAATCCTCTAATTTTCTATTCATTTGTAAAATTACACTTAGGTCCTTAACAATAATAGAAATTATGATTATGTCCCCAATTTTACCTTATTTACTAAAATACTCTTATTCATAATTATCTTTCATTTAAGTCATTATTTAGCTTACAAAATTACATTTTGGCCTCTAATTTTCCACTTTTATGCTAAAATATATTTTAGCCCCTATATTTTAATTTCTTTACACTATTATCAATTTATTTACACTTTTCACTTAATTATCACTTATTTTCACTCTTGAGTGTAAAATTACCATTTTACCCCTAATCTTTTTATTTCTTTCAATTTAATTCCATTTCCACTTATTTTCTCATTTATCACTATTTTAATTAATTTTATTTCATATTTACCATACTGCCCCTAGTATATACCCGGTAGAAATCTATGATCGAATATGCGGGACGTGGATCCCATAGATCCACTACACTAAATAATGATTCCGATGGAACCATTCAACACTGGCACTACACTACACTGAACACTGAAATCACTAAACACTGCATTGAGATAGATCGTCATTGGCCTATCGAAAATGAGTCATCATGACTCGGACTGCGGTGTGGAATCCCTATGGCTAGCCAATTATATACTGAACTAGATTTTACTACCAGACTATTACTAAGGGCAAATAATATCAAAAGTCCACTTATATCACTTAATATATCAACGTATACCATTCGGCCATCAAATACACTTTACTTTAAAATTTACATATCACTTATAATTCACTTCCATTTCATATATTCAAGCATTTTAACACTAATTATAACATACTTCATAATTTTCATGATATGTAACAATATTTTCACCTTTCACATAACAGGTTAACATACCAAAATATGTTCAAATTAAATCCTTTTATTTTGATAAAGCTAATATGCACTCAATTGTCACTATATAATCATTCTATGCCATCACACTTATCAATTTATTAAAATACACTTAGATATCCCATTGATTTCCATTCGGCCTAACCATTAAATCTTCACTAAGATTGTTTTCCATTCCATTACTTACTCAATTAACTAAATTACATGTTATACACTTCAAATATACCATTTACATGCTTAATTTACTAAAGAAATTCAACTTTTTCCTTAAAGTTCAATTCGGCCCAAGGTAGGTTTCTTCATCAAATTTTATTTTCCTCATTTTAAACACATAAATAACCATTTTTAACCCTCCTAAACATGTTTATAAGGTTTGATTCAATTATACATGCATAAATCTCAAACATACAATGTGAACATAACCTAAAATCATACTTTTTCAATGGAAAAAGAAGGATATTGTATCCACTAACCTTAGATCCTTGCATTCCATGCTTAGAGCTCCCTTATCCATGCCTCAATCCTTTGAAACATCTTTCTTCACAAAATTTCCTTAAGTGGCCGAATCTTCAAGGATATAAAACCATCATTTTCTTTGCATCTAAATTCAACATGACATCATAAACATACTCTACATACCTTGAAATACCTATTGGAACCTTTAAATCAAATTATAGAACTCTAAATCACTTACCTCATTTTTGAGACATAACCTTGAACCCTTGATTTTTCCCACTTTAATCACCTCAAATGAAGATTAGAGGCTACTACCATGTGATAAAGAGGCTGAAATTTAATTAGGAGGCTTATATTTAGGGAGAGAATTGGATGAAAGATGAAGAAATTTGGTGAAAAGAAAAATGGAACAATTTAGCTAAGAGAGGAGGAAGAGGAGCTGCTGGAATTCTGCTAATTTCTCTAGAAAAATCTGACATTTCAGCTTTTATATAGCCTCTCCTAATGGGCCAAGCCATGAGCCAATCAATTGGGCCAAACCCAAAGCCCATTTAAGTAATTTAAGCCCATTTTCCAACCAAAAATAATTTTCCTCACTTATCAAATTCAATTTCACTCAAAATCAATTCCATAATTCTTAGAATACAAAATTTAGCCTCCATATAAAATTTTAGATCAATTTGAAATCGTTTCTCGGTCCGTTAATTTCTTACCAATCCGATAACTCAATTTTCTGTCTCACCATAAAATATATTTTTCACTGTCAATAAATTTTAAATATTATTTATAATTATTCTGGAACTTCCTATAAATTTTGGAGATTATTTGCTATTTTTAAAGCCTTGGTCAAACCTCAGTCAAACTAGTCAAACCAAAGTCAACTGGTCCGATCGGTCCGGTTCACTGATTGAACCGGTTCGGTTCATTTTTCATCCTTGACCTTAATTTTATTCTTAATAACTCATTTAACCTTTGGTCCATCTCATTCAGGGTAGTTATTCGGTCCAGTTCAATTGAACCGATCCGATTCATCCATTTTTTTAGTGTCACCATAAAATTCCTTTTTCACTACCAAATTGTTCTACACACTATTCTGAGTCTAACTATACCTTCAGATAACTTTTTAGAGGTCATTTACTAACTTTAAAGTTTTGGTCAAACTTCGATCAAATCTAGTTACTATTTGAATCGAACTAGAGGCTTTTCTTCAGTTTGACTTTCGGGAACCCATTTGACTTCATTTTCACTCCAAATTATACCATCAGACTCCTTATAACTTGTACTTTTCAACAGTCTAATAAAATATTTTTCTCTACAGGCTTCCCAGGAAGTCACCTATCAGGGGCTTTTTTAGCCTGAGCACGTTTAACATTTCTTCTTTACTGTCTTTTAGGACCCATTCACTGATATTTTCATCTATAATTTACACTATAAATCCTATAGAGCTTACTGATTAATTTTACTGATATGAGCTTAAATAGCTCATATTTACCTAATATTTTATGATTAAAACTATGTTTAGTTATGGTTAATTGTGTTAGAATTAGGTATGTCTTATGTTTTTATGTTAAGTTTTGTGTTTGTAGGAGAAAAGGGAGAAAATGTGGAGAAAAGAGCAGATATGAGCAAGGAAAGGATGCACTGTCGCGAGCGTAAGGGAGTCGTGAGCGCGACAGAGGATGCCTAAGAACAAGGAAAAAGAGAGAAGAACAAAGAGCAAAGAAGAGGAAAATGCATCCTGTCACGAGCACGATGGAGCAAGGAAAGTCAAGCAATCAATGCAGTTGAGGAAAATCAAATGAAGAAGAGTCCGTGTCCTGTCGCGAGCACGACAGAGAGAGCCATTTGGGGCAGTTATTTTGAAAAGCTTTGTGAAGAGTTAAGTCTTCTCACCAACTTTTACAACCCTATGAAGAGGCAATTCAAGAGTCATGAACTTTGGAATATTATTTATTAGTTTCAGTTGTAAATTTTAAGATGATGAATTTTTAACTAAGTATTTTTTCTGTAAGTTTGAAGAACAATTTTATATAGTTAAAGTTCTTAAGTTAGATTTTATGTTTTGAAGAGAAGACAATTGCAAGGAAGAAGATTATTCTTTGTGAAAGGAAAAGGGTTGAGAGATCTCCTTCTTCTTACTTTCTAATTTTTATTTCTCCTTGGTAATTAAGTGAAGTATGTTTAGGAAACTTGAATGATATTAATATTATTTTCTATTTCCATCAATGTTAATAGTCTTTTAATGCAGAATTGTTTATTGGTATTATTGCATGATCATTTTAAGTTAAAGGAGAGTTGAGAGATTCACTTTATCTTACAACTAATAGAAGTTCATTATTAAAACATTGCTTGAGAGATCAGTATGTTAAGATAATTGCTATATATTGGTAATTGGTAATTAATATTAGAATATGTATTTGGAATTAACTAGTTCATTAATGAGAATTAAGGATTAGTATTGTAATTGCATGTTTTAGGCACTCTAGTTCATGTCAAGAGAGTGGATTAGAATATTATTCCAATTTGGCTTGCTTATAAGATTATAGTTATATTTTTGAGATGGAATCAAGTTTCACAATCATTATTTTATCATCATCTAAATTGTCTTCTTCAATCATCATTAATTAGGATTAATTAATTTGCATCACACGAGTAGTACAAAATTAACCTTACAAATTATTGAACATTGTAGACAAGATAAAATCAAGTAGTAATAGTGAGTGATCATCAACATACGTTCCTCTTGGGAATGATATCTTAAGTATTATAATCGGTAAACCGTGCGCTTGCGAATTTAGCACAATAAGTTTTTGGTGCCGTTGCAGGGGAACAGTTATGTTTGATATAATTGCCATTATAAATCTTGATTTATAATTTTGGATTATAATATTTAATTTGTTTATTTTATTATTTGTTTTTGTTTTACAGGATTGGATAGTTCAAGTTTATGCCTAATACAAGGAGTTCTCAAGAAGAACTTGAACCATTGAATCCGGAGATAGAAAGATTTTTTTTTGAGTAACCGTAAATCCAATAAAAAGAAAAATAAAAATAAGATACTAAGTATAGCTGATAATGAGAATCCACCTAGATTGATGGATTTTGCTACACCAGAGTTAAGCAGGGCTTAGCAAGGAGTGGTAAGACCTACGTTAAATTCAAATCAATTTGAAATTAAGCCATGTCTTTTACAAATGATTCAAAATAGTATTCAATTTTATGGTTTGGCAAATGAGGATCCAAATGCTCATTTGGCAAATTTCTTAGAAATTTGTGATACCTTTAAAATAAATGGAGTTTCAGCGGATGCAATCAAGCTTAGGCTATTTCCTTTTACATTAAAGGACAAAGAAAAAGCTTAGTTGAATTCACTTGCTAGAGGATCTATCACAACTTAGGACCAATTGGCTCAAGCATTTTTGTCTAAATATTTTCCTCTAGCTAAAACTGCTAAGATTATTAAAGATATCACTACCTTTGTGCAAAATGATAATGAATCTTTGTATGAGGCATGGGAAAGATTTAAGGAATTGCAAAGAAGTTGTCCCCATCACAATCTTCCAAGGGAGTTGCTTATACAAACATTTTATATTGGAGTAAATCCTACTACAAGAGGAACTATTGATGCAGCCGCGGGAGGTTCTCTTATGAAGAAAACAACAAATGTTGCATTTGAGTTGCTTGAGGAAATGTCAACAAACAATTGCATGTAGCTGACCGAAAGGGCTAAGGTATCAAATTCTTCCCATGTTAAAGGTTTACATTCTATCGACTCGGTTGTCGCTTTGCAAGCACAAATAGCAGCTTTGACACACAAAATAGATAACTTGAATATGGGAGGAATTTTATCAAATGCATGTATAATTTGTAGACAACAAGGGCATGCAAGTGAAGGTTGTAATTTGGGAATGGCAAGTATGGAGGAGCAAGTTAGTTTTATTCAAGGATAAGGGCGTGGAAATCTCTATTCTAATACTTATAACCCTGGATGGAGGAACCATCTAAATTTCTCATGGAGGAATGACAATAATAAGAATAGAGGAGGTGTAGGATTTCAATAACCACAAGATAGATTTGGAGCTTTAGAGGTTAAAATGGATAGATTCTTGGAGGGAATAAATTTGAATTTTAATTCACAAGAGGAGAATCATAAGAGGCTAGAATCTAAGTTTGATCAAATAGCTAAGAATCAAGCTTCATCCATTCACAACCTTAAGGTTCAATTGGGGCAATTTGCAAATGCATTACCTTCAAGATTATAAGGATGCCTTCCAAGTAATATGGAAGATAATCCTAGGGAGCACTTGAAGGCAATCACCTTAAAATCAGGTAAATCTTACAACCATGAATTTGTTTCTTCTAACAAAAATGAAGTTTGAAGGAAAAGGAAATGAAGAAGGAAGATGAGTCTTCTGTCGTGAGCGCGACAGAAGGGAAGCTGGCCCATATCGCGAGCGCAATTCCATTCACGAGAGCGCCAGTGGAGAAGGAGTCTTCTGTCGCGAGCATGACACATGTAGAAGGGGTTTTCAAGGCAAATGTTCCAAAAATGTTCCAACCTCATCCACTGTTTCCACAATGTCTTAAGCAGAAACACCATGATAAGCAATTCCAAACTTTTTTTGATAATTTAAAGCATATACATATCAATTTAAATTTTATTGAGGCTATAACTCAAATTCCTAACTATGCTAAGTTTCTAAAGGATTTAATTTCTAAGAAAAAGAGTTGGAAAGACTTATCAACTGTTGAATTAACTGAAGCATTTAACAATGTGCCTACTAAGCTTAAAGATAATGGGAGTTTGACTATTCCTTGTACTTTGGGGGATATTGAATTTCCTAAGTGTTTATGCGATTTGGGAGCTAGTATTAACCTTATGCCATTGTCAGTCTTTAAAAAGTTAGGTTTGGAAGATGTTAAATCTACGTCAATGGTATTGCAATTAGCTGACCAATCAATTAAAAGACCACATGGCATAGTAAAAGATGTGCTAGTTAAAGTGGATAAATTTATTTTGCCCTTGATTTTGTACTTTGCGTATGATGTTAAATGCCCATTGATTTTAGGAAGACCTTTCATGAGAACTGGTAGGGCTTTAGTTGATGTCTATGAAGGAACTTTAGTTTTAAGTGTAGGAGAGGATAAAGTAGAGTATCATATGGACAAAGCACTTAAATACCCCATGGATGAAAATGTGTACATGAAAATAAATGTTATTGATGCTTATGTTTTGGAAGTTTTGGATGATGTAGGTCAAGGGGATGTTGTTATTGATGAAGAAATTCATGAGGAGGAGGAGCAAGAGAGCTCAAGGCCAGAACTTTTGTATAGACATGAAGCACCTTTGCCACCATCCATTGTAAGTCCCCTAAATGTTGAATTAAAAGAACTACAAAGCCACTTAAATACCCCATGGATGAAAATGTGTGCATGAAAATAGATGTTATTAATGCTTGTGTCTTGGAAGTGTTGGCTGATGCAGGTCAAGTGGATGTTGTTATTGATGAAGAAGTTCATGAGGAGGAGGAGCAAGAGAGCTCAAGGCCAGAACTTTTGTATAGAAATGAAGCACCTTTGCCACCATCCATTGTAAGTCCTCCTAATGTTGAATTGAAAGAACTACCAAGCCATTTGAGGTATGCATTTCTTGGTCACAATAGTACTTTACCTATCATTGTCTCTAATAAGCTAACTAATAAGCAAGAGTCTTTGTTATTAGAAGTGGTTAGAAAGAGGATCAAAAGTATAGGATGGTAAATTTCTAATTTAAAGGGTATTAGTCCTAATGTAGTAATGCATAGGATTAACATGGAAGATAATTGTCAACCTAAGGCTGATAGACAAAGAAAACTTAACCCAAATATGAAGGATGTAGTTAAAAAGGAGGTCATTAAGTTGTTAGATGCTGGGATTATCTATCCAATTTCGGATAGTGCATGGGTAAGTCCTATACATTGTGTACCAAAGAAAGGAGGAATGACTGTGGTTAGAAATGAGAATGGGGATTTGATTCCTACACAAACCACCACGGGTTGGAGAGTGTGTATTGACTATAGGAAGTTGAATTTAGCTACTAAGAAAGATCACTTTCCTTTTCCATTCATTGATCAAATGTTGGAGAGGATAGCTAGCCATTCTCATTATTATTTCTTAGATGAATTTTTGGGGTATTTTCAAATTTTCATATACCTTAGTGACCAAGAAAAGACCATATTTACTTGTCCTTCTGGAACTTTTGCATATAGGAGAATGCCTTTTGGGCTTTGTAATGCACCAACCACTTTTTAAAGGTGCATGACTTCTATTTTTAGGGATTTAATAGAAGAGATAATGGAGGTTTTCATGGATGATTTTTCAGTCTATGGAGATTCATTTGAGTTGTGCTTGAATAACCTAGATAGAGTCTTGGCTAGATGTGAGGAGACCAACCTAGTATTTAATTGGGAAAAATGTCATTTCGTGGTTGAGGAAGGGATAGTTTTAGGCCATAAGTTTTCAAGTAGAGGTATTGAGGTGGATAGAGCTAAAACTGAATTAATTGAGAAGTTGCCTCCACCTACTACACTTAAGGGAGTTAGATCATTTTTAGGTCATGCGGGATTCTATAGGAGGTTTATAAAGGATTTTATTTTTATTGCTAAGCCTTTAACTAACTTGTTAGTTAAAGATGTGCCTTTTGTTTTTCTAATACATGCATGGTTGCTTTTGAGCAATTAAAGAAAGCTCTAGTAAGTGCACATATAATCACATCACCTAATTGGAATTTACCTTTTGAAATTATGTGTGATGCAAGTGACCTTACTGTAGGTTGTGTGCTAGGTCAATGCCAAGGTAAGAATTTGCATGTCATTTATTATGCTAGTTATACGTTATTGGCACCTCAATTAAATTATACCACTACTGAAAAAGAAATGTTAGCTGTCATTTTTGCATGTGATAAGTTTAGATCTTACTTGTTGGGTTCTAAAGTTATAATCTACATGGATCATGCTGCTCTTAGGTATTTATTTGCTAAAAAAGATGCTAAGTCTCATCTAATACGTTGGGTTCTATTATTGCAAGAATTTGACATTAAGATTAGAGATAATAAAGGTTCAAAAAATCTAGTGGTTGACCATTTGTCAAGATTAGAAAATGATGAAGGACCTATAGGGGATAGCAATGAAATAAATGAATCCTTTTCGGATGAGTCTTTAATGTCCATTGAACAAATGCATGTACCATGGTATGCAGATTTTGCTAACTTTCTTGCTACAGGAATTATACCACATGGTTTTACATGGCAACAAAGGAAAAAGTTCTTTAGTGATGTAAAGAATTACCTTTGGGAGGAGCCTTCTTTGTTTAAAATAGGAGGGGATAGTGTAACTAGAAGATGTGTAAGTGAGGATGAGTATGTGAACATCTTGTATCATTGCCATTCATCGTTATTTTCAAGTCATAATAGTAGTACAAAAACTGAATCTTGTGTGCTTGAGTGTGGTTTTTATTGGCCTACATTATTTCATGATGCTAGGAGTTTTGTAGCCCAATGTAGATGTCAAAGAGTTAGCAATATAGGGAAAAGAGATGAGATGCCTTTGAATAGAATTTTAGAGGTTGAAATATTTGATGTGTGGGGAATAAACTTCATGGGTCCTTTTCCTACATCTTTTGGACAAAACTATATTTTGGTTGGGGTAGATTATGTCTCAAAATGGGTTGAAGCTAAAACAACACTAACCAATGACTTAAAGGTAGTTGTGAAGTTTTTGAAGAAACTCTTTTCAAGATTTGGAGTGCCGTGGGCTATCATAAGTGATAGAGGTACGCATTTTATTAATCGATCTTTTACTTTATTATTGCACAAATATGGTGTTCATCATAGGGTTTCTACTCTTTATCACCCACAAACAAGTGGTCAAGTAGAAGTTTCCAATAGAGAGCTTAAATAGATACTTGAAAAAATAGTTTCTAGCTCTAGGAAAGATTGGGCACATAAATTAGATGATGGACTTTGGGCATATCGTACTGCTTTTAAAACACCTATTAGGATGTCACCATATGGGTTAGTTTATGGTAAAACATGTCATTTGCCTGTTGAGTTAGAACATAAAGCTTATTGGGCCATTAGGGCATTAAATTATGATATTAAAGATGCTAGTGTGAAGAGATGTTTACAATTGAATGAGCTAGATGAATTACATCTTATGTCATATAAAAATGCAAGATTATATAAGGAAAGATCAAAGAAGTGGCATGATGCTCACATTAGATACAAGAGCTTTAAAGTAGGAGACAAAGTTCTTTTGTTTATTTCTAGATTAAAATTGTTTTCTAAAAAATTAAGGTCTAGGTGGAGTGGACCTTTTGAGGTGACACAAGTATTTGAACATGGTTATTTGGAACTTAAAAATGATAAAAGAGAATTGTTCAAAGCCAATGGTCAAAGATGTAAAATATATTTAGATGGAACTTTTCATGGTAGAGAGGTCTCAAGTATCTCTTTACAATTGGGTTGAAGGTTATTTACACATTTCTTTTTATTTTGTAATTATTTCATTATTTTTAAGTTGTTTTTATATGATAACATCGTTTATTTTTTATGATACAGGTACATTAGTAAGTAAGTATATTAGTATAGGTTAAATTTTGAGTGTCTTTTTCAAAGAGAAAAATTTTTGTTGAGTTAAGGAGGGAAGTTGGTTAGTGTTGCGAGTTCGCAAGTGTCACAAGCGCGTTGGAAGGAACATTTTTCTCTCTATCGCGAGCGCGATAATAGGCAGGTCATGATTGAGAAGGCATTTTGTCGCGAGCACAACGGTGTCGCGGGCGCGATAGAACATAGGATTTCAAAAAATTTTGGGATTTCTAACCATTGGAACCCTATTTTCCTTCCCCCTATAAATATTTTATGAGCCCTAACTTCCCATGCCGAATCTTATTTTCAGTTTTCTCTCCATCTCCTTCACATTTTCTCTCTATATTTGTCTTTCTCTTTGATTTTTCAATCACTTTTCTAGGGTTCTTATTGTTGTTTCTGTTTTTGTTACTTCTTGTCCTTTTATTTTTCTTTGGATTGCTATTGGTGTGGCTGATATCTTCAACATGGTGCGTACTAAATCATTGGCTAACAAAGGGAAAAAGGCAACTGGAGAATCTAGTTCAACAGCCCCAGATTCGCTTGCTCTCAAATTCGAGTATGATTGCCCCTTTCCCATTTACTCTGACGAGGAAGGTGAGAAATTCCTTTATTTTACTATGAAAATGTATTTAGGGATGTGGCATGTAGATTTTTCCTTGTTAAATGATTTGGGCCTTAACCAAGAATTTGAAAAATATTTGAAGCATATGAAATAGGGGAAATTTGTGCATATGAATTTAACTGTTAGAAAAGATTGGGCCATAGAATTTTTTGTGACACTTGAATATGTTGAGAAGCGCAAAATTAATTTTAAATTTAGACATCAAGGTCAGGAATTTATATTTGGCTTTGATGAAATGCATGAGTGGTTTGGGTTTCCTCTAAATGGTAAAAGATTTGAGCCTCATTTAGATCATTTTAATCATAAAAATTCCACAAATAGACAGTTTAAAGATGATGTTTTGTTGCTCTTTCATAAGTTTATATGCCATGCTTTGTTTGGTCGCGTAGAGAGTAATAAAGTGCAGGCTACGGACCTATTTATTTTAAATCCTTTGCAATCCAAGAAAACCCCCCTTGTTCAATTGATTTTATTTTTAATGGTCTATATCATGCTTCTATTGTGAAGACTAAAACAGTTGGAATGGGCCATATGGTGACTGGGATTGTATTAGGATGTTTGGGGGACTTAAATAGTTTTATGATGGATGAACATCAGCATGTTGCCATGATGGATGCCAAGTATTTGCGAAATTCTAATGTATTGACAAGAGGTAGTTGGCCTCCCAAGTTTGTTAATCATTATGTGCAGGGTGTAAGCCAAGGTTTGGACAAGGGTAAAGGTCCTTCAACCTCTACAGCTGCTACAACTGAAGAAGAATCTGATGATGAAGAAGCTGGTGAAGCGGGGGAGCCAGATTCGGTGCATGAGGAAGATCATAATGAAGCAAGGTGGAGGCAAGTTTTAAATCTCTTGGATGGGTTGGAGACTGCAAACCAGAGTTTGGCTGTAAGGATGGATTCTCTTGAGGCATTAGTGCAAGAGATGCACAAAAGTCACAAGAGCCTCAGTCGCAAATTAATTTCCTTTTTCCGAAAATAAAATATGGAGTTTACACCATCTCCACTGGATTCCCCTAGTGGGATTTGAGGGCGGTTCCTTTTCTCCTTGTACTTTTTATGTTAATTTTCGTTAGTTTGTACTTTGTGTTTTAATTGTTTTTCTAGTTTGTGTTAGGTTGTGATTGATTTTCTTACACAATCAGGACATTGTTTCCTTTAAGTGTGGGGAATGCATGTTATGTTTATGTATTTTGTTTATGTGTTTAGTATAGCTTGTGGATATGCATGATATGTTAGTTTTAGGTATTTGTTTGTGTTGTGTATATATATTGTTAGTGAATTTGTGTTTTAGGTTTATATGTTTAGGTTGTTTGTGAGTTTGCTTAATTTTGGAGCTTTTGTATTTGATATATATTTGGAAGCATGTACATGATTGGGTTGTGTTTTTTATTATTAGTTTAATTAGCCAAATTCTTAAGGAATCTCATGGTTTATTTTATTTTGACAATTTTAATGTGCATAGTGAGGGTTATGACTTGGAAAAGCACTTTAGTATAGGTTCTTTTTAAGTTGTTTATCTTTTTCACATGTAAACATGATTATTTTGGTAAATCATTGTTTAGGGTAATTTGACCTATAGCTAAAGTGAGCTTTTGAAGCCATTTACATTGAAAATTTTCTTTGTATGAGAGCCTTGGTATGCCATATCATCTAGAATTTATTTTAGGTGAATTTTAAGATTACATTCAGTATGAGTTGTGCATGAAATATGATAAGGGCATTTAGAACAACTACTTTTAGCTTACTTAAATAACTAACCTTTTTTGACTTTAGGTAGCCAATTTTGAGCCTTTAACCAATTTTTGTTCTAATAGCACTTAATTAGCCTTAATCCTTTTTGAATAATAAACTATTTCTTTTGTTACCCTTTTGTGTAAAGGATTAGGATTGTTATGTCATTGGAGATAATTTTTGTTTAGTATGTGCATGATGTTACTTGAATTCCCTGTTTTTCAAAAGTCCAATACTAGAAAAGCTAGTTCCTATAAAAAGGAAAGAAAGTCAATATTAAAAAAGAGAGAAAAAAGAGGAAAAATAGAAAAGAATAAATTAAAGAAAGAAAAAAAAAGGAAGTTGTGGAAATAGGAACTAGTGACTGTAACAAAAAGAAAATGGATAGTAATAAGGGAATTAGAATGGCAAGTTAAGATTTCATGAGTGCATGCTATGCTTAGTTTTTAAGTCTATTATGATATAGTGATTACTTTTTCTTTATACATTATGAGCTACTTAACCAAATTGTCTTACCTCTACCTAAGCCAAGGTACAACCTTGAATAAGACCCTTTGATTTCATGTACTAACATGTGCTAGTAGTGGAGATTTTTACTTATTACAAGCTTATGGTATGCAATGGCATATTAAAGGAAATAGTGAAACACTACCTAAAGAAATTGAGTGAAATAAGATAAAGTGTTTAAGTGAAAGTTACTTTAGGCAATATTTTGTACGAAATAATCTCTACATGTGTTAAGATATTCAATTTCTTAAGGGCAAATATTCTTGTGTTTTGCAACTTCATGATTTTCCAAATGTACATGGTTGTTGAAGTTTAATGGATATTGATATTGTTTGAGAATTTGTATATTTAGGCTAATGCATTAAAAGATGAAGGTTTATTCATGTTGTTTCTAAATATTTGTCAAATATGAATGCAAGCTCCAAAATTGTGTGAATGTGTTATGTGTTGTGTGAGTTTTGTGTTTTTTTGCATTTTAAGTTTTACTTGAGGATAAGCAAATGTTCAAGTGTGGGGATTTGATATGAGCTTAAATTAAATAGCTCACATTTACCTAATATTTTGTGATTAAAATTATGTTTAGTTATGGTTAATTGTGTTAGAATTAGGTATGTTTAATGTTTTTGTGTTAAGTTTTGTGTTTGTAGGAGAAAAGGGAGAAAATGTGGAGAAAGGAGCAGATATGAGCATGGAAAGGATGCACTATCGCGAGTGTGAGGGAGTCGCGAGCGCCACAGAGGATGCCTAAGAACAAGGAAGAAGAGAGAAGAACAAAGAGCAAATAAGAGGAAATTGCGTCCTGTCGCGAGCGCGACGGAGCAAGGAAAGTCAAGCAGTCAGCGCAGCTGAGGAAAATCAAATGAAGAAGAGTCCGTGTCCTGTCGCTCTTCGCGAGCGTGAGAGAGAGGCATTTGGGGCAGTTATTTTGAAAAGTTTTGTGAAGAGTTAAGTCTTCTCACCAACTTTTACAACCCTTTGAAGAGGCAATTCAAGAGTCATGAACTTTGAAATATTATTTATTAGTTTCAGTTGTAAATTTTAAGATGATGAATTTTTAACTAAGTATTTTTTCTGTAAGTTTGAAGAACAATTTTATATAGTTAAAGCTCTTAAGTTAGATTTTATGTTTTGAAGAGAAGAAAATTACAAGGAAGAAGATTATTTTTGTGAAAGGAAAAGGGTTGAGAGATATCCTTCTTCTTACTTTCTAATCTTTTATTTCCTATTTGCATTTAACTGAAGTATATTTAGGAAACTTGAATAATATTAATATTATTTTCTATTTCCATCAATGTTAATAGTCTTTTAATGTAGAATTGTTTATTGGTATTATTGCATGATCATTATAAGTTAAAGGAGAGTTAAGAGATTCACTTTATCTTACAACTAATAGAAGTTCATTATTAAAACATTGCTTGAGAGATCAGTATTTTAAGATAATTGCTATAAATTGGTAATTAATCTTAGAATATGTAATTGGAATTAACTAGTTCATTAATGAGAATTAAGGATTAGTATTGTAATTGCATGTTTTAGGCACTCTAGTTCATGTCAAGAGAGTGGATTAGAATATTATTCCAATTTGGCTTGCTTATAAGATTATAGTTATATTTTTAAGATGGAATCCAGTTTCACAATCATTATTTCTTCATCATCTAAATTGTCTTCTTTGATCACCATTAATTAGGTTTAATTAATTTTCATCACACAAGTAGTACAAAATTAACCTTACAAATTATTTAACATTGTAAACAAGATAAAATCAAGTAGTAATAGTGAGTGATCATCAACATACGTTCCTCGTGGGAACGATATCTTAAGTATTATAATCAGTGAATCGTGCACTTGCGGATTTAGCACAACATTTATACCAGTATTCTAGCCATTACAACCCAAACCACCTCTACTAGCACCAGACATGAGAAGATCCCTATCTTCTACCTCTTGTAGCAAGATTGTTGGTAGACTCATCCGATGAATCTGCTTGGGGATTCCTTGATCTCTTCTTGGAAGATGAGCCTCTACGAGGGGGATTCCTCTTCTGTGCCCTTTCCCTCAAAATGGTCTCTGAGCGTTTTGCCCGCATAGCCGCTTACACAATCTGATAATAGTTGACTATCAGAGAGTTCATCAAAGAAATCAACATAACCTTAAGAGTCTCATTCAAGCCAGCCTCAAAATGTTAGCAACGAAAATCTTCAGTAAGAATACCCGGCGGTGCATACTTACTAAGCCTATTGAATTCCTTTTCGTATTCTGCCACAGACAATGCCCTCAGCTTGAGATTCAAAAACTGAGTCCATTTTGCCTCCTTATACTCCTTAGTCACATACTTTTTATGAAACTCCCACTCAAAGAACTCTGAAGTAACCGGGTCTGGTAACTGTGGGTGCCTCAGAACCAATTTCCACCAATCGTAGGCGGAACCTTGCAAAAGCAACACCACACACTCAACTTCCCTATCCGGAGGACAACGGATCTCTTTCAAAACCCTTCTCACTTTCTCAATCCACATATCTGCTTTATTTGACTCATCCAAACTCATCCCATAAAAATCCTCAGCTCTTGACGTCCTCATACTCTCAATCGGAGCTCTTGGGGCAGTCACCCTCTCTAAAACTCTAGCCATGTCCTGAGATATCTTGAGCATAGCCTCAAAATGCATGGCTGGAGCCTCAGGTTGCACCCTAGGTGGTTGAGCAGGACCAGAAATAGATGGATCTTGCTCCTAGGGATTCGTACTTTGAGCTGACCCCTCAAGAGATCCACGCGCTGACTCCATCTAACTACAAAATGCAAAAATATCCGCATCAAGCCAACACAATTCTAAACGCATCACTATTCTACGGTAGCCCAAAAACACCTAAACCTAGGCTCTGATACCAATAAAATTGTAACACCCCTTACTTATATGTATGGGAGCTCACTCACTTAGAGGAATGAGTGCCCACATAAGCAAGGGTTGCCACCAAGCAGAACAAAGCATGCATAACAGAATAACATTCATACACCATAATAGAAACAGAGCTAATAAAATTCTTTTTACCAACCATACATTCGGAAGAAAACACATTCGAACTCAAAAAGGAATTTGTCAATCTCATCTATTGATATACAAAAATATTCATTGTAGATCTGAAGTACAAAATAAATCTTTATATAACTACAAAATACATAAATAAAAATATTACAAAATCGGATAAAAAAACAAAAAGCTTTATACTGGAGTACAAAATACAAAATACAAAATCCTAGACTACAAAAGCCCTCTTTATTGTGTTGGCCCTGATGGTAGTAGATTGGTCCTCCCAAAAACTCTGACTGCCTCCACACCTATACGGATGAAACACCTGTGCTAAGCAATAACTCTTAGTGGGAAAAAATAAAAGATGAATGACCACTCACAGTGGCTGTCAAATGCAATTCACATACACATGGGACATACATAATAGTAAGCATCACAAGCTTAGACCATAACTTGAATTCATCAGATAACTTCATATAATATTATACAACACTCCACATTATTTCAGATCGATATCAAATTCATAGATTTGCCTGCAAACTCAGAGTGGTGGATAACGAGTGAACACATTGGTGCCCATAGGTACAATAAAAGCAATTTCTTTCCTTTTCATTCAAAAATATTTTCACATTGGAAAATTTTAAACAAGATCCAACTTATAAGGATCGCGAGGATCCAAACGGGGACCTGATTAGGGTCAAGAATGCATTGGGCTGCAGCTAACAGAACTCTATAGGCATGCCTATCTATCCACTTACTTGACTATTGTAGGCTAGGCATTAATTCAAAATAATGGTCACATAATAAAGCATTTTATAATTCACACATTGATACATTTAAAAATCGTAAAAGAGAAACCATGCAAAGAGAAATCAAAAATAAATAGTTGAAGAAAACAGGGGAGGTAGCACTCGCGACAGAAGCAATTTACACACCAAGGCGCGCTCGTGATAACCTGCCGCGCCCGTGATAGAAGAAGTTGACTGGCCTCTATTGTGCTCGCGAGCAAGATCGCACTCGTGACAGAGGGTGGGTAGGCCATTGTCGCGCTTGCGATAAAAGTTAGCTCGGCAGAAGCTCGACTGGCCGAGCTCTTTGTCCCATTCACGATAGAGGCACTCTTCGGCGAAAGATCGAATGACCGAGCTATGTCGTGCTCGCGACAGAGGTTATGCTCATGATAGAGTCGAGCTTCCTGCTCCTACTACCGATCTGCACACTTCTCCTCAATCCAAAACCTTCCAAAATCATACCAACAACCAAATCACTTCAATCCAAGCATTAATCAGCATTCAAAACACATTACCCATAATATTACCTAAGTTTTACACTTAGAGAAGTAATCAAAAGATCAAAGAAGCAATTTGAACATCAAAGTTCAAAAACCCAGAAATTTTCCCCCAAAAACCACATAATTCCAATCTTTCACTCAACAAACAACTTCCATCCCAACTTCTACTCAAAATTAGTCAAAACCCATATCAACCATACATTTAAACATGCTTAAATCCAAAAAATTTCTAGAAATCATAATAAAATTCAAAATAAAAAAACATTCAAATTCACACAATTCCCAAACCTTGGGCTCCTTAACTCTTCAACAAATCACTTGGTTGACCTCCCACCAATAATCTCCTTCCCTTTTGGATCTCTACCTGGAATTTCTAAATAATCAAACCAAACTCACCAAGCTCAACAACACTACCAACACAAATCAAAACGAAAAAAAGAAGAGAAAAAGAAGAAGAAGAAGAAGAAGAAGAAGAAGAAGAAGAAAAATAAGCTAAGCACAAACTTGATTATTTCTTTAATAAATAAAGACCAAACAAATCACAGCAGCCTAAAGGATATTTTAGGGCAAGGAGGAGAAGGAGGAGGAGGAAGAAGAAGAAGAAGAAGAAGAAGTGTAACACCCCAAAACCACCCCAGTAGTTTGAGCCTGTCCGTGTCTGTGTGTGTGTATTTTATGTATGTGTGTTAGATTGGATTATTTAATTTATTTAATTATTGTACATGTGTGTGTATTAGTGAGAAGAGAATATTAGACTAGTGTATAAATGAGTGTATGGAAGTAAATGTATGAATAGGAGTTAGCTTAGTGTGTATAGGCAAGTATGGGAGTAGGATGTGTTAGATGGCATGTGGTTTAGGGAGATTGAAACATGTGGCTTATTGGGGAAGTGACAAGTGGCTAGGAGGATAAGTGGGCATTTATGGGTTAGGTGAGGAGAGAGAAATCAGCCATTTCCCTTGTTTTTCCCGTTCTTCTTCCTTCCTCACGCCCTCTTCTTCGTTTCCTTCTTCTTCTTCCTTTGTTCTTCCTTTTCTTTGCACAACCTTGCTCCCACTTCCTTTAATTAAGTAATTATAGTTGATTAGCTTGTGGGTTTTGGAAGCTTAAAGGTGAGTTGGGGTTTTAGATTTGCTTCTCCTTCCTCTTCTCTAGGTTTTGATTTGTATGTATTTATTTATGGGTTGTTTAGAATTGATTTTGATTGTTATGGGTTTATGGTTCAGAGGAGGCTCCTAGACCTGATAAAGGAAAAGGAATC
Organism: Excoecaria cochinchinensis; assembly: GCA_947683425.1. Classification (NCBI taxonomy): domain Eukaryota; kingdom Viridiplantae; phylum Streptophyta; class Magnoliopsida; order Malpighiales; family Euphorbiaceae; genus Excoecaria; species Excoecaria cochinchinensis. The sequence goes on from CANTUQ010000127.1 coordinate 2,761,534, forward strand.
GCAAGCGGAAGCGGAGCTCGCGATTAGGAGCTAAGGAGAGAAGGTTTGGGAATTTTTCATATTTTTGTGTATTTTGTGATTTGAGTTTGATGAATGTGTTTATGCTTTGATTAGGATTATGAGTTGAGTGGTTATAACTTAAATTGAAATTAAAGTGATATGTGATGTAAAAGAATGAATATTGTTGAATGATTTGTGAGAGATCATGTGAATGGTTGTTAGTGTTGTAGAATTTGCTGTTTTGGGATTTCTTGGAATTGGGCATGTATTTGATTTGATTTAATTGAAATAAATTATGGTAAAGCTGGGTTTTTAGTCATATTATGAGTTGTGGATGAATGTATTGCTGAATTTTGAGGTTTGGAATCAAATTTGGAAGTTTGGATGTGAATTTGGTAAGAATTCTGTAGAAATTGGGCGTAAGAGCTGGAAATCCCGTGTCTGTCGCGATCGCGACACTGTCGCGAGCGCGACAGAGCGCGGAGCTTTCAACCCTCGCGCCGGCGCGAGAAGTGTCGCGCCAAGAGCTCGATAGGGAACTCTCTGTCGCGACCGCGACATATGTCGCGACCGCGACAGAGCGCTCAACCTCCGAGCGAATGCAGGATTCCCCTCTGTCGCGAGCGCGCGGTAGTCGCGAGCGCGATAGAAGGGGAAGATTGTCTTCTGTCGCGAGCGCGACGTCTGTTGCGAGCGCGACAGAGGGTGATGCCTTTGTCCCCTCGCGAGCGCGAGACCCTTCTCGCGACCGCGAGACTTGGCGAGTCGATGTGTTTGGTCTCTGTCGCGATCGCGACAACCGTCGCGAGCGCGACAGACACAGCTTCCAAAGGAGATTTCTTTCCTTTTTGCTTAATGACTTACTTTCTTTTACATGCAGTTTTCATTAAAGCTTTGACTATCTATTTACATGAATTATATGTATGAAAATGTGATAATATTTCGCATAACCTGCTAATGTCGGATAAGTGGATAGTTAGGCATGCCTAATAGAGTTATGTGCCGTTGCAGCTATGTGTACGATTTGGACCCTGATCAGGTCCCCCGATTGGATCCTCGCGATCCTTCTGTCGAATCTTCTTAAGATTCTATGTGTAACCACTTGGAATAAAATAAAAAGAATATTTGATACCTTTGGGTATATATGTGTTTATCATATAGAACCGATACTCTCAAGTATCTATGTGTACTCGTTATCCACTCATTATGATTAAGCAGGTGTTATTGAGTGCCTTTGTGCAAGAATTCTGAATGAGAATGCAATTAAATGAATTAGATATGTATGATGATATATCTATGTATATATATAATTGTATTGTTTTCATGTGTTTTCTGTTACCGTCACTGTGAGTGGCGGTCATGCATTGCGTGTTTCCCCACTAAGCGATTTCGCTTAGCACGGGTGTTTATCCGTGCAGGTGTGGAAGGTTTTCGATTGCCTCGGGTTGGGCGTGTCGCATCGGGAAGGCCAACACAATTAGAGTTCTGAAGTTTTATAGTATAGGCTTTCCTCTATTTTGTAATAGATATAATGTTTTGTTTGCCCTTTTGAACAGTATGTATTGGGCTTTTGTAAATTGGTTCTTTTTGTAATCTGATGTAATATGTAAAGAACTAATTCTGTATATTAATAAAAGTTCTCATTTTGTTCTATTATCCTCTTCTTTCTACTAAAGTTTTTATTTGTACTGAATATGTAATTCTTTAGAATGTGATGGTTACATGTTTGTACTAGTGGGATGTGACACTCCTTTCTATCGGGATACTTCTCGCTCTAATCATGGAACAGAAGTATCCATGTTATAGGTTGGGGTGTGACATTAGGTGGTATCAGAGCCCTAGGTTTAAGTGTTATTGGGTTTCAGTGTGTTAGTTTGTTTGTTGGGGTTGTGTTGGCCTGATGCGCACTGCGTTTATGTTTTGTAGTTATGGAGTCCGCTCGTGGATCACTCGAGGGGTCAGCAGAAAGTGCAAATCCCCAAGAGCAGGATCCCTCAGTTTCTGGTCCGGCTCAACCTCCTAGGGGACGACCTGAGGTACCTTTGGGACCAATGGAAGCGATGCTTCAGAGTATGACAAGAGTACTTGAAAGAGTGACAGCACCAAGTGCACCTATAGAAAGGTTGAGAAAGCATGGTGCTGAGGATTTCTTTGGTACTGGCATAGATGAATCTAGCAAGGCAGAGATGTGGTTAGAAAAGACAGCCAGAGTACTTAAGGAGATAAGATGCCCACCGGAGCAAGAAGTGGAGTGTGCCTTGTCTTTGTTACAAGGTTCAGCTTATGATTGGTGGAAATTGGTGGCTAGTCAACCGCAAGTTCCTGAACCGATAACATGGGAGTTCTTTGAGGATGAGTTTCAGAACCGGTATGTGACCAAAGCTTATAAGGATGCCAAGTGGGCGCAGTTTTTAACTCTTAAGCAAAGAACCATGTCTGTAGCTGAGTATGAGGATGAGTTTACCAAGTTGAGCAAATATGCGCCGCCAAGAGTTCTCACAGAAGAGTTTCGATGTCAGCATTTTGAAGCAGGCTTGAATGAATCTTTAAAAGTGATGTTAATATCATTGATGTCGGCTCCGAATGTGAGGTATTATCAGTTAGTGCAGGCGGCCTTGAGGGCGGAGCGTTCTGAGAATGTATTGAGAGAAAAGGCTCAAAGAAGAAAGTCTGCAAGAGGTGGCTCTTCTTTAGGTAAGAGGCCAAGAGAATCACAAGGAAACTTTGCTGATGAGTCAGTAGTTAGTCCGGCCCCTAGAGGAAGAAGGCAGGGTTCGTCCCGGGGAGCGGGCTCAGGTAGAGGAGATGGCCCTCCCCGATGTTCGTATTGTAATAAACCACATTGGGGTGAGTGTCGGTGGTTAACAGGAGGTTGTTTTAGATGTGGTTCCACGGATCATATGCTCGCAAATTGTCCGAGTCGTTATGGAGATCCTTCGGGACAACAGGAAGGGAGTCGAGCTGGATCTAATGTACCCCAAGGAAGTCGTAACCGGGGTAGAGGAAGGGGTCGAGGTGGAAGATCTAGAGATAGAGAAGCCTCGGAAACAGTGGATCGCCCTGTGCCATCATCTGGTAGAGCTTATGCTATGAAAGCCCGAGAGGAACAGAATGCTCCTGAAGTGATTACCGGTAAGTTTTCTTTGCTTGATTCTGAAGTTTATGTTTTAATTGACCCGGGGTCTACCCATTCCTATGTGTGTTCTGGTAAGTTATGGGATAGTTTGGGTAGTGAGGAGAAGATGGAATATGAAATTTGTGTATCCAGTCCGTTGGGTCAGAGTATTATGGTTAATCGGGTTTGTCGGAAGTGTCCTTTGAAGATTCAGAATATAGAGTTTGCAGTAGATCTGATTTGTTTGCCATTTCATGAGTTCGATATTATTTTGGGAATGGATTGGTTAGAAAAGCACCGAGCAGTAGTAGACTGTCATAGGAAAGTAATGGTTTTAAGAGATAAAGATCATTTGCCAGTAATTGTGAAAGGAATTGGAAGTAGTTCTTTGCATAATGTGGTATCAGCTATGAAAGCCAGAAGATTCATCAGGAAGGGATGTGAAGCTTTTCTGGCTGTGGTTTTGGATTCACGGAGAGGTCAAGTTAAGATTCAAGATATTCCGATTGTAAGAGATTTTGTCGATGTTTTTCCGGAAGAGTTACCGGGGTTACCTCCCGAGAGAGAGGTTGAATTGTCAGTAGAGATTCTGCCGGGTACAGCTCCGATTTCTAAGGCTCCTTATAGAATGGCTCCCATGGAATTGAAGGAATTGAAGAGTCAGTTACAGGAATTGTTGGATAAAGGGTTCATCCGGCCTAGTGTGTCGCCGTGGGGTGCTCCAGTATTGTTTGTCAAGAAAAAGGATGGAACCCTTCGGATGTGCATTGATTACCGACAGCTTAATAAAGTGACTATCAAGAATAAGTATCCATTGCCAAGGATTGAAGACTTGTTTGATCAGTTGAGAGGAGCCGGGGTATTCTCTAAGATAGATTTGAGGTCAGGTTATTATCAGTTAGGGGTTAAAGTAGCGGATGTGGCTAAGACGGCTTTTCGGACGCGTTATGGTCACTATGAATTTTTAGTGATGCCTTTCGGTTTGACCAACGCGCCTGCAGCCTTTATGGATCTGATGAACCGAGTTTTCCGACCGTATTTGGATAAGTTTGTTGTGGTATTTATTGATGACATTTTGGTATACTCTCGAGACCGTAAAGAACATGAGGAACATCTGAGGTTGGTGTTGCAAATGTTAAGAGATCATCAGCTGTATGCGAAACTCAGTAAGTGTGAATTTTGGTTAAAGGAAGTGGCTTTCCTTGGACATGTGATATCAGCAGAAGGTGTACGTGTTGACCCAAGTAAAATTGAAGCGATTGTTAAGTGGATGCCTCCGAAGAATGTGCCGGAAGTGAGAAGTTTTCTGGGTTTAGCAGGGTATTATCGAAGGTTTGTTCAGGGGTTCTCAGTGTTAGCATCTCCATTGACCAAGCTACTTCGGAAGGATGTCAAGTTTGTTTGGACTGAGAAGTGTCAAGCCAGTTTTGATCGTTTAAAAGAGTTGTTGGTTAAAGCTCCTGTGCTTACACAGCCAGTTTCGGGTAAGGAATACACTATGTATAGTGATGCTTCGGGTATTGGCTTAGGGTGTGTTCTGATGCAAAGGAATAAAGTAATAGCTTATGCATCGAGACAGTTGAAGCCTCATGAGCGAAACTACCCGACTCACGATTTGGAGTTGGCAGCGGTAGTGTTTGCACTTAAGATTTGGCGGCACTACTTGTATGGGGAGACGTGCAGAATTTTCACCGATCATAAGAGTCTCAAGTATTTGTTAACACAGAAGGAGTTGAATGTGAGGCAGCGGAGATGGTTAGAACTTTTTAAGGATTATGATTGTATCATTGATTACCATCCGGGTAAAGCTAATGTGGTAGCGGACGCTCTTAGTAGGAAATCTTTGTCGGCTTTGCTGGCTAGCCGAGGTAGATGGAGGTTTGATTCTGAAGGTGCTCTGATTGCTCAACTGAGAGTTAAGCCAAGTTTGAGATCTGAAATTGCAAGGGCACAGTTAGATGATCATGTACTTCAGCGTGTTTGTCAAGCAGTGAAAGAGGGCAAGCGGACAGAATATCTGATAGACAGTGAAGGAGTGCTTAGGCATGGGAATCGGTTATGTGTGCCTGATGTCAGTGAGTTAAGAAAGAAATTGTTACAAGAAGCTCATTCTTCAGTCTTCACTATGCATCCTGGTGGAGATAAGATGTATCAAGATTTGAAGCAATATTATTGGTGGCCCGGAATGAAAAGAGAGATAACAGAATTTGTTTCAAGGTGCCTTACCTGTCAGCAAGTGAAAACCGAGCATCAAGTGCCATCGGGGTTGCTTCATCCCTTACCCATTCCTCAATGGAAATGGGATGACATCACGATGGATTTTGTATCTGGTTTGCCTATGACTCAGCGTAAGCATGATTCGGTATGGGTTATAGTAGATCGGTTGTCAAAGTCTGCACATTTTCTACCTGTGCGAGTGGATTAGTCGATGGATAAGTTGGCGGAACTGTATGTGGATGAGATAGTCCGGTTGCATGGGATTCCGTCATCCATTGTATCAGACCGAGATCCACGCTTTACATCTAAGTTTTGGAAAGAACTTCAGGCAGCTTTGGGAACACGGTTGAATTTCAGTACTGCTTTCCATCCGCAGACTGATGGGCAATCAGAAAGGGTTATTCAGATGCTAGAGGATATGCTTCGAAGTTGTGCTTTAGAGTTTTCAGGAAGCTGGGATCGGTATGTGTCCTTGATGGAATTTGCATATAATAACAGTTACCAAGTGAGCATTGGTATGGCTCCTTATGAAGTGTTGTATGGACGGAAGTGTAGAACGCCAGTATGTTGGACTGAGTTGTCAGAAAAGGCTATGATAGGTCCGGATATAGTGAGGGATACCGAAGAGAAAGTAAGGGTTGTGCAACAGAACTTGAAAGCAGCAAAAGATCGACAGCGTTCTTATGCTAATTTGAAGCGCAGAGATATACAGTTCGAAGTGGGGGATAAAGTTTTCTTGAAAGTGTCACCATGGCGTAAAGTTCTCCGCTTCGGCAAGAAAGGCAAGCTAAGTCCACGATTTATTGGACCGTATGAGATTCTAAGGAAAGTGGGTCCAGTAGCATATCAGTTAGCGTTGCCTTTGGAGTTAGCTAGATTACATGATGTTTTTCATGTATCTATGCTCAGAAGATATCGGTCAGATCCTTCACATGTGTTACCAGTGCAAGATATCCGGATTCAGTCAGACTTTTCTTTTGATGAAGAACCGAAAAGGATTTTGGACCGGGAAGTCAGACAGCTTCGGAATAAGCAAATACCGTTAGTCAAAGTTTTATGGCAGCACCACAGTATTGAGGAAGCTACATGGGAACCAGAGGAAGCTATGAGATTGCAATACCCTCAGTTATTCGGAACAGGTATGAATTTCGAGGACGAAATTCTGTTAAGTGGGGGAGTATTGTAACACCCCAAAACCACCCCAGTAGTTTGAGCCTGTCCGTGTCTGTGTGTGTGTATTTTATGTATGTGTGTTAGATTGGATTATTTAATTTATTTAATTATTGTACATGTGTGTGTATTAGTGAGAAGAGAATATTAGACTAGTGTATAAATGAGTGTATGGAAGTAAATGTATGAATAGGAGTTAGCTTAGTGTGTATAGGCAAGTATGGGAGTAGGATGTGTTAGATGGCATGTGGTTTAGGGAGATTGAAACATGTGGCTTACTGGGGAAGTGACAAGTGGCTAGGAGGATAAGTGGGCATTTATGGGTTAGGTGAGGAGAGAGAAATCAGCCATTTCCCTTGTTTTTCCCGTTCTTCTTCCTTCCTCACGCCCTCTTCTTCGTTTCCTTCTTCTTCTTCCTTTGTTCTTCCTTTTCTTTGCACAACCTTGCTCCCACTTCCTTTAATTAAGTAATTATAGTTGATTAGCTTGTGGGTTTTGGAAGCTTAAAGGTGAGTTGGGGTTTTAGATTTGCTTCTCCTTCCTCTTCTCTAGGTTTTGATTTGTATGTATTTATTTATGGGTTGTTTAGAATTGATTTTGATTGTTATGGGTTTATGGTTCAGAGGAGGCTCCTAGACCTGATAAAGGAAAAGGAATCGCAAGCGGAAGCGGAGCTCGCGATTAGGAGCTAAGGAGAGAAGGTTTGGGAATTTTTCATATTTTTGTGTATTTTGTGATTTGAGTTTGATGAATGTGTTTATGCTTTGATTAGGATTATGAGTTGAGTGGTTATAACTTAAATTGAAATTAAAGTGATATGTGATGTAAAAGAATGAATATTGTTGAATGATTTGTGAGAGATCATGTGAATGGTTGTTAGTGTTGTAGAATTTGCTGTTTTGGGATTTCTTGGAATTGGGCATGTATTTGATTTGATTTAATTGAAATAAATTATGGTAAAGCTGGGTTTTTAGTCATATTATGAGTTGTGGATGAATGTATTGCTGAATTTTGAGGTTTGGAATCAAATTTGGAAGTTTGGATGTGAATTTGGTAAGAATTCTGCAGAAATTGGGCGTAAGAGCTGGAAATCCCGTGTCTGTCGCGATCGCGATACTGTCGCGAGCGCGACAGAGCGCGGAGCTTTCAACCCTCGCGCCGGCGCGAGAAGTGTCGCGCCAAGAGCTCGATAGGGAACTCTCTGTCGCGAGCGCGACATATGTCGCGAGCGCGACATATGTCGCGAGCGCGACAGAGCGCTCAACCTCCGAGCGAATGCAGGATTCCCCTCTGTCGCGAGCGCGCGGTAGTCGCGAGCGCGATAGAAGGGGAAGATTGTCTTCTGTCGCGAGCGCGACGTCTGTTGCGAGCGCAACAGAGGGTGATGCCTTTGTCCCCTCGCGAGCGCGAGAACCTTCTCGCGACCGCGAGACTTGGCGAGTCGATGTGTTTGGTCTCTGTCGCGATCGCGACAACCGTCGCGAGCGCGACAGACGCAGCTTCCAAAGGAGATTTCTTTCCTTTTTGCTTAATGACTTACTTTCTTTTACATGCAGTTTTCATTAAAGCTTTGACTATCTATTTACATGAATTATATGTATGAAAATGTGATAATATTTCGCATAACCTGCTAATGTCGGATAAGTGGATAGTTAGGCATGCCTAATAGAGTTATGTGTCGCTGCAGCTATGTGTACGATTTGGACCCTGATCAGGTCCCCCGATTGGATCCTCGTGATCCTTCTGTCGAATCTTCTTAAGATTCTATGTGTAACCACTTGGAATAAAATAAAAAGAATATTTGATACCTTTGGGTATCTATGTGTTTATCATATAGAACCGATACTCTCAAGTATCTATGTGTACTCGTTATCCACTCATTATGATTAAGCAGGTGTTATTGAGTGCCTTTGTGCAAGAATTCTGAATGAGAATGCAATTAAATGAATTAGATATGTATGATGATATATCTATGTATATATATAATTGTATTGTTTTCATGTGTTTTCTGTTACCGTCACTGTGAGTGGCGGTCATGCATTGCGTGTTTCCCCACTAAGCGATTTCGCTTAGCACGGGTGTTTATCCGTGCAGGTGTGGAAGGTTTTCAATTGCCTCGGGTTGGGCGTGTCGCATCGGGAAGGCCAACACAATTAGAGTTCTGAAGTTTTATAGTATAGGCTTTCCTCTATTTTGTAATAGATATAATGTTTTGTTTGCCCTTTTGAACAGTATGTATTGGGCTTTTGTAAATTGGTTCTTTTTGTAATCTGATGTAATATGTAAAGAACTAATTCTGTATATTAATAAAAGTACTCATTTTGTTCTATTATCCTCTTCTTTCTACTAAAGTTTTTATTTGTACTGAATATGTAATTCTTTAGAATGTGATGGTTACATGTTTGTACTAGTGGGATGTGACACTCCTTTCTATCGGGATACTTCTCGCTCTAATCATGGAACAGAAGTATCCATGTTATAGGTTGGGGTGTGACAAGAAGGGGATGTGGTGAGGGAAAATGGGAGAGAAGGGCAGGCTGCACTCTCTCTCACGTTTTCTCTCTCCTAGCTTTTAAAGCCTTCTTATCTCCCTTTTCCCTTTCCTCCCATCACCATCCACTTGTCACTTATCCATGGTGGCCTTTGGCAATTCCCTCTTCTAGTCCTTCTTTTCCTCTCAAAACTCAATCAAGTCACACAATTAAAATCATCATACAATTATACCCTCTAAACTTAATAAATCATGCAATTAAATCTTAAAGCCAAATAATACACACAAAATACAAATCACAACATGCTCAAAACTACTAGGATGAAAATCAGGGTGTTACAGAATGATTTAGTAGTCCTTCGGGATTACTCTAAAATGTAGTGGATGTGTGGGGTCCACGTCTTGTATATTCGGGCCGAAGGTTTCTGCCGGGTTTATACGAAGGGTATAAGTGAATGAAAGTATTTAACGTGACAAAAATGTTTTAATTGACATAAGTGATTGAAGTGAATGAATATATAGTTAATCTTTGGATTATTTATGTTAACTGGATTTAATTGTATTATTTAATTAAATGTGCTTATTGGAGGATTAATTTGTATAGTGTATGTCAATTAATGAAATAAGGTGGTTATATAGTTAGTTGATGGCAAATTTACAGTTAAATGAAAATTTAGGGATTTTATGGTAATATGGTTCAAGTATAATTAATTGATTGTTTATATTGTAATTTAATTTATAATATAGTTTATAATTGTTTTTAATTGAAATATCAAATTTAATGTTAGTATAGCAATAATCGAATAAATGTAACAAAAGTGAGTAGATTGTTAATATTTGGTTTAATATGTTATTTAGTAGTGCTTCAAAGACTAAAATGGTAATTACATGTCAATTAATGAATGTATGTGCTTATAATGCTTATTAGTGGCATTTAAGTAAAAATGTGTATTTGAATGACAAAATGTTAATAAAATGTAACTCAGGGACTAATTTATAATTTTTCTCAAATAAAGCTACTTGATGAGTTATATTGTAACTTTATTTATGTAATAATTTATATTGGAAATACTGGATTTTTCTTTTCTATTTAAATGTTTATAAATGAGTTGTGATATGTTATCAAGTTTTATATGCATATTTTAACTTATTGTTTGCATAAAGCATTTAATGAAAATCTTTAGAATTGTAACCACCACTGAGCGTATTTAAGCGCAGCATGTAGTGTTTATTGACTGCATGTAGGTTGATAAGCGAATTTTTAGAGCAAGTTCGCGTCACTTTTGGGAGCAAGCTTTTGGAAGATTGTTCTTTTGTATGGACATGTTATTAGGATTTTAGAATCTTGTACATGTATTATTTTTGGATATTCGGTTTTGTAATGGTATGTATATGTATACATTATATTTTTGGAATAGTTAAGTTTATATGATGGATTTTATATTATTAGATTGGAATGAATAGATATGTACAGGTAGGATTAGATTATAAGTTAAGATTGTTATGCCCCTGATTGGGCTATGTATTTGTTTGAATTGCAAGTTTTGGATAGTTAAGTTTTTAGTCATTGTACTGTTAGATTTTTGACCAAATGAATAGTAAATAAGACAGTTTTGGGTCAATCGGCAAGTTAATAACATGGCTATTAAAATAATAATTGTAATTACTTTTAAGTGAAATAAAGTGATATTTGACTTTGTAAAGATAAAAAAAATCCCGCATTTTTGAGTTGCGATTTAAGTCTATACTATTGCATTTTCAGAGTTGGGCTTGTATGCAATATGTACGTATAGAATGTTTGTTGTGTGAGTGTTACACATCAAATTTGTAAATTCACTAAATTATGAAAAAATTAAGGACTAGAAATTTCATACATAAGTTTATGATTAAAATTGTTAAGCTTGTTGTTGGCAGCTTGATTTGTTATGACTGGATCTTTTGCATTTAGAGCAATGCATTGTAGTTCCCTTCTAAGATGCCCTACTATTTTTCTTTGAGCCAACCTCATCCTTGACTTTCTTCATGCACTTTTTTGGCCTTCCAGGCTTGGCTTTACTTTGGGGGGCTCAATTTCAGGATTATTGGTTGGTTTCCACATCTTCAGGTTACAAATTGGTTGAATAAAATATCGGTATGCCTGTGAGAATGTATCCCTATGGTACCACTTAACTACATGTTGTTCTGGTTCAATTTCTAAGTGGTATATTGCACACACAACATGTGGACAAGGGTTGCATTTCAATTCCCAACACAAGTCTGAGCAATCAAATCCATAATATGGAAGCAAGTCCCATCAACTACCTCAAATCTGATCCCCATTCCAAGTCAAAATACACTTCCTAGCACAGTTGGCATTATCATAAAAAATTTTCCTAGTCATTGGTGATATATCAGAAATTCAAGTATTGGCAAACCTCCTCATTTGAACATGCTTATTCATTATACTCTTATTTAATTTTATTTTATTAATTGCAATTTGAATTTTTCATATTATGTTATTAATCATGTATACCCAAAACTAAATGCATGATTAATTCATGCATCATTCTTAACTTATTAAACACGAGCTACATTTCATTACCTTATATCATAATCTAATACCTTATCTTCAAGTGATACATTTGTAGGACAGTAAAGCCACAACCATTACCCATTAGAATTACTTAAAAAAGAAATATTTATTTTCATGTCAAAACACATTTCTTATTTTATTACCAAATCTGAACACCTAACATTATTCACAAATCAATTTTAACATGATTTACATAGACTATAAATATCAACTTATAATATTTAACTTAATTTATAAACCATGTTAAAGATACAGTGACCAAACATTTATATAATTTATTTATAAAAATAATCTTAACATATTAAACACTAACTATAACAAATCACCTTTAATATTACATGCATATGGAAAGCTTAATTCCCTACTACTTTCAATAATATGAGTTAAACACCCATCAAAGTATCACTCATGTATAACAAATTGCAAAAGCATTTAAGGTCTAAACACATAAATACCTTTAATTATTACTTCATATTCCATGTTATACATTTATCATTCTTTTATTCATTTGTTGCCTGCATTCCCAAGGTGGTGGATAACGGGATATAAAATGCATAAGTACCCGAGGGTACAAGTGTCATACCGCTGACACAAGTGCATAGGGATCCTAATGGAATCCAAAAACATAAGGACTCAAACAGGATCCAGAAATGCATAAGAACCGAACTTTAGGTCCAACACATAAGCTGCAGCAATAGAGAACCTTATATGCATGCTTATCTATCCACAACTCGATTAACGCAGGCTATACACAATTGTTCCATTCTTATAATACTCATATCAATATAATATTTCACATATACACATACACTTATTGTGATTGAATAATGATAAAAAAACTCTTGTTGATCATAACAACATTCTCATACAATTTCCATACATTTTTATTTGACGCACTTGTATAATCACATTAAATATCATATAACGGTGTTACCTAAACACCAATATCGTTATAATTACATTTATATTCTTATTAACAATGTTAAAAACACATTTTTCATACTCATATACATCAATTATACATAAACTCACCTTTTAGCACTCATCAAATATGTACTTATATATCGCCATACAAATATGTTCACATGCTCACATAAGGTGACTTAATTCACATAAACAATTTATCATTAAACATATTCATTTATTAAATATAGACAAGTCATAATTCGTTTCTTATGTCTTATACTAAACTTATACAATTGCTATATACACTTCAATACTTATGCCATCTCATTTTAATGTTACATAGTATACATTTCATGTAACATTTAAATATAACATTTTCACATTAATTATTCTCTTTTAATTACTTTCCAAATATTAATCACTCAAATACCTATTATATTGTCCTAAACATGCATTGGATAAATTTTGAAAGGTTCTAAGGAAGTTTTAGTTCAATTCGGAATGAAAGCGAACTATATAGTTAAAATAGAGGTGAGGGACGGTTGTGACTCATGACCTATGGCCGTCCCTAGATGACCGATGGACATGACCATAATAGACGGCCATAATCAATAGGCTATCGATGATCGATGGGTGTAACCCTCGATAGACGGGCATCGCCCATAACGGACAGGCGTCCCTGGGTAAAACGCCTTCTAAAGTAAAACCCCAATATGCACAAAACATATTCCAATTCTAACTTGTACCACATGAAACACTATATAAACACCATTTTTAACCAAAATGGTCTTCTTAACAAATTATCCCCAAGATGTTATATTTCTAAAGGCATAAATTTTAAGCCATTTGGAGCTATAACCAAGGAGATATGACATCAATAACACAAACTGCTCTAAAGACCATGTTCTAGAAAAAGGCTACTATTTTGGAAACTTTTGAGGACCTTAGAGTCAGAAATAAAATATGGTTATTTTTGAGAAATTTGTAGAAACGGAAATCATGATTAAAATGCCACTTAAATAACCCAATTTGGAGACTCCTAACTCAATTTATAGCCTAAAAACCGAACCGAGGTTAGTTGACACCCTGGACAGAACCTGTTCCAATGACTCGGCCAAAATAGAAATCCTTCTATTTTGGCCACTTCTGAGGGTCTTAGAGCCAAAATTAGTGTAAGCATCGTGTCCCAGAGCGGTCCGGATCAGAGGTTACCCTATGATGAAATCAGTGTCTGAGCCTGTACGAGAAGCTGGATTTGGAGGTTTTAGTCCCGCGTTCCATGAGAAATGAGGTTTTTATCATTCCTGGGCAGAGGGAGAGAAAATCAGAGGTTTTTTCGAGTCAAAAGGATTTTTGTTCTCCACAGACGGCCAGCCCGTCTGTGAAGTCAGCCCGTCGCTTCGAGTCACCGACGGCTTGTGGTATTTTCCGACGCCCGTCAAAAAGTCACCGCCCCTGTCAAAATGCCGCCTGGTTTCCCAGAGCACGCAACCCTTTCGACGCCCGTCGGTGGATGTGGCAGGGCCGTCGGACGAATCCTTGTGTCAGAAGGATTCTTCCGACGCCCGCCTCTATGCATCGACGCCCGTCGGTCGTGTCTGGCTATAAAAGCTCTGGATTTTCACTTGAAAAGGGTTGGAAAAATTTTCAAAGGAGGAAACTCTGCCCAATTTTAAGCAAATTTTCTCTCTCTTCCAACAAAACACATTTACTATGGAAATCTATTTAATCAAGGATCAAATCAATCAAAAGGAACTAAAAACTATTTAGTTTTCTTTAGATTTTGACTCCAAAATCGACCTTTTGAGGGGTTGAAGAAGAAATAGCTTATTTTCTTTCTTCGATCCTTCATCTTTTGCTTCTCGTGGAACGCGCGGGGCTCTAATCAACACAAGAATCTCACCCAAAGCGATTATCTGAGGGTAAATATTCCGGATTCCTTCTCCATATTACCTCATTATTTCTTATTTTGTGGAATTTTTGAATATCTGTCATTATTTTCTTGTATTTTGACTCTCTTATCTCCTTTTGAGATAAAACCCACTTTTTTGACTTTGAAAAGGTTTTTTCTCCATTCTATTTTTTTCGGAGACAGTGGTGACCGACGGGTCATCTTTATCACCGACGCCCGTCGGTCACCCCACTTACAGACGCCCCCCCTTGAGTGACAGACGGATATGTCGGTTACATTAACCGACGCCCGTCGGTCAGCTAAGGAAGCCCGTCGGTGGGTTTTGTCTCCATCTTTTTAAATCGTTTTTCATCTCTTCCAAGTCTCCCTGACTTCTTATATATTAATTTTATGTATATTAACATCTCTTAATTTTCTATGAGTATATATTGATTCTCTTGGACAATCCCAAGCTTTGAGCGACTGTCTACCATATTTAGAGGACCTCATCCGGTTTTGTTTCCTAATCCTCTTAAGTATTTTTCTTCATTTGTTATTTATTGATCATTTTATGTATATGGACGTATTCCTTTCATATCCCGTTGATGTATAAAAATGACTCAATGTTTTATATTCAATAAAATGAGGTTTACACAAAAACAAGGGTCCAATGCCCGATTTTTATCCAATAAAGATCATCACAAATAAAGAGCCCCAATTTTGATAAGGATGCATGTGAGGACCAAAGTCCTCAAAATAAGCAATGCCCCGATTTATGCATGATTTGCATATTTACGAAAGGGAGTTGTATTCCGCTCCTTGTATTATTGTAATCTATTGATTTCATTATCTATTTGATCATTTATCGCTTTCAAGATGTGAATAAATGCGCCTTTTAATCAACTGCATAGTGTGGAGAGAGAGCGAATTAATGATATTAAAATTTGATCATAAAATAATTGAGGTAGAAATAGATGAGAAATCCCGGACCCAGCTCTGCTCTTTGGGCTCGAGAGGTTAGAGGTTATCCTCCAAAATACTTCTTGGGTCACGAGGCTTTAGCACTAATCCTAGGCACTTTAGGGTGAGAAGTTCACCTTCCATGACCCCTCTGGTTGGCCCAAAATGGATACCAAGCGCAGTCTTAGGCTCTTCGAGGCGAGAGTAACTTTCCCAATGTTCTATTGGGTGGCGACTCCATGATACCTCCTTGTTGCCCAACATAGACGCACTTGCGATTTATCGCAAGCTGTCGACGGACCCGCAAATGCCCCGATCGCCTACGTACGGGCGGTCCGAACGGGCGGCGCCCGGGATCCGGCCCGCGTCACAATGGCGACTCCACTGGGGACGTTTATGGTTCGAGATTTTGATTCGAAAATACCTCTTTTAACATTTATGATTAAAATTTAATTCATAAATTCACTTTCTCTCAAATTTGCATTTGCATATCATTAGAGCTTTAGAATACGCTAGTTTGGTCCCTCTTTTAGCCCCGGTGCGTTCCTGAAGCACCTCCTCATTTTCACTCAATTTGGGGAAGTGTTAAGGATAATCACCAGCCCAAGCCACGTACCTCAATGGTATATCAAAATGATGACCCGATCGGTCGCTATGATCTGTACCGACGAAGCATCGAAACGTGAAACACATCATGCAACTTTGCTAACTCCATCGGTAGCGCCAATCTGTAGGCTACAGGTCCTACCTTAGCCAAAATCTCATAAGGTCCAATGAAACGAGGACTAAGCTTGCCTTTCTTGCCAAATCGAAGCACTCTCCTCCAAGGAGAAACTTTAAGGAAAACCTTGTCCCCGATCTCAAAATGCACATCTTTCCTCTTCAAATTGGCATAAGACTTCTGTCGATCCTTGGCTGCCTTCAAATTCCGCTGCACTACTCTGATTTTATCTTCAGTATCTCTAACCAAGTCTGGTCCAATCATAGATCTCTCGGATAGCTCGGTCCAACAAATCGGAGTCCTACACTGACGGCCATACAAAGCCTCATATGGTGCCATACCAATACTCGACTGGAAACTGTTGTTGTAGGCAAACTCCATCAACGATACATATCTGTCCCAACTACCCGGAAAATCCAAAGCACAAGCTCTCATCATATCTTCCAGTATCTGAATAACTCGCTCTGACTGACCATCGGTCTGAGGATGAAACGCTGTACTGAAGTTCAATCTAGTGCCCAAAGCTCACTGTAATTCCTTCCAAAACTTGGAAGTAAACCTCGGATCTCGATCTGACACTATGGACAAAGGCACACCATGCAACCGAACTATCTCATCCACATAGATACTGGCTAACCTGTCCATGGAGTAGTCCACTCTAACTGGCAAGAAGTGAGCTGATTTCGTAAGCCGATCCACAATAACCCAAACCGAGTCATGCTTCCTCTGAGTCAAAGGTAAACCAGAAACAAAGTCCATGGCGATATCATTCCATTTCCACTCAGGAATGGATAAAGGCATAAGCAAACCCGAAGGAACCTGATGCTCAGCCTTTACTTGCTGACAAGTCAAGCACTTGGACACAAAATCCACTATATCACGCTTCATACCGGACCACCAATAGAATTGCTTCATATCTCGATACATTTTCTCACTGCCCGGATGCATAGTAAAGACTGAACTATGCGCTTCACTCATGAGCTGTTTCCTCAAATCCTCAGATTCTGGCACACACAAGCGATCCCTGAACATAAGTACCTCACCCTGAACTGAGAACTCAGACCGCTTACCCGCTCTAACCTCATGTACAATCTGCTGAAGCCTCTGATCATCTCTCTGAGCATCCACTATCTTCTGTCTCAAAGTAGGCCTCACACGCAACTGGGCAAGCAAAGCCCCATCAGAACCAAATTGCCATCTGAATCGCCTCAAGAACAAAGCTGAAACTGACTTCCGACTCAAAGCATCGGCGACTACATTGGCCTTACCAGGATGGTAATCTACAATGCAGTCGTAGTCCTTAAATAACTCAAGCCAACGCCGTTGTCTCATATTCAACTCTTTCTGTGAAAGGAAGTACTTCAAACTCTTGTGGTCCGAGAAGATCCTACACTTTTCCCCATACAGGTAATGACGCCAAATCTTCAAGGCAAAGATCACAGCTGCCAACTCTAAATCATGCGTCGGATAGTTCCTCTCATGTGGCTTCAACTGACGAGAAGCATAAGCCACTACTTTACCTTCCTGCATCAGCACACATCCAAGACCAACTCCAGAAGCATCACTGTAAATGACAAACTCCTTACCCGAAATGGGTTGAGTAAGGATAGGAGCCTCAATAAGCAACTGCTTTAACCGATCAAAACAAGACTGACATCTGTCTGACCATTCAAATCTGACTCCTTTCCTCAACAATCTAGTCATAGGAGCAGCAATCACAGAAAATCCTTTAACGAACCGACGGTAGTAACCTGCTAAGCCGAGGAAACTCCTCACTTCCTGAACATTTCGAGGCGCTTTCCAATCAACTATCGCCTCAATCTTAGCTGGATCTACCTGAATACCTCTAGCTGAAACAATGTGACCCAAGAATGATACTTCTCGAAGCCAGAAATCACACTTGCTAAGCTTAGCAAACAACTGATGCTCTCTCAACATCTGAAGAACCAATCGGAGATGCTCCTCATGCTCACTCTCATCCTTGGAATACACCAAGATGTCATCAATGAACACTACTACAAATCGATCTAAGTATGGCCTAAACACACGATTCATCAGATCCATAAAAGCCGCTGGAGCATTTGTCAAACCAAACGGCATCACAAGAAACTCATAGTGGCCATACCTAGTCCGAAATGCAGTTTTCACCACATCCGCATCCTGAACCCGTAACTGATAGTACCCTGATCGAAGATCTATCTTGGAAAAGACACCTGCCCCTCGAAGCTGATCAAATAAATCCTCAATCCTAGGTAACGGATACTTGTTCTTCACTGTAACTTTATTAATCTGGCGGTAGTCAATACATATCCGCAGGGATCCATCTTTCTTCTTGACAAACAGCACTGGAGCTCCCCATGGAGATATGCTAGGTCGAATAAACCCCTTATCCAATAACTCTTGTAGCTGAGATTTAAGTTCCCTCAACTCTACAGGAGCCATCCGATAAGGTGCTCTCGAAATAGGTGTAGTACCTGGCATGATCTCAATGGACAACTCAACCTCTCTCTCAGGAGGCAAACCAGGCAACTCACTCGGGAACACATCACTAAACTCCCGCACTACTGGTATATCCTCAATCTGAACCTGATCCCTCTTGGAATCTAACACAACTGCTAGGAAAGCCTCACATCCTTTCCTGATGAATCTCTTAGCTTGCATCGCAGAAATCACGTTATTCAATGAACTAGCACCCAAACCTTTCAAAAACACAAGAGACTGACTTCTATCCCGAAGTACAACTGTTTTCCTATGGCAATCAACAACAGCCCGATGCTTACCCAACCAGTCCATACCCAGAATCAAGTCAAACTCTCTGAAGGGTAACTCAATCAAATCCGCTGGAAGCACAGCTCCCTCAACAATCAGAGGACAACTCCTAAAAACTCTACTCACACTGACACTATGCCCTAATGGACTGGTCACACAAATCTCATAATCTAACTGATCAACTGAATGCAATTTATCAACAATTTTATCTGTGCACAAGTATGAGTGTGTGGAACCAGGATCAATTAGAGCATACAACTCAGTGTCATGGAGTAGGAACTTACCAGCAATAACATCAGGCGCGTCCTGCTCATCTCTGGCTCTCATAGCATATGCTCTAATGGCCCCCTGAGGAGGATGCTCAACAGTCTCAGATGCAGCTCCATCTCTATGCCGGCCACCTCTACCTCTACCTCGGCCTCTGCCACGGGTAGCCTGAGAAGCATTCGAACCGACCCTACTGCCCTCTCTCTGGGAACCTGAATCCTCCTGCAATCTCGGACAACTGGCCAACTGATGCTCAGAACTCCCACACCTGAAGCACGCACCGGAGAGCCACCTACACTCACCCCGATGTGTCTTACTACAATGAGGACAAGCTGGTGTAGTCTCAGCTCTACCACCCCTACCAGAACCTGACACAGCTGTAGAACCCTGACGTCTACCTCTAGAAGTCGGACCAGATGCTGACTCATCCTATGGGTTCCTAGATCTCTTACTCGAAGAAGATCCTCCACGAGAAGAACTCCTCCTCTGAGCTCTCTCTCTCATCACAGTCTCAGACAACTCAGCTCTCACAGCAGCCTCCACTATCTAATAGTAGCTAACCCCAGGTATGCACATCAGAGAAATCAAAGCAATCTTCAAAGACTCATTTAACCCAGTCTCGAAATGCTTACATCTAAAGTCATCAGTCATAACTCCTCGTGGGGCATAGCGAGATAACCTGTTGAACTCCTTCTCATAATCTGCCACAGACATAGCCCTCTGTCTCAAACTCAAAAACTGCACCCATCTCGAATCTCTATAAGTCTGAGTGATGTACTTCTTTATGAACTCACCCTCAAAGAACTCCCAGGTAATCGGATCCGGTAGCTGAGGATGCCTGCACACTAACTCCCACCACTCAAAAGCGGACCCCTGCAGAAGAACTAATGCACACTCTACCTGCTGGTCGGGAGGACACCGAATCTCTCTCAAAGCACGCTTGACTTTATCTAACCATTTCTCCGCCAACTCAGATTCATTCAAACCTGTACCATAGAAATCCTCAACTCCTGCCCTCCTCAGATTCTCAATAGGTGCTCTAGGAGCAGTCACTCTCTCCAAAACCCTAGCCATGTCCTGATGCAACCTGAACATAGCCTCTAAGGGCATGGCTGCGGCCTCGGGCTGGACCCTAGCATGCTGAGCCGACACAGTAACAGAAACAGACTGATCTACAGCTGGAGGATTCACACTCTCGGCGGATTCCTCACGCGCACCATGAGAAGAATTAGAAGCCATCTAAACAAACAAGAAACAACCGTATCAGCCAACACAGAACTAGACACATACACTTCTAAGAAACTCAAAACAATCACAACAACACCCAGAAACGCCTAAACCTATGCTCTGATACCACAAACTGTAACACCCCCTTCCCATACGTAGGCGATCCCATCTGAAAAGGAGTGAGATGCCGTATGAGTAAAGGTGCCACCAAGCATGTACAAAATAAAACATACATTCATTCATAGCATACATTCAGAAATACAGAATAATTAAAAACTTTACATAAGAAAGCAAAGGCTGATCATGCATTACTATAATAAACTATTACAATAATGATCTGATCAACTAACTGGAACAAAAATAATATTACATATCCAAAATATAGATACAAAAGCGGAAGCTGATACAAAACTGATACATGAGAGTTCTATACAAAAAGAAGCATCACTGATACAAAAATAGCCCTACACTAAAAACTCTTCTGTGTTGGCTTGACGACGGCGACTCTCGAATCAAACTCCTTCCGCACCTGCACGGGTAAAACACCGTGCTAAGCGATAAACGCTTAGTGGGGAAACACACATAAATTATGGACGGCCACTCACAGTGGTCGTCAAGGCATAACACATTCACAATGGCAGAATGCAAGGACTAATATATAATCCATATAAACATGCTCGTATTTAAAAGCCATACATTCAGTATCTCATCATCATATGCATTACAGAATAAACCAGCATGTATTTCATAATTAACTCATTCAGATATTCCATTAAAAGCCAGATCAGATCAGAACAATTCCATTAACATTTAAAGAACACCTGCTGACTCTAGACAGTGGATAACGAGTGTACTGAGGGTACCTTACGGGTACGAATCGAATACTGAGGGCACCTCACAGGTACAAGTCAAATATTATATCATTTATCAAAACATGTTATTTATATACTGAGGGAATCTTAAACAAGATTCTAATACTGAAGGGTTCGCGAGGAACCAAACGGGGACCTGATCGGGGTCCAAACTGAACTGAGGGCTGCAGCTAAAGACTCTATTAGGCATGCCTAACTATCCACTTACTTGACTCTAGCAGGTTATGCGTCAAACAGATTGCATTTCAGAGTACAGAACATAATTCATCCGAAAATCATGGTATCACGCATATCGAAGCATCAAACAGTAAGACATGCATCATACAACAGTAAAGTCCATTCAGAAGAAATACCAAATTCATTTCTGAGTTAAAAACTAGGAAATTTCAGGAAAACGGGCTGAACGGAGAAATAGGCAGGTCACGGCGTGACTGGCCTTCTCAACAGGCAGGTCACGGCGTGACCGAGGGTCACGCGACGTGACTTGCTTGTTTCTCGCCAGTCACATTGCGTGATCTTCGCAAATCACGCAACGCCCTAGTAGGTCACGGCGTGACTGGACGTCACGTCTCGTGACGTGCTACTCTCCTCGCAGATCACGTCGCGTGATCTCGCAGATCACGCAACGTCTTCGCAGGTCGCACGACGTGACCGAGGATCACGTCGCGTGACCTGCTTGCTCTTCAGCTGGTCACGCGACTGGCTTCTCAGCAGGCAGGTCACGGCGTGACCGAGGGTCACGTCTCGTGACTTGCCTTCTTCCGTAGCGAGTCACGCGACGAAGAACAGTACCTCGATTTTTCCAGAATTTCCAGAACAGAGAATTCAATCCCAATTCGATTTAAAACCATTCAAACCTGTTCTTACCTTCCAGAAATCATCTCAAACAACATAGGCTACAATTATACAACTCAATTCATCAACTAATTAATCAAATCGAATCAAGAACATATGCATTTAAACTCACAAGAACATAAACCCTAGTAATTTACAGTAGAATCAAAATCACACAATTTCACAATTAAACATTCCCAAACCTGGATTCTAATCTTCTAACACTTAGTCCCACTACTCCCAGCAACCTCTTTGCCTTTGGGATCGCGTGGAGCCTCAGCTAGAACACAAACACAGTAATGACCATCAACATGCAAACCTAAATTAAAACTCAACCTAAAGAAGAAGATGAAGATGTAAAGTTACAGTAAAACAAAGACAAGATATGCACTTACCAAGCTAGGGAAATGCCAAGAGAGATTAACTTCACCAATTCAAGCTAGAATCCACACCACAATGCTTAGGGTAAAGAAAAATGGAGAAAAGAAGAGAAGAAATGTCAGAGAAAGAAGATAACGTGAATCTGTTATCTTCACTTCTTTCTTTTTCTTTTCTTTGCCCTAAGTATGTGTCCAAATCCTATTGATGAAGCTAACTACTCACACCCTAACTCAACAAACATCACACACACATAATGTATTCTTAATTAAAACACCCTACAATAGTATGCTCCAATGTACACAATTAATTCCTAACTAATTCACACACTAATGTCATATATGCACCCACATACTAACAAAACCCCAAAAGCATATATTTTACTAAAATACCCTTATGAAATGCTGAACACATGCGAATGCTTACACATACAGACAGACAGATAGACAGACAAACAGACTGACAGGCTCATTCTACTAGGGGGCAAATGGGGTGTTACAACTACTTTCTGCCTATGAGAAGGGGACTGTCTCAAAAGATCCCAGATGGATATTTGAGCTGCAGTCTTCTTCAACTGCTTAACAATCTGGTTCTCCTCTGGCTCTTTTTCTATTGATGGCTGCACTGGCTCAGGTAGCCTTGTAATCTCAGGGACCACTCTCCCACTTCTCATCACAGCCCCTACCTCTTCTTCATCCTCATCAGATCTCCACAAATCAGGGTTCATCTCTCCCTCCTCTTCGGCCTCTCCACCGCTCTCGCTGCTTGACCAACAATCCAGGGTCGCTACGACTGCTTTCTCCTCTCTATCCTCGAAACAAGCAACAGCAATACTCTTGCTCCCATATAGATCCTGCAGCACGTACCACTCTGGCAAGCTAGATCCGATCATAAACACAGGTGGTGGCACGGCGTTATAACCAGGCTTCTTCTCAGACTCCCTCTTCTCAGGGTCAGAAATTTGTTTGCCATCAATCAGATCTTGAATAGAGTGCCTCAGCGTCTTACACTTGTCTGTTAGATGGCCTGAGTGTTGACGAAATGCACAGAACTCATTATCCTTGTGACCAGGCTTCCCTTGCGTCATAGCAGGCCTAGGAGCCAAGGGTTGCAACTTTCCTTCCTTCATCAACCTTTTCAAGACCCAAGACAGTGGTCTTCCTAAGTTCGAAAACTTCCTCTGGGTGGTTGCGTCAGTAGCAGACACCTCAACTGTTCTTCTGGTGCTACCACTGGGACCAGCTGGCCTACTGGTTCCTTGACCGGTGTTAGCTCTTTTTGTAAAATTGTCATTGTTAGCTTTCCGAGCCAGGAACTCTCCCTCTGCCTCAATGGCTATGTCTTTCAGAGACTCCCAATCCTTCAGTCCCTTCATCTTCAGACCCTCCTTCAAATATGGGCTTGCATTCTTGATAAACAAGCGGATCTGGTCTTGGGTGTCTGGCTTTTTTCGCATTTCCATTACTCGGTTTCGCCGGCGGGTGAGATAATCGTGGAAAGATTCCCCGGCCTTCTACTGGAGCAATTCAAGATCTTTAAGAGTCACCTCCATCCTGGTGTTACAATCATGTTGTCTCAAGAACTCCTCCGTGAGCAGATCCCAATCTTCTTTAGTCCGACGATCGAGACTATGATACCAGTCGATGGCATGAGTAGTCAGACTCAGACAAAAGTATTCCACCTTCTGCTTCTTAGACAACGTGGTCCCTTTCATGACCAGAGAGTATTGCTTCATATGAGCAGTTGGGTCAGAAGTACCATCAAATTTCGGCACGTCTGGCATCTTGAAATTGTAAGGAATCGGGTCTTCTCCCTCCAATTCCTTGTCCTCTGGATTCATCCCCTGACCTCTACTTAGCATACGGGCCATGGCTTCAAACCTCTCTTCCATCTTCTTTAGAATGAACCCATCAGTTTGAGGTGCCTTCCCTCTCTCAGATGCAATGCTCATCTTGTCAACTTCGATATCCCTATCATCATCAATCCTCAGGGCTGGTCTTCTTCTCTGCTCTCCCGAAGCTACTGACCTCAGCTCTATTGGTGGCGGCTGAACGGACTCTTCTCGTCTCTCAGCTCTTTCTTCCTTTTGCTTATTCTATGTCACAGGAGGAGGAGGTGGATTCTGCGGAGCATCTGTTGTGCCAGAGCAGTCAACATATTCATCATTCTGCCCTCAAATTCCTCAAATCGTCGGCCCACTTCTTCTGCAATCATGGCCCTGGTGGTGTCATCCCCCCTAGGCGAGTTTTCCATCTCAGATATGGTACAGCTAACTTCTGGTAAAATTTCTGGTAGGCCCTCTCTATCTGACAGTTCAGAAGCAGGAACTCGGATCAATCGTCCGGTAGGTGATCTAGTCCACCTGGGCAGATCTATGATGGCTGTAGGGACAAGGCGTTAGATATGATGCATGGAATGCAGGTGTAATGCATGGTCATGATATGCAACTTTCACAAAACACAAGCAAGCAAGTAGGTCCTTCCACCCTTATTTCTCCCAGACACGTGGTCGTGCAATCTCTTTCCTAGGCGGGATTAGCCCAAGGGTCTACGAGGGACCCAATGGACACGCATGGTGCACGGTGAAAAGCCGGCAGTATGACACTCCTATGCTAATGTACAAGCGGATGGATAATGATCGTCATGTATTTAAACGTTCCACAAATTTCGATATGGCCCCATTGGGGCATGAAAGCCTTTGGCTAGGTTACCAAGCGAGACATCTGGACTCACCCAATACATGAGGATCCATACAGCAAGCATGGAATTAGGGTTCATATCACCTGTGGAAAGTAACTACGGCCATTACATGAGCTTTGGACAAGGGAGATGTTTCTTTAAGGCTACCCAAGCATGATCCCTGCCAACGGGTCTAGCTCATCATGAGCATAACGACCGATCGGGTCATCATTTTGATATGCCATTAAGGTACGAGACTTGGGCTGGTGATTATCCTTAACACTTCCCTAAATTGAGTGAAAATAGGGTCGTGCTTCAGGAATGCACCGGGGCTAATAGAGGGACCAAACTAGCATATTCTAAAGCTCTAATGAGATGTAATGCAAATTTGAGAGAAAGCAAATTTATGAATTAAATTTTAACCATAAATGTTAAATGAGGTATTTTCAAATTGAAATCTCGAACCATATCGTCCCCAGCAGAGTCGCCACTGTGACGCGCGCCGGATCCCCGCGGCCGCCCGTGCGACCGCCCGCTTGAGGCCAATCGGGGCATTTGTGGGTCCGTTGATAGCTTGCAATAAATCGCAAGTGCGTCTATGTTGGGCAACAAGGAGGTTTCATGGAGTCGCCACCCAATAGAACATTGGGAAAGTTTCTCTCGCCTCGGAGAGCCTAAGACTGCGCTTAGTATCCATTTTGGGCCAACCAGAGGGGTCTTGGAGGGTAAACCTCTCGCCCTAAGGAGCCTAGGATTAACGCCAGAGTCTCGTGACACAAGAGGTGTCTTGCAGGGTAAACCTCTCGCCTCTTTGAGCCCAAAGACCAGAGCTGGGTTCGGGATTTCTCATCTATTTCTACCTCAATTATTTTATGATCAAATTTTAATTATCATTGATTTGCTCTCTCTCCACACGATGCAATTGATTCAAGGCGCATTTATTCATATTTGGAAAGCCGTAAATGAGCAAGTAAATAGTGAAAGCAATAAATTATAATAATATAAGGAGCGGAATACAACTCCTTTTATAAATGTGCGATACATACACGAATCGGGGCATTGCTTATTTTGAGGACTTTGGTCCTCGCATGCATCATTATTAAAATTGGATGTTTTTATTGTGATGATTTTTGTTGGATAAAAATAGGACATTAGGTCCTTATGTTTATGAAAACCTCTCTTTATTAAATATAAAACATTAATCAATTTTTACATTTAACGGGATGCAAAGAGGGTATAATCAAGTACATAAAACAATCAATGAATAAAAGAATAAAGGAAATGACCAAGAAGGTTAGAAAACTAAATCGAACGAAATCTTCCGAGTACGGTAGATAGCCCCTCGAGCTCAGGATAGTCCAAGAAAATCAATATATGCTCACAGAAAGTTAAAAGATGTTAATATAGGAAAGCTTATCACAAATAAAGTCAAAAGAACTTGAAAGATATAGAAAAAGATTCAAAAACGTGGAGACAGGACCCAGCGACGGCCTCTGCCGAGTGACCGACGGGCGTCAGTCAAAGTGACTGACATGTCC
This sequence comes from Excoecaria cochinchinensis, assembly GCA_947683425.1. Taxonomy (NCBI): domain Eukaryota; kingdom Viridiplantae; phylum Streptophyta; class Magnoliopsida; order Malpighiales; family Euphorbiaceae; genus Excoecaria; species Excoecaria cochinchinensis. The sequence goes on from CANTUQ010000127.1 coordinate 2,788,140, forward strand.
GTCGCTCACTCAAGAGAGAGGGCGTCTGTGAGTGGGGTGACTGACGGGCGTCGGTGAAACAGATGACCCGTCGGTCGCCACTATCTCCGAAAGTAAACAGCAAAAACTCTCTTTTTGGAGCAAAAACGGGCTTTTACCACAAGATGAGATGAAAAGAGTCAAAATAAAGGAAGATAATAGCAAAAAATCGAAAGAACAACAAAAATAAAGAGCAAAGATGAAATGATATGGAGAATGAGTCCGGAATATTTACCCTCAGATAATGTTTTAATGATATTCTTGATGTTGATTAGAGTCCCGCATGCTCCACAAGAAACAAAGTGAAGGGTCAAAAAAAGGACAATGGATTATTTCCTCCTTAACCCCTCAAAAGATTGACTTTGGAATCAAAAACCCAAAGAAAACTACTTAGTTTTAGTTCCCTTTTAATGGTTTGATCCTTAAGTTGAAAGAGATTTCTTAATGAATGTCTTTGCTGGAAGAGAGAGAAAATGTGCTTGAATTTTGGCAGAGTTTCCCCTTTTAAAAATTTTTGGAACCCTTTTTAAGAGAAAATCCGAAGCTTTTATAGGCCAGGCACGACCGACGGGCGTTGGTGTGTGGAGGCGGGCGTCAGAAGAATCCTTCTAACACAAGGATTCATCCGACAGCCCTGCCATCTCCACTGACGGGCGTCGAAAAGGTTGCGTGCTTCGTGAAATCAGGTGGCGTGCTCCGAAAGAGGCGGTGCCTTCCGACGGGCATCGGAAAATACCATAAGCCGTCTGTGACCCTAAGAGATGGGCTGGCCCCTCACAGACGGGCTGGCCGTCTGTAGAGGAAAATATACCTTTTGACTCATAAATTCCCTATTTTCTCCCCCTTTGCCTATGAAAGGTGAAAAGACTCATTTCTCGTGGAGCATGGGACTCAAACCTCCGAATCCAAACATTTTGTACAGGCTTGGATACTAATTTCATCATAGGGTAATCTCTGATCCGGACCGCTCCGGGACACGGTGCTTACACTAACTATCCACTAGACTGACTCTTACAGGTCATGATATTCAATTCAGCTTCCACATCATAGCATATCATTTATCATAAAGGATTCATAATTTGGCACATGTAAAGAAGCATATTATATAGCATACAGATGTAAAAGTTCATAAAGAAACCATTCGAAATTCATTTTCAAAGAGAAGACAAAATCGGAAAAATGAGGGCAAGAAGAGGTCACTGTCGCACTCGCGACAGAGGCGAACTTGCCCCAGGTCACGACCACGGTGATCATCGTGATCTCACAGGGGACCAGATACTACTCGTTGTCATGCTTGCGACAGTGAGCAGCCAGCTCGATCTGTCGCGTTCGTGCTCAAGAGCGCGCTCGCGACAGAGAATCACCCAAAACAGCTCGGCAGCCTAGCGCTCTGTCGCGCTCGCGATAGAGGCTTTGCTGCTTCGCTCGGCAGCGAGCTCGGACGTGTGCGAGAGCTGCTTTCACCGAGCTCTAACGCAACCTCACGACAGCATCGGGATTTCCAGCCCTTACACAGGAAATCTGCAGAAAATCTCACTTTCACAACACCCAATCACACACACTCATTTCAAACTTCCACTTACCTCATTCCTGCAACCAAACCATCATTTCTAACATATAATACAACATTTATGCCACAAATTCCAATTAAATCATGCCAATAACATCACCCATTTACACAATTAGAATATCAGCACTATTCATCATTCATCTCAATTAAGAACACAATAGAGTTCATTAAGCCACATTCATGCCTTCTTAACTCATCTAAATAAAAACCCATAGCATTTAAACTACAAAGAACATCAAGAACATCATATTTTCCAGAAATTCATCCAAAGAAAAAAAATCACAAAAACACATAAATCACAAAACTCCCAAACCTGAATTTCCTAAGCTCCAAATCACTTAGTGCCACTTCCCGATGCCTTCTCCTTCCCTTTGGGATAATGAGGAGGCTCAACTAACAACAACCCAACAAGGGCACACAAACAAAAAGCCTAAATTAAACTTTAACCCAAAAACATGAAAAGATGAAGATGAAGAAGAAAGAAGAAGAAGAACAAGAACAAAATGCAGCAAAACTTACCAATAACCCCTTAGAATTATCAAGATCCACCAATAATCAAACCCAAAAGGAGTGAGACAAGATGAGGAAGAGGAAGAGGAAGTAGAAGGGAAAGGAAAAGAGAAGAGAAGGGGGAGAACTGGAATGAGGGAGCAGAATTTATGCTCTTCTCTTTCTCTTTCCTCAATAATGCACCTTCCCCTTTCAACATGGCACAAAGCTATTGGTGGGTCTTAATAACTCACACCCAACAACAATACACTACACACACACAAAGCTCTTCCAACTAAAAACACCCTATAAATGTGTGAGTACCACACACAAACATAACTCACTCGCTCACATCCTACAAACATGTGAGCAAGATACCCAAATGCAACCCAACTAATTCACACCCTAGTACCGTACATGCACCCACATACATTATACCCAAAATACCCTTATCACATGCCAAAACACAATCAATGCACATGCACAAATATGGCTCGAACTTCTAGGGGGCAAACGGGATGTGACAATGTTACTATTGAAATAAGCATTTCATAGGTAGGTAATATAAATGGGTATTTCTTATAATTTGTGTTTAATATGTTAATAATGTTTGTGAGCAATGCTTAGAAAGATACTTAATTACGGTATCTTTAATATGTTAAAATTGAATTTAAGGATTTTGATAAGTATTTTAATTTAGTGATAATGTAACACCCCTTACCCGTATGCAGTAAACCATACCGTGATCCAGCGAGTTCAAGACGACTATCAAGGGCGTTACCGACACAACATTTAAGACTTATAAAACTTTATGCCGAAATCTGAGTTATAAAATTTCTTTCATTTCCCAATTACACTTGTACAATTAACTATAAACTTATTATGCAAGAAAAATGTAAAGTATAATTGTTCAGAACTTATTACAGATAGTTCAATTGCATAGCTATAATAACTTTTACAAAACTTATATTTCAAAATTACAAATTGTACATACACTCTTAAGACTATACAAATCTTATCCTAAGATCTCTTCATATACTTGCATTGGCCTGGACTATTGCGGATGACCCTCAAAAAGACCTGATCACTTGCACCTACAGGAATTAAAAGAAAATCCGTGCTAAGCATAAAGTTTAGTGGGAAACACGTAAATATGGATAATCGCTAAAAACGGCTATAAAAAAGGTTCAAAGGAATGCACAATACAAAAAATATAATCATGCCGATTATAACAATTTGGGCACTTTCAAAGACTTTATGAAACATAAACACGTTATTCGCATATACATCTATTTAATTAACACATGCTTTGGGTACATTTTAATACACATTTAATATCTTATTTTCTATATTCAAATCAAAGTGCACACATTAGTCAACCCATGCTTTTGTTCACACACTAATGTTAACAGATCACTCATACATTATTTATACCTTCACACATCTTATACATTTCATTTTTCTCACTTGTTCACATTTATTCAGGTTTAAAAAATTCACTTAACACACCTCACTTAAAAGTTGCCTTATCACATTATTTTAATAATTCACATTATTCCATGTCATATTCATACACATAGTTATGCCTGCAAACTCAATGAGGTGGATAATGGGTAAAAGCATAGGTACCCGTAGGTACAAACAAACATGTATTTCCTTTTTAAGCGCAAATGCATAGGGATCTTATCAAGATCTAATTTCATAGGAATCCATAAGGATTCAAATGCATAGGGACCTGATCAGGGTCCAAAGTACGCATAGGCTGCAGGAAACAGAACCCTATATGCATGCCTATCTATCCATGACTCGACTATTGCAGGCTACTAATTAATTCAATTATGGCTTTCATGGTATAACATATTATAGTTCATACATTGAATCTTGTATAATTCATAAGTGAGAAACCATGCAAAGTATATCAAACAAATGAACATTCATAGCACAAAGGAGGGTCGCGCTCACGACAGAGACGAATTACACCATATGTCATGCTCGTGACCACTTGTCGCGCTCGCGATAGAGGGCTGGAAGGACTCTGTCGTGCTCGCACACGCAGTCACGGTCGCGATAGAGAATGTCCGATGAAAGATCATATAATGGGGTTCTCTGTCATGCTCGTGACATAGGTCATGCTCGTGCAGAGATGAGCATCATGCTCCATCACTGTCCTGTATAGCTCTCTTTAAACAATACCTCCCCAAAAACACCAAACTAAATCCATACGCACATAACACATATACAAACACCTCAGACTATTCAATTTATCAATAATTATTAGTATTTAGATAGTCATTCAAAGACCATTTTATATACGAAAGATTCATTTCATTTTCAGTTCATGGCACACTTAACAAAATCATTTAATTAAATCTTAACATTGCAAAACAATTTTAAACCATAATTAAGCCTACTCGAGGCTCAAATCACTAGTAGTCCATATGAACTTTCTATACATCGGCAAATACATGCTACATTCATTTTTTTAACAAATACATAGGCATTATCAGAGTTTCAGTCAGTACATCATCCTTTATACATGAACAAGTTTCTATGATTCGGTTTGGACTTGGAATGGTATTCTAAGCTTCTTACATATCCCAAGGGTTGGGAATCAGAACCCCGTAGTTCTGTAGGTTCCATAAACAAATTGGTGTATTTTGATTTATAAGCCTATTAACATGTCATGTCATGTCACTTTTGAATTCATTTGGAAATGTTTGACTAATTATGCCTTTAAGTACCTTGGTAATTATTCATATATATATAACCTTACTCACTTGTATTCCTAGGTGATAACCATTCATTTACATTTTTACAAAACTCTAAACATGTGCTGGATAAGTCTTGGAAAGTTCCAGTAAAGTTCGAGTGTGTTTTTAGAGGTAAAACACCCAACCCACACAAAATAGAGGAGGGTAATAGTGGGTAATGATTCATACCAGCCAAGATGTCCCAAATAAGAACAAAACTCATCTAGCATGTTTTGTCTTGCTTGTTACCAAGGTCGCGCTCGTAACAGAGGTGTCCATTAGGTGTCCCATGAAAAACAGAATAACATGACAACTTTTCACTTCAAACTTGTATTGCATAAACCAACATCTAAACCTCATTTTTAGGCAAAATATCCTTATTAAAAAATGCTATCTAGGATATTATCTTTCATATGGCATAATTTGTAGATAATTTGGACATATTAATCATCAAGTATGATCAAAACAACCTGAACTGCTCCAACGAACAGGACAAAGTAGAGACACCTCTGTTTTTGCCAATTTTGGAGCCCTTAGAGCTATAATTAGCTCATGTCTATTTCTAAAATATTTGTAGGTCTGTGTCTTAGCTTTCTATTCCCATTAATTTCATATGATTTGGAAATTTCTAACTTGATTTACGACAAAAACAATCAACAAAAATCCAACTAAATTTGAGCAGAGTTTCCCTTGGAAACTCAACATGCCCAAATTATTAAATCTTCCAAAACTATCACAACTCAACACAATTATTCCATGTATACTTTAAAATAAGAAGTTAAACATAAAAAATGCAATAATACCCAAATTTTCCAAACCTCATCTTCTTGGTCGTTTCCTTGCTTTACTTGCCCCTTTCCTTAACCACCTTGTCTTTTCCTTAGCTTTGCCCATTCTAGCTCTTCAAACACATCACAAATCCATCAAACATGAAATCCACTATTTTAATCCCTACAACTCATAGAAGAAGAAGAGAAGAAGAAAAATAATTAACCATAAGGTTACCTTAAATAACTTACCAAAATCCTAACTTAACTTGTTCCATCTTCAAGAATTCTTATGCAAAACTTTTATGAAGGATTTGTGAACTTATTAAAGTGTAATATAAAGGCGAAAGAGGGAGAAGAGGAAGAGACGATGTGACGCGCGCCGGATCCCGATCGCCGCCCGTTCGACCTCCCGCACGTGGGTGATCGGGGCATTTGCGGGTCCGTTGACAGCTCGCGATGAATCGCAAGTGCGTCTATGTTGGGCAACAAGGAGGTTTCATGGAGTCGCCACCCAATAGAACATTGGGAAAGTTACTCTCGCCTCGGAGAGCCTAAGACTGCGCTTGGTATCCATTTTGGGCTAGCCAGAGGGGTCATGGAAGGTGAACTTCTCACCCTAAAGAGCCTAGGATTAGCGCTAAAGCCTCGTGACCCAAGAAGTATTTTGGAGGATAACCTCTAACCTCTCGAGCCCAAAGACCAGAGCTGGGTCCGGGATTTCTCATCTATTTCTACCTCAATTACTTTATGATCAAATTTTGATTATCATTGATTCGCTCTCTCTCCACACTATGCAATTGATTAAAAGGCGCATTTATTCACATTCGGAAAGCCATAAATGATTAAATAAATAGTGAAAGCGATAAATTACAATAATACAAGGAGCGAAATATAACTCCTTTTCGTAAATGTGCGAAGCATGCATAAATCGGGGCATTGCTTATTTTGAGGACTTTGATCCTCACATGCATCATTATTAAAATTGGGGATCTTTATTTGTGGTGATCTTTATTTGATAAAAATAGGGCATTGGACCCTTGCTTTTGTGTAAACTTCATTTTATTAAATATAAAACATTGAGTCATTTTTATACATTAACGGGATATGAAAGGAGTACATCCGTATTCATAAAATAATCAATAAATAATAAATAAAGAAAATACTTAAGAGGATTAGGAAACTAAACCGGATGAAGTCCTCCAAACATTGTAGACAGCCGCTCAAACTCGAGATTATCCAAAGGATCAATATACACTCATAGAAAGTTAAGAGATGTTAATATACATAAAATTAACATATAAGAAGTCAAAGAGACTTGAAAGAGATAAAAAACGATTTAAAAGGATGGAGACAGAACCCACCGACGGCCTTCCTTGGCTGACCGACGGGCGTCGGTTAAGGTAACTGAGATGTCCGTTTGTCATTCGAGGAGGGGCGTCTGTAGGTGGGTGACCGATGGGCGTCGGTGATAAAGATGACCCATCGGTCACCACTGTCTCCGAAAAAAAAACAGAATGGAAAAAAAACCTTTTCAAAGTCAAAAAGTGGGTTTTATCTCAAAAGGAGAAAGGAGAGTCGAAATAAAAGAAAATAATGAAAGATATTCAAAAATTCCACAAAACAAGAAATAAATATGAGATAATATGGAGAAGGAATCTGGAATATTTACCCTCAGATAATCGCTTTGGGTGAGATTCTTGTGTTGATTAGAGCCCCACGCGTTCCACGAGAAGCGAAAGATGAAGGATCGAAGAAAGAAAATAAGCTATTTCTTCTTCAACCCCTCAAAAGATCGATTTTGGAGTCAAAATCTAAAGAAAACTAATTAGTTTTAGTTCCTTTTGATTGATTTGATCCTTGATTCAATAGATTTCCTTAGAAAGTGTGTTTTGTTGGAAGAGAGAGAAAATTTGCTTGAAATTGGGCAGAGTTTCCTCCTTTGAAAATTTTTCCAACCCTTTTTAAGTGAAAATCCGGAGCTTTTATAGCCAGACACGACCGACGGGCGTCGGTGTATGGAGGCGGGCGTCGAAAGAATCCTTCTGACATAAGGATTCGTCTGACGGCCCTGCCACATCCACCGACGGGCGTCGGAGCGGTTGCGTGCTCCGGGAAACCAAGCGGCGTTCTGACAGGGGCGGTGACTTTTCGACGGGCGTCGGAAAATACCACAAGCCGTCGGTGACTCGAAGCGACGGGCAGACTTCATAGACGGGCTGGCCGTCTGTGGAGGACAAAATTCCTTTCGACTCGAAAAAACCTCTGTTTTTCTCTCCCTCTGCCCAGGAATGGTAAAAAAGCCTCATTTCTCATGGAACGCGGGACTAAAACCTCCAAATCCAGCCCCTCATACAGGCTCGGACATTGATTTTATCATAGGGTAACCTCTGATCCGGACCGCTCCGGGACACGGTGCTTACAGTTGCCCCCAGTTTTGGGGAAACTAGTGCACAAGCGCCTAGATAAGCCAAAACTCAGAGAAAGGTAAGAAAGGAAGCGTACCTGCGACGGCTTTTCACCCTCCGTGCCTTTTGCCGGGTGGACCTTGTCTCGATCCGCTCGGCGATGCGAAGATACTTCCATCGATCTTATCTCGACCGACAGGTACTTGGCAGGATGCGGCATGCTTTTGCTACAACCCCGGTTTGAAGTGTGGTATGCTTTGACCGCAGCTTCGATCTGGTGAGATGTAGCATGCTTTGGCTATAGCCTCGATCTGGTGAGATGTAGCATGCTTTGGCTACAGCCTCGATCTGGTGAGATGTAGCATGCTTTGGCTACAGGCTCGATCTGGTGAGATGTAGCATGCTTTGGCTACAGCCTCGATCTGGTGAGATGTAGCATGCTTTGGCTACAGCCTCGATCTGGTGAGATGTAGCATGCTTTGGCTACAGCCTCGATCTGGTGAGATGTAGCATGCTTTGGCTACAGCCTCAGTTTGGAGTGTGGGAACTCCGCTGGGTTCCTTGTTCCAAAAGAGATCTTTTTAATCGATGTCTATGTTCAGATCGGTATTTCTCTGTACCTATGTGATAGAAGATTTTGTTAGTTCACGTTTGAGTGGTCATCTTTTAACCTGTCTATTGATGGCGTGATCTTGCTTTATTTGCTATGCCATGTTTCATTTTTTTTTTATATCGTCATTTTTATTGACATATAAGTAAACATGAGGACATACACTTTCTGTGATGTGATAAAACAATCGAATGATCATGCAAAAATGAAAGAAAAGTTTCACTAGAAATGTCATTTTTGTACAGTGCATATACAAAATGAAAATGTACAAAAGATACAAAAATAACTCCCTGAAGATCAAGAGGTGTGTAGTCTGAGGGCTCATCGGGATCCTCATCATCCGATATATGCACGGTCCCTGGCGGAGGTGGAGGTGGATGTGCCGGAGGTGGCGGTGGAGCTATGGAGGGTCCTGCCTCGTGATCATGGGCCCGCCTAAAACGGATCTGAGCGTAACCGTCCAAGAAAGGCTGGGTGCAGGTGCTCATAAACCCTAAGGTCTCAGAAACCTTGTCTCCCAACTTCTTGAAGGCTTGGCTTAACTGAATGGTCTGCTCGCTGGCGGCCTTCCTCCTCTGCTCCAGGCTCTACTCCGTCTGCTCTCTAAACTTCCTCATGGTCTGAGAAAGAGGTGGGAGAATCCCCTCTATCGCCTAGACGCGGGATCTCAAAGAGCCAAGTGACTCATCAATCATCTGTAGGGTCATATCGACCCTCTGAGATGCCTGGTCCTGTGACGTCCTCAAATCATGAGCGAGCTGCTGTCTCAACTCCCTCTGTCCCTGAGCAATCTGCTCAATCATCCTCACCTGCTCCCCTCTGAAAGCCTCCAGGACCCGAGACTGCTCATCCCTGAAAATCTCCAAGGCCCGAGCCTGCTCCCGAGTCGTATGCTCCATGTAGCCGGCCTGCTCTCGGGCCAAGCGCTCCACCGACTGGGACTGCTCCTGAATGGCAGCCTGCTGGCAATCCAACCTCTCGTGAATAGCTCTGTCTGTCATGGCCGGATTTGTACCCTAAGAGAATTAACCTAATTTGGCATGTGTGTGTAGGATTGGACTTAATTGAAAGAAAGAAGTTTAGTTAAGGGATTTAAATAGTAATTATGAATGTTTGTGCTAAGCATGAGTTAAAGGCTAGTTAATTAGTTAATGGAAGGATTAATTAAGAATATAATAACTTTGATTTATTGGAAGTGGAGGCAGACTTGAGGAAGTGGTTTCCGTGTGGCTTCTTGAGAGGTTGCCACCTCTTCCTTTGCATGCAAGTGTGGGTTAAGATGAAAGAGTTTCATTTTGTAACCTAGCTATTTTCTGTATTTTGGCTTTGGCTTTCTTCTTATTTTCGTGAGTAAGGATAAGAGTGGTTTAAGTGGATGTGTGCTTGTAGCTAATTGGAACAAGAATTAAGTGTTAAGACCTTAAGGTAAGTGGTTTTGTGTGCATATTCTCATCTTCTACTCTTCTTCTTGGTTTTGAGTTAGTTTGGAATGAGGATTGATGGTTTGTGCTCAATTCTGGAATTTGAATTGGTTTTGCTAGCTGAAGAAGTGAAGAGAGATAAGGGAAAGGCTGTAATCGGTGAACCGAGCGTCCGTCGTAATTAGGAGCTAAGGCGACGAGGTTTGGGAACAAACCCTAATTGTATGAATATGTGATTAGTGTTGGTTAAATAGGGTTTTGAACTGAATTGCATGATATGTGAAATTGAAGGTTGAGCATGAATTATGTGATGCTAAATTGTATGATTATAGTAGCAATATGATTGTGATAAAGTGCTTGAAAGTGATTATGATTTGTACTATTATTGAATGCCAAACAAGAAGGGAAAATCAGGTATGTGTTATTGATTGTGTGGTTGATGTATTTGGGTTAATTGCCAAAAATGAGAATGAGATTTGAAGTCTTAATGAGAAGGAAGAAATGGACTGAAAAACATAACCATGTTATGGTGTTTTTGCATAGGTCACGGTGACAATGAAATCCATTGTGACCGTGAGGTATGCTTGAGTTCAATTCTGCCTAATGGATTTTGGTATGTCACGGTGACAATGAACTTCATTGTGACCGTGAGGTACCCAAGGGAGCATTCTGTTTTGCAAAGTGAGAATATGTCACGGTGGCAATGGGATTCATTGTGACCGTGACATACCCTCAGGTTGCATTCTGCCGAGAGTTGGGAACACATCACGGTGACAATGAAATTGGTTGTGACCGTGACATGTCCCCAATTTGCATTCTGTTTTGGACTTCAATATGTCACGGTGACAATGAAATCCATTGTGACCGTGACCCACCCTGTTTTGGCAATATAATCCTAATGTGTTTGGTCATTCAAATGGCATGGCTTTAAGCTGAAATGAAGGACGGCATGAGTAAGTAATGTATATGTGTTAAGTGATCTACAAATGCATACAACTATGATGACTTCTGAATGTGATAAGCTATGTGAATATTAAATGTGAGACTGAATTTGAAAGCATATTGAATATGCAAATGAAATGTATGGCTGTGTGCTAATACAAATGTGTAAAGTGAAAAGTGAACTGAATAAGTGTTTAACAACTTAAGCCTGCGAGTCAAGTAGTGGATAGTTAGGCATGCCTATAGGGTCAAGTGCTGCAGCCCCATGCGTTAAATGTGTCTGATTCCATGGGAATCACAATGCGATTATCCTTTCTGGATTGTGTTATATGTGGAATGATGAAAGGTACCAGAAGGTACTAATGTGATATGAAGCACCAGAAGGTGCTAAATTTGAAAAAGTAGTCTCGATGAGATTACTAGTATCTGAGAGATACCGATGCGATACCCGTTATCCGCGTCTTTGAATTGCAGGCAAAGTGGCAAAAAGGCTAATTGGTTAATCGGCTAAAAGTTAATTAAATATAAACAGAAGTGATTGTGATACAAGAAAGTATGGAAATGTGAATAAGTAATTGATGCCTTATGATTGAATATAGTAATGGTTGATCTGGCATGTTTATTAGCATGTTATGTATGATGATTCTGATGTGTGATAAATTATATGCTATATGTATGAGTTCCCCACTAAGCGTTATCGCTTAGCATGGATTTACTCTAATCCGTGCAGGTACGGACGAGAGGTGACTGAAGGACGTCCCCCGCATTTTGGTACGGTCAACAATAGGAAGTATATAGTGTAGGTTTGGGGGCTTGTTATTTGGGACTTTTGTATAAGTTTTATATGGTTAATATGTATTTTGAATATGTAAAGGCATGTAATAATGTAGTAATCACGGATGTAACCTCCCACATGTATGTGTGTCATGTGAATGGCTAAGGCGTGTGGCTAATGGTAGTTGGCATGTGATGCATGAATTAAAACAGTGTGTGATGAAATTTTATTATTCAGTTTCTGCATGTGTTTCTGTGTGTGTGTGCGACCTTCTCTAACTAAGATTAGCTGAGCTAGTTTATCGTTAGGGAACGGGCGTCACAAGTTGTGGTATCAGAGCCTAGGTTGAGTCTTTTCTGGGAATTGGGTAGATAAGATGTGTATAGTTTGTTGACCTAATGCGGAAGTCCTTGTTTAATCTGTGTAGTAAGATGGATTCTGGAAGGCATACCGGTGAGGAATCTGCCGAAAGTGTGAACCCTCGTGAAGCTGAGGTGACAGGGTCTGGGCAGTCTAGATCGGTTGGCTATGGGAATGAGATTCCATTTGGGCCTATGGAAGCCATGATGAAAATGACACAAGATATGGCGAGAGTGATGGAACGTATGATGGCGCCAAGAGCCCCAATAGAATCTTTGAGGAAGCATGGTTTGGAGGAATTTCATAGAACAAGGTTAGATGAGTCAGAAAAAGCAGAGTACTGGATTGAGAAGGTGGAAAGGATTCTTAAGGAGATACGATGTCCTCCAGATCAGTGGGTTGAATGTGTGGAGTCATTACTCCAAGGTCCTGCATATGATTGGTGGAAGCTGGTCCTGCAGAATCCGATGCTTCCTGAACCATTAAACTGGGAGTTCTTTGAAAAAGAATTCAAGAACAAGTATATTACTAAAGCACATCGAGAGGCAAATTGGAAGAAGTTCTTGAGTTTGAGACAGAGGACTATGACAGTGGCGGAGTATGAAGCAGAATTCTGTCGCTTAAGCAAATATGCGCCGAAAGGTGTGTTAACTGATGTGTTGCGATGTCAACAGTTTGAGGATGGATTGATTGAGGAAATTAAAGCTTTGCTGATTTCTTTAACAACAGAGCAGAATATAAGTTACTATCGAATTGTACAAGCAGCTCTGAGAGCTGAAAGGACTTTGGGAGCCCAAAGAGAATGGAGACAAAGGAAGAATGCGAATAGAGGTGGTTCCCAGACGGGGAAAAGATCAAGAGATTCTCATGTGGCATCACCTGCGAAATCAGGGTTCAGTTCTGCAGCGAGAGGTAAGAAGCGAGGCGCTCCCTCAGCATCTGGTTCTGGAAGAGGAACATCTGGTAATAGAAGTGAGGTTCATGAGTGTCCTCATTGTGGTAAGAGGCATAGAGGAGAATGCTGGAGAGTGTCGGGTGCTTGTTATAGATGTGGGAGCACTGAGCATTTCATTGCTAATTGCCCGAATACCTATGAGATGTCAGGAAATCAACAAGAGCAGAGTAGGGGTGGTTCAAACTTGCCTTCTACGAACAGAGGAAGAGGAAGAGGACGTGGCAGAGGTAGTCAGTCCAGAGGTGCAGTCGATTCTGAGATTGTGGATAGACCTGATGAGGCTCCAGTGCGGGCTTATGCTATGAGGGCACGAGAGGATCAGGACGCGCCTGAGGTGATAGCAGGTACTATTCTACTTTGTGATGTGGAAATGTTTGCACTTATTGATCCTGGTTCAACTCATTCATATGTATGTGATAAAAAGATATGTGAAAAGATGCCTAAAGTTGAATGTTTAAAATATGATATATGTGTGTCTAGCCCTTTGGGAGGTAATGTTAATGTGAACAGAGTGTATCGAAACTGTGCATTAGAAGTTCAAGGTAGTGTGTTTCCAGCGGATTTGATTGAACTACCGTTTGATGAGTTTGATTTGATTCTGGGTATGGATTGGTTAACTAAGTATGATGCGGATGTTAAGTGTAAGAAGAAAATAGTTATACTCTCGGATGGTAAGGGTAACAGAGCGACAGTGAGAGGAGTGTGCACTAATCCTCTTGTGAATGTGATATCTGCTATGCAAGCCTGTCGGTGTATGAGAAAAGGATGTGAAGCTTATTTGGCCCTGGTATTAGATAGTAAGAGAGAACAAGTAAAGATGCAAGAGATACCAATAGTCAGAGAGTTTCCTGACGTGTTTCCTGAAGAATTGAGCGGTATACCACCAATAAGAGAAGTTGAGTTATCAATTGACGTGGTACCAGGAACTGTACCGGTATCTAAGGCACCCTATAGAATGGCTCCAACTGAGTTGAAGGAATTGAAGGAGCAGTTGCAAGAATTACTGAACAGGGGTTTTATTAGACCTAGTGTTTCTCCTTGGGGAGCACCAGTGTTATTTGTTAAAAAGAAAGATGGTACAATGAGAATGTGTATCGATTATCGACAGCTGAATAAAGTAACAGTAAAGAATAGGTATCCTTTACCTCGAATTGAAGACTTGTTTGATCAGTTAAGGGGAGCCGGGGTATTCTCAAAGATTGACTTGCGTTCAGGGTATTATCAGTTGCAAGTGAAGAAGGAAGATGTACCTAAGACCGCGTTTAGAACTCGTTATGGGCATTATGAATTTCTAGTAATGCCATTCGGGTTAACCAATGCGCCAGCTGCATTCATGGATTTAATGAATCGGGTGTTCAGACCGTACTTGGATCAGTTTGTGGTTGTGTTCATAGACGATATTTTGGTATATTCAAGAAATGAAAAGGAACATGAACAGCATTTGGGAGTTGTACTTCGGACTTTGCAAGAACATCAGCTGTATGCCAAACTCAGTAAGTGTGAGTTCTGGCTCAAAGAGGTATCATTTCTGGGTCATGTGATCTCATCTGAAGGAGTTAAAGTGGATCCAACTAAGATAGAAGCAATTGTGAATTGGAAACCGCCTAAGAATGTGTTAGAGATTCGCAATTTCTTAGGGTTGGCTGGATACTACAGAAGGTTTGTGAAAGGATTTTCAGTAATAGCTTCACCGTTGACAAGATTGTTACGTAAAGGAGTGAAGTATGAGTGGTCTGAAAGATGTCAAACAAGTTTCGATCGGTTGAGGAAGATGTTAGTAGAGGCACCGATTCTTACACAGCCTATGACTGGTAAAGAGTATGTATTGTATACCGATGCTTCAGGTGTCGGATTGGGTTGTGTATTGATGCAAGAGGGGAAGGTGATAGCGTATGCGTCAAGGCAATTGAAACCGCATGAGCAGAATTATCCGACTCATGATTTGGAATTGGCTGCAGTAGTGTTTGCTTTAAAGATTTGGCGACATTATCTGTATGGTGAGAAGTGTAGGATTTACACGGATCACAAGAGTTTGAAATATCTGCTTACACAGAAGGAACTGAATCTGAGACAGCGAAGGTGGCTCGAGTTGTTTAAAGATTATGATTGTATTGTGGATTATCATCCGGGAAAAGCTAACGTAGTGGCCGATGCTTTGAGTAGGAAGTCCATTTCAGCATTACAGTTAAAGCGGATTGAGTGGAGGTTTTCTGCAGATGGAGCTTTATTAGCACAGTTGAAAGCAAGACCGGTTCTGAAAGATGAGTTAATAGTTGCTCAGAGAAGTGATGGGAGATTGCAACAAGTTCTGCAGTCAGTTGGGGTTATGGATAAGACTGACTATTCAGTGAATGAAGATGGAATACTGCTGTATAAGAATAGAATGTGTGTGGCCAATGATAAAGAATTAAGAAAGAGATTGATGCACGAGGCTCATAATACAGTTTTCACTATGCATCCAGGTGGAAACAAGATGTATCAAGATATGAAACAGTTGTATTGGTGGTCAGGGATGAAGAAGGATGTAGTGGAATATGTGTCTAAGTGCCTTGTCTGTCAACAAGTTAAAGCGGAGCATCAAGTGCCCCAGGGGATGTTGCATCCACTCCCTATTCCCCAATGGAAATGGGATAATATCACGATGGATTTTGTTACTGGATTGCCTCTGACCTCAAGACAACAAGACGCAGTATGGGTTATTGTGGACAGGTTTTCGAAATCAGCTCACTTTATACCTGTTCGGATGGATTATTCTATGGAAAAGTTGGCTGAATTGTATGTAAGGGAAATTGTCCCATTGCATGGGATACCTTTGTCTATTGTTTCTGATAGGGATCCCAGATTCACTTCTAAATTTTGGAGGAGTTTACAGGCAGCGTTGGGTACGAAATTGAATTTCAGTACTGCTTTCCATCCACAAACCGATGGACAGTCGGAAAGAATTATTCAGGTTTTGGAAGATTTGATGCGAGCGTGTGTTTTGGATTTCTCTAAGAGTTGGGATAAGTATCTTCCACTTATGGAATTTGCTTATAACAACAGTTATCAGACCAGTATTGGTATGGCACCGTATGAAGTTTTGTATGGAAGGAAATGTCGTTCACCGATTTGCTGGACAGAATTGAATGAAAGCAGAGTCATAGGGTCAGATTTGGTTCGTGATACAGAAGAGAAAGCTAAAACCATACAGCAAAGATTGAAGGCAGCAAGTGACAGACAGAAGTCGTATGCTGATTTGAAGAGAAGAGATATTGAGTTCAGTGTAGGTGATAAAGTGTTTCTGAAAGTGTCTCCTTGGAGGAAAGTACTGCGATTTGGTAAAAAGGGGAAGCTGAGTCCAAGGTTTATTGGGCCTTATGAAATGCTTGAAAGAGTAGGTTTTGTAGCTTATCGGTTGGCTTTGCCTCCGACTTTGGCTAAGCTACATGATGTGTTCCATGTGTCTATGTTAAGAAGATATAGGTCAGATGATTCCCATGTGCTATCTCTACCAGAAGTGGAAGTGCAGTCAGATTTCACTTATGATGAAAAGCCAATAGTGATCTTAGCAAAAGAAGTCAGACAACTTCGGAACAAGCAGATACCACTTGTAAAGGTACTCTGGCAGCACCATGGTGTTGAAGAAGCAACTTGGGAACCAGAAGCGGCTATGCGAGAACAACATCCACAACTATTCCACTCAGGTATGAATTTCGAGGACGAAATTCTTTAAGGAGGGGAGAGTTGTCATGGCCAGATTTGTACCCTAAGAGAATTAACCTAATTTGGCATGTGTGTGTAGGATTGGACTTAATTGAAAGAAAGAAGTTTAGTTAAGGGATTTAAATGGTAATTATGAATGTTTGTGCTAAGCATGAGTTAAAGGCTAGTTAATTAGTTAATGGAAGGATTAATTAAGAATATAATAACTTTGATTTATTGGAAGTGGAGGCAGACTTGAGGAAGTGGTTTCCGTGTGGCTTCTTGAGAGGTTGCAACCTCTTCCTTTGCATGCAAGTGTGGGTTAAGATGAAAGAGTTTCATTTGGTAACCTAGCTATTTTCTGTATTTTGGCTTTGGCTTTCTTCTTGTTTCCGTGAGTAAGGATAAGAGTGGTTTAAGTGGATGTGTGCTTGTAGCTAATTGGAACAAGAATTAAGTGTTAAGACCTTAAGGTAAGTGGTTTTGTGTGCATATTCTCATCTTCTACTCTTCTTCTTGGTTTTGAGTTAGTTTGGAATGAGGATTGATGGTTTGTGCTCAATTCTGGAATTTGAATTGGTTTTGCTAGCTGAAGAAGTGAAGAGAGATAAGGGAAAGGCTGTAATCGGCGAACCGAGCGTCCGTCGTAATTAGGAGCTAAGGCGACGAGGTTTGGGAACAAACCCTAATTGTATGAATATGTGATTAGTGTTGGTTAAATAGGGTTTTGAACTGAATTGCATGATATGTGAAATTGAAGGTTGAGCATGAATTATGTGATGCTAAATTGTATGATTATAGTAGCAATATGATTGTGATAAAGTGCTTGAAAGTGATTATGATTTGTACTATTATTGAATGCCAAACAAGAAGGGAAAATCAGGTATGTGTTATTGATTGTGTGGTTGATGTATTTGGGTTAATTGCCAAAAATGAGAATGAGATTTGAAGTCTTAATGAGAAGGAAGAAATGGACTGAAAAACATAACCATGTTATGGTATTTTTGCATAGGTCACGGTGACAATGAAATCCATTGTGACCGTGAGGTATGCTTGAGTTCAATTCTGCCTAATGGATTTTAGTATGTCACGGTGACAATGAACTTCATTGTGACCGTGAGGTACCCAAGGGAGCATTCTGTTTTGCAAAGTGAGAATATGTCACGGTGGCAATGGGATTCATTGTGACCGTGACATACCCTCAGGTTGCATTCTGCCGAGAGTTGGGAACACATCACGGTGACAATGAAATTGGTTGTGACCGTGACATGTCCCCAATTTGCATTCTGTTTTGGACTTCAATATGTCACGGTGACAATGAAATCCATTGTGACCGTGACCCACCCTGTTTTGGCAATATAATCCTAATGTGTTTGGTCATTCAAATGGCATGGCTTTAAGCTGAAATGAAGGACGGCATGAGTAAGTAATGTATATGTGTTAAGTGATCTACAAATGCATACAACTATGATGACTTCTGAATGTGATAAGCTATGTGAATATTAAATGTGAGACTGAATTTGAAAGCATATTGAATATGCAAATGAAATGTATGGCTGTGTGCTAATACAAATGTGTAAAGTGAAAAGTGAACTGAATAAGTGTTTAACAACTTAAGCCTGCGAGTCAAGTAGTGGATAGTTAGGCATGCCTATAGGGTCAAGTACTGCAGCCCCATGCGTTAAATGTGTCTGATTCCATGGGAATCACAATGCGATTATCCTTACTGGATTGTGTTATATGTGGAATGATGAAAGGTACCAGAAGGTACTAATGTGATATGAAGCACCAGAAGGTGCTAAATTTGAAAAAGTAGTCTCGATGAGATTACTGGTATCTGAGAGATACCGATGCGATACCCGTTATCCGCGTCTTTGAATTGCAGGCAAAGTGGCAAAAAGGCTAATTGGTTAATCGGCTAAAAGTTAATTAAATATAAACAGAAGTGATTGTGATACAAGAAAGTATGGAAATGTGAATAAGTAATTGATGCCTTATGATTGAATATAGTAATGGTTGATCTGGCATGTTTATTAGCATGTTATGTATGATGATTCTGATGTGTGATAAATTATATGCTATATGTATGAGTTCCCCACTAAGCGTTATCGCTTAGCATGGATTTACTCTAATCCGTGCAGGTACGGACGAGAGGTGACTGAAGGACGTCCCCCGCATTTTGGTACGGTCAACAATAGGAAGTATATAGTGTAGGTTTGGGGGCTTGTTATTTGGGACTTTTGTATAAGTTTTATATGGTTAATATGTATTTTGAATATGTAAAGGCATGTAATAATGTAGTAATCACGGATGTAACCTCCCACATGTATGTGTGTCATGTGAATGGCTAAGGCGTGTGGCTAATGGTAGTTGGCATGTGATGCATGAATTAAAACAGTGTGTGATGAAATTTTATTATTCAGTTTCCGCATGTGTTTCCGTGTGTGTGTGCGACCTTCTCTAACTAAGATTAGCTGAGCTAGTTTATCGTTAGGGAACGGGCGTCACACTGTCCCTCTCATCCTGCCGCCGCTCTAAGGCTATAAACATGGACGTAAGGAGATGAGAGAAGTCAGGCTGCTGTGGTGCTGGCTCTGGCAGTGGTGCCGAGGAGGTGGATGCCCCTGGGTCACCTCGGGAGTATGGGTGGTATCTCTCGGAGGGCCCATGGATAGACCTCTGTACCCTGGCGCTCGGTGATGGGACTGGAGTCGGTGCTCTGGACGCCGGTGAAGCGGCGAAGATGTCGTCCATCGTGATCTCGAAGTCGAAGTCCGAGGGGGTCCTAGGCGGCTCCTGCTGCTGTGGTGGAGGCACAGTCTGCGGCCGAGGAGGCTGAGGAGGCTGATGCTCTGGCTGAGGCTGGGTCTCTGGCTGGGGCTGGGGCTGTGGCTCGGGCTGTGGAGGCTGCTCCTCTGGGTGCTCCGAGTGGTCTGGATCTGCACCCAAGGGTGGAAGCGAGAATAGCTACCGGGTCTCATGAATGGTCAACACCCTGTAGGCCTCTGCCTAGCCTGAGATCGGGGAGATCATCCCCATCTGTACTGCCACCGCGGCGTCTACATGGATCCCCTCCGGCAAGGGTCCTCTCAACCTCTCGGGGTTAACCCCCAATCTCAAAAGTAACCGGGTGATGACTCCTCCTACCATCACCACCGGCGTCAACCCTCTGCTGACTCTGGTCAAGTTGGCCAAGATCTCGTGGCTAATGTTGAACGCTGGCCTGCCACCATAGCCCAGAGGCTCCAGATCTCGGCCGCGTTAAGCGACCCTAGATTACCAGCTCGACCGAGGTATGAACATGAAAGCACTTTATGCAAATACCGGAGTGCCTGAGACACCAGTACGGTGCTCTTCGCCGTATCGTGATCGTACAGCACTCCCGGTATGGCAATGGCCGCCCAATGGGCGCATCTCACCGCTAGCTGCGGGATCTCGACCCCCTCCTCTCTAGGGAGCCCCATGGCCTGAGCAAACCTCTGCCTAGTGATACTGAAGTGGTCGCCGTCAAACCAAAACTGAATCACCCCTAGGTCGGTATCTGCACTCTGAAAGCCGGCATAGCGGAGAGTGGCCAAGACCTGGCGGGTAGCCTCTGGAAACGTCTGGAAGGAGGGCTCAAGGAACTCCGTCCACCCAGCACCCTTGGCAAGTAGATCGAACTCTGGGGCCAACCCTAGGGCCTCTAGAAATGGGCGGGACACAAAACGACTGGCCCGAAACTCTACTTGAGCCAACGCTCTATACCTCTGAGCCGACTCATCATCCATCCAATCCGGAGCCACAAGCTCGGGCTGGACCTGCGGTGCTCTATGTCTAGGAGGCATCCTGCAAAAGGGAAGAGATTAAATATCGAAAATTTGGCAAAATAAATATTTTTAAACTTATTTCCAAGGTGAAGGCAAATTTAGGCCTTACCGGGGCAATAGCGGCCCAAAACACGATGGAGAATTGATAAAAAAAATGAAAAGAGCAAACGTCATGTCTAAGGAAAAAACCTAATGTGCCTCGCACGCATCATGGCAAAAGCAACATGCAATCAGCATGGAAATAATTAAAGCGAATAAGAATGGGCTTTTCAGATCCCAGGGCGTGCATTATACACAAGAATACTCGATTTTTGAATAAATAATAAAATATGGGCAGCACCCCGACAGAGGTGTGCCCAACCTCCTGCATAAAAAGGCAAAAACATAGGCCTCAGGCCTCAACAATAATACATGCATGTAAATGGGACGCACCCCGGCAAGAGTGTGGCCCCAACAACACAAAATAATGGCCTCAGGCCGCAAAAGAAATATATGCACATAATGGTGCGCTAAAAAAGGTAGTTCTAAAGCACCAAAATTATAGAAAAATTATATTTCTATGTTAGGAGTGTCATGCTGCCGATTTTTCGCCGTGAACCATGCACGTCCATTGGGTCCCCCGCTAACCCTTGGGCTAATCCAGCCTAGGAAAGAGACTGCGCGACCACGTGTGTGGGAGAAATAAGGGCGGAAGGACCTACCTGCTTGCTTGGGTTTTGTGGGTGTGGCATATCATGATCATGCATTGCATCTGCATTCCATGCATCACATCTAACGCCTTGTCCCTGCAGCCATCATAAATCTGCCTAGGTGGACTAGAGCGCCTACCGAACGGTTGATCCGAGTTCCTACATCTGAACTGCTAGATAGAGAAGGCCTTTCAGAGATCTTACCGGAAGTCAGCTATACCGTATCTGAGATGACAAACTCACCTAGGGTTAATGATACCACCAGGGCCATGATTGCAGAAGAAGTGCGCCGACGGTTTGAAGAGTTTGAGGGCAGAATGATGAGCATGCTAACTGCTTTGGCACAACAGAATGCTCCGCATAATCCACCACCACCTCCTCCTCCCATGAGACAAAATGAGCGAGAAGAGGAAAGAGGTAAGGGACAAGAAGAGCCTATTCGGCCGCCACCAATAGAGTTGAGGTCAGTAGCTTTGGGAGGTTAGAGGAGAAGACCAGTGCTGAGGATAGATGATGACAAGGATGACGAAGATGACAAAATGAGTTTTGTATCTGAGAGAGGGAAGGCACCCCAAACTGATGAGTTCCTTCTGAAGAAGATGGAAGAGAGGTTTGAAGCCATGGCCCGTATGCTGACTAGAGGTCAGGGGATGAACCCGGAGGATAAAGAATTGGAGGGAGAAGATCCGATTCCTTACAATTTCAAGATGCCTGATGTGCTAAAATTTGACGGTACCTCTGACCCGACTGCCCATGTGAAGCAGTACTCTCTGGTCATGAAAGGGACCACTTTTTCTAAGAGGCAAAAGGTGGAGTACTTTTGTTTCAGTCCTGCCATCGACTGGTATCATAGCCTCGATCGTCGAACTAAGGAAGATTGGGATCTACTCACGGAGGAGTTCTTGAGGCAATATGATTACAACACCATGATGGAGGTGACTCTTAAGGACCTTGAATTGCTCCAACAGAAGGCCGGGGAATCTTTTCACGACTATCTCACCCGCTGGCAGAACAGGGTAATGGAAATGCTAAGAAAGCCAGACACCCAAGACCAGATCCACCTGTTTATCAAGAATGCAAGCCCATATTTGAAGGATGGTCTGAAGATGATAGGGCTGAAGGATTGGGAGTCTCTAAAAGACATAGCCATCGAGGCGGAGGGAGAATTCTTGGCCCGAAAAGCTAGAGATGATAGTTTTGCAAAAAGGGCTAACACCGGTCAGGGAACCAGTAGGCCAACTGGTCCCAGTAGCAGTACCGGAAGATCTGTTGAGGTATCCACTACTGACATCCAGCCCACGAGGAAATTTTCGAACCTAGGGAAACCCTTATCTTTGGTTTTGAGGCGCTTAATGAAGGAAGGAAAGTTGCAACCTTTGGCTCCTAGGCCAGCTAAAATGCAAGGGAAGCCAGGTCACAAGGACAATGAATACTGTGCATTTCATCAGCACACAGGCCATCTAACAGACAATTGTAAGGCGTTCAGACACTCTATTCAAGATCTGATTGATGACAAGCAGATTTTTGACCCTAAGAAGAGGGAATCCAAGAAGAAGCCTGGTTACAATGCCGTGCCGCCACCAGTTTTTATGATCGAATCCAGCTTGCTAGAGTGGTTTGTACTGCAGGACTTATATGGGAGCGAGAGTATTGCTGTTGTTTGTTTTGAGGGTAGAGAAGGAAGAGCAGTTGTAGCGACCATTGATTGTTGGTCGAGCAGTGAGAGCGGTGAAGAGGCCGAAGAGGAAGGAGAAATGAACTTAGATCTGTGGAGATCTGATAAGGAGGAAGAAGAGGTAGGGGCTATGACAAGAAGTGGGAGAGTGGTCCCTGAGATTACAAGGGTACCAGAACCAGCGCAGCCATCGACGTAAAAGGAGCTGGAGGAGAACCAGATTGTTAAGCAGTTGAAAAAGACCGCAGCTCAGATATCCATCTGGGATCTCTTAAGACAGTCCCTTTCTCACAGGCAGAAAGTGGTAGAGGCCTTGACTGAGTGCACTGTTGCCACCACAATTTCCCCATCAGAGCTTTTAGGTCTAGTTAAAGGAGGATTGGGGGAGAGATTGGTTTTTTCCGATGCCGACCTGCTAGTCGAAGGCCGCGATCATAACCGACCCTTATATATCAAAGCACAGATTAACGGCAAGCACACCGCTTGCAATATGGTAGATGATGGATCTTCTATTAATGTTTTCCCTCTGATAGCTCTCCAGGCTTTTGGATTGAGTGAGGATATGCTCAATGAATCAGATTTGATGATTATAGCCTATCATAATTCAAGAAGACAAGCCTCGAGAACATTCAAGACCCTGGTCAAAACGGGACCCATTGAGGTAGAAGTAGAGTTTGTGGTTCTGCCCATTCCAGCTAATTTCTCAGCCCTGCTCGGGAGGCCTTGGTTTCATAGACTAGGAGGAGTACCATCCACGCTGCATCAAATGATAAAGTTCCCACATGAAGGGGAGGTGGTAACTATTAAGGCAGCCAGGGAGAATCAGGTGTCGGCTCTTGAAATTGCTAATCAGCCATTTAGTGGCTTCCACGTGTTAATAATAGGAGAAGAGCACGGACCAGTGGATAACCCAGCAGTGGTTAACATGATGAAAAAGATGCACTATCTCCCTGGGGCTGGTTTGGGTAGAAACTCTCAGGGGCTGCAAACTGCGATCACCACTCAAGGTCAGAAGAGCAGGAAGGGTCTGGGGTACAGAGGCGGTTTTGGCAAGAAGAAGAAGGCAGATAAGATCCCTCATATCTCAGAAAGTTTCATACCAGCATCCTCAGCATGTGCTTTTACGGGTGAAAATGAGCCGTAGTGGGTGAATGGGAGGATTGTCCCCGGATTTGAGATCTTCAATGATGTATTTGACTGGGATGTCGGAGTTATCAAGACCGCTGAGAGCTTCTGGGATGAAGAGGTCATGACTCAGTGCATTGCTTGGGATAGAGGTGAGCCCGAAAAGGTAGTCACGGAATGGATGTTGATTGCTAGGCAGAAGGGGAAAGAAAAGATGGCAGGAACAGAATTGAAAATTGGGGATTTAAAGATTTCCTCAAGCATACCTGAAAGGCCTCTGCTGAATCAAGAAGCCGATGAGCAAGCTGCAGCAGCATCAACCTCTAGGGAGGCAGAAGAAGACTCTAGCTTAGATTGTCTTTTTATTCCAGAACTTTTTTATGATGTAAATGACAATTATAATATTATTAATATGACAAATGATTTCTCTTACTTGTGCGATGTTTCCAATAATTTTAACATGCATGAACATGATCATATTCCATCAATTTTTGATATTGATTCCACTGATACAAGGCCTTTTAATCTTGGAACCTCAGCAAGAAGTTTATTACCTCAGCAAGAAGTTCCTGGCTTATGAGATAAAATATGCTGAGGTAGAGAAGATCTGCCTCGCAGTGATTTGGGCATCAAATAAGCTGAGGCATTATTTCCATTCGTACAAAGTTCAGGCAGTGGCCAAGCAGAATCCGTTGAGATATTTGCAAGAAGCGCCGTCTTTGCTTGGAGGTGGCTGCTTTTGCTACAGGAGTTTGATATTGAATACATCACTTGCAAAACTATTAAAGGGCGAGCCGTAGCCGAATTTCGAATTTCTTGCTGAGCATCCTATTCAAGGGGACACTCCCGAGTTCACCTTTCCTGATGAGAGCATAGTCGCGATCTCTGTCCAAGGATGGCAGTTACACTTCGACGGGGCAGTGAATAACAAGGGGGCTGGAGTTGGAATTATTTTGACAACCCCAGATAATGAGAAACTCCCTCTAGCCAAGAAGTTGAAGTACAAAGCAACCAATAATGAAGCCGAATATGAAGCATGCACTTTCGGGTTAGAAGCTTTATGTCACACCCCAACCTATACCATGGATACTTCTATTGAATTAGAGGGAGAAGAATCCAAGATAGATAGGAGTGTCACATCGCACTAGTGCAAACACGCTAACATCACATACAGAACAAAAAACATCTCAGGGATAAATTAAAACTTTTGAAATAAAGAAGAGTGATACAGAACAAAATGAATACTTTCATTAATATACAAAAGAAAGTCTTTACATCTTACATCCGATTACAAAAAGAGCAAATATACAAAAGCCCAAAATACACTGTTCTGAAGGGCTAACAAAACATTATATCTGATACAAAAGAAAGGAAAGCCTAGACTATAAAACTTCGATCTCTAGTTGCGTTGGCCTTCCCGATGCGACACGCCCAGACCAAGCGTACCAAAACCTTCCACACCTGCACGGATAAACACCCGTGCTAAGCGGAATCGCTTAGTGGGGAAACACAAATGCATAACCGCCACTCACAGTGACGACAACAGAAAGCACATGAGAATGATACAATTATAGATATATAATCATACATAGTTAATTCCAATATTTATATCATAATCCAAAAATTCTTGTACAAAGACACACTAGCACCTGCTTAATCATAATGAGTGGATAACGAGTACCCATAGATACTTGAGAGTATCGGTATCGTATTATAAACACATAGATACCCGAAGGTACCAAAACATTCTTTTTATTTTTGTTCCAAATTGTTTTCACATAGAATCTTAAGAAAGATTCAAACACAAGGATCGCGAGGATCCGATCGGGGGACCTGATCAGGGTCCAGAATCGTACACATAGCTGCAACAACACATAACTCTATTAGGCATGCCTAACTATCCAATTATCCGACATTAGCAGGTTATACGAAATCTTGTCAAATTAACATACATATTATTCATTTAAATAGATATTCAAGGCTTTAATGAAAGAATGCATGCAAAAAGAAATCAAGTCATTAAGCAAAAAGGGGAAGAAATCAAATTTGGAAGTCACGTCTGTCGCGCTCGCGACAGAAGCCAAACTACACCTCCCCGCCTCGTCTCGCAATCGCGAGTGACCTTGTGCTCGCGAGAGGACGAAGGTGCTGCTCTCTGTCGCGCTCGCGACAGAAGAGAGCCTTGCACTTGCTAGGAGGTTGAGCGCTCTGTCGCGCTCGCGACAGAGAGTTCCCTACCGACTCCTCAGCGCGACACTCCTCGCGCCGGCGCGAGGGCTGGAACCTCCGCGCTCTGTCACGCTCGCGACAGACACGGGTTTTTCAGCTCTTACGCCTAAAATCTGCAGAAATCTCATACAATTCACATCCAAACTTCCAAAATTGATTCTAAACCTCCAAATTAAGCAACACAAGCATCCACAACTCATAACATAATTAAAAACCCAGCTTTATCACCATTTAACTTAATAAAATCAAGCCAAATGCATACCCAATTCTAGAAAATCCCAAAACAGCACATTTAACAACAATTACAACTATACACATAGTTTCTTGCAAATCCTTCAACAATATTCATTCTCTTGCATTATATATCTCACTAACTTCAATTTAAACTATAATTATGCTACCCGTAACTCCAATTGAAGCTAAAAGTGTTAGAAACAAATTCAAATCACAATTACACATATGAAACAAATATTCCCAAACCTTATCTCCTTCGCTCCTACTCGTGAGCTCTGCTCCCGCTAGCGATTTCTTTCCCTTTTGCCGGTCTAGGAGACTCCTTTGAACCACAAACCCATACCAACCAAGATTAAATTCTATAATAACCTACATAAACATATACAAATACTTTAACCTAGAGAAGAGGAAGAAGTAGAATCTAAAACATCAATAACTCCTAACTCACCTTTGAGCTTTAAAATCACAAGCCAATCAACTCTATTCACTCAAGTACAGAAGAGGGAGCAAGATTGTGCAAAGAAAAGGAAGAACAAAGAAGAAGAAAAAGAAAAGAAGAGAGTGTGGCATGAGGAAAGGAGAAGAAGAACGGGAAACAAGAAGGAAATGGCTGTTCTCTCTCTCTCTCACCAAACCCATTAAATGCTAACTTATCATTTATGCCACATGTCACTCTCCCCATAAGACACTTGCCCTATAACACACCCTACTCCCATACACTCCTATACACACTAAACTATCCCTTGCTCACATCTTATTCCCAAACATCAAATCATATACTAACCTATCTCCTCTTCTCAAACTAATACATATACAAACACATAACTAAAATAAATAATTAAGTCAAATAATCCACACATGCAACATATAACATACACACATACAAATACAGACAGGCTCAAACTACTGGGGTGGTTTTGGGGTGTTACAATACTCCCCCACTTAACAGAATTTCGTCCACGAAATTCTTACCTGCTTCAAACAACTGAGGGTATTGTAATCTCATAGCTTCCTCTGGTTCCCAAGTAGCTTCTTCAATACCGTGATGTTGCCATAAAACCTTAACCAAAGGTATCTGCTTATTCCGGAGCTGTCTGATTTCCTTATCCAAAATCCTTTTCGGTTCTTCATCAAACGAAAAGTCTGGTTGAACACGGATATCTTGCAATGATAACACATGCGAAGGGTCTGACCGATATCTCCGAAGCATAGACACATGAAAAACATCATGTAATCTAGCTAATTCCATAGGCAAAGCTAATTGATACGCTACTGGACCTACTTTCCTTAGGATCTCATATGGTCCAATAAAGCGTGGACTTAATTTGCCTTTCTTTTCAAAACGGAGAACCTTTCGCCACAGTGACACTTTCAAGAAAACCTTATCACCTACTTCATACTGAATATCTCTGCGCTTCAGATTAGCATAAGAACGCTGTCGGTCCTTGGCTGCTTTCAAGTTCTTTTGCACAATCCTCACTTTCTCTTAGGTATCCCGCACTATATCCGGACCTATAATAGCCTTTTCTGACATTTCAGTCCAACATATTGGCGTTCTACACTTTCGTCCATACAATGCTTCATAAGGGGCCATACCAATACTCACTTGGTAGCTGTTATTATATGCGAATTCCTTCAAAGACACGTACCGATCCCAGCTTCCTGAGAACTCAAAAGCACAACCTCGGAGCATATCTTCCAAAACCTGAATAACCCTCTCTGATTGACCATCGGTCTGCGGATGGAAAGCAGTACTGAAATTTAACCGAGTTCCCAAAGCCACCTGAAGTTCTTTCCAAAACTTGGATGTAAAACGAGGATCCCTATCTGATACAATGGATAACGGAATTCCATGCAATCGGACTATTTCATTCACATAAAGTTCCGCCAACTTGTCCATCGAATAATCCACCCGTACCGGCAGAAAATGCGCAGACTTCGACAATCGATCTACTATAACCCACACTGAATCATGCTTACGCTGAGTCATAGGCAAGCCAGATACAAAATCCATCGTGATGTCATCCCATTTCCATTGAGGAATGGGTAAGGGATGAAGCAATCCCGATGGCACTTGATGCTCGGTTTTCACTTGCTGACAGGTAAGACATCTTGAAACAAATTTTGTTATATCTCTTTTCATACCTGGCCACCAGTAAAACTGCTTTAGATCTTGATACATCTTGTCCCCTCCAGGATGCATAGTAAAGACTGATGAGTGAGCTTCTTGCAACAATTTCTTTCTTAACTCACCCACATTAGGCACACATAACCGATTATCGTGCCTAAGCACTCCTTCACTGTCTATCAAGTATTCAGACCGCTTGCCCTCTTTCACTGCTTGCCAAACACGCTGTAGCACATGATCATCTAACTGGGCCTTTGCAATTTCTGATCTCAAACTTGGCTTAACTTTAAGTTGAGCAATCAGAGCACCTTCAGAATCAAATCTCCATCTGCCTCAGCTAGCCAGCAATGCAGACATAGACTTCCTACTGAGAGCATTTACAACTACATTCGCTTTACCCGGATGGTAATCAATAATAAAATCATAATCCTTGAATAGCTCTAACCATCTCCGCTGCCTCAAATTCAACTCCTTCTGTGTTAACAAATACTTGAGACTCTTGTGATCGGTAAAAATCCTGCACGTCTCCCCATATAAGTAGTGCCGCCATACTTTAAGCGCAAACACTACCGCTGCCAACTCCAAATCGTGAGTCGGATAATTCTTCTCATGAGGCTTCAACTGTCTCGATGCATAAGCTATAACTTTGTTCCCTTGCATCAGAACACAACCTAAGCCAATTCCCGAAGCATCACTGTACATAGTGTACTCTTTACCCGAAACCGGCTATGTGAGCACAGGAGCTTTAACCAATAACTCTTTTAAACGATCAAAACTGGCTTGACACTTTTCAGTCCATACAAACTTGACATCCTTCCGAAGTAGCTTGGTCAAAGGAGAGGCTAACAATGAAAACCCCTGAACAAACCGTCGATAATACCCTGCTAAACCCAGAAAACTTCTCACTTCAGGTACATTCTTCGGAGGCATCCAATTGACAATTGCTTCAATCTTACTTGGATCAACACGTACACCCTCTGCTGACACCACATGTCCAAGGAAGGCCACTTCTTTCAACCAAAACTCACACTTACTGAGTTTCGCATACAGTTGATAATCTCTTAACATTTGCAACACCAACCTAAGATGTTCCTTATGTTATTTTCGGTCTCTGGAGTACACCAAAATGTCATCAATAAATACCACAACAAACTTGTCCAGATACGGTCGAAAAACTCTATTCATCAGATCCATAAAGGCTGCAGGCGTGTTGGTCAAACCAAAAGGCATCACCAGAAATTCGTAATGACCATAACATGTCCGAAAAGCCGTCTTCGCCACATCTGCTTCTTTAACCCCCAACTGGTAATAGCCTGATCTCAGATCTATCTTAGAGAATACCCCAACTCCCCTCAACTGATAAAAGAGGTCTTCAATCCTCGGCAATGGATATTTATTCTTGATAGTCACTTTATTAAGCTATCGATAATCAATGCACATCCGTAGGGTTCCATCTTTCTTCTTAACAAACAGCACTGGAGCACCCCACGGTGACACTCTAGGCCGGATAAACCCTTTGTCCAACAACTCTTGTAACTGACTCTTCAATTCCTTCAATTCCACTGGAGCCATTCGGTAAGGAGACTTAGAAATAGGAGCTGTCCCTGGGACCACCTCTACTGACAGTTCAACTTCTCTCTCGGGAGGTAATCCCGGTAATTCTTCCGGAAAGACATCTACAAAATCTCTTACAATAGGAATGTCTTGAATTTTAACTTGTCCTCTCCGAGAATCCAAAACTAAAGCCAAAAACGCTTCACATCCTTTTCTAATAAATCTTCTTGCTTTCATAGCTGATACCACGTTATGCAGAGAACTGCTTCCAATTCCCTTCACAATAACAGGTACTTGATCTTTATCCTTTAAAATCATCACCTTCCTATGACAATCCACTACCGCTCGATGCTTGTCCAACCAATCCATCCCCAGAATAATATCAAACTCATGAAACGGCAAGCAGATCAGATCCACGACAAACTCTGTACCCTGAATCTTTAAGGGACACTTCCGACACACCCGATTAACCAAAACACTCTGACCTAACGGACTGGATACACAAATCTCATATTCCATCTTCTCTTCACTTCCCAAACTATCCCACAACTTACCAGAACACACATAGGAATGGGTAGAGCCCGGGTCAATCAAAGCATAAACTTCAAAATCAAACAAAGAGAACTTACCGGCAATCACTTCGGGAGCATTCTGTTCCTCTCGGGCCTTCATAGCATAAGCCCTGCCAGCTGATGGTACAGGGCAATCCACTGTTTCTAAGGATTCTCGATCTCGAGGCCGTCCACCTTGACCTCTTCCTCTACCCCAATTACGGCTTCCTTGGGGTACATTAGATCCAGCTCGGCTCCCTTCCTGCTATCCCGAAGGATCTCCATATCGACTTGGACAATTCGCAAGCAAATGGTCCGTAGAACCACATCTGAAACAGCCTCCCGTTAACCATCGACACTCACCCCAATGTTGCTTGTTACAATGGGTGCATCGGGGAGTGCTATCTCCTCTACCTGTGCCTGCTCCCCTGGAAGGGCCCTGTCTCCTCCCTCTAGGGGCCGAACTAGCTACAGACTCATCAGCAAAGTTTCCTTGTGATTCCCTCGGCCTCTTGCCTGAAGAAGAGCCACCTCTTACAGATTTCCTTCTTTGAGCTTTCTCTCTCAGAATATTCTCAGAACGCTCCGCCCTTAAGGCTGCTTGAACCAACTGATAGTACTTCACATTTGGAGCCGACATCAAAGAGATTAACATCACCTTCAAAGACTCATTCAAGCCTGATTCAAAATGCTGACATCTGAACTCATCTGTGAGAACCCTTGACGGCGCATACTTACTGAGCTTGTTAAACTCATTTTCATAATCGGCCACAAACATCGTTCTTTGCTTGAGAGTTAGAAACTGCGCCCACTTGGCATCCTTATATGCTTTGGTCACATACCGATTCTGAAACTCACTCTCAAAGAATTCCCATGAAATTGGTTCAGGAACCTGTGATTGACTAGTCACCAATCTCCACCAATCATAAGCAGAGCCTTGCAGTAAAGACAATGCACACTCTACTTCTTGCTCCGGTGGGCATCTTATCTCTCTAAGTACTCTGGATGTCTTCTCTATCCACATCTCTGCCTTATCAGATTCATCTATACCAGTACCAAAGAAATCCTCTGCACCATGCTTTCTTAACATCTCAATAGGGGCACTTGGCGCTGTTACTCTTTCAAGTACCCTCGTCATATTCTGAAGCATCGTCTCTAACGGTCCCATAGGCACCTCAGGTCGTCCCCTAGGAGATTGAGCCGGACCAGAAACTGAGGGATCTTGCTCTTGGGGATTCGCACTTTCCACTGACCCCTCAAGCGATCCACGAGCAGACTCCATGACTACAAAACATAAACGCAGTGTGCATCAGGCCAACACAACTCCAACAAACTAACTAACACACTGAAACCCAGTAACATCTAAACCAGTAGCTCTGATACCACCTAATGTCACACCCCAACCTATACCATGGATACTTCTATTGAATTAGAGGGAGAAGAATCCAAGATAGATAGGAGTGTCACATCCCACTAGTGCAAACACGCTAACATCACATACAGAAAAAAAAACATCTCAGGGATAAATTAAAACTTTTGAAATAAAGAAGAGTGATACAGAACAAAATGAATACTTTCATTAATATACAAAAGAAAGTCTTTACATCTTACATCCGATTACAAAAAGAGCAAATATACAAAAGCCCAAAATACACTGTTCTCAAGGGCTAACAAAACATTATATCTGATACAAAAGAAAGGAAAGTCTAGACTATAAAACTTCGATCTCTAGTTGCATTGGCCTTCCCGATGCGACACGCCCAGACCATGCGTACCAAAACCTTCCACACCTGCACGGATAAACACCCGTGCTAAGCGGAATTGCTTAGTGGGGAAACACAAATGCATAACCGCCTCTCACAGTGACGACAACAGAAAGCACATGAGAATGATACAATTATAGATATATAATCATACATAGTTAATTCCAATATTTATATCATAATCCAAAAATTCTTGTACAAAGACACACTAGCACCTGCTTAATCATAATGAGTGGATAACGAGTACCCATAGATACTTGAGAGTATCGGTATCGTATTATAAACACATAGATACCCGAAGGTATCAAAACATTCTTTTGATTTTTGTTCCAAATTGTTTTCACATAGAATCTTAAGAAAGATTCAAACAGAAGGATCGCGAGGATCTGATCGGGGGACCTGATCAGGGTCCAGAATCGTACACATAGCTGCAGTAACACATAACTCTATTAGGCATGCCTAACTATCCACTTATCCGACATTAGCAGGTTATACGAAATCTTGTCAAATTAACATACATATTATTCATTTAAATAGATATTCAAGGCTTTAATGAAAGAATGCATGCAAAAAGAAATCAAGTCATTAAGCAAAAAGGGGAAGACATCAAATTTAGAAGTCACGTCTGTTGCGCTCGCGACGACCGTCGCGCTCGCAACAGAAGCCAAACTACACCTCCCCGCCTCGTATCGCGATCGCGAGTGACCTCGTGCTCGCGAGAGGATGAAGGTGCTGCTCTCTGTCGCGCTCGCGAGGGTTGTCGCGCTCGCGACAGAAGAGAGCCTTGCACTTGCTCAGAGGTTGAGCGCTCTATCGCGCTCGCGACAGAGAGTTCCCTACCGACTCCTCAGCGCGACACTCCTCGCGCCGGCGCGAGGGCTGGAACCTCCGCGCTCGCGACAGTGTCGCGATCGTGACAGACACGGGTTTTTCAGCTCTTACGCCCAAAATCTGCAGAAATCTCATACAATTCACATCCAAACTTCCAAAATTGATTTTAAACCTCCAAATTAAGCAACACAAGCATCCATAACTCATAACATAATTAAAAACCCAGCTTTATCACCATTTAACTTAATAAAATCAAGCCAAATGCATACCCAATTCTAGAAATCCCAAAACAGCACATTTAACAACAATTACTACTATACACAAAGTTTCTTGCAAATCCTTCAACAATATTCATTCTCTAGCATTATATATCTCACTAACTTCAATTTAAACTATAATTATGCTACCCGTAACTCCAATTGAAGCTAAAAGTGTTAGAAACCAATTCAAATCATAATTACACATATGAAACAAATATTCCCAAACCTTATCTCCTTCGCTCCTACTCGTGAGCTCTGCTCCCGCTAGCGATTTCTTTCCCTTTTGCCGGTCTAGGAGACTCCTCTGAACCACAAACCCATACCAACCAAGATTAAATTCTATAATAACCTACATAAACATATACAAATACTTTAACCTAGAGAAGAGGAAGAAGTAGAATCTAAAACATCAATAACTCCTAACTCACCTTTGAGCTTTAAAATCACAAGCCAATCAACTCTATTCACTCAAGTAAAGAAGAGGGAGCAAGATTGTGCAAAGAAAAGGAAGAACAGAGAAGAAGAAAAAGAAAAGAAGAGAGTGTGGTGTGAGGAAAGGAGAAGAAGAACGGGAAACAAGAAGGAAATGGCTGTTCTCTCTCTCTCTCACCAAACCCATTAAATGCTAACTTATCATTTATGCCACATGTCACTCTCCCCATAAGACACTTGCCCTATAACACACCCTACTCCCATACACTCCTATACACACTAAACTATCCCTTGCTCACATCTTATTCCCAAACATCAAATCATATACTAACCTATCTCCTCTTCTCAAACTAATACATATACAAAAACATAACTAAAATAAATAATTAAGTCAAATAATCCACACATGCAACATATAACATACACACATACAAACACAAACAGGCTCAAACTACTGGGGTGGTTTTGGGGTGTTACACTTTAGCTGCTTTGGGGGCAAAGAACATAGAAGTCTTTGGTGACTCATCCTTGGTGATTAACAGATCCGAGGTGAGTGGCCTGTAAAAGAAGAGCGGCTGGAACCCTATGTTGAATATTTAAAAGAGATATGTGGGCAGTTTGAAACCTGTACTTTCCACTTCATGCCAAGAGATGAGAACCGTCTAGCTGATGCATTGGCAACCCTAGTGTCGATATGGGATAATCCTGAAGGGGTAGCTATGAAACCAGTGCTGATTTTGAGTTCTGAGAAGCCCAGCTTTGAGATCAAGACAGTAATAGAAGTAGAAGTGGCTGATGGAAAACCATGGTACTTTGACATTATGAATTATTTGGAAAACGCTAGGTTTCCAGAGGAAGCTACCGAGAAAGACCAGAGAATGATCCAGAAGCTATCTACTTAGTTCATATCCTTAGAAGGAGTGTTGTACAAAAGACAGGCAGACGGGATTCAACTTAGGTGCTTAAATGAAAAAGAAGCCCGCAAGGTAATGGAGGAGACCCATGCAGGCGTCTGTGGGGCTCACATGAACGGTTTAACTCTGGTAAAGAAGATCATGAGGCAAGGCTTCTATTGGCTTACATTGGACAATGACTGCTCAAAGTATGTCAAGCAATGCCAGTTATGCCAACAGTACACAGATTTGAGACATCTGCCAGTATCAGAGCTACACGACTTGACATCGCCTTGGCCTTTCGCTACTTGGGGGATAGATATCATTGGAGAGATTCGCCCTACGGCATCTAACGGACATAGATACATCATAGTCGCAATTGACTATTTTACCAAATGGGTAGAGGCAGAATCCTTTAAAAAGATTGACGCAAGGGATATGGCCAAGTTCATAAAGAGAAATCTGATCTGCAGATATGGCCTCCCTCACCACATAGTGTCTGACAACGCGGTGCAGTTCATGGGGGAAACCAGGAAGCTCCTTGAGAAATATGGTATCAAGCACCATAGATCCTCTCCCTACTGACCACAAGCTAACGGGGCAGTAGAGGCCGCTAATAAAAATGTGAAGAGGATCCTATCCAAGATGGTCCAAACTTACAAAGACTGGGCAGAGAAGCTACCCTTCGCACTGTGGGGATACAGGACAACGGTAAGGACATCTAAGGGGTGCTACGCCATATTCTCTGGTATACCGGACGGAGGCAGTATTGCCAGTTGAGATAGAGCTCCGATCATTGAGGGTGATTATGGAAGCCCAAATTTCGGAGGCTGAATGGGCATGGCAGAGGCTACAGCACTTAAACTTACTGGATGAGAGTAGGCTGAAGGCTTATTATCACAATTAGATCTACCAGAAGAGGTTGGCCAGGACATTCGGGAAGAAGGTGAGAAAGCATCCGCTGAAGGAAGGGGACTTAGTGTTCAAGCAGATGAGACCAGGTATACCGGATATCAGAGGAAAATTCAGACCAACCTGGGAGGGGCCGTATATCCTTAAAAAGCTGTTGTCCAAAGGAGCTGCAATCTTATCGGATAGCGATGGAAATGAATTCAAAGAACCGATCAATGTCAACAGACTCAAAAGGTTCCATGGCTAAAGAACAAAATAAAAAGAAGAGAATAAAATGCCCTGCAGGTTAAAAACCAAAAAAAGGCGGCCGTGCTAAAATTGGGCGCCTCGACAGGATGAAAATAGAAAAAAGGCATCCTGTGCAAAAATAAGAGGCACGAGAGAAAATGTCCAATCGTGAAAACCCGAGAGGGCCGATTGGTAATAGGAGTTGATGCTGTTGAAATTTGGTTTTATGTATTAATAGGGCGTACACGGTCGAGTTAATGTTAAAACTGATCATGTATGCTGCAATTACATGGAAATGTACACAATTTCGTGAAATAAAACAAATATTATTCTTTTTATTTTCGTCATTTTCTAGTTCTGCATTAAAAATAAATATAACACCAAACGAAATACATATGTAAGCTAAGCTAAGTCCTGCCACTGTTCTCGCCAACCAGATGCTTGAGCCCTCGTGTCCTATTATCAGATGCTGGACTAAGGACCCATTTCTTGTACTCACTGGTTGAAGCCACGGAATGATCACCGAACCTCGGAATAACAGTCTTCACTGGTAGTTTGCTCCACAGCTCATGATACCTAGAGGTGAAGGCAGCCGTAAGAGCTCCTCCCCAAAAAGATAAGGGAACCCTCACCACATCCTGGGCATCCCAAGCTGACGTGCACATCGAGAAATGATGCAGAAAGTGGCTTGGCGGAGCCCACAGAGGGGAACACACCCCGATGGCCCATCAATGACCACATAAGATAGTGGGAGCCAGGCAGACATGAAACTGATGTCGTCATCTGACAGTTCACCAAATCTGGTAATGCCTCAACCGGCAGTGGCACACTCATACAGCCGTCGACGCGGAAGAAAATGGCTCGGCGAGTACTGTGGAATGACCCGAGGAGGTGGCTCAGACAGCATCCTCAGTTTCTCTTGCAGCAAGATCTAAAAAAAAAAAGCCGCTGGAGTAAGTAGGGTTTACTTCAGGCAAAAGTAAGGCAAAGGGTTGTGTGAAAATCTGGAAGGACGCATCTCCCATTAAGAAAAGCTAATGTGAAAATCCACGAGGGACGCACTACTTTCAAAAAATGACTACAGGTATCAGAAGAGAACCTCATAATCCCCGGAGGCATGAAACTCAAAAGCAATTCCAGAGGGCACCGATCCTACTGCAAATTACGACCAAACCAGCTATCGCCTCCAAATCCACTTAGACGAATTCTTGTCCTTCTCCTGCATATATATGCATCTCACGTGCATGCATGCCACTTTTCTTGCATATTTTGCTTCCTAAGTCTTGCAGAAAGGAAGAATCAATGCCAACGAGCAAAGATTGTGGTCAGAGAGTACCGCTTCTCAACAATCGAAGTTGTAGTTAGAGAATACCACTCTTCACCTCGAGTTTGTAGTCAGAGAGTGCTACATCTCCTTAACACTGCACGAGTAGAGACGAGGCCAGCAGAAGCAGAAGCTGCGGTTAGAGAAACACTGCTCTTCACATCGAGTTTGTAGTCAGAGAGTGCTACATCTCCTCAACACTGCACAAGCCGAGACGAGGCCAGCATAAGCAGAAGCTGCGGTTAGAGAAACACTGCTCTTCACATCGAGTTTGTAGTCAGAGAGTGCTACATCTCCTCAACACTGCGCAAGCCGAGACAAGGCCAGCAGAAACAATTGAAGTTGTGGTTAAAGAAACACTGCTCTTCATATCGAGCTCGTGGCTAAAGAATGCTACATCTCACCAACACCTATAGGTCGAGACGAGATCGATAAGAATATCTTCACCCGCCGAACAGACTGAGATGAGGTCTTCCCGGTAAAAGGCACGGAAGGTAAGAATCGCCACAGGTACGCTTTCTTCCTTTCTGTCCTTTCTCTGAGTTTTGGCTCATCTAGGCGCTCGCGCACTTGTTTCCCCAAAATTGGGGGCAACTGTAAGCACCGTGTCTCGGAGCGGTCCGGATCAGAGATTACCCTATGATGAAATCGGCATCCGAGCCTGTACAAACGGTTTGGATTCGGAGGCCTTAGTCCCATGCTCCACGAGAAACGGGTCTTTTTACCTTTCGTAGGCAGAAGGGGAGAAAACGGGGAGTTTTTAAAGTCCAAAAAAGTTTGTTTTCCTCGATGGACGGCCAGACCGTCAGTCAGGGGCCAGCCCGTCGGTCAGGTGGCAGGACCGTCGGATGAATCCTTGTGTCAGAAGGATTCTTCCGACACCTGTCGGTTAAAATGGCAGGCCCGTCGGTCAGGTTGCAGGGCCGTCAGATGAATCCTTGTGTTAGTAGGATTTTTTCGATGCCCGTCGGTCACCCCTGGCCTATAAAAGCTTTGATTTTTCTCATAAAAAGGGGTTGGAAAATTTGCAAAAATAGGCGAAACTCTGCCAAAATTCATGCGTGTTTTCTCTCTCTTCCAACAAACACATTTCTAAAAAGATCTAACTAATTCAAAAATAAAATCTTCAAAAGAAAGAGGAACTAGTTGATTTTTTTCGGGTTTTTGATTTCCAAAACTCAGTTTTCGTCGAACTGTTGAAGACACATTCTATCTTCAACATTTGATCTTTTTGTTCCGACCTTCTCGTGGAGCATGCGGGAAGCCAGACAACAATAAGAATCCAACCAAGAGGTTGTTTTGAGGGTAAATATTTTGGGCCCTTTTCTGTCCCTTTTTTACCTTCATTTTCGATATTATCTTTGCTCTTGTCCTTTTTTATTTCTTGCTTCTATTCTCCTTGGGTCTATGTAAAATTTGCCTTTTTGCTTTTTGAAAAGTTTCTGTTTTTCTGGGACAGTGGTGACCGATGGGTCATCTGCTTTGACCGACGCCCGTCGGTCACCCTCACAGACGGCTCCCTTCGAGTGAGCGACGGGCTGTATTGGTCACCTTGACCGACGCCCGCCGGTCATTCAGCATAGCCCATCGGTGGGTTCTGTCCCACATTTTCAAATCTTTTTCTTTTCCTTTTTTGTTCACTCAAATTTCTATGTTTATTTATAGCTTTTCTTCTGTATTTTAACATCCTTTTGGCTTGTTTTGTGAGAGTATGTCCTTGTTTCTTGGACTGGCTGGAGCCTGAGGGAGTTCTCCCGTATATGAAAAGTTCGCCTGGCTTAGTTCCCTATCCTCCTCTCTTTTGTATTTCATGTATTTATTTATTGTTTCTCCTGTATATGACAAAATTGTTGTATTTCTCGCTAATGTAAAAATCGGCCAAACGTTTTATATTTAATAAACTGAATTTTTCATAAAATCAAGGACCCAATGTCCTATTTTTATCCAATAAAATCCTCACAATAGAAATATCCATTTTAATAATGATGCATGCGAGGACCAAAGTCCTCAAAATAAGCAATGCCCCGATTTGTGTATGTATTGCATATTTATAAAAGGGAGTTATATTTCGCTCCTTTTGTTATTGTAATTTATCGCTTTCATTATTTACTCGTTCATTTACCGCTTTCCAAATATGACTAAATGCGCTTTGATTCAATTGCATCGTGTGGAGAGAGCGAATTAATGAAATTTAAAATTTGATCGTAAAATAATCAAGGTAGAAATAGATGAGAAGTCCCGAACCCAGCTCTGGTCTTTGGGCTCAAAGAGGCGAGAGGTCTATCCGATCAATCATTGGAACTATGACCTCCAAGACACCTATTGTGTCACGAGACTTTGACGTTAATCCTAGCCTCCTTAGGGCGAGAGGTTTACCCTCCAAGACCCCTTTGGTTGGCCCAAAATGGATACTAAGCGCAGTCTTAGGCTCTCCGAGGCGAGAGAAACTTTCCCAATGTTCTATTGGGTGGCGACTCCATGAAACCTCCTTGTTGCCCAAAATAGACGCACTTACAATTCATTGCAAGCTGTCAATGGACCCTCAAATGCCCCGATCGCCCTAGAGCGGGCAGTCGTACGCGGCAAGCGGGGCCCGGCGCGCGTCACACAGGCACTTTATCATTTTGAATTGCTTTGCTAAGTATGAGATTGTGTGATCTGAATATGTTATTAATGATGTTATGAAGATAGTAGTACTTAATCGAAGGTATGACTCTATATGTTTACATGTTCATATGTTCACACTTCTGTTTAATGCGTATCTCTGATTATGCCATCTGTGTGTGTTTTCTTTGACGACCGTTGTGAATGGTTGTCCT
Organism: Excoecaria cochinchinensis; assembly: GCA_947683425.1. NCBI lineage: Eukaryota > Viridiplantae > Streptophyta > Magnoliopsida > Malpighiales > Euphorbiaceae > Excoecaria > Excoecaria cochinchinensis. Next base: position 2,828,342 of record CANTUQ010000127.1, read on the forward strand.
TATGATATGTGTGTGTTTCCCCACTAAGCGTTTATCGCTTAGCACGGTGTGTTTACCCGTGCAGGTGCGGAAGGAGTTTGCTTGGGAGAGTCGCAGCCATCGGAGTCAGCACAGCTGGGTCTTTAGTGTAGGGCCTAATTTTGTATCTCGATGATTCTTTTTGTATAGAACTCTCTTACATCAATTTTGTAATATCTTCTGTATATGTATATGTATAATTTTGGATATGTAATTATCTTTTGTACCTTTGGGTTGATCAAATAGTAATGTAATGATTTCCATTATATTAATGCATGATCAGCTCATTTCATGAATGGTTTTATAAAGTTTTAAATTACCCTGTATTTCGGTATGTATGTTTATGAATGGATGTGTGTATATTTTGTATCTGTGTGGTGGCACCTCTACTCATACGGCATCTCACTCCTTATCAGATGGGATTGCCTAAGTATGGGTAAGGGGTGTTACAGATTCCTCTTCTGAGCTCTCTCTCTCAGCACCGACTCTGACCTTTCAGCCCTCATGGCAGCATCTGCAATCTGATAGTAGCTCACCCCTGGCGTGCTCATTAAGGAGATCAAAGCTACTCTTAAGGACTCATTTAACCCAGCCTCAAAATGCTTGCATCGGAAATCATCTGTCATGACCCCTCGCAGAGCATATCGGGACAACCGATTAAACTCTTTTTCATAATCCGAAACCGACAAAGCCCTCCACTTCAAACTCAGAAACTGTGCCCATCTCACATCTTTATAAGACTGAGTTGCATACTTCTTTGTGAATTCTTCATCAAAGAATTCCCAGTAACAGGATCAGGCATCTGAGGTTGCCTGCATACTAGCTCCCACCATTCATACGCCGACCCTTGAAGCAAGGCCACAGCACATTCTGCTTGCAGATCCGGAGGACACCTAACTTCTCTCAAAGCCCTCTTCACCTTATCTAGCCACCTCTCTGCTAACTCTAATTCGTCCAACCCTGTTCCATAACAGTCTTCGGCCCTAACTTTTCTTAAATTCTCCATGGGAGGCCTAGGGGCAACCACTCTCTCCAAGACCCTCGCCATGTCCTGTGACAGCCCGAACATTGCTTCAAAAGGCATGGCAGCGGCCTCGGGCTGGACCCTAGCAGGTTGAGCTGACACTGTAACAGAAGGATCCCTCGCTTGAGGGTTCACACTTTCAGCGAACTCCTCAAGTGATGCACGAGCAGAATTAGAAGCCATCTAAGCAAACAAGGAAAATCGCATCAGCCAACACAGCCCTAGACATAGACGCACCCATGCACAACATCGCATAAACAACACCCAGAAATGCCTAAATCGGGCTCTGATACCACAACTTGTAACACCCCCTACTCATACGTAGGCGATCCCCTCGGATAAGGAGTGAGATGCCGTATGGGCAAAGGTGCCACCGCGCAGAAATAGGATATACATACATTCATACATAAACATACATACCGAAATACAGGGTAAATAAAATTTTATAAAACCATTTATGAAAGAAGATGATCATGCATTAATATAATGAAAAACATTACATTACTGTTTGATCAACCCAAAGGTACAAAAGATAATTACATATCCAGAAATGTACTTATACATATGTGGAAGCTGTTACAAAATTAACATAAGAGAGTTCTATACAAAAAGAATCATCAATATATAATATTAAGCCCTACCCTAAACCCAGCTGTGTTGGCTTGGCTGCGACGACTCTCCCAAGGCAAACTCCTTCCGCACCTGCACGGGTAAACACACCGTGCTAAGCGACAAACACTTAGTGGGGAAACACACAAATCAAATGGACGGCCATTCATAATGGTCGTTAAGCAAATACATACAGATGGCATAGTCAGAAATACGCATTAGATAAGAGTATGAACATATGAACATGTAGAGTCATACATTTGATATAACCTGACTGTCTTCATAATATCACATTAATAAACATATTCTGATAAAACATGCTCATAAGTATCAAAACAATTCCAAACAATAAAGCACCTGCTGACTCAAGGTAGTGGATAACGAGTGAACGGACAGTACTTTACGGGTACGAGCCGATTACAGACAGTACCTTACGGGTACGAATCAAAAACCAATTTACTTTATCATTTGCAAAACGTTTTATTGAGGGACCTTAAACAAGATCCAAACACATTGAAGGGTTCGCGAGGAACCAAATGGGACCTGATCGGGGTCCAAACTGAACTGAGGCTGCAGCTATAAGACTCTATTAGGCATGCCTAACTATCCACTTAATTGGCTCGCAGGCTAAAATACACAGTTAACGTCCATAGTTCAATTATAACAAGCAAAGAACTTACATACCTTGAATAATCAGTACATGCAAATATCATCCATCTTACTAGTATACAGCTCATATTAAGAGACAATGTGTGCAAAAATCCATAATTTAACAACCTTGAATCATATGAAACAACTAAGATTTTATTGCAAAAATAGGGTAGGTCACGGTGGTAATCAGATTGGTTGCCACCGTGACATTCCAAGGATCTCGGCAGAATGCAAGTCTGAGGTACCTCACGGTGGTAACCCATCTGGTTGTCACCGTGGCATACCAAGACCCCAAAACAGAATGCACTTCTTGGGTACCTCACGGTGGTAACTCATCTGGTTGCCACCGTGACATACCCACTGCCCAAGTCAGAAGAAAAGGTCTGGACACCTCACGGTGGTAACCAGGTTGGTTGCTACCGTGACATATCCAAACTCACGGCAGAATGCATCTAGTGCGTGCCTCATGGTGGTAACCAGATTGGTTGCCACTATGACCCATGCCAAGATGCGATACCCAAGAGCAATTTTCCAGATCATTGAAGCCAAAATCCCAAAACTCTCACTTCAACCAAAATATCCTCACTCCAATAATAATATTAACCCGATCAAACATCATTAAATTATGCCATAAACAAATCCTACTCATGAATTCAAAGAACAACATCAATTTATATAATCAATCTCATCACTATTCATACCACAACTCCATAATCTCACATTTGGTTTAAAAACTCACAATCAAGGTTCCATGAACAATAGAAATCAAAACCCATAACATAATAACCAATAAAAACATCAAGAACATCAAAAATTTCCAGAATTTCATCCAAATTATAAATTGCCAACAATGCATAAAACACAAATTCCCAAACCTTGAAATCCTTAGCACTTAATTAATGAGCTCCACTAGATCAAACCTTCTCTTTGCCCTTTGGCTCACGAGGAGGCTCAACTAAACATCAAACCACAAAAACACACAAACACAAAACTCTAACTTAGATCCAACCCAGAAAATATGAAGAAGAAAGATGAAGAAGAAGATGGAAAATGCAGAAAACTTACTAATTAAATGCAAGGTGTGATCAATTTCCCACTACCAAGAGCTTGAATCCAAGCTAGGGCAACTAGAGAGTGAAGAAGAGCAGTAGAGGGAGGAGAGGAACGGGAAAAGGGATAGGAAAATCTGATTTCCTATTTTCCTTTCCTCCTTTTACTTACCCTCACCCAAACCCTAGACACATGGCATCTCTCTAGTGGTGGAAATCAACCACTCACACACTACAAACATACATCATGGACACACAAAGAACACACTACTAAAACACACCCTACTATGGTATGAGCAACCACACACAAACACAGCCCCAAGAACACACTCTACAAACATATGAGTAAGCACACCCAAGTGCAACCCAACTAATTCACACCCTAACACCACACATGCACCCACATGCTAACAAAACTCTTAAAATATACATTTTTACCCAAAATGCCCTTAATACATGTCAAAACTCACACAATGCACATGCACAAACATGGCTCATACTACTAGGGGGCAAACGGGGTGTGACAATAATTGCCCATTGTACATAAAGGCACAGATCAATGAGAAACACACTGCATGTGTAATGGTTAATGACGGCTCCTCTATAAATGTATGTGCTCTGGTAGCGATCCCTACATTCAGTCTAAATGAGAGCATGCTGAGTAAGTCAGATCTCACAATCACCGACCTATGATAATTCTAGAAGAGAAGCATCAGGGACCATTAGAGCGGTAGTAAAGATAGGCCTAGTGGAGACAGAAGTAGAGTTCATGGTCCTTTCAATTCCTGCTAACTTCTCAGCATTACTC